>CM039433.1:2507500-5007500 GCA_022379115.2 Bauhinia variegata
ATTCAAATAGCATTGGACAAAAAATCAGTTTAACAGTCCAGCAAAGAGGGGAGAAACATTTTAAAAGTATAACTTGCCTCCAGATTTCGCTGCTGAATCCCAGATAATATAGTATTAACAAAAACAGCATCCACTTCATCCTGTTAACGTTGGATAGTTAAATCAACTTCCGGATAGAAACTGATAACCAATCATATGGAAAAAGCAATAGTATTTTGCCTTTGATTCTGCAATGTTCAGATGGCATTTGATGTTGTCTACTGTTCCGGGTCCAAAGTATGTGTCTGCCGTGTTAAGACAAAGAATTACAACCATAAATCATATCATTCAATGATATGTTGCAAATATATATATCTTGAGCACAGAATTACAATCTCTACTCAGATATTAAGTCAGTCTTATATTGAAGACGCTACAGTGTAATTCATGGTATCAAAGTTTGAGACAAACCTGCCCGAGCCTTGTGACCTTTCATGGCAGGGTTTTGAACAATAAGATGTGGGGGCAACTCCTTATCAAAAAAGTCTGTGTCAAAATATCCATCTCGCTGCTCTTCCAGAGAGTTAGCGAGACACAGAGCTTCATTGAGCTTAGCCTGCAAAAATTTATCTGGACGAAGGCGGGGTTGAACCACAAAGAGCCTAGGAGGGCTTGTTGGGTCCCTGTTGAAAAGGGAGATGACTTGATCTACGTCATCTTTCTTCTGCTTCGATGATTGCGAATATGGCGAATACGGAGTCCAACTAGAAGGAGTAAACAGTTTCGGCGGAATAGAATACAACGGTGGCGAAGAGTAAGTTGAGATAGAACGCACACAAGTTAAGATCTTGGCTAAAGACCAAAGAGTAGTCCGTGCAGCAGAGATTGTTTTCAACATTTCACAAACTACGCTGTTCTTCTTCAGTCTTTTCGAGTGTATTCTCTCCAGTGATTCGGTTATGCGACAAAGGCCACTTTTTTTTTTTTAATTAATTTTTTCCTCCTTAAAGATGAAGGCCACTGTTGATTTTGCTGCGTGGATCCTGGCCTGAGTTTCATAACCTGGGCCAGGCTTTGGAAAGTGTTCAAATGGAGACCCATTTCTAATCGTGGATAGGGATTTCTTTTCATACACACATTTTTCTTTTCCACCCACCCACCGTGAGTATTCTCATAAGGGTATGGGTGGGTATGAAAAAGAAAAAATGGAAGTATGAAAAGAAATCCCCAAGATTGCATTTATGATTGGTAGGGGATTCGAATTAAAACAGTGAGAAAATTAGTCATCCATTTGGATAAATAGCTTGAGAGAATGCTCGGTGCTCCACCCAAGCGATAACAGTTAACACCGAATAACCCAAAAGATTCAATTAACAGGATGAACAAGTATACACGTGGGAAGAGGAGAGGGCTAGGAGGAAGGGAGTATGGTTTTTTTATAGCAAGATGTCCAACTCAAATGCCATTGCCCTCTTATCCTTGATAGTCATAACTAAATAAGAGAAAGTCATTGCGGTTAAGCTTGGCTGTTTGCTTTGAGTAGCAGCTTTTTTCTGTGGCACTGGCACACAAGATAATAGATATTTTACTATTTAATCTTTTCAGTTATATGAAGTCAATCTCCTTAATTATTTCTATTAAGCATTGAAACAGTTACAGACAATAGTTTAGTGATCCTCCCATTCCCAACATGGTGTTGCGTTATCTCCTCTTCACTTCTCAGGAGCAGCTCTATAATACGCTGATAAGGTTGCAGGGAAAAACATTTGCCTCACTCCTTCAGCCTTGATGATGGGAAATATTATACCTGATGCACTCTGGAAAAAGTCGTGTTAATGATAGTTTCAAAATACATCAGTGCAAGTACAACCTGTACTTCGGCGAGTAAGAACAATAAGAGAACTCAAAATAAAAGATTTATCTTTTGGCATTAACTTATCTTCACAATGATGAAACTATTTTAGTCATAAACTTATCTAGGAGATAGAAAAGAAAAGCACGCAAGAATAGCCCTGTACAGTTATCGACATCTGGCGATGGCAAGATACTAAGTATCTTGACTGTGCAATTCAAGAAGGGTTGCCTAAGGGGCGGAGGAGGAAATAAGAACTCACCGAAATTAGTCTAGCTCCAATCCACATGCGCTTAGGTGACGGAAATGGCAAGAGCAAACGGCCAACTCCATAGATGGCAACAGCAAAGAAATGGAGAACCAAACTCAGCGGGCGAGGATTTAGGCCAGAGAGTAAAGCCACTGGTCCGGTTGAAAAGACGCCTCCAAGGCTCAGATAGTCAAAACATGCTTGACGCATTTCCTTTCTTGCTTGATCAGGTGAAGCAGAAAATACCTTGTATAAGGCACCTGCCAAAGTATTTATGGTAGATGCCACAGGCTACAACAACCATGTCAAGTCATCATGAGACATGGGGAGCGATTATCACTTTACATAAGAAGTTAGTACACTAGGACTAGGTGCAGCCTATCAAACATCCAAACCAATGCATTTAAAAAGTTTTAATCCCTCTCTCTATCTCCCTATGTCTTAGAAATTGGCTTGGCTTCTGCAATAAGCGTGTGGAATGCCACAATTTCTTTCTATTCAACGTCAGTATCGACGACTGTTGAGAACATTCTAAATGGGCCAACTCACACGAAAGCCACATAAAATCCAATTTCATGTGAATAACTGTTGGAAGCCAGCAAGCAAGAAGCACTCACCTTGCGCAAGGTGTAAAAGGATTCAAGATATTTGCAAAGTGAAGCTGCATCATTCAAATCACGAAGGGGCTTAAGAAGATCCCTCAAAACAACAATATCAGACAGTGCCACTGTCATCCCTCCACCAGTCAAAGGATGACGCATGTTGAAAGCATCGCCCATCAAGAGGGCTCCAGGAGTAGGATGGGGATCAGCTGGCATGCTTCTATTAGGCATGGTTCTAATATTTCCTCTATTGATAGCAGATATGAAAGCATCATGAAGCTCAGGTGGAATCTGAAACAAATATTACCATGAGTGAACAAGGAAGATAAAAGAAGCTGCCAATTGAATGTCTTACCTTTTCAATTGATGCAATTTTTTCCAAAACTCACGAACTAATAGACAGAAAGTAATAACAAAACAGAACTGGATATCCATTTCAGCCAGGTACCTGTGGAGCCACCACTGTCTTCAAATAATGGGCCATCTCACCATTGCTAATAGAAGGAACCTTTTGACCAGGTACATCCACTAAGCATCGAATCTCCGTACTACTAATTGGGTAAAATAAGATAGGGGAAGGATCTGCCAGAATAACATGCCCATGATTTGCAAATGGAAGTTGACAGTTCTCCAGGATTAAACCCACGAAACAAGAGGGCACTTCAACCTGGAACGAGTTCAACAAATTAATCACCAGGAAATGCAAGTTAAATTAGATGCGAAAATGACAAATAATTAATACGGTCAAATGCAATATAACTTTCTAGATGTCACCCTATAAGCGCACTGTCCTCCTTGTCATGAGCATGATTTCTCCCATCATTAAATCAAAAAACAACATTTGTCATTTAATAGTTTCAGGAAGGAATTCAACCTTTGGGTTGCAAAGGGAACGACGCAGATTTGAGAAACAACCATCACACACAATTGTAAGTGGAGCATAAGCTTTATGCTCTTGGCCGTCCTTAGTTTTGTACTGAACCCCTTTAATAGTTCCTTTCTCTTCAAGCAGGGATGTTACTGTGCCTTGCTGCATTCGTACACTGAACGAAAAGAAGGAAAAAGGAAACGAATACACGCGAAAATAACAATGATAATGAAGAATTAACCAGCTATTTATGATATCGAGCCAGGGAAGTAACAAGAATTAAAAAAGAAAAAGAAAATAGTATAAAAGCCTACTTTGGAAGTGCGGCAGCTTTTTCTCGCATCCTCTGTATAAACCGGCCATTGTGGAAGCTCCTGCCGGCCACATCAGCATGGAACTTCTCCAAGGGATACGATAGTGTAGTATTCTTCCCATCCTTGTAAAGCGCATATCCTTGCAGTCTTTGAGCGTCTATTTGCTCCACGCAATCTGACATGGATGAAGATATTTACCACATTTGACAAACAAAACTCACAAAATACTCGAAAGCTACATCCAAAGAGAAAAGGTAATAGAACCAAAAGGAAAGACTGGTAGAATAACTATAAATTGGGCTGTTTTTAAACATTTTGCTTATAGTAAAAAAGAAAAACTATACGCAAACAGAGGAGATAGAGGAAAAGGAGCACATAAATGTCAGCGCACAAGATTAAGTTTACTACCAAAGAGGTGTTTCAATTAGTAAAAGGAACGTCAAGTTGATATATAACAAGGCAGAAGAGAAGAGAAAAGATTCCAGATGCAACCTTGCTCCAAAATAATGCTCAGAATTTTTGTCCTTCACAACAAAGCATGACAGAAATATGCTACTTTGATGCATACCTTCTAACCCCAATTCAATTAACTTCAGATATCCCCCGGGCTGGAGAAGTTCACCAACAATTCTATCTGGCTCCGTCAAGTCTCTCTCAATAACATGTACACGTCTTCCATCCTTCAAAAATTGCAGAAAATATGTGGTTAACAATTCCGAACGCCAATGTTTTTCCAACAATCAAAGCAAGAAACCAGTAGGTCACTGACTAAACAAAGGTTTGATAACTGAAACTACTGCGAAAAGAGTTTCACCTGGCCTAAATCCTAACACGCAATTGCAGATTATCATCTGCTCAGTTAACGGGAAAAGAAGGCCGTCAGCAGAAAAGTTGATAAAATAACTACATTTCACTATTATATTAAAAATGGTACAATAATACACGAAAATGAAAATAGATTGACACAGAATGTCAATTTGGTCAGGTGACACGAAAAGCAAAATCAAACAAAATGGTTTTTCAATAATTGGAATACGATGAACACCATTGTTTTGGAGGCTTGCGTTCAGAACAGTGTACGCAAAGGAAGTATTGAAAAGAAGTGTTCACCTTGCCAAAGGTGTGAGCCAGAGCAGAGCCAGCCACACCGGCGCCGACAATGATGATGTCAGCACCAGCGCTGGTGCCCGTGCTGCATTCTCTGCTGGTGGAGCTTTTAGCGCAATTTAGCGAGTAACCTTTATACATATTTCTCTTATTGGCATTGTAGCGACTGAGACTATAGAGAAGAACAAAACTTAGCAAAGAGACGAAGAGAGTCCCAATGAAGAACTGGTCCATCACCATCTTAATTTACAATGCGACCCTGAAGACGAAGAGGAATATGGGATCGGGTCCTTGCTTTTTCTTTTTGCCTGTCTCCTAATGCTACTGCTTTTTGCTCTTCTGGGAACTGAGTGAGATTATTCGAGATACTTAATAGGACCCGAAATATTTTAGGAGGATGAGGTTTCAAATTGAGACACGTCGTAATGATACGGTTAAACAGTTGGAAGTTATAAGGTGACATATTTGGGGTAGGGACAATGCCTGGGGTTGTGGCGAATGGATCGATCCCCGGTTCCCCACTTGCCTGAGGAGCATTCAACGACAGTAAAAGGGGGTGGGGCAATAAGGTGTGCGAGAAAATGTCATTAATTGATAATACTGGCTGAACTGAATGGTTAAAGCCATATGAAACCAATAATTAACACACTATTTTGATTTTTGATCTACAAAATTTGGAGGCATAATTACTACAAAAATGTGGACCACCCCTTTGATGACTCCAGTCCCAAGTTATGAGGCTCGCAGAAAGAGAAAAAGGAACATATTAATCATCATCTTTGTTTCTTTTTGCGTGTATGCCCATCGCTGCTATGACTTTCACCACCCTTTGAAACGCCTTTGCGTGCCCTTTTAGATGCCTGCAAAGAAAATTTAACTCAAATCTGCAAACTAATCATGAAACAAACCACCATTTTGCGATTGCAAATTTTTCTGTTTTCTCCTCTCCCACTTCCCTTTTCTTTATACATTCAAGCTAAGAGAACTGACACAATGTCGGAACAAGTAACATTGTTAGGGGAAAAGAAGTTAAAATACCTCAGCAGAGACAGTCTTCAAAGGGTCTCCTCCTTTTCTTAATTTTCTCTTGAATCCCCTGCGGCGATTATTATGTCCCATCGCATCTCTTGCAAGCTTGACCATTGCCCTTGCCTCTTTGGTTGTTTTGTCTAATAGGTAGTCAGGCACATCACGTAGGTGCGGAGGAGGAGCATTCTTGCTCAGAACTTTGTCATGCTTCAATAGATCTGCACAAATTCAAGTTTTCATTTTCCGAGCATAAAAAATATCACATTAAACAACACAATCAACGAATTCTGTTACCTAGGTCCCTTGGATTACTTTCAAAGTGGGCCTTCAACCTACAATAGACAAAGGCAAACATGCAAGAATTAGAAAGGGAATAAAGTTTAGAGATCACAGTTAAATTGCTTAAGTTCACCCGTTTTCCTTGGTTCTCACTTTTCAGAGTTCATAATTTCATTCCTAAATCCTGTGCACGTGATTCTCGGACAGCAATTTTTGTTACACTCTTCGAAACATCCTGAAAAAGAATTGCCATTATTATTTGCTAAGCCATTTACTCCAAATGTACTTTGTTATCTAATGCATACCCAATCAATATCAGAGAAAATGCCAGATAGTCTAAAATAGATAAAAGCGAAGGCTTGCGCCTGTTAGCCCTGTTGGGTGCAGGTTTTATATTCTTTCATTTTCAGTAAAAAGTAAAACAGAAAAGGGGTACATGATACGTCACCTCAGCCCTATATCGTAAAGATTCCACTGCATTCTTGGTTAGAAAGGGAAACTCGGCAATTAAGTTTGAGCCCTTGTTTTCATCATCCCCAACAAAAGATTTTATCTCTTCTAAAATTTCCATCTCATCAGAAGAAACCTGTACAGTCACCAAAATTCAGAATTGCAAAAATAATAATGAACCTGTATCAGAAGTGCATTTTGAGGTTTGGTAATACCTTGGACCTCACAGCATACAATCAATCAAGAAGCAGCTAAGGAGTAAAACCTCAAAACGATAATTTAAAATTTCCAGGGGAAGATGGGGGCCTTATTTGTCTGAAAAACTTACCAAAGAAACAGAAGAACCAGAATTGTATGCTCTGCCAGTACGTCCAATTCGATGTACATATCCCGCAACACTTTTTGGCATTTCAAAGTTTATAACCTGTTAATCAACAAGCAACAACATCAGCAAAATTAAAGCAATAAACGGGCTATTCCCCCCTAGAAACACAGTAGATATAAATTGGAAAAATATATCTATCAGACACAAAGACGACATGTACACACACATGACAACAAATGCATGTGCAGAAAGAGAGAGAGGAGTTGCATACCGTGGATACATTTTTAAAGTCGATTCCCCTAACAACTCCAAATTCAGAATCTAGTTTTTGCTTAAGACGTTTTTTTGACTTTCTTGATTCACCATTACTTTCCTTTGCTTCCTCATTCTCCTTTGTCTGGCTGTCATCAGTTGCAATAAGATAATCGAAGAGTCCAGCATTGAATTCCTGAGAAAACCAGGTTAAACAAAATCTGTAAGAAAATACAGAGCAATATATAACACAACTCATTATTGAACACAAAACAACCTTCTTTTCACCATGCTTGACAGGCAGGACAATGCCACCCACTACACTGGTTGAGTTAAAAACTAATAGCCATCATACAAAAAAGCATGAATTGGATTGTATTGCATACCTCAAGAATATGAAGACGCGAATTCAGTGGCAACTCAGCATTTAAAACAGCAGACTTGATCCCAAACTAGAAGAAAATAAGAAGAAATTGAGATAACAACAGAAGTGGGGAAAACATAAAATGAAATAACAACCCAACGGCACACTTGAAGCAGAAGTTGAAGGTGGTCCTAAAATTATAGATCAAACCCTTTTCTGGCTACTTAAAGGATATTCGAAAGTCCATTGATAAATTTATTAGCAAACATTTTGTTTAAGTAGATGAGAAGAAAGCATGACAATTTATGCCATACAAGAACGCTTTTTAATAGCTATCAAAGTTTACAATTTAAAAAAGGGGGGAGTCAGATATCGGCATTAATCATGATGTATCACATATAATATAACACATTTCCACAGCAAATTTATTGAATGCTAAGGAACACAACGTACCTTTTCAAGAAATAGTTTTATCCTGAAACTCATATCTATGGTATTAGTGAATATCAAAACTTTTTTTTGGACCAGTTCCAACTTCAACAGAGAAAGGATGTAAAGCAACTTATCACCAGGAGGGCATGAAATCTGAGACAAAGTACCCAAAAACGACAATCAGAAGTTGATCAAATATGACAAATATTGTCCAACCGAGAGTCAACAGTAGAAAGTTGATTCAGTTATGTTTGAGAATGCAGAACTGACCATCATAATATCAATAAAATGAGAGGAAAGGAAGGGGGAAGTTATAGCGAGTCTTACCCAGAACTGCTGAACATTTTTAGGGATGATCTCATCCTTCTGATTTCCTACTTCAGGCAAAGTCAAGATAAACGGGTTGTGTAAAATTAACTTCTTTAGTTTGTCAACATCAGGACTGCAGATGATCAAAATACATTACAAAATGGATCAGTATGGATAAAGATCTTTCATACTCAATAAGAAAAACAAAACAGATGACACTATAAAATAAAAGGACATTTCTAGTATAGTGCCTAGAAATGGTCCACCATAACAAGCAACTTGGCTACAAAATCTTAACATAGGTCAAATTATGTTAATAGCGAGTACATAATCTTCATATGCAACAAAGATTAAAAAAAATTAAAAAAAAAAAAAAGGTGATCTTCGACCTTTTTTAAGTATCATCTGATACAGAAAGCATGAACAATAAGCGAAAAACAAGATGAGAGAAGTAATATTCGCATGATATCATAAAGCATTTGGGAAAGATAAATAAAACAATTGGCAGAAACAAATCATAAATAACACACCTTGTGGTTGCAGACATAAGAAGACATTGGCAACTTCTAGGTACATGGGCCGTAAAAGTTTTTATATCATTCTCATAGCCATATGATAACAGAAGATCTGCCTGAAAAAGCATATATATATATATATATCAATTATTTGACCAGATACACCCAAAAGAAAGGTAAATTGATCAAGAATTGTGTTCATCATCTTCTCAAATTAGCATGAACGAAATAAATATCACCAACATTCGGAAAAGGTATATTGATTAACTCCAGTTGAAACAAAAATATATTGAGAATCAAGTCACATTTTACAATAGTGTATATCATATCAGTACAAATCAAACAATTCTACCTGAAAAGAATGATAGATGTTCAAAAATAGACAACTAAGAATAATCTATATTATGTCAGCTAGGAACAAATTTACCTCATCAAGAACTAGAGTTTCAAGCGAATCATTAATGGATGCCGCTTGAAGTACACCACTGGACAAGCACTTAGATATGCAGGCAGGTGTGGAAATTAAAACATCAGGGGGTCCTGCCAGTGCTGCCCGCTGCAACCCGATTGAGAGCCAAAAGAGAGTCATTCGTTATGCATATGATATGAGCCTTCGTAAATTAGTGATAATAATAATGAGTATGTGAACCAACCAAATCAGAAGCTCTCATATCGCTTGTCAACTGCACAACTTTCAATTGAACTCTGCATAATTCAATGAGAGACGACACCTCCGCATAAACCTGAAATTAAAGACACAAACCACTGGTCAGTAACTTTTATACCAGCAATGAGGGAGAAAAGGTTAGAGACGTAAAGAATAGAAGTGGAGAAGTCGAGAGAAGTTGATGGACCTGCTGACACAATTCTCTAGTTGGGACGAGAATAAACGCATTGGGTGCAAGCTTCTTTCTTTGAATATTTTTTGTAAACAACTTCTGAAGCAATGGAAGAAGGTATGCAAATGTCTTCCCAGAACCCGTCTTTGCTCGAGCAACTACATCCTTACCTTCCTGGTGATAACCAACCAAAACTTGCGCATCATTTAGTTCCCAACAAAACATACAAAACAAATTATACATTGAGACAAATTTTATAGATGATTCCATAGGAAGACAGAGAAACATAGGCTTCATTCAGTTATTGTCTTCTTCATTGTGCTTTTCTTTTGCACAATATGTAGATTACAAAATAATCAGAGTTAGCTTCATAAATTTCGATTCATGCAAGTAAGCAGAGATGATTACTGAAGGAAGCTTACCAATATCAATGGAATTCCGACCCGCTGAATAGGAGTCGGTTTATCAACTCCTTTTTTGAGTAAAGCACGAGTAAGACGAGCATCCAATCCAATATCTTCGAAAGTTTTCTCCTCTTCTTCGTATTCGCATTCAGTTTCTTTTGATGTAGTTTTACTTGTTTCGGCCATGATAACCTGGTTCTGCTCGCAGTGTACAGCGTCCCAGAATCAACGAGTTCTTCAGAATTCGGAACTTCAATTTGTTTTAAAGATTAAATAATATCAAAATAAAATGTAAATACGACTAGGGTTTTACAGAAGTAAGGACCATACTACGTCGTTAATGTTCGGCAGTAGCAGGAGGAAGAAAGTAGTTGGGCTTGTTTCTTTCTGGTCTTGGGTACCCAAGGTCGAGATTGCTTTTAACACACCCTGGTTTTGCTTTTCTCACACTCTTCCCTCCCCTTGATACATTTCCGGACTTTAAGAATTCGGAACTGTAATGCCAATACTTGTGACTGTGAATTTTGTAACTTTTGTGTGTGATTAGTAATTTTGGGGGTGTGTCATGAGGAACGTCCCAAGGTCAATCTTGATGAGCATGTTGCATGTACATAGGCCCAAAAGAAAAAAAAAATCAAATTCTAAGTATATTTTTAAGATTTTTTAGGGGGCACAGAAATATTTTGTTGGTGACATATCCATTAAATTTAATCCAAAACAGCTAAATCCTTTTACAAAGTGCATAATACATCTTAGAGGATAAAATGTATAAAGATAATCGGAAGAAAACCCATGACATCAAAATAATCTGTTTGCTTCTAAATATAGAGTTTAATTTCGTCATCTTTTATGATATTTTGTTACTGTTAACTATAAAAATACCATCTAAGACTATTTAGACCAATTTTAAGATGACTTTTATGAAGTTATTTCTACATGTGTAGTCTAGGGACGAGTGACTTACATATTATTTAGAAGGTTTAAGTTAGATTGTTTCACCTCCGTGTGTGTGTGTGTGTATATATATATATAACTTTTAGTCTCCAACAATAGGCACCAAATGTAGATATCATCCCATTAAAAACAATTTTAATATTTTATTGAAGACACTCTTGGAACTAAATATGAGCGCCCCACATTGTGATAAATTAGCACATTCTACTAGCTTCAACCTAGGTTAATCTAATGGCATGTATTTTCAGTCTTAGGCAAAATGTTTCTGCAATGAGCTTGCGCGTTCATAATTTGACAAAGGTGCCAAAATGCTACAGCAATGTTTACCTAAAACTGTCGTAACATTGTTGGGTGTACCTTAATTTTAACTGTCTGGATCAAAAATAGAATTTTTGTGAAGTGAGAAATGAAAACCAAGAGGAAATTAAAACTGAAAGACATTGGATTTTCTGACGAACGAAAGCGTGAAAGAAAATTGTTTCTTGTTTTGATCTTATTCGTACAGTGTTGATATAATGATTGCTAGAGGATGGCCCATCGCATGACTTACAACTTAGGTTTCTGTGAGTTGTATGCTATTATGCCACCCATTCCGCCGAACGTTGCAAAAGAAGGTGAAAAAGCAGCACACGAAAATTAAAAGCACAAGCACATTCCTTGTGACGGGAGGAAATGGAAAGGGGGGGATTAGCATGAAGAAGCACGGTAGTAATCATGAACATTCATAATTCAGTTTTTTTTTTTTTTTAATCATTTATCATTTTTTCTCTGCGACAAACAACAAAGGACAAACCTCAATACTTGGAAAAAAAAAAATCTTATGAAACTTTACGAGAGCATAAAAACAGATAAAATGTGTTGGGGCAACCGCAAGGGGCCCCAACCCCATGATGATATACATGCCATTCTCGGAGAACCCATAAATGAAGGGAATGAAAGCACGTTTGACTCTCAACTTCCCAACAAGAAGAAGAAAAGAAGTTCACTTGACCAACTCTACTTTCGGTGTAAGTTGCTCGAATAATGCATATTAATGTTCACCATCATCCTCTATTTTGTTTTTTTTTTTTTGATTAAGATGAGATGGGGGACATAGACATAGAGTGGGGCCAGTCTTTGAGCTAAATTTGCTTTTGCGATTTGTTGATTGGAATATACAAGCCTATCAGTGAATGTCAAGGCATGGTGGGCACTACCTCAAGTCCAACATCTTTGTCTAATTTCATGGAGATGGAGTTAAGAATGTTTAATATTTAGGATGTTTTCTCCCACCATTTTGGAGCAGGAACAATCTCTGATTCTCTCTCCTTTTCTGAAATTTTGAATAACTCAAATAGTATAAGAAATATGAAATAGCAGTAAAAGCAATGATAGTTGAAGCGGGAGGGAGGTTGGTTTTGGATTTTAATGAAGCATATCCATCTTATGGTCTTAATTTAAGCATTGGAATCTCAGAGTCACGCGGTCTAGTCATTAAGAATGTACTGTGTTGGATTCAGTGGGAAACATGTAGTGCCAGCACAGTATCTTGTTGAAAATTGACGTGTGAGAGGGACCGAAACTTGAGCCACGAGGCTTTGGCCCACTCGAGCTTTATACTATAGAGGAAAAAGAAGTGATCAAGAGAATGGCTCGAACAAGACTATTATGTTATGCGAGTTACAATTATTGGAAGCACTACAATCGAATCTGACAGATTGAAAATTGTGAGTAATTTTTATTGATGGTTCGTCCTTACAATAATAATACAAAATATAATTTGATTGATAATAGTGATGCGGAGTGAGGAACCCAGGTGTTGGGCTATTAGGAGCAGAGGACCCAACTCATATGAATATGAAAGCTGGGGAGGGAGGAATGGGCTGAGACAGGTTTCCATCCGTGTGGTGTGATTGGTCTCCCACCAACTAAACTTTGCAAAGGACTAATCCTCCGGTCCGGGGGGCGGGTACGAGAGGAAACGCGCAAGTTTAAGCAGATAATTAGAAATTAAATTGCACACCAGCTGTTTGTACATATTTTAGCATACTGCCAGACAATTTTGCACGGCGCAGCGCTTCACCTACCCTACCACCCCTGCCCTGCCAACCCAACCCACCGAATAAATTGATTTCCAAAACCAAGGAAATTGCATTACCATGATCCCTGTGCAATCAATCTAGTCTAGTTAAAAATATAACTAGCGAGAAGAAAAATAAATAAAGCTGCACAATATTACTGAAGCAAGTGTTTGAGATGAGATGGTTTTTTACATTGTTAATGGTTGGGAATAAATAGAAATTGTAATAGAGAGGCAATCGAGAGGGGGAAAAAGAAGAAAGGGGAAACTGTTAATAGGCAGAGGGGGGAAAATGAGGAAGAAAATATGTAACCCCGTACACCGATAAAATACAAGCATCTGAATGAAAGAAGAAAATACGGGTAGCCCACACCTCACTTTTATCAAAAAAAAACTCACCTCGTGTTTTCAGCTGAAGGAACAATCTCCTATCATGATCAATATCAAAGATACCTTGGAAAATTGGAACTGTCATTAAGCTCAATAATCAGGCATAAGCTGACTGATTTTGCCTTCTTCGAGGGACATCTTCCGTTCGGTAACTTTCAACCATATGCAGACCCCGGTAAAACTTAATACCAAACTCGCTAAACCACTTCCTAATCCGATCCCAACAATGGCCATGATAGATAATCCTTTAGTCTTAAGTGGGGGCAAAGGGTATCCGTAAAGATCCTCATTGCCGTCAAAGGAGCTGGCATTAAATCTTGGCAGGTTACCACTCCGGTTGGCTAAGGACGCGGGAATCGGACCGGATAGTCGATTATTGGAGACATCAAAAGCCGAAAGGCGAACTAAAAGGCCTAATTGCTGAGGAATCGTGCCAGTAAGCAAATTGTCATGGAGATCAATCACGTTCAAATAGGCACACAATGCCAGCTGAGGTGGTATCTCCCCTTCGAGGCGATTTGAAGAGAGGTTTAGAACGGCGAGGTTAACCAGGGATTGGAGGTCAGCGGGTATAGAACCGGTGAGATAATTGGAGGAGAGGTCAAGGGCTTGGAGATTGGTGCAGTTGGCCAGAAAGGGAGAAATAGTGCCTCGGAGGGCGAGGTTGGTCAGGGACAGTTTGTAGATTCGGCCATTGTTGCAGGTGGCACCTTGGAGATAGGAGGTAAAGCCGTTGCAAGGGTTGGCAAAGGTAGTTTTGGTCCAGTTCTGAAGAGACTTATTGGGGTCTTGTAAGGACTCGCTTAGGTGAGTGAGGCACGCCTCGTCACTCGGATCTGATAAACACGACGGAATCGCCGCACTGATTAATACCGAAAGTAAAACTAGAGTCCAAACATCCATCTATTTGAGGAACAAGGAACTCCGCAAATATCCAATTTTGATTTGCGTTCTTCTCCAATTCTATACCGATAGAAGCCGATTCTGATTCTGATTCTGTTCTTTCTTCGTTCATCAGAACAGAAGCCGAGGAGGGTGGAGTGTCTCGACTCTTGACTTGGCACTGAGATAATCTCACAAAGAGAGAAAGAAGAAAACGATCTATTTATGCGGGGGTGAAATTGTAGCCAAAACAACACAGAAAAGTAGAGAAAGCGAGAGATGTCGGTCTCTCTTGCATCTCTGTTCTATTCTATTCTGTTACCAGGGGCGCATCTTAGCCGAGTGATAAAGAAAGAGAAAGAGAATGTTTATTTCTTAATTCCCCATTTATTTATTTATTTTTTTATTTAAAAATAAACTATTTTTCATTTTTTTAAAATTTTTAATGAAGCCAACCAAGTGGTTAATTTTTTTTTTTTTCTGGTTTGCTTCGTGGGAGGGGAGGACGTGGTTGGAGCAGAAGAAGAGTTTGTGAAGGGCCTAGATAGATAGATGGTGAACTAAGCAAGGATAAAGGAGCCTAATACTATTAGAGGGTCGATGAAAATGAAAGTCTATTCTATTGACCCCAATAATGAGACTTTTATTGGGGGGCTCGGGAGCGTGGTATGGCGTGGGGTCTTTTGAGAGTTTAGGGGGGCCATGACCTGCAATTTTGAGGCCTAAGACAATGACAATACGACAAGGATAATATCGTCATTTCAACAGAGCCGTGCCTTTTCTACTTCCATTAATCTATGGAACCTACAGGCATTGTTGTTCATCTGCGATTCACTACGTCCAAGAAAAAGTAGAGACACTGGTTTTCTTTCTTTTTTCCAACTTTGGTACTGTATATAATTCTAAATAAATAAGTTAATTGATGGGAAAGTGCGTCCAGTAAAGTAAGCATATCCGTTACGAGGAATAACGCAAACTCAGAGGAGCGAGAGCGGAGGTTATTCTGGTACTTGGATTCAGATTCCTGCTACTAAGTGTTAAAAAGAGTATGAAAACTGTGACCGTCAGATGTACAGGATCCTTATGATAAGTCCTGCTGATGATGCGATTAACGCCTCCAAAACCAAACTGCTCAATTCTTTTCTCCTCGAAAAATCCAACTATTATTGCCGTAAAATATAAAACCCATTGGGAACTGGATTTTGTTTGTTTAATCGCCTATCCACTTTCTCTACGAGGAAAGTTAAGTAACATATAATTCAAAAATTGAAATAGTATGACATGGACACTATCGGTACTAGAAGTAGAAAATGTGGAAGATAACAATGTTGGTGGAGTTTGTCCTAAATAAAATTGATGACGACTCGCCCAACCATACTTCTGTTTCCATGTGGTCAATAAGTTTAAGTCCAACAAAATTAGTTTGACGCTACTAATCAAAGCATTCTTAATTTTTATATAAATAATTGCAACTGGGCCACACTGTCACGCCTTTAGAATTCAGATGCTCAACTCCCAATCCCAAAAAATGATACTAGTATATAATAATAATATGCCTGTACAAATAATTTGGTCCCACAACCACAAAAAATGACACTTTCCTTCCAATATCATACTCAAGCCTTCAAGCTGATTACAGTACCCGTAGTAATATAATAATAATAATAATTTTTTTTTTGATTTGCCCTTGTAATATAAATTAATGCAAGTAAATGACATCTATCCTCGGCCAAAACTAAAAAGTCAAGGGTCAACCGCTTGACGGCATTGCTAATCCCTTCTAACCAAATCTCATTCTGACACGGTTCTTATAAATGAAAGAAAAGTTGACGGACACGATTATTTATTTAAATTGCATAAGAATGAGACAAAGACTGGTTTAAAAAATTCAAGCTAGGGTAGAACATAAATTAATTGAATAGAGTAAGATATGGTTTGCAAGTAATAATTTAATAATTTAAATCTTATTTGTCTTCTTGGAATGAAGTAGATGTGATTCCACTACAAATGTTTTTTTTTTTTTTCTTCGTCTTAGACTCAAATATTATCTTCTCATCGTAATATTTTTTCAACCAAAAAACTCAAGGAGAAGTAAAATATCATCCCGTAATTTTTTTTTTCTTCTTTTTGGGCTAATGGTCATTACCATTAGGAAGTTAGTGGCTTTGGTTGTGTAGCAGTTAAAAAAATAATTGAGTCTTGGATTGGCCCAAATAAGACATTACATAAAGAGGATGAGAAATTCCGTGGTCCGAAATGAAAATCCAGCCCCAGGAGGTGTTGTTAGGTGTTACCTTGTACTTATAGTAGATCCAAATTGGGCTTTGATCATTGAATGTAAGTGGTCCCATGTATTCGCTTTGCCCAACATAAGTGAGGAACCCACTACATTAGAGAGTGTTTGTTTTTGAGGTGAAAGGGAGTTGTTTCACGAGTGTCAAGGGAAGGGACCCATGAAACTCATTTGACGTCGCGTGCGTGTGCTTGTGCTGGGCCTCGGCCTAAAAACTCGAGGCCCTATGCTCTCGTGGATCTTCCGCCTCCAGTAGCCCAATCTGGTCCCCTGCGACAAGACAACAATAATATCTAGGGAATCTGATGTTTCTAGTTTGTGTGTCACCCTAATCAGTCTCGACGTGACCTATGTTTCATCAACACTCCACCTCAAGAATCAAATTCTATATTCTTGCACGTTAGGTTGGCGCATCGTTCCCTTTCTTTCTTCCGGGGCTCAGTCTTCCAAACAACAGACCAATAGAGTTTATTATGTGGTCACCGTTTACTGCTTTTCCCAGTGGATTCAGTATGTTTTCATTTTTTTTTAAAAAAATTACAACAATTTCTCGGGGTGCGGGGTGATAATTACAACAACTATTAGTTTTATCATTATTTAATGTTTTTAGCTAGTGGATATCAAAACGAATATTCAAAATGGAGGCACATACGTAAGGTAGCATTTTACATTTCTACATCCAGTGTCGCCAAGAGTAATACGTGTCTTAATAATTATTGAATTATTATTTTATATAAATAATTGGGGATGACTAGACTCTAAATTTTAGTTACAACACACGTGGGCGCACGACGACAACAAAATGCAACTTTTGGCGTGGATGGGACAAAGTCACATTCGATTTGTTTTGCTGATGTGAGGCATCGGGGATGAGATGCAGATGTTGCAGGTTGACTGAGACTTTGATGGCATTATGCTCGACAAAGCTAACTCTCTATTGCTCTCATTGGGTGTTCATTTCTAGACATGTCCGGACACTTTTTTTTTTTTTTTTTTTTCACTATATTAAAGCAATAAAAGCACGGGAGAATGTCCAACATAGATATTCACAGAAAAATCTGTTTTCGACCAAATATCCTGTTTTTTTTTATGACTTTCAGAGTTGAACCGGTGGTCTCTTTGTCGGAACTCCAGGCCTGGTTACTTAAAATGGTTGGATCCCTTGGGTTGAACCCTACACTAATTGGGCTCCCAGTTAACTTCATTTGGGTCACACATTCCCTTATTCGGCACTGATAAGCCCAATTTGGATTATTCTAAGGGATACACTTTGGGCCAATTCTTTTTACACGTGTGCACTTCTAGAACCGGGTTGCTGGTCTCAACTCCCGGCAAAAACAAAAGATCATTGCTATTTATTTATTTTTCAGGGCAAGCAAATTCGCTGCTTAAACAATGGCATGGGTTATTACTGTAAAAGCAGAACATAGGCAATTCGGGATGATTAGAAGTGGGTGACAACTAAAAAGTGTATAGCGTATCAATCTTAAAAAACCTTGTGGTTGTTCATGGCAATCTTTGATTAACCTAATATGGGGGACAGACATCATAATTAGATGGAAGAAAATGACATATCTTTCACCACGCTTTTATGTATATATATCTCCTTCTATTTTCCACTGTTATTATTAATTAATATTTATAAATTAACAAAATCGTCCTTAAATTTATCTAGTTTCTCTAATTAGAGTTTGCATTACTATGGCAGTATGAAATTAATAAATTATCATTCATTAACTGCCGTGCATTCCAATTAGCATCAAAGAAGAATGCAGTGAAAGAGTTGTAACTCGATCATAAAAGCAGGGAGAGCATCTACCAAAAGTGATTCACTTGGCTGGCAATGTGAGTCAACCTACCAAAAGTGAAGCTCTATTAATTTTCACATTCTATTAGCTTCTAGCAAGATTGACGATTTTATGATTAAGTTTGCTGTGGTTAAAATTAATAAGAACGCAAGATATGAAGCAGCGCATGGCAAAAGTAGGATGAAGCAACAGTCGAAAGTCAAACGTACGTTTTCACTCTTGCCCTCGGCATGCATGTTACCCTTTTTATATGTCTGTTAATTTTCTTGTAAGGGGACGAGACGACCACTTAATTAAAGGCATCACGCATAAATAGTAGATATACTGTTCTTTTCATCAGATAGGTGTTGGCTTAGTTTCCGTGTCCGAGTTCACGTGACCATCTAAGTATCCCTTTTCACTGTTGTCTATTTAACGTTCATTTTTCAACAGCGTCCATTTATCTTATCCGAAACAGAAGTAGCGTAGTTGTGGAACATGATTCTGGCTGATCGTCCACATTTGCAGACTCGTCCTAGAATACAAACAAACAACATTCATAGATGATTATTTAGATTTGCAGGAAAGAACAAGATATAGATTGCATTGCAATTGCAAGAATGGTTATTAAGAAGGATCTGAAAAATGTGATACTGATACGATACGCGTATTAAGTGATTGATCTAAACCCACCTAAAGTACTTTTTTAAGGGAATCTATTTTTGCACTCACTGCCTTTTGTTTCAATTAGGTAAAGGGAATATCTGCTGCCCTGCCTTTAGACAAAGTTTGATTTGATGAGAAAGGCAATGGCTAGCTAATGATGACAGCGGACGTGGAGAACCAGTAGGTGTGGATTATTACGGTCAAAGGATAAAATAAAGAGGCCACGGCATTGCATGATTGGAAATAATAAGTTGGGTTCCGAAACTAATCGGGTCAGCCATATTTCCTTAAACTCGTTACATCGTTTTAATCATACCCTTTTTATAGCCTCCTCCTTCGAGTTTCTATCAATGGTTTCACAAAAATTGGCTAAAAGGAATTTGAAAATTTTAGGAACTGATATTCTTCGTAGTAAAAGCCTAAAACAGTAACCATTTAAACCTGCATATTAGTCCCCAATCACTAACTAAACCCACCAATTCCAACCCCTCCTCTTGTACTGTTCTTGCAAAAAGTTGGTCATTTCACTCAAGAAACACACAAGACAAGGGCTGCTGTTATGAATCTGTCCAAGCAGCAAAAACTGGCATCTGTGGCAAAGAAAGTGCAGGCCTCAAGTGGGCTGATGGGGCCCAAGAGTTAGAGTTGACGTCACTAATTCCAGAGATCATTGGCAAGCTAGTTTTATCTGGGCTACCTTCTCTTGAGTTGTTCAAGCTTGTTACCAAGGAAGAAGGATTTGACACATGCGAACAACCCATTTTTGTTGAGTCCTCTACTTGTCCCTGAATCATATTATCCAAACCCATTGAGAAGGGTTGACTTCTGTAAGTCTCAATTCTTCTTGGGTTATGATCATGGTCATCTTGTTGAGACGACTGATAGAGAGCCATCTTCCACTCTGATTGGGTTTCGCAGCTCTTGTTTGATAGAATGCCAATGTCTTTTTGCCTCTCATCATATGTAGAAGGATTATGGTTATGGTTAATACCCTCGTTTTGACCATCAATCTCTCTATGCCGCTTAGCCAGTTCCCCACTAAGAAGGGTACTGCTTGCCATTATTTTTTCGACATCATATCTTGTTATGTCAAAGTTGGTAACAGCATTTACGCCACGGAATTTTATAGCAGCAATGTCATATGCTTCTGCTGCTTCCTCTTGGGTACCTAAAATTTTAATGTCAGTCCAAGTTGCAAGTTAGAATTTTGTATGGGTAACTTTTACTAGCTTTATGTGAAGGATTGAAATTGAGGTTCCACTTCTATGATTGCTTATGAGTCTGACATGAACAGCCTTAGCAAAATCTGTCTCCGGGACTATAAGTCTATCATACTAATAAAGTGAATGCATCAGACATTATCTTTCCTATCTTCTGAAAGTAAAATACATGAAATTAACGAAACAATCACAGAAAGTTAACTAGAGGAGGATTTGAAAGAGGTCATGGTTGGGAGAACTTACTGAACGTTCCAAGATATAGATCTTTGTTTCCAGCCACCCTGCCAATTCGAGCTTGCCAGCGTCCATGTTGATGATGCCTGCTACCAACGGTATCAAAACGAAATTGATTTCATGAAAAAAGGAATTACATTTTTCATAATGTAAATCCAATATATTAAATTGTTTTCGTGTAAGACCTCGTTACTCCTCTGTACATGGAAGCTCCTCGTGAGAATCCACTGCTTTTCCTGGAAGAGAGGAAGTTAAAAAATGTTAAGAACAAGTAAAAATGTATAAAGGATGGTTGGTGACTTAGAAGATACTGATGAGACAAGACGGAAGCAAAGATTTTACCTTCGCAAGTGAGCAACATATTCCTGTCTGGTCATGTTCTTCATTCCTTCAAGTTCATTTTGATAATTTTCCAACTGTTACAAATCATAATTGCATATCAGTCGCTATCACTGGAAAAGGCTTCCCAAATAGAATAGTATCTTGGAAAGATTATGAAATTAATTATTACTGGGAAATTGATATGAGTGGAAGGCCCCCAATACTTGAGTGCAGCCAGATCATAAGCTCTTGCAGCTTTCTCCTCCATATCATAACCCCCTAAAAAATCAAAATTTTGGAATGACTTGCATAAACATTAACCTTTCTCGAACATTCAATTAAAATTATATCTAACAGTTTATTAATGCAATTGTTGGGAAAGCTTACCTAGATAAACTGAGATTAATCGCACAATTGAGTGGCAACATCAGCAACACAAAGAAAATTAGCCAAAAAAAAGAAAGAGAAATAAAAACCAGTGAGATGGTAACTTGGAGCAAAAAATAAGGAGGAAGACAAGTTAGAGCTCAAATAGATAAGTTTGACCAAACATACAGAGACAAAAAGGATAGTAGAAGGCTTGGGGAGGGGGGGGGGGGTGGAGAAGTATAGTCCCTCATTTATTTTACCTTGCCTTCCCTTCCTGCTTTGACCTTCTTTCTTGCAGCTGTTATCCCACAGATGAGCTTCGTATCTACCAGTCCATCTATGCCTGATGAATGAAAACCCTTTAGAGATAAGAAAATGAACAAAGAATAAAGAACACTAAACACAAAAGAGATGAACAGTTGAACATGTCCAGGATGGTCACTAGTGAACACGGAGACACAGAATCTCAGGCAAAGAAGGCCAAAAAGACGTAGAAGCTAATACTCAAATCAGTGAACCATAAAATAGCATCAGTGTTGAGATGTAACAGAAGCAGTAGAAAGACTTAAAAGAAAAAAAAAATCTAACCTTGTTACACCTCTATATTGAGAGGTTCTCTGCCCAAATGTATCTATGGATTTCCTGTGAACAATTTGTTTCTGATTCATCCTTTCAGGTCCCCTCTTCTTGGTATCCATGACAAGAGACTCAATGACAGTAGGTGACGTCCGCTGTGAACTTGTAACACAGCTTGATTGGGAGCTAGGACTCATGGACAAGCTCAGAGACTGCAAATCCCCATATGGCATTGTACTAAAGGACCCAGATTCGCCTCCCTTGTCCTCAGCAAGACCACCCATCTTTGAATCCTGTGCATGGTTACCTGGGTAGTTCCTTAAGACCCAGTTCTTGAGGCCAGGAATTGCATCCTCAGCAATATTAGTAGCCTGGAGATTACAGTCTGCAATCTGAATCTGATTTTGCCTGGACCCTTCTATAACCGTATCATGATTTCTTAGCGCAGTGTAATATGACAACGGTTGGACCTGAATCCCTTGCGTTTGTTCTTGATGGCCGGAAGTGCCTTGGATATGGTTTGTGCAATTTTGGGTGTTTGGCTCATGGCTTGGGGAATGGCTGTAAATCATACTGTCTAAGCTCAGTGCCATAGCTTCTCTTGCATTGCATTGATACTGAGGGGTTCCCATTGTCGCGTTACCAAAGAAATTCTCCAGCTTTGGAGTTGCTGTTACGATTGCTTCATATCACCACAAGAAACGAAGTTCAAAACAGTAAGTCAGGAACTTTAAGAGCTGGTTTTGTCCAAAACGAAAAGAAAGTAAATAAATTTGGAGCTAACCTTGTGCTTGTGGCCTGCTCAAAGCTTCCATTACATAGAGAGACCCATCAGATTTGAGGGGCATTACAGGAAGATGAGAATACAAGCCAGCGTTTTCACCTTCAAGCCCATAGTATACGCCATAGTTAGCAAGAGCTGGAGGGTGGTACAAGCTTGCTGGAAATACTTGAGCAGAAGCAGAAGATGGTTGTGTATCATGGTGTTGATGAGGGTCTGAAGAAACATCCATGTTCATTTGTGGGGAGAGAGAAAAACCTAACCAGTTATTCTGATTGTTATTGGCATCATCATTTTCCATGGACTTCATCTGGTTTGAGTATATCACTTCTCCACCAATGAAGTAAAATCGTAGCCAAGTTTGTCTTAAGGAAAAGGCAACTCAATCATTGGAAAAATCATAACATCTCTAGCCTTCCCTCCATTCTGAACTTTTTTTTTTTTTTTCAAAAAAAATTCTTTTGTTGATTGCAGAACTGACAGAGCCAAATCTAAGCATCCACCAAAACAAAAAATCTAAGCCCTGCAACTGAACCTATAGAGTCTCTCTCTCTTCTCTCTCTTTCACAATGTCTGGGCGTGTATTTATGTGTGTCTCTATGGACAGATTTCTAAAGAGAACAAAACAAAGCTAGTTCCTTTAAACTAAACAAAAAGAATGTGTTACAGCAAGCAATGCTGGGCATCCTTCCCGCATTCCATGGGGATCCGTGTATGAGAAAGACCTCATCTTTTGCTTTATTCTGCGCTCCTCCATGCCTTTCCTTTTCTCTTTTATGTAAGCATTTCTTCTTAAACCCTATAAAATAATACTATTATTATATCATTGACTAAGACAGATAAGAAACACCAAGACCTGTAAAACAGAGATAAAGCAGAGTCCTCGTTTTGGAGTGTGAATGCAACTTCCACACTCCACAGTTGCTCTGAAGAATCCCTCTCCTAATTTATTGATTAGCGACAGTGAGTACACAACATTAATATACTCACTGGGTTTGCTACTTTGCTCGATTTAAATGCTTCAGTGGGTTGTGGCTGAAGGTTAGGCTGAGGACCTTCAATTAGATTGATTTCATCTCACGGGCACAACACAAACTGTCCCTCCAGTCACTTCAAACACAGTGCCCAGATCCTGCTCTCTGGGCCTACACTACTTTGCAACTAGACGACAGGTATCTGTATCTGCCATCCAACGACGCCGTTTCTAACTCGTGGGCCACGGCAAGTGTGGCTCAACCTCAAGTCACAAACTTTGACTCACCTCACTTGTTTTGGCCACTAGTCTGAAAAGAGTACCATTACTATTACTATTACTTCTTAGAGATACAGGAAAAAGAAAACAAAAGCATCACCACCTCTGTTTTTTCTGCTGAGGTCATCAGAATTCTTCTGTTAACTAACCAAACAATAAAGATATCTGTGCTGGGTTCATTAATTACTCATTCAAGTTCTTTATTCAGAAGATGTTGGAAATCATTCCAAGTTAGGAAGCCCCATCATTGTTGCATTCAAGAGCTTATTAGCGTTCACTCTCCTTGTTGATTAGGTTCGAGTAATGTTCATGCATGTAATTAGAGGATCAGAGGAGATGACATCGATATCCTATAATGATTAATGGAGTAAAACAGAGGGATGGGACTTGGGGGTGGAGTTAAGGAATAAATCAAGAAAAAGGCTACCAAGAAATTATGATTTACAATGTGGCCCAATGTGAATATTTGTCTGTGTAGTGCTTCAAGCATCTACAACTTTTGGTTGAGATAAAATGAGTAATGAAATCTTTTATAGGTGCTTTTTAGGATTATTGTCAATACTTGCATTAAGACAAAAAGTGAGAGAGGTGGGGGTAGCCACCAACAAATTCTAATCTAAGCAAGTCAGTAATTATACCCTTAATTGCAACACCCTTACAATCAATGGCTTAAGTGTATCATTTGCCTTTAGAAGAAAAAAGATTATATTTTTCACCTTTCAACTTGCTCTGTTTTCTTTTCTTTTGATACCCTTCTCATTTTTGAGGTTAAAGCGAGGAAAAAGTTTTTGACATCAATATAGCAATTCCTATAATCATTTGCATTAAGATGGAGGGTGAGTTTATTAAGAGGGAAAATCATTTACATGAAAAAGTGTGCTGAAGCAATTGTTCTAGAAAACGTGCTGATCTGGTGGCTGCTAAGAAGCAACTTACCAATCACCGTGTGGATTGCAAATAGAGAGAGAAAGCAGCGAAAAAAGAAAGAAAGACGAGAATAGAAGCTTAGGACAAAGTATGGCCTCTTGATCATGATCAAAGTACAGATATTCCTAGAATGATTAAGTGAAGGGCCCTCAGCTTCATAAACATACTTGTAAGCTTCATAAACATACTTTTACAAATTGCATGGTTCATGCATTCTTCTAACTACTTATAAGATACTTAACAAATTGTTAATAGAGTTCTGCCTGTGCTTAATTACACCCTTTAACCTCTATGGTCCACATGAGAACGCAGATGAATCATACCGGAGGTAACAAACCGCATAAAAAATTTCTAATTACAGTTCCATAAAGTTATTCTCTTTCACTTAGGCAAAATTTCTGTTCTCTAAAAATGCATTTCAAAATTTTTGAAACAAGAACTTGCAACAATTAGTTATTATGATAACTATATGTGGGTCTAACCTTCCAAAATCCAATACAAGAGAAAGGTATCAAGTTTGAACAAAATGTGTTCCTTTCCCAAGTCCCAACAGTTTCTAAGGCGAACCAGAGCGGCATTTCTTTCTGACCCCACTCTGAGGTTCAACTCTCCATGTCCCAGTCATACTGTTAAATGCAAAAAAGTGAATTTGATCAGTTTTCTATTGCGTGTGGTATTAACGGGAAATACTCGTCAGAAAGGTTCAAATCCCATTATTCACTTTGATCAATTTCATCATTAGCTTGCATGCAAAAATTTGCGTGACCAAGTTCATGGAGACAGGAATTCTAGAGCTCATGATTTCATTGATTTGGTTTGAAAAAGAGGTGGGGAAGAGAGTTCTGTTATGCAGTGAAAGAAAAAGATGCTGCACAGGAACTAGGAGTTGTAGGAGAAAGATAATGAGACCCTCTTTTTTGATTGTGGTTATGATGAGTTATAGCCACCACCCACCGAGTACTGCACTGCAACCCCAATAACATTTTGCCTGAAATGCTGTTATGGCCAATAAAGAAGCTACTGTGTTGCCTTACCAAAATTTTGCTTCTTTCCATTTCACCACCCTTCTTCCCTTTTGGTGGGACTATGAGGAAGACCATGCTCTTGTCCTTTTCTTACCATTGTTGGCTTCGAGGCATTTGACTGCTTAATTGCTTTATTAATTAGCAGCTCAACTAAATGTTGAGGCATTACCAAATATTATCAACATGTATGCCTTTTGTTTGAACAATATTTGTTGTATTAACAAAAGCAGCTAGTCTAAGGTTTCAGACCTAAGACATTTAATCTATAACGTTTTAGAGCTTATTATGCTGACAAAAGATAAATTCTCAAGTATCAATCTATATTGAAATTAGTTGATTTATTGTGTCTTTTTGTATCATGTTTCTAAAATACAATATCTATGTTTCAAGTTCAAGATTGCCATTAGGAAGGAACTGGTACATGCATGTCCTCAAGCTCAAACTCTCTTGTTTAGGCCGAAACGGTTGGAGAAAACGAGATCTCTCCCCCAGAGGGGAGACCATGGGAGGAAAGCCAAAAGTGCAGTCATGTGACCAAACACAATTTGCTTTGGTGGCCAAGGGCTCAACACTCTCTTGGCAACATGTTGCGCGAAAACTCTAGCATCCGTTGCTTTCTTCCCCTGAGAAGCCCCAGTACTCCCGGCTATGACTTCTTTAAAGTCCTTATAAAGCTTCCATTCATACTTTGCTAATCTTTCTAAATTTGCATTACCCAAATTAGATTTCACAGCACCAGGCAAAACGAGAACCACATTAATCCCAAATGGCCTCAGTTCAAGCCGCAAGGTGTTTGAAATAGAATGCGCAGCAGCTTTGCTAGCACAATAAGCCCCAGCCCATGGTGTTGCCACTCTGCCCACCACGCTCCCACTTCGGCGCTGAGCCATGTGGGGCACTACTTGTTGCACCAATCTCAGTTGCCCCAGTGACACTCTGTTAATTTCCCAAACCTTGCTGAATGCATCTAGTGCCAACTCAGCTAAAGGACCTGTACCACCTATCCCTGCGTTAATAACCAGAATATTTATGTGCCCACATTTGGATATAACAGTGTCCACCGCAGAAGCCACGCTCTCAGATGGCACATCGAGCTCCAGTGTCCCTATGTTATCCGAGGCCAAATCTTGCATGTCTTGCATCCGACGTGAAATATGATGCAAAGACGTAAGTCAACTTAGCTGCCTAGTTCACTTTCATTTCTTAGGCTTGCCGGGAATATCCGGGGAACCGTTAATGTATACGAGCTTCAATGATCAATAGGGTTCACCGTCAGGTCGGCTATCCCTCTTGGCTGTAGTATGACTGTATGATGGACTATACCATATTGTCATTTTCTGCTACACATAAGCTGAATCAGTCCCAAGCATGGCTCCATATGCACAAGACACGTTTTGCCTTTCATCAAAGACTTTTTGGGATGATTAATCTAACAGTTACTTGAGAATATCCAACACAACAATTCACATTCTCTCATGTTCCAAATTAGATTTTCTGACATGCATAGACAATATCAGTTTGTCAATTTGTTTCAACTCAAGACAATAACTTAAAAGCAAGTTATTTAGATTTAATAAACTGTTTAGATAGATAAATTACCTATCTAAATAGATTCATTTTTTTTTTTAAAGAAAATAAATCCATATATGAATTTTCTCAAAGAGCCGTTGGTATTGAATTTGTCTATAAAGGTCGATACAGTCAGCAAGCGTAAAAACTTCCATCTTAGTAAACATGAAAGGAGGTAAATCCTTTCCAAGATTGTCTTCAATTCAAGGAATACGAGTGGAATATCTAGTGTGAAGCCAAGGGAATCTAAATAAGATTACAGAAATAAAATATCGATCAGTGGTCAACAGAAAAAGTAGAATATGGATAGCAACATATCTGATTTGCCACCACAGGAGCAGTGACTGCTGTAGTGTATGGATGCATGGGAAGGGAAGAAAGGGTCCTTGTGCACTTTCCCTTTCTGAGGAGAAGTATTTAAGTAAAGCCTTTCCACGAACCCAATGGCATTTTCCCTGCATATCTTAGCCCCATTACTCTCTTTAATTGCTTTACCCTACGCCTGGTCCATTTCCTCTCTCTTTCTCTCTCTGCCATTAATGTTGCATGTGTCGTACTCTTAGATAAGAATCTCTTTACGACTACTTTGCTGACTGCAACATTCAGCATGCATTTCCTTTCGTTTTTCTTTTTATTACTTCCTCCCTCCAGAGTATTGAAGGAAATTGTATTGTATTTGCATCTATACCTCTAGATAGCATCTAGTCTAGTTTAGTATTAGCCCTGCAGCAGAGACCCTAGTAGATTTTCTTTCGCCAAGAAAGAAAAGCGGTAAGATGTTGAAGAAAGTAAGCAACACTGGGCTGAGCCTGAGCCCGAGCCCGAGCCTGTACCTATTAGTTCTTATCAAGTTATTAAAGCCTACGTATGAGAGTGACAATCTGGGAACTAAAATATACACGTTCCTAGGACCCTCTATGTTGTCTGAAAGGGACTAAGAGGGAATACGAAATAGAGAAAGTTCAGTTAGAATTGGAATATACATTGAGTAGGGTGGTTGGTGGGGGTTTCTTTCAAACAAAAAGTCAAAGCATCCATGCCAAGCTTAGACAATAAGAGAAAAGAGGTGCCCACTGCCCTATCATATTATATCCGCTGCAATAACAAGGCAATGCAGAATATTATTTGTCTTCATTTCTTGTCCACTTTTATTTTAAACCTCGCAAGAGCATGGAATTAGACTTTTATTGGCTTCTACAAGATAGTGGACATAACATAACATGATCGAAGTAGAATGTCTTGAAAAGGATGGCCACCCTGACCCAACGGATATGATTTTAAATCCCCCTAACGTTTTGTTTTATATGAATATCTCGGCCCTATCTTATCCCTTAGAGATTGTGGGAATTGGAATGGCAGGAACAAACTTCCTATCTTGTATTATCTTAGAAATCTGAATAATAACACATACGCTTTAATACTATTTTGTTCGTTCAACTATGGTATTTGATATAACTTCCATGCCCTTCATATCATATCATATTAATACTAAAAATTCGAAAAGAGGGATGAACGTTACTCTAGAAGCCAAAAATGGGAAAGGGGACTCTTTTTTGCTTGGTATTTGCAAGAATTTCCTATACAATTTTCTTATACGAATATTTTTCTGGTGTGTTTGCGTGGTGCGTCCGTGTTTCGTCTTCTTGAGGTCATCGAGAACTCCCAATTATTCACCACGGTTTATGTATATATCACACAGGCATTCAAACTGGGCAGAGTGGTAGATACAGGCCATGGGCGCCCAAACATCACAGAGGTGCAAGGCTAACGGAAACCACTGGAAAGAAAGGTTCTTATCACAAGTAACTATCATAAAAATTATCTTCAGATTGGATGGAAACAAGTTAGGAGGGATCGGCATTTATATAAATAAACTTTCAACTAATGTAACCCTTGTTCAAGGCTCCACTTTTCAATCTAAGCAAACCCTTACCCCGGAGCTACCGAGAGCAGAGAGTTTGATTTTCTAAGGCTTGATTGATGAATACCTATAATTTGTGAATGGAAATTAAAGGAAACGACGTAGTACTCTGTGTGTGATTCAGGGAAAATGGATGGCATAAACCCCTTGGCAGAGCATCTGAATTGTCAGGTCAAATCGATTCTCGCGTGCAAATCTCATAACTTTTGAGGAACATTGTGTGAATTTAATGAAAACGGCATCCTCCAAATGCAAGCACAGGTTACCTGACTTGGCTTCCCTTCCCTTCCCTTTGGGAACTCAAAATGAGGCTATTTTGGATCATTTTTGTCTTACACGAGTCTTTCTGTTTCCATTTTCCCAACTTGTAGAATGGTTTGAATCTATTTTCAGTTGCAAGATTGAAATTCAAAAGGGTTGGGACGTTCAGAGCGCAACACATGAAGGACAATCAAATGCTCATCATACTAAAGACAATTTCTTGTTCGGAAAAACAAAAATAATAAATGTATGCATAGAGGGAAGGCTCAGACACGCACAAACACTGTCATCAGATGACAACGGATTCGCTTTGGTCCTTGATACGAATCCAAATCAGAATCGAGAAATGTTATCGGTCATCACAGCCTCAAACCAAAGGGACTAAATCTACATTCCAACACAAAATCCAAAAACAAAAGCGCAAACAATTAATTAAACTGTAAGAATTTTGCAAGACGATCGAGGAATGAAAACACATCGAGAAGAGGAAGATATATCATGTGTAGTACCTTCAAACCCTAATCCTCTCGTGGGCTCATCTGGGCCGCTGACTCAATCACTCTGTACAGTGGCTCAGTTTCAAGGAAACTAATCTAGTTCGCAGGCTCTTAAGGGGCTTGTAGCCCAAATGTCTGCAGCCGTACGCCCTTGTGTTGTCAAATTTTTTTTTTTTTTAAAAAAAAAGTAAGAAGCTTGGAACAGAAGAAACAGAAACAGGATAATAATTTTATTTGAACCTATGCACAGTAATATTGTTTTACACCCAACCTAGAACCTTCTTTTTCTATATATGAACCTATGACCTTCTTAAATTGCAATTTTTGAATATTTAATACACATGAATTTGTGTCTGTCAAAACCTTAATTATAATTAGGGAATAAGACAGATTTTTGTTTGAGTGCATGGCCAATAATAACGATGGAATAACCTTATGGCTTCATTAAAACAGTTACTGCTTTTTTTTTTCTCCATGGTGGTTTTGCGACTTTCGCCTTCGTTGAAAATTTGAAAGGCTAGCTAGTTCTTGCTGTTGAGAGTTGAAAGAAATAAGGACAGAAGTCTCTATCTCACGAGTCTTTTCTTTTTCTTAAACTCGACTCAAAGTAATTGTGACTTTCAATAATTTTATAATTTCCATTAGGTAATCAGTTATATTCATTCCACCACCCGTAGGCAAGATTCCTAAAATGGTTTGCTAGAATAAGCATCGAACGTTAAATCATTGTCCACATATTTTGTTCTTCTATCATGTTAAGTTTGAATTATAAAGTTGCATGATTTTCCAATCCGCCTGCCACAAAACGACAACGACTTCAAATTTCTACATGTAATTATCCACAACTTGCAGCTGTGTACTTCCTCGAAATGACATCAATCGATTAGTTTATATACATACATGTCTTATTCTAAAACTAATCATAGTATTATAGTGATATAATAATTTCGGCGCTGCGTATGATTCACCTGCAGGAAAGAAAGCTAGCAAAGTGATTGTAGCGTTTGATCTTTATAAGCATAAACAGGGAAGGAGACGCCAACATATATATAGTCATGGTGGAAACGTTATTATTGAATTTTATATGTGTTATTGAATACATCACCCACTCTACCTACCATAAATCCACAATTGAATTGTCATCCATTTAAGTTTCCTACTTTGCCAGAATTGTGGAAAATTAAAAGTCCAATAAACAAGATTTGCTTCAGTTTAGTTTTCTCTTCTAGTCATGTCATAATTACATCCTTGAATTTTAAAAAGCTATAACTCGCTTCCTCTTCACGTTTTATTTGCTTATCTTTGGCCGTTAGAGAGTACACAAGACATGGTAGTGGAAGCTTTATAACCCCATAACTCTGTCTCCTTCCCCAAAACTTGAAGCTAAGATGAGTCACAGAAAGGTCCATTCACATGGTAGCATACCCTTTTCGTGGGAAGACAAACCCGGGGTTAGTAAGACCGCAAACCGTGATTACTCTATCCATGTAGGCTTAGGATCAGTAGACGCGGCCGTGCATCAAAAATTAACTACTCAGGCAGCAGCAATTGAGGACGACAAGAAGATTCCTCTGCCTCCATGTCCGTTGCAACCTCCACCCAGAAGCACTTCTGGGAAGGGCTTAAGGTGGCAGCAAGACCCTTTTCTCGTGGCTTACAAGGAGTGCACAAAAACTGACAAGCTCAAAAAGAAAACTCTTGGATCTGCTAATTCTAAAGTAAGGAAAACCAAATCTATTTTTTCGTGCAAGGCTTCCACTGACGCAAAGGATGATCATTTTGTGAAGCTGCCTCGGCTTCCTCGTCTTCCTAGAGATCATAGAAGTCGATCTTTGACATTAGGGAATGGGGACAAACACAAATTAGATTTCACTTATGAAACATGGATCTGATTTCTGGTAATCATTGCTTTTCAACTTGCATGTCATGTAGTTGATTGATATCTACCATTCATATATGTTGTTGTTCCATAGATTCAATAAAGTATATAATCTATTAATGTTAGCGATAGACTTATATGTTGTCGTTTCTCATACGGAATATTTTTTTTTTCCCCAATTTTCTATTGGAAAAAATTATATAATATGATGGAGAGGGCTTGGACTAATATAAGAAAATTGAGTTTCAAGTTTTTCTTCTAACTAAAAAATTGAAGACATTGGTGTTTATCCAGAATCGATAAATCATCTGAAAAAAAAAAAAAATGGTTGAATTTTATTGATGTCTTTTATGATGGAAATTGGGATCACTGTAGCACCATATTGATTGACCCTTAAAGTTGGGAGAAATTCAGAATCACGTTTACTTATTCTCGTCTCGATTCTCTCCACTTTGTCCGCCTCATACATGGACTCGAGCCCAGTTAAATGGAATGCGTTCTTTTAAATTTGTTGGAATAACAAAATTCTAGACTTTGACAGTCATTTCTTTTCTCACCCCGTATTTTTCTTTTCACACTCTCGCCAGTTTTAAAAGTAATCCCCTCGTAATGTGTTTTGGCTTTAGGCCTTTTGCCGAAGAGAGGAAATGAAAAAATGGTACACAAAGTTATAATGCATTTTTTGGACTGCAAACTGGCAGATTCTTATCTTTATATTTTTACAATATTTTAAAAAAAAAAATTAAATTAAATTTATCAAAATATCTTTGTAAAATGAAATAAGTAACTAAACCTACTCTATAAACTCACATGGTTATATAGCACTGCTGTCAGTTTCATTCTCACTCATTATTGTGACTCTCTTTTTAGATTTTTCTGTGTCAACCAAAACTCATCTCTCATCAACTTTATCTCAGAATATTATCTCTGTTATATACATCTTAATCAGAACAGTGTGTCTAGGTGCAAAAGGACAAAAGCTATGCTATAGGTAAGTGCGGCAACTGTGAGTTATGGGGTCAGATTGGATACTAAATTTTACTTTACAGGAATGTTTTTGTAATTTTAATCTTCAAAAAATTTTAAAAAAAGCCGTGAGAATATATATATATATATAGTATAAAAAGACGCAAATTTGACCATTGCTCAATTGCATTCAATAACACGACCAATTTTTTTTTTTTTTTAAGTTCAGAATTTACTATAAGTTTTGCAGGTAATATTTTTTTTTTTTATCAAAAATTTGCTCTACAAAATATGAACATATTTTTTTCCTTTTAAAAAAAGTCACAGCCTTCTTTCAAAGGCCTGTACGAACTTATTTAGGAGATTTTTTGAAAAAAAGGAAATTGAGATAAAGCAGATAAGAAAGGAATCTCTAATAGAAAATTAGTTTAACGAGGGTAATTTGATTATCTCATCTAACTGTTTACACCTCATAGCATATGATTAAACTAACATTAGCATATATAAATGATTGTGAATTAGGTATGTCACGAAAGGGACGCCTAAAAGCTAATAAATATAAAATAAGGAACCATTTCATTAAGACAATAATATTTATTACTAATATAAAGCATCATGTTATTGGCAATATATATTATTTTCAAAATTTTTAATATTACAAGTGCTTATTAGTGGAACTCCATGGCTACCCAGTAAGACAAAAGTCAACAGGCAGGGTTAATAGTTCTGTTCAGAAAATATTTTATGCATTACAGTCGGTAAAAACATTTTCAATATAACAACACGTGCTTATTTCACGCTTTTTAGGCCGTCGAAAGTAAAAAGTACTGTATAGTTTAACTTTAGGATTAAGACTAGGAGCCTGTTAGCAACAGTAACACGGTAGTTTCCAAAGTGCATAGACATCTAATCTAAATTTGTAGACAAGACAGATAATCTTCAACTTTAGTTATCTCCGACCGTCCACTTCCACCGACGCCTTTAATTTCTCTCAACTTGACCATACGCTGCCAAAAAAATAAATGTCCCCTAAAAATCAAAGTACAAGAAGCTAATCATGGTTGTTCCATTACTTTTAAACCTGTTTTATCGTAGAAACCTATCCTTTTAATACAATCATCCTGTTCGTACCTTGTTTGAGGATAAGCTAACTATTAATTGTTGAGAATCATTAAAGCAAGTTCCTCAAATTAAGGATGGCCTTGAAAACATTAAGGAAATTAAGACGCCATGATTAAAGCATTATAATACTATAGTCAAAGATCTTATCTGATTCTAGTTTTTTTTTTTTTTCATTGAATTAATTTATACACGTGCAATATAACCAATTTATTTACTGGGGGTTTATATATCAATTATATTAATACTTATCGCGCTTCGTGGCTAGCTCCATGCCATCATCATCAATACAGAAATCGATATTTTTTTCTTTTTGTGTATAATTAAATTGTCATGCAGCACTGTGAATCCTTGTGCTTAATTAAAGCTTCTCCTATCACGACAAAGAGAAGTACCAACTCTGATGGTATTTTTAAGCAAATTAAATTAAAAATCTAGTCTAGAAAGAAAGCTGCATACAACAACAATGTGACTGGTACTAGATCTAGGCAGGGGGACCACATGGCCAGTCTTGGACTTGCAAGTTGTGCCTGTATTGCTTTTAGAGTGATGAATAGTAATTGATGACTTGAAATGGGTGTATCCCGTAAATACCTAACCCACGGATTGCGACTACCCCACTGTAGGAACTAGACATTAATTTTTGGGGCGTTAAATATATCGGGGCTTCAGTTTATTTAAAAATTATAATTGATTTTTTAATAAAATATAATCAAATCTCAAATTATATATATATATTACAAAAATTCTTCGTCATTAAACAGATTTAGAAGTTGGTTTTAGTTTTGATATAAGTATTAATAAATTAATGAGATTTTTTTGGGTTGATACACGATATCTCTATCCAAAGATATATAGCAAAAGTCACATCTATATGTATATACATCACATGTTTTCCAGATGTTCATATTCACAAGGAAGCCACAGTAATATGATTACTACATTCTTGAATGATTTGAATCCTTACTAAAGTAATTGACAATGCAAAAAGAAAAACAAAAAGACAGATAGAGAGAGAAGGGGTGGGGTTGTGTAAAATTTGAAGGAAAATGTCATCTATATGTATATCTTAAGTGTAAACTCATTAATACGCTCATATTTTATAATTATTTATTGAGATAAAAATTAAAATTGTAAATAAAAATAAAAATCAATTAAAAAAATGTAAAAGCGGATGAATATAGATATATGGATTTATAGTATCTCTCTTAAATATATATATATATATATAGATTGATTGTTTAAAGTAAGGCAATCAAATTAGGAGTGATGAATGCACGTTTTTGTTGATTAGCAATTGGATTACGTCTCTGATCAAAACCTGTGGTCCCTGTTTTTTTTTTCAAAAAAAAAAATTGAGCATAAAGTCATCCATCACTTTATTATTATATCTTAAAGTCCCTATCTTAATTGCAATTAATAATCCAAAATCAATCGACTACTCAAAGAAAATGGAGGGATTAAGTTTGGACTTAGTTTGATTAAAGAAAGTGACGTACTCGATCATTTTCTACGAATAGCAATATAAATTTGTTAATGGTATTTTTATTTTATTTTATGAATTTTAAAATTTTAACCTTTAACTTTAAGGTGAACTTCATTGACTCAATATTATTATAATTGCGGAAGGTTAATAGTGTTATTTGCACACTTCTTTTCTTTTAATTATGACATTGCACTTATATTTGCATAGGCGTAGAATCAAATCTTCACAATTTTCTTTTGCCAAATATTAAATACAGAATCGAGCGAATATATATATAAATAAACGTGCTTCGTAATTAACTAACCATCTTATAACATAGTATTATAAGCGCATTTGGGTAGATTTTTTGATTAAAAAAACAACTTCCCTAGAAAAAAAGTCTTTATATATTTGGATGCGTTTTTTTTTCCCCAAAAATTTAATAAGTATTTTATTGAGTCAAATTTAAAACTTTAAAAAGCTCAAACATAAAACTTAGAATATTTATACTCAAGAATATTTATTAAAAACACACTCTCTATGCTTAAAAAAGAATCTCTGTACAAAATATTTAGACACACCTACGCCTGCTACTTGGTTTTCACAGAAAAGCGAAAAACGAAAGAGAGGGGAAAAAGTTTGAATGGACCATTGCTTGAACGATGATTTTGGCATCTACCATTTGCCAATTAATAAGGACCGCTAAATAAATTATCAAGAAACAAGCAAAGAACAGTATTGCCCCTACAGAATAGTAGTTTGTAACAAAGGTAACTCATTGATGATAATGGACATACACGACTTTTTCCCATTTTTCATCTGCAGAGTGCACTCTTTATTAACTATGTAAAGTTCTATGGGGCCTTCTTTATTGTTTTCGCCTTTTTAGGTGTCATATATATGCTAACTGTATTAGCTGTGTACGTGTCTATTATTATATGAAATTAGATTGATTGGGGAGGGGCAATTTTGATCCATAACGAAACTAGAGATTAACAAAACGATTTTGGGAAGCAAAAGAGCAAGAAAGAAAGCAGCTATTTAATTGTATATTTGAATAATTCATACACTAGCTAATAATAATATTTTACAAATAATTATTAGTTCTGGTTTTGAAAAAAATAAATATTTTCCAAAACCACTCATGTTTTCCCCAAAAAAACACCGGAAACCCCCTGACCTTGTTCTTTTGCTACTTTTAATTTACATTACATGCATACACAAAGATATATATGCCCTTTAATTCTGTCCTTAGAATTAACCTAAGCCATATATATTATCATTAATTTATGCGGTTATGATAACCGTGAACTTTTATTCTGTTATGACTGCACTATTGCATGGCCATGCAGATGAGGGGAAGGGTTGAAGTTGTTGAAAAACCAAAATTTGGCTTATGCTGGACAGTTTTTGCCGGAGAAAAGCTCTCTCCGACCTGAGCCAATCGTTTTCCGTCCCTACGCGGTTACAGTGATGCTGCAGTAATTGCAAGTGGTTGTTAAGTTCTCGGTTTTGGATTCTAAACCGGTTGACCTGGTTCCGTAAGTTCTCTAAATGCTTCTGTTTTCTCATGCGCGAACGCCTGGCAGATTCCCGGTTCGATATCATTCGTCTCCGCTTTCGCTCGTCCACGACGAATGGCACACGGTTGGAGTCGTCCGACTCGGGTTTGTGGTTTTGGGTGGGCTCGTCTGAACCGAAACTTGAATTGATGGTCTTGGTGGGTTTGAAGGCCGAGAAAAGGTCAGGGTAATCCCACCACGTAAAGCCGGCGTCAAAGGACGAGAATGGGTTTCCGATCAGAGGATCGGAAGGTGGAAGAGCAGACAACATGGTTGCTGCACAGAAACAAAAAGAGACAAGAGAGTTTTTGCTTATAGGTGGGTGGAAGGAAGGAGGGAGAAAGGGAAGAAACGCAGCGTAGGGGGCTCATATTTATAGTCAAATTCGAGGATGGAGATTGGATCCACCTCGGCAATTATGATATTTAGCAGGGGTATCTTTGTCAGAGATCGTATGGTTGGGGCTGTTCCGTATGTATACGAGGACTAACTTTTGAGTCAGTCGGCACTACCGTGGGGTTATGGGTCACATTCACTTTTTTGAAGGGGCATGTTTGTGACATGAGCAGATGGGTCCCCGAAAAAGATTGGATTTTAAGCTTACTCATGAAGAAAGAACACGCATTGGACACGTGGCGCATGTCTGATTGGGTGAGCGTGTGAAGATCCAATGATTAGGAGTTTCTGACGTGGAGCCACGTTTCTCGGTAGCCAAGACGGAGCTTACAGGTGTTATTTAGCTCACAAGTGACGAGCAGTGCACTAGTGCACCAAGCCCCTTCTTGATTGATTCATGTTAAATTGGTAAATACACCCGTTAACACTAAAGATGAGTGACGTCCCATTAATCATATCTTTATTCTAAGCTTCTAATAATCAATTCCCAAGCAATTTAATTTAAAATGCAAGTGGAGGCCAGATTTGGTTTGAGGTCACGGCCGTCGGGCCACATTAATTGTAGTCGTGGGAGGGTAAATATAAGCACAGCACTGCACTGCCCAGTGATTTTTTATGTACGACGACAAGTATTCTACTCCTTTTTATAAATATATATCCCACTTTCTTCCAGTGCTACGTCAAAGTGAATAAAATGGCTGGCCCATAGTTATGCGAACGTAATATACAAAGTAGTTGACCTAAATGAACAGATTAGATTGTTAGCTTGAGGGAGAAAGTCAGATGGACATTTTTTGTTATTTGCTGAAAGGGCAGATGGATATATTTAATTAATTCTTTTGGGGGCGGGGGCTGCATATACATAGGTATACGTATATCTCTCTGTATATAGTAGGTATTAATTAGATGGAATGGTGGCGAGAATAAAGAGAGTCTCAATTGTGAAAGTTTAGAGGTAGGGAATCTATAGGTTGCTAGAATCATCATAGGAGTTCGGAAAGGTATATGGGAAAGAATAAGAAACGTTAGTGTGCTAAAAGATAAAGAGAGAGAAGAACAGAAAAGCAAATACTCAAGGTTGCTGCTCATGCAACGGTCTCTACACGGGCAAAATGCTCATGTCTGTTACCACTTTCCCTTTTAGTAACCATTCTATCTCTATATACGTAGGTTGCTTAATTGAAATGGAAGCTCTAGTTGATTCTAACCAAGAAAATTTTAAATTTTAAATTAACCAAAAAGTCGAATTCATTAGCCGCCATTGATCTGCCGAGCATAACTGCATGATTGGTACAAGTAATATAGTTAAAGAATCTGCCTTGTTTGTTTTTGTAGAGGAAAAAGTTAGGTCTTTCTGCATATCAGATTTTTAATACTGATGTTAAATTTGGGGAATATTCTTTGTTGTAGTATTTCTTAATGGTAAAGCTGCGTGCAACGGCCGTTTAACAAAATTGTCAAGCTAGCTATACGCTGCAACAATAATGGTCTCCAACAGCAGTGTCGTACCCTGTCATTTCATATGGTCACGATAGAGGTCGTTTAAAGTTTCGGACTAAAATGAGAGCCTCAAATAGGGATCTTCTCGACCCCACAATATAGATAAATGAATCTTAGTTGATCACAAAGTGACCATATAGTTGGCAAAGTTAACCAATGCAAAACCATGCAAGTGTTTCGAGATAGTTGGCCTCAGACTGACCGTGTGGCTGCCCATTTTTTAGGCAATAATTGGAGAAATTTATAGTAAAAGGACCGACAAGGTAAGCAATCAATGTGAACGGAAAGCCGTAAGAGAATGTAAAGCAAGAAAAAAAGATAAAGGAGCAATATACGATATACATTTGTGAAGCGAAAGCTAAAAGAACAATTAAAGATAACAGTATTGTAAGGAGGGTTGCTTTAGCTTTTGCTTTTGTGTATCCCCTCTCCCGTCCTGATGCGTGTGAGACAGGGTATGTGTGGGGTGCAATTCTTGAGCCTCACATGGAAATATATCCAAACTAAGTAAAAGCAGAGCCACTAATAACACAAAGTTGGATATATATATGTATATATATGCATGTACGTAGCTAGGAAAGGTGATGGCGTCTAGGATAGAAACAGCAAGTGTTGATGGATTAATGGTGTTGGAGAATGCATGCATGCTTTAGCAAACCAGAACGCAGGCATGGGTGCTGGATCTTATTTTCACATGGAGACCCATCTTATATAACAACACAGCATGCATGCGTTGTTGCTCAATGTTTGAGTGAAGAGAAATCACTGTCTTTATTAATTCTGCGCCTACCCTGGCTAGATCTAGTGTACCAATTATAAACTGGCAAGTCTGGGTCATAGTCTGTCTATTTCGCTTGCTCCTACTTAATTTGGAGTCAACAAATGTATGCCTGCTTTTAAGATTCAGATTCTCTTCCCCCGTACCCTGTCTCTGTAAAACTATTGCCACGTGCCACCATTTCAATCTCTAATTTTTTGACCTTCACTTAACCACTGCCAAGTGCCAACTAATTAGATTGTTGGGATTTGGCGCTTTTATACAGAAAGATGATCACTTGCCCATAATGGCATTCATTTTGAAGGCCTTCCCTTTTAAAAGCCCACATTATTTTCTTTGGGGTCACGTCGGATAACCTAATTAATCTGTCATGGAGATCAACTTTTGAAATTTGAAAGTTTTTTCTTTATTAGTAGATATGTTTTTTAAATGATTTCTTGATTTATAAGGATGCATGAACTTACATGAGGTTTGTAGAGGAAGATTTGATATTTATTCCATAGTTGAGTTTGTGTGCACGCAAGAACTGATCCAAATATATATATATATATATATATATATATATCTCTTATATGCCTTACTTAAGCGAGAGTTAAATAGTTGACATAAGTTTGGTATTAATGAATACGTCAATGCGTAAAGGTGAGTGACTGACTCATTACACCGCTTCTGAAAGACAGTGTTCATTCATATCTTTTGATAACACATGATTTTAATTAGTTTCATAACGATCGAAGAAGTCGCTCAGTAAATAAAAAACAAGTACTTCGACAATTTAACGTGTTGGCCAATAGCAATTTCGAGCCATGCCAGACCGTCGTGCATGGCTGTTGGCATACATTTCAAATTAAAAGTAACGATAAAATTTTAATTTTGGGGATCGTGATGCTTTTAACAATAATAGTAATGATAACACGTGAAATGAAGACGAAGGATTCAAAGCTAGCAGCAGTGTGCAAAAAGTCACATATATACTTACAGTCACTAATTAATTTTTCTGCTCAACTGCATGCCGAGCTTTCATGAGATTTCTGTAATAGATTCTGAAATTTCAATATGAGATTTGGGAATTAGAGGCAAAGCCGTGGAATCATCATCTTCAACTTCAAGGGCATCTGTTGTCTGAATGTGCACGCAGGAAAACCAGTCTAAAGAAGCGAAAAAGATGCCAGCGACGCCGCGACAGAGCCATGCTCCAACTCCATGATCATGTTTTTTGCATGTGTAACTCATCTTGGAATAGCACATGTTGGTGTTTGTGTTGAAGTTGATGCAGCTTATCTTACGCATGGAATTAACCTCATGCTCCATTGATTAGTCTAGTTGTGATGGAAGACGAAGACGATTTATTTGAGGATGTGAGTTTGTTATTCCTATTAAGCGATCGAGAGATACCAAAAACAACAAGAAAGGGTATCTAGCTAGCCTATCAAGGGGTTTCGAATAACAAAATTCTTGACTTTGACTGTTATTGGCTGTTGCAAGTGCAACGTCCGTACTACACACTGGTAGGTAAGGTAAACTATTCATGCACTGAATTAGTTGCTTGTGCGGATTTTTTGATATCTCTTATGTTTCTTCACTGCTCCAAAACAAATTATATATTATTCATCAACTAGATTTTATTTCTACATAACATAGATTGTTCATTAAGAAAATAAATAGAGTTACTTTAATACATAGAAAAGTTTGTTAAGAAAAACTATGCATATTTTGGTGATCTCTTATCTTCTAAATGGATTAGTTTTTTGTTATGAGTTGACAAATACCTTTGTGCATATATGCCAAAAAAGAAAAAACAACATTAATCAACGGGCTTAAATATTATTCATATTTAAATTCACCAATTTTTAACTAGTCCATAGTTTGTACAGTTTTTTGTTTGGGCTAAAGGGTCTTCTTTTAGGTGGTTTTTTTTCATACCACCAATTTCTCCATTCCTACCCACCTTTTTTTTTTTTTTCTCAGGCTTAAAATTACCAAAATATCCCTGGCACCTGCACTCAAGACGCTGCCTACTATCTGCCTCAGTAGCAGAATTGCGTAGGCATCAAAATAGAGAAGTTCAAGATAATCCAAAAAAAGAAGTCGTGGATCATCAATGTAGACAAATTAACACAAGGTGTTGTGTTGTTTAGGTGATTTGACTCCATGCCAGTGGGATTGTAGAGCTGGTCTTTCCAAAGCTTTTTCTTTACATCCTTCCTATATTGGTTTTCATCCGACAACTGATGTCCATCATGTTACGCCATATGGGTCTCCACGATTTCTTTGAAACAGGTGCATGAATTCCTATCCTTTTCTGCAATGCTGATCTGAGAAATCTTGCCAATGATCAAGTTCTCAGACCTGACTATATGAATTCCAAGCTCACCACGAAATCAAAAACCTCACAAACTGTCCACACATCTTGCATTGGAGCTGCCTCGACCGTCGGATGGAATACGACCACAGAATGCGTCCTTTGTGTATGAGAAAAGAAAGAGTGGGTATGAAGAGAAGGGGTGGGATACTATCAACGACGGTATTATTATTTAAGGGATGTTATGGTAAATTTGGTATCATAAAAAAAGAAATAGCGGGTTTGAATCCAGAAATTATTGGTATGAAAAGAAATGGCCCTCTTTTATTACAACGGACCATTCACGACATTTATTGAGAACTTTCAAATACAAGCTCAATAACATAGCTTATGGGCTTTTTAAGCGTATAGCAGCATGGGAGGAATTCTTTTGGCACACCCATAATTACTAACCAGACACCCTGAATCCTATTTTATATAAATATAATCAGTATCAAATTGTAAATTCTCTAGTAAACTAATCTGTCTTGAGATGATGAATTCAAGAATGAACTTAATTGATTATCACTATATATATTTTATTTCTTTAAACATTGAATCATTATTCATCATCCAACCTCACTGCTAAGCCTTCAGCGATCCTATTCCATGGCAAAGAACTCAAATCAAGGTATCAAGTATGGCACGAATCCAATTTGTTTCTAAGGAAAACTAAGTCCGGAAACAAATCAATTTTGTATTCTCTTTAGGGGAAAAAAAAAAAGTATCAGAATACTGTTTATTTTTCTGAAAATTAAGAAACAAAGCTTCTGGGAGTAAGAGGTGGTGTGTTTTTGAGAAACAAGTCATTTATTTTTCTCCGCGTAGTCAAAATTGAGTTGCTGTAGGCTCTAAGCCAACCCCAATTAAACCAAACGAGCTATCAAAACTTATGGTTATAACCGGTCAAGACAAAAACTGTCTTGTTTTTCTTTGAAGAACCAGACGGAATCAGCTGTGTTCATAAAATAAAAGCATTGTTATATCAAAGTGGTGGACCAAGTTGTGAAAAAATCATTTGACATATTTTTTGTGAGGAGCTAACATGAAGTTGTGTTCAAACACAGGAAAGCAGCAAGTCATAGGTATATATAGGGCTTCTTTTGACTCTGTTTTGCGCAAAAAGTTATCCTTTAAGCTTCACTGAAAACCCAATAATTCACGACCCAAAATTTCCTTACGCAGCTGCTTGAGAAATAATTCTGCTTCTTCATTGATTTTGGGTCCAGTTGATAGAACCCGACTTTTCTTGCATTCATCATATTGTCCAGGAAACTTAAGACTATTAACAGGGCCATTTAGCTCTGTTTCCACCGACCATCTCAGCTTGAAACACACACAAATACAGACGCTGAAATCAAATATATGAATGGGATAAGGACACTTGAACCTGCAGAATACTTAATTTGATTGAATGCGGCCACTTGTGTTGGCGTTTACATGGCTAGTCAATTATTCTTTTGATTTTATTTGTAAATTCTAAACAAGTCGGAATTTTTACACCATTTTATCTGTATTTATGCGTGTATTTTTTCTTGCATGGATCCCACCAGATAAAAATCATGCAGAAAATGGGGATGGCCTTTGTTTTCTCACTTGTGACTATATAATTGCACTCTCTGCCACACAAAAGAAGAAAAATGGTAGTAAAGAAGATGCTAAGGATGCAGCTTTTAGAATACGATAATGGTTAAATGGACCCAGATAGATCCATTATTATTTTTATAAAAAGAAAAGGTTGAGATTGTTCAATTAGAAATGACTTTGATGTGCCATTCCCACTCACAGACATTGATAAGCCATTTCCACTAAAGTGGAGGCCCTAGCCTGCGCAGACCTGTATAGTTCAATCATTTTCCGTTTAAAGTAACTCCATCGTATTAATCCTGATATAGCTCCGATCACCTATATATATTATATGTTTCATGCCTATGGTATTGATTGGTATTGGCAGAAAATATGTTGTCTCTGTATTAATTAGTTGATCCTAAAATTAAACTGAAAATTCCTTAACGTTTGACCTTAATCGGAGTTGGAATAAAGAAGGAGGAACATATATGCTCTAAAAGTGTGCTATCGCTTCGCCTACCCAAAGGGTTTCATGCACCTCAAAAATTCTTGATTGACTTATTCAACCATCCACCTACTTCTAGTTACAAAGAATACCTCAACGTCAGCCGCGCATTAATTAATGATTATGATTCCCACGGGGTTCCTAAACCTCCTCGACAACTTAGTATTCAAACAAACAAAACAAGTCTTCTTCCTTTTACTTTCCTTCTTTCTATTTTATGATGATTTCATTTGTTCAAGTTTTTTGTTTATTCCACGAAAGAAATGGTTAGTACACGTCTCTTAAATTTATTACTTTTTCTGCGATCCTTGAAATGGAACGTGGAGAAAATTATTACTTTAATTAAAAGTCTTCTAATTTTAAATTTATATGTATGAATATTGATTAATGAATATAAATAATAGGGACTATGATATTGGAATGTATCTTAAAGCCTACATTTATTTATAAACAAAAACCTTACGTCAGTCAACGTACCACTGTATGACTCTGTGCATGTCGGGATATCATTCTATATTATTGATATCTATATATGCCGAAAGCAGTGGCATTTGAATTTCCATCAAGGGCAGGGCATGCATTCAAAAATCTTAAGTTACAAGCTCCATTCCGCATGACAATAATAAAGAAAGAGGTGGTTAATACGTTATTTAACTGCTAATTACCTATTTGCTTTTGAGATCAACTAGTAGAAGAAGCATGCACGTGAACTTTGGGTGTTGATATATATTAATCTGTAATTTTAATCAAAAAACTAATTCCTACGGGGTATTCCTTATCAGAAAAGGACAGAGAGATTCTCAAGAGTTTCTTGGAGTTAGATTCTCTCGTTCGCTTGTGAAATTTTACTGATGATCAGGCGATGTTCATTTTTGTTTTGAAAGTTCACCCAGACCTAGTTGATTTGTTTGTTATCACTTACCACGATATGCAAACTATATGTGTCACGATTTGCAGCCAATAGAGATTATGCCCACTGTAACTCCTTTAGGTTTGAAATGGTAAGTGAATCTGATGTGGCTAACAACTCATCTCACGTCAGGATATTGCATCAGATCAGAGCCGCGTTTGTGTAGTTGGATATATGCTCATTGGCTACGTGTGCAAAGCTAATATTATTCTCAGCCTGTATGTGTTGTTCTTCTAGAAACGCAAAAGCACATTTTGTAAAGACTTTAATTTTTTTGGTCAAAAAATAATCATCCAAACAGCCCTCGGGAATTTTCTTGAGAATAGCTAGAGGAATATAAAGTCAATTGTCACCCCGCTAATAAATGATCGTATGTTATTTCAAAGTCCACAAACTGAGAATAGTTTGGCACTAATTGATACTCCCTATACTTGTACATACAACTAAAAACCATTTGCGTGATAATTAAGGTGAACTCCTAGTTCTAACGAAAATTGGGAGTTGAAGCTTTCTCCAGGACATTCTAGAATATAGACTTAATCCAGCTTGTAATAAATCATTAATCAATGAAACAGAGAAAACTGGTCAAATAATTAGTACTACAATCCAAATATACGAGACAGGCTTAGACGTTGGTTAGAGAGTGTTTGCCGAATGCTGTGTATATATTTTTCTGCTAACACGAGTGTGAATGCTAGCTATTTATTATTTTGGAAGTCTTACTTGGCTGGCTAAGCTATACATATAATATCGTGTATATGAGGTCACCAGATGCTGCAATACTTGTGATGCACAATGAATGCCTGAAAACTCAGGATTGTTTCTGTAACACTTAGCAACACAATCTATTCTACGTCTGATCTAAGTTTTTCCTTTTTTTAGGTCTCTGGAAAATTTCAAAATTGGTCAAACACACGAGTACAAGGCTTCTAATTCTATGAAGAAAATGAGCACAAAGTGATAATTAACTTTTGAGAGCCATGTTCATTCGCATACCAACACTGGTTAAGTTTACACACAAAACAGATATCTATTAAATAGAGTGGAGTGTTAGGACAATGTTCGTGTTTGATAATAAAATAAAATATAGGGACATGCATGTGCATAAGAACATGCAGTGTGAGAGCAGGTAAGTATGCCAAAACCATTACAATGTTAATTTTGGCAGAGGACAGAGGAGCAAGCAAAAAACGTCACGGTATTGCCTCATTTCTGTATCTTTCAATGTCTAAAAACAGGCAATGCCACTGGCAAGTAATCCTATAAATAACAAAACTCCAGCTATTGCTAAGGCGGGGATGTCGAGCCCTTCCTTTCTTTGTTTTTCAGTTTAGCGATCTTGTGGTTGCCTTTTCATTTCACCAACTGTTCAAGTAACTTTTGATTTAAAAAAAAGAAAAGTAAAAAACCATTTTCAGTTTGATTTATTTATTTTTGGCCCTTTGATTATCGGTTACAATAAATTAAAGCCTCTTTCCAGCTTCCAAAGTTCACACTTCAATTTTCCTTCTCCTCATCTCACTATAAATTCCTTGCGTCTGTCCCTCTTCCTTATCTCATCTCACACTGCCTTATCCTAATTCCTGAAGTAAACCAAAGATGACCAAGTTCTCCGCTCTCTTCTTCATGGCACTCTTGCTCTGCTTTATGTTCACCGACGCTGCTCGCCCTCAACCGTCATATATTCAACATGAGGTTGGCTCAATTCTAATGTTTTCAGCTTTTATAGCATCTTCTTCTTCATGTCTCCTTCGTGGTTTTATATATGTTTTGAATTTATTTTGTTTGTCATGCATATATATATATATAGGTTGTTGAAACAGAGCACGCTGAGGCAGTGAACGAGAGCTGTGACGGCGTTGCAGAGGAAGAATGCTTGATGAGAAGGACTCTTGCCGCTCATCTGGACTATATTTATACCCAGAAGCAAAAGCCATGAAATATCTTCTTCCTCTCCTACCCTTCTCTTATTTGCAACACTTGAATATCATATGCAATAGAATATGTATAACGTATAATACGTTAGTTACTGCTGGTTCATTCTGGGCTGGCCTAAAGGTCTTTCCTTTCTTTTTCTGGGCTATGTAGTATAAACGATCAATGATAAAGTGTACTCCATATAATACAGTATATGAATATATTATGAGTTTGAGATTGGATATAATATAAAATTAGGGAAAAAAAAAAATCAACACCAAGTTACAATTTCTTTTTATGCAGAACACCAAGAAGTTTATGAATGAATTTTGATTTTTTCAAGAGAGGAACAAAGAAAGAAAAAGAAGGAAGGGTCTGTCAACACCCTAAATATAACTGCGGATTAAATGCTATTCTTCGGATTATTTAACCAATTTAGAGTGATAAGTGAAGAGTGAAAAGGCACGTAATTAATATTGACTTGTGGAGATAACCTTAACTTGGGATTTAATGCAAACAAAGCAGCACTCCAGTCTGCTTTCAGTATTGAATGTAATCAACCACTTGGGTAACTCGAGTTGGGAAAGCTGGAAGGTTTGATCGAGTTGGTTGGCAGTTGAGTTTTAAGTAATACCTCTGATTTCATTTAAACCTTATTATTCAACATGTGAAGATAGATAGAAAAGCCTCGAAGAAATAAACTGCTTTTTAAAGCATGCTGAAGCCTGCTGTTGCTGTAGCTTCAAGGTGCACATTCCATAATACCTTAATAATTGTACTACCGTACTGCTCCATTTATCTTCTCCAAGAAACTACTGCTTGGACCTATAAAGTTGGCCTTCCCTCCCCATTTTCTGCTTGTGGACAATTCTTGGCGCTTTATTTTTTGACTACGCTACTATTTCCAATATTCTGTGGTCTTTTCCATCTTGCTTGTAATTTGTCTATTAGTATTACCAACCAGCTCCATGGTCCATTACACACTGCTTTTAACACATAATGGAATGACAAGACATTCACGAACAGTTTGGAAGTCCATTAATTAAGATTTTTGCTGTTGCTTTCAAAGTGTCCAGTAAATGAATAAATAAACTTAAATGACAAATCGATTTAGAAATATTTCAATCCTGTACGTTTGTACAGTTATTATCATGTAACAAACTGGTTACTTGCTCCTATTGATCATACTTTGGCTGGGGATCAATTAGTGCATAGTTTAAGTCATGCGATCAGAAACTGAACAATAGACTCAGCCTAAAGCCAATGTGAAGAGACATAGAAGCTTGTGGAAAATTTCAAGTCGCGTATTTGAAGGTTGCAGAAGGCACAGCTGTCCCCTCTATTCCCGGCTACGCTTAAACGTCAAATGTAATCATTCCTTTGTTTGAATGGTCATTTGCTATGATTAGAGTCCTTTGATTATTACAGAGCTATACCATAATGTAGGGATTAGGCAACAAAGCATACGCCATACGGTGGCCTAATTTTCTTCCCCAAATCTTTCCTTCTATGCCATTAAAAAAGACTTTTGAGAGACCATTTTGTTATGTCAACTTTTCCTTTTCATTTCGTCTCCCAATATAAGAATGTGGGGAAATCAGAGAGTGTAAAACAAAAAGTGAGGAGTGAATATAGAAATCATTCTCCAGTGATGGGCTAAAAGGCCCAAAAATAAAATTCGTGAACCCATGGGCTTCAGAGATGTATTTCTGCGGCCCATTTTTCACACCTCTCAAATTTCTTTTACACTCCCATCACTTTTTTTTTTTTTTTTTATGTCACTAGATGTAATTCTTGAGTTAATGCTATGGTAGAAAACAGAATTGAATCTAAGGACAACCACACCCGAAACTCAATTTAATTATTTTTTTTTGGTATCAGATAAATGGATTATGGGCCTCTTCATAAGGTCCAGTTTGAAAGCCCAAAATTGAAGAAGACTTTAAGATCCACTTGATAAGGATAAATCTTTTTGTTTCCTGTTTGAATAAGATTGACAAAAAAATTAAAAATTTATACAAAATAAAAATATTAAAAGTGGTTTTATAAAAACATATGAAGTAATAAAATTTTTCTTCATAGTTATATATTAAAAAAAAAAGTCTTTATAATTTAATGCGCATTTGATTGGGTTTGTGGCGGTGGTATGGCCAGAGAGTTGCGGACGCAAGTAATTCGGAACCGAGATTGTCTGAGGTGTCCGTGGCTGACTGAGCAAAGAGAGCATAAAACTCCGTCTATGCACATTCTCAGGCCTCTAACGCGATGATCCCAATCCCAACCGCATTTTTCTACTTTACAACTCTCACTCCTATTTTAAGATTCAACGTTACTCTTCTCATCACAAATTTGTGTGACGTGTCCATAGCTTCGAAACACGAGCCCCCACACACTGCCACGTGGGAAAAATAAAAGAGAGGTGGCGCTCCTAGTCGTAGTCCTAGCTAGATTAACCCCGTGAATCCACGTTGTCATCGTTCCTTTTTTTTCTCTCTCTACCGATTATCTTCCCAGTTGCCCACACAAAACACAAAGCGACGGAGCTAGCTAACCCCAACTTCCAAGACGGCGACTCTCCCCATCATTTGAAAAACCACAAAACACCACACTAGACTAGTTTCCAATAGTGGCAGTCCTTTTTGTTTTCCATCCGTTTCGGTTCTAAACCCCATATATCGACCTACACAACCTTCTATTTCTATCTCTGACTGTTCAACACCAAACATAGACAGCCACTGTTTCTACCCATGTCTCCACCCTCTTCCACTTGCTTCTGAAAGCCTCCACTCCATTATTTTTTTATCTCTGCTGTGAAAAAATCTGTAGCAACAGGCATCGTATGATTCAATTCTTGTTTTATTTTGGCTCGTTGAAATCATAATCCGCTCTAGTTCTAGTTTCTTTGAATTTTCTCTGGTTTACTTTTTCCCCTAATAGTTGGATTAATTCCCACCAAGTAATTGGCAACGAGAAGTGACCACATGAAATTCCAAACAATGATGGATTATCTGAATCTTGGGAATTCTGCGTCATCACTTGGAAAGAGGCGCTCTGCTCTGTCCTATCATGGCCTCGCCTCGCTGGCTTTTTGAGCTGTTCTCCGTTTCCACATAACGCGTTTACTTTTTCCTTGAACGTTTCGTTTCTGAAGTGCGGCTATCCCATCCTATCCTGCGAATAATAGTGCAGTTAGCGCCGTGTCATCATAAATCATCCATCCAAATCTCAAAGTGAGATGGAGATAATTTATCAGCCCCACATCGATCGGGAACTTGAATTACTCGTAGAAAGAATATATCCACCTAGGTATTACAATCTTCTTCTGATCTCCATTCTCATAATTATTCTTTCTTTTCCAAGCAGTTGATTTGGCTGTTTCTTTGTGATCAGGGTTTGTGTTGACAATGACTCGCGCGGAGACTGCACGGTGGTGAAGGTAAAATTCGGGAATTGGCTTTCAAGTTGAATTAATTTATGTACTAGGGTAGGGCCCTTAAACTGATATATGTCCACTTTGCTTATCATACAATGATCTTCGTATGTGGTACCCAGTTAGCTGTGTGTACAGATTTCGCCCACAGAATTGGCAATGCTCCATTTACTTACATATTTATGCCAATAGATTTAGTGTTACTACTTTCCAACTTGGAGCTTATATGATTAAATAAACTTAAAAATTGTAGCAAGTGATTACACAATGAGATACCAAAATACAAAGAGATAGGATTGTCCATATGTAATGTAGAGCCAAAAGCCATCACAAATTATGAGTGTCGACTTTTTAAAGTGCAGCATTGTCATCCATTACAATACTTTGCTGTTTAAAACTTGTTAATTCTGACATAACCAATTTGGGCTGGATTCAGCTTAGCAGGCTTCCTCAATTATGGTTTCTGGAAAGTCGAAGCACAAATGTTCCACCATACTTGATCGAATTGAATTGTTCTTAAATTGTGTCTTTTTCGATTGACAGGTTGATAGTGCCAACAAACATGGGATATTATTGGAGATGGTCCAGGTGTTGACAGACCTTGACCTTATCATTTCCAAATCATACATTTCCTCTGATGGACGATGGTTTATGGACGGTCAGTAGTCGCCCATCCTTAATGAGCTACTTATGCATGTCTCGAATATATCCTTAACAAACTTTATTCATCATCTGCTGCTGCTAGGCTATGCCATGCTATTTTGGTATTCAATATTTTTTGTGACTGCAGTGTTCCACGTGACCGATGAGTTTGGTAACAAGCTCACTGACGAAAAACTAATGCTTCACATTCAGCAGGTAGGTTTCTATTGCAATTCAATTATCACGCGATGTATGTATTTTATTATATAATCTGCAAAAAAAGAATAAAAATGACATTACAGGCCCTGTGTGCGAGTAGGAGGGGAGGGATTTCAAGGGAAATAGCAGAAAACGCTTCCGCGGAGAAGACGGCGTTAGAAGTAACTGTAACGGATAGGCCGGGCCTGCTGTCGGAGCTTTCGGCAGTGCTAGTCGAGTGGGGTTGCAGGATCACCGCCGCAGAGGCCTGGACCCACAATGACAGAGCGGCCTGCATAGTCCACGTGGAGGATGCATCAAAACCTGGGCCTATTACAGACCCAATTCGGTTGGCCCATATAGAGGAGCAGCTAGAGATCGTTGTGGAGGCCCACGATGGCAAGGGAGAGAAGAGGAGCGTGAGGTCAACAGCCGCCGGTGCCGACCGCAGCCATACTGAACGGCGGCTCCATCAGCTGATGTCCGCAGACCGGGATTACGAGAGATGTCGTGCGTGCGAGTGTGAGGGTGAGGGTGAGAACAGCGGGCCTCATAATAAGGGCTGTGATGGGACCCACGTGTCGATCAGTAGATGCGAGGACAAGGGGTACTGGGTTGTGAACGTGAGGAGCAGGGACCGTCCTAAGCTGCTGTTCGACACCGTTTGCGTACTCACGATATGCACTACGTTGTATTTCATGCAGCGATTGGGTCCAAAGGTTCCAAGGCTCACCAGGTAGATATCCTACCACGGATTCATGATTTTATATTTACTCAATTCATTGAAGTGGCTGTATCTGCACGTTGAATAATTGACAGGAGTACTTTATAAGACACAAGGATAGTTGGAGTTCAAATTTGGAGAGAGAAAGCGAGAGGCAAAAGCTGACTCTTTGTTTAGTTGCAGCTATAGAACGCAGAGTATCGCATGTATGTCTCTGTTCCACCGCGAAGGTTTTATTTTATATTCCCATAACAAAACTTAATTATTAAGCTCTAAGTTTACATGTTCCTTGGCTTTAACAAATGAACTGATGCAGGGATTAAGAATAGAGGTTTGCAGTGACAACAGAATGGGGCTACTGTCGGATGTTACACGGTTATTTCGGGAAAATGGACTATCCATCTCAAGGGCCGAGATAGGAACACAAGGTGAAAAAGCAGTAGGATCATTCTACGTTACAGATTCGTCGGGTCAACAAGTGAACCCAGATATAGTGGACTTCGTTAGAAAACAGGTGGGTGGAGCTATTGTTGCACGTCATGCATCGCCATACAGTTGCAGGATGAGGGTTTCCGAGACAAAGAGGACAACTCAAGAAACCAAGACTAGTACTATACAACAACGTAGGCCTAGATTTTCTATCGGAAACATACTGTGGTCGCAGCTGGAGCGCCTCTCCACCAATTTCGGCTCCATTAGATCCTGATTCTCTAGTTACAAGTCAGTCAAGTTATACATTTTAGGAATGCATGCCTGTTGATAAGAGTGTAAATACATACAAAAGGTAATGATAACAAATTCAACCCTTTCATTGTTTACTCAAAAAATGAAAGCCTGCCAAGATAATATCTCCATTTTTGGAACGAGTTAAACTTCAAATGAAATCTTCATCGGAGAAAATTTTCTGTGTTCTTTAAAATTTGAAGGGTCTGATATGTTAAAGTAGTATTGTAGTTATTAACTACTGTAGAACTAAATCTTCATGACAAATTGACAGCAATTATGCAAACAGAAAGGAAAATAATCTTTAAAGAACTACTGCCAATTAGCATATACTTTCTGTTATACACTTCATTAGAAAAAATATTATTTCCCCTATAGGATATATACGTCATCAAATGACCCAAATAAGAAGTTAAGAGATAATAGCTTAAAATTTCGTTGACCTCAATCAAGTCTGTTCCTCAACGTCATCCCCGTTCCTTCAACTTGTGGTCCCCGCCTCCCTTTGTTCCAACTGCTGCAATAGAATCTCAATTTTCATAGCCATACTATTAACTATAATAATTTCATGCTTGGCTTCAGTGAAGACTGGGTCATAAAATTCGTGCTTCAAAAGCATAACTTCAAACAACTTGATTTCCAATACCAAATGAAAAATACTTTATCTTATGGTCTTGAATAACCACAGGCAACATAATGTCCAGTGGAGACTGGGTTTATGTACACAAATACAGTTTCCAGATGGCCAATTACAGATGCAAAATATTCACAGAAAAATAGGAGAAACATACTAAAAAGACTTGCATCCAGTAAGGATTACGTGGCATCATTACATTACATCAATGTCATCAACGTTGTGCCAGTCATTAGAATCCTTCTGCTCAGGATTACGAGCACTTGCATGCTCGGAACCATGCTGTTTTCCTTCAACTGAGTTTAAATCCTTATCAGAGTTGGTCGAGCTTCTACTTAGCTGAACCCAATCTCGGGAATCCTTTGTTGAAGAATCAGAACCAGATGTAACCTTTTTATAACTTGAAGGTACATCACCGTCGTCATCCTCAAGATCACTGAATGATACGTCATCATCATTAGCAATAGGAATAGAAGTTCCACTGGTACCAACCATTTCGGAGGTATCCTCTTTCAACCAATCATCAGCATCATCTTCATATTTATCATCCAAGGGTACTTTAGTTGTGTAACCAGATGATGATTGTTGTACGGTTGGATTTGCTGGTGTTTCTTCAACTACAGATTTGTCAACAATTCGAATTTCAGTAATTTGGACAGGGTGCTTCTCCAACTCAACATCAAACATTGATGGTGTCACTCCAACAGCAGATGTCTGCAGAGGTGCTGACTCAGGTGGAGCACTTGATGGGACAGAGAGATATTGTTCTTCCTCTTCCGAGTGAAGATTGCCTCTCGCCGATGTGTCTCCCTCTTGCCTCTCCTCACTCCTTTCATCTAATTTATGTGCTAACATTCCTCTGGCCTCCACTATCTGCACGCATAATGCGACTTCTTAAACATAAATGCCAGCAGCTTAAATGGTAAAATCGAAAGTAACATATTGCTGACGAATGAAATACAATGGATAATTTCCAGATTTGTTCCAACATTGCTCATCGACAAGCTGATGGATTAAAGGAAATAAATGGGATTTCGACAATTATGTTCGATCAATGTAAGCACAGTCATACAAGATTCGTATTGTAATTCCAGGAGTTCAAACAATAAATTCCACACACCATAACATCAACTTGAATAACTTGCATCAATCAATCTTCTCGTATGGTTAGAATAACAAGGTGAGGAATAAATCACATGATCTTCTTGATGCATACGAAATCTATGCTCATCTGGATGTTAAAAATTAACCAAATACATTCTTGAAAATAAAATAATGCCACATAAATTTTGACTCACTTGTGGGGTTGATAAAAGATCAGCATCTTGTTTGTTAAGTCTAGGGTGCAGAAGCACGAAATAGATCTTCCAAAAGCAGCCATCACTCATATATCCAGGGCAAAGGTCCATCCTAAGAGCAGCTAATCTTGGAGCCAAACGTTCAACAACCAAAGCATGTTCTTGTTGGGTATCAGACATATCAAAATCTATAGAAAATTTATGCATTGTATAATATCAGGTAGAATAAACAGTTGTAAGAATTAGAAATAGAAATAGAGTATCTCATGTCTAATTGGAGGACCTATGAACCAGAAAGCCTATGAATATGAATTATCAGGAAGAAAAAAAAAATCTAAGATATTAACTTGGCAGGGTACAATAACAAACAATATTTTTGGGAGTAACTCCAAAAACCAGAGGGAGAATTGGATTGTCACCTTGTGAAGGCAAATCAATTCAAACAGAAGATAGCACATATACTTTGGCTAGTCTCCAAAATTACGTACACTAACACAATTTCATACTAACCAGAGAACTACATTTTAGTTCCTCTGTCATTTAACTTTAAAAATATAGGCAATAAAACTACTTGGAAAGTTTCCATGTTCGTCAGAATATACGTCTAATTATTCATTGTAATTTAAAAATCAATGAAAAAGAGACGAGGAAAGCCAATATACCATCATAATCCGAATCATCCGAAAGAGGAAAATCCAACCAAGTCTCTGGATGCATGGCTATGTTTCTCGCAAAGGCCACAACCTCCTCGGTCACTCCAACCACACCGTCAAGCTCATATTCCTCCAGAGGCCGCTCCGCTTCCGATCCAAATTGAAGGAAATTCGACGCGATCTTTGTAAACTCGGATACCGTCTTATTAGTAGAAAGCTTTGAGATCCCGCTCTTGAATTTCCCACTAATCTCAGCAAAATCACTTCGGATTCCAGCAACAATCGCTTCATCGGATAGCTTGGAATTGGAATCGTCAACAGATTGGTCAGACGATTCAGCAGGATTTGGATCCAAGGTCTGAGTTTCATTACGAGAGGAATCGGGCGGTGGGGCAAGGAAAGAGGCAACGCCCCAGAGTTGACGGGATATCGATTTGGTGATCTCCGAGAGATCCTCTTTGACACCTCGTGCGGTGGGAGTAGATGTAGAAGATGATGATTGAGAATCAGGTTGAACAGATTCTGAATCAGGTTTCGGAGGCCACTTTAGGTCACCATCGTTTTCAGTGTTAGCATTGTGAATGTCGTCTTCATCCTCATCATTGAGTCTGAGTGAGTTTGCGATCGACCTTGCTAACCATGACATGGTTGATTCCTAGCTCTGAGCTGATTCCAGATTTCAACTATGACTTGACAATAGTGACGAGGAGTTCTTAACAATGGCATAGACTAGTTTACGACGCCGTTTCAGGATGCAGTAAAATAAGCCCCTAAAGATCGGGCCGACCCGGTTTAAACCGAACCAGCCCGGCTGGATTTCTTTCTTCCAGTCTTCGAAAACCCCATCTTCCTCTTCAGCCTTCCCTCTTTTGTTCTCTCCCACCCATTCCACCGCCAAATCTCAGCATTACCGTTCAGTAAGCTAAGCGCAGATGAGGTACATCAGCAAGTTTTAGTTATTTATTCGAATTATTTAAAACCAAAAAAAAAAAAATCTAGCCTTCAACTTAACCAGTGAGTCCCAGGTCTTCATCTCCAATCCAAAATGATGCTGAGAAGTCGACTGTTGAACCTTCAAATTCCTTCAGTGATATCGGCATCTCAATTTAGGAGAAGTAGTACTCCTTCTCTGCTCTCTGTCCGATACCCTCTTTCACATTCAACCATCAGGAACTCTCACCAGCATGCCTCAGCTTCCATGACCAGAAATTCTTCTGTTTCGGATACTGAAAAAACTTCCCGTACGGTCCTATTCGTTCCTCCTGGAGTTGAGCCGAACGAAGTGAACGATGATATGATCCTACCAGGATCCAACATAGTCATCGGACCCTATGCTGGCGATTCCAAGATAAAGGAGGTTGAGTTTGTGAAGAGCAGTGGTCGTGCTAAGGATTGTCCCAAGGATAATCGACCTGAGTTCGCTATTCTGGGTCGTTCCAATGTTGGCAAGTCTTCCCTTATAAATGCCCTGGTTCGCAAGAAAGAAGTTGCACTCACATCTAAGAAACCAGGTTTTAATTGAATCTCTTTAGATTTTCTCTGTTCATTTAGTTATTTTACTAAATTGGCGTTTCTTGTAGGAAAGACTCAGCTTATCAATCACTTCTTGGTGAACAAAAGTTGGTACATCGTGGATTTGCCTGGTTATGGGTGAGTCACAATATCCCATGTAGTGAAATTAAACAGGTTCATGTCATGTGGAGTATATATTAAGGGTTTGTTATCTTGTTATACCTGAAACATGGTAATCAATTTTTGTTTAGAATGGTATCATTATACCTGAAATATTCAAAATTCCTTTTCTGCATGATAAAGCCAGTTGAAGCAGAACATATGCATTCGGGTTTATAAAAAAAATATTGATTCTGACGCAATGGAACTGAGAATCCTCAATGTTATTCTTAGCATCTTGAGTTGGTTCATATTAGTGGACTATCTTTCAACTTCAGTAATTGATGCATCAGGAAATGCTCAATGACATTATATTTTATATTCCCTAATTCTAATTGTCTGGTTTGGTGTATTTTTATTTTTATTTTTCTATGTTATCTCCTTTACCCTATTTTCTCTCCGAGAAAAGGAGGGGATTTGAATGATAGGGGTTGGTGATACTGTACAATCAAATGAAAAACTACTTGGTTCATATGTCTTGCGTTTTATGCAGCTTTGCTAAAGCATCTGAAGCTGCTAGAATGGATTGGTCATCTTTCACGAAAGGCTACTTTATGAACAGAGATACACTCGTTGCTGTCATGCTTCTCATTGATGCAAGTGTTCCACCTCAAAAAATTGACTTAGATTGTGCAAATTGGCTAGGACGCAATGATGTATGTTGCTCTCTGGTCTTTAAGTCCCTAATAGCTCATGTTGATTAACTGAAAAAAGTGTAAGACCATGAAACTCATGTTGTGGTTTTCAGGTACCAATCACTTTCGTCTTCACAAAATGTGACAAAATGAAAGTGGGAAAGGGGAAAAGGCCCGATGAGAACATGAGAGATTTTCAAGAATTGATCAGACAAAACTACCGGCAATATCCCCCATGGATTATGACCAGCAGTGTTACTGGACTGGGCAGAGATGAGCTTCTCTTGCATATGTCACAGCTAAGGAACTACTGGGATCAATAGCATCAAAATTGAAGTTACGGCGAGATGCGACTGCATGCAACAACACACCAAAAAAGAATTTGTATGTATATAGCAAGATGAAATATTGGGTTTGTAAAAAATTCTTATTTGGGGCTGTAGGGAAGACTTCTCATCAAAGTCTTTTTCTGTTAGGTATGTAATCAACTGTTGCTTGATTCCCACACCTGATGTCATGTAAGCTCTCAAGTCCTGGCCTCGTGTTGTAGTTCAATGTGGGAACGTCAGCATCCCACTGAAGGGTCCATCGACTACGCAGTTGACTTATTTTCAATATGCAATCATCTTAGCCGCGAACTCCGGTTTTCCTCCTTTAAACTTCTTTGATCGAAATTCTTTGAAGTAATGTTGTCGTCGTCTGTAATAATGGATTGAAGTAACTGGTTAGAATCCCTCCCCAATTCACATAGCCTTATCTTATACCAAGGTATTAAACCGAACTTTGGTGGTACTATATTTTCAAACTCTTACTAAAAAATGATTTTACAATACGAGAATTTTACATTCATAACCATGTCATAGAAAAAAGAAAAGGGTCACAGTAATCAAAAAAGAAGAAAGACTTCGTCGTAACACCCAGAAACATAATTTGTAGGAGTGAACAGTTCTATTTTTATGATGCATACGTCTCGTGTAATATATACTTTTCCTTGCCCGGCCCTTCAATTTATTTGATGTATAATGGTATACATGCAAGCAAGATCGAAAATACGATTCGACCAAATTATATTTCACAAAGAGAGGTTTTACTTTCAAATTCTTAATCTATAACAATACTGGTGAAGAAGTGAGATAAAGAGAGGTTTCATAATTTTGTCGTAAAAAGGTGACAATACAATCTTCAAGGGAACTTCGTTGAACTCGGTAGAGTAAAGAAGTGAGATAACAAATTATTTAACTACCGAGTTGCAATTGCAGCTAAGTTGTTTACTGGCGAAGAGTGCTGCATAACTCATTTACCGGTAATTTCACGGAGTAAGGTAACAGAAGACCCAGCAGGCTAAGTGTCTAAAGAAGTTATAACCATTACAGAGAGTATATATCATTCTGCAAATACAACATATAAAGGGTGGTATGCTAAAGTCAAACAGAGATAATTATAAGCATGTAATATTATAAATAAATATCACAAGGGCGTAAACTGCAGTAGGAGTCCAGAGAGCAGTGCGCTTCTAACTGGAAACATTTGCTGTGGGTAGTGATCAGTTGAAAACATCAATTACAACTTAATTTACACCATGGTAATTAATTGGAAAGTATAGTTGCAGTAATTAAAGGTGTAGACTAGAGGACCCTGCCAGATTCCAAGCTGGTTCCTGCAGGGCTCATAAGAGGGAAGGAACCAGTTATAAGAAGACGGCGACAAGAGATTCAATTCAAGCAAACTGGCACTGCCACTGCCACTGCCTATCATACTCTCCTGGGAGGCAGACTTCATTCCCAGAGCTTCTGATTCCATCCCCTGATAGCAGCCGTTGTTGTTATTGGACAGGGTTGACTTGGGTGTTGACCACGCGTAGGGTGATGGTGAAGATGCTGCAATGTCAATAACGTCCCTGCTTGGTTTTGGTGGCAAAGCAGCTGAAGCAACATTAAGGGAAGGTACAGCGTTCTGAAACTCGGGTGCACCGGTAAGCTGCTGGACAAGGTTCCTAAAATTCATTGGATCCACCTTGTATACTTTTAGAGGTGTTGGCGGCAGTGGCGCCACCGCATGCTTCTTCCACGGCTTCGCATTCACCTTCCTCACAGAATGGAGAAACTGTAGGGATTGAGATTGAGGTTGAAATTGATATGGGTAGGCAGACTTGGACGAAGAAGAGGAACCGGAATAAGCTTCCATGGTTTCTTGCAATATAACTAAGGGAGATAGATAGAAGGATATATTGATGGGACGGATGTAATATAATACTATCAAGATGCTACTAGCTTTCTAAGGGCTATATATATAGGTGGTTGCGTTGTGACGAGTGAGAGTAACATTAAAGGTGTGCTGGGAATTTGATGGATTTTCAATAAAAGGCAACAACCTACGAGGGAGGCAGCTGGGAGCAAATTAAGAATCTCACAAGAATTCAAAGCTCGGTTTTAGTCTTGACTGTCGGCGTGACAAATGAAACCCAATGTGGTCAAAAATAGAATTAATGTGCGTAGTTTGATGCGATCAGCTTCTAATAGTATTAAATAGTTTCCTCCAATTTCGTTGCTCAGTTTTCTTAAATAATAAATTCTTGATTGCTCTTGGCTAGCTAGCTCTTGGAAATTAATTATTAAAAATAAAATAAAAAACTGATATTTATTTGAGCTGGGAAGAGACTGGGACTCTGAGCGGAGGAATGGAGACCAGCCGCCTCGCCTCTTACATGATAAACTTGCGGATAGAGAATATGATAATATGACACATATGCCCGTTAAGCCAATTGAAAATACCTTTTGACCCATTCCCTTACCCCAAAAAAAAAATACCTTGGACCACATTCTAGCCCTCAAATAATTGGCATTCAAAAAGTGTGGATTTTATAGAAGTTTCTTGAGGACCTTCCAATTCCATTTTCATAAAATAAAATCACTTTCCATCGAAGTAAATTCACTCGTGTCATTGTTACGAGCCCACACCGGTCCCATACAATACAATAACACGAAACGACAAGTCTAAGAAATTCTCTTATAGGTGGAAAATTCTACCATTTATTGAGGTATATATTTTTTCCTTAGGGAGGAGAAAGTCATAAGGCCCTGTATTCCTCAATAACGGAGTGATGCGTAGTTCCCAAGTTATTAACAGAACGGAAAATACAATACGACTGCGTTCCCGGGCCGCCTTGATTATGGAGGGCAGTTGCCGAAGAAACAAGCAACAAATGATGTCGTTATTCACGAAAAGTATGACGTCACCCATCCACTCCACCGTCCACCGCGCGCCGCCTGAACTAACTATATATAGCAAGTAAAAGTCTTGTTTGGTTAACAACGATTCAATTCACACCTGAAGATCAAACCTATATATACAGTACTCTCTCTCTTTCAGAGAGACAAACCAAAAAAGAACACTCAGACGGTGGACTGCCTAATACTATATAAGCTATGGATGAAGACGATGCAAATTCTATTTTTGCTGCGCGTGCGCTCCCACGTCCTGTCCTTCTTACTCGGTTTTAATTTGTTTTTAGGATCTCGCTGACTTTTGACTTTCTCTTGGTTCTTTGATTTCTAACATTCCAATGTGTTTTTGTCATGCATATGCATGGTGAGGAGAATTAAAGTTGAAGGGAATCAGGGGAACGTGTTAGTTTAATTGCAGATGATCAACATGAAAATGAGCAATATTCATTAGTTTCAACGAATCAAATGCTATAATCACATTACTCGCGACACACGCAAATTTGGAGTTTGGCCTTCCTCGTCAACCAGCCAATCACGGGGCCTCCTCAACTAATACTATATATAATTGGACGCAATTTTCTTAACACTAAGATAAAATGAATATAAACCCAAGAGAAAAAAAAAATCAAAATCCTATCAATGTTAGATACTGAATAATTCATTATATTTATAAATATCTATTTTTTTTTTTTTTTTATTTATGAATACATTTATTAGAATTGTTCAATAAATCAAATTATTAATACTGAGGACCTGAAAAAGATTCCTTTGAAATTCTTGGTGTCAACTCTCGCTCTGATGGTATGGGCCTTAAATTCAATACATCATCAATTATCACTTCACGGTCCAGTCCTGTCCGTGTGAGGCCTGGAAATCAGAGCAATCCCTGTTTATGAATATGCTCGAGAGATCATATAACATTATTTTCGTCAATACCAATAATTATTCTCTATAATACTCTCTCTGTCTCAAAATTATGTACTACAATTTTAAGGTATTTGCATATGAATTAAAAATTATTATTAATTAATATAATATAATATCTTGAATATAATACTCTTATGTATCTTCTAATATATGGTGTAATTAGGATAAAGAATATATAAAAAAAATAACAAAACCTTGAAATTTTGAAACTAATAATTTTAGGACAAAAACAAGACTCAGACTGGAATAGTTGTAGTAATCCACTGGACCGCCTTCGGGTCAGGTTACAATACAAATAAATTTCTTGTCCTTATAAATATAACAGCAATTAAATTTAATTGCGTATATTTAAACTTTAATTTAACTAAGATGAAATCCAGCATTTAAATTCATTTAAAAACTTAGCTAACGATAAATCCACTTGAACTTTCTCTGCACATCAAACATTATCGCACATAAAAGCAAAAGGTAATCCACATGAAAATTTCCCAAATTTATTTGGTCACCTGTCAATCTCAATCTGCAATTACTAATTTCTATCGTTTTAGAGAGACATGATAAAGTAAATGGACGTGTCTTTGAGGAGGCTAAATCAAATGAACAATGTTGGCAGAAAACTTACTTGAGCCACAAACTTGTTGAATGAATGAATGCAATTGGGAGCTGATCATATAATACAATAATCCATTCTAAAATCAACATTTATATGACGTAAGGTATTGTAAAGTTGGGTGAAGCCAAATTTCGTCTAGTAATAATGTCACTATCACTCTTTCAATATTTGTATGGTTTTCACATCTTAAATTAAATTTGACCCGTCCTTTTTTTTTAAAAAAAAAAAAAAAAAAGTATTTAGAAGTTGGATATACAATCCTCCAAAGAATGACGATGATCTCATTGAACAGTCATGGCCCAGTCAGTTTCACATTTTTGACATTCTCTCTGTTAGGATACAAAAAAAAAAAAAAAAGGGCAATGGCACTTGGCGTAAAACATGGATGACATGCTGTAAAGTTTTAGGCCTCGTATAGAGTATGATTTCTTCATTTCTTTTATATATATTCTTGTGGCTTGGAATTAATCTTGTGATGACGTCTTAGAGAATATGATGATGTCTACATAAAACTCCTTTTCATAACTCAGTTTGGTCCGAAATCCTATAGATGAATTGAGTTCTCAACGTCTTCCTCTGTGAGAAAGAATGAATGAGCTTATCTGTGACACATTTATTGTTCAAACTTGTTAGATTCTGATGCCATCGACTCCTCTTTTGTCCAAGGTTCGGTTTCAAGGCAAGCAAGGAATACAAGACAACTTGCCATTTACTTATTCGCCCTCCATTACCTTTAAAAATGGCAAGCTAACCGATTACGAGACAAGCCTACACAGACAGATCAGCTCAAATTCATACACCATATGTATCAAGAAAAGAACTCGAATGATCTTTTAGTGGTCTGTGAATTACCACTGAATTTTTTTTTTTTCTTAAAAAAAACAAAACAGTGAAACGCGATAGCTAATCTGTTGTTGGAAATTTGGAGTAGCCAAATCATCTACACTTTAAAGTTTCCGGGCATTCTCCGACATAAATTTCATTTTTTTTCCCCTTGACAAACTACTGCAGATTGATAGCATTTCTTTATAAAAATTAGCAACAGTCGTAACTGCAGACATGCGCTTCTATCGCACTAATTGCAAAGACACGACTGTTCTCAGATTTGGATGTATTGCCGAAGCCAAACAGCAATTCAACGCTCCAATTCAGTGAAAGCTCTTTTCTTTCTTTTCCAATCAACAGTGCTTGGGTGAGAGGTAACATTGAACAATGGGTCCTTTCCTCAATTTCTACCACAAAAAAGGATAAGAGAAAGCATGTACGCGTGCATCTATACGTCTAATCATCCATAAATTTGGTGAACTTCAGCTGTTGAGCACATCTAGCGAGAGCTGGACCTGCCATCTCTCTACATCTTTCGGTGTTTCCTCCCCTTTCTGTGCCATTTCTCTATTTCCCCTCTCAAATAGTTTATAGTTCCATGTCAAGGAAATAATAAGATCAGTATCACAATCTGAAGAATTTGCGTAGGCAGTGAATAAGAACAAATGGAAAAGTAAATGCTTGTTTCCATTGTACATATTGAACAAAATTTGAAGGCCAAAAGGCTCTCCATTCTCTACATGTTTATGTAAAAGCAAAATTCCCACTACTGTTAATGGAAAATTGGAGGCCTCTAAAATCCAAAGAGGAAGATACAAGGAAGCCATGGAGCAAAGCAACCCCTCAACAATTACAATTGAAATTGCAAGCTCCATCTTTACTATGAGTTCCCTCTCCTAACAAGTACTTTTTATCCAACAACAGCATGACTACCATTTGACCCCAAAACAGTACAAGAGTCCCAGTGTCTTCTTGGTGGGGGGCTTATTTGAAGAAACTTTGGACGAGTAGCAATCCGCATAAGTGAAACCCCCCAGTGAAGAGAGGTGTGCGTGCCAATGTAAATATTATGATTGTTCTTCGTTTGGATGAATTGTTGGAATTGAAACACTTGAGTATATACAGGAGAGACTCGCTCGCAGCTCAATCCCCACATCTTGTTTTGGGGTTTATTAGAGTTGGGTGGCCTGAGAAGTGGCTGATCCTTTACTTCCCTCGCCCGCAAATTTACAAATGGTTGACACAACCAGGTTAAAATCCACGCTCATAGGATGGTTCTAGTAAGCTTGCACTTGGAAATGAAGATGGTATCCGAATAATTTAAACTACACAGCTTCAAAAGTTCAGCAGACTGTTGTTTCAATATAGGATTACAGCCACTCTGAATCACAAGGAGGAGTTTTGCTGCGAGTCCTGCATCCACAGCAATCGACGAACACTCCTCTGGCGCAAGTTTGCACACAGACCATAGTATGGACAAAGCATATTGGGTGCAATTCTCAGAGACCTTCATCAACAGTTTCACCATAACAGGTATGGAGTTAGAACAATTCTTCAAAGCTACTCTGCCATCAGGTATAGACGCTAATGCATCTAAGACGGAAAGGGCTAATTCCAAATAATCAGGATCAAGACCAGACAACAATTCAACCAATTGAGAAACAGCCCCAATGCTCACAAGCAAATTCCTAACTTCTTTATGCAAGCATATTGATCTAAGAAGGCTAAGTCCAGGAAAGATTCCATTTGTGTGTCTCTTATCCTTGACCAGCCTCATCAACCCAACCAAAAGGCTATGGCTTGAGATAATCTCCGACCTAAAATCCTTCTCTTCAATTAAGGATTCAATCAGTCTGGTACAATTGATTTTCGTCTCAATTGAACCCTCGTTCAAAATATCCACCATTAACGAAATCTTTGCAGGTTGCATTAAATTCCTTTTTGATTCAGAATCAAGAGACAAACTTACAAGAATGCCAATGACCTCGGAACCAACAGCATGGGAAGTAAAAGGGCCGAGTAAAGATGAGATTACAGAGACTCCAACTTCGTCAATTACAGTCTTATTGGCATTGGCGTGAGCAGCCACAACTTGATGGAGTTCCTTGAGAGCTTGAACTCGAGCTTGGCCCTTGACCTTCTTCAGTGTCTCCACAAGTTCCGATGCCCTCCCCTGCACGTCTTCCGATCTCTTCTTCATGAGCAAATACTTCTGAGAAAACCATGTGTAAATTAGACGGTAAAGGGTCGTATTTGGAGTAATGGAATCGTCCCAGAGCTCTTGCATCGTAGTGGGGCAGGTCAAGTGGCCCAAACTGAACCATTTGAGAATGTTGGACCTCTCATACGTTTGGCCGGTGCAAAGCGTCACCGGGTCTAGCATTGGTTCAAGTGAGATTGGGCAAATGAAGACAGAGGGCACTTCGGACAAGTCCAGCTCTTCAATCATCTTCCCCAGATCCAATTTTTCACCAACCCCAGCTCCTACAACCCCACCGTCAACACCACCTAAAACCCCATCTTTGACAGCGGTATCCAGATCTAGAATCTGCCCGTCACCACCACCCTCTAACCCAGCAACCCCACCTCTCTTGGAAGGCTGAAACATCGGCATTTTTGAAGCCCCTTTTAGAGAAAAACCTAGTGGGAAAATGCAAAGGAGGAAGAGAAACCCACCCCCAAAATCACTGCAATGACCAGCACTCTTCAAGGGGACATTACATCTAGTGAGATGAGAGGAGTGGAAAAGGAAGGGATGGAATAAGAGGAATGAAACTCCCGAGGCATTCTCTCATGAGGGCAATTCACTTCACAAGCAGTAAACTTCCTTTATTGTACAACTCTCCTGTTCCTTTTTCTCCGCTTTATCTGATCTCTTTCTATGGTCAAAAGAATCATTACCATCATATCTCACATCATAGACATATAATCAAGCTTCTTTCACTTCATGCTCAAGCTTCAAAGAGGTTAAATCAGTAACCCTTTAGCAAAACAATAAAGATATGAAGGAAACCTAAAAAGAATCTAGACCAATCAAAGACCAAACAGTGCAGGCCACTACTAAAATTACTACTATAAGTAAATCAATAGCAGCAGAAATCTGACAAACAGTTGAAAGACGGAGAGGGGATAGAGAGACAGGTAACTGAGACCCAGATCACGAAAGTAGGGAAATAGGAGTGCTTAGAAGAGGTTGAGAGAATCAATCAGAGAGGTCCGTACCGCCATTGGCAAGAGAAGATACAGTGGGGGGAAGGAAGCAGCAGAGAAAAGCCATCCCTGGCAAAGGCTCCTTCCTCTACAGGACAGCTCTTCTTTTGGGGCAATTCATGAAATCTATTCACAGAAGAAAATAATAACGAAAATACCATAATTTTAATTTTAAAATGATTATAATTTGTTGAGTAAATTACAGATGACCGGGAAGCCGGTTAATTAATAAGCTACTCGGCTCCTGCACCACACGTGCAGTCAAATCATCTGTTGCTGTAAGCTCCCTCTTTTCCTCGCTTACTCATCACTAGCTATTTTATAATTGTATCTATGAAATTACGCAAATATCCCAAGTAAAAGATTGGTTTCCCTTTCATTGATAAAATTTTTCAGTGTAGAAAATATTTTAAAGGAAAAATTCGTCCTCTTTTCTGTGTGGAAGAGTGAAGGATAAGGTGGTCTTTTTGTGTTGTCAAGAAGCAAGAAAGGCGTTGAGTTTCACAAAAAGTGCAGTTAGGACTAATGAGCAACCGGGTAGGATCCAGTAAAAAGTGGACCTTCGGGGGTGTGTGTGTGTCCGTGTACGACTGCAATGGCATCGCACATCTCGTTTTAGTAAACCGAATATCTCAGATGCCTTTTAATTTTTAAATTGCAAGGGAAAAAAATAATAATAAATCCCTCGGCCAAGAGCAATTATCAAGGCAAGAATGGGGCCCACCAAAAGGGATTATATTTTATTTTTGACCAAAAAAAGATTATTTTAGGTAAAGTGCCAGCAAAGCATTTGACCGTGACAGTTTTTGCTTTGACTGTACGCATCGGTTTGCTTATCCAGTCTTGGGTTTGACTGGCTTCGCTCCGCAAACGGGGAGCCCCAGGCACTCCTACGCTGCGGCCGCTGCTCTTGCCTTCCTTCCCACACCCATTTGACACTCACACGTGACTCTGCCAACTGTGTCTCCCACTCTATAATTTAATTTTACATTTAATCTTAATTTTAATATAATTACTTTACTAGTACTGTACTGGCAGTGATCAGTCTTGGCACGAAGACCAAATTTGACCAGGTAACTTTTTTCAATTTGTCCCTTAACTATTTATTATTATAATATTAATTAATAATTAATTCTGATGGGTTGCCATCAGAGAGAAAGAAATAAGGTTAGTTTGGTTTAACCGGTAAACCTGTATTATGAATTGAATATATGGATAAAAGTTCTTCAAGGTTTAAGTTTTATCTTAATCTAAATTGGGAGTTGGGAGTTGGGAGTAGGACAACTCAAGCCAGTTCTTTATTTATTTTATTTTATGTTTTAAAATGGAGAGTGCAAACTCAATATTTAAAATTGAAAGATGGGGTTGGGGAGCTTCAGTGTTGAGATTTTCCAAATCTATTTATTGGGGATTTCAACTTTGGGACACCCTGGACGTGGGAGTCACGTGAGCACAATAATAATAAATATAGGTTGTCACGTGATCTACTTAGTATAACTCTGAAAAACAGCACAGTGAATTCCAGGATAATCACATTCTAATCTAATTTCCCTCTGCTTCAAAAACAAGGATTTTTTTAGTTGATAAACAAACACTCTCTAATTGCATCTTCTTTTGGACTGTGCGTAACACACGTACTCAAGTAATTCATTCCCATTTGGGCTGATAGTCGGAATCAATGGCAAAGTTGATTTATTAAAACAAAACTGGGCCAGAAGGTTTAACCTCTGTTTTTCGATTGCCTTGCCGCAACATTCTTTCTGCTTTATGGGATTTAATTAATTTTAACACCCCCTTTTTTTTTAAGTCCAGCACCCCCGCTCCCAGAAACAAGTTTCCGAGAAGTGCAAAGCGTGAGCATGACGATTAGTATTGGCCCATTTGATTGATGTGCCAATCCCTAAACAAGAAGAGAGAACAAATATTTTAAACCTTTCTAGTCATTATCTTACAAATTTTGCACTCTACTTTCTCCAATTCTTTTATTTCCAGCCAAAGAAATTAATGGTTACTGTTTTACAAATGTGTCACAAAATACCGATCTCGTTAAAATCATCCGCCGACGTTAACCTAGATTTTTCTCTCATCCATCACTTTCTGATTGGTGACAGGAAAAAAAGAAGCCAACTTTAATCAAGCCCAGCCCTTAATTATATAACCACATATTAAAGAAACCCCGTCATTACCTGTTTTTGAATCTTGTTTCATTGCTTGTGGCCTCACCTTAGCTTTTATATCCATTGTAGCACATATCATTTGTGAATGAGAAAGAAAGCTGACGATATGAGCAATAACAAGGTTAGCAAAGACAGAAAACTGACGGGGTATATAAGGGCGCCGATGAGGTTCCTGATCAAGGCAAGGGACTTGTACGTGGAAAGCATGAGGCAGTTCACCACCAACTTGACTTATTGCGACGCCGCCATGGGCTACCCCAACGCCGCCGGTGCTCCACCAATGGCCACCCTGCCTAGGAGCTTCAGCGTTGGCTCAACCAGATCAATAACATATTACGTCGATCATGATTCCAGGAAGCTAGTGAGAGGTAACTCTGTTGGGAGTTATGGCAACAGAATTGATTGGCCGGCGACAGTGCCACGGAGTCATAGCGTCAACGTCAAAAGGATCGACGAAGACAGGCCTTGCGACTTCGGAAATGATATCAGAGTCAACACTGTCATGCTCCCAAGAAGCAGAAGCTATGCCCTTCGCAAGAGAACATTCATGCTTTAATATTTCTTTACAGAAGGAAGCAAACCTAGCTAAAGGCTAAGGCAATATATTTTCATACATAACATGATATTTATAACCTGTCTTGCTTGCCTGATTGCAAACGAGTTTTAGGTATGTCCAAGACTTGAAAAGCCAGAACGTATGTGAATTTGAATCATTGCAAGTTTTTATTTAGCATTGCTCTTATTAAGGAGATTGAGAGTGCCATTTTGTACATTAATTGTTTGTAATATTAATGGAATAAGGTTTAAAAGTGCCCCTTTATCCAAAATGCCTAATTAATCACACAATTGGAGTTGTGTACCTCTTGCTATTTAGACAATTTGAAGCCAACTTCTTTTGTGAAAGGAAGGAAGGCGTTATATTTTTCTTTTCTTCGTGAGCAATACAAGATAACTGATCGATTGGTGTTACCAACTCAAACAGATCAAATGAAGTCGGATCCAATAATATAATAGTCTAAGCCAAATACAGAGTACGTTTCATTAGGCTAATCAAATTCTTAAACGTGAATGTATCCGCCACTTCTTAGAGAAATAAGTAATGTATAAATCGAGTCATTATAATAGCTAAGAAACCAAGAAAGAAGGTTTCCGATCAAATCAATTAAATGCGAGCTTCTGCAAGTTACGCTATGTACCTTTATCTCTTTACTTTTAAACGCAAACTTATTTGTTTGATCCTACACTCCACGTCATTAATTAAACTTACTTCTTGTGAAGAAGCTACCAAAAATAAATGCAAGCTTTTGAACCACGAGTAGCAAAGAAACAGTGTTGCTAGAAGGCCCATGCCTTAAAAACTCAGAAGGGATAAGATAGCTAGTTTGACTATGATTGATGTGGACTCATCCCTATGATTCTAGACTCCACAACAGTACACGCAAGATTCTCATCTTGAGGTAATAGATCAGATCAAATTGATTAGCAGCAATTTCTTGACCAAATGAATATCTTTGTTTTAGAGATAACGAACAGACATAAAATAGCATCCTAATGTTGAAGTGAAACTTACAGACTCTTGGGAACTTCCCATCATTAATGGCTGCATGCTTTCGAACTCATACGAGCGATCTTTAGAGAGGCTCCCAGTTTGTTAATGTCAAAATTTTTTGTTCAGATATTAAGGCTGACAATGAATAACTCAGTTGCTGCCTTTGTTTATATATATGCTTAGAAATGGTAATGAATTCTATTCTTTATTCTTGACATATTGCTGGTCTGAGTAAAGTCGGGTCAAAGAACCTAGCCCATTTGGCAGCTACAAGCGATATTCATGATGATTTTGATCGCTCACTTCACAGTCCTAGGTTGAAGTCACAAACCTGCTCAAATTAGACCCACCAACTTCATTGGGCTAAAGCCCAACGCTGTTCCCTACATGGCTTAACCTTATCATATCGAATCCATCAAGACGTTCAATGTCTACAACCTATAAAATTATTGAATGATTTAGGATTATAGTGTCCTTGCAAACAGCTGTTGCTTGAATTGCCGGCATTACCATCTTCAAATTTTCAGGCCCATAGGACTGTGGGGTCTTATCATGCTTGGCGATAATAAATAGTAATCTGTATAAAATGACAAAGTTGAAAATTTTGATTTGATGCTCTGTCATGTGAAGGACAGATCTTTGAACGGAGTTCATATTCAGCCAAAAAGGGGCTAGTCTTCATTCAGCCTCCATTACACAAAGACAGTTAAAATGTTAGTAACCACCTTCGCCGTTCTGTTTATAATCAAGTTAATAAAAGGGAGGAAGGTGATATACGATGTCAAATAATACAAATGGGAATACACGTCATTTATAAAAAGTTTATTATGCTCTTTTGGATACATGAAATATAGTATTTGAATAACAACAAAATCTATGACACTAAAATGCACACTGTAGATATCTCATTTCCAAAGAGGAGAGCTAGGAAAGGTCCATGTCTGCTACTGCAAGCGTTGATAGAGTGTGAGCTACCATAAATGTTTTGGACACGTGTACATGCATCCCAGACCCATATTAGTGTACAGTGACTCCTCCGGTCTGCACGTACAAAAATTTCAAAGCCAACATTTATGAGATCCACAAGTAAATGTTCCCAACAAACAAGGAAGCAGTCATTCTTAGCATTTTGGCAGCATGCTTCAATATTCTAGAATAACATTCAGAAATTTAAACATAAAATAATAGAAATGTTTCAGAATTACACGAAAATAATTGCAATAACAAAACCATGCAAATTAATTAGTGACAAGTTAGCTGGCCACATGACGCTTACTAATCATAAACACGACATTCGTCTTGGGTGCATAGACTGTGGTAGATTCCAATAATTTCTAAATTATAGTATTTGTAACTCAAGTCCTCTCTCTCTATGGCTTATTAATATATTAAGCTCTCACACACACATGCCCCTTGGGCCCTCAACTGGTACTCGTAATTTACATTTCCATTTTCTGTTTCAGCAGTAAAATTGGATTGTCAGCATCAATTAAACTAACAATGAATTGGAATGCAAAAAGTGGTAACCGTCATTTTCCCTATGGAATGATACAGTTGAGCTTGGAGGTCATTTTCCGAGCATGCAATCATAAACATTAAACCAGTAGATTATTTAGTCAAAGTTAAGTCAATGCATAAAAGAAAAAAAAATTGAGGTAAATTAAACAACCGACAAGCAGCCAAATGATTAATCTCAGAAAAAAGCCCTCGGGATTCGGAAAATTATCCTTCCATCGTGCCCCTTTTATATTATTAAAACAATGCACCTATCCTAACAAAGAAAAGCAAAGCAAAGATAGCTTTTTTTATGGCTTTAGATGTAAACAAACCGTAACGAGAGGTAGCAGTGAAAGCGTAAACAAATAGTTGAATCTTTTTGATTAAATAAAATGATTACCTCAACCTCAAGCTCAAGCAGAAGCAGGGTAATCAAAGGGTATAGGCATAACTGAATCATCCAGTAGATCCGAGTGTACGTAACCGTATTTGCGCAGCACCTGATTATCCGCAAAATTCAAAGCCCTCTGCATACCATTCCAGCATGTGTCGGCGGAGTACATCTGATTGTGCTTGCCGCTGCATGGTTGGCAGCCGGTGAAGTGCGTAATGAAGGGCCTCCTCCAACTCCATCTACCATTCCCGGCCTCCTTCAGATACGGTTCCCTCATCTCGCCATAGCTTTCGCTCACTTTCTCTGCGTGTCTCCTTCTTAACGCCGGCGTACCTTTCTCTATTTTATTATACTGCTCTGTTATATTTTCCAATGTCCCCACAATCTCCTCCCAATACCCCTCGAAGTAGTATTCGCCCTCCAAATAAATCTTGTCCGCGTATTTGTCCTTCTCCACGGCGATCAAATAAGCCAGGCCCGTCTGATCATCTGACTCCGGGAAGATCTTATCTTTGAATATGGATCTCAAAGTCTTACCCCACTTATCGTACTCTGGTGTCTGTGGGCCCATGCTGGCCCACACCTCCATGAAATCCAACGACCACTGACAGTTTCTGATCAAGAAAACGCCGGCGTTGAGGCCCGTCCAGCTCTTGTTCTCGTGTATCAGACGGGCCCACCCGTGGACGATAAGGTTGTGATTCTTGTAACGCTGCAACGGAAGCTTGAATTCCATGTCGGTAAACATTGCGTCCGAGTCAACCCACCAGATCCACTCGGCCTCTGGATGGGCCATCATCGCGGAACGTACCACCGGGTATTTGGCCCAATAAGCGAACATCTTCGGGTGAAGCAGCGCATCGTTGTAAAAGATATCATAACCGTGGATCCGACAGTAATCGACTTTGTTCTTGAAGAACCTCAGAAGCAAGTGATCACCGATTGGATTCCGGCAAGGCGATGGCTGTGATCCCGTTACAACGAGGACTCTCTCTTGTGCTCCCGCGGCGAACGAAGGGTGATGCAACAGCCACTCTTTCCGTTTCTCGTCCCAGTTCTTCACCGGTTTCTCCATGGTGTAGCTCGTTTCCGGGTCGTCATAGAATGTTCTCTCTGGAGAGTCATGCCGCAAATCGGGGCCATTTGTAGCGGCGGGGCAATCAGAGACTTTCGCGGGACCCTTCAGGGACTTCGACTTAGTGGCTACGGATTCAAAATTGGGATTATCACTGGGAATGGGGGCTACGAAGGACCAAAATCCCCATACCAGTAAAAGGGCGGATAATGCTCCTCCAAGGAAGACACAACCATCCGAGGGCCATACAGAGGACTTGTTTCTGGAACTAGACTTAGCCATGGGAGTGTTGTGATGCTGAGAGAGCTCTGGACATACCATTTTAAGCGAGCGCAACACAAGGAAGACAATGGAGGATTTAATTTCTTGAGCTGGTTGTGTGCGTCGTCCAATTCTGGAGCTTTTTCGACATATGTGAACTGTGTACGACTCTTGTTCGCTAAATTCAAATTAGCAGATGTGTTCAACGAAGAAAATCGGACAAACTTCCGAAATTGTAATAAAGAGGATTCCGAGGATGGGGAAGAGACAAACTATTGTATTGTTTACAGTTCAAACTCGAGAGGAGAAGAAATTTGGTCGGTGGCACCGAGAAGGTATAATGCGCAGTGTCGTTTATGTGAGGGTAAGAGAGCATTAAAGAGAGAGGCCAGGCTAGGCTGGCTTAAAGGGCGTAATCTACGGTAAAGGGGAATTGGAATCGAAATAGAAAGGAAATAGATGGATTCTCGCATTTACTCATGTGTGTTACGTGTCGGAGACTTGAGAGACTTGTCACTGCTCACTGCTTTCAAGCCAACAATGAGACGTGGAGTAGGACCGACGGTTAGTCCCGCCAGTTCGCCGTATGTGACAATGCGCATTTTTCACCTGTTGAAAGTTAAATGGCTTTGGACCGCTTGGTCACTCTGCCAAAATCTTCATATGTTTTTGTTTGGTAGAAACAAAGTCCTTATATTTAAATTAATTAATAAAATATTAAATACTACTTTGTAATTAAACGGTATTATCATTGTCTGGTGTTCCCGAATCAAAGTTGTCTCTAAAACAAAAGTAAAATAATGGCTGGGACACATAAATGTCACGTGAAGAGCAGGTTTACTAGTAAATTAGTTGATGATATTAGTACACGGGAAAAAAGAGAACTGACTGAATCACGGATTTAGCCATTTATTTTACATATAAATGCAAAATCATTACTAATATTTTTTTTTAACTTTTTAATTGGAGTAAATATTTTTTATTTTTTATGTGTCATTTATGAAGTTTTAGAGTCAAATTTTTAGATTATGTTTTAATACATTAAATTATAATTATCTCTTCGATGGTACGATTCCTAATATAAAATGATTGGAGTCGTAGAGTGAATTATACAGCTTTACATGATCCTTGTATTTATTTGGTAGTTACCTATCTTGTCTTCACTATATATTATTTTGATTGATAAATAAATGTTTGGATTTGCAAGAGTTATATATCTCGAGTAATCCATAACACAAAAACTGTCGGTACCTCCATCGGCATGGTTTTCTTTGGTACTTTTTAATTTTGGTATTTAAAATTTAAGGCAAAAAAGCTCTAACTTAAGCTTAAAATATGTCATAAAAATTAAACTTATAATTCATGAAAGGTAATTCTCACTGTATTAGGAAATTTGTTGAGTTTTCGGCTAGCTTTGAGACTTTCTTGCCCATTCCCTGCTCCACCGCTAATTTGATTTTCTGGAATACAATCAATTAAAATCTTCATTGTCAAGGGTCACTCCATTGATTGTTTCTTTTTCTTAGTTCAAATGCTGAAACTGGAGTTTGAGGAAAGTAGTCACTTCCGGGCAGACTTCAGTGGGTACGTGCCACAAATTGTTACAACAAACCGAAGTTCATTGTAAATGGGTAAACTGCTCTATCTGCAACAAGGTAACCATCAAAAGCTATCAACTTGAGTGCTGAATGGGATTGCTTTTGCTATACTAAACCATGGTTAGAATTTACAAAGTGAAAGCGAAAAAGAAGTGAGAAAAGGAGCTAGCTAGCTAGGAGGAGACAGAGGGAAGAAATTATGGAAACAATGACAATGGGCTGAGGGTGCAATTGCAGATTGCCATTTTTAGTTAAGGTCCAAAACCAACCATTAATATATATAAAAGCCGACGGCGATGCTTGTCTTCAACTTACCTATAAAAACAAAATGAACTTGAGCGAGTGAGGGAAGGATCCTGTTCTCTGACATTTTAGACGGAACTTGAGGAATCTATACTATACATTTCAAATTTATTTCATATACGTATGCATAAATATTTATATATTATAAATAATGTTATTCAAAGGAGAACAATTTTTTTAAAGTGATATATTGTTAGACAAAATAAAGCGTAAAGGACCACATTTATTCAAGGATAATTATTATAATTCTACATCATTCTACCAATAAAGTTGTACCTACCAAGAATTTTCACCTACAAGAATGTCAAAATCAAATCCTATGTACCACAACTATTCAATTGGTAAGTCTTAGCTTTCTTTGCTCATAGACTCGTGATGCCCATTTTTTTTTCTTAACATGTAAAGGTCGTCTGGCCAATGAGATCATTCTTCAATCATAGAGTTCTTTCAAAAGAAGAAAGAATATCCTTCAATCATGGCATCATGCACTGATTTAAGGCTCCAGAAAGATAACATGCACTTTCAAATAAAAAGTAAAGGGAAATGCTAAAGGTATTAGCACAAACAAAAGATATAGATAAAACAATAATATTTATTATTAAATGATAATATTCAATTATATTAATTAGATAATTGGATTATTTATCTTTTTTATTTTCTTAAAAAATAGCAGCCACTTTTTATTTATTGTACCATTGTGCAGGCTTATAAGTTAGACCTTAATGACACAAGGTACGAGGCATGATGGTTTTATCTAAATGAATATACATTGACCATAATGACAAGAGCATCCAAATCGCGTATTGTTTTCTGGCATCATATTTTATATTCAAATTGCTACAACTTTCAGTTACTGTCTACACTATTTAACAATTTGATTATTAATTAATCAGGTAGATGATATATTTGAAATGCAACCATCACCACAAATCATTCCAAGGATAATCAAAAGGTACAGGATCGACAGTCGAACTCCCTGGATCCTTATGGACGAAGCCATAATTGCGAAGCACCTGATTATCTGCAAAATTGAGAGCCCTCACCATCTCCGTCCAACACGTGTCTCCTTCATAACTGGGATTATGTTCTCCGTTACAGGGCTGACACCCCGTGAAATGCGTTACGAACGGCCTTCTACCGTTGCTCGGCGGTCGGTACCCTCTTTCCTTCATGTAAAGTTCCCTCAGTGCAGCGTACCATGCAACCAACTTCTCCGCGTGTCTTCTCCTCAACACCTTGGCTCCGTCTTCTATTTCCTTGTACCCGTCTGTCAGATTATCAAATCTCCCCATCACCGCCATCCAATAAGCTTCCAAGTCATACCCTCCCTCCAAATAAGTTTTGTCCCCCCATTTTTGTTTCTCTGTGAAAAGCAGATAGATCAACGATGACTGGTCATCTGGGAGCGGGAACGGTTTGTCCTTGAAGATGGACCTGAGGATCCGACCCCACTTCTCGAAATTTGGAGTAGACGGGCCCATTTTGGACCACACGTCCATAAGGTCCATGGACCACTGACAGTTTCTGATCAAATAAGAGCCTGTATTTAGGCCCGTCCAGCTCTTATTGTCTTTATCCTTGTACACCATATTGGGCCAACCATGAACCACTAGATTATGGTTCATATACTCGTCCAATGGAACCACGAATTCCATATCGGTGAACACCGCGTCCGAATCCATCCACCAGATCCATTCTACCTCTGGATGAGCTATCATTGAAGCCCGGATTACCGGAATCTTGGCCCAATAAGAATCCATTTTCGAATGTAGATAGAGGTTGTTGTACAAGATATCGTAACCATGGATTCGACAATAGTCAACCTTGTTCTTGAAAGATCTCAAGAGCAAATGATCGCCGATGGGATTTTTACAGGGATCCGGCTGCGATCCTGTGACGAGTAGAATCCTATATCGTGCTCCGGCGGCGAATGATGGGTGAAGGTGTAGCCACATGTTTCGCTTCTCGTCCCAATTCTTCATTGGTTTCTCTATGGAGTAAGACAGTTCTGGGTCGTCATAGAAGGTTCTATCTGGCGGGTCGGGGACCACGTCTGAGTTACTAGCTGTGTTGTTTGAATCATTGAGGGAGTGGAGTAGGGCAGTTGGTTCCTAGAGGACCACAAAGTCCAAATCGACAAGAGAGTGAAGAGCGATCCGCCAAGGAACGCAACCCCTTCGCCGGAACACGAGAAGGCTCTCTTTCGAGGCGTGACCTTTGACATTGGGGAATTTTGCAGCACAGCAAGTATTGGAGACTCGAGAACCCAAACCCAATTTAAGAGGCATGGGGTGTTATAGTGATAGTAACTGCTAATCACATGCGCAGTTGCGTTTGTTATTAATGGGCAATTAATTAAGGTTCCAAATTTGGCAAGTATTAATTAAGTTTCAATGCTTCAATAAATTTCGAGTTAAAGAGGGTTGCCCAATGGACATAATCTATACTTTCTAAGAATGCTGAAAAGCATATAATATGGAGATTAAATGGACTAAGAAAAATATTTGGTGAAACACAAGTACATGATAGTTGATAGATAGACTTATTTAAGGTCACAGCACTGGACTATTATACCTTGAGCATCCAGATACGGGTGACGCTACAAATATACATAGATTTTACTGTTTCTATCATTACACGATAGAACAGATGACATTTTACATCTGTTTAACAGATGTAATTTATACACGAGACGAATATACAGAGTGCCTCTACTAAAGAAACTTGCCCTGCTAAACTCATCATTTTACATCTGTTAAACAGGTGTAAATAAACACCTATTGATAATCTGCTTACAGATCAACAAATCAACAACCTCGTAGGTCACGCCACCTCAGATAAACTAATCCTGCACGGTAATGAGTGTATGCCCCAGCTACAACCAAAACATGAAACAGTTGGTGGCTGTGCCCTGCAATGTCAAATTTCCCTGGCATCCATCTTTCTGGAATTCTAGTGGCATAGACCAGTGCCCCGATCCCATAGAACGCTCCCATCAGAACCTCATATCCAGTAGTGTGAAACACTTCAGGTTCGCCCCAGAATAAGAACAGCTTGTGTAGAATAGGACCTACCCCAGACAGACCCATCCCAAGAAACAGGGACGCGCGGATGGTGCGGAATTCTGGAGTCTGAAAGATAGGAAGTAAAGAAACCAAGATGGTGGCGACACCCAGTATAGTTATGAACCCCATGTAGAGGTTGCAGAAGAAGGGATAGCACATAAAGGAGTAATACACTGGAGGGTAGAAGGAAGTAGATATAAGGGCTGCAATTCCAGCATAGTCAAGCCTGAGCATTATGTATGACAGGCGCTCCGAATGACAAGACAGGAGGTGGCAAATACTGCTGGCTAACAGGCAAAACATGGCACCGCCTAAAAATACAAAAAATGGCCACCTGGTAATTGGTCTCATCATCAGCGGTGCTATGATGTTGGCCAGGTCCTCCTTTACACTATGCTGCAGATAACCAACACAGAAAATCAGCGTGAGTTGTGTTGGATCCAAAAAGAATGTCAATCCTCTAGATAAAAAATATGTAAAAATTCCAAGGAGTGAGAAGAATTCCCGCATTTTAGTTTATTAGGTAGGATCAGAAGTTTCAAGGTTCACAGACGTGATCTTCACTTTGCAAGTCCTTCAATAGGGACGTAAGTCTTATTTGACAAACTGCCATCTTCACTCCTATCTATTTCGCCTCTAACAAGTATAAGATTAATGTTTGTAGTAACTGTATTCAGGTGAGACTTACATCTCATACTTCAATGCATTAGGTCATTGATGAGCAACATAAAACAAGAAGAAAATAGAACAACTGTTGAACAGACAGTTCAGATCAGGAAAAAAGAAAAAAGAAAAAAAAAATCAGCCATATATCAGTTACGAAAAACATAGTTAACTTTCTTGGTTTCTCGATAAAAATAGTAGAACAAGTTGTCAGCTTTAAAGAACTTACCAGAACACAAAGTTCAGTATGATTTCCACTGGAAAATCGTTCAGGCAAACAATTATATAGAAGTTCCTTTAAATGCCAACTTGAAAGTGATGGAAGCATATCCATTGAAGGCATTGAAGGAAGGCACGTCAAAAGTTCAGCTTGCAATTTGTGCAGGTCAGCCTTCCTGAGTATATCAGGAAGATGCTGTAGAGAATGCAGATCAACAACCTTTGGAACTTTCATTGCTGTGTATATAGTCAAGGCAAGGAATAGGAAGAACCCTATCAAATGCCTGTAAAAGATAGAAAAATTCTGATTGATAAATGAGAGAAAAAAGAAAAGACGCAAAGCTAACTGAACGGAATCGACAGGCATAATCTTGTCTGTAATTCAGCAAACCCATAAAGCAACGTTCAAAGCATGATCTTCGTCAACAGGATATTCAAATTTCCATATGTATACAGGATATTTTATAGACTTTATCATTTGTGAAGTACGAATGAGCAAATAATCATTCGACTTCAACTAAATTTAATACACAAAACACTGACTACTACCATGTGACAGCATGGTCTCCTAGAGACTTCAAACAAAGAAGCAAATTATACTTAATGAACCTCAATTCAGGAGCTCCTCCCTAGAAGCTGAAATGTCTAAAACTAGTCCTCAATCACATAGAAGTAGAAGAGCAAACAATTCAATTACTATGTTCTGAGAGTAGAAGATCGAAAACTATCCCTCTGCAATTGAACCTTGTACTTTTAGGAACGTATTATTGAAACATATAATGCTATTGTAGTTTGAATACAATGTTTATGACGCTCTAGCACAGTACAGAATATGATGACAACCTTGAAATGGCTACTTCATCAGCTACAGAATTATTACCAAAACATTATTTTGTAATTCCTCGTAATTTATAGAATCGCATACCACGAGTTGCAATAAATCCCTCGGGTGACAAAATTAAAACCTCCCACATCACAAAAGGTAAAAGTATAATAATTAGAGGTAATGCCAAAGAATTGAGAGGTCTTACGTCCAGACATTCAGAGTTTCATTATGGATGGTGAAGATGCTCAGCAAAACCTGTTTCATCGGCCATTCAGATCGATAGTGACCTAGAATGTACTCATTGTCTCTCAAGTAACCAGGCAAGGCGTGGTACTCAACCAGCTGGTACTTCACCTTCTTCCACAATCTTTTCCCTTTCCCTTCCCTGACAGAACATGCCCGCTGCTGCTCCATGGAGATTGATCCACAAAACACTGCTGAATCCAAGAAAGTTTAGTTTTCATCAGTTATTTCCTTTCCTTTCAATTAGAGAAGTCGATTAAAATCAGTAAACCTACCATAATCATGGTCATTTTATTATAAGCTGTCCGTTTGGTCATTTAGAATATAAATAGATATAGATATTTTTTGGGGGGGCGAGGGAGAACATAAGAACAGATCAAGAACGAAATTAACTCCAAAAATCCCAAGAATCAAAAGCAAATTTTACGTAAGGAAAGAGAAAATACCTGGAATTACAAAACCAAAACGAAGCCCGGATGGATATTCTTCGTACAAAGCGTGTCTTTATATATAATTTGTATCCCAGCGAAGAAAATCAGAGACAAAAAAGGGTTATCTCGAAGGGAGAAAAACAAAACAAGCCCGGGAAATGTTACGAAGTGCGGGAAATTCTAACAAGCTTGAAGGTGAATGATGACAAATCAGTTGATATGATGGAGGTTAAAGAGACTCACGAGAAATCTCGACGTCATCAAATGAAGAAAAACAGAGAAGATTCTTCACGGGGATTCGGAGATGCCAATGGAATCGATTCGGAAGAATTGAATTATGCATTCATTAGGCACAAATTTTGTTGGGACTTCTTTCGTGCCAAGTGCCACCATTTGGGGGGAAAAAGAAAATTCTTTGAAAAAAAAAACATTTAGAAGATATTTTCGCAATTTATAATTAAATTACCAATTTTTTCTTTTTTTCCCAAAAGTGTGCGCTATGACGTTGTACCTGTGCGGCTATAAGTTGCCTGGCTTCGACCACTATTTTCTTTATCACAAACGATTTTTATGGGCTGAGAGTTACTAGGCCAACGTTGAAGTTCCGTATCAGTAGCAGGTGATTCTGAATTTGGTCAACAAAGGTTTCCATTGTCCCAATTCAACATTTTTTAACTTTTTTTTAAACAATTAAATATCTTCACGTTTATGGAGTGTATGAGTAAATATCTATCTATTAAAGATAAGGATAATAACGATTATGATTTAATTGTTGGTCCTAATTCACCATCTAATTTTCATATTTTTAAACACGTGTCGTGATTATAAATGTTATATTGGGCAATTTTTTTCAAATGAAGAATTGAAGCCCTATAGTTCGGTTGCTTACAAGAATAAATAAGCTATATATGTGGTTTGGATTCTCAGGCCAGAATAAAACTATAGAAAGGAAGCTATTTTACATTATCCAGGATTCGTGAACGTCAATCCAAAGTTAAAGCATAGATCTCGTCGATGCTCCAGATGATAACAATGATGTAAATATTATTTTCATTTCCTTTTATTCTCAACTCAATTTCAAGCTTAGCAAGTACAGATCGAAAGCTTAAGTTTAACAATTACTTAAAAGTTAAAAAGTGACATGTGGAGAGTGATCCTCCAGATAAATTAAAGCCAAAGAATTTTCCTTGTTATTTATAATCAGTTCTACCAAACATATCAAAAACAAGTTAACGTCTTCTTCTTCTTCTTTTTCTGCATACCGTACCCTAGTGCATAACAACAATGTTTGGTGGCCCATGTGCCAATGTTAGGAGCTTCCTAGAAAGAAGATCACTCGTTAAATCATAATCTCCTTTTCATGAAATGGTCTTTATTGCAGTACCTCGCTTATTTACAAGTTTAAGTATCCGTAACTAAGTAGGAAATCAGTTAAAGAAAATTTACAAGTTTAATAGAGTGCGTAAAGGCTTTTTCATGCTTGACTACTACTAGTAGTAGTAATTTCGCATTTACATAAATAGCAAAGTAGGCCGTGTCAGCAAGCCAATACCTACCACGTATGATTAAAGTTGCACTGCACACATATATATATATATATATATAATCCAATTCTGGGGTCAACAAAGACAGCGTTTGTGAATTCAAACAGCTACCGCTATCCTTGTATTTCGTTACGACGTTCATGTTTAACAAAGACAAATTCAAGAATTCCGGTTGTTAATTTGACTTTTCATTGAATTTATGTTGTTTCATATTGGTTATGTTCGCTATTTACAGGAGTGGGCTTTTGCGGGGTAATTAAAAAGCAATTTACCAAGGAGGAAAAAAAAAACATATATAATTACTACTAGTTATTATTTCAAAAAGAAAAATAAATCACAAATATTGCTGTTTTTCAGCAACATATTTTTCTCCAATGTAGTCTATAGAAGGTGCACGCGCAATCAAACAAGCTCAAAGCGGAAACTTACAATGAATCAAGAAAAGACTCGTTGAGAGCAGAATTATAGCACTCCTTGGCCACTCACTGTTGGCTTGATTTCAAGTCAGGGCTTGTGAGTCTAGTTGTTTAATGCCGTAGTTACGTGATCAAGCATGCAATTAGGACTTGCTGGCAGTGAGGTTTTCTTTGGAACATCTTGTTCTGACCGGGGAACTTTCTGCTTCATAAGGTTACAACATTTCTGCACCGTCTCCTGGATTTGACATTTCATACTAAGAAGATTAAAATGAAAATATATATATCCATTTAGAAACTGCGGCTGAAATAAAAAACCTATGCTCTTTTTCTTCAATATAGAAACCTCGTCGTCTCACTGACACTTACTCTGCTTATGTTCTTGTGGAAGCAGCCTAGTTTCTGGTCATCAATATATTGATCTGTTACCCATAACATGGCAGCAGCTGCTATTGTGGACGATGGATACTCCAAGAAATCCGTTACTGGTAAAGATAGTTCGTTCACATTTCACATACATAAGCAATCAATCATTTAGTTATTGACCGGAGGTAATGAGAGCAAGGAAAGAAGCTTCAGAAGTTACCTATACATGTTCTGATAATAACATCTGAAACACGGGACATAATATGATTGAAGTCACCAAAGAGGGAAGCAAAACATGAAAGCTTAGAAATGAAAAATTGGATAAAATCAAAAGGCGTTATGACGCGCAATCGCCACTTGAGACTGGCCATGACCAAAAGCTCCATTCTTTGAACTGTTTTAGGCTTAAACAAGAACCTAGGCTCCATCACCTGCAAGTCTAATAGAAGAGGAACTCTTGTTTCTTCCATTTTTGCTGCCAATGCGAGGCAAGCAACTGACAACAGCTGCATAGGCCATCTTTTATCTTGCTGCACAAGTAAACCGACACTACTAAAATGATTACTGAGAAAAAAATAAAAATAAAAATTGTGTTATGCGTCCATTCCCAAAATCAACTTCAATTTGAATAAATTGTACCGGTAATTTGTGAGATAAAAGAAAACGATCAAGATAATTCACAGAAAGGTATGCTGTCACAGGGCTAAATCTGTAGTAAGCATGCACCTGCAAAATGAGAAAACTATTACTCTCATAGAAATGGCTGGTTTATTGTATATATATGTATGAAGCAAGCACTGCACCTTTAACATCCAATTTATGGCCTCGTCTCGAGCTGTTCTGAAGCTTGTTTTCTTGTAAAATTGTTGTCTTAGTGATTGTTGTTTTCCCGGTGTTTGATCAAGCTGTTCGGATTCTAATAGGCTCAAAACAGAGCTTTCTTCATCGGATTCCCATAGGACACTGAAACCCGCATCGGATTCATATTTTGGAATGTTGGAATCCGAGGAAAACACGTCGCTAGCTGCCTCGTCGCAGAACAAGTCAAGGGTTGGATGGTCTTTTGAGACAGGCACGATGATGAATGATGAGGAAGTATCAGATAAAATATAGTCAATCATTTTGCAGTCTCTTAGATGATAGAAAAAAACTAGCAAGATGATACAACAATTCTTCTGGTGCCTTAAAAAGTGAAAAAAAACTGACATTAAGGGTACATTATGTACATAAAGTGAATTAAAATGCTTCAGAAAGCAGAATATTAAGAGGGACCCTTTAGAATTTCACAAGAAATTTCCTCGGAAGAGAAGCCAAAATTAGTGAGGCCCATCCAAAGAGCAGAAATGCTTTTAAAATTAAAGGATTGTTTATATGTAAGCATCTATCTTTATCAAATCAAACTGGCACCCTGCTTTTCTCTTATGCTATTCACACTTCATCATCTTAGTGGCCCTGCTAGCAGCTCTCCATGGAAGTCTGGATTGTGATTATCGCATGACGCCAAGATTTAAGTTAGTTTTTGGTGCTAAAGAGGATAGGATAACTATTTATGTGCAACATATTAACAAATCTAACTGAGAATGTAGCGTTGCACTGGTTTTTAAGCTAATTAAAGAAGGATAAAAAATGAAATGTAATTTCTTTTCTTTTTTTTTTTTTTTTTAAAAAAGAAACTTCGATAATGTTCAAGCGGATCAGTTGCTGATAAAGTAATAAAAGTTGGACCTTTATTAAAAGGATCTATATTCAAATGTTCTTGCAATTTTTTCTTCTGAAGTACCATTTTCTCCCTCCTATCTATCTGTATTGTATTGGGATCGACGTGTTTATACTCTTCTACGAGGCTCGTGTTCCTTTCGTTTTTAGCCGAGAGGATTTAGGCCCATTGTATTTCACACAAACAGGAAAAGTTTTTGGGGCTCAAAACCCCGATAACAGTGATAAAAACATCATTTCTTATAGCACACCCCTTTTTCCTAGACACACATTCCATTTGTCTAGATTTTAGGGGGTGTGTTGAGGAAAAATGGGACCAGAAGAAATGACCAACAAAGTAGTTTGGTCGACGTTAAAAGCCAATACTTTCTTCATTGCGTTATATATAAGCTGCTAAGAAAAATCAAAGTTAGTGATAGAAACATTAGGGATTATAATTAAGCAAGGACGGCAGCAATAAGGTTAGTGGGAATGTCGTGCAAATGCAACTGATTCTAACTGCACAATTTTGATATTATTTGTGGAAATTCAACTAGGAAGTGACATTTTACCTTACCATTACAAGTTTGATCTTAAAGTTATTTGGTACTAATGTGTCTCAAAGCGGGCAGCTGTTTTCATCATTTAGTGGGCTGTGGGTTATGTTATGCCACTTCATTCTTATTTTAGTATCAAACAAAACGAGTCATCTTTGTCGATTACAAGGACTAACGAGCCGCAACTACGTGAATACCAAACCATTTATTAAATAAAACAACGTCTCCTTGACGATTGCTCTCTCACAAAACACTCAATCTCCACAACCTCAACCTTGGAATCGCAAGATTAATTGTCGATTGGCTTAACAACAAGCTTGTTTAGGATGCATGTTTGGTTAGACTAAATAAATTTTAAATTAAAAATTGAGTATAACATTATTGATTGATGCTGTATCTATTATGACACAGAAAAAAACAGAATCAGAAAAATTTTCAAGGGACGTCAGCTCCGAACGGTTGTCACGTTATTCCGTTCCCGGCCGGTTTTGGTCTCATTACGTTGGGTATCACGCAGGACGGTTTCTGCAAACGGAATGCTCTCCTCAATTTTTACTTTTATTTATTTCTTACTTAGTAACAAATAAATAAAATTTGAAAGGGAACAGATAAAGATAAAAAAAAGAGGTTTCAAGTCAAGTCCGAGAAAGGGCCCCAGAGCATGCCCAAGATAGACTAGTGGTTTTGTTATAGAGTAGAGACACAGCAACGTTCCTGGTGGATTTACAGGTCTAACACGTTTCTCCCCATTTATAAATAGCACCACGCTCTTCACCCATCCCTTCTTTTCTTATCGTACTCTGGGCAGTTTACAATTAACAACTCAGTGCTTCCACATCTTTAACTTTCTCCTTTGGGGCAGTCAGTCTCAGTCTCATAATAGTAACGCTATCATCATCGTCGTCATCATCATCATCATGCACTTACCCTGCCTCTCTCCTCCCATTTTCCATGTTTGATAGGCATTTCTCGTTTGGTCTCTGCATATTATATTATAATCTTAGCTATTTCTTAAATTAATTTTTTTTTTTTGTCATAACTCATATCCATCGGGTAAGGTTCTTGGCGTGCTTCAGTGAACGTGCAAGGGCGTCAGATTCATTTATAATAGCCCAGGAGAAACAGTCTCTGCTCTGCAGTTTGCTCAACGAACGTGTCTTTCTAACGTCACCTTCAACGTGGAAGCCTCTCGCTTCTTTCAAAACATCCATATATAAGAATTTTTTTTGTTTGAGCACGCAAACCCAGATTGTTGTTGCCGGTGAAGAAATGGGGAATTGCCAGGCAGCAGAGGCGGCGACTGTGGTGATTCAACACCCGGGGAATAAAATCGAGAGAATTTATTGGTCGGTTAGCGCTAACCAGGTCATGAGCTCTAATCCTGGCCATTACGTGGCACTCGTGGCGGCCTCACCAACTCTCAAGTCCGAGAACGGCACGCCGTTGAAGCAGCTAAAGCTTCTCCGACCCGACGACACTTTGCTTATGGGGCAGGTTTACCGATTAATAAGTTTTGAAGGTTACCTACAATTGCTCTGTCTCTGCATTACAATACCTTTTTTTTTTTCCCTCGTAAAATTTCTTTTCTTTTAATATCATCTTAATTTTGGGGGGCCACAGACGTATTGAAGGAATTTGCTGCGAAGAAATGTGGTAAACTCGAGAAATTGCTCAAGGAAAATGGCGGTCCTGGGATTCAGATAAAAAACAGAGGCTCTAGAGCTCCGAATCCGAGTCCTGCTTCAAAATCCAATCTTGCTCCCTTTAAGGTAAAAAAATTGTTTGAAATAAATCACCTTGGACCTTCAAGAATTGGTGGGTTTGTAGAAATTCTATCTTAGTTTTTCATTCTGATGTAGAAAGGGAGAGGGGCGACGAGGGATCTTCACTGTTCCTTTTCTTTTGCTCTGTTTGCCTGGGTAAATAGAAAATGTTATCTTGCACTATTGGAATACAGTATGCGGCGCATGCTAATACTTTTTTGGTTTTTTGACATCGAACATAGTGAGTGCATGCAATAACTGTTTTGGTTGGAAGTTTGTGCTGAAATATATGATATCTATGCCTCGGTAACCAGTTCTCTTTTGGACCTTAAGATAGCAGGTCTTGAACTTAACTAGATTTTTCTTTCTTGCGTGCTACCAAAACTTGTTGTTTCAGTATAATTATCTACAAGAACAACAACGGTATTGCAGGAAATGGTGTATAATTAGTTACATGTGAGCAATCATTATTTGGAGGCCTTGTTTCTCGTACTGGATTGGTAGTTGGTGCGCTGTAAATTACAAAAGAATGGATGCTCCAACATCTTGATTGGTAGTCCAATCCAATTCCAAATGATCATATATTTGTTGGATTAGTTTATCACTTGTTTAAGTTTCTTCACTTTCCCACTTAGCTAGAACTACCAAATTATAAAAAAAGTACGTCAGAACCGAAGCTTACAAGGATGCTTTTTGTCAAAGACATCATTTTAAAATCTCTAATAATTCTTAGTAATATGAATGCTGAATTGAATCAGAAGAGAAAGGATAAACATACGTCAATGACACAAACAAAAGAAAGAAAAAAAAAAATTCCATGATAAGTATATAGATGCGGTCTTAAAGAATAATACTGTAGTGAATCAACATTGTATTGTCATTTTCACTTACTCTCCCATATGCTTATGCTTGTGTGTCAGGTTGAACAGGAGGTTCTCCGAACGAGAAGCAATGGCAGCAGCAGCATTGGCTATATGAGTAACAAAGGTGTGGGAAGGCATTTTGGTGGTGGTGGCCAATGGAGGCCAGCGTTACAAAGCATTTCAGAAGTTGGAACTTGAACGCACTATTAGCTAATCTACTCTGCATGCCTCACAAAGTCGCTGTCAATTCTCTCCTGCGAATAAAACAAGCTAGCTGCAGTCCTTCCTTTCAATCTTTCCAATACTTCTATATATATTGTATTTCATTTAGTCTAGTATCTCACTCCTTAGGATTAAGGGCAAATATACATCTTATCTTAGCAGTGTAATTATCTGTAATCGATATGGAATTACTGTCTTTGTCTTGTTCTATGTTATTCCATTTTCTCCATGGTGGTATTTTCACAATCTTTTCATTAACAATCACTCACCATACTGAAACGATTGTGCAAGTGTCAATTTTAGCTTAATTAGACTGTAACGGTGCTTTGAATTTTGATGGTGGACAAGTTACGTGTCCGGCTGCCCAACTCGCTGCATGCCTATTTACTTTTCGCTAAATTGGTGGGTTCACGTGTTCGACCATGACCAGTGTTTTGCTTCAAACCTTGATTCATATGCCATGTATTCCCACGTGATTGGAAATTGAGATAGAGGTCTCAGTCTCGTGACCAGACGCGGCATTCTTAATTAGACAAAGAAGGGGATCGGTCTCCAAATTGTTAATTATTTTCAATATTTATGTAGAATTTATAATTAGCATTCCTTACAAAATTGAAATTTCTTTACCTAAATTTTAACTCCGTCGCAAAAAATGGAGGTGAAAGAAAGAAAAACTAAACCCTAATCAAGATTCAAGGAAGTTACCCTTCTTGCTCACATATCATTATTTTGTCGAGGCATGTAGACGATGGAAAGGGAAAAGTGTTTTGCACGTCTTTTCATCCTAGACTAGATGATTGGCTAATGTAGTAAAAGTGTGTTCTGCTTTCTTCTATATTTTTTGTATGTGTTAGACAAAGATCAGCTCTCTCTTTTTGTACTTATTGATTAAAGAGAGGAGAAAGCAATAACTAACGTTGAGCAACTGTGTTAGTATTTGTGAATTAACATGAATTAAGAATAAGAACTACTGCTGACAAATAAAGCACTTTTTTATTTTCTAATGTTTTTGTTGGGCGTAATGAAACAATTAGTATTGGGATTTGGATAGTTTGTAGTCGGATGCAAACGATCCAAATCGTCAGTATCGTGGGTTGCGAGACCACATGCATAAGCAGATAGAATGATGATGTTTTGGAGACTCCGTACCATAGCCGCAGACTATATTGGATTGGTGTCCAGAATGAAAAAGCAAAGATCCTTCACTCAAATCTCTGGATCCGCCGATAGTGCTACCTCCACTATATATGCGGTCCAATTCAGATTTGTATCTATGTAACGTTGGTTTTGTTTTGTTTGTTTGGTTGTTTTTGATTGAATCATGTATCAATGATGCCATCACTTTTCCTCCCAGAGTTTCAAACGCCCAAGTATTCATTCTCGTGCTTTTTTAGTATGGGACGTGTCTAAGACACGAGTGATAACCAGCGCCTCTCTTCTTCTGTCTTCGTGCTTCTTGTTACTTTGGACTGATATAATAATATTGTTCTATATTTAATCAGTGAGAAAAAGAAAATCTACGGCTCCAGAAAGTTTTTTTTAAAAAACAAATTTCAATTTGATATCACTGAAATATTATGAAGTAGTTATTTGGTTTATATTTAAAGATGATAAATACAATTTTTATATATTTTGTATAAGATAATTAATTATTGGAAAACTTTTTTTTGGGTTTTGAGGTGTTCGATTCACCGGGGTTAGGCTGAAACGAATAAACCCTTGCAACTTTTTTCTTGGTTCCCATTAAAATTGTTTTTTGCACCACCATAATTAATATTGGCACCCCTCATTTCTGTCGGTGACGAGGCTGGTGAGAGATTAATATGGATGGTGCAAAAATCAACTCCCAGAAAAACTTGTTTTTCGGTTTAATTGGGCGTTCTCTTTCTGTACAAGTGGTTAACTCCCGTCATTGGGCTCCTGGCATGTCCGTCCAGCTCAATAGATAATCGCTTCCGGAAACATCAGAATTTACCCTTTAAATTTACCGCATTTTCAACGCGCGCTTTTCTAAATTTCTCGTCCGGTGCCCATCCCGGAAAAAATGGTGTCTTCTGTACAATCGGCTCATTCGGCTGGGATTTTCTGGCGTTTCTTTCTCTTCCTTCCCGTTTATGCCCTCGCCTTACCAGACTATGAACGTTCTTTGTGTATGTTTTCTACACTTTTTATCGTTGGTTTCAATTTTGATTCAAAGCTAGGGTTTTAGCATTTTATTTATGACAAGCAATAGATAGTTGTTGCATTACTTGTAGTATAGATCCTTCGGGTGAATTTCTTTGCTGCTCACACTGGTAGGACAGATAAACAGAAGTTGAATTTATGTATGCTGCTCTTTCAGCGGGAAGAGGATATCCCAAGAGCAAACGTGAAAAATGGCAAAGAAAGGCATCCTAACTATTGATAAAAATATTTTTAACATTATACTTTGAGAACAACTGCAATTCTGGTTTCTCAGTTTTGCTTCACATTGACTGAAATAGAATCATCATATCTTTTATCACATTATTAAGCTACTTATATAACAGTAGTGGAATATTATATGAAAGCTAGTTATTTGTTTGTCATATACATTTAACTGTAATGTTGGACCTAGGCATTCTTCTTGGTTCTGAAATGTTTGACGAAATGGACTAGAAGTTTCTTAATCTTTCTTTTAATATTGAAAGATTTTTGGAGTAAAGATTTTCTGGCTGTTGATAAAATTTCAGTTTGGTTTATGTATTTGTTAGGCAATTGGATACCACCTCTTATTGTAGTGGGCGGGTATGTATAAAAATTTGGTGCTTTTTACATGTCAGAGTTTACTTATTTCTCTGCTTGATCTTTCTATTTGCAGCTCTTAATCAAAATACTACACTGAAATTATCCCACGACTTGTCTGTGGGAAACTCTCCTGGTTCTAAGTCTGGTACTTCAGTGTTATGTGAAAGAGTTCATATACATGGACGATCTAGGTTAAGAAACTTGAGTAAATTTTGTCACTCCATGGTGGTGAAAGTGTTTCCAACAAATTCAGATGTTCGCCTGCCAAACGTAGAGATTTGTTTCCATAGGTTAGTATGTGCGGTAGTGCATGCCTGGTATGTTAAGATATGTGTTTATCTACATCTGTTTATACTTATCTAACATCTTTTAAAGTGAATCATATATTTTCTGGAAAAAAAAAATGTGGAAATTATGGTAAAAGGTATGCATTTTGGTTCTTGCTATTACACTAATAGTGCTTGACTTAATGTGTTTGATCACAGTTATTGATAAGTAAATATGATGAACAATCAACGACTCTTCACAATGAGTCAAGACTCAAGAACACTACTTCAAGCTTTAAGTCTGATTTTATTATGCAATAGAATGAGCCGTATCTTCCCATTCAATAATTGATTTTATTGTAGCATGCTAGAGGTTGGAAGATGACCAGTATAATTTTTTAAGCATGATAGTATATTCTTTGTAGGAATGTGTCTCTTGGAGTAGGGATGTGTCCACATGGCCAGTGGGAGAAAGCTGCCAAGGGTTATTGGCATCGATCAATGTCTCCTTTTGACCACAAGATATTAGATATAAGGACTGCTGGTTCAACACTAGAAAACTTTGAGGTGTCCATAGAAGAAGGTACGGTATCTCAGGTTCATTTATCTTTAAATGGTTGCTGTTTCTTGCAGTGCTATGATCCTTCTTTCGATATCTTCTAGAACAGTGACCTCCTGTACTAATGATTTCTTTTTCCTCCTATGCAGATTTTTTTCTCTATCGTATAGTATTCTTGATATTGGGCATTATGCTGATGAACTTTGCGTCCTTTCTGAGCCAATCATTAGCGTTTTATTATAGCAGTGCAATGACAGTTGGTATAGTTCTTGTGATATTGATGATTCTTTATCAGGTAATTTATTGTTGTTCCTCCATCGTTGATATCCTGGATATTGTGTTTAACTTTATAAATTATAAATGTTGGCTGGGATGAATATTTTGAACAGACAACATACATGTTCAGTAACTATATGTTGTGGTACTGGATATTGAGGATGGACCGAAATCCTAGTTCCTTACCTTAATAGTTTACTGAATCGTTCGTGATTTATCTGATATGCGGTCTTTTAATGGTGATGTGTGACTGCTAAGAAAATTCCCTCTTTTACCTTGACGTGGACTGTTCTTTTCATTGACAGGGGATGAAACTTCTCCCAACTGGTCGGAAGAGTTCCCTTGCAATATTTTTATATTCATCTGCTGTGAGTATTAGCCTCAACACACCATCTTCCACCTTATTTACCAATTTTGCATGAATGTGAATCAAGTAGTTCAACAATTATTAAATTATTATACAGGTTGGATTTGGAACTTTTCTCCTCCGGTACGTGCCTGATTTTTTTCGCTCTGTACTTATGGAGTTAGGAATAAATGAAGACATGCTTAATCCTGTATGTAAGTTATCTCTATGTTTTGGGATAATTTGTTTAGACATCTATTCTGCATAGTATTCATTTCACTACTTTCATCCGTTTCTATAGTAAGATACTGATGTTATGGGCTTGCCCCTTCGATAGTCATTCATACTGTAGACCACATTACTGCAAAGAAAAAAACAAGACAAGATAGTGTGATTGTTGTAAATATATGTAACTACCCTGATTTTGAAGTGGTGTGAACGTCTAGTTTTAACTACCAAATTAATTGTAAGAGGAAAGTATGATTAAGATTTTAAGTTGCTAAACTGTAATTAAGTAATTTTGACTTTTGTACATGTTCAGCAGGTTCTTTTAATTCAATAAATGCCTATTAAATTATTTTGCTCTCCAACTCTGTTTTTTCTATTATTTGTTTGTTTCATGAGCAAATATCTGAGCTGTGCGTTTTGGATTCTTAACCTGTGAATTATCAAGTGCAGTTGGCAATATTTCTTCTGGCTTTTATTGCTATAGCTGGAGCCTGGTTAGGTTTCTGGGTGGTCCACAAGCTTGTTCTTACAGAAGACGGATCAGTGGACATAAGTACTTCTCAATTTGTTGCATGGGCCATCCGGATAGTGGCTGCCATCATGATTCTTCAGGTTTCTTGTTCATCTCTACATTTCTAGGACTTTCTGATATGTTGTTGGTTTGTCACTCAACCACATGATTGCAAATTTGATAAGAATATGCTTCTTCCAGAGTTCTATGGATCCTCTATTGGGAACATTTGCATTATCATCTGGACTAGTGCTCGTGTTATTGAAAAGGATCCTTAGATTGAAATTTCTCCGTCGCTGTCTCAAGTAAGTCTAAGAAAAAAAAATCTCCCCAAAACCAAAAAAGAAAAAGATTCAAGTTATCTGCCAAATCAGTCACATATGTCCTTTAATTTGCAGTATGCTATCATTGTGAAATATTTTTGCAGGAGTTTGTTTAAATCATCCCAGAAACACAGAAGATCTCTGGCTCCTGATTCATCACCTTTTGACGATTCAAATGCTTTTGATGAGTATATGGACAAGATGCGAAGCAAAGAGGACTCCAAATTCCGTCGGTCAAAAGTGAAGAGGTTCACCCTGGCCCCGTGCAAGCCTTCTCACCAAGGTTTAGTTCGTCTATCACATTTATAATGTTACTAATTGAAATTTCGACTCCCATCTACGTTTTCTGATTGCTTGTGGAGAAAGGAAAACATAGGAAATTGAAGAATGGTGGTTAATGCTAAGCATGCTGTAATTTCTTACCTCATCAGGTTTCGATAGGACACCACCTAAGAAGCTGTCAGAGGAGGATACATACCCTTCTACCTTCCACACTACACCAGAGAGAAAAAAATTCTCAAAGGTTGAGTGGGAAACGTTCACACAAGAGTCCACAGAGAAAGCATTGGAAGAACTTGTTGCCTCTCCTGATTTCAGTAAGTGGCTGGTGAGTAATGCAGATAGGATAAGTGTAACACCTAACACCAGGAAAGCTGATCGGCGGCGCAGGTGGCTGTTTTGGTCTTGAGCCACCTGTGACTGTGAGAGAGGGGGTCAAGATGGGCCTATTTCCTACTTCTCAATTTGCTTTGCCAGAGTTGCGAGTAAAGCATGTTGTCTATTGTTGTAAATTAAAGGTCAAATTCTTGTAGCACATCTCATGTTTTTTAATCTCATATTTTATTTATTTTAAAATTTTAATTTTTGGAATATAAATTATATTCTAAAATTAAATTTCTGAAACATATAAAATGTGCCTTTAAAAATTCTAAGATGTGTTAAAAAGAATTGGCTTAAATTAAATAGCCGTTCATATTCGGTGGTTTACAATTTTTATCCACCGCACCGAGAAAGATGAGTTTGCACCCTGCCATCCCAGGCCCAGCCCAGACAGGCTAATCTTGTTGTATCCATTCACTTAGTCGTTTCCAGGTACTAGATCAATTAGGCTACGCTTCTTCTGAGATTCTATTATAAAATGTTTCGTTTTTTCCGCCCTCTTTTCACATTCTGGTCGTTTTTCCTCGTCAAGTAAGGCAAACATACTTAAATGAATATTTATAAAATAAAAATAAAAACTGTTGTCATCCGTTTTGGAATAGCAGACGGGAAGCATCAATGTAGCAGTGCATTAAATAAAGACGAAAGAAAAATAAATGCCAAAAAGGCGAATAAAATATAAAGGCATAGGATTTCCTGGCGGGTAAGACGGTTTCTCGGAGAAACTGAACTATATGATTAACTGATTGATTATCATAAACTTTATCCACCTATATTCTCGTCTCGATAACTTTTTCTCTTGTCTGAAATTATCAATTCGATTTCTCCTCGAAATTTTCTTTCCTCAATGACAATGGATTGCAATTGCCTTTAGGCCTCAAAAGTCAAAACAGAAGAAGATTCTTGAATCTTAATAGTGGATGATCACCAGCCGCCGGATTACGATAATTTAAGGTATATCATTAAAATTATAAATAATTTGAGGTATGCTTGTATATTTATCTTTAAAAATGTTCATTATAAATGATAATTTTGAGTTGGAGGATTAGATATCACATTTTTCTTTTTATAATTATTTTAAAACGGCTGATAGTGTTGTTTTTACTGTGGTGAATCATAGAAGTAAGTAGTATAGAAAAGCGTAAAAGCACGAGGGTGCTTCTGAAAAGAAAAGCACTTCTAGAATAACAAAGACAGGGCGACGTAAGCACGAGGGAGAGGGAGTCATTATTTATCCAAATTCATAAGGCAAAGCATCTTCTCCTTTCATCGGTTTTCTGATTTGATTCCCCATACTAACGCGGTTTTGGTTTCCTTAGTCGCGTCTGTTATTTGCGGAAACTTCTTCGGAGGTTCCTCTCAGTGCTCTCGCCGCCTTTAAATCCCAATAATATTTCTGTATATAAATATCTGCTTGACTTGCACAAGCTTTCAATTTCTTTCCTTGTCGTTTTTTTGAGAGAGAGACAGAGAGATGAGTTACTACAATCAACAGCAGCCGCCTGTTGGGGTTCCTCCTCCACAAGGTAATTGATTTTTGCTTTTGTTCCTTTTTTATTTTCAACTGTTGAATTTTGTTCTTTTTTTTGGGCGAGAACGATTGATTAAATTATTAATCATTTTTGAGTAGGGTATCCACCAAAGGACGCTTATCCTCCTCCGGGCTACCCTGGTCAAGGTTATCCTCCTCCAGGGTACCCCCAGCCCGGGTATGCTCCACAGTACGCTCAGCCACCTCCTAGGAAACAGACCGGTTTTCTCGAAGGATGGTAAGATGATTGTGGCTTTCAACTTACTTTATTATGGCTGTTGATCGGTTCTTTACACAGTGCTTCTTAAATTAAAAACAACGTAGGTAAGATTTGCAGAATGAATAGAGGTTGACTCATAAGAAATTTGAGGCGAACTTGCAAAACCAGTTTGTTTCCGTGTCTTTGCTTTTACTAGGTGGTATTGAATGAGGCCAGTTTAATTGGGTAGTTGGCCTAAAAATTGAGTTGAATCATAGATTGTTTGCAGCTCTGGTTCTGTTATTAGATTGGGTCACTGAATTGAATTGTAAAATATGATATAGTAGCCTTGACATAGGCATGGGAAGAATTTGCCCTGAGCTGAAGAATTTTTCGATCGCTTTGAAAATTTTGTTGACATACATAATTAGGATATAGAAGTCAGATAAAAGACATGCATCTGTTCCTGTATCATTCTTTTTCTTGGCAGAGATTTTTTGTATCCGTGTCTTTCTTTTTGTTCATTATTATATTATATGGGGGAAAAATTGACACAAGCCTTATTATGTATCTATTGCAGTTTGGCAGCACTGTGCTGTTGTTGCCTTCTGGATGCTTGCTTTTGATGTTTGAATAAAGGTGATGGCGGCCCAGTCAACTTCATTCCCCAAGGCGTTGTAGTCATCTATGTTTCCCATCTATTCTAGATTAAGATTTGATCTTTCCATCCTACACATTGTTTTGAATATATACTTGGGCTTTGTATTATTGTTTGAATTATACATAGTAGATTCTCTATGCTTTCTGTTCTACTAGAAAAGTTTGGCGGAAAAGGAACATCCTTCCTTCCACGAATCCACGGGGTCTTCGACGGTGTTAAAAATTGAGTTTCATATAAAAAAAAAAAAAGGGGGAGGGGGTGGTGGATTTTTGAGACCAATCAGATGAATTAGATGATGGGGAGTGGGATCGCGGTGGATACCAGACAAGCCATGAAAAAACCAGAACGCTTAAAATGGCTGAAGTAGAAGGAGCTATGCCTTACCCTTTCTCTTTTTGGGATGAGGGGGAGGGAAGGGTGTCAGCACGTTGGTTGATATTAGTATATTAATTTAATAAATATAATTAAGTAATAACATAATATTTATTTTAATTATTCAAAGTAATCTCAAGTGACTTTAAAGTGGTCCACCAATAATTATAAGATATTATCCCTTTTTAAATTAGGTTGGTTATAGATCGTGACTATATAAAAGGAACATGGTTAGCTAATGGGAAAACTTTCTTTGACACCATTGTTCAGAGGTAAATATAAAGGAGATTGATATGGACTAAAAGATTGTTCTCGGTCTTTGCAACTACAGCAATGACAAGAAGTAAGGCTTCTGCTTTTATCTATTTATCGTTGTATTTTTCCTACAAACGGACCTCATGCGTGACCCTGTGGAGCGTCGACGGCTTTGCTGAATGCAACAATGCATGGATTATTCATGAATGGCAGAAGTCAATAAATTTGGTGCGAGTAAAAACTCACCAACCAAAAGTTAGAACCACTCTACGATGCTTCAATTTCAATAAACCGTTTAATTTAAATTGCACAGTCCTAAGTCCCAACTCCAAGCATATACTACTTCCAGACCTCAACTTGGAACTGAATTTGACAAGGTTAAGGTTAACTTCTGAATTTGAGATGCCACAGCAATATTTGCTGCAGCATTGAGAGCATTATTATTTTATCTCCCTTTTTAAGTTTTATAAACTGCCACTTCCTCCATGGTACTGGTGTTAGAGAATAAAGACAACAGGACATTGGTCTGTGGCTATACGCTTGTACTGTTAAATATCTTTGCTCCGTTTTTGGCAACTTGTTCTATTATTTCCCTGGGGACCCTAACTTTAAGAAAGTTGACTTGACGTTTCCTTCTTACTCTATCATTATTGCATTGAAGACTAGCATTCATTCAACGCATGCCATTCATCAAGAATGTCGTTTACCTTTCCTTTTCATGAGAGGATGAGACCACAAAGCCCGAGTGGTTCTAAACATTCCGAGTATTCAAAAGGAACGGTGATAGACATTACACAACACGGGACAAGTAAAAGAAATTTACCTCCGTATATCACAAAAAAAAAAATTTATTAATATATATCATTTTTTTTTTAGATATCGCATCATCGTACTGTGATATTCGAATAAAAAATTAATTAAATTTTTAATTTTTTACAAATAAAATATTAAAAAAAATTATAAATTTTTTTAAACACATATACATCATTTCAAAAATTATTACCAATACATACTATTTTTATAAATATTTACTAATATATGTTACCTTTAATAAAATTACATTACCCTCTTACAAATTTATTTTATTTTATAATTTAATTAAAAGATGACACAAGATTCATGAATTAGTGTTGAAATGTTTCTGTAAGATGATAATGTGTTTCTTTTTCTTGGATGCCCCAATTCAAGAAAAGGAAAATATTTATTTTTTTGACAAATAATTGGTTGTTTGGAATATTTTTTTTTCTCTTCCTTATCTATTGTATCTATTTTTTTATATGTTTATTTTTATAAAAAATTATAATACATTAAGTGAATTTTTCAAAATTAATTAACTCAAATATATAAAAAAATGTATTTGATTTTGAAATATGATAATATTAAATTTATTTAGGCAAAATCACTTCATAACTGGAGATTTTATTATACAAGATGTTGTATGTATTGATAATAATTTTTGAGATTGTGTATATGTATTTAAAAAATTTTAATTTTTTTAATATTTTATTTGTAAAAAATAAAAAAAATAATTTAATTAATTTTTTATTCGAATATCACATTACCGTACTGTGATATTCGAATATCACAGTATCATAATGCGATATTTAAATATCGCAGTACGGTAATACGATAACTGAAAAAAGTGGTATATATTGGTGGTAAATTTCTCGACAAGTAACGCCTCTCCTCAGTCCTTCCTTCACCAAACACGCCAACCTTGGACCTCCTCAATAAAAAAATAGAAAATGAATTTCCTGTAGTCGATTGCGCGGTGCAGTCGACTGAAGACCTTCGATCTACTTACTACTGTGCAGTTAACTGTTGACTTTACAATAGTAAATAGATCGGACGGTTTAAAATCTACTATAAGGTCGACTGCAGATAATCCGACTGTAAGAAATCTTGGTCCGCCCCTTTCAATCCTTAGATACTATAAAAAATTGTCTCTAGCACTGTTGCCAGCCTTTGTTTATTGGCTACCGGACCCCTGGTCTCTGTCTAACTTTCCCGTTTCGCCGCGTAAGTGAAGTTCCTGAATCCTGATGGTTCTACTCCCCTTCCAAATGCATAGCCTCGGCTAAAATCTCCTTCCCTTGTTTAGATAAATAAATCGAAAAATTAGGAGAAACATATGGCTAATCGTAGTTCAATGGCCCAGCCACCCATGTCACTGAAAAACCTAGCAGAAACATGGGTTTCTTCACGTGGCCCCAAATGTTTGCTTCCGAAATTTGGTTCAGGAGCGAGAATTGGAAGACCTGCTTGTGGTTTTATTTCCAGGTTGGAGATAAGAAAAAAGGCTGAGTTTGTAGCTAGAGGCTGTGGGTGCGGCCAAGGTAGTGATGAGACCGAGGGCTATAACACGACAGAGGAAGACGAGCAGTTTGTGAAGGTGCTCCGGGAAGCTCAGCCTTATATTTCTGTGCATAGAGACAGAATCTTTGTGGTGGTCATATCTGCAGAAATGGTTGCTGGTCCTTACTTGGATCCCATTCTTAAGGTAGTACCTCTCTCTCTCTTCTAAACACACAAACTTCTTTAGAATCTTATAATCAGTAGTAGAATACAGTACTAGGTGTAGTTTATTTATTTGTTGGTTTTAAAATTCAATCCACTTCAACAGTACGTTCAGATTCGCTAAAAAAGCCCGCATAGGAATACCGAATAACCTGCGATTCAGCTTCGCCGGAAGAGGTTTTTGAGGGGAGGAGTGTGATCGGAGTAGATGTGTCATGCTTATCGCTTGCAAGTCAGACATGTCACCCATGTGGAAAGCATTCGCATAAGTTAAAAATTGTAAAAGTGAAAGGGGAGCGATAAAATTTACCTTGTAATGTATGAAGACACTGTTCATTTTGGGACATTGTTTGTTTTATTTATTTATTTTCGTTTTAATTTTGTTGAGATTAGAGGAATCCTTTTTTCCACCTTTTGTCGGTTTTATATATCTACATAATATCTTCCCCAGCTTGGGATGAAGGATTACACGTATTTTTTTGGGCCATAATAAATTACTTTAGCCCAATCATCCAATTGCCTACTGTTACATATAATATGGACTTTCAGCCAGCATTTGCAATGGCCCAATATTCCTTGGCGAGATTTCACACAAAAATTGAAGGATCGAGTCCTTTATCCTTCATCCTTCATATTTGTTAATCAGTTTCATCCTTAATCCTTTTACGCCTACAAGGGACAAGTCTATATACTGAGTTTGGTTTATGTTAAATGATGTTACTTTTTGAGGTTTCGACTTTTGATTTGAGTCTTCGTATGGAAATTTTCTAAAACGGTTGTTGGGGCGCGCGGCGCTGTGGCGGCTGCGGGAGCAAGGCGGTCTGGTAAATTACATAAAAAGAAAGATAAAAATTGTTGTGGGTCCCATAACCGAAAGCCGCGGGTGTTGTGAATTTTCCAATTGGCGGCGGCTTCTTGCCTTGTTAGATTTGGCGTCCTCTACTATCTGCTAAGCCCTGACTTGCTGGCTGCTGCAAAAAAAGCGCTCGAACATCTTTACTAGATTCTATTCTCTTCTCAATGGCTTCTTTCCTCTCGAGCTCTTGTATATCTCTTCAGAATCCTCTAAGTTTTCCAGATTTTCATGTTTCAAATTACCTGTGTTATTTTTCTCACAATTTCTACCCACATGTAAAGGTAGAATCCCGTTCCCTAAAACCATTAGGTTTAGCTGCCAACATAGGAGCTAAGCGTTACAAGGAAATATTGAGGAAGTGCAATGTGTTCAGCGATGAAGTGGTTGAGAGTGTTGAAGCGGAGAGTTACAACTCTGTGGAAGACAAGCAATTTGTGCGTTGGTTTCGTGAAGCCTGGCCTTACTTATGGGCCCATAGAGGCGGCACCTTTGTTGTGATTATTTCTGGTGAAATTGTCGCTAGTCCTTTCTTAGATGCCATTCTCAAGGCAGGTTCTCTTTTTGAGTCAAATTTTTAATTTGCCTCTTTGATTTTTCACAAATTGTCAAAAATGATGTTAGTCAATCTTCTCTTCATTTTTAATCCTGTATATGTGTTACGTATGAATTGGTAACTCAAATGAGTGTTTGCTCGCAGGATATAGCATTCCTTCATCATCTGGGAATTCGCTTTGTTCTTGTTCCAGGAACCCATGTGCAAATTGATAAGCTTTTGGCTGAGAGAGGTTAGTCACAATTGATTGCTTATCTTTCGCGTTTCTTCTTGAGTTTTTCAGTCTAAGGAAGAGAAAGATATTATGAATCGTACGACATCCTACTGTGGAAATAAATTATCACAATCTTATCCCCTCTTTGGGTTCTTAGCGCATGACCAGTCGCCTTTTCTTACTTTAGGGAGCAAGCCTAAATATTTCGGTCGATATAGGATAACTGATGATGAATCCCTAGCTGCTGCAATGGAAGCAGCTGGGGGAATAAGATTGATGATAGAAGCAAAACTTTCTCCTGGACCTTCCATATGCAATATCCGTAGACATGGCGACAATAGTCGATGGCATGAAGTCGGTGTCAGTGTTGCCAGCGGTAACTTCCTTGCAGCCAAGGTTCGAACTTTGTGATATTATCATTGAAAGTAGAGAATTTGGTTCCTCTCAATTGCCATTTTTTGTAACAGGACCAATGACCTTCTGAAATTGTCTCTCTGTTTACTTTTTCCTGTTTCTATCACTGTTTTAGCGCAAGTCTTGTTAATTTTTGTTCGGCAGAGAAGGGGAGTTGCTGATGGAATTGATTATGGATCAACTGGGGAAGTTAAAAAAGTAGATGTTTCTCGCATGCGTGAGAGGCTTGATGGCGGTTGTATAGTTATTTTAAGCAACCTGGGCTACTCCAGCTCTGGTGAAGTTTTAAATTGCAAGTATGCTTTAGAGCTTTGATGTTTATGACTTTGTATTATTTGCTGCATCCTGACATGCATTCTATTGCACCAGCATTCGCTAATAGTCTAATGTCCAGTTATTATATTGTCTATATTAAGTGTCAATTTGACGTCCTATTTCTTTTTTTCTTTTTTTAAAAAAATTGTAGAAATGCTATATTATATATCCCCAGAGCAGATAAATGCTTAAACTCTGAACATCGATGAATCTTTCTCTCCAGCACCTATGAAGTGGCGACAGCTTGTGCCTTAGCTATTGGAGCAGATAAGCTTATTTGCATTATAGATGGTCCGATACTTGATGAGAATGGACGCTTGATGCGTTTCTTGACTCTTCATGAAGCAGACAAGTTGATTCGTAAGCGTGCTGAGCAAAGTGAAACCGCTGCTAACTATGTGAAAGCTGTTGATGAAGAAGGCTTGAGCACGCTTGCGTCTAACAACGCCAATGGAACGGCCCATTCTCCACAGAATGGAAACCCTTTTACTGAAAGGCATATTCCGACCTTTAATAACGGCATTGGTTTTGACAATGGCAATGGCCTATCTGGTGAACAGGGATTCGCTATTGGTGGTCAGGAGCGTCTGAGCAGAATGAATGGTTACCTATCGGAACTGGCTGCTGCGGCATTTGTTTGCAGAGTGAGCCCCTGATGGACCTTTTCCTTCATATCAATTGCACTAGCTAGTTATTTAAGCCTACATTATTTTACCCTCTCTGGTCCCCTTGGAAGTTCTATTTGCATTTCTTTTCTTGGGTACAATCTTGACTGACTTATGTCTCGTGGGGAAAAAAAAAAATCCCTTTATGACCATGGAATAATTTCTGGTTTTGACTTGACATTTTAGTTTCTTTGACAAATTTATTGTTGAAATGGGGTTGTATAGCTTAGAATTTCAGTTGATGCGCTGCTAATAATACCACCTACCTTGTCAGCAAGGTGTTCAAAGAGTTCACTTGTTAGATGGCACTATTAGTGGAGTTTTGTTGTTGGAATTGTTTAAGAGAGACGGAATGGGAACAATGGTGGCGAGGTATGAAATCTTTGCAGTCTATGTCTTGAAAATGTATGTTTGTTTTGATAATGACGGCTTCTTACATCTAATGCCTAAGAGCAACTTCGTCGCAGTGATATATTATAAATTCTGATGCTTTGAAAATTCTTTGCTCAACTATTTTGTTCCTTGATTTTAATTAACTTCGCGACCTGGTTCAGTCAGTATACAGCTTTGCTCTCAGCTCCACCTCTGGGCACTCCTTTATTTTTTTAACTTTTTTCTTTTTTAGTTCCTGTTATGATTAATTTATTGAAAAAGTGAGTAGCTAAATGGCTGCCATCTGGATTACAAGGGAATCCTTGTTAAACACTTATGCAGGTTGTTGCATTTTATTCAACACACCATACCACTACAAACTTGTTACACTCCTGAATATAGTTTTTTTCCCCCTTTTGAAAATCCCAAAGTTGATTTGGTAACAAATCCGCCAATGTTCACTGGGGTTTCTCTATTCATCTAATATGTCAAGAAGCCTCTTCTACATGCTTCCTAGAGACAGTTGAATAGAGTGCTGATGAACTCTTTTTAGTTTACTTAGCAATATTTGTCTCTTAATGTCTCTGATTATTCAATTAAATTTTGCAGTGACCTTTATGAAGGAACCCGGATGGCTCAGGTGAGAGATCTTCCTGGAATAAAGCAACTTATTCAACCTTTGGAGGCATCTGGCGCATTGGTTAGGCGAACTGATGAAGAGGTTTATTTGACTTTTCCTTGAGATTCTTCATAACCATTATTGACACCATAATTTAAACCCCCATTACTTGTAATTTCATCCTGAGCCCTATTATATTTTGCTATTCTTTTGTTTTAGTTGCTTCAATCGTTGGATTCCTTCAGCGTTGTGGAAAGAGAAGGTCAAATAATTGCTTGTGCTGCTCTTTTTCCATACTTTGAAGAGAAGTGTGGAGAGGTTGCTGCTATTGCAGTATCTCCTGACTGTCGAGGCCAAGGACAGGGTGATAAACTGCTTGGTATGTTATTGCTTCTATTGATTGAGATAGTCTTCTGCTCAATGACTACATTTATGGAATGTATTGAATGTGATGGTGATTGGTCATCCTTTGTGCTGACTGGTATTGAAATTCATTGTGGGATATCAACTTGTATCTGCTACAAAAAAAGCCTTTTGCAAAGGAGATGAGTGCAGGGCTGTCATGAATTTGTTTCTCTAATGTGACCGTAATATTTGAGACTAAATCCACAATGTTCTTATGCTGATATTATTGATCATGAGATTATCTGCTTAACTAATTTTCTGACTATGAAGATTATGATCTATGATGCTTGAGAATTAGACGTTGTAAGATCGACACATGGACTAGTGAGCTCCTAGAAAGTTTTCTTCCTAGTTCTTTATAAAGTTATCCGTCACTGTATCTTTAGCTGTTTGAACGCACGGGGACAAATATATATATTTTTTAACCATTTCATCCTAAAACTGCAAATTCTCATAATCTTTTGGTATTTATTTAATCTATGATTGGATTTATGTAGATTATATTGAGAAGAAGGCATCATCTCTGGGATTGAATATGCTTTTCCTGCTTACAACCCGGACAGCTGATTGGTACGTACCCTCCTAAAGCATATGCAGTTTGTTATCTGTGGATTGTTGCTCCACTTTTTAGCTTTGCGATCTATAATACTGCTTTTTCTTAAATAAAAGAAATCACGATATTTGGTTGACAGGTTTGTGAGACGTGGATTCTCAGAATGTTCAATTGATTTGATACCGGAGAAGAAAAGGAAAAATATCAATATGTCCCGCAATTCTAAGTATTATATGAAGAAGCTACCACCTAATACAAGTGGAATTACTGTTCATAGGAAATTTGCTTCGCGTTAAGGTTTCTTTATTCTTTTCGGTGGCGAGGGTTTAGGACAATTAAGTAGGCAATAATAATATCTTTATTATATGGTTAGTGGAAAATCATTAGCTCTGACAGGCTTCTTCCACGTGTAACAATAAATTCAATAATTAGTATTGCTGTTATTTATAGTTGTGTGATTGTACTCCAAGCCCTGCATCCTGGCTCAGCCACGAATAAATCCAACAAATGTATACTATTATCCACACTTGGTGCTTGGGAGATTTTAAAAAAATCTATCTCCTGGTCCTCACTCTTACTTCAATATTACTTTCACCTTCAAATGGGAGTATTCTATGAAGTCGAAAATTAGGATTCCAACATAATCTCCGTTAAAAGTTACGCATTTCTATGATTGAGAAAAAAAGAAAAAAACGTAATACCCAGGCAGATAGCAAAATCAAGATACTCGTCTTCTATACTCCCCTTTATGTAAAATGTTTATTTTTAAAGTATATTTCGTTAGAGCTTGTAAATCCAAACGGAACGTGAATTTCCTTATCTTCTCATTTATCGATCAATTACATCAAATGTAGAAGAAACAGATCAGGAAGGCACACAGTTACCTTAAACTTCTACCAAAAGCACAATGTAGATTGAGATAGCTAATTCCAAGACACCTCTAAAATCATTATCATTATAGCAGTGAGCGGACGCAAAGCTCAGGCACAAGCTCCCTCACAGCTCATGGGCACCTCAGTTATTTATGCTAGCGGCCCACAGCAATTACAAAAGGTATGAGGCTATTAAGAGTATCAATCAATTACACAGATCAAAGTGAATAAAGATAAGCAATGGAAGATCAATCTCGTTTATTTTTAATCAAGCAATTCATAGACCTTTCTTTTTCCAAGTAAAAATGTGCACTGGAGAAAGTTGCATGACTTTGCATGCTCAGGAGACAATGAAAGAACGAACTAAAAACAAACTAATCATTCTTCATCAAATTTGGGTAGGCCCTTCCATTTGAAGTTGTCTGCATATGATTTCACCTGCAAAAACATGTAAAGGATTACAGAGATTTGAGGGTATTTTCCAATGAGAGCATTTAGGTTCCACAACAAGAGACTTTATGAATGCTTTCAACATACGGGCCTTCCCACTAAGCAGTGAAATTCAGATATTTCTTCCTTTGTTTTATTCAACAAAGAATTACTAGTTGTCCTAGTAAAAGAGCAAAAGTAACCAAATAATCATTACGATCCTGAGACTGTCAATGTACCAAAAACGAAAACGCATTTTAAAACTATTTGTAAAGAAGCCGAATTATAATTAACCCTTGTTCAAGGACTGTTTCGTTGACAATTTACAGACACATTTTGGAAAAAATAAAAAAGGTTGACTTACTTGTGGTATTATAAAGCGAATAATACTTAACCACATAAATTAAATGCTTAGTAAAATCACTGTCACGTAAAGCGCCAAAACTATTAATCCAAATTGTGAGAGAAGCCCAAACCTTCAGCAATGGTGTTTGGCGCTTCTTGACCTGCAATAAGTTCAGTGCTTCTGTTAATAGATAAAGAAGGGGAAAAATTTCAGAAACAACAATCACAAAATAATTTATCAAGGGGATTTTTCTGTTTTTACAGTCAAAAAGATGTTCCAGCAGCCTAATGCCTGAGACAAGTGACTAATAACTACATTCTACAGATAACGTATCCTGTCTGCGACTCTTCTAATTTAGATTTCCAAGTATACAGCTACAAAATTCCAGATATATTCCTAGTTGCAAAGTTGATTCCCTCATTGTTTGAATATAATTTTCAGCTAATATCCCATTTGGACAATAATGTATGAACTACACCATGGAGTAAAAAGACACAAAAATCTAGAGTTTCCTAACACATGAATAGCAAGACATACCACGTATTCCCAACCATGTTTCTCAGCAAATGCCTTTGCTGCTTCTTCACTATCAAAACCCAAGGCAGAATCACCGACATTGGCGTATGGATCTCCAGTGGATGTCCAGCCCATCAGCGGATTTTCCCACCTATAAACATGGTAGTTCACGGTAACAAGTTGTTGATACATTATGAATTTTTACAAATTCCCTCTAGATCAAGCACTCAGTTATGTGCAGAGTCATAAAAGAAGTGGAGGTTTGAGAATTGTCATAGTCTGGGAAATCTCAATGCAGCTTGCAAGGATATGACCATTTTGAAGTACTGACTATCGAATTACATGACTAAGTTTCAAGCAGAAATTGTCACCATACTTAGTAAATAACAGATATCCTCATGCAGATTGCAGTAACACAAATATACTACCTAGACACTACGAAACTTATCAGATGGTATCCCATGGCAGAAAATTACTAAAGAACATCAAAGAGTTCTAATTCAATAATTAAGACAATGATGCTTAAAAAAATTAAGAACCATGCAACAAAAGGAATTTACTTTTGTGTGGACAAAAAATTGATCTTCCATCTTCCAACCTTCCCAGATCCTTGTTGTGTTGCAGTTCTAGCAGGTGAGTAAATTACAACCTACGTCATACCACGGAAATGAGAAACACGACAAACAGTTTCAGTATGTGAAAAAGGGAGGGAAAAGAGATAGAGAGAGGATGAACAATAATGATGATGCAATCAGTAAATTACCAGCTGAATATAGCAGATATACATAAGAAATCCTATAGCAATTTAATCTCAACAGCTCAAAATATCGAGACTAATGCCTCTAACCTTTATTTAGGGGAAAAAAATAAAGGTTATTTACTTAGTTCTGGTACACTATCTTCAAAGCAGTGCTCACTTGATAATAAATTAGCAGTTTAGCGAACGTCACAATGGTGCAGTTCAAGTACAGAAGCACATAACCTCTAACCAATTTACAGTTTGAATTTATATACACTAATTCAATAAGGCTTACCATACACACAAATACAAAAATTCATAACAGCTGAAACAATCACAACAAGCTATGACACACTAGAAAGTGAATCCCTATGGGAGGCACCCATCTCGCAGCTAACAGCACTCTAGGCACCTTACTTGGTGCGTACATTAACAAATAACAATACAAGTTGTAAACCATTACAATACATTAGCTTTGAATCGTATCTGCAAGCTATGACCCCTATGTTAGCAAACCACAATGGCAGCAGGAAATAGAAGGTATTGTTCCAATCTCCACTTAATAATTCCAACTTGTGATTATGTTTTCAATTCGATTCCAACCACAAGAAAAGATACAAACGCTTGAATCAGGCTCAAAATTAAATTAGAAGATGATAGAGTAAAATACCCTCCTACGGAGGTGTTCTTCAGGAATTCCAGAAACCCTTCCGATCTCGCCTGGTTTGGCCTCGACCAATGCGTCTGAAGAGAATGGCCTGCACAGAGGGACCAGAGTGGTGCGTAGGCCTCGACTATGGCTCGCTACAAGTCGCAGGGTGTTCGCCATCGTCGATTAACACTTTGTGGCAAATCAAGCTCTCGCCTTGAAAATTGAGTTTTATGTCTGAGTCTCTGACAATGTGAAAACGAAATCAGAAAATCCTTTACCGCAGTGTCGCTAGTTTATGTTCCAATAATATAATATTACGGGTTTACCCCGTTTTATCTTTTTATATCAGACGCATCCCCAGAAATTTCCGATTTCCTGTTTCTAGCCCTAAATTATACAATAACCAGAGAGAAAGGGCTTGGAACCTTCCAGAAATCCTGCATTTTACTTTGTTTATTATTTTTTGATATTGCATCTTGTATTTTATTTATTTTTGACTGATTATAATAATTATTTATTTCAAATATCTTAATAAAAATCATCATGGTGTAACCTGACATGGAAGGATAAAATTGTTATTTTTTAACGGAAAAGCTTAGAAAGGTGATTATTTTATCACAAGAAAGAAAAACTGTTGAAACTTGAAAGTGAAAAGTGAAAAATAAACAATAAAAAAGAAAAGAAAAGTGAAAGCACATAGAAATAATTTGAGAAAGTTGAGGGTCTTTAGTTAATTCGAAAAATATTGGGAAACTTCAAGTTTTTCTGTAAACACGCAAATAAAGAACGTACTTTTTTCGGTCGAACATCTCTGTATCTAGTTTTTCTCAGTTCTTCGACAAAAATCATTGGACTAGTTAGATTCTCTGCGCGTAAATACTTATGAACTTTTCCCAATTGTCGCCGCCCCGTGATTTCTCTGATGCGGTACACCCATGTAACCGATTTTTTCTACTGTCGTCCTTTTTTTTTTTCGAAGAAAGTTATGAATTTTACCATACATCAAAGTATACTATGCTGTGTCTCTCCCCAAGTCATTGTGGATGATAGTTTACATATGTCGGTGCTTCTGTACTGTGATTTTTCTACTCAAATTTTCCTTGTGTTTTTTCGGCTAAAAAGCAGCATCTTTTCATTATATATTTCTGTTCTCAATGTGAATTTCAAAACCAAGAGAGTTTTAGTTTTTTGGTTCTGCAATTCGAAATAATGCACAAAACCTCAGATGATTCCAGGAAGTCTTCTAAATTGTCGTTAATTTTCAAGTGAAGTGTTGCCTTTAGCTGGAAGAAGTGCTTTTAGATTGTACAAACTTTTCTCTTTGGTGTTTGCAGTTCCAGATAGCATTCAGAAGGCTTGATTTCGTAGGCATTGCATCAACGCGTTGCTTCTAATAATGTTTTAAGTTATAACACTCTTCATCCAGCTACATGATATGAAATTATGAAATATTTCTCGATGAACTTTGTGGAATAGCTCTATTGTTGAACGTGGGGATTGATGGATGAGATTGAAGTGAGTTTGGGACTCAAAATTTGATGTTAAATGCTTGGAATTTTATAATGAGTTCTCATTTTTTATTCGTGATAACTTTTTTTAGGTTATGTAAACCAATATGATTTTTGTTCAATTAGTAGTCCGATTGGGCTAGTTCGTGGATGAGCATGCACAGAAAGGCAGCAGTCAAACTCACAGTTTTGCCATAGAATAGAAGCAAAGATAAGGCTCTCAAACAAGGATTGGACTCTTTTTATTTTTTTATTTGATGGGTGCACCTAAGCAGAAATGGACTGCAGAAGAAGAAGCCGCACTGAAAGCTGGAGTAGTTAAGCACGGGGCAGGGAAGTGGCGCACTATTCTTACAGACCCAGAGTTCAGCTCCATTTTGCGCATGCGTTCAAATGTGGACCTTAAGGTATGTTTGAGTGTTGAAGAGTCTAGCCAATCTTCGAAGGTTATGTCAGCTTAGGAATGTTTCTGTTGAGTCTTGTGTTTTTATCAAATTGCCAAAGTTATGATGTATGATGGTGCATTAATATATATGGTTTGAACTGTGAACAGGATAAATGGAGGAATATAAATGTGACAGCAATATGGGGATCCCGGCAGAAGGCAAAGCTTGCACTTAAAAGAAACCTTCCAACCCCCAAAAATGACAATAACCAAATGGCCTTGAGTATTGTTGTTCAAGGTGATAATGACGGTCCTGATAATAAGCCTCTGACTGTTTCTGGTGGAACATTGCAGCCTGCTAATTCAAAGGAATCTATATCAAGGTTATAGTACTTCCAATCAAATATATCTTCCATTTATAAATCTAAGAAACAGAAAAGACTTCATTTTTGTCGGCCTTGGTTATTTTATTTGCGTTCTGGAATGTTTGGAAAACATTGTGAAATAATGGATGGTACTTAACCTTCAAGTTGCTAGTTCTTAGATTACATGAAGTAGTGCACTGGTATGCCAATTCCTCTTGTATAGACTGCAAAAGTAAATAAAAAACTGGAACAAATTCTCTTGTTTTAACTTATGATTCATTCTGCCCTAAGAATGGAAAAAATGTGTGCAACAGATGATATTATTGGAACAGAAGAAGAAAAAGAACAGCAGAAGATATAATAGACGATGTCGAGTGTGCTATCTTTCGGTAGTTCTTAGAGTTCATGCTGATTTTGCTGAAATGATCGTGTATTTAATCATACTTGTAAATTTTCTTCACAATGAACAGCTCTAAAATACTGAAGTAGATGGTTCACTGGCTGCATAAGTGAAAGCAGAAGCTGATATGGTGGTTAATTTAGATCTTTGTTGTTATCAGAAATAGTTCTACCACAGTAACAGAGTACAACTTTCTAGGGTCCTGTAAATTTTTTAACCTTTTCTATAATGTGCTATAGAAAGTCTTGTAGGGAAAGATGGATGACCTGACTTTTGCTTAACATGACTCTTGAAATTTCTGCGGCAATTTGCAATGATGGCAGGTTGGATAATCTTATTTTAGAGGCTATTATCAATTTGAAGGAGCCAAAGGGTTCTGATAGGGCTGCCATTGCTGCTTTCATAGAGGTATTTGATGAGTCTAAAATTTGTATATTAGAATTTGGTTGCTTATGAAAATATTAGTGCGTGTAAAATGTAATGCTACAAACATTAGTGAAATTTACCCTTAAGTAGATGACTTTTTCCATGTTCGTTATGAACTATTTAATACTCAGATTCTATTGGAATTCTCAGGAAATTTATTTTTGACTATTAAAATTACAGCATTTAATTATCAAGTTTTCTTGGAATCCTAATTTCCCTTTGGATTTAGTTACTTTACGAATATGAGCGGCTGAATCCCACTGGTAGACGATTAGATGTGGAATTTATGGGTTCCCATCATGGGGATATTTTTATAGGCTATGAAAGGCTACCCTATCTAGTTGTTTCAGATTAAAACTTTCTCTCTCTTCACACTTGATCGATTTCTCCTCTCTTTCCCAAGCAAGGGTTCCAGGAAGACTGTGGCAGAATGGACTTGGAGCTTCTCCCCAACTTCAAAAATTTTCACCTTAAGAACCAGTAATCAAAATATCAAATCAGATTGCGCAATTTTATTCTGATCGGAGGACCACATAGAGATCACAAGGCCATCCACAGGCTGCAAATCTTTGACAGCAGAAAAGGCTGATTTGAAAGGACCTATCTAATTACTGTTATGCTATATTTTGTCTATCTTATCAATTAGCATGACTTAATCTTATAATTTTAGTGAATGCGGATGATACTAGCAGTGTATTGCATGTTGATGTGCATATACATACATCATGGCATTGAAAATGACTGTCACTTTTCTACTCTTCAGGGTCAATACTTGTCTCCACCAAACCTCAGAAAGTTATTATCAACAAGACTGAAGCATATGGTGGCAACCGGCAAGTTAATAAAGGTAATTTACTATTGGTGTTGTGGCAAAGCACATGGATTTCTTCACCTTAGATTTTGAGGAGCCCAAGAAGGAAGATACCTACAAATCTTTTTTGCACCAAAGTCTATCTAGATGATACTTGGGAGTATATTCTGAACATTATGACAGAGATTTATCAATAATAAAATCTTTAATGTCACTGGAAAATATTAACAGAAAATAATTTACAAAGAGAAAATGACTGGGTAGATGTTCACCTGTAAGCAGGTCTTTAGTCCCCTATGCCTGTTTTTTTGGTGCTATACATATACGGGCATGTTCTTCAGTCGGAATGAAAATTCTTTACGAGTCGATAAACTGTTCCAGCAAATAAACCAAGGAGATCGGTCCTTACTGTACGATAACTATTACCCATGTAACAGAGTACAATATTTGATCTTGTCTTTGGTGTATGTATTGGCAGGTAAAACATAAGTACAGGATTGCACAAAGTTCAACTTTCTCGGAGAAAAGAAGATGCTCTCCCCTGTTACTGCTAGAAGGAAGGTCCAAAAACTCTCCAAAAGCAGATAAGACCGATGTGAACCTCCTGTCGAAATCCGAGATTGATGCAGAGCTATCAAAGATGAAGGATATGACAGCCCAAGAGGCTGCTGCGGCTGCTGCAAAAGCAATTGCCGAGGCAGAAGTTGCCATTGCAGAGGCTGAGGCAGCAGCAAGGGAGGCAGAGGCTGCAGAAGCTGAAGCTGAGGCTGCCAAAGTGTTTGCTAAAGCAGCAATAAAGGCGCTGAAATGCAGAACACTTCATATTTGGTAGCTTCCTTACTGAGAAATCTAATTCGATTATGCCTATAAATTTGCTGTTTATAGATTTATCTTGAATTCTTTTTCCCATATAGAACACTTTGTCATATCCTAATTATACAAATAATGTGGTACTGGTTATGTATTCTCTCTTGGTCTCTTCTCTAAAAGACTTAAGTTTCTCATTCTTAAAATTTTCAATCTTTTCTCCCGAAAGGTGTCAAGAGTTTGACTTGTATATATGCAAGGATCTTTCCCAAAGCCAAAGGTTACATGAACAAACTTTTGAGCAAGCTAATGTCCGAATCCTGGCGGTGTCTACCTTTGCTGCGCTTCTTAAGTCTTAACAGCCAAATTCTACTCCATCATTTCCCAATGCCTAGCATTAAGCTGTTCTTTATCTACACATTCCAGAAAAGCTGATCTGCTAGCCATAAAATGCTTTCAGATACCACTAGCTATCTTATTAATTTTCTGTCATTCAAAATCCAATCAGGAATGTTCATGACTTCTGGTGAAAGGTTTTCTCTAAGCTTTAATTCAGTGCCGCAATATTCCGATGCCCTTATAGAAGTGATTTCATTTGTTCTGTCTGTTAATCCTTTTTAATATTTACCTTGCAGATGGTACTGCGAAATTATGCATGGTTCTCCCGAGATCATAGTTCAGCTGATATGCTTCCTGCCTTTATTGGTTAACTGTACATAATTTAGGCTTGTAAATCTGGAATATGCGGGATTTGATCCAATGAACATTTTGCTAGGTGTTCGGTAAGAGGTTATAGTTTTTTGTCCTTATTTTTAAAGGAAGACAATGAGGCAGAGAGTACAAAATATTAGTTGAAGAGTAGAAACAGCGACTATGAGTGCTGCAGTGGAGCATGTGATTTATATCCACTGAGGAGTAAATGAAATACAATTTTCATGTGATGTTTAATATATGGATTGTCTTTCTGGGAGGCCAGAAATATATGGATGCCTGTTCTAAGACATTGCTGAGTTTCTTCTCCAAGACATCATTATATGAAATGCAATCTTTGTGATTCCATTTTAAAGAATGTTGTCGTGGGTAAATCCGAAAATCATTATAAAATATCTTCTAGTCAGGAAGATTTCAATAGAAGTTCAGCACGAAAGGCATTTTAGTCTCATTTACACTTACTCTTTTAATTGATAGCAACAGGAACATTGTTATAACCTCTCTAGGTCGGTTTTGGCTTTCAAACGATGACATACAATACAGTAACTTACTACCTAAAACCAATTTGAGAGTTCAAATAACTCCTATCCTCCTTTCTCCTTTCCTTCCATGATTCTAGTATTTCATTTGCTGAGGGCTTCCGAGGCGCTTCCTCATCAACATCTTTAGAACTTACATCCATCATATCCCATAGCTCCTCATCTAAACTACTAGGAGGTTCATCAAACGCTAGATCATCAGCATCGCCCAATTCCTGCGTATTAGAGCATAAACTGGTTCTGCTATCTTTTAGGCCGTCACAGTTTGGAGTACTATTACAGACTATAACATCATCAGTATCATCTCCTTCTTTGTCATAATCATGGTTGACTGGAAATGTATCTGATTTGACATTGTCGTTTTGAAAAAGAAAGTCCTTCCCAAATTCGCTACCTTCATCCATCATTTCCCCTAGATTATTTGGCATAATTGTACTTCGTCTCTCATCAGATCCCTCATTCTGGCCCCTGACAGGATTTTCACTTCCAAAAGTGATGGTACTAGATATGTTTCTCGATGTACCTGATCCACAAAGAAAATGTAATGACCTTGATAAATTTGAAACTGTTGCTTCTGATACAACATCACAATTTCCAAGAGCATCCAATAAGTGCTCTAGATTTTCATGACCAATCCTTTCTTCATTTTCCATAAACAGCTCGGTCCACTGCTTCTCACTTACTTGAAATGGGGCATAAGCCATGGTATTAACAAGGAAGACAGCTCTCTCATAATTATTCTGAGCTATAGCTTGGATTACTAGTTCAAGAAAGTAGAGAGGGTGAGGAATGTCCCCAGCTTCCAAAATCATGTCAAATGCATGCTCTAGTAGATACCACTGCACCGAAACCAAGATATGACCAAAAAATTCAATGTTTAGAATAACAAGATCAAATAATAAAAAGTGGAAGAAAAATCATGATACAAAACCCACTAGAAAAGACATTTTATGTGATCCCCTTTGCTCTACTAGTTTTAATGACAACAAGGCAGATAGATTTATCTGGTTTTGAAAATCATGACTGAATATTATTCTTTTCATTCTAAAGCAAAGCAAATATTTATCTGGTTCAACCTAACAGGTACAAGCCCCAAAATCTTTTTGTGCCTATCAGCATTGTAGCCCTGACATAATTGACGGGTTATCCTTTTTCAAACAAGAGCAGGATTCCAACTTATGGATGGAACTCGTGCTCTTAAAAGGAAATTTGTTTGGGGAGCTTATATAAATATGTTTTCTACCTTGCCAGCTCTTGACGCTTCTACAAGTAATGACGCGTGTTTACTCTGATCTAGCTGATAACCTGTGAGTGTCATCTCTCTGTACACATGCTCAAAGTATTCCCACTGGAGTGCACTAGCACATACTCCTAAAATTGAACTGTATGTGTACTCATCTGGTATAGTTGAGCCACCACCTTCAAGGGAGGTGTAATAATCCGATTTAACTCCCTTAATTTCCTCAAATAACTCCTTAGCTTCAGAGAACATATCATTCCGGCCATAAACTTTCAGCATGACATTTATGACCCCTACGTTAGGGACACAGTGATCTTTCATTTGTTTAATGATATGTACACAGGCGTTGATATGTCCACCATCCATGGAAGACATTATCATACCAGTGAAGGTAAACTCTAATGGCCTGACATGAGGAAGCCTTTTAATCTTCTCAACCTGCATGCATTTTCAAAGAGAATGTATTTTATTCCTGGGTTCTCAATTAATAAAGTCAGTAGTTAAGTCGTCATCTATACCATAACCACGCAAACGAAACATTACCTCTAGCATAGCATCTTGCCACCTCCCATGGTTGCAGAGGCAGCAAGCTAGCTCATAATATACACTGCCCGTCCCTATAACTCCCCTTCTTTCCATGTCCCTTACTGCTTCCACTGCTTCATTGACTTTACCTTCTTCCCAAAAAGTTCTCACCAGCACTGGTAGTCAGATCAATTAGTATGAGCTGCCAAATATCAATATCAAATACAAAGAAGGAATTAAATCAATTACCTTTATAAGTCAAGGCTTTTGGAGTTTCCCCACTTCTCCTCATCTTTTTAAACAACTCATGGACAAGGTCATACTTGCCAGATCTCAGCATCACCTTATAACAAGCAACCCCCTGTAAGACTTAAATGCAAAGATACTTTCAAGGGTAAACGAAATCTAAAATGTAAGAACCGGAATGTTGCCAGTATAAAGACTCTTTAACAAAATCTAACTTAAATGAAAAACAGAACCATCGTATGATTGCGGATAACGACGTCGCCATCCATCACAGTATACAGGGAAGACTCATACCTAAAAATAATTTAATAGAGGGAAGATAATAGTATTTACGTTATAAAAAATTATAGTTACTAACTCAATAAATTGTTGAAATGCAGCTTTCAAGAACAGCTTGCCCAAAAATGGTTAATATTATACATATAAAGAAAAACGGCCTGCCTTTAGTCCAGAAAATACCAGCATTTCCTAACTCCCATGAAACTGAGTTACCGAATCAGAGGTTGCTACCACCATCACAGGAAGATGATAACAAATTGCACAAGAATTACCAAAATACATAGCATCGTTGATTATACCTTTTTTTCTCCAAAAAAGAGTGTGTTATATCGTACTACTCCAACACATGTGCTTGATAAATACCACGTGACAGATGTTGTAATCCTGTACTTACCTCCATTGCAAGTCCATATGTTGCTCCATTAGGTTTCAGACCAGCCTTCCTCAGTTCCTTAAAAACCCACGACACACCCTTCCATTGCTTAGATGGAACACAAGCATTCAGCATCTGTCAGCAATTGAAGAGAATTTTACTATCAAATCAATCTGCCAACTGGCATATATTAGTAAGTTCTATGATAGTAATCCAGCCGCTTTCTTACGGCATTATATGTGACCAGATCAGGTTCAACAATTGGATCCCAGTTCTTGTGCATTTTTCTAACCAATTTAGGTTTCTGCCTCATGCATTCTATAATAATCAGCAACTCTTTCAGCAGGCCAGATTGGCCAAGTGTAACAGCAATGCTGTGATATGCAGCCATATCAGGATAGGTGTGGAAGTCTTCCTGGATGATTTAATAGCAAAAGTCAATCCATCAACACCATAATCCCAATTAAAGATGAACTATCACACAGACGATAATCGTAGCACTTGACTCTTACACGCATTGAATTGAAAATTTGAAGGGCTTCCTTTGGCCTTCTTGCCTTCCCAAGAACTGCAAGAAGCTTTGTGTAAACGAACCTACAAAATCATTATTCTTGCTGAGCAATGAGCACTCAGGTGGTCTAATTCCTGTCCCCAAGTACCACATTAAATCCGGGTCTAAAATGTAACACTATACAAGGATGTTGCACCATTTGAATGTTAATTCTTTGAAAAAATGAAAGTTGTTCTATTCTGCAAATAGATTTTATTGTCTTCGTCTATGAAACTGATTCAAATGATGAAAATGGTGGAAATAACTTAGGTCATACTGACAAATGTCCTTGATTTTGTCCATGTTTTAGAATTACATATTTTTTAAGGGGACTTACAAATGCATTAAACTAAACAAATCTCTCCTGTCACAGATATTGACATTATTATAGGCAAATAAAGTACCTGCTTTTATAATGCCTATGATCCTTATCATTGTAAACCCATTCGACCACAGAGAGCGCTTGTTTCCAACTTCTTTTAACACCAAGCTCATCAACAATCTTCAGCAGCTGGCCTTCAGTAAATGGCAAACCTGACAGCTTCATTATTCTTGAAAACCTCCAATCTCTCAAAGTAATCTCTCTAGCACTTAGCCTTCATAAAAATTAAAAAAAGAAGAAAGAAACTCATAAATTCACAAAGAGTAAATTGAAACAATACCTTAAGGACAAGAAAAACCACTCAAACAAGTTAGCCACAATCGAAATTGAACGCGAACCTGTCGACGAGAAACCGTATCACCTCAGCCTCGCTGCGCTTCCGTCTCTTCTTTGCTACATCCAAGTTGTTTTCCCCATCGAACCGATGTTCGTCAATTTCAATGTCATCCTCTAAAAGCCACTGCAATTCGTCCCTCTTTCGCTCCTCAAACATTTCTCTCAGTTCCTTCAAACTCTGCCTTTTCAACTTTTCTCCTCCATACTCCTTATTCGAGCTGACAATCTGTAATAATTCAAATCCTTTAAGTCCCTCCCATGGCTTCCCTACCATCAAAGCTGTCTTGTCCCCTGTGGCGTCTATTGCTTTTGTGAACTCTTTATATTCATTCTTCAATGTCCGAAAGTGGTATTCTTCAGATAGAGATTGCTTTTGGGAAAGGGTGAGTGGAGGAGGCTGCTTAGCTGGTTCAGCGAGGCGCTTCAGTTTCCGGTTGTGTTTTTGAATTTCTTTCTTGCGAAGCGTGTGAATAATTTTGGGTGTAGCGTAGACACCCTTCTGAATGAGATTGCCTTTGATCTTCTCAGTGTCTGGTTCAAATTGGACGAAAACCGGTTGGGAGAGTGCCTGCAGACCTTCCATGGCGGTCGTGAAAGTGATTCAGATATTTATTTCGTTTCGTCGCAGTTTCTGTTAGTAGTAGGATTACAATGGCGGGGAAGGACAGATTGCGGGCTCAAGATAGCCCAAATGAGCGCGAACTACAGATTTTTCGTTGACAAAATTATAGAAAAAATTAAAAAAAAAAATCATTCGGGACACCACATGAGCACTGTGTCATTTGCCCAAATTTAAAAGGTAAATATGATTTTTTTTTCTAAAAATTAACACAAAGTAAATCCCTATAAAAAAAAAATAAACTGAATATATATATATATATATATATATATATATATATATATATATATATATATAATATATAGAGCTTCGTTAAACAACTAAGTGTAATACAGGTGAGAAATTTGACTTTCCTTGTCGTGTAAAAAAAAAAAAAAAAATAGAGTTTCATTCTATTGACTTTGCATATCTCATCTTTTTATCCAAAAAGCAGAGGTTATGTTTGTTACAATAGATGATGAAAGCTCAGCTTTTAACTATACGCATCCCACCTTTTTTACTTACATTTTCATTTGATTCCCATCAAACAAAGTTTTAGAGCTTAGTTGTTTATTGACACTAACATATCAAAATTTTCCAATAATAATAAACACAGATTGAAAAAAGAATCCAGCTGAGATAATATATAAGAAACATGGGTAATTGATAGAATTTAAGAACTAAAAATAAACTCACGTTTATTATTTACTTGATTTTCAACTGCGGTTATGCAAATTTTCTACTGATGTAATTGACAATATGATTTACTCATAAAGTGACCATTGACAGTTGACATGGACGAAAATCTGTTTTAGTCCTCACCGGACAAGAATGATATTACATCACAAAGCACCTGAGAAAAAGGACAAGAAGAAATCAATGAACAACCAAGTTAGAAATGCAAATGCCATCCGCAATTTCCAGAACTATATCCCTCAGAAATTACATTAGAGTTCAAAGCAGACAAGAGCTTGTTAGCTCTTTGATTTGGAATGCTTTACAAGCCAATCAATAACAGAGTCAATGTTGGTGGAGTTTTTGCATGAGATCATGAAGCAGCAAACTTCTCTGTCGCTAATTGACTTCAGATCCCTGCACAACACACTGCTCTTTCAGGGAGAGAGGATAGAGAGAGGGGGTGGATAGAAGATATGTGAAAGTGACGTTTATCTTACATTTGGTCAGTCAAAGCTTGTTTGGAAAGGGCGCCTGCCTTGTCAATCTTGTTCCCCAACACCAACAAAGGGATACCACTCAATGATGGTTTACTCAACAAATCATGAAGTTCACTTTTGGATATATTAAGATTATCCGGATCAGCAGCATCAACCACATAACTGCAGAAAATATCAGAATAGAACAGCATAACAAGTTTTTCAACTCAAGTAACAGAAACGAAAAACAAGCATTAGACTCTCAGCCCATGTAATCCAGGGAAACTCAACCAATAGCTAATTGATACAATACAATTTTCCAATTAAAATAAAGAGTCATGCTAAACAATGATAATTAAGGCTTTAATGCTTGTGACATTTGGCCTTTAAAAAACTTTAACAAAATCAGCTTGTGCAGGAAAGTTCTATTCACTTGTTAACTGGCAAGTACCTTTTACTTTATAAATCGACACAAAATCACGACCTCTTAACAAAGCTATCTAAATGACAAGTGACTTTGCATAACAGTCACTTATAAACAAGAACCAACTTTGGGTTCATATAAGGAAATTAGAAAGGATACAAACTGGTTATAATTAACTTCCTATGAATACTGAAACAAATAATCATCCAGATTGATCGGTAAGTATAATAACGTCAAGGCTTTAGATGGGGTTCACCTATATTACAAAATAGTAACATGTGGACCAATTACCAACACAAATGTTCAAAAACTAGCACACAAAGTCTCTGTGTGCTTGTGTCCATACCACTTCTCCTATGAGAAAATTACCAAAAAAGGGATAAAAGAGAGAGAGAGAGAGAGAGAGATTTTTTCTTCAAAGTAAGTAAGAAACTAAAAGCTTGTTACATACACAATAGCAGAAACTGCCCGACAGTAACGCTCCCACATGCTGCGGAACCTAGGTTGCCCTCCAAGATCCCATAATTTTATTGTAACATTGCCTTTTGTTACTTTCCTCATATTGAATCCCACCTGGAAACATATGAAAGTAGATTGGTCAGAATATCCAACCTCACAGAAAACAATAAGCAGTGGAGAAAATAAAAAATTATAAACATTTGGTTAACATAACTTACCGTGGGAATCATGTCCTCACTATAGCCACCCGTCTAGAAACAAGACGAAAAAGCCACCTTTAGTTCATCAGCTCCAAAGTAGAAAATAAGGGAAACCAATAGAAAACCAATTGTATGCACTTACAGCAACGACATTTACAAGTGAAGTCTTTCCAGCATTCTGAAGTCCTATCAAAGATAACTCCATTTCCTGCTTGAAGAAAAGGCTGCAGTCAAATTTGCAATTGAGTAAGCTCGTGTATCTTGAATAACGCAATCCACTAAGTTTAGTAAATGCACCCACATGATAGAATTCAGAAGTCCAACTTGGTACAACCAAAAAACTTCAAAAGTTGCGTCATTAAAAATGGGGTAATGTAAACAAAAGCGATCAACAAATATATAGAGAAAAGGGCCTCCCAAAGAGCCAGGTATTATAGAACACTGAAGAAGCACGCAAATTTCCTATACAACAGTTCGTCACTTACAGAAATTATGACATTTGATTCTCTACCTGTTCTCACCAGTAGATCATCTTCAGTGTAATATAGATAATTCTTTGGCATTTAAGTTCTTAAAGATATTTCAAAAAGAATACACTCAAAACTTCGCGGATAAACACATATTTCTACCCTCCAATAAAAAATTCCTCATACCACTACATTCAACATAAAAATTGCAGATCGTATAAAGTGAACTCAAAGGAAATAGTGCACGATCATTGCATCTGGCCCAAGTAAATTACACTTAAACTCGATGAATCGCAAATAGAATTCGCGTAGCAAAGCAAGCAGTCCCTTGCAAAGGGGTTTGAACCCTTTGAAGGCACCAGAATTAAATTTTTATACTCTGTAGAAACACAACGGACGCACTCTCACAAACTATGCAGCATTTTACGTGGTGCGACAATGAATTCCCTTCCTCAATCAAAAGAACTCCAGAATATCAAGCAAAATAAATAAATCAAACCCCCAACCACGTTAGAAACATCCCAAACTAAAACTAAATTCTTTAAACGTCTGTACATAAATTTTCTGGAAAATGTAGTTAGTTAACAGATGCATTTTAGAAGGGGAGCAAAAAAAAAGCTTCTCTGTTTGTAGAATTATATCTTCTGGGCACGTTTCAAAATAAACTTTTCATAATGAACCTCCGATCAGAAAATTCTTCGTTAAAAACCCCATAGGAATAGAAAACTACGCTGATTGACTTAAAAAGGAATAAACTCGGAGCTGCAGAGACAGAACAAGGAAGATACCTGCGGAGCCAATTGAGAAAAGCTTCCCACAAACCCATTGCTTCTGATCAAGAAATACAGAAAGAAAAACAGATCTATAATTCCCCTTAGCAGAAAGAAAGAACGATCTAAAGGCTTCGCATCCAATTGAACTTTTGGAAACCTTCTCCCTCCCTCTTCCCTCCCTCGCTAATGTTTATCGTATTATTCGTACAAACAGATTTTTCATTGGGGAAAATTCCCCATTTTTGTATGTTTTCCCAATTCGTCTTGTGGTCGAGGGATTGTAAGCAGATCCAAGACAATCTATTCAACCGTATCCGTAAATCGATGGCTCCCACAGTAGCTCTGAACAGCTTAAGTTGAGTTTGCGTACGGCGGCAATCCGGGGGATTAAGTTTATTTGGGATAACTAATGACTTGGAGTTGTTGGACATTTAATTGACTTAAAAAGAAATATAATATTATGATTAAATATAATATATTATAAATAAATAATTAAATTATTAGTTATATTTTTATTTGTTATTATCAATTAATTAATTAATTAGAATAAAAAAGAAAAATTAACAAAAAAGAGAAAAAGAGATGAGAGAAAAATGATGGATAAGTATTGTTATTTATTTAAAAATTTAAAGATAAAAATAAAATTAAAATATTAACATTTAATTTTAAAAAGATATATATTATTTGAAGTAATTTTTTATCAGCTAATTTTTAAAATTATAATTTTACTAATTTATTAAACAAAGGCAGTAATCTCTTAAATAAATTATAATGTACTTTTTTAAACACTACGTGAATGAAAGCATGAAGCTTTATTTAGAGTTTGTAGATGCCACGACTGCCTACAACGGACCAATCCCGAAGTAGATTGGATGGCGAGTGAGTGAGGTTCGGGATAGAGTAGATTTCTTCTCCACCCTCAGTTACAGCGCGTGACAAATACGAACAACTAAAACCTTGTCAACATTAGTGGCCTAGGCTAGCAAGTATGAGCTGGATAACGATAACGTCTTGACTGGCATTTTTTGCCAGGGCCGAACGGGGTGCTTCCAACTGTCAAAGATTTATAATTGTGATTATTATGGACGTAATAAATAACGCTATTTGTTAACCAGAATGTCTCTCTGTTATAATAGGCCCATTAGGCTACATTACTAAAATAGGACCAGATAATTGAATTACATTCTTAGCCCAACCCAACCGGAACCCAATCGTGTAAACAACAATTAAAAACTTATTCTGAGAAGGGAAGCAGAAATATGAAATTACTTTGTCTGTTAAATTGTTGATGTTGATAGCTTGTTGTTAAGATCTAAAATCTGTTCTACTGAACCGTTTATATAGAAAGCATTTTCGAAAAACTAGAGGAGAAATAATTTAATTAGTTTCTGCTAAATTTCGACTTTCCTTGTATTTAGTATTCTACCGAACACCGTTAAAAATGTCAAAATCGTGACAAAAATTACTTTTTAAGCTGTAGTGAACAGACACTACAGGTGCTTGCTGGGACAACTGCAGCTAGCAAATAAAATGAGGATTCCTGATGAACGGCGTCGTGTTCGTTATAATAGGGCAGTCGCCCTAGATTACTGTCTACGCTGAGATGTCCACCTCCCCAAAATTGACTGTTCAAGAATCTTAATGGGTACTCATGTCTTAACAGTAAAATCTAACATACCATACACGCTAATGAACACAAGGAAGAGGAAAGAGAAATAAAAGCAACAAGGGCGGTTGTCGTGACAATCTTCTAGACCTGTCTCTAAGGCTAGGAACAGAAGGGCAAGCTTTGGTCCCAAGTCAACATCTTCAACCTCAGATCCAAATTGCACCCCAAATTAACAACCCGTCATCTTTATTAATCTCCTTGCGCTTTACTTTGGACTGCGCTATGGACTCGGGTTAGTTCGGTGGTTGTTTTAGTTTCCGTAACCTTGAAAGCACCAACATTAGCAGCAAAATATATCCCATGTCCGGCAATCTTGCCCACTTCATATTTCGGGTGGTATCAGGTCAGTCTTCTAATTTACTCGCACTGGGCTTTGTCTGTTCTGATAATTCCGTAGCTTTGGTCATGACTATGTTTTTTTTGGCCCGGGGAAGGGGTGCAGAGATGGTAGAGGAATTTCTCATTCCTATTTGGAACCGATGTTATACTAGTGGGTGTAAGCTATGTTGTGGGAATGTTAAGTGGATCTAGCATATGGGTTTTAACTTGGATTGCTATATTTTCATGGAAAAATCAGCTTGTCTTATGTCTGTTATAGTTATAAATAATTACAATATACAGAAATTTTCTTCTGAAACGATGAACTGCTGACAATGGATATTTCGACATTCAATGCGGTACTGCCGTAATATGATAGTACTTTGAAATACTTCTGATCAGCATGAAGACATGACTTGGAATCAATCGAATATTGTGGTTGTTTGCGGTTTAATTTTGCGATCTAGATTAGTGTATAAATTATGGAATATAATAGAAATTCCCTCTGCAATACCTTTGCTCCCAATTTGAGATTTTCTTAAATCCCATTTTCCCCAACTGATTTTACTATTATAAAGTAGATATTATGTTCTCTACGATGTAGACTAGATTGGCTAATATTTAGTCAGGTTATCAGGTCTCCATAGGTTGCATTTTGTTAATTGCAGCATTGTCTTGAAGATAAAAAGGAAGAGAAAATGAGGATGAGGAACAAATACAGGAAACCAACAACTTTACGTTGCAATGCAGGCAGCAGATGCTCTTTTTCTGTTGTAGTGTGGAGCTTGGTAGGATGTCTTCTTTTGCTTCATTTATCTTCCAATTTTAACCACAAAGATGGGGGAGGTAGAGGGGTCCAATTGCGTATAACTCATCATCCTCAATTCCGCGAACTTCAAGAAGTGGAAGAGGAGAACATTCAAATTCCGCCACCAAGGGGAAAGAGGTCTCCTCGTGCAGCAAAACGAAGACCAAAGCGGACAACCACTCTGATTGATGAATTTCTGGATGAAAATTCCCAACTTAGACACATATTTTTTCCTGGTCGGAAAAGGGCTATAGATCCTCTAAAGAATGCAGGGAACGATAGCTATTACTATTATCCAGGGAGAATTTGGTTGGACACTGACGGCAATCCTATTCAAGCCCATGGAGGGGGCATTCTGTATGAAAAATACTCAAAGACATACTATTGGTATGGTGAGTATAAAGATGGGCCCACGTATCATGCTCACAAGAAAGGACCAGCCCGGGTAAGTCATTTAGTTTGCAAGTGTATTGTTTTTCTCTGTAAGTCTATTTGTCCCTTCCTAAGCTGTAGGAGTTTATGTGGTTGATGGTATTTCAATTAGGCAAATTGATGGTTGTTGTAGAGGCTGGCTTTCTTTGTGTATTAATGGAAGTTTTAGATGATTTTGCTTCTTTTGGTTATTGAAACCAATTTTTTTAAAAAATAAAAATAAAAAAACTAGGGGAAAAAAGAAAAGGGTTTCCTGACTAAGAAAGATTTCACTTGAATGTGGATGCATATTTGACTTTTATATTTACTTTGATCCATCATTGTTGCTAGCTTCTTCTTTTGACATGTATATCATTTATGTTAGATTATTAATATTGATGGGACCTAATGCTTCTTATCTCTTCTCATCAAGTATGCTGTTTATTGAGTTTCAAAAATTCTTGATGTTGTTTTTATCAATTATAAGTAGCTGGCAGAGAAGTGATATTTCTTTAGAAGGTCTCATATGGTAAGAGTCTTGCTGAGGTGAAGCAAATGCAAATAGTATCATGCTAAGAGATATAAGGCCAACATCTTCATCCAATTGTTGGATGTCGGATGGTACCCCAAGGTACTAGCAAATTAGAGTTTGGAACCTGGAATCTCTAGTATACATTTGACATGGCATGAAATTAATATTGCAGAGGTTTACATTGTAAATGGGGATACTTTGAAAGGGGACACGCTGATATGAATAAAACTGATGAGCTAGCTATCTGTCTGTCTCTTTAATTCTCTTTTTGTTCAAATAAGTGGGATTATAAAGTGGTTTCATAAGCTGAGCCGAACTAGCGAAGAGGTGGAAAGTAACAATTTGATCAATTTTTTCCTCCAAAAGTAACCATGCTGGATATTTAGCTGAGGAATGATAGGTAGGCACTTTGCTTAGAAGATAAGATCTTCTGCTAAAACTGAACATGCATAGGATTTTCTGAGAAGTAATTATCTCTCGTTGAAGACCCGAAATTCCATTGACTAAAGTTCTGATCCTATGTGTGAACAGAATGTTTGTGTTTCCCAGACATCTGGGACTCACAACTAATTGAGTTGGCAACATGATTTTAATGTGCAAAAAAATATGCTCAAGCTATCGAGCTAAGTGTTTCTTAAGTGCGGACAATTTCACCCATGTTTGCAAAATGAATTGACTTGGACATATAACTAAATTACTCAACCCCTTTAAGTTTTGTGCATGAGTAACAAAAGAACTTAAAGCCATCGTATGCAAAAAGAATTAGTGGAAAATATGGCTTCACTTATCTTCCGCATTCTGGTACCTTACCCAGTTATCAAGGGTCTAAACGGTGGCAGATGCCAGGGAAACTCCTACCTTTTACTGATAAGTCAAAATCTGTGCTAACTTACAAATGTCTGGTCACTTAACAAGTTCAGATGTCGAGCGGCTGAGGAAAAACTTTTGTTGCCTAGAACTTGGGCAAGGGTGGTAAAACCATTTGTGTCCCTGTGGGATGTTTCTGATCCCATGCTCAATTAGTTATCAATTCCATTGTCATTCTTAAGCATAAATTCCACTCTCCCCCTTCTCTCTTTATCAACTTGTAATCAATCTGCTATCTCTCAATTACTTATCTGTTTTCTATTACTGGGACTATAGTTTTGCTTCAACCAACCATGTATTTTACTCTGATGTATGCCTTTGTGAGAAAATGCTAACTGATTTGTATCTCTTTCTCATTTAGGTGGACATTATTGGAGTTGGTTGCTATTCATCAAAGGATTTGTGGACTTGGAAAAATGAGGGAATTGTATTGGCAGCAAAGGAAACAAATGAAACCCATGATCTGCACAAGTCCAATGTGCTTGAGAGGCCGAAAGTGGTTTACAATGACAAGACTGGCAAATATGTAATGTGGATGCATATTGATGACGCTAACTATACCAAAGCTGCTGTTGGCGTAGCAGTCAGTGATACTCCCGATGGTCCTTTTGACTATCTTGGTAGCCAACGGCCCCATGGATATGAAAGCAGGGATATGACAATCTTCAAGGATGATGATGGTCTAGCATATATAGTCTACTCCTCTGAGGACAATAGTGAACTTCACATTGGACCTCTAACTGAAGATTATCTCAATGTGACATCTGTCATGAGAAGGGTTCTAGTGGGACAGCACAGAGAAGCACCAGCCTTATTCAAGCACCAGGGCACATATTACATGATCACATCGGGTTGCACAGGATGGGCCCCGAATGAGGCACTGGTTCATGCAGCTGAGTCAATTCTGGGGCCTTGGGAGACAATGGGAAATCCATGCATGGGAGGAAACAAAATGTTTCGACTTACAACTTTCTTTTCCCAGAGCACTTTTGTGCTCCCTCTACCTGGGTTCCCTGGTTCGTTTATTTTTATTGCAGATCGTTGGAATCCTGCTGACTTAAGGGACTCGAGATATGTATGGTTGCCTTTGATAGTAGCAGGACCTGCTGATCAGCCACTGGAATACACTTTTGAATTCCCATTATGGTCAAGGGTGTCTATTTATTGGCATAGGAAATGGAGACTGCCTCAGGGATGGGCAGGATTCAAATAATCTAGGTTCACTTTGTACATTTGTGATCATACATGGAGCCTCTTCAGTATATTCTGCCTGAGTTGCATTGTTAAAGACATGCTAAAACCTTCACTCCCACAGCTTCAGAACTCTCAGACCATGAAACTCCAATTTCTCCAGTGACTCCGGTGGGTTTAACACGTGTCATGATTTAGGTAAAATGAATATTCGTTTGAGGGAGCGTGTATATGTTGAGAAAGATTAATAATAGAGTATTGTTAATCAACCTTTTTCGTGTGTAAATTATTCTTTTTTTTTTGGGTACGTGCACTATCTGTTATTTTCTTTCTCCTTTGCTCTCTTTGGAGTTGTGAGCCACAGAGTGGAATCGCTTCGCTTCACATGTATGCGATGATACGGTATCATTTAATGCCTTCACGAGGTGCTCCTGGCATGTAGTTGGACCATTAATTTGGTAACTTGCAAGTTGAAACTCAGATCAATTAGAAATCACGGGAAAGGAAGATCGCCTAAACCGAGTAATATAATTTTAGTTAGTAATCACTTACAAGTTAATGCATAAGCCATAGGGGAATGTGTACAAGGTCAAATACCGAATTTTCTCTGCATGTAAGAAAAAATGCAAGGGTGGCCGACTTTTTAGATTTTCTTGTTTAACTCTTATTTTCTCTTTCCTTTCTATTTTGTTAGTGGATGGGTTCTGCGGCAATGGCGATGGGAACATATGAAATGTCTTGGATTATAGTCAGTCGGTCCCCTCCTAAAACACATGAATTGAGCTTTCTGTACAACTCAAATGGACAAGGACATCCACCTGAAAGGTGACCCACACGGCGGGCGAGTTTAGCTTTTTTCCCAAATAAAATTTAAGGCCATTTGTCCCTATGAAGTTAATTTACATCATGTTTGCTTAATAATTTGGTTAAGACTTTGACAGGGTACTAATATAAATTAGTGTGGACTAGAATCTTGGACATCATCCTACCCGTAAACCTCCAATGTCCAGACAAATAGACCTATAAATATTATGTGTCCGTCATTATTATGGATTTTTTTCTGCTAATCCTTCATTATTATACTCTTTAGGTTTGTTAAGCTTTCTGTCTCTGCAATACTTTTGTCGTCTATATGGAGGAAAGCCCATTGCTGGGCCGAATTATTGGAGCCCATAAGAATTTGTACTTGTAATGGGCCAGAAAAAAAGATGTACCTATCTGGTGTGGGCTCTTACATTGAATAAAGCCACAAACACAGGTAAATGTAGCTAAAGGTGGAGTACCAACGATTTGTGTGATAAGCTGATGATTGAGAACATCCCAGAGACTCAGAGGTGGCGCATCAATTTATTTGCACGTTTGATTCCAATCTTTTCCTCCTGCTTTTCCTTGTCTCCCCTTAAATACCATGCATTTCTAAGACAGAAATATAAATATATAGACACAAAGACAAGGATCCTCATGTACTATAGACTATAGGTTGGCAATTACACACTTGAACTAGCTTTTTCCTTCAACATGGTCCCATAGCAACATAAAAAGTTCTCAGCTGGTCCTTGTCAGTGTAACAGGAAAGCATACCGATGCTTCGGCTTGTAGATGAAGGAATGGACCAGCTTCAAACTCCCTTTGGAAAAAACTATACGAAAGCAAATATAATTATTTTTCAAAACAAAAAAAAAAAAAAAATGGATGTAGAAAAAGGTGATTTAACAAAAATTTAAGAATTTTTATTTATGTACAAATTTTATTAGTGTATAATTTATAAGTTTTATAAAAAAAATTAAAATTTAAGTCTTAACAATTTAATTCACTTAAATCTTTTACAATAATAATAAAAAAAAAAATGACAGAAGGAGAGAGACAGGGAGGTGGAGTGGGGTACGTGGAGGGGGCAAGTCTCATCAGAAGTGCAAGATATGCAACCCTAAAAAGATGAACCCACTATTCATAATATTTTTCTTTTTAATTAACTTATTGTTTATTGGCCTTCATGGGCAAAAGGTAGCTCTTATGAACCCGCATCTTACATCTCCATGAAAGAGTAGTCAGGCATGGTGGGGTCGGTCATGAAAAGGTAAAGCCAATTAAAAACTGTGACATATATATATATATATATATGAAGATGATAAGCTTTACAAAGAAAAAGAATATGTATGAAACCGGAGACGTAGAGAAAGAAGGGTAGCAGCTAATTCAGATATAGAGCGTGATGTCCACTAATGACTATACTACACGCCTTTTTACGAGATTCCCCAAGCAATGCATTAACCCAACTCCGTGGCCGTCCCAAGATTCTATGGCCCAAAATCTGGATAAAGACCTTGCAAATTTCTTGTGCGAGTTTATTAATTTACATATCGCATTTTCTTAATTAATCCCTACACATTTATCCTTAATTAAGCTGAAATCATCTTCGCACTCCAAATACCAAACCCATTTGAGATTAATAATATTATGGCAGTCCACGTCTAACTACTATACAAACAACTTAAATATTGTGAAAAATACTAGACTACTATATATATGTGATTAAGATTATCTAATCCAGCTTAATGATGTTTTGTCTTGAACGTTAATTAAGCTCACAGCCAATTATGCAGCTCAATAATTTCTCTGGTCAAATATGGACCATAACGTACGGTGGAACCTAGATAATATATGGATATCCAAGATCAACTAGCACCTAGAGGAAAAATTCTCCTTAAACTAAGTCAAACCCATAAAATTGGACTATTTCAATTATTTTGGGGTATATATAAAAAATCTAATGATCACTACCATGAGAAATAAATAAATAAATAAAGGCCGAAGAATTAAGTTGCCGAAACTGATAATTGATTTTCATGACACTGCTAAACAATTGAAAGCCTTGTTAATTAATCACTTCATAGTTCATACACATATGACATATCCTTGAAAACCATACCTATTTTCTCGGAAAAATGAAAAATTAATCACAAATGTTAACAAAAATTATGAAAATCAATATTGTACTTCATTCTTTTTTCTTTTTCTTTTTTAATACAAGCAAAACCAGGCCTTCTCCCAAGTTCCAACCATGTAAACCTCCAATCTTCTTGTCTTACCAAATTAAAAAGAAGTAATAAAACCCAATATTGCATCTGCAAACCACCCAACGCACGTGTCAAAAAAACCACGAACACGTGCGAATGCCATCATCTACGTCAAGGCCTCCATGCACTGGCCCACACCACCGGCTGATCCTTACACGACAAGAATATACCGGCATCGGAGCACTGTGTCATTGACCAACCTTCTTTGTACCTCCTCAACAAGGCTCTCACGTCGTCGCAAACTTCGTCGCTAAAACAAAGAGAGTTGAACCCACTACCATGCAGACGCTGCGACCATCGCGCCGCTGACTCCCGTCGCTCTATTGACTCCGATGGAGAACAAGCCACCAAGTCAACGATGGCTCTTCCCGCTGCTCTTTCAAGCATCAAACGCTCGTTGCTCGTCCTTGAGAAGCTCTCGTCCAAGCTCTCAAAGTAAACCCTAAACCACCTCAAGCATTCTTGGAAACCTTTTACAAACTCATACCCATCATAACCCACATCAAGATCAGCTTCTTCTTCCACGACAGTGACTATCCTAGGCTGTAATCTCCGAAACGAAGATATCAGCATGTCCCTCTGGTTACCAACCGCTGACACAGAATGCAAAGTGTTCACACAGTTAACAGCTAGAGCTTCATCGTCTTTAATGTCCAATTCGGCCAAGTTCAAGTCTGAGAGATCACCCGCATGATGAATGACATTGAATTTAAAGGGCACACACATAAGCCGTGCAAATTTCTCCATTCTAGTGCCTATTTCCTTCATGACCCTCTGAACAGCTGCGACGGAGCCACCGGCTCTGCTGGTCACCACGGTGGTTAAACGGAGATGCGGCGTCTCGTCGCTGCGAGTAGCCAATGCTTCAAGGAGGGTGGGCCATTGGGTGCAAAATGTATTACTGATATCAACTATATGTAGCTTTGGTTCACCTTCCAAGGCTTCTAAGATAGCACCGTTACAAGCGACATGACCAAACGTTGTCCAAGGGCTGACTTCTTGAAACTTCAAGACCATCTTTCTGGTTGATTCGAAGGAGCATGTTTTCTCAGATGCCGAGGCTAAGGTACGGTATGTACGGTCACCGGAGTCTGTCATGCGGCTAAACAAGGCTTGGAGAAAATAAGCTGCGAGCTTTTGATCGGTATCACCGTAAGGGGAGCTGAGCTCATTGAGCATCCACATGAGTTGCTGGACACGTGCACTGTTCTTGTCGGCGATGGCACGAGCGGTATCCAGGAGGATCTCGGCTGCCCACTTGCCGGAAAATTCGAAATTGAAGTCACAGGTGGGTGAGAAAGAGAAATCAGTGGTGGTGGTCGGAGTGCTAGTAGTGTTTGTGTTGAAGGTAGTGGTAGGGGTGAGAGTAGTAGGCGTGGTGGTGGCTGTGGTGGAAGGGTGGGGCTGATAAGAATAGTAGTGCTTAGAAGAAGACGAGGACAAGTCTTCTTCATCCATGAAAAGGTTGAAGCATTCTTCGTCTTCTTGCTGGTAGTGATAGTTGTTATTTTGTCTGGAGGATCTAGAGCTGCTAGAAGTTCTGCTGGTGGAGTTGAGAGATTGATCAGCTTGTGCTGCAGCTTGATGGAAACTCACAAGCCTAAACAAGGTATCCATTTAACCCACAAGAGACCCACATCAATAAGCTCTTTCACTCACTATGTTGAGATGAGTAAGTTGCGTTTGAATAGATGCACCAGGTGTAAGTGTTTTTAACAGTGGGAATTGGGGTGGTGGAAAATGATTATGGGAAGTTCATGAATTTGGATTCTAGTTAAAACACTAAGCATAGGTTAATTTTTCATAAAGAAAAAAAGGTAGACGGTCAAGGGTGGGAGGGTGTATAGACCAAAAGGGGACGACTAGCTCTAATTGAGTTAAATTTCTGGTCTCCTTTTTGTGTAATCGATGAGGAATGGAAGTGGGGTTGGGGCTTCTTTTCTTAGTTATTCATCTTCTTTCATGGGGTGTGTGTTTCTTTTCTTTATTGAAAAAAAGAAAATCTATGGACTGAAATGAGTTGCTCTGTAAAATAACTAGGGAACTTAAAAATTAACTTGGTGTATAGAGGTGTAGGGGTCATGGTCTAGCTAGCTGATGCTTAGAATAGAATTGTGTCTGACAAAAAGATGAAAAATAAGAAAGTGTGAGGGAAAAGGTAGGAAGGAAGGGATCACACAAATGGCTCAGTGGATTAGCTTTTCATTCTTTTAGCGAAGAAAGAAAGAAAGAGAAAAGAGCAACATAAGTATATGAGTGGGAGCAGGCGTGCCAAACTGCCAATTGGTTTTTGAGAGAGAGAGAGAGAGAGAGTAAAGCTGCCGGCGTGAATCATCATCATCAAACCCACTATCATCCCTATCTCTCAGCTCAGCTCAGCTCACTCACATTCCTTGCCTCCTAATCCGTCTCCAAACTCTGCCAAAATTCCCACCTACTTTTTCCTTTTCTATACTATTTACATAAACCCATACATCAATATGTCATATAATAATGTTGTATCCTAATACCAAAACGTACCCTTCTCCAACTTCTAGGGCATGCCTTCCTTCCCTTCTTACTTTTCTCCCCCTTTCTTCTATACTTGATGATGGTTTATAAGCACGCACTAATGAGTAATCACTCCCAATTTCAAGCACAGCACCGCAACTCTAGGCCACTTCATTCATTTCTCTCAACACCAATCAACCCTTTAACAGAAATATATACATCTTCTCCCCTCCAATAGTGATCCCCAAATGTAGTTTATATATCTATTTGACCAACTGTTTTAAGTAATTTCCCATTCCCATCTCCCATTTTATTGCTTCTCCTATTAATTAGTCAAACTCAGTCTTTGTCGTCTTTAGATTATAATTTATTCCCAAACCATGTTTCGGAAATATTGTATATTTTTGGTTCGGAAGGGGTTTCGATGGGTATGTCCACATCGATCTACTTTTCAAATTCGACATTATTAGAACCATAGCTGTACTTAGTTTTTTCTTATGTCAATTGATTATTGAGCAGATCTTGTTTGGAAACGTTCCGGGCTTGTTTCTCTGTTTTTCTTCACCAATCATTAGGAAAAATCAATGTTTGAACTCTTTGTCCCCCGTTTCGATGTGGGCCTTGGAAGCATTTTTTTTTCTTCAAAGGCAATAGCCATTAATCCCAGACAGGATAAGACAGGTTCGTGCCCCTCTATTGAAATCCATGGCTGCATATACATGTGAGAGAGGCCTGAACTCACTTTACTCTTTTTTTAACCCCCTTCTTCTTATTGGGGGTTGGTGGTGAGAAATTGAAGATTTCAGATTTGTAATTTTTTTTAACTATAAATATTAACAAGTTTATTAGCCTTTTCCCTGATGTCAATTAAATAAATAAACCAAATAAGACGGCTTCATTTCGATGACTTTATTTTTTTTTTCTTTTATTCAATAAGTGAGCCCCCCATTATGTTATATTCTACTTTATTTATATTGAAAGCAACTGCAACTATCTTTTATAAGAAAGCATATAGTTGAGATGTCACCACTGTCTCAATTATAATGAAGATAATTTTCCTTCGGACCATAGCGGATATAGACCGTGTCTGCAAAGTTTAAGTATATTTTAATCTTAAATAGCGGATATAAACCATCATTGTTCTGATTACTCTATTTTCAGAAGATGATATGAAGAATTATAAACTAGTTTTAGATATAGATAGATCACCATGAAATCAGACTTTTATTTTAGCAAATAAAAAACGACCATGTTTTCTATTGCATTAAAGAAAACGTCCAACCAGATGTTCCAACTGAAAATAAAAAAAATTCCAGATGACTCAACAAGGATCTTTTTTTTTTTTAAGCAAGAGTTCTCTCCTGAACTATTTTCCAACCTTTTGGCCCTAAATCCAATGCCAATTTTGGTCAGGACTACCAAGTCAATAAAGATCGTTAATTCCGTTTAAATTTACTCAATTACTAAAGATAACAGTAAAATTTGCTCGCACAGTTGAAGTATACATAGAAAAGGACAAGCTCGCTGGAACTAGTACTTCAGCCAGACCAAGAGAAAAATTCTCTGCTGGCAAAGTCAATTGATTGGATTTGTGATGTCCCAAAAAGTGAAGATCTGACAGCTGTTAAAATGATTTCATACTAGTGCACTTACCTGGAAAAATAAAAAAGAAAAAAGATAGCAGGAACTTAAATCGCACCCACGGGGCCAAATGAAGTCTCTAACTAAATTTGTGAAGCCAGAACATCAATTATCAATTATATAGAAAAGAAAGCATCAAAGGAAATTATGAATTTCTGGCAAGATAGCAAAGCATCATGCTTGCAATGTATGATTTCCAGTAACGCACTTCGGGGCAAAATGTTTTTGTTCATGAAACCGTTACATTTCTCGTCAAATACACTTATTGTACACATACTTAAAAACAAGATTGCAAAAAGCTTTTCCCACTACACTGCCATTTTTCGAATAATATAAAAATACCTGCTAAATCGGTAACCTCGATAACACTTTGTACGTATGGTACAATATTGGGTTCTTACCATGCAGAAAAATCTTTAAATCCACCAGAAGCAACTCCCGCTTTTCTTTTCTTTCCTACAATGGCTGTACTGGTGTCAACAGTTGCAGATTCAGCTTGATCACTCCTAGCTTTCAGGTACTTGCCAACACCGCCAACGCCTCCAGACTCTGAAGTTCCAGCGCCTGGATTGCTATACCATGAGCCAATCTTATCCTGAAAGATAAACCGACAAAAGCCATCTGTATTAATAAATGATAGGAACTATAGAACTAAACAATCAGTAAGAATAATCCAAGGTGCTCAAACAAACATTATCTTCATCATCAGCAGTCTTCTCCTTATCATTTTCCTGCTTTTCTTCTTCATCTGGTTCTGCGTAAGGATTGACAAAAATTGTGACACTTGTTATCTTAATTTCCTCCTGCAAGATAGAAGACGAATAGAAATACTTGATAACGAATCTTCTGAAATTATGAAGAAATAATGATCAAATATATGAACCCTTTAAACCAGAAAATCTTTCCGCAGTTTAGCAAATTACTGGCTCTTAGGGCACAAGGCAAGTGATAAAGCACAAAATTGTGCTCCATTACGTGTCAACTACTGTGATCCCACACGTTATACAATGATATATAAATATCCACAGTAAAAAGTTGATGCATACAACTGCGTCCAAGCTAGCCAGAAAATGATAACCAAAGGAACACTCCAAGATAAAATTAGTAGAACATCAAAAGAATCTGCTTATAGAGCCATTAGCAATACATAATAGCCTATTTGACATTACATCATGCAATGGAGTCAAATAATAGATCGACAATTCTAAAAGGTATACACAACTCACCAGAGGTCGGTCATCATCATCAACAGGAACCTTTTCCATGGCAGCTAATGTAGTCAAGCCACCAACAACCATGCCAAAAACCGTATGTTTGTAGTTCAAATGATTTGCGGACTTGTATAGGATGAAAAACTGAGAGCCATTGGTGTGCGGACCACTGTTTGCCATGCTAACAACACCCCTCCCAGAGTGAACCAATTTGGAGTTAAGTTCATCTTTAAAAGGTTTTCCCCATATTGATTCACCTCCTCTTCCAGTACCAGTAGGATCACCACCTTGTATCATAAAATTCCTGCATGAAATAGAAGACAGAACATGTACACAAGTGATTTGTGGTTCACTAGTAGAGAAAGAGGGAACAAAAACTAATTTTACCCAGAGAAGATTGCCACTGTACCTAATGTTTCTGTGGAAAGCCACTCCATTATAATATCCACGTTCACAGAGTGTGAAAAAATTCTCACATGTTCGGGGTGTTATATCACAGTGCAGTTCAATATTCAAATCACCATGTGTTGTATGCAGCTGAACATAGCCTTTCTTATTTGGATTCTTCTCAACTTTTACATATTCAAATTCATTCTTTGTAACTGGATCAAAAGATGTTGAAGTGAAGGATCGGGAAGCAGCACCAGTTGTGAAACGGCTCTTGACCTGAAAAAGGGACCCCGTATTAGAAGCTGAATTGACATTAAAAAATCACCGCAAAAGAATAGTAGTCCTTTCTTCAAGTAGCACATAGAAATGCACAATAGCTCCCAACATGTATCACGCTTGGTCCAAAAGAAGTTAAGGGAAAACTTACAAGCTTTGCATTCACTGGTGCCCTGTCACCGGACATATGCAGAGCTATCCTAGCAGCAGTTTTATCACTTGACGAAGCCTTAGCAGCAGCTGCACTTCTTCCATGAACTGAAGCAGATGCTGCATCTACAATACTAAATGACTGAGAAGTTGTAGCCTCTCCATTTGAACTTTTTTCCGAATCCTCTTTAAGACGCGACCTTGCAGCTAAGATGGCAGCAAGTGCAGCAGCCCTTTCTTTTTGTGCCTTGTTACCACCTCCTCCATGCAGTGCGGTTTCCCTTCCTCTCTCAGTTCCGAGCTCCTGAAGCATTTGCTTGATATCCCCAGACACATTTATATTATAGGTTGGATCTGAAGCCTTTTTCTGAAATTCTGAGAAAAGGAAATTTAAAGTGTCATAGCCAATGCTTTTTTCAATTTTTAAAAAGAAAAAGGCAAAAACATCTCAAGAGATCCATAACTCCAAAAAAAAAAAAAAAGAAAGAGTTGCCAACTGAAGCTTACCTTCATCTTCAACTTTCAAATTTTTCTTAATGTGATCAAAATCCAGAAGAACTTTAGTATCAAGTGCATTAGGATTCTACAAAGAGTACATCCACAAATATCAATATGTGCAAGCAAATAAGGGAAAGACAAAGGATAACGTGTTTTCATTTAAAGGCTAAAACCTGGATTGTTATAAGATCATCCTTTGTGAATGGCTCATCAGTGAGCAGCTCCTTCCAGTTTTTTGTCTTGATGTTTAACTCTTTAATGGCCTATTTTCCAGAGCAAGATTATACATACTATCTTCACAAATAAAAATAAGTATTATTGAAACTAATGATTCAGAGAAAAGCAAACCTCATAGCAGAACACATTTCCTGTGGTCTTCACAGCTACGATATGAGTAAATTCAGTGAAAACTTTGTTTAGCACAGGACATTGATATTCTCCTGCAGAATAACAGTGAAATGTTAAGTAAATAAATAGAGAAGCCTCGCTAGTTATACAATAAACACATCCAAGAAAACCCCCAAGACACCACACTGTGCGGAAAGAAAATGCCATATCCAAGAGAAATTATTGGTTCAACCAAAAAGCATGACATCAACAGAAGAATAATTCTAACATAATTTAACAGACACTACCAGAGGATAGTTCACTCTTCTCAATCTCATTATAGATTTTGGCAATTTAAACTTTCAATGCATTCCATCCGCAGTCCAACATCCAGTAGGCCTACAGATGAATAATCAACTATTACATTAAAAGAATCTTCATGTAGCAGGGCAAAAATATGATGTTCCTATTGTAATAAGATTTCTCAAATTTTGTTTGGTCAAATAATCTTTGGAAATTCTCAGAAACTTCTAGCACTTAAGAATTTCATTAATGATTGTGGACGGAATTTCTTATTGGGTCTCATTAAGGGGGTTTTTTTCTCATAGGAAGTCTAAACCTTCAAAAAAAAAAAAAAGAAGAAGCAGTAGAAGAAGAGGAAGAGACTTAAGTGATATGTGTGTGTGTGTTTGTGTACGGATTATGTCCTGAAACAAATCCCAGGCTTTGGGAACAGACCACACTCCCTGTCTATAAAACATTGATTGCACTCTTCCGGTCTTCCCAATCTGGAACTTCAAAACTACTAATCAACAATAGGCAGAAGTTATAAACAATGAGTATTATCATCGGGAGGATACATGGGCATTAAATTTACCTAATTATTTGTTCAACCAAGAACTCTATAGATTAATCAGAAAATCGTCCATTCAAAAGAGAATAAGGTCCCCATGCTCTTCCATATCATGATAATGTAATTGAACTATATTTATACATTACTGCACAAATTACAAGCGCTTATTCAAAGGTACGGGAAGTGCCCAAATTCAGAAGTAAGACATTGCACATAGGAATAAAAGAAAAAAACTTAAAAAAAAGAAAAAGAAAAAAGGAGAGCCCGTTGATACAAAAATTACTGAGATAAGAAGGAACCTTCGGCATTCTTGTGGAAATTTAGTGGAATGAGATCCTCCTGCTTCAATGGAGCTCCAGTAACAGGATGCTTTCCATATTTTATAATATAAGGGGATATATTCCTGCAACCAATCAAACAACTAACATAAACGAATAGAAACACATTGAAATAGTTTAACCATAAAATTTATTATGATGATGAATGTTTAGATTAGATCGATACCCACATAACATCAAAAACGCTCCCATCAGCTGTGCATACAGGATATTCAAACGGCGTAAACGTGAGCCTGAATTAAAAAAATAAAAAATTCGAGGTGTAAATATAACTGAGGACAATTAGTAATTTCTAAGAAAAGTGCAACATTTGCACATTAAAACATTAAAAAGTGAATAGAGAGAGTTCGTACGCGCAGCAATAGAATGGAAGACGTTTAAAAGAAGTGCGATTTTCTTTGGATTTGGCGCCTCCCCATTCCGTTGCCCACTCTGTTTTAGTGATGAACATCCTGTCTTTGCTGTGCTGCTTCTTCCCCATTGTGTTGCCTCCGAAATAGCTTCAAATAATGAATAGGGTTCTAATCAACTACTATGATACAGTTAATTGACTTTGTTTTCGCGAAGAGACTAGCTCGAAGAAATCTTCAGCTTCGCTAGGTGGCAGTTGCCGGCGATTTTGGAAGAGGGAGAATATGACAACTTGATTTTTTTTTGGTGAATTGTTTGGTGCACATCCGCCTCCGATGCACTTTTTGGGTTCTAAGCTCTCATAGCACTCACGAATCACCGCGCGCGGCTGTGTAGAATTTTCCTTTTCTTTTCTGTTTTTGTTTTTCTGACGGTGGTAGTGACTTTTTTCTTTTTTTAAAAATATCTATTCAATGATAAAAATATTAAAAAATGATTTTAAGAATATCTTTAAAATGGCACCAATACAATAAATCATGATTAAGTTTTACAATAGAGATTTCGTCAAAAATAAAATTATAATAAAAATACACGAGCCCTGAGAAATCAAATAAAATAAGTTAGTTTATTTTATTTTTATAATTAAAATTTTATTTAAAAAAATTCAGGTTAAAAATAATAAGATAAGATAAAAAAAACTTCACTTTTCACTAAGTCATTAATTTTTTTTTAACTCATTGTCCCTATCATTGCCACTCTCACTAGCAAAGCCATCAATAATGTGCCAACTTCACATGGCAAAACCACTACTGCTACTGCCACTTCCTCTTAGTAAAGTCACAGTTAACACTTGTAAACTAAATATATGATATTATACTGATATTGTTTGTTTTATTTTAAATATATAATATAATGATGCTATAAAAACTTATTAGACTCTTATTTAAATTTATTATCTCGTCTATTCTTATCTTATTAGTTGTATTATACATGCCCTAAATTCACAAGAGACTACACTGTCATTAAATAGAGCTTAGATTTTAGGTGGGATTTGACTTATCTGTAAAGCTAAATAAATGATTATAATTTATTTTCACAAAACACTATCACAACAATATATAAATGAATCGTGATCATTCAAATTCACATGTAAGTATGCTTTTTCTGTTTTATTCGTCATAAGAAAATTTTATTGACGCCCTTAGGATAATATGAACTAACTGGTTGAAAACGAACTGGGCCTATTGAGGCCGCAGCCCTAGAAAGTTCAATTTCCCTCGGCGTTCCTCACCTGGTCGCATCAAATTGCAAATGCTGCAATCCGCGATTCCGTCCCAGCTCCCACCTTCGAACGAAAGATTTTAGAGGGGTTTAAGTTTTAACGCTAACAGCCTGAAGCTAAACTCAAAGTGAAGTTATTACCTGGGGAGAGACGAGAAAGAAATAGGATGGAAGAACCTAATAATGGCTACGACAGCAGCAGCGGGGAGGAAGACGGCGATGCGGCATGGAGAGCAGCCATCGATTCTATTGCCGGAACCTCCAGCTATATCTCTTCGTTCATGAATGGGTTTTCTGCTTCCTCTAAGGAAAAGTCAGCTGCCAAATCTAGGGACCCGAATGAGAACGACGGAGATGATCGAGTGCAGAAACCCCAAACTCAGCAGATGAAGTACTACCAAGTCAAGGTCAAAACTTTCAGCTCCATTATAGTAGCTTTTTATTTTCGTATTGGTGCGTGAGAGTGTGTTTTAAAGTGGCTAGAAAAGAAGAGGAAGAAGATATTTTCGAAATTGGATTAGCCTAATGTAGTTAGTATGATAGTCAAGTTTAAATTGCTTATTAAGTTCATGGTGTTCAGTTTACATTCTGATAATTTCGCACACTCTGCTGCACCTTCTGTGTTAATTTGCTGCTGAATGCTAATTCACTGCAAAAATGAATATTAGATTAGCCTGTCTTATATTGCCATATACCTGGGAAAACATGCACCAGTCATCGACGGATGAAGTCTCATTTAATGCTGAATTTAAATTCAAAAATTGGAAACCAAAGTCAGCATAACTGTTTAGAGCAGAATTTGGATCATACCTTCACTTCTGGAACGATGTGTAGACTTCGAATAAATATAAAACATGTATTATGTGTTTTCTCAACTTATTTAACTACGCTGTCTCGTCTCTATTCTTATTCGCTGATCTCTCAGTGATGATATATTCTGTGTCTGGTCTGTGAACTTTTTTATCCCCTTGCCAGCATGTGTGGAAGCTATTCATGTTGTTGACAGGCACAAAGGCTTTTGAATGACATCTTAGAAAATACATTAGAGATTGTGAGAGAACCTATCCACGTCTTGGATGAAGATCCCAGCACCTATGACGGTGGCATTCGCTTGTTTAAGCATTCTCAACCTGGCATAGTGTTTGATCATGTTGGTAAGTTATGCTTGTGCTCACTCGTTTGCATCTAATCATGACTGAAATAACAGCGGTACTTGCTTGTTATGAATGTTTGATATTCTTGGCTTTGGTAAGTCTGTCTGGTTCCTGTTTTTATAAATTCTTATTCTTAGCAACGCCTGCAAGATTCATCACCGCAAAAGGATCATGGTGATCTGGGGGCTTTATGTATTTGGAGGTGTTAACCACTTTTTCTTTAACGAAGACACACTATCTTTCACTCTATTTTCCACATGCTTCTAAAAGAGTCTGAAATATAAAACAAGTTTTTCAACGTTGCTGCTTTTTCAGAACAAAGGACAAACACCTAAATGTGAACACTAACAACTGGAGCGTAGATCATCATGTATCCCCTTTTCCAGTGTTAAATCTATTTCTTGTTAACGTTATAACATTATAGTTTGTCACTTTCAGTTGCACGTTACTTTCTGATAATATCGCATTTGCTGTACTGCTTGATAATTGACGATGAGAATCTGTGCTAGTTAGCCCACTAGGAATCCAAATAAAAGAGCAGTATGCTTGGAGCTTCTTCTTTAACACTCTGATCTGGCCCAGCTGGTTGATCAAAAAAGGGAACAATGTTCCAGGTTATCTGGACCATATATTTGTGTAAGTTGAGCAAATCAAAGCTACTTAGCACAGGCTTGTAGAAAAACCCTCAGTTTAATAAACAGTTGGTTTACTAATGTAATATGTTTACATCGAATTATTGATTTAAGGAATTAAAAACCGAGCTTTAATGTTGAACTCAATGTAATATGCAACCATTTTGATTGCTACTGAACTGATTGTACATTCTCAAGTTCTGATGCCATTAAAGGAGTGCAGTGATTCAAGAGGTGTCTTGTGTTTTCCTTTTTATGTTAAGATTGTAGGAGGATTGAAAAAATAAACTGCGATGTAACATTATCAAATTGTATTTGCACGTATGGCTAAAAATCATTCTTTATGTGACTGGCTGCAGATGAACCCCAACCTCCGAGGAAAAGACCTAAAATACTTCCTGGAGAAGAGATCGATGAGAAATCAAAGAAGGTCGTCTAGCCCATCTGTGGATTTCTTAATGCTTATTTATTTTCTTCGTTTATAATGTCAGCTATTTTCTTAACGAGTACATGGTGCCTCAACAGTTCAAAAGACGGATTCTTGCTGTAGCTGTTGATGGGAAAGATTTAATAGCTGCAGCAAGAGATGCATGCCAGAAGTCATTAGCTAAACTTGAAGCTAGAGAAGCAACAGCAAAAGCTGCGGCCAAGAGAGAGGAGGAAAGGGTTGAAAACTTGAAAAGGGTTAGGGGAGAAAGATGGCTACCCTCCATGGCCAAAGAGATGCAGGTTAAAGGGGGTTCGAAAATGAGGATTTTAAGCATTTCCCCGTGGTAACATCAGATAAAATTATGCTGTGATGGACCTCTATCTCTATGTTGTTGAAGGATGGGGTTTCTTTTCTATTAGTTTTCATCTTGTTCCAAGGTAACATCAGTTGGCAAAAAGTAGAAATCACATTTAGAAATAGATGAAGCCCGAATCTTGTAACTAATGTAACCCATTTTTAGGGCCATGAACTGATGTAACCCTACTACGGGGTTTCTCCCCCTTGAAGCGTGCCATACGGCTAGTCGGCTACATCTATAGATGAAATTATTTGTCAGGAAAACATTGAATAGTGAGCTACTTTAGAGTAAGAAATTCTATCCCAAACGACGTGGCAGCTTAAGTTAACATTTTTTCCTCGTTTAAGATGAAAATATGATATGATAACAGATTAATAATAAATTAAGCTGCCTCAAATCGTAAATAAATAGTCTTTCATATGTTCACGATTATATTATAATTATAATACTTGCTAAATCTTAAACTTGATTTTGAAGTCAAAAACAAGAGACTTAGGATGGGTTTGTTATACATTATAAGGTGTGATTGTATAAGTTTGTCCAGTATAATTTATTTTTATTTAGTGTTTGATGTATATATTACATTAGATAAATTTTATACAATTAAATTTAATCAATTTTATTTAATATGATTTATTACTGTATTAATAATTTGTCCCTTTTATTTTGATTAGACATAATGGTATTATTAAAGGAATAAATTAATTTTTAACCTAATGTAATTTTTATAGATAAAATATAATAAAAAATTAAATCAAAATTATTGTTAATTAATGTTATTGAAAATTTTTGGGTAAAGTACTATCATTTTTAGTGTCTTACTCATTTAATTAATTAAAAATATTAAAAATTATAAATATAATTAATGATGTAAATATATATATATATATATATATATATATATATATATATATATATATATATATATATATATATATATATATATATATATTAAAATTCATAATAAAAAAATTTAAAAATAAAACTCTATTATCAAAATTATTTTTGTTAAAAGTAATTTTTATATAATACAAAAATTTTAAAATATTATATAATATTAAATTTTTATTATCGCTTGTTTGTCCTATTAAATTTTATCATGTAATATCATACTTTATCCTATCAGAACACATCCTTGGCTTTAAGATAAGGAGCAGCTCCGCGTCCAAAGCACTAGATTATTACCTATCATTTAAGCAAATGCAAAGGATAAAATGTACACTTCTCTTTTTGTAATTCCATCTCATATGCATGAGCTGGTCACTGCCTTCCGATGTCCAAGATAACGTTAACTAAGGCCCAGAACTAGAAGAAAACAAAAAAAAGGAAACATCGCGGAAGCAACGGTCTCTTTATCTGATGTGAATACAATACGGCTTTAAAAACAAGAAAAAAGCGAAGCACTCGCTGCTCAAAGGCATAACAGAAGAGTTGAAAGAATTATCGGAGGTGATTGATGGCCCATATGGTAGCGGTGGTGGTTGAAGGTGTGGCTGACTTTGTCAGAACGCTTTGGAGTCTTCAAGAGCGTCGGTGCTCTATTACTTTCAACATGGTCAGCTCTGCTCTGCTGTCAGTAACTATGGCCTTAATGCTCTGTTTCTTGTCCATTCATACACAAACTCGAGGTGATATGGTCTTCGCCACTTTCTGATGTGCTTCTTCTACCATATCCAATATTAATCAGTTTGTGATATCTTTGCCAATTTGACGCCCTTACCTTCGATTATAGTGCAATTTGGCGAATGTAAATTTCTTATTTTAGCTCCTCATCCTACATTATCCTCACTACGTCATGTCCATCTTAACGTAAAATAGAATCAGGAGAGATTATAAGCAATCGGTTTGTCCCATTTTCTGTCTTTCGTTGTTAAGAAATTATAGGATAATATTATAAATATTATTAAATTTTTATTGTTTTTTGAGATATAGACTCCCGTATTACTAATTATTAGGTTCATATTTGGAACCCACAACCAGATGAGGTGAAGGAAGGGATAAATTACCATTGTGTTCTCTATTAGCGCAAACGCACTAGCTTTGCCTGATCGGTACTGGTACTGGGGCTCTTGTTTTCGGAGAAAAAGAGTCCCTGCATGCCAACATCCCCATCCCACAAATAATGGATTTTCATTATTTTAGTGGCCCACGTACGAGAAGACTTATCAGTTTTATCTATTGGAAAGTAAATACCAGGATTGGATTTTTCTCTTCATGAAAGATCCGGCTTTTAAAACTAGATATCATACATAATTATTTTCTTCAAATCATGCTCTCTCTCTCTGTTGTTAAATATTATATATACATAGAATCAGCTTTGATGAATCATTTGCTGGATCATTCCATGTTTTCGGGAGAGTATCTACCTCCACTGTACCAATGGTCTTCAAACTAACATTTGTATTGTTATAGAAATATCAAAAAGAAAGAAAGAAAGAAAAAAAAAAAAAAAAAAAGGCCTCGCATTATCGGTTACCAGTTGAACGCAGGGGAAATGTCGGCTGACGAACAAATTTTCACATACGGTCTATGTATTCCACAACAGGCATATTCACCTAACAATACAATCACGTATATATACTTCTCCTTACTCCCTTTCTTCTTTATCAATCAACAACTCCTTCCACATGACCCTACACTCTTATTTCCTTCTATATAACGAATATAAAGATCACCACGTGGCTTTTAGAAGACACTGGGAAGTGACATTGATTCATCAAATAACCAATGAATCTGAAAACCTGCTTCATAAGGAGCAACTCAATCAAAGCAATTGGCATTTGATGGAAGCAGATATCCATGAAAGAAGATTGGTTCCCTTGCCGAAGGAAGAAAGACAGTGGGGAATGAATCGATTCATCGGCCGACTATTGAACAGATGTGCAGGAAACGATGATTTCCTGCCAGGAAGAACCATTATCTTTATTTGTTGTGAGTTTTGTTTATACAAAACATTACCTACAACGAGAAGAAAGGCCTCTCTCAAGCAAGTCAGGCCCACAGGTATCCATTCTCCTCCAAGTAAGATATTACCTTGTCTGCCATATCACTCGGAGAGAGACAGTCAATTCCATTATGTTGCAATACAACCTGCAAACACAGAGAAGGCTCAGTCTTTTGGACAGACAATGAGCGGTGGAACCATTAACTGAAAAACATGTGTTGAATTTCCCAAGATAAAGATTCATCAGAAGTCTCAACACACAAGCAATAGGCTGGATTAATCCAATGCGACTTCTGGCTGATATGGTAATGCTAGATTCCTTCCATTTAAGATCAGATAGAGATAAATAGACTAACACTTTCATGGATCACCTCACCTACCACCACCAAAGAAAATTAAAAAATAAATGAAATCTGCTATCTTATCCAGGAGCGGCATTTTTATCCTTCAAATCTGGCTCGAAGGCCCCAAAAAAAAGTTAAGAGTAAATTTTTTTAAAAAAAAAAAAAATCGTTTCGCTAAGAGGTTAATATGGTATCTGTTCTTTATTTTGTTGGTCTTAAACAAGACTGACTTATATACAGCGCATCGATACAAACCTCACAATCATGTGGTGGTTCATATGGGTCGTCAATCCCTGTGAAACCTGCATAAAATCAAAGAGATATTTCAAATCTATTGGGACAATTGATACTTTACAGTGTCAATAAGCAGCGAAAAATACAGGAGAGATAAAATAAGCATGATATATCTTTCTGGAGCCGATATAACTAAATAACAACCATAACTAAAACATGGTTTATACTCGTAATAGTCACATAACATCAGCACACCTTTGATCTTTCCAGCTCGAGCAAGCTTGTAGAGGCCCTTTGGGTCTCTTGCTTCACACACATGTAGTGGGACGTCTATGAAAACCTAGAACAGGTGAGCATCATCAGTTTGGCATCGAACAGAGTTCAGCAATCTTACTGTACCTTCTAGTTCTATCAGATGCATAACTACATGCATAATTTGGATCATCGCAATAAGAAGCATATACCTCAATAAAGTCTCCTTCGGGCAATAATGCTCGACAGGCATCTCTATCCATTCGATAGGGTGATATTAAACTAGTAATGCAAATAACGCCAGCATCAGCAAAGAGTTTTGCTACCTCACCTGAAAATTATTAAATCATGACGTTAAAAAAATATTAAAATAGAAACCTGGAATATAAAGAAAAATATTTGTGAAGAAAAACAAATATGTAGACATATATATGTAGTAACTCACCAACCCTTCGTATGTTTTCTGAACGATCTTCTGCTCCAAAACTAAGATCACAGTTTAGACCATGCCGAATATTGTCACCATCAAGGACATAGCTCAGTTTTCCTCTGGAGTGCAAGCCTCGGCTCAAAGCACACGCCAGAGTGCTTTTCCCTAATATCAATTCCTAATAACTAAGTGAGAGATAAATGGTCCCTGAAGAAACTAAACATGTTTGCTTTCATTTTCATCATTCACCATGAACGTAACATTCTATAGCAGTGACAATTATAATGGAAAAGAAACTTGACAACTGCTTCAGCAAACACCATGCTATACTAAATTATTAGAATTACATGAGATCATATAACAACCCTTGAGATTCTTGGAATCTGGCGTTCACTTAAGATCACCATGAGTATAATATGAAAATAGGCGCCTGGAGCTTTTCGTTTGACGAGGCTCCACTATGCCTTGACATGTCTTATTTGAAGCATCTACATGCAATTTAAATCAGAAGAAGGAAATCTAAAGACCAATCTAAGATAGAAGAATTTATTCACATTTTTCTACCTCCTGCATACAATAAGCAGAGAAAAAATAAAAGTTTAAGATTTGAAGAAAGAACATTCATGTAAAGTTAAATAAGCTCAATTTGATTTTACATGAACCAATTCCCTGTGATGAGTTCAAGTTTAGTAACTTAAAGCTAAGCATGGGAAACAAACAGTGGATCTTGATTGAAAGGTAGACACGCAAAAATTGGTACTTCGGACAATGCTGATTACAACAGCGAAACTTACCCGGATTTTGAGCATGAATACTTATTCCACCTAATCTCTAGGCCTTCGTGAATTTTTTTTTACATGCACATGTCAATTTCATATATACACTGAAAACCTGTATAATGCTGCTGTTATATTCAAGTAAAGTTGTCGGGTAAGGAGCGTGTTGCCTATCATTCCTATCAAGAAAAATAAATTGGAATATTGAATATATTTAAGAAAAGATGCAGGGGATGGTGCATACTAAAACAAGATGTCACATTTTAGAACAAATATAAAGGAAGCGCATTTACCAAACCAAAATGAATGCTCACTACTTCGGCCAATGTAAATAATGTAAGAAAACAGGTTGCATATAACTCATATACGGCGCCATAACTAAAGAGTCAAATCACCGTTGGAAACCTGGTGGTATGTAAGATTGAAAAGAAAATGCCAAAACTACTTTTCCCCACAATTTGTGCCTTCAACTCTGCTTGATATGGATGAACTAAAAGCAAATATTACGAAAATGCAGCTATTTTATAGTCAACTATATTTCACAAACCTGAACCACTGAGACCAGTTAACCAAATGACACAGCCTCTTTGCTGAAGCAGTTGTTGTCTGTCACCTTTTTGAATCGGACATTCATGCCACAAAATGTTTGTTGAGTTCCCAAAGGTTGAAATCTGACGGAATTTCTTACCTAATTAGATAACAAGATGATTATACGTACAAAGAACTTGGTGAAATTACCTAACTCAACATTCTTGAGAAGCAAAAAAGTGCCAACTAGCCATGTACTAAGAAAAATTGACAATAAAGCGCTAGACAAGCATTTCAAAGAAAAAATAAAATAAAATCGGATCTTGTTACTGGTCAATTTCCGAGAGAATCTGAAATTAAAGATGGTACCATTAAATGCAGGACTGTCATCATTCGCAGACGAGTCCTGATCCTCCTTTGCCTTAATTGGCTTGAAGTAGTTGGACTTCAAGTTGCCAGCAGAGTTGTCCGAGCTCTCACGGGAACATTCATCAATCAAAGAAGCGCCATAGTCTTCCTTCGCCTTAATTGGCTTCAAGAGGTTCAACCTCACACTACGACCATAGAGCCTCAAGCTTCTACGACTACGGTCTAACCCAGTCACATCTACTCCACAGAGCTTCATAAACCCTAACGCCGTTGGCGACGGAGACCTCACCGACAGTCCACATTCGAAGTCCTGATTCAATACGCAACTCGTCGGTGATAGCAGTGCTTGAATGGTGTTCATCTTCGCTTGGTGAATAAGAAAATTAGGCGCTAAAATTGAAGAGACGGTGGTAAGAATTTGAAAGCAAGGAAAGGAGGGTGAACTGAGGAGGCGTATTTTGAAGCCCGGGCAAAGGCGCCGTAACCGTTTTCAGTTATTATAACTCGATACATTCTCCATGCTTCTACTATTTATAGAATCCGCCGGTCTTGCCCATAGGCGATACGGAGCGTATTATGCCTAATTATATTAGTATAGTTGATACTTAATTACATCCATCACATCCAAAAATCTCAGTCCATAAGCGAGTGATGTCGTTTATTAAGTGGTGGAAGATAGAGAATGATAGCGGACCTAGGGATCTGAGAACTGCATCCATGCGTGCCCACTATACGGCAGTAAATAAATGATCCCTGACATGGATAGGGATAGTGGAGGGATTGGTGTAAAGTGAGCTCAAAAGTTATTAGGCATTTTGCATGTGCCACCTCAGCGTATATCTCTTTCATTTGTTCTCTGCTATCAATTACATTTCCACCCAAATGTTTTTGTTCAGGGAAATGGTAGCTGCATTATTGTTTACTACATTTATAAGGGTAGAATTATATATATATAAAAAATATACATTACCAAATATTTGTATAATATGACTAGTTTATTTATGACTTGATATATGGACATTCATTATAGTATTTTATTATGGCATCTGGAAACTTTTTCTATGCCCACGTGTTTTCAACTATCCATGCATATTATTAGCTACATGCCCATTAAAGACAATAAATAGTAAGTGATCAGTGATGCATAGCTCTTTTTCAAAAAAGTTAATTGTATAAAGAAAGTACTTTTGAGAGTTTGTGGTTAAAAAAAGTAATAGAGAGTTGGGAAGAAATATTAGCATTTTAACCAATGAATGTTGGCCCAAGATAAGAGATTTGATCAATGAGTCTCATTTACCTTGTTTATTATCACGAATAAGATTTTTATACAAAAACATTAGCTATGAGCCTTATTTAATCCACATTTATAGGATTTTTTTATTTTTATTTTTCTGGTAATTGAGTATTGACTAATGACTAATTCAATTTGAAAACATTTATATAACTTAAGCTTCTTGGTGAGTTTTGATGTTGGAAGGGTAATAGCTCCCTCCGTATAATTTGGATTTTCTGCTCTCATCCTCATGAGTTATTATCGTGTACGCAAGCGGACCAGCCATATTTCATTTGGTGTGATTCTCATGCTCTCATTTTGGTTGGTTCCATTACTTCCAGATAATTTGAAACCACGTAAGCGAACTGACTAGCAATTCAACAAACAAAAGTGAGCTTCAGATTCAGTTTGCAGCTGCATCACGTGTCCATCAACCAGAAATAAAATGGAAAAAAAAGAATCCCAAGAACAAACAGTAGTAGCTAGTAATACTGAACTACAACAAGCATTTTAAACATGGTGTTTCAAAAAGAAAAAGAAAAGGGAAGGAATGGATCTGCTACTGCCTGAAAAAGGTTGCTTTTAATGTTTTCCTAAATATTAACTCGTTGAAATATTCTACATACGATTCTTTGTATGTACTGCTGCGTGTCAGCTCTGCTTCAATTGGATACCCGGAAAGCATTCTTGAGTCCCTTCATCAACCTCTGACGAAAGGTCTTATTGATCTTTCTACTTCTAGTGCTTGTTTCAGTATCAGCATCGCCTGAGGCTCCAGATGAAGAACACCTCATCCCCAGTGAATGGCTTTCTTCTCCTCCTCTGCTATCAAATCGAAAATTTGACGACGAAACTGAACCTCTTTCACCTCTCTCTATCTTACCTTTCCCTCCTCTTCCCACGTGATGAAAACTCACAGAACGTCGAGAGTCCAGCACACTATTATGGTTAATGCTCTGCTCCTCGTCACCTTGACGATCCAGCAACAGCTTCTTCATCGCACGAAGCTCTCTTTCCAGGCTTTGAATACGACAGCTCGTGCAGTCCATCACGGTCTTCAGCTGTGCAGCTTGGCAAAAAGCTGTGTCACGATGCAGATATTCCCCTAAACTCATGCTCGGTCTTGATATTGAGTCTTTGGAACGGTGTCCTCCCCTGCTGCCGCTAACAGGTTGAGCATCCGTAGCCGCCGAGATGATTGAGTGGCGAGTCTTGAGCTGCTCCACCAGCATGGCTCGGACTATGAATCTCAATGGCATCATTGGGTTTTGAACACATTCTATCAGAGTTTGAGGTGAGAGCTTCGTGCAGTCTATGCAGTTGCTTATTTGTGTTCTCTGTTCCTCTGTCAATTTCCCAAACTTGTTCTCCTTCAATTAAATTATAAAATAAATAAATAATAAATAAACAGGAAAATTCGTTGGAAACGACAGCAGCACACCTGAAAACGGGAAATGACACGCGGCGAATCATAATTGGATACGAGGGTTGACACTTTAGAGTATGGTGTGTTGGCGTACCTTGAGATACAAATAGACGATCTTGTAGAGGGCATCGTGGTTCCTGAGCCGTCGGCTCATAGACTCGGCGATCATTTGAAAATTTTCGGGATTCAACTCAACGATGTCGTCAAAACAAGAAGTAACATCTCTGTCGTAGCCATGGTTTGCTGAAATCAGCGTTTCCATGCATCTGCTGACTAGAGACGCTGTCGTTTCGGCATCGGGAAGCAGAGCCAGACTCGAACGGAGAACCATGGACGTGTAGTCTTGGTTAATGCTAATAACTTGACGGAAATATGTTTCCGTTATCTGCCTGAGATTTTCATCATCCTGGCCTACGGCTTCCGTCATGCCCAGCAATTCCGCAGCTGTTAAGAGGGCTGCGACATTGGCCGGAGTTACCTGGACATTGTGACTGTAACAGAAATCGGCTACTGCAGCGAATGTCTCGGCATCTATGTTTAGCAGAGGGGAGAGAGTGAAGTCGGAGACCTGTGCTAGACGCAGTTTCAGATATGAACTTCGTTCTGTTAAAGGACCCTATAAAACGATTGAGGAGACAATTAGACATGGCGTCATTTCGTTTACAGCACAAAAGCGCTGCACATATTTTAATGCAAATTATTATTAAAGGAGTGTCCCTTCGTGTTGGGGTTTATAAAGGCAGAGAATTGAAACTGTTGTGTTCTAAAAGCATCTTAAAACTAGGACTCTGTTTTTTTGAGGTTCAAGGAAAACCTCTGAAAATCAGATAGCTAAAAAAAAAAAAAAAACTTTAACATCCACTAATCATTCACCTTACTAACAGACCCAAATGTACACTTCATTTCTAGTCTCTAATGTGTGGTTCAATGATCTAGTAGCATGGTAGCATCAATGCTATTGTACATTCCTTCGAACTGTCTGTGTTCACGAGTATATATGACCGTTTGGCAAAAATCAACCTTGTGGAAAAGGACATTTCTAGATCAACATACCTTGTGCAGATGAAAACATGTTCCTTGAACACGTATCAAGGTGTCTGGTTCATGGCCGGTTGCCAGTGACCTGACGAATTCATAGTATTCAACAGCAATATTAAAAAAAAAAAAAAATGACAACTAGTCTGTTGACAGTATTTGATATTTTAAAAGGAAAAATAAAATGAGAAAGAAGGAGAAAAAGAATTACCAAGCCTGTATTCTAGAGTTGAGAGGAGTGGAAGGAGAGCAACTGTTTGGTGAGAGTGAAAGAGAGGGAGAAGGAGAAGATGCAGAGGCAAACTCACAATCTTCATAGATGGTCTGAACAAACTCTAAATGTTTCCCACCCATCATATATGCTACTCTTCCTTGAATCTCAAAGAATGAATGCTGCTGTTATTACCATTAGGGTTTAAGGGACGGATGAGAAATTCACTGTCAGTGCCATAAATTCAGTTTGGGAAGCGCATTAATGGCATGCATGTGATGACTCATAAATGCCACCTTAATCAGTTCGTTGTCTTTCTTCCTCTCTAGGTCTACACATGTAGTATACAATAATATTTTTTGTTATATCTGAGTAAAATGTTCGAATATAAATTACACCAGCCATTGAGAATATGAACCAGCAAATCGTGAAACTTGGACAAAATCATTAGGGTATGCATTGAACTTTTTAAGAATTAAAGGAAAAAAAAAATAGAAAAGTTAAGATACAACATAATTCCTAAATGGCATTAAGATTATAATAATGGTAAATAAGAAATATTTGAAAAAATTCTAATGGCCATCGAGAGATATTCCTAATAAATAATTAAGAATACTTTTTGGGCCCGTTTGAGGGTTATCAGGGGGGATTAATTTGGGCTGGTGCAATCGTGCAAAAATGATTCCCCCCTTATCAGATTGATTGCTTTCTTATTATTTGCCCAAAAAAGAACTGTAAATTGTAGTGCCAAATTGGGCCTTCTAGTTCATTTGGACCATATTGGGCAGTGCTCGATCTAGAAAGTTGGGTGGGTCTCCAACTGTTTAATAATGGGCTCAATGTTTGTACCAAATTAGAGAGCCCAGTTTCCCATGCGTACTTTTCAAAATTTGGGCATTGTTTGGTGGGCCTCCAAGCAAGTCCAGTATAAAACGACGTCGAGAAGTGGAGGGAAAAACCCTAATCTCCCTCAAGCTAATCTATAAATTTCAGAAACCCTAACTTTGTCATCCTCATTGCCGTCAGGCAGTATAGGTAAGAGAATTCCCTAGCAGGAGATCTTCCTCCAGAGAGAGCGAAAATGAAGTACAATCCTAGGGTTTCAAGCTCTCGCCGCAAGAACCGAAAGGCCCATTTCACGGCACCGTCGAGCGTTCGCCGTGTTCTGATGAGCGCTCCTCTCTCCAATGACCTCCGCTCCAAGTACAACGTGCGGTCCATGCCAGTTCGTAAGGACGATGAGGTTCAGGTGGTCCGCGGCACTTACAAGGGGCGTGAGGGCAAAGTGGTACAGGTCTACCGCCGTAAATGGGTTATTCACATAGAACGGATTACTCGTGAGAAGGTTAACGGCTCCACCGTTAACGTTGGGATTAACCCATCGAAGGTCCTTATCACCAAGCTGAGGTTGGACAAGGATCGCAAGTCGTTGCTTGATCGCAAGGCCAAGGGACGTGCCGCTGCCGACGACAAGGACAAGGGCGCAAAGTTCACGGCTGAAGACATAATGCAGACAGTGGATTAGAGGGTGAAAGTCTTCATAGTGCAATTTAATTGTGTTTTAGTATTCACTTTTATTTAAGGGTCTTGTGTTTTTGGATCTAAAAGAATTTTGGATATTGAAAGTTTATTTTAATGATATGTTTTGACATTTCTCGTGATAATAATTGCTTAATTACGTATTTAGTTCCGTTCTTTTCGCTCTCGAGCTCCGTTTTCTTTCTGAGTTTTTTCTTCTTTATAAGAATGCTAAGGAGTGTCTAGGTAGTGATCTCCTCATGACGAAGAGGATATGTGGTGGTCAGATCTAATGCCCAAATTACATCAGTGGTGGATCTAATTTCTAAGTGGAGAATTGTTCCTTCTTCATACTAAGAACTATATAACATCTATTAGTGAAACCTAGTACTCATCAATTATTTGGTTATGGCTGATTTATGTGTAGCTATTCCACATGGCGACTTATTTCGTATACGTATACTTGTGCGTTTAAATATTGCTTGTAGTTGGGTTTTCTTGTCATATTTAGTTCATATTTTTGGGACTGTTTTAATGATGTTCTTACAATATTTTACAATGAAGACCTGAATGTTTGCCTCTGATCAGGTGTCTCCTGATAATTTTTTTCCGTAGTTATGGTGGAATTTGATAGATCATTTTATGCTTTTAGTGAAATCAGTGTCTTCTGTCATGGTCTGCTGATTTAGTATGTTTTTCGGTATCTTTGTTACATGTTGAGATATCATTTAATGATTAATTGAACTTTTGAGATATCATTTGCCTTGCATAGTCTTCAAGTGGAAGAGTAAGGTAAAATTGTTTGTTTCAAGTTTTCAATTGTTTTGAGATACAGTGTTTAGTTCTCTTATTTCTCCCCCACTCATGGTCTTTGCACAGATACAAGTTCATCATACTTTTGAGATACAGTGTTGCCTTAAGTTTATTTTGAAAGACTTGTATATGGGGAAGCATCCGTTTGCCTATAGCTTGGCGGAGTTGTTTCTTTTGAAGGTGAATGCCAATGTCCATCATTGTCGTTGCCATTCCACCAACTTGGTGTAAAGTCCATATTAGCTATTGAGAAGTGTGGCCACTGCTAGATACCTCAGTGGACTTGACTTGTTTTCTCAATACCTAAAGCTCCGACGCACTGCTAAACGATTTCAAGTAACAGTAGTTCACGTCCACCAATGCCTTGTGGGAGGTCCAGGTCCTAAAATAAAGGGCTGTTGGTGGGAAACTCACGCTTTTAAACGCTAATCCATCCCTTTTGAGTTTTCATCCACAACAAATGAAAACACTTGGAAATAAGGGCAGTTTGAATTCTTGTGAAACATAAACCACATAATCAAAATATCAATGTTGATATGGTTGTGATTCCTTTGCAGGCTCCTTTGCAAAATCTTCTAAATATTTTAGATTTCTTGAAAATCAATAGGCTTTCTGCCTTAGAGTAAAAGAAATAAAAGTTTCAGAGGCACTTAAATGTAAACCACGTCTGCTCTAGATTCTACAATACGATATGGATAGGTAACATCCCGAACTTAGCTATTTTTGCACTTTGAAAAATCCCGGGAAAGAAACAATCAATCTGGAAATTATGATTTTGAGAAATACAATTCAAATGTCGGCCAAAGCTCCTCCATGCCGAGAACAAGACTTATGCCTACTACAAGAAAGCATAAAGCACAGCGAGAAATGGGAAAAAGAACACATGGGGTCTATTTCAACTTCAAGATATCAGCATATTTCATCCACAGCAACCTCCAGACACTCATCTGTGGAACTACTTATTCTGCCCTCCCTTCGAGGACCAGCCAAAAAAATCAGGAATTTCAACCATGCATTAAACAAAGAGAAAAATCTTCAAGGTTTGAGAGCAAGGGCTAACCCAAACTTGGGATGTTTATCAAAGGCCTTGGTGTCAACCTCACCAGAAACTGTAAGCAGTGACTTTGGTACGACCTCATGCTGTACAAGGACCCCAAGCTTTCCATTGTTGTTGAGTTTTGCCTTCACCTGTGTCAGATGATCAACTGCAAATGAACCTCCAACAGTGAAAGTGTTCTCATTTGTGGAAAACTTTCTGGTGATTTCTCCAACAGCAGCACTCTTCTTAAGTTGGTCTAGATAATGTACGTAAGATGCCCTAATGCTGTCTCCCTTGTCGCCACTAAACGGAAAGGGTAAAACAAATTTCTAAAGTATTCAAAATGATTGGAATGACCAGAGACCTAGAACAAAGGAAAAGTCATCTTGGAAACTTACAGAATTACGAAAGCAGATGAATCAGACCTCGTCACATTAACCCCAGCAGTGTATTTAGTAAAACTACCAGATGATGTGTCGTAACCTGCTTCAGCACCAAAATAAATGCTTGGTGTACCAATGGTGGCGGAAACATCAACAACAGGGGACTGTTTCAAGGCAATGGCCGTTGTTAAGGTAGCATGGTCATGAAAATATTGAACCGCTAACTGCCACAGACAGAATAAGTAAATGTTTAGAAACAACACTGAGTAACCAGTTAGTCAAGATTTTCATAAAGAAGATGCAAACTACTGTACCTTTCCAGAATTGTAATCAAAAAGCTTAAATGAAGCAATAGTCTTGGTGGATGGAAGAATGTCTGTGAATGTTAGGGTTGTGGCAATCTGCCAAAAACGAGTGACAAAATAAGAGAGTATACTCAATAAGAATATACACTGTCTGATATCCAACAAACAAAGCAACCCACGTTTGATTCCGTGTCAAGTTTGACATGAATAATACTGTTCTTATGCTTGTATTGGGCTGCCAAATCCCCAGTTGAGAGTCCTCCTTTCTTCACAGCGGTTGAAGTTAGAGCCTGAAAAGAGAAGAAAAAAAAAAAAAAAGACTAAGCGGTTTGTGATAATCCTTGAAAATCATTACAGAAATATACAGTTCGGAATGATCTATAGTGGAAAATCCTAACAATGATTCTCCAGAATTTACGTATTCAACATAAACTTCAGTTATACAGAAGCCAAAACTAATTTCAAATCACTTGGTCCGACTTACAAACTATACATACATTGACTTGCTTGCCCTTCACATACCCAATTTATTAGTCATCCTTCTTTTTATTCTCAACCTCAGTGGTCTATTCTGAGTAAATCCTTTAAAGTTTTTCTTGTTTTGTAATAACAAGAGCAGCTTTTTTATCGCGCGGTGTCAGCATTAGTGAAAATATTAAACGTGTTCATTTCGCCTCCGGATCCATGTTTCTTCTTTCCATGATTTCCAGAAGGCATCAAGACATCAACATATTAATAAAAGTAATCTATCACATCTAAGAAAACAGTTGCTTCGAGTTAAGGAACTTAAATCGATGATAGGCTTCATTTAATAGAACTACGTGATATTTTGAAACAACAGGACCCATTCTTATTACTAACAATAAGCAAAAGTACAAACAGGTCTGAGCAGAGAAAACACCTATAAAAACACCCTACACTACACTTATTCAGTTCATTTCCAGAAACCTGTGATTTTTGTCAATGCCCAAACCTATTTACTTAACATTAAAAATCTAATCTGAAGTGGGCCATGCCTTGTTAAATTATAAAGAACAACAATCAAATTCAGATAAATCAATGTCTCCGGATGCAACATCATTTTTCCATCTCACCTGGACTGAATGCTAATAACTATATTCATATGCAGGGTAAATACCACATGCAACAAATCAACATCACATTGGATCTCCATCACAAAGTGGATGCAGACCGATTGCTAAAAGTCATAAGTCTAGTCATAATTAAGCTTACTACGGATTCTCACAAGTAAAGTCACAAACGTATGGCAACAATAATGAAATGTCCGAAGATTGCAGGAAACGATCCAAAGATAATATAAAACAAAAAAGAAAAATTTTAACAGAATAATAACTAATGCAAAACGCTTTCAAAAAAAGGATAGTTTAATGGAACCGATAAATTGACCGTAAAATAACATAATTTATCATCAAAATCATAAATAGATGGAAGAAGCTAGAATTCATTGCCCATACCACTCCGGCGTCAGTGTAAGTGGAGACGGTGAGCTTCTGATCGGAGCTGTAATCCTTAGTCAAAAGATCTAGGAGCAACAACAAATCAATTTAGTCTTCCCTTTTCAGAAAGTGTTGCAAATTCAGTGAAATTAAATACATAAGTTCGTGTCGTAATTCAATCACCTTTGGCTTTCTTGCCAATATCGGAGAACAGACCTGGTCCCTTGCTCATGTTCGCAGGCTCAAGCAGAAAGGGAAGAGGGATAGAGATCTGTTGGACGCACTTAGTATGAGACAAAGAAGCTGGGGTGAGGAGACGACGGTTTCTCTGATGCGCGTTATCACCGATTTACCATGATCCCAATCAGTTTCAGCCATTGATCTGCGAATATCAGAATATAAGAATACCATCCACGTTCATATCTACCTTCCCGGGACTTGTTACAGTTACACAACAATGACAAGCGTCAGTATCACTATGCTCAGCACTGTTTCTAGTTAATTGAGGGTACATATTATTTTTGTGCGTATAGCTGAATTTTGATAACTCAACTAATACAAATATTCTGACCGAAAAAACTAATATGACATTTTTAGACAGGATCAGTTTGTATAATTTTTTAAAGATAGCATAAATATGGAATTTTTTCTCAAATAAATTTATTTTGTTTATCAAAAATAATATAATGCACTTAGCAAATAACCTTGGTGGCACAACAAAAATTGAGGTGAAAAGATGTGCTGGCGAAAAACAATGGAAAAGGCAACGCTGATTGATTGATTCGTTAGAAGGTGAGCTTTAAATTAAATAAATGTGCAAACTAGTTAAATAATTCATGCTTTCCACTTAGAATAAATCTTTGTTGATTGATTCCTTATTAAATGCATCCTGGCGCGTTAGATGTCTCCGCGTCAGGTAGAAGAAACATGGGAAAATAAGATGCAATGAATTTCATTGACATTGACTTTCCTTTGAGTTCTGGATATATTCCTCTTTTCACATTCCCATATTCCACATTCCTACTTAATGTACTTGTAAAATCCGATCACGCAATTTCATTAATATAATTTATGAAACAAGATTTCACATATAAAGTATAATATAAGATTTTGCTTCAATGCACCCGTGAAAACACGTGATAAAGGCTCTTATGTGATGTGTTTCAAATAAGAGATTTTTTTTTTTTTACAATTTTAAAAAATAATTTTTATATTTTAAATTAAATAAAATTAATTTTTACATTTTAAACTTAAAATATAAATAAAAAAATATTTATTTTTATTTTTAACTTGAAACTTTTAAAACTTTGGCTGACAGATGTCGATCAAGGCTATTGATTGGCTTTGATCATGTGTAAAAAGGAGTATGAATCTTGTACACTAAAACTAAAGTAAGAAAAAGAGAAACACCGTAAAAAAGAGAAACCAACGGATAAGTTTAACTTTTATGTGAGTTTTTTTTTTTATTGTGGTTCCGTGGGAGAAGATCCATTTTCGTCGTGGTCCCGTTCGATCGCATATGTAACCATCGTCTTAGTCTTCTCCGTGTTCAGGAATCAGACCGCGTAAAAGAAAACGCGTTGTACTTTTTTATTAAAGAAAAGTAAAGCGGCAAAACTAACGAAGTTTCCATTGTTCTTGTAAACGAAAACGAATAATAAAGGCGTTTAATTTTAGTAGCTGCCGTCGAGTCAAGCCCGTTCTATTCGTTCATCCCCTTCCCAAAAATAACAGTACACAAAAGACCATTACTCATTCTCAAGCTTACAAAATTTCGGATCCTCACACGTTTCCTTTCTCTTCCTCTCCTCAATTCATTTTCCACAAAGTTTTCGATTTTATTGGGTCTGAACTCCGTACTTAAAGGAGCTGAATAAATAACATTACTTCTTGTTTTACTTCCCCCACCTAACGTACTCTGTTTTCTCTTTTGGCAACTTGGACGAATGTTCAAAGAAATGGGCATGAAACTTCATGTCTAAAGAGACTGCTGCTGAAGTTATAAGAACTGGGCATAGACCACGGTCAAAATTCATAAGGTCTCGTTCAAAATTAAGAGGGAATCATAAGAGGGGAAACTAGACAAAAGTGCAGAGCAAAGGGTATTGGAGGGTGATGGAGAGTTATCTAAATGATTTTGAAGTGAAGTCTAAGAACTCGTCAGAGGAGGTTCTTAAGAAATGGAGAGATCTATGTGGGGTTGTAAAGAACCCCAAAAGAAGGTTTCGTTTCACTGCCAATCTCTCCAAGCGTTACGAAGCAGCTGCTATGCGTCGTACCAATCAGGTATATCACATATATATTATACATAATCCCTCTTCGTAGTTGATAATAACACTTAGTGAAAGTGAAGTGCGAAACTATGAATAAGGTAGATTTTGTTGCAAAAAATTGGAACTTTGTTCTTACAGCATTGGGAAACAGCAGTTCTCTTCACAACGATTAATTAGTGAGTGTTCTCGCAAAAATATAGTTGTTGCTTCTATAAGGACAAAGCAACAACTTCTTATTACATTGACAGGTACTAAATAATACTTTTAAGTATATAAATGATAATAATAATACTTCTAAATGTATAAATATCTTAATATTGTACATTTATTAGATACTTTCTTAACATTTTTATACATATGTCGTATATACCTTAGAGATATTGTTATTAACACTTATAATGTATATAGACCTATTTCCTTGACTTTATGACTTGTTCATGAATTTCAAAGGTTAATTCCGAGATTGCTGCTTCTTACCCAGAATCTGCAAAAACACAAGAATGTGCCAGATGGAATATGTTTCTCTGATCTTGTTTAAATGGCAGCCAACTTTAATGCGCTACATTCTCTTTGGATTGATAAAGAATTTTAAAAATAATTATTTATGAAATTGCAGTACAAGCAGCGGAAGTTTTTGTTTTAGTAGTTCTTGACTTCCTTCTTATTTTTGCTGTTATTAAGTGGTTGAATGTATTTTCAGTTATTTTTTCTGTACATGGACAATTTTCTTACAAAGGATTTGAAAATTATTGCAACGAATGTTTCCTGGACTTCGTCAAAAATAATAATGCATGATAGAATGTGACATCTCCATGTAGTCTCAAGGACTCTCTGTCTCCTATTGCAGGAGAAGCTGAGGGTTGCTGTTTTGGTTTCCAAAGCTGCATTTCAATTTATCCAAGGTGAGTTTCTCGAGCATTATTCTAAAACTATTTATTTGAGAATCCACATATTTACTTGTCATGGATTTTTGCAGGTGTACAACCGAGTGATTACACTGTACCTGAGGAAGTTGAAGCTGCAGGGTATGATATCTGTGCTGACGAATTGGGGTCTATTGTTGAAGGTCATGATGTAAAGAAGCTGAAATTTCATGGTGGGGTTAACGGAATAGCAGAAAAGATTCGTACATCAACCACTGATGGGCTTAGCATTGACAGCGATTCACTTAATAAGAGACAGCAGATTTATGGAATCAACAAATTTACTGAGAGTGAAGTGCGGAGTTTCTGGGTTTTTGTTTGGGAAGCCCTTCAAGACATGACTCTCATGATCCTTGGAGTGTGTGCTTTTGTGTCTTTGATTGTAGGAATAGCAACGGAAGGATGGCCCAAGGGAGCACATGATGGTCTTGGAATAGTTGCAAGTATCTTATTGGTTGTGTTTGTCACAGCAACAAGTGATTATCGTCAGTCATTACAATTCAAGGATTTAGACAAGGAGAAGAAGAAGATTTCCATTCAGGTCACAAGAAATGGGTATAGGCAGAAAATGTCAATATATGATTTACTTCCTGGTGATATTGTGCATCTTGCTATGGGAGACCAAGTCCCTGCAGATGGACTATTTATTTCAGGATTTTCAGTGTTGATTGATGAGTCAAGTTTAACTGGAGAGAGTGAGCCAGTGATGGTGAGTTCTGAAAATCCTTTCCTTCTTTCTGGAACTAAGATCCAAGATGGATCGTGCAAGATGCTGGTCACCACTGTCGGAATGAGAACTCAATGGGGCAAGTTGATGGCTACTCTTAGTGAAGGTGGAGATGATGAAACCCCATTGCAGGTGAAACTGAATGGAGTGGCAACCTTTATTGGGAAGATAGGCTTACTCTTCGCTGTGATAACTTTTGCAGTTTTGGTGCAAGGATTATTGAGCCGTAAATTTCAAGAAGGAAGATTCTGGATCTGGAATGGGGATGATGCAATGGAGATGTTGGAATTCTTTGCTATTGCAGTTACCATTGTTGTTGTTGCTGTTCCAGAGGGGCTTCCGTTGGCTGTGACATTGAGCCTTGCATTCGCCATGAAGAAGATGATGAACGACAAGGCCCTTGTCCGACATTTGGCAGCTTGCGAGACAATGGGATCAGCTACAAGTATATGCAGCGACAAGACTGGGACACTGACCACAAATCACATGACTGTTGTCAAAACATGCATTTGTATGAATATCAAGGAAGCGAGCAACAAAGATTCTAGTTTGTGCTCTGAAATTCCAGAATCTGCTGTTAAGCTGCTTCTACAATCAATATTTAATAACACTGGCGGAGAGGTTGTCATTAACAAAAATGGCAAACATGAGATATTGGGTACACCAACGGACACTGCAATATTAGAATTTGGCTTGTCACTTGGTGGGGATTTTCAAGCCGAGAGACAAGCATGTAAGCTAGTTAAAGTTGAGCCATTCAACTCCACCAAGAAAAGGATGGGTGTGGTTGTGGAGCTTCCTCAAGGAGGCTTACGTGCCCATTGCAAAGGTGCTTCTGAAATAGTTCTTGCTGCTTGTGATAAGTATATAAACTCCAATGGTGAGGCTGTGCCCCTTGACGAAGCTTCCATCAATCATCTCATGGTCACAATTAACCAATTTGCTAGCGAGGCACTTAGAACTCTATGCATTGCCTATATGGAAATAGGAAACGGGTTTTCTCCACAAGACCCAATTCCTGTTTCTGGATATACCTGCATAGGAATAGTTGGTATCAAAGACCCCGTTCGCCCTGGTGTGAGGGAATCTGTTGCAGTTTGCCGTGCAGCTGGTATCACTGTGCGGATGGTTACTGGGGACAATATTAATACTGCAAAGGCTATAGCCAGGGAATGTGGAATCTTAACTGACGGCATAGCCATTGAAGGTCCGGACTTTAGAGAGAAGAAAATGGAGGAATTGCTTGAACTGATTCCCAAAATTCAGGTGCTTCATGCTTTTTCATACGCACAACATGTTGATTTCTTCAATACTCAATGATCTTTTCACTGACAAAACGTCTTTTTTTTTTTGAAAAAAAGGTTATGGCTCGATCTTCGCCTTTAGACAAGCATACATTAGTGAAACACCTGCGTACCACTTTTGATGAAGTTGTAGCTGTAACTGGCGATGGAACGAATGATGCCCCAGCCCTCCACGAAGCCGACATTGGTCTAGCAATGGGGATTGCCGGAACTGAGGTGAGTGTAATTCAGTGCTTAAACCACTCATTCTGAATATCATGGAATAGAAAAGAAGAATGCCAGAATCTGAATAATTCTGATATGTGCACAGGTTGCAAAAGAAAGTGCGGATGTCATAATTCTGGATGATAATTTCTCCACTATTGTGACAGTGGGCAAATGGGGACGTTCAGTTTACATAAATATTCAGAAATTCGTACAGTTCCAGCTGACAGTTAATGTGGTTGCATTGCTTGTAAACTTCACTTCAGCCTGCACGACAGGTTAGAAGTTGCCATCCTCTTATCTTTTGAACTTTCTTCGAGAGCGATTTATCTTATGATTTTTGTTCTTCAGGGAGTGCACCCCTCACAGCGGTTCAATTATTGTGGGTGAACATGATAATGGACACACTAGGAGCACTTGCACTTGCAACTGAACCTCCAAACGATGACTTGATGAAGCGTGCACCGGTGGGAAGGAAGGGGAATTTCATAAGCAATGTCATGTGGAGGAATGTCTTAGGACAAGCATTGTACCAGTTTATCGTGATATGGATTCTTCAGTCAAAAGGAAAATCGATCTTTCATCTCCAAGACTCCGATTCTGATCTAACCTTAAACACAATTATTTTCAACACATTCGTTTTCTGTCAGGTAAACCTTCTCGCTCAAAATAATATAATGTTTTTTGATATTTCAAATTTGTAGAGCCTAACCAGAAGTTGCGTATGGGTATGGGTATGGGTGTGCAGGTGTTCAACGAGATAAGCTCGCGTGAAATGGAGAAAATTAATGTTTTCAAAGGCATATTGAATAATCACGTTTTCGCGGGTGTCCTCACTGCAACTGTTATTTCTCAAATCATCATAGTCGAGTTCCTGGGAACCTTTGCAAACACAACACCTCTCACTCTGTCGCAATGGTTGATCTGCATATTCATTGGATTTTTGGGAATGCCCATTGCAGCTTTTTTAAAGAGTATTCCTGTCTGAATGAAAATTTCTCAACCAGCAAATGAACCTGTGATTGTACATTCCCTAACTCATTTAATTGTTTATTTTCCACACCAACAGGTAAATAAAGTAGATAACTATTATTTATTCAGTAGCTGACATGTATGTAGCAAATTTAATTCCTTGTTTTCCAAGATTTCAAACGATACTTGAATAACAATTTGCTCGTCTTGCTATTTAAATAAACAAATTACAAGTTGGTTGTTTGTGTTCTATTATGGTTAGTCTAAAATTTTATATTCTTTTCTCTCGCAGTGTGTTGCGTGTAATATTTATATTTCTGATTGAAGGCATAAATTGCAACATGGAACAAATTCTTAATCGCACCTTTCCTTTCCTCCGGTTAACTTAAAATGGCAAGCACTTTATTCAATTTAATTAATTCACAATGGCAGCAAATGAACTTGAGGACAGTAGTAAACCCCTTCGCCGGTTTTCTGTGTCGTTTTGGATGACTGATTTGAGATTGAATCGCATAGAGCGATAGGGAGACAAGAAGATAGTTCTGACGAACGCTTAATGCTATGAATTAGGGTTTTCAGATATGGTTTTGAAGATTTCAGGTTTTGCTTCGTAGCCCAGGAAATAAATTCTTCTGCTCAAGTGAAGACTGGAGATGAGCCAAGTCCCTGCACGTACTGTAAATTTAATGACTGTATATATAATAGTCATTAAATTTCTAAAAAATAAATTTCAATTAAATAGTATAGATACATTCTCTTTTTGTTAAGAATAAGATAGATATTTTAAAGAATTTATATATTTGACACATTATTATTATTATTTATGAGTGTATTTGACACATTATTGGTGTAATCTAAAATTACATAGGCAATTTGATTTTTTTATATTATATAATTTTTTATAACAAACTCTTCATAAAAGTCATCCAGCAAAGATCTAGGGAGATTTAGATGATTTCTATCCGATTAAAAAGTAATAAAATATAAATCCATAGTTATAATCAATCATGTTTCATGATTTATTTTATGTTGGTTAAATTATTTTTTTAGTCTCTATAATTTTTAAAAAGTTAAGTTTTAATCTTTATATTTTTAAAATTTATAAAATAATTTTTATAATTTAAAAAAAAATTAATTTTTCATCTTTATCACTAATTTCCATTAAAACTTTCGTTTTATTCAAATATAACAAAAAGTTAAATTATTTTTAATTCTCATAAAAAATAAAAATTTTAACAAAAATTATGAAAGTTTAATTTTTTTAAAATCATAATAAATATTTTATGTTTTAAAAATATAAAAACTAAAACTTATCTTCCTAAAAACTATAAAAATAAAAAATAATAATTTAACCTTTTATGTTTATCATAAAAGTACAGTTTAATAAAAAAAAAAAAAATTGATGTAAGAACAGTTAATTTTTTGTGTATCTAAAAAGAGAAAATAGACGACGTCTACGGCATATGGTTCCTCTCCAGGCAGTCATTTTATCACTGAAAAGAGAGACAACCATATGTTTTTGTCCAATCAAATTAGAAGTATTGAAGACGACAAACAAGGTATTACATAAAACAAGAACAAAACTTCATTACCCGGAAGTTTAGTGGTCCAACGGACATCTCTGCAACCCACTGCGTGACAGTAAATATAAACCGAAGCATAATTTGAACTTGTATGGAAGCAAACGACATCTACTCTTCCTACAATTACATATATATATGCACCCATCGTTAACCCATGTGCTTTTCCCCTTAAGATTATCTTCGATCGTAGGTCAATATATCTGAAATATTAACCCAATATTGCATTTGCAGGCTAAAAGAATCTCCTTCACTGGTTCAATCTGCATGTGAACTCTCGACAACAATAAGGTATTAACAGTAATTTGTTTACTGCAAAATACAAGGTTTATGCCAGACTGGCTACCTATATCTATATGCAACACACAAGGGCATGTGGAGGAGCTGGAGACTCTGACACCATTTCAATCTCATCCTCCATTATATCTTCCTCTCCTCTCCCTTCCCTCCAAACCCAACATTAACCAATGATCTCTATTTTCTTCAACATGAAATGGGTCCTACTACCATAGCTCATCACTCTTTGGAGTTACGTGAAGCTAATCAAATCTTTTGAACCCTAATATACAAAGTCACAAATTAAAAAATGGAAAATTAAGTTACTAGAGGCTTTTTCCAACAGAGCATACTGTTATTTGGATGCCAATTACTTTATTTAAAATGATGTAATCATAATAAATGGTGGCAACTGGTAGCCGAAGCTTGTGCATCGCAACCCTCTGTCAGATGACCGCTTTAACTGTTTGATTCTTCTTCTTCTTCTTTTTTTTTTTAATTTTTTGGTATGGCGACGGGGCTACACGGTCAAATAAATAAAACCAGAAAAGCTAACATTAAGAGACCCTGGGGTATTGAGAACCCTATTTTATCAGCAGCAGCCAGGAGCCAGGGCAGTACTCCCTCTGGGATAGTGCTTTAACTGTTTGATTTGTCAAACCATTCATCAAGTATTTAATTATTGTTAGTACTATAATTAGAACTGGCTTGCCACTGTACTAACTAGTAATGCCGTACCATATATAGAGGCAAGGGCTCTGATATCGATCTCTAACCACGGTACAACTAGCAATAAAAGGAAAGCTTTTGCAGTGGCCCAAACCAAACCAAATGCAGCACAGATCCATCCCATCAAATCAAATCAAAGCAAAGCAAAAATCAGTTTCTCATTCTTTATGGCTTTAAGCCTTTTGGAAGACATAGGAAGCATCCCATGCTCCTCATCAAAGGGTAGGGATTGCTACTTGCTAGTGTAGTGTACATACACAAAAATACACTTCTTGTCATGACAGAAAAGGGCAAAAAAAGAAATGCAATTCAAAAAAGTAAACACTACCCAAAATCACTGTGGACAATAAGTCTTTAATATTGGCCTTCTGGCACCCTTTCATCTTTCGCTCCCTCCATGGCTTGTGGACATTTGGTCATCTTCATACTTGTTGCCGCATGCACTTTTTATTTATTTACTTTCCCTTTTCCCTATCCTCTTGGTTGTCACTCAGCTGAAACCTTTTGTTGGGTATTGGAATTGGAATAATATATAAAACCCCAATCATCAATTCCAAATCATTCCACGAAATGGTGGATGACACTCATTAGACCTATAAACCTACCATTAATAAGTTTTCAGTGGAAAAAGAAAAGAAAGAACGACCCTATAATCCAATCAGTAAACACCAATCAATCCCTCCTATAAATCAAACTCAGCAAACTAATCAAGACCTATGTACTTTTTGTATGGAAAAATCTTCATCATCTTCCTTAAAATCAAGTTTTCTCTTAGCTCTAGGGGCTGAAGTGAGAGAAGAATCTTCTTGAGCAGAATCAGAGCTCGAACTAGTTGAAATCACATCAGAGGCAGGAGTTTTCTTAATAATTGTTCTTCTCGCAATTTCCAGCATTAGATTATAACAAAAGAAAACACGATCCTGTTGCATAAAATATGAATATATCATCAGACTGTGCTAGCTTCGTGTCCTTTTCATTCTTTTAAAACTGGGGGTGCATAAAAGAAGAAATATTTCATGAATCAATGAATTGCCATATAAATTACTCACACTTTCAAGAGATCCCCACGATGATATTACACTTATCCGATGATTAATGGTCTGTATTGTTAATGTACCATCAAATGCTGCCAATATAGCAGCAGAGGCAATAATGGAAGGTCGATGATCCATCGAATTAACGTCTGCACAGAGGAACTCACCTTCAGATATGAATTTAATTGATGCTAATATCCATTATTAAAAGTTACGGAAGATCACCTTTTGTGATGGCCAGAACATGTTCCACGGCTCTGCAGACTATTACTTCTGGTCTTGATTGGCCGCAGAACTTCTTGAAGAAGTAATGCAGATAAGCAAAAGGAGTTACTGTTCCCATTTTCCATTCCAAGCAACTCAAAATCAATAGTTCCATATCCTGAATCGTTTTGCTCTCGAAGACATAATCTTCCACCGGATAATCACATAGGGACGGCACCTTCTGCTCTTCCATCTTTGCTGCCAAAGATAAACATCCCAACGATAATAATCGAACACCCCAAGGTTGAGCTTCCTACATTAACCAAGAAAGTAAAGAACAGGGAAAGGGAAAAATCAGAATCGACTTGAAGAAGTTGACAAAATGGGAAACCACCATTAAGCTTAACTAATCAATTAAGAATGTTGCTCTTACTTACATTAACGGATCGCTTAGAAAAGAACCGATCAAAGTATGTCACCGCTAAATAGGCTGTGTGAACTTGGAACCCGAGAGTTTCCTGCGTCTGAATTACAATGAAGACACAACTTTCAAGAACTGATCAAAAAACCAAAATCAAGAACGAGAATAACGAAGGTTAGGAAATTACTAACACTGAAAATCCACTCAAGGGATTTTAGACGGGCACTCATATCATCAGGGGACAACGGAGGACCTTGGGAGACAAATTCCATTTCCTTTCCGAACAAAATCTCTATATATTCTTTGTCATTGTCTAAATCGAAACCTTGGTTGATTGGTTGAATGGCAGTGTCTTCATCATCTTTCTCTTGCAACAAGCTGTCATCGCCTTCGTAACACAAAAGGGAGAACGGAGAGCCGGAGCTCGCCATTATTAGCTTTTAGCCCTGTTGCGCATGAATATAATGGAAAAAATCTTAAGAGCAAGAAATGGGGTATAGTAGAATCTAATAAACTCTGCTTAATTAATACACGACACCGGGAAAAGAATGAATCTAGGGAGAGAGATTTGGGAGCGTGGAGACTGTGGAGTGGAACGGGGGAAAACTGGGACTGAAAGAGGGAAGTAGCGGTTTTGGTGCCGCCAAAATAAGCGGATGAGATATAGAGGGGACGTTAATTAGCGGTTACAGGGTTTAGTGCTCTACCGGGGTATATACATGAGGGTATGGTATGGTACCTATTTTTTTTTTTTTTTTTTCATTTGTAGCTATCTCGTATAGATATTCTCTCCAAATACCAAATGTTAGGGAGATTCCAGTATTAGTACTGGGTGGGTACTGCTGGGGTACGTGCTATTCCACTCTCGGTTTCCCCTACAGTTAAGGACAGCTGTAAGATGGTAAGTTTTGTCCCATGTGATTGAAAGGCTTTCAGTTTGGTCACAGTGTCCATGATCGTCTACAATTTTCTTCTCCCCTGTTCTTCTTTATTTATTTTTTAATCTTCTATTGGCCCCCAAAAAATTTGTCAAAATGGTAATAAAAACAGAAATATTGAGCGTAAAATATGTTTTTGTTTTTAGACTTAATTAATATATGCTCGTGTATTAATTTTTTTCCACTAAACATGCATCGTGTGATTAGAAAGTATTCCTTTTCTAAAGAATTGTACATATTCTGATAGTCTCATTTGGTTTCAATTAAAAAACCTCAACAACCAGAGTGGAATTTGATAGAAGCAAACATGAGCAGAAAAGGGCAAAAAGATCACGAACTCCATTACTTTTTGAACAGTTAGACTGATGATATATAAGTCAATTTCTTAATTAGATAAGCAGAAAACACTATTTATTCATTAAGTCCCAACAGGGATGGAAAACAAAAAAAACTTGTGAATATTTTTAATAGCCCCTGGAAAGATTGTTATGGCCCTTATGTATTTCTTAATAGACAAAGCAGGATATATAAATAAATAGGTCGTAGATAATTTAAAATTAAATTTGAGATGGACACAGGATCCAAAATCTGTGCCCCCATTTATAATGGGTGCCTTGCCATCCTTGGAGCCCTTAAAATGTCAGATAAGAATATTACTCATCTCCAAATCAGAGATCGAGCAAGCACATTTTGTTTAACTTATGCTGCAGAAACAATTTAATCCAATTATCAGTTAACAAATTATCCCTTTAAAATATATTCGCACTTCGTATGATTAAAAGGAGTTAGTTATTTTTTCCTTAAACAATGGAAATAAAGAAAAAAGAAGGGGTGATCCCATTAAAATTCTGCAGCAATCGGAATGAACTAGTCGTAGTTTGTGACATTAAAAGTAGTAGTCTGACTCCGTTAAAACTTATATATATGAATCTTAATGCGCCTTAAAGATGGAATTTGGAGGGAAAAGAAGGAGGGGCCAAGATTAGAGGGCGAGAAAAGAATTGATGAAAGTATGATAGCGCACGTGAATATAATAGCAGGGAGGGGGAGGAGCGTCTTCACGTGTGAAAGGCTGGACCACTTCCAGTCTGTGGTAGCAATATGCATGATATCCAAGATTTATAAAAATAGAAAGGAAGCACAGGTAAGAATAACAAGAAGACGCTCCTCCTCTATCCAGAGTTGCCACCCACTCATAATAGAATATAACAGTATCAGACGACATTATTAATCACACAAATATAGTATGCTAGCTTTTTATACGCAGAAATGATATAATAATGGAATTATTTAATTTTTGTGGCTTGGCGGTGGTGTGTTGAGCTTAGGTAATAGTGACAGGAGAAGACTAGCTAGGCAGAACCTTTGACTCTGAATCTCAAGTTGGTCAACAAGTTTGACCGATTTGTGATGTTGCGTTGTCTTGCTTACAGTTGCAGATGGGTGGGGGTGGGAAAAATCATGGTTCCAAGACCATGGCTTTTACTCAATCGCAGTACTGAATGGCCTCGTCTGTAACTGCACACGCTCACACTCCCACAATAGAATATGGACGAGGCTAGTTTCGGATTCGGCTTCCAAGTCGGATCATATTCTGTGTATGAATGAGAGTTTATATTGAAATTGAATTATCATATGTATGTGGGCGGGCAGGAATTTGAATTAATGTGTTGCTTGCCCAACATTCATCATTCCCTTCAGTGTTGGGTTTTAATCATTTCACAACCACCACCATCATTCTTTTGTTTCCAGTTTTGTTGCTTGCTGCTGTTGCATTATCAGACTGTTTGACAATGGATGGTTACTATTATTGTGACCTCATTTATTTGCGAGTGAGAACATCATAGTCCTAGTGCATAGAAAAATGACCTAAGGAAAAAAAAAAAGATACACGCATGCGATTGCGGTGTTTTATAATGGTGACATATATTTCCATAAAAAGTAAATAAATCCTAAATATACATTTGAAGTTTCTTTTTTTTATGTAAAAAACTTTTTGTTTGGATATGGATTTTTTTGATGTGATGGAAATCTGCTTGCAATTCTAGTTAATTTTGTTTTCGGCTAAAAAATGTCCTATATTTATCGATATATTATATTATATATAAAAAAATCGAGGCTCCCGCCTCCAATTGACACGAGCCAAGTATTATGTCCACAAGCCCATCTGAGAAAGGACTATTTTGAGGCCCATCAGTCTCAACTGCAATCCCATATTTAATCTTGGCCGTCGATCCGTCTCCTAATTGGAGTACAGGACAAAAGCAAGACCAATCTTGGCCAGTTAACGCGGCAACCATTTGGAATGAGATACTAAACCGCGAAACCAATTTCCACCTCTTTTATTTCTAATGCATGCCTTCCTTGAACTTTTCAAAAATTTCTACTCCAACAGTTATCTTTTCCTGTGATTGGCATTGCATTTGCAGTTATTCCTTTGTCCCTTCATTCTCCAGTGTAAGGTGCGAACCTCAGAAAGTGCCATAGAATTTGAATATTTATTAAGTGTTGATTTTATATTGCTTTCCAAGTTAATCGAAATACAAGAATTTAATCGAATTAGGGTTCTGTCACTTTCTTTTGGTTAATTGAAGTGTCTTATGTCGGAATGGTCGAAATGCAAATGTAATGTTTACCTCTAGTTCTGATCTATGAAAAACACGGTTTGTTTACTTTGCTTTATCCAAATTTGCTTACTGTCTCAAGCTAGAATTTGTTTAATAGAGCTATTCACATATTTGCTTATGTTTCTCTCATTCTTAGCTCGCTAGTTTTGTATGATCGGTTGCGGTCACCAGTTTTTGATTTTGCACTGGAGGTTTCCAGCAATTTCTTTTCTTAATTTATAGCTTTTGTTACAGGGAAAAAGCAATACTGCAAATATTTTATCCTTTCATCTCCATATTGTGTGAACAATGCTTGCTGTTTATGACTGAGTGGATATAAAGGAAGACCTAAGTATTTCATGCAATACTTTCAAAATAACTTGATCTGAAGAGCTTCTATACTACTTTTCAATATTTTCACTTTACTAAGCTTTCTAGAATACGTGACATTCTTGTTCAAGTTCTTCAAATGTGTTCCTCCATCCATCCATAAGTGTATAGATTCATAATATAATTATTTTCTTCTGTAATAAATGTAAGTTACTTGTTTCTGTCTGAAGACTGCAGATTAGCACGGAGAATCAAGTAAACAAGTTTGAAATATTGGTTTCTTTATCTTGTTGATCTGTTATTAATGTAAATTGTCTCCTTAGTTTGGTCCGACGGTCAAGAGTAAATGGTGTTATTTTTTCGTAATGCAGGCTTCCTCGGGACCTCAACTTTAGGCTACATTTTTGTATGCCGGTATCCCTATTTAGAGACAAATTCCTCTTTGGGACTTAAGGAGTGTAGTGTGGATGGTTAATCACCTACAGCCTAAAACTTGGTTTCCAAGGTCTACAATAATAGTGGAGAAGTCAAAGAATGTGAGAGGAAACATAGTTGTTTTACATGAATATCATGGATGCTCATAGAGAGTGAGAGGTATGTTAGAAAAATTTAAGGCATTTTTAGTCATTTAGTTAGTTAAATTGATATTTCTGAGATGAAAGTATTAGACTATTTCATGCTTTTCCGGTAATGAATGATTGATGTGATGCATGCCGAATGTGTCTTTGGTAGAGAAGTTGAAACATAGAGAGTGGAAGGATGAGGTGTAAAATGATTTTCATCCCAAATTTTCAATCCATATATAAATATATAAAATTTTGGTTTTCCCAACTTTCACATTTACCTGACAACCAAGTCATATTCATTAGTCTGTAATCATCGGTGCAGATATGAACCTCTTTTTTAGATGGTATTAGAGTAGATAATGTGAAAATAGATTCAGAACATTAGTTCTTGTTTGAATGGTTTCAGATTACAAGGAATTAGCTTTAGATCTGCAGCTATTTTTTTTTTTTTTAATTACCATCATGAAGTTATATATTCAGAATAGCTGTTATTATGTACTCATGAAAATTAGAATCTATAGTCAGGTGATAATGTATTTATTAATTGGAATCATATCACTAAACTATCTAATCTTTTCTTTTGTTAGCTTCTGAAGCTATTTTGTAGCTTCTTTTTTGAAAGAAAAGAGATAATGACAACTTCGCTATTTGAAATTATTGTTGTCTCTTACTTAGAAAAAAAACTGTAAAAGACTTTGGAAAACTAGCAAAAGAAAAGCCTTCATCTTGAGTTTTTTTGGATTTCAGTGATACGATTCCACAATTGCTGAATGCATTATCTGAATATAGATTTTGATATGCACGAGGACTTGATGATAACTATTCTGCTCCACGATAACAATAAAAAAAAAAAAAATTAGTGGAGGATGTGATGATCCTTCGTCTGCTTATTGATTCCTTGAAACCTATAACCATTTAAACTAGAGCTAAAGCTGCTGCAGCTATTTTCACGTTATCTTGTTCTGATAATCTTAGGAAAATGAATATGAGAGAAATTTCTTGTATTATTGGTCTTGAATGTGAAGCTAGAAGGCAATGTTTATACAGAGGAAAGGGGAGTGACTCAAAGTGCATGCATAAAGTAACAGTATAGTAACAGAGAGGAGGAGGGATCATGGGAAAACTGAATGCTGCTGTTTCTCCAACTGGCGATTCATGCAAGCCTGGTTCCTTCTTTAGTTTTCTCAGTCATCCAAGGTAAGAAAAATAAAAGTACATGAATTGAATTGATGTGTAATGTTTTTATCTCCTTATTCTTCTGACATAGTTTAACTCAGCCGATACTGTGCAGCACGAATGCCATGGTATCTTAAACATGCCCAGATAAACCGTCCCTCTGACTCGCTACAAGCCGCCAGGTAGCCGTCCATGATTTATCTATTTGGCAGAATATAACGCAATTTATGGACCTGAAATTTTCTGATAGGAAGGAACTTCAAGTTGTGGTAGGCGCACAAGGTCACTTGAACTTCTCTTCTTCGTTCATTTTCTGTCCTCCAGAATAAATATATAATTAAAAGAAATTAATCTACGTACAAGCTTAGGGAATCTGAGATAATCATCCTCGCTATGATAACAGACAAACTAACATACATCATAGAAAATAAGTAACTGTATATATTATGTTTCTCATTTAGACAATAATTAAATAAATTGAAATATTTAATTCAAGCAAAACCAGTGAGTTAAGAACACAATTAAAAATATTTACACTCAATACGAAAGGGGAGAATTGAGGGGTGTCACCGTCGGCAATTATTTAGCTTAGCTGGATCCAGCTTGTTGCGTTGTACCTGAAAATGTTGAAAGAGTAGCATGGCAAAGCCATCATTCGATTGTGACCGATTTACAACTACTATGAAATCGGAAGTATAGTGACTGTTGAAGCAGCTGGAGAAGCTGGAAGGTTGTTACGCGGGAAAAAGCGCGTGAATGATTTTGCAACCGACTATTTCTGATGTACGTTCAATCACAATGGATCATACTCTGTGTGAGATATTTCTAGTGTGCATCAAACAAGAGTGACAGATAGACTTGTGAGTTTTTTAGCCTTTTTGTTTTGCTTATTTTCTTTAAATTAAATTTCCATGGAAATCTCGTGCGGAAAGGTGCTTCTTAAATAAAGTAGAGCGAAAGAGAAAAACTACCCTTGTGGCCTCTCGGCGCAGACTTCCTCACCTCCACGTTGCCCATCGGAGAGAGCACGTTCCCGGTGGCGTGTCGGAGAGGATTGATTACTTCTGGTGATAATTATAGAGGAGTGATTCTCCGTTTGCTTCTATCTTTTCAGCGTTGTCATCTGGCTTGAGTATTTTTCTGAGTTACAGAGGATCGCTTAAAACAAGGTGCCTGATTGTTCTATTAATCCGTTCCTTATTGATTTATTCCTTTTTGTGGTTTTCATCTGTAATTTCTTGCCTGTGCCACAAGGCAAATTTTGGTTTTCATTTGAGATTTTGGATACGCAGTTTTTCTGCATTATTGCGATTTCTGGTCCGTAAAATGCTAACTAAACAAAAATCTAAATACAAAGTTCCCGAGTTGCGTCTGTGGTTTGGAAAGAAAGGATGCTGTCAAAATTGTACCAATATTATTTGGCAAGTTGCGCCATCACATGCTAATGAAAATTATCGTCGTTTAGATTGCATCATTCCCTTGGGATTCTATTGGAAAAAGTGAAGTGATTATTAGCTAAGACTAAGGTAAGTTAATCACCAGATGGAATGACAAGTCTAAACTTATCTTTGTAATTCAGCTCATCGCCATATTCATTCTTTGCCAATTTCGTTTTTATCCTGTGATCCCAAGGTGGAAGACTTATCTTTTAATCATATAAAAAAACATGACGGAAGATGAGGTTGAATCTGTCATCCTCATCTAAAAAAGAAAAAATAATTCTCTTTGTCTTGCTCACTATATTTTGATGTTGGGTAGAGCCATCAGCAAATAAAGTTCACATTTCCTATATTTGTATCATGTGCTTTTATAAGGTTAAGATTCCTGAGCATTCAGAGATTTGATTTAAATACTTTTGTGCTGCAGTTGAGTATAAAGTGATGGCTAACATGGACAGCAGCTGTTGCAAGTCTCTCCAAGATACCAAGAAATTTACTCCGCTACCACCTTCTTTGCCTCGTTCAGCAGCAGCCAATTGTCCTTGCAAAGGGGGTCTGGTGATAAATAATACACCACCAAGAGGAAGCAGCTATGTCTCTATAGCAACAAGAGATATGTGGGAGCGCTTATTCGGTGAAGGTTATAAAGCAGATGTTTACATTATTACTGACAATGGTGGCATTATTTATGCACATTTTAACATTCTTGTAAGTTCATTTATTCCAATTGATTTTGTATCATATAAAATGCTGTTCTGTTCGATATGATAGTCCTAACTGATAGATTATATGACAGCACATATAGTTTTCACATAGGGACTTCGAAATTACGTAGTCCGAAGACTCAGAACATAAACCGCGATGAACTACCCATGTTGTTTTATATGTAATATTCATAACATTACAATTTATCCCCTATGTTTACTATGGCGTAGATAAGCTGGTTACTAATAGATGCCGCTTTTAGGAGGTTTTTTTGGGGAAAAATGATACCGACGCGTAGAATTTAAAATACTGAAATGCCAGTTACATCTATTTTGAAGTAAAATAGGACCTGGAACTTTATCTGTTTGTATGCGGATGCCCGGAATGCTTTACTTGTATGACCTGATCACTATGTATTATTCTACCATAAAAAAACTGTGCTATAATTGTACTTTTTTTCATGATCCTCTTGAACCAATTCTTCATGGATGCTGCTCACTTGATATTATTTGAGTAGGCCACGGCTTCTCCTGTAATGAGAGGCATGTTAAAGCAAGTAGGCCGCCATCATCCCCGGCAATCAATCTCAATTCGTGGTGTTCCGCATGATGCAGTCCGAGCTTTTATACGATATCTGTACTCTTCTTGGTATGTTTCATTTTCCTATGAAGCTCAAATTTATTGATTGAGTTTCAGAGTAGACGTCTTTAACACTGTTCAAACCACACATGCAGTTTTTATTTTCTTGATTGACCTAGTCCTTCCATCCAATCCCATATTAACAATTCTATTGATCCTTGTAGTTCATGATAACTGATAATGGTAGCGATGGGAGATGGAGTTTCTGGAAAAATAAACCAACTGAAATTCACTAGATCAATTTGAAAATTGGAACTTGAAGCAATTGAAAATTAAGGGGTTGGGGATTCAAAGCTGAAAGAAGGCTCCTATATATTTTTTTTTTGGTACCAAAGGAAATAAAGAGAAAAACTACACTCTAGAGAAAGCAACAGCCATCTTGTATGTATTTTATTTATTGTTGTCTGTGTTGATCTGATTTTTAAGGACTCTAATTTCATAGTTATGAGAAAGAAGAAATGGAAGAATTCGTATTGCATTTGTTGGTGCTGTCACATGCATTTGCGGTCCCTCACTTGAAGCGTGAATGTGAGAAGAAGCTACAGGAGGGTTTGCTCAACATAGACAATGTAGTCGACATATTACAACTTTCACTTCTGTGCGATGCTCCCTGGCTTAGCCTCATTTGCCACCGCATGATCCTAGAACATTTTAAAGCTGTTTCAGCATCTGAAGGGTGGAAAGCAATGAAGGAAAGCCACCCACTTCTAGAAAAGGAACTTCTGGAATCTGTGATTGAAGAAGAAAATGTAAGGCTTTTTATTTTTCTTGTCTTTCCAATTTTTCTTGCACCATGTGAAGTTGAGAACTGTGGAGACTTCCTTTTCTAAATGCTTTCGGATGAAATGTTTATCAGAGAAAAAAGGAAAGGAACAGAAAAATTGAGGAGAGGAAGACCTATATGCAATTATACGAGGCAATGGAAGCTCTTGTTCACATATGTAAAGATGGTTGTCGAACGATTGGTCCTCGTGATAAAGACTTCAAAGCAAACCAAGCACCCTGTAGTTATGCAGCCTGCAAGGGTCTAGAATTGCTTGTTCGTCATTTTGCTGGCTGCAAGTTGAGAGTTCCAGGTGGTTGCATTCATTGCAAGAGGATGTGGCAACTATTGGAGTTGCACTCTCGACTATGTGCTGATTCCAATAGTTGTAGAGTTCCTCTATGCTGGTAAGGTCTACAGTATATCTGAAATTTCACTCAATGCAGCTCAAATTTCCCCTAACTTTCCTACAAATTCTGTCATTTCAGGAACTTCAAGGAAAGAATATCAAAACAAAGCAAGAAAGACGAAATTAGGTGGAGAATATTGGTTGAGAAAATCTTAAGAACCAAGGGCATTGCCATAGCATCATGCTTTGTTCGACAATGTATTTAATGGAAACAGAATTCATTTAATCTTGAACCAGCTTGAAGTTGTAGATTTGGTAGGTGTATATACTAATACTAGGTATAAAATGTAAATGTAGTTAAACCTGAGTATTATTAGGCATTTTGAATAAATGCGTTAGCCATATCTTGATGGCTTCAATTGAAGTTTCATGGCAATTTTAATTAAAGGACCCATGTATGGCGCCAAGTATTTGAAACGAAATCTTAGGACCACCCCATAAATGATAGTATAGCTGATTACCTGCTGCAGCAAGCCGTTTTAGTTCACATTCATCAACTGTTTATATTCTTCTTTTTTTTTTTTTTTTTTTTTTTGACATTGACCTATTTATATTTGTTTCTGGTTTTCGTGACATTGTTACTCCGTAATCGATGTCATTCACTAGCTACTTTCTAACTTTATATTCGAATTTGACTATTGAACGACAAGCACATATATATATATATTTCTTTATATTTTTATTCTTTTTTATATATAAATTTATTTTTGCAATAGCTTACAACTAAGAAGTATATACCAATAATTGTGGACCTTGTATTTTCTGTACATAAATTCACTTACTGTAGCGGGCAATAGAGTAAATATAAATTCATTTACGATAAACAAAAATAACTTGTGTTCACTCTTTCACTATCGAGATGATGAACAATTTCGGATCCTGGCGCCGCGAGGTTAAGAGAAAGAAGACAAGAGCAAGCAGTAAAAGGCTATTACCAATTATAATAATAATGATAATGCAATCAAAGGTTCCTTTTTCTTGTTGGGCCCAAGCAGGTACTTTTGGGCCATAGCCCAAACAAGGTTGTTGGCCCACCCACCCTTGTGTCTAAGCAATTGCGGGTAATTAGCTCGTGACTTTTTCTTTAAAAATTTAATCCTTCTGTCTCTGAAGACGAGAAATCCACTGGCGTCACGGGTTCTCGTCTTCTCTATTACGAAGGGTGAACTATTTATACGATAGATTTGCCCAAACTGCAAGCACAGATAACGTTGAAGACATTTTGTTATTTGCAGCGAGAAGATTGCGAAGGTAAATGTGTTTTATGTTATCCTAGTGCTGCTAGGTTTATAAGAAAAGAAAACATTATGGCTGCTCTACCTGAATGACCCCTTCTTTCTATTCTTTTGGATGGGATCACGGAAATAACTTTCGTTTTCCTCTGGTATGCTTTATTTATTTCCAGCAATCTGAAAACTGCATTTTCGAGAGTGTAGAATGTGTTATGGGAATTTTTCAGAGCGGCATTTCTGCAGTCAGTTAATGGTTGTCACCTCGTGTTCCCTGAATATCGCTCGAGTTAAAAATTCTATCCGTCTGTCTCTTTCCCAGAAGCTTATGTAAATTTTACATGCCGGGAATAGATTAAAGGAATTTCTGCAAAACTACTATTTATTATTAATTATTGATTCAAAAAATACATATAAGAGCCGCTTAGGTGAAATCAAAACATTCTACAATGAGAAAATGTGTGGAACTCTGATCTAATAAAACCTATATTAACTATGGCATATGTGTTGGAGTTGAATAAACAAAAAGATGCCTGTCCTGCACTTTCCATTTGGAACTTAAATTCTGCTTCATATGATGAGAGTAGATAGTATGGATCTCTGCCACCCTTTTCTATTAACCAGGAAATCCTTTTTGTTCTCCCCCTATGCTATAACTGTTCGATGTTCAACCTCATCGATCCATGCCCTTGAAATTTTTATGCCTAATAATGTCCTCCCTTACTGAATGGGACTATCTTGGTATTGTAAAATTTGTTTTGAAGCATTTACTTATTAGTGAAATGCGGGTAAATAACTTTTATCTGTGGAAACACTCATTTCCTTTCACTGTCTTCCTGAGAGACTATTGTTGCCTTATATTCAAGTACTACGGGGATGAGCTTTCCTCATCTGAGCTTCTATCTTGCTTCGCATTATACCTGTTGAGAACGGGTAATGATGCACTTGCAGCTATGCGGAAGGATCTGGCAGAACCAATCACAGTTCTGTCCTGCATCCTTCCCACTTCCTTGCACACTTGATCCAAAATATTAAGAAAGTCTCTTACAATCATAAAGATTCTGAAAGGGTGGGCTTCTTCCTTTGCTGCATCCCCATGAAAATATTCTGTAACTTCTTTGACAAGGAATAAGGCCTTTCTTTCATCAGACTTGATCTTGATAATTTCCGCTTCAGCATCTTTCAGAAATATCTTTGTAGAGTTGAAGAAATTCCCTTGCACATCTGGCTTCTCATATTGCAAGACTGATCTCACTTTATCAAGCCCCGTTTCAAGCTTTGAGACATAGCTGCTTAACACGTCTGAGTCCATTCCTGCTGCTTTTTTGACATTGTCGAGGTCTCTACTGAGCCCAGCAACAACCTGTAGCCCTTGCTTCTTGAACTCATCCTCATTGAATTTGGTATTCATTTGGTTCTGAACATTCACGTTTGCAGAATCATCGTTGGCACCTTCTGATCTAATGATCTCTTGGACCACAAAGTGGAGCAATGTGGTTTTTCCATCTGTTCCCTTTACGTCTACGAGTTTTAAGAGTGTATCCAGTTTAAAAGCTTTAGCATCACCACGGTTGGTGCCAACATTCATTCTGTTTCCTGTCCTAAGAACAGCTTCAAGGAGTTTGAGGAATAACCTACTGTTCTTTAATTCCTCACTTGCTGCCTGACAAATATCAACAACTAGGTTGTTAGATTCTCAGGGTCCAGCATTAAAAGTAAATGGATTTAGGATATGAAAGTATCAAGGCAATGATTTTAGCTAATTACACCTCCAGGGTTTGAAATGACTTCCTCAGGTAATTTACTTCTGCATCAAAGTTAGCTCTGTATAGCATGGCTTCAACTCTTCTGAAAGCGAAAGGGATATCGAGCACAGCCTTAAGAAATCTTTCAGCAGACCCTAATTTTGAGAGGTCACCACTATAGCTTCTAAGTTTTATCTCTTCCTCCTTAGTTGGCGCCATCTTAACCAGAGTTTCTAAGAGCTCAGCACCTAACCCTTCAGGATTCCCTATTTCATCCAAAAAACAATGACATTATATCCTTGATGTTTGCAATGTGAAAATGCAGGATAACAAGCAACTAGTTCAAGGTAAAACAAACAGTAGATGTTTTAGTGAAGCCATGTCTTTTCTTCCTTACAGAAACAGTTAGATAAAAGTCCTCATGAAAACAAGCCATTTACTCTCTCAACGACAAATCAGGTTATATGAAAGTCTGACGTGGATCCTTAAACCTATGGTATCTTGCTTTTAGAGGAAGCTTGACTAATATGATGTCACTGCCATTGGCAAGTCTAATAATTACAATTCTTATATAGAAGAGAAACGGAGTTTAACAATGAATATTAGATCTTAAGATCTCTCTCCGCTGGAGGGTTGAAGAAAAACCAGCATGATGATATAATGATACATGTTTCGTCATTGTTCTGTATTATGATCAGAGCAATATATTTTATTAGCTAGATTTGATTGCTCTTTATCAAATCTTTTATTCACAGTTCCAGACTCCGTATTCTCCTCAATTAATATACAACATGATGATACACATTGGATGATGCCGTTTACCTATCTGTATACTTGATTTCAGATGTAATGATGAAACTTTTTCTTTAAGTTCTCGACCTACATATATATTATATATATTTTACGATTCATCCTCTTTACACTATTATCATAACCTGCTTGTGCACTGCGATATATCTATACATTGGATATAATAGAAACAATGGATACTGAGGGCATTTTGTGCATGTTTATGCTTAGTGTGTTCATGGACCAGTGATGCAACGAAGTATATATCGGGGTACTAAAAAGATAACCATAACTTTGTTCGTTACCATGGAGGTGCTCAATCCCATGCAACCATGAAAAACCCACTTCTACATGTTTTAAGAAAATTGAAAATTGTGACTGAAACTTGTATCTTCTGTCATGCAAGTAAAATCTAAAATCTAATGACTGACCAGAAACGGAAAGCAAATATTTCAAAAACGTACCATCTAAAAGAGCTTCTGACACTTCATCTCTTGTCACATTCAATGCCCTTAATAGTATAGCTATGTTTTGGGACTTCTTCGGGTCTAACACCCTATTCTCCTGCTCAACAGGGGGAATAACTGATTTTCTTGTGGGTTCCTTTGGGATGGAACTCGTGGAATTGCAGCCAAACAGGGTCTCCATCATGTCCTCATTTAATCTACAAAATCAAATGTTCCATACCAGAAATGTGTTAGTTCAGAGTCCTATACTCCTACTGGCGCAGTGCTAAAAGAGTAATCAAGTCTGAGTTTACTTACTGAAATGAGCTTGATTTTAGCTGGTCCCACACTGTGGCACGGTCTGAAGTCGCACGGACTTTATCCCAATGTAAAGCCTTGAGCTTGGGTTTTGCACCATCCGTGTCATCGGCTTCATGCCTCTCGGATGAGCTCACACTTTTATCAATATGTTGGAATGCTTTTGTTATGCCATTGGTAGAGGGAGTTCCTTGACTTGGAGACTCCGACTGGGGTTTTCTTGATGCAGAAGATGAGGAAACACTGGTTGCCGGGAAACTTGCTTTTCTTGGTGTTGTGCGTGGCAGTGGTGGTGGTGGAGGAGGAGGAGGGGGGGCATGAGTGTTCAATGTGTTCTTAGTTATGTGGGAGGGTGTGTTGTTTGGTGACTGAAGACGCGTCAAGTTTGGTGGGGGTGGTGGCGCCGAGAATTTTGGCCTCCTGGACGGACCGGAGGCGACTTGCTTATCCATATGCGCGGTTGAAGAAGGTGGCGGCGGTGGTGGTGGAGGAGGAGGATTTTGCTTTATTGATGGTATCATGACATGCCTTATATCCGGCGACGAAGCCGAAAGCCGAGATTTTGGTGAAGTTCTCTTTGAATGAGGAATAATGGAAGCTGTGGAATAACTCTCACTCCTGGTACGGCCAATTGGCGCTGGGCTACCGTTAGCCAGAGAACTCTGTCGCGAAACTGGTGTGTAGTAGCTATCCTCATAACTGAGCGATGAGCCATGTGGTGAATGAAACGCTGTCCCCTGGCTTTCCTCGTCGGACGACGACGACGATGCTACCGGCGGGAAATTGCCATCTATAGGCTTACTCAACGGCGGCAATGGCTGCAATTCAGGACTTGGACGGTAGCGCTCGGATCGCTTAATTGAATTCAGTTTGTGATAAGGCGACCTGTTGGCTGCATTGTTTTCACTTGGCTCCACAGTCCCAATATAGAGAAAGCTAGATGGAGGTGCTCTTGAATCGTCGGGTAACCTCTGAGAATTTCCACCGACGAGTTTCTGGGTCTCGCCGGGGTGCTTCACACGGTGCTTGTACAAGAAGAAGGCAAGGGCCGAAAGCATACCTAGCGTGACAATTCCTACAGAGATCGCAATTGCAACCTTTTTTGTTGGCTTGGTAGGCTGCGTTGCAGTTGGGTTAGCAATTGTGCTATTAGAACTGGATGGTAGTGGCTGATTCTGATCTGGGGGAGGCTGTATGGGATACTCATGAAAGAAGGGAATGTCGGTATTGGGAGAGGGTGGGGTCTCAACTGGCGGTGGTGGTGGCGGTGACGGTAGTGGGTCTGTACCCGGTGGTGGAGTAGACGCCGGAAACAAGGGCTGGTGCAGAATTCTTCTCGTCTGAGATTCATTGGTGGTGTTGACTCCTTTTGCAGAGGGGAGTTGGATGGATAGAGACAATAATACGATCAAAAAAAAGCTCAAATGATGAGCTCTCATGGTGAATTTGCCTGGGTTTCTCGTATTCCCTTTTCTTTCAGCCAATTCATTTCTGGCTTTTGTTCCAAACAAGAGAGAGACAGAGAGAGGAAACTTCTTTTGGATGCAAGATCTGGATGCTAAAGCAGCTTCCGTCAGCACAGCCGCAGTTTTATTTTCTCTTTTTCCCATTTTTTTATCATTGGCTTCTATAAGATACTATGTATATATTAATATGTTTAAGTCAATATTTTACGGTGGAGTAAAGGCACTAACAGGGAATGAAACGCGACAGTGAAAGTGTACGGATTTAAATTATTCGCTTGATTGTATTATGTAATTGATTGTGAGTTATTTAATTTATTTATTATTGTAAGTAAATAAATCGAAGAGTCCTCGATCGACAGCAGTAATCTATTTTCAAAAGTGTACTTGGGTGTTACACTTTCAAAATATACAAGGACGACGATGACCATATTGAGTTGATATTAAAAAAAGATAGGCTCATGTCCTTTATCGTCCATTTACTATCGTTTTAGCACAAATTCTATATTTGATGCCGTGCCGTTAAATCCAATGGCCACTGTGCTCGCTTTCCACTTTAACCTTTCTTCTCCTGAGCTAGTTTTCTTCCCCTAAGTTTTCCACACGAAAACAGCCAGAAAAATTAGTTGAAGAGTTACTTCGACACTCCAGAAAGGTCAAAAAAGGATTCGATGCTTGTGTACGTACCTCTGCGAACGTGGCTACACCACCATGTAAATAGAGCCACGTAACGTAGTCCACGTGGCACTGCAAAATTTTATACTTGTTTGATTCTGGGTTATTCAATTGGACAATGTCTGCGTTGATGTAAATCATTAATCACGATTACAACATACGATCTGATTAAGGTTTGGCAAAGTAAAATGTTTCCATTTACTTGGTAGTGTTGATGTCCCTCAGAAAGATAAAGATCAACTCCTTTAATTTAACATGCGTTAGCATTGTAAAAAGAAAGAAATAAAGATTTCCAATTAGTGGTTGTCGGACCGACGGTTTCGACAGGCAGATTATTGGTGGTAGCATAGTCGAGGATCATGTTGGTGATGTAAAATAAGAATAACTTTGGGAATCCCAGGTGAGGTCATTCATGTAATTTTGGGGAAAAAGCAATTGCATTTCATGGGGTCACTCAACGTCTTATTCTTTGTGCTTTCGTTCCGATCTGTGGGGGGACATGCACACGCCCAATCCCACTACGCTATATGCCTTTATCGCTTTTCTTTATCTCTTTTCCCCTTTGTTTGGACACCGTCACTACTGCAATGACAATACTATCCTTCATTAGCACTCCTTAATACCCAGCTTGCAACATATAGATGATTAAAGTTATGCCTTTCATCAAAACTAACACATGCTCTGTTCAAATAAAACGAACGGCAATCAAAATCACCAAGACAAAATTATGATAGAAGCCAAACTATCATAATCCCTTTATGTATTATCTAATGAACTAAAAAATCAGTAATTTTCATCGGTGTGGGTCTTGTTTCTTTTAAGTAACTGACATTTGTCTAAAATTTTAATTTTTTTTTTTTTTAATAAGCCAAAGTCCTTTTATCCTATCAACGTAACTTTTCCATTCAGCCAATAGTGTGAAAAGGATATCCTGGCTCTTGAAATGTCCCTAATAAATCCAAATTACAGCTAGTTATTATTAATTAAAAGGTAAAACTCAGCCGTTTGGGGATTGGATTGGTTGCTAAAAGAAGCCATTAATGGTGTTAAATCGGTACTCGAATGATATGAGATGGGTATCAGAGGTAGCCATTTGAAAGGCCAATATACGAATATTCCAGAATGAAGGAAGTTGTTATAATATTATTTTCAGTTCTACGAGTAGGACTTCCAAAAGAAACATGCAAACATCCATTAGATAAGATAAAATTAGTGTTGGAATACGCTGGCATGGCAGTAGGTTGGTTCAATTAGAGGAATTTTATCAACAAGTGTGTGTAAACCATGTTCAGCTTCCAACAACTTATGCTTAGGGTTAGGGCCGAGGCTATATATAAAGAATGATTATATCTCAATAAGTCTCATACCGTTCCATATATAGTATATGGTTACTTGGTAGGTATAGTTCCCCCACCCTTCTCTTTTTGGCACATCAAACAAAATAGCACAAATATATAGTATATGGTTACTTGGTAGGTATAGTTCCCCCACCCTTCTCTTTTTGGCACATCAAACAAAATAGCACAAAGTTTTAATTTAATTCCTCTACATACATTTTATAATTCATACACTAATCAAGTGTTGCCCAAAACATTACCGTGTTTTGAAAGAGATTTATCCATTGTTATCTTTGTCTGGAAATGTGTTATTGCACCTCAATACAAACCAAAAAGGTAAAGAGATGATCGATGTATTTCCATTTATAATTTATAAGCTTTCACCATCTTTACCTTTTTTCTTTTGCTATGTTTGCGCATATATATTATATGCCGTGTCAATGTCATAATACATTGATTAGTAATGATTGGCATACGTGCCTCCTGTATTTGGTAGATTGATTGCTAAGTTTATTCATTCCATCTAATTAAGTGTGTCAATTATAGCTAGTACCATGTTGTCTTGTTTACGATTGATGTATGTCTCTCTCCAGATTATATTTGGTGATACAAATATTTATTTTACCTAATCATCCTTTTCTCACCATCGTATGCATAAAATAAACTAGATTTGCTTATTGTTTGGTTCAAAATATTTTGTAGTTGGAGCCTATCATAACATAATCTTATTGGGTTATAAAAGTACTCTATAGTGAAATCATTATTCTTTTTATTCATTTCTTATGATATATAAGGAAGTCTCTGGAACCCGATCAAAGGAACCACATGCCACTCATTCGTACTCGATGGATCATGATTAGGAACACGACACTATTTTTATGTTTTAGTTATTTCAATTTCGGTTTCTTCGGTAAGACTCAAGGTCCCTTTCATGTTCCAGAAGAGGAGTAATCGACATGCACATGCACATGCACATGCAAGAGAGATATAAATTATAATAACTGACTATATATATAATATTCTTTTTTGCATTTTGGACAAAAACTTTGGTGTGTATATATATCAAATAAGACATTTTTATAATTCACAAATTTTATTGGTCCATTAAATTCTGACTTATCACATGATATGATAAGAAATGAAAGAGGGCTTTGGTGTCCAACACATATACATGGAGTGGAATCCACGTAACTTAACGTCTTCAATGAAACTCAAACATGCATGAGTACTCAATGTACATTAATATTTTAGATCGGGCAAAGATAAATATTCTTGCTTCTTTTTATTGTATCCTTTTCTTCATTATCGATCAAGAATATATACAAATTCCAACTCGTGTTTCCATCTAAAAGTAGCTTCTGGTTTTGATTTTCTTCCAGCTGTAAATTAACTGATATATATTTTGAGCAGACTTGACCAATTAATGACTAGAATTACAAAAAAGATATGTCTCTCGCTTTCGGTTTAGTTTTTGTCCCTTTATTTAAGCTTTGTACCTTTTTGCTTTATCCTCATCTTTTAATCGCACTCTGCACAAAAGACGATAAAGGACTCAAATATTGCATTGTGGCTTCAATTACCAATACCAGTTACTATATATGCAACAATTACGAGAATTAAAATCCATCATTTAACCGGCTTGTTGCGTGTTCTAAACTGCCACGTTGGACGCGCACACACATATCTTTTAAATAATATCATATAATTAATTTGATGATATTTTATATTTGTCTTTTAGAATCTAATACAAATTTATTAACAAATCAATCTAATAAGTTAAATCATTTACACATAACGTGTTATGTGTAAGTAGATTAACGTGTTGGTAGAGCAAACCTTGCATTTGAATCCCCAGAGGGAAACGGCGTTACTAGCAATGAAACGACACCGAATATAAACGACGACATTGCCATGGAACGTAGTTTGATAGCGTGTAGCAGGTGCAGTGTGGGACGCTAAGCGTGTTTTTGCGGGCACACTCGCAACGTCTTTGTTCTCTACTCGGAGAACGAAAATGGGTCAGAGATACAGTCTGCTATGTGGGCCTTTGGTTCACGGTTTACTCTTCCCGCACTACCTCTTGTTGTCACTGTAGAAAACGAGCGAACGAGGGCCATTCTTACGAATGAAAAAAAAAAAGAAGTGAAAAATAGGGTCTTCTTGGAACAGGTTCTACCACAAGATAACTGTAATTGTACAAACAGATACGGTATGTGTACTATTATTTGTGTACGCTAATTGTTATAACTTTTTAAATTTATTTTTTTTACCTTTATTGTTATTTTATTTTTTGATTTTAATTTCATCTGTGTGAAATAACTAGAACAAGACGAAAAAATACTAAATTATACCAAATGAATGTAGAAAATGTACAACCCTGTGAAGCACATTGCGCACATAAACCTTGCATGCTATGCGCAAGGCCCTTCCTTTGCAATCTTTAGAACACCCCACGTATAAGATTAGCGACTAGTGAGAACCCTGAAGTTGAAGAACAAAAACCAGACTAAAAAGGGGGTAGGAGACAGGCTGGGCGTTGCTGGTTGTACAGTGGTTTCTAGTTAAGGGTCTGGTTCTATTCTTCTAAATGTTGAAAATGAGGTGGCTATTTCATCTTTTCTTTGTTTGTTTGCTGGGTCTCGCTGGTAAGCAAATCTCCCATCTAGTAAAGGTCTTCTTCCTCAAATGTGTTTTGGGGTTCAATGTACATTGTGGGTTTTTCATATCTTTTCCTCTTTAGAGTCTTTAGTTTTATGTTTTCTAATTTGCAGGCGCTGGTCAAGAATCTATTGAACTCCTAAACCTCTGTGAGTCGACTGAAGAGATTTTGCAAGCATCGTCTCACTCCGATCTTCCTGTAGCTGTTTTGGTGGGCGCAGAGGACCTCAATGGGGTCTCTAGCAGCATTTTATCAGCTGAAACTTGGCTCAGGTCCTTTGTTCTCGCACATTACCCTTCCACGAAAATCACCACCATTGTTGTGGGACGCTCCGCTCTCTGCCGACCGGACCAAGAAGGGAAGTTCGCCTTGGTTTGGCCTTCATTGAAGAATGTTTATAATTCTTTAAGGAGGTGGGGTTTGGAGAAAGAAATCAAGGTTTCCGTTGCTTTCTATTTGGATTGTTTGCATTCAAACTTTGCTTCTTATAATGATGATTTGGAAATGGTCAAACCTCTGGTGGAGTTCCTCAGAAGTGTAAATTCCACTTACTCTGTAATCCCACACGAGGGATTCTCTCATTTTTCAGATAAAAGTCTGAACTTGGTGTCTTCTCACTTGGATTCCATAAAAAAGGTTGGGATTTTCGATCTCAACAGCATAAATGTTATAGCCATCCTCCCTAAAGGACGAAAACCCGAGACTAGGAAGCTTTCAGTTTTGGATTCGAACATAAGCCCATTAATCAAAGTAAGGCCTCCCCCATTATCAGGAATTGCTGAACCCCCATTGCACTCCTCTACTGGCTACCCTATTCCTGCCAATGTAGCCAGAAAACCTATGCCTCCGTTGGCTCAAATAGCTTCTCCCCCTTCAAAGTCTTCCTCTTTTGGCTTTGCTCCTCAGCTACCTCCCTTGGTTGTTCCAGCTAGTGCACCTCATGGTTTCACTCTGCCTCCGTGTAACCCAATCGACCATGGCTCGCCAGGTATGGTACAGAAACTGTGGTGCGTGGCAAAGCCAAGCGTTCCAGCTGAAAAACTCCAACAGGCTATGGACTATGCATGTGGAGAGGGCGGTGCTGAGTGTGAGGAGATCAGGCCCAGTGGCAGCTGTTACAATCCTGACACTATAGTTGCTCATGCTTCTTATGCCTTCAATAGCTACTGGCAGAAGCACAAGAGAAATGGTGGATTATGCAACTTTGGAGGAACTGCGATGTTGATAAACTCTGATCCAAGTAAGCCTTCCCAGGCATCGCATTTTATTTTCTCAAACAGGTTACAGTTAGGTCTATTTCTTATGTTCTCTCTTCATTAACGTAGTGAAATGGCTGCCGCAGGTTTCCTTCATTGTCGATTTGTTCTCAGCTGAATACATTACTGTCAGTGAAAGAAGGGCACTTCTTTGTGAAGGTGATTTGGCATGTGACTCACTTCATTGGTAGACTAGTAATTGGTTTATATTATATTATATGATGTATCTTTAAGTAGGCTTAAGAGTTTATGTCGTTTGAAACCACTTTTTGTTGATTAGATTATGGGTCAACTCATTTAATAGTCCCTCGAAAGTGTTCTTGTGGGATAGAAGCGCTGAAAGAGTGTTTATGTATGACTATGCTTCCATGTACGCATGAACGAGGAATATCCTTATTTCTGAAATTTGGATAAACAAAAGTTGTAGTTTTCATACTGATTGTGTTGCTCATGCATCCAAAAAAAATTATGTTGCTCCAAAATGAAAGCTGAACTGCAAAATAAAATAAGGTGCCGGAAGCTGCTCTTTATCAGAGCCAGGTTTCGATCCTGGGACCTGTGGGTTATGGGCCCACCACGCTTCCGCTGCGCCACTCTGATTCGTTGAGAATTCTGTTTCGATCTTTTATATTAACCAAGACTAGTGCTTCCATTAAGTACAGTTCAAGGTGGCTGCAAAAATATTTAGGGTGCCGGAAGCTACTCTTTATCAGAGCCAGGTTTCGATCCTGGGACCTGTGGGTTATGGGCCCACCACGCTTCCGCTGCGCCACTCTGATCTGATAAGATACGTACACTATTAAAGTTTTATAACTAAAACTACTTCAACTCTGCTTGTTTACTTTTTCTCTTTTGTAAACGACAAATGTGAGATGAAGGATAATCGAGAAAGTGAAACAGAGAACAAGAATATGCCAGACTTGAGCAGGAGGCACAAATGGTTGTGGGGGCATGCATTGTGAAGGTATAGACAAAAAGCAAAAGGCACGAAAAAGAAGTTGCACAGCATACTCCTAACTTGAGTCACAATCAAATGTTTGATGCGTTTCTTGACTTGTTCTTGTCCTTTTATCCTGGTATTCTATGTTGATTTGATTCTCTTTTGGATACCCCGAAGTTTTGTTGTTTTGCTTACTATTCGGCTAGCTGCATCTACTTGTTCAGCCCACTTATTAACAATATAATGTTATCTTTGTTGATAGGGGCCTGCCTATGTTTTTGCAACTGCCTTATTCTTAATTTCTTATGTTTTTTTTTTACATTAGAAATGTGGACGGCATAGTTTAATCTATGATTCTTTGGTTTGGATGCTACTATACCCAGGTGTCGTGCCATCACAGCTATTTGTTGGGAATTCAAGTGTGAAGTAAGTCCCACATCGGACAAATCAAAAGAGAGGTGAAGGATATATATAATGGAGAGACCCACACACCTAATAGCTTAAGCTTTTGGGTTGGAAGGTGGTGTCAAACCCATGAAGTATATCTTTTCACGCAAAATGTGATATCCCGGTTATCTGGACATCTCCCGGGCCCAACAAGTGGTATCAGAGCCGAGGTTCGGCTTGGGGCAAAGATGAGCGATGGAGTCCAAGGATAATGGACAAGTTGTGGGGTGAGTAGTAGATCCACCCAGTGTTATTCGCTCAAGGGGGAGATGGTCCAACGGCCCGATGTGGAAGAGGCTCACACTTGAGGGGGAGATTGTTGGGAATTCAAGTGTGAAGTAAGTCCCACATCGAACAAATCAAAAGAGAGGTGAAGGATATATATAATGGAGAGACCCACACACCTAATAGCTTAAGCTTTTGGGTTGGAAGGTGGTGTCAAACCCATGAAGTATATCTTTTCACACAAAATGTGATCTCCCGATTATCTGGACATCTCTCGGGCCCAACACTATTAAGGTCCCTTTGGTTGGCTCAACTCTCTGGCTTAGCAAAGTTTCAATTTTTAATGGGATTCCAAATGAGTGAATCTGAAGAATCTGGCCCTTCTTTATTATGCAGAACTTTAACCTTATCATCTCCTAGTGAGCAAAGGCAGCACTGTGAAACTTCGGTGTTGTCTGCTTTATACTGTTTGTCATCACGGGTTCCTCTCTGGATTCGTTGCGGTTTACAAATTGCACCTGTTTATGTTATTATTATATGTAAAATAAATTTGCGCCATGGAACTGAAAATAATTTAGACCCAGAGTGCGGTCCCAAAACTAATGCACTATGGCCGATGAGTCAGCCTCATATCTGACGAAGACGGTATACAAGTCCATGTGCTTTCGGCAGAATCATATCTGACAGTAGACGACTGGACAGGAAAAGGTGGTGGTCCGGTAAGGCGGACTGGCCCATGAAAAATTGGGCTTACCACATGAACAGAGCTCATTTTGCTCGGAGCATATGCCCAATTAGAACTTAGGCTCACTGATGTGTAGTTGGGCCTAGAAAAATTTTCTTAAAGCAAAGCCCCACATCTTTTTCTAATCGGGTGAATTCTTTTGCCACATTCCATATTTTCTAACTTCGCTTTATCTAGACTCGTTCAGACACATAGGCCCAATTAAAACTTGGGCTTTCCAATATTTGCTGCTCAGTTGCCATAACATGGGCTCAAAGTGAGGGGTTAATGGCCCAATAGCTTCCTATTCACGAGCCCGTTTCTTTAAGACCGTTGATGGTTCAAACCAATAGAAGAGAGGGTTCTGAATCTTTAAGACCGTTGATGGTTCAAACCAATAGAATCGGCCATGCAATTATAATCCAAGTTCAGAGGAAGCTAGCTGGGCAAAAGCAACCCGTGGGACTTAGATTCTTCATGAGAGCCGTGATGCAACTGCGCATAGCATAGCATATGTAATCATGATGCTTGATGCTCTCCCCCTCCTTCTGTTGCCTTCTGGAACCCTTTTTACATATTATTCCCCAAATTTTATCGTCATGCAAAAATCACTTAAAAAAATAGATGCAGCGCTAAAATGTCAACCATAGATTCAGCATTTTATTGCCTAACTTGGACTTGTTTAGCGGATTCTGATTGATTGAACAAGCATACGTATATGATGACTTGCGAGTAGAGTAGAGTTGGATCCCCGTCGCAGTGAAACGTGTATGTATGTGGACCAAATAGTTTATTTCTGAAAGCTAGCTATTGTTTAGTTATATGTAACTATCAAACCTAGAAATATGCCTTAAAGTAGTTGACAAACCTCGCTAGCTAGTGCTCAAAGCATTCCCGTAGGTTAAGTTAAATCGTAAAAGAAACTTACTCTACTTTTCTAGTTCTCCATCAACTCTGAATTTCTAATTCTGAGCCTAATTTGTACACATTACTCTTTAGTGTATGGAATTAAAAGATTCTTTATTGAACTCTCCTTTCACTTCTTTTGATGGGCTTGACAAGTACGGAGAGAAACAAGAAAACGCCAATGTTACAGAATACCAGTTTCTTTGCAGGAAAAAGAAAAGGCAAAGTCAAAGACAGGGGAAAGGAGAACTCTTCTCCCACATCCATTGCCATTGGAATAAGATTCCAAGGAATAACTCATTAAAGTCTGACTGACTAATGTCTCTTTTATGTCATGTGTCTAGTTTATTTGTGGACATGATATAATTCATACTCCAACTTCTTCCAAAAACATAAATGAGCAGAATTTGGCTTACAGCCAAACGCTTTCCCGAGGCATATATATATGCATGCCCTCTAAAAATTTGGCATAGAATTCAAGCAAAAACTAACTTGAAAATGACATGGCTTAATTCCTTGATCACACTGTTCGGGTAAAGATTCAAAAATTATCGTATTTATATCACTGCAATCATCGCATTTGAAATGCCACAAATGATTTATTCTTTTGCAGGAACAGCATTGTGCTTTAGCAGCAATATTTATCTATCACAAAAGGATAAAGCGCAAGAAGGCACCCAATAGCTACATATTCATTGAATTCAATTGCTTTGCACAATCCTCCTTATCATCTTATTGCTACGGAAGACAAAAACACACACGAGGCATAACTACACAACTTCTTTTAAAATGCACTAAATCCAAATCCATTGATTGGGCATCAAAACAACGACCTTATCGATCTGTCAATCAACTTGGAAGAAAGAACATGGTAAAGAAGATCCTTCAGTGATTAATTAAGCTATTTCTTTTGCTGAAGAATGATTTGACCCTCATAATTAGACCATGTTGCTAACAACTTTAAAGATTTCATTCAAGTTCCAATGCAATTTGCTTGAGCATGAGAATCAAGGGCATGTGCCTTGTGATAATTACTATTGTTATTTGCAAAAAGATAGATACTTACTGCCCATGAGTTGTAAATTTCCTAGTTTACTGAGAATCGCTTTTTGATCACTTTTTGAATTGAAAATTACAGAAGCTGCCCCGTTACTGTCAAGGTGCCCTAAAAAAACTATTGATGGTGCCCTTGATTTAAGGACATTTTAGAATGAATGGTCCCCTTCTCAAGTCAGGAATTTCAATTGAGCTGGAAAGATAACCCTTTCTCTTTTGGAGAAAAAGATATAAGATAGTGTTGAACATGACCACGCCCACATGGTATTGGTCAAACTTCCACATATTGCTTGGATCAAAACAAGTGAAGTCATCCGCGATCACGATGTCCCATCTTCCATTCAACAATTCTCAAACGTTTTAAGTTAATCAAACTGTTTCATTGAATATAATATATTTCTTTTTTTAAATGTATTTGGGTATTTTGAGTTGGAGGTGATTTGTAATTTTACACTTATCTCTTAATATTTGTAGAATATTATTTCGCACTTAATTAATTATGTTTTCAATAAAATTGCATTTCAAATCAACTGGCTAGCTAGCAATTAATATAGTCTATTTGAAATTATATAAGAGATGGATTTAAATAATAAGTATGAAATGAAATAGAAATAGATGTATCCGACAATCTCTCATGCATATAATCTTTGAAAGATTGAGACATTAATTTAAAAGGAATCTAACTCAATTTTTTGCATAGATCCTACAGGTGAGATTGTTTGTATCCTCATCCGCATCAGGTGTTCAAACACATAGAATTAAATTAATTAATGTTGACGTGATAAGAAACTCGATGCTTTTTCTTTCTGATTTTCTGGGAAAAACGATTCTTGATGGAAGGAAAATAATAAACAAATATAAGCATTAGCATAGGGATGTGTTTGGGAAAGGAGGATATGATAAAACCACAGTGATCGATTATATTGCGTGCTATTTTTAATTAATTGAAATTGGAAGTAGATTGGAGCATTGCATGTGGGATGGAGGGAATAAAAGATCATTGGATAAGGGAAAGCATTGTGGGCACAATTTGTCGACTAGGACTAGGAGACCAACTTAACTAAATGCTTCCTAAAATCATATCATTAATTGCCAACAAAATTTCTCTCTTTCTAATATTTATTTTGATTTCATGCACTATTGGTTGATTCTATTTTTCTCCTCCTCTCACGGAATGGATTGGTATTCCATCCAATAACAAAAACTATGAATTGATTCCATCATACAGTAATATCTTGAGTTGCATCTGATTGGTAGCTTCGTACATAACAAGATTCCATTGGGTGTGTAAAGATTCTGCTTAAAGCCAAATGCCTTATAATTCTCAACAGATATTTCTCAGTTGTTCAATATCTCGCCAGTGAAGTGACATCAATAATACATGCATAATTAACAGTTAAAATAATTTATTTCGTTCTTATTTGAAAAGAAAAATTATTTACTTGTATAGGCGTGTCTGGCCTAATAAAAAATAGCTTTTTGATTTTATTTGACTTTTTTTAGTTGTATAAATTTATTAATAAAAAAATTTCATAGAGAGAGTTATTATATTCATTATCTCATAATGATATACAGCTATAAGTCGTGAAAACAAAAAAAGTTCTTTGCTTTTTCACTTACATTTTCTCTTCCCAGATGACTTTTTTTACAACTTTTATTAGTGAATTAATAGATTGAAGAGAAAAAATAAGAATGAAAAATGAGATGGAAATGAATATTTATCGCGGAAGTGCGAGGATATGGTCCGATAGAGGTGTCTTTTTCTACAAAACGGGGAGGGGAAGGGAAGCCCATTGTGATTGTATTTGGCGAAGGGGGCAACAAAGTGGCGCCTGCCAGATGGCGTGTATTACGTTACATTGCATGCATAGTGGATAGAGAGAGAGAGCCAAGCAAAAGAAAAGAGAGCGAAGGCTTGGGGTGGGCCTCATGGTCATCGCCATTATTTTAAGAGGAAAGGAGCTGCTTTATTTCCTGGCTAGAGCTGAACTGGTGAAGTTCATTATTAACTTAATTGAAAAGTATAGGAGCAGTTTAGTCGTAAATACTTGAATTTTATCTTCGTAATAAATAATATATATGATTGTTGTTTATTTTGTGATGCCTTTGTTTTGTTTTTATAGTTTAAATTAAAAGAGGATGTAAAAAGGTGATGAGATTGAGAATGGGAAAGAGAGAAGTGGTGGTGGTGGGGGCGAGGGTGCTGATTCAAAGGCTCTGAGCACAGAGAGAGAGAGAGAGAGAGGAACATTCTGATGTTGGTTGGCTTTTAGTGTTTGTGTAGCTGTGGTGGCTGTCAAAGATGAGGAACAGCTCATCTTTTTGAAGGGTAATCTTTTTGGTTTGGTTGGGTGGTTTCTGTGATATGTGGGGTGCTTCGAGAGGATACAGTGCTACTCATGCAGAGAACTTTGTGTTTGTTGTCGTGCCCACTCTCGTTTGATTCTTGGTACTTGGCAGACCCAGACATACATGCATTCTCATTTCGGATCTCTCTAGCCCTACTCTTTCGCGACCATTCCTGCCCTTTCCCCCTGCCCTTTTCTCCTTGTATTACTCTCTTTGTCCTACAATCTTGCTTGCTTTTCTCAAATATTCCCACAACCAAATCTTCCCTCTGGTATGTTTCAATTCCTATTCATTTTCCTTCCTTTATCTCCTTGTTTGTTTTTTTTCTTCTGTGCATTACAGCCCACTTGCTATTATATATGCAGATTAGCTCTTCGCCTTTTCCACACAATTCTGTTTTGGGCTATGCTTGATTTTCTGTTCTCGATGAGCAGAGCATAAAAAATTGAAAAACACAGCTCCTTGTTTCTTATTTGGCTAAAATCCATCAAACTTGGGGATGTTCATTAGGTTGATTCCTATGCCATCTCGTTGATTTTAATTGTGCTGTTATAAAGATTATTTTTTTCATAATCGATATTTTTTATGCAAGTGGTGCTTGTGCAGTGATCTTCTGAGCATAAACCACCAAGTTTGATGCTTGTTGTCTACTACTTGGGTGGTTGTCTCGACTCATACCGATATATAATGCCTTTTGTTGCAGGTGCTTGGCTGCAAAGGAGGGACAGAGCTGAAAAGTTGTTGGTGAAAGAAAATTGATTATGGAATTTGGGTCGAGAAATTTTGTGGACCAGGAAGAGTCTCGCTGATTGAGAATAACAAAGAAACGGGGAGAAAGCAAATATTCAGATTCAGGAAAATAAACAAATAGGTACTGGGCGGTGGTGTCAGTTTTGAGCAAGTGGGGGTGTCTCTCGCTTTGAGAAATTGTATGTGTTCGAGATAATCTGTTGGCAGTGTCTCCCCAACATGACCATCTTTGCCGGTCTCATTGGGCTGTGTTGCCAATTTAGTAAGCAACCTGTTCTTTGAGTCTCTTCCGATTTAAGTGAAAAAAATTTAAAAAAAAAAAAAACTGCAGAAAATATACCCATCTACCTTCTCCCTTTACACCTCGTTTTGGGGGAAAGATTCGGTCGTACGAGGAAAATATATCACAATTAGATTTGATCTATCTTTCCTCACCTTCAATTTTAGCAATTTCCCACATTCGGTGTTTATCTATACTCTGTGTTTCGCTTGATATCGCCGTAGACTTCTTCTGTGATTACCGGCGGCGAAGTTTTTGCTTTGGTGGTTTAACCTTCGGATTGGATCCGTTTGGGAAAGAAAACGGAGCTGCATATCATTTTCCTTTGGACAAGATGAAGTTTATGAAACTCGGATCCAAACCTGATTCTTTTCAAACTGAAGGAGATAATATCAGGTATCAGATCACTCTCGAGAGCCACTTGCTATATTGAAATTTACTATTTTTTTTTATTTTTTTATTTTCTAATACTCTCGTTTTACTAATTTCCTTCGAAGCACCATCATATTGATTGGTTTCTTGATTCCTGGCTATACATTCATACTTCTGTGCCTTATTTACTGAGAGTATCTTCAATGTCTTCTTCTTGTACCAATCAATCCTGATAGACCAAGCTGCTTTTAAATCAAATTACTGCGAACTTCATGATTTTTTTCTCACTGAACTTTTTTTTCACGTACGCTTATAATCAACACAAATTATACGAAAGCGATAGCTGTCTGAGGGGAATTATTCCAAAGTGAAAATATTTTCATATTGATACTATTGAATTTTGACTTTTATTATCAGGCAGTGATTAACCAGTAAAAAGAAAGTAAAATATCATATAATGTCCTTATCCTTCTTGAATTCCTCATCCAGAATTTTTATGCATTTGATGTATGTATTTGTTCTACTATGTGTTAGCCTATTAGCTCAATTGTATTGGCGATGGATAGGTTGGAAACTTGGGAACTACTGTTATTTTTTACCCAGCTGAAAGCTAGTTCATCTGATTGATAACTTACCAAATTTTTTAACACTCGTGAGAAATAGTGGTATCTCTGACATCGTACACATTAATACCTCACTGGTGTTCAACAAGTATGTTTGTATTTTCATTGATGAACTTTGATATCTCCCAAACCATAACTGTCAGATAGCCCCAAACTTGTCGTCACAAAATGACCATGCATGGTTTCATGTCATGCACCTTTATTGTTCTTGTGGGCAATATTTGCTCATTATTTAATGTTATTGCCCATGATGTAAACATGTATTTTCTACGATCTGAGAAAATAATGCAGCTTTTGCCTTTTCATAGCTAATGGGTGCATTCTTGATATCGTGTGTCATTTTGCATTTGTATCTCCTGTAGACTGCAGAGACCGGATTTCTTTGAGGCCTTTTTCTTTTCTTCTTTCTTTGTTTCACTGTCTAGATCGTCATTTGTTTATTTATTTATTTTTTTCAAATCTTAATAGAACCTGCATATGTATATCCAGGTATGTGGCAACTGAGTTGGCAACAGACATGGTTATTAATGTTGGAGAAGTGAAATTTTATCTTCATAAGGTAAGGATCTATCTGACATTGGAAGTGATGATATAATCTCAAATATAGTTTACAAGATAATCTCAAGTCTTTCTTGTAAATTGTTGCTACAAAGGTCTGATAACTGATTATATTGGGAAAGTCTAACCATTTTCAATTATCCTTCAGTGAAGTTGGTAATACTGGATTAGAACCTTGTTCTGAACAAATCCATTCAAGTTACGAATTCTGGTTTCAGATTTTTCTAGGGATAATGATTATCCATCTTCACATTCCCTGGCGCCTTGAACTCCATAGAAATAGTTCTATTAGTAGTTAGTAAGCGGGTGGTCACGTAGTATCAGATTATCTATGCTTCGTTTTATCATTCACTTGAAGAGGGTGTGGATTTGTTTAGATATTTTCCTGACTGCTCTACGCTGCGATTGTAGGTGACTTATTATCTGTCAGCAAATCCTAATATGATATTCTGATGCCTTTACCTACTTTATCAGCCAGACTACTCTAAGTGTTAGAAAGCATCAGTATATACTGCATAACTTTAGTTGGTCCAGTAATTTGCTGCATTATCTTTTGGACTACTGATCATGATCAAATCCTGATTTGTATCTGCAGTTTCCCCTTTTGTCAAAAAGTGCACGCTTGCAAAAACTTGTTACAAACACAAATGCGGAGAACAATGATGAAATCCAAATCCATGACATTCCTGGTGGACCAGCTGCTTTTGAAATATGTGCAAAGTTCTGTTATGGTATGATAGTCACTCTCAATGCATACAATGTTGTAGCAGCACGCTGTGCAGCAGAGTATCTTGAGATGTATGAAACTGTTGAGAAAGGAAGCCTTATCTACAAGATTGAAGTATTCCTCAACTCCAGCATCTTCAGAAGCTGGAAAGATTCAATTATTGTTCTTCAAACTACCAAGTCTCTTCTTCCATGGTCTGAGGAACTTAAGGTGGTTAGTCATTGCCTCGATTCAATAGCTTCCAAGGCGTCAATGGATACATCCAAGGTGGAGTGGTCATACACCTATAACAGGAAGAAGCTCCCATCCGAAAACGGGAATGATCCTCAGTGGAATGGTGTGCGAAAACAACAGATGGTTCCAAAGGACTGGTGGGTGGAAGACCTTTGTGAGCTTCAACTTGATCTTTATAATCGGGTCATGACAACAATTATAACCAGAGGCAATATTTCTTGTGCTGTGATTGGAGAAGCTCTAAATGCTTATGCGTCAAGAAAGTTGTCAGGTTTTAACAAGGGTGTAATTCAGGGTGGTGATATCACGAGGAATAGATTATATTTGGTTACCATTATCCGATTGCTGCCTACGGAGATGGGCAGTGTCTCTTGTAGTTTCTTGCTCAAGTTACTAAGAGCAGCTATCTTTTTGCAATGTGAAGAGTTGGAGAAGTCTGAACTGGTCAGGAGAATAGGCCAGCATCTCAAGGAGGCTGCTGTAACTGATCTTTTGATTCGATGTCCGGTTGATGAGACGACAATGTTTGATGTTGATACTGTGCAAAGACTAGTTGAAGAGTTCGTGTCTTACGAGCGGAGTGCTGTAACTGATTCTCCAGTAGAAGATGAACTGCAGGAGATTAGAAGCCCCCGAATGATATTAGATGCTTCAAAGGTTAAGGTAGCAAAACTTGTAGATGGCTACCTTGCTGAGGTTGCTCGTGATCCCAACTTACCTATTTCAAAATTTGTCAGTCTTGCTGAATTGGTGGCAGGCTTCCCCAGAGCATCTCATGATGGCCTTTATCGTGCCGTTGACATGTATCTAAAGGCAAGTCTCTTGTACCATGTCAGCTCTAAAATTATACGCATTATCATTCCCCTTTTTCCTGAATGTGCAACGTGCCTTGAAGGCAAAAATAACTTTTGAACTATTCTTGCTGCCATAGCTTTTCTCCAATAAATTATCTTGTTTGCAGAGCGTTTAAAGAAACAGCAATGGAACTTATTTTAAGCAAGTTTGGTGGCTAACAATGGTTTGTAATGCAGGAACATCCTGGAATCAGCAAGAGTGAGAGGAAAACAATATGTAGGTTGATGGACTGCAGGAAGTTGTCTGCAGATGCGTGCATGCATGCTGTGCAAAATGAGCGGCTTCCGTTGCGCGTAGTTGTGCAGGTTCTCTTCTTTGAGCAGTTGAGAGCCACAACAACATCAGGAGGCAACAGCACACCCGAGCTACCTGGATCCATCAGGGCCTTGCTTCCTGGGGGATCCCATGGCAGCTCAAGGTCAACTACAACTAATACAGAAGAGGAGTGGGGCGCTGTGGCTACTGCAGAAGACATAAAGGCTTTAAAAGGGGAGCTTGGTACATTAAGATCATCCGGTGGAGATAGTGGACGGGGTAGTGATGGAAACAGCAATGACAGTAGTAAAAGTAATAATGAAAAGATTGCTGCAAGTAAAATGAAGGGTTTCCTTATGTCAAAGAAGATATTCTCTAAGATTTGGTCAAGCAAAGAAAGAAATGGTGAGATTACTAGCTCTGATACGTCAGAGAGTCCTGCTTCTACTGTGGCTGAGGAAACAAAGTCTACCCCATCTAGAAGTGGGAGGCATTCGGTGTCATAGACCATGCTTTTCACACTTGGAGCATGGTTCAATATTATACACTCAAAACTAGTTGTTAGGAGTTAGTGCTCAACTGACATCTTCTGCCTGATTCTTCAATAGAGGCCTGGGTAAATGTTGACTTTAGCCTTCTGCTAGATTAGGAGATGGGCTAAAGTGGTGACCCCGTTTTGCTGTACCATATATTCGGAAAAAATAAATCCCATTGTTATTTACTTGTTCTTCATTCTCCTTTGTCTTCCCCAAAACATAAAATATTTTAAAAAAATGATACTTATCTTTTTAAAAAAAAAAAAAGAAGAAAAATCTATCTCAAATTCCTGATGATTACTGATCTAAATTCAATATTAAGATTGGATGGTGGCCAAGGAAACTGAAAAGCTGATTTTTGAATGAAATTTGGTAAAGGGAGTCTAATTAGACTTGCCACTACCAGATGATGTAACTGGAGCACGGCATTTTTTGAAGGACCAATGCAGGAAGGTAGGTCTTGCAGTGAAAATCTCAGCAGTGCTGACGTGGTGTTCACAGATCCACGTCACTCGATTTTGATTGCAGGTATTCGCATCTGTCCTGTTAATGTCGTTTTGAATTCTATTACTTAGCCATTAAACAACCGCGATAATTCCTCCTTTTTTTTTTTTTTTTTTGGCGTAAAGACTAGCGGCCGGTCATGTTGCATAGTAGTACATGATTACTTCTATTTTGGGCCTCAGAGCCTGGTTGGTAATATGGGCTGGGCTCGGGAAGAGGGGCTCAGGCATTATATGAGGCCCAATACCCCAGAAGAAAAATGGTAATCCGTTTATCTGCCTCTTGTGTTCATTCGGACCATGTTCCGTCCCCTGTGCATACGTTGAAGAGAGGCAGGCAGGCCACTCCTTTGATCCAAATATTAAGTTAATGTTAGTAAACGCACGAATAATGAATGATAAGGTCAAGTAAACAATTTAGTCAATGCAGGTTTTTGATTTTCTCATCGTTTACCTTCTCTTCTCTTCTATAATAATGTTTTTTCAGCCGTTGATGTAAAGAAGACAAATTTAAAACAAAAATGGAGAATTGCGGCCAACTTTGACTTTGATTTCTTATTTGTCACTGCACAATTTATCTTTTTTCTCGCCTACTCATCTAATACCCAATTCAGCAAAGTTGAAAAGTCAACCAGTCAATTCAAAAAGACATTTGAGAAGGGAACATAACTTTTCACCGAGTCACTCACTCTCCTATCAACCTTTTTCTTTCTTATGAGAAAAAGATAGACATAGCACTTCAACAGTTGCAACTTTTATATGTATGGACAAAAGAATTTCCTTCTCGAGCGCTTTCTCACGGTCTCACTTATTAAATTTGAAAATGTAAGTTGGAGAATGAGCTTCCACACCTTGATAAATAGATATGTTAATTAGGCAAGATTTAATGTGCCCGAACCTGGCCTAACGCTTGCATTGCTAATTTGACTAATCTACCTGTCTAGCCCTAACTTGTGCTTGTCGCGTCATTCATTTATCAAAGAAAAGACTTGTCTTGGTACGAATTAAGTAACCTCTTTTACTAGTACCGAAAGACTTTTTCTTTCTGCATTTGATATGATCTTAACAAAACACAGAGAGATAAGATAAACTAAGCATATGCATGTTGTTTAGCAATTTTATAATCACATTTAATCCTAATCCTAACCAGAAAATAAACTATGCATTATACTTTTCAAGGAGTGGAAATAAAGTAGGTATTTACACAAATGATCATCTCGTATACATTTGACTTTGAAATTTACCTACCATCAACATGTTATCCTATCCAGACACACGCGAAACATTAGTCTACAGATTAAGACTACGGAGCTACATACATGTTTAATATTTCATGAATTGAAATAGTGGCAGGTGGCGTTCACATTAATTTGACGCTCCAACTAGATAACACAGGACACACGCGAGATCATTTTATTGCATTCCCCCGAGACAGACGCTAGAGACGACACCATTGCCTACTCTTCGCTTCACTTTGCGCGCCCATGTTGGGACCGGTAACTCACACAAGCACCATTATCATTTCATGCATGCATCGCCTATTTCATTTCTTCCCAAAAACAAAAACGGAAATTCTGTTTTGTCCCATCAACCCAATGCCTACGCCAACTTTTTTGTTTTAAATCTTACTCTCATAAAGGATTTTAAAAGCACTGCACCAACCAAACCATTCACTTACAAGGGACACACAATATTGGTCTGGTGAACCAACCCATTTGCGTGCCCGAAGATTCCACCCTCCCATCGCATCGCATGGTGGAAAAAAATAAAATAAATTCACTGATCCAAAACGTTCCAGTTTTCCTCGTATTGCTGCCGTGCCTTGTCGCTATCTCAAAAACCTGCCTACGCGTAATGACTAAGAACCCACCGTTAACGAGAGATCCGGTCAACACATTATTAGTTTCCTTTGTTGTGTCACTCTTCGCCTTCTCTTCATTTTCCACCGCTGCACGCTTCTCAACAAATTGCTTCGCCTTTTTATCTGCTAGCAGAAAGTAACCAGCCCCTTCCTTCGCCCCTTAAGTAGTTATATATTTATGGATTTGAGAAGATATACATACAGATCAAAAGGCTAATTACCTTATTTAAGGGACTAAACCCTATGACTAGTGCATAATGGGCACCATTTGATTCCCACTACCACAATGAGAAAGATACTAGGAAGAACCCAATAAAACAAAACAAAACAAAGTTGAATAAGATAAGGTCCCTACCTAGCTTAGCTACAAGCATATTACATCAAGGACGCGAGACATAGACTTAAAATAAGTCCTTTAAGAAAAGTTGATCTGCAACATGCATAAATCAATCGATAAAAAGGATATTCGGATTCATACATAGCTTCCGCATTTCCCATCGGATTAGAGAACTATACTATACTGTGCATTCTAAATCTGCAAGAAAGATTTTATATAAATTTAGAATAACCACAGAAAATAGTTAATTAACACTTGAAAACGAAGGCAGTGTTTGGCTGCAAGAGGATCTAAAAAGCCACATCCATTTACAAAAAGCTATTTTTCTAAAGAAACAAAAGGCAGGGATATTCTTCTCTCCTTTACAAACAAAAATATCCATATCTCCTTAATTCCCTCCTTTTTCACCGTCAAAGTCGTTAGCCTAAGAAAAGGTTTAAAGCAAAGGTCCTAACTCGTGTTTCGCTCCGTCTCCATAGCATACTAATTCGGAATCTTTTCTATGAAAATCAGAACTCTCTGGGGTCAACGAAAATGGACAATCCAGGTGGGGATTTGGTCCAGTCACCCACCGACCCGTCACTGTAGTCTTCTCCGAGCCTCTTCATGCACCACAAATCCTCGGCGCAAGATAACATCTTCCAGTGGGGGATACCGAACCGCAGCGGTTCGCCGCTGGAAACCTCCGTGGCCACCACTCCACAGCCACGTTCCTTGGCTAGATTGTGCGCGAAGCCAAACAAGGCCTTCGTCATCTTCACCCCTTGCGGGCCTTCGCCTCCTAGCCCGTACGCGAAGTGGAAACCAAACGGCCTGAAAAAATCCGGAATCGACGGTAACTGAAGCCATGGCAAGGCCCGGTCTACAATCCGGGTCGTTTTGGCAAGAGTGCGCTTTATAAGCGACGCGCCCCGGATCTCGAGCGTGAAAACGTCCATACAGTTCCAGACGCTGAGGACTGACCAGGATTGTGGTGGGTCCGACAAGAAGCGATCCGAACCGGGCCATGTCTCGGGATGGTAGGTCCCACGAGGGACGGCGAGGAAAGTGCCAAGGCTGAGTTTGTTGTTGAGGACGGAATCAATGTCCCGGGGGAAGAACTCGGTGGTTGAGAATCGGCGACGGTAGAGGTATTCGGCATCAGATGCGCTTAGTTGAATGATAGTCACCTTCTTAGAGACCTCAACTCGATGAGCAAAAACAGGGTTGACAAGGATGGAGGGAGTACGGAAATTTGAGTATCCGCATTTGTCGGTGAACAAATTAACGGATGCTAAATTGTCGTTTTCCGTCGCAATATACGAGTATTCAGCGCCATTATCTCTGAACCAGTCCTCCATTCTATGCACAAGCTTCAACCCTATTCCCATTCTCCTGTGCCCCCATCAAACAAATCAATTAGCATTTTTCTTTTCTATTAATAGTAACAAAAATCTTTGAGACAGCGAACTCGGTAGGTACCGTACCGATGAGAAGGGGAAACGCGCAGGCCCAAGATGTAGGCGAGTTTGGTGCATACAGGGACGGCTTTTGCAGTGGCTTGGAAGGTGTCAGAATTTTTGTTAGAGGAGTGACTGTTTTTTCCAACTCTAGAGAGCTTCTTCCCACACGTAACGGTTTTGATGCAACCCCTTATCATTCCCACTATCTCGTCACCCATTTCGGCCACCTGCTCGGAGCAAGAAACCAAAAAATAATAATAAGAATAACGGATCATCAAATCATTTTCTTCTTGACTTGCTTTAATTTGATGATAATGATAATCACGGTGGAAAACAGATAGTCTCGGACAAAAAGATAGAGACATTGATTATTAGTAGGATAGGAGAATATAATACCAGCATGAGAAAAGCAGGTGAGTGGCGGACCCTGCAAATTGGGTCACCTCGCAGGTCGGTGAAGAGAGAGAGCTTACCACTGGGTCCAACCTCACATATTTTTTCAACAGCTTCCACTCTCTCTCTGTCTTTATTCGGGTCGAACTCTCTCACAACCACCGCTGCCAAGCCCTCTCCCATGTCTCTGCTTTCTAATAAACAAAGTCGCAATCTAAAAGCTAGAGGGAATTCTATCTATTAGCTCAGAATGAACTGCTATGCTAACAAGGTAAGCCCTTAAATACACAGTAGATCAGCCATCTCTCCTTAGAGCGAGGGAATAGCAGCCTTTTCAAGGTGGCAAAATAGACGGATTAATGCGTGCTATATATAAGCAAATAAGTTAAGGTCACACTTGCAAATTTGAGACGTGGTGAAGAGGCAGTGTCAAGATAGAATGAAAGAAAGGGGTGAGAAAAAGAAATAAATAAGAGCACAGACGGAGAGCCATTAGGAGATTTCTTCTATAATTTTCTTAGGTAGCTGGGGAGTTGAGTTCATCGTGGCAGAGGCACGACTACCCCTCACTGCCCTTTAAATGCTTGATTTTGGGGTATTTATTCTCTCTTTTTTTTCTTTTTTTTTTTAAATATCTCCCTCTAGAATCCCCCAGCTCCTTTTTCTTTCCCTCGGTATTTTTATTTAATTTTAAAAGTTTCTAGTATTTTACGTGTCTCTACCTTCTGTTTACCTCTCAAGGTCTCAACTTTCTTTTTTTCCCCCTTTCTAGCAGGGGCTATTTATTAAATAACATAATTAATAATAATGATGAAAAACAAATTAATTAAGTAATTATTTAAAAAGAAGGGGAGTGGAAAGGGAAGAAGAAATGGCGGCTGTGGCTGCGCAGTCCTGTGGAGTTATTCTGATTATTTTAATCATTTATTTCTACGGAAGGAAGCGTTGCCATCATGACCCCATTCATAATCATTACCTTTATGCTCTCTCTTCCCCACCAGGGCTTTTTATTTTCTAAGCTCCGTAACTCTAAAATCCACGATGCACTTTTTATGATCCATCCATTATCATTATCATTATCATCGTCCATGCTATTTTGATTTTAAATCTTGTAAATTTTCATAACAAGTCTGTTTCTCTGCCTGATAAGCTGTTACCAATTGTAACCGGGCAAACATGTCCGTTCCGTTACCACGGCGAGCACGAAAAGCCAAACGGATGAATCTCCACGTCCACATTCTCCCGCTAGAACGGACCCCTATAAAGTTGCAACCCGGTGAACCGGATACCCTCCATTTCGGCAAATTTGCTGCAATTATTTACACCCTTTTTCGGTGAGTGCTGGAGCGGACCAGTGACTTGTCACTCTGACTACTGAGCCGCAACGGTTGCTATCTTTTTTATATATATATATATATATATATTTTTTGACGCTGCTCTGACTTGATAATTTAAGTCAAGGAAAGTTAAAATTAAATTGATATAAATTATTATAATAAAATAATTTAATTTTTGCAAGATATATAATATAATACTAAATCTTTCTGCTTTAGATGCTGACTAGCAGACATTTTCCGACAGTAATGATCAACATATTGTTCTGAATTTTAATTGACGGCTAGGATGGGCAGCTAGATTTCCTTCACTTTATAGTTGATCCTAACTGATGCATGTCCATCGGAGAGATTCCCCCACGCTGCGACGCAGTCCTATTGATTTTTATTGTCAGGCTAATCTTGTTTGCTTAAAGGCTATACCGATAGGTCATCCTCCCTACATAGCCTCTTTGTTAGCCCCATCCTATGATTTACGGCAAAAGATAAGAACGAAAAGATCAACAATTTCCAGCCGTTGGATTACCCCTGGTAAAATCAGTCCCAAATAGAGGGTTTGTGTTTTGTAGGAGCTAGGTTACATCATTAATGATAGATTGCCAATACTTGTTAGTAATATGTTGTATAGTAAATCCAGCAGAGTTAAGAGCAGGCCAACAACGGTTTCGATAATGATTGGTCATTGAAGGAAGTGGGTACGTCACCGAAAGTTCCGTTGCCATTAATTAACAATTAATTGTTCAATCATATTCTCTTAAATAAACATTGATATGAGCAACTGCATTGAAGTAAATGTGCGGCAGCCATTAGAAGTTCAGCAATGCTTATTGCAGTGCACGCCATTGCTAATAGCACTTACACTTGCCATAAAAAAAAAAAGTAATGGCACTTGCACTATCAAAAGCTAAAGCATTAAAAATAGATTAACATAATTTAGATTATTTTAATGAAAGGTAAAAAAAAAAAAAAATTGGTAATATACAAAATGTTTAAGATTCAATTTTCTTGTAATAAAAAAATTGAAGCTCCAAACTCTTTTTGATAAAACTAATCTTAGTGTACCATAACCATTTTTTAAAAAAAATTATATGACAAAAAAGTATAATCACTTCGTCTTGCTTGAAAAATATATATAAAAAAAAAATAGTGTACAAATAATAATATAAATAGTTGTAGGAAAATTAAGAACGTCTTTTTCTTCTTCTACGTTACTATAAACAATGAAGTGGGCCAATAATTATTAAGCATATTTAATAGAATAATTAGCAATAATTAATACTAATAAAGTGAAGAACAAAGCCAATGATATGGAAAGCCGATTTAAGAAGGCTCCCAAGTATGGCAAAGAAACTTCTTACGTCTTTCTACGACGCTTGAGTTTTAACCTTTTGTAGAACATATAGTATAAAAATCAAATTGTATAGCGTATACATGCATTATTCTCCCGCAAGGCACGTAGAAAACGCAATATATATGCACTTTCAAATTAGAGCATCCACGAAATACAAAATTATAAAATAAAATAAAATTATAAAAAATGCAATAAACAAGACTCGAGGTAGGTATATCTGAACATAAAGACGTAAACTCTTCGAATGAACTGTCCGTGTGATGTAGATATTGGGCATGAATATGATATAATATAATATACTAATTAAAGATGGGATGAGAAATCGTGTGTCTCATTAACACAGATAATTTGTGTTAACCATAAACTTGCTTGGACGAGAGAAACGACAATCATGAGAAAGTGAGAAGGTATCCAGCTATTTATTAATATTGTTAACCATATGTTAAATTTTGCTGGCATGCATCACATTGCGTATATATTATTAATTAGACTATGTTTCTCTAAATGGTGAGAGGAACTAATTAAACTAAGTTACTAAATATTTTTTAATTAATATAAGATCTTATGCCCGTCTCTGTCAGGAAAAGGTTGATCAAAACTTCATCATTTTCTGCAGTTTTGACAGATTGTCTTCTTGTTTGCTGGTTCTTTAATTGATTCTTAAAAATGTCTGGGTTGATTTGATTCCCATGTCCAACCCTTTCTCGTGCACTGTGGGAGCAATCCATCGATTAAAAACCCTAATCAGATATCATCGTGCTGATGTAGGAGAGAGAACACTTGTTTAGAACTATAATCAAATACTTAAGCAAAGTGAGACATTTAAACTACAGTTAGAACATATCATTTTGTGTGATTTCAAGATTCAACGTATTTCCTTTGGGGACAATTGGTAGTCAACACAAAGGCATATTACATAAATAATTTATACTCATTCTCAAAATGCATACTTGGGAAGCAGAATAAAGTGGATCAAATTTAAAAAGCCAAGATGATCAGATTCCCGCTCATTAATTGTTAACAATGTATAATCAAAAGCAACCATTTTAAAATGACAGCATTATCACGAGAATCCTCTAGGGTTTTGCTGACCAAGTTATTCTTCGCCTAGAAGGTTGTCAAGACTCCATGAGGTGAGATTTGGAATCAAGAAAGCATATGGAAAATTTCCAATCATAATTAAATGTTAAAGCTTGGTTTTTTTTGACTGATTATAGTAAAGCATAGTTAATGAGATCAATACTTTTGGTCCCGATCAAGCTATAGTTAGGTATCGATCTCACATTTAAGACAGCCTTATTATTATTCTCTTAATTATAGTCATTAATCAAACTTAGAGTCATAATGGGATCATATATTATAAAAGAATGCATGATCAATTATATATGATGACGATAAAAAAGAGAATATGAGAGCGGATAAATAATTAAAAGCATATTATAAACGCGTGATTCTATCTCCCGAAACTTTTGGCTTTAATCCATTTTCATATTCCATTCTGATTCTTAAAACAGTTATTGAAACACTAAACATTCATAGGGTCGAAAACGTTTATCTCATTACGATAACGAAAAGGTTCCATCTTACTTTTATTTTGTTGCAGCACATTTCATAACCACTAGTTTGCTCTAAATGGGTCTGTAACTAACTGTAATTAATAAGGTCTTTAAAGGGTCACAAAAAAATTAAAATGGTAGCATATGCATATATCTTTATCTTTTAGCCGAGGACCACAGCATCGTTCGAATAAAAACCCTAGATCAAACGTCAAAGGATTGCATGTGATATATACTCTGAGATTTTGGTAAACGATGGTCGTCCCAATCAAGAAGGAGAACATGGGTCCTCGACACGTATCATGTTTACATGTTTCATTCGGAAGTTGAAATAAACAGACAAAGAAAACAGTTACGGACAAATGCCCTAGGAAATTATCAAAGGTATAGATCTTGTTCCCTGGCTTTTGTTATACAGGTGTTGGGTTCCGTACGTGACTTTTCACAATTTCATTTTATACTAATCACTATTGGTCGCGAAGCACAACTAGCATTGTAGGGCCAATGCTAAACAAGAAGCCCTGTGGTTAGGCCTTGTCCTTCTTGGACATCACATGCATGCAGCAAATTAGGGTTCGGAACTACGATGTAGCGTCTAAAATAATCATTTCATTAGGCAACATGTTCACAATAATGTTGCAAATTGTCTAGCCCAGTGGGAACTAAGAAGAAGCATAATCGTTTTAATCAATGATTAAAAATTGATCTAGCCAGTTGGAGAGTAAAATTATCAACTTTTCCCATCATCAATTAGAAACAAAAAAAAGGTTATGTAAGTTGATGGTGTGGCTCGAGGAATGATTATACTTTATGGGATTAGCTAACTGTCACTTATACATATATTCTATTATTATTCTCTTTTGTTTGTTACATAAACCTGCGTGCTTGCTTGCGTGGTATCACATATCATACATTAAAAGAAAAAAATGAAAAGATACCATAGCTATGACTTGGGACAACCTCTATTTACAATGATTTCTTTGTCATCGAGACCTTAAATTGACCAAAATTAGCAACCAAAAAAAAAAGGGGAGAGAAAAGATAGCAAGCCATGATCTGTTTCATTTTTTGTTTTCTCTTGGTCCAAACATGTGCGGAGAAGGGTATCTACAATTTAAGATTGTTGAAACCTATATGTTTTCCAGGTCGGTGACATAGGGGGTAGGCTGCCTTAACCTTGCCGGAATTAACAATGGGCATCCCACCTAGTAGAAAAATAAATAAATACCAAGTCCATGACTGTGTTCCAGTGAACAGAGTGCTGTATATGTTTCAAAACCAGGAAAAATGAGCGTTGTTCTTTTTAGCTTAAATCTTAAATCGTTTTAGTCGATGCTTATTATAACTTTTTATATATATCAAATGGTTTCCATCAAAAGAATAATGAGTATATGTAAATAATTTTCATTCCTGAAATGCCCTTGCCCTGCCCTTTGGTTTTAGGTGGTGTACAGCTCTAAATGTTGGGGATGTTAGAAGAAGAAGCAGGAGACATAGCAGTGGCAATAAGAGAGATATGATTGAGGATACAGTGGTGTGCTTGAAGGGTGAGTGTGCATTGTGAAGAGTGATGAATACCGATGATATGAATTGAGGAGCAAGCTGTCATTTCTCGATCCTATTTGTTATTTTATGAGCAGTTTCAGTTTGTATGGTAAGAGTCCCACACAGGGGTGCGGTCTTGGCTCCAAAGAATGCCAGTATTATACACCATTGTCATTGTCCCCTTTTTACCTAACGAACGACCCATCCCTCATCTCTTCCATCTTATGCATCTCATTCGTAGTATTTCCATTCTCATAATATCACCAAACCCAGAACCTTGAAAATTTTAACACTTACTAATTAAAATCAGCACTGACTATTTTTTTTTTTTTTTGTTTAAAGAAAAAATTATGATATAAGAATTATATATAGAGAAATTTTTTTACTTAGAACGGCCATTACCCAATTTAATAATATCTAGGTCCATTTCTGGTTATCACTACACGTGCTCAACATGCTTAATGCAGCATTTCTCGCTGTCATTATCATCCTCTCATCGCAATTTCACTATCATATAATTCATATACACTTATAACTTTCTAAAGTACATAATTAATTTTCTTTTGGCGATTTTATTGTTTTATGTAAGATAGATAGATATGCTTTTCGAGAAGCGAGAAAAATGTTTCAGACCTTTGTCGAAAGGGTCAACGACAATTTTAATTCCGTTACAGAGTTGGAAGCTTTTCAGAGCAGTATTAATAGCAGACAAACCAAATTTTTCTTTTCCGTCTTTGTTTGCTGACATCCTCATCCTGCGCCAACTTTATGCAAACCTAACTTCAAATTAAATCTACGGTCGGTCCACTTAAATTATAACACAGCTGGAAAAATACCATATAATAATGTAGTATGTGTCATCAATTATAATAAAAATAAATGAACTGACGGTTTCACCGAAGAGGATATTTTACTCGGCATGGTAATTTCTGAACTCGCAGGACAGCTCTGCGCGTGGGATTTTCACCCACCAAAATATGTCCCATGTATTAAAAATAAAAAATAAAAAATTGATTGAAATGCTGCTATATAAAAGGTATAGTCAATTTTGGTGAAACGATTATTTAATTTACCATAAGGCCCATGGTTTTTGCATAATTCGCCTTTGTTTTCGTTCATCCGCGAAGGTAAAACAAGAATACTGAAACGGAAGGCATGGGAGTGGTTTATGATGGATAAGAACAAATTCAGAAGCTGCCACGTCATCTCTTGCAACCACAATATCACATACATGTCATCATCATGGGCATCTCGTTCCATGGACGCCATGCATCCATGTCATATAGACGGATATTACCAAATTGAACTTTAATAACGACTGAAGTCACTGCGTATTGTGGTAGCTATGCAATCAGAGAATCCAGTTTCCACTTAGATATCTCAGGAGAATATATATATATCCACTAAGATGACATGCAACACATGACCCACTAAGCTTCCCTTTCTGGTATATTAGTAATATACAAAAACCTTTAGCAAATAATAATAATAATTATTATTGTTGTGGTGGTTAAAATTAGACTAGGTCTCATTTTTCGAAAGTTTTTTTTTTTTTTTTTTATAAGTTATCAATAAATATGGATTATTATACTTATCTCTAAGTCTATAAATGTGACTCAGGCAGAGAGAGATTGGTCCATAACAATTATCATACAAAAATGTGTTTATGCATTGTCATTTTCTTATATGATAGTTAACTTTTCTCATATATATAAAGCCAATAATGATCAACTAACAAATATCATATCATACTAAATTATTTGACATGATTGTAATGTTCTCATACTCCAAGTGTTATGTGTACTTAAATTTGAAGATCATTATCAACTTTTTTTCCCCATTTGTCACATTATATATATGGAGGGTCCATTTTTTTTTTTTTTCTCTCTTTTGATGGGACTATGATTGCACATTTCAATGTTAGGTATCTTTTTTCTTCTCCAAGTTTCTCATCATTTAGTGGCTAAACTTGAAATGTCGCCATTTCAAAAAAAGTAAAAAAAGCTAAAAAGGTGAGGTGGTACCAGGCAAGCCATCAAGCCCATTTTATTTGATATTTTAATAAGTAAATCCACATGCATTATTTTTTTTTTTTTTAATTTTGCACCAAATACCTTCACATCTTTTTTAATACAAAACTAATTTTAAAAAATATTAAACAATGAATCTCTCCCACTTGAATATTATACTTAATTTTTTAATAAACCAACATCTTATAAATATCGGCAATGTTTGTTTTATTACAAGAAGAATAGCAGTAACTACTTACATTTCTCTTAGTATTTTCCAAATAAAAAAAACGAATTAATGAGATAAGAGATTACTACATATTGCATGTTTATGTTGACGATGATGTGAGTTAGATGGTCCCCATTCTGTTATCGGATTATATGCCAAATGTCCCATAAACAAGGGGATCTTGGGATTTATATGTCTTAACATTGTCTCCAATAATTATCCAACACTTGAGTTCCCCACTCTCAGCCAAAGAGAGTATTCACACGCTCCAAAGACCCAAATCTAGTAATTAGATGGATGGTCAATAGTAATATCATTAACATGTTATTCTGGGAAAATAATGATATGATATCTTTTAAGGGAATGTTTGGTTCAAAGGATGGGATACATTTTAATAGACGGAAGAGATCTCTTTTTATTTGATTTATAAATAAAGAAAAAAAGAAATAAAAAATTGTGTAAAATTATTATTATTTTATAAATGAAGAAAAATAAATATAAAAATAATTTTATCTAAATATAATAATTGTTTTTCCATTTCTAAAACCCTCTAATTTTAAAAGTAAAAAGATGAAACAGTATGGAAGAAAAATAAGAGATCAAAACCCCTCCTTTCTCCTTCTATACATTAAAGCAAAACAAAGAAAAATCTTAATAATTTCTCCCCTTCCCTCCAACCAAACACTGCGTTAAAAGCACAAAGGGACACATCCCGGATTTGTTGGAGGGCAATAGTGAGTATGTAAATGTAAATTCGTAGACAATTATGGGAAGAGGGCATAGAAAGGAGGGAAGCAATCTAGTCTAGTCCAGTCACACAATAATACGAGGAATTCTAGGGTAAGGGAAGGTGTGAAAGCTAGGACACTTGCCCCTCATAAAGGCTATGCTCTATTTACTTTCTATCCAAGTGGGAGATCTTTGTCTTTTCATTCTTAAGCTCTCTCTTATTGGCGTGGCCAAATTGACCACAATTATTTCCTATTATAATTTATTTTTTATTTTTTAGAATTAACAGCAAGACATATATAACTATATTAATTTTTGGAAACCTCGTTTGACTAGTGATAAAATATTTTGTAAACATTATTATTATTTCTATAATTTTTGTTATTTCTTTTACTATATATATATATTTTGAAAAGAATATTAATAAGGGTTAAGTATAGTGAATAAATTAGTTTTTTTTTTTTTTGTAATACGATGAATCTGAATTTAAATCCTTATCAAAAAAACTTTTATATTTAAAGACCAATAATGTTTACCAAAAACACTTAGTAGGCAAAAATATACACTTTTACCTTAGAAAAAAAAAAACACTTTCGCGTGCCAACGGAAGAAATAAAGGGACAACATTTTAATAATTCATTTACCCTATTATTAGTCTGTCATAGTTTATTTAATGTTTTTCTTCCTTATATTTTTAAATGAACTTTTCAAAAAATAAGGTGAAGTGTCCTAAGTAGGAGAGTGCATAATGATGATTGAAACCTTGACAAACTCTTTCGTTTCTATAAAAATATATAAAAAAAAAATATGCCAAAAAGTAAACTTAGCTAAATTTTATAGGATAAGGTTATTTCCTATTTCTGTCACATAATTTTATTAGATCAAGGAGAAACTATCTTCTTTTTTTCAAAAGAACCAGGTTGCATATGATACATTGTGTAAAACTAGATTAAATTAATTTATTTAATACGATTTATTTTTATACAACATTTAATACATATATTATGTTGAATAATCTTATACGATTAATTTTAGTTAATTTCACTTAATATGACTTATCACTATATTAACAATTTGACCTCATTTATTTTAATTAGGACTAATTATATTGTTAAAAATATTTTTTTAATCTTTTATAACTTTTATAAATAAAATATAACAAAAAAGAAATTAAATTAAAATTATTGTTGATTAATGTCTTTTGAAAATTCTTGTGTAAAGACATTATCATTCTAACGTTTAGCAATGTGATTGAAGAAAAAAATATTAAAATTTATAACAAAAAAAATTATAAGAGATAAAATTCTATCATCTAAATTTATTTTTATTAAAAATATTAATTTTTATACAATACAGAATTTTTTTTACAATGTCATACAAAATATTATATAATATTAATTTTTATTATATTTTATCCTATTAAATATTTATATTATTAAAATTTATTCTATCAAACCTATTATGTTATGTCAAACATGTCTCGAGGAAATGGAATCGTATTTGTCTGCTTGTAGCTTTGCGTTGAGTTGGAAAGGAGTAGTTCACCTCTAAAAAAAAGGACTAGCTTAGCTTTTATTAGCAGTGAACAATGGCACGAGGATGCTCAATTCCGTTAGACAAGGGCACGGTGTTATGAGTTACAGAATGGTAAACCCTCCATCCCAGGCTGAGTCCAGCTGTGTGGTGTTTGGCCAATTCTTTTAACACATTCCAAATTTCATGAATATACATCCTATGTGAAAACTTTAATTTTTGAAATGTAATTTATATTTAAGAAGTTTAAGTTCTGAAAATACATGGGACCTGGAATTAAAAAAAAATATATATGTGTAAAAAGAATTAGCCTTAGTGTTAACAATGAATCATTATTCAATGCCTGAAGTATATTTTCTTAACAAACTAACCCAATATTCCATTGGCCCATCTGATAACCACATGGCCCAGAATCCAAAGAACTTATGGCCCGAATTGATAACCACCAGGCCCAGTGGATATTTATTAACAAACTGTCGCGTTTAGTTCAGCAAAAATTTTAAAAACAAAAATAATCGATATGCAATTGTTAAAAGAAGGGTAGTCTTAGTGAAGAAAATTTCCCGTATTGTTAAACACAACATATTATTATAATAATAAATGTTAAGTAATAACTATTAGCCAGCCGAATGGTGGTCATATCACAATCGCATGGTTTATTTTCTAGGGTCCCTCACATCTCAGATATATCAAAACTCTATCTAGTTATATTACGTCATTAATCTCGCATGAAAGTTTTTCAGATCTTGCAAGAAATAATTTAATTTCTTGCGCAATGGAGAAGACAAGAAATGCGTATGGTCTTACTGAAATAGAATCAAGAATTCATTTCCAAATCAGGAGCACACAAACAAATATGAAATCACTGAGACCTGAATTTGCCAAACAATTCTCTTTTTTTTTTTTTAAAAAAAAAAAAGATGGGGCAGAAAAAGAAGGCGGCGAATCAAATGAAACTTGAGTTTTACAACAGAATTACGGCCAGAATCTCCTAAAAGCAAGTCCCAACGGAATTAAAAGTTTAGTCATCAAGAGAAAGGGAAGGCTTTGACCAAGAGAAAGCACCAAATGCCAACTAGTACCTGCAACTCAATGTGTACGAGTTCTACTGCTCTCTGCATTTCTAATTGGATTCAAGTAAGGATGGGCCTGCATAACATTAAACATTTATTAGCTAAAAAAAGAGTTAACAGAGATCTGAAAAAAAAAAAAAAAAAAAAAAAAAAAAGACAGCTAAAGCGAAAATAAGCCGAATAGTCCTAAGTTAATTATTCAAATACAACTATTTCAAGCTAGTGAACCTGGTGCAGCAACAACAAAAATGCTTTAAAGACTAGGTTTTTACCATTGCTTCTTTCGCTGTAGGGCGTTCTTGGTGATCATAACGTAGCAACTTGTCAACAAAGTCAACAGCCTACAAATGTAAATTTAGAATGAGGATTATTAGCTACCTTCATATATAGATACATAGGTGAAAATATATAATTACACAGCATAATACCTCAGGGACAGCTAAGTGTTGATTATCCACATTAATAAACTTGGTCCATGGCTTCCGGCTATGCCTGTCGCAATATTGGATTGTTTCTTTAGATGAGACTTCGAACTAATAACGTCAGCAGAAGTACTATACATACAGAACCGTGATATCATAGAAACAAACCTCCCAACAAGTGCTGCAAGATGTGGATCCAACTCTATGCGATACTTGTTTAGATATGCATTCAACTCATCTGTCCCAAGTACCTAATACAAGAAGTATAAATTATTAAACTACATAATATGAATCTAAAAATTTTCCATCTCTTTATTTTTAACCTATGCACGCCAAAAGCAACCTTTGTAAGCCTGGAATTAAAAAAGAAACAGAAAGAATAAAAGCAAAGTTTTTTCTGCATAACCAGAAAGATTAGGCATCTAGTTGTAAAATGATGTCTGAAGATACTCTGAAAAGCCAATAGTGAGATATTTCCTTTACTTTTAAGTAAAGTAATTTATCAAAAATACATGAAGAAGGAAACTTCCGTACAACTAAACAACATCCCTATAGGTCTTAGCCAAATAATAACAATATTCCAAGACTAGAGCAAAAAAAGCCAACATTTATAACCCCAATACATGTAATTGAAAAAATGGGCACAAGATTCAGTAAATCCATTTTACTACCTTGGCTATTTTGACCAGCTGATCGTAGTTATCATGTCCGTAAAAGAATGGCTCCTTGCGGAATATCTGTAAAAGCACAAACCAAAGAGGTAAGCGCAGCTGGAACACTGCATTCTGTACATTGGACTTCAGAAGGAGAAATTGATATACCACATGTCAATTAAAACCATGAAAGCCTGCCTCTAAAATATACACCCTCGAAACAAGTAGTAAAATGCATGTTTTAAGTATAATGAATGCTTACCATTCCAGCAAACATACAACCAAGGCTCCACAAATCTAAAGAGTAATCATAGTCTTGAAGATCAACAAGAAGCTCGGGACCTTTAAAATATCTAGAAACAGATGTGTAATGGAGGGGGTCAAACACAATAGATTTTTAAAGTAGAGTAATAAAACAAAAACTTGACAAATTCATATCAAAACATGCCCAGCTTTGCTAAACTCTGTGCTAACAGCTTATGGCAGGAGTAATTTTGCAGTAAACAAAAGGGAAACTAATATAACAAAGTTCAAAAAGTATTGAAATATGACACAGCTAATTATTTCTATTCAATTTAAAATCAACGAAAGGGAAGATGAGAATGTAAAAGAACCTTGAGGCAACGCGAACATTATATTCTTTTCCAGGATGATAGAACTCTGCAAGGCCCCAATCTATAAGACGTAACTTACGCTGCTCATGGTCAATCATTACATTATGTGGCTTTACATCTCGATGCATGATTCCTTGCGAGTGGCAATAATCCAGTGCCTGTCAGAGACGTTTCATAGAATTTAACTCTTCCAAGTTGATTAGGCCACAAAATTAGGGAAAACAATCAGTGGGAACAGGTTAAGTGAGCAAAGTATCAACTAGAATTATAGATCAATAAACTGAACAATGTAGCACCACACACGGCAACCAGTGCGGATAAACAAAATATAACCAAAATATCAATAAGGAAACCCACAAAGTACATACAAGCAAGCATGCACCTCTAGGTGGACTAGTTATTGCAAGCACATTCGGGAACATGATATTCTTTCAGTGAAATGTTTCCCCAGTATAAAAAGGATATTAATAAGCATTACATTTTAGTAAAATTGCAGACAAAGCAGTAGTATATCCTCATGGCCCTTGACTGTGAATGATTGCGAAAAACAAAGTGATGCAAGCATCCCCATCTTACATTGTCATAAACCTACAAAGATACTAAAAGCATTGACAGTACGAAGTGCAATAAAAACCATGAAAGAAACAGTTTTTGTATTGAAGAACCAGAATCAGAGGCAGAGCCAGTAAAATCAAGCCAACTTGAACACAAAAACTCTTTCTATCACATCTAGTTCTTCAAAAAGCAAATATCTAGTACACTCCCACTCCTAGCAAGACGTTAGCGTTTGTGTAGTTCTTTGATTAAATTTGAGAACCTCAAACTTGCCTTGAGAAGTTCATAGATGTAATATCGTATGTCATAGTCTGACAAGGTAGGATAGAGCACTTTAAAATCGGTATTATTAACATATTCAAAAATAAGGCTAGGAGTCTTTGACTGCTGGTCTCTAACGATGTCAAGCAACTTCACAATATTGGGCCCTCCACAAAGATTCTGCAATATTTTGATCTCCCTCTTAATCTGCAATAGGAATCAGAAACAGACATGAGCTTTCCTCAGACCTATATACAACTCTTATACTTTATAATTCTAATTCCAATGAGAAATAAGTTACCGGTATTTCTGATACCAGAAAGCTACACAACGGAACTAGTTAAAATTACTTTCTAGCACTATGTCCAAGAAGCACCTCAATAGCCGCATCAACCTTCACCCCAAAAATGCAGAAACTACTCTTGGTAAAAAAGAAAACAGCAAGGCTTTGGCATCTCTAGAGCCTCATTAATAGCCAAATAACAGTTTCGAACTTTTTTTAGAAAGAAATAAACAGTTAAGTCTAAGAGGCTCTTCTAAAAAAAGGGCTTAGGGCACTACAAATGAGCGATTCAAGGCGGTGTTCGGACAATAAACACGAGACACTGTGGATTAGCATAATCCTAAAGAAATAGAATAACAGCTAGATCTAACATATAGCTGCTACTTCTCCTAGGATTGGGAATACAAACTCATATAGCTCCTCAGCTACTCGCACGACTTGCTATGAATTATAAATAACAAAATTTATGTGCGAAGAAAGACGGGTTAATGCTATACTCACCTTCTTCTTCTTCACCGGTTTCAGTATCTTGATGATGCATTTTTCATTGTCCGTGCAGTGAACGCCCTCGAACACCTCACTGTATTTCCCCCTTCCGACCTTTCTCACTACCTCATAATCATCTTGCTCCCTGGAAATCATAATTATAAGGATCAACATAAACAAATAAAACGGGAGCCAACAAAAACAAAAATCAATCGTTAGGCTCAAAATTAGCTTAACTTTGTTCTTCAGGAAGTCCAAAATCTCAAAACACCTAACTGAAAATCGCATTCATTAACAGTGACATAAATTCATTTCCCTTCCAATTCTCTCGTAAAGGATGATAAATATATCAAAATTAAAAACGATGATTACCCCCACTGAACGGTGAGGGACTCATAGTCCCAGTATTCCTTGGGACGAACAACGTTGACGTCAGCATAAACCCTGGCCTTAGAGGCAGCGCCGGGACGGCGAGTAGATTTTCCAATCTTCTGCGCCAGGGTGTCGGGTGGTAGCAGCGAAAGCGAGCGGTCGTGGTTTGGTTGAGGTGGCGGATATTGGTGGAGGGGGACTGAGAGCGGCGTTGCCGCAGACGAAGCAAGGTGGCGTAAGACAATAATGGGCGAAAAGGATTGAGAGGACGGCGGAAGTTCGGACCCCCAGAAAGAAGAAAACGAAAGAGAATTACGGAAGAGAGAGACCAATCTATAACGCGAGAAGTTGCGTTGGAAGGGCCGTATGGCCATCAAATCGCAAATAGAAAAGAAGGTTGCTGCGAAGCTCGGATTAAAGGCTCAAACCCTCTTCTCTTTTTTCTTTTTCTTTTTCCTTTATTTTCTCTTTTTCTTTTTAAATTTTTATTCCACCCTTCTTTTTTATTCCACATTTTCCCCATACGTTAATATATATATATATATATTTCGACGTGGTTGACATATCGGTAACCATGACTGAAATATTTGATAGTCGAGCAGTAATTCTTGTAATTAAACACGTTGAGTTTAATTAGATGACCTGTTTTGGCATTGATGATTGAAATATCTCATAGTAGAGTAGTGATGCTTTTTACTGAACATTTTTTTAAATTTTTGTGTGCATGTAATTAAAGATATTGATTTTAATTAAATGGTCTGTTTTCGAATAATATTAAAATCATTCTAAGAACTTATACATTTTAACGTACTAATAAAAATATCAAAATAAGAAATATAATGTCTTTTTTATTTAAAATTGTGGAATAATTTTAAAAGAAAAGCTTTACACTCTTATAATATTAATAATACTAATAATAATAAATTATTAACAATAAAATGGATCCGATTTTTTTGCATTTCACTGCTGAATTTTGTTTGGTTAACTCACACAATGACAATTTTAACATTTGTCAAGATTTCTCATATAAAACACAATATACCTCCAGAGAGTCGATATCTTATTAATATTAAGTGGAATTTATTATTTATTATAAATACTAAAATATGATATCATGATCAGTCATTGAACATTGTTTAATGACATAAATTTTGAAATGACCTATTATAGTGCAAACACTAAAAATATAAACTAAGAAAGTGTGACTTAATAAATAAATTAATTTCGTAATTAAAGAATTTTAACATTTTTACAATATAAAAGTAACTATAATTATTTAGTTTCTTTAATTAAATTAATCTGATCACATTCATCACACTAATTTTAATTTAACTAAAATTTTGATTTCACGGTGCAACTATATTAAAACTGACTTAACAGAGTGTCGACATTCTTACATTGATATGCAGGCACTCTTGGTCGGGGGTTAACCTTGGGATCTCTTCTGATGTGGACTCGACGTTACAGTGGAGATAAGAATTGGGCCAAACGTGGGTCCAATAAGCTCTTTATAGGTCCAGACTAGCGGCCCATTTCAACAGCCCTAAGACCCTATCGCACCATCTGCCAATGGAAATGCAGAACCTGGAAATGCTCTTAAGTCAAGTCATAACTCTAATCTGGTAATGGGTCCACTTGCTGGCAGTTACCTGTTTTACATACTTTCAGGGATTAAAGAAAACAGAAATTGAATCATTTGCAGGGCTGTACTGTAATTCGATTTAAGTTGACTATACAATTAATAAAGACTGGACAATTCGTAACTAATTACACGAGTATAAGTCGTGAATCGACTTTAGACAATACAAATCCAAGAAAACATGGCGGCAGCATCACTCCAAGGATCAGTCAAGTCTTTCCCACGTGATCAGTAACGGAGATTTTTCTTTTATGGTTTAGAAATACAGAGGTGAATTCTCTGACTTATATTTAGTTTTATTTTCTCAAAATGAAAATTATAGATATTTACTTATGAAATAAAATTTCAATATTTTAAATTATTTATGCTAACACTTTTTAGTTTACAGTTTAGTGAGACAATCCTAAAATTTCAACTTATTTTTTTTATGAATAATGTATTTTCAGTCTCTCTTAACAAAATCAAATCCCCTCAATATGTTTAAAGAATAAAATTATTTATTAATATTATAATTTACAATGTTCGATAGTTTTATTGAAAAAGATTACAAGAAGAAAACAAAAGAAAAACTCACGTGCGTGGAGAGGGTGTTTCGTGGCTCATGCGCATTTCAGCTTTTGGATAACAGGAAGCCATCAGATACAGGGATACAGCCAGTCAGAGCGCCAAAACGAATGTGGGAAAAACGCTGACACGCAGAAACAAAACCCGCGAAACTTCGAAAGGTGCTCCTCTCGCCAGCGCCGTGCGTAGCCAACCAACTACCCGAAAATATATCTATTTGTATTTCTATATATACATATACATATTTCGTTTTCTATTGTTCCAAAACATATTAGGGTTTAAGAGAGGCTCAGGGACTGTGTGCTCCTCATAAGTCTCGCTGTGGTCGCCTTGAAGACTTAATGGACGATGTCAGGGCGAGCTCTGCATATGTGGCCAGCCGGTCCTCGCACGTCGTCGTCGACTCTGCAGGTACATTTTTGAAGCAATGGTGCCTATTTTGCAATATTTTGCTTGTATATTTTGAAGAATGTGGGATTTTGATGCTGTCATTTGCAGGAATTGAGAAAGTGGTAAGTACTATAGACTCCATTCCCAGGGTTGAGTGGGATTTCGAAGGGATTCACTACTTTGATAATGGACCACTCACCGTTCAGTACCTCCTTGTGTTGGACGCTTTAAATTTTTGCTTCTGGCCTGGTACGTTGATTTCGCTAACTATGATTTGTTATAGACCTTAAATGCTTTGATTTAAATGGATGTTGCTTATTTGAATTTTCGTTCTGTAAGTCAAGCATTCTCAACTGATTCAGGGGATACCCCTGTTTTGTCTACCTTGGAATTTTGATGGGAAGCTTTTTTCTTTTTATTTTTTTTATTCTTATTTTTTTGGATGATATATAATGTTGTGGATGTCAGGGATTTAATCTGTTGATATTTCTGCAGAGCACGGTAATATGAAAATGGTTTGTGAAAAAAGCATTGATGGTGCTTTTGTTTCTCCTGAACTGTCACGTTATTTTTAGGAGCATTTTATTTAGTGAATAACGTTTGATTCCTGTGGTTTTTTTTTTTTGATAACTAAAGGAAGTGTAGTGACTTCCTCTATTTACCAGACGCTCATGTATAAAGGCTGATTAAATGCCAAATATTGCATGTTTACCATCCCAGATTTTGTAATCGGTTTATATTATATTGCGTTCCTAACCGTATGCCTAGTATTGTAATGCATTAACATATAATTTGAGGTTCAATAGATCAATTTTCTAGTTGACCTTCTAAATTCTAATTGACGAAGACATCCAATACTGAACTGTTTTTCCTATCTTCCTCCCTCTCTCTCTCTATTGGTTTTATATTTTTCCTTCACTACCGTTTGCTTTTTTTTCACCTGCCTCCCTCTTTTCTATTTCTTGAACAGATGAGGATCTGACTTATGAACATTTGGCGGCTGGGCTAAAGGCATCTCTTCAAAGTGATAAATCTGCATTTGATGCTGACCGTCTGCAAAAATACACAGGTAATTCTTGGTCTTTTATTGCCTGTATGGATATTATGTCAATGAAAATGCAAGAAATTTCTAGCGTAGCTCATGTGTGCTTGCTTAAAATGGTTGAACTTTAAAAACATTGGATTATAGCTGTATTAGATATTTGAATGAGGAACCTAGTTTTTGCTTAATTTTAAATTACACAATTTCAAAATAGCATTCTTAAAGTTTGTGTCTGCGTTGAGCATTATGGTGATTTGCATGCTTTCTATGTGGAAATAATTTTGTATCCCATCGCATGTTCATGAAATCAGTTAATACTGTTAGGTCCCGAACTACGTGAACTTTTGAGGTGGCCTAGACCCCTTCCATTGGAAGAAGAACGTGTTAGGTTACTTCATGAGGTAGGATACACAATTACGGAAGTTACAATACTCATAACTTTATATTTCTTTGCTACCTTACTTGATGAGGTAAGGTAATTACTGCTATTACTCCGCATCACTATGGAGTTTACCCTTGCTAGTATGCATTTTTTCAAGCCCGATAGCCAATCAAGTGCGTAACATGGTTAACTTTGATGGCTAGGTTGGGTTTGAACTGGAGAGGAGCTTTGATGGAAAAGCATGCAATCTTGTAAAGTCCTGTGGGAAATCAGCTCTAAATCTTGTAGCTCTTGTGGCACGTCATTTTCCTGGTATCTTATCAGTTTTATCCCATTATTCTTTGTCTGCAATTACTTAAATTCCGAATTAAATAATTACCTAAAAATTCTTGTATACGAAGTTTCTATTAGTTATCTGCAAAGGATCTGGTTCATTGACTTGAAAAATTGAAATGGTTTAGGCTTTCGAGACCACTCAGTGTACAAAGGCCGCCAGGTATTTTTGTATAAAAGAGCTCAGATATTTGCAGCAGATTTATGGGGAGCATTCAGGGGTGAAGGATATGGTGAGTTTAAAGATATAAGCTCAATTACTATTATGGCCGACTATATTGTCCCAGCTGTGCTTCGGCAGCTTGGTGTCTTAAAATATAGTCCAAAGCTTGCCTCTACTATTGAGGCCAGTGGAGAAATAGGTCCAGGGACTGAGGAGGAAGTTGAGCTACGGGCTTGTTCTGTACATGCTGTGGAGAAAATGAGGGAGCTTATCAGTTTTAAATCTGGAAGGCAGGTGAGTTCTTCTTTCCTCCTCGTCGAAGGGCGTCCATTTATTACCCATTTCCTCTTTGTATGGGGTTTTATTCGTTTTGTCTGTGTAAATTCAAGGGATAAAAAGTTATTAAAATACCCATTATTCCTTTGTGTACATGATTTTTGAATGTGCAACGTTCCGTAATTATATTTCTTGTGGAGATTTAACTTCTGTTTTGAAGTATTTGTTTCATGTTTTTCGACTGAATTTTCCCAATAAAATATTTGTTTCATATCTTCCGAGTCGTAACACAAAAAAGAATCTAAAGTGGATGCAGCATTGGCTATTTAAAGCAGTATAATTAGAATTATAGGAATGACTTGTCGTATGGGTCATGCCACTATATTTCTATTGCAGTGATGCATGTATGATGCAGTTTTTTTTTGGTAAAGTATTAGCAGAAAAGTCGCACATTCTTCTGTTATTGATCTATTTTATGTGTGGATCTTCTTATTTGAGAGTGAAGAGAAGATTTGCCTATCCAGTTCCTATGCTTTTTTTGCCCTTTCACTATTCGTCTGACTTTAATTTGGACCGCAGGTGCTTAGTGTGGAGTTGGATCTTTGGCTCTGGGCTTCTGGCGTTCAGTGCCCATCTCTGCAGCACCATCGAACACTTTCAATATATTATTGAGGGCATCGTGCGACATTGTAACTTCTTGTTATCTGTAGAAAGTGAAAAGTTTGGCTTTGATGTTTTGAGGTGACTTATATTTGATGGTAATCCGTCGATTTCTTTCTTGCTCTAAAGTTATTGTAACTGACTTCCAGAATTAGCTTTAGTTAATTAAATGAGATTCCTTAATAGATGCAATCCACATTTGTCAGCGCAACTCATTCTACACCTGAGAAGAACATGAAGAAAATAGCCACGTATAGGAGATGATATGTGATTCTGTATCACTTGCTTGCTTTTCTGTGATTTATTGAGAAATTATTCCCTTTTTGCCAAAAGTTTCAATCATTGTATTATCTGGCCGAATTTCTCAATGCCGTATGTTGATTTTGTCTTTAGCATATAGCTTAGTATTTTTTGGTCAATGGTTGGTGTCACTGATACCTCGTTGGTCAGAAACTGTTTTTAGACGGGGAAGCAAAAAAAAAGCCACTGTGCCTGTAGCTTACCCTTCTGCACTGGTGGTATTAGGTCACGGGTTCTTTATCTTCAAAAGCTTATATGTTTGGGTGTGCGGCAGTTGGTATCTCTGTCTGTTACCTAATCAGAATATAAACGATTACTATCATTTTTCCAGGGATGGATGTCTATTGAGCATCAACGCTAAGTACAATTGTCCGTCCATATATTTCAAATTTTAAGATATGTGCAAGCGCCTGTGCCATAAAGCTTTGTATATGGCCACATCTACCTGCTTTCTTATTTTGCGATGCATAGACTCAAGAACTAAGATTCCTTGTAGTTGGCAGATTCCCGTCATAAGTGCATTTGAAGACATCTGGTTTTCTAACAAGGCGGGGTCCAAGTGGCACCTTGTTCTTTTTCGGACGGATATCCTGCAAAGACATAAAGCTGTGTTGTTGAAACCCGCAATAGTACTATGAATGATTTATCTATTGAAGTTCATGTTAATGTATCAGTTGTTAAAGATTTTATTCCATTCAGTAGTCAATGAGTTAGAATAGCAGCAGGGGGCAACAGCCTGGGGAATTGTTAGAAGCTCAATTTATGCGCCATTGTTGGAGCAGTATAAATGCAGAAACGTTCCTGTCTATGTCCCTCTCGATCAGTGACGAGATTCCAAGATAAATAAATACTTCCATAATTCTAATCACGCAGTTTTACGGAATAATAGAATTACAGATAGCGGCTATAAATTGGGCTCATGGTGTGGGGTAATATTTACCTGGTCAAAGATAGCTGTTGGGATAGCCAGGGTTGCAACAGCATTGGGGGCATCGACTATCCCTGATATTCTTCCTTCACATGGGCAGCAAGACAGTAGAAGGTACATCTGACACCAGAGTATAACAATTTAACCATGTCCCAAATAATCATAGATATGCATGCAATAGAATTAACGATGGAACAAACTTCATCCCTTCTCTTTGTTATTTTGAAGGTTTAGTGTATCAATATTGTACTGTTCATACCTGTTCTTTGGAGTAGCCGAACTTGGATAGGTAGTCAATGGCATTAAGTACTGCCCGCTTGTAAGCAACACTTGCATCTAGAAAGTGTTGCCTCCCACTTTCATCGACACTGATGCCCTCAAATACCAACCACTCTGAGAATCTTGGTTCCACAGGGCCTATCTCAAATATTGGATTGACATGAAGGGGAGTAGGTCCCATAGGTGTAAGGTACTCTTTCATTCCTCCCCTTATAATTTCACACCTGATAACATGAAAGCTGTGTGTGAGAAGTTGATCGAGCAACAAGTAACTTGTTAAAGTTCTGAATTTAAAGTATGTATACTTGAGTTCTAGGAAACCACTCATCTCTATAGCCCCACAGAAAGAGACTTCGCCATCGCCCTGAGAAAAGTGCATGTCGCCTGTGCTGAGGTTTGCTCCTTCTACGAACACTGGAAGATATATCTTTGAACCTCTACTGAGATTTTTTATGTCACAATTTCCGCCATTTTCTCTTCCTGGAATTGTTCTCGCAGCTTCTCTCGCAATCTTCTCCCATTCGGGATGTCCTCTTTGGATCTACAAACAAACGAACTTATTCAGAATTAAGAACAAACTGGATCCTTTCATAAAGCATGGACCAAAAACTTTAAAAGTCCCCCTCCCCCTCTCCCCGAACACATAAAAAGAAAGAGTGCAGCTCTGTGTTTCAGTTAAGCAATCCTCCCTTAACAGTGGAAAATAATGTTTGGAGAAATAAAATTTTCCAAGAAATAGTGGTGGATTAAAAAGTAGTACCATAATGTAGTTTTAGCTGTTTCGATATAATTGTTCATAAAGATTACCTTCCCAAGGTGACACCCTTCTGTTAATGGTAAGTTTGCCAATGGTCGTGAATGCAAAACCTCACATAGTTTAAAAGACTGCAGGCCATTTGTTTCAACATCTCTCTCCCTTTCATTCCAGATGTTGAGGAGCTCCATTGAAGGCGCAGTTCCAATTATCCCCGGGTGAGTTAACCCTGGAAACCGTACACCTGTCCCGCACAGATAAGAATGTGACTTGTGAATAGCAAACTCTGTAGAATTATAGAGTGAGGTAATGATAACATTACAAGTAAAGTAATTGTGTTTAGGTAATGAATTAAGCATTACCTGGTATCTGAGGCGAATGGGCATATATCCCTTCAAAGTACCAGATAGCTTTTGTTGCCGACGGAAAATGGTCTGTCAAGAAACCCCCACCATTTTCTCTGTCAAATGTTGCAGTGTATCCCCATTCATCTCCAGGAAGAGGACCCAAGTTGCATATTTCAACTGCAAGAAGATCTCCTGGCTTCGCTGGGATCCCTTCATTGTCAAGAACTTTGACTGGCCCACTAAGATAATGGACCTGGAACATTTCAATACACTCTTAAATTAACCATTCGAATTGATCATGCATACATATATGTTGTCAGATGAGTCTAAAAATATGATTCTGCAACAGAGTTTCAGAGCTAGATCCCTCTATTTGGAGTTTCAGACCCAAAATCAGATTTCAAGAAATGAAGTTGTAAAAACTGTGTTTGTGTTTATGCTTACACTTGAGAGGTCTATGAGTTTTACGTCTAGTGCTGAATTGTCATCTTTAATAGCACCTCCAGTCCAGTCTACCATTTCTACTCTGAATATTTCACCAGTTACAACATCTGCAACTGGGGGTATGTGAGGGTGCCATCTGTTATGGAGAGGAAAGTTTTGTTCCCATGGTTGCTTCTTCAGGTCTATTGGTACCACCAGTCTTGGAGTTGGAGGTGCCATCAACGAACCAGGTCAATATGGAAATGAATGACTCATTGTTGATAACGTTATACAGAACTTTGGCATCAGATTGACGAAGGAGGTTCTTCTACGCCTTGCTGGCCCACAAAGTGGACTTTCCTTCTGTCTTTTTGTTTTTGTTCTTAGAAATTGGGCTTGAAATTGTTTTAATTATCTTGGGCCGCACGTCGGTCCATTTATAGGGTGTTTTATAAAGTTTATATATATATAAATAAATTATTTAGTGATATTAAATACTTCAAATCGTTTTGATTTTTTTTTTTTTTAATTATTCATACACTTTATCCAGCGAAGTTGATACGCATCAAAATGAAGTCGAAGCTGGTGTGTGCTAAGCAAAAGCTGGATGAGCGGATTTTTGAGGAGGGAAAATGTTTGAGGCATTAGAATTGCATCAGAACTGCATTCTTCTCTCGTTACCATTTGTCTAGATCATGCAAGTCTATTGGAATAAATTTACGTAACCTCGCAATTTCTAATTGGTTGGACAAAAACTACGAGAAGACAAAATTAGGAGGAACTCACAATTGAGAGATCAGCATGCTTGATGTCTTCCGCCGTGTAATTCCGAGTAATCCCACCTCCGGTGAAATCCATCATCTCAACTCTGAAAACCTCTCCAACTGTAACCTCTCCAGCTGAGGGTATATCCGGATGCCACCGATTGTGAAGGGGAAGTTTCTGTTCCCATGGCTTCTTCGTCACATCTATCGGCACCACAACTCTCGGACCATACTTAGACATTGCTGTGTCAACAAATCCAAATCCCCAAACCGATGCAGCTGCTAGAGATTAATATTCAATAGCAGGTATTAATTCACTGAGAGGCTTCTTAAGTGGATCAGAGCCAGCGTCGCTTCACTTTCATTTGGTAGTAATTGACAGCAACGCCTCACAGTAGCCAAAGTCTGATTTTTTGCACACTCTCAGTGGCTGGACCACTTACCACCAATTGAAATGTGGTAGAGTTTCTTGTTTCCTTACTCTTTTACTTTGTGCTTACACATAGGAGGACAATTCCACAGTATCCAGCCATTTATGCCCAAACTATAAAATGACACTTCTGCTTGGGTGATTTTAGAGTAAAGTTTCAGCTACTCGAATGGGAATAATGCTCGTTCTCCATTTTGATCTGATCGTCAAATTAATTTTAGCTATTGTTTGAATTGATGTTATTTACTTTCCCAAATATTTGATGCGACACTTTCATTAAACATGAGGTTCTGAACTTGAGATGCCGATTGATTTAAGCAGGGCAAATTTACACACATATATCTTAAAAAAAAATTATTATTAATATATATTACATTTTCAGACATGGCATTACAGTAATATAATATTTGAATAATATCGTATTACCGTAATACGATATTTGACTAAAAACTTGACAACTACAAATATTTGAGTAATATCGCATTACCGTAAAATGTGATATTTATAAGTTGTTAATTTTTTGGTCAAATATCATATTACGATAATATAATATTATTCAGATATCCATAATGCGATATAAAAATAATATGTATTAATAATTTTTTTTAAAATTAATATATACTGACGGTAAATTTTTTTTTTTTAGTAGTATATGCGTGGAAATTTCCCTTTTAAGCAGAAAGAACTGGCAAGCAAAGTTTCTTCCCTTATAAATTAAGTAAGAGACAACTGATGATGTTACTGCCAATATCATGATTTGTGGGTGGAAATTGGCGTCAAGCTAATCCAATTGTATGGTGGTAGCACAGGATCCGTCAGATGGGAATCTTTAGGATATTGTCTGCATTTTCAGCATGATTTGAGTTTTTGTTCTTTTGTATAGAGAAAATAATCAAGCATAGCATAGGTATCTCGTTTACTTTTAGTTGAGGCTGGTCCTCAATCAACTGTTTATGGTCCATTCAGTAACATGCACAATCCCATTAGCTCATCATCACCGCTCTTGGATAGGGGAACTACCATCAGCCTTAGGATCATTATACAACATCATCGTAAGTAAAATCAGGCATCTATTCTTAGCATAATTTAGCAAAATTCTGGGACATGTACGTCTAAATGGTAATTTAAACAACCTTCTGTTGGTCTTTATGCGTGGGCTCTTTCTTGGAACACTCTGGAACGAGATAGTGATTATTATATCTTTTTTCTTTTAATGCTGAATCATAACATGGATATACATGTGATGCTGATATTCGTATAATCAGTGCTATATATATCATTCATATAAACTTTACATATATCTTACACATTGGAATTTTATTAGGACTTGATATGTGCAAGCGTCCGTGCCATAAAGATATGACCACATCTACCTACTTTGTTGCTCTGCATGCGTAGATAATCTCAAGCTGAGTCAAGATGAGGCACTAGGGTTCCTTGTGGTTGGCAAATTCCCATCATAAGTCCATTTGAAGACATCTGGTTTTCTTACAAGACGGGGTCCAATTGGCACCTTGTTCTTCTTAGGACGGATATCCTGCAAAAGACATAAAGCTGTATGATTGAAACCCACTGTAGTATGGTCTACCTATCTATTGCTAATGTATTAATTGTTTGAGATTTTTATACTGTTGTCATTTAGTTAAAAAACTCTTAATAGCAGGTGGTATGAGCATGGGGAATAATTAGTATGAGTGAAACTAGGGATGATTACACGTGCCATTTATATGCAGAAAACATTCCTGTTTTCTTCTTTGTCCCTCTGCATATTTACCTGGTCAAAGATAGCTGTTGGGATAGCCAGGGTTGCAACAGCATTGGGGACATCAACTATCCCTGATATTCTTCCTTCACATGGGCAAGCGGACAGCAGAATGTACACCTGACGGTCACCAGCATATAATAATGTAACTATGTCCCAATTAACGTAGAAATCATATATAGAACAAACTTTGGAGTGCGGAGGAGCGGGATAGTGTTGCTTTATACCTGTTCCTCAGAGTATCCGAAGTTGGATAGGTAGTCAATGGCGTTTAGTACTGCCCACTTGTAAGCAACACTGGCATCTAGAAAGTGTTGCCTCCCACTTTCATCGACACTGATGCCCTCAAATACCAACCACTCTGAGAATCTTGGTTCCACAAGTCCTATCTCAAATATTGGATTGACATGAAGGGGAGTAGGTCCCATAAGTGTAAGGTACTCTTTCATTCCTCCCCTTATAATTTCACACCTGATTACATGAAAAATAGTATCCGCTTTAAGCTCTGAGAAGTTGATTAAGCAACAAGTAAGTTGTTAATTTCTGAAATTACTGAATGTTTACTTGAGTTCTAGGAAGCACTCATCTCTATGGCGGCACACAATTCAATGAGACTTCGCCACCCTGAGAAAAGTGCATGTCGCCTGTGCTGAGGTTTGCTCCGTCTACGAAGACTGGAAGGTATATCTTTGAACCTCTACTGAGATTTTTTATGTCACAATTCCCTCCATTTTCTCTTCCTGGAACTGCTCTTGCGGCCTCTCTTGCAATCTTCTCCCATTCGGGACTTCCTTCTTGGATCTACAAAAGAACGAGCTTGATCAGAATTAATGACAATCTGGATCCGTTCATAAATCGTAGACCAAAATCTTTAAAAGTCCCCCTCCCCCTCTCCCCAAACATTCAAATAAAGAAACAGGGAAGGTTGCAGCTTTGTGTTTAACTAATTAAGCTCTTTACTAGTTTAGTTGATGTATTCTCTCTTGCAGTGAACTCGGGTTTACTGGGACTTGGGACTGAAATAAAATTTTCTAAGAAGTAGTTAGTTGTAGATTATAAATTACCTTCCCAAGGCAGCAACCTTTTGTTAATGGTAAATTTGCCAATGGACGTGAATGCAGAACGTCGCATAATTTGAAAGACTGCAGGCCATTTGTTTTAACATCTCTCTCCCTTTCATTCCAGATGTTGAGGAGCTCCATTGAAGGCGCAGTTCCAATTAAACCTGAGTGAGGTAAACCTGGAAAACGTACACCTGTCCCCAGCACAGATAAGCATGTAGCAAAATCTGTAGAATTAATGATAACATTATAAGTACAGTAATTGCGTTAAGTACTGAATTAAACATGACCCGGTATCTGAGGCGAATGGGCATATATCCCTTCAAAGTACCAGATAGCTTTTGCTGCAGAAGGAAAATGGTCTGTCAAGAAACCCCCGCCATTTTCTCTGTCAAGTATTGCAGTGTAACCCCATTCATCTCCAGGTAGAGGACCCAAGTTGCATATTTCAACTGCAAGAAGATCACCTGGCTTGGCTGGGATCCATCATTATCAACATCTTTGATTGGCCAACTAAGATAATGCACCTGGACCATTATTATGGAATTAATTAGCTATTTCGAATTTTCTTTTTTTGCCATGAATTAACCATTCGATATAGTGCCTATGGTGATTGTTGGTTGAGTTTATTAAAGTCTATATATATAATGAGATTTATTGATATTAAAATTTTCAAAAAGTTTTGATAACTGTTGTGTGCATTTTGGATTCTTCTCCTGTTATTATTCTAGTGTAAGTTACAATTTCTTTAGATCATGCATGCCTGTAGGAATGAAATTTACATAACCCATTAATTTGTGTATGGTTGCACAAAAGCTATGAAAAGACAAAATCAGGAGGAGCTCACAATTGAGGAATCAACATGCTTGACGTCTTCCGCCGTGTGATTCCAAATAATTGCGCCTCCATTTCAGTCCACCATCTCAACTCTGAAAACCTCTCCAACAGTAACCTCTGCAACTGGTGGTATATCCGGATGCCACCGATTGTGAAGGGGGTGTTTCTGTTCCCATGGATTCTTCTCTAAATCTATGGGCACCACAAGTCTTGGGCTATACTTAGACATTGTTGTGTGTGTGTCCAAAATCCAAATCCCCAAACCGATGCTGCTGCTAGAAATCAATACTCAAAGAGGGGTTCTTCAAGTGGGTTGGAGCCTTGTCTTTGTTCACTTTCATCTGGTGGTTTTTGACCGCGAAGTGACGCAGTAGGCTAGTCTAATTTTGTCTACCTCTTGATGGCTGGACGGCTGGACCACCTACCCGTGATTGAAATTTTGTTACTGTTTCTAGTTTCGTTGTTCTTTTCCTTTGTACTTACACATAGGAGGACAATTCCCGATCTGTCCAGCCATTTATGCCCAAACCACAAAATAAAACTTCTGCTTAGGTGATTATAGGGTAAAGTTTTAGCCACTCGATCATTCAAGGGAATAATGATCGTACATCATCTCGATCAGATCATCAAATTAATTTCTGGGTAGTGTTTGAACTGTCTTGATTTATTACCTTCCCAAATATCTGATGCGACACATTGATTAAACACTAGGTTCTGTACTGGAGATGTGGATTGATTTAAACAAGAAGGACTGGCATGCAAAATTACTATGCTTTTTATACAACTAAGGACTGGGTGGAAAATACATGTTGTCAAGCTAATCCAATCGTACGGTGGTGGCACAGGATCCATCAGATCGGAATCTTTAAGATATTGTCTGCATTTTCAACATGATTTGAGATTTTGTTTGTTTGTATAGAGAAAATAAAATCAAGCACGACATAGATATATCTCTTTTGCTTGGTCCTCTGTCAGCTGTTAATGGTCCATTAATTCAGTGAGATGCACAATCCTAATATTAGTTCATCATCGCCACTCCATTGGGGCAAGGGACCTACCATCAGCGATAGGATCCTTATCATTATATGCTTATATTATCATAAGTGAAATCATGGCATCTATTCAACAACATGTACCTTTGCTTGTTAATTTCAACAACCCACTCTTGGTCTTTATGCGTGGGCTCATGGAAAAAGTCTCGTAGATGCGACGTTGACGTTCGTATAATCAGCGCTATATACATCATAATAATTCGTATGAACTTTCCTTGCATCTTACGCATTCAAATTTAGGACTTGAACAATGAAACATATTTGCATGTATCAGTGTAATCTTCAATGATTTAGGTTGATGAGACACGTTGCAATTTTATCTATTTTTTTTAAGATCAGAACAGCAGTGCGTAGCACTTTTAAGAATATATCTATACGTTTACATCTGCGTATAATTTAGTTTTCTGGAAAGGAAGATTGCTATTATACGCATTGCATTTGCAAGTTTCAACCCATTATCAGATCACATAACTTTACTCTGATTTTGGCGGCGTAGATTTTCACCTTTTGATATCATTGCTGAAATGAATACCTTAATTTCAAACTATAAAAGAAGTACGAAGAGTGGCGTAATTTTCTCATTTTTTTATTAATAATCCTCGTTTAGTAAATAATTTATAAATATATAAAATATTTTAACTTTACAGTCAGTATCTTTTTTCCATTCTAAATTTTTTGTAATTAAAAAATTATGTGAACTAGAATATAATAAGTAGAAAATGCATAAATTTATGATAGTAAATTTACATTTATATATCGTATAGCTTGCCAAATATCATGCCAAGTGGAATCCATGCAGATTCTTTGCATATATAAAACAAAAATAGCAGACCATAATTATTCCTGGTCTATGCTAAACTGTTATGTTTTAGATTCTCATTTATTGTGACGTCGGATTTTAAGTTTCTTTAAACAAAAGAAAGAATAATAATAGGTTTACTAGGATAATTAACATTCTCAATCTAGACATTACGTGTCGATTTGTAAGCTTGATTGCGACCTAATTTGTGATGAATGCATGAATGCTAATCCCTCTTTAAGTTCTTTATGGTAATATTTGTATTAGATAAATAAAGTAATATTTGTATTAGATAAATAAAAAAGAAGACGTTATGAATTAGACAACCGACGTCAGGTAACATCATAGTAGGGAACCGGAACCAGAACCAGAACGGGGTTTGTAGTTATATCGTATTAAATTAACAGATTATAGGTAAGAAGTCAATAGTACATCACATGTAAGCTTGCAACTTGCAAGTGGAAGAATGCATAGTTGATAGTTGAGAGGAGGATAAGGGTGTCAGTGCCACGTCTGCTTTGACAGGGACATTAACATCTTCAACCTAGCTCCCGGTCCCTCCGTCACGTGCCGCCTCGTTTCACTGTCGTTTTTTCGCGCTTGATAATTGACCTATCAAAAAATAATCTCAGAATAGAAGAATATCTATGAGCATCTTATCCTAATTAATTACATAAATTAAACTTAATTATCAGTTCTTATTTTAGGAATCACTGTATATATATTCTTGTCATCGAATAAAGGTTTTTTTGTTCGGTAAATCGTGAAATAAATTTTGGTTATAGAAATATAACTAATAATTATAACTTTCACCTACCCAGGTTAATTTTAGTATATAATTTTTACGGATTTTTTCGTAATATTTTTAATCCTTCCTTTCCTTTATTATTTTCTTAATTTCAGTAATAGTATGCAATCACTTTTTTTTAAAAAAAAAGATAGTTACGTAAAGACATTTTCACTGCTGACAAGGTGCCGACGCGGAAAAAAGATTTCTACGAACAACGGTCTATAATTTACATTGACTAATTATGTCGTTTCACGATGTTATGTTTCCATAACGATAAAATAATACTGATAAAAAATTAAATAATATATCATATGGCACTTCTTCCTCCCTCTCCGAGATATTTCTAATTTTTTTTTGGGTACAACATATTAACTAGAAGATGATTAAAAAAAAAAAAAAACACAGAAGGATGCTTCTATGGAGTGTGTTTAACTTATTTAATTTCAAAATTATTTTAATTCCAATGGATCATATAAATGTAAATTGAGATTTTAAAATAAATCGGAGGTTACGTTATTGAGAAGTAATTTCATTTGTTTTCTCCCTTCCTTGCGATGCTCACTTATTTAGCGGCAAGTAGTTGAAATCAATTATTTGAATCTGACGAAATAACAATTATTAATCGAATGTATCAATAGTGTTTTATTAATTAAACTTATACTCTCCTCCGAATACGTACAATTATTTATCATAAAAAATGTCGTGATATCAAATAAATTCACCATAGTACCAATACCATATATATATATATATAATAATAATAATAATAATAATAATAATAATATAAAATAGAGTAAAGGTTTCAAAGCCGGTGGCTTATATATACCGGACATTGGTTTAGGTTCGTAAATACCAGCATTTACGAAAAGACAAAAAAGTAAGAATAACATGCCCGGAACCAGGGCATGATTTTGGTGTACCCCAGAGTTAAGTATCTTATTTTACTTTTTTTTTTTAATTTATTATTCCTCTCATTTTTAATTATAATTTTATCGCTCAAATAATTGTACACCTACAAAATTAAACATAATAATAAACACTACTATTTTCCTTTTAAATATGTGTGGAGTGTACGTACGTTCAAAGCATACAGACTAGTTGGAGTAAAATCTGTGTGCAGGGAAGCATATATTGAAACTAAAAATATATTTCTGACTTTCATGTCCCAACTGCCACGCTAACAATAGCTGTGTTTCCTGATCTTATACCAAAACCTCAATCATTAGTGCCTTAAATTAAATAATATATCTTTCTAGGCTCTCCACTATTTTTTTTTTTTAATACCCCCAAAATTTGCCCCTACTGCCTCCCAGTTTAGTGCCGAATATTTTATCAGCCAAATATCATGTGCACGCCATGCCATGGTCATGGTGGTTCTCCCACCACATACGAAGCCCCATTTGGTAATTTCATATAATTTTATTTTCTAATTTTTAATAATAAAAAACGAGAAGGAAGCAAAGGACACCTACAGGGAAAAACACATGAAAAGGAAAGGCAGCCATCAATATCTGCAACCGCAAGTGAAGATGAAAAAATATAAAGAATCCAACGGGGAGGAACATCCATGCGCGGAAACACGGAGCCGCTCACGCCCAAGACCTTGGAATCTCACCCTTCCATACAACACAGGAAGGAGCAGTAGCCACAAATACACACTCACTCATTCAACAACACAAACCAATATTCAGACTAACCTAACCCTGGTTAAAAACAAACCCTACCTCCTCAACCCCTCTCATGTTCTTGCCGTTTATATATACCTCAACTGCTGCTAACTTCGCATTCTTTGTCTCTGTCTTATTTGTATTGATCTCTAAATTCCCATTTCCTTGTGGGCAAAGAAATTAAGCCTCCCTGCTTTCTTCTTCTTCCTCTTGCCGTGCGTATTCGCGTGAGGGTGATTTTTCTAGAAGAATAATAAAAAAAAAAAGGCAGTTACACAGTAGTAGACAGTAGACAGACACTGATCTGTGTTTGAGTTTGAGTTCTTGAAAGAGGAATGAGTTGCAACGGTTGCCGAGTTCTTCGAAAGGGTTGCAGCGAGTCCTGTATTCTTCGCCCTTGTTTGCAGTGGATCGAGAGCCCTGAAGCTCAAGGCCATGCCACCGTCTTTGTAGCCAAGTTTTTTGGCCGTGCTGGTCTCATGTCTTTCATTTCCAACGTCCCTGAAAATCAAAGACCTGGTAAATATTTTACCTTCACTGCCTGAATTCATGCTTAGTCTTTTTCTTCATGGAAAACAAAATAACGTCCGTGTGGTCTATACCGTGCAGCTCTTTTCCAGTCTTTGTTGTTCGAAGCATGTGGGCGAACGGTGAACCCCGTGAATGGTGCTGTGGGGCTTCTATGGACGGGAAACTGGCACGTGTGCCAAGCTGCCGTGGAGACGGTGCTCCGCGGTGGCACTTTAAGACCCATGCCAGAGCTTCTTGGCCTAGATGCTCCTACTCCGGACACCGATGAAGCGTCCGAAGAGGAGGTTACCTGCACGAACATGTGGAGGGTCCGAGATCCGAACCCGAGCCCCCGTTTAACGAACTCCCGATCTAATAATAAGGTGTCTTCTGGCAAACGCCGTCGATCCGATGAGTGTGCGAAGCTCCAAAGCACCGATCTCGATCTCCAATTGACGCCACTTTTCCTGCAGAAAGTTTCGAGCTACGGCTGCAGACCGGAAATTCCCCGGCCGGGTACGCCGTCGATGAACTCGGAGGAATCCGTCATGACGACGGATAGTGGCCTCAAAGATCAGTATGCTAATGGAGGAGACCGGAAACTTCTCAACCTTTTCAATTGAGGAGTTCCTCTTTCTCGGATTCACGTTTTTTTGGTGAATCTACTGGTCACGCGCACGCCGGAGTAATATTCCTCTATTTCCTTTTATTTTTTGATAATATATATTATTTTCGTTTTTTTTTCAAATGCTTTGTTTCGGGGGAAGAGGGTTTGGCCGGATTTGGAATCCGGCGATTTTTTGTAATATACCGGCACAGGATTTCTCTCTTTGTTGAACTTTGTAGACCAAGAGAGAAAGATGAGGGTTCGTCGGTGATCCTTTCTTCTTCTTAATTTTGTCTGGCAAACATATTACTATGTTAGCACCGTGTGACATGAATAATAAATAATAATAAATCTAAATATCTTCTGTCTCTCTCTATTTTTCTTATTCTTCTGCGAAAAAATTACTAGTTAATGCGAGAAACGAATTTGTTTGTGGGTCAGAATTATGTCCCATGCATGTTACCAGCAAGCTTTAGCCATGGCATACAAAAGTCATGTCGTGAGTTGTCTGACTCGATCCAAATATTTATTTGTACGAACTTATCCTTCAATTTTATTTTTGATGATTGATACTCAAATGCGTACACGGTGAATATGTGAGCCTTTGGTAAGAGTAAGTTTTGATCTTGAATGGAGTAATATATCATATAGATCTTGAAGTTTTGAAGCATTCATCCATTGGGAAGAGTAAGTTTGACCGATTTCCAGATGAAAACATTTCAAGTCAGACAAGTGAACTAAAATGGTTTACGTGGACCTGTGTAGCTGTGGATCCTCGTCCTATGCATGCAGATGCAGGTGCAGCCACTCACACAAATAAATGTGAATGTGAACCGGAAGAGCCTTCCAGATATATAGAATTAAACTAATTGGATTGAATTCTTCTCTGGCTCTGCCATTGCCTTCTCATAATTCACAGCAGAGATGAGAGAGAGGGGAGAGGCGACTTTTGAAGCTTGCAAAGAGGCGTACAAGGGAGGAGAAGGAATCAGTGGGTTAAGTTTTATTTTATTTTTATTAATATTAATAAATAACTTAATTAATTAACTAAGGGACCTACATTAAAAGCTGCTGCTTCTGCCAACTTGTGCTTCTGGCCCTTTCTCTCTATCTGCTAATGTCAAAGCCCAAGGATACCGGCTGGTGTCCCCCTTGGTTTTTGTCTGGGGTAATGATATTTATGCCACACGTAAATCTATGTATTTTCTTTTATACCGTATTTATTATTTATATTAATATGTGGAAGATGGGTTTTCTTCTAGTTGGATTTTTTTTTCAACAAAAAAAAAAAAAGTAAAGAGAAGTGATGGTAGTCCTATCAGTTCCGCGGGGCCTGTGGTGCTTGGCTCTCCTCCTGTACGGGGAAGTGAGTGACAGCCACTTCACCGGAAGTCACGAAAACATTGCAATATTTTAGGAATCCCCGGATACATGATGGAAAGCGTGGAAAATAAAGTCGAGTCGTGGTTTTGAGGTTGAGCAGACTGGAAAACGAAAATTGCAAGTGCATAAGCTTTTCTTTCTCTCTGCAATGCTGCGTCTCGCCGCATTTTCCGTGGACCCCACAATAAGGTTCCCCACATCCACCTCAGCTTCCACTACTTAATTATTCAAAGTTTCGATAATCTCTCATTTTAGGTCCTACCACTGTCCATGCGCCTCCTCCCTTGTTGGAAATGGAATCACTTCCTCGTTGCCCCTGCCCCTGCCCCACCCAAATTATAAATAATTACACCTCCTTTTCCTTACTCATTCTCACATGATTTCGGGGATGCTTCTCTCAAATATCCTTATTTTCAAATTCGGCACCAAAATCTAAATCATGCGAAAACAATAAATAAAAGCTTTTTTTTTCTTTTTAAAGGATCAAATCAAATTTAAACATTAAAATACATGCAATCAATATACATGAAAATTTTAAATAAATAATTTTCTATACTTAGTTTTGTACCTAAGGAATTGTTTGATAAATACAAATGAATAAAAGAAAAAACTCAAGCTTTGTATTTTATTTTTGTTAAACTGACACGTGGACAACAATTTGAATATTAAATAAGGGTGGCCAGCAAAATTATTCGAGGAGGGACAAGAGGGGGAAGCTGTGACGCGAATTTCACAACTGTACTCTCTCTTTCGTTGAATTTAGGCAACCACGACAAATTCCAAGCATCTTGGTGCAGATGCAGTCTCACTATTTAACAAAAAGATACTATCTCCAGTGATTAATTAATCTTTTTTTTTTTTTAACATACTATCAGATTATATACTCGTCTAATGCGGATCAATTTTAACTCAATAAATATTAAAATAAAGTTAATTAAATATTAAAATAAATAGATAAAGTCTTTAAAAGATAAATAATTTATTATTTAAAAATATACAATTATTATATAAACATATATATTGGATAAAATTGAATATAGTAACAAGACTAAAGTATTAAAAAATATATATAATAATAATAACTTTTATTCATTCGTTGACGTAAGATTTGGAATATAATTTATAATAGTTGTTAGTAAAAATGAAAAATATTTGACCAAATTTATATATTATTGAATGATAAGATTAGTTTTTAAAATTTAAGTTTAAAATTAATAAAATAATTCAACAAAATAATTGAAAGGTAATACAATTATTTTTATTTTAATAATATATTAATATTTAAAAATTATAATAAAATATTTTATAATATTTTAATAATACATTTATCAATATCGACATTTATAGTAATAATAAATAAAAAGAAAATGATTTTGTATAAAGTAAATAAAAAGTGAAAAAGTGAGTAAAAGAAAGATAATAATAAAATTTACATAATAAAATATATAATGTGTCAAATTGGAATTAAACGTTAAATAGTACTGGAGTCCTTGATGAAAAATATATAAAAATAAGCTTATATTATTAAATATTATCTATCAATAATATCTGTTAAAAAACAAAACTTTTTTGCTTTTATTATTCTTTAAAGGGAGAACCATAGAGTAGACAACTTGATGTGGTTGTAATTCATATGAGATAAATGCCAAAATCATTTGTGTGGCCATATCATCATACCATATGAAGACCTAAAAGTAAGAAGCAGTACATATGAAAGACTTTTTGTTGGGAACTAACACAGGATGGGATTTGGATGCTCTGCAGTCAGCCCTGACCAGCCAAAACGCAACACGTCGGCCTTTCCTAGGTGAGCCTGAGGCGAGCGGGTGTGTGACCGGCACGTGCAGCACGTATACCAACTTCAGCACATACACCATCTTTTCTTGAAGCGCCACCAGCAATGTAAAGAGCCCAAAACGCTGGTGTTTTAGCTGGTCGGGGCTGACTGTAGAGCCCCGACTGCAGAGCATCCAAATCCCTCTTGTTTCTGGCATTCTCATCCTGTGGGATTTGGATGCTCTGCAGTTAGGGCTCTACAGTCACTCTCTGCAGTCAGCCCTGACCAGCCAAAACGCCAGCGTTTTGGGCGCTTGACATTGCTGGTGGCGCTTCAAGAGAAGATGGTGTATGTGCTGAAGTTGGTGTACGTGCTGCACGTGCCGGTCACACACCCGCTCGCCTCAGGCTCACCTAGGAAAGGCCGACGTGTTGCGTTTTGGCTGGTCGGGGCTGACTGCAGAGCCCCGACTGCAGAGCATCCAAATCCAAACAAGAGCGAGTGGTCTCCGTAATTACACAAGACAAGCAATTAAAAAAAGTAACAAAATATAGAAAGTTTGGAGAGCTTACATGCCTAAATAGGGATGGACCAGGAGATCAAACGCCCTGTAATAAATCCAAATTTGAATTGGGACACCCCAGTAATGTACAGTCATCATCTAATCAATGTCTGATCTCTGATTCTTCAGTCATAAGATTGTGTATATTATTATGGACGAGAAGTGGGGCGTTAATCGGTGGCCCTTTTTAATAAGCAAATTGCAAGTTGCCTGAGAGATGACGTTGCCGCACTCTAATTTCGAGCTCTTGAATGGCTGGCTACGTAGCTCTTGAGTTGTACCCACAACCACAAGTTGCTTATTTTATCGATCGCTCTCACTCACCGGAGGATTAGCTAAGTTATACTCGATCGATGGCTCTAAATCTGGCCCTTCAAATGATTTTAAAGTCACCTCCTCTCTACATACTTTTTATTGCTCGTAATGATTTCCATTGGAATTGGCTTTCTTTCCAGTCTCCACCTATGGTGCTTTATAAGTATCTAATTTGGATTTGAGCAAGTACAGGGTACATACTTTCGAGTTCCAGTACATAGATAGAGCCACCGACAGACGCATTTGTCGTATCATCCCTTAGTTTTCCAATTTCAGCAAATTCTCAGTTGGAAAATCAAATATGTAAATTTTATAGGAGTTAATATTCAGTGATATATTTTGATTTTTCTATATGTTCCCAAATTTATTTGTATTTAATTCAATTGAATTAATTTTATTTTATAAATATTAAAATTTCCAAACACAAATCGATGCCATCTATCTTATTGCAATTTGATAGATTCCTTTCCACTCTATTGAAGTGTGAAAGCAACTGTGGAATTAATTTTACAACCACTAACTCATTTCCACAATTGTGGATCATGTGCCTATGTCTCTTATTCGATGTAGCCCGAGTGCGTCTCTCATTATAATAAGAGCTACTAGCAAGTACCAAAGACTAGAATTCATGTACGACTCTCTTTTTCCCAATTTATAGACGCGTGCCCAAGCTACAATATGACAGCTATTATTTTCTTTTTTGTTAATTCCTTGTTTTAGGTTAACATCAAAGGTGGCCTATTCAAAGCAAAAGATTATATTGCACAAACATAAAAAAAAAAAAGTGGAAACTTTTCACCGAGAGTTGTATTCTACCGAAATTTTTGTGAGGAAATAATGATTCTTTTGTAGTGGATTTAAAGTGTAAAGCTGCGCAAGGATAATTAAATTATTAGTGCAGAAATGATCATATTCTAATTATTTATTTAATATTAAATATTTTCGGATGTTTGCAGTTTACAAAGTGTTAAAAGAGACGTATGTAAGTATTTTAATGAGGTACTAAATCATTAATTGGAACTTTAAAAAGTTGTAGATAATTATCCCACATTGATGAAAATTGATGGGGCAATTTTGTGTAATGGTCACTAACTCTCGATTTTTTCTGTCGGCCAATTATTTGAGGATTTGCGTTTAAATAAACTAGGCGTGAGCCGTGCCCGTACATATGGAGCAGCATGGCAAAATATATACATGACTAAATTCAATGATCTATTTGTCAAACGTAATTCCTAACAAATGAATATTAATAATATCAGATAAAAAAACAAATGAATGATATAATTAATATTAATAGTCATAATAAATTCAGACAAACTAGGAAAGAAAATAAAGAGCAGGTAGTTTGCGGTGGGCAGGCTTTGTTTGTTACGTAGTTAGAGAATCCTGGTCAGTTCGGATGTTACAATGACGAGGTATTTTGAATGGGTGATTCGAACGTAGGAGGTACGTAGCGTAGCAGCACGGAGAACCACAGACATCGAAAAGGAATAGGATCGGCTCGGACGTGGTTTACAAAATCTGAGGGCTGAGTTGAGAAGCTTTAACCAACGGCGCTGCCATTATTGACCGCTAGTTAAAGTTCACCTGCAACCTGCTCCCAGTTAGCTACACCCAACAAGACCCTGGGGGCAGGGATGGGATTGACCCATCCAGGTACCATGCTGACGTCAGAGAATGTTTCACCCACGTGGGCATGTCAGCGGGCGCATTTTCCTGCGTACCTCACCCAGTAGTTTAGACTATTACTCACTTTCCTACTCAGACCGACGTGGACAGTGAGGAAGAAGTGCAAGTCTATCCAACATGGAATACCAAACATGATTGTTTCACATTACTTTTTCTTTTTTCTTTTTTTCTCTGTAACAATCAATGGTTGATAAATTCATCCATGATTATGAATTTAATTATTCTTATTCATTTCCTATATAAAGTTTACCTTTCCCTGTTTATTTTTGTTTACGTTCCCTGTCAACTTGAGTTTCATTTATACATATATAATCAGATAAAGTGGAATATGCCTTGCCACTGAAAACTCCGCATTTGCTGTCTTTATTTTATTTGACTTAGCTGTGGTTAAAAATTCAAATTGTGTGGTCCTATATTTATCTCTTTCGTTAAATTGAAATTCTGAAGCCTTCTGGGCTGTGGGCCTCTTAGGCTTCCCAAATTACTGTATTAATAGGCCTATAGTATTAGACTTGCAATGTGAAGGAGTGAGCGGAGAGAAAACTTTTAGCTCCAGCAAGTGGGCATGACCTGTGCTTAATGGGTTTTTTATTTATTTATTGATCTGTTGTGCTTGTGGGTTTTAATGGGTGATACCTTTTGGATCTTCGGGTTTGAGGCCTATCCATGGATTAATGTATAGTTGTGCTTTGAGATCGGGAGTCTGGGACTAGGAGTAGGGTTCAGATCACTGTATCCAGAGTACTTTGTCTCCAATTGAATTTATATCTTTGGTAGAAGAACCCAATTAAGCTCTTATTGTCCAAATATTTTAACGTGAATTCCACCTTTCTTGTTTAAATGGGACCTCTGAGAAAATGTCTGAAAGAACATTGATATCTTTGTCCTGGTAATCTGATGTCCCAGACCTGGTCTTGGGTTGTTTTTTTTCTGCTGTTGGTTGAGGCTGAATCTCCCCATGCTCTGCTTCGAAATCATAAAGTCCTTTTCATATGAGATTAGTTTAATCTCAATCAGAAGAAAAGCGCATTAAAGGGGGTGCTTTTGCTTTCAAGCCATAGTTTGACTTTGAGGAGGGAGAGAGATAGAGAAACAATGACTGAGAGCAGATGGATGGTAAGTCACGCTTGGCTACTAATTCCTTATCTTTGGCAGGCTAACTAGTCTTGTGTAGACGTATGTGTGGGTCCGGGACTTACGGACCCAGATTATCTGCAATCGATTACATTGTATAATTAATTGTAAGCTGCTTGATTTATTTATTATTGGACAGTCAATACAAACACAATCAATTGCAATAGTAAATAGCTGCGGTGGGTAATCTATTTTCCCAAAACATAGGATATCATTCCTCCGATGATGATTTTATCTTGTATTAAACATAGATTATTTCTGAGCATCACTTCGTTTAAATAAGTATTTTACAAAAAAATATTTTAGACTAAAATTATTCATTTTTTGTGACAACACTCGAATAAAAGTTACTCCTTCATTATGCATCCAGATCTGTTTGATTTTATAGTTTATTAATTTTTTAAATAATTAGTAATAAATAGACGCAATTCTTTGCCAATTCATTAGTATGAGTGTGAGTACAGTATTTCATGGTCGCTGGATACGTGGAAGGTTGCAATCGTGATATCAAATTAATAAAAAAAAAAAAATTAGAAGAAGGGCGAGTATTCCGCAAAGTTACAATAAAATAGAAAAGGGCCCGCAAAGGCTACAAAAATGTCCGTAATAGCATTTCGGTCAGGATACCCTGTCGTATTTGAGGATCATGAATGGTTCACTTGAGTTTGACTTAGGGAATTTTTTATTCAAAAGCCTAGAATAATACATTTTTATAAAAATATAAATATTATAATATTGATGTTAAAAAAAAGAAACTGAAATTATAATATAAAATAATAATTTTATTGTAGTTAAATTCAAAGTTTATCTATTATTTTAAAACTTAACAACATTAAATAATTAAAATAAACTGTTTATTTTAATGATATCAATTTTATACCATGAGCTCTCACCTCAACTCCCCCAATTGGGATGGGCAACACTATCCGCTAGCTTAGGGTATGTTTGGTTTAGCTATTTTTTGTTTTTATTTTTAATAAATTTTGTTTTAAAATATATTTGGTTAGTAATTAAAACTATTTTTATTAAAAATATTTTTTAAAATAAGTTAAAAATAAAAAATACTTTAAAAATGACCTGTACAAATTTTGTTAAATTTATATTTTTTTAACAAAAAATTAGTAGCAAAATGAAATTTATAAAAAAAATTGTTAAAAAATAAATAAATACAAAATAAGTAAATTTTAAAATTAAAAATGAAATAGACAACTATATTTTTAAAAAATAAAAATATAAAAATAAAAATATTTTTTCAAAAATAAAGAGAAAATAAAAATAGAAAATGGAAAGCAAACAGACCCTCAGTCATGGCATTCGGTCTGCCTTCTGGCTGATAAGTCATAACAAAACAGGAATTGCTTGCTTGGGCGTACGTGTCTCCCTCAGTTCTTCACTTTGTTATGATTGGCTCACCTTACACTCTTGTAATACGCACGTGCGTTGACCATTGCGACTTATTTTAAGAAGCTTCTGAAAAGTGGCCCTCTGCTTACAAGCCCTAATCTTTCTTTATCGCGCTTCCGAAGCTAGCTACTACACCACTGATCCAACAATTACAGTGACTGTTGCCCATTGGAACCAAGCTCAAGCTCAATCCCAATCCCTATATTCAGGTTTTGTGTTCTCTTTCTATTTTCGTTTCAGTGCCCGAATTTGGTTTTTGGATTTTGATTTGCTTGATCAATTTTGGGTGGGGAGTCTCGTTTGGAACTCGAATTATCAATTTCATCTGCGAAAATAGCGACTTAGATGTAAATCATTGCTAGAGTATGTTATTTCTGTCAAGTTAGTTAGATTAGTTGAACTTTGAAAAGAGTACGTCTTCATCAATTTTACCGTGACCGAGAGAATTCTGCTGTGAAATTCTGGAGACTGCAAGTAAGTTATAGGATTTGATTACTCTTAGCTTTACCAAACATCTTTATATCTGGGTTTTGGCTCTCTCTTGACCTCCCTTCAAAATTTTAGTGTTTCGGCTTTTACATCAGCTGGCCTAGTTGACTTTTGTAGCTGATATTAATATATTACGAACAGGCATTAAGGTTTTCAGTTCCAAAATTATTTATGAAATTTTGGCTAATTAGGTGTGACTAGGTCTCGCTTGATTGGACAATATTTTGATTCTAAATTCTGACTGTGGTGACAAACTCAGGAAACAGCATGCCAGCAACTCGGTATCTTTTGCCAATAGACACGTTAGAGCAAAAATTACAGATTGAAAGGAGACTTGGAAGCATGAAAGCATGCAAGTATTTTAATCTTCTCACAAGATTCCTGAGTCTCAAAATGAGCAAATCTGAATTTGATAAGCTCTGCATTGCAACTATAGGGCGAGACAATGTCCATCTTCATAATCATTTCATCAGGTCAATCTTAAAAAAAACATGCTTCTCCAATACACCCTCATCAAGAAAAGGAGTCGTAGAAGGTGCTTTGAGTGTTAAAATGCCTAATGGATATCACAAGGCCAATCTTCAGCTCCTATGCAAAGATTTTCCTCAATCTCCTCGAAGAGGGAGGACTCCAAGTTTTCGTGATCGCAGATTCAGGGACCGTCCTAGCCCTCTTGGTCCTCATGGGAAGAACCATGTTATTGCATGTGAAGATTCAGCTCCTAAAATTCATGAGCAGCAGAGTACTACCGATCTACATTCTATGGGTAGCAGGCCCCCTATCTCCGTGGAAGATGGGGAGGAGGTTGATCAGGAATCTGGAAGCCCAAGCATTTATTGCAGGAGTCCTGTCAGAGCACCTCTTGGACTTCCCACAAACATTAAAGGAGCACGAAAAGTATGGTGTAATAATTCTGCATCTGCTGCTATCGCTAATACATGTCAAAATATTGGTCAGCTACCTGATACAAATTCTTTGATGAAAAGGTTGGAGCAGAAGTTGGAAACCGAAGGATTTAAAATCTCAGTTGATTCTGCTAACTTGTTGAATAATGCACTTGATGTTTACCTCAAAAGGTTGATAAAACCCTGTTTGGATTTAGTTGTTTCAAAATCTGTTGACAAATTCAGTGGTCCAGTCCAGCATGGTTTCAATGGGTTGCCAGTTAGTAGATATGTTCAGAAGCCAAGAGGGTCTGATCCTGCATCTATTTCTGATTTTCGGGCTGCAGTAGAGTTAAATCCTGTTATACTTGGAGAAGATTGGGCAGTACAATTTGAGAAGATCTGCTTACTTGCCTCAGAGGAGTGAATTGAAACAGGTTGTACATTGTGCTGGTTCAAGCTTTGAATTTGTCTTTTCCGCGAAGTGGTTACAGTTATTGGAATTGTCTAATACGCTCTGAATCTGATATTGATCTTTAGGTCTTAAGCCCTACTGACGTACATAATGGGAAATTTTGGATCTGGTGAGTGGTGAACATATTGTATATAGGTTCGGAGCTGACTGTATTAGTTTGGGAATTCGACATGTCTAATTTAAAAAATATTGGCATCTGTAAAAATCCTCCTTAGTGAATAGATGGGGACCACTTTCTGCAGATTATTTCTTCATTTTATCAACCCTTGTCAATAAAGCTTATTTTCAATTTTTTCCAGACTTAAAATTCTGTTGCTCGATCTTTTGAGTATCAACTGGTTATTAATATTTGGATGTTCTATTTACCTCTCATGAGTTTTGGGATGTTTGTGGGTTGTGATAATTGGAGTAGTTTTTCTGAATCAGGTCTTTCATGAAATTGCATCCAGCCTGGCTGATGTCAACCTCTTACTTTGTTTTCATTGCTTGCAACTGATCTTTATGTATGTTGACACTGTACACCCAGTTCTCGTCTATGTGGAGGATTTAGTGCTCAATGGACAAGAAGGGAAAGTGGGAGAAAAAAAAAAAAAAAAATCATAGAAACAACTTCGGCTTTAAATGGTGCGAAATTAAATTAGTACAAAGTGTGGTGTTTTTACCTGCTACTGCTGATGGATATAGTACTGTAAGTGCTGTCTCAGTAACAGTCCTGTACTTGTTGGGTTTTTTTTACGTGGGATATATAAGTTGATAAGAGTGGTGAGATTCTTTCTGCAAAGGGTTGAATTTCAGGCTGCAAACCTGAAAGGTATGGAGCGCTATTAAATTCTTTCATTCAGATATCAATGAGTTAGTTTCCAGTCTTTTGTATACCTTGGCTGTATTTCCGTATGGTTCAGAAAGTTATGAACCTATTGGCCTCTTCGTTTTATCTTTCGGTGGAAATGTTTATCTGATACAATGAATGTTCCGGGGAGGAAAAATGCCTGCATTGGAGAACTTACCACTGGGCAGTATTAAAGAAAGTTATGGACCTATGGCCAAGTTGAGACGCCTATGTTGCTGCATTTTTGTCAAATGAGAATCGTGAAGGTCAATTAAATTTCAGCATTTTCACTGAGAAGATGAGTGGCAAGAGTCATGCTGCTCCTCCCTGCAGAGGTTAAAGACTGCAGCTATTGTTATAAATTACTTCATTATGATAATAAGCAGTTAAAGTTGCTGTGTTTCTTTATTGTTTACAGAAATTTCTGATGCATACGTAAACTCAACCTGGCAAGGTTTTGAATTGTATTATAGTTTCTAAATATCGAGGGCGAAGAGAAGCAGCATTACGGCAAAGATAAGTTATCCATCATAGTTTTGAAATTGATTGCAATGTTAGTAAAACATATATGGTCCACAAAATTGAGTGTGCAATTGCCTTGTTTAGGCTATTCTCTGTCTCTCCGGGATTTTTGTTTTTGGTTAAGAGAGTGAATAATTTGTTCATTGCCATATCTTACTTTCAAATAAGAGATTCCTTCAATCTTGCCTTTATATTTTGTTGTGTTCTACCTGTAATTGTTATCTTTACAGGCGTCACTCTCGCATTAATGTTTTGGTTAATGGCCTACACGATTGCTTCATTATGACTAATGCATTTCAACTGGCTACTTTTTTTTTTTATTCATATAATATATCATAATTATTTTTTAATAATATGTCGGTTAACTTTTTCATTGCATTATTATCTAGAGAGAGGGAGAACATTAATTAAAGATGAGCTTGGCAACGTGATGGTGAGATGGATTGCAATCTTAATAATATATATGCAGCTACTCTACTCTACTTGTTTGTTATGCTGTTCCTGTTTTCCACGTGGGGAAACTAGTTGATTTATCTAACGAACAAATGCAGCAAATAGTTTTCTCTTAATAAAGAATGAGAAATAATATTTTTGTTTATAAATCTAAATTAAACATAAAAAATTCACATGTACATATTCAACTATTCCCCTGCTTATTCCATAATAATATAGTAAATCTCTACCCATTTATTACTTTTCTTCTGTTTCTTTTTCCTTCCCAATTCTAACTTGCTGGATTCTTGAATTACAGAATTACTCACTGTGTCCGGTCAATTAAACACGTCACATCTGGTACGAATGTTCCCATTCTTTGCATTCTTGATCCCCACTCGGCCCAGCTTAGTAATTGCAGCGATGAAGTTCGCGTGGAAGGTTTTGCTATTACTGGCAAAAGCGTTGACTGCGGGTTTGGATCTTGGGTCGGTAAACAGGACCTGGTCCGAAGAGAACAGGCCCTTACCCTGGAGAAGGTTCTTGTAATAAGCATTGTCAAATGCACGCGGAGTGGCTGGGTCCATGTCTATGGCTATCCTTGGATCCACCTTCCTGGGGCACATCGACTGTAGCTGGTTTGCATATAGCCTGTCCAATGTAGGGTCCACCGGAATTTTATGGGTGAAATTGTAGATTCTATTTGCAAACCTGGAGCAATGGGAGAATCCAACGGTGTGTGCACCTGCAAAACGACAACACCTCGTTGATCAGAATGACCAAAACTACAATCACACTATTCAGCTTTCTAGCTGGTTTTTGCATGTGCAAGGCTTGAAGCTCAATAATTTTATATATTATCTGAGTTGAGTGATGTAGAATCATAACTGCATATGCTCTCACAAAGTCTAGTATCATTTATTCAACTATATTACTATCATAATCACAAGGGAACAGAGAGCATTTTTTTGGGTCCCAATATGATTCGTTTGGATGGTATCCCATCATGTCAAGCACCTGCGGCGTACCTGAGAGGGCGATCATGTCCGTTTGAGTGAGCCCGTTGGAAGCAAACAGGGAATTGAGTTGATTCAAATTGAAATTAGGCGCAGGGAGCCTCCCGTTAACATTTGAAGCCTTTGAAACTAACCCATCAAATCTTCCCAATTCAACGGCATAGGACGGTCCACCAGCCTGTACATGCAAATTCCATTTATCTCAATTAATAGTTTGGTTTCATATTCACAGAGAAACAGAGACTCGAATGAAGATGAATTCAAGTGTGAAGATTGAGCCAGTGCACAAACCAGAGCAATGACATCCCTAGTTGCAAGGGCAAGAATATCAGCGCAAGAGACCTTGTTTTTGCACTGCGGGACAGAATCCACAGCTTCTTTGGCTTTGATCACTGTGTCAAACCCATCACCGGCCAAGGACAGATTGTCAGGGTGATCCTTCTCTGCTTTGTTGTTTGGTGTGGATTGTATCATAACGGAAGCATCACAACCCTGTAATGCAGCTAGCAACTATGTATTAAGAATTTGAATTCAACCAAAAAAGATAAAAGAATACACGTTTTCTCTACGTGGGCTCTTAAGAGTGAAAGCTAATGGATTACCTGGACAAAGCAATCATGGAAGAAGAGACGAATGGTTGAAGGTACAGTCACAAACGTTTGCTGAAATTTCTTTCGAACTACTTCTCTGACGATGTTTTCGACATTGGGACAAGTTTTGGCATAGTGGTGTCTACTGAGCTGCGCAGAAGAGAAATATGGATAAAGATAGAGACTCACTGAGAGCGACCAGAGAAGTATAAGACTGGACCGACTCATTTGCTGTTTTACCGAGTAGGGGATAAAGGGGCACTCGAAAATGCAGAAGTTTTTGGTAGCAAAGTGGGAGAGAATGATGCTTAAGTAGAAAAGTAGGAGGTGTTATATATTAGCAATCAAATTGTCGTAGTCACGGGCCAGTTGTATCAGAATCTTTTCAACTTTTTTACAGCAAATAAAGCGCATTTTATATAATAGTGGTTATGATAATAATAACAACAAAATAAGAATGGTACAATTAGAAAGAGACGTCATAACGTGAAGAGACGTTTGCTTTGTCAATGACCTGTATATAATCTCTCTTAACACTTGTCCAAATGACAAGTTTAAGTAGGGACTGAATCGGGCCAAGTCTGAACCCCAATTTCCAAAAAGAGGTGGACCATGTCAGAATACATGGAGAGAGAAGAGGAAACAGAGACCAGACGAAGGGCTGCTAAAATGGTGCACAAGAAGAATATAGAGTGGTATGCACGTAAAGGTGCTTCCCCAGCAGAAAAAGGAGAGAGGATTTTTCCCAGTTTGGTTGCTTGAGGGTCCTAAAACTTGACGTTACAGATAAATTGAGGTCGAAAATATGTACCGACTTTTGGATAAATAGGAAAAATCTGCAATTAGAAGTAGAAGATGATGGTAAGTTTGAGCCTTGAGTAGCAGACAGAGCATACCAGGAATTACTTCCTTATCGGAAATTACTGCACAAGTTAGTTTGACTGTTCAAGTTTTAAGAAATTGGACCATGCACGTTAGATATTTTAGAAGACTATCATGTGATTAATTAAGTTCAAGATTTCACATATTAGACAATACATTAAAAAAAAAAAAAATACGGCGAAATGTGCTGTGAGAGAGGACGTGAGGTCATCACGAGCTTGTATAAATTAAAGAGAGTTCTGTTTCTTTTTTTTGAATCGATTGCTAAACCATTAGAATCCAATGAATCTTACTCAATGACCAAAAAAAAAGCCACTAGAAGTCAAATACTTTCATTTAATGAAAGAACCAAGTGGAGGGAATATCCTTAACCATATAATATATGACTAGATATAAGCAAACTCAGTTAGCGCCCTCATGTAATAAAGTTCAAGGCTCAAGAGAAGAGAATTATTTTTTGTGTTTTCAGATTCGTTATGGTTTGAATAATATGGCTAGTCTCATCTGCCCGAGATTCTTATGTTATATCCGTTTCAGCTTGTAAGTGTGATTTTAATATCAATTTTAGCAATTTGCCACAGGCATTGCTACCAACAATGGCAAGCACGGCACATGGGATAACACGACAAAATCAAAGCTACACGACATATTAATCATATTATAAGAAATTTAACATAAATAAATTCAAAAATAACATGTCGTGTCAAGTAGAATATTGATTAGGCTAATGGTGATTCAAAAAGGAAAGCCATCAATTAGAATATGCAGCAGTACTCTTATGGCTACCTACATAATAATTGCCTGCACATGCACGTAATCTCATCTGACTTTTCTAATCTCTTTTTCCCTTTTTCCATTCTCAAACATGACAGCTTTGGTGGATTTTATCGTTAGGTGTTAAGTTCTTATCCAGCGTGGGCCAAGTTGTTACCAGCAACAACGTTTAATAACTTATCCAGTTTCTTACAACCTTTTTTCTTGTATTGCTTCTCTCTTTTTCTAGTCATTGGTTTACACTACTGACAAATCTGGGTTTCACTCAGGGAACACAAAAAGGGGCTCCCATAAAAGGATGTTTGCCAAGAATGATATAAATGAAAAGCGTTGCACATTGATGGCTTGTGGCTTATCAAACTTTTCAACTCCGAAAATGATCTGATTTTATTGGTTTTTGCTTATATTTAGACATATTCTCTAATTATTGAATGCATTTTATATTTTTTTAATGTTATCAGTACGACTACTTCTAGTATCATTTCTACAAATCAGAAGCTGTTAATTCTGGTACTGTTAGGTATAGCTGGGATTCTCGATCGGAAGACATCTGGACATGTGGCTGGAAAAAGAGGTATCTTTTAAGACTTCAATATTTGCTTTATGCAAGTAGATTGAACTGGGCAGCGGGCAATCTCTCAATTAACCTTGGAAAAAAGGCAATGCAATAGTTTACTGTTTGAAGAATTTTCCACCGCGAAAGACTTGACTATGATTGTGACTTGTTCATTTTAAACAGCATTATCGTTGGAGCACTTCAATTGATCATGTGAAGTGGGAAACAAGATAGAAAAAAAGATCTAATAGTATTGATGAGTAGCCTTTAATTTAGGATCATTTATTTTCAATGACTTGCCAACCAAAACAATAAATATAGTCTATTGATTATAGTTGCTTGATTTATTTAGAAATCGAGTGTACTCTTAATTATGCAAGGTGCTTAGATTAGACAAAAGAATATGTAAAATATGAATAAGAAAATAATTTAGGGTTATGGAATCAGTCAGAAGGATTTTGCCAGCTATAGGCCCCTAGTGTCGTATCGATTTTAATGCGTTGACAAATTCTAAATTATAAAGCCTTCTACTAACATTGATAAGATCATCAAAAAGAAAGCTCAATCTTATCTGGTACTCAATTAGAAGTATTTCTCACTTCTGATCTCTTTATTCTATTAAGTTCTATTTTAATGAGGGGTTTTCTAATTTTATTTTTTCCCACTTCCTTCCTTCTGCCTGTAAACCATCATCATCATGGAAGGAGGAGACATTTTCCTAAAATCATCATATTGAGGTTTGAACAGTATCATATTTGTCTCCTCTTTTAGTGAATAAAAATTGAACTCGAATCTCTTGCAGTCACTACACACACTTGCAGTCGTGGCTGCGGGAGATCCAAATTCATAAAAATTCAATTTATGACGAAATTCTCACAAACGAATGATGAGATGAGATCAGCTCAGCATGCTAAAAAAGGGAAGACTGAACCAGTGAACTCTCTGGGCCAGCAATTGTATTGGGCCAACGACAAATTGAACCATGTACCGGGCTTTCCCTCTTTTCACTCATCCGGTGGAGCCTTCACATATATATATAGTCCATTGATTCTTCTGATAAGCTGGCCATGGAGGCCTCTATGCTCCCTGTTGATTTTTAGTAGATGAGCAGCGAACAAACAATCTGTCTCAAACATTACCTTTCTATATCCCAGATTCCAAGCCAGGAGTAGCCCCTCGTATATTCCCCAATACTCAGCAGTCAAGGAGCATGATAATTTCATCAAACTACTTCACATTGTTTGCATAATAATATCTAAATTTAGTTACATTCATTTAATTTTATTATTCTTTGTATTGCTTAGAAAGGTTTTCTCTTTAATTAAGTTTGCATAATTCATATATAGACTTAATTAAGTTCAGTAATAGTTTATCTAAATGATTCGACAACAACTTTACAACGTTTTCTATTTTTGATTACTGCATAACTAAACATGAGAATGAATCAATTCCATTCATTGAAATTTCAGTAAGGTGCTAAAAACATTTCTTGCATCCACCTTATAGTCCCCAAGAAAAGGAGAAAAGAATAGTCAAATTTGGGAGGTCCATGAATTAATATGGATTAATGCTCAGACAAATGTTTGTCTCTCAAATACAGTTAACATGGTGATGGTGGGACTGGGAAGGGGATTGAGCAGAATTCTCTTATCCCACTCTTCGTTTCAAAGATTCCTTAAGTTGTCATCATCATTATTGTTTGCTGATTCTAAGGCTAATTAATTAATTTAGATTCATCGTCACTCGATCTCTGCCTTAGTGTAATGTCTCATCTAAAGCAATCTATCGGGAACATGTATCTAGCCCCAATTTCATACATTCATGTTAGTATATTTTATATTTCTAACCTTTTTCTGGGTTGTTCTTCAATACTTTATTCAGTTATTTGAAAATATTTTCTAAAATGTACTGTATGACGCATCCGATAGTTATTTATCTTGTTGCCGTTTTTGCTTCTTTCCAATTTGTACCAAAAAAAAAAAAGGTCTTAAGTTAACCACATTTTTTTATTTTTTTTTTAAGCTTAGACAAGTGCTACTTAACTATCTAAGATACAGAATTTTATCGTTCGGCCCAAAGTTTTGACAGATACCAATTTCCTCCTCATTTTCTTTTTATTTTCATTTTGTTTCCTTGCCTTTTTCTCGTGGAATTATCAAATTCAGGTGGGACCGAAGAACAGCGGGAGCCCGTAGCTCATCAGCCTTTTCAGTAAAACCAAAGGACCCACCGCTCCATACGAATGCACCTCCCTGCCCCGGCAACGCGTGCTTTCATGTCTACATCTCTCTCTCTCTCTCTTGGCCTTCTTTTCTATTTTCTATTTTTTTAACACTTCCTGCATTCTATAATTTAGATTCTTGAGAGAGAAAGAGAAAGAGATGCTCAACCTGACAAGCATGTGGTCACCTTGATAAGGGAACAGCGGACATGGATCATATCCGTAGACCGTATTATACTTGTTACAATTTTACTAGTTGGCGCTATAATCTTCATCTCTTTCTCCTAACACTAAGCAACTGTGCAAATGTTTTCATTGAATTTAAGCCCATTTTTTGAAAATAAATGACGGCCTGGATATTTCCCTGCCACTCCAACTGAAGTAAAAGGAGATTTCACCGCAAAAAATAAAAAAATAAAAAAATTGAAAGCAGAGACTCTTTGTTGGTTTAATTTTATCTTACACTAGAATGCATATAAACTGTTTGTAGTAATGTCGAAAGGATACTCGGTATGTACATTTCTTGTTCTCAGTGGTCCACCATCCCATTGACAGTAGGGGTTCATTTTCGCCTAATTCCCCACACTTGGCCAGGTAACGGCTATAATCAATATGCCGGGTCTTCGTTGCGAGTGATGCTAAAATCCCATAGACCCAACAATTTACACCAATCTTGTACAGGTACAAAGCATCCAAAATCCTCCTCTTGCTCTATCAGTGTAATAGAATACAATACAATAGAACATAAAACCCATTATTTTCTTGTCGCCTGTATGTGTGAAAACTTAGAAGGTTTTGTCCTAACTATTGGATTAGAGATTTGTGGCGAGTCTTAGTTTGGGTCGTTCCAAGAGGTACTATCGTACGGTCAAGGTCGGTTTGTCGGCGGCAGAAGAGATGCCACCTTAAGCTCGCTCCTATAGGCACGCTTCAATTACATTGCAATATAGTGGTCAAGTTATAATTGAGACAACTGTTATGTGATATAGAATTTTTTAAGTGCATGTGATTTACCTCAGCAGGCTAAGCGGTTTTGTTGATGATTTGTCTTGAGTAAACCAAGGTCTTGTGATCCTCAACAAATATATAAATGTGAACAATACTAATATAATATGTGTATTTGTCATTACTGATAATTAATATATCAGCATTGCTGGACCAGTTGCAGGCATCTCTTTCACAAAACTTCAATCGCATTGGTCAAGGCACTGGGATTTGTTTGGCATGCCTCAAACCTGATGCAATAGCATTTTGGGCTCTGTGAATGTCTTTGGGAGAGAATCTTATATTCTTCAACAATTCTTTTATGTTTAATCTCTAGCAGTCTAGTATATACTGACGAGCCCTGATGGGGAATGTGAGAACAGTCTCTTCGTCAACAGAACAAAATTGTCGCTGAAGTTAGAGGGCTAAAGAAGAAACTACTTGCCTTTCCTTGAAGGTGCTCCTTCTGTTTTGCTGTCTTCTTGTTCCGAGCAGAGATTCTTCTATCCACTGCTTGCTGGAGACTCACAGGTTAGAAACTTCGCTTGCCAACTTTTTTGCTGTAGAAATTTATTAGACTTGTATTTTTCTGTTACATCTGATTCTAGGAAGTCTCTCTTGAAGTTAATCCAATTCATGTTGATAAGAATTTCTGCGTGGTATTCGTGTCAAATTTTACGAGTTGATTTTGAAACTGGTTTCCGCCTCTTCCCTTTGTCCTGCATAATCTCTATTAAATTACCTACTTTACTAACTTCTAGTATATTCATAACTTGAATGAGCGTGCAAGTAAAAAGTCCTGCCTGCTACTTGTGATTTCCAACTAAGCAGTAGGATATATTCATATAATGATGTTTGGAACATATATCATCCTTAGTGCGATTATTCAATGTAGGGTGGCTATCTTAGGTTTTATGGTGAGCATAGACTATACAAGACGCAAGAAAATTTCTGAGGTGAGGGTCTGCTTGTTCATAAGTATTAGCTCAATCCTTCATTAATTTAAACTCCTCGAGTACCAGAAAATGTTACATTTAAATGTGGGTAGAAAATGGCAATAACTTCAGGTAGCAGAAACTACGAAAAAGAGAGAAAAGTAGGGGAGGAAGTGCAAGGGTTAAAATTCTCTTTAAGTTGCTCTCTATGTGGTTGTAACTCCAATGATGATGTTACTTCAAGCATTTTTTATACCGGGTATGTGAAACGAAGAGAAAATATTGCCTTGAATGTGTATTTAAATCCAAACAATTGGAAGGTATTATTATGGCAAGAAAAAAATTCGACACATAAAGATATTTTTGTCGGAGTTCATTTAATTGTGGTCCAAAATTTTGGATGTAGAGTGAGAAAGGGAGCAGACAAATTATTATGAATGGCAGTTGACATCATTATTTTGTACGAGTGTTTTAAGGCCATTATAGCAATGCTTTTCTTTCACCACTCCCTTTTCTGAGTTAAAATTTCCTCATTTCACAGTAAATGATAAGAAGGATATCAGAAGCGCTATGCGATGAAGATGGACACCTGAAGACAAATTTCCAAGCAAGAAGAGTCACTGTTTATCGTTGGTACGAGAGTAGTTCACCGTTGCAGAGGCTAAGAAAGGCAGCGATGGACAAGCTTATCAAGCCATATGACAAAGAATACATGAGGATGGCCATGCTGAAACATGAAGAAACTTTCAAAGAGCAGGTACTTTTTCCTTTTCCAGTGTTAAAGGAGTTATCCTTTCTCGACCAGCATTAATGGAGACTGATAACCTGAATTATTTTACAGGTACATGAACTTCATCGATTGTATCAGATCCAGAAGATATTAATGAAAAATATGGAAAACAGCAGAAGTATTGAACTAGGCCAACGGGGATGGAGCTTCAAGAATGCGATTAATATGACTCAAACTAGTCATCGTAATAGTGCACAGCCAAAACCTCAAATCAAATTTGATCTTGAACTGCCGGCAGATGAGAACAAAGCAGAATCAGATGGCGATGAAGTGTTAGAGATTATAGATGAGACAAAGATAGAGCTGACACTAGGCCCCTCAAGTTACATCCGCAGGAAGAAAGTTGAGACTCCACTAACTTCAGATTCTGGACATAGTTTTTCTTCGTCTTCTACTGGATCAAGCCATATAAACAAGACAAGTTCCAAGAACCAGCGAAGCAGCGATATTAAAAGAGAAGAATCAAGTGGAGGCATAATAGGCCTTGTCCAGGTGCCGGATTCAACCTCAGGGTATCAAAGTGAAATTAGAAACAATTTTGATATTGAAGAACAATCAAGGCAAGAGAGATTAAAACAACCACCTTGGCTTTTTAAAGTGTTGAGCCTGAACATGACTTAGAGTTAACAAAATCTAAGTTTCTCATATATTTTTTCATCAGCTGTTTAAGACTGACTCTGTGAATGATGTTTGTGTGGAAAGTGTGGTGGGATGCGATGAGTCTTGTATAAAGATTGCTTGTTTCCACGTAGCCCAATCCCATAACTCTTCAGATGCCACAGGTGACTGATATTTTTGTGGTCTCGCGATCAGTCAAATTTACATCATAATCGTTGCCAATTAAGCCAAGAAAATCCTTTAATTGATTATGATGGACACCCTGGTCTATAAGCTCTTATTATATCCATTGTAACAGTATAGTTCTCTGTCTCAAAGTCGGTGAGATGTTCCTTTTTCTTTTATTTCTTAAAAGTTACTTCCACCATGCAATTCATCCTTTTAACGAAGCAATTCTACCAAGTATTTCCAAGATATGAATTCGTCTACCCAAAGCCATAGGCGAGTTAAGGGTTTCGCACAGTTTATCTCCCTAAAATAATTGAACTCTGGCAGATATCGTGTCTATGTCTTGGAAGCTAATCCCGCCGTGCTGTTCAAGCTCATAATAGCCTTTTAAGAAAATTTATTTGAAGCTTTTCAGCCCCCCCTTTAATCGTGCGATTTCAATTAACTGTTGTACTAGCTGGCGGCGAGGGATGAATGCAGAGAGAAAGCATTAATTAACATTCCTATCACTTCCAAAAGCGTATTAAAAAGTTGATAATCGACTTCTCTTTTTTCTTTAGCCTAATTTAATTTCCACCCATGGTTCACAAACTTTATAACCACCAAGAAGTTGGACGTGCGGTTCCTGTCTGCCATCATATAGATTCCCTAGCTAATACTTAACATCTTTTAGCAAGTTCTGGAAAAGTCTGTCCCAATATATGTATATATATATATATATATATAAATTTGCATTTAGGGTCCTAAGAACATTCACGACTTGGAAACAAAGCAAGATCTCCTTGCTTATTTGATGATTATGCAGACACTGCTAGGCTGTCACTTGAACTATTGGTCTCACCTTTCTATAAGCTTTTTCTCCGAAAGGAATGAATATCCCACTTCCTGTTGTAATCAGATGTGATTGTGTTGTGGTTCATATTTTTGGAAGATCTGGTTTCACTGTAATGAAACCAGTTGACCCACCTGATATGACACGAATGCAGATCTGATATGACAGTGCTCCAAAGCTTCCAATTATATTTGCGCAGTAATTCTTGGTTCGTTGAAATTGTAAGAAATAAACGGATTATTTACATTCTTCTCTTTCTCCTTTCTAGCAAAGAATTCTAAATATTGAATTTGACGTGACAGCTATAAATTTACAGATTATTTTCAGCTAGGAACCATGACAGTAATAGATATAGAAGAATAAATTAATATCTCTGAGATAACGAGACTATGAGTTCAGTCCAGGTAAGCAGTAAAATTCAATTTTATTTTTCACCATCCTTTTGTTCTGAATGAAAGGATCATGATGGTACGATGTACGTAAGCATCAGACATGTGAAGTAGAACTAGGAAAAAAACTAGTCCTATTTTACAGCTTCCGAAAGAAAGGAAGACTCTACGCTCTGGACAAATTCCAGAGTAGACCAGGAAAGGTCTCTGGTCTCAAGATATGGAGTGGCGTCGGTTTTTACTGGGTTTGTTACGGCCTTTGGCATTTGGAGCCGTGATGCCATCAGCACGTAGAAAAGGAGAAAGCCTCCCAAGCTTTTTGGACACTGAGTTTAGAAATGACTTTCGAGGCAGAGGAGGCTTATATGCAGAAGGTGATGCAGTAGAAATTGGACTGCTAACTGTTGATTTAATTGTGGACCTTTCGATCTCTTTTAGTTTCATCTTCAATTTCACTAGCTCTAGTTTTAAGTCCTCATTTTCTCTTCTTAAGCTGGAGAGCTCACTTGAAACTGGATTAAGATCAGAGCTGAACACATTAAGCTTAGAAGGTTTTGAAGGAGAGTCCTCACTTGCACTGCCATTCATGGCATCTCGAAGACGTTGCTGTTCATAGTAGAGGACTTGAACCACGGTTTGAACAGGAAGCCGATCATTTTGAGCAGCGTGTGCACAAGCCTCTCGTGATAACTTTTGACAGTCCATCACGCTGCAAACTTTCTTTCTATCGATGTCACTCAGACCAGGATGAGCCTGTGATTCAATTTTATAAGCAATCAGATAATGCTTCAACACAAGTCAACTCCATGACAAATGCGAGTGATGTCTGAGACAAAGTTATATCAACTGGTGAAAGAAAAGACTATACAATGGTACATAAGATATATCAGTAACATGGCTAAGGATGTCACCTTAAGATAGATGTCTATAGCTCTGTACATCCCATCTTCTGTTGGCCTAGATATTTCAGGAATCAGTTCTGCAAGACTGATGAACTTGGGAACAGGTAAATAACGATCGGCGGCTATTTCAGCAAGGTAAGTCTCCATCAGCTTTCCAACCCGCTCCATATCACTTTTTGTGGGAGAAAAATATTCATCATCTACATTGTAGACTAAATGGTTTCCTATTTCTGATTCAAGGTAATTCATCATGATCCGCTGCATTGTATCCACATCAAACAATGTGTCACCTGTAAATGAATAAGAAGGAATGAGAAGATCATCTAAAACAGCCTGTCCTAACTGCATGGCCATCCTTTTCTCCAAATCAAGCCTGCAAGCAACTGTTGTCTCAAGATATATTGCAGCCCGGAGCAGCATAGAAAGAAAGCTGACAGACATTGCATTCTTCTCCCTTGGCAGAAGGCTCACTATTGTTTCCAAAGTAACCCTTTTCTCGTGCTCTTGTTGTAGCTCTATTTTCTTCCTTCCTTTTCCAAAAATGTCCTGCGCCAAGGAAAAAAAAAAAAAAAACTCAGTTTGCTGCAGTCTCCAAAATCTTGTGTATTTGAAGCATCTCCGTCTTTCTAGTTAGGGATCTCACCAAACCTCGTAGAGATTTCTGTGCATAGAGCATTAAGATTGGACCAAGAGCATACTGCTTAAACCCTCTTGCCATCATTGCAGCGAGAACTCTTTGAAAAATGTCAATTCTGAGGACTGTCAGATCTTCAGCCCACCAATCAACCATGGGCCTAGATGTGATAGAAGAAACCACTTCCTCAGCGCCACTCTCACCCTTTCCAGTAGTACAAAATTGGCTTTCCTTGTAGGCTATATATGCAATGGCATCTATGCATCGGCTCACCAATTTTGCCCTCTCCGCTACTGGAAGAAGGTTCTCTGAGGTATGTAAAATAGACACTGCACCGGCAAGATTCTTTAGTGCCACTTCATTCAAATAGGCATCAGTTCTTGCCACCAAGTTTCCAACTGAGAAATCTTCTGTCATCTCAAGATATTCTGCCACGCAACGAAGCATAGCGATGTTTCCTATGCTCATTTCAAAATTTATCCCGTAGCAGAACTTTGCTGCTAGCTCAAATGCTTCTGCTCCACCAGGAACATCGGAGAGTTCAACGATGGAAACGTCTGCATCACTTGATTCTGAGACGATTTTCCTTATATATCCACATTTAGAGACCAAGGGAAACTGAAATTCAAGTAGAATATTGTAAAAGAACTCAATTTAGTGCTAACGATAAAAGAACGAGTGTACCTCTGGAATCTTAATTCGGGTCCTTTGAAGACAAAAAGCAAACAATTGGTGGTGAAAAATTTGTTGATTGGCAAATGAAAAGAAGAAAGTTTCTCTGCCCTATATGACTACTGTATTGCTAGATTTGATATATGCAGCTGAAGAGTCTGTATTTTAAAATGATACCTTATGCAATGAAAAGGAAGCTTCTCCAACTTGAACTATAACATCACTGGGAATCTCCTGGGAGAAAATCCTATGAGAATTCAAGACACAAAGTTCAGTAATTTCCCTCTTAACTAATTCCGAAAGCAACTGATATACACTACAGAAGTGAATTGGTAATATTTGGCAGAAGACCAGAAGGAAGCTTACCATTCACTAGTTCTCTTCATGGCACTAGAAAGAAGGTCCTGCTTCTTCAAAGACATGTCACAAGCAGCATGTGCAGTTTTCTCCCGATCAAGATCCACCATAGCAGAGACAGATTCTTAAGCCAGTAAGTCACTATAACTTCTCTGTCGTACGGTTGATGCTGAAGCATAAAAGGTGAGAAGAGTTTGAGTCAGTTATATTAAAGTTCATCACTTTTTTTATTTTTTAATTTCTTTTTCATCTTCTTCAGAGGAAATGGGCACTTTTAATCCAATCGATGCTTTTTTGAACTTAAAACGCCTGACTGAACAGATGCTCGGGAATTATGAGGATAGAGTTGGAAGCTCAAATGAGTTCCCCGAGCAACCAGAGTCAAACAAATCAGCATCAGTGAAATACCAAAATAGGGCTTGCTGATCTGGAAGGAATATAAATGATGATTTCGACATTATAAACAGGTAATTGAGGCCAATATGCAAGGGTGAAAATGTACTTAACGGTGTGTGGCGTGCAGTTGTGTTGTGGATTTCCAGCGGAAAGGATGAGACAGTTGCATGTCGATTGGCGTCTAACAGCATCTGTTTGTTTCCACGTCGTTAGTGGAAATTATTCCTATCCACAGAGATTCCCATATTCCTTTACCTAAAGCTTTGCATTATCACAATCTAATTATAGTATACAATAATGCAAAAAAGACATGCATGGTTTTCCAAAATTATGAAAACGACCAACCGAAAAAAAAATATTTTTAATATATACAAATTATATTGTTCAGTTTTGTTTTTTTTTTTAACACAAGACCGCTGACATCCTGAAAATAATAATTTAAATATAAATCTTAATTAAATGATTAAGTATGCTAATAAAAATTAATTAACTAATTTCTACCAAAAATAAATAATTAATTAATTATGCTAGATTTATAGTTATGACGTTGAGTGTATTCGCATATTACTCATTTTCTTTTATGTTAATAGTAATAAATATAAAAACATTCAAATAATAAAATTTGGATAAAAGTAATACCAGAGAAGTTCAAAGGTATTTTTCCACACTCAGAACTCAGCCTTGAAAGTGAAATGTGCTTTGTGGGCATAAATCTCAGTGGCTTGGCATCTACAAAATAGAGAGGAACCTGCCAATAGAATAAATCGAACCGATCCCTCCATCATGGTATTCTTAGCTAAAGAAGTGTACGAAAATTAATCCATGAATTTTCTGTGCCAGGTGGTTTATCTTTTTCCAAACAGATGGTACACGGTGATACGGGTAATTTCCAGAGACATGACAATAAACTTGATTTTTATACTATAATAAGTTATTCACTCAAACACTAGCTTACTCCAAAGTCCAAATTCAACCGTAGGCTATACGTCTTTACTGCAATAAGATGTCAAACAGCAATAATTGATGTTGTCAGTGTTAGTGAGAATATTTGGGTTGGGTTAGGATTCGGATTACATGCTTGTACCGTATATTTAACTTGTTGACCATCTAATACACTTAAAGTATAATTAATATAATTTTAAACAAATTAAATAGTCTATAATTGATTGCACTATACAGTTACTGCAATAATCCGTTTCCGTTAGGTTGGGTTGGGTTGGGTACGAAGATCGCTTGGCATCGTCGCTTCACATCATGTATTATAGGGGGTCCACTTTACAATGCAGACTAATCATCGCAAACATGATTATATTTCAAATGATTCAATCCACAAGATCCTTTCTACATCTGAGCTTTACGTTGGATGCGATCCAAATAATGCAGCACGTAAATCTTCGCGGCCAATTCCACCCACCCATTGATTGCCCGTTACCATTAAATTCGAATTGTTGTTTTCGTTTTTAAGCTTTCGCTGGCCTCTCTGTCAACTACTTATCAACAAATCAAAACCAAACCATTAATGGACTCAGTGCTTGGCCTCTATGAACTAGTAATGTCCTATGGTTGTCCTTTTGTTTTAATTACATGTCACCGAAAAACTCAAATAAGTGTTATGTGATAGATTGATGGATAGATACATAAGTAAAAAAGAGTCAGCCACATACTCACCCATGCTGATGCGGCTCTCCTTGAGCAAAAACCTTGAGTGAACAGAGCCAGAGTGGAAAAGGTACATGAAAAGAAGGGTATAATACTCTATGGACAACATGTTTACTGACAACCTAGCTACCTACACATAGGAGTAACATGTCAAATTATCTGTAAGCAAATAATTCTACTAAATTTTCCTATGTGCTAAGCTGATTTGAAATCTGTCACTTCCTAATTTCATTGTCTTGGGGCCCTATTCGCTCTCGACAAGTCTTCCCCGCGCAGGGGAGAATATCGACATCTACAAAGGGATATACATATTTATATGTAAGTAAAGACCCTGAGCTAATGGCAATGTAGTGCATGCCAATTAATCTCTGGCCACTGGCTTTAAATCACTGTAGTTTTAACGAGATAGATTCAAAATTGGACCACCTTAAAGAAATTTTGTGGATTAGTGGCTAAACTCCGAGGAAGAACCAAAACAGAGAAACAGAGACACCTTAATTTGTAAGTCCCTTGTGATGTTAAATATAGATTTTACACAGATTTAGTATATTAGTATTGATGTAAGAACTATATAAATATAACGTTACTACAAAATTGAAGATTTAGATACCATGGCTGCCTTCATCTTTCTTCCCTTTGCCTTTGGCCAAAGACGATCTTCATGACTTAGTAACTTCTCTTACTATATATTTTTTAAATTAGGATAAGAAAAAAAAAAATGAGGACCATATATAAGAGAAACTGTCCCCAGTGCACATGGAGTGCCATTGCATTGTTCAACATTTGGAGCTAAATCAGAAAGACAAATGCAAGAGAAATTCAAAGGGGAGTTGGATTACATCTACCTAATTGCTGTTGACTTTCATTTCTCTCAGTCGATCATAACGATTCCTTGATGCGAAACAGTGAATATAAAAGCCAAAAATGGACCCTGATTTACAAGGACAATCTGCAAGCAGGGTCCCAAATTTACCGACAAATTCAGTTTACATGTCACACGTCGAATAACTGAGAATCAAGTTTCTTAAACGAGAGGTGTTATAATTTAAAATTGAGAGCGTGAGTTTTTTTTTTTTTTAATTTTGATAAAAGTCTCACAGATAAAAAGAGATTTTTCACTATTTTTAATTTGAGTCATAAATCATAATCATATCTTAGAATGAAGGACTCCTTCTCAAGGTGCTGCACTAGATCAGAAGTCCAAGATATGCGCATCGAATATTATACTGAGCAATGTTTGTTTTCCTTGATACTATAGCAAAGAGAGGAGCGAGTACATGTTTTTTTTTTTTTAAAGTCTATATGGAGGACGGGAGGAGCAAGGGAAGCCAATTTGGGCCAACAACATGACTTGGAGCTCGGTCTGTCTCCCAGTAAACTGGGCCCTAATTTTCTTTTGACCAGAGTCCAGATGCAAATATTTATATTTTAGAGAGATGATAATAATTTATTGCAGATGAATAATTATATTTTACATAAACGAATTAAGGAATTAATTTCAAGAAAATTTTATCAACACGTGCCCATCTAATAATTTTCAAAATTTTTAATGCGATCTTAATTAAAACATGAAATCTATGAATCTCAACTACCATTTCATTATGATAACAAAATAAAATAAAAATATATTTCATCAACAATTTAGTTACTTGGTAAAATTTCACAAATTTCTTTAATGATTAATAAGTGCACATTAAAAAACAAAAAAAAAAGGTGCACATTAAATATAGAATATTTTAAATAGAAGGTTGAGAAATAAAAAAATACAACATTCTTTATGAATTTCAATTTTCAATTATAATAGCAACAAAGGAAATAAAAAAAGCATACCCTTAAGTAACTCCAAAAAGAGGAACTGATTCCATCAAAAAAAAAAAAAAAGGAACTGATGAGTGATAAGTAATGCAAAGATGATATGAGATGGCTGATCTATATTTACGGCACGTCGTTTGCACTAACCACCATTTTACAATGCCGTTTTTCTTCCTAAAAAAACAACACGGGCAAAATATCTACGACGGTAAAACATGATTACGCCGCGCTGCGTTCAACTTATCCATCATCTCCCCGCCGAGTCCAAAACCCCGCGACTCGGCGCCTAAAACCCTGTCGTCTGCGACATCGAAACTCATATGCTCATCACCGACGAATCCTATTCTCCAGGAAAAATTGTCTTGAGGTTTGCATCCCATTGTCTACAAAGAAAATTTTCTCCACGATTAGCTTTAGCTAATGGAACTTTCTTCCTCCTTTATAGTTTCCTCAGAACCATGCTCATCTCCCTCATGTAATTACTCTTTCTCATCCTCCTTCTCTCCATTCCCTATTCACATATTCATCAAAATTCCAAAAATTCGAAGTCCCACCTCACAATGTTTTCCTATTTTTGCCGTGTCCTTAGAACCGCAACAGGAACTTACCAGAAACAATCCTCAGCGACTTCTTAAGGAGCTCGCTGAGCGTAAGAAGGTTACTACTCCGAAGAAAAAGGCACCGCCAAAGAAGTTCATCTTAAGGCCTCCGTTAGATGACAAGAAATTGGCAGAGAGGTTTCTCAATAGCCCACAGTTGTCTCTCAAGTCGTTTCCGTTATTGAGTTCTTGTTTACCTTCTTCGCGGCTTAACAAAGATGACAAGACTTGGATAGACGAATACTTACTCGAAGCGAAGCAAGCTCTCGGGTACCCACTTGAGCCTTGGGAAACTCTTGGGGACGATAATCCAGCAAAACAATTCGATACTTTGCTGTACTTGGCGTTTCAGCATCCATCAAGTAAGGGAACAAATGCACGGCACGTGAGATCTGGGCACTCAAGGTTATTTTTTCTGGGGCAGTATGTGCTTGAGTTGGCGTTGGCGGAATATTTCTTGCAGAGATATCCTAGGGAGTCGCCGGCTCCAATGAGGGAGAGGGTGTTCGGGTTGATTGGGAAGAGGAACTTGCCCAAGTGGATCAAAGCTGCTAGCTTGCAGAATTTGATATTCCCATACGTTGATATAGATAAGATTAGCGGGAAGGACAGGGAGCCACCAGTAAAGTAAGTAAGCTATTTACTTCAGCTCAACTTCACCATGTCTCCATTTCTCTCGCTCGATTATTATTTATTTTTTTTCTTTTTCTGTTGTGATGTATAGGAGGATGATGATACAGTCGCTGGCGATTCTAGTTTTTGCTATATTGTTTTGACTTACTAGATGACTTTGGTTGCCTATCTTCGAAGTTAAATCTTAATATGATTGGCAGTGTCCCTGTAATTGTACTAATCTTTGAATAATGCAATTGCCGCTCAGGATGCTATTATCCCACTAATGGTCACCTTCAGTGATGGATTGTTTATTGCATTAGGATAGTAGAACAATCTTAATTGTTTGAGTAAGGTCTATGTCCTGAATCTATTTATTAAATAAATTTTAAGTTTTTCTACTCACTGCATTTCTAAATTCGTTATTTTATATCAGGTCTGTGTTTTGGGCTTTATTTGGGGCCATCTATCTGTGTTTTGGTATGCCGGAAGTATATCGTGTCCTTTTTGAGGTCTTTGGAATGGACCCAGATGCTGAGGATTGCCAGCCCAAATTGCGTAGACAGCTTGAAGATATAGATCATGTATCCGCTGAATTTGAAGGCAAGCTAAGCTGGCAAGATGTGGTTGCTTATAAGGCAAGCTCTATATTTCTTTTGTGATAATGTTATTCAACTTATAAAAGATCATATGAATTTGCATCAATTATGTGCTAAGTAGGCATGATAAAACTTCATAAATCTAATTCCAGTTTGATATTGGATGTGCTTTTCAAGTTACTGGTATTTGTAGTTAGTTCCTCTCGTCTCCAAAAAAAGAATAGAAAAATTGGATTCGAATCTTGTTATCACTTGAATGAAACTCAGCAATGACGTTTACTGTTTTTTATTCAGCCTCTTGCAGATGCTCTGTTTGCACATCCAAGGCTCTTCAGAGCTTGTGCTCCCCCAGGTATGCATCGGTTCAGAGGAAACGTATGGGATTATGATAGCAGGCGGCAGGTTATGCAAATACTTGGATATCCCTTAGAAATGACAGATAGAATTCCAAAAATTACTGAATCTAGGAACATAGAGCTTGGACTTGGGTTGCAGGTAGCTCTGCTATTTCCAAACATTTTGTTTGTCCTTGTTTCCCATCAAATACTCACCAATATGTATGGTTTGTCACTTTGTTGTGGTTGGCTGCTATTTTTAATAGAACTTATAGCGGTATTCACAATGATTCTATGGAAACCATGAAAGCTGATTATGTTAGGACCAATATTTGGAAACTAGGAGAGCTAATTATGGAAGACCAAAAACTTCTGAGGCATGGTGATACAATTGATAATGAATTACTATTGCTTTGTAGACCATATTGTTCTTTGGTGATTATGTATTTTATTGCCCTCTGTAGAGTTCATCTTAGCATACTGGATGTTGCTTTTATCTCCGATTCACAGATACGCCTTAGAACCATCAATGTTAATCTTGTTATATTTGATTTGCAAATGTTCAATATACTTAGTTATGAAGTTAAGTTTCTTGATTATTCATAGATGCATTTGTTTAATTTGTGGTCAGCAGTTTGAAAATTCATAGCTTCTGTTTTTTATTTTTTTTTATTTTGTCTTTCTGATTTCATATCTAATTGCAGCTTTGTTTCTTACATCCATCAAAGCACAAATTTGATCATCCTCGATTTTGCTACGAGAGATTAGAATACCTTGGCCAAAAGATACAGGTAATAATTCAATTTGACTGCATTTACGGAATGGCTCCCGAATTGCCTTATATAGATATATTTACTGCTTTCTTCTTTTGCATTGAACCTCATTATTTATTTTCTCGTTTTTCAAAATTTGCTCAAGGATTTGGTGATGGCTGAAAGACTGTTGATGAAGCATTTAGACGCTCCGGGGTTGTGGCTACAAGAGAGGCACCGTGCCCTTCTTATGAATAAGTTCTGCGGAAGATATTTGAGAGCCAAAAGTCTTCACCGTTTTATCATATATTCTGAACAGGTCCAAGACGCCTATGAGCAAAACTGGAGACTGAGAAACCCCGTCACAACAGCTGTTCAACATGCCCTTCATGGACTTTCATATGCTGTTTATGGGAAACGTGATGTAAGACGTCTAATGTTTGAGGTTTTTGACTTTGAGCAGACCCAGCCTAAAGCTTTATGAAAATTTAGCAATAAAAGCACACTTTTATTTGGTTAACGTTGTAAGTTGCTTTGATTTGCTGAAGTTACATTGGTTGTGATAAATCCACCAATGATGGAATGTACCAGGAACCTCCTCTGGCAACAGCCTGGTTGTTTGTCTTTCTTTTTGTTTCCAGGATGTCCAACCCAATAAAATTGATGAATGAATTGGCGCTATTCATAGAATCTATAACTGTATTGTAATTGTACCGTGATTATTAACGGGAAGATCAGATAGTCATTTGATGAATGAGTTTATCTAATATTGATAAATTGTCATGACAATAACAACTCTATTGCAATTGAATTCTATTGGCAATAAAAATTATACTTTTACGTTATATATATATATATACGTATTTGTTGATGTGTTTGATTAATACTTGACGAAAAAAGAAGGGAAGCAACCAACGACACGGAGCTCATAACTGATCAGTTCGGATCCAAAGATGTTTTAAAGGCGAATCATCGTTGGACGCGTCATTAGATTACTCGGGCGGACCTACATATTTGGTCCAAGCATAATACACAGGAAAGAATCTCATCCCCGGTTAGGATATTTTTCGCACCAAAAAGGCTTGAACGCGAAATGGAGATAAAGCCCAGGTGCAACTTTATTGTGCTTGCCTTGTAACTAAGCGTGCAAAGGTAGAGAATGACATGGACTCAGGGCGCGGCACATGAGACATGCCCACGAACCAGCAATACTCTTCCGCTCCTATCTAGTGGGCACCCTCGTCGCCTTGCGTGCGCCTATTGCGCACCCTCCTAACCTACGCATCCCTTCCTTCCTATCTCACCCATCGAGACTAACACCACCATCATCATCATCGACCACCACATCAAAACTTATTACCATAAGCACGAGATCTCAGATTCCAATCGCCCTGATATGTCGAAGGCTCGTGTCTACGCCGACGTCAATGTTCTTCGCCCCAAAGAGTACTGGGATTATGAGTCTGTCACCGTTCAATGGGGGTAATATTCGGTACCCTAATCTATCTGTCTATTATCTCGTTTATTTGATATGCTTTTGAATTTTTTGTCCTAGTTTGTTTGTTGACTTTATTTTGTGGTGCTTTGATTGTTTGCTAATTACAATTCAGAATGAACAAAACGTTAAGATTATGGGATCTCACAGTGTATACTAAGTTCCTTAGCTTCTGCTTTATCGTGTTTCTTTTTCCTCCTTGAATTTTAATAGGTTCAACAATTTTTTGGTACTTTTTGTTCATTTTAGTTTCCTAACAACCAAGAACTGGATGGAAAATCGTGCTATTTCTGTTATTATCTTTTTATTGGATGTCTTGCTCTTGCTTTGTGATATGAAAAGAGAGTGAAGCTGATCGAGTATAGTTGATTGATGAAATTATCTTATTACTTCGTGGTTCACTGATATGTTTATGAAATGATGGTTTTCGGTCCTTTTAGATGATTTATTCTCTGTTTTTGCGATATTCATCCTTTACTTGGTCATGGGGTTAATGCCCTAGCACTTTAAGCCTCCGTGTTTTTACATTTTTTTATTCTGGTGACATTAATTACTAATGAACCGTCTGCATTTCAGTGATCAAGATGATTATGAGGTTGTGCGGAAAGTTGGAAGGGGAAAATATAGCGAGGTTTTCGAAGGAATAAATGTTAATAGCAATGAGCGTTGCATAATCAAGATTCTCAAGCCTGTCAAGAAAAAGAAGGTGATCTTTTATCTCTTACTTTGGTCTCTGCTATCTGCAACTTTAAGAACAAAGCCAGGGTGCTTTGTTTAGACTATTTCTTAAAATCCGCTGCACAAATGTTCTCTTTCTTTGCATCAGTTTCAATTTTGTGAATGGAAAGGCATCATCATATGCTTGGTGCTAGTAATATATCTCGTTTTTTCTTTCTTTCTTATTTTTTTCGTTTTTGAAAATCCCCAGTATACCATTTCAGTGTTTTTTTTTTTTTAAAAAAAAAAAAAATTAATATCGTAGCTTCTCTTACCTATGAGCACTTAAACAACTTATTGCAGATTAAAAGAGAGATAAAAATACTTCAAAACCTTTGTGGGGGCCCAAATATTGTCAAGCTTCTTGATATTGTCAGGGATCAGCACTCAAAAACTCCTAGCTTAATATTTGAGTATGTCAACAGTACGGATTTCAAAGTTTTGTACCCGACCTTGACTGATTATGACATACGCTATTATATATATGAGCTCCTTAAGGTAATGTGATCCTTCAATCTCCTCTGTTCTACGTGTGACTGCCACTTTATTGGTCATCTCTATAATCATCATCATATTGTTTTTCTTTTAAATTAATTGGAGTTTCTTTCTCTTTGACATGGCTTTATGCATTAAAGTCTGTATTTGGTACACATGTATAGGCTTTTGCTTATGCATCATAAAAAAGATTACATGAATATTCTAGTTTGGCATTGCAGGCCTTGGATTACTGTCATTCTCAAGGAATAATGCATAGAGATGTCAAGCCTCACAATGTAATGATAGATCATGAGTTGCGGAAACTTCGCTTGATAGATTGGGGTCTTGCTGAATTTTACCATCCTGGAAAAGAATATAATGTTCGTGTGGCTTCAAGGCAATATTCTCTAACCAATTAACCTTGCTCTTAACTCTACTCATAAAAGCATATCTATGTTAATGGATGGATGAGGCCACTTGTGACTGCCTTAATGTGACATAAACCAACTGTAAAGAGGCATCTTTAGCAGGGTTAAATATTTTCTTTCTGAATCATACATACTGCTGGCAGGCTGTTTGAAATCTTTTCTTTGCTTGGGATTGGTGGTTTCATAAAAGCAGATTCTGAGGCTATGAAACATACTATACCAAATAACATGAAAAGTTTTTCTACTCGAAATGTTGGCTGTATGTTGTATAAAACGTAGCATAAAACCAAGATTTGATGGATCTATCACTTTTCTACCAGAGGAATTAGTTCCCATTGTCGTAAAATCTGCTTATTGGTGCTTGATGAATTTGTAGGTTGAGAACGGAAAATATAGTTATTTAAATTTCCTTAGATTTTTATGGTATTGCAAGTTAAGGATAAGATTAGCTTCTAAACTTCCATATTGTCACGTGCATACATGAGATTGCTTTTCTTTCTCAGATAATTTTTTGTGGTTTCCAAAGTTTAAATGTCCCATAATGCTATGTGCGCGTGTGTCTTTCTCAGATATTTTAAGGGGCCTGAACTTCTAGTTGATTTGCAAGACTATGACTACTCATTAGACATGTGGAGCCTTGGCTGCATGTTTGCTGGAATGGTGAGAATTATAGGTGTAGGTTATTAGGTTATACGTCATGCTCTTGGTGTTATCTATGTAGAAGGTGTAGTTTAGGATGTACGTGTTTAGAGAAGTGTAAGGTAATTCTGGTTTATGGTTTTTTTTTTCATTGTACTTTATGCAGATATTTCGCAAGGAACCATTCTTTTATGGTCATGACAACCATGATCAGCTTGTCAAAATTGCCAAGGTAACATTCATTGTAGTTTAGCAATAATGCATAGATGTCACAAATCTATCATGTTTGCCGTGCAATTTAAATGTTATGTTTAGTACCAAACCATGTCTACTAATACCATTACTCCCGCACCCGAAAACAATAATAAATAAACAAAAGAAGCGCTCGGACTGACGCACTCTAATACTAAATATGGTTGTTAATTTATATCTAAATCATTTCCTGCTGTTTATCGCACTAGTATTTGTTTCTATATGATCTCCTAAAAAAAAGAAAAAGCTTTCGGAGAAGTACTTTCGTTTCCAGGTGTGAGGTTTCCTCTCTTGTTTTTTGCGCAATCTGTAGGTGCTTGGGACTGATGAACTCAATGCTTATCTGAATAAGTATCATCTGGAGCTGGATCCTCAACTTGACGCCCTTGTCGGAAGGTATTAATTAATTCTCTTTCTCCTTTCAATTGACTTTCTGCATATTCATTGATTTTATTCATTTACATAGCCTATCATAATCCATGGGAATTCGAGGGTTTTCTCTCTAAGAACTTTGTTGCTTTTACTCTTAATTTAGGTCTTCTTAGATAGATAGATAAAGTGGCACTATTTTAGCACTGTGTTTATGTATTGGTATTTCCTTCTGCAGGCACAGTCGCAAGCCATGGTCTAAATTTATCAATGCAGATAATCAGCATCTCGTGTCTCCAGAGGTAATTTAACTTGCATTTCAATGTGCATCTAGACGTCCTGTTCATTTTACACTTTAACTATATTATATCTGACGTGCAGGCAATTGATTTTCTTGATAAGCTACTTCGATATGATCATCAAGACAGGTTAACCGCAAGAGAAGCAATGGTAAGCATGGAAGCGCTTGTCAGTGTTCTTTTTTTTTTTTTTTTTCATATGTAGTTTGACTTTACATAATTTTGTTATGCCTAAATAATTTATGCACTTTATAGTTTGAGTTTTTCGTTTTTAATAGATATTTATGATTATTTTGGGCTGATTATCTATTTCATTTTTAATATTGCTTGCTCTGATTTCTATAAAAATAATATGCATGCTCTAATTTTTTTGCTTCATCTTGCTGCATGTACTGTAGGCACATCCTTATTTCTCTCAGGTAAGGGCAGCAGAAAGTAGCAGAATGAGGACGCAGTGACCTGATGAAAGTGTATGCATAAATGAGTAGATACATTTGGGATTGTAACATAATACCCTAACATGCACATGGTTACCTTTTGTTGATTATAGATCCTTAGTTTTCCTACGGAATGTAACAATATAATGAATGTTATTCATTTGAGGAATAAATTGTTATTGTCAAGCATTGATTTCGTATCTTGAAAGCTATGGTCCACACTTATATCAAAGAACTTGTCTCCGATATGTTACAAGAATTATTAGAGTCTTTTATCACTAAAGTTATTTGCGATTAAAGACTGTTTGATATGGCAACTGATGATGCAAGGAAGCCTATTGTAAATTCGCATCGTGTTTGTAAGAAAAAATTGAACTTTAATGACCATTGAACGGTCAGTAACGAGCAGAGTCTCGCACAATTTTATTTTTTTTTCTTCTTAATCAGAGGGGCAAAGGTTTAAATAGCCTCCTTTTCCTGTCTCTCTGTTGTCCCACAAGAAATATACACAAGAACAGACATTTGATGTAAATAAAAATTGAGCAAGATTTATGCAGATAGATTTACACAAGAGGCAATGACGATGTCAAGTTGTCTCCGCATGCGCTCCCCTGCTTTCACTTTTTAAGATGAGGAAAACAATCATACAAATCTGATCTAGGGTGTTTGGCTTCAGCATGCTCCCTGCACTTCACCTCCGATGTGGTGCACATAAATGTTTGCATGCACACCTTGCACTGCAATCATCAATCTCAACAACATTTAGTAATGAATACCATACATCTGCACTCTCAAGTCTTCAAGATGCACAAAGATTATAACAGTATTGTGATGTAAATCATTTCCCTAAGTTCGTTTGAGAAAAGCTTTGAGTGTAATTGGTAAGCAAAGCACCACTAAAATCATTCTGCTACTGAATAACCACTCTAGGATTTTCAGGCACGTATACATACAAATACAATGAACAAATTAAGTACCCATTTATAGAATATCTGACAAAATAAGTCATATATAATATGTTGCATAGCTTGACTGCCCTAGTCATGTGGCAGAATAGCATCAAACAAAACGGGCTTTTTGTACTATATCCAAATCCCACCATGAAATACCCCCTCCAAACAAAAATTGCAGTGGTTTTTAAGCCATTTTGTGCATATCTTCATAATCTCTCTTAGGACTAATTAGTTCAAAACAATACAAGCTAATAAGCCCGCGAATAATAAATAAACTCCTTTAGCTGTAATAGCCATGCCGATACTAGCAGTTAATTTCATCGAACCATCGTTCTATACTGAGAATAATAAGCAGCCAGTCTGTGAGTCTATTCCACGAGTAACATGCAGTCTGGGAATATTATCTAACTGCATTATTCCAGAGTTAAATAATCCGTATGTATAATTCAATTTATGTGAAGAGAAATAATCATGGCTTTAGTGAAAAGATAAAAATCCAGAATTAGAATCAGGTATGAACATACAAACATCTGTTTACCTGGATCGACATTGCTTTTTGGTTTGATTCTAGCTGGCTTCCTGCGCATATACAACAAATTTATTCAAATTAAGAAGATTGAACTTAGTTAGATATAACATATATGGTCAGAATTTCTCAAAAATATTTTGCCCAGCTGATCATCCATCCATCTTTTCATATAAAAAGGGGTCAAAGCACAATTTTTATTCTTGGCCGAAAATTCAAATTGGAGGTGTTACACTCTGATTTTTTAATCCTGTAACAATTCTCAGCATTTAAAAACCCACGAGGGGAAAATTAACCTGGCGACATTAACGAAACGAAAGTTTACCCTTGGAAGCTTTCTGCTTCTCCAAATTCTTCTCACGAGCCATCTTCGCCTTCTGTCCATTGCCTCCTCCCATGTCTGGTGTCGCAAGATGAGACCCTTAAAACCGATTTAGTCAGGAAGCAGAAGCTGAATGATGCGGCGGCGATATATTAACATAAATTCGGGCCAAATGATTCTCAGATTCTGTCGCCTTCCGCCAAATTCTTCTTCAATTTGCGCTCAAACGCAATTTCCTGATGGTTGTTGGTCCTTGCCTCAAACTGTGTCACACGTCACCCGGTCTTACGTGGCTTATCTGCAGGCGTACAGATCCGTGCACACGTAACAATTACGTGGCAATCTAGAAGCCCAGGTGTCAAGCATCAAAAATTTGGTCAAACTATTAAATTCATCCTAAAAAAATCATTTGCATCACTAAAAAGAATAAAAATAAAATATAAAAGAGTTAAAAAGAAAAATTGATGTAAAAGCATATATAAATTATTCGATGGGATATGTAAAAAAAATACAAAGCTTTAAAAAAAAAAAAAACATTTTTTTTTTCTCTCAGAAACAGATTTCAAGCAATATGTTGAAGCAGACAATTTAACTTATGGCTCAAGTGCTTCCGACAACATGTTTTCAATGTTTACAAGAATGTTTGATATTCATTCCTATAAAAATGTTTTACTATTATTTTTGTCCTAAACAGCTACTATTATTTCTTAACAATTTCTTTAAAAAAATGCATTTGGATAAGCATGTCAAGCACCGACAATTCTTGTAGTAAGACTGTCCATTCACACCAGCTGCCATCTGATTCTATTGTTGCTTTAACAACCAAAAGAAACCGCAAAGGGTGCGAGCCATGGGGGCTTTTAGGAATATGGCATGATCATATGTGATCCTCTCTCTCTTTGCATTAATGCTTGCCCAATCACTCAACGGAGTCAAATACATATAATTCCCCAACCAGTAAAAAGTAACGCACAACTCTATCCAATTAGCCAATGCATTATTAGGGCTGCTCAAATGTTCTTAGCACATTGAGTATGATTGTATTGTTATAGATATATCAGACAAATAAGAAAGGAAAAAACTAACGAGGCAAAGACTAAAGACAGTTTTGAACATTTCCCATTTCAAACATCAATAGATTGTTGATAAAGAGCAGTGTGATTCAATTAACCTCCAGCTCTCCAAACGTTGTGGTATTCCATAAATGCTGAAAATATAACCAGAATTGTTACGAAATACTACTAATATCAAGGGGGACACAATAGGGGGAAGAACGAAGATTGATTTTCGTGTCTAGATTTTAAGCTTATAATAGAACCAAAATGTTCAATTAATAAACGAGAGTTAAAATCATTGAATCTTGTGTAAATTAACTAATTGCATATTCCAACTCCCAGGCTAGGCAGAGCGTGACAAGTTTAATTTACAATAACACGTGTACCATATTTAACGAGGTTTGAATTTTTGACATAAAATTAAAATTCATCTTTGGTATTTATTTTGCTAATTGAGTTTTATATATATATATATATATTAAGGAAAACGGTGCAGAAGCCCAACATTGAGTGAAAAAAATAGTAATGTTTATTTTTAAGTTTTAAGCAATGTCAAGTATATTTTAAATCCAATTGTACGCAACAAAATAATGTTGAAACGGACCTCTTAACTGCCTACGTCAAGGAAATTTAAGGTATTGTATTGGGAAAAACTTTCCAAAATTAGGATCACAATATGGTTATACAAATTTACAAAACATATATACATGGAAAGAAAAACACAATTTTAATGATAATAAATCATTTGTAAATACAAAAAAGGAAAAATTGAAAATTTGGAAAATTAAGTTAAGTTTCATATAAAAAAATTAGTTGCTTTCATACAATTATATCCACTGTCTTATTTTATTGAATAAACTAATCCCACCGTTGGAGGTGGCGAAAGAGTTGTTTTTCAACACCGACTCGGATTAGAATCGCCTAAATAAAACACATGGACCCACACCAAACAGCAGTCTGATGCAAAGCAGAATATACCTTGCTCTTCTGCGCAAGAGTCCTCTTTCTTCCTCTCTGTTATTGTCATCATCAGGAAGCAGTCACGCACTCACACACATTCTTCTTGCAAGCCATGGACCTCTTTTGGGAGCTTGCCTTAACTATATCTCTTTTTCTTCTGCTTCCAGCAATTTTTGTCAAACTCCTGTCCCTGCCTCCTCATCATGATGTAAGCGTAAAAGCTGCCATCGCCGAGCGTGAGCTTGGAGTCGAATCTAATATTCAGAATTGGGAAACGGAGCAAGTTATTCCAAAAGAGGAAAAAGTTGATAAACTTAGAAAGGAACCACTACAGGAAAAGCCAATTGCCCCAGAAATAGTGGAGGTGAGTTGTGGATCGCCCAAAATACATAACACAGAGGGGCTTCATAAGCGATTTGATAATGAAATTGAAATTGTTGATTTGACAGAGAAGCCTGTTCCCATATCTGGGTCCGAGAAGAATTTTACAATCGATGAAGGTAGCCAGAGGACTAAAACTAGCGACGAATTAGAATTGATAGAGGCTGAATCTAGAGTACCCAGAGTAGAAGAGATTGAGATCTCACACTGCGACAGCAATTGCGATGGAATTGATGAATCTAGAAGTGACAGAGAAGAGGATCAAAACAGGGGGTTGGGGTTGTTAGAGGACGATGATTGGGAAGGAGTAGAAAGAACAGAGTTGGAGAGGCTTTTTGGTTCTGCAGTTGTATATGTTGGCTCTAAGGACAATGCTAATCGAATCGCGAGTCTTATTGATGATGTAAAATTACAGCTATATGGGTTTTACAAGATCGCCACGCAAGGCCCTTGCCGGGAACCTCAGCCAATGGCATTGAAATTCTCTGCTAGAGCGAAGTGGTACCAACTTCACACACCTTCTCTTACTTATCATCGATTTTGGAGTTTTATTTGTTAGTTTGCTCATCTTGATTATAACTAATACAAATTCAACACCTTTTGGCAAAAAAATTGCACCTTGAGATTTCAAATTTCCAGTGGGTTATATAACACTAATGAGTACATAATTGACGGAGCAACTGAATTTTTCGTGCAAGGAATGCTTGGCAAAAGCTTGGGATTATGAGTCCAGAGCTGGCAATGGAGCGATACATCACCATTCTTTCAGAAAGCATTCCAGATTGGATGCCAGATTATCGTAATGTAAGTAAGAGGATTTACTTTGATTCCCCATTTCCTTTTTGAGGCTTAAAGTTGATGCCTCACCTCACATGATGACACAAACCATTTCTTTCTTAGATGATAGATCTGTCAGATAGTGAGTGAATCACCGTATGGCCTTTTGCCTCTCATCGGAGTCTACTGTCGTGATTTTTTTTATTTTTTTTTAAGGAGAATCCGAAAGCAGAAACAGTTTCTGGTGATAAGCAACATTTCAATTTGAAGACGTAGCTACAATACCAAATGACAGCTTGCATCATAAGGTGCATTTTAGTGATTTTATATTCAATTCTGGTTAGTCAGCATTTAGCAATAAAATGAATCCCAGATCTGCACCACTTATTGGCATTTTTGCCGGCAAACACTAGTAGGTTTTTAACTATGTTCAATAATTTGGATTTGTTATTTTGAACTTGTGAACAGAACAAGTGAACAACATTTCAGCATCGCCATGGAGTTACATTTCCCATGCTAAGCCTGGGTTCTTTACCTGTGGAGAATCTTCTCTGAAATTATTATAGGTCTTCGTGGCTGAGGGTAGAGGGTTCATTTTATAGGACAGTAAACATATAATTATAATTTGTAATTTCAGTCACTTCTATTATATAATTTTCCCCTCTCTAATGTTGAGGAAGTGGCAGTTTGTGCATGAGGAAAAAGATAAAGTGGCTGTGTGCAATGTAATGCCTGTTCTTCTACAAGGTAGCAGAGAAATTCAATAAAATGACTAAATTCTTTATTAAAGGGTAAGTTTGGCAAATCGATAATCAAGTCTAGGGAAAAATTTAATTGTGGGAATGCTCTTATAATAAGAAAATTTTTATTTTTTTATTTTATTTAACTTCAATTTATATTATTTGGTATTAATATGATGTTGGATAGTAATTTTTTTTTTTAAAAAAAAAAAGTGTCAAAATTAAATGATGGAAGAGTATAACCATATTTCATATTAGCGTTAGCACATAACAGACAGACATAATTTTATTCCATTTAGTATTTTTTACTTTTTTATTCTAAGAGAAATATCATAAATAATTTTAAAATTTAAAGGAGCCATTGTTCTTGCATAAAAATAAAACAATGAAGTCCATCATGGGCCAACCGCCAGCGTAAAGAAATATGCAAGTTACAAAGCAGCGAACGCCTTTTTTTTTTTTGTTTTTTTGGCGCCTTCACTAGAGCAGTAGAGCCAAGATTTCATTCCTCATTTCAGCCCAAGCAACGACGTCGTTTGCACTTTCTTTTCAGCTCCGGACTTACTTCATAGTTCACAACAACGTAACCGAACCACCATTAGTCGGTCGAAAGAATCATCTCCTTCAAATTCTCCGTCACTCTGGTCTTTCTCTGCATCCCGTCTCTCATCTACTCATCACGATCTAGGGTTTATCCGAGATCGGAGTGGACGTAGCTTTTTTGCATTCTCTCCCTCTACTTTAATATTCCGACATATAAAAGCTAATGGGAGTGGTTATTGATAGCACGTTTTGGGAACCAAATCCGTTGTTGTACTTCTTTCTCTTCTTATGTTGCTTCTTCTCGATCTTTCTGTTCTCTTATTCTTCCAATTCAAACAGAACCTCTACGCTCTTCGACCATGGAATCTCTTCCTCATTTCTTCGTTTCCAGCGGAGCTTCCTCCTTCTCTATTCTCTCGCGTCAGGTCGCTCATCTCTTCATTTCAGTACAACACTGTTTGGTTTTCGAGAAAATGTGCCAATAGCGAAAGGAAACTTAGCATTTGGAGAGTTAAATTTTAATTTGTTCAGGAGGAAAGAAAAAAGAAAAATCTACTTAGCTGAGCAGTCATTATTTCTTAATTGAGATTCTGAAATTTTATTTAGTTTTTCCTTAGATTCTACGTTCTTGTAATTTATCGATGAGAAAATTTGGAACTCTTTTTTAATACAATTTTTCAGTCAATTCAGCTGTAGATCTTTAAATGTAAATGATAATTTCCTTTTTGTTATTTTCTTATTATTAGTGATGGAAGGTCTGTGGTCAGTGTTCGGAGAATTTGAGTTAGCTTCTCAAGGAATCGGCCGGGAGCAGATGGTCATGTCTCTATGTTATGGATATACTGCGGCTTTCTTTGCTAGTCCTTTTTTCGGTGTGCTTTCAGATTTAATGTAAGCTTCTAGTCTTGCTCTCTGTTATGGCCATATCAAATAAGCCTAATTACTTCATGGAGATCCGACATTTAGTACAAGAAGCGCCAATTTTTGCATACCTTAATATCGTACTTATTTTGTATCACAAAATTTGTTGCAGTCCATATGATTTGTTTATTTATCGACTTTGATGCATAATTTAGGATAGTGTATCATGTAAACAGAAAATTCTATTGTCTTTCATGTGGAATAACATTGATGTTGTAAAATTCTTTTACTATCTGGAGTATTTTCTGTTTCTTATTAACTGGTCCAGATTGCTGTGACATTAGAATGAATTAAGAAAAAGAAATAATAATAATAATAAAAACTTGTTTCTGGAACTTGTAACATTCCAAGGGAGCTTTACCGCTCTACATACTAACTGGTTTAAGTTATTATTTAACCTTTATTTTTTGCGGTATTTAGCTTTCATTTACTATATATATATATATGTTTTGATTGTTTTGGTCATGCTACACTGTCATAGACACACCTCCTAGGCTCCTAGCTATTACAGGACGCTCCAGCAAAACTTTGCATCTTCAAGAAATATGTACATTCTTTTTTTTTTTTTTAAATATTGCTCTTTAGGGACCAGCGACATTGTGAAACTAACTTATTTAAATATTTTTGTAGAGGCCACAAGAAAACTTCCTTAATCTTTTGTGTCCTACACTTATTTCTTGGCATATGGAAGAGGATTTCAGAGAATCCAAGCATTTTTCCGACCTATATCTGTCTCTCACTTGCAAGTACAATATTTTCATTCAGTTTTGAGAGTTTGATGGTCACTCAAAATGAAAAGGTAATCAAGAAAATCTTCCTTGCTCTTGATTTCCTCGTAGGCATGTATTTTAAGCCTAGGCAACTTCAAATTTGCCACAAGGAATGGTCTGGATCAGGGTTTATTCCTTCCTGATTGGATTGCTTGGTCCAGAATTTTTTCGCTCTTATGTGGCAAGTATGAGGTCTCCCATGACAGAAGACAAGGCTGCTTTTAATTTCTAAACTTTTCTGCCAATCTGGTTTTTATGCATTTCCTTGCAGCAAGGGCACCGGCTGGATTCACTCAACGATACTTTTTGGTTAATGACTTTCTTTGAGTCTGCATGTTTAATTGCTAGCCATATGTTTGCAAATTGGCTGATTGGGAATAATGCAGAGAGAAACACTCTATATCCTTCCACTACAGCTGTCTTAGCCTTAATATGCATCGCTTTCCTTGCCAGAGGATGGAAAGAAACTCCACCAACAGCTTCTTTTAAGGATTATATCATGTCCTTCTATTCATATATATTTGGAGGTAAGACTCCACTTTCTTTCTTAGGCTTTATTCTTTTGTATCTAGAACTCACATTATTTAGTATATGCTTAGCAATTAAATCCTTGTTATAAGCTTGAAAGTTTCTCGAACTGCAAGGACAGCCAGGCACTTAAACCTCATAGTAGTCTAAAACTAAAATGTCAGTCTTTGCATGCTGTTAAAAAAGGGGGAAAAAGATGGTGTAAATGTAATATTATAGGAATTTATATTTGTGAGACTCCAGTGTTTTCACTAGTAGTCACCATATGAAAATTTTCATGTCTACAGTTGATCTTGTCTTATTCAGTTTTCAATCTCAAACTGTATTAGGCTAAACCATGCATTCTAAAGGCCATTTCTATATGAGAATCAATTTTGAATGATTGCATATATTATCTCCCCCCCCCCCCCCCTTCTTTTTTATGCACATATGTCCAAATGGTTTTGTTCATGCTGACATGTTACAATAAATTCTTTAATATACATATGGAAAGAGGAGTTGATTCTACCAAAGAAATGCTTCTGGTTACAAGTTTTATCAATGTAATGAAAAGTTTACTGAGAAGTGAGAATAGTGTACTGACAATGATTATCGGATTCCCAGATAAAAGGATATGGCTATTGGCATGGGCACAAGCTTGCCTTCACTTCTCCATTGGAATCTTTTGGATTCTTTGGGCGCCTACAGTGGTGGTATGATTATAGATAGTTTTGGAACGTACATAGTATTTTGTGTTTTTGAGTCAAATCTTTGAATAATGTTCTATGCACCTTTTTAAATGCATCTCCTTTTAGGCTGATGGACGTGAAGTGCATTTAGGATTGATGTATCCATGCTTTTTGGGCTCAAGGATGCTAGGAAGTACTGTGTTTCCTTGGCTGACTAGTGGTCCGTCATCTCTTAGAACGGAGGACTGCCTAGTGTATGCATACGTTGTACTGGGGCTTGTCCTGTCTATTGTGGCCTATGACTATCAGGTGCAGTCACTTTGTATCTTTAAAGAATGTGAAATATACCTTCCTGTCAGGTTACAGAGCTGGAAGTGTAGAGTCTACTCTGATAGTCTATAATATGCAGGAAATCGGAGTTCTGATGACACTATTTTGCTTGTTTCATGCTTGTGTTGGGTTCATTTTACCATCGCTTGGCAGATTAAGAACCATGTATGTCAAGTTGTTAATCATGAAGTTTCACTTATTCATTTGCTATTGCTGAACTTTATAGTTTTCCTGATTATTTACTTACTTTGCTTGCAGGTATGTACCTAACGAGTTACGTGGAGGGATGATTGGCCTTTCCTTTGCCCCTTCAAATGCTGCACTCCTGATTTCTCTTGTGCAAGTGCGTCTTTGTTCATTGAAATGGTTTGAAATCGGGAGACATATGATTAATGAATTAAGCATTATGCAACATGGGTTAATGTGAACCATATGATGAATATATATAATGTTTCTGAAGTAGAAGTTAGACCATTTTTATTCTATCTAGATGGCTTCACTGTGGATATTGTTGGTATGAAACATCGAAATTTCTAATTGTATGTACCACTGTTTCAACCAATTCATCATGTATTAATGTGTTCTACATAGTCACTGTCTTTTACCGTTGCAGGGGGGCTACAATCGGAATGTTGGGAATGCAGCATTGATGTCATTTAGCGTACTTGGGTTATTGACAGCAGCTGGTTGCATGCATGCCTTGAAACAAAGTGGAAAGCAACCATATCGCAACTGGAATAAACAGTGAATGCTTACCTCCTTTGGCTGGGTTTGGTAGTAGTGAATGTCTATCTTCCTAGTTGATGAAAGTAAGGAGTAAAAGACATGACGAATTTGGATGATGTCAATGCAGGCGGGGAAATAAATTTCAGAAACCAATTTGACACATAATGTGAGTGCAGAAACAATCTGACATTATGGTAAGTTTTGTTATCACAAACTGTGAAAGGGAGCACAATGAAACCAACGAAACTATTACTGGTTGTTACTCAGTTCAGTTCTTTCTCTAAATTCTTAGTATATGAGATCAAGTTCTCTGCTAATTTGAGTGTCAGACATCAGATGGGATACAGGATTAACAGGTTTTGCAATTGTGCTTTTTATGTTGCAGGTTGCATCCTTTTTCCCGATAATGCAGTTCCATTTTACAAATGGCCAGATGATCATCCGAAGCTGCCAGCGTAGGTGTCAGGTGAAAAACTAACTTTATGGTTGAGGTCCATAAAATTGATTGAAAACATTCTAATGCACACGTGTTTTTTATTTGATTTGATGAAGCCTCCATTTAGGTAGTAGTTTTGCTTGTATTTCTGCCATTTTGAATCATTAAAAAAGAAATTACGAAAGTTCTAGGTGAAGTGAAAAAATTCACTATCTTTCGTGGTTTGTTTGAAAACCCAGCATATCTTTGGCATTTTATTTACATAGAAATATAGTTATGATTACGGCTAGAAATATAGGTAATGATTAGGGGCTGTCAAACAGGACAGGTGATGCAAAAAATAGGCAAGCTGAATTTTGAGAGAGAATTTTTGCATCACCTTGAGAAATTTACCTGTGTAAAGGTGGTGCACAAATTAATCCCCTGAATTTTTTGGGACATAAATGGCGGCCCAGCTCGGCCTGCTTATGATCATTGGACCGTCAGGCTGTCTTAGCCCTAAAAGTTATTTTTAAATAAATTTTCTATTATTTATGATGAAATAATAAAATATTTAATTCATAAAAAATAATTATAAATTCAAAAATATCAAAAAATAAAAAATAGTGCTGGGTTTGGATGGGTCAGTCCGTCCAGGGAACGACAGCATTTTAGGCTAGAACAGGGCCTAAACTTCTTTGAGCAAAAAATTTTAGCCTTAAATTGAGCTAAATATCGGCCCTCAATTAGTTTTGATCGATGCATTATTTTGATTAAAGATCCTCCGTATATTGATTTTGTCTCCAAACATACACAATTAACTGTTTTCTGGCCATTTAGTCAAAGTTCGAACAATGGTTGCATTTGGTGCGTTCTTTACAATGCCAAAATAATGAAAAAATGCTCTAGTACATGGAATGCTTTATTTGTATCGGTTTCTAACAAGGATGCCAACTAAGAAATTAGCCCATTGACATTTACCTGGACATTAATACCTCATAATTATGATGTGCGATACTTTTATTTAGTTGATTAGATGTAGAGATTTTGTACTTTCTGAATCGATTTTATTACCTTTCTTGTACAACATAATAAGATTAAGAATAAACATCAGAAATATATGGGACCAATTTTATAACCTGGTATGCTAGTAATGCATGGACATAGGCCGAAACCTCTAGTCATAACTCAAGTTATACATTTTCAACCTAAAGGCGTTATTTTCCCCCCCTTTAGTATTTAATTTGACTACAAAAATTAATCGGTACAACAGAACTTGTTAGACGTCATGATCATCTTGTTCTTGATCCCTTATCCACTTTGTAGCCACCCACTTTCGCCCTTTGATTACAGGGCAGCTCCCATGCAGTGATGTCTGCCAAGACAATATAATAAAAGAGTCAACATAAAAATATCAAAATTCATTTTGCACAGAGATGTTGCTTCGAAAACGGCAAAGCTTTCGAATAGTTTTGGCTTAACTAAAATAACTTGACGAGTCATCAAGTGCTTTTTTTTTTGGTGTTAAGATCAAGCGGTTAATTGATAATTAGAGGTGCGGTCATGAAAAACACTGAAAAGTAACAATCAAGTACGTTGTCAAGAATATTAACGCGGCCTATCACGTTTCGAGAATGACTGCATAATATATCAATTTTAAATTTTGAAAAAAAAAATTACTCTTATCACACTCCAGTCTAGGTTTTATCATCACTTCAATTCACCCCATTAATATATAAAAATAAAACCTTCAAAATAATTATTCGGAAAAGTAAAGAATCTTATTTTATCAATAAGGACAAATTTTATCCACTCAGCACGTGGCGACGCTTTATACCCCAGATTTCACTAATTCAATATGTTGTTATTTTAGCCTCAAATAAGATATAGATTGGAATGACAATATACTAATAATGATGGGAAAAACATACTAACCGGATCAATTGTTCCATTAGGAAACAACGAATAAAAGAGAAGTCCATCCCCTCGGCGTGGCCTTACTCTTAAACCAGTACAGTCCTCGTAGTTGTAGCTACCATCCATGTTCAAGCCATTCTGCAGAGCACCTGTGTTAGATTGTTGGAAATATATCATCAAAAGATATAAATCATGATTTTACCTCAAAGGGAAACATGGTCTCTCCACCGTCCGGAACATCAGATAAATACAGCAGAAACGAAGCAATCTGCATGGTTAACCAAGACATGCATTAAGAAACGAACTTACAGAATAACAAGTCACTTAAATTATTAGACCAAGCAATCTCGAGCTAATCTTGTAAAGAAAGAAATCTCTTAAAAGCAATAAGTGTAGACCGAGATGAGGGTATGCAATTTAATTAATTTGAATCAGATAATTAAGAAACCTTAGGTTTTGTCGGAAACGTTTCGGAGGCTTTCGAGTATACAAATATTAGGATTAACAGCATCATGAAGAATTGGAAATTAAAGAACTGAACTGCGACAAGCAACACACACAACTGGATTGTCCAATAAGCAAACAGGCCTCAATTCAGGTGGTAAGGGAAATCAATTGCTGAAGAACCCCCAGCCAAACCTTATCAATTACATTGAAGATTACGCTATCATATGAACTGTAATAACGGAAGGGATAAGTTACATTGCACAGTTAACCAGTATCGTCAAGTAGTACGCTAAGATGCATATTACCGGGACTTTTTGTTGTATGTCTTCAACATGAATACTATATTTACATTATGATAAAGCACAAATTCCATCGTTATAAATCAAATTCAAAATTAGGATGAATTAATTTTGCTTTAGACATACCCTTTGACTCTTTTGTGGACCATATTCCGCAGGATTGAATGCATCATAATGAGAAGCATATTTCTGCCCTATCTCATAGCGCAAGATATTGAATGCCTGAAACATAATGATTCCTTAGACAATATTAAACACCCTGAAAACATAAGGTCGGCAAATTCCAAAAAATAAAAATTCTCACAAAGGGTAGCCCAGTATATGCAATATTTTAAGCGTAAAAATAAAATACTAAAAAACGGTTTGGTTAAAAAAGATAACTGCCCAAAGTTATACTTCGAGCTTAGACAGCAGTTTACACTATGCTAATGGTGGTGAGTCTGATGACATTATCTTCTCAGCATCAGTGACCTATGCTTTTACCGCCATGGCAATGTCAATAAGTAGTTTACGACCCAAAGAGATGTTAAGAACCTAAGATAACATGGAAAACTTATACTTTTAGTTCACTAGCAACTCGAGGGCCATAAAGCGGCTGGGACAGGAAATCTAAAAGGGCATGATCTCATGTCAGCGGCAGCATGCCACGCGTTTGGTCGGTAATCCACGGAAAGACCCATTCGTATAAAGTGTAGTGTAACAATTCAAGGCCCAATTGGCATTAGATAATATAAATGACTAGAGAGCTAAAGTGGCAATAACTAAAATTTTCTGCTAACCTAAGTAGACCAACCATCGAGGGATCTGTGGTGTAAATTGACCATATCACTTTTTGAGAATCTGAAGCCTGGATTTCCTCTAGCTCACCCTAACCCGTACGTGTTAAAATTTTGATGCGCCAACAAAAATTGCACTAATATCCATATATATACGCATCTTTCCTGTCGAGAACTGTCGTTTGTTGCAAAATAAACTAAACAATTGAAAGAGGGAGTGAATATTTCGGACATGCGTCCTAATTGTGACGACATTTTACCACCACAACTCCCAATCAATCCAACTTTTAAGTTCAAAAGTTTCTTACTTTCATAAACTGTTGATTCCCATTCAAAATGAAAAAGGACACAATCTTACAGTTATATCTATCTTCTATGCAGTATTTACATCTTTAGTATTGGCACAAGGCAAAATCAACATATAGGAAAGAACTGATCAGCCTCCCTGTAGCATTATTCTAGCAGATACACAGGTCAGATAAGTTTATTTAAGGGTACTAGTCTACACCTATGAAAGAAGCAATTTGGCACTGTAGAAACCTCTTGTACTACGATAAGTTTTCTGGCTTAAGCCACATCAAGGAGAATTTTTATAAAAAAAAAAAAAATAAAGATAAAATCATAGCAGAGGTCCAGCCAAAAGTATCGAAATGAAAGCAAACGGGAAAACCCAAAGAACACAAGGCCGATAGCCTCTCTCACAATTTCCCTTCCCCAAATCCTCCAAAGAAAAGAAAAACTCTCCTTCGTATATTACATCCAAAACCAAAGGACATGATAGCAGTTTCGCTAGAAAGAAGAATCTGCTAATAATTCTGATCACAAAAGCATGAGAGTTATCTATATATAAAGAAGATTGACAAGGTTTATAAAATCCTATTTTCTGATCAGTGAAAGTTTAGTAGAAACTTACCTCTCCATGATTTCTGGGAATTCTTGTAGCTCTGGCAATTTTTTCCTCAATCACATCCAAAGTCCCAGTTTTATCCTCAGCGGCACTTATAAACACACCAGAGCTGTTTTAATGAAATAAAATAAGTTCATGATATGAAAAGACTGAACAAGGGGGGCATAAAAGAGCGTTTGGGACTTCTGATCACTAATTCATGCATGGGCCAGATCATTTGTCTAAGGATGTCACATAAAAGAGAAGCACGTTACCAAACCACAGGAATTATACATTCCATGTAGCACTCAAGGGCATTCCTTTATTATGCTTCTTATATTAAAGATTCATTTTAATTGATTTTATTTATTTATTGTTGATAATATTTGAGGACGGGTGACAGAATTGAAATGTTTATTCCCGTAAACTTGTGTGAAATACAGTTTAATTGAATTTACAAAGGTTCTGGTCCAAGAAATGCATTAGGCAATGAAAGCCGTATACAAGCAACTAATCCCAGATGTGTTCATATCTCCATTTAAAATTCGTAATCCTGGTTAGAGGCAAGAGCTAGAGGATATGCTAGGGATCAAAACGATTCAGATTGGGTTCTGAAATGCTGAAATCTCATTCACATTCATCATAGTCCCAATCAAAATCTACCATCTATTTTGAACAAACCAAGAGTATCTAAGAAAAACTCTTCAACATTATTTGCCTATAGGGATACTGCGTATTCCATTAATCATAAGTTTGTTATCTTTGATACTCCACTAATATATTCTTTTGTCCAGTTTGTAATGAAGTCATACGGTTAACTGTTCTATGGACAGACACCCTACCTTGTTCTAATTCCCTTTGTACTTTCCTCTGTTTCTCCATTGCGTAATGCTAAGGTTGATGGTTTCAGGCCTTCCTTTGCGATATCAATTATGGTTTCGCATTGTTCTGCACTTGCAAAATTAGGAAAATAAAGAGCACGCGGTTTCCAGCTCAAAACCTAAGGAACGCAGGAGATACACTAATTTTAGAATCAATGCACCAAGAATATGAGATACATATCAATATATTCAAATTCTCTTCAAAAATTAAGTACACTGAAGTCAACTCTCCAAGAAAATAGCACGCTTAACACTAGTCTTAGGAAACTCGTACTAAAATAACAATCGAGATTTCTGCTCCGTCACATTAAAGTCTATGAAATCAAATCAACTGTTAATCTAATTTCACCTAATTCCGTGATTCTGCTAATCGATTTCATAATCATCGGCACTGTTGAAACATGCAAATTTTAAACAGGAAAGAAAACAAAAAGACGCGAAAACTAAAGTGACGAAATCATGATTTTAAACAATTCCGCTTAAGGTTGAGAATGCTTGAAGAATATAATCGCACACCTGAAAAGGAATCAATGTAATGGAATTATCACCGGACTCTCCAGATGTCAACAGGTTGTACTCCGTCTCTTCCGTCGCCGAATCGAGCAATCTCGCTCTCGGCCTTGGATAGTATACCTTTTCCTGCAAATTCTCAGTGGATTGAGAACTTCAAAATCCTCCTATGAAAAAAAAAAAAAAGAGAGAAGAAAATGATAACAATTACCTGAGACTCAGAGAATAAACTAGCACCAAAGAATCCAGCTAGAAAGAAGAAGACGCATATGAAGAACAGAGAAGGTAATCCGAACTTCTTCGTCCTCAAGCTCCAATTTCCTTTTACCGTTTTGCTCTTCATTTCGATCCTGGAGAATTTTCCGAACTATAAAGCAGCTCGTTAATTTCTGAAACTAGTAAAGTCAGGTTCACTCACTCTTATAGGTCTTGACGAAGGTTGTAGTCAATGTCGTGGTTTGCTGTTTCTGTGTGCGCACGCGGCCAATTGAACTCCCGAAAGTTCTCCTCCTTTTTAATCTTTTTTTTTTCCCCTCCTTTCAAGAGTCATTATTCATTTTTCATTACTGTGATCGGTGATTGTATAAATGTAACATAGCATGACAAATACACTAATTAGAATTTCTACCGCGATTTGGCGGGATATAGGGCATTATGAAATTCATTTCATTTGCTTTTTTTTATAAGAATTTCATTTGTACATTATTATAATAATAATAAATACAATTAATTTCATTTCAGCTCTCTGTGAAGAAGCAATGAAATAAATAGATTCATATATAAACACCTCGCCAAGAACGACTTTAACCTAGTGCAAAATGCAAGCAAGTGGCTATACTTTCCCTTTGTTGACGACAGATGTTGCTCGTTCCCAGTGCGTGCAAGCAACGCGAATAGCGTTCGAACTTTGCGTGCAAAGGAACAGGTGCCACGTTACTCGAGCAACAAACCCCTTTCCATTTTACAAATCACACAAAATAAAAGCACGAAATACGCATGAATCGGATAATCCTAGTCCTAAGTACATTAAATGAACGGCATATAAGAACGCCACGTGGATAGGAACCTCGTCCACGTAAGAGAAGCTATCAAAGGGCGACTCCCCGTTGCTCTGGAAAATGTACAAAGCCACAAAGCTATTGGCCTCCTCCACGTAAATGATATATGGTCCCAAAAAGAAAACACCAAAACCATCACTATAAATTAGTGAGACTATTATCTTAGGATCATCTTCTCCCTCATCCTCCTCAGCCCCACCAAGAATCAAACCGAGATTTTAGACCAAGGCACAATCCCCTGCTGCACCATTGAAAAGATAAATGCTCAGAGTAAATGTTTACTGCTCTGTGATTCCAACCGCAAGACAAGTCAGAGCAGGAGTTACCTATGGCTCATTCATCATCCGTAGTCACAGAGCTAGGAAACTGTCTCAACGAATTTCCATCAAGGCCACAAAAGATGGTATGGATGGGGAGAGGAGCATGTCTCCAGGACCAGGAGGTAGCTGGGATCCAGGATTGGAAATTGAGGTCCCTTTTGAGCAAAGACCGGTACGTACAAGCAACCATGTAGTTGTTTTCTTTGATCACCCAGGAAATCATTGATGCTTTTCCATGGCTGCACCAAGTTATCTTAAACCATCATCCCAACCGGTGTAATATGTAGTGTAAAACGATTTTCTTCTTCGTCCACGCAAAAGCTGATATTATAAATGATTAAAGACTTCGGAAAACTTTAAAGTGCTGAGGAAACATCAAAATAGATGATTTGTTTGCACTAAAACCACGTTTTATCCAAACTGACCCGGCCATCTCACTGTAAAATAGGTGAATGAGTACTCTTCTCTGAAGAACGGATTCTTGTATTCATGGGGTGAATTGGGTCCAGGGTCCTTCCTCCTTCGTCTTGGAGGTCTCTGGTTAGCAGTGTTCACTGTTCTTGGAGTACCAATTGCGGCTGCAAGCTTTAATCCTTCAAGAGTAAGAAAGAAGCAAGAATAATTTGTACATAATTCTTGAGATGTCTAATCAAACAGAGATTTTGACACACAGATGAGTAGAGGATTGCTGCACACAAGCACACACAACCAAAAGCTACGAAGCAGCACTTATAATTTCCTTGTACCTGTATTTATGTTTACAAACTCGCAGGACCCTCTAAGATTTGTACTAGCTGCTGGAACAGGAACACTGTTCATTGTGTCATTAATCGTCTTGAGAATTTATCTGGTAAGTTTTAATATTCCTTTTCTTCATGCCATAATCATTTTCTTACAGGGACCATTGGTGTAGTGAAATTGAACCAAAGCTACATGCAATACATTGAATTCTTCAACTGAATACGTTGTCTGTTCATAACTTCATAGTTCATGCTAGCTACCACACCTGGTAATAAAAGTGGCTGTGGCTGCAGACAGCACATGTCATTATTAATTGCAGTACTATCAAGATGATTAAATTATGAAATTGCAGGGATGGAGTTATGTTGGTGACAGACTTCTATCAGCTGTTATTCCTTACGAAGAAACTGGATGGTATGACGGGCAGATGTGGGTAAAGCCGCCTGAGGTTAGTCTCTTCTACACATCCTTAGAGAACAAAATAAGTAACTATAGAAGCTTGGGAAAATCACATCCAAGCGTGTAAAATCTCAACAGACTATACAAGGATTTTAAAATGCTACTACATATTGCTCCTAAAGGAATCCAACCAGTGGTCTTTCGGTGGAAAACAAAAACCCAACTATCAATCAAAAGGTAGCTAAATATAGGGTCTCATATGATGAGATAATCTAAAGCTAAACAAGGGAGTCACTGTTATCAGCAACAAACCAACAAGGGATCGAAAGGTAGCTAAACAAGAGAGTCACTGTTATTTCCTAAACATTACAGGAACAAGTGGATTGTTTCATTTCTGTACTTCTGAACATTGGAAACTGAAGACTAATCTTATTTTTCTTTGCAGATCCTGGCTCGTGATAGACTGTTGGGCTCCTACAAGGTACTGAATAATGGAAACTATCACCCTATCTTAATTCTTTATGCAGAAGAATAGAGGATGTATTCTTCGAAAGCAATAGGTTTAATTGGCCTCCAAGAGCAATATGTTAAACTTGATTCCTTGCACTGTGATCTATAAAATGCAATTGTCTCCGGAGCGTGTATCTATATATACACAAGTCTACATCCATTTGCACATACACGTATCACTCACTTGCAAAGAACATAGGCTAGAGGAGAATATAGTGGAAGACAGAGAAAAAAGAACTTCTTTTTGAGGATGAATTGTAATCAGATTATACCATTGGGCACACTGTAACCAAGAAAAAGAAAAAATCAGCTGGAAAACATTTTACAGGCCTCCAAGGTTTCCAAAGCTACTAAAGATTTATTTAATACCCTATGTCTACAGATTACACCAGTGATTAAGCTGCTGAAGCAAACACTAATCGGGACAGGGGCATTACTTGTTACAGCAGTTATGTTATTTATCTTTGCTACACCAGTAGAGGATTATTTTCAGGCCACCTTTCCCAGAAAAGAAAATGTGTCAAATGCTCCAGCTCCGACGATCAGCACAAAGTTCAACATAAGGTACAGAAAGACAATTGGCGACCCTGAACTATCTATCTTCCACATTATTTCCATTCTGCCTTTTACAAATTTGCAAGGGTTATTGCAGAAAAGAGGAGTTGCTCAAACTGCCTGTAGAGGTGAAATCTGATGACGATCTAGCAGCAGCTGCTGCAGAGGCTGCTGATGGAAGACCAGTCTATTGCAGGGATAGGTTTTATCGAGCATTAGCAGGTGGCCAGTACTGCAAATGGGAGGATCTGCTAAAGTAACGGAAAGAAAATAGGCAGGCAAAACCAATTTATTTTGTTAAAGTAGCTTATGATATCTGGAGCCATTAATGCCCAAAGTTTTGTCCCATTAGTTAATGAAATCATTTAAGGTGTTCAAAGGATCATAAATGCCAAGCCAAGCCTGAAAGCACAGTAGTGGATAAACTTCATATTATAACTACAACCAATGACATGATTTATATACAGTATGGACCAACTAATGTCTCATTAACTACTTACATACAAAAAAAGATAACTTTCATACATTATTTCTTGAGACAAAATGTGGACAAGAAACAAAGTCAGAAATAAATAGAGATACACATACGGGCACATGCATATTTAAGAGTTAAGACGGAGAAGATTATTATGTAATTTACCACGTTCTACTGTAGCCAGATAGACAACGGAAAGTGTTTAGCTCCATGACCACCCCACCAAGGGACTGAGGTTCCTTGCTCGAAGGAGAAAACTGGAATACCTTCCACAATACTTGGCGAGCAAAGGCAGAATAAATTCAACAACAGATGGGAAACTGCAGACGTGCGTTCCCGCATATAGACATCCAAAGATATGTCTTCACAAAGATTCCTCTTGCAGCGTAATATCTAGACAACTACCAGCAGATACTAACGTTATGCAAAATCTAATACCAGTACAACATGATTCATCAAACATGGCAGCTTCAGCAGCTAATTCTTTAACCCGGTGAAGTATATGACATTTGGTCAACCCATCCAGCATCAGGCAGATCCAAAATAGTATCCTTTCTGGTCAAATTCCAAAACTAATTGAGGGTTCTATTGAGCTGTGTTCAAGTACTTAAAGTGAATCCTCCCAAGAGTTAACTTGTAAACACTGACAACAGGCTATATTACCGCATCCTTGCCACTGCTTAAATAAATTGTTGTGAGATCACTTGAAGAACCTGTTAAACCGTCCAAAGTGGTCTAGCAATGACGGGATAATCTCATTGCAACAGTTAGAAGTAGAATATATGTCACTATCAAACAAGTTTCCTGCACCACTGAAGGATTTTAAACAGTTGTTCTTCCGCGATATTCCTAAATGTTTGTCTTCTAACTTTTGCATATTCAAGATCAAGTGTTCTATACGCAAGAGCGAGCAGATACACAGCTGGGTGAAGTCTTCTGCACATCATAAGAATGAAACAATCAGTATCCTCAATAGGCAAGTACCAGGGACGTATTTCTAAAATTTTATCTAATATGAATCAAAGTGTGGTTGAAACGATGACATTTTTCCATTGCCACAGGAAGAGGCCAAAGTATTCAGCAAATTGCACAACTCAGTGAACAGCACATGCCTTAGTCAATACATAGTAATAATTCTGAACGAATTTTTCAATCAGAAATCAGAACCCATAAGATAATTTTAAGAAAAATGTACAAAATGCAGCTGTCGGGAATTTACCAAGAAAAACTTCCGTTCATGTAAAATATGTCCAACACTCTTCAGAGTTTCAAGAAAATAGAACAAAAGATTGTGAAAATTTTAAGAACCAGAGTTCAGTTTTTAAATCCTGGAAACATTGGGGTGCTTCACTAGACCATAGAATTTATTTTTATCATTGTATTAATAACCAGCTAACAATTTTATAAAAACCACTGTCATTTAATTCTTCACAAAATTAGAAGAAGACAAGAAATAAACTCACCTGTCTGATTGCTCGCTATCATCAAAGCCATCCCAGAACCTTTGTGATGTTATTGTTCGGCCTTTCTTGTCTTTGCCATATGTTTCTACGTACCAACCCCCTATGTCATGAAAGGCACAGCGTGGCTCAAATAGCCAAAATCTGTAGGATTAAAGGGTAGAGGACTTTAAGAAATATTACAAGCAGGAAATAAGGTCAGAACATATTATTAGTTTATTAGCCAGCAACATCAAAACTTAACAAGACAGTAAACATGAACTCAAGGATTGGCATTCATAACAAGACCACAAGATGTTCTCGGAAGGGAAAGAAAATAATAGATGGCATGTTCACATATGTACTAGCGCAGATTAAGATATTCAAATAAATAAATCCTTTGCTTCAGGAAAATCCATAAGCATAAGAGAGCAAACAGTATCAGAGCACATTCCTTTAGCAAACTCCAAAGAGTCACAAGACTTTGTTATACAAACCACTAATTAGTTAAAGCACGCTTCATTTAGACATCAATAAGATTTTAGAAAGATAACGGGGCTTACTTGCTTGGTGGTAAGCGGGCTCTGGTGCATCTACACTCACAAATGGAAACCTTCTCTCCCAACTGGTACCAGTGCATATGCTTCACCTGAAAATTTGGAAACTTTCTCAGAAATAACATTTTTATGATCACAAGGCATCCATTTATACCAAGTTATTCATAATAATACGTTTTCAGCAAGTTTTTCTCACATATAAAAGAAAGTGCAAATGAAAATAAACAGGACTTGTCATTTATTAAAATTAGGTATTCCTTTCAAGGATGTAAATTAAAACTGAGAGGATCATAGCAGAGCAATTTTACATACCAGAAATGTTCTATGTTTCATGATTACATGGGTCTTTGTTCCGCTACTGTTATAGACAAGACAGGAACCTTCATCTGGACTGGTTCCTAGTCCAGCTATGGTTCCCAAATGAATTCTTGTCCCAACTCCACCACTTGCAAACCAACTTTGAGAAGAGACACTATTAACATGCTTAGGGTATTCATCTAAATTAAGAAAAATATGAATGTAGTCTTCTGCATTTTTGTTCTGCAGCCCATCGGAATAGCTTCTAGGAGGGACTCTAGAGGCCGCTGCAACCACCCTTCCCGATATATGCAATTCTAAATCTTGATATGCATATGATATATTATCTGGAACTCTAGAAGTGGTAACTTGTGAAATTCTAATATTATTTGAATCTTCTGCATTTGTCTGGAAGTTCACATTCTTCCTTGGTTGACACAGGCCAGAATGGAAGGATCTGAAGGAAGTTAACTTTTCACTGTTGGTGTATGATATTTCTGGGACCTTATTGGCTACGCAAACCATCCCAAAAAGATCACGACCAGAAACCAAGTGCAAAACCTCAGGAGTTTCGTAAGAAGATCTCTCTTCTGCCTCAAAGCAGTCAGGAAGAAGTTCCATAGACTCTATTTCAGGGCCATAATATGCTGCATGCATGGCTGAATAGAAGTCTCTTTCAAGTACATCAAAATAGCCTGTTCCAACGAACACTTTCTTCTCTGACAGTATATCATTTATAGCTAACCTATACCACTTTAACCATTCAATAACTTCCATCTCCTTCAATGTAGTTGCATTTGATTTATAAACGTGCAATTTCGAACCCAACCCAGAGTGCTTCTGCACAAGCTTTTCCTGAGACAACAAGTATCTGTCATAATGAGCTCTCTTCTCGGAATCTGAAAGAATCTGCGATGCATAATAGATAGCTCTGTTAATTCAGAATACCTCGTTCAACAAAGCCATAGCAATATCCCACAATGTACAAAACTTTGCGAATTTACATTCATTCTCTATATACACAAATTAATTTGCTACTAATTGAAATTTAAGCTATCTCGCATCTTTGTTTAATCATTTTTTTTTCCTCCCAAATTTAATAATTAATGGTATGGGGTCTGAGATATCAAGACCGCACCTCATAGGCGGCGAGGATTTGCACAAACCGTCGACACGCAGAGGAATCGTCCCTTGAGTCAGCAAGGTCCGGGTGAGTTTCTTTCGCCAATTTGCGAAAACACGCTTTGATCTCAGAAAATGAGCTGCTCCGTGACACTCCTAATATCTCATAAGCGTTCTCCTTGGGGAACTTTGTTCCAGCTGACTCAGAAGTAGTACCGAATCCCTGAGCTCTGAAGCTCGGATAAATAAATTGGAGAAAACGCGTGAAGTTACTGCTCTTTAGTATAATTGGTACTCGTGAAATTGGCCGCCGGTTAGAGATTCCGATGGCTCTGCTGTATCTGGCGAAACAAGCCATGTTTCTTCAGTTTTTCCTTTTTCTTCTTATTTTGGTATAATTTAAACAACAAAAATGTAAGACCTGTAGAAGTTCCGGGCTCGCGGGAACAAAACAATAACAGGAGTGGAGTGGACGTAGAACTGTTTAAGCTATCTGAGGACCGTCGAGATAGGATCACCCGAAGATACACAGTGTGTGCACCCGCCGAACCATTAGCAAGTTCATGTGCGGAGCCAAGACACGTGGATGGAATTCCTTAGAACTCATACATTTTTTTATTTTTTTATTTTTTGATCCGATAGAACTAAGACATTTTTCAACCGATGCATTGATTTTAATCCGATCAAGAAAAAAAGATAAATTGAATAATCACCGCAAAAAAGAAAATTGCATAATATATATGTATATATTCTAACATATAACTAATTGTGTAAAAATAAATAAATAAAGCTTAGCATAATGACTGTAACCTCTTAACGGTGGTGTTATTAATTATTTTACTCCAAATTTCATTGTTTTGTCATTGAATAATCACCTCAAAAATAGTAAATTGCATAATTGATTTTTTATTTTTTTTTATAACTGATGCATAATTGACCATTCATCTACTCTGATAGATTTTTCATTGTTTCTAGCTCCTTGTTTCAACATGTATATCATTTATGTTAATTATTAATTATGCTTATTACTTATCTCTTCTCGTTAAAAATATTGTAATTGAGTTTCGATCAATTATAATTTATATGTAAGTAGTTGTGGGACGTAGGATCGATGTACTAGCGAGCTAGAGTTTGAAACGTGAATTCTACAGTATACATTTGCCATGTAATCAAGTAGGAGAGATTAAAACAAATTCTTAAAGATGAAGACCGAAGATAATTTGATTTAAAATATTTATGAGTCGTGTCAAAAAAAAACATAAAATAAAAATATAAGTTTATTTTTCCTCAATAAAGTATAATTTAAAAAATAAAAAAGAACTTGCCTAGTGGTTATATTCTCAGAGGTGCCAAACTGCTGGAACAGGCTTAATTAGTAACATCAACAACAGCACAAAAATTTTTCCCTGGACCTTCTCAGAACAGTCCGCCGTGAAGGCCAGCCTCCTTCACCTCCAGCGTCCAGCTTGCAAGCATTTAACTCCCAGCCACGCAATCGCTGCAACAGTCACACATCTTAACCAATAGAAACAAAGTACTTAATTATCTCTTGCCCAGCAAAATGCGCTCTACTCCAAACTCCAATCTGACGACCATGTCATGACCATGTCATTTCATCTCTTATTTATCCAATGCAGTTAGCCACTTGGTACGTACGAAAATAGTTAAAATCAGACACACACAACTCGTGTAATCTTTCCACTACATTGCGGCCGGTTTCCAACTTGAATGCTCCTTAAATGAAACTATTTAACAAGTTGCAGAACTCAGAAAACGACAAATTTTGCAGAGAAATTCAATTGAAAATATAGGAAGTACAAGATTTTGGCAAACATTATCAGAAAACAAGACCGCGCTGAGTCTTCAAAGGAACCATCCTATAGCTAGTATTAGTGAACAGTCAGTATACCCAGAGCTAATTATAACTACTTCAACTGGAACTCCTTTAAGAGAAGCTCAGCTGTTAAGAATCCTAACGTCCATTTGCTGTTTTTCACCTTATGGAGGCAACTACACTGCTCAGGGTCAAAGTTAGGATACTTGTTTTCCTGAAATAACGGTCAAATATTAATTTGAGTGTGTTGTCCCACAAGAATTAAATTCTCTATAAGATATACTACTATAAAGCATCTATTAAGTGTTACCGAATCCAACAAAACGGTAAGTTGACGGAGACGTTAGCTTCCTGAAATAACGATCAAAATATTTCACCCAACTAGGTTCTGATTCTAGAGACTGGGGAATACCCCGAGAAGGACGGCATAAAATTCATTTCTCTTCTTCGTTTCTTGAGCTCCCAGTAAAGATATATTAAGACTAGCGCATGCATGCACATGGGACTATATAATATTTGATAGTGTTTTGTACAATGCTTAGTTACAGTTCATAATTTTACCAATTACAATACTACAACATAATCTATCTTATATTATATTTCACTTTTTTTATGGATAAAAAATATTTAAATTATTATCAATAACATTTTTATATTTTTTATCGACCAAAAAAGTAAAAGACAGGAGATTTTTAACGGAAACCAACATTGATTCTTGTTAAAACCAATGAACCTTAGCTCGTATATCATTGGATGGATATAATTAAATAGAGCCAAGCCTTTAGTTTAATATATGGAGGACAATATTTTTTTTCCTTAAAATTACATCTCTTTCGGCCTCAATATAAGTAACTTGTTATACTCGGCAATATTTATCTGGTATAAGTAAATCCGGATACCTTGAGGATTATAGGCATAAATCTAATTTGCAGAATACCTAGAAATCAAATGATTATTATTAGTTTCATTTCATGTGTCCCTGCCATATCTCCTGGAAACCCAACGATCATTGCTATCAATTATTATGGTTGACAACTTTTTTATTATACCAATCAATTACAGCATCGACAGATTGTCAAAACAGTTGGAAAATGGGCAGGAAAATTGTAAGTTCTCATCTGTCTGTCCAACCTACTGGGGACAATGCTATTTAATCAAAGAAATGGTATCGCCGTGTTCATCTTATTGAAATATAAACTTACATCATTTGTGGCAAGAAATTCAGATAAAACTATTACTATAGCTAGCCAGATAATCCTCGTAGGCTATCACCTTAATCTTTATGATCGTTGCATAAATTTCGAGCTTTATTTTGTTTTTTTTTTTTTATATTAGAATAATGTTATACTTACACTTTTTTTTATTTCTATCTACTTTTTCATTTTTTTTTCATTTTAGATCATTATGTTATAATTTCACTCATACAAATATCTTTTTTTTTTTTATATTATTGTTAATTAATATTTTTAGCTAAAGAAATACATCATCCTAGTACGTAAAAGATTCTAAAGAAATGGAATCAAACATCAATCCGTAGAGACTAGTCGTTGCAGATCCAGCAAGGGCACATGACTCCTCGATGTACCAAGAAGACATCAAGCAGTTCTGTCATCAAGCGGCAAATGCGACTTGTGAGTTGTGAAGAAGAGTAGCAGACACTGTTTTCTCTCTAATGAACATCATGCTTTTAGGCAATTGAAGCCAGCAAAACTACACAAGGAGCCATTTTCGTGCATAATATTAGAGCCTAATGACGTGCAGTGCAGGATGAAGTAAATCTCATGAGATAAAAAAAGGGGTAATATAATCCAATCACCACCTCCTCTCAATCTCGCATGTGGTTCTTGCAGCAAAGACTGTCTCCCTTTGCTAATTAGAAACGTTGGAACTTTCCTCAACCCACATTTCCTTCTAGCGAAGTAATACCCGTGACGTTAATAAAATTAGAAAGAAAAGAATTGGTAGGTTGGCAGGTAAAGACTAAACCAAGAACGTCCACAAAAGACACTTGTTATTGAACAAAAGGTTAAATGGGAGATTGTATCATCGCCACTGCAGATAAATGCCCGTGAACCAAAGCGCGTAATTTACAATATTTTTGCGGCTTTAGCTTTATTTTATCTTTACATTATGCAAGTACCATTTGTTTTCATGATAAAATAATATCCTATTGGTAGAGACGCAGTTAGATATTCAAGATGGTAGGTTACAGGATTGGCTCTGTGAAAGAAGCGCTGAATGTCCCTGCTAGAAGAATGCCAAGAGTGGCTCTTTAACATGAAAAAGGTAATGAAAAAAAAATTCGGGTATTGCCAAATATAGAGGGATAAAAGAGGGTAGTCGACGCGCATGTGAGGAAAGCATTGGCAAATATCTTCTACCACGCCAATTAAACAAGTTCCACTATCCCCACCCCTTTCCCCTGCTTTCGTCTCAATGTATTAATTCAAAGAACAAGACAACCCCTCACCGCTTCCTTCATCCTTTTTCACACTTGGGTAAGGGCAGTTACGCATTCTGCATTAAATAGGAGCCCTTGATAAAGGCCGGGTCTTCCATTGCATTGCTGTCATTCCAAGCTCGAAAGGTTGAGGAAAGAAGCAAACATGGGAAACTTTACCAAATCTCCCTTTCTAGTTGTTTTTCTGGTGATTTTAGGTCTCTGCGATGTGTCTCTGTCGGCTACGGAGAAGAAGATGGAGAAACAGAAGAGTACCTACATAGTACATGTGGCCAAATCCGAAATGCCCGCAAGTTTTGAGCACCATTTAGACTGGTACCAATCGTCTCTGAAATTTGTGTCTGACTCAGCTGAAATGCTCTACACCTATAATAATGCAATCCATGGATTTGCAACAAGATTAACGGCAGAAGAAGCACGATTACTCGAAAGTCAATCGGGAATCCTATCAGTGTTGCCGGAGCTGAAATATGATCTCCACACCACTCGGACCCCCCAGTTCCTCGGACTCGACAAAAGCGCAGTCATGTTTCCCGAATCTAATTCAGCTAGTGACGTGATTATTGGAGTCCTAGACACGGGTGTTTGGCCTGAAAGCAAGAGTTTCGACGATACCGGACTCGGACCCATCCCCAGCAGCTGGAAGGGCGTATGTGAAACAGGTACAAATTTTAACACCTCTAACTGCAATAGGAAATTGATTGGAGCCAGGTATTTTGCAAAAGGTTATGAGAGCACGTTGGGTCCAATCGACCAAACCAAAGAATCAAAGTCGCCACGTGACGATGATGGCCACGGCACCCACACTGCGAGTACAGCTGCTGGCTCGGTCGTTGAAGGCGCAAGCCTCTTTGGCTACGCTGCTGGAACAGCGCGTGGGATGGCTACGCATGCCAGAGTTGCTGCATACAAGGTTTGCTGGATTGGAGGCTGTTTCAGTTCTGATATATTGGCCGCGATTGAACAGGCCATTCAGGACAACGTCAATGTTCTTTCTTTGTCTCTCGGAGGTGGAATGTCTGAGTATTACAGGGACAGTGTTGCTATTGGAGCTTTTGGAGCAATGGAGAAAGGGATTCTAGTATCTTGTTCTGCAGGAAACGCAGGTCCCAGTGAATATAGTCTCTCTAATGTGGCACCATGGATTACAACCGTAGGAGCTGGCACACTGGATCGAGACTTTCCGGCATATGTTACCCTCGGAAATGGACAGAACTATTCCGGAGTGTCCCTTTATCGAGGCAATGCTTTGCCCAATTCTCCTCTACCCTTTGTTTATGCAGGGAATGTGAGCAATGCCACCAACGGTAATTTGTGCATGATGGGTACCTTGACCCCAGATAAAGTGGCTGGAAAGATTGTGATGTGTGAACGTGGAGTAAGTGCCAGGGTGCAAAAAGGAGCTGTGGTCAAACAGGCCGGAGGTTTGGGCATGGTGTTGGCCAATACTGCCGTTAACGGGGAAGAACTGGTAGCCGACGCCCATCTTTTACCGGCAACAGCCGTGGGTGAAAAAGCTGGTGATGCTATGAAGAGCTACCTGTTTTCCGATCCAAACCCGACGGTGAAGATTTTATTCCAGGAAACAAAGGTGGGAATTCAGCCCTCACCGGTGGTTGCGGCGTTTAGCTCCCGAGGTCCTAATACCGTCACTCCACAGATACTCAAGCCTGATCTCATCGCCCCTGGGGTGAACATCTTAGCGGGATGGACAAAAGCAGTGGGTCCTACTGGATTAGCAGAGGATAGTAGGCGCGTGGACTTCAACATCATCTCAGGCACGTCAATGTCCTGCCCTCACGTGAGTGGGCTAGCGGGTTTGATCAAGGCGGCTCACCCAGAATGGAGCCCCGCCGCGATTAGATCAGCGCTTATGACCACGGCTTATATGGCTTACAGGGATGGAAAAAGTTTGCAGGACAGTGCAACGGGGAAACCGTCGACACCGTATGAACACGGTGCGGGACACGTGGATCCCGTCTCAGCCCTTAATCCTGGACTTGTTTACGATTTAACGGTGGATGATTATCTAGGTTTCCTCTGCGCGTTGAACTACACCACCGATCAAATTTCCAGTCTGGCAAAGAGAAAGTTCGAGTGCAACACAAGCAAACATTACAGTGTAAATGACTTCAATTACCCTTCGTTTTCTGTGGTCTTCCAGTCAGGAGGTGGATCAGTAGTCAAGTACACCCGAACCGTCACTAACGTGGGACCCGCAGGGACTTACAAAGTGTCTTTTACTTCAGACACCCCATCAGTTAAAATCTCAATTCAGCCTGAAGTGTTGAGTTTCAAGGAGGCGAATGAGAAAAAATCCTACACGGTTACATTCACATCGTCGGGTTCGACAACGCAGAATCAGAATGGGTTTGGCCGTTTGGAATGGTCAAATGGAAAGCACGTTGTAGGGAGTCCAATCGCATTTGGCTGGTGATGAACAATGATAGAGAAAGCTCATAAAAAGGTGCTGTTGATAAAATTTTCATAACTCACCCGAGTGGGTGATGATTGTACTTGAATCTAGAAAAAAGTGTTATAATCATCCAGCTATAAAGTAATGAAAACTGGGACCAGGTGGTTGCGTTGCTTTGTTGTTGTTTGTTCCCTTGGAGAAACGACAAGGGAAGAAAACAGTGTCTTATATATGTATTTATTTCAGCATGCAGCCTTCTTAATCATATAAATATATGCAACCATACTGGCTCTGGTCTCACTCTCTTTCTATGATTTTAACAATTTGTTTTCTTTCTAGTTGCTAATCTTTATTGAAGTTATCACATTGAGAATTTTTTTAAGCCATTATCCCGTTTCTGAATTATTGATTGTCCTATCTTTTCAGTGCGCCGATGATACTCTTAGTTGATAAGGAAAATAGGCTGTACATATCGTAAACAAGTGTTTTATGATTTGCAACTTCATGCCCGTCGTCAAATGATTATGGACCAGACTTGTAATATTTTGCAAAGAAAGCTCACTATCGCCAGCATATGACCCCGTCACTGTAAGAACTAAATTTAGTTGTGGGAGCGGGTGCTTCATCCACTTGGCTCATTAATTAGTGCTTCCCAAACCGAATGCAAGTGTCAGCATCTTTGCAGATCGATAACTCCCTTTCTCTTCAGTGATTCTGTCTACAAGCAATTGAGAAAAAATATACATGGATGAAACGTTCTGCTTCTTTACGCTAATAGTACGATTTTCTCTTCTCAATCTCTTATATCTAGATTCTCAGTTTGATCCACCGAGACAGTCTGGACCCATGTAGATAGCTGAAAATTTGAATTGATTTTTTTTTTTTCTTAGTTTCACAAACCAACAAAGAGAACAAATAGGCGAAAGAAAATAAGAGGAGTGAACAAAAAAAATCACATAAAAAGTCATAAGGCACAACAAAAATATTCTCTCTATTCAAGGAGACAAAATGTAACGAAGAGACTAAAAAACAGTTGGATCAATTTACCCTTATTATTTATACTGATTTCATTTTTTTTTCCCTTGTCTCTAATGTTTTCTTGTTCCCTTCTTTGGAAATTGGTTGGACTTGATTCAGTTGATTGTTTTCCATTTTTGCTTTTCAGCGAGTTGTATTTGGGCTTGTCAAGGCCTCTAATGTGACGTGGGCATGGGTTAATTTTCGTAATTGAGTGGCACTTGGGCTCAATCTCACCAGCTCAGAAACAACGGCCTAGGTTTAATCCTGCCCCAATGTAAAATAAGATTAGCGCCATCATGTAATCGGAGGGAATCGGTTGGAACAGAAGACTCATGAACAGTCAAAGATCATCATCCATTGGGTGCTATTAACAGAAACATCGGAATAAGAAATCGTTAAACGTTAACTAATACTCAATCGAAACACTTGGAGCTGAGATATGTGAGGTTACATTAATTATTTTGTGGATGGGAATGAGAACCTTCCATATTTGCAAACCACGGTTTCCAGAAATCTCTCATGCATCGCCACGTAAATTATACGTGGCGAGATGGAAAAGCCATAAAGGTAAAGAAATTGTCATACTTAAAGAAAAAAAAAATGAAGAGAAAAACTGATTAGAAGTGAAACGGAAATGGAAAAACAACAGCAGAAGGAGACAGAACAACAGAAGGAAACAGGTAAACCTAGCCATGAAGGGCTTCCATTGGAAACGAGTCCCTTTGTGCAGTACAAGGACATGGAGGAATATAAGCGTCAGGGTTATGGTACCGAAGGGCATCTTGAACCAAAGCCGGGGCGTGGACCTGGTGCTACTGAGGCCCCCACTCTCTCTGGAGCTGCCGTTTCCTCACAATTCCAAGTCACACCAGCTGAAGCCGTAGGTAGTCGCCATAGTATCCCTTAAGCAATTATAGAGTTTCTTCATGTAACAATGAATCCCTTGTTTCTTTCATCACGACCACCTTTTCTATCTTCTAGGGCTCACGTTTGTTATAATTTAATTGCTTTCAGCATCTCATACATATGTCGTTTGCATATCAAAAATTGACGTTTAATTTATAATGTTGGTAATAAAATCCTTTACCAGTTATGTTGCCTCGCATGAGTCGAATTCGTCGGAATCTGGGATTGCTCTGATATCATATTATCCATTGAGCCAATCAAAGATGTAGAATGGGCGTGCGTATAATCATTAATTTTAGAATATATTTAAAACATTATTATGCAATTTAAGATGTAGGTGCCGTCTGTTAATGAAAAGCTGTTGTCTTAAAATAAGAAAAGACAAAATAACATGTATTGATACGTTATGCTCTTGAAATACATTCAGAATGGTATTTTGCGTTTAAATTGTTATTTCAAAATATCTCTCCTCATTTTCACCCTTTCAAATTTGCAACAGCCGGGAACACTTTGCAATGTGGCTTGTTTACGAGGTGGCAAGTTCTATTTAATTGTTGTGTCTTCTACCACCGATGCATTAAAATACCAATTTAAGATCATCATAAAATATTTCAAACTCGTCACTTTTTATTTTTTATTTTTTGTAAATACTTCATATAGTATATACTTAAGATCAGTACAAGAAATAATAGCTAGGTAGCAACAGCAAAGGGCAAATTCCGTTGCCATGAAGGACCACCACTTGAAGCGGAAAAGTCTCTACTTGCACCTTAGGTTTTTGAATATTTTCCAATAAAGAAGGACCTATTTTTTATCCGTGGAACCCGCTTGTTTGTATTGAACTTTTTATTTTTGGAAACCAAGAAAAATACTGATGTCTTCACATGTATTGTATGTGCGTTAATCGTTATTTTAATTTAATTAGTAATTAATGGTATTAGATTTGGGTTTCAAAAATTAAAAATGCAGGGGTTGCTTAACATGAGATAATTACATAAAGACGTAAAATACATTTCTTGGCAACAATTTTTACTCCTCGAATCCCTTTGGTGATTATGTAAAATGTTACTTTATTCTGATTTTATGTTTTTTTTTTTCTTTTCGGGTATGATTGAAATTCAACTTCGCATACCATCTCATTATTATCTATACCCCACTTACCAGGGAGGCATGCAAATGCCCACTTAAATTCCTCCAGAAGAATAGCATCGATAGCGAGAACAGAGACGTACTGGCTCGGTTAGTGGCCGGCCCCAAAAAGTATTCTTTCTTCGCTCCCAAACAAGCAAAAGACATTTCTTTTGGGTCGCCTGCACCTACTCTGTACTTCTCTTCATATTCCACTTGTCTCTCTGTCTCACTGTCACCCGCATACATTCTCCTCTGTTCAGATGTCTTCAGCACAGTATAAATCTTAATCTTATCTGTGCTTTCGTAGCTTCAGAGCCCCACAGTTTTCAAACCAACCTGTACCTTTGGTGAGATGGGGACAAAGAGTATCCAAGGGAAATTGGAGTTTTTGAATTCAGATCAAGTCGAAGAAGAGGATGAAGAAGCATTGTCACTTTGTGACCTTCCAGTCAATTTGATAAAAGAAGATGACCGGTCCAAGAAACCAGATTCTCAAGTTATTGAAACGCTAGAAGAGTTCGACTTTGGTTCATGGGGTGGCACAATTTCAACAGAATCAGAAATGTGTGCTGCAGATGAGATTTTCTTTCAAGGCCAACTTCTCCCATTACGTCGCTCTTTCAGCTCTGTGTCTGGCTTTACAACAACCGGGTTTCAACCCGAGAACCCTCAACTCAAAAGGTGTGAATCAAGGTCAGAGTCCTTAGACCATGGTTCTCTTGGTAGATTTGGGTTTAGGAGCAGTAGCAGCAGAAGCAGCAGTCTTAGAAGTCAGAATTCATCAAGCAGCACTTGCTCAACAACCTTACCCACCACAAGAATTTCCAAATACAGAGTCCGGAATCAATTTCACACAAATCCGAGTCCTAAACCTCATTTAAGAGTCTCTGTTCCAAGACAATCAAATTTTGGTAATCAGGGTAGAAAATCATCTGCATGGGACTACTTCCGATTGGGTGTGGTGCCCACACCTGAGATCGGATTGCAAGAACTAAAGGCTCGTAACACCAATAGTGCAAATAAGAATTGTGTCAGTCGCAATAGCAGTAGTGGTAGCAGCAGCAATAGGTCTTTCAATGCAAGTAGTACCAATAAAAGCGACAAATTGATTAACAGTACACACCATAGCGATAAGAGAAATCATGTTTTCAAACAGTTGGTGGGCAAAGGTGGTGGATTTTTGAGTGGTTGCAAGTGTTCGGCGCAATCGGATGTGGTGATAATAAAGAGTGGTATTAAAAGCACCAACAAGACAGAAAGTGCAACGCACGCCATGAAAGAAAAAGTGCTCGAGTTGAAGAAGCAGAAGCAGAGGCAAAAGCAGGGAAAGAGAGCCACGTCACGTCGCCGAACGTTTGAATGGCTAAAAGAGCTTTCGCATGAAAGCCAACCTGATGAGGAGGCTTTGCTATCAAACTCATGAAGGTTGTGGTCGCATGCCTCTAGTTCAATTCATGTTCACACTTTAGATTACCTTTAGGGCCGATAGATCCCTTTGCTTCCTTTAATTTGAACTGGTTTATAATATTGTAGTGCAGGCTCTGTAATCAAAAACTCTCACTTTCTCGTGAGAACGACGCAGCTATCTACTTTTGTCTCTTTATGTTTTTTTTTTTTTTCCTTAATTAATTTATTATATTGGGCGTAAGTTTATGATTATGGTTATATATATATATATATTTGTCGATATATTGTTTAAGTGAGATTTGCGGTGGTCAATAGGTGATGGAATGTCAACATAGCTGGCCAAAATTGATGCTAATGCTCGTCATAATTAGTGTGTGAACTTCAATGCTTTTTATGGTTGGGTGGTGTGTGTAGAAAATAGAATTCGGCAACTGCACAAAGTCACGCGAGAGTCAGAAAGATTAGAAAAAGAAAGAAAGAATGATAACTTCAATCAGGCCACAAACTGTGAAGTATGAACACAAATAAAAGTAAAATGGTTTTTTGGCCCCGGGGCGGGGGGGAAAGACCAAGCCACAGTGTAGCAGCAAATTATTTAATAATTTATTAAAACTTTTTATTTCTTTATCCTTTTTAAATAAATATAATATAATTGACTGAATTCATAAACTGCCTCTTCTAGAGACCAGTTAACATCAATAACATGCTTAATAACTACCTGATCTCATGAAATGTGATCATATGGTCAGTTCAGTTGTCTTTCTGTACGAAAACCATAAAAATACTGGATATGGTAGAACTGTTTACTTTGGCCAATGGCGATCTCTAATTATTATTATTATTATTTCATAAAAAAGTTGAAGCCTTTGAGTGAATTCAAAGCTCCTAAATAGGATCTATGCACCTGAATCCTTTAGAGGACTTTTTTTTTTTTCAGTGAAAGACAAAAAACACATAATTAGGACTTGTGGGCAATCACAGTTGCTCAACTTTTCAAATAAAATTATTTATTTTTAATATGTGAAGGATATTTTTAATGCGTATATGTGTATTTGGATCATGCAGATGAGATTATTATTATTATTTTTTTGTTTTCGTGGTTAGTTGTCCATGTGAGGTTCTAAAAATTGTTGGGTGCTTTCCGCGGAAGAAAAAATATTTTTGTGTTTTTTTTATTGTGGGCTCCCTTTGAATTGGTCCTAAGTGTTGGAGTTTTTAGACATTGTTGATTATTAAAGTTATATGTAATATATATATATATATATATATATATATATATATATATTTTTATAATATTAATTCAATCATTTAAAAGGGTGTATATACTCTCATCCGATCCGATTTTCATTTTCAACTATGAAATTGGTCCCATCAGGTTGTTTCCTTCCCAGTCGTCCTCTAGAAATGGGGCCTGTATGGTGGTGGTTAGTGGTCTATTAATATTAATTAAGATTAATCTGATGTTATGAATGCCCTTTAAGTGTAATTCAGTGATAAAAATAAAAATGCTTGATCATTTGTTAAATTTGTTACTCCACATAGAATATCACCAATTAATTAACTTTTATTTCCACGGATGAGGTATAATGCTGCCTTCCCCCTCCCCCTGAAAAATAATTTGTCTCTAACTCTAAGAATCTAACGATATTTTCTCCTATAAAGAGATTTTTTTCTTTTTCCTTCTTTGTTTTATATTGAACTTCATCTTCTTACAGATCACTTTCTATGCGGACGTTTCATTGCTCCAGCCTTAACCCTAGGAACCAGGGCACTGCAATGTAGACGCTTTCGCAACGCTTTCAAAGTATGGAACTAGCTAGAATTAATAAGTCTCTCTCAATATCAATTTAGAAGTTTCAAACTTAACTTCTTAATTAGTCTAAAATATCTAGAGAGTCTAAAATATCTAGAAATTTAACTGAGTCAACGTGTATTTTATCATAGATGCCTATTTTTCAACTACTAGAAAACCATAATTTTACTATGCTTTCATTTTTTAACTCCTCCGATTTTCATAAACCGATATATTTTTTCGCATTACCAGGATTAAATTATTATAAGCAACAGCTGTTTTAAAATAAATTTAATTAAATTGTAATATATAAATTCTATTAAGATTCACAATAAGAAAATTACATATCTAACGTAATTTTGTGTACGTGGGTGTGGTATATAAGCTTGTCTCCAACTCTAGCTAACGCTAGACTAGATGATGACAGTAGTGTTAGAATGCAGTTGCCAGTTGGCTAGTTGCATGTGAATCAGTGAGAGTGAATGCTGATGCCGTTGCTAAATCCTATTAAGATTCACAGTAAGAAAATTACACATTTAACGTAATTTTGTGTACGTGGGTGCGGTACATAAGCTTGTCTCCAACTCTAGCTAACGCTAGACTAGATGATGACGGTAGTGTTAGAATGCAGTTGCCTGCTGGCTAGTTGCATGTGAATCAGTGAGAGTGAATGCTGATGCTGTTGCAAGGATGGTGCCAAGAAATTAGGAAAATAACATTTACAGACCTAAAGTTTTAGCTTCAAACTATTTATTTAATTTTTTGAGTGTAGTATAAGGTTAAAATTATAAATGAAAAGATAAAAAGTCAAAAAAAATAAAAAATAGTATAAATTTACAGGTATATTCATAATATATCTCTTATTATTAAGGAGCGGTGGTGTCCTGTAACCATCCTGTCCTTGCATTCTGACAAGTCAAAATTTATCTGTTGGATACTTTATCAATATCCAACAATAACGACTAGTCTATTACCTCCACATAAAACCCAACGACTTTATAAAACCCTGCCAATAATCTTCCGTTGATTTCTCTGAGAATTCACTGCGACTCCCTTCAGTTTTGAAACAACCCTCAACTAACAATTTAAAAAATAAAAAGATAGGGTTGTCCTTGAACCTTAATTTAAATGTCGTGCTACTTGTTCTGTGTCGTCACCTTCAGAAAGTCCATTATAACAAGAAGCTAGCTGGTAGGTCAGGCTTTCACCTTGCGGAACATCCAAAGTCCAAAGATCGATTCAGCAAAAAGTACAGAGAAGGAGAATGGGGTTGGCGGAAGAAGCTCACAACGTCAAGGTTTTGGGATCAGGCGAGAGGATCATTGTTCTTGCTCATGGTTTTGGCACCGACCAATCCGTGTGGAAACACCTCGTACCTCATATCGTCAACGATTTTAAGGTCATTCTTTACGACAACATGGGCGCCGGTACCACTAACCCTGAATACTTCGATTTTGAACGCTACTCCACGCTCGAAGGCTATGCTTACGATCTACTTGCCATCTTGGAAGAGCTTCGAGTTGATTCCTGCATCTTTGTTGGCCATTCTGTTTCCGCTATGGTTGGTGCTATTGCTTCAATTACTCGCCCTGATCTCTTTGCAAAGATCATCATGATCTCCGGTTCTCCTAGGTAACATATATTTGATCTGTTTAGTGCTTATCTTCAGTAATAAATAATTAATTCAGAGTTCAATTAGCCCCAGAAATAAAAAATGGTAACCGTTGTGGATTTTTTCTTTGGGGAAGGTATTTGAACGACGTGGATTACTACGGAGGATTTGAGCAAGAAGATCTAGACCAATTGTTCGATGCTATGAGTGCCAATTACAAAGCATGGTGTTCAGGCTTTGCTCCATTAGCTGTGGGAGGGGACATGGACTCGGTGGCTGTGCAAGAGTTTAGTCGAACCTTGTTCAATATGAGGCCAGACATAGCTTTAAGCGTGGCCAGGATCATATTTCAAAGCGATATGAGGCAAATTCTAGGCCTTGTAACAGTGCCATGCCATATCATACAGAGTATGAAGGACTTGGCCGTCCCGGTGGTAGTTTCCGAGTACCTCCACCAACACCTCGGCGGCGAGTCCATCGTGGAGGTCATGTCATCGGACGGTCATTTGCCGCAGTTAAGTTCCCCGGATACCGTCATTCCGGTGCTGCTCAGGCACATCCGGCACGATATTGAGGCGTAAGCGTAACTGCAAATGGTGACTTTTTTAGTACGAGTATGAGCTTTAAAAAATGTAATCAGCGTGTCAGCGTAGGCTTCGTAAAATACGTGGGCAATAATTGATTTTTCTCAACTGCGTATATATGCCACTATGGCTCTTTGCTGTATGTGATTTATTTTTAATCATGGTTGGTAGAAAGACTCCATCGTCATGAGAATCAAAACGTTGTCTTTGTGCTCATATGCTATGTAATAATGGGGAGATAAGTACTTGTGTCATGTATAATTGGTGAACCAAAATGTGAAAGAAAAGAAATGCTCATTTATTTGACAAGGTCAACAGTTGTGCTTTTAAAGATTCATAACATTGTAACATATCACTTTCAAGTTATTCTTCCCTTTGATTTCGTTATCTTCAAGCATCCAACAAAATTCAAAATCTTATCCTGCAATTATATTAGTTATATATAAGAAAAGTCATCAATCTTCTACTAAAGTACAACTTAGTGATAAAAAAATATTTAGACGACATTAGCTATGAAATATATATATTTTTTATCTGAATATGAAATAAATTAACTGTTAATATATACATATTGCATTCAATAAGGTTATGAAAAACCAAATAACTTCAGAAAATTTATCCTGTTAATTCGCCAACTTTCTTGTGTGGTTTTTATTCATGCATTTTATATGAAATTAATTATAATCATGACCCCATTTTTCAAATTTTCTGCAATAACAAACAATTTTATCACATGAATCCTACTAAAATCTCCTAAAATAAGGGAGTAGTGTTATAGATGCCATTTTATCCAAGTATATTAATATTAAAACAGTATTTAATATTTAATAACTCTCTCTGGATTCTTTGCTCCCATGCTAATTTATCCTTTCCTTAGTTACGTGCGTGTCCTTCTGGAATCAAGGATGCGAGCATTGCTTCGAGTTCAGGCGTATTATGTGTTTATGGTTTTATTTTATTTTATTTTTATATGAAGATAGCATCCTCTCATAAGTTTTTTACCTGTATATTTTGATAAATTAAGAAAAGCACCCATTTAATAAAGCTTACAGAAAATTTCATAGAAAAGTTTGGACTGGCAAGTAGTAACATGGTCCGCATTCGAACTTTGGGCCCATCTTAATCCGATCCAGTATTTTGAGAGACGGAAGGAGGACGGGACCAGATAGGGGTGCTTTTGCCACACGTGTCTGTTCACACATTCTGCACGTCATTCCAAAACATCGTCCCTTTTTTGCTCTCCTTCATCATCTCTAAACCACCACATTCTCCAATATACCCCTTTCCGTTTCATCTAGTAATTATTTTTTCTGTCAAAAAACTGAGCCCGTTGAAAATTGGAAACATACCAAGGCGAAACACAACCTTCTGATCTGTGCAACTCAGCTCGGTTCTCTTCTCTTCACCCATGGCTCCTGCTATCTCCGAGCGAGTTGAGCTGGCCAGGCTCTGTAGCTCCAAGGACTGGTCCAAAGCCATTCGAATTCTAGATTCGCTAGTTTCTCAGTCTGGTGCAATCCAAGATATCTGGTGTGTATCGAACTCCTCCTTGGCTCCATTTCTTCTTTCATTTCTTTCCGTTTTCGATCTTCGTTTTTTGTGATTAATTCTTATAGAGCTGCACGCTGATATGATGTGCACTTTTAATTTGAATGTTGCTTTCAGCAACAGAGCCTTTTGTTATTGTCAATTAGAGCTGCATAAACACGTGATTAAGGATTGTGACAGAGCGCTTCAGATGGACCCGGCACTTCTTCAAGCTTACATTCTCAAGGGTATCTACTCCAATCTAATTCAACACTTCTGAATTCTTTTAACTGTTTGTAACTATCCTCTATGTAGCCAATTGACGCCACTCTTGCCTGGTTCTGTTGTTTATTTTACCATTTGAAATTAGCCTAGTTTTCTGGACATGAAAGTAGCCTGTAATAGATTTTCCAAATATACTATTCTTCGGAACTTTACTCTTTCACTATTCGCTTTATCTCGATGTTTCTTGCTATGCTGATGGACAAGTTTTACGGGCAAATGATTAATTAGTTATACCTCTCAAGCCAATGCAGCACCAGGGGAAAATCGTTTAAGTTCACTTTAGAATATAAGTGATCGATGAATGATGATCATGTTGGAACTTGGAATTATCTTATAAAGGATTCCTCATACTGTATCATGCAGACAGATGTGTTATCTTTTGAACTTATGCCGATATTTTTTTTTGTCATCTAGGTCATGCACTTTCTGCTTTGGGAAGGAAAGAGGATGCTCTATTGGTCTGGGAGCAAGGCTATGACCATGCTCTGCATCAGTCTGCAGACTTGAAGCAGTTGCTGGAGCTCGAGAAGCTTTTGACAATAGCAAAACAAGGCAACAATGTAATCCATGATACCCATGGATCGTCTGCACCCCAATCTGAATCAGATTCTCTTAGCAATGGAAACTCGAGTGAGACTTACAAGAATCACGATAGACTGAGTGCTGGGGCTGAATTATGTGGTAAAGAAAATGACAAATCTGAGGTCCTGCTGCACTCTACCGACGAACTTGTCTCAAGAAATGATTTTAACAACGAAGAAAGAGAACCTAATAAATTTCATGGACAAGTGAATGAAAATCCCGATGTCATTGATAAATTGAGTTATCATTCTGAGTCATGTAATGACTCGAGCGACACTTCAGAATCATGTGATAAAGCATCTATAAACAGTAGTGACTCAATTGATATTGCTGAAATTATTGGAAAATCAAGTAATAAGTTTAATTTCTCTAGTGAAAGAAGTCATGAATCCAGAAAAAATAAGAAATTCTGTGTTGCTCGGATTTCAAAGACAAAGTCCATAAGCGTTGATTTTCGACTCTCAAGGGGTATAGCAGAGGTTTGTTTGTTATGCTTTTAGACAGTTTCTGTATGTGTTTTTTTTCTTTTTTTCTGTGTTTAATAGCTTATATTTTGTTTAACATTGTGATTTTGCAGGTCAATGAAGGAAAATATGCTCATGCCATATCCATTTTTGACCAGGTACAATTTTGTGCTCCCTAATGATCCTTATGGTTTATTCCTTTCAAGACTTCTTTTTTTTTTTTTAATCTTGACATGTTTTTCTTTATTATGGAATAAAAAACTGTTCCCTTTCTCCATCTGTCCATCGTATGCTCAGGTACTGAAAGAGGATCCTGCATATCCCGAGGCACTGATAGGAAGAGGGACAGCATATGCATTCCAGCGAGAACTTGATTCTGCTATAACTGATTTTACAAAGGTATTCAAATGAGCAATATCTGACATTTGTACAGAAATATGAGAATTCCATCTTTTTTAAGCGGTTTACATGTTATATATCTTAGGCTATAGAATACAATGCATCGGCTGGAGAGGCATGGAAAAGGAGAGGTCAGGCTCGCGCAGCTTTGGGGGAGTTTGTTGAGGTGAGGATGGCTAACCCTAATTCTTAGATAGTGTTGATTTAACGTGTTCAATTTTAATGATTATGCCTTGACAGTCTTGCACAAATAACATTCTATGCATGCGATAACCCTTTTTCTTTTTTATATTTTGGGCTCTTAATCTGGATATCAGGCTATTGAAGACTTGACTAAGGCATTAGAGTTTGAACCCAACTCGGCAGATATTTTACATGAGAGAGGTAGTCTTTTGTCATTTTATCATTTAGAGAACTTATTTATCCTGGAATAAGTCAGTTATACCTCTCTTTCTCTCACACACACATGTACAAAAACATCCACATGCTCTTTTGTCCAAAAGGACATATGATGATGACCATAACCAAACTTGTTATTCCCCATGATTATTCGTACCTTTGCATGGTCTCTGTGGTTTGAATTCATAATACTGATATTATGCTTGTTACTGTGGACTGATATATGTATGTTGCGGTAAATCCTAGAAGTTCTATAAAGGAACTAGATGAGTTTTATTTGGAGTAAATGTGTGGTCTTAGCATTTATATTATCCTATTTTTGAATGTATGCCCACATTTTAGTCTGGCGGGACCTTTTTAATTCTTCATGCTCTGAGTTTCGGGAACTATTCTAATTCATTTCCTCTCTCAATTCCCCTCCCCTTTCTTCATTTTTCTATTGTTCCTTTCTGTAAATTTACCATGTGCGTGTCCTTAGTTTTCCATTAAGGTTTCAAGTTTAGCGAGCTTGATGCATACAGTGATAGCAGATATTAATTCTTTGTTATAGTAGCTAGTCATATATCTGTATAAAGTATATATATTTCATACAATTCAATGCAGGAATTGTGAATTTCAAGTTTAAGGAGTTTGATGCTGCTGTTGAAGACCTCTCAGCTTGTGTGAAGTTAGATATGGATAATAAATCTGCTTACACATATTTGGTGGGTCTTGACATTTGAAATCTCTTTGAAGAAGGGCTTTGACGTTGTTTTCTGCTCCTTACATGGAAAAGTGTCTTAATTTTCTTTTTTCACTGAGAAAAAGTAATCTTGTACAGGGTTTAGCATTCTCTTCAATTGGTGAATATAAAAAAGCTGAGGAGGCACATCTTAAATCACTTCAACTTGACAGAAATTTCCTTGAACCATGGGCACATCTGATTCAGGTATGTGTCTGCTATATTCTGCTAGAGTACATATGTTATAGAAATGAATATCACATCTAAAACTTTGCGACAAGATGGAAGGTGGAAGCCCAATTCTGACAAAACAGAATCATGTTCAAAAATATTAATTTCTGAATTAAAATGGGAGCAGTTGTATGCTTTTTGGGATCTTGTGACGATAATGTTTTTCTATTCCACTTACTTGCATGCCACCTTAGCCCTGTTTCACTTATTCAGTTTTAATTGAAGTAACCATTTCCTAGCAGATTATTTCATGTCTATAGCATTTTTTTTTTTAATTTGTTATAGGCTGATAGGTATTGAGTATGATGAATATTTTGTGTTTGGTGATTTTAACCAATAATCTTGGTTTGGATTGTGATTTTTGGTAGTTCTATCAAGATTTAGCAAAGCCTACAAAGGCTCAGGAATGTCTTTCACAGGTGCTGCAAATTGATGGGAGGTAATTGCTATGAGCTTCCATATTCTTATTATCTACACTTTCTGCTTTCTCACACGTAATTTGCATTGAGGTTGTTGACTTTATCTGGGTCTGGTGGCTTTTGAGTTTTGATGGTAGGTTTGCAAGAGCTTATCATTTGCGCGGTCTGTTGTTCCATGCAATGGGAGAGCACAGGTACCAATACAACGATAATATATTGATTATTTATTTGAGCACTATTTCATAATTGCTGAAGGAAATTAAATTTGAGCATTATGCTGGTTGAAATAGGACCATGTTGGGAAGGTCAAGGTGGTTTCTTACTTGGAAATTTTGGCGGTCAATACAAGAATAGTTATTGGGAAACTAAGAGTACTTTAAGGTGACATGTGGGTTGTGAGTGTTCCTGGTGACATCTAGCAGTGGGTCTAAAGTATAGATACAACCATTTTGGTTTGCAATCTAGGAATTTAGAGATAAAAGTTATTAATGAATGATTAAGTGGTGGGGAGACTGGTGAATAGTTGCTAGCTTTGCATCTATAATAGCTTCCACAAATCCATGTACATTGCTTTCAAAGCTTTTATACTGGCAGCCAGTTTTTAAATGTTCTCATTTAAAACTCTATGTTCCACTACTTGGTTTTGTCTTGATTCAAATGGGATTTGATTGAGACAGGAAGGCTATTAAGGATTTGACAACAGGCTTGAGCATTGACAGTGCCAACATTGAAAGTTTATATTTACGAGCTTCTTGCTACCATGCCATTGGACAATACAAGGAGGCGGTAATAATTTAACTTTTCTTCTTTTTCAGAAAAAAGTCTTGCTTCCATCTTTCAGGCTAAAACTTTATTTTATGGTCACAGGTCAAGGATTATGATGCTGCCCTGGATTTAGAATTAGACTCAATGGAAAAATTTGTCCTCCAGTGCCTTGCATTTTATCAGGTTTGGTTTATCTGGTAGACTGGTAACTTATTATTGTTCTACTTGTAAAAGTGGAATAAGCAAACATCCTTTACAGTGAGAAAATCTGATGAAGTTCCAAAGATGTTATTAAATTAGACCATTAAAGCTAGAGAGAGAGGTTATAGCATAATAAACTACAAACCGAGAATATATAAAGTGAACTTGCAATTTCTGTTGTTGCATGTTTCAGATAGTGTTCTTTTTTAGTTTGGGCTCCTGTTATTGTTAACTTGTCATGTCTTCCCACATTGGGACACGCTTATTGGACCTGCCTTCACCTAAATATATTGATTAATTGTATACATTCTATTGGGATATAATGAAATTCTACTGGTGGGATTTGTTTGTTAATTTTGCAAATGGTAGCTAATATGATCCTTGTTAAGTTTCACTTGTTTGGCTAGTAGTTTTATGACATGGTTTAACAGAATTTCTTCTTTGGCAGAAAGAGATTGCTCTGTACACAGCCTCAAAGCTTAACAGCGAATTTTGCTGGTATGATATTGATGGGGATATTGATCCACTATTTAAGGTAAAAGCTATAGAAGTTGTTCCACCTTTTATTGCTACTTCTCTCTATCTCTCTCTCTCGCTATGGAGAAAAATAAGTGTGAGAGGATAAGCAGCCTAGTTCATTCCCTTTGCTTCGTGGGTCTAAAGCAGTGTAGTCTTTCCTGGGCCAAATCAAGGATTTGGAGCTTATAAATCCATTATTTGTTTTAGTAAATATGAATAGAAAGATAGATCCATCCATCTGTTCTATCCATTTTAGATTTTCATATCTAAAAATGAATCTATTTCATTCAACGTTTGATTCAAAGAACTCTGCTTAGTCCCCCTGCTCATGAAACGGCAGAAGGTCTGTAGTATCCAAAGCACTGGAGTAGTCCAGTAGCCGTGAAGGGGCCTAGAAGTACCTACTACTACACCACACTGTAATTGGCTTTGGCCTCTTGTCATTCTCTATGTGGTTTCAAAAGTTTCATCAGGGTGACAACAAGCAGGGAAGAGATTGAACATGAGAATAAGAATACTTTTTTCTGTTTTGATCATTTTGATAGAGAGGGATGAAGAAAGTGGACAAAACAGAGTCACATTTCCCAGTGGAAAATATGGGTTCCTTCTTTTACATTTGTCATCATCAGAAAAAGAATCATATTTAAAACATTCCTAACCCACCAATCCCTTCCTTTATAGACCTGTGTATTGTAAGTGATGTGAACCTGCCTGGAGTGACTCTCTGATAGAGGCAAGTGAAGTTGGTGAGCCATATGATGGGCAACTATTTCCTGTGGTTCGGAAAGGACTAAACTGTTTTTCTAGTATTCCCTTTTGGGGTGGACCTTTCACTCCATTTTATTATATGCCCTTAGCAAAAAGAATGTTAATTGATACACCTAGGACATGGATTTTATATGAACCAATGGGTTGTGACGAGTCATCACTAGATTTTTTCTTAAGAAGTTATTTCCACATCATAGCCGAGTCTAGTCAACTTATAGATTGCTCAGTTTCTTTGTGATCATCCTTATAAAGTAGTGTGACGGGGATGAAAGGAGTGAGAAAATTAAGGTTTTCCAAATTGTATCTTAGAGTAGGTTAGCATTGATTTAGAACATCCTTCAGAATTGGACCTCAATATGTATTCATTTGGTAATTCAAAGTTTTTCTTTTAGTAGTTTTTGCTGGTTTCATGGAGGTTTCTAACAAGGGGAAGCAGTGCCAGTGAGAAAAATTTTTTTAGAAGAAAGAAGATACATATATATATTTGGAAAAAAAAAAATTATGAGTCATACAAATAGCTTTGCTAGGCTGGGGAGAAAATATATTAAGTTTGGAACGCTTGTGTAAGGAAATATATATTAGGTTTTGATATCATTCTGGGTTTTAAAAGAATTCAAAATTTTGATGTTTGTATGTGTTTTGTAAATTATAATGTTTCAGTTCTCATCTTTATGACATTTATTTTATTTGTCTGTACATAATTTTCAGGAGTACTGGTGCAAGAGGTTGCACCCTAAGAATGTATGTGAAAAAGTCTACAGGCAACCTCCTTTGCGTGAGTCTTTGAGAAAAGGAAAACTTAAAAAGCTGGAATTTACAGTTACAAAGCAGAAGGCTGCTCTTATACAGGCTGCTGATTCCATTGGAAAGAAAATTCAGTATGATTGTCCTGGTTTCCTACCTAATAGACGTCAGGTAGTCTTGTTATCTTTGTTGTTGTCTTCAACTTTTGTGCCTTACTATTCTGTATTCCTTATATTTTCCTTTTGTTTCCAGTAAATACTTTTTCTTTTTCTTTTCTTGAGGACCACTTTTGTTTAGTTAAGTTCCTCCTTTCTAATAGATTTGCATCTTCTTAATTAGTCAAAAAATGGAAAAAGGAAAAAAGTTTTATCCTCAGGCTCTACTGAAAAGAAAAATCAAAAACCGCAATATGCTTTATTTCTTGAGCTTGATTATTATGTTAATGCAGTCTTAATAGTTTGGGAATTTATTTTTCTTACTAATTTTTATGTTCAACAACTTAAAGCCATTAGCGCCCAATTTTTTCAAATATTGTTGTTAATTCTCTTCTTATGTCTGATATATTTCTATACTTTAATCTCTCTATATGTGTATGTTAATATTTCCTTATTTATCAGCATCGAATGGCAGGATTTGCTGCTATTGAAATTGCTCAAAAGGTCTCAAGGGCTTGGCGTTCCCTGCAAGTAGAATGGAAGTATTCAAATAAAAGCAACTCAAAGAATGGCAAAAGGGCCAGGAGAAGGGACAGAATTAATATGGCCAGTCAGAATAGAGGTGGCGCAGGTTGTAGCACCAGCAGTACCTCAGAAACATCCTCTTCATATGGTGTTACAGATGATAGATCATCCAGCCGGTCCATGTCATGGCACGATCTTTATTCATTGGCTGTTAGATGGAGACAGATTTCTGAGCCTTGTGACCCTGTTGTGTGGGTTAACAAGCTAAGGTATTCCATCTTTGTAAAGTAATTTAGTAAACCTTATAATTTGTCAGAACACCTGCATTTTGTCGTTCACGCATTTTATGCCTTGATACTTGTTCCTTTGGATCATTAATATCCTTAAATTCTCATTATCTCCATTCATGCGGATGGTCTCTATAATTAATTTAATTGTTGATTGTGCTATAAAATCTCATATTCCCAGAGGCATGACAGAGCTCTGTGTGCCATATGGTTGACTTAGCTTAGTGAAATTCTGAGCATATCAAAGTCTCAGCTTTCTTGGTTTTGGTGGTACAAGCAACATTCTTTCCCTTTTTTTTTTGAATTCACATTAATAACTTCAATTATATTTTTCAATATGAGACGATAGTTGCAAAGTCTATGGATAGTGGGTGAAGATGATACAAGTAGATTTACACTTAAAGTAATTAACGTAAGATTAATCTTTAAAATAAGTCAACAAACATACATGCAGTGTTGATGCTTGAAACTAGGTTATTCTTTAGCTGTCTGATTTTGATGAAGTTTACTTTTCATGAGCTCCTTTTTCTTTTGAAGTCTGTATTTTTATAAGTTAATGATGTTCTGCTTTTCATCTTTTCCCTTTTCCAGACACCAGAGTAGATTAATTGATTCTTAGACAAAGCCTTGTCTCTCCTTTTATAAAACAATAATCAATTGACTGAAACTTATCTGATAATATCTTTTGGCTACATTTGCAACGTTGTTTGGTTTTTCTGAAATTGAATTATCCAATTGTTGAAAGTTCATGTTCTTTCATGCTAAATTATATACTGTCATGTTGTGAAAATAGGATTAGGTTGGTTTAGGTATTATTTTTTCTGTTCTTGGTTTCTAGATTCTTGGGATATATTTGGTATGTACCTCCATTTCTTCCTCAGATACTCACTTGAGAGTTGAATCAAATTCAGATATTATGGATTTTAAACATGCATTGGTTTCTTTGCACTGCAGTGAGGAATTTAATTCTGGATTTGGTTCTCACACACCTTTGATTCTTGGACAAGCCAAGGTTGTCCGTTACTATCCTCATTATGAAAGGTAAAGAAACCTATCTAGATTTTGTATTGGCAGAATGATTGGGGAAGTGCTCATTTTTATTTGACTTTTTTAATGCCACAGGACATTAGAAGTTGCTAAGACTGTCATAAAAGAAAGATTGTATGTCTACAGCAAGACTGATGACATCATTTATCTTTCCAAAGATGGAAAGTTAGAAGATGTGAGTGATTTAATTGTTGATAGATCTTTTAAATTTCCGCTAAAATTTGTCACTGTAAAATTTTTTTGCAACATGCGTTCATCATGATTTATAATCCTGGAATTTATGGCTTTTGAAAAGTTATACTTTTGCAAGTCGGCTTAGCAATATATGCATTTCTCCTTTTTATATATTGCTTAATTTGCAGTAGCAAGCTTGTTAGAACTGGACTATAGGGACACATAGTGCATGTCAGGAGACTCAAGATGTTATAGCAAAATCGGTAGATTTAGGTTAATATGCATCTAATATAGGAAGTTGACATTGCAAATTGCAAACTAGGCATTTCTTATGTTTGAAGTCAGGTAGATTTTGAAACTTATAATCTGTAATTTCATGTAAGCGGCTGTACTTTTTGAACGACTGATGAAAGAGCGCATCCTATCTAAAAAATCAAAAGCTCAAGGATTTTAAATTCTTCCAATGAAGTTATTGATGAAAAATAGTGCGAAAACACAAACAATTTTCAACAGTGGTCTCCCCTAAAACTTACGTTTTCTTTTTTAATTGATTTATTGTGATCAGTGATATACTTTCATTAAAGTAGAAACTTAATGTTTGATGTGCAGATCATGCATGCAAAATCATGCTCTGATCTTTATAAGGTTGTTGGTGAGGACTTCTGGGTCGCTAGTTGGTGCAACAGTACTGCATTTGAGGGGTAAGTGTACACAGTTACAATAGTCTTGGGGGTTTTGTTATTTGTTGGAAAGCTCACTCTCTGATTGTTACTGATTTTCAGGAAGCAGCTTGAAGGGACAAGGATAACCCTCGTGAAAATGTAAGAATCAAGCTTTCTTGTGAAACTGCAAGCTGTTCCTTTCCCATTTGCCCTCTTTACTGCTGTAATTTACTTTTTATATGCATGTAGTAAGGAATTAATTAGTTTTGTTATTTTTATCCCAGGGGGGAACGTGGATTTGACTTTGCAATTAGAACTCCTTGTACACCTGCTAGATGGGAAGATTTCGATGCTGAAATGGCAATGGCATGGGAAGTATGTTACTCAATTTACCAAACAGTTTTTATATATTAATTAACTAATAGACATATTTCATAGATGGCCACTTTATTCGGTTTGTCTCTAAATGAATAAATGTCTCTTCAATCTTCTGCATGTTCACCAATGATGTCACTTGCTGCTTTTTTGATTCAAGCATGATTAACGCTTCCACAGGAATTGTCATCTTTAGAAATACACTAACAGTATACGTTATTCTTCCTTGAGTTTTATCTGAAGACATGCTTGTTTAGCTTTTCGTAATTCAAGTTGACAAACGAATTGTGGCATTTACTTGTATCTATCTTGGCACTGTTAGGCTGTCTGCAATGCATACTGTGGTGAAAATTATGGGTCTACTGATTTCAATGTTCTTGAAAACGTGAGAGATGCAATTTTAAGGATGACATATTACTGGTATGACATTATAAAAGACTATAAACTATCTTTCTGATGTTTGAACTTCGCAGTCATTTCTGTAAATCTAAGTGCTACCTGTTTTTCAGGTATAACTTTATGCCACTATCTAGAGGAACTGCTGCAGTTGGATTTATAGTTATGCTGGGCTTGTTACTCGCTGCCAACATGGAGTTCACGGGAAACATCCCAAAAGGTTTACAGGTCGATTGGGAAGCCATTTTGAATTCAGATCCTGACTCCTTTGTGGATTCGGTTAAAAGTTGGCTGTACCCATCTCTCAAGGTGACGACCTCGTGGAAAGACTATGCAGATGTTGCATCAACTTTTGCAACAACAGGATCAGTTGTCGGCGCTCTGAGCTTCTCTGATGAATGAGCTCCTCAAAACAATAAACTGGTGAATTACCTTCTGACTAATTTAATTCTCCATTTTTTTTGATCCTTCAGTCTGAAAACCCACTTGTATTGTAGACTAAATATACTAGTTTATAATTATAATTCAAGATATGCAAAGGCTTGACTACGAAATGTCTGTCACGTGCATCTCAAGACAAAGAATGGTTCATTGTCATTGCGCTGCCGAAGTTAATTCAATGTATTGGTCTGAATTTTGTAGGCCACGGTAATTGCATCATAATTGTGTTGCTGATGGCGTACAAAATCTGATGGGAATATATAGCAAACCGGTGAAAGTAACGAACGTTGCTGTCCGTCTGCCAAGTTGTGGGTCAATATTATTCCTGTTGAAGCTGTATCAAGGAGCCCCTTTTGTGGTTGGTGCTCTCTACCTTCATGGTCTTGTTTGTTGCGTAATATGTGTTTGTGATGTACAATAACGTAACTTAGCCATTGGTTGATAAAATTGCTCTCTCTTTTTTCCAACAATCGTTGCTTGGAAGTTGGAACCCCCAACCGAATATGGGGGTTTGAAAAGGATGAACATGCAGTGGACATTAGCGTTCAGTTTGGAACGAGTTTCCAAGTAAAAGCTATTAGAAACAAGAACCTTGATTTGAAAATGGATAGGGTAATATAGATGGAGGAGATGAAAGGCACAAGTCATAATCTAGTTAAAATGTTCATTTGCATGGATCTGGTCCCCTCCACTGGCCTTTGCATTAAAAACTCGTCGAGTTCGTGACTGAGTCATCCAATATCGTTCTCAAATGGTGACTAGGGAATATTATACAAGAGAAGCACAAGCGGGGTGGTCTCATTAAAATAAGGCTATCCCAGACAATCTAATATGAAAATAGTGCTATACGGTGTGAGAATTAATTAGGCTTAAAATTGGACTTTCCTTTTGTCAACGTATTTAAAGCCGTGATTTGGAGAAGTTCCATGATATTAGTTCCATAATAATTGGCATTTCTCTCTATGTTATAGGCATTGATGAAGAAGATGCATGTCTTAGACTCTTTAGTTCAGTTTATCACTCGGCGTGCACAACATAGATTTATGGGCACGTGGTCTGGGACTTTGGCAGCTCAGTCATTCAAGGAAACCCTTTTGAGTTTCAAGTCAAACTCTTTAACCCCAACGAATCACTGGGAGCTTTTTATATGGTTATTCTGCGAAGACAATAGAAGATTGTGACAGATAGACTAGGAGTAAATTAACTCAGTCTCGCCTGGATGTTTGGATTATGAATTCTCGAATTGAAGAACTTCCCTGGCTGACAACAAAGGTCGTAAGTATTGGGCCATGATTCTATTTTGTAGAAAACGATAACAATTGGGCCCAATTTCTTTAACTTTGGGCTAGTTATTGAAAAGCCCAATCGTTAGATCGGATCCTAACTACCACATATCAGATACTGATCCTCAGAGAAGCTTAAATTCGTTCTAGGCTGTCCATATCGATGCAGTTGAATATTGACTCTGATGTGAGTGCCGCTTGGAGAATGTACCTTATCGGCCAATAATTGTAAAGGAAAGTCGTAATAAGAATGAAAATTACAATGATACAGTTATACTGGCTTGAACAACTTTACATTTTACAGCTTCTCACTAATACGACCACTTAGACAGGTATCGTGGGCCCCTAGGATGTTGTTCTCCTTATCCTACTTCTTCATCCAAACTGTTAGTCTATTTATTGCTTAACTACTTGTTTTTATGTTCTGTCCTATCACTTTTATTTGAGATTTTAGCTTTAAAAGGTAAAAATAACCGCAGAAACAAAAATTGAGCTATTCTGTTTTTTAAATTTAACTAAATTTGTAAAGATTTTAACAGAATCTACCAAAAACTAAATTCTACAGTGCGACGGTTGTGTAATAACTAACGTGCAAGAAGCTTTCCTTACAAAGAGAAACAATTTACCAATAAGAAAACCACACAAAGTTAAACAAGAAAATCTGGGGTAGAAGGCACGGTAGCGAAAGCCTCCTGGCATGGGGTCCGCAAGTTGGCGGTGGCTGGTTGTGTTGCTAAAGTTACTAGCCCCATTCTATATCTCTAAATTATTGCCGGATATTCTCTCGTGGCGTGTAGTGATTGGTCCATCATCCTGGTTGTGCCCCAGCTCAGAAATCCAGCTGTAGTGATGCTTGGCCCGTATAACACCAAATTAGAAGAAGCAGAGAAACCACAAGGAGTTAACGACTAACAAAGCCACAACCAAATAGGGTTAGCCGACGTGTCAGATGCCTCCCCTTAATCAAGTTTCTGATATCACATGCACCTAATAGGCTAATCGGGCCCATGACAGTCTGTATGAGACGCCACGCCACAGTAATCTTTGTTTGATTCTAGTAGGTGGGCCCCGAAAAGACAACTCTTCTGTACGTTTTTTTTTTAAAAAAAAACGTTGATCCAACGGCTACTGGTGGCCCATCTGACTGGGGACCCACTTTACATCGGCGGTCAAGATGAAGCGGCATTCATCCGTTTGGTTCTGATATTGCGTACGTAACTACACAAAAGCTGGCTCTATATAAACACTTCTGCTACTATTTTGCTCCTCGTCTCCCTCACTAGCAAAGCAAATGGATAGGAACGGTGTGCTCTCTCTCGCATTGATCTGCATTATAGTCGCCGGCGTCGGAGGCCAGTCTCCGGCAGCTGCACCGTCCAAATCATCAGCAACTCCTGCTGCCACAACACCCGCTGCATCACCAGCGGAAGCCCCTTCGAAACCAAAATCACCAGCGCCGGTTGCTTCTCCCAAATCAGCTCCTCCGACGTCATCTCCGAATCCAGCAACTCCAGTAGCATCTCCAAAGCCGGCAACACCAGCTTCATCTCCGAAGCCAGCATCACCTGCTTCATCTCCATCTAAAGCTGAGTCTCCAGCTCCAGCGGCAAAATCTCCGGCGGTGACACCAGTGAGCTCACCACCGGCACAAGTTCCGGTGAGCTCTCCACCTACTCCAGTTCCGGTGAGTTCTCCACCTGTTCCAGTTCCAGTGAGCTCTCCCCCTACGCCCGCTCCAACTACTGCTCCCGAAAGTGCTCCTCCCACACCTGTTGCTGAGGTTCCTGCCCCAGCTCCGAGCAAATCCAAGAAGAAGGGTAAGAAGCACAGTGCGCCGGCACCATCACCAGCGTTGCTTGGTCCCCCTGCACCACCGACCGGTGCTCCAGGAGCCAGTGAAGATGCTTCCTCTCCTGGCCCAGCGTCTGAGAACGATGAGGTACGTACATTGCGTTTAGGACTGTCTTTGCAAACAATGTACAATTGGATCTGGAACTTAGATAAGTGACTCGTCCGTTTCCATGCCCAAATGTAGTTTCATATTTCTTTACCCAAATCTAAAAGTCTTAGTGAACTCCAGCGTTCCCTAGTTCACTACCGTTCTTCACCATTGAAGCACCGTCGTGAGTGAACGAACACTCAAACATCCGAGCGCGTATTTTAGACGCTCCTCGATCTACTATTGGCAATAGATGTCCGTTGTACGTCTTTTGACAAGTGATGCCCTATGACATCATCGTAGGTACTTTATTGTGTGGCCACGCGCCACTGATAAGTGTGGTTTTGGTTAGTCCGGATTGACAGAGCCGCTTTTCCATGGCATGGTCTGGTCATGAAAATAGTTATATCTCCGTGTGACAAACTAATTATGTAATTTAATTTAATTGATTGATATCTTACTTTAATAATTTTGATCTGAAACAGTTGCCCTTTTACTTTATATTAATGCAGAGTGGAGCAGAAACCATCAGGTGCTTGAAGAAGGTGCTCGGATGCTTAGCATTGGGCTGGGCTACCCTTGTTTTGATCTTCTAGAGAGTCTCCATCATTGTTCTTGTTATCATATTCTTGTATCTTTTCATTTTTTCTTCTTCTTTGTTTTTGCCTTATTATGGGCTCACACTGAATTTATATTTATTTACATTGTTTTCTCCAAACTCCCCTTATTGCTATAATTACTAGATACTGTTATCATTGTTATTATTTTACTATTTTAGTGCTACTTTGACGTTTTCTCCAAACTCGCCTTATTGCTATAATTACTATATACTGTCATCATTGTTGTTATTTTACTATTTTAGTGCTACTTTGACGTCGGCGTTGAGTCTTGCACTACTTTCTGAGATTGCTTCCAGCTTTTGAAGCACTTCCAGGTTTAGTACTTACGAGAGTCTAGAGGAAACCCAATTTTTTTTTTTGGGGGAAATAAGAAGAATTATAAGTTTGGCTTTTATTACCTGATAAGGTTGATCAAAAAAATAGATGTAGGTGACAGAAGTTAGAGAGAAGCTAACTGAAAATTCATCTCAGTTTGCAGAATCAAATTAATGCGTTTGTTGGTGTAAATGCAAAAACCTCAAGGCTGCATAAACAGCTACCTTATTTACTTACGAAAGCTATTTGTATACAGATCATGTCAATACTAAATACACGGCTTTTACATTGGGACCGACTAATTAAGTTTATGGGCAACATGTCTTGGTCAATTCCTTTCATTTTCGTAAGTTTTCCTTGAGGTTTTTTTTTTTTTTTTTTGTGTATAAAATTAAACTACAATTTAACCAAATATATAGGTTTATGGGCTCCTGCCGGCTGCCCGTCTTAATCAACAATTCCTTTCTTTTTCATAAGTTTCTCTTATGATTGAAGGCTGGGATCTGGGATATCTTTGGACCGACACCATATAATGATACTTACATCTCTTAATTTTTTTTTAAAAAAAAAAACACGGATTTAATAGAAAACAGTACGCTGTCGGGAGTTCTCTTTTAGAAGAAAAAACAAGAATCTCTTCCCAATAGTACAATGTCATGGAAAAAAATCTAACAGAAGCGCCATATTATATATCTGAAGATCGCACCATTTAATAATATAATGTCATAAAGAGCTTATGTTAATTGTTTTTTTATAATTTGTTGGATCACAGAAAAGTGGACAACAAGCAACTTGAGGATTTTTTTCAATTTTTTATTCAAGGTAAAATTGTTGAGATCAAGAGGCATCTTTAAAAATTTGCTTGTTACACCTAACTTTATTCCGTATCTTTTTACTGTTAGATCTAACTCCAAATATTGAATGCATATATCTTTTAATTTCATAACATTGTTCTACAAATCTAGACGACCCAACCGACGCATTCATATATTTGAGTTGTAATAGTCTGCTCATTCTGATTGATAATTGGTAAAGTAAATAAATGTATCTCTGTTGCATCCCACAGAAGTCTTGTGCATATATACATCACAGATCCTCTCTCACATGTGCATGTGTGGTGACAAATGCCAGCAATTGTTGCCACATAGACTGAGACCACTTGAACAATGGCCTGCAGAGACAGCAGGAGTCACTGCTATTGGCCACTGCAAATCATTCATTCTGCTTTCACGGGTTACACGAGAAAACATACGTAGCATCGTGTGCAAGAGATCTGAATCGAAGTATTCACTTTCAGTCGTTCTCTCCTCCTCAAATACAATGGGGAAGTTCTCCGTACACGTTCTTTTCTTGATTAACGTTAGACACACTCTTATTTTTTTTTTTTATATATAAATAAGATGAAAATGTAAATTTTTAATATTAATTTTAAATATTCTAAAAAAACTAAATTTAATTTTAAGACGTAAAAACTAATATAAATATTAGATACCACATTATTATTATTATTAAGTCAAATTCTATTTTACTGCGCACCCTCAAAGTTTGGTTGAATATGCAGTGAATATTTAATAGATTCAACTGAATTTCACAGTTGTAAAAATTTACTAAGAAACGAATGGTATTTGTCTAATTAATGGAAACTTCACCCCCAAAAGAGAAAACTTTACCTGCATTGAAACTTGCTTGTGAAATATGAATTTTACCACGAATTAATTTATGGGTTGTGGGGTAATTCCATTTTACAGCCAAAAGCAAGCTCACAGTCTTTTTTTTTTCTTTACTTTACTGGATGCAGACATGGGGCAGGTGGGGAACAGAGGAAGAGGGCCTGCAAGATTTACTTTTATGTGTAGTGGCCCTAGTTATATATTTAAGTAGATCAATTTGATAGGTGCTTCATAACTTTTTTTCTTTTTCTTGTGAGTTCCACCAAACTCAATAAGCAATAGGCAGCTTCAAGAAACCGTTAGACGTTGGTTCTGGGAAATTGACAATAATATTGTGATCCGTGTCTAATCACAGTTTAAACTTAAAAAAATAGGAAACCACTTGTTCGAAACGCGCTTCACAATCAGAACAAGACAAGATTAAGGCAATTCTCCAGATTTTGCTCCCACGTTGAAGCTGGGCATTAAATTGCAAGGTGACAAGATCAGCCTCAAGATACTGCTAAAGTAAATTTATGAAGATTTCTCATTTAATTAGTCCCGTGAGTTGACAAGCTGTATTTATTTAGGTAAACTTTGCAGACTTAAATTATCCAAATAGCGCCATATTCTTTTACAAAGGTTGTTATTAGGAAAGTACTTATTTGAAACGCGCTTGTCGTTTACAAGTACTTATTTGCAGTGTTCTACAACCACCATGCCCACAATACCTATTCCCCATTCGTTGTTTTCGTAATGGCTCCTTGCTCTATGAAGCATAATTTTTCACTTTTCTTCAGTGCCTATGGCTATGGGCATTTCATGCCCGTCGCAAGCATCGACGCATTGATTACTTAGGCTCATTCAACTTGATACTCAAATTTTCATTACATTCACAATTATTCTTTCTCAAACTTTTTTCGGTGATTTCTCTTTGCGTGTACAATAATCTATTTGCTAAAACTAAGTCGCAAACTTTGGCTTTCTTAGTGATTCTTATGCTAGTAGTTCCTTAATCTGCACGCAAAAGTTGATGAAAATTCAACGAATAACTGGCCAAGATATTAATAACATATGTATTTAGTTAATTGATTTCGAATCAAACTGTAGTTTAACCGTGTAACAGAATAGGAAAAGAAATTGCAGTTTAACCTTATGGTGCCATATAGTACAATATTCACAAAGAAAGATCATACAAAAACTTTCTGTAACCCTATTAGTTTTATGGTGATATACTAGATATCATATGATGGCCGGCTTGATTTCTATGAACAAAAATCATATAGTTGGTCAACTGTGGTTCCATAAATTCTTCATGATTAGAATTTAAGCTACTAACAATAAACCGTCAAACAGCACCAACATAAAGATAGTTCATAATGGCTGAAGTTCTTGCTCAGGAACAACTGGCTTGTATAAATGCACCGCTTGTCTGTTTTTCCATATTAAGAATATTGAGAACGCCAATAATCCTAAAATCAATGTCACCAAAACAGCTAAAGCTACCACCAAATGATATTGCTGCCACCAAGTTCTGCGCCATTTTTGAAAAATGTGATTAATATGGAATAACCAACGAAAATATAGAGGTTCACCGAAAAACAAAAAGAAAACAAAGACACATCAAAGGTTATGTTCAGGGCTCATAGTATATATAGCCCCAGATATATAATTTCATTTACGTTTTGTCATGTACCAATGCATGCTTATTCACAAACAGTCAAATGTACTAAGGAATACACATGCGTAACTAAGAGAAGTTGGAAAACTCTTATTAAGAGAGCATGTTCAATTAGTTCATTATGTCATGCCCTATAACTATATAATAGAAGTGCTGCAATCGCCAAAACAAAAAAAAAAAAGTCTAACATAGGTAAGTTTCCAACACACAAGATTCAAAAAGGACAGGATGGATACCGTTCGGATGGAGACTCAACATTCCAACCAACCAACTTATAACTTCCAAATGTGATAGGAAGTTGCATGCGGTTTTCGGCTAGTCGGGAAATTATACTCTGTCATTTAGAATATTAGCATCAAATGGGCAGTCTTCATTCAAATGCAAATACACAAATGTCAACTTACCATGGCGGTTGTGTTAGAAATGTAATAAGCAGATTGGCCCGGGGTTATGGCCCATTCAGAGAGGGTACCATTGCTAAGAGAAGTAAAGTTCAATAAGTGAACCTGAGAAAATCCATCCAGAAGTGTTACTTTCCAGAAGTAATATGTAAGCTATGAAGGAAAGATTAACTGAAAATGTATAGTACTAATTAAACTTTGAGTTGCAACTTGGGATCAAAATATTACATTTTAGTAGACTATTTTCTAACCTGTGAAGCATTAACGTCTAACTCATGAGCTATGAGTTCAGCCAGTTCTGTCACGTGAGGCTTGATATCCAAGTAGCTGATATTAAATGAAATCACAATTGTTATTTGAGTTACTTGGAGTTTCCCTGCACGTTTAATTGGATAAAATACATCAATGTGCCTAAGAAGTAAGAAGAGTATAGTAGTTTCTAAAAAACGAAAAAAGGAAGAATGATCGAGTATGCTTAAGAAACAAGTAACATTGATTTTACAATCTAAAATCCATGTTAAACACAATTTCTCAACATATGTACAAATAATAATAATAACTTGTAATACTGAAGATCAATAATTTATAATACCCGGTTGTAAATTATGCGGCAACCCAGATGGAGCAACTGCAGGTTCTAATGTCTCAGTTGAATTTGCCTCAGCTGAATCTGGAGGCACTGATGGGGCACCAATTATGTGCAGTCTTTCCCATAACTCAGAACAATTAGTTTTCCAGAAGCCAATTTTTGTATGCTGACGGTCATACATTACAAGTGTGTTTCGGACAACGATACCTTTGCAAATAAACTTGGTATAAGAATGATCGCCAAAGTATTGCATAAGCTTATAACACTAAGTTCTCATGCAAGTATAAAGCATAAAATTGCAAAAAGAGTTACTCAAATCTCACAGTAAATAAGATACCTCCTAAAAGAGTGGTTGGATCCTTTCCGTTCTGAAAAATACCAAGACAGTATGCACCTCTCACTTTTGAATGCTTCATAAAAGATAACATAATGAAAATTTGGGGTTAGGAAATCAATCGGAAAATATTTGATAAATCATGCAGTAACACTAAACACCACAAAAGATACATTGTCTTATAGAACTAACCCTGAACAAGTAATTTTCAGGTGACAGTGGCAACTTCTGGCCATTTTCAAATACCATATCAACAACTGGAAAGCTTTTAGAAAGTTGAGAGACATCACTGAAAGTACACATAAATTCAATTGTTAGCTAAAATGCAACAGAAAAACGTGTGTGTTCAGTCTTCTTTAATGCTATAGACATACTTCCCAGCACCAGAAAAGCATATATCATTATAATTCGGATCTGGACCATGGATTTGCTTGAAAGACTTAAGTTCCTTCATAATCTGAAAATAAATGAATGCACAATCAGAGTCATTTTATTTTTAAAAAAATATGTAGCTAGCACTTCGAGATTAAAATATGATATGTATGGCCAAAAGGAAAAAAATAAATAAATAAATACTTCAAATCCAGATTTAGGAAACCAAGGAACTGAATATTAAAAGCATACGAGTTTATTTTGATAATTCGATTTAGAAAGGTTAATTTATATCAGAAGTGAACAGGATAAATGCTACATGGCATATCGCATTGAGAAAATTCGAGACTAAAAAATGCAACTTGCAACAACCTTACATCATAATAAATAACTTACAGCATCTTTAAACGCAAGAAATGCTGATTCTGGTAGGTATGCATAAGTTGTACCACTATCCAGAACAGTTCCATGTTTCCCATCAAAAACCTTTGGCTCTAGAGGCAGTCGTTTACCCGCAACGTGTATCTCCTTCAACTCGATATTGTAGTATGGACTGTCGGCATCCCGAAACTAGAGTAAATGCGTGAGATTAACCGAATGCATTTCTCATAAGAAAATGCACGACATCTCATATCCATAAGATAAGGAGTTCGCAATACACACCTACGCGCGGGATTTGAATTTGTGAACGCCATGTCTGACGGAGGAGATATACCACCGAGAACCATAGCGCCCCCACCAACATCCATTCCACCGTAGCATAATGAAAATGAATCGCCGATTACATTTTTCTCAACCAATTGATCCACAATACTGAGATCTCCACGGCCCAAACCCATGATGCCATCAGCATGCTGACTATAAAGATCACCAGTCTCAATGGTTTCACATCCGAAAACAGCATGCTGGGGGGTAATCTCACTTTGATTTCCAAAGGAAACGATGTCCTCACCAAGGACGCCACTGCTAGTACTCATCTCGGCGTACTGTCTCTCATACACACATTGCTTCCTTTCATCATCACAGTTGCAGTCCAATGAGCATTTAACTGGTTGATAGGTGCTTGACAAATCTGGGTTGAAACGAGGATCCTATTGAAGAGAAATTGACACAAAAATTCAGAGTTGAGATATATCACATATCAGAAAGAGTGCTTTAAGCACAAGTACAACAAATTAAAAGTAAAATCAATATTTTGCATCTATCTTATTCAAAAGAAAAATCGATAACATTTTGAGTCATACAGGAAAAGAAATGAGAGGCATAAGTAAACCTCTACATATCATTGATTTTGAATAATTACTTATAACTACCTAATTCACAAACCAAATTGTCCTATAACACCATAAGTAAGTCCCGTCATAATAATTACTCGTGGCATCTACAAACCGATAACAAACTTCTATACAAATACGATTCCGCTTTTCTATCCCACGAGTTAGAGTAAGAGAACTCATTGATCAGGTTATGAATAAAGAATTGAGTCTTAAAGTGAAACCTGGTGTCTGCCACACTGTTCGCAAGTAGAGCACGGGACATAAGTAACAGTACTCCCGGTATCAACGATGAGAGCAAACTTCTGCGGAGGAGTCCCGATCCAAAGCCGCGTAGTATAGTACCTTCAACATACATAATTCAGGGAATTTAACAGAAACACAGAGAATTCACCAAAATAAAGCAAGCTCTAAAAATTAAATATGTTTACCCATTTACGAGGAGATCGTCATAGAGTCCCATATGCGCGTTAGGTGGACGTCTGGAGTCAGATCCCCGCAGATGGCGACGAGATTTGAAAGAGGTGGTAGAAGAATTGAGAGCAGAGAGATATAGCGGCAATATCATGGCAGGGCGAACGCCATGTTGGAGATTCTGGTAGATTAAATTGTTGTAGCTATCAGCGGAGACACCGTCGGTGATCCTAGGACCGAATTGCACAAGGTATAAGATTAGAGAGATGACGGAGAGTAGTTGAGTCGATTCCCGCGCCATGAGTTAGTGGCTCGGATAAGTCAATAAAATCTGAGTTAGGCTCTGCACGATGGCGCAGATCGAACCGAACCGAGAGATTGGCGATGGAAGTGCTATCTATTGCATTGATTCAGAAATGAGAAAGTGAGGGAGGAAAGGAGGGAAGTCAAGTCAGCGCGTCCCTGGTATGCTCCAATTAACTAATTAATCGATTTTATTTATGTATCAGGAAAGGAAAGGATGTCCCTAATAAATGTTTTATTTATTCATGTAATTAATTTATTTTTGTTGGTAGAATGTAATTAATTTATTATAATAATACTCCTCCGTTTTAAAATAATTATTTTTAAGTTCTCACAGGAATTAAAAATATAATAAATAAATCAATAAATAATATAATTTTATCAAATTGTTTTATTTAATTTTTTAAAGAAATAGAATAATAAGTAAGTGAGAGAAAAATATATAGATGTTAATTAAATATTAAAGGCAAAAGTTAAAAAAATAATTAATATTGTATTAAAATAATAAATAAAATAATTATAATAAAATAATTTTTTTTTAAAAAAAATAAGTATTTTGAAATGAGGACTAGTAATATGCTAATTCATTAATTTATTAAACTTTCGATGCCTACAATGAATATTCAGGGTATACGATAATAAACTATTTACAAGTTTTCAAGGCCTAATAATACTTTAATGACATCGTTTAGAGGTTTGACTTAAGATAATAGAGTATTAGTCTGACATTGATGTCATAAGCGGCACAAAAGGGACACTTGTCAGTAAGATATTGGTTGATGTAGATAATGGATTTAACGGGTGGTTTGCGAACTTATTGAAAAATGTATACTACATTTTGTTATACGAGATAATTGAATCCAAACTTCTTAAATTGTCAAATATCACGCTTAATAACAAGATGAATTTACTAATGGAATTATAGTAACTAAAAGTGGGCGCCTCACAATTCATTTCCCCTTCTCTCTCTAAACCTACCTAGAATAATTTTTCTATTTTGGATTACCACCAAGAATAGTCTTCCAAACCATCGATACCAAGTCAGACTGAAAAAATGATACCACTCATGGCAAACAAATGCAATTCCTTGAAGTTTCTTTAAATTTTTAAAAAAGAAAAAACAAATTTGAAGTCTTCTATTTTATATTAAATGTTTAAATACTGTTTTCAAATTTAAAAACATATGTGTTAAATTTTGGCATGGTTTTTGATAAAAATACGTAAATGGGAAGAAATATCACATATCTCAATTTTAAGATTTTAATATTTCAAACCAGCGTGCTCTAGTAGTGGTGTATCCAACTTAATACGTAAAAGTGCTGCTCGGTACTGAAAATCCATACCTTCAGTTGTTAGAATATCAAGTTCACAGGCAACAAAATAATAATGATAATAATAAACAAGAATGGTCATATTTTACTCAATCTAATTTTTTTAGAATCTAAAACTGATATAGCCTATGAGATTCAAGTAATATGCACTCGGTTTAGTATCATAGAAAAGAGGATTATAAGAGCATATCTTAAGATGGTATTCCAAAAACATGTGAATAACTACTGCGTTAATCGCATATCTCTACAGGTTTTTCTACAATATTTGGAAGTAAAACTCACATATACGGCTGGTGTGAGGATTGAAAACTGCTACCATAGTTAGAAGGAGTAATATTATGAGCAAGTGCGGTAGCCCTGTCATCTTGAGCATAGGAGGGCAATCTTTGATCAATAGCTGGCTGAGTGTATATAGCTTGACCAGGAACTTCATAATCACGGGTAATTGGACCAGCATGACGATACCTATAAGGCATTCCAGCATATGCAGCCTTAACAGGCAGAGGCTGCCTACCCATAATGGCAGATGAGGGAGCACTGCCACCAGATTGACGGAAGGCAAAATACCCCCAATTGGCTCTTGGCTTCTTTGATTGCTGAATTTTACGAAATTCTCCGCTTCTTTTTTTTTCTGCCTTTGACTTCTCTAGTTGAGCAACCCTTTTCTTAAGTGGGTCAAGCGGGTACTCAGACTCAAGCTTGTATTCTTCTACACACTTAATGACAACTTTCAATGCTGCAAGCTCTTGAGCATTAGCATCATTCTGCAAATAATCATACTTCATTATATAAGCAATACAGAACAACAGAATTCGTGATGATTAATTATTGTAAACTTCAATCAAGCAGTATACCTGTACACCAGCAACAGCACACCCTTTTTTCCCTTGTGAATTTCTCCTTAGCTCCTTGAGGTATGCCCTCAGGAGGGGCACAGAGGGAAAACGTTCATTAAGCTGGAAGGCATGAATAAAATGTACAGCAGCAATTTGTTTCCCCTCGTTGATTAAGAACTCCACAATAGCTGCAAATAAAGTAAAAGTCAGAATGATCAATATCTGATAATCTGATTACTTCTAAGCACGTAAAACCAACCAAAAGCAGCAACAAAATTGTCGCACATGTCTACGCTCTGTCATGTAATCTAACTTGCTACAGTTCCCCAAAGAAAACTAGTCATTTAGTATAAGGAACTACATGAGACGGGGCATTCCTTCATTGCAGACTTCACAGGTCAGTTAGTCGAAAGAACACCAACCTGGCACTTTGTGAGTTAACACAAGAGAACGGCAGAGCTCAGGAGCCTGCCTGTGCTGAGAAACTGCAAGAACAAGCTTGCAGAGTTCTTCTTCATCAAACTCTGAAGCAATCCTAAAAGTTGATAGAAGCTGCAAAAACGCCTCTGCTTCCAATGAATTTCCATTGGCAGCATCAATGCCTGCTCTAGTCAACTTGGGCATCCACTCATCAGCAATTGCCTTGGCTTGCTGCTTGGTTTCAGGGTTCAGAAGGTGATTTACACCTGGGCCGGCCAATAAGTTGGCCAAGGCTTTAATAATTGTAATACAAGATTGGCGCATACCCTGAAGGGCAGCATCTGTTTTATCCCCTACTTGGGTAGTTTCACTGGTGGGGTAAAACCCCTCCAGTGAATCCAGCACCAATTGGACCGGTTCAGTTGCAGTTTCTAGTGCAACAGCAAGTTCTTCAGACATGACAGAAAGATTATTTTTATTATCCGCAATATAATTCAGAAGACCCTTTGCATCCATTTGCTCACAAAAAATTATCAGCTCTGGACGTGGCTTAACTTCAAGAGCCAGGCCTTCAGCATATTCAACTTGTTTATGAGGAAAATCCTCCAATGGGGAATTTTTATCACCAAGAGGGCTGCTTACCTTGTTATTAATGCTTTCCCTAGTCTCTACAGACTCTAAAGACGATATCTGGTGGTTTGCACGAGCCTCAACAATGTCAGCAACAGCAGCATCTTTAAGCTTCTGCACCCGATCTAAAAGGTCTTGTTCTTTTGAAGCAACCGCTGCTTCTCTCTCTCCAAGCAGCATGTGCATTTCTGCTTCTTTCTCCTCATACTGCCTCTCCTTAGCTTCCAGCTCTTCAAATTTCTTCTTCAATGTAGCCTCAAGGTCATGGAAATGTTGCTCAATTTCAACCCACTGAATCTTATTCTCAGAAGTATCCTTCAATTCAAGCAGTGCCTTACTAAGCTGCTCTATCAGAGACGTTGTGTCATCTTCCCTTCCTTGCTCCATGTCAACCGTATTCAAGTAACTGCCAACAAAGCTTCAAGAAAAAATCTAGTCAATGGTTGAAACAATGGAGAAAGGCAATAATAAAATAAGCTAAACATTTAGATAGTGACTGCTGTTTAAATCCCCAGGAAATTCAACACTCCATATAAGAAAGAATCAATTATTCTGAACAAGTTTTAACCATATAGATTATTCTTCAAATGATTTGACTAAAACCCAAATTATAACTAATCTCCTGCATTTGAAAGGCCTGAGCATAATATAGTCGTTGTGCCTCGCAAATATTGTTTCTCACGAATTGCAATGCTCCATATCTGTCAAATTATTGTATGAGAATTCGAAAAACAAAAAAAAAAAAATCGCCGAAGCACACTACACGCTAAGAAACAATACGAAGAACAGAAGCACACCCAAAACCTAATGCAACGCAAATAAACGAATAGAAATAAATGTGGTCAGAAAAAACAAAAAGAAAGAGGAAAAAACCATGATCGGATGGAAGCTTATGGTATGAGGAGAAGGAAAGGATAGAGTAGCGTACCTCAAGAGCTGTAAGGAACCACACGGAAACAAAGCCCTAGATAATTACAAAAGCTGTAGGGCAAGGGATACGGATGAACGGAAGCCGTAAATTCAATTCTAATCTGAAGTTTTAGGCAAAAAATGGCGAGCGCCGAGCGGTGGATGGAACGCGGGGAAAATCCCAGTCGGTTAAACTCTGTCATTGACGATATATTGAGTCGTTTATTCGAGACAACAGTAAAATGATTTTGCATTAAAAAAAAAAATCATATAGATAATCCTATAAATAAATCTTTGAATGTTTCATTTATTTCATTTTTTTTTTTTTTGGGTACAAACGGAAAAGAAAACCAATGCACTAAAGAAAAAACACCTAAGATAATATGAGGCAATATGGAATTTTTCCTGTTTAGGTACAATATCATCTCAAATTTTATTAAAATATATTGTCACAGTTTAAGAAAAATGATTTTATGTGTACTATTATCAATTTATTTGTGTATATATATTATATATATTTACAATTTATGGGTACAAATATATGGGATTTTTGGTACAAACGGAAAAGAAAACCAATGCACTAAAGAAAAAACACCTAAGACAATATGAGGCAATATGGAGTTTTGCCTAAACAATATCATCTCAAATTTTATTAAAAAAAAAAAAAAATCTCCCATAGAAATTATTAAAAAATCTTGTAGGCAATATGTTACGTGTATTATTATACTTATATATATATATATACACAATTTTATGCCTACAAATATATATGGATGTCTCAACAAAATTTACCAGTACAAATATATACTTTGGCCCAACGAAGGATAAGGAAAGGAGACAAGAAGGCTAAGAGTTTTAACGGGCATCCCCATCTGTCGCAGTTAAAAAATATAATATAAGGGGCTGCTTTGTCTAGGATATGTTTTTATCGTCATATTTTTATTTTTATTTTCACTTTTTTATATTTATTAAGTATTCAATAATCATCTACAATGAATTTTATAAAATTATCAATTATTTCTCATAAAAAATAGTTTAAAAATTACAAAATTATTACTGACTATTGTTAGAAACACTCAAAATAGTTTTTCATGTTTTAAGTTTTCAATGTATTTTTTTAAAATATTTTGTTTATGAAACTAAACAAATTTTTGCGCCTTATTTTTATTTCCTATGTAAATAAAAAAAGAAAACAACTGAAGCAAATAGCGGTAAATTTTAATCCTTCACAATACTAAAAACTGCAAAGTAATATTTTGCTCGCTGCTAATGTCTAATGGTTCTTTGCTAGTTTTTTTTTTTTTTTTTGGTCGTAGTTGTTGTTAGGATAATGACTAGTTGCTTTTTGGGCTCAGTAAATATTGAAACTATTCACTAGTCCAAGTTATTAGGATACAAATTTTTGGGCCATCGTTTTTTGCACACTCCATATTTGTTTCTCACCCACAGAAGCACCACTTTTTAAATTTTGGTGTCCAAATTACCCTTTTCCTTCCCATACCATCCAGCCCGACACCCCCTACTCACCCCCTTTCATCTCTTCCGAAAATCCCTCTACTCCCTCTCATCTTGTTGCAGGTGGTTGTCAACCGGTGAAGGAGAATATTGGGATCGGTGGGTGGGGAGTGTGGATTTGTCAGGAGGGTAGGGTGTGTAAAAATGCAATTTCTAAGTTTTGTTCAAATGCAAGAAAAGTTAAGTTGAGTAAGGTATAGCAAGGAAGAATTAAAGTTGTCCATTAATTTTATGGACCCAGAGTTAATCCTGTTTGCACATCTGAGAAGAGACAAGTACCTAAAAGAAAAGAAAAGCGTACATGCAGATGTTAAAGTTCATTTCAAGGGCAGTAATACACGAGGCGCGTTTCTGCCTTAGTTTGAATATAGCCTGGTTCAAGTTCGATCGGGTAGACAATGATCTCTGGCCATCATGTATGGCTTCTATTTATTGCTGGTTGCTAGACCGCGCCAAGCATACAATCTCGCCGTCACAAAAAGAATGTTGAGGATGGAAGGGACAACGCCATCATTAATGGTCGCATTTATTAATAATCTCTACTTAGTACAGCGGAGAAAATTATTATTGTATAATGTAACAGAAAGAAGAATCCATAGATTCACTGAACTTTGTAGTACACTTTTACTGTTTGCTTTTTTCTGGGTTTGATCAGAACTTTCCCAGTTTGTGTTCAAACTCAAGATCGGGAATTTACTAGCCGAGTATGTTATTGGGGGATCTTAATTACCAGACAGGAAGACATACAAAGATTCCACTTTAACAGCAATTTCGATCGCTTTAAAACCTTAATCAGACCACCAACCACAACATTGAATTGACTGTTTTTCAATTCAATTCACTTAGAAAATTAAAACTGCCTTTCGGTACCATGCCAGCCTTTAATGAGATGTTCTGCATCGGTCTCAAACAAATCAAACTTAATTTAATTGGTCTCATCACTACATTAATTAGCTTCTCTTGTTCTCTGTGAAAGAAAAAGACACCGCTGGTGAGTGGCAGGCCAAGCTCTTCTCATGATCTTTCTCTTAGTAAGATCTCCTTGTTATTATTCAGCTAAACTCAAAAAATAAAACCAATGCGCATGTGTGTAATACAAAGAATACAGCACCTGCATGTCATGTTCTAAGAGTAATAACCATACATAAGTATCATATTATGTGATATACTTTTTTTTTTTACCTTCTAGGAACAATTATTCCATTTCCACATATATATATATATATATATATATATATATATATATATATATACATCATACTTTTGGCGTTATATATAAATATTATATTTAATTTCAAGCTTTCAGAGGGGGAGGATTTGATGTGTTATTCGGATAAGATAGGATAAACTAAGGTCAAATATATCAGTTAAAAATCAAAATAACATCTAGCACTGTTGTTGTGATCCTTTCCGCCTGGTATATTCCCAAACCACATGCATATCTTTTCTTCATCTCTAATTGATGCAAGCATATAATTAATGATGTAATTATTCTAAGTCAGGTAGCTAGGGTCGATAAAAGAGAGTCAAATATGGTAGTTAAAAAGCACTATACAAAAATAAACCTAAAGTAGTTGAATATTTGGCATTGAACTTAAATCTGTCTATGTCACATTAATCAAGCTCTTCCACGCAGCCACCCACTAAACCATCTGCATCACAGTCCGATATAAAAGGTCCTAAAGATATGCTTCCAAAAAGTAAGTCCTTGAAGAATCCTCTTTATTAAAACAATAATTCTTACTAAAAACACATTAATTCCATAATCTACTTTTACTATTTATGCCATTCGTAAACCAACATAGTGGTTACATACCGAATATCTAGCACGTGCATATCAGTACACCCACATAGAGCCTATAGAAGCAGTAAACCTCAAATTCAAAACTTTGATCACGACGATCTCGAAAGGTCCGGTCTCTTTCTACCAAATCCATAGACACGAAACATGCGCGGTTAACATCATCTGAACTTCCAACGTCTTTTCTTAACTTTAAGAAAGAAAGTAAACATCGTTACCATACAATGGATAAACAGAACCCTGTATATGACAAATAACATCATGCACCCATTTCATTTTATTCCAGAGACAGAAAATACAGCACTGTTCACTAAAGCCACAACCAAAATAAAAGAAAAGTAAAAGAGGACACTTTTGAAAGGTACTCCAGAAAATGGAATCAAGAAAGACCGATCCTTTTGGGTTAGTACCCATACGATGCAGGCCTCCCTCGATTTCCTTTTTTCTTACATTTTAGATCTTATTATGCATGTTTGAGGCTTGTTATTTCTGCATTAACAACGACGTCGTTCTGGGGTCCAATTCGGTGCAGCTGGGCTAAAATGAAAGGAGACCACCCTAGAGTCGAGAAGTTCCATAATGGGCGTGAAGCTAACGCACCTTGGTACTTTGTACTGGTTGATGGATGCACCCCTTGAGATAGCGTAGTCCATCAACTCCTCAAAGGTACCATTCTTTACCACTCTTATCTCCAAAGGCCCAATAGAGTTGTCCGCCACTCTACCTTGTCTATACACAGAGTTCAGTGAGTTTTCCATGGCTGAGCAACATTGGTTCAGGACCTCATTTGTAGGTGGATTAGATGGGTCCGTCATTAACAGTTCCCAGTAAATTACGTAATGCCCTGGGATCGTGTTGCTGTCAGCAAAACTTGTGTACTCCACTACGCTTGTGTTGAATTCCTTGAGGAGCACCGAAGCATTTTCAATGGCTTTTTGCAGCTCAGCTTCGTCGGTTTTGTCTGCGTCAATGCTCAACAACACGTTCTTTCTCCTCACGAATTTGAACTGTGGGGCTGCGTTGTGGAACCCTGTGACTTGGAGGATGTCACCGACACGGTAACGGTACAATCCGGCGTAGGTGGTGATGACCAGCTCGTAGTATTTACCGACTTCGAGGTCAGCTAGGTCGACAAGACGAGGAGGTCGATCCCGGGATAGCGTTGGAGGAGACAAGTCATCATGGGGTATGAATTCGAAGTAACCCATGTTTGGCATGATCGTGTAAGTCACCTCAGAAGGCTTGCAAATAGGCTTGAGGTTAAGCCCAAAGTAACACTCAGAAGACGCGTACATAGTACACGCCATGGGTAGGCCACCGCTATAGTATTCTAGGGTGGGAATATACTGAGCCATAGCACCGGTGACAATCACTTCAAGGTACTTTGTGTTTGGCCAAATTCTGGTGATGATACGCTCCCAATTTTCTCCCGAGCATTCCTCTGTGATGAAATCTGCGAGTTCTGGGTCGGATTTCAATATGCTAGAAATGCATTCTCGAACAGAAGGGTCGGTGATGTTATGGTTTAAGATGCCGGTGGAGATGTCATGGGCTAATTTTTGCCAATTGAGTTGGAGGAATCGAATGGCTCTGAGAAGGCCAGAAGCAAAAATGGCTCCAACTCTAAGGACTTCATGGCGCATGATGATGCCACATAACATCTGGGTATACATGCTTTGGAAGGAATCTGGACAGAGGATGGTTTCGTCTGGGCTAGTGTAGACATTGTAAGGGTCAAATGGTCTGGTTTTGAAGTGCTCACTCTTATAATAACTGGTGAGCACTGGACGAGCCACTAACCCACCAGGAGTCTTCGTCTCTGCTTTGATGAACAAGAAGTACAGCCCCTTGCCTTGGTCCAAACCCGGCACGTAACTATGTCATAAATTGAAATAAACAAGTCATATTCGCTGCTCAATGAAATAAATGCAGACAATGAATTCCATTAATTATAGGAATTCACACTTACAGGTTCATAACTGGCATGAGAAGACTGTACAGTAACTGACGACGGTCCAGCTCTTCATGAATGGTAGGCATCAACTTTCTCTCCCCAGCAGATGTCCCAGAGCTGCAGATTCATAATAAATTCACCATAAATAAATTAGTAAATTTTCATAACAAAATACATAAAAGAAATAAAGGGAAGAAAATATCAAATATCATTAAATTATATTTGTTTACTTTACCTAGTGAGGAACTCAGAGATTGGGTGGGAGGAAAAGATGGGAGAGCGGTCCCCATTAGCAATGCGCTGGATGAAGGGCTGGAGATCCTCGTATGTGACGACTGGAACCATAGACTTGAAAGAGTTACGGTCTGTGGCTCCGTTAAGCTGAAACTGTTTCAGGTATTCGGTCTCCCCGTTTCGGCTCAGTATCTCGGCCAAGACTCTCTCTTGGATAGAGTCTGCGTTTCGGGTCATTTCTTCTATGAACTGCAGAGCCTTTGCATCTTTCTCACAAGCTGGAGGTCCAAGAGGGGATGACAATCCAGCATCAATGGCCATGATGGCTTAGTTTTCAGAAGATATATAAAAAGGAAAAGGAAAAGGAATTTGAAGTATTGAAATATTGTGAACTGGAAGAGGAAACACTGATGGCGGTGAAGGTGAAGGTGCCAGGGTCGTGGTCTTTTAAAGGCCAGTTGGATAGGCAGAAACATTTCGTCCCACGTCATTCCTAACAACGTCGACAAGCCGAACCAATGGTACTTTGGCTGGACGGGAGGATGGACGGCGGGCCCGTCGACAGGAAGACAACTTGGTTTGTTGTTGTAGCTTGATTGGGGAACATGCGGGCCCCAAATCACGTAGAGATGAGGATAATGGCTGACATATGGGGCCCAATGTATCGCCAAGTCAGCAGGAAATTGTTCAAGCATACCACCCGGCCTTTTACTAGCACAGTTTTGTTTTGTTGCTTACTAAAAGTGATAGGTGCCGGCTGAAAAACGAGTATCCCGTTTTGATCAGCAAGTGACGGCCAAGCTGATGACAGCAGTGTCGTTCTTCATGAGGAACCTAAAACGGAAGTGTTTGATTAGTCAGAAACAGAGGAGTGAGAGATAAAATGAAGGAGATGAGAGAGAATATCAAGTACGGTGAAACTTAATCTTTTGGGCTTTGACACATAATTAAGTCATAATTTTGAAACTGTTCAATTATAAAAATAATAATGATATTTTTATGATATGATTAAGGTCAAATCACCGTAGAAAAGTACTGCGGTGCAGCTATCATGCACGTGAATATGACATAAAATAAGGACATGAATTACTGCATTTTAATTTGGTATTTTGGTTTGTTCAGAATTTGAATTTTGTGGTTTTGTATTTGTTCTTATGTCTAGGCCTGTTGTAGTGCAGTGACTATTTAACATCCAAAGGGGTGGGTGAGAGCTTTTTGAAATAAAATGACATTGTTTTCTTTACCATCTTCTGGGAATAAAGTATAGATGTTTCATGAAAGATAGAATGGGGGCAATGAAGTTTTTACATGGGCATTCGAAGGAATCCAAACAATTAAGCTCAACATGGAACAGAATACGTGATCTGCATTCTTTGGAATTTCATCAAATATAAAGCAAAAAGTATCACTTTCTTTAAGTCCTCATGTTTGCATGTGCGTTCAACGTAAATAGAATTGATTTTAGTAATGCAAAGTGAAAAGCATATAACTCTTACAACGTAACTTGAGACAACTCTGTGATTCTGATATATAGCAAAAAGTGAAAAGGAAAGCATGTTAAAACTTAAAACTTAATTCTACTAAATGGGCAAGCTGTAATATTATAAGATTCTTCTTGTAAAGGAGAGCCATGTTTTTTGAGGCATATCATTGGTAAAATGAGACTATTAAAATGCATAAAATTACAGTTGTGGACCCTTGGACGGTAGTGAAATCTTTTATTAGGGATAACTCATATAAGTATAGTGATCTGACTTTATCCAAAGGTTAATTAAACTCTAGTTATTAATTAGATTATGAGATTTTTTATACTAAAAAAAAAAAAAGAAATCAATTCTGAAAGGGCAAGATCACCATCCAACATGCGTCAAAAACCCCTATATGAATTGTAAAATATATTGTTGACCTTAATTAATTTGCATATCACATCTAAGTGAAAATAAGATCAACATTTTGTCTTCATAAAAGATAACATAAAATATTATCAAATATTGGTCATTTGGCTGCATCAATATCATTTATCCAAAAAGATTACTCTTCTATATTTAACAATAGCAGAAAATTAAGGAGCACGTCATTTGCTTATATATATGTTTAGTTTTCCTTTTAGATCCATCCAGTTAAAATATGTAATAGTGGAATTCTTAAATTTATTCATAGCAAGGCATATAAGAACGCGCAGCTAGCAATGGAGATGGTCTAAATGTTTCATTTTTGTGAACTGATCTGAATTGGACGAACTCACTTTGACATGATATGTAGCTCTGTTGGTTCATTTTAAGCTAAGATAGCTGTATTCTTGGCCTCCTATATTGAAAAGGAATTACAGAAAGCAGGATCCCATTTTTATTGTTAAAGGCTGCTTCATAAATTGCAGGATTAATTTGAGAGGGATAGAATACACCATGTTGGCATTTTTTATTTGATTTTAAATTGTATATAAATTAAATCTGGTATCAAATTCATTCATTTATTTATTTTCCAGCAATGTTTATCATTTAAGCTTGAGGATGTAACTTATGGAGGAAACGATATAAACATTTATTATATAATATATATGTAACATATGCGCCACTAATCATATACATATACTTCTTGTAGAGCTTCGCATAATTATAATTAAATATACAATAAAAACATAATTGATTATGAAATCGAATTTGTTGACAACTATCTACTTAGGGAAAATTATTATTGATTAGGGAAAAAAAATCCCAAGCTCTATCACTGTCTATTCATCTTACTACTTCGGTCTTATAAAATCGAAGGGAATATAGTTAGCATTGCTTCTCATCAATAGTTAGTATGGCAAGTCATTGTTTATTCATTTGTTGAAAAGGCTTTTACAATGAAGATATACTTCCTGCACCGCAAGGTATTATTTCTGTATAACTAAAGGATACATTTTGCTATACAAACCAAAAAGCAATACCATTGTTTTCAAAGTTGCTTACTTTGTTACAAGGGATTAAGACATTGATGTATGGTTGATGGGAAAAGTTCATATATTGAATTGGGTTGTAAGTGTTAGAGCTTCACTCCAACTAGATGTAGATATAGATATATTCGAGTGCCAAATTCAGAACAGAACAGAGAACAGGAAAGGATTTTAATTACTTTTGGTGCTAGTTGTTTATTTCAAATTATATAAAGACCGTCAGTTTCATGCATGCATGCCAACTACTAATTAGGATATGTTTCAGCTTTCTTACATATAAATAATTTAATTATAAAAAGTTTTAAAAGAAATGTTAATTCAATCAAAATTTTCCCTTGAACTTTTGGCAAAAATCAACAGCTTTTCATTAATTTTCGTTGAATATTAGGTTATCGATTAATTAGCTGAGTTTTTTAATTATAAATAAGATATATAAGACGATAATGCCTTTTCGTTAAGCCAAGCAGTAAACGTACATAGGTCAAACCAAGAACAAATAAATAAGAAACAACATTGGAAAATTTGCGTTGTCTGTGTTTTCTTATCAAAATGATCAAATATTACAAGGCATGTGATCAGGCTTTCATAGAAAAAAATTTCTTGGACATTGACGGCCTAACCACTATACAAGGAATAGTTGTTGACATCCCACTAATAATGAAAGCTCTAATTGGAAGCTTGAGCATAGAAAAACCATTCTAAATTGGGGAAGTAGTGCTTGCACTTCCTATTTTTTTTTATACACTTCTCAGTAGTGTGTTAATTTTAAAGACATATTCTCTGTATTAGAAAATATCTTACATATTCTCCTAAATTAGTTATAGAATAAGTTCTTTTCGAAAGTTTCTATTAAAAAAAAAAAAAGGAACATGAAACCTCGGTAACTTGGAAATTTCAGACACGTTCAATATTATTTCTTTATCTATATTAGACGCGTTCAACGTATTTAGCTTAGGCTGCTGAATGATAAAACAATGTCACAACTAGCTATAGTAGGCTGCAAAACAATAAACAAGGTATCAACTAGCTATAGTACTTCTTCAAGAATAAACTGATAAAAAACTTTAATTAATGCCATCAAGATTACCTGAAGGGAAACCTCCTGTCGTGAAATGATATAACATTACATTGACTAAACACCCTTTTGTGCAAACCAAAGAAAGATGATCAACCTCAAAATCAGCTTGGTTGACCAGAACAGTGGCTGCTTTTTACGTGCACATTACAGACTGTGACGCCGTTAAGAAACACAGTTTGAATAAGCTTCTCTTTAGTCTTTAATTTCCCTTATTTTGTAACATTCAACTTTCACTGTTACATATTATCTCATATGTTAATTTGAACTAGTCTTTCACCTATGTTATCTTTCTTTGCTGCATTTTGTCAAAGACCTAGCTAGCTTCTTACCGGTTCAACTTTCATTCTCTAAACAACTCGGAAGAACTAAATAACATTTCTTTATAGTTCAGTATCTTAATTTAGGAAGTAAACCGCAAATAGTTACATGCAATAAGCAATGAGACATGGGTGTTCAAGCAATTAACTGAGTGAAAAATCCCAAACCTCAAGCGCAGTACGGATAAGTTCAGAAACTGCACATGCATCCAAGACCCAAAGGATACAGTAGAAATTGGAAGCCACGAGAACCAAAAGGATAGAGTAGATTGTACTATTGGTCTGAATATAATTGTGAGGTGGTAACTTGATCGTACGGTGAGAAAAGATATTGGCGTGGTACTTGGTGGGAACCAGTGGCAGCTGGCCATGATTAGCAGTTTAGGTCCATGATGCATTAACGTATGTGTGTTTAGCCAAATTTGTCAGACTTCGATGTCTTCACGTCTCGGTACAAAGTATACGAATATTGTGAAATGGCGAAGCGAAAAACAATGGTGTAAAGTGAGTCAAGGACAGTACATGCGTGATCGATCGCATATGGAGAATATGATTGTGGCCAAGAAGAATTAATGACAGAAAATATTCAGTAATTATCGAGTCAATAATTTTTGTCTTTCACTGAAATGACGTGCACTTTATATATGGTTATCAATAATGACTGCAGTGATGTTTCTATATGATCGAGCTCTGAGAACCTTATTCCAGTTATAATTGATTTTCTATTATTCATCTATCAGCCGATCAAAAGAAGAATAGAGAATATATTTTTCTGGGTCCATGCCCTTAGAATAGATGAATATTAAGTGGTGGTGGGCTATTTATTCAACTTTACGTTATTACATATAACTCTTGAGAATTTTGCAATCAATGATCAAATCAAGGGAGAAAAAAAAAAAGAAAGAAAGATCTGAAGAAATTTTCATATATTTATAAATGAAATGCCTGTGAGTGGATAAGTATACATATCGTGCTCAATTCAATTATATACAAGAAAATGAGCTATAATATATACCTAATTCATGAACAAATGCATATAAAGAACCCTTGCCAGTTTTTGTTTGCCATTGACCTCAAATAGGGTGGCGGATTCTAGAAGGCAATATATTTGCATAAATAACTAGAAGAAAGGGAGTGTGATTTTTCTTGACCAAACACCATGGTTGATGATTTGATAAACAGATGCCAAGTGATGGTTTTCATTGAATGGCCTTATTGACTTTCCAGTTATGCATATGCTGATTTGACCCTTGTAGGTTCCGTCTTGCAATTTGGCTGAGATAATTAATGCTTTATTTCCATTTATAAGCTTCAATAAATGGCCGTCTCTACTAGTTAGCAAAGAGTCCAAAGAAATATATAGCTAGCTAGCATATGGAAGTAGTGCAATGGAAACGTATTCATCTTGAACTCTAATGTAGATTGGTCATATTGCTCATCAACTTTTGACTTTTCAACACCTAAGAGATTAAGAACCAATTGCGAAAGCTCGATCACGTGCAAAAGTGTGTCTCTGCATGCCCTACATAGATCACATTCTTCAAAGACAAGAATGATATCACTGATAGTGTCAACACATATATCCTTTGTCCAGACTTTATGGTCATTCCTGCAGATACTGTACGAAGATCTGTTTTATTCTATATATCATTTTGAATACGATGCAGTGCATGAAGATAAGGCATTTCGAATTCCCTCAATCATTTTTTCGTTATATTTTAGCCTCTCTCAATAATTATTTTAATTTTCTATCAGAAGGAAGTGTAATTTGATTCAAATGAGTAACACACAATCAAGACGACGAACAAGTTGCTCCATATAATCCGTACCCCTAAAATGAGATGCATGCGTGTGGCTCCAGTCCATCTCTCTCCAAAGACAGAAGATGACAAGCATTGTGACAGACCGGATTGTTGTTTGTAACATGTTCTATGTAATATCAAATCAAGATATATAACAAAATCTTAGACATTAAATCCTCTACTTCTATAACAAGAATAGAAACAGCTTGTTCACATAATTTTCACTCCAAAACAGCTCCAAATCTGAGAACTGTAGGAATAATAAGGAACGAATTGGAAATTTATTTATGGAGATTTTTTCACATCTTCTTTCGATCTATGTCTCACACGATCTAACCTAATCACAGTAAAATTTAAGTTGGTGTCCACAACAACTTCAATATAAACCCTCGCAGAGAAGAAGAAGGAAAATCTCTCTACTGTGCTCTCAGTGTATCGTTTTGAGAAAGAAGAATGAATGCATCTACTATCACTCACCGCATTCAAGCAAAAAGAAAAGTGACCCACTTAAAAGTTTTCAAAACTTACTCAAATTTTTTTCTTTTCTTTGTATCTATTTATTATTAAAAATAAATAAAACCGCCCATTATGGGCGGATAAATCCAACAGAGAACATTCACTGATTTTTCTAAATGATTAATTGAATTTCTTAATTATATATGCTTTGGGTCATAATCAGTCATGGAAGATACAAAATGAAAAGAAACAAAAAATAAAAATAAAAAAATCAATGCTATAGCATGACAAGCAATATCTTTTGAGGATATTTATAATTTCAAAATGGAAATTAAAAATATTAACGTCATTCTCAACCTTCAAGCATGATTAAATTTTCATTAGCAATAATTACACCTTGCTAGCTCTCAATCTTATAAAATATATATAAGAAATATCTTGACAAATAAATTTTTATATTTACTGAACAGTTAACATATAATTGAATGATTTAAGTATATTAATAGAAATTTAATTCTTAGTCGTATATATTAAACAATATTTTATTAAAAAAAGTTATGCTGAATTCAAGAATCTTCTTATTTTTAAAGGGATAAATTTTGATGGTTAATTAGAAGAGTGTCTTAGTGCATAAAAAAAATTGTGCTTACTTAGGATTTGACAAATTTTGCTTAATGCTAATTAAAACCATGAGCATTTACATAAGAGCGTTGGGTTGAAGTCATAAATCATAATCACATTAGAAAACTCATTTTGAATTATAGAGTTCTGCAATATACTCCTTCCTGTAGATTCGGCATGATCTACTTTATTCTATCTCATAAGAACGAGAGACTACGATCGATCGAGATGAGATATATTTCCCTTAATCAGAGACACAATCAAGACGACCAATTAAGTTGCTATGAGGCCGAAACATGAGTGCGTGTGGCTCCAGTCCATCTTTCTCCAGAGACAGAAAATGACTATACAGGACGAAATTACTAAGCATGGTGGCCTACCAGATTTGTCGGATATAAAAAGTTCTATGTAAATCAGAATTTCTGAATTTTCCCTGTGTTGATTAACACCCCTTTGTTCTTTCTTTGTATTTTTTTTTAAAAATAAAATAAAATAGAAAGGCAACTAATGCTTCATTAAAAAAAAAAAGAGAAAAATATATAATAAAAAATTAAAATATTAGACATTGGATCCTCTAGTTCTATAACGAGTGTAGAAACAGCTTATTACCTTATTACCTTGTTCACATAATTTTCACTCGGCAACAACTCCAAATCCGATCTAGAACATTCATTAATTTTTCTTGAGTAAGTAAATTTCTTAATTATATATTTTGGGTCATAATCAATCATGGAAGATGCAAACGAAAAGAAACAAAAAGAAATTATGCAGCAATGCTATGCCATGGCGAGCCAAGCAATATCTTTTGAGCATATTAATTAATTTAAGTTTCAAAATAGAAAGTTAAAAAAACTAATGTCACTTTCAACTTTCAAGCATGATTTAATTAATTTTCATTAGCAATAATTAATTACACACCTTGCTCTCGATCTAATAAAATATCTGAAAGAAATTTCGTGAAGAAACAAATCTTCGATCGTGCTTACTTGGGATCATTGGATAAATTTTGTTTCATGGCAATTAAAACAAAGAGTATATGTACATTAGTAAGAGCGTTGGATTTAAATCATAAATCCTAGTCATATCAAAATATATAATACACAGAATTTAATTTTTTTTGGATGTTACTGACAAGAAATATTATACTTGGATTAATTATATGATAATATAGTATTCAAGAGAAAATCCAATTGAGAACGACATTATCAAAACACATTTGGTATTGGCCTTTGGTTAAATTCGATAGTAAAAAGGAGAGGTGTGTAATTATAAAGAATCTAAACAAAATGTGTTCAAAATCATAATTAAAGGATAAACTATTAACTTATATGCCTCTAGATATATATAGATGTATTGTAATTATAATACCATAGTTTATTAAAAATTACATGAATATAGTGTAACAAAAAATATTATTCTGTCTCAAAGAAACAATATAAGAAATGTAAATCTTCCCTTCCCCAAAAGAAATGGAAATAATTAAGTAAATTGATCAATTAAAAACTGCAATTCGAGTTCTATAGCCTATTAGGCACGGCAAATCCTCCAACAAAGTGTGTGTTTGACCCTAATTTAAGTTGAGATAAAAAATCAAAGTGTTCCCACATATATGTACCTCCTAGGCCTAGCTAGCTTAATGATTAACTATATTGATTTTTGAGATGACTGCCATGATGCAGCTAATTAAGCTAAGTGTGAATTATACGATAGTAGGCATGCAGCATGTTGCATTCGTGAAAATTGATATTCTGTGCTGCCAGCGACGTTCTGAGCAAGGTCCTCTGAACGTTAACCTCTGTGAATGTTTTGAGGTCAAGAGCTTTGAAATATAACACCACTCTGTGTATCACAAGGTTGAAGTGGGGAAAGTATATTCCACATGCCTACCTTCTTTCACACACACACACACACACACACACACACATATATATATATATATGTCTGGATCTTATAAAATTAACTACACTGTAATCAATTATATAATATGATATCAATTATTCAATGAGATTACAAAATTACATTAACAGTTAATTTAATGGTTGATATCTTGCAACGTAGTCGACATCAGTACGACTGCTTATGATATCCATTTTCATAAATATATCACATGCAAGACTGATATTGTTGCTGAATAGGCAAGCACAAATTCGATTCCTAGTCCTATCCATCCTATCAATGTCTCGTGACTTCAGGAAATAGCTTGTGGCTTTTGGTCATAGCAGAGAAACATATTTCTTGTTTGCCAGCCTAAAATGATCTTTTCATGGGTTTTTATAGGATTCTCATCTCTGTCTATTGTGATTTCAAAAGAGCATCCTTCCTCGTACTTGAGTGAGATGATGCTGTTCAGATCTTAGTTTCTTCTTATCCATATATATTGGTTTAAGGATCTCCATGAATATGAGTTCCTATGTACGAAATTCTATTTCAATAGTATATTCTCTTAGCTATAACAAATTATTTATTTATGGTAAAAAAAAAAATACAGCGACTTTAAGCAATAACCAGGTTTTAACATGTTATATTGTTAATTACATTAAAAAAGTTAGAAAGTTGGCTAAAATCCAATTTCTGTTCCTCAAGCCAACTTTGCCTGTGTTACGTTTCTGCTCTCAAGCAAATTCGGTAATTGAAGTTGCTACAGATGTCTAGGTTTACTTGTTGCACCACTATAAACTAATAGCTCACTTTTGTAACCTCGGAAACTTATTGCCGAGAGTGCATTTTCTGTGGGTGTGGCACTATTAATTTCTGTGGTGCAAAAATTAATTCTCAGACTTAGATAAGCTGAGGCCCAATAAATTAAATTATATAAAAGCCCATGAAAATTATAAAATTATAAATTCTTGGGGGCATGGCAAGGTGGTGTGGCACAGACTAAACGTGGTATGTATGGAAAATGATGGATTATCTGGAGTCAATTGCACAGTGTAGTTGATTGTGGGTCGTTTAATTTACTTATTATTATAGTTAATTGTGTTGGCTGTGCAATCAAGATCCTTATCCCAAATACCCCGAGAGCAGGGAACATCAGGCCAATTATATGGAACAATCTGTGGAAGTTAGAAGCCCCCAACAAACTGAAAGTATTCCTGTGGAGTGTGCTTCATGAGGCTATCCCCACCAATTTGGCGATCCACAAGCGGATAGCAGTCAGGTCTCCCCTTTGCTTATCATGCCCCAGTTGTGAGGAATCTGCCCAAGAGCTGCCACTGCATGGTTCTCCTCCAAATTAACTGTCAGACCTGAAGCAATCACAGCCAATTCGTTCAAGGAATGGTGGATTGGTCTTGGAGATAAATTTAGGCAAGACCCTGAACACACCATACTCATGTCGCAAGCACTTTTTATCCTTTGGAGAGTTTGGAAAGCAAGGAATGACCTCACTTTCAATGGAGTAGCTTGGGATGGTAGTGCTATAGCTGCTCAAGCAAAGCTAGACTACTTGGAATTCTTTTCTGTCAATTAGATCTTTGTGGTGATATTCTTTTTTGTATGTATAGGCTTGTGTCTCGGAGTGGCCTCTACTAGCCTGATATTTGGCTGATTATTTATTCATTTATTCTTGAGAAGCCCCACATATTCTTTTATTGAGAGTTTTGATTATTATGTAAAGACTCTTTTATTTATCGAATGAATGAATTTTTACCTTTGAAAAAAAAAAATTATAAATCCGTACATCAAGAATTTGCAGACACCCAAAGCTCACTAATAATTCAACGGAGCCCAAATGGAAGTTACTTTCAAGTTTCAAGCAGCATGAGGGTATTTTCGCAATGAAGTTCTTCAGATTCATAATTCAATAGCTTTCCTGTTTGTTGAACCAAAAAGACAAAAAAAAAATAAAAATAGCTTTCTTGTTGGTAGTATAACGCTGAAAAGGGTATCTGAATGTGGCAAAAAAAAAAAAAAAAAGCGAGAATTGAACTTAGATTAATGATGAGAAGTCAAGAAGCCCAAACAGAGGAAAGAAAGAAGACAGCAAAGGCCCCTTTAGTCAATCACACATGTTTGATCGCCCTACCCATTTCCGTTCTCAAAACCTCAGAAGTGAACAAAACTAAATTAGTGTTTTTATTTGACATATTATTAGCTCGTGTAACATAAAAGAGAGGCAGATCAAAATAGAAAAAAACATAGGACTAGTGATAATGGACTATGAAGCGAGACCCAGTGCATCACAACCGAAGATCCAAATCGAGATTATTTACATCCAATTCTTGCCTTTGTAAGTTTTCCGCCGGAAAGCTCCCTGGCCAAATCAAACCCATGGATTGTTCTAGCATAATTGGTGTCCAACCCAATCCAAACCCAGAATTGGAATCACCAAATCTAGCAACCGTAGCAGAGCCTTCTCTGGTTAGCTTGTGCACTAGCGAGTGAGGCTGCACACCCAATGACTTCGCCGCCAGAGATGTGTAAGGAAACCCCGTTGATGTCATGATCATCATCCTATGGGGTTGGTACCTTTTAGCTGCTCCTCTTTCCCTCTTGTGGGCATTCTGGTGACCACCCAAGGCTTGTGAGCTATAAAACTTTCTCATGCAGAAATTGCAAGAGAATACCTTATTGTTGAGAGGTTTCGATGGGGACTCTGGACTTTCAACTGCAACAGGCATGTCTCCGTGGAGCCCTAAACTCAACCATTCCCTTGTGTTATACTCTTCAGCCAAACTTTCAGTGTTCTTTGATGATATATCACCTCCTTCTTCTTTCCTGCAGATCGTCATACCACAACCTTGGCTTCTTTCTGGTTAGGATTATGAGAAACTTGCGAGCCAGAGGGATAAAGAAATCGGAGGGTGCTTGGAGAAAATGAAGGAGGAAGAGTGATTGGTGTGAGAGATATATAGGAAGTGGGGTGACAGGTATTACTTAATCAAAATGTTTTACTTCTAGGATCAAGGTTGGTTCTCACTTGATGCATTAAGAAAAGAACATTAACTATTGATAGTGTTCTGTACTGTTATAGATCACATTTTGTACTTCGGTATTTGGAATCTGTTGTGGGTAAGAGATAATGTTACACTGCAAGATAAAACAACACAAGCGGAGTATCTGCTTTTGGTTCCAATTCCCAATCAAGCAGAATGGGGAGAAGGGGATTTTAGTTTTACCCCATTCTGCAGTTAGAGCCACCCATACTGAACTCTGCAAACCATGGACCACTCCAAGACTGCAATGCTGATTTGGGTCTTCTAGGAGCCACAGATTTGATAAGGAAAAGACCACGTTTTATAGGCCACAAGTAACACAAGCACATCGAAACTGGTTTAAATGCAAGCATATATACTGAGAAAATTAGGTGTTGCTACAGTAAAAGTTGGTTCTGTCTACAGTATTAATTGTCGCATCCAAAGTTTGCAGTTTTTCATTAACAAAGAAGCATTTGTGTGGTCTAAATTTGGATATGACAAAGACATACACTTCAACAAAAAGATGGTGGACTAGATAGATTGGAACTGGAGTGTTTTCGCACGATCTTTATCTTTATTGCATCAATACTATTATCCTGCAGAATTAGAGGGTCCCAGAAACTGAGCAGCAGTGAGAAAAAGCTAAGAGGAAAGATGGGATATTAAGATTTTTCTAAAAATCAATCTTTATCTAAACATGTTAGTTTTGGGCTTGTCTTGATGTTAGTAGGCTGTGTAGACGTACAGTAGGAGAAGTGCTTTTAGGGCCAGTTGTGCTTATTTTAGGAAATCAGAATCTATCAGTAATGCTGTTCTTACAAGACTTTCCATTTTTGTTTTCTTGGTAATGGGATGATGATGAAGTTTCATTACAAGATAAAATAATTGAGGTGTTGGATTGATGAGTCGGAAGTTGGACGTTGGACACGTCTTATCCAGTTGGCGTATCTTAGAAAATCTAAAATTGAATGTTAGGAATAGAAGCCAACAGGATTATGTCAGTTCCTTCTAGATTGCATGCACTGGCATCAGCTAAAACCACAGCATCTATCCTTTCTTTACTTGATCTATGCTATTTGATTCAACAATTATCAATACACATTGTGACATCTAATACTTTAAACTCTACTAGAATGTGTAGAAAACTATGGTGGAGATCTACTCTCGAGTTGAACTCGCCTAACCTTTTCTCAATTGGAAACTTCCATCATTTGTTCAAGGAATTCAAACCTTTGAGGTAAGGTCAGCCTACGCAGTTGACTTGGAGGACTCTCTGTTGAGTCAGAATCTAATCGGGGTATCAACTTAAAGCACTTTGCGATAGAGATCCTAGCGATAATTACTGGTGCCGAATGAGGAATCTCCCAACCGAGTTTGGTTTATCTTATTCTGATATATTCTCAGGTTTACCTCTGTTTGGTTATGCTCAAAACTGGAGGAATATGGATCGCTTTTTTGTTCCCGTGGATCAACTTCTCACCATGAATCAAAGGCTAATAAAGTTGCTTTCTTTTCTACTTCGACTAGGCATTGGCAAAACTCATCACTTACAAGTAAAGATACTGTTGCAATATGCGGTAGCTTCTGGGGAAATAAATACCTTTCTTAAAATCAAAACTTCAAAATTTATGAATTGTGTGCCAGGCCGAAAATTTTGAAACTGCTAGAAGCATCTGAACTAAGCAACATATTTCTTCCACGAATTAAAATCAGCTGTCCTTATCTTAGTTCTTTCATTATTCTATATATATATAATGAGCAGCTCGAAACAATAAATGGGATACTGTTGGGACAGCAAACTTGATCCCTCCTCAAATGCACTGCCGGTGAACAAGTTAAACCCGAACCAGACTTGGATTGGGCCAAACACAGCCTATGATGAACTGGACCATGGCCCCACACCCAAAACAGAGAAGATAAAGTAGTTGCATTCATTGGGAAAAAAAAGGAGCGAGGATGAAACTGGAAGCATACATGAGCAATAATCATGGCGGCAGATTTTCGAAAAACCAGTAAAACGGCGATGTTCCACCTGCAACAACCAGAAACTATTCATCTCCATCACCACAGTTTCCTCCTTCCTCTGTTAGCGACTTAGCGCCATGTCCACGAGCGTCACTTGAACCAGTCGTTTTCCGCAGCATTCCGAATCAACTAGTCCAAATCCATTAACTATACTGTTCTTGTTCGTCAGGGTTTGGACCAATATCCTGTCTTGAATTTTAAGCTTCAACGCTCTTGCTCCTCCGTTTGCCGCCTTGATTATTCTGTTGACCATACTGACAACCCTAACGTCTACTTATGGACTGACATTATACGCACAAATGCTTACTCATGATATCCAATCGAATGCATTTACTTTCTCCTCCGTCCATATAAGCTGTTTGCTTGAACCTGGAAGAGCGCTCCATACTCTTGCAATTAAACTCGGCTATGATTCTGTTTTGTATGTCACGACAGGTATGACTGATGCTTGTGCTCGAGAGGGTGATATTACATCTGCAAAGCAGATGTTTGATGCAATGCCTGAAGAGTTTGGTTTCTTTGACATCCAATCTTATCTTCTATGAGAAGCATGGGCAGCTCCAGGAAGCACGCCTATGGTTCGAAGAAATGCACGGCAAGGATGTGGTATGTTCGAACGTGATGAATAACGGGTATGCTAAGCATGAATTGACAGATGAATCTTTATTGCTTATTAGGAAAATGTTCTCAGCTTAGTGCTGGGGATTTAATTAATAAATTTTTATTTTAATTATCTCTGTTTTTAAAATATTTTTTAATGAAACGATTCTATAAGTCTTTTAACAAAATTTTTTTACAAAATAACTCTAAAAGGTTGTTTGAAGCTCAAACGGCTCTCTATGAATGTGAAAATCGGCTTTGCAGGGCGTTTGGTATCTTTTTCTGTTCCTCCACTTCACATTCCCATTATGGTGAAGCAGTTTACCTTGCAGTGATTATTAGTTCTTAGCAATATATGTCTTTAATGGGCAAAGTCAAAATATATCCTTCGCGGCCTCCCTTTTTCTCTGCCTTTCTCCCTTACTTTTTTTTTTTTTTTTTCTCTTCAGGTCAAGCAAGATGGTCCCTGATTGATATTTTTACTGATTTGATTATTGATATCTTTGGATAAGAATAAAAAATAATGGATGTTGGTCCAGCTAATTGGCAAAGAGCTTGTTTCGTGCCAACAAAGTCACGTTTGGAGGAGTAAATAAATTGAATATAAGAGTTATATTGGTGCAAACAGTCTTACAGAACTGTTTTTCACCCAAATGGCTTTAGAGAAATATTTTATGAAAGGGTATTTTAAGAATAGAAAGATAGTTTAATTAAAAATGGCGAGTGTTTTAATTAAATACCTTGGTGCTGTGGTGTCCGGTAGATGGGTGCTTTCCTACATTGAGAATCGTCAATACCTTGGTTGATGTATACTGCAAATGTGGTAGTTTGGACGATGCATGCAAGGTTTTTGACCGGATAAATGACAAGGTAACTTGTTGAAGCTTGGAATTCAATGATTGTGGGATATTACATCCATGGATTTAGTGAAGAATCCTTTCAGCTGTTTGACACAATGAGTAGCTTAGGATTGCGACCCGCAATTACCATACTGACAGCTTGTGGCCTTTCTGGTTTAGACAGCTAAGGGTAGACTTTTTTCAATTTAATGAACGATCAATATAATATTGAATCAAAGATTGAGTATTTTGGATGTATGGTTAATCTTCTTGGCTGAGCCGAGCGTCTGAAAGAAGCATTTGACCCTGTCAGGAGCATGAGGATTGAGCCAGATCCTGTGCTATGGGGAGCTTTGCTTTGGGCTTGTAGACTCCATAACAACGTCATCCTGGGAGAAGAAATTGCACATCTTGCAAGTTCAGGGACATGTATTCTTCTTTCAAACATATATACTGGCTTGCTCAAGACTAACTGTTACACCCCACGGATCAAAATCGTATTACATGATTTAGGGGAGGAGCAGTCTCTTGAAGTCCAGAGTGAGAAGCTTGCCATTGCGTTTGGGTTTATCAGTACCCGTCCAGGAACAACAATCAAGATTGTCAAAAACCTCCGAGTGTGTTCGGATCGTCGTGATGTGATGCAGCTGATATCAAAGATCACGGGACGGAAAACTATAATGAGACTGAAACCGATTCCACCAATTTGAAAACGGTTCATGTTCGTGTAGAGATTACTGGTAAGCTTTACTTATCCTTATCTTTCCTCTCTCTTTCTCTACTTCTAATTTCTAATCAAATACTATAAAGAAACCATCTTGATGATGTCACAAGTTCATATTAATTTTTATTTTGAAAAATGTTTAATTACGAAAACTTTACTTTAAAAAAAAAAAACTCATAATATACTTTGTAAACAATACAAGAATATTCAGATTTAATGAAGAAAAAAAATGATAAGCTACAAATTATTCCATCTAGGTGTACTCTAATTCATGATAAGTAACAGAAGTCACCACAGCCAGGCTAAGGGGTTATGGTAGAGGTTTGTCGGTTATTTTACCCCTCCCTTCTGCGAATGGAACAAAAGTGAGCTAAGAGGTATGGAATCAGGTGGAACTCCAATTTCGAAGAGAGAATTTAGTTAACTAGATGATCTGCTAATGAAGTCATTCTAACCAACACAAATGATTTCTTATCTTCACACATGCAAGGAGAGACAAGGCAATTACATACCAAAAGGATAAACAAAGGTCGTCCAATATCTCGTCAAGATAAAGCTATACATTTATTTTCTTATTAAGCATGTAATGTAATCCTACAAAGTCTGATTAATTTAGACAGTAAATTACAACAGGATCCGTCAACAATGAGTTATGACGCCTAGAGCTATGGTTAAAATGTGAAACCTACCCACCCCAACATACAATGACACAAATCTCATCTAACGGGGGAAAAGAAAGAATTTAATATATCGACATTTCGCTAATTAAGAAGATGGTAAGGATGGCAGCTTGGTGCTTCTAAGGATCCTACATTCTGAAATCCAAAACGCACACTGTATTATTGGCAAAACAAGCAGCGAGCTTGTCACCCTCTCTATTCCAACAGACCTCAAAAATGCCTCCGCTGCCAGTGTATGTTTTGACGATCTTGCCATCCTTCAATGACCATATGTGCATGGATCTGTCAAGAGACCCACTGGCTAAATACTCGCCATTAGGACTGAATGCAACGGAATAGACAGGATCACTGCAGGCACCAAATAAACCATTCATCAAACTAAAATAATCACAACAAATGCACCTTTACGAATGGGCCTGAGACTAGAGAGTCTAAGGACAATACCTGTGTCCATTCAAGCTGTGGATAATTCTCCCAGCTTCCACATCCCATAGCTTCACTGTGGAATCAAACGATGCGCTAAAACAAAAAGATGATTTCTTAGATTACAACATGAAACAAACTCCAATAATGGTTAAAAAAAATAGGTGAGCAGGGGAGCAGGTTGGCCAGCATAAAGAAACCATAAGAAGCTAGAATTAAATAATGTTGGAAGTTATACAGAAATATGATAGTAGAAATAACTTCTTAGTATCAGGTGGAGTATACAGGAAATCATCAACCAAACGAACATATAGAAGTAAATTAAAAGCTAGCTTCACCAAGAAACAGCAAATTTACCTAGCCAACACCAAATCTTTGTTGGGGTTATTTGTCCCAGAACCAGTGGGGCTCCATCTGATAGTATATATCTCCTACAAAACAAATATTTGATTTGCCCCAGAACGATCCACAGAATGTGTAAGATAGTCAAATGAAAACACGGATACAAGCCAAGAATTGAAACTGACAAACATTTAAAAGGTCAGAGTTACCTTGGAATGATCCTTTAAGTCATGAACATGTTTCTCATGCTTCAGGCTCCATATCTACAAAAAGAAATTATGCTATTAAATTAAAACACAATGTAAACCACGCACACATATATATTCCTCCTCAAAAACCTAAGAATCTAGAAGCCAGTATCAAAGCTAAGAAGTCATACTCAAAAGGGTTAGATTCAATCAGTTATTAAAATATGTAACCAGAAAAAACCTTTGCCGTGATATCGTCAGAACAGGATGCTAGCAATGAACCTGTGGGATCCCATTTGACACAATTAACTTCACCCTGAAATTGCAGAAAGGTCATTATTAGACATGAAAACTGATTGATGCAAGAACTCCTGTAAAAATTCAAAGCACATAGGTCAGTCATTGCGTTTTGTACATGATCCAACCATTTCAGATGTTTGACCATTCTAACTCAGCCCAACTAGTTAGTTAGTGGTAATGTACTTGATAAAGTGCAGGATAGTATCTGACACTGCCGCACCCAAACCATTAATGAATCTATGATATAATCTGACCCACAACCCATCTAGATATTAGATAACCATGCCAACCTTTTTTAACGTGTTATAATCAATTCAGGTTCAAGCTGATGATGAACCCTTCACCCTCCCAGGAAAGTGAAATCGTAACCTATTTATTAACCCACTTGGAAAATGAAGTAAACCTCATGGTGTTTCAAGTGCCCAATGTACAACATAATGCCACGAAATGAGTTTCAGACCTGGTGCCCAGCAAACGTTTTTATAGGACGGTTTTCACCAATCTTGCAAACGTATATCATAGTATCAGTGGAGCTTGTAGCAAATGACACATTGTTCCGCCAGTCAACATCGAGGACCGGACCTAGACAAACAATACATCAATCAAAGACCAAAATAAACAATTTTTCATAAACAGGAGTCATCTACCATATCTTCAAAATTTGAACCTGTATGAAATTCAAACTGTTGTTTCCATTCTCCCGACTTCACATCCCATACAATTGCAGTTTTATCACAACTTCCAGTCAGAAGATAATCTCCTTTCTTATTCCACTTAAGAGAGAATATGGGCCCTTTATGTTTAGTTAATGTAGTCTTTAGTTCACCTGGTCAAAGACATCATCACAAGAAAGAGAAGCTTTAGAGGAACTTCTAAGAACAAAATGAAATAATTTAACAGTAGAATTTCACTTGCTCATATATATGAATTATACGATTCAATATCCTATCGAGCTAAAGCAACTATACAAATCACACACAATTGAGGATACTCTCACAAACAGAAACACTACCCATATAGATATGCTGCAAACCCCAGGTTAAAAATAATTACATTCCAACCTGCCGAAAACCATTGCCAACTAACATCTAGTTTCAAAGACAATGTGGGCTCAACAAACAATCGCATACCAAACAAGTAAATATACACAAGATATGTTGCCACCCAACAATGGCAATGTTACTTCAATATAGACATGAACTGAAGTTGCTAAAAGGTAAATATAAGTATCTATTTTCTCATTATATGTAAATCCTCAGCCTTGATTTTGCAAGATAACTATAAAAAGGATGCCCTACCATCTGTAGCCCAAATTCTTGCTTGCCCGTCATATGAACCAGTTGCAAGTAGTGTTCCCTCCCCCTGTGCAACAGGCCAGTAGGATTAAAGCTCCAAAATATAAATATTTTTTACAATAAAAAGATACATAAAACCCAAATTTAGCCCAAAAAAAATATCACATTAGCAAATAAAATATGATCTATTGACAAAATGAACACAACAAAATTGTTTTCTTCAGATAACAATAAGAAACCTGTACGGCTACATATTCTTTCAAAAACCAATGTAACACTATGAATACCATCAGACAGTACTAATAAAAACGGGTTATATATAAGAGAGAGATAGAGAGAGGGTTATGAGGGAAGAATACTGGGGGAAACATAATAATATGTACACTCTTTATGGCATTATACACAAATGGCTCCACCATTTAGATTAATTTTGATTTGCAATTCCTGATTTGTGTTGTGTCTCGGGAATTTTTCCAGCAGAGATAACTGAGCAGGACAAACAGTACAAACACAAGATCGGACAACATACTGTATTGTGCTACACTATATAATAAGTTAGAACCATTCAGCTTATGGTGTCCCAGGCAAGACTGGTGTTGGAGGGAAGGGGAAGGAGGACGTTCACAATTTATAATAGTGAAACAAATAATAACATCTTTACTCTGAATTGACAAATGCATGCAACAGTAGCTATCTTGGATTTAAATCAGAATATGCAATGAAACTCACATTCCAATCGAGCGTGGTAACATCTTTACTCTTTTCATTTGTTCTTCCCTTAACATGCTTCAACACCAACACATTCAAAGGACCATTCTGAGAACCGGATCTACAGCTCCCTTCTGCTATTGTCCAAATTCGAGCTGTTGAATCCCCAGACCTAAAAGTGAAATGATTGTAAAATAGTGCAAGGATACCATAAATTTTCTGTTTCCATAACAAATTGCTGTTTTTAAAATTAAACATGTGTTTTTTTGTGAGAAATTTTTTCAGATGGTTACTATTAGTACTTATCATCAAAACCAAAGAACATAAACATTGTTTTCAACTTCTCAGTACAATTCTCCTTTTATGAAGAAAGTTTGCAATAAACTTGTTTCTATCGTTTACTCTCACTCCCTAGTATGTTCTTCAAAAATGACTTCCAAAATCACATAGATATAGGCAAACATACACACAAATTGCAGAAGATTACACAGCCTAAAAAAGTTTTTAAGCAGTGTCTAAAATTGAGAACAAAGTGGAATGCATGATGAGCGAAAATTAATATCATTAAGATAAATCTTTTCTGCCTATCATAATATCATCAGTATGCATGTTCAGAACTCCACCATTATTTTAATAATATTTGATTCCCAAACAACCAGCAGTAACATAACTTATACAAAAGCTGAACCAATCAATAAAGGAATTCTTACTAGACTCGCTGCAGTGGTATAGCTATCTCTCTTCCATAAATGAATTATACACAATCACGTATTAAAAATAAAGGTACACAGAAATGTACGCAAAACTATATAATTCATGAAGCAGATACCTACCCTGATGCAAGAAGTGATCCTGTAGGACTCCATGCACAAGCACACACCTAAATGGACAGTAAACAGGTCAATTATCAATAAGGTCCATAAAAAAAGACAGTAGGGAGAAGCAGACCTGAAGAGCATACAACCAAAAGAAGCATTGTAGATATACTAAACCTCTGACGTATGTCCGTCCAAAATTGTAACATCTGAACTAGGAATCTCACACAGATGAGATGTTGACGTTGTAGAGATATCCATTGGTTCTGGTCCTATTAAAACAAATAAGAATTTTCATTTCTCTTTTGAATAAACGAAACTACTGAAGTAATTAAAAATACAGGTATTTTCACAATATGTATGTGCCATATATGGAGACAGAGTCCCTTTCAGAGGAGGTGAGGGTGGTGGTGGGGGTGGGGGTGTGGGTGTGACAGAACCTAGAGGAGTGAACATGTGCAATAACAATTAGAGATTCACTAGGAGACTCAACTGAAAGAAAATAATTTATAAGATATTTCTAGCAAAATTAACCGAGATCATAAGCTAAGACATTGCTAAAAAACAGGTTCAGACAACAGATACTTCCAATCTTACAAAGGTAAACAGATACTAAAAATTTGAAATGGAACTAACCAAAGTCATAAACATGAATAGGAAAAAAAAAAAAAGAGATAGAAAATAACAGAGGAATGCAGGACTATACAAGTTGACATTTAGCGCACAAAACAAAATTATTCAGAGAGAGAACATATATGAGCTAAGAAAACAAACCAATTCCATGGAACAATCAGTTACCTCCAAGTGCTCCATTCTCTTCATGCTTGACAGTAACCTTATCTTCTTGATCTGTAACCATTTCTCTGTCTGTCTGATTTTCACGCTGTTGCTGTTGTTCTCGCTCTTTACCATTGTCTGCCTTCTCTCTATCATTTTCACATTCTTTCTCCCTTTCCTTTTCTCTTGCTCGTCCATGTTCTCCTTCATTCTCCTTCTCAAAGTCCTTATTCCTGTCCTTCCGTAGCTTTTTTCTTCTTTCATTTACCATTTGCCTTAGTTCATGGACATCTTTTGTGATAAGATCCAAAGGTTGCAAGAATGAGAAATCTTCATCCAGGTCTGTGTCACACTGGTAGGCTTAAAACAAACATTGATCAACATGAAAACTTTGAAACATCCAAGCAAATATGTGAACATCATATTTAGGTTCTCAAAAGCAGAAAAATAACAAATGCTAACATTACTCAAGTTTGCTTCCATCTCCAAGTACTGTAGCCCTTTCTGTACAAATGTAATAAGAGCACCTGGAGGCACCAAATTTCCATCAATGGGGCATTTGTTAATACCAGCCTCATATCCAAAGGCAAAAGCAGAATGTGTGAAACCTGCAGATTAGCAATCATCAATTTTAACCTGCTCTCATTTTACTCAGAGAAACACATCAAACTTGGACAGAGGATTGAAAGAATTATTACTATGATAGAAGGACAGATAGATAAAATCAGCAATATCACAGAATGTCTTCCTCTTATGCTTTTCTGAATTTTCACCCTTTTAAAACCGCATCTACCAATAAATGTAGATTCTACACATGCTAACAGATAAGTCGTAAAATAAACGGAGAATAATAACTTTAAGATACGAACCTCGAGATCAAATCCATTATCAGCAACAGATCTAACAACTCTCACCTCCTATCCTTAGCCAGGAAACTAAAGGACCCACTATCGGAATTAAAATTATATTTCAAACTTCTCGTCAGTAAACACCATCCAAAGTGCACCATTTTCTCTGTACAAGACTAACCCTAGTCTAACCGTAACAACGCTTTGGCCCTCAAACTAGCTCGAAACCCTTAAAATTCCAAAACTTAAAAATTCATCCAAACCCTAGACTATCCTAACATCACGTGTCCCTAAAATAGAAGAAAAGAACAAGCAAGAAGAAGAAGTGTATCAAGGAATTTTCATATTAAAGAAAAAGGAAAAGGAAAGCGAAAACGAACAAACCTGATTCTTGAAGGTATCGAAAGACAAGATAATTAAGCTCGACGGATGTGACGGAGGTCATTTCTCCGAGTAGCAGGCTGCAATGGCCTTCGAGAAAGCTCAGGCAACCATGTGCCACAGTTCAAGTGCAAGAGCGAGAGTAATAGCTAACACGAGAGCGAAAACGGAGGAAGAGGCAGCAACTGCTGTTGGAAGGCCGCGAGAGGAAGGAAGGGCAGCAGATTTTGATTCGCGGAGGTGGAAGAACCGTGCAAACCGTCGTTTGCTATCAAAGGGGATTTTAAACAGAGTTAGAGTTACCTTCGCTTCTTAACACCTGTCACGAGGGTCAGGTTGGGTTTTGCTCTGCTTCTGCCGCTTCACTTCTTCCGTTTATGGCCGTAACTGACTTGATAACATCCGTTCGTTTTAAAACTCGTAAATATCTTTTGTCGAAAAAAATACAAATATTAATATTAATTAGCATTAAAAACTTATCAATACTAAAAAAATAAAATATATCAGATCAAAAAATTAAAAATATAAAATATTACGTTAGAAAATCGGTTTCCTTAATTAATTTTCTGATTTTCTTAACAAAACAAATTGTAAAATATGAATATGAATAAGAAGGCCGGCAGAACCATCTAGACCTAGAATGTTGAATTCGGCCTTCTTTTTTTTTAAATAAATGAAAAGAAAGAAATTTAAAATTTTCATATTTTAAAATCCATCTCCCTTCATTGCTAAATTATCTGTAGCTCGTTGAACATACGATTTTTTTTTTTATTTATTTTGGCGTGGTTGAAAATTTTACATTTTAATAATTTGGTAAAAGCATGGTTAGCAACTTTGCATAATTCCTCACAAGGATCTGATTGTTTCAGTTAAAAATTAATTTCGCCCAATAGGAGAGGGTAATAACACTGCTAAAAGAAATACGAAAATGCATGACAAGGTATGAAAAGACTAAACTAACGAATCATTCAAAGTACTTCTTAAAATTTTCAAATTCAGAAAATCGAGGAAAAGGAAAATGACAAGGAAGAGAGGAGGTGGGGGAGCAAAAGCATAGCATGATGCATCAATGACAACTACAACACAATACTACTTCGAGCTCCCACAAGTTACATAAAAATTCTACAGCCGAACTCATATGAACGAGGTCGAAGAGGTTCCCGAGGGAGAAAGCAACCGGTGATGGGCGTTAAGACACTCAGATAAAAGAACAACTACGGGCTCAAGCTACATCATTTAGCAGAATTGGAGATTTCTTTTGCCATTTTTGCTCTATGAAATTTATAAATACATACACAGACATTGAAATATAGGGAGAGAAAAAGGAGGAAGGACAAATAAGTAATCTAAGACGATTTAAAGGAAAGAAAAAGAATAACGAAACTAATCTTAAAAACCAACGATCCCCTCAACTTGTGGGAACAATGATGGAAAAATTGAATGGCTGCAGAACAGTTGTTGGTGGTTTATTTTATTATGATAGTCTTGCTTTTCATTTGGTTCTTGTAATGACTATCTGAGTAAGATCTGCGAGTGCCCTCCTTGATTTTTTAACTTCCTCATCATTACTCTCAGGCAGGGAATTAATAGCTGTAGCTGCAAGGTTAGCATGCTTCATGGCTAGTTCCTTTGTCCTCTGTATACCCCGGCTCTTCCCAAGATACTCCAGAGCCTGTTTCCCAAGCATGCAAATACATAAATCAGTACAAGTCTAAAATGCTTTTTCTTTGGATGAATGACTCAAAAAGCTTATATAATATAGTGATGTCGATGCCCAAAAATACGATGCTGATATTCACATTGGATAACAGAGAAGTGTGCATGATATAAAATTATTCAATATCAGGACTTCAACAGAATAAAGAATAAACATGAAATTAACAGTGTTTCAGGTAGAAGTTATGTTGCAGTATGTCACATGACAAACCGAAAGCAGGACTGTTCAAGCAACATATCCCGGTTCTTTGTAATTTCGTATGTTAGTTGGAAAAAAATGAATAATTAAAATTAATTTCTATGCCTTGCATGGCAGATCTCAAATTAGTTCATTTATGTTTATTAGGAGCAACACAATCACATCGCTTAAACTTACAAGATCAACATTCGCACGGTTGTCAAAGCCTTCGTCAACAATAGTGCGCAGCTGAGGAAACTCCTCCATCGCAAACAAAATGGGAGCTGTTACAATGCCCTGCAATAAATGTTTTTGGCCAACAGTGATTCAACTAATGATTGAAAAATCAAATTAAACAACGCATGCATTTACAATCAGATAAAATTATGAAATTACCTGACTAATATCAGATAGTGAACCCTTTCCAAGGGAAGCTGAGGTGCCTGTGAAATCGAGCACATCGTCTATCAATTGATATGCCAATCCCTGCAAAACGTAGAAGATGGAAATAAGTTATGCAGTCTAGAAAAGTCACAGACAGAAGAAATCAAAACTAAATTAAATTGGACAGAGGACACGTCTTGCAGGCTCAGTTCCATTTGTTCCCCCTAACACAAAGAATCTCCCTATTAAGAATACTCAACAGCAAAAGTATAATATCAAACTTAAAGTGGAAAATGGGGAATATACAAACCAGATTTTTTCCATACTCAAAAGCCAATATTGCAACTTCCGTCGTTTGCCCTGCAAGTAGGGCAACTGCCTTGCAACTATTAGAAATCAATGAAGCCGTCTTGTAGTATGTCTTTTCCATATAATATTCCATGCTGAAAATATAAACACCCATCAGAGAGGAAGCCAACCAGTGGTTCGCTATATTTCCTAATCAATTCAATGTATATTTAAGTCTGATCAACCATGACAAGTTTGACAAAAAAAGGAATAAGTGAACTTCCACTTGGCAGAATAAAGCAGGATCAACATAATGTAGATGCACATGTGACAGAACGCAGGAGCAGGAGCATACCTACACCGTTTATCAGATGTAGTAGTCATCTGCATGGTTTCCCCTGTTACAAGATGCTCTACAACTGTAGCCAACAAAGATACAACCTACGGGTATACAGTCATTATGCAGATCAGAAGTTAAATACAAGCAGCTAAGAACATTACTAATGGTTTTATTAATAAAGCTGGAATGCATGTTTAAATACATAAAATATTTGCATACCTCTGTGTTTTTCAATGAAGCAAGAGCAACACAAGCCCGAGAGAGCAGAAAATCTCCAGCTAACACTGCTAACTGAATCACAAGTAACACGGAATATAGACAGACAAGCATCTTAGGCAGGCTACACCAATCACAACCAGAAAATATTATGGAACAAGTAAAAAATAACAGAAAATTAAATCCGTTCAAAAGGAAACACAGAATTTTATACACATACCTTATTGCCCATTACAAAATTCAATGATCCAATACCACGTCGTGTGTCAGCATCATCCAAAACATCATCATGAAGAAGACTTGCCACCTGTGACGAAATTCTGATAACATTAGGGCCTGTTTGGTTTCCATTTCTATTTCCTATTTTCATTTCCTGTCTTCATTTTCTGAAATGTGTCGTCATTTTCACATTTGCATTTTCTAAAAGCATGTTTGTCTGTCTTCACTTTTAATTTTCATTTTCACTTGTTTTCATATTTATTTAGGGTCTAACAATTATTTTTTATGAATTTCATTGAGCTGCTAATCCTTTCTTGTCAAAAAATAAAGAAAACAACATTTTTTCTGTTTTCAGTTTTCAGCTCATTTCAAGAAATATTTTAGTAAAAACTTTCCATTTTACTAACCAAACGTGTTTTCAGGCCAAATTATAGCTAAACCAAACAAATTAAATACAAAAGACAGAAGGATATGAAAATCAACAATTCTGAGTGAATCATGAAAGAGTAAAAGGCAGCTATTCATGTCAAGCACAAAATTTCAATGTAAACTCGATGGCAGGCTTAAAAAGCCATTCACAATAGTTAGATGAATGCATAACTAGATCAGGAAATGCAATAACTTAGATTTATTAAATCAGCACAACCAACATCAGAGTGACTGATAATTTAAGATCACAAAGTATTTCATTTCTGGATCATCTAGCAGATGCAAGTGCCTGCTACAACAGCTACTTTTCCATCAATCGTTCTCACATGAGTCATGATCAAACATTTGGTCATGAATAACTTCTTTACATGGACCATCAATAAATTAAACCTCTTAATCAAATTTGGAAGCCCTTGACAACAACCACCAAAAGAAAAAGAGTAATAAGACGTTACACTTGATGCTTGTTTCACTAAAATCATCTCACAAGTCACAAGTAACAATTTTAACCACAAAAGCCACCAAAAGCAGCAAAATAAAAAATACAGAGCTTTTTGTGAAATTTAAAACTAGGATAAGTCCTTTCTTCAGGATCTAATTACTAATTACTGTAAATTAACTATGTGAATTCTAATTTTAGTCTACATTTTTGTTTCTGCCAACCCAGGACAGGCAGTGGGGTGTTAAGGAATGTGACTATAGTATTAAAACTTAGGGATTATATATCAATAACCCTGTGCAAAGATACAGTAAAGAACTGAGACAAAAAATTGAACATCCTACAAGCAAAGTACACGTCTATTAGCCATCGTCAACATAAAGAATCAACAAAATCAAACTACAGAAATAGGATACGAAGGGGCAAAGGTATTAATTTAAAAGCGTTAAACAATATTTTAGCAAATCATCTATATTTGCACATTCCACTCTGCACTTACATTGCATGGAGATGGTAGTGCATACAAGGCAAACTAAATTACATCAATTCTTCTTAAGAAATACGATCAATAGTATCATGCAAGCATTTCTGATATATATATAGAGGAAAAATTTTGAAGGACTGACATGGATCATCTCTGTTATTTCAGCAAGAGATTGATGTCTTGAACGTAGTTCGGTTGTCAAAGTACCTCCTAGCTCATTAGTAGGTGCTGACACGGGTATTGGTACATTTAGTGCTTTTGACATTAACAACAAAACCTGCATGAACATAAAATTTGCATTTTCAGGATTAAGTAAGACAAACCACAAGCTGCATATCACAGTAAAATCATAAACTACAAAATTTATCACCATTTACCACAAAAGCATTCATAGATGACAACATAGAGGTTTTCTCGCAAGTAATAAAAAAGACAAATTCAGTGCATTTTATAACTAAAATAATCATTGAATAAAGTATTCAACTTCTACAAAGAAACTAAGTTGCATGAACACTTAACATCTGTGTTCCTATCCCCATTGTATCATATATCCAAACTAAAAGGATCTTCTCGTATTTCCATTTTTATGATGTGTCCATGATCATTTTTCGTAGAGCTGCTTAACATGAGCATATGATCATATAGAGGAGTTTTTTCGTTCCTTTTTGTGTGCGCATGCATTAATCTAATTGGAATTGGCCATTAACAGAGTGGACAACTTGAATGGTAGGTGAATAGTCAAGAAAGTACCAATTCTGCGAACTTAAATTTAATGGTGGTTCCTCCCAAATCCCATCAGCTCAGATAAATTTCTTTGAGAATACAAAAGTATCTGCAAAATATAGCAAATAATCTTACTGTGGGACGAAATCTTTTTCCTTCCACCCCCATCTTGAAGAAGTATTCAGCAGCAGAGGAAAGCTTAGGAACCTGTCATATAATAACCACTCTTCATTATGAATTATAACTGACTTCTATAGAGCAAATGAACCATGAATCCACCATTGCTTCCAAGCATAGACGTTTTAAAAAGTAAGAAAGAAAAAGAAATCAAAGAACAATCTGATACCTCAGCAACTACCATTGCTCTCAACCTGTGAGCAATATGTGATAGTTCATCAGCAACCAATGAAAATGGGTCTAGTTGATCCTGATAAGAGTATACAAATATCTCAGTAGAGGTATAAATAAATAATTGTGAAATGGAAGACCTAGATTGGAATACTCTCACTAAGTTTATAAACGCTTGCATAAGTCAAAACAGTTCAAGTTTACCCTAATAATAGTTTATTAATAACTTCATAAAGCAATAAATAAATCATAAAATAATAAACATCCTATTAAATTCTTGCACTTTCTCTTTTCATAGTTACCCATGTGCACACACATGATGGAAGAGAATTCAGGGAAATTTTTCTCCTTGTGGTATTGTACATTACCAGCAATCATGGTATTACATTTTGTTGTAAACCTATCAGAGTTCACATGGGAAGAAAATGAAATATCGTTTCACTTTAAACATCTAAAATTAAAAGATTCTAACAAAGCATAAAAGAAGGAAGAAAGAGAGATTTTTTTTTTTTTTTTTGGGGGGGGGGGGGGGGGGGTGTGTGCGGAAAGAGAAGAAACTAACCTCAATTACGGAGCTGCTCTGGTGATGGATTTGTTGTCTAGTACTATACAAGGCAGACAGAGCCTTGGAAAAGGTTAAACTCCTCAAAACCTGCAACTTGCCAGAAGTATGCACAAACAGAATAAAGTTTTGCCATAAATATATATAAGGACAAATCTTCATAATTCATATAAAATTTCGAGCATGAGATGGCTCAGCAATCATAAACACAGCTATCTATGTCTTCAAAGCATATGAAAGGGGAAGCAGAGATAATAGTAATACTAGAGCGTGCAAGCGAGAGACAGTCACACAACCAGTATATCTGAGAAAATATTATATCAACATTCCACCAGCTAGATATGACGGTAGCTATTTGCTGAAGCAAACTCCTGATTTAAAAAAATAAATAAATCTAAAGTGCAAGGTTGTAAGAATTATTTTGGCACTCATCCATTGATCAAATCTTCATATATCCTTCTTTTTGTTATAATGACCTAAAAAATCTACATATCAAACTTCGATAAAAATCATTTCAGTTAAAATCAAATATCTTCTTCATTACTTTACAACTGAAAAAATCACAAGAAGGACGTTCCTGTCTAAACCTCCCGACACCTTCCTCATATAGCACTATTCATGATCCACCACTGCAGACTGATACCATTGCCAAGTACACTGGCAGCAGCAACAACCTACTTAAAGTGCTTAAGTAACTACTGATTCACAACTAGTAAAACATTTTCCATGCACAGAAAATAACATTGAAGCAACCAATGACCTGGAAACACACGCAAATACTAAAACTTAGAACTAAACATGGATTTCGTGACTATATGTACAGCATTTAGTATCACCCCGAACACCTAAGCAACTATAATTACACTATTTGACTGTTCTATCATCCCGGAAATCAATTTAATTAGTAGAATAGGAGTCAATGATCCCACTCGAAACATTGCTCAAAGCTTTCCAATTGGGAGCAGAGGAGAGAAAGTAGAAGAACTAAGTTCGTGACTTTGGATCTGTACACAATAAAGGGGATTTTCTGAACGTTTCCATAACCTTGCAAATCAATGAACAGCCTAAAATTTAGTACAGCAAGTGGTAAGCAAAAAAATGGAGACATTACCGTATCAGTAGAGCTTATAGGGGACTGATAATTGTGCAATTGGTGATTCTGGTCTCGACAGGATAGAAAGCATCGACATCCGTTCGAGCTGCCTCTCAGATTTCTTGCGATACGAGAAAAGCCCCGCGAAAATAGCATCGTTATTCACTGGAAAGTAACTTTAGGAAGAGAAACTTTCAGGTAATGATGGAGGTTTAGAATAAGGAGCAGCCAAAGGCAAAAGAAAAACACACAACCGCCTTTGTTATGGAGGGCGATACCACCACGTATGAATCAATGTTGTGACGACGGCGAAGCTCGGCCATAAACCTTTTCGCCACTGACTTTCGTTTTCTAATCTTTTTTGTTTTACTATAAACTTTCTATTATTTTTGCAATGAATGAATATATCCACCGAACCAAATTGCCTCGTAATAAGTTCGTGTTAGGCGGCGTCGGTGAGAAGGGAAATCCACCTTGGACTTTCTACATATATTTAAAAAAAAAAAAAACAAATATTTGGTTACCTAAATAAGGAGTTAAAATAATTAACTAGAAAAGCGCTGGTTTTCTGTATGTCTTTGGTCCACGGACTTGACTGATCATCGGGGTCGTAAATAATGGGCTAGGCATGTAGTTGTTAGATAATGAAGTGGGCTTATTCGTTGACCTCTCTTGCTTCGTGCACCACTCCCAGTTTACATTGAAAATGAAAGCTTTCTGCGATTGAATTTGAATCCACCGATGCGATTGCTAGTGCCCCATCTACCATCAGCTGATTCCACCGTAGGGACATGTATAGACTATCCAAAGGGACCCTTAGTTGTGGACTGACCAGACCCAACAAGTTTTCAGCCCGAGAAGTTTGAGAATGGCGGAGGCCACGTGCACAATCTGATTCCTATTGGGTTGTGAAGGAGGGCCTGTCATGGCCCAAAGAACAGAGAGGTTGACCTTAGGTTCTTTGATTTAATGCTTTGACTGGAACTAGCGTCCAATCATTAGCAAGAATCTGTCTCATCCGTAGATGATATGTTATATGTTTGAATCATAATATTGTTTTCCCGTTTGGATAATAACTAAATTTTACATAAACCTTAGTCCTAGAAGTATATTATCTTTTGGTTTTCGATCTGAACTTGTGGCATCGGTAAATATGAAAATTCTAGCCAGCCACATGTTCTGCTTTTCCTCATTTGACTATCTACGGGAGAGGAAGAAGCTCTTCTTTCCAACATTGGGCACATTTATTTGGGCCTTTTTTTTTTTTTTTCCAACAGGACAGAAATTTACCACAAAGCTGCCGATAGAGATTCTTCAAGAGACATAATGTATGAGGTTCGCATTTACATTCGACGAATTCGTTTAGATCGAGTGGCAATAGGCAAACGCCAACATGCACTAGAATAACAAAGATAACAGCACTACGTAGATTCCTCAATGTAGAGTTTCAAAAGGCCAGAATTTTTCCAAAAGGACATGCGTGTAAACAAATTATTATTATTATTTAATTTAATATAATCAAACCAGAGGTGATAATGGATAGGAACGGCGTAGACAACAATCTTTTCTTTATTCTTACTCAAAACCCAATCATATCATACAAGCGAAATTTCAAAGTTCTCACCCAACTAATCCCACCTGATATGTATTTTTAAAGCTAATCTAACCCAATTATATCATACAAGTGAAATTTCTTCATTTAGTAGAAGACCCCCATTTGTCTCCTCTCAGATCTAAGAACTCTCGCTCCGATTTGGCTTTGATGAGATGAATGCCTGTTGTAATAACATACGGCTATCAATTAGACCAAGAAGACAAAATATATGACAACACTACTAAACTTTTTTGTCCTAGGATGCTTTAAATACCTGATGTTCATCAACATTGGGAACCCAGTCGTTTGTTGCTGGGTTGCTTTTATAGAATGTCACCTTGGTTTCACATGCATCAAAATGAATGTTATACTCACCTTCGCCTCCTTCTCTTCCCACCTTTATAAACCCAGTTCCTGTCTGTTCAATAAAAATTATACAAAGACAGAAACCCAGAAGGGCCAAGATATCAGATTGCATAAACTAAGAATTTGGAAATTTTAGGATAAAAAAATGAATGGCGATCCTAAAAAATGGAAAGAGAGAGAGATTCGTCACGAACCGTGTGATGGTGCTTGTCAATAGAGGTCAACTGTTCGTAGTATTGGGTTTCCACAAACTCATCCTGCACGTCTTTAGATGACCCCGCAGAAAGTATAGCCTGTGAATTCAACAAGCGTTCTAATAATCAGACGGAGTAAGAAATGAGACATGGGTAATAAAACAGAAGGTTACAATTACATACATCGGATTGGGATTGAAGAGATTGAAATTTGTCAAGCTCGGGAATGTTTTGGGCGTCGATGATGGAGCCAACCGGGTTTGATGTGGAGGCGTCAGGATCGCTTCTATCGGGCTTGATGGGTCGCTTGGGGGCCAAGGAATTGAACTGAGCTCTGATCTGATCAGCGATCCTCTGCTGTTCATCTGCATCCAAAACCTCGTCACTACGGCTTGGCTTAGTCGCCGTCTGTCCCACCATGGTGCTATAGAAAGTCGCTCTCTTTTCCTTACCCCTTCTATCAAACGATGTAAATGGGGAAAGTGGGGCGGAGACAGGGAACAAAAGAAAGAAATCAGGGGCAGAAAATGAAATAGGAGGTCACCGCCCACTGGATTCTCGAAACCGCCTCGCCACGGCTTTCGCCAGCTGTCTTCTTTGGTGGGCTTTTTTTGGGTTTTATGTGCCTGAGTTGATCGCGCACATCGGATCTCTAAATTGGGCCTTTGTAACTACTTGATGCTTTAGAGGTGGGGTGTGAAAAGAAAAAAGGTGATAAAAGGAATTTCTGCTGTGTGGTTGAACTCTCGGCCAAGAAAATCCTAGAGATCTTTATTTTTACGGTTTTACCCTCCTAAAACAAATTATGAAACAGTTGAAAATTGATAATACCAAGTTCTTCCACACAAGCGAGTGTTGGATAAGTCTGTCCTAGCTTCATTCTGTACTTAAAACAGAGATTGTCCATGGCTTCTTATCTATCGTTATGTTTATTACACGAAATTTACTTAAATTTTTTATATGCTAGGATTGCTTTCTCTGATTACTATACAAGTCAATTTCTGTGGACCATGATTTCCCTTTCGTACACCAGCTGGATGCATGTGCATTTAGAGTTCTTTTTCCTTTATATACTTTTAGTGATTTGTGATAATTGCTGTTCAATTTCATTGGTTGTTTTGTGGGTTACTGTCATTTATTTACTTTCCACAGTATCAAAATTATCTATCTTTTTGCTGTTTCGCCTGACAGAGTGGAGCCATGTCAAACAAATAAAAGCTAAAAGTTACTGGTCTTTGCGCAGGACCGCAGTGATGGCTACATGCCTACAAGTCTATTCTCTTCCAAGAGCACAAGAACAAATTGATTTCATTTTGGTTTTGGGTTGTACGTAAACTTCCAAATTGTGTAAATTAATTGAGATGGAAATTTCAATTTTATAATTCTACAGTGGTGTGTCCGGTTCATTAAAGACAAAGGTGTTTGTTTGCTTACACATATTAACTTTATTGACTTTAGACTTAAAAATTTTCTTAAGGGCGTATTTATCAACTAGTTAAGAGAGGGTAGTTGACAATTCAACTTCACGACTTAAAAGCTGACAACTTGACCTATCCTTTTGACTGACTCTCTGCTCCTTGTCCATTTAACTCCGTCGTCTAAGCTTGTCATCTCTCCGAGCTTGTCATCTCTCTGTTTTCCTTCTTCATGGGAACTCTTCAATTTCACAGAGTTCTCATCTCTCTGTTTCCTCTTGTTTTTCTTCTTTGCTTGTCATCGCTTCAGTTCATTTCAGCCTACACGGTACCAGATAAGTATTTCATCAATTGCGGGTCAGATAGCAATTTTACCGTCAGTGGTCGGGTTTTCGTCGGTGAATCTTCCCTATCTTTCTCCTTTCCGAAGCAGAGCAGCACTGAGAAGGACACTAATCAGTCTTCACCGACATCTGTCTATCAAACTGCAAGAATTTTCGGACGCCAATTTTCCTATGAATTCAGTATCAGCAGTTCTGGTTATTATGCAGTACGTCTCCATTTCTTTGCTTTTTCCTCCTCCTCAAGTAATCTATCCACTGCTATCTTCAATGTTTCAGTTCCCAACTTCTTGCTGTTGCAAAATTTCAACGCCTCAGATTCCAGCAAATCAGCTTTAGTAGAAGAATTCTTTTTAAGAATTCATACAGGAAAATTCATAATAACCTTTTCACCTCTGGAATCATCTTTTGCTTTTGTGAATGCCATAGAACTCTTCATTCTCCCAAATTATTTCATCCCAAATGAGACTAGATATGTTAGTGTTGGAGGACAAGGAAATAATTACGTCGGCATACTCTCTCTTGTGTTAAAGAGAACATATAGGATTAACGTTGGAGGTGATGCTGTCACATCAGACAGTGATGACTTGTGGAGAACATGGGAGTTAGATGATCCTTATCTCCATAATCGAGAGGATGCAAGGACTAGCAGTTCCGACAGTAACCTTAACTACCAGGGAGGAGATGAATCTGTTGGCCCGTTAGCTACAAGGTATACTGCCCCAAATACTGTGTACCTAACTGCCAAAAAGTCCAGTTCCTCCAACTTAACCTGGGGTTTTCCTGTGGAAAAGAATTCTATTCATCTTCTCCGGATTCACTTCTGTGACTTGGAGAGTACTTCGCTTAATGTCACATTCTTCAATCTGCTCATACACAAAAACTTTACCAGGATGATCAATTCTATTGATGTATCTACCCGGTTGCCAACTCCTTTTTATTATGATTTTGTGGTTGATTCTGATGACTATGGACATGTGAATATCACCGTCGCGCCTGATGCATCCGCCCCAATTCCAAATGCGTTTCTGAACGGGCTAGAAATGTTGCAAATTGTTGACCCATCAGATTCTGTTCCTGGGTACGAAGCAGAGGACAAGCAGAACCATCTTGCTGTAGTGTTAGGCTCAGCTATTGGAGCTTCAGTCCTAATTTGTATTGGGGTTGTTGGGTTCTTGATTTGGCATCTTAAATTCAGGAAACCAGATGAAAAGAAAGCTGAGAATTCAGACTGGGGGTCAGTGCCTAATGGAGGTGGGAGTTCTCACAGCAGATTGTCTGAGGTACCTAACATAAATCTTGGGCTGAAACTCTCTTTCCATGAGCTTCAACATGCAACCAATAACTTCGATGCAAGAAAGATAATTGGGAAGGGTGGCTTTGGCAACGTCTACATGGGAGTTCTCAAGAATGGCGTCAGAGTGGCTGTCAAAAGAAGTGAACCTGGTTCAACACAAGGCCCTACAGAATTTCAAACAGAGATTATGGTTTTGTCCAAAATCCGCCATCGCCATCTTGTTTCCCTTATTGGGTATTGCGACGAGAGGTCAGAGATGATTCTGGTTTATGAATATATGGAAAAAGGGACGCTCAAAGATCATCTATACAATTCAAAGTTCCCACGCATGTCTTGGAGACAGAGGCTTGAAGTTTGCATTGGTGCTGCGAGAGGTCTTCATTACCTTCACAAAGGATCAAAAGGGGGAATCATCCATCGTGATGTTAAGCCCACTAATATACTGCTTGATGAAAACCATGTTGCTAAAGTTGCTGACTTTGGGCTTTCAAGATCAGGTCCTCTTGATCAACAACCATATGTCAGCACAGGTGTCAAAGGCACTTTTGGGTATCTTGATCCCGAGTACTTTAGGACCCAACAGTTAACAGAAAAATCTGATGTTTACTCATTTGGAGTAGTTCTTTTGGAAGTGTTATGTGCAAGACCAGCCATTGATCCGAGCCTTCCAAGGGATCAAGTAAACTTGGCAGACTGGGGAAACCTTTGCATGAAAAAGGGAATGCTTGAAGAGATTATAGATTCTTCTATCAAGGGAAAAATAGATATAAACTCACTGAGAAAATATGGTGAGACTATAGGCAAATGTTTACAAGACGATGGTTCTGATAGGCCAAGCATGGGTGATGTACTTTGGGACTTGGAATATGCGTTGCAGCTTCAGCGAGGTGCCATAAGGAGAGAGCCACACGAAGACAGCTCCAGTGGTGCTTCCCAATCAATTCAGTTGCCCAATGTTCGGCGTCTTCCTTCGCTGTCTGCACTCAGTGAAGTGGATGACAATTCAATTGTGAGGGATGATGAAACTGATAGTGAAGCGGGTTTGATTTTCTCTCAGTTGAATATTGATGACGCTAGATAGTTTATTATACCTTCAATGCTAGTTCTTTAGCTTGCTCAGCTGCATTGGCTTTCTTTCTGTGTTTATATGTCTACCCCAACTGTAATAAAGCCAGTCTACTCATTATTCTCAACTGGAAATTTGTATTAAGTTATGAAGCAATAGTAAGATTAATGATAATTATGTGGTCGATGAGTACTCTTCATTTGTAAGATTCTATGGCTAGAGCATAGAATAGAATTCCCATTGAAAATTTGTATACAAGTGAAGATTCCATGTATCTGCAAAAGTTGTAGTATCAAAGTGCAGATTCTGTGTGTGCGCGCTTAGTATCTTATCTTGTCTAAAAGAATTTATGTTATGGCAAAACAAATTACTGTGATAAATAATCAGATGAAAGTTTAATTCTTTGATACAACATATTGCTTCTTAAGTATCTGAGATAGAGCAGCAGCTGCAGTTTAATTAACTTGCCTATATTTTTGAGAATCTGAAATAAACCAAAAGCAAAAACATGTATGCTAAAGGGAAATACTGCATCATAATATGAAAACTTAACATTAATAATATAATATCACACTAAACACGCACATTGACTTACAAATCTTCTTGCTTTCCTATTAACCCTAAAATACTGCATAATATATTGCATTAAAAAAAAAAAAAAAATCTGCATAGACACCAGTAGGAAGTAGCTGCTGTAACTATCACAAATCAACTTCGTTTAGACTTTCCATTTTTATTTTTATTTTTTTGGTAATTAAAGACTAATAATAGTGTTTCTAGTTTACTGTTCTCGTAGCCGACGACTTGATATTTCTTTTCTCTTATCGGATATCCATGGCTCCATTCTACTTCAACCCCATTGCCATATAGTCTCCAGAGGCCAAAAATATAATCGAGTTGAAAAATATACTAAGAAAACAGGGCGTGCCGTTTTTCAATGGGAACTCTTCAATATCACAGAATTGATCATATCTCTCTGTTTCCTCTTTTTCTTCTTAATTTATACATCTCATCGCTTCAGTTCCTCTCATTAGCCTATATCGTCCCTGATAAGTATTTCATCAATTGTGGGTCGGATAGCAATGCAACCGAGCCAGACGGCGTTGGCCCGGTTTTTGCTGGGGAATCTTATGCTGGTTCCCTTGGCTTCTCCTTTCCAAAGCGTGGTGGCACTGACAAACAAACTAATAACTCATCGTTGGTGCCTCCTCTGTATCAAACCGCAAGGACTTTTCAACGAAAATCTTCATATAAGTTCAGCGTTGACAATCATGGCATTTATCTGGTACGCCTCCATTTCTTTGCGTTCTCCTCCCCGATTGATCTGTCTAAGGCTCTGTTCAATGTCTCGGTTTCTCGGTTCTGGCTCTTGAATAATTTCAGTGCCCCAAATTCCAAAAATACAGCTTCAGTAAAGGAATTTTCTATTTACATCAATAGCAGCAGCTTTATAATCACTTTTACACCTCTGGGATCATCTTTTGCTTTTATTAACGCCATAGAACTCTTCCCACTTCCCGGTAATTTCATCCCAGATAAGGCAACACGTGTCAATCCTAGAGGAAATAGTAGCAATTACACCGCTATCCTCTCTTTGATATTGCAAACCAATTTTAGGCTTAATGTTGGAGGCTCTAACATCACAAGACGAAATGATTACTTGTGGAGAAGCTGGGAGTCAGATGATGCTTATCTCAGTAATCCAAAGAAAGCAGAAAGTAACAGCTCCCAAAGTAAAGTTCACTATGAGAAAAATGATGACTCTGGTGGCCCAGTAGCAACCAAGTATATTGCTCCTGATATTGTCTACCAAACTGCCAAGGTGACAAGTGGTTCCCTGAACATAACTTGGGAACTTCGTCTGAAAAGGAATTCTGTTCATCTTGTCCGGCTTCACTTCTGTGACATGTTCAGTTCATCAGTTAATCTCACGGCATTTAATCTATTGATAAACAACAAATTTATTACAAAGATTAATTCCTATGATGTGTCTGATCAGTTGTCTGTTCCTTTTTATTATGATTTTGTGGTAGACTCCGATGACTCTGGGATAATGATTATCGTCATTAAACCTCGCGAAGATTCTTCCTTTCAAAACGCTTTCCTAAATGGGCTAGAAGTGATGGAAATCATGAACACAAAAGGTCCAATTGCTGACGACGGAGACGAACAGAGCATAAAAAATCATTTATTTCTGGAACTGGGGTTATCTCTTGGAGCATTTTCCCTGATTTGCATATTAGTAGTTGGGTTCATTTTGCGTCTGAAATTGAGGAAACCGAAGCCTGTTGAGAATTCGGATTGGGTGCCAGTGCCAGTTAAAGGTGGAGGGAGTTCCCACAGCAGGAGGAGTTCCAGTCACGGCTCTAACTTAAATCTTGGACTGAAAATCTCTTTCCGTGAAATTCAACTTGCAACCAAAAACTTCAATGCAAAACGGGTAATTGGGAAGGGTGGCTTTGGTACAGTATATAAGGGAGTTCTGCAGAATGGCCCGACAGTGGCTGTCAAAAGAAGGGAACAAGGGTCAGAAGGACAAGGCCTCTTAGAATTTCAAACTGAAATCATCATTTTATCTAAAATTCGTCATCGTCATCTTGTTTCTTTGATTGGGTACTGTGATGAAATGTCTGAGATGATTCTGGTTTATGAGTACATGGAAAAAGGGACACTGAGAGATCATTTATACAATTCAAATGTGCCCAGCTTGTCTTGGAAGGAGAGGCTTGAAATTTGCATTGGTGCTGCGAGAGGTCTAAATTACCTTCACAAAGGATCAGCAGGGGGAATCATTCACCGCGATGTAAAATCCACAAATATATTGTTAGATGAAAACCATGTTGCCAAAGTTGCTGACTTTGGCCTTTCAAGAACAGGTTCAATTGAAAATCAGTCATATGTGTTCACAGTTGTTAAGGGCACCTTTGGTTACCTTGATCCTGAGTACTTTAGGTCTCAGCAGTTGACAGACAAATCTGATGTTTACTCATTCGGGGTAGTTCTTCTGGAAGTGTTGTGTGCAAGACCAGCCATTGATCCGAACCTTCCAAGGGATCAAGCAAACTTGGCTGAGTGGGGAATGCTTTGCAAGAACAAAGGGACACTTGAAGAGATTATAGATCCTTCCATCAAGTGCCAAATAGATATAAAGTCGCTGAGAAAATTTAGTGAGACAGTAGAGAAGTGTTTACAAGAAAATGGTTCTGATAGGCCTAACATGGGCGATGTGATCTGGGACTTGGAGTATGCATTGCAGCTTCAGCGAGGTGCAATAGACAGAAAACAGCACCAGGACAGCTCAAGTGGCGCTTCGGCTTCACTCCAATTGGCCAATATTCGGTGTCTTCCTTCACTCTCTTCGCTAGATGAATCAGATGATATTGCGATCATGAGGGACTATGAATCTGATAGTTGTGCGAATTTGGTTTTCTCTCAGTTGAAAATTGATGATGCCAGATAGATTTTTAAAGCAGCTAGCTCCATAGCCGTTGCCTTGCTTGCTTAATTGTGTTATTGTTTTTCCACTATTGTGGCAAGGTAGCTAGGCTGTCACTGGAAATATGTATTTAGTTATGAAAGCAATTTTGGAGTTAATTTTGTATAGAAAAAAATCTTTGGGAGCCAACCAACTATGCTGTAAAATATTCTTGCTACTGTATGGGGTTGGTGTTGAAATCCAAAGAGTTAGAATTTTTTTTTAAGGCAATCTCACTAGAGGTATTGGTTAGACACTAAATGAATCATGGTTCACCACCTTATGAAATTAGTTATTTTCGCTCCACCCAGCCCCTTTTAGTGAAGATTTGGATTTCAAATTTTCAAAGCTCTATTTGCTTTATCTCTCCCCCTCGGGCAGATGTGTGTCAATTTCGGACCTTATTTTTTGGTTCTGACTTGCAATCAAAATTCAAAAATGTTGAAGTTGACAACTACCTATTCCTTTTCTTGGTAACCTACCACAAGTGCTGCATTATTTATATTCTTAGGTAGGTAAAAAGTAATTGGAAATGGAAATCAAGTCTATATTGTCTATACATGAAAAAAGACTTTAACTCAATTTTGGCGGTTTGCTTAGTTGCCTTTGCTTGGAGACCACTGCGCTGGCTTGGTTGCCTGCATCCATGTATTGTCTATAAACTAGAACATAAGATATTAAAATCATCTTCTAGTAATTTATGTGCTGTGCTGAGCCGTAATTGTTCATGATTTTACACACAATATGAGGAAGCTATGATGATTTTTGAAAATTTCAACATTAACAGTTCTGCTAAAAATTTCAACAGCTAACTCTATCTATCTTATAAACAAAAATTACAGAGTTCCATACTTGATGTACAAATCTGCCGCTATATGAATCGGTATGTGTGATACAAGCCCAAACCAACGAAAAAAAAAACAAAAAAAAGTAGTAATCTAAGATATTGCTAGCTAGTGACCAGAACCTTTCCTGCTTGGCCCTGAAGCCATAGTGTAGACTCTGTCTCCAATCAAAACCCTGCCACTTGCGCCATCTGCAGGGTTGCCCTTCTCTACCTTTACCGAAGCCGATCCCAGAATTTCAAGCTCTTTGTCGGGTTGAGGATTATCAGTCTTCTCTACCTTTACTTGGGATGCAAGGACCCTGCAACTCACGGGCCCTGACCTTGTCACAAGCACCATCATAAGAACCATTAGAACTATGGCAGAGAGCCTCATTCTAGAGTTGGTACAAGTGTTTTCTTCCAACCCAAATGGAACTGAAGTGGTTGGAAGGCTTAAACCCAGCAAAACGGGTGGAGATGGAAATACTGGTTTGGCATCTCCATTGAGAAAGCTAACGAGCCTTTTTCACATATATGAGGAGCTTGAAGGGCAAATGGACGGTGAAGGGCTTTTGAGATGTGGGTCCTGTCCGAAAAGAAGTAGTTGACTGAAACTTTTTTATGGCAATAATCAGGCGCAGTCATCGCTACCAAGTTCCATGCTTTCTATCTGAGAGTGTCCAAATTTTGACTTTAGAAAATGGTTATTGACTTGGGAAACACAGAGACAGAGGATCCAAGGGTCCCTAAATCTCTGGTGCAAATATTTTGGGTGGAAAGTGAGCACTAGATGCGACGAGTGGTGGCGGAATCAGCATGGGAAGGTGATTAGCGCGCGGAGTCTTTGGACTTTGGCTCACATCCTCACAAAAGATTGCAAGATTCTCATTTATTAATGGAGCTGTCACAAGATTAATAGTTGATATTAATATTTAGAAAATTGTCTGAGTATTTTCTTAGAATAAAGAGTTAAAAAAAAAAAAAAAAAGTAAGGAAAGTATTGGAGAGGCTTCAACAATAGCGCAATTGACTGGTGAGCTTGAAGAAATCAATGGAGGAAAGGGTACGTAGACTTATTCCGAGTTCACTTTACACAATTGATGGACGGCAGACTTGTGCATCTGAGCTAGAGATAACTAGAATCCTGAATGGGTGGTTTCCACTCCTTTTTTTGAACGGAAATGACTTTAAGAATCTCGCTTCTTTGATTATAAATAATTAATGAAGGAATATGTATTTTCGAAAAGAACATTTTTCTGTTCCTGAACCCAATGGTCGATAGAGTTTCAGTTTCTTTTTACCCCTTGCACCCAAAATAAATTTGCTTATTTTATTTGACTTCTCACTTACTTTGGAGATTATTCAACTCCAATTCTCTTTGTCTAAAGTATGTCAATTTGAGAAATCCAACCCAACTTATGTGTCTAGGGGTAGGGTTGATATTTTCTAAACTGTTTCGTGTTTGACTCACCTATTTTCGCTTAAAATATTATTTTAAAAATCTGTTTTTATCATTCATTAAAAAAAACGTATTGAGAAAATAAAATAAAAAATAATATCTAATGTTTTATATTTTATTTTTGTCTCATTTATTATTTTACGTATAATTAAGGAAAAAGAAAGGGTGAGTGAAGGAGAAGTACAAGGTGAGTATGCTAATAAATGAGAGAGAGACGTTGTATGAGAATAAAATTCGAGTGAGACAAGACACAAAATTGCGTCTGATCCAGGACTGGAGGCGATTGACATGAGATTCACAAAGAGACAATCATAAGTTTCGACTTTGGATTTATTCAAGTTTTTAAGGAGCGGTTGATCTTCACCAGGCCCGATTCCTTCAATAAAACAGAATGGATTAAACAGCTAATTATCCATAATCATGCATGTTGTGTTCCATTGACCATTCAGCGCCGTGAGTTATAAGCTCTAAGGGGATGCATTGTGCATGCACCGCACCCACAGCTTGCCTCTCCAGTTTTATCAAAAGAATCTGCTTAGGACCAGTAACTTAACTGCAAAAATACTGTTCTTCGATGATTGTGACATTACCAATTTGCCACTCAAAATGAAGATTTCTCCGCGTTTCACTGCTTCGAATATGAACATCGTATCTGGGTTGTATGGTATTAGTAGCTTAATTAACTTTAAATATGGTTCATTAATATATGTGAAATAATTGTTAACTTTTTTTTTAAAAGAAATTATATGTTCTCAGATTTTTAAAGTTGGGCTCCACTTGGATTCGAGTACTAATTTTGGACGATTCAGGTAAGTCCATATATATGTTTAGGTTGATGCGAGTTTTAAGTTTTCTGTAAATAAAAAAGATATTGGTTCAAATTCTATCCCTCTAATACTCAAATTAATATTAATTTTAAATAAAATAAGATTCTAAAAAAATATTAAATTATTTATTTCATTAATAACAATGTAACGTATTTATATTAATTTATCAGCAAATTTTTTTTCATAATTTTATCTTGATTCTACTATTTAAGCTAGGCCAAAGGCTTATTTGATTCTAATACATATCATTATAATTATTACTTCAAACTATCAATGTTTGGGTCAAAAAAAAAAAAAATCAGTGGAATCTTATTTAGCTTGAGTGATTTAATTAAATTTAAATATGTAAAATAAAACAGAATGCAGGTGGAACACTGGTAGAGTAGGGAATGTGCTTAGCCAAGATTCGTAAAAGTTTGCACGGTCAGTCATGACTCATATATGATGGACCTAAGACCAACGTAAATTAATATATATATATATATATATATATATATATCTAGATATATATATATATATATATATATATATATATATATATATATATATATATATATATATATATATATATATATATATATATATTCTCATTTAAGTGAGGCCTGTGATATATTTTTCAAGAGCCAAAAAACCAAACACACCAGTTTCGGGCAATTTGGGTTAATAAACACTAAAATGGGTTAGACCTTTTTTTATTTTTTTGGTCTTAATGCTTAATTCATCAAATGCATAGGTAATATCAAAAGATATTTTCAAAAGCCCCTTAAAATTGATTTTTTCTTTAGAAGCTCTTTGACAAAGAAAAACATTTCTGTATAATATTTTTTATTAGAATAAAATAAAATTGAATTAACTTTAAAGGAAAAAATAAAAACACTTTCAAAGACTAAAAAAATATTTTTAGTATATATATATATGAAGTGATACTTAATTTTTTTTTAAAAAAAGAAAAAAGACAGAAACAAGTTATTTTTTAAGAAAAAGCACGTCCATAGATGAAAAATATTGTTTTAACTTTGTATACCTCAAAATCATTATTATTTCAAGTTAATCCAACAGTAGCAAGTGAACTCGAGCTAACAATAAATTGCATAATTATTTTATTTTTAATATGTGAAGACACGTTGAGTTGACATCCTTGCATCTTTCTGTTCTTCACCAGTATATAAGATGACAACAACTCTCATAAAAACAAACAAGCAAACAACAACAGACACATTATTGATAAACCAAATAATCCAAAGCTAATGTTTCCCAGCAATTTCACTTATAAACTGATTAATATTCCTAGCAGAAGAACCACCATCTTCCAACGCTTTTTTTGCTGCCTCTTTCAGTTCCCTTGCCCTGTTCTTGATCTCCGCAGCCCTTGGCCCCTCCATGATTTCCCTGATGCACCTCTCCATCTCTTGTGTGCTAGCAGTTCCATCTTCATCAAAATTGATCTTCACGCCAACCTTAAAAGCATTCACTAAAAGCTTAGCATTTGTTGGTTGATCCGTCCACTCTGGATGAGCAATAACAGGCACGCCAGTAACCAGAGTTTCCAGCGTCGAGTTCCACCCACAATGAGTCACGAAACAAGCAATTGCTGGGTGCATTAGGACCTTCTCTTGTGGACACCATTTCACCACTAAACCATTGCCCTTAGTTTCTTCTAGAAAATCAGATCGCAAAACGCCACCGTTTCCCTCTGAGCCTTCCTCGGCTGGCTTTATCACCCAAAGAAATGCCTTGTTGCTATTCTTCAAAGCCATGGCTATGTTATCGATCTGCTTTTGAGACAGCACAAGTATGCTACCAAACGAGATATATATCACCGAAGAAGGTGGTTTATTATCCAGCCACTCCAGGCAGGAATCTTCGGCATTCCACATATCCACATTTACGACATCGTTTTCCTTTTCTCCCAATAGAAACGGTGATACGAGGGGTCCAATAGGATAGATAGGGGTTAGCGAAGCCATAGACTTCACTATATCCTCCTCGATCTCATAAAATGAACTTCCTAAAACCCAATTTACCTTTTTGTCCAAATCGCGAAAAAGTTTTAGAAGAACTTCCGCGAAGATAGGAGGGCTTGATGGTAACATAAAAGAAGGAAGATCTCTTACCTCCAATACTGGCATTCCAGGCAATTGGACACTCTCATTCGGGTCCTCCAAGTTGGGAAAATTATCTATATTTTTAAAGTAGCGATAATAAATGGAGTAAATAGCACAACACTGGATCCAAAGCAGTGCACAATGGATGCCATGGTCATCAGCAACATCCATAGCCCATGGAACAAAGGGATTGATAATAATGCAAGAATATTTGTGGGTTTTGCTGAGGTTGCTGACGAGGTTGGAGAAATTTTTGGAACCTGTCGTAAAGACGGAATTTTGCCACGTGGCAACGTCCTTCTGGCGATCGAAGTCAAGGCTCAGGCCGTCAGAGAAGAACTCGAGCTGGATTTCTCGGTCACTGGAATTCTCGAAGTTAGGGGAGGCTTTGTTTTTGAGCATGCGATGCTTAGCCATTTCTAAGGTGGCGAGAGTGACATGAATACCCTTTGAAATGAGAAGCTTACCGAACTTGAGCATAGGGTTCATGTGCCCTTGCAAGGACAATGACACCATTAGAACATGAACTTGTTCTTCTGCAGGCATTTTTTCTGGGTAAGAGATCACTTTGTGGATGAGAAGTTTGTTTAGCAATTATTTGTGATATCTGAGATGGGTTTTACACCTATTTATAGTTACCATTTGAATGCAACAAATAATTTTTTTAAAGAAGACTTTTAATACAGATTTACTTTTTTATAATATCAGATTTTTTTTCTATTATTGTTCTGCATGAACTTGGCGTTCTATGCATCGTGACAATAGCACAGCTGGATCTCCCAATCCTTCTTTTCAATTACTGGTTTCTATTACTCCTCTCATTACTCGTGCAATGAAAGAGATCAACGTACATAGGTTATGGTCAATGTGGAATTATTAGCATATAATAAATGCCAATTACAAATTTAATTGGGATACATATAATATATTAAATCCTATATAGTTTGTTACAGGGAATATGCAATGCTTCTAGAATCCTTTTGAATTATATTAGCAAATACTCGTAATTGATTACATGTATTTGAATTTGAGAGAGAAAAGGCGCCACATAGCAAGATTATTTTCCCCAACAAATTAAATTTGGGACAATCTTATTTGTTTCATGTATTTTGAACATGAGAGTGAAAATGCATTGCTTCTAGAATCCTTTTGAACTATTAGCAGGTAATTAAATTTGGGTCAATCTTATTTGTTATCTATTTTTTAAAGAGTAAGAAAATATTTGATATCAACCTTCTTTTAATTTCATGAATTCAAAAATATTTTAAGAAAGAGTAAATATCAAGTTTCTTTCCCTAAATAAACTAGGACTTGCACTTGAATCATTTTGGAATGCATATGCTAATTTTGCTAATTGGATAAACTTTTATTAATAGTATTTAAGTGTTATGATACTAATGTTGATGATATAGACTTTATTACATAAAATAAAACTTTAAAAAATAATATAAGGATATAATTAAAAATTCAATTAGAATTTTAAGACTTTAGCGTGTTTTTTTTTTGGGGGGGTATCGCTTTGCTTCATAGTTGGTTTATGGGGATTTCCTTTAGCGTCCTTCTTTTTCTCTTCACACCCTCAATCAAAAGGGGTGAAGTGTGAGAAGAAAATGGGTAGCTGTGAAAAGAAAAACAGGAAGAGAAAACTTACGCTTATGTTGAGCCCGCCCAACATTAACACGAGTGTCCAGGGAATAGCAATGGCCGCAATGCTGAAGTCTCTAAAGGGGGCTACTGGCCTTTAAAATGGGTCAAGGGACTGTTCAGACTTCCCATTGGCCTTTGTTGTTTGCTTCTACGCCTTCCCCATAAAAAAAACAAAGGTTCGTCACTGCCACCTATTATTTTTCAACCCCATAATCCATTACGCTGCTGCTGCCGATTTGCGATGTGGACTACTATAAACAATTTTTTCTTCCTAATTTTTATTTTTGGTAAAAGGATAACTATATAGTATATATATACTTGGAAAGTATACTTATTTTGAGTATTCAAATTCAAGTGTTATTATTACTTGTAGTCTTCGGTCTTCAAGCAGGTTTGCGTAACTTGGACTCCCACTGCTGTGGTTGCTAAGACCAACCTAATTTCAATACCAACTATTTTCTTCATTCCACTTGGCTAGTTTTTTCAACTTCACAATTTGGACACGTAACGCTTTCATCTGATTTTTCTCCTTCCTTTCTAAACTTTTAAAAATATTTTGCAAATCTTCGTCCATTTTTCACATAATAATAAAATCTTAGATGGATTTTCGGAACCTCCTACGTAGATTCCTCCACGAGAAAATCGTATACTCAAGTTGTTTTGAACCAAAAATTAAAAATAATAATAATAAAAAGTCAAGTCTCTTAATTCCATTTCCATGTTCGAATGTGGATTAGTCAATGCAACCAAACCCCGCCACTTGTCTTCTATAAAAGGGAATGCAAATGTCTCATGCTGCACAAATTTCATAAGACAATAAGCACTTCTGTCTAGTTTTTTGCCTTTGTCTTGTTTGGGAAACGGAATATGGCTACCACGATCCTCAAAAGTAAGGTTCTCTTGGTTCTCTTTCTGTTGGTTAGCTCTGTTTTTGTGGTGTTTGAAGCTCGCCCGTTGAGTATCACTGAGGCAGGAAACTCAGCCGCGGAAGGTGCTGTGGATTTCTTTGATTGGTTATCGCTTGGAGCAATGAAGCAATCAGGACCAAGCTCAGGAGGGGAGGGACACAAATTCACCAACAGTGAGACCCTCGGGGGAATTAAGAACTCAGGGCCGAGTCCTGGTGGAAAAGGACACTAGTGTTGTCACAGCTGGCACATATCAATGATCCATCTCGATTCCTTATCAGCAATCAACTTGCAATGGATTAATTCCTTAATCACTTTACTATCTTTATTTATTTGTTTTTCATTATTCATCATGTAATATTACTGTGCGTCAGTTCTTTGGGTTGAAGAATATGGATTCCATACATTGTCATATTTTAAAGCCTTTTTCTGTTTCTCCTTTTAGGATTTCGTAGACATGGTGGTTTATCAAGCTTAGATTTTTTTTTTTAAATTTATATATCATGTATTAATGTATTAATTAATAGAAAGGAATTATTATATTTACAATGGAGTTGGAAGTTAATTTATCGATTTCACTTGCAAGAAAAAACGAAGTTGACTTCTTTTTTTTCTTTAAGTAAAAGTGACATAACAACTGATAATACTTTATATTTTCTCATGATTTTATATCTTGATAGGATTTAAACACTCGAGTTCTCTAATAAAATACATCGATTATCCTTTAGCAGATGATTTTGGTCGTAGTATTAGTTGACTTGGACTTAATTAACTACATATTTAAAATTATTTTGTTTAGACTTTGGAGCCAATACTAAACTCTTTATTTCAACACATGTGATGTCTCCTTAGCTATCCTTTCGGGGAACAGAGAAGGGCGAAAATGTGAAAATATAGAAAATCTGCACCGCCATGTAGGAAGTTGAATCTTGTCTTGTTTCTTGCTATATACACTATACACGTGCGAAGCATGGACCAACTATTTGTTGCATACATGTGTCTATGCAACTTATTAGACCTTCTGGCGAGATATACGGTGATGCCATGTGTACACTGACATTGTTGACCAAGGTAAGAAGAGAGAGCAAAAACGGTCATGGTCTTATTAACGCGCGTCGTTCGTGTTTATTTGTCTCCTTTATTTAATACTAGATTTTCACCTGTGTGTTGGATAGGAGATGTGAATTGAATTAAGTTTAATTAAGATAATTTTATAATATTTTTATAATTTATTTAAATAAATTTATCAATTACAAAGTAAAATTTTTATAACTTTTTTTGTAATCACTCTAAGCCTTTTTAAGTATATATATATATATATATATATATATATATATATATATGATTTTATGTAGCAATAAAATTTAAAAATAAAAAGTAGTTAAATTTTTTTCTCTTGATTATCATTTTAAATAATAAAAATGTAATTATATTTCTTAATCTAATTTTAATTGATTAAACACGCATGTTTAGAGAAATAAACACATAAAAAATCATATTATATTACTAATTCAATATGTCATGCTACTAATTATTAACGGTGTCAAAATATTTTAAAAGAAAATGTTATAATAATATTTAAAATTTTTATAGTATTTCATAATGCAAATAAAATTTATAATATTTTTTAAAATATTTAAAAAGAGAATGTGAAAATATTTAAAAATAAAAATAATAGTTATTGACCAATGAAGTAGCTAAATATTAATATATAAAGGGTGAGAAGTACGAAATCATTAATTTCATATTTATATTGATATAAATTTATTTATTTTTTATTTATATTGATATTAATAGATTGATTTGGTAATAAGACAAAAAGAAAAGAAAAAGTTAAATGTGCTTAAAAAAATAAATAAATAAGTTATGCTATTATAAATTAGACATATGTCAACTAACAAAATTTACACTTTTTAAAGTCTCAAACTCATATTAAATATATATATATATATATATATATATATATATATATATATATATATATATATATATATATATATATATATATATATATATATATATAAACAAAATTCATTATATAGTACAGTAGATATTAGACAATATTGAAGGAGGTAATAGCATAATTTAACCTTAAAGAGAAATCAATCATGAATCCACATGGCAAATTGATGAAGAACAACTAGGATTTACAATGCAAAGCGAATTCGTACTCACCTAAATCAATTAGTGGGACACCCACCACATAGGATTTGGTACAATTAATTAATGTCAATTATCATATATTTCCTAGTACATAGATCTTAGTGGGTCACGTGCGTTTTGACTTCTTCGAGATCCTGTCTTCTATCTCCATTAATGAAATAGCGAGCGCATACTTGAACAGGCAAATTGTGTACGTGATAATAGTGTCACGTAGTATATTTCTGCCGGGCGGCCGGTGTGCTACCAGTCATCATGTTTTTGCATAAATGCAACGTGTGTGATTAGCCTACATATATAAGCCAGTTTTGAAACGTATGCTCTCAGTTTCCAATCTTGCTTTTCAGTCCACGGGAGAAATTTTGAAAAAAGAAGGGAAAATAGGAAGGGACATGCATGTATATATTTATATAAGTAGACGAGTAATAAAACTAAAACAAGAAAAGAAAAGAAAAAGGCATTAGAAAACGAGGGGAAAAGCTGCCTTTGGTTTACTTTTAATAAATTTGATAGCGATAGCTGGCTACCCATACTGCGCATGCAAAGAGAGATCAAATAGAATTATACGAATACAAGAGATGGTTTAGTCAGGCTTTGCTTGGACCATCTAACTAGCCGGCCATATGGTTTCCTTAGTTTCTTACCAATTAGGAACCTCCCTCGCTGTATCCTTTTCACATGCTCATTCTACTGTTTGAACTTTGAACGTTGAACGTTGAAACCCTAACATGTAGTCCCAACTCAACTCTTATATATAAGTAAGCATAAGCTAGATGGCCATAACCATACTCCAAATCGTCTCCAAATTACTGCTAAGTCACATTCTTAGTCTTCAACCACTTTCGTTCACATTCCACACAGTTAGCATGGCTGCTCGAGAAGTAACCAAAGTTTCAAGTTTCTTCCTTGTCCTTCTCCTCTTGTTCTTCGGCTCCATGTCGGAGGCAAGGCCATTCAATATCTTGAAATCGGGTCATCGTGGCAATGATGTCGCTTATGATGGATCATTACAGCTTGGTGCTATCAAGCAGTCTGGGCCGAGCCCTGGTCAAGGAAACAAGTTTACTGACGCGGTAACGGTAACACATGCAGGGCTTGCAGACGATGGTCCTAGCCCTGGAGTGGGACATTAGCTAGTTACCATGGCCACTGCTCATACAAGACCAACACTGCATTTTGATTAATAATCTTGGTCTAGTTTTTGGTTTATTATTATAATTAATTTATTTATTACCACTGTGTAATGCAGATCCTTCGAGGGTATCTATCCCTGGATCAATGGTCATTAGACTCGTTAATTTCATTTTTGATTTGTACAAGAATATACGTGCTTGGTTGGGGGAGCGTGGGTGGGTAGGTGGGAAGATTAATTTACTTCATTCCCTTTTTATGATCATTCTCTCTCTTCTTGTCTATATGCAATAGTAATGAACTTAATTTGTTATTATTTCTCATTCGTTCTTTATTTCTCTCCACGTAATCTTTGCTGTACCTTCCCAAAAAAAAAAAAAAAAAACACAGGAATAATTTATTCATTAGCATGTATACGACATTTTTTTCTGCCACAAGTAATAAAGTTACTTTTCCTTTTTTAGAATCCATATATTAAGTCTTCACATATTACACGTCAAATAATTTTGAATATATTTAATTATTAAAAATAATTTTAAATATATTTAATTATTAAATTAGTAATTCCATACAGATTTAATTAAAATGTATTTATAAATAAAATCAGTTATAAATTTTTAATGTTCCAAATATATTTTAAAAAAATTACTTTTAATTCTATCAAAAAAAAAGGAAATTAGTTATCCGCTCCGCACTTACTACCCAGCGTTTACCGTGGGCTGGCACACCAGAGGTGCGTCCTTCCCTTAAGTTTTTTTTTTTTGGGTTATTTTGCATTTAAAATTGCAAAGTACAAGCAAAATATTGCAACTTGGATCCAGCCTGAATTCTACTTGGGCTTAAGGTTTTGGGCGAGGCCCAATTTATGAAAATGGAGGAAACTGTCGTGGAATGAACAAAAATGGGGTCCCCAACCGGAAATTCACCCGTTCACGTTAAACTGTGAAAAAATAAACTGAATCCCTGCACTGCATCACCTCACCTGGTGGTAATATTCATTTGCAACTCTTCAGAAAGCAACGTCTGCTTCCAACTCTTGGCTGCTGTTTTTCAATTATGGGAAACTCGTCGAAGGACGACTCCTCCACCGACGGTGACACCTCCGGCGGCGACAATCCTCCCTCCAATTCTAGCCGCTTCTCAGAGAGCGAGAAAGTGCTTGCATATCATGGCCCTCGCATCTACGAAGCAAAGGCACCTTTTAATTCCCTTGCAGTTTGAAAATTTCATTTTACTGCTTTATCATTTTGATCTTTTTGTTCTTTATCGTATGGAATTATCTGTGCCGGTAACTAAGGCTTTGCTAGGACTGTTTATTGGTGAAAAGAGAAGCGGGAAGTTTGTAACTGTTCAAAAATTGTTACGCATTAGGTTCTGTTTTAGCAATTTGGGTGATATTTTTGAGTTTTGATTAATTCGCGTGAAAGCTGAAGTTAGAACCGCCGGGGAGTGGCGGACAACAGTCTTCTTAACACAACTAGGAGCAGCCTAGGAATAGTGGTTTAGATAAGAATTTTGAATTTATTTATTTCACGAGGTTGGGTTTGTGTTGATCAAACTGAAATGACCAATTATTCCTTTCAAAGTCTACTATTCTAATTTCGTGGTATTTACTGTGATTTACAGAATGGGGTCTATAGTTATAGTCAAGGTTCTTTCATTTTTCTATCAGTATATATACGCGTGTGTGTAATACTTGAAGCTTCATACTAAATGTATCTGCCAAAGTGTTTTTCACACTCTTTTTCTTTATCTTCTCATCGTTATAATCTAATTTACTGTGTTCTTTATTGTCAGATACAAAAAGCTGAGATCAGAAAGAATGAAAGGAGATACTTGGTTCACTACCTGGTAAGTTCAACCATAATAGTTTTTTTCTTGATTAATGTTGTTTTGAGGAGTCAGGTCATCCCCATAGATAAACTCTCCTAAGGGGTGCCCCTTGGTTTAGGTTTTTAAAGTGATGTCGCTTAGCTTAAGTCACTTAATTTGTGGAATATTAAAGTGATTCGTGGTTATGCTACTGACAGTTGATTGCTTTACTGTCTTCTATTTTGCAGGGGTGGAATAAAAAGTGAGTGTCTTATCTTTTATTGATTTCATTTCAGTTTAGGAGTTCGAGTTATAGAGGTAAAAATTACATTATTTAAGTGTTAAGGATATGGCCCCAAACTTTGAGCTTCCAATATGTGTTCTTGTGATCTATCAATCGTAAATACTAAATAGCCTTAAGTAAGAAATGATGGTAAGATTTGGAAATTTGCCAAAGGCAACATATTACATGTAACGAGCAAAAAGAGTAGTTTATAAGGTACTTAATAGATTTTGTTTGATTCCAAGATGTTACATCTATAGTATTGAGAGAGAGTCCTCGTGATTGCTACTTATTTTGCCGTAAATGTTATCTTTGATAATTATGACCTTGTAAAAGGGAATACAGAATCATTATTATGGGTTCGACATCTTTCCAACAGTTGGGACGAATGGGTAGGTGAGGATCGTTTAATGAAACATACTGAAGAGAATGTGATGAAACAGCAGGCTCTTGACAAAAAACAAGGTGTAGACAAGAATGCTAAGTCAGGGCGTTCATCTCATGCCAAGGCCAAGAGCATTATAGGTAAACTATTCTCTCTGGTGATCGCATATCAAATTATTACATCACAGTTTCTTGGAGCTTTTGGCGAGAGGGACTTTAACCTAAACTCCTTTAGTTCATTATTGAAAACATACAGGTTTTCTCTTTTCATTACTTTCTAGCATATGTGGATGTGCTTTTGGATGTTACATCTTTCTTTATCTCTGGTTCTATGCTTAAGTCTAATATACAGCAAAGGAAACACCATTTGTCAGAGTATTCTGGTAGTAATATGAGAGTTAGTGAAATAACTCTAATATAATAATATGTTTTAGGTATTTATTGTCTAACCGCATTGTTGTTTGATGCCTCAAACCCTTTACAGGAATGGTTGTGTTTGTGTATTTCTTTCTTTTTTTGGTTCACTGAGAGGCCCTGGATATGCAATCCTGCATATATAGAATTGATTATTCTGCTCTATGTGTTGTCTACTTATTTTTGAAGGGCCTTTGTCAATTGATCTTCAAAAATATTGTTCGTATTGTTCTTTATTGAACACAGTTGTTGCTTTGAGGGAAGGAAAGAAAGAAAGAAAAAAAAAAATGGTATCTGAACTGTTAAAGAGGAGTAAAAGAAAAAATATTAGAAAATGAATCAATACCTATCTGATGATTAGAATTAAAATTGTCCATGTCGATAAATTCCTGCCCTTTTAACTTCCCCTTCTTAAATGCTAGGCTCTGTGTATGTACAAGTGCACAATCACCAAAGTCTCATTCTGCTCTTTATCGTAACCTGTTGGAAACATCATATACTTGGAATATTTCTTCTTTCCGTTTGCTTAATAATATCTTTATCTGGATTTTGTAGATGCAAAAGTGGATAAAGAGGATGTCAAGAATAATGGTAGTCAGTTAAATTTGAAATTTCATTTTCCTGTTATTTCAATATTCTTTTGTTGACTATTCTTTTCATCGCTGTTATCATTTGCTTTTACATTGTTTTCTATTCACAAAATTTAAATATTATCTTCCTTTTATATCAATCTTCTTTTAGATTCCACAAATAAATAATATCCAATCAAGCGGTGAATTTAGGTTCTTTCGGTGTTGGCTTATACTTTTTTCTTTTAATTTAAATATTATAGTACATAAAGTTACTGGCATAGCTGAATATTACTTACTACCTGATTGTTGGACTGATTTTTTAGTCAAAATACAATTAGTCTCCTCTACACCCTTGGGAAAGATCAATAATTCCCCATAAGTGGTGTGGCTTAAACATGGCAAAATAACTTGCGCTGACAAGCTAAAACTCAGTTCATCTGATAAAAATTCCATCATTCGTTTCCTTAATCCTCTTTATGCAATAATGGATCTTGTGTTTTTGATTGCAGTATTCAACAACCTCCCAATTTATTGAATTTTAGACTACTGTGTAATATTGCTTGCCATACAAGAACTTGGCCATACTAATGAATCCAATATGTCAAATTTGGTGCAGTTTCAAAGGGGAAGAAGCGAAAGAATGATTCAGGCATTGAGGGTCTGGTTTGTATTATGATATTCACGTATTCTTTTATTGACATGTCTTGGGAGGTTTATTTATTAATCAGTTTCATTGAGTTTCCTTTCCTATGTGTTCCTTGTATAATTTAATTTATAACATATATTGATCATGATGAAAAAGTTATGTTGAACTTGAGGTATTTGAAAAGATTGAGTATGAATTTACAAGCAATTAATAGTAGTAGGAAGAAATTGAGATTCAAACTTTCTTGTTCATTTTCTTAAAAATGCAGGATACCATTTGTTTGATGTTTGATTGACACTTTCTTCTGTCTTTTCACCATTCCTTTAATGGAAAATGTTTCGCTAAGTGTGCTTTTCTAATTCTTAGAAGGGCAGCATCCCTGTTGTAAAGCTTGTCAAGATTCAAATTCCTGCAACCTTAAAGAAACAACTTGTTGATGATTGGGATTTTGTTACTCAGCAGGATAAGGTACACGGAAGCTATTAAAGCACAGTTTCTATTTGTTTTTGTTTTATAGATACTTGAAATGGACTTTATGAAGTAGAATCATTGTATACGTCATTTCTTTGCCTTGCAATTGAAGACTAATATTGGACTGAGAATCTGAGGTTGTATTATCATAATATGACACTGTTGCCCGTCTCAAATCTGTTCCATGCATTCCTGAGATTGTCGTTTTGGCCTAAGGAATCCATTTATGACGTTGATTGGGTTCCAACTTCCAGTGCAATGGGTGACAGTTGCATTCATGAAATGATTCCATCACGTGTTGATTTGTTGACATTTGTCCTACAGCTTGTAAAACTTCCTCGTTCACCAACTGTAGATGAGATTTTGACAAAGTATCTTGAGTACAGGTCAAAGAAGGATGGCATGTAAGCTTTTCTCTGAGCTTATTGACAGTTAAATTCATACCCTACTTGTCTGGCTGTCTGCTTTCTAATTTCTTCTTCTCTTTCATTAATTTGTACTTCTGAGATGTAGGTATTAATTGCCCTGCTTATGTTAACCAAGAAGGTATGTACTGTGTGCCTCTCTAATGCAGGGTAGCTGATTCCGTGGGAGAAATTTTGAAAGGAATAAGGTGTTATTTTGATAAAGCGTTGCCTGTGATGCTCTTGTACAAAAAGGAACGCAAGCAATATAATGAAGCAGTGTCAGAAAATATTTCTCCATCTACCATATACGGAGCTGAACATCTATTGCGCCTCTTCGGTATGTTTTCTTTGCTGCTTCTATGTCTCTGCAGGAAAGGAAGGATTTCCTTTGTGTTTGTGCATGCTATCATTTCCTTTTAGGATATCCTTTTTTTCCTTTTCCTCTTTTCTTTGGAGTGCTTTCTATCTCGTATTATATCTGATAGAAGTGGAAAATTTTGACATCTCTTAGTATTTAATGTTCATGCGATGACATCATTTTTGTAGAGAAGTCCTATATATGTTGCCATTAGGGTCATATGTTATAGCACTTGAAGAGTCGTGAATCATAATCTGAATGCGTGAAGAAATTTGCACAAGTTCTGCAAAATATTTATAGATTTTCTGGTGCTTGCAGTTAAGTTTCCAGAGCTTTTGGCATATGTGAACATCGAGGAGGAAACGTTGAATCGCCTGCAGCAGAAATTACTTGACTTTATCAAGTATAAACTAAAACCTTACTCATTACAATTATATTTTAAATTCTATTATTCTGAATACTCGTTAGAATTGATATCTTTCTGTAGTTATCTCTATTTGGTTTTGATAAATAAGTTCATTGCAGGTTTCTGCAGAAAAATCAGAGTACTTTTTTTCTTTCAGCTTATGATAGCGCCAAAGTCTCTGAAGGAAAAGGCAAGGGGAAAGATGAATGAGAAGCAATGTTGACTCTTGGTTCACCTTATCTGTTATATTTTTCATGATCAAATGTGGATATCATCTCTCCCACAAAAATCGAGGAAAGAACACCTAATTGTTGTTGTAACAGTAGTAGCCTCCATTCTTTAATTTTTCGATTTCTACAAAAAAAACTTCAGCAATATGCAGTAATATAATTTGTAACCCAGGTTCTTTTGGTGACCTCATTATTTCTTGTGATGTGAATTAATAGTGACAGCAGATTGATTAAGATAATGGAATCGACTCTATGTATTCCTAGAATCTCAAATCTTATGCCGGACTTCTTCTCTAGTCAACGACATTTAATCGTAGACGAATACTTCAATCGCCCTGCATCGAAACTGTTGCTTTTATTGCTGAACCCCGCTTATAAAATTATCATTGTTGTTATCAACTTTCCTTTTATTGCTAAATTTTCTTCAAATTTTGTTGTCATCAGTAAAGGAAAATTATCCAGTAAATACATTGTCCTGCAAATTGGAGGGGAATAAGTAATTCGCAGAGCTTTTTTGGTTTATTGCCAATGTTAGTTGATGCAATAGTAGCAACTATATTTCACATGCAGGTCGAGTATCTCTATCTCAGTTCACCCAAAATTTTTCGGCTTATCTTTCCGTAAACAAAACAACTATGTCTACTTTTTTAAAAAATTAAGTAAATAAATAAATAAAAGGCTTTTACTTAGTATTTCTTCAAGGTCCAAAAGCTTACGGTACGGTGAACAACAGTTTGCCTTTATGTTGCATCTTAATAGCCCACAAAAAGTTGGTATCGGCCCACAAGCACACCCGAATTACTGGTATTAGCACACAATGTGGTGTGGATGGCAGTGGCTGGTTAACGACGAGCTGAATGGTCAAATTACATGGTGAGTTTCAGTCCCAGAGAGTGAAGAACTATAATAATTAACGACTGCGCCAGCGCCAACTAGCTCGCCTTTCAAATTTCAAAGATGATGATGGTTTGAAGCTGCTCTTCAAATCCGCAGATGGAAATCATCCCTTATACAATCCCCTCCACCAAATTCCAATCACTTCTTTTATACAGAAGTGGCAAAATAATTCGATCCTCTAATTCCATTCTCCACCAAATCCAACCCTCCCCCTCTTCTTCAATTTCAGTCAAATACTCGTATTCTTATTCTAGCAAATTTCGTAGTCTTCGTCACCAGCCACTGCGTTGTCTCGCTGAACCCAGCAGTAATCACCATCACGGTGATCATACACACCATGTGCACCACCATCACCACCACCATCATCATCGTCACCATTTAGATAGCAGCGATTGCGCAAATCTTCCTGCACCTCAGAGAGCGATTTTGGCATTCGCTAAAGCCACCAGATGGATTGACTTGGCAAACTTCTTAAGGGAGCATTTGCAATTATGTTGCTGTTCTGCGGCTTTATTTGTGGCAGCTGCCATTTGCCCCTACGTCTTGCCAAAGCCCGGGATCAAGCCTTTTCAAAATGCTCTCATTTTCATCGCTTTTCCTTTAGTTGCGGTATGTAATGACATTTTTATATTCGAGGAATAGTATTTTAAAGTGAATGCTTATATTTGAGGAAGAGTATTTTACAGTGAACGCAGTAAAATGATTTACAGATAGATTTCCAGTGTGAGTTGTAGACACAGCCTGGGTTTTGAGAGAGACAGTGATATGCTCTCCTACAGTCTTTTCTTATATATTTTTTTCTTCCTCTCCAATCTGTAACTATCTGTTCAGCATTTTCTGTACTTCCTCGTTTAAGGTATACTTTCACTGAAAGCTTACCAAAATCATGGAGTTTTTTACATACATATACCACATTCCAAAAATTATTACCAATATATGTCACTTTTATAAATATTTACCAATATATATCAGAGTGATACGATTTTGTTAAAAGTGATATATATTGATAATAATTTTTGAGATGTGGTATATGTATGTAGAATACTCAAAAGCATTTCACTCTTTCCTCTCCACTAAAATTGCACAGAACATGGTATAAGTTATTATTGCATTACTACTACGATATTTGTGAATATCTATGAGTTGTCAGTTTTTGAATTAGAAAATGTAACTAGGTGATGAGATATTATTCAGATATCGCATTATTATACTATCTTATTCATGTGGTATATATTAGTAAATATTTATAAAAGTACAATATATTAGTAATAATTTTTAGATGTGATATACGTGTGTAAAAAACTCAAAAATCATGACCTTCTGTATGATTGTCAGGTTTCTGCATCACTCGATGCTCTGCTTGAAATTACTAGTGGAAAAGTAAACATCCATGTATTGATGGCTCTGGCAGCCTTTGCGTCAGTTTTTATGGGTAACTCTTTGGAAGGAGGGTTACTTCTTGCCATGTTCAATCTGGCGCATATAGGTGAGCTATGCAGACTAAAAAAATCTATTGAGATTCGTCTCACAAATTAAGGTTCACGATAAGTTTGATTGTCTAAAGTAAATCATTTCTGCAGCTGAGGAGTATTTCACCAGTCGTTCCATGGTGGACGTTAAAGAGTTGAAGGAAAATTATCCAGATTTTGCCCTTGTTCTGGATACTACTGATGATAAACTTCCTAATACCTTTGACTTGGCATACAAGAGGGTTCCTGTGCATGATGTAACGGTAGGCTCATATATCTTGGTCGGAGCTGGTGAGGTAAGTGGTAGTAAATTTGTTTGCTAGCAAAAACTTTTGGCTCTGTTGAATATTACTATTATAACCTTGAAATCTGTTTCAGATATCTTTTAATAGATCATCGGTCTTGATTTTCATGCATTTGCTAGACTTCATTTCAATTTCTAGTTCCTTGAACATAGTGACCTGTTGTAGTATAATTTGCTGCTTCTAGATTATAATTGAAATTATCATATAATATCATCAGTTATCTAAAAAACAGAGGAAGAAGAAGGGGAATTAAACTGTGTTCTGTATGTTAAACTACTAAAATGTTAAAATATTTCATGCTTTATGGTTTATGGTATCATATCAAACGGGCGATAGTCATCACATCAAACTGAAAAATCAATTTGGTATTATAAATGCTTTTCTTACTATAAATAATAGGTCATAGGACAATTTGGTACTACGAACGTAACGGACTTCTGCTTCCGGAAATTTAATCTTACAGGCTTAGGAGGAATGTGTCACTATTACGCGAATAGTATTCACCCCCCCCCCCCCCCCCAACCAAAAGTAGTTCCTTTGAAGGAAATTCTTTCTGGGGGATTTAAATGTGTTTGATTTTCGTCGTATTTTCAGTTAGACATAATGACCGGATACTAATACACAGAGAACTTTGACATATAAAATTCGGAATTTTTAGTTTAATACATCAGACTACGGAAAAATAATGGGGTGGTATTGTGATTAGTCTGTGCCTGTAGATTGTGAAGTTTTCCAAGGGAGTGCCACAATTACCATTGAGCACTTGACAGGAGAAGTCAAACCATTGGAGGCCAAAGTTGGAGATAGGATTCCTGGTGGTGCAAGGAACTTAGATGGCAGGATAATAGTAAAGGTACGTTATGTTGTATATTTATGCTTGTGTTTCAATGATGAAAATATTGGAAGGCATAACAAGCTTTTTTTTAAAAAAAAAAAAAATTCAAAATTTGGCATTTACATTATAAAATTGTTGTTGTAGTAGAAATAGTTTAAATGATAGTATTAAGTGGGATTAACTGAAAACACACTGGTGATAGTGGTAGCTGAAGGTGGGTAATGGTAAGTATGATGTGGCGATAATGATGAATAATAGACGCTGGTGGCTGAGACTTGGACAATGAGGTCAAACTGGTGGTGCAAATTAGTTTGCAGCTAAAGAAATAAGGTGATAGTGGCTAGGACAATAAAGTTGATATTATGGTTTAGATGACTGGTGATACTGTACCACTTTGCTATTAAAATCTGGGGTGGGTTTTATAATTCCTGTGGCTAGATTGGTAGTTGTGAGGTGGTGGAAACGATGATGGGAGTTGCCAATCGTGTGGTGATGGAGTTACAAGTAGATATTTTGTGAATTGTAGTACTAAATATATACCACAACTATCAGTGATTTAGCGCGTAGTTTCACGTAACATCAACCACAATGAAATGATTCGGTTTGCAAATGAATGCTACTAAATTCACTCGAATCTTGAAGAATCGTGTAGACACTTGAAAACTTTAATTCAGTGATAAAGAAAAGGGTAATGCGTTAAGTATTCAGTTTTAAGGATGAGGTGCTGAAATTCTAGATCGCGACTGGTTGCTTGTCACTAATGACAATGCCTGTTTGACCTGTTTGTTTATGAAGTGTGCCTTTCTTCCTTAGCTTAGCCTTCTATCACAAATTTATTGATAATAGGCAACGAAGACATGGAAGGAATCAACTATCAGCAGAATTGTGCAGTTGACTGAAGAAGCACAGTTGAATAAACCGAAGCTTCAAAGGTGGCTGGATGAATTTGGGGAGCGTTACAGCAAAGTAGTTGTGGTTTTATCAGTTGCTATTGCTATCATTGGGCCACTCATTTTCAAGTGGCCGTTCTTTAGTACAGCAGGTAATTTTGGAAATGCTTTTACTCTGGTTATGCACTTCGGTAGTTGATATAATGTATCATGGTGATGAACTTGGTGAATATCCTGAGAGCACGTTAGTCTGGATTATTTACCGATAGTTAGGATTAACATTTTACTGGATAATTTGAAAACTTCTTGGTGCTTTGGTGATTCTCCAGGCTCCTTTTTTGATAAGTTGAGCAGCTACCTTCTAAGTATTCTGTTTCTATTTTATTAACATCTTGGAGATAATTTTGTTTCTTGTACATCTCTGTATAATTCTGAAGATCCATCATTCAGCTTATATAGGATCTGTTTTATGTAGCTTGCAGAGGATCGGTTTATAGAGCTTTGGGGCTCATGGTAGCAGCATCGCCATGTGCCTTGGCTGTGGCTCCTTTGGCATATGCTACAGCAATTAGCTCCTGCGCAAAAAAGGTATCATTTAGTTCAACTGTGGTTCAACAGCTTACTATTTTGAAATGCACAATATCAGATTATATTATGAATTCATCTTCTTTTTTTTTTTTCTTTTTTGGTTGAAAAATCAAATCTATATACTAAATTCCACATTTCAATATTTTGATGTTCACTTCCTTTTGGTAAAAGCAAATATGATCCTGGGGTTTCAGGTACAAATTATTTAGAACCCTGTAAAAATGATTTTATGTTTTGTAGTTTCATTCGATATTATGCTCACAAGCCATAAGGGTAACAATCTGGAAGTTTCTGAGTGCACTAGTTCTTTTGTGGGATAGATAGATGGAATGGTGAGACACACGGTGTTAACACTTGCAAGTGGCCTATGTTCTTTAGAGAGTCGAGTAAAAAGATATTCAAAGTGTTTTTATTACAATTTCTATGCGAAAGATACTCCTATAATTGAGGGTTTGACAGATACTTTAATTTCCAGGGGATATTGCTCAAAGGTGGACATGTTCTAGATGCTCTAGCTTCTTGCCAAACTATTGCTTTTGACAAAACGGGAACCCTGACGACTGGTGGACTTGTTTTCAAGGCAATGGAACCAATTTATGGTCATCACACTGGGGGCAATAGATCGAAATTTTCTTCCTGTTGCACTCCTAGCTGTGAAAAAGAAGCTCTTGCTGTTGCTGCCGCCATGGAAAAGGGTACTACTCATCCCATTGGAAGGTATCATTGTTGAACTGATTGGATACAAGTTATTTTTAAAACCATTGTGCTGTTGTAAGTTACATTTTCGATCTTCTTCATTCCTTTATCCATAGCTAATCCATGTCATTGTCTTCCAGCGCATGATCCTAAATGTGATTATTTCTCCATAGTCTTTATGCCTCTATTCTTTTTGAATATTGCAGGGCTGTAGTTGACCACAGTAAGGGCAGAGACCTCCCATCTGTTGCAGTTGAAAGTTTCGAGTATTTTCCTGGTAGAGGTCTTGTTGCAACTCTCAACAGCAATGAGGTACCATGTTGTTATGGGCTTAGAACTTACTGGTTACTTGCTTAAATGTTTTACTTTCCTTGATAAACATGATAATTATAATACGCACTCTTTTAGTGCCTGTTTGGTCGGGTTGAAATGGAAAAGGAAATGGAGTGGGAAGCCCACTTTCCTTTGTTTGATTTGATGGAATGAATGGAAAGACCTTTCCAAATGGATTGATTTTTCCATCAAATTTAAGAAAAGCCATTCACGATAAAACTAAAGATTTGTGCTTTTCATCAAATTTTTCTATCTCTACCCTCTCTTCCCAAAAGCAACACCAAAGGCCAGCCATGCTTGACTGTCTTCTCCGGCGACGGCACCTGCGGACCCCTGGCAATGATGACTGGACCAAAGGGCCCAACCGTGAATGATGGACGATGTTCAGCTCCTCTTCCTCCGCTGCTCAAAGCGGTTTTGCGGCAAAGATCTACTTTGCCTTTGTTGCTCGAAGATTCATTTCGGGGTTTGGGCGAAGCCACCTTGCACCCACATATGCGGTGGAGAGACAGCTTCCCATCCTCACCCAGTGTGGTGTTACCCAAACAGCTCTCATGGCCGTTCATGGTGTTGGATGAAATTTTTTGTAATATTATTACTTAAATTAATAGAGCTCCATGGATGTTTTTGTTAGTCCATCATTGAATAGTGGTTTGTCTCTCAATGGGGAAGTTGGGTTGGTGATGCGGCAACCTTGCCACTGGATTTTCTAAGTAGCGGTGGAAGATGGGTTTGTGGTGGTAATGGGTTCTAAAATTTTTTTAATCATTTTTTAAAATTTTTGTTCGAAGGGTATTATAGTCTTTTGATTACACTTTGTTTCATTCTTTCACTATTTGCCATAACATACCAAACTATGCAAATGAGCTTCTCTATTCCTTCCTATTCTCAATTCCTTTCCTCTTTCTATTCCAGCTAAACTTCATTCCACCAAACCAAACAGGCACTCAGTCTCTCAAACTTGTCTGCCATTCATTTCATCAGTTGCCTAAAACTTCGGACTTCCAAATGTTTCCTTCTGCATGCGCCTACTTAATATTGTACTGAAACCCGTAAAGTAAAACTGAATGTACTTCTAAGATTATATCTTCTTTCTTGTAAGTTCTTTTGTTGACAAATACAATTATTTAGATTGCTTTTTGTCTTGTTATAGACAGGAATTGGAGGGGCTAAGCCGTTGAAAGCATCACTTGGGTCTGTGGATTTTATTACTTCATTTTGTCAGTCTGAAGATGAATCAAAAAAGATTAAAGAAGCTGTTAATTCATCTTCTTATGGAAGTGAATTTGTTCACGCTGCCCTCTCAGTCAATCAAAAGGTGGTGCATTGCAAGATATTTCTTTCTCTTGGGTAAGGGGGTGTACCGTTGAGCATTTTGAAAGTGCAAGGACATCTCCGGCTTGTGTTTCTCTAAGTCTATAAGCAACAAACTCTCCAGTTGCTTAGAGGATGGCATTGGAGACCTCTCCAACTTGAGTTGTTCTATAGCTCCTCTATTTGTCAGGAAAAAAAAAATTAATGAATAAATACAACACTTTGTACCACTTATATGGTGATATGCCATACTTTCTTGTCAGTTTCTACAGGAGCCTCTTTTATTTTATTTTTTCATCATCAGTTTCCAGGTGAACCTTAGTTATTACTTTCTGCAGGTAACACTAATTCACCTGGAGGATAGACCTCGTCCTGGGGTTTCTAATGTCATACGGGAATTGCAAGATCAAGCAAGGTTTCGTGTAATGATGTTAACTGGTGATCATGAGTCTAGTGCAAGGAGAGTCGCAAATGCTTTGGGTATCAATGAGATTTATTGCAACCTGAAACCTGAGGATAAGCTTAGTCATGTAAAAGACATCTCAAGGGATACAGGTAAGTTCCACAATTTAGATATTATTTTTTTCTTCACGCTTTGTGGAGACACACTAATTGTTGCTTTCTTTATCTGATTTCAATTTCATTTACCCTCTATCTGTAGCTCCATTTGTGTGAGTAAATAGCACAGGACTGAGGCCTGAGGCCAAAGATATTACCTTTCGCATGTTTCATTTTTGGTTGTTTGTATATGTGTATCTATATATATGTAAAATTGTATCTATGCAGCTTCATTTGCCTTTGTCATGAACAGATTATCTTTTTTACTGTATATTTCATTCAGTAAGATTGTTGATTTTCTAAACCGCATGATGTGTTCTTCAGATGAATTCTACCGGCTCTTTTATATTCTATTTTTGTTTTTACATTTGCACGGTCTGTATATGCCTCAATCTTTGTGTATATGCTGTTTTCGTCCACTTCTCTCTCCATTTCTGCTCAACTTAAACATCTAGATTTTATGTGAGCTGACCTTCCAATTTTACGGCAGGTGGTGGTCTAATCATGGTCGGCGAAGGTATCAATGATGCCCCCGCACTTGCTGCTGCAACTGTTGGGATTGTGCTTGCTCAGCGTGCCAGTGCAACTGCCATAGCTGTTGCAGACGTACTATTGCTCCGGGAAAATATTTCTGCAGTGCCATTTTGCATTGCCAAGTCTCGCCAAACAACCTCCCTGGTATCTTTCCACTTCTATTGTGATATATGTTATTATCTGTACTTTGATGTGTTGGCTTATGTGCAAGTACGCTTGCAGATCAAACAAAATGTGGCCCTAGCATTGTCCTGCATTGTCATGGCTTCTCTCCCGTCTGTTTTGGGTTTTCTGCCTCTCTGGTTGACGGTATGAAACTCAATTTGACTTTTTGACACTGGATCTTAATTGTTAAATTGTTATTCATGTCTTATCTGTGTGAACAAGATGAATGAAATTCCGCTGCATAACCTCTTCTCTTGAGCCTGATATTTTGTTATCGGGGTGAATTTAAGCTGTGTAAGCCTTCTATCAATGATTTCCATCACAATTCTCATAACCAGTTTTTAGTTGAAAAAGTATCGATTTGCACCTAGTTTTACCAGCCAATCTGGGTCGAACCCCCATCTGCTTAGAAGAACCAACGTGGAACGTAAAACAAAAGACAAGACCACAGGAAAGTTATAAGAGGAAAGAATACTCAGCTTGTTCTCCAGAATTTCAGTAAATAATTACTCTTTCCGAAAAGATGACCTTTAGCATGTGCACGATGCCAAATTCTGTGTTGCTTCACCTTCAACGATTTTTTCGTATCATTGCTCTTTTCTTAAGTCTACTATCTAACTTTTCTTAGCATGCAGGTTCTTCTACATGAAGGTGGAACTCTTCTTGTTTGTCTCAATTCTATACGTGCTTTGAACGAACCAGCTTGGTCCTGGAAACATGATGTACTGCTTTCGATTAACGAAGTTAAATCTAGACTACCGTCACAGGGAACAAATGACGTCAGCTCGAGCACCATCAATACCGCAAATTTGTAAGTTGGTGTTCATATTTATTTCATATTTTAGGTAAGGGATTGCTGATTGTTAGATGGTTGTGAATATGATTAAAAAAAAAAAACTTTTATCCCTATTAACATTTATATGCATTTTTATGACCCAGAGAATTAACATTCCCTATAAGGTTGACACAACTACCTCAGGGTAGTCGTGGTGTGGTTCACTGTATAAATTTTGATAAAATCACGAATGATAAAATTACGAATTAAACTACTCAATAATTTATTGTGTAGTTTGGTTTGAATTTTTAAATTTTTAAAATGAAAACCAAATCAAATTCTTAATTGTGATTTGGTTCAGTCAGTTGAGGTGATTTATTACTAAATTATTTAATAAATAAAAAGTTTGGCGATCATTTTATTTACAAAAGCAATAGTACAATAATAATTTAAAAATAATTTATTATATAAAAATCACAAACATCTAAGTATATCAATACGATGCATAAAAATTAATATATTTAAATTATATTTTAAAAATAATAATTTATTATATAGTTTGAAAACATTGAGATAAAGAAAGTTGCATTATATCTATATAAAAACATTAACACTTATATTTAGTTTTCTTTAATTGTTGATGTTAAAATTATAAATTTGATAAAGAAAGCTATTTTGGTTTGTAAATTGTTTAAATTTTCTTCTATCTTATATATAATTATGTGTAAAAATTTTAAAAATACATTATATAGTGTGGTTTGAATTTTATAGATTTTGAAGAGGTCAAAATGACAAGTTGTCAATTAAACTACAAGTTGTGATTTAAAAATTTTGAAATCTAAAATCAAATTAAATACAATCAGATTGGTTTAGCTTGGATTTAATGCGATTAGATTTACTTTCACCTTTTTGATTAGATTGATTCGGATTTTTTCACCCCTGACTACCTCCTATTATCTCTCGGTTGGACTTGTAAAATTGAACGTGAGAAATGAAATAGCAAGCGAAAACGTACGTTTTTATAGTATGATACATTGACTTAGTCTGAATGGTATCTCTGACTCCCTTCTTAGACTGAATGGTATCTCTCATTAGCCTGTGGCAAACCCGTAGTGGTCAATCTGCCTATGTGACATTGGATGTCTTCTGTTCCAAAGATCATACTAATTGCCCAAGCAAATGAATAAGCTCGCAAGGCGATGAGCTAGAAACACTACTGTAAGCAACTAAAAACTCAATGGCATGGGAGAAAAAGAGAGGACTTGAAAGTACGTATAATAAATCCAATTCCCGGAGCCGGTAACAACGTTCCGACCAAGTGAATGCTGGTGACTTGATTACTTAAATTCGAGACTCTCGGGGCAACGGCTAAACCCCAAGATTTAATTGCCATTCATGTCGTTTTCTCCTTTATTAATTTTGTGTTTTATTTTATTTGTGGAAATCTCTAAATCTCGGTGAGATTAGCACGTCATCCTCAACTAAAATCATCTCCAATTTTCAAATACTAACTTCTTTTTCTGGATAAAAATCGAACCCTCTTGCTCAACTTAAAAAGCATTAACTATCTGGAGGAGGAATCATCAGTTTCAATCATCGTTCAATGTCACTTCTCCAGCCGATCATCCTCTTGTTTAGGTAATTGAAAGCGGCAAGCGGCATTATCTTGATGAAATATTTAACGAATTAGCTCTGCCATCAATCACCATTTTAGGGGTCGGTGATTATAGCAAACAAAAAATTTAAAATTATCTAATTTAATTAGAGACCCAGACAAAAATATTAGACACTCTTTACTTTATTTCAGGTCACTTTTAATATTTGCATTATTTTTGAATTGAAATGATTTTATTGCTTTAAATTTAGAAATAATAAAGAAAGCTGGTTATAAAATCCTTGCTGACCATAAGATCAATAGATTAACTGATATTGAGATTTTCGAGAAAATTTAACATCCCACATCTTTTGAGATTTGAGTCACTGGTTTCTGTTTCTTTCTCACATAAGCCTGGAGAACAGGACTAAGACAAAGTAAATTTGATGAAATTTTCATACTTCCCCACTCCTTCCTTGAATGACATCCAACCTTTCCCCGTTCCTCTGCTGTGTTTCTCAGGAATGAATTTAGTTTCATCCCATTTCTCCCCCTCACTCCCACCTCTCTGTACATTGACCAAAATTATTGCCTAAGAACATAAAAACAAAAGTAAAAAGCTTCATTTTTTTTTGTTTTATCCCTCTCTCACCCTCATATTTTCTCGCTCCCAATTCTGTTCCGTTCTCTGATATTTACGAATCGATCCTGCTAACCCCGATATGCTTCACCGAAGCATTCCTAAAGCCATCAGCTGCCTGAAAACAAGTGCCTTTCTGCTCCGCCATATAATTTCTCACCTCCTTCCTTATCATTTCCTGCATCACAGCTAGCAACTCAGCATTGAAATTGAATGGCACCGGTACGGAGCCCTTCTGCGTCACAGCTGATGCTGAACCACACTCAACGACCCGATCATCGCGACTCAGCTGAAACATATGTTGCATCGACATCGGAGCTGCTAAGGGAGCCGTTACCGGTAACAAAGGTATGGTGTTTGCCAGTGGTACAGCCTGTGTTGACTCTGTAGATCGATTCGAGACCTCGCAGGAATCTACACCGGGGAGAGACAGGGATAACGATGTTGGAGGATCATTTGTAGACGACGTCGTTTCTACGGGAGGTAGAACTCCACCGGTTCGAGGCACAGGTCGATATATATGGGAAGACGACGCAACAGGGACACTGGATTCGCTGACATCGGATCCGGAAGGGCTACCCGGAGACGACGGGATCATATAAAGTCCGGTGGAGACAGGAATAGCAGCACCAGCACTCACCGACCTCTTGAGAGGTTGCTGGCCATAGCTGCTATCGAAGCCAGTAGCACCCGCGCCACTTTTATCGATCATCATGGAAGCACACTTGCGCTTCAAGGTGGAATTCCAGTGATTCTTGATAGCGTTATCGGTGCGCCCGGATAGAAGACGGGCGATGGTGGCCCACTTGTTGCCGAAACGGGCATGAGCTCTGATGATAGTTTCGTCTTCTTCAGGTGAGAAGGTGCGGTGTTCCACCTGAGGAGACAGCTGATTACACCAACGAAGCCTGCAGGATTTCCCAGAACGACCAGGAATGGATTTGCTGATCAAGGACCAGTTCCTGGGTCCATGCTTCTCTACCAGTTTCTGCAGAGCTTCGTCTTCTTCGGGGCTCCATGGACCTTTGATCCGTTCCATTTCCTTTCTGTTAGCCGACATACTCATCTGCTTCTTCAAATTTCTATGCTCATAAATTGAACCAAATCCAAGAAAAATGAATTTCGGATTTGCTGAAAGAGAGAGTGGGGCGGCCTATGTCTATGTTTCGTGTTGTATTTGTTAGAGCATCGCGGGGATGGTTCGCTTGAGGTGCTTATATGTGAGAGGAACTAAGGAAAAGGACACCGGTTGAGCAAGTCGATTTTTGGAGTTGTAAGCGAGCGTTATGGGTAATCGGTACCGCTTCTTCCAGGGAAAGCGGTTGAGTTGGGATTTGGGATACAGCTGTCATTGAACACGCGTCAGCTCTCAGCTGCTCTGATTTTCAAGTCACCTTCTCTAAATCCGTCCATGCTTTCCTCTTTTATCTTTTCAAATTTAAATAATTTTTTTTTTTACATAAAAAGTTAAAGCCTCCATGCAAGTGAAGAGCGTCCAGTACACACTCACCCAACGCTCCACACAATTATGATTTGTGGCCTCCCAACTTCAAAACTGTGGCGCTTCTACCTGGGGCCTCTCTCCCCGTATCTGGTCCACGTCAGTTTTCAAAATTCGGAATTTTATTTTTAATTTTGGTGGTTGATGAATAAATTCGGAGTGCTGTTGTCTGTGCATGATATGAACAAGGGAGGTGGAGATCACGAACTTGGTGGGAGCGTGGAGGCGTGCTTGAAATATATTTGAATGGAACAGTTCTGGAAGTTAATGTAGACAAACAAAACAGTGAGGGCCAGAATTTTCAGGTTAAAATATATGCTGTATTTAAGAAAAAAGAAAGGAACAAAAATCGGAAAGGAAATTTGAGATAACGATGATAACGGTTGGGTTGGGTAAGGTTCCTTCTACTTTGACTGAGGACTCCAGGCTGTACAGCATTTTCGTGTGAGATTTTTAAGCGTCGTCCTTGTCTTTTGAAAAAATTATAAACATAATAGGGTGGGCCCACAATTACACTGAGCTGGCAGAAAACGACAAGATCGGTCGCCGAATCGGAGGGCGAATCATTACTGCTTTCCTGTCAGTCCAGCCTGTATACCTGCCACCACCACTATCTTACCCTATAACGGCCTATTTATCTCTTTCACCGACACCTGGCGGTCACATCTAGTCCCAAAACCTAGTCCTACACTTCAGACTCCTGTACGGAGCCGGTCATTGCACAAACGCCCAGAAACTGAGGTGGTTTCGTCTCAGCTTCCTCAATCCTTAAGCCAGTTATAAAAATGTCCTCAAACTTGTACCATACCATACCAATTGCTTTTTAAAAAAAGAAAAATAATACACTGAATCTGAAGCCCCACGTATTTTGATTAAAAAGTTTAAATTATTTAATTTTCTGTTGAAAGTGGGGTTTAGATTAGATTAGCCTTAGGAGGAGATTTAAAAATATAAAAAACCCAAAAATAAAAAAATATGGGAAAAGGGCGAGAGAGAAGGTTGTCGGGCAGAATGGGGAATTAAATGGGAAAGATATGATCAACGAGATCCGTATCCATTTCTGTTACTCGTACGTCGTACCTGTTCCTAACACAAATTAACCCTCCTCCCTCTCAATTAAAATATCTCCGACAAATTTTTTGAGATTTTTGTTTTAATATTAATTGATATTAACATGGTAACTGTTTATAATTAAAAAATATTTTAAATTTTATTAAATATTAAGCAATTTATTATTTTCAAAATAAAATTATAAATTATATACTTAAATGTAATATTAATTAAATAATTATTTCCTATATTTTTTTCAGCAAATAATTTTTATTTTCTTTTCTAGACGGTTGTTTCTTGAGAAATATATGAAGTGGTGATGATAAGCTATATTTGACATTCAAACCAACACCTAAATCTTGGAAACATTAAAACGAGATTAAGGTATCAAAACTTGTCAATAGGGAATGTACTATGCGTTAGACATTAGCTTGTGAACATAATTTTGCAGGATTTGTTCCCGGAAATCGGTTCAGAGGGAAATAATAAAGAAACCTTCAACGTCCACAAATACCAGGCACGAGTATCATCAGTACAGTATATGCTAATTTGGTCTGACTAGTGTTATAGATATATTTATAAATTTACATTCACATTATTTTTTTAATTTTATTTATAATTTTATCTCTATAAATAATTACAATACACAATTTATAAATATAAATATACCTATAATATTTTCCAATTATGCGCAACAGCACAAATCATGGCTTTCTTTATGGTTGTGGCCAAACAGACCTCACTTTGAGTTTTTAAAGAAGAGGACCATATACATACAGGAGCCCAGGTGGAATAAGCAATAGACAGCTAAATGAAAGTGATGTCTAAATAATGACAGTAACCATCACTGAACAGAAAACTAAATTATGGGGTGCAATTGATTAAAAAGGCTTTAACTTTTGTTGGAGGCCAAACAAAAAAAAAAAAAAAAGAGATACGGAGGATTGTACTTTGTCAGCACTGTAACCGTTGCGTGGGGACAGCTGTGACTAAAGGGCTCTCCCTCTTCTTCTTTTTAAAAAAAAAAAATGAAAATTCTTTGCTTGAACAAATTTTATCTTCAACCGCCGTAACATGTGGGGAGAGAGGTTCATCACGTGCTCCAGCGTCGCCCATAGCAGACACACGTGTCAACTGCACCCCCCTGAAGCGGCAAGACAGCCACCCAAATCTGATTGCCAAGATGTCGTCCTTGTTATTTTTTATCATGCTCCAAGACCTTTGATGTTAGTTTAATTCATATAAATTTTTTTTTTTTAAAGAGGGAAAACAATATGGTCTAAAAATAGGACGAGTGGGTACGGATGGTGGATAATTTAAATCCTCACGTGATGGGAATGGTCCTGGAGACTTCCTCAGAAATCATCGTGGTTGCATATGGCTCCTTGCGTTAGCTAGCGTTTCAAAAGTATGAAAGCTCGAATAGTTTAAGGAGAAAAAATCGATTATGTCATATAAAATTTACTAAATTTTGTACTTTAAATAAAAATAATTTAATCGTTATCACTTGGCGTTAGGCAATACAATGCGAAACTAATAAATCAATACATAAAATAAGTCCTTTTATTAATATTAAAAAAATAATTTTACCATCAATTTATGTTATCTCTTGTTAAATCGGCATGGTCGGTTTGTCTTCCTTGTGGCAAAAGTTGTACTAGCCATTGGTCAAACCGCCATGGATTACCCCATACCATATAGAAGGTTACAGTAGCTGTCTATGTATTTTTTTAACGGGATGAATTTTGATGGAGATATTATATATTAAATAATATATATATATATATATATAATATTTATAAGCTTTCGGCCATGTACTAATTTATTTCCAGTTGCCTTCTCATCTCCTCTTGGGCGTCAAAAATGGAGGACAATGTCTTGCTTTTGCTTTTACTTACTTTCCGCGGTCTAGATAGACGAGGAATTATAACAAGCTGATATCGAGTTTTAATTAACTAGAAAACGAATATATGTTTTGTTTAAACTACGTATAATTTTGAAGATCATAGTTTCCATTCTCATTTTCAAGTATAATTTATCTGTTTAGCCTCCTTAATTAATTTTTTATATGTATATTAGAGTTTAGATATGTATTTCTATGTTTGCATGTAAGAATTAAAAAATAACACTAATTCAGAAAAAAAAATAATATATATATATATATATATATATATATGCATGGCAGGGAGTTGCTAATCTCTTTTAAGGAATCTCTTGATGCTAATCTCTTTAAGATGTAAAAGATAATCAAAATACTACAATTTTTTTTTTCATAAAACCTTTTTTATATGTATAGTTAAAAAATAAAATATATTTTTTAAAAATGTAATATAAACGAGTTTTTAATTGAATAGTGAATTAGTTTAGCCAGGGTCGTCTCTTACGAATTTTATAAACTTTCTCACTTATATTTAATTTTTATATTAAAATATCTACGTATAACTTTATCTTAATTACAATAAAAAATAATAATAATTGTTTTCTTAATTGAAAACTAGAAGTTACAACCTAAAATATTAGTTTAAAAAATACCTGCAACAAAACGTAGAGCTTAACTGATATTTGACTTGATTTTGTATTATTCTTTGCGTGTCCTCTTCAATTTATTATTTTGTATGGTTACTTGAGATTCTTCTTCAATCGTTGTTTTAAAAATCACTAGAGTTCAAATTTATCTTGAGTGTGAAATTGTATATATTATTATATCACTTAACTTATCAAATCGCTATACAATTAAATTATTTGTATTGATAACAAAATTTTAATGCGATGAGGCATACAGTACCATTTACTTAACAATTTTTTATTAAAATAAAAATATTAAGAATATCTGTGAAGTGCCGACAAGCTGTAAAAGAGATGCATACAAAATTAAAATGGTTAATTGCACTTGTATAGAGGAGTGACGTGGATGTTTTGTTTGGACGATGAGAAAAAATAAAATAAAATAGAAGGAGATAAAATGAAGAGAAAAAAAAAATGTTGAGAGAAAATATTTTTTATTAGTTTTAAATGAACGTAAAAATAAAACAAAATAAAATAATTTATTTTATAATAATAAAAACGTATTATTATTATTACGTGAGATATATTATTATTATAAAATAAATTTGTAATTAAAATATTAAAAATATATAAAAGCAAGTTTTATTCTCAAAATTTGTTTACATTTAGCGGGAGAATTTTTGTATAAGACCAAGAGATATTTTCTCTTAAAATATTCTCTCCCTCTTATTTTTTTATCTAAACCAAAAAAAAAAAATCCATTCATCATGGAGTTTTTTCTCCCAATTTTCTTTTTTCCTTAGTTTTATCTCAATCGAATCACAGGAGAAATGAATAGCTGAATATTTACCCGTCCAATTTCAAGTCCGTAAGCGTTTTTATCCAGGTTTATTGTCATTTTATCAACAGAAAAATATTTAAAGCACGTGAAAAACGAGGACTTAAGGTAGAAACGGACAAGGACGATAGTTGTTACGAAAGATATGTGTTGCATGCAGACCACTGCCACGTTGATACCGGAATTGATAGTTCAACCTCAGACATCAGGGTGGTCCCCAGCTCTCAGTGGGTCCTGTTCTTTTATCATCACCCCACACTTTTCTACCACGTCATTGGGTCGTTGAACTGGGTCCCGTTATCCATTTTGTTTTCTAAGTTGTCGTGGCATTATCGTACGTCACATTCCCAAATTATGCTATATATTTAATTTTGTATTATTTTTTATGGGAGTATTATTTTTGGTCGCATATATATATATATATATATATATATATATATATATATATATATATATATATATATATATATATATATTTGTAGGTTACATATATGTATATATTACTTTAACTAGATTTTCGTTTGACCATCAATTTATAAAATTTGAAGATCGTTTTGATATTATTCAACGAAAAATTCTGTCTAATAAAAACAATAAAATTTTTAGCTCTTAGTTAGATTTTTTTTTTTTTTTTTAGTAATAGTAATGAAAGAGAAAAATATATACGTATGCGATTCTGAAAAATTTAAATACGATATTAAACAATTGTGCTAAAAATCGATGACCAGCTTAATTAATAACCCTTGCTGCTCTTAGTTACAATTTAGTGTCTCGCTGAGTATATATTACATGTATATATATTTTTTATGACACACATATTTCAAATATTTATTGTTGGATTATACTTTTAAGTTTGTATCTTTGTCATTCAAATTTAACTAAATGAATAATTTACCATTTATCTTTTTCATGCATTCATTCTGTACATATGATTTTTAAATAAATTTTCATCAATAAAATGATAATACTTTAATTTAATTGGATTCATGTAATGTATTAGTGAGATTCTTAATTAAAATTTAACTTTTTAAATAATTTACTCTAAATTTATAAAAATTCTACATACTACTTTTAATTCCTATGTACAATACAATAACCTTAATATGAAATCACCAGTATTTTTAACTTTATACGCCCCTTACTGGGTCGTCTTTCATTTTCTGGATTGACGCTGGGGGCGGGGGGTTGTCACGGAGAAAACTATTGCTGTTTCCTTTTGAACAGTGAATGAGATAAGTATGAGGAGGCCACGTCATGGGCTATCCCTGCCAGCTATAACGCATTACTATTATCGATTTATTCTGTTTCATTTTATTTATTTATTATATCATCAAACATTTTTACGTTTCGCTTGGGATTCGTGAAGCGGCTGAGGACTGATAGCTTCACATTCCACGATTCCCGCCATCTTCCCCTTTCTTAAAGCCGTATATTCGTGGATGCCCCCTGCGGCACCGTATTACATAATTTTTCAGATGTCTCCATGTCGTTTAGCGTGTGTTTGGATTATTATTATTATTATTCTTTTTTATAAAAGGGTAAACTCAGAAAATCATTTTTTTAAAACTTATGTCAAACGATAAATATTAAATATAAATTAATTTTTGTTTTCCTCTATTTTTTACGTGATTGAATATTTGACCTTTTTTTTTGTTTTTAATTACTATCTAAATCTTTCGCAGTTAATTCCTATTGTTTTTAAGGACTATTTATCCATATATATATAAAAGCTATTCATTTACAAAATCTTTTATCTAATGCCATGTTCCATATTAGTATTCGATAAATTGTCAAACACATACACACTCAGGTTGATTGAAGAAGAATACATAAATAATTAATAATAGAAAGTAGTTTGGATTATATCAAGCTTTATGGCAAATATGGGTTAGTTTAAGGATTTATTGTTTTGAATTTTTTAGCTGAGGGGTGCATTTTCGAAAGCCTCAAAACTTGAAGTGGCGTGTTATAATTTTTTCTTTAATTTGGGCATACAATTGGATCTAGTTAACACAATACGATGAGGAATCCCCTCCTCCAAGAGACTGGGGATCTACTTCATATTAAAGAAGAAAAAAAAAAAAAAACTTTATTCCTTTCAATTATGATAACAATAATAATGGATATTCCAAACAGGTTAGGTGTGACATAACAGTATTTTAGTAAAGATTAATAGCGAAGAGTACATGCACGGAGTATAATGTAATGTGAGCAAAAGTAACTGAAGCGAATTTTGATTAATTTAAGGTGATAGTCTTTATTAAGATTGTTCGTTCACAGTTTAATAAAGCGTGTCCCACTTTGAAACTGCCATCTTTCCAACTGATTCTACTAGTAACAACAAAATTGAGGACATGGGATTCCCTCGAACATTGAATAGACAGACACAGAGGAAAGCAGACTCTGATTTTGTTCCACTCATCTCCTCTGCTATCTTTATCGCCTTTCTTCCTTCAATCTTTCTTTACTTCTTTGTTTATATGATCAGAATCTGACCCAGAAACTCAAAAAATTATCATTAACTTCTCAGGATTGTGGTTTCGAATTAATTAGCGCAACAGTTAATGTCAACAACCAAGCGATCAGATGCCGAGTAATCTCAAAACAGGTGCAGTTATAAACTCGGATGAAAAAAAACTTAACCGTCAGAATTTTACGTTAAAACCAAAGGGCAAGTTCGTATAATTTTTTTCCGTGTTGAGCGTGGATTGATATTATCAGACTTTGTGTGGGACCAGGGACGGAGGGAGAGGGGGGCATGGGGGACTACCTTTTTATAATTAAATTTTTATGAGTAAAATTTAATGATAATTAGATTTGGTTACTTAAATTTTTTAGAGAGACATTTGTTGTTTTACTATATGTCTTTTCACTTGTTATAAAATAAGTTATTATTAAAAAACAATAAAATAATATTAAAAATATTTTAAAAATATGTTATAATATATATTATTTTAAAAAATAAATCTATTTTAAAATTTTTATTTTCTGCACCCATTGGCTTGACTTCGAGGACCACCAATTCATTCAAATTAATGGGATATAAGTGAGGCCAGCATCAATGCAATGCAATGCAATAGTTGAATCCATTACGTCAAAACTCATATAAAAGTATAGTTTGTTTAGTTGAATCCAACTTGTGCACACTTTTTCTTCTCTTTATCATTTCCAATAGCAAGTAAGAAACTGGCTCTACTGATTGGATACTACTTTTTATATTATCTTTTAAATCTCAAGACTTGAGAAAGTGTTTAAACAGAAAAAGACGCCGGTAGCTCTCTTTGAAAGTGCACTTTCTTTTTCTGTTACACTTACGTACTCTTTCAAGAACACTGATACACATATAATATGTCCATTTGCCTAAGTGGTCCATTTGGGCATTTGATTGGGAAGAAGTTATATCTGCGGACTACTACAGCTTCAGCTTAATTCCAACGAGTGACTGCCTCGGAAGATCACGGTCGTCTAATAATATTGAATCATTGATTGTTTTTCCATTAAATTAAGTTTAATTCATACTTTGAATCTCATAAATCAAGACTAATGAAACCTATGATTGAAGCAAAATAGCATTACTACATATACCCTCATCATACTTGAACGTGGGCTGTTTAACATTACTTCTTAGTAATTATTCTTGATTCCATTTTCACCATTATAACTCCTTATAACCTAAGCAACAAATCCTTCCACTTTCTCCTCTTCCGATCTTACGAAAGATGCAACCTAATGTAGGTGATGAAAACAAATTTAGATTTATTACAGTTGTTGTAGTCGTGCAGTCGACTGTAAGTCATTTGATCTGTGCTGATTATATAATTTTAATAGATCAGACGACCTTCAATCAATTGTGAGTCCAATGAAAGTTATCTTATTACTAATAGGCTAGCTAATGGAAAAGGAACCATTATGGAAACGAACTGAAGCGGCGGACATTGAAATGATTAATGAAAATAGTACTAGTAGTATATCATTTTCAATACGTCAGAGATGAGATGTCAGTGGATGTGGAGCTAATTATAGACGCATGACCCAAGAAGATAAAACAATCCCAAAATATATGCAACCAATACACACTTTGTGGGTGTAGCACACTACCTGCATTAAGTGCCTTTCTTAAAGGCAGGCAGTTGAGAAACATAAACAAGCAAAATTTTCCTCACTACAACTGAAGTTAAAAAGATAGGTTCCATTTCAATTTTTAATACTGGCTAGGAAAATGCTATATTTGTACACATAATCTGTATATCTAATAGTATATATATATTAAAAATATAAAAATAGGTGTAGATATAGCGTTAGTACTTTTAGAGTAGATAAATTAGGCTTCTACAATAGGAAGACTGCGTTGTCAAAGGGTGGATCCCAATGTTCCCAATCCATGCGCTGTGGTTAGGTGAAGGGTCATCATCCTTCAATTCTAGGAGCCTATTAGTTGGTCATTATTCAGTTTATCTAAGTTATTGACAGATTATATAAATATTAAAAGCAATTTCATAGCTAACGAGATAAGAATCAAGTTTGAATAGCATGATTACAATGGCTGTTCTTTTGGGAGCAAATCCTATCCGAATTAAGCTCTGATATAGACTGAATCACTCAACGTCTGGACATTTATAACCACTGGATAAGTCATTAGTGACGGAAAAACCAGCTTGGGCTTGCACTTATCATATATCCCAAATTTGGACTAAGTTTGTTTGCTGTTTCAATTCAACTTGGACAACTCTCTCTGCAACCAAACAGGAATGGATATGCCAACAACCTAAGTTAGCCGCCCAACAGTAGAAAATTGAGTAACCACTTCAATTTTCAACGCTTACTTATATTGGACGGTAGGTTTGGTCGTCTGGGACATGGAAATTTGAGTGTGAATGGAAAGATAAGTTCCTTCTTTGTTCTGCTGGGATTTTAGGGTCTAAGTCTAATCTAATTTCTTTATTGTTTATTTGTGGCTCACAGTGACCATTTAGTTGCCAATAATTAGGTCTTCTTTGATAGTAATAACTAGTGCTAACTGTTAAGCTTCTTTCGGTTACGTTTAATTTTTTATTTTTCTCCTTCTTTGTGAAGCCTTTTTGTTTTTGCCACCTAGCTTCTTTTCCATCGGCCACAATAGAAAATTAATGAAAGATAGTAACTTCCTTTTGGTCTTCATTCATATTAAGTACAAGACTTGGTCCAAACTTGGAGATAAGATCATAGGACTTGGGATCAAGGCAAAACAACAATTGACAACTCCCCAACTAACACCTCCCCTTGTAATCAATGAATATTATTAAAATGTGGTTTTGCTGAGAAAACCAGAGACAACGACGGGGGAAAACAAATCAAAGTCTCAGATTTGCTGTTGCACCCAATTTAACTCAGACAAGTAATCAGACAGACACGTTGACCGGGAGAAGGAGAACTTAAGATATTTCACGAGCTTCACTTGCAATTTCGTCTCCATAAATACTACTCCATATATTTTCACCTCATATGATATTCAAACTAGATGACGATGATTTATAAGGAAACAGACTTCTTACCTTCGGGACAAGCGAAGAAACACGCTTGAACAATAAATTTGCTAAGGTTTAGAGAGACCCCTTTATAATTTGCTATCATGTATGCTTGGTGCCTAGTATGATTACGTATCCTAGATAAGCACGTATAAAAAAGAAAACCATGGGCGATGGTACTTTTATCCTGTTCGTAGATGTTGACATGGAAGTCATGTTGCAAAATCCAACCAAAAAGGTAAGGGAGAAAATGGCAGAAAATTGCAAGTTGATTCAAAAGTAGTGGAGGATTTAAAGTTTTTTTTTTACCTTGATTAGAATAATGTTGAAAGCTTATAGCCATTCAACATGGAAGAGATCGAAGCATTCCATTCATAAGGCCTGGTATCTAAACCAGAAAAAAAAGGTTTCTTAGCTGAGTAAATAAATTAGACCAACAATTACAGGTTGGGCTACCAAGTTAAAGCTATATAAAATAATAATGCAGTTGCCATCATGTAAATGAACTGGTTAGCAGATTGCTCTCATTAACTTTCTTTCTTTTTCTTTTGAATATATTAAATAACTTCATTCTGTTTTTGAATGTCTTTGCCATTTATTTTTTCTGATTTCATGAGGGAGCAGAAGAAAACTACAGCAAGTGAAGACAAAAAGAAATAATTCACCTAACATAACAGAAAAATGATAGGGGATACCATACCTGGTGGGGGTCCTAACTAACAACGGCAACCAAACGGATTACAAAGTCTCATTTTGTGACCAATAACAAGACGCATGCACTGAAAATGACTGCTAACTTGATCATCAAATTCTGTATTTTCCATCTCTAGCATAACGGTTTCATAGTTTTTGGATCTAATTGAAAATTTTGAAGATGTTTAAGCCTAAGTTGATATAATTAAAACCGCACGAATTTGTGTAATTTTATCAAAAATATCACAGTTTGCCACGTTAATAGAGAGAGAGAGTATCTTAATAGGTAAAGGGAGTTAGTGGGCTGGGTCTTTCTTTGCTGCTGGAATACTACTAGACGAACAATAGAAGAAGAAAAAAAAAAATCATGAATTTGTAACAAATAGCCCAATATACAGGATAAATAATAATAAAAAAAAAAGCGCAGGAAAGATTTCAAGCCCATATATTCACTTACCACTTACCCAGAGTCTGGATTTGTCCACATTGTTATATAGGGCTAATTTAACTGCCACGTGTCTCTGACATGCCCACAACCAAAAAGAAAGCACAGTGAAGCAGTAAAGCCGAATGAATCTGACCGTGGGAGCTCCGCTGTTCTCTTTGGGTTCAGTTCTCCGACCCACCCGATATAACCGAATCTCCATTTCTGCTGTGACGATCATTCAATCGTCATCATCACCATCGCCATCATCCCCTATGGAGGAGCAGCAGCAGCATCCAAAGCGAGTAGTCGTCTGCGGCGGCGGTGTTATTGGGGTGTGCACGGCTTACTTTCTCGCCAAGAAGGGCGCCGCCGTCACGCTCGTCGAGAAATATGAGGTGGCTTGCGCCGCTTCTGGAAAAGCCGGTGGCTTCCTCGCCCTTGACTGGTGCGATGGCGGACCGGTTGGTCCCCTAGCCCGTGCCAGCTTTAATCTCCACCGTGCGCTCTCAGAAGAGCTGGATGGACTCCAATCCTACGGTTTCAGGGCCCTGACCACTCTGAGCCTTACTCTTACGGAATCGAATAATACTCCTTACGGTTCAAGAAGTTCTAGTGTACCATCTTGGGCTGACGGACCTGCTCGTAGCCCTAGAAGCTTAGGTACCAGAGAAACCACGGCTCAAGTGCACCCTCAGCTCTTTACTCGAACCCTGATTAACAAAGCAGTGGAAAATTACGGCGTGGAGGTTGTGATTGGAAAATTGGAGCGTGTAGAGGTTGAAGGTGGCGGAGTGCGAGGGGTGGGGCTTGAAGGAGGGCGGGTTATTGATGCGGAGGCAGTAGTCTTGGCACTGGGTCCGTGGTCTAGTAAATTGGATTTGTTGTCATCACTGTTTAGAGTGTATGGCCTTAAGGCCCATAGCATTGTTTTGGAACCTAAACAGCCTGGCGCTATAACCCCTCATGCTCTGTTTCTGAGTTTTTATCCATCTCAAGGAGGAAGACCATTGGACCCAGAAGTGTACCCTCGTCCCACAGGTATGGCAATGCAAAATTTTGAACCAAAAGAAAGCAAATAATCATAATTCAGAAACTCTGTTGATTTGCTTTCAAACACGTTGAAATGATTTTTCTTTTGTCTGGCTCAGTCTCACATTTGAAGTGCTGATTTTCAGGGGAGGTTTATATTTGTGGAATGTCGGCAGAGGAAGAGATTCCTGATAATCCTGAGCAGATTTGGGGTGACCCTGAATCAATTAGAATGCTCAAGAGAGTGGCGAAGACATTGTCAAGCCATTTGGGTGAAGGAGAGGCCGAAATGAAGGCAGAGCAAGCATGCTTCCTGCCATGTACAGATGATGGGTTGCCTGTGATTGGAGAAATTCCAGGGATCAAAGGGTGTTATGTGGCAACGGGTCATAGTTGCTGGGGTATTCTTAATGCTCCAGCCACTGGAGCTGCCATGGCTGAACTTGTAATTGATGGGCATTCTAGTATTGTTGATCTGAAACAATTTAGTCCGGCCCGATTTGATAAACGTCGGAAGGCTTATGATGATTACATGTATGTGTAAACTTCTTGAAATATAAGAATAATTGTGAGTCATTTTACATTGGGCAGAGATCTAATGAAAAGAAATTAACCATAAAGCTTGACGTTGTTTTAATAAAGTGTATTCTATCTTTCTTCAGGTCCAATGCAAAGTCTCTATTTGCATGACATCTAACCTAAATTGTTATTTCAACCAAGTTATGAAGACTTGGACATCCTCATATTGAGAATCATTTATGAACGCACAAACCTGGTATCAAACATCGGAAGGTACTCTGATCTGAAGTCTGAAATAATTACGATTCACGTACCATTTAGTGAAGTTAGAAACTATTGAAACCTTTACAAGAATAGAATTCCTTTACAAACTAACTACTGTGCAGTGCATATGTTTTGGGATGGCTAAAATTGCAGCCCAAGTCAGGCCCACTAGAGAGAGTTGGTCTACTCTAAGGATATCCCAGATTATAAAGTAGGATGGCCAATTTTTTTGACACATTTTGAAATTTAACATCCCATTTGTTTTAAAAAATTAAAGTTTTAGAATAAATGGGACGTGGAATTAAAAAGAAAAATGGTATGTATTAAAAGAATTGGCCAAGTACGAATAGAAGGCCAACGACAAGTCCAAGTGGCCCAAATTAATTTTCGCATGTCAACTAATATATACAGAATGTTCGTGCCAATATTAAGAAAATTGTTCACCGACTTCAAAAACAATATTAAGGGAAAAAAAAAATTGAAACCATGAATAATTACTTTGTTTTCGGAAAGCAAATATCATATGCTAAGATTGGCCGTAAGAGATTTTAGTTTTGACATTAGCAGTGAGATTTTGATTATTGGCACTTGATGAAATAATAATTGAAAACCTAAACTACACCACAGACATTATTAATGAATAGATTATAACAAGAGGGTGATTAGCGTACAGTTTGAGAAGTAATTAATGTTAGTTATTCCGAAGCTGGTTCATGTGCTGGCTTCACATGCAAGGCATTGCTGTCGGAATGACTAAGTAACAATTACTACCATTGATCTCTGGGATTGGTCATTCACTCACTATCATTATTTAACAATAGTTTTACTCATAATCACACCTAAGAGCACTTTATTCTCCTAATAACACACTAAAACTCATAATTTATTAAATGTTTCTGCTGATGTAATGACTCGCGAATCAACCAACCTATGAAACAGCATGTGCATGTGCATGCACGTATGTAACTTGTACAGGTCGAAATTAGAGATGGACAAAAGACAAGACAAAATGCCAGTTATAAACCAAAGCCTAGAGAGCTTGCTGTTTAGGAGCAGTCAGTCTCTCACAATAATGCACTTTGTTTATTGTTTGTTGGACTTTAGACCTCAAGTCGTGCCATGCCTTGCCCTTCACGGGGTCGACTCCGCTTACCAAAGCTCAACCGCTGGAACAAACTCAACTTTCAATTTGCTTTGTTGACAAGTTCTTTCCCTCACCTTCTTCATTGAAATTCGTTCTTTTTGGCTAAGTTTGAGATTAACTTAATCCTCCCTCGCTCTATCTCTCTCTCTAAAATATATGGTTGCTGAACTGAGTAGCAGATTTTGAATTATTATCTCTAGCTGATTCCATGGGATGACTTGTCCAAGAAGGAAAAGGATGAAAACATGATCCGTTCATTGGGGGAAGAAAAGGAAAGTCGAATTAGGCTTCTGTGTTCAAAACAAATAGCTATTTTAACTATTACTCTCGTCATCTAAGAAAAAGGCCAAAAAACAAGCGTTATGCGTAGATAGCTAGGCGCCAAGCGATATTGGCTCAATGAATAATAATAGTCAAGTTCTTTTTTAGTCCTTTTACCTTAATCATTGTACACCAACTTAAAGGCATATATAATGCTACTGCTATGTATTTATCTCTTCACAAAGTTTGGGGTCAACTCACGCTGCACAAAGTCTCCACTCAAACAATAATGGAAACAATAATCATATATGTTAATTATAAGCATATTAAATCTATTTTAAGTACAATAAATATTCGTTATTTTATAAATTTTCCCTCTTACCATTTTTCATGGTGTTGATATTATACTATTCATAGTCTTTCTTGCTTTCTTTTTTCCCTCAGCTCTGTTCGATGATAGTTGGTTGGGTTTTTGCCAGTTTTTCCTATATGCCACAGTGGATTATGGTTTACTAATTTTAATATGCCTAACATCCACTCACAGTTCTTACCGTTGGATTTGGTGATTCTTAGATCATCTATCTGGATTCACATTTGACCCTTGTTGAAGTTCCCTTTCTGGTCATCTTCCACGAACAGCCATGGCCCCAATTTCTTCTTTCTAATAGCTCCGACCTCTTTTCTGATAGAAAGAGAATATTAAAGAAAAGCAAGATCTATATGCTTTTAAAGAGCATATTTTTTTTAACCTTTCTTCCCTCGCAAAGAAGAAAAGGATGGATCTTAAAGACAAGGAAGGAATTAAAGGAGCTTTTACTATTAATAGGGCTTAAAAAGTTAACTTTAATAACCTTTAATCTAAATCATGTTTGCCCAGTGAATGATAAAGCATGTATTATCTGACCTTTTCAATCTTGGTTTAAATTCATTTTTTAAATAGGCACTAACCTAATATCTCAACTATTAGTTTATTTTAATACGAGGTCAGTAAAGCTGCCACCAAACGTTAAAAAAAAACACGAAACAAGCAAATAAAGAAGACGACAATAATGCATTCCCATTTGTGATCAGAAATCTGAATCCTTAGACCCTCAAGTCTGAAACAGAGCTGTTCTGTCCTGTGGAGGACCAAAGACGTTACCCAGTTTTTGCTTGGTTCCAATAATCTAATGAGAAATATAAACCATCTATTTATGGTTCATAAAAGTTCCAAACAGAGAGATGTTGGTCCAAATAATTGTTTTATATATCCACCGTCAAAAACAAGGAAATCTTCTTGATCGGAATCATAGTATTATGAATTTGGTTGAAGGATTCTAGTTCTTCGATAATAATAGGAAAAAACAAAATGGTTGCTGCCCTGTTTAGTAAACATAGACCAGTATTATTGATATTGTACCATGTGTTCATTGTCTCCCTTGCTTCGCTAATGGGCCACGTCTTCTCGCGGTTAGCCAATTCAATCTGCTTAGGCCCTTAATTTGTTCATGCATGGTATACAACAAATTTATAGGGGTCACTAGTCAAATGGGAAAACGGTGAGACATTGGATCAAGACTACTATTTCAAATTAAATACAGAAAATGGCGCCGTGATAAGGTAGTATACTGCTTTGGGACCCCCTACAATAATAATGGTAACTTATTGATGCTGTGTTAATTCTTTCATTGCAAAAAGGGGAAATTTTTTCTTAGTTACTGTTTTTAATTTTCTTTATTCTCTTCTTGATGACAGTTTCTATTTCAATAAGTGGTGTTTTTTTTTTTTTTTAAGGTTGTAGGATTTTCAATTATAGTAATTCTTGTCGGGATGATGTTGAAGTTTGTTTTCAATTTTTATTTATTTTTTATTTCACATTGCTGACAGAGTCAATGGTGTGCGGAGTCGTGGACTGTGAGATTTGCTTAATTATTTTGGTAGAATCTATAGAGAGATAGAGAAAGTCGGGAAATTTACACATGTATCAAAAAATATATATTATTAATATATATTATTTTAAAAATGTTTATTAATATATATTATTTATTCATATATTCATTCAGTAATGTAATATTTGAACAATATTATATTATTATGATGTGATATCTAACTAAAAAATTGACAAATCACAAATATCGCAGCACAATAATGTCATATTCATAAATATCGCATTACCATAATGTGATATTATGACATTATTGTATTGCGATATTAATATTGCATCACAAAATAATTAATCAAATTTTTTTTTAATTTTTTTTACAAATAAAATATAAAAAATAATTTTTATAGAATTTTTTAAACAAATATACAACATCCAAAAATTAACATTAATACAAACCACAAATATAATTAAGAGGTTAATTGACTTACGTCCCAATGTTAAAGAGTCTTATTGTGGTACAAGTTGACACAAAGGTCACAGATGAAGAATAAACATAAAGAATTAAAAACTTAAATTTAGTCATGTATTTTTTTTAGTTACAATATTTTATTTACTAATGAAATTACATTATATTTTAATTATATATTTTTATTCTAATTAATTACTCATTTAATTTATTTTTAATAATTTAATTTATTAAAAAATTAAAATATGTAATTAAATAAAATAAATGTATAAAATATATAATAATTTTTTTTTTATAAAGTGAATAAAAAATAAAAATAAAAGTTAAATAATTTATTTTTTATTTTTTATTTTTAAATTTTTATTTTATTAATTAAATTACATTAATATTTAATTATATAATTTTATTTTAATTAAATTATAAAAGTATAGTAAATTTAAATTAAATAAAATAAATTTGTAAGAAGATGATGTAATTTTATTAAAAGTAATATATATTAATAAATAATTTATAGAAGTGATATTTATTAGTAATAATTTTTAAAATATTATATATATGTCTAAAAATTTATATAATTTTTTTATATTTTATTTATAAAAAAATAAAAACAAATAATATGTTTCATTTTTTTATTATTATATTATTAATATATTAGTACCGATATTATCATACGATATTTATGAATTATTATTTTTTATTATTATTAAATATTACATTATAATAATATAATATTATTTAAATATTATATTATTTAAAAAATAATATATATTAATAAATATTTTTAAAAATAATTTATATTAATAATAATTTTTTATTGATATATATGTTTAAATTTTCCGAGAAAGTTTACCTGATATAAAGTAGTCATTATTTATTTATTTTACTAGTGAGATTGGCAGTGACATTATAATGATCCCAGAAAAAATCAAAGAAAGATCTATGAATACAATCATCACAAGGGTTACTAAAGCTGCTAACTCTACCTTGATGTCTAGTAGTGGCAAAGATGCTATTCTCACACCACTTTACGAGTACAGTAATAGGAAGAGAGAGACCGAAACTACACAGTGAGCAATTAACTATTCAACCTCACCCCTAATTTATGGCTGCGTAGCTGCAAACAGAGCATATTCGTAAGGGGTTTGGTCTTGGTGAGCTGTGCAACCTGCAACTCTTTTTCCTTTTTTTAATCACAATATTCTATCCACATGGCCTCTGACCCATCATAAATATTCATCACATCCCTCCTTCTCTTATTTCTCTCTCTGTTTTTATTTCGATAAATGTGGGATCGCTCTGTAAAATCATGAGCTACCAAGGTGCTGTCCTCCATTTATGGTGGAGAATTCTTGTACTTGTTCTTCTTTTTAATCTATCTTCTGGCCTGAACAAAGACGGGTCTCTGTTGCTTTCTTTCAAGTACTCTGTTCTGAGCGACCCTCTGTTCGTGCTTGGAAACTGGAATTACAGCGACAAGACACCTTGCTCATGGGAAGGTGTTACATGTGCAGATATACCAGGTACAGGTGCAACAAATGCCCAAGCTCGGGTAATTGGTGTAGCTCTGTCGAATTCTCAGCTTCTGGGTCCTATTCCTAACGATCTGGGTTTGATTGAGCACCTCCAAATTCTTGACCTTTCAAACAATTCGCTTAATGGGTCTCTTCCTTCTTCGATTTTTCAGGCTTCTCAGCTCCAATCTCTTAATTTGTCTAACAATTTATTGTCTGGAGAGGTTCCGGATTCCATAGTGCAGCTTAGGAATCTTCAGTTTCTTAACCTTTCTGACAATGCCTTGGCGGGAAAAGCACCCATCAATCTGTCGACTATGCAGAATCTAAGAGTTGCTGCTTTGAAGAGTAATTACTTTTCTGGTGGTCTTCCTAGCGGGCTTCAAACGTTACAAGTTTTGGATCTGTCTTCGAATTTAATTAATGGCCCTCTGCCTCGGGATTTTGGCGGTGCTAATTTGCGTTACTTGAATGTCTCCTACAACAGAATTTACGGGGAGATTCCAGCAGAGTTTGCCGAGAAAATTCCAGCTAATGCTACCCTTGACCTCTCTTTCAACAATCTCACTGGCGAAATTCCAGATTCCATTGTTCTCACAAACCAACAACAGAAGTCATTTTCTGGGAATCCTGATCTGTGCGGAGAACCTACCAATAATCCTTGTCCTATTCCTTCTTCACCGTCTTCCCCACCAAATGTCTCTGGTCCTACATCTCCCCCTGCATTTGCCGCGATTCCAAAGACAATTGACTCTCCCCCTGACTCTGCCAAGTCACCAGGATCGGCCTCTTCTCAGCAAAAACAAAGCGGGCTTCGACGAGGAACAATTATAGGAATCGTAGTTGGAGATGTTGTTGGCATTGGAATTCTAGCTCTGATTTTCTTGTATGTCTATCGGTTGAAGAGGAAGAAGAACCTGCAGAGTGCAGCAAAGAAGGAAGCCACCGGAGCAAATAGTGATTGGTCATCGTCATCCTCTGAGTCAAGAGGGTTCACAAGGTGGTCTTGCTTGCGTAAAAGAACGGAGGAAGAAGAGTCGTCAGAGAGTTCAGGTAGTTCTGACAGTCACGTAGAAGAACAAAATGCTCACAAGGGTCATGAAAATCAGCGGCAGCAAGAAGCAGGACATAATAAAAAAGGGACCTTGGTAACCGTTGATGGAGAAAAAGAGCTTGAAGTTGAAACACTCCTAAAGGCCTCAGCATATATACTTGGCGCTACTGGTTCCAGCATAATGTACAAAGCTGTGCTTGAAGATGGCACAGCGTTAGCAGTTCGCAGAATTGGTGAGAGCGGCGTGGAACGGTTCAAGGACTTCGAGAACCAGGTTCGGGTCATAGCTAAATTGACGCACCCCAATCTGGTTCGGATTCGTGGCTTCTACTGGGGGATCGACGAGAAGCTCATCATCTACGACTTCGTTCCAAATGGCAGCCTAGCCAATGTTCGTTACAGTAAGTCCCTTCTTCTCAGTCTCCATCTGCCTCCCTGGGCATCCCTGTACACTCCTCTTGTGCATGTTAGCGAATTGCATTGAGTTCCGCTAAATTGCGCGCGGCATAAAGAAGATAGAGATACTATTGACGTTGACGGTGGAGTAGGTGAAATTGAGTAGGTGAAACTGAAGCCTTTTCTTTAATGCATTGATAGTCAACCGTGTCAAGACGCAGTGGTAAGGTTCGAGCGATGGCTTTCTCACAGCCATATGCGCGCTCATAATTGGAAACACATAATATGCCCATTGCTTTTCTTGTTCGTCACTTTCTTTTGCAGTGGAAATAAGGTTCTTTCTTTATTTTGGGACACCGACTTTGCACCTTCCCCATTTTTATTTTTATTTTTGAGCTAAATTTGTGTACTTGAAATGCCAGGGAAAGTGGGCTCCTCGCCTTGCCATTTGCCGTGGGAAGTTCGTCTCAAGATAGCAAAAGGCATAGCACGTGGTCTAGCTTACCTCCATGAGAAGAAGCACGTGCATGGAAATTTGAAGCCGAGCAATATATTATTGGGTAATGACATGGAGCCTAAGATAGGTGACTTTGGACTCGAGAGAATTGTTACCGGTGACACGAGCTATAAAGCAGGGGGATCGGCCCGTATTTTTGGTAGCAAGAGGTCAACCGCCTCACGGGATAGCTTCCAAGACATCTCACTTGGGCCTAGCCCAAGCCCAAGTCCCAGCTCCATAGGGGGTGTATCTCCTTACCATGCACCAGAGTCCCTTAGAAATCTCAAGCCTCATCCAAAATGGGATGTTTACTCGTTCGGGGTCATATTTCTTGAGCTTCTAACAGGGAAGATTGTGGTATTGGATGACATGGGCCAAGGACCTGGGCTATTCGTGGAGGATAAGAACCGGGCCTTAAGGATGGCTGACGTGGCAATACGAGCTGACATGGAAGGGAAAGAGGAGTCCTTGTTGGCTTGGTTCAAGTTAGGGTACGGTTGTGTGTCTCTTGTTCCACAGAAAAGGCCTCCAATGAAAGAGGTCCTACAAATTCTTGAAAAAATCCCATCATCATTATCATCTTCTTCATCCTCCCTATATTGTTATGGTCACTAATAAACCACGGTTTGCAAGTTGTTACACTGTTTTTGTCTTTGTAGAAAGGTGTATTTATGATTGACTAATTGATATTTATGCTTCCATTCGATGACGTTGATGTAATTGTGTGAGGCCCATTGACTTGCTGGTTGACACTAATTCTTTTACGATTAGATTCTCTTGTCTCTCTCTGCTCCTATTGTGATCTTACTGATTAACTGTTTGGCACAACAGTTTGTCTTGTTTTGGCGTGAGTGGACCTGGAGAACACGTTAATATTTGTAACATCGACCAATCATTTGAATAGATAGTGCATGTGTTCTGGATTTCGGATTGATTTAGCATCTTGCAAATGATATAATTAATTGATTGTACTGTCACGTAATGGCACGTTCATTCGCGTGTAAGTGTTTTTGAATGATATCTGTGAAGATCTTGTGCTGCTTATTTTTTTATCATCATGCCACGAAAAATATATTAATTGAACTTCGTAGCTGAGTCAATACAATAATGTTTTTTTTTTTTTAAAAAAAAAAACATATCGTCGAAGAATATTTTAAGGAAAAAAATATATCGTGACAGGATGATTGTCAATTCCTTAGTTACTTAAAATACAATTGATAGATAATAAAAGAACAACCTACTTGGGGAAAAACTAAGGTCGATCACAATGAAATATAAATTACTATTTTCTTATTTCATGGCATATCAGTCCATCAAAAATGATGTTTTATTATAAAATTTGTGGTTGTCTATATTTAGTAGATTTACGAATAATGAATAATTTTTTTAATTCTCAAAAACCAAATTTTTTATAATCAGTTACAAAAAAAATTACTAAAAATATTGTGACCTTAAATATATTAAAAGAATGTTAATCACTTCCCACCTATGGGGCGATAATCACCTAACAATTTTTATTTTTATTTTGTCCTGATACTTCTTGATAATTTATTTTTTGATAGGATACTTTACAAATCTTTTTGAAGTTAATGGATGAAAACATCATCAGAATCTATATCTCAGAATTTATATTTTAATTTTCAATGAAAAATAATTATAGTAATAAATGAACATTGTGATGGGGAGATTTTTTAAAAAAAAAAAAAATTGGCTAAAGCTTTTTTGTGCGACTTATGTTTTTCTTTCGCTGAGAAAATATAGTGACCCAACATAGTCCGAGAGAACACTTGTTGGGCTAATCCACGTAATTATCCTATGAGGCCCAAAAACAAAGAGATGGCCTCGGACGCTTTTTGTAACGGAATCGCCAACCCGGGGCCCGGACCTGGACAAGTAGCTCGTTCTGACAATAATTATAAATTCGGAAAATTCCCACTCCTCTCGCTGATTTAAATTTGAATCCTCACGTTCTACCACTCAGAGCCGTTAGACGCCTAGCCAGCAAAAAGTAAGAAACAAAACTCCTCAACAGAGTCTCTCAATAATCAGAGATGGCGACGAACATCGGGATTATGGATTCTGCGTACTTTGTTGGAAGATCTGAGATTCTGGCTTGGATCAACTCAACGCTCCAACTCAATCTCTCCAAAGTAGAAGAGGTAACACCGAAACCCTAATTTATCTGATTGTCGACAATCATTTTGATTAATTTTGTCAAAAAGAGACACAAGTTTTTTATGATGGCATTTGGGTCATCGAATTTTCAGGCTTGTTCTGGCGCGATGCAATGCCAGCTAATGGACGCTGTTCATCCGGGGATCGTACCGATGCACAAGGTAAATTTTGATGCCAAGAACGAGTACGAGATGATCCAGAATTACAAGGTCCTCCAAGATGTCTTTAACAAACTCAAGATCACCAAGGTAAACTGTCTCTCGCTGTTTTCACTGTTGTTGTTGTTTTACATATTCCTTGTTTCATGTATATGTTGTATATATGTGCGACTGAATTGAATCTGGTTAAGTGTCATTTTCTATGGTCATCGCTGAATATATGAAACCTCTTTAATTAATTTGGTTTCTGACCTGTGCTGTGATTTTCTTTGCCTGGGGATCGGGGACTCTTCAGCACATCGAGGTCAGCAAGCTCGTGAAGGGTAGACCACTGGATAATTTGGAGTTCATGCAATGGATGAAAAGATACTGCGATTCTGTCAATTCCGGAGTTATGCACAAGTAATTTTATCTCCTAAATATGAACTCTTCTCATTGGTCTACCTATATGCATTTTACTTTTTTCGGTTCTACAATTGTCGATGTATTCCTCCTTTTCTTACCTTAGTCGATATTTTATAATGGTAATCTTTTTTCGTTGGGTGTCTTTCATGGGAAGAAACAGAACGAATTCAGTTTTTTCATTCATTACTTATTCTATGATTGAAGTTTCTCTAACATTGGAGTTGCTAACTTTTATGCCAATAGTAGACATTTTATCGGTAATCAAATGTCTTCTGGAAGTTCATTTAACTTATTGAATCATGGTACCCGATTGATCCAATTATGTTTTATCTTATGTGTATTGTCTGCTGAATTTAAGATTGAAGCCTTGGAGAGATTCACATTCCGAGAAGTGAGATTGGTTTAATGAGTTGTGTGCCTTTTGTTTGCAGTTACAATCCTCTGGAAAGGAGAGAAGTCTGCAAGGGAGGAAGAGAAGTAAGCAAGAAATCTGCACAATCCCAACCCTCAACTAAGGGTTCTAGTGCTCCGAAATCTCAGTCTTCCCATAATACTCGAAGGAATGATGTATCTTCTGTAAACGCTGCAAATCAACCTGCGAAGGCCTCTAGACCTTCTTCCAGTGGCGGCCCATCTTATGATGAACAGGTACCCTGTTTTCAAGTTAGGAATTATTGAATGACTAATTAAAACGGTTTAGTCTTACACTTAAGTCAATGCAGATAACAGAGCTAAAGTTATCCATTGATGGCCTTGAGAAGGAACGGGATTTCTACTTTGCAAAACTGAGGGACATTGAGATACTCTGCCAAAGTCCCGAGATAGAACATTTACCGGTACTGTACTCGCAAACTCTCAACTTGACTGATGGGAACTAATTATCTGACAATTAGAACTGATCGTTGGTAATTGTCCTTGTTTCAGGTTGTTGCAGCAATACAGAAGATATTATATGCTATTGATGATCACGGGACAGTCGTGGCTGAAGCTCAAGCCATGCTTTCTTCTGCTCACCAAAAGGAAGCAGAACAATTGAGCCCTATCCCTGAGGCTTTGGAGGAGAAAAGCTCTTCAGAAACTCAGAAGAGAAAAAATATTGTGAATCATGACTTTGATGCTGCTGACATCACAAGTTTGTCTCCGAGGCAGAGGCTTTCTGACGTTTCCGATGTTCACTGTAGTGGGTCACCTCTTATGACTTACTAAAAGTACTGCGTTTTCATGTCGTCTCTTGAGTTCTTACTTTGAAAATATTTTCTCCAAATATTTTGATCAATTTCTGTTTCATTTGCCCCTGGATGGGTATATTAGGTTGTTCTAGAAACTAGACTATACAGCTATGAATATATGCCTGCCTGAAAAAATATAAGCGATTAAATCCTCTTTTGTCTCGACAATGTTGTCCCGTGCTCAGAACCATGTATCTACAGCTTGTGCTATGGTTTATCGTGATTGCTTTATCTTTTACCTCTTTCTGATTTGATAACCGTTGTTGCAACAGCCAACAAATACAGCAACCCGGGTACCCAGAGGCACTCGTATTAATTTTTATTTTTTATTTTTTTTAGCATCTCCCACAGGGTTATGCCCTTGAGGACCTAAAGGCACACACGATTGCCCATTCATCTCCGGAATGTAAAATTGGACGGTTGAAGTATTTTCACTGTAGTTCTGTTACTTAGGTAAACGTAAATGTAAATTTGGTCAAACTGGTTACACGTCATGGATGATTCAATGGGTCAGCGTACTTCGGTTACATGTGGGAATGTGCCTGTATGGAGACCCTCCTCCTCCGCCGATCTATTCGCGCAATGTTACTTGCAGCTCCATGAAAAAACTAGAAAGGTTTGTGCGTTAGAGGTAAGGAAAACAAAAAGAAAGGAAGAAGAAAGAACATATAACTATAACGAATCGAATAGAAAGCAAATCTGAATTGAAAGGAAGAATTGGCTAGACATGAATGCACAAGCTAAGCAGGTATTTAACTCTAGCCATTTTCTCTGTCTATTTCATAGCTTTTCATAGTGAATGAATTTGTATGAACTACTCTGTCAGAATGAGACCATGAATGCTCAGGGTGGCACGGAAAGAAGGGTGGACTCGGTGGATTATCGATCATCTGCAGGGAAGGGCGGCCAAGAAGGAAGGAATGTGCACCAGCCCCAGGGTTCGAAAACCAGTGGTGGTGTTCTTGCTGGTGCTGCCGCTGCCGTAGCGACCACTTTACAGTCCGCCAAAGAAGCCATATCTAAAAATTAGAATTTTTCAATGCGAAACAACGATTCAGCAACCCTTTGTTTTTGAGTTTATGGACACATATATAATGTCAATGATATATTGATTCATCAGTATGATCACTTGCATGGTTTGAATGGTCTTCGTAGTTTTTTTGAGTCTAGATGATCTTTGCCCATATATGATTTATGGTAAAATAGTATTTCCTTCTTTCATCCTCAGAAACTAATTGATCCCATATGCCCATGATAAGGGAACAAATAAACAGCAGCAGTAATACGCTGTTTTTCATCAGATTCTGGAATAAAAGAAGCTACAGAAAATCAATGTGCTTAAACAGAGATCTGATAACACATAAGAATCTCATACTTAGGGAAATCCTCATTCTTGTTTGCTTTCCAGCTGAATATCAATTACTTTTCTATACCAACGGCTCCAAATTTCTTACCAAATGACAAATGGCTTCCTCCACCAAAAAGCTATTATCCTTTATTCTCTCAGCAATCGTCATCCGAATCGTATTCTCCTTTGCCTTTCGGTCTCATTGATTATATGTGAACTAGTTCTTTTCTTGCTTCCGCTGCCATCTAGAATTTTTCTTTCCCGTCTCCTGATAGGGTAAGTAACTTCCTTCTCTCTTTTCTATCATAAGTTGAATTCCGTTTTTCAGCTTCGCTTTCTACGTAGCTACCATTAAAAAAAATTTGATTGAATCAGAGGCACAATGGGTTTGGCGATATCACGACTATTCAGATTGTTTTACTCAAGGAAAGAAATGAGGATTCTCATGGTGGGTCTTGATGCTGCTGGCAAAACAACAATACTATACAAGCTAAAGCTTGGTGAAGTCGTTACTACCATTCCCACTATAGGTATCTACTATCCACCGTGCTTCAGCGTTATCGATTATCGACTATAAGTACTTCACACTTTCTTCTTCTTTTTTCTTTTTCTTTATAAGGACATTCTGCCAATCTTAAGAAAGCATGCTGATTGAATTTCCTGTAGTTATTTGCCATACAAACTCTTCTTCCATATGAATCTTCTGTGTAAACCTAAACCTCACACCCTTTTACCTTGATTCCTTGTTAAAAATGAATTCTAACTGATTATGTTGGATGGACCAGGCTTCAATGTGGAGACTGTTGAATACAAAAATGTCAGCTTCACCGTCTGGGACGTGGGAGGACAGGACAAGGTTGTTCTTGTGATTTTATGGCCTCAGCATATTTGGGTGCTCATGCTGGCTTTAAGAGTTTGGCCTCTAGTCTTTACTTTGCATCTGTAGAGTTTGGCCCCAAAGTGCTAACTAATTTATTTGCCAATTTCCATGTAGATTCGACCATTATGGAGACATTACTTTCAGAACACACAAGGTCTTATCTTCGTGGTGGATAGTAATGACAGAGAAAGAATTTCAGAAGCAAGAGATGAACTCCATAGGATGCTGAGTGAGGTCAGTTAACTACAATCAGATATTTCATAGTATTCTGTATGAAACATACAAGTCTTAGTTTGAACAAGGTATGTCTATATATATTCTTGTCTAAGGTTTTTCTTTTTAACTGAAGGATGAACTTCGTGATGCTACAGTACTTGTCTTTGCCAATAAGCAAGACCTTCCAAATGCCATGAATGTTGCAGAAATTACAGATAAACTTGGATTGCATTCACTTCGCCTGCGCCGCTGGTACGTCATCAAAACATTAGAAACTTTACAAGACCAGAGTTACTTTGCTATCATTTGTGTTAATTAATGGCTTCTTGTTGATTGGTCCAGGTACATACAGGCTACTTGTGCCACAAATGGCCAAGGGCTCTACGAGGGTCTTGATTGGTTATCTAGTAACATATCTACAAAAGCACGATGAAAACAAGGCAAACTCTTCCCCTGAAAGAACCCTCAGCTTGGTGTCTTAACTACACTAGATGATCTATCTCGAGTCTATGTTAACTCGTAGGCATAATCATTAAGACTTCTGTTTCCTGCTGCTTGAACCAACTAGAAGCATCAATCCAGATGGTTTCTTTTCTTTAGTACTAAAAATCACTATGATATGTGATTTGACGTGTAATTTTCATATTTTAGAAGAATTATTATGGATACCCAATTACTGTAATGAGTAAAAATCACCGCGGTTTATGCAGAAATCAACTAAACTTAGGTAAGTGTTGTAAAACTTTGAAATTGTCATTATCTATGTTTAACAGGGGACAAAAAAAGAAAAAGTCAGTCTAGTTTACAGCGTTCAACTGGTTTTGTTTCCTGGTTGACTAGTCAAATGTATAAGCTTATAGCAGACGCCAAAAAAGAAAAAAAAAACTTGCCAAGCATTATTTAACAATGAATGCCTACAGATGGAAATTTATAAGATGTGGTAGCCTTATTTACAATGCAAAGCTAAACTATCAAATGAATTTATCAGTCTCAGTTCTGTTCACATCTGAAGGGGTAAGCAGCCATTATTACCATACCAAATGGAAGCGAAGCCAGGAAGATTTAAGCTTTTTATTATTAATGCGTTTGTTGAAACATGATCGCCTGCTATGTCCTCTTCATAAATGTCACATATGAATTCTCGTTTAGATCTTTACCTTCTTAGATATGTGCCTCTTCGTAAATTAACAAGCTGAGAGCTGCGTGTACCCCACTTGGGTTGACTAAACACAGAGACCAATCAAGTTCCGAAAGAAGAGATAGACCAAGACACACCAAGAGGACGAGCCCACTTCGCCATATCACGAGCAACCGAAACCTCACTCTAGAGGTACCTGTCCTCTCAATGAAGCTGGTTTTGTTGAAAAGACAAACATTTTACGTCGTATATTCATTTGTTTAGCATGGAGATGGAGTTAGTACGAATAGCATGACCAAAATGTGTTTTTGTGAAATTTCCTGACGCTCTTACTTTCTGAGTTTTCCCTGTTTCTCTTTCACACCACAGCAAATTAGACTTTCTGGCATTGTGCCAAAATGATATTAAAAAAGATAATAAATTAATAGCTGATTCTCAACTACTCCTCGGCTCCACAACTCTGTTAGTCTGTTAGCTCACATGTGAACTATATATTCTCATTCACATTGACATTCATGTTATATATAATCTCCGTTTGACTTCTGCATTATGTCATAAATATATGTATAAAATAGTGGGTTCTGTTCTAACCCTAGACTAAAGCAGAGAAGGAAGACTTGTTTTAGGCTTGGGAATCTAATTTGTCTGAAACTTTTGCACTGGGGTGACATGGTCCCATCTTTTGCATTAGTTAGAGGTAGACGTGTCCTTCCCCTGTTCCTGCTTAAAAACTTTCTTAGTATAAAGCTTTTGAAATGTGAGCAAATCAGAATAGAATCTTTAGAAGAATATTTACTCAGGTTCTGCTTTGAGCCAACGCAAAATAAATGAATACTGAAGAACATCAAAAGTTTTGGCAAACTATGAAATACGAATACTAAGCTATTGTCATGTTGCGTGTTGTTTGGTCCCGCTCCTGAAGATTTGGGAGCTAAGTTTGCTCGGCATCTCAGTATCTTCTGATCTTAGCCTAGATAGTTAAACATGTTCGTTGTAAACAACAATGAACAATCCAACAATTCGGCTGTCTATGGTCTTATATTCATACCTGTGAACCCCCAACGTACGCATATTTACAATTAAGTTAATCTGTGGAACATTTGAAACTTCCCACGAACCCTCCTAGGTTTTTAGAAACAATGAAAAATAACTACCAAATTTGACTCTGAAGCAGATTCATGATATCACTCAGAATTATTATTTGGCAGGACTATAGCTGTCACTTTGAAAATCTCTCTCCCTCACGCCCTGGACTACAACAAACCATCATAGAAAAGACATTATGCAAAAGCAACATGGGGTGAATCATAGCCTATTTTCAAAGTGAAAAAGCAGAAAATAGGACCACTAGAAGAACAAAGCCGTTCATACACAAACAAAAATTTATCCATTTAGGGGCAGTCATTTTCAAGAAATAGTTTGAGAATGGTCTACACCCCTATTTTCTGGTACTAGATGGTCTTCTGTGACTCCAGGAAACCCATTTTCTCCTGTCCTTAGTCGTACCTATACATTGTTGCAATGACTTTTCAGTTTTCAAACACATCCAACCAAAAGAAAATAGGAAGTTTCACCATCACCAGCCACGTAGAGTTTTGGTGCTCAATAATTCAAAGCATCACATTAAATATTGAACTTTCTTTCAGCATCCTTTCTTTAACGCAAATTAACTTTAGATATCCTGGTGAAAATTTGTCCTTAACAATTGATAATCGCAAAGCTACAAATGAACTAGAACAGTGTTCGACAATAAACTGCAAACTGAGTTTGAAAGATGAAAGCTCACTAGAGCAAAACAGTAACAGATTGGGTTGCTACAGTAAAACCACGTATCCTGTACTGATTTGAGTGATTGGTAATGTGTCAGTTGAAAACTCAAACCACAGAATTTAAATCCCCATGAACTACAGCTCAATTAATATTGATATTCAGCACAAAGACAAGGAATTGAGCTGAGAAAGTTTGCAAGTTTGGCATATGTTACCTGTGATATATCTTACTATTCCACACGTGGCCAACTTCTCTCCCAGGTATAAGTACCAGAAAGAAATCGCTGCATTGATGAAAGAAACCGAGTCTCTCCTAGAGTGAAAATAATGATGTATTATCAGGTTTGATTTGGTTCAAGAACTTCATTTATTTGCCTACTGTAACACTAAAGTGACCTTTTCCATCTCTGTTCATCTCTTAGCAGTCAATGCACAATTCCAATTCCACATAAATGGAAAAATATTTGCGGACAGTAAATATAGTGCTAAGAAAACAAAGTAAATGGCCAAAAACATTTCCAGTTATAAGAAACGAAGGCAATTTCTTCATCCTGCTTATTGATAAATATGACGTTTAAGATGACTAATAACTGCATTGGAAAGATAACTCGGGAAGAATTACAATTCATGTTCCTACTCTCAGATACCCGTTCCACCCCAAACTCATGACAAGTAAAGAAGTGAAGTATTAGTCCCTGCCTCGTTCATTTGAAATGTTTGGCCAGAAATGTATAGACCAAAGAACATACTATAGTCGCATTTCAATAAGTAATAAGATGGCTGACAGATCTATGCGGAAATAAGGCTCATGTCTGCAGTAGATACTAAGACAAATAAATGATTAACGAGGGCTATTAAGCACATCAATAGACACATGATTTAGGGAAGGAAAGTGCATTTGTTGTTCCTGAGCTCTGCTCCTCTTTAACACTGGCTCTTGTGAAAATGAGACTGATGATACCACAGTCGACGAGTCATTTGAGTTATCATAGCTGAAAGATGCATCAATGACGCCACTTGGGCTACTCGGCACAGATAGGCGCTTGCGTTTCTGGTGCAGATGTTGCATCTCTTCCTGGCATCCAAACAGTTTCACTATGAGTTTGTAGCACTCGCTCACTTGTTCCTGTAAGACGATCACCAAAATTATTTAATTATTCATTAAATCCCTAACTTATTTCGGAGTAAGGATATAAGGGTAATGTAGAGACAGAAAAATGAAATTTTAGGCACAAACCTCACTGATTTTGAGTAAACTCAGAAGCTGATTTCTGTAGTCCATTGCCTTGCGTGGCTCGATCTCTGTAATAACGTGGATCATTATAGCAGCAGCTAATGTAGAAGGAAGATAACTCATAACCATTGAATCTGGAACCATATCCAACAATTGATACGTCAGTAAATATATTAAAAATGAGGGATTACTCATCTTCTGGTTCTTATATGGATTTGACAAATAAATTTACATTAAGAGAAAGTACTTGAATTGCTTATTTCTTACCCACAATGACAAAGAGAAGAACACGCTCGCACTGCCACAGGAACTCCCAATGCAAGCGGCACTTCAAACCGAGCCTTCTAACAATGTGTTCGAAGAAGGAAATTGGGGTCACTAGATTCATCCTCCATTTAAGAGTTGATAACACTAGAAGCTCCATTCTCTGTATAGTCTTAGCTTCAAACACGTACTTCGATTCCTCCACCTAATGAAAACACAAAATCCAGCATTTAATCATTATGGAAATTGGAAAGTATAAGAAAAATAATCAATGTCATATCAGCAAACACCTAGACTTCATCTCAGTGTCGTACATACTTGCAGGTCTAAAAGAAGTGGCACTTGGGTCTCCTCCACTTTGGCAGCCAGAGATAAACAGGCAACTGCCGTGAGCTGCGTCATCCATGGCTTATCCCTCTGAAACCTTAGGCTTGTAATGAACCTATCAAAGTAGTTCACAGCGAGAACGGTAGTCAAAGCAGTGAAACCATAGTGCGCACAAACTTTAGAAATCCATCGCACAGCCTCAACACGAGCTCCTTCCAGAGGCCCGTCACCTATTAGATTACTGAAACAGAAGTGGGTTTCTCCCTCTTTAGAGATTAGGGAGACGAGTTCATCGTCTTCCCAAAACAAGTCCTTGTCCAACAAAATCAAAGATGATGCCTTTCTCATGGTTGAATCATAGTTATCGCGCTCTCCCTCAATACCATTCTCACGAAAATCTTCCTCAAAACTATCTTCTTCGCAGAGGAGCGCATCAAGGACTGACGAAGAGTTTTCCACATCTTGAGTTTCTTCTCTGAGAGCCATCTTCTTCAAAGAAGATGAGAAAGGAGCCCCTCCTCATTACACCCTGAAGAGACTTAACATAGCCATTTTCATCATCTACGTATGTTTCTCTCCCTAATCTGCAGAGAGAGAACCAATTGCAATAAGCGAACAGAGGGGTTTTATCTGAGAAGCCCTTCACGCCTGTCCTTTTTTCCTCGTTTTTCTTTTTCTTTTCCTTTCCTCTCTGTTCTCTCTGCTCTATTCTGATAAATTTCCATGTAATATATTAATGAGTAAATTAAATATTAAATATTAGATAAAGCTATTTCATTATGTTTGGCGCGCAGAAAAATACAGCACAGCCCGCTCACCGTTTCAACCAAGAAAAAAAAAAGTTTATTCTTTCGAAGTAGAATCAAAAGAAAAGAATAGTTATTTGCGCAAAAAAAAAAAAAAAACTAATAATTAACTTTAAAAAATTTTCAAAACTTTTTTACAGACAAGTTCTTTATTTATTAAAAATATAACTTGTCCGTCCCCAGTTCTTTACTAAAAATTTCTTCTACCTTAATAGTATTGGTTAAGTTCTTCATATCTCATTTCTGATAAATTTGCAATCAATAAGCATTGGTAGGTTAAGAATGTATGATCAACCTGAAAACAGTATAGAGATGGGTTGATGGAAAATAATGTAGAACAACTTGAAATCTTATATAATTTTTCACTGATTATTTTTAAAAGAATATATCCTAAATAATTTTGGAGGTACCTTTTTAAATTATCTTTTAATAATAATGTATTTTTTTTTTGCAATCAATAAGCCTATCAAAACGATCCAGACCAGAACGAGACGCATCGGGTATCTGCTGGTGGATAAGTTACGAAAGCGTATCATAGCGTACGCTAATCGAATTTTTGTCGTGGCGTCCGTTTGTTCCCGAGGCGTTGGTTACACGCGCTTTGTTCTATCTCCATAGCGTGTCGGCTAGCTTTGTAGGCACTATAGGCAATGCGCATGCCGCCGGCGAATGAGGTTGTGACGGAAGGTGGTCTTCACGCGCCGTTAACAGAAGTTGGACAGTGTATGGGGAAAAAGAAAAGCGTTGACCGTGTCGAACAGAGCGTGTCATGTTCGGAATGGAAAAAGAAGTGACGCGCTCCCCTGGATGTCTTCACTTTGTGAATTACAGTTTTATGTTGTAACTGAGACTCACTCGGGGGATCATTGTTTCTCCCGACACGCGCGATCCGTGCACCAATGAAAAACGGTATCTGGTCAACCAGATTCCCATGACACATTATTAGTATCATTTTTATTTTTATTTTTCGAAAGAAGAAATAAAACTAGTTTTTTTTTTTTTTTGGTGAATATAAATAAAAGTAGTCAACTAGATTAGTATAGAAGTTTCAATATATGTGGCAGTTTTTTCGATTGTGATTTTACTTTTCACAAATTTTCAGCAGATAAAAATGTCCCGGTCTCAACCTAAGTTCAATAGTAGCAATAGATGTCCGATCTAAAAAAGTATGGTAGAATAGAATCATCGCAATTAAATCCTAGTAATCTACATAATCTATCTATAATTACTATATATTCGGAGCTTAAAATATAAAAGAAGAGAAAATGGGTTACTTTTGACAAGGTAAATCTTGTGTCTAGTGGGAAAGTTGCTTGCTTTGTAAAATTCACATATGGAAGCAGCTTAAATCTGGTATTAGTTGAAAGTAAGGGATCTTGTAGCTTTCAAATAGCTTGTAAATTTCACATAGTGATCACTTTTAAAATAGAATAAGCGTGACTGAGTAATCCTTACTGCTTTCTTAAGAAAAAGAAAAATGGTGTGATGCATGAAAAATGTTAAAGCCATGAAAAATTTATAATTCTTAAATTATTTAGGTACATTGTACCTATTGGTGTAGCCAGCAATTAAATAGTACTCCACACGAACAATTAGGTTAATTATTTTTTACCCAAAAAAATTGATCACCAACTGGCACTGTCTTATAATCATCAACTGTTATGACGGAGGATAAGTAGGGATTTTTTTTTTTTTTTTTCTATGGCTAGAAGCATACATCTTTGACCAACCACCTTCATGGTCCATGTACAAACTCATGTCAATGATTCAATGATTACACGAAGGGAAGGGCAAAATCATTAGTTGGCGAAGTGACAGCTTTAGGCCATGAAAAATGTAAATGGAAATAATAAACGGTTTTTTTGCACATAATCTTTTATTTCCCCTAATAAAATAGTAGCACTAATTAGTAGTACTATTTACTATTACTAGTTACTAATAGCTTACGACCCCACAGAAATAAAACGACACAATCTTCTTGTTCTCCTGAGAGACGTTCATTACCATTTCGCATAAATGCCAAAACTGATAGAATGCCGAAGAACGAAAGAACTGTGAATAGAATGAGAATGGGAATGGAGCAAATGGTATTGTGTCCGTTTGGCAATAGCACAGAGGTGCATGCAGAAGGGACAGCTCATAGGAGAGACAGTGTGTGATGTGTAGTTTATTGGAAACGTGAGAAAGATGGTGAGCAAAAAGAGAAGAAAAGAAAGGCCTGCTTCGAAACCAGGACACTCCACAAAACCAAAACCTCTCTCTTCTCTATGTTTCTTTTTTTTCATAATTGATGCCGTCTTGTCTGCTAGAAACATACGCAGTACGTTTTCCTTTGATGTCTCCCATTCCTCTGCTTGCGTTGCACACCTCTGCTTTCATCTCTTTAATGAAAGAATTCCAACCATTAATGCAGTACTGCCTGCTAGCTGTTACGGTATTTCTAGTATTATTACTCGTACTCACTAATGCTACCAACTACGTATATCAAACCATAACATCTGCTTCTGGAACATCGCAAACAGCTTATGGTAGTAATTTCGTACGTTGTTCCTTTATGGCGATAGGTATTCAGCTTTAGTTCTGGTAGATGCAAATTATCTCCACAATAATGAAGTTGGTTATCATTTAATTTGTATGGCAACCATAATTGCCTTGTTCCTTAATTACCACGTGAATTTCCCTTATCATAATTAGTAAATCTTAGTAGCTTTGAAATTAACAAGCTGCGTAATCAGCTTGAAAATAAACTTGGAATCAGAAGGATCCATGTGGGTATTCCATAACTTGCCTGAAAATGATTCAATCATTAATCTTCACCATCCAATGCTACCATCACAGCGCATCATTGTCCTTTTTGGTTTTACATAGATCAAGCATGTCCTATGTCATATAAGCAATTAATCATGTCCAGTTTTAGTCTCGCACTATGTATTATTTCCACATGCCTAACATAAAATGCCATGCATTTCTCGAAGCCCCACTGTCCCAGCTGGTTCCCTTTCTTGACTCGTTCCATCATTCCTTTTTTCTCCCTTTTTTTGGGTTATGAGTAAACAGAGATACAATACAATATATCCATTTGCCGCCTAAAGAGTAATTTTACTTGATCAACTTTTACTTTGGAAGCTCAAGCTGTTGTTACTATAAAATATTGCATGAGTTATCGAAGGACGAGTTTCCTTGACTCCTTATTCCTGGCACTGTCACAGAATGACAGAATGGTGTTATTAAGAAAAATAGCATATCAAGGGGAGGCATCAAATATTTTTTTTATTCCTTTATTTGTGTTTATTAGATAATGATTTCTTTTTCAGTAGAAAAAGTCATGTATGTAGATGCTGCTGTTACACTTTCTCGTCGTTTCCAGTGTCTTTTTTAACATTTACTGGGGCCAAATTTTTAATGCCCTTTCTGTTTCTGATTCAAAAAACGTTAGAGAAACGGAGACAAAGACCCTTATTTGTATAATCCTCCTCCAGTGTTCCTTTTAACTCTTTTGATTGTGTTGCACGATAAAGGGTCTGATATGCCAGCGAAGAAAGAGATGAAACTTGTATTTCTTTCTTCGCCTGAAGGGATCTTCGTAGATTTTTGTTTCACCTTTCCTTTTAAAATCTGAGGCTCTTATATTTCTATCACCTGCTTTCTCTTCTTTTCTTTCTGCACTTTCTCGGCTCAAGCTGCGAGGTACAGACTGCAGAGAGAGCTGAGTTTTCCTGCCAAACGCAACTTTGAATTAAAGAACGGAGTATTGGTGACTGTGGCGTATGCTTTTCATTGTGAACTGAATAGTGTTAAATTCATTTCTTTCTTTCTTTTTTCTTTTGGTAACCATTTGGTTAAAAAATTATTTCACTTTAATAAATCAATGTTAAAAGTAATGGCCCTATTTGCTAAAAACAAGCACAAGAAACAAACAATAACAACTAGTATTTGGATCAACTTAGTTAGGAGTCAACTAATCTGTAAAATAAAAGATCCTCAATTGTTGCGCCGATTAAGTTTGGTGTCAATTCATCTAATTGGTTTCATTTGCAATCCATTTGTGGCCTTCATTTTATATATTAACCTCAGTAAAATACAATTCCCCATAGCTAGTGGCATGTAAAATTTTACATTGTTAAGTACTGTTACTAGAGTCTTCTGCTTTTCCCTCCATTACTAATTATGGTATAAAACTTTTTTGGACCATAACCCGTGACTCTTTTCGTTAAGTATGTAAAATAGAAAAAAGCTAATTTGAGATTATGGACCATTTTTTTTACCCAAAACAATCAAGTTTAACAGAAGAGAGGCCAATTCATCATCCACTGAATAGGAAATTGAACATGGGGAGCATTGATTGAGTATGGAGAAGTGCTTTTCTGAAGGCAGCACAAAATCTGAACCAGTTGGAGATTATTTTAGCTTGAGAAACTCTGCTGATCTAGATCACTCCACCTAGTTAATTAGTAAATAAACTCATGAAAATGATTCATTATAAAGCTAAGCATATCGATCACCATAAAAAGTACCAAAACTATCAAGCACCAAATTAAAGTGGAGCTCACGGTGGTGATATTTAATTCTATTATTAGAGAGTACATAAGATTGATGATTAATGAAAAATGGGTTAGTAGGGCGCTTTTGACTCCTTCTTTGTTCTCCCTTTTGGCCAAACACAGTCCTTAGTTTTAGAACTTTGTTATCTGATTGAGCAACTCATGAACTTGCTATGTCATCTAGATACTATCTTTTTCAGGGTATCTTGTTCCTATTCGAATTTCCATTTCTTTGACCGTGGCCATAATTTGTAAACAACTTTTTTTTTTCCTGCTTCAGTGCTTGTTCTTTGGGCTCAGCAAGGCCCAATATGCTCATTTTGAGAGATTATGCCCAGGCCAAATGAGGGAAACTAAATGGCATTTCAGAATTTTCAAATTAATTAGATTGACATGCAAAATATTCTCATCCGAATGCCCCTTAAATATCCTTAGATGGTAGGAAAGGAAGATGCACGATATTGAGGAACACTTCGAACTCTAGTGTCACGTGAGCCCAACCACTGGTTCGAGCCACTTGGAAATCAAATCATGATGCGAAATGGATGATTTCCTCTCATGCAAACAAAGCCGAAAGCTCCACAACCAATATTGCGCTGTTTGTATTGATGCATGGAAATGAAAGAGCAATAAGTGGCCATTATTTGCCTTCCACTGGCAAACGTGTTGCTACACCCACACTGCACGTAGACATTGCACTAACGATAAAACATGTAGAGAAGTGAATAACACAACCAACACCATGGATGCATGCTTTTGCCTTAATTGCAAAACCATAAAAAAAGCAATATGATCAATCATAGCTTTGACTTTAAGAGAAAAAGGGCAAAAAGGCAAAGGGAAAACACATGAGAAACTTCATAACTTGACTTATGGTGCATGACTTTTCACTAGTGCATTCCAAGTTTTTGGATTGAAATTGTATTTTATGGAGATGTATGTTAGAGTTTTATTGTATTAATAAAAAGATTTTGTTGATAAATAATTTATAAATATTTTTTAAACTTGAAGAGATGATATAATTTTAATCATTGAGATTTCACTTATTTAAATATTTTGTGTGTATATATTGGATTTATTTATGTATGGGACGACGGCACTCCATTGTTTCAACTTCACACCTGCAGTTGCCATATCAAGGCTACTTTTTTTTTTTTTTTTTGGAAATTATTAAATGATGCATGTGAGTTGTGTTGCCTTTTTCTTGGTCAAACGAAGAAAGGCAGAAGGTTACTTAGTCTGCAGGCATTGATTTGTATAAGCTGGTTATTCATCCACGCGTGTTTTAATAATCTTTCTTTTTTTGTTTTATCTCGTGTGTGACCAAGTATAGATTTGGGAATTCCGAATTTGAATTCTTGAAAAATATTCTGCCCACCGTCCATAACCGACGCTTGAAATTGCAGCGGATGGTGTAGGGGTGAGTAAAATTCAAACCAAATTATTTAAATAATAAAAACTAAACTAATTCGTATGATATTTGATTTAGTTTGGATTAAATTTGTTTTAAATCACTTATTATAGTTCAGTTTGTCATTTAAATGATTTTTAATTTGTTAAGACTATATGTAATATATCTGTTTATATTTTAAATTTAAATACATGTATTACTTATTTATTATAATTAAAAATATATTATTTGTATAAATATTCACTTAAATGACAATTATTATATAAAGACTACACATAAAATGATTAAAAATATATATTATGGCATAAATATGATTTGTTTCTTAATTTTTTGTTAGTCTATTATCAACAACGTGAGTATAATGACTGCATTTTGAGTCTTCAAATCTTTAGTGTTTAATTTCATAGAGTAAAAGTTAAGTTTTAAACATAAAATTAAGAGAGAGTTGTAAATAATGTGAAAATAACTATTAAAAATATTATTCATTTAAATTAACATGTTAATTTTTTTTAATTTTTTATTAAACTATTAAACTACTCAAATCAAGTGAATTAAATCATAATTTAATGATTTAATATGATTATTTTAAAAATATTTAAAATTTAAATTAAATTACCATATATATTTGAATAATTTAATTTAAGATATTAATCAAAAATTGACACCACGCTCACCTATAGGACGGTGAAATACCAATAGGTATTTGATAATGACCATCATCTAGATGGATTCTTTGGTGGGCCAAGTTGGCAAATATCAAACCCAAAATAAAACAAAGTGCCCACATTGTAGCCCAATTGTGCCTTGTCAATGCTCATTTGTTTTCATAGGTCAGCATGAATTCTAAACAGGAGAAATCAGGGAATTATCTATGAGTAAGCCGAAATACCAAAAAGAACCCTTCTAACATGTTTAAAATACTTTAGGCTGAAGTCGACCCACTAAAAAAGAGGACCAATTTTGGCCCATTGGGACGAATGAACCTTCGAGTATAGGGACAAAATCCTTTTTGCCTGGAGGGGATATAACCGTCTTCGGCCTGACCAACAAGGAAAAAACAATTAAGTTCTACCAAATTATGTTTTAGGGTGCGTTTGATATCAATACTGGATAACACAAGTAAAATAGCACAGCACAAAGAGTTGAGGTATAGGACAACTTTTTGTATTGTCCATTGTTTGTTGTTTAACGTACTGGACAAAAAATTTTATATCATTTTTGTCTAATTTATAATAATACTTTATATTATTATTTTTTTAAAAAAATATAATACAATTTTAATATTTATAACAATTAAAGTAATTTATAAAAATATAAAATTTAAAAAAGCATTGTCGGTTGCTGATCATTGTTGGTACCTTGTCAATCACCTACCGTTGTGAATGCCTTGCCGGTTGATAACTATTGTTAGGACTTACTGCTATTGATTTGATGAGCCAAGGTATAGAGAATTATAAGATGGTTTGAGAGATAACAATGTTAAAATTTTTGTCCAATACTCTGGACAAATCTTTGTTCCATAGTTTGGTGAGTAACAAAAATTCAAGGATTTGTCCAGTACCATGGATAAGTTTTTATCCAGTACTGTGGTCTTTTACAAATTAAACAAGAGACAAAAATTTTTATATTGTCCAGTCCCTTATTTTTTAGCAAATCAAACAGACTCTTAAATAAATAAGGTCTTTTTTTTCTTATGTGAACAAGGTGGTATAATCTAGATCTTAACTATAGTAATTAGTTAATTATGCCCATAGGATATAAACTACGCGATTTGTCCAGCAAAATGAATTTATTTATTTTGTTAGATTAAGAGTCCATTTTCACCCAAAATATTTACCATTTTATGCTTATATCTTAATTAACAAACAGTGAATAATTCCTTTTAAAAGAAAATGAAAACAAAATTCCATTAGCAATGAGCACTCTTGAATTTTGAAATACAATTTGTCGTGATAAAAGGGATATGGGTTCATGGAATAAGGTGGCAAAACTATAATACAAGGTATGATTTCATTGCAGTGTAATATCTCATGATTTTGTGACTTGTGCTGATTCATTACTACAAACGTGTCCCCCTATCTATTAAGAAAAAAAAATAAAAATCCTAGTTCAACATATTTGATCGTCGAACGCTAGAATCTACGAACCAATCAAAATTCGTACATCACTGACAAGAAGATACCAAAAAAGAAACACAGATCGTGAGGGCCCTGAGTTTGTGACAAAATGGAATTGACCATAGACTCTGAACATGAATCTCATGGAACTGGAAACGAATGAACCAATAACATTGGGGAAATTCTTATCTTGTCCTTAGTGCTTTTTGATGTATCTCTCTCTCGTCTGATGGTGAATCTACACACCTATTTTGATGATTAATGTTGTTTTTTAAATGATAAAGATATTTTCAGATTATTTTTTTTATATATTTAAACTATTATTTTTCATAATTTTAGAAGTATTTTTTAATAGAACCGCTCACATCAACTTAGTATTTTTTAAAAAATAAGTTTCAAATTTAAAAACTTCTCTTCTGAAGTTCGAGAACTTTTATATATATATATATATAAAGAAAACTCAAAAAGAAAAAGAAAAGTTAAAACAAGAAAAATTTCAAAGAACTAAAGCGACCAAGTCTAGTCAAAGTTGCCCCTTTTCTCTGCTACTTTCATCCGTCGTTCGAGGAAGAAGCCATTGACACCTACTTCGGATTCCTTGAAGGAGCTTCTTTACGAAGCTAGAGTCGATACACGTAGGTCCCACTAATTAAGTCATAGTTTATATCTCTTGCTTTTATTTTCCTTCTGATTTTCCTGAAGAGAAACATCTACCGTCAAATACTCATAATTTTCTCATTTACTGGCTTCAATCAAATTTGAATAGTCTGAAAATTTTAAAAGTAATTTTAATCACTACTCGCAATGTAAAATAATTTAAAGCTTGCGAATAAAAATAAATTAAGACTTTTAGTTTTAAATTTTTTTAAGTTTTGGTATATTAATGTAAAAATGATACGTAGAAAATGTTATAAATTACACTCCTAGAAATCTTCCAAAATGGCCGGTTAACTTTTAACAGTGCGTGAATCTATACGGTAACCTAGACCTTAGGGATTGCGACGACGCCGACGAGGACACGCACCTTCGCCATTTGACGGGTTTAATAACGCGTGTACCTGTAGTACCATCCTATGCGAGCACGCGCCCTATTGAAAAACCCGGACTGGTCTCTGCTTTTTTCATTCATTCGTCTAATGGGACAGTCACCCTCCATCGCCGGGACTGTACCGGAGCTCAATCTCCGTGAAGTCTCTCACAGCAATCGATTTAGCCATCGTTCATGGGTTGTTGGCGTGCCGGTGGAGTCAAATAAAGGTGCTGATTTAATCGAGAACCGAAACGGAGGTCGCGACTACACCGCCGATCTCCCTGACGATTGCTTGGCTGGTATTTTTCAATTTCTCAGCTCCACCGATCGGAAATGCTGTTCCCTTGTATGCCAACGGTGGCTGCGTGTCGATGGCCAAAACCGTCATCGTCTCTCTCTCGATGCTAAAGCCGAAATGCTCGATTTTGTTCCTTCCCTCTTTACCCGATTCGACTCTGTCACGAAACTCGCTCTGAGATGCGACCGCAGGACCAACAGCATAAACGACGACGCTTTGATACTCATTTCACTTCTATGCAAGAACCTCACGCGCCTCAAACTTCGTGGTTGCCGGGAAATTACCGAAGTTGGAATGGCCGGTCTTGCTAAGAATTGCAAAGCCTTGAAGAAACTCTCATGTGGTTCCTGTATGTTCGGTGTCAAAGGTATGAATGGTCTTCTTGATCATTGCACTGGCCTTGAGGAGCTCTCTGTCAAGCGACTCCGAGGATTCCACGATAGCACTGAGGTGGTTGGTCCCGGTGCAGCGTCCTCATCACTGAAATCGATATGCCTGAAGGAGCTTGTTAATGGCCAGAGCTTCGCACCACTGATAATCAACTCAAAAAAGCTTCAAACTTTGAAGGTTATTCGTTGTTTGGGCGATTGGGATACTACTCTGGAAACCATCGGAAGTTTGAACACTGCTTTAATTGAAATTCATCTTGAGAAGATACAAGTTAGCGATGTGGGTCTTAGAGGGATTTCTAACTGTTTTAGTTTGGAGACTCTGCACATTGTTAAAACTCCAGACTGTTCGAATGTTGGGCTTACTTATGTTGCTGAGCGGTGCAAGCTATTGAGAAAGCTTCATATTGATGGATGGAGGACTAATAGGATTGGCGATGATGGTTTGATCGCTACAGCGCAACACTGCTCTAATTTACAAGAACTTGTACTGATTGGTATTTATCCTACCTCTTTGAGCTTAACTGCTTTAGCTTCAAACTGCAAAAGCTTGGAAAGGTTGGCTTTATGTGGGATTGGTACCATTGGCGATGCAGAGATTGAGTGCATTGCCACAAAGTGTGTTGCGCTGAAGAAGCTGTGCATTAAAGGATGCCCTATATCTAATGCTGGGATCGAAGCTCTTGCTTCAGGTTGTCCAAATTTGGTTAAAATGAAGGTCAAAAAGTGCAGAAAAGTTACTGGTGAAGTTGTAGATTGGCTGCGTGAGCGGAGAGGTTCCTTGGCGTTTAATTTTGATGAGAGTCCAGTTGAAGCTTTGGAGGGAAGTGTCAATGATGGTGGAGCTCTGGAAAGTACAATAGCATTTCCACCTGTGGATAGCCTAGCAGCGGCATCTGATGCTCCGTCAAGTAGTAATAACAGCCGATTGGCAGTGTTCAGCACAAGGTTAGGATTTTTGGCTGGTAGAAAATTTGTGCCTTGTGCCTTCAGAAGGTGGTCAAATAGTGATGATTTATCCAATGGGAGTTTTTCATGATATTTCTGAGAATGCTTTGATACTTCCTTGCTTTGTTCACATTATATGAGATGCGTTGTTTTTGTGTTTGATTGCCTGTTCATGGTGGTATTGTAATCTGATTTTTTTTTTTTCTGCCCATTTGCCAATTGTCTTCTTTAGGTTCTCCGCAATTTGTTAGATTAATAGTAATCTCATAACTTGGTTCCTTAATGTGTAGAAGATGGCTGGGAAGTAGTTTCTTATTGGTGCTTTTATGGTATTTTGAGTCTTCAGTGGAATAGTTTGAATTCATTTATCTTCAAGTGTGTGTATAAACAATGTGAGTATGTGAATAACGAAGTTGAAGATGTGTCTCAAAGAAAAAGCTCTAATGGCAGTTTGGAAAGACCTGGAAACCAAACTGGACCATCTGCCTCTTCTACACGCACAATCAGAATACTCGTCAGAGCTTCAGTCCCCCTGAACATATAACAGACATGCCAAAGTTTTGGGAGAAGTTTGTGTGTCCGCTAAGTGTATATTTTTTCTAACGTGTTCTAGTGAGTACATGAAAACAATTTTGGAGCCGCTGTGTGAAAAGAAACAAAGGAAACTGTCAAATACTTTTCATGCAGTGCCTTTTCTTGCACTTGACAGGGTCTTGCGTATAATAAGTCCCAAGTTAGTGCCCCCAAGGAACCTTGGACTAAGGCAACATTTCTTTACTCTAAAAATTTTTATTACCAAAAAAAACACTATCTTCTCTCTTTCTCTCTCTTTTAATTTAGTGTGAAAAAGCAACTTCAAATTCTTCTTTTTATTTTTCGTGTTGAAATATACTCTAGAAGAATTTTTTTAAGAATTAGTGAAAGAAATTTCTTTTCAAATAAACGACTTTGTGCATACATAAAATTTGTTTAGTTCTACGTATCTATCTAATTAAAAACCTTTTTATTTTCTCAACAAAAATGTATATTTTTTATAACATTTTTTTTTTCAAAATATGCATAAAAATTGGAATAAATTGTTATTAATTTTTAGATAATAAATTATTGTTTTTTGATAGGTAAAAATTAAATTACTGTTCAACCTTACAAGCTCATCACTTTATTAATCTTATCTTATTATACGGTAAAAATAAATCAATCAATTGTCCCATAAAAATTAGAATGGGCACTCGTACCGTCACTCAGAGGCGCGCTCGCGCGCTCAAGTCTATATAAGTACTGACCGCTGCGCGGCACTCTCATTTAACGAGTTGGTAGCGCCAGAGCTCTCTCGCATTCTTCTCTTACTTGTCTCTGTTATCGACATCGCAGAGAGAAAGGTGAGCTCCATTCTTTTATTAAATTTGCTACTTCTTTCCTAAATCACATCTCTTGAGACGCTGCTAAGCTACGCAAATATCTGTCATGCTCAGCTTTTAACCTCTTAAGACCGAGGAACATCGCTCTTTTTCTTCCTGTTTGGTTGCTGAGAAAACGTAGCGGAAAAATTTTGTAAAAATTTGATGCGCAAGTATTCTCGTGTCTTCCTTGTTCCGTTTTAGGGGAATATTACGCCAATTTGCTTAGCAAACACTATGTTGGTTCTCTGTGTCTAAACACAGGTTCATTTGCCCTAATATAGTTATTCTCGTCGATTTAAACATGCTTGTGTAACATTTGGTGGCCTGCTCGACATTCTCGACATAAAATTATCTTGTTGACTACGGATCGAATGTATATAAGATATTGTTGCATCGTGTAATGTTCTCAGATATGTTGAGTTTGTATGACGGAAACAAAATGAAGTCATAATCGTTGTAGATTATCTGTGTACTTGAGAAAAAGATATTGCTAGGTGAACTCGACTTCAGTATATCTGTTTCGAAATTGAAGTTTTACGTTCGTTAAGAATTTTTTTTTATTCTTCAATGGAGCTTAAAATAAAATAACCTAAAATTTTCGTGCTCTAGGTGGTGAGTTTTATGTCGAGTTACAAAACTTAAGATGCTACTTACGTATCTGCATCTTTTACTCTTATAACTGAAACCTTCTTGTATGGACCACCAATTACATGACATCATCACTGTGATGCCAAAATTTTACTAAGGATTCAATGATTATATTATGTTCCCCTTAATTTAGGGAAAAAATTGACAAGTAAACCTTAATCTATTTTATATTATTCTTTTTATTTATTTGTTTCTCCTTATAGTTTCAAAGGCAACCTGGAAAAAAAATGTTAAATCTGATGAAAATGAACAACTTGTCTATGATCAGATAAGTCATCAGTTTATATATGTTTATATATATGTCAGTTTTGAAGCATTCTAGGCCTACTAGATTTATACACCTATTGCTGCTTCAGACCGGGGGGTCGTGTCACGATAGTATATCTGATTATCTGTACATTTTAGTCTTTTCAATTGCAATGATTAATGCTTCCGTGTGGATAGGTGCCGGCTGAGATTGTAAAGTTGGTTGAAAAAAGAAGAATAAAAGGTAGCCAAGAAGGCTGGATTTTTAAAGACGTTTTCAAAGGAGGACGGTTTGAAGGTGAGGAATGTTTGAATGCCCTGTTTAAGTCGCTTTTCTTTTTTGGTTGGGGTTTGGAGTTTGATGTTGTATATATAGTTTTTACGCTGCTCTGCTCAGTTTATTGCTAATGCGACGCCATTCAAATCAATACATTTTGGAGCAATTGAAAGAAAAGTCTTGTGATACCTCTCAGCAGGTATGTTTTCGTAGTGATTGTTCTGTCAGAGATCAGGCCAATTATTGCAGCTAAATATTTCTTTCCTTGTTGTATTACTACTATGATTGTTTTTCTACTTGACTTGCTATATTGGCTTAAAGTAATTGAGTTATGTCTGAATTAGTAGTAAGCTTACGATTATTTTGCCAATACATTGATTTACTAGATGCATGGCATTTTAGATATTTCTTCAACCTTGTCACTATTGCATTCTTAAGCGACACACTTTTTGTATTGAAATTCGTTTTCGTAGTGTCTGACTGTTTTGAATTTCTGTTTAGTATACCTTGTGGTTAATTTTTTGAAACCATCCATTACTTAGTTATAGGTTTGTGAACCATTGCAATGGTGAATTTTGTTATCTTGATCGTCATTGCATGTTAAAGTATGCCCACAAGTTACATGTTCTCTTGTCACTGTGATCAAACCTCAATATAGTACCTAAAATAAAAGAGAGTGCAACTGATAGTATGGGGCTTTTTAAGTTTTAGCAGAAGCATCTTCTTATATAACTTTTCGTAGTTATGGTTTTTTTCCCTTCGTTTCTTTATTCTTATTGCCTTCAGTGACTAATACTGGAACATGCATGTTTCTTAAGTTGAATTTGTCATGTTTGTGCTTTTAACGCCTGTGCAAACATGTTGAACAACTTTTCTCTGGACGATTTGGATCATATACTATTTTAATGGTTTTTTTTTTTATATTTATGCTTGTTACTTTCTTCATTCTTGAACGAGTCTGTTATAACTCTTGTAACCTGATTTTGGAGAACAGAGGTTAGTCCTAGTAACTCTTCATCACCCATTATATCCATTGGATTATTAATTTGCATCACTTGATGAGGTTTGTTTTGGCCGTCTATGCTGACTTTTTCTTCTCGTGACATGCACATTCAAAATGCTGACAATTTCTGGAACATATACATTACTTAAAGCTAATGTTTAGCTGGTATGTACATCAATTAATACTTTCGTAACTCCACTTGTATTTCTTTTCTGGTCTAGTTAAAAATCTGATTGAAGAAAATAACTGGAAAAAAAAATTTACACTGAGAAAGGAATTTTGGTTCCTTTTTCTTTTTTGAAAAATGAATCTCCATTAATGTTTCAGTATTTGTTATAAGTCTTAGTGTTGGAATGAACGTTTCTGACATGATAAGCAACTCTTAGACAGTGACTTCAAAATGCAAGCCCCTTGCATTGTCTTTAGTAAAAAATTGGAAAGATCTTGCATCCTATCTCATGAAAATTTTGGATTCTGTTTCTCAGTTGAGTAATTTTTTAGGTGATGAATTGGATTTTAATTTTATCTTACAATAGACTTGTACTGTACTTGACCTTGATTTGATCATTTAGATTTTCTGTATTTTTACACTGTTTAGTAATAGATGAAGAGGACAGAGGAAATAGACGTTTCTTATGGAGCCTTGATTTGTAATTTTTGTCCTTGTCTGAGGCTTCAGTTCTTGTACTTAAATTTGGGGCTTAGCATACAGAAAATTTTAGATAATTTCAGTTGGCTTTTCAGATCAAACCACATGAACTAGCAGAGATTACTGGTGTCTCTGCTCAAGATCTAGAGGGAATTTCTTGCGCATGGGCAGATATACAGGTATTATGTGGTTCGCTTCCTGTTCGATTATCTTCCTTTTTAGGCGGTTGGCGAAGAGATGTGTTGATTTTCGTAAAAATGCATGAAGAAGCTGTTATCAAATGGGGTTATATGAGTGGGACACGGTTTTACACAATGGCCTACATGGATGGTGTTAGATGCATAATAAAATCTATCGTCAAACTTCTGAGTCTGTGTTGGGTTATGAAGTGCGGAAAAAGGGTGCTCCGCATAATTGTCTAGATTTTGCATGCGCCGCAATGAAACTTTTCTTGTTAAGATAGAGCACGGGGTTGGTAAAGCTATTCCTTGGTTCAAGAGTATGTAGGTCAAGATGGCACATCATCATCATTATTATTTCTCCTTGTTGGTTCTTGAAAGTGAGATGAGAAAGGTTCTTCATACCATATCAACGGTGATGAACTACATAAAGGGGGTCCTGGAGACTTCACAATAGAACTGAAGGTAGAGTACGCCTTGTAATTATCTCAACTATTTTATGCAGGAGCTTATTTTAATATTTATTTGTAATTATTGCAAGAACCTGAATGCCTCAAGTTTGAGGATAGTCTTGCCGATTCAATCCTTTTCTTTAAAACAAAAATAAAATAAAAATTATGAGTGAATGATTCCCCCTATGCTCTAACCCAACTGTCTGAGAAAGTATTGTGGCTTTACCGACTGCTGAAGAAGTTAAATGGCGGTTTATGACCTGGTCTCGGGCCGCTCAAATTATAAACGGCAATAAAATGACTTGTCTGTCCGAGTCATGATTGAAATGATTTTTCTTTTTGGTACCTTTCATTAGCTGTAAATATGATGCAGTCTACTAGGAAAGTTCAAGGAGAACTAATAATCCGCAAGAGGCACATGATCCCTGTGAAAGTGTCTAAGGCAGCCAAGAAAAGGTACACATCTTTGTAGATATTACCAAATATACTTGTTGATTTTGGTAATGTAAAGAAATATGCCTGTAAATATGTGTGAATTTATTCATTTGGATGAGTAGAAATAGAACCATGTTTCAAGGTTAGACATCTGCGTGTTTCCCCTTACTTAACCCATGAAGAAAGTAATTTATCCTCTAATGCTTGTTGAACAAAACGAAAATTTTTTGGTCAAAATTCGTTTCATTAAATTGGTGACTGCTTTTACTATTTGCATATTGTTGAGCCACGCAGACACACACTTTGGAGAATTCTGCCTGCGTTTGCCTTTGATATTTATTTATTACTCCATGATAGGATTCAGTTGGATGTCCACAGAAACTTGTAACATTTCAACTCAGCACAGCTGTGATTGCCACTTTACATGTCGTAAAATGGCGCCTTACGGCCCCCATCGTCTAAATCCTTCTATGAGAGCTTTGCAAGTGGAAGGGGCCTTTGTCGCTTGCGTAGAAATAAAGAACGATCATAAAATGATCGAGTCTGCCGTGATAGCTATTAGCCACAAATCAGTGCGATGCCCTCTTTGATGAGATTGAAGCACTGAATGGCCGACCGAAACAGAGATGTGAAAAATAAATGGTTGAGACAACAGTTGAAACAAAATGATTTTGAATCTCCATGGCGAATAAAATGGTATTCTCATTGAGAAGGAAAACCAAAAAAATCGATGTATCGATGGGCTGATGTACATTTGATTGTCGAAATAAAGGACATACCCCTCGGTTCGTAAAAAGGTATTGTAGTTACTCGCCCGTGTGAAATCTAACGCTTCGATGTACACAGGATGTGCTTTCATTGCTCGAACTGCTGAGCTGCATTACCAACATTTAAATGATGTGACAAACGGATGATTTTTGGAACTGAATTTCATGCCGAAGGAACTAAACTTTGGAACTTAAGATTTATCCAATATTTTTTACATGCTATTTTTCTAATAATAGTTGCATCACAAATATCATTTTTTTTTTTATGTTTACTATAAATTTTTTAAAAATAAAATCTTAAGATTCATGTAACTTAGTTTTTATTTTTTAAATAAAGTTTCTTATAAAAAAAGTCTCATAGAAAGATGTGAAGTTTTATCTTATAAAAATGTTCTTTTATAAATGTTTAAAAATACCAGGTACATTTTAAATAATCACATCATTTATAAAATATTAAAATTTATTATTCGCGAGTCATAATTTTCATGTGTGAAAAAAGAGTTCACTTGCCAAGTGCATACACTGGTAACGGTTTTGAAGTCAGAAAGCAATCTCCTATTCCACTACTGTATGCGTTAAAGACGGTTATCAGTGAAAAGCAGATGACAAATTCAAAGTTATTGTTAAAATTAAGACGACTCGTTTAAACTTCAAATTAGACGTAATTAAAATGGAGTTTGTCCTTTATTTGAGTCTTAATTAAAATTCTGGACTTTTATACCTAGGCTGTCTGATTTTGGGCTAGTTTCAATTGGGGATGGTAACGGGGCGTAGCTTTCTCTCCTTAAGCCCGGGCCCAATGTTAAGGTTTAGTTCCAGTCTTACTCTTTGAAATAGTTATTGCTTTCAAACTCGCTTCATCGGTGATAAAAAAAAAAAAAGCTAGTATAAATTTTATACTACTTAGAGAATAAATTTTTAAAAATTATAAACTAATATAGTTATCAAAATTCAAGAATATAAAACAATAAGAGAACATAAATAACTTAAACAACAATATCATGACCTTAACAATATATATGCAATATAAGTTATATAGTTTTATATCCATGATGTGTGTGTGAGAGATATACGGGTTTTGGGGGAATTTTACTACCCATTCCCAGGTTCATCCCTATAAAATTGCTCATTAAAATTTCTATCTCCATTCCTATACCTAATTCTTTTGCCAACAGAGTAAAAAATGATAAAACCCCATTGAATATTAGTTAAATTATCATCCCTAATTTTAATTTGCCTAAACCAACATTACCTTCCTTATATTTCTAGTTTCTAAGTAAATTAGAATGCAGAAAATTACATTCAACTAGTTAAATCCTAAGAAAATTACATTTAACACTTTCTTTATATATTTAAAGTACTATGTTTATGAATAATTCCTCCTAAAACATAGGGAAATAATTTATTTATTTGTTTATTTGATTTTTTTAGGAAATATTTTCATTTTCACTGGAATATTTAGTTTTTAATATTATTGTTTTAAAAATAATTAATTTAAAAAAAGAAAGACGATGAGTAATAATAATAATAATAATATCAACTCGACTAACTTAACAACAATATTAAAACTCAATACTACAATGATAAAACTATACATCTTCTATCACTTCATTTATAATTCTCCTTAGTATCTTAAATTAAATAATTATATTAATCCTTCACTTTACTTGCATGGCCTTATTAATTATTAAATAAACAATATTTTAAAACTCAATTAATTTCTCTTCATATTTCCTTTTTCTTTTTCAATGTTACTAGGTAACACAGAGTATAATAGGCTTGGGAGCCTGATTAAATTTGGGTTTCTTTGTCCCGATTCATTTTGTGCCCCCGTTTGACAATGCAAATGAAAGAATAGTAAAAACGAGACAAATACAAATAGGGGAAAATTACAAACGAATCCTATGGCGATTTTACAGATTCAAGTCGATTGTATGGACCAACTATTAATTAATTTTTTGACTCAATATTATTTAAAATTAGAAAATTGGCACAACTAAAAGAGAAAATTAAATAAAAATAAAAATTAAATTTGGACTGGCCCAATTACAATTTTTTTTAAAAAAAATTGCTAACAGGAAAATAAAAGATGGAGACCGTACCTTCCCTTGGAAAAGTGATGCATCTTACAATCTCTCTGAACAAAGATTGTACGCTTTGTACTTACCCTGCATTCAGAATATTTCAGAGACCGGAATTACCAAAGGATAGTAGATACAAGATATAACAATACCCTTTGGCTGACCCAGATTGAAAGAGAAGACTGGAAAAAAAACTATTACCAGGCAGGATACAGAATTAGCATTGAGGAACATATTGCAAAAAGAATAATAAACTATTGCAGGACATCTTAGACCAAAGCAAAACCATTGCAACAAAATTTTTGTCAGCAGGGAAAGGAAGCTGTAATTTATGTTTTTGAATTTGGAATGGACTCTCTTGAAAGTGGCAAGGTCATTATCTAGGACCACCTATCTTTATCAACACTTCTGGCATCTAAGTTATACATTGTAAGGCAGTTCTGTCATCACGAGATGTGTTTACGCTTATGGCCCAGTCATATATTATCCTACAAATCCACTAATCCTCAATAACAAGTTCAATGCTGCAAGCCTTCTGAGTATACCTATGCATACAAAGAAAATAATCCTGATTCTTTTCAATAATCGAGAGATCTCCCAATATCTCAGTGCCTTTGTCTATTTCTTATGTTTTGGTTTTATGTTTTGTTCTTATATATAATAGAGAAGTCCACGCTCTGGGTTGACTTTGTAGCTTAATAGGAGTGCAAGCCTGCCAACCCTCAGTTAGATCATTCCAGAACTTGAATCCAGGGCCCAAAGTCTCAAAATCTTCTCTGGATTCTTTCATTTGACATTCTGTGTTGTTTCGGGAGACAGTATCAATAAGTTCTAACAAAAGGTTATTGCGAAATCAGTTTAAGCAAGACTGTTCCGTAGTGAAATCAAATTCATCGAATGCCGTTTTGAATACCTTGCAAAGCATGTTAAGGCAACAACTAAAAATTGGAGTAACAAATAATTGAATTGCAAAATCCATTAATTAATTCATTCAATAAAGGAAAGAATCAAGTCAAGCAGAAATTTAGATTTGCCTGAGTCACACAAAAAGATAAAAAATTGAAAGGGGCACATGGATAGACCTAGAAGTCAGTCTCAACACTAGCTATGGTACGCATATGTCCAGCCATGAAAGCGTCCACCCATCAGTTTACATTTCTAGAACTTCATAGGCATATTCATGTTTGAATAAGATATTCTACTTATTAATGCCATTTCCAGCTATTCCAAGTTATTTTACTTTATCAGACACATATGTACAGGCATCCATCTCTATTCAATAATTAAACAAAACTTTTTTCCTGAAATTAACTTTGAAATATTTTATGTGAATGGCTTTACAGTCCTTTCAATATTTTCCTAGTTAAATCACAATTATGAATCAATTTGCCATACCGACATCCAAATTCTATTTTTCTTTTAAAAAAAGTTCATGACAATCTGTATGCAGCTCATAAATCCTTAAAAATTTTCCATATTTCCATGAAGCTCTCCACGTGGAGCATATCCAAGTAATATCAGGGAATTATTCTCAAAGCAAAGGTGAGGAGACCATCTTGTCAGAAACCCAAAAAGAATTTCTTGAAGCTCTTCTTTCCCACAAAAAGGATAAGGCACCTGAGAATCCTACTAGCAAGGCATATGTTACCTCGTGATGAGTTTCAAAAAACTTGATCACTTCTTCCATATGGTTGTGATAGAAACCCAGCACCAAGGTTTCCCATGAATTATACTAAATGAAAACTGAACGTGGTGAATTGAACATCAGACATAAGACTAGTTATAAATATACCAAAAATTCAAAATCACCACCTCGAAATCCCACAGCAATCATGTTTTCTGTAATGTAGTATGTCATAACCAGACCAAATCCTTCTTCCTGGTAAAAGAATGAAAGTTAGATGTGTAGAAGTATTAGGAAAAAGACAAGTTCTACTTTGAAGATCTGAATCAGTTTTCCTCAAGAACCTAGTTCTCAGAGTTAGATGCGTAGTAGTATTAGGAAAAAACAAGTTCTATTTTGAAGATCTGAATCAGTTTTCCTAAAGAACCTAGTTCTCAGATTAAGTCACAACACGAAAAGAAGGTTGACAAAGGAAATTAATTCATTACAATTATGAGATCCTAGTTTTTGAGCACTCATCACATCCACACATGCAGACTGTGTAAATCATTTGATAGATAAAAGACAATGCCTGATGTTGATAAAAATACGATAAAAATCTAGCATGTTTAATTTTACAATGGATATTTCAATTAAAGAACAACCAGGGATATAAACATTTTTAGCAGCTACTACTAGTCTCAATTATTGTAAAGGAACCAAAGTCCTCCTAACATAGCAATGCACACATTTGAAGCTGCTATCAGCATAATCATAAAGCCATTCTTGTGACACAAAATATATGAAATTCAACACTAAGCATCTAGTTAATACAGATTCCAAGACAGTAATCCAGAAATAAGTCTCACAGTTGATGGCACAGATAAGTTATTTAACTCTCCAAACTGATAGACAAAACTGGATCAGGTATAACGTTGCTTTGACAACTGACCTGGTATCTAATGTAGTTTTGAGAGACAAAACGACGTGACATGACCTGCATGCCTTTTACAGCACTTTTAGATGAGTCAACTAACCATTTGTTGAATGATTCAATAAAATTAGGTTTCTCAGCTCCTGAGTTGGCTTGAACTGTCTCTATTTGCACTACTTAGGCCTGAAAAAGTTGACATCCTGGTATTTCCATAGTTAGAGTGTTATTGTCTTGCTCAAAGGGACTGCAGATATGCCTGAAGTTTATAATAAGGATGGTGAGTCCTCTCCATTGGCACTTCAATCAGAAGTTGAGGATATTGGTTAAGACGATGAATCAGCACATACTGGTTCCATCAATCACCCTAATACAGCTCTGAAAACCATAGTACACGATAGACGAACGAACATCCAAACTTAAAGCAACTTTGAACAATTAATCAACCAAAGATTAAACAAAGAAATAGACAATTTCAATTAAAAAGGATTGGAACCAGTGCCTGCTACATCAAATCACTAATATCAGTCAGACGACATCAACAATCACCAAAACCTACGGAGCATCAATTTCACCTAACTTTGTTCTTCGTAGATCTACGTGGAAATTTTCAGATTCTTGACGGTTATTAATACACTTAGATAATGAATTACAGGTTTAGTTGTATAATTAAACTCGTTTCAGTCATAAATTGAGTGATATGACTTACTTCAAACAGGAAGCTATATCCTAAGTAGAAAAGACAGGGATCTGGAGGTGTAGGAGGACTTGAATCCATGAGTTGCCAAAGTGAACACAGTCGAATGTAGCAACAGAAGAGATAATTGTGAAAACTTCACAAGCATATTGCTATGATCGACGAAAATACTAGGACGAATGCGCGAAAAGTACAGGATCAGTGGATCACTAACCGGTGAGGATTGATGATCTTGGATCTCTTCCCGAAGTTGCAGAGGAATGGGAGATGAACACTATTAGCAAATGACGCCGGTCACCACAGCGGTTTCTGGAATAGTCGCCTGAACCGAATCCCCACAAACCTCTCCGAAATCATCCACAAACAGACATTGCATTTGTTGATCTGCAATTGCACAGCTTTTCTTCCGTGCCAAATGATCAACTGTTTCAAGTCGGTTTCATATTTATACACGTCAGCCTTACCCTCGGAAGGGAGGGAAACAAGGGAACTTCCATTTCCTATAGTGGGCTTCGTTTTTGGGCTCATTTCCTAGTCTTGCTGTCAGGTTTGTTTTTGGTAATAAGTCTCCTGTAAGTTATGCACCTTGGATCTCATAACCCATAAAGTTATATAGAGACTATTTACATTATTTGTGTATATTATCAGTTATAAACATAAAAATTTAATATTATAATTAAACATATTATTTATTTTATTAAATTCAATTATTTATGAAATAAAATAGTAAATGATTCTGTTGATTTCACCTATTTTGAATTTAATCGTTGATTTTTAACATTGACTATCAATATGTAAAAAGTTCCCCGATAAAAAAAAAAAAAGTTGAAAAAGATTAAGGGAAAAAAAAGCTCGGTTAACCCGGCCCGACCGGCCCAAGATGTTTACACAATGAATGTAATTAAGGCGACACCATTCACGAAAACCCGCAAACAGTTGTGTTCTTGACTTCTCAACAATACCTTGTGCGCCTCGAGCATCCTCTCAAATTCCCCAATTTGCATTTCTTCGCCATACAGAGAGAGAAGGTTTGACAATTTCCGCCAAGTGGGTCTCAATGGACACCGGAGCAGCCGGTGCCGGCCTCGCTGCCGGCGATCTGTCTCCGACGACCATCATATCTCGTTGGAGATTCGCCGTTTCTCAGCAGTATCAGCACCTTCTTGACAAAACGACCCCTCATGTCCTCTACCGTTGGATCGCTTGCTTATTCGTTGCCTTCGTATACTTCATCCGCGTTTATTTTGTCCAAGGGTTCTACATCGTCTCCTATGGTCTAGGAATTTACATCCTTAACCTTCTCATCGGATTTCTTTCCCCTCAGGTGGACCCCCAGATCCAGGAAATTTCTGATGGTCCAACCCTGCCCACCAGGGGATCCGATGAGTTCCGTCCCTTCGTTCGCCGGCTGCCGGAATTCAAGTTCTGGTACGTTTTCCTTGTCATTTTGCGTCCCTTTTCCTTTTTGGCTTTCAGAATTGACCGTCTTAGGATTTCTCGATGTTTGTCATTCGTAGTCGGGTAGCATTTACGTACCTCTGAGTATGGCTCTATGCAATTGGTACATATAATATAAGTAGGTGTACTTTGATCAAGGACGGAAATTTTGGGTATTGCACCAAGTATTAACTTTTTCAAATAGAGAGTTGAAGGTCGTTACTGTATGCACTTTCAAATTAGATTTCTGTCGAAGTATGGATGAAATTTAATTTTGTCTGGGATGAGTCCCAAAAGTCATGATGCTTAATGCAGCTAGTAATTGAAGTCATCAGCTTATTGGTTCGGTCAATCTGCTTCATATGTGAGCTGCATGGCATATTAGATTTAGCGTTAGAGAGATCAACTTTGTTGTATATCTTTTCTATCGACCAAATATGTGGAAGAGATCAGCTCTGGGGAGTTTAATCGTGTGCTCTGGTGGTAGTGTAAGTGTCAAATTTACTCGTGGGACTAATAATGTTGTGTGATTATTGAAGAATGATTAAATGATGGTTTATGTATAAAGGGTTGAGCTGTATGTGAAACTAAAATGTTAGGCATGTGGAGTGTGTGAATGTAACTGAGGAATGATTTATGGTCGATGACCCAACAATTGCCGCCACTGAATAAGCTTTAGATATGGCTATAATTAACGAGGCTAACGTCATCTTATAATGTCAACAAGGTGTCATGTGTATGTTATTCTTTCTGGCGGGAATGCTTTTAGTTATAAAATGAAATTACCATGTTCAGTTAAGAAAGCATCTATCCCTTTCATATTTTTACATTTACAAGCATTTTGAAATGTAGATGCTTACTTTTACTGAAGCGCCTTAATTTTCTTTTGTGGCAGGTACTCAATTACAAAAGCATTTTGCATTGCGTTTGTGATGACTTTCTTTAGTGCATTCGATGTACCAGTATTCTGGCCAATACTCCTTTTCTACTGGGTGGTCCTATTCTCCCTTACTATGAGGAGACAAATAGCGCACATGGTCAAATATAGATATGTGCCGTTCACATTTGGGAAACAGGTAACTTCAGGCCCTTATCTGTTCAAAGTCGTGGTCACAGATATGGTATGTTCATAGGACATATTTTAGATTAATTACTAAGTTTTTGTTTTGTTGATCTTACTTGCAGCGCTACGATGGAAAGAAATCATCACCAGAAAGTGAAAGTGTTCTTAAGGATTAACTTTTTTCTGGATAATTGAACGTTATATATGTCCCAGCTGTAGTATATTCTAACAGCTTCAACATTCTGGGGATGTGGTTGCTGAAGAAGATTTTCTTGACGACTTATTTGGACATCTTGGACGTTCTACTCCAAGCTGAGGACTAGTTTGGAGAGCTTGGATGCTTTTCTGCCTCTCAGAGGAACATTTAGTTCTGGGGAGATGAAAGGGTTGCTGAAGGCTCTTTCTTAATATTGCACCCTAGTAAAGTCCTAGTCCCTTCCCTTGTTGTTTTAGTTCTATAGGTGGGCAATTGCCAAACGCCTATTGCTGAATTCCTAGTCAAATAACATGAATTTTAGAAAGCCTGTATTAAAGGAATCTTAGTCATCATTTACAATGGTTTTATGCTGATATCTCTTTGCAATTTTCCCTTGGTCTCATTTGATGTGTTGTTTTCTTTGTGCAAACTACTGTTTCTTTGATGAGATGAAGAGGGCGTTCAGAAGCAGACAATTAGCTCTAGAATAGAGTATCAAAAACCAAAGTCAACTAAACTTGTAGTAATTGCTGCCAGCTTCTTGTGTCCTTTGCTTGGCTCCTCGTCGAATTAAAATAAAGTATACAGGCAAAACGATTGTTAGAACAGATCATGGGGATTCTCATTTTAGGTTATACAGTTGTTGCCGTTATGTCTGTACTGTGTGGTCAGTAATGGTTTGAAATCAAAGATTGATGAGGTGATACAGTCCCCCAAAATGATCTGGTAAGCAATTGAGGTTATAATCAAAGTTCCAATACATAAAAGTAAATTTTCAGGTTGTTTAAAATAACACAAACACATCTTAAAAATTTCTGACAAAACCAAAGAGAGACTTACGCAGCTGGTCTGTAATATCCGTATATAGTATAGTAGGTTTGTGCGAGGGTGAGTAGCAACAAGACGACAGCAGCCACGAAAGATATAATGGCCCAAGGATTACTGAAGTAATTGTGCTTTAAGCTAGCACGCCAAGTATTCCATCTATGGTTGTAATACCGATTCACACTCTCCGACAATGGAGAAAGGTAACTGTTGTTAATGTCGAACACAACTTCTTGACACAAGCGGTTGAAAAGGTCTGCAACTTCAGCGTCACTGCCAAGCCAATGCTCGATTATTCCACAGTAATGGAGATAGCCCACATCGGCAGGAGAGTTAATCATATTGTCCATGAAGATTACATAAGAAGTAATGTCATTGGTGCAATCAATATGGCACTGCTCAAAGGCAATAAGGTTTAGGAACAGAGACTTGGTACCATCGTGGATCAAAAGCCGTGGCATTCGCAGAACACCATTCTTGAATTTGATATCCCAGAAGCGATCTGTCTTCCGTTTCTTGAATTTGATTCCAGCTTCTTTAAGCTCTGTGACACAATGTATCAGTTGTTGACGCCTTTTATCAGCAACTCTGTGAGCATTGGATCTGCGTTTGATCCAGACTCTGGGTACTGGTTGAGGCCCCATTTGTAATAGACTTCTGCGGAATACATCCAGACAGTGAAGACCACCTTGATCAGACAAAGGATCAAAAACCGTGGTGCTTTTAAGCGACGATTCCAATTTGCATCTGTCACTTCTTGTTAATGGCTCATCTGTTGGCATTAACGGGTCGAAGAATCGGAGTGCTAGTTTTGCAACTAGACCTTTCTGATCTGGGTTACCCAGTTGAAGTGCCAGAAGCCGATCAAGCAGAAACAGGGGGAGCTGGTTTTCTAGCATTATCATGTCTCTTTGAATGGAATGCATTGATCCACGCATTGCAAAGACAGGGTCATTCCTCGGATACCCAAGTTGCTTGAATCCCTCTGTTACTCCCCTGAAAAGCTCGAGTATAAAGCAACCATCAAGAACAAGCATTTCTATGAACTCATTGCTGCTTAAATTGATTGGACCCTCATAACAGGAACGAACTCTTTCTTCAATCTCTTTCACCGAATCAAGGTAGAGCTTGATATCATGATTGGCCCGCTTTAGGACATGGTGTAGGGAACGCCATTTATGGCGTTCCATTTGGCGAAGGCGTCTTTTGCCATGGTGGTAAGGACCCAAAGAGACTATTTGGGGTACAAAAGCCTTGTCATCGCCACTGCTATCTCTTAGGTGATGGGGGACTCTGTAGATTGATAGCTTAGCCCATGAACTAGCCGCATCGTCTTGACGTGCCTGCTCGAGTTTTTCTTTAATGGAGATCACCCATTCAGAATCTGGTGAATTGGGTTCCTCTGGCAGATTTTCGCCATCTTCTTTGATGGTAATATTCAATGATTCTGATGGTTCCTGCTGAAGCTTCTGCAACTGCTGTGGCTGCTGCTCTGCAGGGATTCCAGATTCTAAGGTTTCTTTGAGTTTAACGGTGATGAGGTACCAGCTTAAGAGCTCTTTGTTGAATACAGCTACCATTTTCCAGGTTAGTATCAATGGCCTCGAAGGTATCGTCCGAACTAAAAAAGCTAATTGAAGTGTTTCTGATCCATCAAAAAGCTAATTCTGGTTATAAAATAAAGATTTTCACATTTACTTCATGGGTCAAATAGGAGTTAGATATCACTTAATATCATGTTACAATTGATAATTGACTAGTTATAGGAATTTATTGTGTACAGCATATAGGACCCCTTTGGAGCTAAACAGCAATTTCTGGATAACTTTCAGTTGAGTTGTTCTCTTCAAAGATTTAATCTTTTATTCTTCTACCATATGTTACAACTATTTTGGAAAAGGACCTGGGAATATAATAAGGCCTCAGAGAATGAGTAGAAGTTAACGAGGGCATCCGATGCATAGGACCGATACATTTCCTTTATCATTTGCTCAAATTTTGGGAGTTCCTATAAACCTTTCTCCTTTTCCTTTTTATTGGACATATGCAATAAACGGCACATTTTCTTAACCATTTATTTTTCACTCATTCATCTGTGAAAGGAAGCTTAGATGATAAAATGATTTCAAAGTCAGTTTTTTATCAAATTATATACAAAGGGATAGTTTCCAGCAACTAAACTAATCATGCATCTGAGCATTGACCCACGTGAAAATAATAATGTGGGGTTTACCTACAGGTTGCATTGATTACAAAGAAAGCTCTAGGAAGTGAGATGCGACACAGAGTAGGAAAAACGTGCAAGAAAGCCTCGCAAATCATGTCATTCAAGCGTGACTTATTCTTAAATTAACTTCAAAAACAAGGTTAAGTTTTTAACTTCACTTCAAAAACAAGAACGAGTTTCTAACTTCCTATGATTGCGTGCGTGTCTGAGAAAAATTGCGGGGAGGATCATAGGTTGTCCCTTTACAGCTTGCAAATTTTAATCCTCAAACTTCAAAGGAAGTGAACTTTTGACAGCTAAAAGCTTTGTGGCTCAACTACAGCTGAAGGGGCCCAATTCCAACTCGTTACAGCTACAAACAGATTTGAACTTTCCAAGAATAATAATAAGAACGTGGTATCCAAACTAGGGTAAAGAAACAACCTCAACGCTCTGCTTTAGATGTGTTTCTTTGTTCCGGTCAAGTTCCTGTTCTGTGTCGCTTTCTGCTTTAACATAATCGAAAATATGAATTTCTAACTGGGCAGATTACATTTTTATCAGAAGCAGAAAGACCAACAAATAGTCAATGGGCAAAGATGTAAGCAAAAGCATTATCAAATCGACCAATGGTAGAACTTCAATTCAGGATAATGATGACGTGATCATAGCATTGCAACTAATTAGTAAACTAATTGAACATGCCCGAATGCTTCTAATTTTTTATTATTTTTTTCAATAAATAAGTCTGTTCTTCATACCCAATAAAAAAACATTGCCAACTAATACGGGGCTCTCATGACATTTATTTTAATGTGTACAACTAGAAGTGGTCGGCGTAGAGTTATTGTGCTCATTAGCATCACAAGTATACATAGTTACATACATCAGCTACGGCCGCAAGCTTTTATAGCAGGTCTTAATTATAATAATGAAAAAAATTCCTCAATTCCAGATGATGTCGATTTCCAGAAGAGTAATGCCACACCTCCTTATCTGCACCTTTTTTTCTTTTTCTAATTTTTTTACTTTTTATTATTTTTATAGTTTTAGCTCTTTAAAATGACTAATGCACAATCTATTTTACCCCAATTCAGATGGGACAAAATGACAAAGGGCAATGACAATTCTCAAGTCTCCATTTGCACTATAGATAAGCAATTAGGGAAACTAGATAGTTTTTCTAATGCTTTAAGCATCAACCATGCACCATAAGATATTGATTTAAGTAAGAAATGAGTATAGGATCTTAACAAACATTATATAACCAGCACGTGGAATTGATTGAGCATTTCAGATTAAACATTCAAAGGAACTAACAATTAGTGAAAACTACTACAACTTGACTTCCAGATGCAGTTTTCGCGTGTAGAAATCTATGTACAACAGGGATTCTAATTAAACACAACCAAATTGGAACATTGGTAAGACTTTATCCTTCCCATTTTTCATGTCCCAAAGCCATAACGAAGGTGTTTCAACTTTCAAGCACTGCTAATTTTCATTTCTGTGGGATTTGCAGAGTTTTGGCCTTTCTTAACAGGGTATGAGGCCATCATTGTAATTCCACACTTTCCAGTGTTAGTTTGGGCATTACGCTCTATCCTGATGTAACCATCCTCACCCCAGCCAGTGCCCCATGAGTTCCTCACCAGCCAATAATCAACACCATTATCAGTGCCATATCCAACAGCGACCACAGCATGGTCCAAACTTGTCCCACATTCACCAGTGAAGACACCCTGACAATATTACAAAGGAACAAAACAATCAGATAAAGCCCCAATAGTGGTTTGCTTTTGATATCAAGGAATCGATTTTTATTAAAATTTGGTGTAAGCATACTTCTCAGAAATTCAAATTGAATTGGTCTTATCAATTCTGTAGGTGTATGGATAGACTTACCGAATGGTAGAGTTGCAAAACCCTTCCACTGGCTTCAATAGCAACGCTGACAGGTTGATGGGCTACGGCTTTCTTCAATGCATTCTCGTCAAATGTTGGAACATCCTCGTACCCATCAATGCTCACTACCTTAGCATTTTTCTGCAATAAGATTTAAAAATTGAAACACTCAAATTATTAAAAGGAACGAGGAATCATCAGTTAATAATTTAATGACAACTTCAATCACTAACCCTAGCTGCATCACATTTGCCATCAGCACCCCGGTAAGGGTAGTCATCCTCTCTGTCGATGCCACCATTTCCTATGATGAACTCAAAGGAGTGGTCCGGAACACCCCCGTTGCATCCATTATTGTAGGAATTGTCGCAGTCTACAAGTTCTTGTTCGGACAGAGAGACAAGCTCGCCGGTGACTATCTTATTTATGGCTTCCACTGTGGCCACCGTCGAGAACGCCCAGCAACTTCCTGCGGTTTGATAACATGCCACAAAAACACGTCTATCAAAACCAATATTTTCTGGGCAATGTAGGGCCGACTTGGGCCAAACAAATGCGTCTAATTTCCGACCCATAATAGCATTATCTCAAGGCCCATATAAACAACTGGGCCTTATCTGTATTTAATGCATTAATTTATTTTTTCTTTTTCGCTGATGTCTCGTGGTGACATCGCTGATAAGTAACTAGTCAATCACGATCAAAGACCCAAAAGGACAACCCCTTCAACCAAAACAGCCATAGTTCCGTTTTCTAACGTGATCAAAAAGACCAAAAAAAACTGCCATTCCTGGTACCAGTTGAAATATTTGACTCTTTTTTTTCAATAGAAAATAATTTAACTGGAACAAACTTCGAATTGAAGAAATCAAGAAAATCATGGTAAAATTTTCTAAGTTGTCTCTTTTCTAAAAGAACAGTACAGAAGTTGCTTTTTGCAGTAATCTTATCTAATGTTATTCTTGACATAACAAACAAAGGGTTAAAAAGGAGATTACCGCAGCCTCCTTGATCTTTGATTGGACTAACGGCACCTTTGACCCTCCAATCGACATGCACCGGCAGCTTATCACCTGCGTTATAAGCATATCGGTGACCGGAGTTCTTGGCTTTCATGAGCATACGCTTAGGATCTGGTCTTGTGCGCAAATATTTAGCACGGTATTCGTAGTTAGTTAAATCAGCAAACCTATTCAACCCAACTTTGTATGTGCGATTTTGAGCGTTATGCTCATCGATGAACCTCAAGTTATCCTTAAAAGCTTGGAGCCTCTTATCCTTCTCTCCCAACGCATTATAAACTTTTTGGTGCTTAACCAGCCACTCCTCATAAATGGACATAACCTCCTCTTCGCTTCGCCAGTTTAAATGCTCGTCATGGCTGTGTGTGTAGCTGATGATGGACATATCCAAAGCAAATGCTGATAAAGTGAATGAAAGGAAGAATAAAGTGGATACTGTCATTCTAACCATGCTTGGATTGTGGCAGAGAGAGAAAGATAAGGGTTGAGGCTTGAAGGAAGGTCAGCAGGAGGGAAAGGAAGTTTTTGCAGACGTAGTTGGTGAAGAAACGCAGAGGAGATAGTTTGGGTTATATAGAGGCGAAAATAGTTTAATATTGGAAAGTTGCTAGGGAATGTAAGAAAAAAAATAACATAAACAAGTGGTGAATGATTTTATAAGGGAAAAATAACGTAATAATGAACTGCTAGACCATGTGGCATGCTGGAGATTAAAAAGCTAAAATTACAAGGCAAACCCAAATTTCTATACCCGTTGAAATGCAATAGTTTGGCATAATTTATAAGTAAACAAATTTTATCATACCTAACAAATATTTAAATTTCTTAAATATATTAATAAAATTTTATTTTTAATCATATTTTATTGAAAGAATGTATTTATTTTAATAATTTTTATCTTAAAATAATTAATCTCAGACCATACTTGGAATATATTGATGGAAAAAAAAAAAGTAGTTTAAACATACCAATATATATATATGTTGGAAGTTAATAATTTTACTTTTAGTATACATACCATTTTATATTTATATTCTTAAATAAATCTTTATAAAAATATCGAGTAGTTTGGGGATGGAAGTGGTTGGCAATTGGGCATGGAGTAATTACGTTGGCAGTGTGGCTGACACTCTCGCAGACAGATTTCTTCGATAGGAGGGAATTCTCTTACAATCGAGTCAAGCTCGAACTTTGTGCTTTCTTAAGTTTTCTCACTTTCATGATGAGTTAAAGAGGCAGGGTAATAAAGGGAAGGGAAATACATGCCCTTTGGCACTTATTACTTTCGGCACATGTAATAGGGCAGTGATCTTTGATTCAAGAGGTTGGAATATTTTAGATAATGGGCATGGGTTAAGTGAGTTGTGATAGGAGCAGATGGGCTGTGACTGTGTGAATCAGAACCTTGTGATTGCTGTTGCTCTTTCAAATGTATAGTGCAATCTGACAGCCGCAACTGGATAGGGATCAGCCGTTGAAGGCTCTATAATAGGACATAGAATAATGTCCAACTCGCAACTCCCAAGCACTGGGGAAGCTGCTTCGGAGGTATGGGAATTGCAGCTTTGCTTTTTGGGACCGATAACTGCCCTTCCACACCACACCCCCCCCCCAACAAAAAAAAAAGGCCATCCTGTAATGCATTCCTACCTCCCCCACTTGAAATATCCTATCCATTGTATAAATGCTTCTATTTATTTCACAATAAGAAAACAAAAGACTCTTCATTATTTTATATAAAAAAATTATCAAATTATGCATTGTATCTTATCATATTCTAAAATGAACTACAGAAAGGATCAGGAAGAGTATAAACTCGTTTTCTTTTGTTTGATATTTATAACGTCAAAATAATTGTCGGTTCTGAATTTGTTGATATTTTCTTTCTTTGGTACACCTTTCAAGTTCGGAACACTTGCTCTAACCTTATGATACCACAAAAAAAAACTGATAGTAGTTTTTGCTAGTAGAAATACAAAGATTGATGCAGATAATGGGTCCAATTTTCTTAACTGAATAAAATGGATAAAGTATTTTTTTTTTTTTTCGCCGCAGTTACTGAGAATCATTGAATTCTTGAAAGGACAAACTTCAACATAAATGCTTAAATTTTACGTATCGAGGGAAAAGAACTTCAAAATCACGGCCTTCATGTTATTCCCAGACAATTTAACTTTCGAAAAAGAGACAGAAAAGAGTTAGTAGTTAAATTAGCTTTTATAATTTATTTTGTTCTTTCTTGGATCAATTATTCAATAATCCAGCAAGATATTTCGCCCGCAATCATTATTATCAAATAACTGCCAGAGCCATTTCACAACTCGCAGTTAGTTTATTATCCATCGTATTAAATTATATGATACCTAATTTATCACTCCTTTCCACTTGTAGTAGATTAAATATGAACTGTTTGAGATCATTTTTATGGTGCATTTCATTAAAAACCACTGCAAAACATTACTTGCAACTTGCCAGTGATATTTAAATAACATCATCGACATTTTCGTATTCGTCAGTACATAATATATATATATATATATATATATATATATAATGTAGTTTCCCTGGAAATTGGAATAGCCGACTTTTGTTGTTAAACAAAAGAAAAGAGCGATGCCAACGGTTCCTTATAGCGTGCCAACGTTGGATTTTGTTTCTGCCAAAATGAAGCCACCGAAGACGATGCATAATTCTATCAAGAAGAATATGTATAACATCAATGAAAATTGAATACAAGCTTCCTGCAAGGCAGCAAGCGCTGCACTGACATACCTTTCATATAAACGCAATATATATCACGGCAAAAAAAAAAAGAATATAAAGAAATTGATTGAAATTAGACAGGAATGCACATATGCTGGCCATTCACCCCAGTGATACTCAATTTACCCGGTAACATCACGGGCTTCTTCATTTGGTCAATCCTGTCGCTGAAGGCCAGCAGTCTCGTATCCACTATAAATTTCTCTGATGCTCTTACTAATACCTCAGTTTTGTTCAGAATGTGTAGAGACTTGCACGCTTACCACTTTCGTGTCATGCTTTCTCTTACTTCGACTGCGTCTGGATCTGGATGTTCGAGTCTTTGTAGAATGCTTCGTTGTGTGCTCTTGCGTGCCAGTAAGTACTTTCTCATTAGATGGGAGCTCAGGAGGAGCATCTGGCCATGGAGTGCGTTTTGAAGGAACAGTGATGTCCAAAGGTGAGTCAATTATCCATCTGTATGACATCGCATTAATTGATCAAGGATATGATAGGAAAAAAGAAAATAAAAAATATAGTAACTACTATGCTCGTGATAAATGATAAACCCACGTACTATTTGATAACAGAATAAAAGCACAAAAATCTGACATGGACCCTGGAATTGAAGCTTTGCATACAAATGACGCTCGGCATCTTTATTCAAATAAATTCCATGTAACAGGGGGAAAGAGCAGGTAAAAAGTTTCATAGCCTATAGGATTTGCAAACTGTAAAAGTTTGAACCTTGACCTAATGAAGAGAATAGTGAACAGCAAACAAACACGGGGCAATAAAATGATATGAATTCGGAGAAAACTAATATACATTTCTGATAGCGAATGATTTATCTAATTGCCTAGATGGTATGTTCTAACAAGAAAAAGTTCAAAGAGTTGTGCTAATGATCAAAATAGGGCCAGAGCACTCTTAAGCTGAACTTGACATCTTCCTCGCTTTTAACTTTCTAATGAGGAAAAATCAATTGTATGCCAATATAACAGAAATTCAAAATATCCCTCCATATCCACACCTTCTAAAAGGATCATTTCTACAAGGTAAATTTAGGATGAGCTGAAGTCTTCTTCCCTCAGTGGAACAAATCCAACAAGTACTATTCTCAATTCAACCAAGGCGATTCTTCTGGTTGAAGTTTATGCTCTATTTGACATAAGTCAAAAAATTCCATCAAATATTGTGTGATAGAGTCTGATGTTTTCTGGTTTTTTTCTCTTGTGGATCCAGCTAAATGTGGAAATTGACATGACATTTGTCAACAAATTCCTGATATTTGATGGAAAATGAAAAGCTTCACTTCAGAGATTACGGCTCACGTTGTACAGAAGCTCTTGCACAAAACTGTTAGTTTATGACCAAGTCATTAAAATAACGATTTTTTGTTATACTGTCAGCAACTTCCTAAGGGCATCTACCTGCATAGGAGATCATGAATCTCTATCTGCTGGATCTTCGTTATTGACTAACTAGTGAATCTCTCTCCATTATATCATCATTATAATCATGCCATAATTTTGCAGCAGATAATCAAAATATATATGCTAATGACCAATGGGAAGGGAAGTATATCTCGTCCCTGCAAGTACTGCAGCTCAAGTATTTCAATTCTCAGGCGTCAACTTATGGCTTCCTGCTGTAATCTGTGTCATGAACAGCAGCACAGAATGATCTCCATGCACTCCAAATAAATGTCCTTGATGCTCATGTATCCAAAAAGAAAGCTGGCAATGGCTCAATCAACCGAAGAATACTTAGAACAGGACTCCTATCCAAAAACTTCCATTCTGGCTTTAACTAATTAACACTGATCCCTTTGTTTTTGTTCCATGATAGTTTCAAGCTTAAACTTTATTGTGTATATGTGTTTCTTCCTCTTTTTTCCCTTTTCGGACGCAAAATCTATTTTCCCTGTGTAATCTGTGTGTATTTGCGTATGTCCGTGAGAGCAATTTATACTATTCACAGAAAATTCAACCAACAGTTGGACAGAGTAACTTTGCAAACCAAAGATTACTGTTAAACAAGAGAAGTCCTAAAATCAAGACAGATCATTAGGCTGTGTAGAGACCTTCGGAGCCTCAAATGTCCTGGCGGCATCAGTCAGTTAAAGAAACTTAATTGGACAAACAATTTTTCTTTCATAATATCAACCAATAACAAAACACAATACACATTCAAAAGTCATGTTTCTTGCTTCAATATATAACCAATAAAAGGTTGTTTACTGCCGTCACTGACCAAACTTATCACTTCCGCAAGTCAGTTCCATAATACCCCATGCAGTCTTCCACATTCGGAATAGAAGAACAAACCAACATTGTAAAGAAATAAGCATATTGCAACATCCAATAGGGGGAAAAAGGACACATAAAACTTTGAAGAATACTTTAAATAAGCACTTCTTTTAATCATATCAAGTAACATTCATATAATTTGCACCTTTATTCTAGTAAATCATGTTTAAGCACTAGCGAAAATCAAGAGGAGAGGACTCACCTAGGAGGGAATTTGCTGTCGGTCCGAGCTTCAACACGCAACCACCAAAGCATAACTTGGCGCCCACAACTACCAATTGGTTCCACCACAGAGGTGTCTTTGAGCAAAGACAGTGGACTCTCTATCTCTTCATCAGCCGCATCTAATGCATCAATATCATTAATCCACTCTGGTTTATCATCATCATCCTTCCAAAGCAACCTGGAATTAAACACGAACCCAGACCATTCAAGCTTTCTGGGCAAGACAGGTGCATGGTCATCGATGTAAACTGCACTTTTTCCGACATATCTTAAGGAATTAAAGGTGTGCCACCCAGCTAACTGATTGCTAGAATTACAAGAAGGACCTTGCACCGGCAATGTTGGGGATTCCTCCTCACCCTCTTTTTGAAGCATGGATGAAGATTCATCTGTATCAGCTGCATGAACAAGTATGCCAACTGATACAGCACCAATCCATTTCACACTCTGAATTTCATCAAATAGCTCCATGCTATGCATATTACTGTCATCCGCAAACATCACAATTCCATCCAGCTTCTCCTTTCTCACAATTCTGTTCCACCACATATCAAATTAATCAAACTTCACATTTTAAAACAAGTTAATCCTACAGATCATGCTATAGTACTGACCAGAAAAAGAAAATGACAAGAACGGAAAAGCATGATTCTGTCTTTTCCTTGTTCTAATTATAATGAACAGCTTAGCCTAATCGGCAATGTTTTTAAATGGAATTATATTTTTTATGAACTAAGAAGAAGGCAAAATAGTGCTCAGACAATGATACTTAGCGTTTAGTTTACTTAATTGAACTCAAGGGAAAGCCAGAAGTTGATCGAGCTTCACCTTAAAGCATGTAGCCGCATCCGAGCCTCCAATTTATGCCTACCCTCCCACGAAATAGGCATCCGCTGCTTGAATCCCACATGGATGGTCCTTAGCCCTGATTTGGCAATAATCGAAGCAGTCTCATTGGTGGCTCCTCCGGCCTCGACCACAATCCACACTAGATCGTACGGAACTAGCATCAGCGAATGCATCACACCGGTCAAGTGAAGTGTCTGGAACGTCCGTACACAGGTTGGTGTCACCGCAATCACTGTCCTAGGGTTCTTGACTCCAAACTGAAGCCTCTGCTCCCTCTGAACTCTCTCAATTATCTGGTGAGCCTTCATAACCTCCGTTGGATTCGGATGCGGCCATGGCCGGATTCGGATCCCATGGCGCCCAACGACCACTCTGCTGATCGAGCTCCCAATACTGGTTCTATTAGCAGGATTTTCGACATTCGTTAACTGATTCGAAGTAAGAGAGGAATGAACATCTATAGGTCCAGCAATTTCACTGGCACTGCGGAAGGGAACCATATAGAGATTGCTAGATGAAGTAGAGAAAAGAAAGAAGAAGACAAGGCGAGAGAAGCGAAATCCAAGGACGAGACTTATGAGGCAGCAAATGCCATGAAGGACGAGCCAGAAAATGGCTGCCGGCGACTTGACGGAACCATCACCAGCTGAATCCAGCTGCGGCGATCCTCTGAAGCTGTTGCTCCGGCGGTTGAGGTAGCTCTGCTGCAACGCCGAGAGCTTCATTATCTCTCTCCCTTTCCCTCTCTCTGTATCTCTATGGCTTCTGTGACTATAGTCAGAGAGAGAAAATGGTGGAAGGCGATGGACGTGTCTGCGGGGCTGTGAACTATATCTTGAGTTGCTTTGAATCTGGGACTTGATTTCTAATAAGAGTATAAGAAAAGGTTTGGGAAGGAGGTTGGAGGTGGCGGAGATAAAAAGGAGCACGATTTAATCAAACAAAATTTTTCTTTGGGTTTACGGTACAAACTGGTTTTATTTTTTATTCCAACAACTTTCAGACACAAGATCAACGAAAAAAATTCAAAAATAAAAAAACAAGACGAGTAAAAAGAGAGAGGAGTAGAGGCGACTACAACGACGGTAGACAAAGATATTGGCCCACTGTTTCTGGCACCAAATTAGCGTCTTCTCTCTTCAATTTAAGACTTCGGGCACACATGGCCGAAATCTATTCGTGTGAACGAGTAGTCAAGTGCCATATTATTATAAGTAGATCTACTTGTGTATATTACTACTTACCATTGGCATAGCAAAGTACACGTAGACATAGAAAGAGGTAACCAATGGAGATGGAGTTTGGATAACACTGAGGTCAACGGTCTAGGTACATCAACAGTACGGGAAGTTTACCGTTTGTTATCTTCTGTCTTTGGGATTTCTCATTTCTGTTATTTTCTTGGCAGGCAAACAGAAAAAATGAGAGGGCAACGTAAAAATAACAGATAAAGTATTTATCTTTTCTCAAAATTACTTAATGTAGGAATGAATTTTCTTGTCTTTTTTGTCTGTAATCTATATAACTTGAGTACTAAAGTCCTACCCTGTTCCATGAGCCATAAGAGTAAATCTGTAAATGGGCAAGCCCGGTTTTTTCTTCTTCTTGTTACAGTTCACGAAGCATTTTCCTTTTTTTATTTTATTTTTTTTTTTTGGATTCTTACCTTAATCTGAGTAAATTGCTTTGAGACTGTCTTATTTATATATAAATTCTAAATTTAGACGAGGTAGTGTCTATTGAAAAATTTAGCAAATCTACTAAACTCTAGATATAAGTAAATAGAAAAATAACTAGATAGATAGACAGAAGATGACAAAATTTAATTATCTTCGTTTTCTTTCATCTCAAGAAAAAATAAATAAAAAAGCAAGGAGAATTTTCTTTGGACCGAATGCTTTCTATATTAGGCAGTAGAGTAGGCAACAGAGAATTGAGTTGGTAGACCCAAATAATAAATATGGATTTCTTAAGAAAATGGCTATGTATCAAGACATCGTCGTGATTCATGACACTGTATCTTTCCAAATTCTTCCAACTTGAAATCATTGGAGGCTCAACAAAAAGCCTAGTGCTAATTCTCATATACATAAATGAATGTTTTTTTTCTTTGATTGAAAAAGGGGGCAAAACGTACACAGCATGTCTACTAAATGAAATTAAAGCTAAAAAAGATAAATTATTTAAGGCATAAAGACGCTAGCGAGTTCTAATCATGATCAAATTAACTTGGAATTTAAGGGACTCTTACCTATTGAGACATGCGTTAGGTCCTTGTTTTAGGTAGAGGCTGCTGACTCACTTGATGACTACATTCCACCATTAACGAATAACATCCTCAGCCAAAGCTAGTCGGCTGCTCTAGTTCTCACTATAACATGTTCCAAATTCCTTTACTCAAGTTACATCAGCAAATAAAAAAGAAAATGGCCAAACTGTATAACTTTTAATAAAGAAAAAAAAAATCAGACATAAAGACTAGCCCACTAGGAATAGTAAGTCCAATGTTTAAGGCCAGTTGTACAAGTGGACTGTGGGCTAACAGATACGTGTGGACCGCTCAACAGAAAAATGGAAAAACAAAATCCGAAAGCTAGGCTCTGAAAGAAATAACGTCTATTTTGTGGGAAAATTTTTTTTTATTTAAATATATAATTAGAAGAAATAGTTATTTTGGTTCTCACATTTGAAATTCTTATCAATTTAGTTATTTATATTTGAAACCTTAATTAATTTAGTCCTTCACATTTGAAATCTTAATTAATTTTGCCCCTCAAATTTCGAATTTATCAATTTAGTCCTTCATACTTTAAATTTTTTATCAATCAATATTTTTAAAGTGTGAGAGATTAAATTGATAAATTTTACAAGTTTAAGGGATTAAATTGATTATGATTTTAAGTGTGAGTGATTAAATTGATTATAATTTTAAATATAAAAAATCAAATTGATAAACTTGAAATGTAAGGGATCAAATTGATAAACTTAAAAATATGAGAGATTAAATTAATAAAAATTTTAAGTGTGAAAGACTAAAATAAATATTTACTCTATATAATTATAATTAACAATTTTTTTTTATACTTTATCGCATCATCGTTTTAATAAGATTGCTCCGTCCCATATTTATCTAATCTAATATTTTATTACGTAGATGTATTATTAATGTTGATGATAATCTATTATTGCCAATATTTATAAAAATCTTAGTAATAGTAAAGTTGCTAATATACTAATTGCAAAAATGACACTTCAGTATTTTCTGGTCAATAATCCGAAAGAGTCTAGGAAACCAGAAACGATATGCCGTTTATTGGGGTTTGTATCGTGGCCGATGATATAAAGTGGAAGTCGTTTAGGGCAGGAAACCGTAAACACCCCAAAATCCAAGCGCTTCAAAAGTAGCCGCAATCGGCAATACGTTGTTGGCGGCGATGGGTTGCTTCACCAAACCCATCGTCTGCACATGAAACTCAAACCCTTCGTCTTCTCCGTCTCCTTCTCCTTCTCCTCTGTTCACCATAATTATTGTATCCATAGATATTTAGCAGTTCGAGCTCATTCCACCATGGCTGCTCAAACACAAACTCAGATTCAAGTTCAGACTAATTGTAACGAACCCGAATACCTAGACGACCTCCTTTGTTCTGGTGAGGAACTAGAACAAAAGCAAGAATCTTGCTTGGTTTCCCCAGTTCGTTGCTTAACGGGGGAGTCCCGGGTCGAAAGCGCATGGGCTCATTGGGCTAAGTTGGGTCGACCCAAATTCATAGTCGCCCCGATGGTTGATAATTCAGAGCTTCCATTTCGAATGCTCTGCCGGAAGTACGGCGCCCAGGCTGCCTATACCCCCATGCTGCACTCTCGCATTTTTACCGAGACAGAGAAGTACAGAAAGGAAGAATTTACCACTTGCAAAGTAATCTCAAAACCATTTGCCTTCTGCAATTTATTTCAAAGCTATGATTTCTTTCTGGCCTATGTTATTTTAACTTGATGAATAATTGCAGGAGGACCGACCTCTGTTTGTCCAATTTTGCGCAAACGATCCAGATATTTTATTGGAAGCTGCAAGGAAGGTTGAACGTTATTGCGATTACGTTGATATTAATTTAGGGTATGTATATTATACATCATAATTGCGAAACTTATACTTTAAATGGCTTGTGTGATTATTTTTTGTACCATACTTCTCCGTCAGAGTCTCCAGCCACAAAACTGCATACGGTTATTTTCAGAATGCAACTCAATGAGTGTAAATGAGAAATAGGCCTACATATTCTGGCATTGCTTTGTTCATTTCTGATTTTGTCTCTTCCCTTTTCATTTGTTCAATTTTCACTCTTATAAAGCTTATTGTTATTGTCTAGAAATGTTAGGTTCATGAAACTAAGGTAAACTTGTATAATGTACTTAACCAGACCAGATATCATAAGGCTTTCGGACTGCTTGCCACATTAAGATAATTGTCGCTTTCTACTGATATAGCCTATAACGTTATCTGCTCTTTGAAGTTTCTCTTTGAAGTTTCAGTTGAAAATTTTGGTGAATTCATGTGTTTCTGCAGGTGTCCTCAGCGCATTGCTAGACGAGGGAACTATGGTGCTTTCTTAATGGATAAACTTCCTCTTGTAAAACATCTAGTAGAAAAATTGGCTCTCAATCTCCAAGTTCCTGTTTCATGCAAGATTAGAATCTTCCCAAATCTGGAGGACACAATAAGATATGCTAGGATGCTCGAGGAAGCTGGTTGTTCACTCTTAGCTGTTCATGGCAGGACAAGGGATGAAAAGGATGGGAAAAAGTTCCGGGCTGATTGGAAAGCCATCCGCGCTGTGAAGAATGCTGTCAAAATTCCTGTCCTTGCCAATGGTAACATTAGGCATATGGAGGATGTTCATGACTGCTTGGAAGAGACAGGTGTTGAAGGTGTGCTTTCGGCTGAGACTCTCCTGGAAAATCCAGCACTCTTTGCTGGATTTCGAACTCCTGAATGGGTAGCAGAAAGTGAAGTTGGCATTATAGATGGGAGACTGGACCAAGCAGATCTACTGGTAGAATACTTAAAGCTTTGTGAAAATTACCCTGTGCCTTGGAGAATGATTCGTTCTCACGTTCATAAACTGTTAGGAGACTGGTTCAGCCTTCACCCTTACATACGAGAAGACCTTAATAAACAATCTAGACTGACTTTTGAGTTTCTTTATGAACTGGTCGATCGGCTGAGAGATACAGGTACAAGAATTCCTCTTTATCTCAACGATACCCAAACGGGAGTCGCAGCAAACAGTTCTACAAGTTGATAGGGCTGTGATATTATTTAGGCACATTTTTGGTAGCGTTCTGATCAGAAATCAATATAACCATGTTTTGTTTTGTTTCATTTTTTTGGCAATTGTCATTGTTGTATACGTTGAAATATCGAGCTTACAAATATATGTAACGTCATTGCCTTGGCATTGATCTGAAATCGTTATTTTTTTTTCTTGCTTCAACTTCATTTTATTATTATAATGTTGGACGTTTGTTGATGATATTGGAACTGAAATCACTAGGATAAGAAAATCCCTCGGTAACTTTTTTTTTAACTTCTGTTATTACTAAAATCTTGATTTTACTGTTGATCTTGTCAAATATTTATCCGCCTTCTGCTTGGGCTTGAGTGCTGACCAAGAGATTTACTCTCAGACATATCCCTTTCCACTTCCCTTTGAGACCAAACAGGAATCATTAGCTTCCAAGCAAGTTGTCGTTGGAGCTACTCGGCATTTTGTTTGTTTGTGTCTTAAACAATAGCAGGGGGCAATTCGGCAACATAGGGGTGAAGTTGACTTGTAAGCAACCCAGGTTCCTGTATTGTTCTAACCTGGTTATTGAATCCATTTCTATACAACTAATCCAATTGACATTTTGTATTAGTTCGTGGTCATTGCATAACTAATGCACCTAAATACCTAATACCTTTTGATTAGTGACACTCCATCCCTAAATTCTGATTAGCTTGTTAACCTAATGAAAGCACAGCAAATTAGTGAAAATAAAAAACATTTTCAAAAATATACTTAAAAATTGAAAAAAAAAAAAAAAAAAAATTTGTTTACCGACAGTCTTGTGATTTTGTTGACTTAATGATATGTAAACAAAAATAAATAAAAAAATAAAAAATTCAACAAACATAATTTTAAAGAATAAAAATATAAAAATGAAAAAAGGAAATAAAATTCCTAAGGGGTTCTCTAACTGTGCCAGGAACTGATAGGGTTGTTGTCTATGCCAACAATGAAACCTAATTTCTGTTTCATGTTCCTGCATAACCTCATTTTCATCGTACATTAATTATGAAACTGCAGCCAACATCTTGAACTGAAATTTGAAAGCCTTGATTAATTGAAATTACAGTTTTCAGTGGGAGAAAAAAGAATTATTTCTTACAAAAGCTTCCGCCAACAAGTAAACATAGTGTAACTATCAAATCAAATTGATGATAAATATCCAGATGAACCTCTTTATGCCTTGAGCACTTTTGACTATGATTTTGAGTAGCTTAAGAGAAAATGGACGAGAGTAACTAAGACGACGAAGAAACTGCTGCTGCTGCTGCTGATAATGATGATGTTGATGACTGGTTCTTACAGTAGTGGCTGCTACTCTCATCCATTCTTTCCAACACGTAATGAGCCAAATTCTCACCTTCCTCTACTAAGTTATCTTTGCACAGAAACTCATTCCCACACGTTTTCTCTACCTTTCCACTGAAATCATGCACAAACACGTGTGTCTTTGGATTCCCACCCTTCTTGCTTCTGGCCAGCACGCCGGCGGTGAAGATCGGCGACATTCTTCCCGGCGCGTCTGGCCAGTCGCCTCGTGGCCCGTCCACTAATATAACATCCCAATCCACCTCGTAAACATGATTGGGAAGGTCATTGAGTCCAAGTTTGCATTCTGAAAACAAAAGATTCTGCACTGGCCTGCATTCGTTTCGTACCTGTTCTTTAACTGAAGCTACGAGCTCCTTCAATTCACTCCTCTTTGTTGTGTACTGCACATCATATGCATCGATTTCAGGGTGCTTTTCTTCCATGTACGCAGCATAGTAGCGGTTCTCATCGATGAAAACTGTTCTGCCATTGTGGTTCAGGGCTTTCCAGAGAAGGGTCTCGTGAGTGAGGCCGAAGATGAGGAAATTGCATGGTGATGAGCACTTTCTGAGTACATCAGAGATGGGTTTCAGGTCTGAATATGGCATGTGGTATGTGTCGTTGGATTTTGATGCATAATAGAGGAGTGTGTTGATAACAGTTGCAGGTAAGGGAGCGTTACCAAACACTGAAACAGGGGAAGCAGAGGACGCCATGAAAGAGGCAGTGCTGGATGATGCGGTGCTTGTGGATTCTCTAGTGTAAATGAGAGTGACAAGAAAGGCTATTGTGAAGAATGATATAAAAGCCAGAAGCCATAGGCGATTGGAGCTTCCTTGTTTTTGGATATAAGGGTGGAGGAGGATAAGCTTTGTGTTATTGTTGGTGTTCTTCATAGTTTTTGAAGAGAGGGAAGAGATGGGTTTAGTTTAGAATCTCCCTCCTGTTGTAGCTGGAGTTGAAGAAACTCTTAGCTCTGAGAGAGAATTGGGAAAGAAGGCTTGATTTTAAAGAAGCATAGGCATGGCAAAAGAGAGTATTCAAGCAATGTCAAAGGCCAAAAAAAATTAAAAAAAAAATTGAAGGCGACCCTACAATGACCCTACTGAAAAGAATCTAGAATTGAAAATAATTTTAAATGAGAGGAAATAATTAATTGTATTTGTCTGACGGTTTGAAATTTCTCCATCTGATGTGGTTGAGTTTTCTGCACTAAATAATTCCTAATATAGATTTGTTTTAGTTTTGAAGGATGGTTAATGCTGAACCAAAACCAGAATGGGTTGAGCAGAAGGAGATGAGCAGCTTGGGGTGGTTGGAGCTGATATAAGAACAGTACCCGCAGCGACCCAATAACTAATTACAAGCCACAAGTCGCTTTTCCTTCTTGATTTGAGCTTTAGTTCCTACGTAAACCTTTTAGAATATTGGCAATTTCTTAAACAACTAGTTACCTCTGAAGGAGACAAAGTACCTGCAACCGTTCCAACTCATAATACATATGATTATTATTTATGTAGTTAGTATCAAATTCAATGGATATTACACGAAAGGAGTCAAAAGGGCTAAATGGATCACTTGTTCAACTTCATCTAACAGTTACTTCATCCTTCAAAGATGGCGAAAGAAAATTCTATGTAACAGTTGAGTATTAGACTATTTCTAATTTTGTAATTCTTATTAAGTTGTATGTATTTATTTTAATCATTTTAAATAAATATTATCGTGCTACATTATTTTTTATTATTTTATACAATTCTTATAACATTTCATTTCAATAATATAATTTTACAAAAAATTTAAATAAATCTTATACCTTATATTATAACTCTACAAAATTAATTGTAAATAAATATTTTGATCCATTAGATAATGAAACCACTTTTTGGGGTTACTCTCAAGAATAATTTATATACTAACATCAATTTTTATAAGTTATATTTTAATAATTGAACACATCCTTTTAAGTTATATATAACGTGCAATCCTCTCCTTGAAAATAGCCTTTTTAAACTCACTCTAAATTCCAATCATAGGACCTTTCCCGATGATGTTTGTGCGTGTGTATTGGGGGTGTTGGAGAAATTATTATTGGGCCTGGCGCCAATAGGAAATGCAGTTGGGCTGAAGCATGAAATGGATCTTGCTATGCTTGGGAAAGACAGGTCCAAGAATGGCAAGGGCCCACTTGAAAGCGGGCTTTCAGCCTAAACTCAACTCACCATTATCCTTTGCAGTGTTGAATTCACACTGACATTATCTTGTGGAGTATAGTATGTGCTCTGTTTCTGGTCAACAAGTGTTTTTACACAGCCATTTGAAAATGTGGGAAATAAAGGTAAAGAGAAGCGGAGAGGGGCCTCCATGTGATACAGGACGGCACATATTTTAAGCATGGCCAATAATGGATGGGACATTATTGGCTTTCCAGAAAAAGATGAAAACACTGCTTTCTGGAATCAACCTTTGCAGTCATTTCAGAAGGAATTATAAATCAATTCCATCACCAAACTTCAGTACCAAAGACAATTTGAAGCCTCATTTTGCTGTCAAAGCATAGATTTTCAAATGTTGTGACAACAATTTGTGACGAATGATGAATATGCATGGTACTGTTGTCTGAATTTAAGGAAATCCCCGTAGAGTCCAGTCCATTCCAGTGCACCGTCTCCACTTGTCATCTTCTTTATCGTACTAATTTCCTGCTGTGTTCGTTCACATCAGAGATGCATGTAATTTCATCTAATTCATGCCGAGGTAATTCGCACAAGGAAATGAAAATTCGTTTAGGAAGTCTAAGGAATAATATTGCATACTTCAAATTATATCTTATCAAATCACAACACTAAGTCTAATCAAATCGAAATGTCTAATAGGGAGAGAATTAGGTAAGATTTAGGTAGGTGAATAAGAATTCAAACTTCTTATTATCGTCTAAACCCAACAAATAAAAGTACTTCAATTTGGGCTATATGTTAATTAGATTATTTTGGGCTTTTTATATTAGGAAACACTAATTTTTTTTTTATTAATTTTGTCTCTCGTGCATTTTTTAGATATGTATTTCAGTCATTTAAACTATAACTTCAAAGTGGGGAAATTTGTAAGCTTGAGTAATAAGATTAATAAACTTAAAAAGATGAAAAGAGAAATTAATTAAATTATAAGTAAAATAGACAAAAAAAAATTATTTAATTCAATAACTCAATAATTATATCAACCCAGTGAGCCCAAGAACTTCCCCGCTAAATTGACTATTCTGAAAAAAAAAAAAGACCCAGAGCACCGGCCAAAAAATTCTAGGGCACCCCTGAGCTCCAATTCCACTCGGACGGACGACATGGCTGCATACTATCCGCAACCACAACCGTCGGGTCTTCATGCGTATCAATATTATTCTCAACCTCCGCCTCCCCCACCACCTGGTGCGCCTCCGCCAGCGGTGCCCCAACTGCATCCTCAATATGTAACTCACCAGCCACACAGTTTTGCTTCTTACGGCCCTCCTATCCCACCTTTGTCTTTGGTCAATCAGGTTCGAACCCTGTTCATCGCTGGGCTACCCGAGGATGTGAATCCTCGCGAAATTTACAATTTGTTTCGAGAGTTTCCTGGTTATGAATCATCACATCTTCGGAGCCCAACTGAGACGTCACAGGTATGGTGTAAATTTTCTAGACGGGTTATATATATATATGTATGCTGTTTCATCGTATAGCGGCTTCTGTTTTTGCTTTGTGCTTTGTGATGGGTTCAGTGTGGAATGAATGAAGACCCCGGAATCCAGCTTTGTAAATGGCTTGTTGAATCTACTTCGCAAATTAGTTGGGTTCTAGATGTTTTAGTAGACTGTACTGAAGCACGTGCATGCCTAATATCATTAGGCCTAGGGATGAATATGAGCAAGCTGACTACGTAGCGGCATGATGATTGTGGATCGAATTTACCACCAGCTTTTAGATTTAGATATGATGTTCAAACTTAAGACTATTGGACGGGGATAAATGTTAGAGATGTTTTCCTTTTCTCTCCTCATTATTAAATGTATGATCAGACGACTTCTGAAATGTTCATTTATCACAACCTAAATGGTTAAGTTTATCAGTAGGCAAGGAAAATTTGTTTGAGTCAATCTCTCGTTTTACCACAGCAACACATGTAATAAATGTAGTGCATTTCTTGAATTTCTGTTCTCTGACGTGATCTTTGGTGGTGACAGCCATTTGCTTTTGCTGTATTCGCTAATCAACAGTCTGCTATTGTGGCAATGCATGCGCTGAATGTAAGAATATAATCCTATTAGACTTGTTCACACGCTAATGTTATGCTTTGTATCTTGGAGAAAATGAGTATCATCTGATTTTGTGTGAGCAGAGAAACAAATTTAAAATGTTATCTTTTCTAACAGCTCTTGACTGTTCACTTGGCTTGCAGGGGATGGTCTTTGATCTTGAACAGGGGTCGACTCTTTATGTTGATCTAGCAAAATCCAACTCTAAATCTAAGCGCACAAGAATAGGTCTATTGCCCAATGACAAGTTTTTTTCAATCTTAAAATAAAATTCCCTTGTATGTCTATTTCATGTTTCAAGTGCTTCAAACTGAATTTTGTGGAATTTTCGACCATGACAAGCAGACGATGAAAGAATTGGGTCAGATAAGAAAGCTAGAGGATCTGCATTATCAAGGGCTACTCATGATTCTGGTGAGATGATATTCCTAGGTTGTTTAAGTATATAGAATGTTCTCAATGTATGCTATTTATTTGGACACATGTTGTTTTATTATTCTTGCATTCTTTTGTTTAGTTCAATATCTTACCTCTTGCTTGGAGGCCAGTTAATTATGATCACATGAACGGCACTTTCAACCATGAGCTCACATTGCACATGTTTTGCACGCTTGGGCACTAGCAGGTGTTGGCAGCAATCACATGCCTGGAATGGGTAATTCTGCTTACAACACGAACACGATTGGTTACCCATCTGCACAAAGGTCATCTGCACTACTTAAGCACAGCTTTTTTATGTGGAAGTTATTGCTTCTCGCTCAGGAAAAGCACGTGTCAATTTAAGAAATTACAAATGGAGAGATCTATTTCTTTTGCACAATATGTACTAATTCCCCGATGTTTCAAGTCGGACCATAGAATCTTCCTTCTGAAGTTGCACTTTTAGCTCATTAAATCTCATCTAATGTATTTTTTTTTCCTATCGTTCGTTTAGCTATGGGAATGTTGATGGTAAAGCTGTAATTGACAGTGCAGTCGCATATCTGGTGAGTGTTCTGTTCAATCTTGACCATTTCTTATCTTCCTTTTTCTCTCCGTTTCTTTATTGTTTGAGTTGTATTGCACATTTCGCATTTTATCAACATGATGGGTTTCAATTTAATCTACACCTTACAGTTTCAAGTGGACTCAACCATCCACTTAAAACTTTTTTTGGACAGCTCAGCCTTAACTGAGCCCCACAAATGTGAGTTTTTGCAAGCAAAGTGTGTTGTGAGTAGCATTTCTCTTATTTTTTTTTATTAAAATTGTAGTAATTATTTTTGCTGTAATGGCAATTTCATAAGCATTCCATCATTTCCATGCACTAGAAACCCTTTCTTGTTTCCAATTCTAGCATTTCACTTGAATTAATCGTTCTGTTCTTTTGTCTTTTTCTATTGACAAGAGTAATCCTTCCAATTCTCGCGTCCCACAAAATGCGACCCCATGTCCAACATTATTTGTGGCTAATATGGGGCCATCTTGTACTGAACAAGAGCTAATACAAGTATTTTCTAGGTCAGTATACATTTATATTATTGTGTGCTTATTGTATTTGTAAATTCTGTAGGAGTCGATTGTAATTTTTGGTTCTATTTTTGTTGTCTGTCAGATGCCCTGGGTTTTTGAAACTGAAGGTACAGAGCACATATGGGCCTCCGGTTGCATTTGTTGATTTTCAGGTACTTCTTTTTCTGTTGCTACCCTATACATAAATATATATGTATGTATATTCTTAACAACGTAATAAATGGGAACCTGAACCCTTTCTTCCTGTTTGAGCTTTCTAATATCAACTGATTGCGATTGGATATGTAATTTCTACCTGTTCGGTGCCTTAATCTGAAAATACAGGTAAATTATATGTTTTCAGTTTCTGAATGTGATTCTTCTCTAGCATAGGCATATGAGCGTATCTTTTAGACTTTTTGGTGAGGAATTTTCTTATGCCTGGTCTAGGAGTTTTATTATTGCTTACTGTAAGTGCAGGATGTTGCTAGTTCAACTGGAGCTCTCAATAGTCTGCAAGGAACGATACTTTACTCCTCACCAGAGGGAATGCGATTAGAGTATCCTGGTCGCATGTCTTTTCCTTTTCTTGGCTTTATGAATCTTTTGTATTTTACTTAATAAGGAATTCAGATATGCAAAATCGCGGATGGGTATGAGGAGGAAGCCAAAGTAAGCTTTTACATGATGGAAAAAGAAAGATATAAAAGGACCAAAACGATCCTAGAATCTTGGTCGGGCTGGTGTCAAATGGTATTTGCCCCTAGAATAGAGGGGAACGCAAAGGCTTCAAATTTCAGTATTTTCCTTGTGCCAAAAGAATACTGTTTTGACAGTCACAGTTTTTATTTCAAGTACGCGGTAGGAGATGAGCTTTAATTAAATGCTTGTATTTGTTGTAATATTCATCCCTTGCACTTCCTTTTGTCTTTCGGCCATGACTTGCGCTACAATAAAATCTTCCTGTATATTGAGCCCATTATCGATTTTTGAAATTGTAAGTTGTAACTCAAAAATGTTGATTGGTATAGCTTTTTTTATGAATTTCGTTCTTGCTTGATACTAGTTCTCTTTTGATAGCGTTCCCAACTTTTACGCGCATTGCATTCCTAATTTCATTTAAAATCTTCTGCCGGCATTTCCGTTTAGTACAATAACGAAGGTGCTGACGTGTCTAATTAAAAGCATTAGATGGTAACTTTGATGTCAACTCAACCTGAAATGACCAAACCATATTAAATGATGATGTTTAGTACAGGCGTTGAACCCTTTTTGAGAACGACTTACACTCACGAGCCAAATTGTGAATTAAAGCACAAAAATTAGAGTGAAAACAGTATTTAATGTAGATAGAATTCATTATGACTCTGTTCCTCGTTTTTTTCTTCATTACTTGGCTTCTACATTTTCTTTTTCGCTGATGAAAAAATGCCTGGTAACATCATTCTTGACTAAAGTAGTTGATGAGCGAGGATGTTTAGAACCCGAGATAACGCTACATATAAAACGGTAAACAGATCTTTGAAGGTTTATAACCAGCGAACGGAGAAGTGTCAACTTGTAATATGCAATTTCTTTTTGCCACTTTCTGACATCCAATAATGTAGACTTAGATTGGTCTGCAAATTTTACGAAAGAGATGATATCATATGCCCATTGGACTGAGCATGAGCATCCTCTCCTGTGCTCATCCTCAGACAAATTGTCAGTTCCACCTTAGAATGACAGTGCCTGTCTCTTGCTCTTTTGGTTTACTCCTTTCTTCTTGTTTTTTGCTCTGTTTTTTTTCGCTTTCTGCTTTCTCTTTTTGAGTTTAGTCCAAACATAGAAACGTCTTTCCCAGCCAAAGTTTTTCTTTCTGCCTGGGACACAAGACACAGGACGAGAATTTGAGTTCCAAGTAAAATTTGAAATTGGATTGACATGGGGCAAAACTTGGTATCTTGTCACTTCCTATCTCCTCTTCATATATACATTTTAAAAAAATAAATAAACTAAAAGGATATTATTTTATTTATTTAATATTAAAACATTAGTTAACAAAAAGTGTTTAGAATAAAATTAAGACAATATAAAAAAAAATTTGATACAAATTTTTTTTTAATTCGTCTCGTGCCTATCTCTATATAACGTGTAAGATTTAGATTATTTACTGTAGACGATAATGCAATAGTTATCATGAGAATGTTTGACTATTAAATAAAATTGTACTGTTAATCAACCATTTATCTAATAGCTCGCAGGTTACTATATTCATCTACCTGCAAAACTAGAAAAAAATGAAGAAGAAAAAAAAATTCAGACTTTACCATGTTATATTCGAACGTCTCTTTCTGCTGAATAATGACCAGAATTTTGGTCACCGAAAGAAATGAATGCAAACAGAAAAAGGCTACATTAAAAACCCAGTACAGATTACAGCTTCACATGGAAAGCGAAATCAACCACAGAGAAGCATCAAACTGGCTATGAATAAATAAATGCACATAGCATAGGACAATGTTACAAGTTTAGTTTAGGGGAATTCTATGAAGAAAAGTCAACCCCAACAAAGTTAATTTAATTCCCTCTTTGCAATTTTCACCTATAAACTTGACTTTTCTTCAATCATGGAACAGAGCGGCCACATTAACCTCACCCATACCCAGACTCTCTTTTTATGTCATTTAACACACACAAGCAAATTCTCAAACTCTAATCTAAATCGTGTCTATGAGTTCGGTACCTACATTTTCCGACAAATCCAAAATATCTTCAAACCCATGTGTCGTCCACTCAAGGGAAAATAAACAGAGGGCAAAGAAAACCAATGTTGTAGTCCATGTGCCCTATAAGGTGCATGCATAATTATTTCTCTCTCTTGTAAGTTATGGAAGAAGTCAAAAAGATAACTACTAATCTTTACATTCCATGCATCTATAGAGTTAAGAAGGGTCAAAATTTTAAAAATAAATTAAATATATATTTTAAAGAAATAAATATATAATAACTATTAACTATATTATTAAAGAACATCTCCTTATTAGTTCTCTTTACGTTTGTTGTACACATTAATGATCTTACAATTTAGTGTTGTAGACTCTAATTTCAAATATTAAAATGTCCTTTTTTATTTCTTCCACTTTGTCTCGCTTGTCAAACTCACTATCCTTATTCCCATTTATCAGTTCTTAATAATATCGTGTTATGTACACGAAGCTTATTCAAGCGTTACAACCAAAGTCCCTTTTTTATAAGATTACAACCAGACTCCTTTTTGTTTTATATATATAAGATTACAACCAAAATCCTAAAGTTTTGATATATATATATATATATATATATATATATATATATATATATATATATATATATATATATATATATATATATATATATATATATATATATAGATATATTAGGAAAGAAAAGGGAAACGAAAAGTGGACCTTTTTTCCATTAGTCTTGGCAGTGTGATCATCTACGATGCAGAATATATTGCTGTGTTGATGGGAAGAAAAAAATATAAATAATATATACAAGGAGTCAGTGACGGATCAATTTAAGGTTATAGGACAAAAACAGATAATTTTTTAACACAAAAAATACAACATAAATACTATTGGAAGTTTAAATGCATATTGTAATATAATTGTTATTCACGTATTTTTATATTTTATTAAATATTAAATAATTTTTTCATTTTTAATATTATAAGAAAATTTTCTTTATATATAAATAATTAAGTAATCGTTCAATTATTTAATTTTATTCTATGCAATTTCACATCTAATTCTTGATGATATTTATAATAGAGAAAACTCTTTCAAGTCGTGATAATATCAAGACTAATTCTAAAAGCATATATATACAACATGCTTCCCACTCTTCACAAATTTTATTAAAAGATTACTAATTCCTCTTAATTCCTAAAATAATTTTTAACTTAATTATTTACTACCAAGAGTTCTAAAATAGATAATTATGAAAATTTGCCTTTAAAGTTTAAGGATTTCTTGAATATATATATATATTTTTTGTTTTTGATAACTCTAATTTATTTTTATTAAAATTATTAAAAAGAAAAAGTATGGACTAGTGTAAGATGAGAAGTTGAAATTGCATTTATCTTAAAATAAATAGATAAAATAAAACTTCTTATACAAAATTATATCAAATAAAACTTTATCAAAAATAACTTTAATCATATAGGTATTATTAATTTTTAATACAGTATAATATAAATTTATATATATATAATAATTTTATTTTTTTTCATTTTGACTCCTATGATGTGGATCCGCCCCTGCAAGGAGCTCACTTAACTGTTTTGTGTTGTGTATTGTGTAGACGATTTCTAAATATTTATTTCCGTAACCAAACATGCATTTTCAATTTTATTCTTCAAATGATTGATTATGATGATTTCAACAAACATTTCATGGAAACACAAGGCTGTCATGCAATATTAACGTAAAATAATTGTAACCTACTTGTGATTAATTCATCTCTATCCTCCATTATCATTACTAACCTTTTGAGTGTCTCTTATTCAAAAAGTAAATAAATAAATAATTGGTTTTTCTGTAAATGAACACACCATATTAATTATGTGTTTATTTTCTTAAAGAGATGACAAAATATGTTTATGAATTACTTACGTGTTTGATTTTCTAAAAAAACAAAATCAGTATGAAATCTTGATTGCAATTAAAATTTTATGTTGTTATGTAATAAAAGTATACATTGAGAGAGATTTTTTTTGATTTCATATATGTAACTATTTTTTTAATCATAGATATAATAATTATAATTATAATGTAAAACAATTTTTAAAGGATGTTAAATTAAAAATAATTATAATTACATTGATGATAATAATTAAAAATTACATTGATAATTCCTGTCAATATACTTAATGACTCACCAATTATCTGTTTGTGCTAAACTGTGTTAGTTGCAGTAAGTTTGTATATATATATATATTAAGCAGAAATTAGTATATAATTAAGCCGCCCATGAGTAAGTTAGTATGATTAGCAGGGCGATCTTTACTCGGTGGGCCATCAAAGTTTCAGAAATTCGGAAACACCCCGTCTGCGACGGAAGAGGACAATGGCTATAGAAGGTCAAAATTGCCCATCCATTGCTATCGTTATTGCGTGGAGGGAAAGTCAATTCCTAACGGTATCTATCCACCGACCACCGACCTACCTCTCTGCCCACCCAAATTCATTAAAAATACAAAAACCGAATATTATTAATGATGAAAAATAAATAAACCAACATCATATAAACAACAATAATTTGTTTCCTTTTACACCCTTTGAATTCCACTTGGCTAATCCGCAGACGACACCACCGAACACCACTCAGCGTGGATATTTATTACCTCATATATATTCTACTATATTATATTATGCATCATCTTTTGTTTCTTCAAAGATTCACTCTTCCTTTGATTATTTGCAAATATAAGGTTAAGAGAGGAAAACACGTCTTTCTTAAAAAGTGCAAAGACGATTCTGATTTCTTAGTGGGGGAAGGTACTAAAAACTATGATTTTTAATTTTTTATCATAAAAACTTAGTAAATTTATTTTATTTGTTAATAAAAGTTTCAAGGTGAGGTAGCTTATTTATTCTAAAATGATAAAATATTAGGTATATATTCCTACCCGACATTATAATTGGATTAATCTCATTTATAAATGAAATAATTAAGGTTATTTATTTATTTTAACACGTGCTTCGTTACTTGAATACTTATTAGCTGAACACAACAAGATGGTTGATAAATTTATTTTAAATGGTCATTTTCACAGCAATATATTATATCCTTTTAACTTTGCTAACTATTTTTAATTTTTCACTCTTTCATTATATTTCACTGTAAAATCTGATAAGTTAAATTAGAGTACAATTCAACATCATTATCAAATAACTGATATATTATATTCTAATTTTGTATGAACTTCTAAGCTAATTATTGCCTATTGCATTTATCGTACAAGTCAAAGTTGTAATTAAAATTATTATACTATTTATTGCTCTTATAAATTCATAGGTAAGTTAATAAATACAACATAAATAAATAAATAATTAGTTATTATATTCATTATATCTAGACTACTTAATTAACTTATGATTAATAATGTTTTCTAGGAATTAATAATTAAAAATAAACTGAATATCCATAATTCTTTTTTTTATAAGAACTCCAAAATCTATAAAAGTTGCGTAGAAATCATATTGCATCTGAAAAGTAAAAGGCATTAAAATTATAGTAGTGGTAGAAAAGAAAAGGAGAGAGAGTGGTTGTGTATCACTTAAGCTATTTCAGTTACGAGGAGTGTGTAACTTAAATCAATCCATGAGAGGATAGGAGGAGTAGTTTAAAAGAAAATAAGCACTCCCCAGAGTGGTTTTGTCGGTGTATTTATTTTATAAATTTGTAATTTATTCATAATTATCTTTGTTATTATTTTATTTTTGGTATATAAAAATCAGTTTCAAAGAAATCGACGTGGATGGTTACCCAGATGACAGGCTTAGTGGCCAAGTCGCATGAGCTTCTCTCCAAAAGGCAATACCCCCTATAGCTGCCGTGTCTTCTACTCGTTAGATTTTTCATTTTTCATGAAGATTCACTCTCTCTCTCTTTGATTTAGATTTGACAGAGAGAACATTTTCAGGGAGAGAGACAGTACCTGCAGAGATGGACAGTGAAGGAGGAGGGGCTCGCGAGAGAGGAATTTCCACGAGGAAGAGAGGAGTAGAAGGTGAGAGAAGGTACAAAGGGATTAGGATGAGGAAGTGGGGTAAGTGGGTGGCTGAAATTAGGGAACCCAATAAGCGCTCTAGGATTTGGCTAGGGTCATATTCCACGCCGGTAGCGGCGGCGAGGGCTTATGACACGGCGGTGTTTTATCTGAGGGGGCCATCGGCGAGGCTTAATTTCCCGGAGCTTCTGGTAGGAGAAGGGGGCGGTGGAGGCGCTGTTGACATGTCGGCCGCTTCGATAAGGAAGAAAGCCACGGAAGTTGGTGCTAGAGTGGATGCACTTCAAGCGGCTCTCCAACACCATCATCACCATGCATCGGCGGCGCCGGAGCTCATGTCACGAAGTGGTGCCGCCGGAGAGTTTTTGGAACGGGTTGACCTTAATAAGATACCCGAACCCGAGAATTCGGATTGTGAATGGGATAGGAGTTAAGAGATGATGCGGTCCCTCTCCGTCACTCTTCCACCACTGTTTCTCTCCTTCTCGGCTATGAGACGGTGGTTGCTAATATGCGCCATGGAGGTTTGTGCGACGGCTGAAGCAAAGCAATGTTGATGAGGCCTTTTGGTGTGGATTAGTGTACTGTATCTTATCTTTTTCTCTTCTTTTGAGTAGCCTTTCTAATTTAGATTTTTACCAAGAAATTTTGGCGTTGTAAAAATCTTAAATTGTATATTAACTAGTCATTAGCATCTTGTTAGTTCTTTTTCAGTCTTCTCTTATCTCAAAATTTTCAGCTTTGCTGGTTCTCTCCTTGTCTTTTTTATGTGATAGAATTTCGGTGGAAATTTGGGAATGAACTTATTTTGGTTTTATTTTTAAATTAAATTTTTTGGGTAGGAAATTATAATGGAATGCAGCAGGGAAAAGGGGGTGGAAGAGGGGCAGGAATGGCCTACGGTGCCCAGCAGTTGGGTACAAAGCGGAGAGTGAGCCATGCTAACCACTAAAGTTATAACTACTAAGAAGCGATAAGATTGAGAGTTAGGTATTTTGCTGGTTCTGCACTGTTTCAGATTAAGAGTTATGTCCCAGTGGGGAAAATGCTGGTGTGTTTTTTTGACAACGATGGGTGCTGGGGTCAGTTAATCGGCATTGTCGTCTCAGATTTCTTTATAATTTAGTGACAACAAAATGTTTGGAGGGGAAAATATTAAAGAGAATGGAATAGATCTTCTCCCATGTGAAAGAAATATTTATTACTTCTCCTCAATTAACAAATATCCTGCAAAGGTTATCTGATTCAAGTCTGAGCTGTACTCCATATTTGGTTCACTGGATTTGTGAGCCCTCTTAAGTTGAGACAGGGATTAATCCATGATTAGCGGAGAATTGTAGTTTTTTAACTTGGTCTTTGAAAATTTTAACCGAGGAGTTGCATAGGACTAGATTAGGGTACTATTAATTAATTTATGAAAAGCAAAGCTGCCCCCTTAAAGATATAGATTCATGGGTGAATAACCGAATCAGCCACAAGAAAGAGAGGAGAAAAAAGGACGGAAATTTTTTGAAGACGAGATTCTAAAGAAAACTAAAAGAGGGAAAGAAAAGAAGACATCCAAACAAGGGACACTGCGAGGAAAATTCTGCATTGGCAATCATGCTCGTGTTCGCAGGGTGACGAGGACTCCGACTTTCATTTTCAATTTTCATGCACAGGAGAGATCCATTTTCAGTGTTAGCATGATTAGAACGAGGGGAAAAAGAAAAACAAAAAACAAAAAAAGTAAGTACTAAAGGCCTCTTGTGGTCAGCCGTTCAGTTTAACTAACTGGTTATGAAGTCTTCCCACAACAATGATGAAAAGGACCAAAACGTAACAACCTCTTCAACTCAACTACTATCCGATTTAATATAACATTTCAACTTTTGATTATATGCACCATGATAGCTTTGTCTTACGGAGTAATTCATATATCATTATCAACATAATTGCAAAGGCTTTCACAGTGCTTGTAATATAATTAAGAGAATAAATTTTAATAAAGTAATATTTACAGAAGTAAATAAAAGTATAAATATTAATACATTACATAATTATAATAAATTATTTGCACAATCAAGTATATATTAATGAAGATAAAATATATTCTTTAAATGATACCCCTTACACCCCTCTACTAAACAGAACCTAAGAGTAACAAATTCATGGCAAGTATCAGTCATCGGGTTGAGAAGTGTCATCTGCAAGTGTGCAAAAAATACCCTTTTCGACGTAAAACTGGAACTAGGCTTTGGCTTTGCAAAGACAAGATTGCCAAGAATAATGGGCAATTAAGCAATTTAATGATGAAAGAGATTCTGGGGGAGGAAACAAATACTATCTACGATCTATGGATATGTCTATATAAGCGAAAATTCTAATTTAGTTGAAGCTAGTTTCTCTAACTACTAAGCATTGCTCCCTGCACCAAATAGGAAAACAAATATTTTGAGAACAGTCCTCTAAAGCTTATCACTCTTCCGATTCGAGAGCCTTTTTAATTTGAAGTGCTGCTCTTACAACATTTCCTCGTGTGATAATCCCAACCTTTAGATCATCAACAACGACGCCTTAGAAACCAGAAAAACTCAAAGATATGAAAGTAAAGAAATAAATAAAAATAACAGAGGAAGAATCACTTACCAGCTTACCCTCGGCATCTACAACAGGAAGTCGTCGAAATTTGGTTTCTAGCAATAACCTGGGGATGGACATTTCAAAAATATAAGCACTTCCTGTGGCAGTTCAGACAAATAAAAGAAAGAGCAGGTGGTGACAGAAGGGTAAGACGGGGATGGGACTTCAAATTAAGAGGAGAATAAGAAAGATAGCAGAACCTAGCAGCATCCTCGAGATTGGTGGTCTCCCTAACAACCATAGGAGCAGGGGTCATCACATCACTTATCAACTTACCGTTAGTCTTGCTCAGTAGTTTCTGAACCTCATTGAAAGTCTGCACGCCATTGAAATATTAATGAAAAACCAACTTCTTATAAATTAGACTAAGTCTGAACAAGCGAGTATTTTGAAACAAAATACTACAAGCAAAGCAATGCCAACGCATCCAGTGGGTTTTCAAGTTTGTTTCTTTTCATTCCTATGTTCTCAGTGGGTTGATATTGTTCCAGACAAATTTCATAGAAAGTAGAAAGTTAGCAAGTTGTGCTCTTCAACCACATTTGGGTAGATTATCAGAAGGAACGGTTAGATTGCTTCCTGCTGTCTTTCAAAATTATTTGAGTGATCAATGGAACATGTATTCTGAAGTTACAACATGAGGGGGAAAAGAAACTTCAATACAAATGCACCAGAATTATGCAGATTCCAAGAAAAAAAAAAAGTAAAAAACTTCAACAGATGTCTAAACATCTAAATTATAGAGGAAAGAGAGAGGGAGCAAAGAAACAACAATAAAATGAGCTGATAATCAACCAAAAGTGCTGACAAAAAATAATCATTTTGGTCCTCGAAACTTGCGGCCATACAGGCAAATTCCAATTCCTCATGTTTTACAGAGCAGGGTAGTGAAAGGTAGTACACTTAACAAAGTCTATACTCAAGAATTAATAAAATAGAACTAAAGACGAATCAACCAAAGAGGGAGATATATTTTTACGTACTTTCCACGTACTGTCAACTTCCGGAAACATGTTGTTATCCTTTCGTCCATTGCCTGAAATGATCATTACATAAAAATTTCAACATTTGGCTCCCATCTAACTTGAAAAGTAGACATCTCAGATACCAAAAGAAATTATATACTTGTCACTCTGAATATCCTCTATATTTCTAGAATAAGATGAAAAGTGATATCTTAAACAAAAGAGGAAGGAGCAGCCAATGTATCTCTCACTTTATTTACCTGATATAGAGTCCAATGCTAACAAGTCATAATCTGAAACAAGACCAACCTGCAAAGTGTCAAAGATTATTTAAAAATCATTTCCATGGCAACTAATACTGAAATACTGTGCCGAACCAATCAGATGCAGGTTCAGCCGTGCAAATGTACAACGACAGGAATCTTTAAGTATACATGAGTATCAATGCATTCTAAGTTTATATGTATCATATCCAATATTTGTTGGAAAGATTTATTGCGTGTAAATTATGTAGTTAAACTGATTCTAGTTTATCTTTTAACATAGTAGAGAACTTTATTTTCCAAGCAACAGTACCCCCAAAGGAATTTAAGTTTCTTTAACATTTGAAAAGGCTGAAAATATTGATAATTTTACTACAAAAACAGGAACAGTACTTAAAAATGAAAAGACATGAAAATATATATACTAAATAACAATTTACATCTGAAATATTCATTCATCAGGAACCATCACATCAGCAAATTTAAAGTGAACTATGAAAATAGATAAGGAAGCCTCACTAATTTCCAGTTATCATCTATCACAGGAAAGCCAGCGATCCTCTTTTCGACAAGAATTTCTAGAGCTGTTGCAAAATGGTTAACACGTTAGAAACTCAAACTATCAACACGTTCCTGCCCTAAAACAAATGCTATGAACTGAGATATGAAGTTAATCACAACAAGTACCTTCGTCTACAGACGTTGTGGGCTTTACCACATGCAAATCCTCTTTCGTTGTCATAAATTCACCAACAGTATAAACCCCACTTCTTGGCTGCATATAGTCTCAAAAAAGTACCACATGTGAAAATTTGGTTGATACATTGAACACACTTTTCATTAAGTCAGTCAGTAAAGATAGTTAAGTCAACTGGCTGATTACATCATGTAAACGAAGAAAAAATTATTTTGGTTTGGTCTTGATTTTCCACCCCATAAACGGAATGGCTTTTCTCTATTTGAAACTGCCAGAGGAATTTTTTTTTCCGAAATTGCCCTTGGTAACACACTTCACGCTGAAGCATCAAACTAGAAGATAAATGGCCCATGAAAATTCTTTTAAGTATAGCTTTCAAAGTTGCTTTCTTCTAATAGTTTTCTATACTTTTCCAACCAAATTGATCATCCCTGGAAGTAGCGGAAGGAGCTAGTCGGTGCAAAGTGCAAACTTTCAACCATTTTCATTCCATTGTGGCCTCCTCGGGGTCAAACAGTGAGTTACACAGTTTCAAGCGTATGAAAGCGTAATATTCGTAAATCAACTATAATCAAACGTCATTTAATTCATACGCATACCCAAAAAGCAAACACTAGGCTAAATACCAATATGACGCTTTCACCTCTTAAGAACTAAGGAGATAAAGGAGCCAGCAAGAATTTAACCTAATTTAATGCACAAAATGAATAATAGCACATACTGGTAGAGAATTAACCCTGAAGGCGGTGCTGGCAGCCACCGGGGATCCACGACGCCTTAGGATTCGAGCAGAGCGGCGGGAACAGGGAAATTTAGCGGAGGAGGTAGCAGCCTGAGTGCTCCAGGCAGGTAAAGATAAAAGGAAGAAGCAAGGTTTCCTGTGAGTGGCGATTGAGGCAAGACCAGGAAGTGGCAAGGTCTCTGCATGAAGAACCGAGTCCATTTTAAGCTTTATCGCTCGCAATTTGCAAAGTGTGGACTCGTCGGAAGTCGGAGAAACCAAAACTGAGGTGCAAGAGGGGTTTGGGGTTCTGCTTCTGAGCTGCAAAGTGCAGATATAGCTGGCGTTGCCGATCCCACTGGCCCTGACATGATATGATAGAGACCGCGATTTCCTTGTTTTTACTGTCAACTAACACAAATATCAAAATTCCCGCGAGTAATAATGATTCTTTCACCGGAAACTTGTGAACGTGATAGACTACAACCGTTAATAGTTAACATTATGCAGCCCAGCTGTAATATCAAGCTTCGGCCGGCATGCAAGTATGGCCATCGAACTCGGGGAAAAGGCCCAAGCAAAACTACTAGCCCATAAGACATGATGGCCCAATTTGAAGTTCAGTACTAAATGGGCCTTCAACTATTGCCTTTTGGGCCGAGATGGTGCGAAGATGGGCATTACATATTTATGAATAATAACTTACCCAGGCGTTTAACACAAACATGCACTTTGATCAACTAGAAATGAAATCACATAATGGGTGCAAAGTAAATGCGATTTATGGAGTAGTTTGAACTTTGATCAGCCTCTGTCTTTATTGACGAGCTAACACGTAACTACCAGAGGATCTGAATTGCTGTTTATTGGATCGGACTTATTATATAATGGGGCAGGCAGGGGTATCCATCTCCAGCTGTCATGTCAGCATGTACGAGAAGTAAGTGAAGCTGCAAATGAAGAATAAGTGTAGTCTGTCTCTTGTGTTTCCACTACTTTCCTTAACCCAGCGTTTCATGTATAGGTTCCCTATGCGTCTTACAAAAATGGGACCTCAGGTCTCTTCAATCTTTACTGGTGGACTAATCCATCTAGCTAGCCACTTTTCATGCATGGTCATAATAGCTTTTGGAATAAATAGTTGGGGCCTGGGGAATTATTCTACCAGCTATGATAACTACGTACAGAACAGATCCAGCGACTTTGCTATTCACCTATTGAGATCTAAAGATTTTCTCGAAAATGCTTTCATGTGTAACCTGTGCTTGCATATTGCAAAAATAAAAAATGAAAATTCTTTCCTTATGTAGAAACTAATTAGGATATGAATTATGTGAGGAGCAATTTTCTTTTGTTTTCCGCCCCATCCTCCTCTGTTTCTGGATCTCTGTTCATTACCATTACCAGCAAGTAGCAACCGCTAGTTCATTGGTCACCACTTGCAACTAGCATAATCCTTGTAACTAGTGGCTCCTGCAAGTTGTGCTACAATTTCTGGTAGCACTCCCTCTAATAGACAATATTCCTGTCTGTCTTCATTCGCAGGACAACCTAAAAGTCCTGCCAGCTTCATGGTAAGTGCCGACCTGCTACAAGGTTGTTGCACAAGTTGCAAATTGAATAAACTGTTTGTCACTTTATCCTTGTTTTTGATCTTGTATGTGTTTGTCTTGTACGTGAAAATGCTTCTCACGGGTACCTATAATATATAAATGACTTCTTCACTACCGAAGCCATAAAAAATTTTAGAGATTTGGCATTTGGATTTCAATGGATTGTATGGTTATAGATTAGTGGTTATTTTAATAGGTTGAGTGTGGCAGTGCTTTTGACTAGAAAAAAGCAAAAGGAAAATACAGTATGAGTTTATCATTGCCATTAAAGAGGAAGTTTCCTTGAGAAGGTCGTTGAATAAGCACTTAATTAACAGCAAGCTCTTTCCATTGGGATGAAGCTCTACATTCTAGTTTCAAGCCCTTCTTCCCTACATTAACACTTATTTAGTAAATGATCAAGTTGTGAGTACATAATAACATTTAGTAGATTAATCATGGAGACAGAATTAAAATTTAAGTAAGGATCAAAATTAAAATTCTATATTAACTATATAATACTAAAATAATTAAAAACTTCAGATCATGACATTTCCTTTTTTCTTCTTCAGTAACTAGTTATTTGATTTATATCAAATACGGAATAAAATAAAGTTTATTAAACTATATCCTATGGTATTTTTATTCAGCTGTACTTGTCTTAGCCACGGAACGAGCTGCCTAGTTTGCAGATCGGCTTAGCCGTTGGCTGGCTCATTTGGAACTCGTTCCATGCCAACCCGAGATTGAACGTGTTAGAGGGTTGGGCCGAGCCATTTTGACATCTCTGCGACTGAGCCCCACCCCTCGGATAAGCGTTGAATCCGTAGGTACGAGTGACGCAGTCCCATGAATATTTTTCAGGTTAAGACAAAGTCTGTAATTAATGTCACTGTTAACGTGGCATTATATCTAGAAAGGACAATGGACTCACAATCGCCAATATTATTTGGTAGCAAATTTCATTTCCTCGTATTAAACAAGCCCAATCATGACTTGCCAGAATGCCCAGGAAAAAAAAATAAATAAATACAAGAGAAAGAAAGAAAATAAAATCCAATGATTAAAGCAATTTTGGCATCTTGGATTTTGATCGATAAGGCCGTATGCATGAATGGCCATGTGAGAAGAGTTGATTAGCTCCAGAATTGTGCTGCCTTTTAGACCACACAGCTTTTGGGCTTTACGCATGGTCCCCCTCTCTCCCGTATTCTCGCTCTCTCACTTCCACAAAAATTGACAAAACAAGAATTTGGTTGTTACAATGAAACACACATGAAACAAGAAACCTCTAGATTACAATTCTGGCTTCTTGCCTTTATTGGGAGACCTTGTTGCCGCCCCTCCTCTTTATGTGAGCTTTGTGCACCAGAAAATCGACGCCGTTCGATTAGTTTATTTTTCTTTTAATTTTTATTTACTTCGATTTCATTCAAGTCCAAGTGGGCATATATTTTTTGAAACAAGTTGCTGGCCTGTAATATTCGATATGCTTGGCCGTTGGGTTCGAGGTTTCGGCCCAATGGTTGCAGAATTTGGGACCACTGTTGGGCTACTTCTAACGAGAAACATTGCTATTAATGATAAATACTTCATCAACTAGGCTTACTTTTCCTAACCAAGAAGTATGTGTTTCTTTTTCTTTTTTTTTTCCCATTCATGGGTGTGCATTATTTAACCTAAGAAACTACCACACGATGAGAAAGAGGTTTAGACTCCACATCTCGCATGGTATTCAAATCCCTAAGCTTGATGCTATTTATTCTAATTTTGTACTATAACGTTGTCATTTTTCTTCCAATAATTAAGGTTGTATTATTGAACAGGGGAGAGAGAGTTTTGTTGCATTTGAATTTTGAGGTTCAAATCCACATTGTCAAGCCTCTCAATCTCTAACACCTCAGCTTTGGTCATGAAAATACACCAAAGCTCGCACTATATGTTTATATATATATATATTAAACTTATCATTTTAAAAATGATAAATTGCACCAATATTATTTAAATCTGAATTTATATGCAGTCTACGTTGTTCACTTATAAACCAAGTAATCAACCTTCTAGGATTTCAAACTCAATGTAAAAAATCCCCATCGTCAATATTTGACCATATTTATGCTACTCTACCCAAATAGGTGGGTTTTGGCGAGACTGACTATTATCTTTGCAAAAATTTTACAAACTTCCTATTCTCACATTTTAAGAGTTGTGTATTCTATTTTTATAACAATTTCTAAATTTTTTTGCAAAGAAAAAATTTAGTTTTGGTTCCCACGAGTTATTTCTCACGAAATATTTTGTTCCATGTTGATTTAGTTAATCAATCATATCTGACTGCATATTAGTACAATACATAAACCATTTATTTATTTTATAAACGACCATATGCTTGGCTGATTGGTGAGGTAATTTGCCAACGTACCAAAAACAGAAATTTATCATGTGATTTCTTAAAATAGCCAACAAGACACAATGTGATTTCCACGTTTGATGAGGCAATGATACAATTAAAAAGGAAAGGATGGGGGCATCCGCGTCGTATCTTCTGGACTCCAAGGTCTATAACCACGGCTCCACCCCCACCTGTCTGTGCTGGTGTCCACACGTTCATCTGATCCTCTCTAGCTTCTCCAATCACAATCTTACATTAATAAGATTTTCACATGATACACGTTGCTATTTCATTATCAATTTCGCGAAAATCTTATCCACGTGGGCCCCGTATTAGTCAACAACCTGGATTTGATCACAGTACCTCTGAGATACCATCGACACCGTCCGATGTTTCTTAGCTGTTCTTGCTAATTAAATTGATAAGCATGTACAGCCAGCCGAGTCATCGGCAACCAGGCGGGGGGATTTTCGGGCTCAGTGTGACAAAAACAAAATAAAAGATATCGAAATTTTTTGAGTCGTTTAATATTACATTTGACTTATGCTAACTTAATTGATTATGGAAATGATAAGATTTCTTTTTGCTAAAATGTTACTGATAAGATTGTAAAGTGGATTGGGATCTTTGACAATATGCAAGTGATACTTCATTTTGTTAAACATTTCATATTGTTTTTATATTCACGTCGAAATTGAAAAGAGTACGGACACCTCAAAGTTTAATAATATGTTATTTATAACGTATAATTAAAAATATTGAATGCAAAAAATAGAGAACCACATATTAAATTTAGACAGTCCATTCCTATATTCTTGATTTTTCTTTTCTTAAGCCAATATTTCGATGACGTGTAATTGAGAAAATCTAGATAAAAATGCATATAAATTTGTTATTTTATTCATAAAATCTTATATGTGGGGCAAATTGGGTGGTCAGAAACAGTAATTGACACGATCCATATTCTCTCTCTCATCGTATTAGAGGGGATCTTGGAAAGATTTTTAATGACAGCTTGTCATCATATTCCTCTGCTTTGGCCTTTTGGGTCATTATATGATCTCTCTCTTCGTCCTCCTCTTAAAAATAAAAATAAAGTAGATATTACATTTTTTTTTTTTTTCTATATACGCAAGAACGCCTGAAATAAATGAATAAAAATATATGGAATTATCATATCGTAGGATTCTCTGATAAGTTTCTTGGCTTTCTAAAATTGTCAAATTTATATAACGTAGAGGAAAATGCTTGTTCCCATATATGGGAAGTACACATGAATTGAAGGGATAGCACATGATATCCTTAATATTCGAATTCTCTAATGTCAATGTTTTGTTACCATTTGAATATGTTCCTTTTGCCCTTGTTGCGCAGAACAAGATACTTACTTTACGGATAAATGCTGCCTCTTATTGTGCCCTTCTTATTTCTCATGTGATATTCCCATATTTTATTGGAATAAACTTTTTACCATATTTCATTTCATGTATAATGAATGTTAAAGATCGAAGGCGCAAACAAACAAGAACTTTGATTCCTTCTTCCACCAAAAAAAACTGACATAGCTATCCTTTCTAATTTGGGGAAGAGATGAAATCTAGATCCTGTCCTGTACAATTGGGGCTATAAGATATATCGTTGACATATATAACGAACAAGTCTGAAAAATCAAGTTTCAATAGTAGTTTATGTCCAAAAAGTAAAAATGTAGTTAGAGTTTCGTTGATGATCCAATCTGGCTGCATTCAATGGAGTAAAAAAATTTATTAATTACGAGTATCCAAGTCAATATGTTTAGAGAGATTTGTTTGGATCCAGCAAGTGATTATTTATACTTTGTAACTGTTTTGTCCACCGAAGACATCTAGTTCTCTAGTTGTGTGGAAAAATAAACAAAACAGGATGTCATGAATCATGCTTTTCCACTAATATTCATTTAAGAAACACAAATGTTAAGGAGGCCCTGCCCCCCTTTCTCTAGCTGATAGAACCAGATACATGAAATAAGCCAACCTATATCTCCATTTTTGTTAATTTAGAGTTGTGATTTGTAGACATCTTCATAGTTGTATCATCTAAGTGCCAAAATAGTCAAACAAATGTTAGGTGAATTTTCTTGTCCGTCTCTCTCTCTCTTTGAAGAGTGACAGATGTTAGGTTGGCTACCTAGCAAAGGGGTTAAGAATAATAAAGTTGGTGGGCCTACATGTGTTACACACAAAACACAACATAGTTAGAGAGAGAGAGAGAGAGAAGGGGTGAGGTGGGCCTGGGCTTGAATAATTGAATGAAAAGAGGGAGAAATAATGAATGGGAAGAGAGAGAAAAATAAAGTAGGCCCACTTCGTTGGTACTGTTTCCACTTGAGGAAATCAACCTCATCAACCATAGCCTCGTCCCGCTTCCATTATTGGAAGGTTTTTGAATTTGCTCACCACTCATTAGTCTCGTGAAAGAGAGAGAGTAAGGGTGGGATTAGATGCGTTTGACGTCGAGGATTAGATTTGATTAGATTAGATGAATGGCATGTTTCGAGATTTCTGAGGATGGGCTTGTTGGGAATTTTGTTTGGGGTTGCGCTGTGACGTGGCCTTCTTTTTCCACCCTCCGAGTGTGGGCCTACCTCTACAGACAAACACAATGTCCGTTTCTCTCTCACGCTCACCTCCACTATTTTTTATTAGAAATAAATAAAAATAGATCCGTATTTTCGATATTACTCAATTGCTGATTGGAAATATTTTAATTCCTAGTGTTTTATTTTCTATTTGTTGATGATGTCAACCGTGATGAAATCTCTCTTGTAATCTACGAATCTATCTATCAATCTATCCCATGGTTTTTGAGTTGGCTTCTGCATTCTCAGACACAACTTTAGACCCACGCTCAGACACCCCACAGTAAAACGCACTTTCATTTTTGGCCTTCATTGCCTTATTGGTCTCTTTTTCCAGTCCCCCCTCACTGCTGTATATTAAAAAAAAAATTGCCATGCGAAACAAAAAAAACCCAATCTCTTGACGTCTTTCGTTTTCCGTAAAAAAGTAAGAATTCTGTCATAGATTTGATCAAACACCATTAAACTGTTAGATAAATTTGATTCCACACAATCATTTTGACTTTGAAAAACTTGTATCTTTTTTGTCTTCCAAAGTTTATGATGACAAAAATTTAGAAGAAAGATACGTACTGCATACTTTTAACTGACACTAAATAACATTACACGGTTGAAAATTATTAATCATAAATATATATGAAACAAACGTTATATGCTTATATGCAATAAACATTACTTTAGCATGAATAATATGATTTAAAATCAATATCTCATTTATACAAAAACTTAAATATTTTTAATAAAAATTATATTATTAAAAAAGTGTAAAAAATGGTCATTTTTTCCATCTGTAGAACGGTGTCACAGTTACAGGGCGGTAATGTATTACTGAGGTCAAAATATAAAGATCAACTAACCGCGCTCCTTGACGGGAGAGTAAGTGTGGAAGGTCATAAATACGAGGTACAGCGTGGGAAAGCCATTGGTCGCTTGGGGAACGAAAGAGGCAAAGGTGGCCCTCTTCCCGTACTCTTGGATTGGATTTTTCTGGAAAGAGTTTCCTTTTACTAATATTATTCTCATTTCCTTTTCTGATACCAGACCTTCTTTCCCCTCCCCTCCCTCTACCTAGCTCAATGCCGTGGTGTCATAATAATTTAGATTCCATCTTCTTTCCCAAAATACCCCCCCCTCTATCTCCCAATATTGCTTACCTCATTTTGACCTTCCCTGGCTGACCACAGGGTAAATTTAGTCACAATCCAAAAAAGATAAAAATGCTTGGAGACGTGGATGGAGGTGACTTGTGAGTTATGGATGCGAATGATTACCGATTAGAAGCTAACAAAAGGTAATTTTGAGTAATTATCTATCTTTTGGAGTCCTTGCGCTGTCTATTTCCATTAGTGGTAATATAGAGTGAGAAAACAACAGAGAGAGTGACACAGCCGAGATGCTTTTCGATTTGGTTAACGTGGGAAAGTTGTTTAAGAAAAAGATGGTTCCTTCTTTCCTTATTTCCCCACTTTGTAAAGAAAAATAGAGAATTAAGAAATCTTTTTAAGAAAGAAAGATTAATTGGCAAGATGATTGATTCAAAGTTTAGTTACTGGAGAAAGCAAAAATAAGTACAAACTTAATTTAAATTTTTATTAAGTGAATGAGAAAACAAAAAGGACAATCTAGTGGGAGAGAGAGAGAGAGAGAAGAGAAGGGTGAATTATGAGACATTGAAAAGTAAAAAGAGGCAAGTGGCAAGAGAGAGAAGAGGGGAGCATGGTGTTAAGGAGAAGGTGAGATGCTTTCGGCTAAGCTTGCTCAAACTGGCCTCGTCTATGCTGTATTGGGCAGTTAAGGGATACAAAGACCTTTGAACATCTCCTTCTTCACTACCTTTTTGCAACACCTACCTCTTTCTCTCTCTTACTCGTCGTAGGTTTTAATTTTTCTTCTCTGAATTCAGAATTCTCAAGCTGGACGGCTTCTCTTTTTCGTATCCATTATTTTATTCGCAAGCAAGAGAGAGAATACAAGAGAAGCAGGCGGAAGGGGAACAGAACAGGACAGAGCCAAAGACATACAAAGTTTTAATTTTCATTTGCAGAGGCAAAGCTAAACCGAAACAAAAGAAGAAAAAGAGAATTAAGGCTAAAATCTTTTGCTGTTTTTTTTATGTGAGAGTGGGTATCGGAAATCTGGGCTTCTTGTCATTTTATCCGTTAATGCCTGTGTAACAAGAAGGCCTAGCAAGCTAGCTCGCTATAGTTAGCTGGTACTAGTAGCTGTAAAGGAAAAAAATCTTAAGCTGTCTTGGGAAACAAAAAAGAATGTGGGATCTCAATGACTCGCCCGATCAGAGAAAAGACGAGGAATCCGAAGGCTGTTCATCGTTGAAGACCTCCATCGATGGAGATGATGATAAAGGTAAGCAGGTTGGATCTGTTTCCAATTCGAGCTCTTCAGCAGTTGTAGTCGAGGACGGATCGGACGAAGAAGAAGCTGAGAGGGGCGGAAGCAGAACATTCAAGAAAAGACGCAGTAAGATATTCGGGTTTTCCGTGACCCACGACGAGTCCATGGACACCGACCCGCCCGTCACCCGACAGTTTTTTCCGGTGGAGGGGCCTGACGTGGCAGTGACTTCGGGCGTTGCTTGTGGCAGCTCCGCCTTTCCTCGAGCTCACTGGGTTGGTGTCAAATTCTGCCAATCAGAAGCACTTGCTGCCGGAAAATCTGCGGAGGTTTCGCAGCCCATGAAGAAGAGCCGGCGTGGGCCCAGGTCAAGGAGCTCCCAGTACCGAGGTGTTACCTTTTACAGAAGAACCGGTCGATGGGAGTCTCACATATGGTTAGTACTAAGTGCCAGTGTTCTTATTCAATTTCCATAAAATGTGAACCATGAATCTATTTTGTTGGTCGAATTTGGTTCATTTGATTGCACCTAAGCTATCCAATTCAATCATAAATTGATTCTTTTTGTGTTTGCTATTGCAGGGATTGTGGAAAACAAGTCTATCTGGGTAAGTCTATAACCATATTATGATTAGAGTGATTCCATTCTAGTTATTTGTTTATTGCTTTTAGTGGCTAAAAAAATTATTATTTTTATTTAATTGGATTGGAAATGTGTATGTTGGCAAATTTCTGACGAGATGGTTCTGTCTGGGTAAAAATTGTGTAGGTGGATTTGACACAGCACATGCAGCTGCTCGGTGAGCACTTGCTCCTCTCTTGTTTACCAATCTTGTAATATTACTTTTCTTTTCTACATCTTGAAGCGAATGACATTACTATAAAATACTTTCTGGGAAATACAAACAAGGTTCGATGAAATTAACATAGTTATTTGAAATCCGTGTGCGCAGTGCTTATGATAGAGCGGCCATCAAGTTCCGGGGAGTAGAGGCAGACATAAACTTTAACATAGAAGACTATGAAGAAGACTTGAAGCAGGTGAGACATGAGAGAGAGAGAGAGAGATTCGTGCGTGAACTCGTTATCTTATTCTTATCTTGAATAGGGAATTAGTGATACTGTATCAGTTATCTCTTTCGGCCAATCATGTTTCATATTTGATAAATAAAAAATGATTTCCTGCTTTGGTCGAATGTAATAGATGAGTAATCTAACCAAGGAAGAGTTCGTGCACGTACTTCGCCGACAAAGCACCGGATTTCCGAGAGGAAGCTCCAAATATAGAGGTGTAACTTTGCACAAGTGTGGAAGATGGGAAGCTCGAATGGGCCAATTTTTAGGCAAAAAGTACGATTTTTATTTTTTTAAGGTTTCTTCTCTTTTTCCTTGGTGGGTGTTTGCCTTTTTTTTTTTTTTTTTCTGACCTAACACCCTTCAATACTACTAACAATTAAGCTTCATTTGATTCCTCTTGCAGGTACGTTTATCTGGGTTTGTTTGACACTGAGATTGAGGCTGCAAGGTCGGTATTTGCTTGCGTTATCTGTTTTTTTTTAATCTGCCAATTTCTTGATTGTCCATCTTCCGATGAGTTCCCAGGAATAATTGCATGTTAGGGTTTTGAATTTTCTGGTACTTTTTTATAGGGCTTATGATAAGGCAGCAATAAAATGCAATGGCAAAGATGCTGTCACCAATTTTGATCCCAGCAGCTATGAGAATGAGCTTAATTCTGGTATGTAACAAGTGGAACTATAACATGTATGCTAATTTGATCTGAAAACCAGCATTGGAATCATGCGGTTAATATGCTTGGAATGTATTGGGCAGAATCATCAGGTAATGCTGCAGAACACAACCTGGACTTAAGTTTGGGGAATTCAAGTTCGAAGCACAGCAATCATCTAGCATTAGGGAATGATAATAATACCCCTAATGCTGTCATGGATCAACATAATGGGGGTTTCAGGCCTAAGGTTCATGTAATTAAATTAAAAATTCTGTAATTCTGACCTAGTTTATTCTTAGTATAATTGAAATTTCTGCTATATATTAATTCTAGCTTTGTGCCAATTTGCTTGTTAATTATATTTTAGATGAAGCTGCTACAAGAACCATGTAGTGCTAGAAGCAACGTGGAAGCTCATGGAAGAGATGGGTATGGAGAGAATGAAGCCTTGAGGCTGCTGAGTCAAACTCACATTCAATCTGCAGCTTCTAGTGAAATGCAAAGATATGGTCCCTATAGAGCCACTGGGGAGCCCCAAATGCTTCACAATTTTGCACCACAGCTTCACTCACCAAATCTTCATGTGGGTTCCTCATCAAAATAGTAAATTTTCCTTTATAAGTAATAATTGAACAAGAGTTAGGTTTTTTACACAGTGGTTTTTTCCAAATTCAGTTTCCTAGCAGCAGCAATGGAGGTCGTGTGGGGAGTGATCTTTCACTGTCAATGAACGATCATCAACAGCAACAACAGTGGCAATCTGGGCCTCCTCCTCATTTTTTAGCAACTGCTGCAGCATCATCAGGATTCCCACCGCAGATAATAAGACCTTCCCAAGTTTGGCTGCAGAAAAATGGGTTCCACACTCTCATGAGACCCTCATAAGTCCTTAACCCATGGGAATTTTCTGCCTCGCCATTATTAGTATTCAATAATAATCAATCTCCTTTGCTAATATTATTACTATTATATTATTGTCTCCCTCTCTCTATCCATTTTCTTTAGGAAGCCGATACAAAAGTAAGATTTTACTATTGAGGTGAAAGATGGGAAAGAAGAAAAGAATCCAAATTGGGAAACTTTGGTCTTGGTCAACTAACAAATGGACGAAATCTTTAACTAGATACTCTGCTATCTGACTACAATTTCTGATCCTTTACAAATCTTTAGTTTGCATTTCTGTGTTATGGTATTTACGACGGCACCTATTATTTTCTACATTTGGGATCTATTACCTTAACATATTACCGTGCATTCTCTTCCATATTTCAGTTTGTTTTGCTCCTTAAAATTCTTGTAAGGAAAGATGCTAGCTTTGGTTTCTTAGTGGGGTAATGGTGGTGATTTGTTTGGTTTTGGACAAAGTAATGGGAATGACAATATATAGTCTAAGCTTTCAAGCAAAAAAATAGTAAAAACAAGCGAGAAGAAAAGGAGAGGCAGGCGGAGAAGATACGGAGATACCACAAAGTTGGTATTTTTCTGGTGTCTCGGAAATATCACTGGATGGTGATGAATAGTCGCCATCAGCGGTGTCCTTCGAATCAGTTCTCTCCCCAAAAGCAGTCAGACAAAGCTATTATGACGAGAGGGACCCATCATTGTTAGCCTAAAGCTTCACAAGGACACTGGTACAGAGAGAGAGAGGGAGAAAAGGAAGAGACCAAAAGGGTATAAATGGTCAAGTACTCACTTGGGGTTTAACACTTTAACCTTGTCAGATTTACGAGGAAAGTAGATATATATATTTAATTTAAAAGGTCTGGTTTTGGTGGTTGAATATTTTATGGGATTTGGCCCTGGACAACCTGAGAGTACTTGGTTAATGGTCGGGTTCAATGATCCTAAACTTGTGAGTACGCAAGGGAACAACATCTGACCCGCTAATGAATTAGAATCGTTATTTTAATGAACTTGGTTACCTCGTTGCTTGCTTATTAATTATATAAAAATAATCATTCAACCCATTTGGATGTTAATGTTAGGTATATAACAGAATAAATAATTAATAATTAAAAAATGAGTGCTTTGCTTCCATCATCACTGCCGTCATCATAGATATTTTGAGGATAGCACGTTAAACCTTAGCCTTGCTCATTTCATGAAAATTTCATACTTTAAACACAATTTAGTGTACGCAAAGACACCACTCTTCTTTGGCGTTTCACTTTTTAATTTTTAATAAATTACGCCATATATAGAATTGAATTGCAAATTGAAGTTATTTATGATGTTAAGGGTAGACTAGTACTCTGTTCGCAAAAAAAGAAGAAAAAGCAAAAGTGAAAAATTTTAACGAGTCTTCTATTCTAAGATGGAACTTTAGCAGCTTGCTAGATCTAGAGACAAAAGAAGATGGCCTTGAGTGAATTCGTAAGCATGTGCTGCTCAAGTCATGAGACAAAGGATAACAGGAAAGTGGTCCAGAGGGGTAATGCCACGGGCCTTGTTTTTTACGTAAAAGAAAGAAGAAAACAGAGAAAGGAAAAGTAATTAATAGGCAATTGTAGAATCAAACAACTGACTTTGTTATTCATGACTCACGAGGTTAAAACCCTTCCTTCTTAGATCCTTTCTCTTTGCATCGGATCTACGAGACACTGCAACACCCAGAGAGATTCATTTCTCTCTCTCTCTATCTTTTTATCATTGTACTTTCTTTTTCTTTAATTTTTTTTTTTCATTTTCTTACTATGTATATAATTTTACCTTAGCAAGTTTAAGATAAAAGATAAAAGGGGGAAGATAATGAGGGGAAAAACCTTGTAACATGGTAACATATGCTATGGAAAGAATAAGACACGCTCTGTGTAAACAAAGTAAGAGGATGGGAATCAAAACAAGCAAAAGGATTGGGTCGAGACAACCTTTTTTCCCCCTTAAGATGAGGTTTCCAAATATAGGATTTCTTGGACGGTTGGAAATTGATTGGGGTCCACAACTACTATCGTAGTATTATTTTTTTCTTCAAAAATAAAAATATGGAAAGTTGCTTTCTTTTTCCCACTTCCTTTTTATTATAATTGACGAGTGGTCTGTGTTTGAGTTTGTGTTTGATGCTATAATATATAATAATCCTATAAATATAAGGAAGGATGGATGATAGTGACTGTGACTGGGACTTGGGTGTGGAGGCATTGGTCCTATCATTCACATAGTGCCCTCAATTGTTAGATCGCTTTCATCATTCACACACAGGCAAAGTACTCCTTGGTTTCCCTTCCTGGGACTCTCTCTCTATCCCCACATTAATACACCGACCACGTTATGTGTTTCCCTTCTCTTACCAGATTTCTTTCTATGAAACCTTGTATACACTTTCCCTTTCTAGTATGCTTTTGGGTTTGTTATAGTATTCATCTGCATCTATGTGCATTTTTCTCCCTAACCTTTTATCAAACACTTATTAATCCATCGCTATAGACCCCCATAACCCATGTGCAGTTTGAGGAGCCTCTCAGACACTGTCTTCTGCTCTAATTTGGATTTATTGCAATCCATTTCCTATTGTCATTGCAGTTAAGCAAATATTAACCATTTTAACTTTTATCCTATAATTAATATTGAGCCATGTTATAGGCTTATGAGTTATGACTGCTTAACTGAAGGGGCTATTGCAATTTCAATCGTAGCAAATCCATGTTCCTTCTACACCCCTCCTTTTTCCTCTATTTTATTTCTAGGATAGCTAGGTTAAACTATTAGATAGTAAGATTGTCAACTCCGAGCTTAACTCAAGTTTTTCCTCAAATAAAACATGTCAAAATCTAAGTTACAATCGAGTGGCTGAAAAAGTATCGATAGACAGGTTGAAATAAAATGGTGGAAGATAGAATTAAATTTTCACTTGTGCCATAGCCTAATTCTCTCTCTCAAAATAAAAGGAAGATAGGCTTGAGCGAAAGTCTTGAATGATATTTTGGCTATAATTAATGATGAATGTGATATTTTTTGGTATTTTCCTGCGTGAAGGAAGAGAAGAAAACGATCTTTTTTCCCTAAATTAATTAACGTGCATGTATTCCCACATTAGACGTAGGGACCAGACCAGCTTAACCCTAAATCAATTATCCTTCAAGTGTACGTCACAAAACGCAAACAAAGAAATCTAGGCATTAGATTGTATTAGTACTCTCTCTATCTTATAATATGTATTGTTTTAGAGTTTTTGTTTTGTTTTAAAAGACGTATTGTTTTAGAATTCTAAAACTTTATCAAATTTCTTATTTTTTTATATCTTTATTTAATAAGATAAAAAAAGTTAATAATGCAATTAATAAAGAGATTAAATAAGATAATTTAGTCAAATTAAAATAAATTTTAAATATATTAATAATTTATTAATATTCGTGTAAGACCCTTAAACAACATATATTATGGTGGGAGTACAAAACATTACACATTGGATCTGATATTTGCTAGTATATTACAAATTTTCAATGAGACAACAACCAATAACCAAGTGAATAGATTTCGCATCCCAATCAGAAAAGATTTCAATGAAGGAAAAAATAAAGAAAAGAAAAGGAAAGGAAAGAAAGGTACCCAGAAAAATCTATGATGAAGCTAATGCTGAAACTATTGCCCATTAGGCATCTAAGCATCTCGTCCATAGATTTGTTAGTTCAATAAATGAGATCCATTTTTTCAAGTGTTATTAGGAAAGTTCATTTATTCCTTTCGTCTTAAGTTTAGGGAATGGACCACCATATGTGGCGTCCTCTTCCCGTGAAGGAAACATCTAGAAATGGAAGGTTGGCTTCTGGTCCCCCCTTGGCCCTTGCCTTCTTATTTTGTCTTTGAAGATAGATATCATAAGCTTAAGCTGTAAATAGAGATGAACATTGTATAAGCAGGCGGTTAACGGTTTCTCACTAATAATAACTTTAAGTACGAATTGCTTGTTGGCAAGGTAACTAAAAAATTGGTAACAGCGTCATTCTGTGTAGTTATATGAATGCGAGGTTATAGAATTAATTATATAGAAGGAACGACGTTGTTTTTTAGCCTTTACTTTAACATTGCCCTCCAATCATCGAAGTCATGATCATTACACATTGCCTATATAGCTCAAAATTCATAACAACCGCATTACTAATGATCAACCAAAATCCAAAATCTCTGGCTACGTAATTGCTTAATAAAAACATAACTTGGCTGAAGTTCGTAACATATGAATAACCATACTCGTCATTACTTCAACCTAAAATTTGAATATACCAATAATATATATATATATATTGATTCATTAGGAAGCATGTTAGGTTTTAAGTCATTACAAATAAAAAATTGAGTTTAAACCTTTATATACTCTTGTATTATTAATGTTATTTTCTCAAATAACAAATAGTCTTGTACCTAGCTAAAAATTGCTGAATAGCTTGGTTGTAAACAATATACATATATATAAGTTGCATATAAATTTAAATATATAGAAATGATAAAAGTTGTATATAAGTTGATTGGAAAATGAGGCATAAAGTTGTATATATGTAACAAAAGATATGCGTTTGTTATTTTAAAAATTAAAATTTCGATGGGACATTTACCGATTAAACCAAAATCATTGGAAAGAGGTAACGTTATAAGGCCGTGAAGTGTCGGCAGCAAGATACTCTCATTTAGGATTTTAGATATTCCTATTCATGATAGAAATCTAATCAATTTTTATGAGAATTTGTCTCATCGATATAATTCGTCGACAAATTCTTCAATCGCAAGCTTTTCATATCCTAATTATGTCTTAAACAACATAATCGAAAGTTAATTTGTTGATGGCTTTAGGTCAAGGTCTTGTAGATCTAGACAAGCCACTCGTTTGCTTTAAGGTTGTATGAATATGGAAAAGCAACAAGGAATGGGTTATATGCAGCGTATACTCTCATAAAAAGGATTTAAGAAGGAAAAGAGGGTTTAGAGAATCAAAGTGTTATCTCTAATTGGTTAACCCCTAACATTAAACAATAATATTTTTTCCTTTTTTAAAACAAAAGGCCTTGGTCATTAATTTGTACTCACGTTGGTCTATAAATTACATGGTAGTATTATATTACACAATATTAAATACTATAATATTTTTGTTGACTTGTTAGAAAACAAATTATGTTTTAATTAAGAGATTTTAGATTAAAAATTTTGAAGTCAAAATTTAATGTTGCCACTGTTAATATGAATCAGTGTTTATTATTACTCATTTTAAATAGGATTGCTTTCACACCTTTTTTAAGTTTATATCTAAACAACATATATTTATATATATATACACACACATTGATTTAGAAAATTTTCAAAATTTTAGGTATTTCATATTTTTATGATGCTGTATCTCAAATATAGTCATATCCAAAATATTAAAATTTATCTTACATAACGTATGCCGACGAACTTTAGTATCAAAAGTCCCCTTATTATTACGTTAAAAGGGGGATAAAGATACAGAAATTCAACTTTCATTTTGCATTTAATGATATGCTAATTTTGTAACAAATTATCTGCTTGACGTCTAAAACTAGGTTATAATATAAATATGATTATTAACGAGGAGAATTCAATCAATTTATCTATATCTGACTACATGTGAAGGAAATTCCCTATTTAGTTCCCAATATAAGATAACTAAAGGAAAGTCTGTAAGACTTATGGATTAATAAGTAAGCTCTCAACGGAGGAAAGCTTAATCCCCTAATTAAGATGAAGACGACTGCATCTTTCTTGTTGGAATTACTTTCGTTCATGTATTGTAATTAATGGAAAAGTTTAAGATATCCACACTTTTTATTTTACTATTATTATTATGTGTCTATATTTATATATTCCAAATAAGGATTTTATATTTTGAATCCCATATATGAATTAAGGTATCGTTATTGTATATAATCTTAATTTTTTAGCAAGAATAATAATTTGAACCGCGTTCGCTAAGCTCCAAATTTCTGAACTCATTGTCACTTGGGAAGTCAATTCAATCTGTTGAGTCGTTTTTTAGTTTTCCTTTTATAATCGCTAAGGTTCATTTAGTCATATTACTACGTCACAATGATTTTATCATACATCTCATTCAACACGAGCTTGGAGTGATCACGCAAGTTCTTTCCCAAAGATGGAAACAAGGAAATTCAATGAATGCCCACTTGGAAGGAAAAAGAAAATTGTCTGCCAACGTTCAATGAGCTTCGTAATCAATTTTTGATGGTTGACACTTCTGAAACTAAGAATTCAGCTTGTGAAATATGATGGGAGGGACAGAGACCAGTGAACAGGGACAACGCTGTTTATAGTGGGTGCTTGTCGAAGTTGCTTAATTTCAAGAGGAAAATGATAATTTCCATTTGGGTCAATCAGAGAGGATTACGAGTTCCTAAATAGGGGAATGGACGACTTTTGCTCAGTTTTCTAACCGATTGTTTTCTCCAAAAAGGGGCGGTTGTCTCCTCACGTTCTAATGGTGGAGATCACCAAAGAGGTAGAGGGAGACTGGAACCTACTTTTCCCAAAATAAGAAAAATTTGGAATGGTTGAAATGACTCACAAGGTTCTTTCTTATTTGGGTTTGTTGTTGATTGTGATGGACTTTGGGGGTGCACTCTATTTTCTGCTTATAGTGGTGAGTTTGGTATTCAACGCAAGCTATGCACCTACCTCATGAGTGTCACTACCGTTTTCTTTCTGCTAAGCTAGCTAAGCATGATGCTTAAGCAAACCCGTGAGGTTCATTTTGTATGCCCTTTAGGACTTTACTTGTTCTTCTAGATGACTGAAAACTGGGATTGATTCTATGCCTCTTTGTTGCAAATTTGAAGAATAAATAAATAGAAGAGCGCAGGATTTTTAATTCTCCTTTAAATGTAGCACCCTATGGTTCCAACTGCTGTATGGGCCGCCAGCCCAAATTAAGCAGCAAGGAAGTGCTATTAATGCAAAAATTTAGCTTGTATCTGTCAAGCCAGGCCCAAAATTAAATCATCCTTCGCTAGTTTTCTGATTCATTTCAAGTAGTTTTTTTTTTTTTTCGCCATCATGGTTGAAATACAATTTAGGTGATAAATAAAGAAATCATAGATATTGCCCCAAAACTTGTATTATATTACACGAATTCCTCCTTGTTTTTTAAAACTTCAAATACATTCTTTTGAGCACAATTTCGAGGAGAGGTTCATGTTGTGTTAAAGCTAAATAAGAGTTCAATTTATTGATGTTTTGCAAGTATTTATAACATAATTTATTATATTAATTTTCTAATTTTATGATCAATCAGAATCTTCTTATAAGAGCGAACGGCGGCAAGAAACAGATTATTCAAATATCATGTAACTTCCATGGTGGTGGCGTATGATAGATTTCATGTATCAGTTTCTACATTGATCCAGTACAAGTTGGGGGCAATTCTTGGCAGTTCAAGCAAACATGTGAAATACCACAACCCCGTACCCTCCTTTCCTCACATTTCTTTTTTCATTCAACGCCAAATAAATAAATAAATAAAACCTCATATAAACCGTATTTAATATGCCGATCAGCAGAAGCACAAACTTACTGATTTTACTACTTCTGGGGAACCGATGTTACCTTCTGCTGGCAGAGACAACACGAGCTCAAAAATCACATTCATGAAAAAAAATAGAAAATTGATTAAGGCTACATCATACAAATATTAGCCTTGCGTTTGGAATCAGCGTCAAATGCAAAGCGCACCCATGTCAGGTGGCCCTCCATCATTTTCATACGGTGTAGCAAGAACTCCTTTCTTTCCTTGCTTCCTTTCTCTTTTACTCCTTTTAGAATCAGCTGCTTGGTTACTAATACAACAAAAACAGAAAGGACACACAAATAGCGCTACATGTTACACATACATGCTTAAGAATATCATCAACTTATGAGTCATTGAACATAAGATGCATACACTACGGATTTGGCAAAATTAAAGAAGAATGGAAGATATGATGCATACACTAGAACTTTAGCAGGGTGTTTCCCTGATGCTGATCCACAGCAAGCTTTGTATTTCTTTTTTGAGCCACATGGGCAGACCTTGTTCCGAGGAATGTTCTTCTGCAGTTGACACCAAAAAGAACAGGCAGGAAAATGAGAAAGGGAAAAGTTAAAAGAAGATCATAATATTGGAACGAGGTGCACGATCATCAAATTTAATTTGACCAGCACACAACACCCCCCCCCCCCCCCCCCCAAAAAAAAAAAAAAAAAAAGACACCGTCAAAAAGGAAAAAAGAAAGAAAACCGTGTCATTTGGCTGCAATCTGCTATTGTCATTGGTCTTCCTGGAGCTATCATTTGATTCATTATTGGTGGTCTCCTCTGCTGCGTCTTTATTGCGTAGCTCGTACTTCTCATGTTCATCACCACCTGGACATCCTCAGAATTTGAAATAACAGTTAGAATGGCCACAAGCATAGGCACCTTCACTACCTTCTATACGAATAGTGTATAGAGCCAAAATTTTTGTTTGTTTCTTTGTTTTGGTATATGGATTTTATTAGAGCAAACCTGACACTCCTAATTTGATCATTGGATCATCCATGAAAGGTGAAAGGACATGATTAAAAGATCAAGTTATTTGAGATTCACATGAATTACAATCTTGGCCATAAATGCAAGATGCGGTTGTCAAGAATATATATATATATATATATATTCTGATTGGAATAAGTTGTTGGTAAGCCCCCATCACATCCATCGCTTTGCAGAAAATGCATGAATCAGTCATTACCATAAGAAGTATCTTCCTGACAAGGAAGAGAATCAGACTTTGCAGAGCATTCTTCTACCCCTTTTTCTGCTATGAGAAACTCTATTGCAGCATCCACATCTCCATTCACTTGTACAAGAGTCTGGCATTAGGAAGGCATAATTTGGACATACATCAGAGGCTCCAGGCATTGTCACTTTCTGAATAGCAGTAGTAAGAGATTTCCTAGAAATCTAATTTTAGTTATGCAAGACAAGGAGCTATCACGCACGCGCACACACTCCTTATCACCTGTTCTACTTTTTCAGCATCTTCGCATCCACTTCCTGCCATAACCACCTTTATGGACCCTGGCTGAATAATTTCCCTACCAGCTCCTGGATGCGATTTGTTGGCCGTAACTTTTGCTTGTTGTGATGTCGCTGAAAGATCAGCATCAGCCTTTCACAAACTAGAAATAATCAGGTAGCAGCTACTAAGATGAAAATTTAATTTGAAAGATAACAAGAAGAACATAAATAAGAACCTTGATCACAATAGACCTTGCAGGCCCATCACAAGGATCATCTTTTAATCGCAAACTATTATAATGTTCCCCATCATGATAAGACCTGGAAAAGATTACATAAACACATGATTGATAAAAGTTCACATGCAAAGTAGAAACAATAATTTTAAATTATAATATAGAAAGCAGGAATAGTTCCTATTGAAGCTATTGACATACGTATCTGGAACAGTTCCTGCTTGATCAAAGACCCCTTCAACTAAATTTTCAGTGACGAGACCACAAATATTCTATAATGGTAGATGATAGCAGTATTTATCAAAAACAAATGGTCAAATGCTCAGCTATTTCACATTATAATTATAGACTCAGTAATACTTACAAATGGACCATACGAGCTCCACGGTCATCAAAATTTCTTATGTACCAGCGAGGAGACATGTTCTGTACCGATCAACCAGCAAGTACGTGAATTCAATTAAACTTAAGAGTATGACCAACAACCACAAGTATACTACTTAAACTGAAGAATGCTTCATCTTTCAATAAATTTACTGAGGATAAAAGGTAAAAAACCGAAAGATACATCTTACACAACCCTATTCCACATAAAACATTATCATTGGATAACCACACATAACACCATGCAGATGCACAGAGCCCTTTTACAACATATGACTAAAAACCATAACCTCATTGTTCACAAAGAAATTTCAACCATATGCATATAAGCTAGAAAATTTAGAAAGCATGGAACTGGGGAGGAGAGAGAAGATGACAAAGCAACTAGTACTCACCCGATGAATGCACATATTACAATGTGTTACAAGAGAAGCTGCCTGCAATTCCATGTGTCCAGCCCATGTACCATCCTTTTCCATGGATTGGCAGTATTCATCAAATGGGACATCATCCTCAATAAAGGGCTCAAATGTATCCCGATTGTCCTGTTAATGACAGCTTCAAAACCAGATTTTGACAAGATGGTTTCAAATCAGGGGGAAGAAAAAGAAGAAGAAGAACTGAAGTCGTAAAGCTAGCTATCTAGAAGCAGCAATAACAGAGACTTGTCAATTGCCATGCACATCCACATTGCAACATACCATCCAGTTTACAGATATTCAGAATTTTCTTTTTCTAAAGAAAAGGAAACCAGCAACCTTAGTAACTGGTTATATATATATGATCATAATCAACCTCTATAAAGCATAGTCATCCCCTATTTTCTCTAAAACATTTCCAGTAATCACATAATAACAGCAACTATAACTTTACAATACCGTATATCAAATAATATTTATCATAAAAATCTCCAATCTCCAATTTATTCTACTGCTTTGCCATCTTTCCATACACGACCTAACTTAACCATGGATAATCATGAAAATGCGCAACAGCAAATTAATGACATCAAATACTGGAGCAATGAATTTCAAAATCTATGCGGATCAAAACCATTTCATAACGAATACTTAAACTAAAAGCTCCAAGGTTCAAGACAAAATATTGAAACCCAACATTTTTTTTTCCTTTTCTTTAAACATCGTACCAATATGTGTTGCACCACCATGCTACGGTACTTTTGATGTTCCTCCTCATTGCCTTCCAACTGATCAGCAAGGGCCCTGCATATTAAGAAGAATGCACAAGTTAAAACTTAACTATTATTTCTACATGGATGATTAGTCTTAATGTTAAGTACCAAGTGCAATCGTGACTTACTCATGGAGAGAGAGAAAAGGGGGTACAAACAACTAAAAGAGGTAATTGACAAATCACGTTTGATAATATCAACACATGAACGTCTTATCCTATTCAGTTTCATGACAAGGACAAGAGATGCCTGGCAGTGTGGATGATTTTTTTTTTTAGCACCGGTGAAACTACCTAATATATAACGTTTCATAAGCACTTCCATAAGATACTAGCACCGCAACACCTGATATAAATTGTAAATGCACAGGAATGGGGAGCAGAAGGGCTGACCTGAAGAAACAATTACCATCAGCTGTCACTTCAACAAACCGTAGGCCCAGAGCATCCAACTGAGCGCGTAATTGAGAAGTATCAGCCTGTTTCCCCTGCTTCTTGATCTGTTTCCAAATAAGTGCTTGATCAGAAATGGCCGAAGAATCTAAATAACACCGATTCCCATATGCATTACAAGTGGATTTGGTACTGAACACATCCATAGAGCAGATTCCAAAATTCTACTATTTTCAAAATTTCAGAACATTGGAATTTAAAGATACAATATAGTCATTGTACTGGGAGTTTTACCTTTTGCAAGGTTGTATATATAACATCAAATATGGAACAATCAACTTGACTAACGGAAACAATTATTATTTCCATTAAGACACTATGCTATCTCTGATAAGAAGATTGAGCTCGATTAGCCGTAAAAGATAGAAGGACTCAAAACATATACAGACAAAGACATGCTTAATCCCTATTTAACTGGACATGCATCATTTTTAACATTTTTATCATCTATGTCTAATCTCCATAGGCAAGAGCTGGAACTCCTCAACTACCAGCTACCTATTATAGGTTAAGCATTGCAATACTGTGAAACTCCCAAAAATCCAGAGTCAGTGATTAATACATGAGATGCAATGAAGAATTAAACATTAGATTGAATCGCAAAATGGAACCGCAAATAATTATGCATGATACTGAATATTTTAATTTGAGGATAAATAAATGAAGATAATAGCACAATTGCACAGGTGTGGATGTAGCAACCTACTTGGGGTTGTTTCTTGGATAGCTTCTGGTGCTTGGCCTTAACCATGTCTTCCTTCAAATCAAACAACCAGAAACTTCTGATGATGACGGCGCGAAAGCTGAGCTCGCGGCTCGCCTACTGTAGGCTCCGGTAAAGGAAGCAACTACAGCTTCGGCTGTTACGGGTCTTAGTAAGTGCCGCGCCTTCAACGGTCGGTGGTTGTCATGGGTATTCAAATTAAGTAATGGTAAAAGCCCGTCAGACGTTTCGTTTGTCTTGGCCCATTGGTTCTCAAACTTAGTTCACTTGATCCACTAAATGCCAACTTGGGCCTGCCTAACTTGTTATTGGCCTGAACAAAAGCGCGTGACAAGAAAATTATCGAATGTCCTCAAAACTCCTGGTAAAACGTTGTGTTTATAATGATTTTTTTCCCCCTAAACCTTTATACAAGGGTAGTAGAGTGTATACCAAATTAAACTTTTATAGAATATATTAGGATTATGATGGGGATGGGGCAAACAGGCCCCTCCCTGAGCATAGTTCGGGGGGGGCCTATGGCCCCTAGGAATGTGGGATCCATTTTTTTAAGCAGTTTTACATTATAACAATGATGATAATATTTTTTAAAAAATTGATAATTAATGAATTATAACATTTCTTATATGTAGTTGAGCCTGTTTTAATCTCTAAATATTAGTGATTAGAATACATTAAAAAAAAGTAATTTAATTATTAATAAGAATAACCTTTAAAAAAAATATTAAGAGAAAATAATAATGTTAACTCCTCAATTTCTCACTCTCTCGTTTTAATAGGTTGAATGGTTTAGTCATTTTATGTATTGAAAAATAAATGTTGAAAAATATTGATATTGATACTATTATTAATGATTTTACACTCAAAAATATTAGAAGAAAATTTTTTTATAACTATTTATGTTCTTATTTATCGATATAATTATTTTATATATAGTCGTCGTTGTTATTTTTTTTTGCCCATAAAATGTCAGGATAGGTCCAATATACTTTTATTTACCATTTATCTTATAATGAGCAAAATATAGAGAAAACATTATTTATCTTACGGGTTGTGTTTTATCTTCTGCCGCTCTCATTCTATTAGTTAAATTTTTATTTTAAATAATTTAATAATATTTATATTATTTATTGTATATATATTTACTAATAGAATGAGAGTATAACAGAGTATGGAACAATTTGTAGGATGTAATGCCAAAATATAATTCGGAGAAGCATGGGGTTCACACAGCAAATGCGGGCCTCTCCTTCTGACACTTTCCGTACACACAGAAACAGAGTTTGGCAGCAACTAATCCTGACATTTAATAGCACAGCGATGCCATGAAATTGCTAGTGCAAGTAGAAGTAAAGCATCCAATGCAATCACAAAAATGGCCTTTTTCTCTTCTTTTTTTTTTTCCTTGAATTACTTATAAAGATCCAATAAGCTTTATCAAATAACAAAGCAGCATCAATAAATACAGCACATGATTGCCTCCCGCTAAGTGCCAAGACCAATATCACCCTAAGATTAAGAATGAGAAAAAGGCCTACTCTCTTTTTTAATACAATTGTTTCCCAAAGTTTCCAACCTTAAACGTATGTGCATGCTCGCTGTACACCACCTTAGTAATGTCGAAAGTCAGTGATTAATTATTGTGTATCCGTGCTCACCATATAATCTTGCACATTCTTTTGTTGTTCTACTTGGCTGCTGCTTGTTAACTACCCCATAAAAAGGGCAGAGTAGGGACCATTAGTCCACTTGAGTACTCATCAAAATCGTCATTATTGATAAAGTTAAACCTAACAAAGTTTTGAAAATAGAAGGATACTAAGAGTAAAGCCTAAGGCTAAAACGTTGTGTCTCCAATGAAGTAATGCATCTTTGTTGACACATGACTGGCCATTCTAACAGAAACACATTGGCTGGTTGTTCATCACTATGTCTTTCTTACATTAATGGATATGAAATTTTTAATATTAATTTAAATATTTAAAGAGGAATCAAATTTAATTTCAAAATTAAAAACTAACATAAATATTAGAGGTAACATTATTATTATTATTATTATTATGCTAAATCCCATTTCACCTTTTTGCATTAATTAATGTCACAGGAACACCGATGATTAATTAAAAAGTCAACTAATTTTCAAGTTTTGTCAATTTTACTTCATACTTTATAAATTTATCATTTATTTTATAGAATATCATGTTATGCAACGCGTTATGTGTAAGAAAAGGAATTATATTATTTTGCGATTAGATTAGCGTGAGGAGAAGTCTAAATAATTTTTCTTTTCTTGATATGAAAGTCTAAATAATTTTCAAATAACTAATTCATGGAAAACAAAATTTTAATGGTTGTTCCTAAATGAAACTTTGGCCCCTGGCACCTGCCCTTCTACAACCATCAATGCATTAAATAAATCATCAAATTTATGGATCATATTTATGAGAAATCTATAAATGCATCAAATTTGAGTTTAAGCTATAAAGTTACAAATTTTTCCCAAGAAAAATGTCACAATTTTTGTTATTTTGATTTTTTTTCTATAAGTAAAAAAGGAAAATATATATATAAAAATTTTAATCTTATAAAAAAATTCAAATTTAATGTCAAGTAACTTTATGGAGGAGTGACTGTTGCAGTTAATTTGTAGAATATAATTCCACCAAATAAATATGTATGTAGAATAGAATTTACAAATATATAGACCTTAGCTGTGTCTAGCTGTGTACATGTGCATAGATATAGATAGAAGATAGATATTTCCTTCCTAAAATTGACAATCTGTAACGATGGAAAAAAAATTAATGCGGCTGAGATATTTCAAAAAAAAAAAGAAAATAAAAGAAAAACAGGTGTAGTAGGGTTATTATTGGGGGTGCGAGGGTTTAGGAAGGATACAAAGACACGTGCTGTTTCGGTCCGTCGATGTGGCGAAATCAAATCATCGGCAAAACCTAACGGTATTCACCGTTAACACATGAACGAACGACCACGCACGTACCAGTACCAGAACCCCGTCCGCTGCTACACTCAGAAGTCAGATCCATATGCGGAGCCGACACTTTTGCTTCTTTCTCGCTCTCCCTCCCCTGTTTCTTTCATTCTCCCCTTGTTTCCTCACCTAGAAATTACATCACACTGTCATTTTCTCTTGGCTCCTACACTACACTTTACTTTCCCATCTTTCTACTTCTCTTTTTCTCGCTTACCAAGCACACTCACTCTAAAAGCCTGTGGTAGTTGTGGCTGTGGTGCCCAGTCTTCTCACACTCTCCTTTGAGTCATTTCCTTGCAACTCTGGCGTCGGTAAGCGATCAAAAATCATACATTTTGCTGTGCTATTAATCATTCATTGATGCACCACCTTCTCTCTGCTGTTCTCATTGTTGTTTTTCACCGGTCAATTATTTCTTCTCTTGATCTTTACAGCCACTACAGTATTGAACTGCTTCCCATTTCAGCTCTCGTCCTTTTGTCGTCGATAATCCATGCACAACCAGAACCCACCACTTCGTTGTCAGAGGTGAGATAACGGAACACTCATCACATTGCCCGTTCATTGTAATCAATTCTGCTAAAAGCAATATACCTTTGCCTTCTACTTTATTATTTTTACACCATTTTATTTGGTAGATTTTTCTCGCGACTTCTTAGTTGCATGCGAATTTGTCAGCTGATAAATAGGTTTATCTTCATCGTTGAGTAGGAATTTAAAATGCAGTTAATCTCTCGTGTGAAGCAATGCATTGCAGAGTGTTTTTAGCCACAAGGGAAAGATATTGTGTTTGAAATCCTCCCTGGATTCTGCCTAACGCTTAAATAAATAAATTTGATGATTACTGGGGGCTGTTTTTTGGGTTTCAGTGTTAATATCATTGTAAAACTCTACCTTTCCTGCAATTTAATGTACTTCTTTAGAAGATTTTACTTTTCTGGTTAAATGTCAGATATGATTAAAAGAATTTCTAATTGTCTTTTTTTTCTCGGAAATATTTTCCTTTCGATTATATTACGTCCTCTGTGATTATTGATTAAATACTCAACCGATCAATACTGTGTCATTTCCTCGAGAGATATATTATACCTAAAACATCCACAGATGGAGTAGGGTATATAGTAAGTTTGTGATTCAGTTGGGGAGTCGCCTTCGATCCCTCTTCTGCAGAAACGTAAACAAGCATATAGTGTTTCTGAATGAAACTCATAAAGCAATGAAGATGATTTGGATAGTAGCACTGGTTGCTTGGAAAGTTGTCACTGTTATTTTAATTCATTCTTATGCTCAGCTTGTCCTGCCAATTTGATTCATAGTAGTTCACTCTCCTTCCCCTGGCCAAAACCCACGCAGGCTTCTCCTCGGTTGAAGTCTTCTTAGCATTATGGATCACAAGGCATGGCCTTGGAAGAAAAAGTCCTCAGAGAAGAACGTTATTGCAACTGAAAAACCAAATGTTTCTTCAAAAGAAAATGAAGAGGTAATTAAGTACATAGTAAATTTTTTTTTAAAAAAAATCTGATCATAGTATATTGTTTACACTTCTCAGAAATGTCATTAATCTTAAGTTAATATCCCCTTTACTTACTTATCTGGAAAATGCATGTTTACATTTTTTAGTGCTAATTTAATTCTTTATCAATTGAAATTATATGTTTATATATATATATATATATATATATAATCTTAAGTACTTAGACTGGCTCTAGTCATGGACCCTATGTACTGGCTTAGATTCTGATCATATAAGGGATAAAATAATTCTTCTAGTACTTATTTGCTAGAGACCTAAAATTCTTCCCCAAAATTATGTGAAATGTAGTGTTTTCCCTATTAATTGATAGAAATAATTGGTATTTTGTCATTGTCTTTTCTGGTTTAGATACAGGCACTTCTGGCTGACAAAGAAGAATTGGAGAAAAACTTGAAAAAATTAAATGATGAGCTTGCTTTGGCACTTTCTGACTGTAATTCTAAAGATGATCTGGTGAAGAAACAAACCAAGATTGCACAGGAAGCAGTGGCAGGTAATATGTTTGCCGCTCTATCCTTCCCTTTGCTATCTTGGACATGCAAAATTACCATGACTCATCAAGAATTCTCTGAATATCTTTTATGAGTCTCTGATAAAAACTTTTTGTGAAGGTTGGGAGAAAGCAGACACGGATGTGCTATCTCTAAAGCAAGATCTTGATGAAGCTTTGCAGCAACAATTAGTTTATGAAGAAAGAGTAACCCATTTGGATGGGGCCCTCAAGGAATGTATGCAACAATTACGTTTTGTTCGAGAAGAACAGGAGCAAAGGATTCATGATGCTGTGATGAAGGCTTCAAAAGAATTTGAAAAAGCACGTCTGCTTTTGGAGGATCAGTTATCAGAGACCAACAAAAGGCTTGCAAAAGCTGGAGTTGAAAATGCTAATCTTAGCAAAGGCATTATTACAAAAGAAAATTTGATTGAAGATCTAAAGAGACAATTGGCTCAAGCAGAGGCAGATCATAATGCACTGATGACTAGATTAGAGTCTAGCGAGAAAGATAATGCCTCTCTGAACTATGAGGTTCGAGTGCTTGAAAAGGAGCTTGAGATCCGAAATGAGGAGAGAGAATTCAATCGTAGAACAGCAGATGCATCTCACAAGCAGCATTTGGAGAGTGTAAAAAAAATTGCGAAATTAGAATCAGAATGTCAGAGGCTGCGTCTCCTGGTTCGGAAACGGTTACCAGGTCCTGCTGCCCTGGCAAAAATGAAAAATGAAGTTGAAATGTTGGGTCGGGACACATCTGAAATGAGGAGGAAAAAGTTGAATTCAACCGTTTCAATGGTTGAATTCTCACTTGACAGTCCTCCTCAGAGTCCTGCTAATAGAGTCAGCATTTTGACTGAGCAGCTACGTGCTATAGAAGAAGAAAACAAGACTTTGAAAGAATCCCTGAATAGGAAGAAGAATGAACTGCAATTCTCAAGAACAATGCTTGCTCGCACAGCTTACAAATTATCACAAATCGAGTCACAGCCTAAAGAATCATCTAATTGTCAATTGTTTGTGGAGCAGCCTAAAAGTAGTCTCTCATCCCATGAATTCTCTTTGGCTTCTATGTCTGATGCTGGTAGCGATGATAAGATTAGTTGTGCTGAATCCTGGGCTTCTGCATTGATTGCAGAATTGGAGCACTTCAGAAGCGGAAAACAAAAGGAACCATTGTCATGTAGAAGTGTTGGAGCTCCAGACTTGAATCTTATGGATGACTTCGTTGAAATGGAAAAATTGGCAGTGGTCTCTGTTGAAAAAGCTCCTGAAATTTCCCATGCTTCTTTAAAAGCAGCTAATGGAATAAATGACTCTTCTGGAGTAGTGGGTAAGGAGATCATTCCCGTATCTGAACACTTGTCTGACTACCAAGAAGTTAGTTCCAATGACACATTTTATGGTAAGATTCCTGGTTGGCTTAAAGATGTACTAAATGTGGTCTTGGAACAAAATCGCATCACTCATAGAAACTCTGATGACATAGTTGAGGATATTAGAGAGGCTTTGAGGAATCTGAATCATCCAGATCAATGTGAGCTCGATCCAAGCAAAGGCTCAGCTCATATTGATACATCGAAGCCTCCCCATTTTAGTCACTGCATCTCATGGAAACATAATCCTTTGGTGGTAGATCCATCCACTGAAGTAACTGAGGTTGACATCTCATCGATAAAGAAAAGCAAAGAACAATCTCTATCAGATCTGGATAAATCATTAGGCAAGATAATTGAGCTTATTGAAGGGATCAACATTCCTGCAATGGATTACGATAATTCTGATCCATTATGCAGAGGAGATCAGGATGTCATTGCAGACAAGAATCTAGGAATGCCAACTGGCTACATGGTCCGTGTTTTCCAGTGGAAAACATCAGAACTCAAAAATGTTTTACAGCAATTTCTCCATGTTTGTTATGATTTACTGAATGGCAAGGCTGATCATGAAAATTTTTCCAGAGAACTGATGACGGCTTTGGATTGGATTATGAATCACTGTTTTTCGCTTCAGGATGTTTCTAGTATGAGGGATGCCATTAAGAAACAGTTTGACTGGGATGAGACACGAAGTGAAGGTGAAGCAGAGATTGGGATCACCAGTCATTTTGCAGACAATGATAAGCTGCTTCTTCCCGTAGAACAGTTGCCATGCTTGCCTTCATTAGCTACTTCAGGTGGCGATGATCTTCAGATTAAGGAGCTGCATCATGATGAGAGGGAAGAATTGAAAAATATCAAAGATAAATTGGTTTGTGCTGAATCTGAAAAGGAAGCATTGGAAGGAAGGCTTCAATCAGCTGCTGAAAGGGTTGAATCACTAACAAATCAACTTCAGGAATCAGAGAAAATTATTGCCAGCTTGAGATTAGAGTTACAAACCTCAAAAGAATCCATCAGAATGATTCAGAATCAAATACAAAATCACAACATGAATCATGAGAACCTTGATGCACAGCTTACAGAAGCTGACTTAAAAGAGGTCCATCGGAAGGTTGTGGCGCTAGAAGTGGAAATGGAGAATAAAAACATCTATTGTGAAGAATTAGAAGCCAAATGTCTTGAACTACAGCTCCAGCTTGAAAGGTATCAGTAATCTTTATATACTTCTTCCTATGCAATATGCTTATGAAAATTGGCTTTTAATTGCTTCTTTGAGGATTGTTCACATATCAAATTAATCTTCTCAGCATGACAAAGGAGTGCTTGGAGCATGATATCAATCAGAAAGATAAGCCGCTCCGAACTGTAAGTTCGTCTCTTCTTGTTTCCCTAACATTGTAACTTACTATTTGACTTGAATATATCCAAGTTATCAAGCAGCGTTCACGGATTTGCTTATCAATGCTCCTTTAAAGCTGAAATAGTTCGTCTATGCTCCTTTAAAGCATAGAAAGCAGACTAAAAAATACAAGTATTAAGGAATGTTTATCAATCCTGCAGGAGTGGGAGATAACAGCCGCTTCAGAAAAGCTTGCCGAATGCCAAGAAACCATCCTTAACCTTGGGAAGCAGTTGAAGGCATTGGCTGCGCCAAAGGATGCATCCCTTTTTGACAAGGTCATTGCCACCCAGAGTAATACAATGACCCACTCGACCACCGACGCAGTAAATGCGGACCCAAGCCCTGTTCCTCCTAAATATATGAAAGTGAAACATCGCTCTTCTCTACTTGATCAGATGTTGGCTGAAGATGATACTAAACCGAAGGATGTTGAAACTCCCAAAGCAGTGGATGGCAAATCCAGTCCTACCATTATTACCGGACATACGGAGCCACTGGAAAAGATTATATTTTTGAATGGAGTTAAAGACCAGGATGACAATGCTTCGGTTAATTCCTTGGCCATTGTACCTACCAAGAAACAGGGAAGTGTAAGTTTGTGGAAGAAGCTATTGTGGAGAAAGAAGAGAATTGCCAAGAAAACGCCTGTTCCGTTTACGAAATAAAATGCTCTGGTACATAATAACAGCATTGTTGTTCAGCATCTGCTGGGAGAAGGAAATAATCTCTTTTCTCTTTTGTGTTTTTTTTTTTTTTTTTCCCCCTTGGTTTCTTTTGTAGAGAGGAAGAGTTTCGTGGTTGTTTGTATGTCTCCTGTGTATACGACTGGGAACTAACGAATGGAAATTTCATGTTGTGAAAGGAATGTGATATCTATCATTTTGGTTATTGCACATGTACACGAGCTTTTGTGACCTTACATTCGAATGAATCAATCTTGCTAGTTACAAATTCTAAGTGTTCAACAGATACAACTGTCTCCTAACTACCCAGTACACGTGGACCCTTCTCTTTTATTCTGTTGACTCCTGCGAACGCTACGATGCCGTTTTATTAAAAGCCCAAACGCTCCGTATTGCTTTTCTTGTTTGGGTTATAAATAAACTTCCATGGTTCCGCGAAATATTCATTGCTGCTTCCGATTGCAAAAGCACATGGCCATCGTTTTACCTTGGAACTGGTGTGTTAGATCTGAGCCTCATGCGCTACCTAGGAAATTTCATACGATGAACAAACCTTGCCAGAAGCAATTTTAAATACATTTCGAAAGAACCTCCCCTGGGAGGCTGACAGCATCTCTAACTTCTAGATTACGCCCAACTCTGTTAAAAACAGTTAAAAAGGAGGCTCCTCAATCCTTGTAAGTAGAAAACTATCAACGTTGAAAACTCAGAGACAGTAGTAATTCAAAATATATTACTACGGACCTCAACAAAACCTCTGGCATTAAACACAAATTAATAGAATTGAATATTGCATGATAATACCAAGCGATCCTAATCAAAAAAGGATTTATTTTTCAGACACGTCAACCCAACACCTAAACTCTATCAAAGAAAAAGCCAATTCAATGCAGAAATCAGCATCAACGAAACTTCAGAGTTTTACGGAGAAAGAGAAAGTAGCAAGCAAATCTTGTTTTTGTTAGCTTTTGTTGGAATGTTGAACCGTATGGATCCAAAGATGGTATAGATCTCGAGTGTTTTGGATGATTTAAATTAATATGTAAATGGACGTGCATGGTTGTAAAATATACTGCGCATTGCAATTGCAGCTGAATACTAGATCATATCTTCGGGTGCCTTCAATAAATATGTAACAGCTCTCATTTTGTAGTATCATTTTGCTGATAAGGATATTCAGCTAGCTTTGATTTTCTACTGAGAAAGTGCCATATATATATATATATATATATTTAATTTTCTGAATGAATACGCAATTTAAGTTTTTGTAAAATCAAAAAAATATTATAAATGATCGTCTTTCTAAACAAGTAGCTAGATGTAGAATTGCACGCCATAATCAAGTCGGTGTTTAGTAAGTTATCAAGTAGTTTCCAGTGTTGTAGAATTTAATTCCAAAAGGAAGAAAAGCAAAATATGGTAACACATGCATTTTTTCGGAGTATATGGCAATAAGAAGGACACAGAAAAGATAGAAAGACGGAATAGGGCTTTCTACAGTGTATAATTCAAAATCGTGTTCCCCCATTCTGTTATTTCCCAGTTCCCAGACGCTGGGACGTGACTAGGGTTCTAAACCCGGCCCGCCAATTTCCCTTGTCATATCTTCTCCGGCATTGTATCTGCATGCATCGGAGCTCGATCCGGTTCCCCATTGTTGAATCGGGTCCTAATAAGCTTTACGTGCGTTGCCGTCGTCAATGGCGTCGAAGCCACCGTCGTCACCATCAGCGACATCAGACCCATCCAAGGACCCTTCGGTATGCTTTCTAAAGTCATCCTTGAACGCATTCACTCCCCTCTGTTTTAATACTGATTGCAATGGCAATTCATGTGAATTTGAACTGGTTTTAGTAAGTTTTTTTATACATAGCAGGAATTGGTACATATCCTTCGGTATGCATGCATGACATGATGATTTTATTGGTATATTGTTAAATGCCGGCATAACTAGGAATTATGCAATGTTTTCAGCACATATAGAAGTAACTTTCTAATAATACCATCTGGCTCCCAGACTACGGTTATAGACCTGGCATCTATACGTTGGATACCCTATGACTCAATGATTTTTAATTTTTTTAAAAAATAATTCTCTTCTGCTATCACCTTATGACAAATGCAACTGGCAAATCTTATTCAATTTTTGTAATACTGTTGGAATAATATTAGTACTCTTCTTTTGACGCAGACAGAGAGATTACAAGACACAAGTCATACCGATGTATCATTATTTATTGATTCTTTAAAGAAACAAGTAGCTGCTGAGCGGTGCATTTCCATAAAGGTTCATTTTATTTTTATTTGGACCTTGTGATGATTTCTCACTAGTTTGTAACATAATTCATGCATTTTAATATCAGAAAAGAATAGAAGAAAATAGACGGAAGCTGGCTGGTGTCACAAACCATCTCTGCAAATTATCAATGGAAAGGAAAGCCTGCATGAATACCGATATACATAGAAGTTTGGACCCACTGACAAAGATGCAAAACGATGCGATTAATATGAATAATGGTCTTTATGCAAGTAAGGGAGATAAGGAGAGCAATGGTTTCCATGAAGATTGCCATGGTTCTACAGCAGTCCTTTTAGGATCTAATGTCCCTGTGAAGAATACTGTTCGCCCAATCAAGCTACCAGAAGTAAGAAAATTACCAACGTACACTACATGGATTTTTCTGGAAAGGTTTGTGGCGATACTCTATATTTATTTTCTCAGCTTATACGAATACAGTCTTTGTTGTGTTCTGCTATTCATGATGAATTTTCTGTAAGCTAATTATTATTCATATGTCCATTTATTTATGAATCTAACTGCTGAGGTCTCGGGTGTACACATACGGATAAAAGGATTATAAAGGTAGAAAAAGCTTTTAAAGAATGATAATCGTATCTTATATTCATGACTTCAATTATTTATTTATTTATTTTTCCTATTCTGAGGACCTAGCCTCTTCGATTTATTGAGATCCCATCATAAAGATGTAGTCTTCACATTTTCTAATTTTTTGAGATTCCGCTTTGTAGTTTTCTTCTATTTGGACGTAAATTAAATTAATCTTTTGAAGATATTAGTTATATTAATTCTGATGCAGGAATCAAAGAATGACGGAGGATCAATCAGTAGTTGGTCGAAGGCGAATATATTACGACCAAAGTGGTGGCGAAGCACTTATATGCAGTGACAGTGAGGAGGAAATAGTTGAGGAAGAGGAGGAGAAAAAAGATTTCATAGAATCTGAACATTACATACTTCGGTTGGTACTATTCAATCAAACTATGATTCTTGTTTTCACTTTTCATCACTTCTGATGGTAAATTGCAATGATATCGTTTCATATTTCCTATGGATTTGCTTAAGTTCAGTGTGGGCTTCTTGTGTAATATATTAATGAAGTTTTTGTTTCGTAATGAATATACCATTCTTACATTTCTAATTGCTTTATTTCTGGTTTGTATGTGTGCACGATAAGTTTTTTCTTATCTCGTAAAAGCCTCCTTTTTTTAAAAAAATAAAATAAAAAATACTTGGGTGCCTTTGTGTGTTTAGAGGAGCTTCTCTAAACTTTTAAGTATATTTTGTGTGTTTAGAGGAGCTTCTCTAAACTTTTAAAGCACTCAAAAGAGGTAGAAATTTGAGCTTTTGCGGAAGCTCAAAACGGATCCTATTGAGCTGCTTCTACAGAAGCTCTCCACAGTGATTGGTCAAGCTTTTTGGACACAAATATCCCCAGTTAAAGCACTAAATATCATTTTCCTATGCAATAATCCAACATGCAAAAAATGGGCATCTGCATGCCTTTGCTGTACTACTAAAAAACACTTATTTTATATGTACCCTTACAGTTTTATAAACTACTGGAGTGATTTCCAACTGCTGCATCCAAAAGACAAAATAACTCCATCATTTTTAAGAAAAATGTGCTTGAAAGAGCTCTGCTTAAAACTTTTGCCATGCATCTATTCTGTTGCCTATTGATCAATTCCATTGTTAGTTAAATTCATGTTATGATCCTTCAATGGAAAAAAGAAGAAGAAAAAAGGCCAGGCCAGTCCTGCATGCTGGTCCATACTGAAATCAATCTCTCTGCCCATTAAGTCATAGCGCTCTGCATTGAAATTCTAATTTTCTCCTGTCACATGGAAACCATGATTTCCCTGAAGTTTCATATGTTACTACATGAATTTTGTCCTTTGATGTTGAATTAATATGTTGAGTGGCATTGCATGATGTTGTTTTTCTGTATGTGAAACAACTTTTCAGATTTAATTATGTCTATTTTAATTGTACAGAACAACTATGAAAGAATTTGGTTTGTCTGATCTTGTTCTGGAGTCGCTGGCCCAATGTTTTTCTAGAAACACTTGTGAAGTAAAGGTATGAAATGGCCCTAATTGCTTTCATTTCCTTGTTTGTTTTTCACTGGAACTCTCTCTCTCTTTTTCATTTAGTCTGATGAAAACCGGTTGTAGTGTAAGCTTTTGTCCAGCCGTTTTCCATTTGCTTTGTGCTAGATTTTGGAGATAAGAGACACCATCAATCATGTCATACAGGCAAAATGTGAAAGTCTTATCAAAGAAGACAAATCTGGCTGGGGTTCTAAGAATTGGGATGCTGAAGAGAATCCTCAAAGTGGAAATTCTTTTATGGATAAAGATCTTGAAGCAGCACTTGATTCGTTTGACAACCTTTTTTGTCGACGTTGTCTTGTAAGCTCTTTCCTATGAACTCCACTAATCTCTCTCTTCTCTTTCAAGTTTGATATCCCTGATGTTGCCTTTTTTAAATTTCATTTTACAGGTTTTTGATTGCAGATTACATGGATGTTCACAGGATCTTGTCTTTCCTGTAAGTTAAATTTGTAAGGCTAATCCTCATGCAGTTGTCTGGATATGTCTCAACTTGGTTCAATGGCAGGCTGACAAAAAACCTGCGTGGATCCCACCTGATATGGAAATTAAACCATGTGGGCCAAATTGCTTTCAATTGGTATGTATTAGATAATTCTGAGAATGAATTTTCTTTAACGAATTACTTAAGTAGCTTAAACCTGACTTATTCAGGCGCTGAAGTCAGAGATGTTTGCAAAAATGACGTCTGCTGCCGAGGGTGATGTTGAGGTCAAATGCTCTGGTGATGCTGGTCTGCAAATATCATCTGGGAAGAAGTCTTGTGGTCCTCCTGCTAAGAGACGGTTAAAGTCCAGCCAAAATGAAAGTGCTTCATCCAGTGCAAAGAATATATCCGAAAGTAGTGACTCAGAGAATGGTCCTGGACAGGACATTGCTTCAGCCTCCCTCTCAACGCTGCATAAAACTAAACCTGTGGGGAATGGTGGAGTTGCTAAGAGGAACAGTAAGCGAGCGGCTGAACTTATCCTTGCTTCCATGCATAAGAGGCAGAAGAAAACTATGCCATCCGATTCTGTTGTGAGTTTTTATTTATTTTTTAATTTTTTTTTTTTTTTTGGGGGTTGTGGGGAGAGGGGGGATAAAAGAAGAAATTTCATTAGAAAGAGAGAAAGGATATATTGTGAGTGTTGCTCTTTACTCAGGATATGAAACAGAAATATAGATCCAATTTTTCGCAAGGAAGCAACTAGTTTGAAGAATAAATTCTTGCTAAGATGGTAAAAACAATTTTTTCTTCTCACAAAGATGTAACTTTTTTCATGCTCGGAAGGTCTAGGAAGAATAGTTAGTATATAATCAGTGTAATCATGTAATGCAGGGTGAGGCTCCCACTGGTAGCGATGACAACTTGAGGAGAGAAGAGCTTGTACTTGTAGATGAGAACGTGTGTAAACAAGAATTAACTGATAGTAAATCATGGAAATCTTTCGAAATAGGGCTTCTAGAGAAAGGAACGGAAATTTTTGGTAAAAACAGGTAAGCATATGCTATATACATTTTTGAATAAGAGATACATGTATTTTTCAACTTAACGATGAAGGTTGTAACCAATACTTATGTTAGAGAAGAGTGTAGAAATGCACATTCACTGAGGCAAGTAGTGAGCTGAAGATCGGCACGGATTTGACCATTTTCATGGAGAATGAATTTTTAGAATTTGGAAGTATTTAGGTCCTTTTTGTTCTTGGTTGTTTATTTTCATAATGCGGGTATTGGCTAGGGCTTTCGGTATCATTTTTTTCCCTCCTCGTTTTCCCTTCTTCCAAAAACCAATCACTTTGCACAATCAACATGGTTATACCCCATTGATGTATCGATTAACTATCATTGATAGATTTTACTGTAATATCTTTGAGAGTGTGTTCGGGTCTTAGCTTACTTAATATATTGGTAGATTATAGATTGCTGACCTCCAGTCTATCCACCAGTAACTATGAAGGTGTCTTTTTGCCTACTCGTGCCTTCTCTGTTACCTACTCATGTTCGAATTTCTGACTTCCATTACACACTTTCATCCACTTCTCTTTACGGCAGTTGTTTAATAGCAAGGAATCTTTTAAATGGTCTGAAGACTTGTTGGGAGGTTTTTCATTACATTAATTGCAATGAAGGAAAAATGTCTGGCTCTGCTGCCGATGCCAGAAATTCCCTTCTGGAAGGCTATTCCAAGGTTGATTTTAATTTTCAATTCAACTTATTTAATTCATGTTTATGCTTCACCTTTTGTTGCATATGTTCAATGCCCAAATAATTGTTGGTCAAATGAACTTTAGGGTAATAATGAAGTGAGACGAAGATCAAGATTCTTAGGTAGACGGGGGAGAGTCCGTCGCTTGAAGTATACTTGGAAATCTGCTGCTTATCATTCTATTAGGAAAAGGATTACAGAGAGAAAGGACCAGCCCTGTCGGCAGTATAATCCATGTGGTTGCCAATCAGCTTGTGGAAAGCAGTGTGCTTGTCTTCAAAATGGAACATGCTGTGAGAAGTACTGTGGGTAATCTCTTTAACCTCGCCAAATATGATCAAATAGGAAGAGGCAAGAGATATTTTAGATTTTTGATGCTTGTCTACATACCTCACTAGTTTGAGAAATCTTGGGGATTATAGCTATGTCTTGCATAGCTTTCATCAGTCTTTTTGCTTGTGTGTGCATCTAATTTCCATTAGCCAATATGTTTTTTTGCATCCAGATGCCCCAAGACTTGCAAGAATCGATTTCGTGGCTGTCATTGTGCTAAAAGTCAATGTCGAAGTCGGCAATGTCCTTGCTTTGCAGCAGATAGGGAATGTGATCCAGATGTTTGTAGGAATTGTTGGGTCAGGTGAGATTTTACTTGTTTATTATTGTATGTATATAAAATCACACTGTTTATACCTTCTCAGGTTCTGACAATTAACTATGTCATATATGTGGTTTGTGATGTAATTTACTCGAACAGAAAGTATAGTATAAAAAATCAAGGGAAGGATGAAAAAAGAAAATACATAAATAGATAGAGATAAAAAGGAAAGTAGTATTGCAAAGTGCAAACCACTGTAAGATCTATGTGTGGAAGAATGCCCAGAAAGGGTTATATTTGATCAATCTTTTCTTTCTAAAATATTATTATAAGAATTCTTAAATTATAGAATTAATTGTATTCCTATGTGCATGAGATACTTGGTAATAGCTCGCAAAGTATTTCAATGAATATTATATATGTGTGCGTGTATGATAATTCTCGAACCTGCTTGATCATTGTGAATTTACTCGTTTTTATCTGATGAATTGACTGTTCGGTTACCCAATATTCAACTGAATTTTAGCTTGAGAGATATTTATCTATTAGCTTTAAAAAGAAATGTCAGCTTCAGGGTTTTGCATTTGGCAATTTCCTTTAGTTTGACCGAACGCCTGAGGATCTGAAGAAATTGGTTCCTTTTGTGTTCCAAGACTTTTTTCCTTTTCTGTCTATCAGTAATTAACTGCTTGTCATAATATTTGATTTTTTGAGATTCGAAATCGTCTATCATGGTTTCTGTTTCGGGTACTATTTCTTGCTATTTGAATCACGAATTGTTGTTGGCAGCTGTGGTGATGGTTCTCTTGGAATTCCTAGCCAAAGAGGGGATAATTATGAATGTAGAAATATGAAACTACTTCTCAAACAGCAGCAAAGGGTAATTTTCTTTAACTGTCTTTTCTATTTATTTTTTTTCCGAAAGATTAAATCATCATACATGGGATATAATTTCTCCTCTACGAACATTTATGGGATATATTTTCTATCCAATGGCATCCATCTATGAGGATGTGGATCTGCGTAGAATTTTTATCCCACGCAATATCCATGCTTGGTGTTTGTGTCCCTGTTCTTTCGTCTGTCAGTGCTTCAGATGTTCCTTACTGTTCTTATTATGTTTGCAATGGTGGCTATTTAAATCTAAATGCATTAACAGGTGCTTCTCGGAAAATCGGATGTATCTGGCTGGGGAGCCTTCTTAAAGGTAATAGCAAAACCAATGGTGGTCTATTACTATGTCAGTGGTTTTTCCCTTTAATGATGTAATCGGTTGACCATCCAGAATAGTGTTGGGAAGCATGAATACCTTGGAGAGTACACTGGAGAGTTAATTTCACACCGGGAAGCAGATAAGCGCGGAAAGATATATGACCGTGAGAATTCGTCGTTTCTGTTTAATCTGAATGATCAGGCAAGCTAAGATTCTTTAAATTCTTGTGGGAGATTCGAACTCTTTTTTTTGGTTCAAATATCAAATTAAGAACGAATAATGAATCTGTTATATGCAGTTTGTTCTTGATGCATTCCGGAAAGGTGACAAATTGAAGTTTGCCAACCATTCTCCTGATCCAAATTGCTACGCGAAGGTATTCTGTTCATAATACCGAAAAAGTCTACCAATGCTTGTACACGAGTTCTGGTTGACATTACACGAAGTACCATAAGATGCCACTAAATATAATTCACAACAGTTGTCCAATTTAACTTTCTGTGGCAGGTTATTATGGTTGCTGGGGATCACAGGGTGGGCATTTTTGCCAAAGAACGGATTAGTGCTGGGGAGGAACTCTTCTACGATTATCGCTATGAGCCAGATAGAGCTCCTGCCTGGGCAAGGAAGCTGGGGGCATCAGGATCAAGAAAAGAGGACGGTGCTCCTTCAAGTGGTCGTGCAAAGAAGCTTGCTTAGAGTGGCGATTCATTTAAAGACCAAAACTCGATTATCTTGTCATTCTTTAACAGGTAGGGGAAGTAATCTCGTTCACAGCCAAAAGTAGTAATTTAAAGCTTTTGTTTGCAAATGCCATGCATTTGTTGATCCCATAGGTCACAACTAACGTTTCATTTTCCCATTAGTTGACTGAATCAAAATACTCTGAAGTCTTTGTGACGTGCTTATTCAATTTGTTAAGTTATCCAAGTTCACTCCTAGGTGCTGACAAAAGATGTTTTGTCAAAGGGCTTCGAGTCGCGACCCAAACAGGGAAACATAACAATCGCACGGGTTAATGTAGGAGAATGCAATTCACGTAAAAATAATAAGTGGATCAATAGTGCGTTAATTAGCAATTTAGCATTAATGATCGAAAATTGTGATTTTTTTCCTTCGTCTTATGCTCTAAGATTTGCATATTAAATTAAATTATTATTAATATAGCCATCAACAAGCACGACGATGTAAGCCTCTGAAGCGAGCAATGCACCCTCGACGTGGAAAGCATATGAAGAGATCCTAGAGAGAGAGAGAGAGAGTGGAGCACTTAGAAGTAGCTTGCGAAGTGGGGTTAAATCTAAACAACTTTTCAAGGTGAAATTGGCCGAGATGCATGGTGCTTGAGTATTGAAATGGGCCGAAACGATGTCGTAAGCCTTCGTCTTAAAATTTTTTTAAAAAGTAAATAGTTAATAATTATTTTCTCTAGCCGAATAAAATACTAATAATTCTGTATTTCAGGGTTAATAATGAAAGTAGTTTTTGCCTTAAAATAAGAGAAAATTAAAGGTGATAAAGCCCGCGTTTGATACCCAAAACTTCGATCATTGTCTTGCTTGCACAGTAAAATTCTCTGTTGCTTTCCACCTCCTTGAGGTTCCCCTCTCAGCGCTGCTCGCTTCTGGTCTTTTCATAGCTCTCTGCCATGTGCTCGGGTTTCTTGGAGCACGGTCGGAAAAGCAGAGCACTTGCCATTGGCTACCTTTTATTAGTGTCACTCTTCTCGGTCCTCATCGCTAGTTCCACCGCCTGCTCTAATAATGGGAATTGCCAGGTTCTCTCTCACCTTCTTTTTTCCTTCTCGAGAGAAATCGGAGGAGTTTCACTTTCATTCTCTGGAATTGAACTGAATTTGACCATAATTCACAGGTTTTGGAAGCATGTTCAGCCCCTACAGACTGCGGGGCAGGTCTCTATTGTGGTAACTGCCCTGCTTTGGGAATGAATCAACCTATCTGTACCAGAGGTCAAGCCACAAATGTTGCATCTATAGTAAGCGTCTTTACTTATACATTTATTGGAGGCAGCCATTTTGAGTTAAAATTCTTAAATTTGTTGTTTTTGCGTTTATTCAATCGAATTTTGCAATTGATGTCAGGGGCTTTCATTAAATTTTGCAGCCAAAAATAAGAGTACTGGTTAACTGTCTTGAGCGACTTTCCATCTTGATATGTAGATTAATGGCCTGCCCTTCAACAAGTACACGTGGATAATGACTCATAATTCATTCAGTATCGTTGATGCACCACCTCTACCTGGCGTTCAGAGACTGACATTTTACAATCAAGAGGACACTGTCACCAACCAGCTGAAGGTATATGCTTTTTTCTGGCCCCCTTCTATGTTCCCTTCTATGTTCACCGGTACATTTTCATCGTCTGAGATTCCTCAGCAAAAGAAACAAGAAGCGAAGTTATGATCACATCTTTCTCACTTTCATTTTTGTTTTGCGTGGTGCCACCACCCCACCCCCACAAAAACCAACCCCCTTTTTTTTTTTCCTCCTCTTTTTGAGTTAGATTCTCTGTCATATTGACAATGAATGGCAGGGAAAGGTTTTTCGTTCCCTTGTATCATTCATTGACATCTTTACAGGATTACAATATCCTTTTCATCTTTTCCCTTTTTATATTATTTTAGTTGTTTGTTATTCAATGATTGATGATGGGTTACGCATTTTTTTGATAAATATTTTCAGAATGGAGTAAGGGGACTGATGTTGGATATGTACGAGTTTGATAATGATATCTGGCTCTGCCATTCATTTCGGGGACAATGCTTCAACTTCACCGCCTTTGTAATCTATCTTCTAGTTCCTTTTTTCTTTACAATCAAAATATGTTCTTACAGATATACTTTCACGGGGCATCTTCTAATATGTTCATTGAAATTTTTGTCAGCAACCTGCAATAAATACCTTGAAAGAAGTGGAAGCATTCTTGACAGAAAACCCAACAGAGATTATCACCATTATAATTGAGGACTATGTGCATACTCCAAAGGGGTTAACTAGTCTATTCATTAATGCTGGACTGGACAAATATTGGTATCCTGTGTCCAAGATGCCGAAAAAGGGACAAGATTGGCCCACCGTGACAGAGATGGTACAAGCAAATCACCGACTTCTTGTCTTCACTTCCATTGCTTCAAAGGAAGCCGAAGAAGGAATAGCTTATCAGTGGAAGCACATGGTCGAAAATGAGCGTAAGTGAAATACCTTTATTTCATAAATGTTATTTATACATGATATGAAATGTATTCCTCATAATTCATGAATTTTCAGCTGGAGATCCGGGAGTTCATCAGGGTTCTTGCCCAAGTAGAAAAGAATCGAAGGCATTAAGCTCCAGAAGTGCATCACTTTTCTTGATGAATTACTTTCCAACATATCCAGTCGAAGCTGATTCATGCAAAGAGAATTCAGCCCCACTTGCAGAGATGGTGAATACATGTTATAAAGCTGCAGGGAACGTGCTGCCTAACTTTGTAGCAGTTAATTTTTATATGGTACTCCTAATTGTTCATGATTCTTACTTGGTATTTAGTTCTTGATTTATATAATGCAAAACCTTGTTAATCCGCTCCAGCATTTCTTGCAGAGGAGTGATGGAGGTGGTGTTTTTGATATTATAGATAAAATGAATGGCCACACATTGTGTGGGTGTAATACAGTCACTGCTTGCCAGGTTTGTCTGCATAACTTGTCCAGGTGTATTTTGACTTTGTGCCAAAATTTCAGTATATTTGTTTGTGAACCTACTTCTTCATTTTATTAGTTTTATTCCTCTTGTCCACCTAGTAAGTAGAAACGTAATTTCAATATAATCTTGTGCAACCAAAAAGTTACCAGAAGTCATTCAATTTTTGAAGTTCAATAACCATCTATTGAGAATTGTTGGTTACATTAAAAATAAACTTTAGACTTCGTAAATGTTTGGGCAAGAATAGATTCAGATTCCTTTTCACTACAACTCTTTGAATGAATGTTTTTGATGGTTTTGTATCAAATGATATGGTCGAATCCTCACTTTGAATGAATTTATATCTTCGTACATATTCTATTTGTACATTTGGGGAAAAAAGATCTAGTGGGACAATCTCATAGTTCGCGGATTTTTGCAGGCTGGTGGGCCTTTTGGATCCTGCAAGAACGTTTCTGTACCTAGTACAAGTTCAATGACCAACACCTCTGGAAGCTTTACTGGATCTGTTCAGTTCTGGAGATCTGCTTCGCCAGTCCATTCTCCAAATTGCTTGCTTCACCTTTTGTTGTACCTCCCACTTATTGGAGCTTTGCTGCAACTATGATGAATATTATTGTATATCATATGCGAGCTAGTCCTTCAATGGGGGCATCTCGTACATTAGTATGTGATAGCTGAGTTGGGCATACTGCAGTCTTGCTGCAATCTTGAAATGTGAGGAAGTATTGCTAAGTTAGAGAAAGAGACCAAAAAGTTTTGAGATTGATGAGGCTATATTCAAGGATCAATGAAGGCATGGGATAGATAGTAAACAAGAGAAATTGTACCAGGAACTAGAATCAGTCGGGTATGTTGTATGCTTGGTAGTATTGCTTGATTTCAAGATATTGCAACTCTTGTATATGTACACTTTTATTCCTTTCTCTCATTTTAGGCTCATCGTTTCTTTTTCTTAGTTTGCATTAATGTTGTTAGTAAAAAGAGTTTCTTGATACTGATCTTAATAGAAAGTTTTCATATTATTTTTTTCTTTCTTAAGAAGTTTTCATATTAGTATATAGTTGGTGACGGAGTTCTGGTTAGGTGCTCCAAGTTTCTCAATTCACTTTTTTTTTCCTGATAGAAAATGCATGACCATTAAAAGCGTCAGATTATACAGTTCCTCAAGTTGTTGGTCTTGCATTATATGAAATTACCATATGAGAATAGGTGTCGAACAGGAGTCTTCATTCAACAGGGCGACTTGCATGAGGTTTAAAGGACTTTTAAGGGGCTATAATGTAGACTTCTATTCTGAGAGCGTAAATCCAATTACTAATCCCAGTGCATGGAATTTATGCGTGTAATTCCGACAGGCGTGACAAATTATATCAAGGTCAAGAAATTTCTAAGTTTTGCTTCATGTGTTAGTACCAGGGTCGAATTCAAATGTTTGTGACGTTAAGTTCCAACGCTCAGTTCGAATGAGTCGTGGTCGTGGCCACTGGCATTCAATGTTTTTCAGTGGAGAAGTTCTATTCTTGTTTTTAGATGATGAATTCAATGTAAGTCTTATTTTCTCGCTTCAAATTTAATTTGTAGGCTGGCTCATGACTGGTGATGGACAAATAAGAAAATACTCTGGCCAGGGCCTTGGCATTACTTGAGCCTCAAATTCTTGTTCACAACTCCTGTAGTTACAAAATTAGTGACTTGTAATGGCGTTGTCAGATCTCAGCGTTTGTTGTCTATGGTCTTCTAAACGCAGTTTTCTTGGTTGCGAACTTAAAAATGAATAACCATGTTTGACAATAAAGAGCTCCATACTCAGCAATGCCAATGTCAAGCAATTTATATACAAAACCGTTATAGTTGTAACTTGCAACCATGCAGACGAAATATAACCATAGTTTGTAGGGTTTTGCTAACTTAAATAGTGAGTTAATTATTTACAATGATATCATACATGAACAGGAAAGAATATACAAAATTTACAGACAGAATATTTTCTATACAGGTCTGGACTTTGAACAAATTCAGCAAGACGAAAACAATCTGTACAGAAAGCAAAGTGAAAATTCCACCGTAAGAATCACCAACTTGGGTGACAGCGAAGAAGCCATGCAGATGCAGTTCTTAAAGTTTTATCTGAAGAGCTGCACTCATAATACGTAAATTACTGACGCAGTCGACGGGAAGTCTTGTTCCCCACACATTCATCGATTTGAGCTTGTGACACTTGTCAACCAGAGCAAGAAGTCCACTCTCAGTTACATGATGACATCTCCATAGAACAATGGTCTGAGAAAAGAAGCAGCAACAATCATGTACAGCATGAATTTACGCAATGGGATACCAGAAATATGTCAATCTAAATATAGTCATAAAGGCACACTTGAAAGCAGAAAAGAACGAAGATGAACTTTATAGAGAGTAAATACAGGCTGTGAAATCAATGAAACACTAATTGAAAGAAATGGATGATTACAGAATATTGCCCAAGAAAAACTAGTATGCCGTACAACTTACCTGCAAATTTGGACAACTTCTTGCGATGGCAAACAGAGATTGATCTGTGATAAATGTTCCACCAACATTCAGATTTTCTAAGGATCTAGTTCTTGATATCTGTTAGAATCAATGTAGCAAAATGAATCAAAGTTAAAACAATTCATTTACAATGATTTATAGAAATACCCAAACTGGGAGGAACTATGACATACCAATTGAACAACGCCTTCGTCAGTGATCCCAGTCATACCCCACAACGATATAGATGTGAGATTGCTTACACACTTTGCCATCGAAATTCTGAAGAGTCCACTATCAGTTATTTGGCAACCCCATCGGTTTCTTGGGCTGAAATCACAAACCATAAGCAAATGCAATGTATCTTCGTTATTACATTTACATGCTTAACATCTTACAGTTATAACCACGAGCCATTTGCTTATATAGCTTGTTTCTGGTGTAAGATTTAACTTGTTTCTGATTCATTTAACCTTTAATAGTCAAAATAAGCCAACATCTCTTATCAGATTAATTCAACATCTGTGCTCCTTTGTTACCGCAAGGACAACCTACCTTTACTCGTTATATGCACCATCATATCAACAAATAATATGAGAATAAAGTTATTATAACAACCAACGCCTTCCATGATTCAAATGGCAAAGTGGAGAGGCTGTTCTAACAGTGTACAATAGGATGGTACCATCATTAGTCAAACTCCTAATGGATGTTTACAGAAATGTGCATGTGATCGATGAAATTTATTCTCAATTAATTCTTAGTAACAGACTCTAAAGACAAATAAGGCAATCATGGAGATGGCACAACCCTTCAAGGAATTAAAATTCTCTTTCTGTGAGAAAACACTCAAACATGATTTATGTGAATGAACTATGAGAGTGACAGATTTTGGCAGTGTATCATGGATGATCATCACGACCACAATTTAAAAGAACACCAGATTGGATAAGTATTCAACTTGGTTCCTAAAATATGAAAGATACCCGAGGAGATGAAATAGAAGTAATAAGTAACAGAGTTGTAAATCAACCATGTCCACAAATAGAGGGGATGTACTAATGCCTAAAATTGAACACATTCGTAGTCTAACCAGATTATGGTAATGGATTGTTAATGTAAGCCAGGAAGTAAGGGAAATTTCAAATTTATTGCATTGATTGGTCAAAAATGCAATTGATGATGTCCACGTACAAGGAGTGAAATATGGACAAATCCCAGCTGGCTGTGCAATAGCACAGATGCTAATCAGAAGCAAAGAAACCGGCTTTTGCTTAGAATTTGAAATATCCATCTATTCCCAATTTTCTGATTATTCTCCAAATACTAGTTTCTCCTCGAGCTTGAAGAAGCATATGGAGACGCAATTGAATAGCCAATTTAATTGCTATCCAACTCTGAAACTCTCTGGAAAAAGTAAAACGTATTGCTTTTCTTAAAATAGAGTATTGGTATTTTCTTGTCAATAACTAATATAATTACAGGGAAGAGAAAACTAACAAAAAGACAATAAAAAAGGACAGGGGCATACATGTCGAGTTCTCTGATGTTGTAGGCATGACGAACGAAGCGGGTGATGGAATCATCGTCCATTTCCCAACCAGCAAAGCTCAAATTCTGTCTCTGAGCTAGAGATTCCTTTACCCCTTGTTTCCATTTCTTGCACACACCACTTGCCCTGTAATTTTTGCACATTCGACCCACATCAATAACAAAACGATGAACATATAGGTGCGGTGACTGGTGAAAGATATAGCAACTTACCGGGCCAAATCAGTGAAGGAACTGAAGAAAACAAATATTTGAGCCAACAAATCAATTGGCAATCGATCAATCTCTGCTTCTCGTTCCATTTGCCTGGCCACTTCCACCGTTTACCTTGTGATACTGGGACAAGGCAAACTGCTTAGTACGTGGAAAAATGGCCTTCGCATTTCCATCCTCCACAAGTAAGCTGCTATTAATAAGAGAGAAGTGTCCTCATCTTTTCGTCATCATTTCACGCAGTCTTTCCATTGCCACGTTGTATTTAGTACTTTTCTTTCCCTTTTCCTGCAAAATCGCTTATCTACTTACTCGGCGCATTTTACTTCTTACTTTAGAAAATAGAAGCTACGCAGAGTAAAAAATAAGTTGCAAAATAAGATCTATTACTCAAGAGTGATAAAATAGAAAGGAGAGAATTTAGTTCGATGAATATTTAACCATGTATAAAAAAATAATTTAAAAATAATAAACTCATCATTATATTATAAAAGACAAAAAAAAAATATATATATATATATAAATAAAAAATAAGAAAGAGAATTTCAAATAATTTATTGGACTCATTATTAATAATTATATAAATAAAAAATTATTTAAATAATATAAAATAAAAAATTATATATAATAATCAAATTTATTAAAAATATTATAAAATATTAGATTATGCAATTCAAGAAGGTATCATGACTAAATATCGTCTTTGAAGTTGCATATATATTGTAAAATTAAATGTTTTTAATCACGTGTAAGGCTTATCTATATTTATATTCCAACGACTTTGTTTGAATTAAAATTTTATATTAATAAATAACGATGTAAACAAAAAACCAAGTCAATAAATAACGGTATATATACGCATCAAAAATATTATAAACGGTAAATACGTAAGTTCGTAATTAGAAAATAAATCTGCAGACCTGAATTGTTATCAAAAAGATGTAACTACAATTGTATTTATATATTTTATAATTGAGAAAATAAATGTAAATTACTCTATTGCTATTGTATTTATTGTGAAAATATTTTTTTTCTTTTTTACAATCAACTTCAATTTTCACGAGGTTTGAATTGAAAAGATGACGAATGGTTGTTCAAATCAAAGCAGCGTAAAAGCAAGTAAGGGAAAAACAAAAGGAGGAAAAGAAAAAGTCAATTCATTATGGGTGTGTGCCGGGAAAAAATTGGGCGTGTATTAAGACATCGCCTGAGAATGGGATCGACATTTGTCCACGTCCCGCAATTAAGGCCTCTTACTATAGGCTCAATAATGTCTAGCCCAGGTCTTCCATAGCCCAAAGGTTTCGTCAAATACCCGATGTTTAATCTTTAGCACTGGTTTTTGACCCCAAAAAAAAAAAAAAGAGTAATCCAATTTGAAAGGAATTCTCTTTAAATAAATTGCTTGATAAAGTTCATCGTTCTTGAGGAGATTTTTATGACCCAGATCTTGTGCCCTGCAACTTGGTTCTGTTGTTGCACTTCCTTAGTGAAAGGAGCCATCGATCTCTCTCTTTCTCTTGGATACTTTGGCGCTTCCTTTGACTTGAAGTGGTTCTAGTTCTACGCTTTACAAGGGAAAGGACCAAAACGCTTTTATCTATTTATAGAAATAGAAAAAAGATCAGTGCACAATTGCACATGTTAGTTCAGTTTAATGAGTTAAATAATTTTTTTCTCCAAAACAAAAAATGATTAAATTCAATAACCTTGGTGGAGTTGGTGATCAGCTGAACCACCCTAGCACCCATCTCTTTATAGAGGAGTTCATGACTAGTATTCTAGACAATTACAGTTTATTTGGAAGGGAATAATATAGAGGAAATAAATGAAAGAAACAAAAATAAGAGGAACTGAAAAGATGTTGAACAGTCTTATACTTCTACGTCTTCTACATTTTATGTTATTGAATATAATTTTTGCTTCATCCTTAACTTATATTCTTCATGTAAGTGCCATTTTTCACATTAAAAATAACAACATATGTGGCATATTTTATTTTTTTAAATCAAAATATAAACAAAAATGCCATATAAATCTCAACATTCCTGACAAATAATACTACCCCAAGGTGACTACGATGTTTTGGTAAACTAGCAGGTATGTTGTTGCACTTTATTCAATTTTAAATTTGTTTGGTTATATAGCTCCTAGCGAGAGGCTTCGTAGGATTACATAATACCAATTTTGATACACTTTCAATTGTATCAAAAAGAAATGGCAGCACACAGTAGACAATACTGCCATTACTCATAGGTCGTGTTTCGTTGGGTGGAATGATTTTGGTAAGAATGAAAAGAGGAAAGGAAATAGGAATAAAAAGTAATGGATAATTTCATATATTTTATTTGGTGTGTCAAAGGAAAATGTTAAAAGAATGGAATGAAAATTTAATTGAAAGACTATATCACCTTTAAACAATTTCTTTTAAAAAAAATTATATACATCATTTTAAAATTACAAAAATTCAACAAGAAAATACACAAAATTAACAGAAATTTCACAAAATCATAAAAAAAAAATCAAATTAACACTTTTTATCTGCTCCAGTGAGTTCGGTTTCTGGTAGAAGCCATGGATAAATCTGTAGAAAGCTTTATAACTTTATCTCTCCAAGATGTTAATATCGTTTTTGCATAGGCACATTTCAAGGACCCACCAACCTTTTTGCTGAGCTAGGATTTTGCATTCTGGAAATTGGTAAAATTTATTAAAAAAAAACAGTGAGGTCTCATCTCCATTGCAGCAGAACGCTATGGTGAAATATAAACCAGTGCGATGGAAAAATAGCTAGAAAAGCTATTACCAGCAGATCTTAATTCGAAACCCATTACTGCAGTTCGAAAACGCAGCTAAAGTTGAGCGACAGGGGAAATGGGTTTGGATCTGCTCACTGTCGACCCCATCATCGACGCAGCAGAGCTTGCCTGAAATGGGTCTGTTCATCGACATGGGTAAAATTGGAAAAAAAAAAAAAAAGTGCCATTCCCAGGGGATAGGAGCCTTCCTCAAAAAATTGGGAGGAATAGCTCTTTCTGAAAAAACGTGGAAAGCGGCCATCCAACGGAACACAACATTCTTAAATGCACAGTAACCAAACACTCATTTTGTGCCTTTTCTATGGTTTTTTCCATTCCATTAAAGTAAACCAAACACGCCCTTTTAAAGGAATAGAAAGGGTTAATCTAATGAAATGAGTTTATTGTGATGTTTGGTTAATGTACATTATGGAGTGGACTTATCAGCACAGGGACATTTTTCATTAAATCAGCAGATTCACTCTGTCCTCCCAATTTGTTGAGGAAAGGAGCTCTCCTACGAGAATGACCATTTTTAGTCCAAATTGCCCTTGCCACCAAGTCCCCGGTGACCATGGAAGTTTACCGGAGAGGAAGGTTACTGGTAGTGGATCGAAGGTCCTCGGCGGTGGAGCAACATGTTCCTTTTAAGGAGTCGTCATTGGAGCCATCAGTCGATGATAGCATTCGATTGCACTTGTACCTCCACGGCTCTACCCATCCACCGACCCATCCGCTGTTTCAAAATCCTTCCTTCCTCTTGTGGCCGTTGAAGGCCAATCACTGCCGCACCGCAGTAACAGAGCAAATTCTCTCTTATGGGTATCAAAAACGGAGATGTAGTAAGAAACAGTTGAGTGAGAAACCCACCAACCATGTTCTTGCAAATTCATGCCAAACTAATGGGTCTTTGCTGGATTTGTTTTGAAATATTGATTTTTTTATGTGAATTTGTGATATTAATTTTGGATTTATAGTTTAATTTTATCAAAAATACGAATGTCTTTTTATTTTATTTTTATAAAAGGGTATTAAAATCTTTTAATCATACTTTAATTCCATTCCTTATTTGACATACCAAACAATAGTTTAGACCTTTCTGTTCTTTTCTATTTCCATTCCATCCAAATTTATTCCATTCAACCAAACATATCCATATGAAGCTGGCAAATATAAATCCAGGAATCAAAGGCCATGATAGTCCTGTTGAGCCCACGAGAGAGAAATCAGGTGCAGCCACGACAGATTCGTTCCATAGGCGCACAGGGTATTACCGTAGTTGACAAAATCTAACCCCCAACCTTTACTAGCTCCATCATCCTTCCGTGGAAGTTCAAGCAAGCAGTGATCGGTGATCCTTGTCAACACATCCTTCAGGAAAGAGTTTGTTGATATAATCTTTTTCTTTTTTTTTAAGTTTCTTTTGTTCTTCGTTTTGGGGTCAACAAGAAGGCTTTTAAAAAAGTGGTATTTACAAAAAAATCATGCAACGGAGCTGACCCAATCCATTATTCAGCTACAAGTATGCAAAACATCAATTAGCCTCTCTTAGGTCACTAAGAGTTTGTTTAGATTTTGTCAAAATTGTTTTAGCATTTGGTTACGTTTCGAATGGTTTAGAATAAATGATCCTCTTGGTAAGAATAAAATGCTAAAAGTACAAGCATGTTAAAAATGTGTGCAGACTGATCTTGGTCTATTATTTTTATCTAATTTCGATAGTTTTATTTTTCCGTCAAACATATCATAAATGATGCTGATAACAAACTAATAATTAGATTCATAATATTGGTTAGCTTAGAGTATAAGGTTTTATAAATTTTGTGTAATATTATACAAAAAAATTTGTCATTTTGTCAGGAAAGAGAATTCTAATTTTATAAAACCATGCACACAATTAAAAAAAAAATAACTTATACTTTTTATTAAAAAAAGAAAAGATTTATGAGGGGAAAGAATAAATTTATAAAATTTATTTAAAATTGTCTAAAGAAATTATATAAAATAAAATAAATAATATATTATTATAAAACTTACAAAATAATATAAATAATAAAATATAATTTTTTAATTGAGTTTATGATTAAATATGATTTAGAACCGTGGGATCATTAGCTTAGATCACAACTATAATAGATATAAGCCAATACAGAGACGCCACGTACACCGCGAGCCTCGGAAATATGCCGTCTTCTAAAACCCATGGTCTACCTATCAAATCACCGTCGGATCAGGTAAATTATAGTCTACGGATACACATCTCGAGGTATATCATCCTATCCGGTCGACTCGTCCACGTCTAGAAGTGTGGGCCCCACACTCTTAGCAACAAATGTAGAAGACTAGTGTAGTGTCGTGTTACTTGCCGTGTATGATCGTCGATCCATTGTGTGTATGACGTGTGATGACATTGACGCAGATACTCTTGTGGTCCCTTCCGTAGGACAGTGATTAGGGGGTTGGATTCGAGATCTTATCATCCAATTACAATTATCCACGTAGAATACAAGTGGAAAATCGTTGCCAAAAGATATTACTAAATATTTCCCACATAATTGTGTGTCGGGTTAAGGTGACGTTGGGTCGGACACGACTGTGACAGAGGTAGATAGTGAGACGTCTGATCATCTCACCAATGTCATATTTATTTTGTTTATTTAATTGAAAAATGATGGAATTTTCCAAATTAAATCACAAGTTTTTATTTATTCTCTTGCACTGTACTTTATATATACAAAGGGAAGAGGACAAAACAAAATCTATTGCATGATATTCATATATCTTCATATAAAAAAATAAATAATAAAATTAGTTTAGTCAAATTTAAATATGTTTAAAATGTGAAAAATTGTAGACTAGTGAATAGAGAAAATTAGTTTATTCAAATTAAACTAGTATTATCCTATAAATAACAACTAGAATAACACAAAGGAAAAGGGACAATAATGGTTTACACTTTAAAGACAGGTTGGTGATTCGGTGAGGAGTTGTCCCGTCCAAATCCTACGGTACTGGAGCAACTCGGATTGAGAAACATAACATTATAACATCGTTAAGATTCTCGAGTGCAATGTCTATCAATAAATTTGGTCAATTTATTTGCAATGTTTTCTTCATCATTGAAAGTAACAATTTTTACACTTGGATGTCTCACACAATTTAAAATAGGAGACTAAACTCTAAGGTAAAAGCTGTAATTAGTATATTCTTTCTAATAATTGCCACAGCAAAATGTGAAATTTGAGATTCTTGGTTTAAAATGTTTTGGGTTTAGCTATTTTAAATTTTAATCATTGTATAATTAAGCTTTAATTGTTAACATGTTTCTCTTTATTAAATCCGACAAACCTAAACTAAGGTTACTGCTAATGCCGGGTTCAACATCTTATTTTAATACGTGAAAGACAGGATAGAAACAGAACATAAAATAGAAATGCTTCTGTACGGGCGCTATAAACAAATATGTGGGCAAATAGTACGGAGTACAGAGGAAGAATCATATGTTAATTAGAGAAAAGTGCTAGTGTGCCTCACGTGTGAACTGTAGTGGAGCGTGCAGGCTGCCATGGGAGCTCCACTTTCCTGACACATAACATCAAGCATCAAGCAGCATAGCACCAGCAGAAACAGAGCCCAACGCCTCGTTGCAATTTCCCTCTCAATCCGTTAGCGTTTAACCGAGCAGCGGTATATGTATCATACGTTACATTCTACTCGCTCTTTTGGCGCGTGGAACGCAGTCATAATTTTGATCCTAAACCCGCCCACAATTCCCCATGTCCTTACAGTCTGTCTCTGAAAGTACGTTACTTTGGTTTATAAAGACAGCAGCGAATGGAATGGAAAGGAGCCCAAGAAAGAAATTCTGCAACCACCTCTGAAGAAAAAGCGCACACACAGAGACACTCTCTTCAGACCCAAAAGAAAGAGAAAGCAAGGAGGTACAGGAATGGGGGATATGTACGACTATGATAAAAATACGTGTTCGTCTTCAACTTCTGCTGCTCCTCCATCGTCTTCGTCCCAAGACGACATATCGCTTTTTCTGAATCAAATTCTCATTCGTTCATCATCACCAGCTCATGTGGGTAAAAACGCACAGAGCCTCATGTCGTCCACAACCATTGCTGGACTCTGCAACAAGAACGCTACGCTAGGAAATGCACAATCTTCATATCGATCATCACTGCCTGGAGATGGGATCTTCGCCGTTGATTCCATCGCTCGGCCTGGGGTAAACACTTCAAGCGGTGTCCTACTCTCTTCTTCGGGTATTTATAGTTCGGCCAATATAAAGGGCAGTTCAGCTGCAAATGTATCTTCATCGTCGGTTGGAGTGAGTGAGAATGAGACCGACGAGTATGATTGTGAAAGTGAGGTATTACTTCTGCTTTTGAAGTTTGAAACTTTAGTTTTTGTGGTCTCCTTCCTCTTCTCGTTTTGGGTTGGCATGGATGCATATGTAAACTTCTTCTCTTTTTTTTTTTTAATTCTTATGCATTTTTTACTCTCATGGATCGTCAAACAATGTAAGAAAGGGATAGGATAGCGGATACATTTTTAGTTACCAAAGGAGGAATATTGTAGGACATGTTTTCAGGTGAAACTTTTATAGCACTGTTTGGAAACTCAAAACATTTTGACTTTTAGATCTCTCAAAAGTCCAGGATTTTGTGAACCTTGCTTAGGAGAAAACATGGGTTATTGTTTCCTTGGCCAGGTTGGTTTATGGTGAAAAACCGTAACTCTTTTACGGTAATCAATCACTGTTTGTGAATGTAGGAGGGTATTGATGCATTGGCGGATGAGGTGCTGACAAAGTCTGTTCCTCCACGGAGTTCGTCTAAGAGAAGCAGAGCTGCGGAAGTTCATAATTTGTCTGAAAAGGTTAATTAATTATTTGTTCTTTTGTGTTTGTACGTGGAATTTGTACATTAAACCTTCTGGATTTTTACCTCCAATGTGGGACTTATTGAGCAGAGGAGAAGGAGTAGGATCAATGAGAAAATGAAGGCACTGCAAAATCTAATTCCAAATTCTAACAAGGTACCCTAGTTTATTCTTAAAAGGTGCACCGTATGAGTCGTTTGCCTTTTCACAATACTGTATCGTTATGTTTGCCAGACGGATAAGGCTTCAATGCTTGATGAAGCTATTGAATACCTTAAACAGCTTCAGCTCCAAGTACAGGTGCGTATCTCTGTTATAAGTTGCGCTATCTTCCTGCGTATGAACAAGGCTTTGTCCCCAGCAAAAAATACTTCTTGCATCTCAGTAGTTGTCTACTTGCATGTGTAAATGTATTTATGGAAAGTAAAATAGTTTATACTATTTGAGAAAACCTTTGATTAAATCGTTTTGCCAAAACAAAAGCAAGTGCTCTTCTACTCGAAGGGGTGAAGTTTTGGTATTGATGCTGAGACCCACAAATACACCGTAATTGGTATTATTAGCAATGTGATCACAATGTTTATTATTTATAGTTTTTCAAGTATTTGAACCACAATTGTTCTAATTTGCTGATGTGACAACCTATCCGGTGCACAAGTTGGTTCGAGTTTATCTGTTTTTGCAATTCGTAGCATCTTTGGAAGAACTTTCCTATCGGTGGTGAATGGTAAAAACTGAGGAATCAAGAACATTGTTCTAGAAGATTAAAACTCATGAAAAATCCAATGGCAGCTTGACTAATATAGCAGTCGGCCATCTTACTCAGCCATTTCAGAGGCGATAATATCATAGAGTATGATAAAGTAACATAATGACAAATTTTTTAACTTTGTGTTCTGTTCCACTGTAATTAATGGAGCGAGAATAAATCTCTTCTGAAACGACTATATCTTGTAATGTATTTTCCATATGATCGTTACATACTTTGTCTGAATTTATAATCTGAATCTGTTTCTTTCTTTAAAAGAAAAGGAGACGAATGGTTCTGTACAGTTTTTCTGATCTATTTTCGCTATTAATATTTCAGATGCTCGCTATGAGAAATGGATCGAGTTTGCATCCTATGTGCTTTCCTGAAGGCTTGCAGCCTCTGCAGTTGTCCCGAATGAGGATGGAGTTTGATGAAGAAAACAGGTCTACGCCTTTAAACATGGCAGCTACTCTGCCTTTGCACTATGGACGCGGTCTACCTAACAAACGCACTGTTGCAGACCAACCATCAGTGCTATCTCCATCGTATATAATGAACTCTGAAGCCTCTTTTGGCTCAGAACCCCCATTTCTAGGACATCTAGGGCCCTTTCATCTGAAAAGACCTTCAGAGGTAAAATTAACTGCGTAACACATGTTCATGTAATTAAAGTATAATACTAGTAATTTTTTTTTTTCTTAATTTTATAGGAGATATGTAGAGAAGATATATTGCAGCATCAGCAATTAAATGCAAACCATTCAGATAACAATCTATCAGGTGTTTCCCAAGGTGTGTATGCTTTTGTGGTAGAACTTGGAGTGGGTATTCTGGCATTAAGAATACAAGAATTTCATGCCCTTTTAATTTTTTGAAGGATTTGAGTCTGGCTCGTTGGCTACAGTATCAGTCTCATTTGATATGCAACCATACGAACTGAGGGACAACGTTTCTTTGGAGACCTGCATCTCAGGAAGAGATCAATCAGGAGCTGTTCTGAGAAATATTGAGCACAACCATTTATTTTCTTCACAGTTAAGTAGGTAATTAGAATGTGATGCATGAGATAATCATGATATTTTATATTTCACAGTGCATGTGTCCTAAATTTTGCTTGTATAAGCTTTTCACCAGATTGCAGATGGGAGAAATTGCCTGCAACGACAACTTCAAGACAGAAAAACCAGATTTTTTATGTTTGCCATGATTCCAGTGCTTCTTTCTGAATTGTTCTGCTTCCTCATATTAGCAGGGAACCTTCAAGCCCTGCCTCAAATGCAATTATCTCCAACTTCTCATTACGCTGATATGTGCTCCAATATATGTACATGGGCATATATATATATATATTACTATGAGACTTTTCTAGGATGTTAAACTTAGCTTAAATATAATATTGGAGGTCTGCAATTTCATATTTAAGGCATATTTGAAGCTGCGTGTCACCAAATTTCTTCTTGTTACATAGATGGCCAGCTTATGAACTCGTAAGAATATCCTAAATCCATGTCGAATGGTTCTTGCTGTGTTTTGTTTGTTCTGAATATTACGTTGGCTGAAGAATCAATATTTTTTGGTCAGTTGTCATTGTCAGCCTTGCTGTGAACGTGGTTCTTCCGCATTTCGTCTAAAGAAGACGGAACTAACAATTTGGAATTCATTAACAATGAAATTGACCTTCTAAATCATAACAGCTCGTGTTAGAGAAATTCCTAGGATCGATCCCTGTTTGGAACCGTATATTTTATCCAATTAGTCCAAGGTCTATGAGCAGAGGTAATGTTCCTCGGCCTTTCTTTTAACAAATATAAAATTGAGTATAACATGTCTTGACAACCCTAAAAGGTTTCGATAAAGACGAGAAGGATATCATTTTCACATTTAATGTAGTGGGTGGCGACGATTTGTACAGAGAATAAGATAGGTATCACTTTTAATTACGTGAAAAGCATAGGCAATTCCACCGCAATAACTGAACAAAAGCATGTTAATTGCTGATAGATAGAGCAAGTTTACTAGAGGATTCAAAGTCTTGCCAGAAAAACATAAATTTCGGCCAAATTTTTTTGTTGACTGTTTGCTAACAACCCAAAAGACGACCAGAATTTCCAATTTTTCTTAAAGACTAAATTTTCCCCACAACCTAGAAATTATCGTATACGTCAAATTGATCTAGGAATTCGTTTTGATCTAGGAATTCTATCAATGAAGGGTTAGGAAGGGAAGGGTGCCCCATTTATGACTGTCATTAGCAGAACTTGAGTAGAACTCATCTTAAAGTCAGTATGGTTCGATTGCCTTTTAGTTATAGTCAATAGTCAAAACGTCTCTAATACTGCGGATCCCTCATTCAATGCATCTTCATTTTCTTTTGATTGATTTATCACGAGGAAATTTGTAAGACAAAGAAAATCGACAAAATTGACTCTGAATCGATTGGCAAGTCTTAATTGGAAACAATATGTTCTGATAACTAAATTATGTTCACATTAAAAATAAATAAATCAATCAATCCAACCAATAATATTATTTAAAAAATGAAATAATTATAGTTATTTTTTTTATTAATAAATAATTTTTTGAGTTTCATCTTTTGAAATTACAAAAATTTCTTAATCTTAAAACTACTCATACAATTTATTTTATTTATAAATATAAATCAAACAAAAAAATTATATGAATTATTTAAGTATATTTCTAATGGTTATAGAGATCTTTTATTTCTATTATATAATTATTGGGAAGGTTTTTCTTTTAGTATGTACACTTAGCAATGCTAACTTGTTGTAATTATTTGTTTAGGACACGTAGGACGAATAGTAGATGAGGGTGGTGGTGCGGTGTCACGATGGCAATGGCGAGACGGTGGATGAGGGTGGTAGTAATAGTGGCAGCGGTGGGTGAGGGTAGTGGTAGTATAACAGTGGCAGTAGCAATAGTGGTAATGTGACAGTGGTGATGAAAAATTGGAGACAAAAAGTTAAGTGGGTGAAGGTAAAGTGAGATGAATATTTTTTATTTTATCCTATATTCCTCTAATGTGACTCCTCATTTAAGATAGAATTTTAACTATTGAAATTAAATCTAATATATAATAAAATAATTATATTTTATCTTATTAATTTATCAAACTAAAAATAAAAATATAATAAGTAATTTATCCTTTCCCAAAACAAGCCCTCAATCTATTCTTTACAAGACTTTACATGAGTTGGTTACGAGGGAGATAATTTCATATTTTTATAAGTATTGGTAAAACTAGTTGTTTATAAGTTTCGTTGATATATATATATATATATATGCGTGGGAATCCATATATTTTAAAAGTAGATTTATTTACTCACGATATTTTAATATTTTATTTTAAAAAATAAATTTTATTCATATTATGTTGTATCATTAATTATTTATATTAAATTTATATATTTTAAAATTTTAATATAAATAAATATTTTTAGTTATAATATAACTCAGTTGTTATCCATTAAAATAAGATATATCATAAAATATTAATGACTATAATTTATCATATGAAATTATTTAATTTAATGGTTGAATTTATAAATTTCATATTCTATAAAAAATTTAAAAGAGAGTAAACGAGTAAGAATTACTTATTAGATCATGTATACGTATATTTGCTTCTAACTAAACTAATGGTCGTTACAGTATAAAAAATGGCAGGAGTAGAAATGACCCGGGAGGGACCAGAGTGACATAGGGGATGGCGGGAATTAACAAGTGTGTTGAAAAGGACGATTAGGAAGAGCCTGTTATGGTGGCCAAGCTACGTTAGAGACCACATACACATTAATTTGTCCTCTATTTCTTTTTTTTTTAATTCATTATTATCTTTTATAGTAGCCAAAATCGCCTTGCCGGCTATAAAGTACAGACATTTTTTACTCTGATTGTGGTACAAATAGGAGCCCTTTTTATTCTTCCTTCTTAGTTCAAGTCCAAGACTTCTTCACCTAGAAAGTCGAAGGAGCCATCGGTCTCTGCTTCTTGTCTTTCTTCCTTCTCACGGTCATACTTGTATGTAAGAATCTCATTATCTCTCTGTGTTTTTCTGTTTGTGCGTGACGCACACGCTTGGTTCAGAATTCCTATATAAATAGCGCGCGCGGGGAAAGAAAACAAAACATCAGCAGCAGAAGAAGAATACAACACACACAGGAAAAAAAAAAGACAGCAAGGAGAACCCTAGGAATTGGAAAGGGAAACCAATGGAGGCGAAGGTGAATGGCCCAAACAAACAGCATTCACGGCCGGTTATCGATGGACCAACGAATCCAATAGTGACGCCTCTGCTGACGGATCTCTACCAATTCACCATGGCTTATGCTTACTGGAAAGCTGGCAAGCATCAAGAGCGTGCCGTGTGAGTATTTTCTCTTTCATTTCTGTTTGTTTCTTCTCCTTATTGCTTTCTGTTTGGTTGCCAAGAAGCGCAATGGAAATCGAGGCGTAGACAACTTTTCGCTTCTATCATTCTATAAACATCGGAAACCGAAGGAAGTGTATAATTACACTGAATTAACTATGTAACTTGAACCTTTGGTCTTTTGCTGCGTATCTTTATCGCCGGTGAAATGTTTTGATTGGTCACTTCAATTTCACTTTATTAGAAACTTGTTGTCAATAACTACTTGCAGTTAGGCAAATGATCTCTCTAGTGTAGAATTTTGTGTGATACTACATGCTGTTGCTATCACGCTGAGACTGCGAATGTATTGATTAAAAAATCTACGAGTGATTAATTGAAACGCGGAAGTACCAGTTCCTCTTAAAAATAAAGGCGCTACTCAAGTCAAAGGTTGAGTGCGACCGTTTTCCTTTCGTAAATTAGATCTATTAATATTAATATTGCATTATAGACTTTAGTTCAACTATGAGTGGCGCATTTCCTCAATTTTTTCTTTATTTTTCCATCGTCTGATTCACTTGTACAGTTTTGCACAATGGACATGATTGCCTAATTAACGAAAGCTTTCAGGATCCGGATCCTGAGCATTGTATCGCTTTTATTCTTAGTTGTTAATTATTCTTTTAGTGCTAAGATGCACTTAATTCATATATTCAAGCTTCTAATGTGTTGCAGATTTGATTTATATTTTCGGAAGAATCCCTTTGGTGGGGAGTATACCGTCTTCGCCGGCTTGGAGGAGTGCATCAAGTTCATTGCTAATTTCAAATTCACAGAGGATGAGATCAATTTCCTCCGGCAGACTTTATCTGCTTCATGTGAGGTAAATCAAACTATAATTATTATTAAAAGTGTAACTATAAATTACAATTTGTATTTGTTACGGGAGGAAGTGTTGCATTAATTTTTCTGTTGAGTTTCCCTATTTTATTTTAATATTTCTGTTGGCATTGGTTGTGACATATCCTGAAACCACAAAATCAGATTATCAATTTTGTTCTGATCATCAGTGACATCAGTCATGGTAAGCTAAACACCTAATGCAGTGAGATGAAAATGATTCCCTAAGTCTAAAATGTTTCAAAGTCAGCTTCATTATTGCCCAATGAATTTTGAGAATATAATAGCTGGAGTATTCCATCAGTTTCAGATGTACATGCTAGTGTTGGATTACCTGAACTGATGCAATTATCCTTCTACTTGGAACTCTAATGCTCACTTAATCTTTACTTAAAACTGTGGCATTCAAAAGAAATCTAAATTAGGGACCGAAAGAATCTAGGAAAATCAGTTGTTAAAGGTGTATCAGCTTTCCTTTTACATCTTTATTACATTTTCTTTTAGAAATAATGTGGGACTAAACATAAATCAGTGATTCTGAGGTTCGTGGGAAGTTTAATACTACTTTTGTTGTTGGATACAGATTGTTCCTTCAAAATAAATTGTTGCTTATTATTATATTGATTAAATCATAGGATGGATTTTATGACTATCTACGAGGAATTGACTGCTCTGATGTTGAGGTATATGCCATTCCTGAAGGATCAGTTGTTTTTCCTAAGATACCTCTATTGAGAGTTGAAGGTCCTATTGCTGTGAGTACTTTCTACCATTTATTTTTCTCCTTATTTAGCTTGAACAATATTAATATGTACAGCCTTTTCAATTATGATATTGATTTCTTCTATGAAATTGGCTTATATTCTTGTAAACTATCCAGGTAGTTCAATTACTGGAAACACCCTTTGTCAATCTGATTAATTATGCCTCATTAGTCACTACTAATGCTGCAAGGCACCGGTTTGTTGCCGGGAAGTCGAAATTACTACTTGAGTTTGGACTACGAAGAGCTCAGGTTCGTTGATCTTTATTGAAATAATTTTCAGGTGATTAAATTTATGAACAATCGACCTTCCTAAATTTTTGTCAGAAACATCTCCTTTTTCCAATATAGGGACCTGATGGTGGAGTAAGTGCGTCAAAGTACTGCTATATGGGAGGTTTTGATGCTACTAGGTAATATCTGGCTCTGTTAACATCAATTCGAGCATCTTGAATTATGGAGTATAGTAACGAGGAATTATATATTATTTGTTTTTTTTTTTTTATTTAAATTTCTAGTTGGTTTTCATGCTTCAGATTTGGTTTAATTTTTATAATGCTAATCTAGCCTAAAATGATAGCTTGTGTTGAACACTGTTGATTAATCAAGATGGCTAGGCATGGCTTTTGTGACATGGTAGCCTGATGGATGCATTGAACTGACTGGTTGGGAAAACTTGGAATTATGTGTCATAGTAGTGTTTATTGTTGATTGATTATTGGTGATTTAAGCCATATTCTGATTGAATGCGACACACAAACATTAATATGCAAATCTTCTTTTTAATTGTTCTGAAGCTGGACTTTTGGTTTTTCAATTTTTTATTGCTGTTTTGGATGATAATATTTTTGATTATTCTTACCGTTGCTTTTGCATGACTTGGCTCTCACATGTTGTGTGTCAATAGCAATGTTTTAGCAGGAAAAATATTTGGGATACCTCTTCGTGGAACTCATTCCCATGCCTTTGTTAGCTCATACATGGTGTGTAATCTTCCACTGAATTTGATAGATCTTTTAGTTAATGTATATAAAGAGCACTTCCAATTAAGTATACTTGTCATATATAACATATCACCCTAGATAGCAGCATAATTTCTCCTCACCTCATCTATCTATCAAAATGCTTAAAAGGACCACATGACTCCATTTTATTATTCCCTGTTTTAAATCTATGTAAGTACGGAAGTCACATTTTTTGCGAAAAAAAAAAATTTAAAGTTCAGCAGGAGGTAACGAGGCACTGTTCAGTGGGAATATGGGTATAACTCATGTATGGATAAGCTAATATGTTGATTTCAAATGGTACTAATATCAGTAAGGCCCATTATGTTCGGAGATAGACCTAAGGCCCCATTGTAATTGTCTGATAGACCCCCATTTCATAATATAATAGAGTTTTAGTCTGAAATATCCTTAACAATATTTTTATCAGCGAAGTTGAATTGTCATTTCTTGCTGGCTTTATAAGTGAATTTTGTTTCATTTTTCAGTGGGTCGATATACTTTATTTATGACTTGAGTCTATTACATTTTTGTTGATTACCGTTATGTGTGCCTTGTCTATCTTCTGGTTTTCAGAGCCTTGATGAGATTATAGACAAATCACTTCGTAGGAAAGACGGTTCAAGTAAATGTGAGGATTTTGTTAGCTTGGTTCAGACATGGCTGGGCAAAATTCAGGTGATGTTATACAAGCCTTTACATCATTATTTATTATTGGCTTCTTCTAACTACATTGTTTGTTGGGGAGAAGGGGTTTGGATAGGGTCTTATTCTGATACTAGTTATGTATTTCCTCTGGCTACTGCAACGAAGTAAGACCTCAAGGATTTTTTATTCTTGATTATTCTGAGTTGCTACTTCTGAGACTAAAAATAAAATACTGAAAGTTGAAGTCCAGCTTATGACAATTATACTTGTCAAATGTTGACACCTGTGCTTGTAATGCAAACTTCAGTATTTGTACCTAGAGTGCCACTCCATATACCAGTGGGAATCATTTTGGCTGTCAAATGTTAAAGGGATTTTTTTTTTGTTTTTTTGACAAAGATGAACTTTCCTGATTTGCAGTGGTCAAATTCACTACGTGACGTTTTTGGTGAGACCAATCAGAGTGAGCTGGCAGCATTCATATCTTATGCCTTGGCATGTCCTGATAACTTTCTAGCTCTTGTGGACACATATGACGTAAGTATTTTCCTAATGCTTTCTAATTTGCAATCAGACATGTGTAATGTGAATATCATTTACCAATAATGCCCAGTAATTGTGGGTAAATCCTGCTTATCCCTGCTTTATTTTTTAAAGCCTTATGGCTTCCCCAGCGTGGTCTGTACTGCACCAGTTGATAATGTATGTGGAAAAGATCATAAAAAAACATATGAGAAGTGGTCTGTAGTTTAGTTATTACTTTAAATTTACGTTTAGATTTGTTTTGACAGGTTATGAGAAGTGGAATCCCTAACTTTTGTGCAGTTGCTTTAGCTCTTCATGATTTAGGGTAAGTCAGGATTTCTTGTTTATAATCATCACTTAATTCAAGGTTTTATGAGTGAGAATATTTTTTCGAGTTAATTTTTAATTCTTGCTGCTGCTCTAATTAATAGAAATATAATTTTGCAAATGAATTAAAAATGTTATGCTATTGTAGTATGTACTTTGAATTTTGATGGCAATAGCAAGTAAGACAATTTAATAGTAGTAGCCAGCATGATAATGAGTATGCTGTGTTTTCAAGTCACTCAGGTTAATGAAGGATATGGCCAAATGAAATTTGCTTAGACTTTAGACTTTATGCACCAAAAGATACACACACACACACTCTCATGGCTTCAATTTTCAAAGAACCGTGTAATTGCCTTTCACTGGTAAGTTGAGTCTAGACGATGTGCTTGCAGGTACAAACCTTATGGCATTAGATTGGACTCGGGTGACCTAGCATATTTGTCTTGTGAGGCCAGGAAATTCTTTCGCTCCATTGAGAAGGAATTTGGAGTGCCTGATTTTGGGAAGATGTCTATTACTGCCAGTAATGACCTCAATGAGGAAACATTAGATGCTCTCAACAAACAGGTATAGTTCATTTCAAACTGGAGCTTGTAAGGTTTTTCCTGTTGATTCATATTCAAAATGGCGCAAGTATTACTAGTATTAATATCCAGAAGCTCTATTCTGTATTTGTTTTGTAAGTTTGTTTAGGTAAATAAGAATGCAAGTTGAACATATCAAATAACTTGCCTCTTTGCTACTAATATATAAACTAATTTTGACACATAAAGTAGTGACAGAAATGATAATTGTAGCTTTTCTTCTCTTATTCTTTCCTATTTCTCGGGGGGGAGGGGAAGGGTTGGCAAACAGTAACATTGCTGACCCTTAAATTATGAATCGAGTGATAATTATCCTCTGATTACCTTAAAAGTATATATATATTGTGGTAGAATCCACTCAACAGAAACTATGTAGTAGTATTGTGGGTTGAATAAAACAAGCATGACTTTATCTATATTTATGTTATGGGATTTTTGTACTACAGAAAGGAAAACGAACTAATACAGTTTTTTAACCTACAATTTAAATCGGATTTCATTTCTACTTACAGGGTCATGAGGTTGATGCCTATGGAATTGGAACATATCTGGTTACATGCTATGCTCAAGCTGCTTTGGGTGTTGTTTTCAAGCTGGTAGAAATAAATAATCAGCCTCGCATCAAACTTTCTGAAGATGTCTCAAAGGTTAGAACACTCTAACAGGACATGTCAGTAGCATCGTTCATTCACCTTTATTTATTTTTCCCTTCTTTCTGGTTCTAGGTCTCTATTCCCTGTAAGAAACGGTGCTACAGATTATATGGCAAAGAAGGTTATCCCTTGGTAGACATAATGACGGGGGAGAATGAACCGTCTCCAAAGGTATTCTGTTAAGTTTCTAGTAATGTCCCCTTCTTTGTGTGTGGGCAACTGACATGGATATAATTTTTGAATTGTAGGTTGGAGAAAGAATCTTGTGCCGTCATCCCTTTCAAGAATCCAAGAGAGCATACGTGGTGCCTCAGCGTGTTGAGGAGCTTCTAAGGTGTTATTGGCCTGGGAGTTCAGGTATATGATTAAATTTTAGTGCCTTTGCCTAAATTTTTTTTTAGAAAAGTAACTATTATATCTTTTTTAAAAATGCATCGCTGAACACATTCATATATCCTACTATTAATTTGTTGAAAATTGAACGTTATAAGTCTTCTGCGCTATCCCTCCTCCCATCTCGACCGCAAAGATAAATAAAGGGAAAATGAGACAAGAAAAATAGTTTACTACATTATATATAATATGAACTCCTGAGTGAAATGACAATGTCATCAAATAATAGTTGAAGTTTGAAGCTATTTTAAAGAAGCTTATTCGCGTTTATCCGCAATTCATATATCCAGTAGATGTAGCTTGACAGTATATTTTTCATTAGTTTAACATATCTCGGTCATTGTTTATTGAAGATAAAAAGAGAGAAACTTTACCACCTCTAAAGGATATCAGAGAGCGATGCATCAAACAACTCGAGCAAATGCGACCTGATCACATGAGGAGACTTAACCCGACTCCATATAAGGTCCTATAATTTTCCCTTTTAATCTATTATATTAAGCCCTTTTCTTTTTTCCTTATACAGATTATGAATGCTCACTGAAATCCTAAACAGGTTAGTGTTAGTGCTAAATTATACGACTTCATTCATTTCCTGTGGCTCAACGAGGCACCAGTTGGGGAGCTGCAGTAATAAGGTTAGTCAAAACGACATGCCTTATCGTCCATTATCTATTTCTACTTCATCAGGTTTCTGATAACATTATTCGGTCTTCAGTAGTCATTGTATACGTGTATTCAGAATGCTTGCAAATAAAGATTTTGTAGTTTTGGAATAGCCATTATTTTGATGTTCAATGCAGTAGTTATTATCATTATGGATAATTACACACAGCCCTTTATATGGATCATGCCCAAAACATAATGAAAAAAGAACATATGCCTACGACATTCTTGCATTTCATAGGACTGGGCGGTGGGACAAATCATATAAAATTGTCAGACTTACAAATCTTTCATCATCACGTCAGACAAGGATGGTGAAATCGAGACTTGTCGCGAAACCCAGTTTGTGAGTTTTGAGATGATCCCGCGACGCGCTGGTGTAGATTTACGTTCGGCGCAGAAGATGGAACATCACTTTGGGACGACAATAAACAAAGCAAAAATTGACTATAGTTAGTAAATCAAAAAGTAACCATTAGGTCCTGCAACTATACCCAACCATATGCACAACGGTCCCGAATCCTTTGTACTATTGATGCCGCCGGATCAGCCATTGCCCTAATTTTGGTCAGTTCTTTCTCTAGTGGTATCCTAGACTTAGCGTCCATCTACAAGTAAAACCGCCGTCATAAAATTAGCACTATGCAACACAAGCAGGAAAAGTACTTGCAAGTTCTAAAGAGACTAGTTTAAAATTGGAAAACAATACCCTTTTCTATACACCAAACGGTATCCAATAGGTGGCAAAAATATGAGAGCTACCTGTACAAGTCTGCCTCCGTGTACTAGACAAGTAAGCAAAATCTCCAATGAGTTATCAACAAATACAATTGCAGCATAAAGAATCACAGATAAAAAACATTCAACGAATTCAAGAGTAAAACCTTTCTTACGAGACGTCCACTGCAGCGAAGATAATTTGGACAAAGTGTGCCTCTCTCAAAATCACCAACCAACAGAAAATTGACACTACGTGTTGTATGCTTGCATGTTTCATCATCACCCTGGAAGTAAAATCAACTGATGATATTGATAGCAGAATTTTACAAGTTAATCTCATTCAAGTTGATCAGTGAGAGCATTATTACCGTTAGTAAGCCCCTATAATACATAGAAACAACCTTCTCCGCTTGCCTCTTGACCTGACATAAAAGTATTACGACCTTTTTAGCATCACTTAGAAAAAATCTTCTTTAATTAATGGACGAACACATTTTACTATCGACAATCTAATTTGAAGATTCTCAAAGCAGCGTTAAAAGATTTCCAATCTGAAATGCTATTGACCAATCACAGGTTTTCACAGGCATGAAAGCATAAAATATCTCAAACCTGATTGGCTATCATTGCTGGAGAAATTCTACCAACATCGTCTGAGCATTTAGGACAGCGCAGTTTACGCCAAAAATTGTAGTTGGATTCCTTTATGTCTAAGCTTGTTTCCTTGTCACCTCCTAACAAACAAACAGATTTGAAAATGGAGGGACAGTCAAACGTGCCAGAACAGCTCGGACACGACAAGACCAATGGCTCACATCCCCGATACCTGCAGTTTAATTTTAATGCATTGATACATTAGTTATTTATCCTTGTCAGAGAAATCCGTAGTTGCATTGTCTAAACTCGCAACAGTGAGCGGATTATGCCACAGAAATTCATTAAGAATCTCAAAATCTGTAAGAGAAAGAAGCTTAAAAAGATGTAAAAGAATCCACGTAATAACACAGTTCCAATCCCTTTAAATACAGAACCTGCTCTTTATGTAAAGCATGTTGTAGTTCTTATATGATATAAAATGTGAGATGGAGAAATTAATTGTTAACAACTCCAAAATATCATTCACAGAAAATATGCAAATACAAATCATTTGATAAATAAGGTGACATCAATTTTAGACTATAAAGTTAACCCACCTCTCCTCATCGTCAGCGGCAAACAAGAGTGAGCTTGAAGGATCACCGTTGAATGCTTCACTTGATTTATGTTGAAACTGAAACCATACAAGAAAATTAAAAAAGTATCTGTCACTAATTTTCAGGCGAAGAGACAGACAGAAAAGACGTTATACCTTTGATGAGTCAAGCCTTAAACAATCGGCTAGTCTTTCTGGGCTTGTGCCCTGAATTGACGCACAAAGGCGTGATACCACTGGATGAATCTGCAAGAGAACAAGAAAATACTCAAGTAGGGTGGAGTAAGTAGCTTCTGTTGTCAATTATAAATTGCTAGATGTCTAGGGCACCTGTTGTGACAGGTAGTAATTAATGTCAATCATCCATTTCCCCTGTTCTCGTTTTAGTTCATCAGAATGCCTAGCACGCTGAGCAATGCCAGTTGAACTGCCTGAACTACTGCCCTGCTCACAACGGAAAAGGCAAGACAATACGTGATCAGAATCACATTCCAAAGCGAAAACAAAATACATTTTTTAAAGGTTCAGCATTTAGTCATTGATAGATAGCAAGAATTAAATCGCAGACCTGCTCACAGCAAATTATGGTAAGGGATTGTATCACCAACAGAGCAACCAGTGGAGTAACTGCTTTGCTTCAATCTTTGTGCCACCTAAATATTCACCCGCATCGCTTGATTCCCTTAGATGATAGAAAAATGCATGAAAAGTTATTGAAATCAGAGATTAAAAAAAAAAAAAAACCTTAGACTTACGAGAACATGTAGTTGGTTTTTCGCATCTGGATATGCATCGGGGGGTTTAGTCAATGTCTTAGTGATGATATATTTTTCCAGTGATACTTGTCCGCTCCTCATTTCCTCTTGAACCTGAGTCAATAATATTCACGCCCATTAGTTTCTAGCAGAGATGAACCTCATCTCCCATTTTGAAGTCGCACGTTAAAATGAAAGCCAAAATCTAACTAATAAACCCCGATGACCTTACTGACGATAGATAAATAATAGGAAAAATACATAAAATCCTTCAATAATTGAATCAAGTTTGGAAATAGACCGAGATCAGAATGCCTCGGACCACCCCCGCAATAATATTCAACTTCAACATTCCAGCCCGAAGGTTGTAATATGCAGTAATTCCCAAACCACAGATTGTAATAAGTAGTAAGTAGTAATTTTAAAAAAACCAAGAACTGACCTTCATGAGAGAGCTATGAATCGATTCAACGACATCCTCACATGACTTACAAACATGAGCGCCGTAATATTAATGAATGAGTACTAAAATCTCGTTTCTCAAACTAGCAATTTGGAAAAAGGGGCAGAATATAGCATACCCTCCAGACAAAATTTGACGTAGGCAGAAGTCTCCTTGTTCTTTAGACAATAAGCTCCAGTCACGACGAACAATATCAAGACCTTTGCGTTTAACAACCTGCACCATATTTTCATCCCATTGGCTTTTTCTTCCCGATAATGTGTTAGGTAAAAGTAAAGAATAAAAGGAGAGTATACCTCATACGGAGTCCCATCTTTGAACTGCACCTTGATAGCTGGCATATTTCTTTTTCTTCAGAAGTAGCATTCTCTTGTATAAACCATCCAGATCAATTTTCAAGCACCTATATTTTTTGTTGACCTAACGACAAAATAAGAGAAATCACGCCTAGTGTAGACCATGACTACAATTCATCAACTGGATTCTCTCAATCGTTTTTATATTAAGACCTCATTACTGCCGTTTTACAACTTCACATCTAAGGGTCCTCACTAACGGCAGGAACTCAAATGCACAAAAACATGAAATTTTAAATGAAAATCAGGGGAATAAAAGGGAGGAAAATTGGGTTCTAACTTTAATATACCATGCAGCGCATGGTTAGTACAGGAAAGAGAATAAGAACCCAGTGAGTGTCAAAACCCCAACCACAAAACATATAGTTCCCAAGGAGTTTTGCACAGTTCATAGTGAAATCTTACCTCCTGAATAACTTTTCCAGCCATAGCTTTTGCTTTCGCGATGTCATCTAGCCCGCTGTAAATCATTATCGAATCAGTGTCACCATATATCACCTGTAAAATAGAAAACGATGCAACAATTGAGACCTGATATTGTCAACCAGTTAATTTATTATATATCAAATCCTGCACCAAAAAAATAAATCCAAGCAAGGCATAAAATTAGCCTCTAAGTTCAAGTTAATCTGAACAAGATCAACGGTGCTCTGTAGTATCTCCCGTCCCTGCACAACCATGAGAATTGTTGTAAACTAGTTTTTCTTTTCAATAAAGCAAGGTAACCACTTCTTTAAATAAGACAGAATAGGTTCCCTACTCGGGTGGTTATAAGCCCTGCTAGGGACTTTGCATAAAATCTCAAATTAGAAAATCCCAGACATCCGTACACACTGCATCACCCACCATATTGTTTCATACACATTCGCAGCAAGTAAACTGAAGGAACAATAATGACACAAACCTGTTTGCAGTAAGCTTTAGTGCTTGCTGTTGAATGTCCAGCTGCTGAACTTTAAGACCAGATGCATTTTTCATCCATGACTTTACCATTCTCCTCCTTTGAACCAGATTTTCAGCAACTAGCAGGAAAAATAAATTAGGTAACACAACATTTAAATTTTAATTTTAGTCCCTAAAGACGGAAGCGACAAGCAGTCATTCATGCAACACTTAATTGAGGTCTATTTTATAAAGCAAAAACCACATGAAAAACACTCGTGCTTACTACAACCAAACCAAGCAGTCTTGAGCATTACTTTCAAGAAAGAAGATCACAGTTTCTAGTTTGGTTCTGGGAAAATCCCCAGGTATATACTGATAAAGTATTCGAATAACTATTGGAAAGCAAAATAGAATATCATAAACGGGTCGAAGATTATCCAAAAATCATACTGGAAAAAGCACCTTGATAGTAACAATACCATCAGCGGTGCACTCTCTTCATCACAAAGCATCCAACAAATATCAGATATACACAAGCCATTGATTCTAGAAAACTGAGGCACAAGTAAATGCCAGATGACATGTTCAAAAGGTAAACAATTGATACAAGTCCAAGGATAAAATGTTCTTTGATATCTTCAAGCACGCACAACTCAATATTGGAAAGGAGATAATAGCATGTTGCAAAAAAATCTTCAAGATAAATCACTACAAATTTGGAAACATGAAAAAAATAAAATAAAAAATAGCAGATGTACAATATAAAGTTCTAAACCATCTTATCTTATGTAGTTCTGAAAGAACAACCAAAAAGGAAGGAATCAATCCAAATTTTATTTAACGCAATTTTACCTCTGGCAACACTCCAGTTGTTCTGCTAGATGGTAGACGAGGGAAAGATCCATCAGAAGATCTTTTAACTGTTGTGAAGCAGATATTATTCCTGTAAATCAACTCAGTAAGTTACACAGATCACTGGAAACTCCATAAATAGCAATTAGAGAAAAATTGACAACCATAAGGAATAGACAAAAGATACTGTGCATATTAAAAGAGATTTTGTTAACCCGAATAATAGAAGGATAAAGACTGTTGAAGTCCAAAAGTAATATATATTTGTCATATAAACCCTTCTTTGGCTCCAAAACCAGTCCCCCAGCATAGAAAGGGGCCTTTTTGCTTTTCTTTTGATTACTCTGAGGAGTATCAATATCATAATTTCTATCATCAACATCCGCTTCGTCAAAGTTGACATCCTCAGCACCAACAATTATTTTACGTTCAGTCAGTTTTGCTTGTTACATGGGAAGGAATCTTGTCTAGTACAATATATTTCTTTGCATGGAAAGCATGCAACAAAAGATGCTCCACTCTCTGTGCCCTTGCGCCTTGGATAAGCAAAGATTAGGTGTGGGCCTCTGCCTCTTAGGACATGTCCATTACTAGACTGTAGAAAGATATGAAGGCTCACCTGAAGAGTTTTTCCCCAGAGGTTACCACTAATATTAGTCAGCTGACGTGTAAGTGGAAGAACCCTCAAATGAAACATGAGGTCCATTGACAACCACGCATCTGTCTCGTCATATTCAATCTGAATGAGTCATAGAATACAGTGAGAAACAGCATATAAGCAAATGCAGTAATTATTATCAGTGATCAATCAAAGTGGCAAAGACAAATTGTTTAAAAAACACTTGAATTCTGAAAAGTAAGAATGACTTTTGGAAGGGCTGAGAATATGACTGAACTTGTCCAATTATGCAGTTATCGAGAAACAGTTTGGCTTGTTCAAGACAAAAGTCTCAATAAGAAACAGGGAATGTGATGCTCAAATCAAGCATTTTCTCTGGCATAATTAGTTGTGTTAGTTGTAAGGAATCAAGATTTTCTTACAAAATGTCTCTGACAAAATCATTTGGGTAAAAGTTGGCACCTACAAGTTCCTGAAGAGATTCTGCCGATTGGAATTTTTTTGGAACATCATGCGGCCCAACTTCCTTACGAACTTTGTTCAGCTAAGTTTTTGCAAGTTCAGTTAAAGGGTAACTAACCTGGAAAGACCTAAGTAGCATGGGTTATGAATCATGAAATAAAAACCAGAATTCCTAATTGTTATGATTTTGTCAACAAGCATTCACCTCCTTTAATAGGTCACGGGAACACAAGTATGCATCGCAAAGAAGAAAACCGGCAATACAAGACATGATCCCAGGACTTGCTCCAGAGCCAAAAATAGTGCTGCCCCTAGCGAGCTTAGGCATCACAGAACGCTTGAGGCGACCTATTTTGGACCACATGCTGCTCGGTACTTTGCAGGCCTGCATGATTAAAATTTAGGTACAACGGCTCCTCTGAAATATAAAATCCTAATAGGATGGGTGGAAAAATCCGTTTGGACTAGCATTATGGACTCTCAAGGAAAAAGAATATATAGATATGGATTATTCAAGGACAGTGGAGCCACCAACATCCACTTACGACACTACATAGCAGCAAATTGTAGTGGAAATTCAAGATAAAATTTGAAGAGCGTTAAAGTTTCAAAAATGAGAACAGCAAATTAAACAACTACTGTCTGACTAAATATGATTTCCTATTTATTCATTCGAGACACAAGAAAGCAAACAACAGCTAATAACTTCCACAGCGAGAGATGAGTAACTACATCCATTCTACAGTTGGACACCAACCGTCAAGTTGCCCGCTCTAGAAAGGCGATATAGCGAACCACAGATTACAAAAGCTTTATCTTTCGAAATTAATTCAGATCTCCGTATGAATTCTTTCTCCATTTAGTCCTCCGGAGGTCCACGAACAACTATTCATCTTACCAAAATATTCTTATCATCACTTCTAATCAAGTAATTTTGAACTTCATTTAACAAATTGCATGACTGATGGCTGGCCATTTTCAGAATCAACAAATTGTCCATCCTCTGATTCTTTAAAAAAAGTATTTTCTCTAGTTGATTCAAAGTTTTGCTCTAAATCCAAGGCACAACCATCATCCTTCAAAACCCTGGCCGATTCAAGATTATTGCCCGCACCAACGTCTGGCAGTAATGAACTGTACAACAAATTAGTGCGAGGTTTCTCACTCTTAACATTATCATTCGGAACGATGTTAGTCGTACCAGATATAGAATTCACTTGCCTCCTACGCCTTTGTCTATCAGTCTCATCCGGTGCAAACTCCGCAATAACATCATCCACAATACTATCACAGGAAGGTCCTTTAACCTTATCGTTTCTACTCTCCTTAAAAACCGACGAAGTGAACATCGATGACAACCTCTCTGCCCCAATCATTGTTGCCGCTGCCGAGAGAGAAGAAGAGGATTTGTTAGGTTGCGGATCTTTCTTTTCAGACTTCTTCCTTTTCGGCCTCTCTGATTCACCTTCTGATTCATCGGATGAAAGAGTGAGTCCAGCTTTTGACCAGTCCTCTTCCAGTCTTCGTCACCATATCCAAGACCGCCACCGTCACCGTCAACGATAAATCCTCGGGATTCTTCTCGGAGCTTAGCTACAAGAGCATCGTACTCATCTTCAGGGACGGTGTCATAAATAGGGTTTTCCAACTTAATTTGGAATCCGCCGCCACACAAACGGTGCCCACCATCGCGAAGAGCTTTTAGGAGTTCCAAGGGTTCAGATAGAGCCAAGGCCTGCACTCCTCTGCCCCTTCGTCTCCCCATCGTTATGGTCCGATCACCCGCCATTTCTCGATCACGCTCCCACTCGCATACACAGTCTGATTCTAGGAGAGCAATGAGGAAATGAAGAAGGGGTGAAAAAAAAAAAAAAATACAAAATCGAGCTGGGTTGGGGTTAGGATGTTTAAAGAAAAGAGCGGGAAGTTGTGCGCGCGCGGGAACATAGTAATGTTTGGAAACACGGATAACGTGCCTGTGTTGGGCCTGTTAGCATACCCAAGCTGGACGAGCCCAACAAACTAAAGAAATAGACATAAATAAATATTTCTACTATTTCCACTTTTGAATTTAATAAAGTAGTTTATTATATAAATAGCTGACAAATTAAAATTTAATAAGATAGATAAGATAAAAAAAAATAGCACATCCTGAAGAACAACGAACTTTATCTCAGTCGCTAGTATTATTATTTGAATTGGAAGCCCTACATTCCTATGTCGGATAAAATATACACAGTTCTCTTTTATGCATTACGCGATCTTTATCTTTTCTTTCTGATATAAATTGCAAGAGTTTTTTCTCCCTTTCTAACAGAAAGAAAATATCCAAGTATATGATACCTAATTATTTCCCCTTTGTCATACAGTTTAATTATAGAGACTTTTCCTCTCTCGTTGTCTGAACTATATTACATTATTCGACAATCAATTTAATTATTCGCTTCATAATTATATGCGTACGTATTATCATATGATTAAACAAGTGGATGCATGCAAACAGAGGAATGAGATCCAAACCCCCAATTATAACAAGTCCTTTTATACGTTAGTCATCGGCTACAAACTAGAAGAAAAAAAATTAAAATTATATTTGATTAGCGGTAAGTGTTTGAAACAAGCGATTCAAGGATCATGTAAAACAATTTTAGTCCAAAATCAAACATCCAGAATAACCTAGTCCACTAATTAAAACAATTTTATTCCAAAATTAAACATCCAGAATATGCCAGTTTACATGTATAGATTTCGGACTTGAATCATTTGATTATCTTTTTTTGCTCACTATATGGTTTAATTATCATAAATCCACTGGCTACCCTCACCCAGTAAAAAAGCTGGATACTGAAAAAAAAAAAAAAGTTAAAAACACTACGATCTGAACTCCAGCCCTTGGACTGCTACTATAAATAACCTTCCCTTCTACACTTTCCTTCAAGCTAGCTAGCTAAAGCTCCAGTAAACAGTCTCCGTAACTTCCTTAACCTTAGAGTCTCATTCCGCCAATTAAGCTTTAGTATCCCAAAGGAAATGGCCGAACACACCAAGAATGCTCTCATGAACGGCCAAGACAATGAGACCATGAATAACCATGCTAACAGCATGCATAGTTACATGAGTGGCAACCACCACAACACCGTGGCCAGTATCCATGACGAAAACCAAACCCTCGCCACCACACCAAAATCCATCAAAGTTCGGCTTCAAGCTGGGGAGTGTCTCTATGGCATGTCCTTCCTCAGTTTCTCTCCAACAATTGCCGAGATAGCTGGGTGGGCTGGCTATGACTTTGTCATAGTTGACATCGAGCACGGCTTTGGTGGTATTTCCGAAGCCCTCCGCTGCATCCACGCCCTTGGCGCTGCCAACACTCCCGTCATTGTTCGCGTACCTGAGCTTTCTCATGTGTGGGTTAAGAAAGTTCTTGACCTTGGCCCACAAGGCATCATCTTCCCATTGATAGACGGCCCAGAATCTGCCAAAAAAGCTGTCTCCTACTGCCGGTACCCGCCCTGTGGAGTTCGCGGCGTGGCGACACCAATTGTGAGGGCTTCCAGGTTCGGAATAGATGAAGGCTACGCAAACCAGTATGAGAAAGACTTGCTCATCTTGTGCCAGGTTGAGACAGAGGAGGCCGTGAATAACGTGGAAGGGATTGCTGGAGTTGATGGTGTAGACGGCATTATGGTTGGCCCATTGGACCTCAGCGCAAGCGTCGGTTGCTTGTCAAATCCAAAATGTGACAAGGTGCAGAATATGTTAAGGGAGATAGAGAACACAGTTTTGAGCTTCAAGAGAAAAGAGGGCGGTGGCCCATATTTGGCCGGGTTTGCCATGTCATTTGATGGGCCTGACCAGTTCAGGAAGCGAGGCTACCAATTGATTCGTGGTGTTACCGATGTAGGCTTGTTCAAGAACGCGTGCGTTGAGGATATGAACAAGTTCAGGATGAACAAGATCTGATCAACTGTATTCACTGGCTCCTCTAGCTGTGAAATAAGATCTCACAGAAAAGCTATCTCTTTATTTATATATTCTTCAGCTTTCATGTTAAATAGCTGTGCTGTCTACTCCTCCTCCTAGTTTATGTGGCTTTGTGACTGGTGAGGTTGTAAGGAGATCGTTGTGTTTGCTCTTTACTTTCAGGTTTGTGATAGTTGGAACTTTTATTGCTTCTGCCAATTAATATTAAGGTTAAGATGGCTTCTAAAGTTCAGTTCACTCTGGATCTGGCTTGTGTGGACGCTGTACAAGTATTGAAAATACTACAAGACTAGAGCGTATCGTAGTCAACTTGCTTCCATCTTCACGTTGAAGTACAAGACGGTGATACGGGTTTATGATCCATAGGATTCTATTTAACAAAATACTTTTCAATGTTATTTCTCATCTTATCAGATCATTACAGCATCTTTCAGCTTTTATAAGACAGATCGGTGAAATTAAAAATTTACCCTTAATTTTTTTTTTTTACTTTTTGTTAAAAGTTGTTTTCAACTGTACCCTTTTCATCTTTTGCAATCCCAAATGCCAAAAACTTGTAACCGGTGCATTGGATATTGTGATTGGTCTAGTAAAAGTACTTTGACAAAAAAAAAAAAAAAATCGTTCTTTCATGAGTTTAAGCTAAAAATGGGTAGAAGAAACCTTGTTTTTTATACCATGTGTTTATGCATAGATCATAATGGTAAATAATTAATCTATTGTGATGATTTTTTTTTTTTTTTGTTCCTGTGGACTCACTTAAATACACACCAATAGATGATAACCGCTCTTATACTCTGATCTATTAACATTGTAAATCCACCATTTAAATCTTGAAAACTAATATTTCGCATCATAAAAAATAAATTCTTACAAATAATAAAAGGAATTCATCGTTCCACTTATATTTAAGTTTTGGTAGATTTTGCAGAGCTCTGTAAAAATACTAAATAGGCACACGAGGTTGCTACTTACAGGAAAGGAAATGCCACACTCGTGTAAATATTAATATTTAAATAGCCACATGCTTTTCCCTTTCAAGTGCATGAGAGGATCCGGAACATCATAATATTAGAGGCCCTACCGATAATGACCATTAGTTGAGTATGAAGGTCAGAAAGTGTCGACAAATGGTTAATTGCATACAATTATTTAAATGTCACTTTTCTTTTTGCAGAAAAGGGCCATGTTAATTGAGCAATTTAGTTGATGGAATATTTAACTTAACTATTTCAAGTTAAGAACTATGGGGACTTTATCGTTAATAATGGAATCACGAGTAAAGTACTGGGGGTGAATAAAAATAGAAAAGAAAAGGGAACGACCAAATTATAAATTTTAAATAAATTATAGTATTTAAGCCTTAATTTATTATACTAATGCATTGGTAATCTTAATTAGTATCTTTAATTTTTCCTCATCCGGAAGAAAACCAAAGCTATACTCTCAAAATGTTGAAAAATGCAAAAAAAAAGGAAGTGATGAAGAACGAGCACATGACTGCCGACAAATTCCTCTATGGTGCTTTTTTCTCGAGGACTAATAATTTAGAACCTTCAACACGCATTACATCGCAGCTTCTCACCAAAGCCAAAAATGTTGTAGGTAGATGGCTACTTAAGTTCAATTATTCATGTAGTTCTATACTATTAATATTTTATGTTATCCAACAAAAAATAATAGATGATTTTATAAACACAGGTCGCATGCTTATTCGACCTGGTAGGTTGGAATATTTAATCTCACCATGGCAGTCAAATAAAGTGATTGCATCAATCTCAGCATGAGGACTGGGACATTCACATTATCTTACTAAAAGAAAATTTAAAATAAATGAAGCAATACACTAAAATAACTGGCTCTGTAAAACGCACATGATGATTTTGAAGCGGGTTGGAAGTTATTAGTATGTAAAAATGAAAGTTTATCTCAATAAAAAAATAAAAATGAAAGCTTATAAAAAAAAAAAAAACAGTTCAAGGTTTTATATAAAACAATTATTATTTGTAGTTTAAAATTATAGTGTGTTTCTGTAAAAAATAAAATAAAATAAAATTATATTGTGTGCTGCTTACATGAAATAACTAATTTTCTATGAGTTTAAAATAGATTTTGAATTGTTATAAAATAAATAAATTTTTGAATTAAATCATATAGCTTGGACGGTACCAAAAAAATTGTGTGTGCACAGTAAAAGTGTACGCATCCATACAAGTAGAACGCGGTAGCGACCTTAACGGAAAAAAAGAATGCTTGGTAGCGATATTTATGGAATACGCAGATAAGATTAGTAGTAGTAGATTACACTACTATTCTTAGAACTAAAAATGCTGCCTCGGAATCATGAATTCGGAGAAATTACCATTTATGTTCACCTTGCCATGTAAGTACTTTCACACGTGGCATTCTGTGCGGCTTCCAAAGAAGCTCCGAGTGTCCGACACCGCGTAGCTACCACTCAAACAGTAGTAACGCTAGCAGCAAACAGCAAACAACAGCAATCTGCAATTGATTTGATCCCTCTCTCGCTCATAAAGTCCCATCATGCCAGCTGCTATTTCCACCATCACTTTCCCCTTTCATTCTCTTGAGTCGAGTCGCTTTCTTCCCTCTTATCACACCCACACCCACATACACAGTCTTGGGCATTCTCTGTGAGACTATGACCATGCTCTGATTTTTGTCTTCCAATTTTCATGTTCGAATCTTCAAGTTGTTTGCTTTTTGGTATTTGATGAATAAATTAACTAAATTGATGAGATCAGAGTGCGATGCCTGATTATACAACTGGAACAATGAATGACCAGCTCTCAAAACCCACCTCAATCTTCGGTCTCCGTTTGTGGGTTGTTGTAGGGGTTTGTGTTGGATCTGCAATTGTACTTCTTCTCTTCCTCATCTCTATCTGGCTCGCTTCTAAGCGCTCCAAAAGCAAGCCCTCTCAAAGACCCTCAATCCCAGTGGTCTCCAAAGAGATCCAAGAGATTAGAGTGGAGCATCCCCATACCCAGAATTACAATCACCACAATCCCAAGCCAAATGGAACTCACATCCAAGCCGAACCCTTTCCTGAACCAGAACCAGTTCCGGGAATTGAACGGCAAGCTTTACTACCAACATCAGAAGAAGAGAGCCCATTGGCGTACAATAGAATTCAATTTGAAATTGGGAAAAATCATAGAATCTCCTACCCTGAACGTTTTGCTAGGTCTTCTTCGCATGGAAGCGGGGAAGCTCGCCCTCCCGATCAAGTTCCTACTGTGATTCCTGAAGTGTCGCATTTGGGTTGGGGCCACTGGTATACTCTGAGGGAGCTTGAGGATTCCACAAATGGGTTTGCCGACGAGAATGTTATTGGTGAAGGCGGCTATGGGATTGTTTATCATGGTATATTGGCAGACAACTCCCATGTCGCTATCAAGAATTTACTCAATAATAGGTATTTTCCCCCTCATGTTTATTGGTAATTCGCATTGAACAATGATTTACGTAGTAATTGGTGTATGTATAAATTGACAATGCTAGGGGACAAGCTGAGAAAGAGTTCAAGGTTGAAGTGGAAGCTATTGGACGAGTTCGGCATAAGAATTTAGTTAGGTTGCTCGGGTATTGTGCAGAAGGAGCTCACAGGTATCTGCTTTTTTCTTTCTTAAAAAAATCCTCTGCTCCTTGTTTGTAATCTATTATTTTCATTCAAAGAGGAGAGCTGCTGCTAAATAAAATTATAATCTGCGTATGCATACAGTAAGTAATTTTTTGTGCCTGTGACAGGATGCTTGTGTATGAGTATGTGAACAATGGGAACTTAGAGCAATGGCTGCATGGGGATGTCGGGCCTATTAGTCCTCTATCTTGGGAAATCCGAATGAACATTATTCTGGGAACGGCAAAAGGGTATTTAACAAAAATGTTGATTTGTTGGGTTCTGCTATTTTAGCTCGATGATCATTCCCTTTGAAAAATACTTCTACTGATCATAACTGATATGATTCAACAGGTTAGCTTATCTCCACGAGGGGCTGGAACCAAAAGTTGTTCACCGTGATATTAAGTCAAGCAACATATTGCTTGATAGGCAGTGGAATTCAAAGGTGTCGGACTTTGGCCTTGCTAAATTACTTGGATCAGACAGCAGCTACATTACAACCCGTGTCATGGGGACATTTGGGTTTGTATAATCTCCCCTGTTCCATTTCCCCCTTTCAGATGTTTTGTGTAAGAGCTAGTAGCAATTCATTTTACACCATCTCCTCACGCAGATATGTAGCTCCTGAATATGCAAGTACTGGCATGTTGAATGAACGAAGTGATGTGTACGGCTTTGGAATTCTTATTATGGAAATAATAACTGGGAGGAATCCAGTTGATTATAGTCGGCCTCCAGAAGAGGTCTGGTCTATATTCCTTTACTTTCACGTTGTTTGTTGTGTGTTCTTGCAGCTGAAAATTCAAAATTTTCAGGTGAATTTAGTGGACTGGCTCAAGAAGATGGTCAGTAACAGGAATGCAGAGGGAGTACTGGATCCCAAGCTTGCAGAGAAACCTACTTCTAGGGCACTAAAGCGAGCCCTTCTTGTAGCATTACGTTGTACAGATCCTAATGCACAAAAGCGGCCTAAAATGGGGCATATTATACACATGCTTGAGGCTGAAGATTCCCCTTACAAAGAGGTAAGAACTAAGCATTTCCGGTTGCGTTAATTCATCTTCAGCATGACACTTGTTGATGCATCAGCATGGGTTGTGTCCTTTCAGTAACTGGGGGAATCAATTCAGACATTATGCATTTTAAATTGGAAAAGAATTGAGGCCATGTGGTCCCTTTCGCTTCTTCAGTAAAGTAACAAGCTAACGTGTAGTCTTGTTATGACAAATTAACAATGTAGTTTCCTTTTTTGTGTGTCAAATTAATTGTTGATGTATATTACACTTAATCTTTTGTTTAGGTATTGATATTCATAACTGCTATCGCAATCGCTGCATCTGTGATTAGACATATATGAAACCATACATAACTAATATGAAAGAGTATCATCACATCATGTGTCATAAATGGGAAATCTTGCTTGCTTTATGTTTTTCTGTTAGTCATCAATAAATCTTTATTATAACGGTATAAGCTGGTTTTGTTACTTATTAACTAATAAGGGAATCTTGTTTTAGGATCGTAGAGCAAGAAGAGATGCTGCTGGTCATTCACCTAATGATAGAACAGGGGATGAATTGAAAGAGGTGACCAGATCCGGCGATGATTCTAGGTTAGAAAGCGGGGTGCATGCCAGTGAGCCAAGATGAGAGAAACAAGAAGAAAAGCAATAAGACTTGCATAGCTGGGGATAAGCCTGTGGTGCCCGCCCGTCTTTACAACCTGTGATAAGCAAATGCCAATTAAAACCATTTTTATCCACGGAGCTTTCAGCTGTGTTGCTCTCGATTGTTTGTGGCTTTCTATACCACGGTCTATACAGCACATGCTTCCAAAAGAAGATTTGCTTCATTTTCTCTGTCAATGCCTTATTGTTGTTCGATTTATCCTAATAAAAGGCTGTTATACATATCTCATGTTTTGATCTGCATCAACATTTCACCATTAAACCTATTACTGTGTCGACTTTGCTTTTACTGCAGGAAATGACAGAGAGGTTGGTGGAGATAAGCTTGTCAATTCTGTGAGCTTTTTTTTGTATTTTTCATAGGGTAGGGAAGTTATAATTGTGATTTAGGGAGACCTCGACAGCTTGGCCATGTGTCTGTTAAAATTTTGGACCCCTCAATTGATGAATGATGATTATGAACCAGTACACCTCCTCGGCTTAGTCGTAGGGAGCCACCTGACGGTGGGATTCGTTTGTCCTATGGATAAGATAAGAGACCCACAGTCGGTGATGCGTTCCATACCTCTTATATCCTCTACTGATCTAGATTTCATTTTTGTGAACATAACAAGGCATTTAGACATGGATTTAGGAAAGCGGTTTCATATTGGCCCCAGCTTCATCATTTGCATCTGAAAGTGGTTGAGTAGGCCTAATCTCCACAAACCAGAAGTGCAACGCAATTTAAAAGGTACCCCTGCCAACGAACCCTTGGCATGATTAATAATCATACTCATAAATGTAAAATGTGCATTAAATAAAGCAAATCACAGTATACAGCAAAAGAGTGCCGAGTGATGCAGAAAGGCCCCAACTCTCAATCTTAAAATCAAAATCAGTGGACCATCTGAATTGATTTTACAAACACACGATACAATATTTGCACATGGGTCAAAAAGTGGAGCAAAATAGAAAGCATTCTATAACCAAGTTAAGAAAGTTATGGCAGCCACGATTGTCCCAACCGATTGGAGCAGATTGGCCGGTCTATCCATGTAACCACTACTTGCGGGGCTACTACTACTTTGGGCTGGCTGGTTTCCTCCGCTGGGGGTTGCCGTGGCCGCTGCTGGCGGAGGTGGAGAAATGGGAGGGACATCACACGTGCCAAATGTTGCGTTTTCCTATTTATATGCGAGAAATACCTCGTTAAATACGAATAATCAGTCTTGTATTTATAATGTAGGAGACAACTAACCTTGCAATAGGCAATGTTGTCACATCCGCAAGTCAAATGGCCGTTTGCTTCATCAACAGCTTCTGGAGCTCCACCGCCATCGTTCCTCTTCAACAAGAATATCAATTTCATTAATTGATTACCAACTAGCTTTGACTATATTTTTACAAGCATGTACTCCTACATACCACGTAATAATCAACAGCAATGAAATTTGGCCACCGTTTGCCAGCTGCTTCACGGCAAGTCTTGATCATGCTAATTAATGGAGCCGAATTGTCAGCGCAAGACTGGCTCCGATTAGGAGTATCGCGAAAATAGTTGACGAGAACCAGGGACCTTGATTTTGTATTCATTGATGGTGATTCTGCACGATTTGGACAAGAGCCAGCTTTCATCCCACCATCTCCATCTAAAATTCAAATTCCCCAGACATGGATAATCAAAGTTAGTAATTTGTAAATGTAAAATAAAACCTTTTGATGGCTATTAAAATCCCAAAACAAGAATGAAACTCACATTGATTTTCTACTACATATCTCCACTCGTAAGCAATGCCCTCAGAGGATTCCTTGGATGCTTTGGAGGTGAAGACGACCAAGCGCTGATTCTTCTGGACCATGTCATCGACGGTTGGCCAATCTTCACCATTCTTGGGCATCCGAGACACTGGGAACATGTACTTGCTCAGCCCAGAAGCTTGAAAGACCTTGGTAAGGCCCTGAGGTGATTTTACATAGTCCTCAATGAAGATGGTAACAATTTCTGATGGATTTTTCTCCAGAAATGCTTGAATATCTTTAAGCACATTTATGGCAGGTTGCTGTGGTGAGGGCAGAAACAGAATCAGCACAATGAATATAGATCGACTAGAGACAGGGGAAGGCCCTAAACACTAGGACACTTGTGTCATTGAAAAAAGCAGTAGAGTCACGCACTTACGAATGCAGTGAAGTTGTAACATTGGCCTTGAGCAGAGTGACATAACCATATATCGTTTAAAAAATCATACATATCTAACATCAGGCCTCGAACGCCGTTCTGCACATCCAACACAAAATGTGAGGTTCTCTTCTCATTTAATTTAGTGGAAGAATTCTTTTTCTTTTCTTTTCTTTTCTTTTTTTTGTGGGGGGGGGGGGGGGGGGGGTTGGTGTGGGGGGTTGTGGTGGTGAGGCTAAAATTATGTCTACATCGCATGATAAAAATTACATCGAGATTTTAGATGGAAGCCCAAATATGATTGTCTTACTGAAAATATGTATACTTACAACTAAACAATCATATTCATAAGTAAATAACAAAATTCACAGTAATAAATGTTATATTTTTCATACTAAAAATTCTTTTTTTTTTAATGTTGGTGTTATTATTATTTTTTTTTAACTACCCTTCTATTTTTTTAATCCAGAGACAACTAAAAGGTGCATCAGTATTTTTGTCGGACGCACATGATCTCCACCGAAACTTTCTTAGTCAAGAGAATATGTCTGAATTGAAAAGAAAAAACAGTTATATGAGTTTTTTATTTCAAATATTCCCATTTTTGTTTTTTACAGGCCACATCTTTTGCGTGTCTTTGCACATTTCGAATAACATAAATAAATTATAGATGATATTTAGCCCCAAACTCGACAAATGTAGTCAAAGTCAAATCTCACCGCTCTTTACTAAAAAAAAAAAATCTCACTCCGCTATGATTAGTTTTACAAAATTTCAAAGAGTTTTAAAATCTTAAAAATGAAAATTATACAGCAGTGTTGTACCATACAAGAAGAGAAATCTTACGTTGAGTTGATTGGCTACCGTGTCTTCCTGGTTCATCGGGGTTACAAGGAAAGAACCGGTGGCCGATTTAGCACCGGCGAGAGCGAAAGAGTTGTGGGTCGTCAGCCATGTATACCGGTTGAAGGGCAGACCTTTCACCTGAACATAGAACCCAAGAAAATAACAAATTAATGAACCACGAAAGAAAAATATGACATGGAATTCAACGAAATTGGGAAATGTGAAAGGCACACCGACTTTGGAAGTAGGGCCGATAGGCTGGATCCGGGTGCACCTGGATCGGGTATTCCCATTTGCTGGGCATGTATCACATTTGAGACCAGCATCGCACTTGTTCTCTGACCCACAGGTTTCTCCGATCTGCTCCCTCCACCACAATCATACAAAGGCAATTAAATAACTTCCTAATTTAAGAAAGGAGAAAAAGATTGATTCATATTCTACGAACAACAACCCCCGAGAACTTCGAAATTAGAAAAAGTCACCTTGAGGCTGGAACAGCAGGCAACCAGACAAACTGCGATTACGGTAACTTGGGTTCGTAGATTACCAACGTAATGTGAGCTCTGAATTGAAATGAAACATCATAAGCAAATTCAACTAAACAGAATATGTGGGAAAGATAGAAATGCACATGGAAATAGAGATAGCTATGCGTATATACCTTCATTGTCCGAGCTTCCTTAGAAAAAGCTGATGGTTCTGTCTTTTGCTGTGCGTGACTTTTGAGTTGGGAAGGGTTTTTTGTGAATAAAGCTTTGTGAGACGGAAGAGTGAAAAGGAAATGGATTTGGTGAGGGTGGGAAAGTTGGGATTGAAACTATGAGAGTGAAGCGCGTCACTTTCACACACCCGTTAGGTACCTCATCTCACCTTTTGTATTCCACCCGCTCTTCATCTCCTTCTGGAATGATTGAGACCTGTTTCATTGTCTTCTCTGTACTTGAATTTTTTTTGGACAAAATTTATGAGTGTTTGTGATGCTTTTCTCATAATAATATTAAGTGTATGTTTATTTATTTATTTTATACAACTCAGCCGCGTCATCTCTGCATTAATATTTTTCAGAATTACATATTGATCCACTCACAATTTCATTATAACCCAAGCTCCCCTGACAGCATCCCTCCCTACTCTGCAACAACTTGTGTCGCCTTATAAATTAATAATGAATGAAAATGGCTTTTGCTTGAACTTTTAGGTAGTTACAGCTGATCATAACCACCTTTTTCCTTCAACTGAAGGCTCTCTTTTATTTGATTCCCCTTTTTCTATGGAAAATTCCCAAGCCTTGTGTTGTTCCGAGATAATTTTTCATTGAGTGGAGGCAGGAAAAATTTTTGTGAGTTTCCTAGAGATGGGCGTCGGCTCTATCCTGACTTCCGTGCCAGGTATTGTCGTCGAGGAACGGAGAGACACAGAGCCAGGGGTGTGTGTGTGATAGAGAAACGGAGCGTGGGATGAGCGGTTGACACAAAAGTTAGAGTGGGTCAGTATAAAATTTTAGGAAATACTAATGATAATGAATTGTCAATATATTTGTAATATTTTAATAGACAAACAATGTCACAAACACCTATTAATTTTTTCTTAAATTTTGTTTCTGTTTTTAGTATTTTTTATGAGTATTCCCGTGTTAGAAACTAAAGCATTTTTTTCTATATATAAAAGTATAATTAAAGGAATGTTTAAATGTAATCTCATCAATTAATTTATTAACTTTTCTATACACCTTATTCGTCTTCTGTACAATTGTTTCTAATTTTTGACTCAACATTTGTGAGAAATATATTGCTTTCCACTTTCTCCTAAAAAAGAAATCATCGGTAGACACATAATAAAATGTTCGAGGTTTGACTGTTGAAAATAGTAGTATTTTTTAAAAAAAAGAGAATTTAAGGTAAACACGACATAGATAGTTCGGTTAATGTCTTGCCATTTGTGTTTTGTGGAACGTCATGAAGGCAGCTAAACTCGGAGAAAGGAAGCCAGATGTTATTGAGTTTTGGAGGGAAGTGCTTATATAGTTGCCACGTCAAATGCTTAGCAGGTAAAAATTTCTCTAAATATATTTTGTACTTTTCTAATTAAAAATCGGGAAATGTCATAGTCAAGATGGAGATTTTCCGAACTTTAGAATTAAGTAAAGTGAGAATGTTTACAACCACACAACTTTTGTAAATGCCAAATGGAATGATCCTCAGCTATATTGGTTTCTTACTTACGCGTCAGATTTGGAATTATTGACGAATAGAATATAAGGGACTATGTTTTTACAAATATCTTCGCAGTCTTATATTGAAGAGATTCAAAGTAAAGGAAGAAGCATCTGTTAGGGGATTGGATAAGGAATATCGTATTATAATTGTAATGCCAACTATAAAAAGATGAGAAAGAAAGAAAGCACAGCATTTCTATTCTATAGGTTTCTGCTTAAAGGCCACACAATCACTGGAAAATTTCGATGAAACCGGATGGACCCAATTGCCTAATGTACTGGAAATCGTTGGGCCATTCATAATGGGCTTTGAATTATTTCAACTTAGTGTCGGTTACAGAAGTTCAGCTCGTCATTAATGGCCCATATACATTAAACGTGTCATTCCTTTAGCCGGTCAAGTTAACCAATATTGGAATTTTAATTTTTTTTATTAAGTTGTAAATAGTATAGTAGCTTTCAGCTTTTGCTCAAAAAAACAAATATGAACCCTTTTCTGTGAAACAAAAAGCCTAGTTTTTGAGTTAAAAAAGCTACATTCCATTTTTTTCTTTAGAGCCCAATACTTTCTTTGACCCCATGGCCTTGTACCATTACCCAGCCCAATGATACACTATCAATGTCGTTTCTCTATTACAGTGTCGTTCAAAGTTAAAGTTGGCCATATATATTGCAATACTAAACTATCACCAAAGTCTCCGTGGCCTCGCCACTGACTCAATCTAATCATAAAATCACGTTACGTACCCACCGCACAAGACAAGGCGAGAGGTCAGGAGCCCACCGTTCCACAATGGGGCCAAAAAGGAAAATAATAAAGTAAAGGGCATTAAAGCGTACTATTATATTAAAATAATGAAGATAAGCCAAAATAAAATTATTAAATGAAGAAATGACCAAGAAGGTGGCAACACCCTCTGACAAAGTCCATCTTCTCGTATTAATTACGTGGCATAAGTTTCGTTAAAAGTAAAGAAAAAAGAAAGAAAATCACCTCTGGCTGGTGGCTGCCCCAACAAGTACGTCCTCAAGATTCTACATGAAGTCCTCGCCTTCACTCTTTCCTGAAATCTGAATCTACACACTGCACACATTAGCTCAGATCCATTGTCATTACAGACACCAACATTAGAAATAACAATGTCGACGCTGGCAAAGACCGATTCGGAGGCGAGCAGCCTGAGCCAGTCTTCGCCTGGACGATCTCCTCGGCGGCCAGTGTACTATGTTCAGAGCCCGTCGCGTGACTCCCACGATGGCGAAAAGACCACAAATTCGTTTCAGTCAAGTCCACTGCAGAGCCCATTGGGTTCTCCGCCTCATTCACATTCGAATTCCTCTCTGGGTCCGCATTCGCGTGAATCTTCATCTACTCGCTTCTCCCGTTCGCGGAAGAGCAATGGGTCAAACAGAAAGGGTAGTTGGAAGCCATGGAAAGATCAGTTCCATGCTATTGAGGAAGAAGGTCTTCTTGAGGGTCAAGACGGTGCTCAACAATGCCTCCCACGTCGCTGCTATTTTCTGGCTTTTGTTGTGGGTTTTCTTGCTCTATTCTCTGTGTTCTCTTTAATTCTATGGGGTGCTAGTCGTACTCAGAAACCCAATATTACAATGAAGGTATTACTATTCTCTATTCATCTCACTCTGATTCAACTCTCGAACCCCAACTCCCAATTTATGTATATGTGTATCTTTTAATATCTCTGTTTTTTTGGTGTCGGCAAACAGAGCATAATATTTGATCAATTTGTGATTCAAGCGGGTGCTGACTCTTCAGGAGTAGCTACTAGTATGGTGTCCATGAATTCCTCTCTGAAAATGACCTTTCGGAATACTGGTACATTTTTCGGGGTCCATGTCTCCTCCTCATCTCTAGATCTCAGTTACTATCAGCTGACTCTGGCCACCGGAACCGTACGTGTGCAAAATCCTACCTTTTTTTAATTATAATAATGCCATATTTTTCCTCCACCATACGAAAAATCTAATGCATCTACATCTCGATTCGATTTTGCAGATACAAAAGTTTTATCAATCAAGAAAAAGCCAGAGATCCATCAGAGTAATGGTGAAGGGGAATGGCATCCCATTGTACGGAGGGGGAGCTAACCTGAACACTTTGAATGGTGCACCGGTTGAGCCGGTGCCATTGACACTGAGCTTCATGGTTCGATCAAGGGCTTATGTGTTGGGGAAATTGGTGAAGCCCAAGTTCCTGAAGAAGGTAGACTGCTCGGTGGTTATGGATCCCAAGAAGATGAACGTGCCCATTTCGCTAAAGAACAAGTGCACTTATCAGTAACGCTGAAAGTCATGAAATTACCAAGGCATTCATTAATATGGATGCAGAATGCCGAATAAACCGTGAGGGGTGCACTTTTTTTGTGGCTCCAGGATCCAGAGATCCGCATAGGCATTGTGTTGCCTCACGCGCACGATAAAATGTCAATTTTGGATTTATTCGCTCCTACTATTCTAATATTTTATTGTTTCAGCTGAACCTAAGAATATTTATTTTGTTTTTTTCTTTCGTTTAATTCTCTTCAAATGGAAGTAGATATAGGGATTTTAATGTTCAATTGTTCAAAATGCCATAAAATTGGCAACAAAGACAAGATCAACATTATCCTTCATATTTCATAATTCACATTCTACAAAGTTATTAGTTCGCGATTTCTTTTTTCATAATTCGCATGGTAGGACTATTCCACTTTTTTCTTTTTTCTTTTTTAATAAATCCTAAACGGTAAGGTTAATTTGGTATGCAAGTAAAAAAAGTAATAGGGTTTACTTTCCTTCAATTTATATTGTTTGATGATTAAGGAAAACAAAGTCTACTCTTTTTAAGCAAAGTTCTCTCTCTTGATTTTAGAAAAAATAAAACCATTAATATATATATATATATGAAAAGTGGGGTGAAGGAGAAGAAAGATAACGTGAGTTTCATGTTTGTCCATTTTTTTGCCCTTTAACCCATTTCTTCTAGACCAGATTACTTGTAATCAATTATATCGTGCAGTTGACTTGTTGATTGTTCGATCCACTTAAAGTTGCACAGTCCATAATTTTAAATAAATTAGACGGTCAACAATCGACTGCACTATATAGTCATTGCAGGTAATCTATTTCCATTTCCATTCTCTCCATGACTTATTCCTTTCCACTCATGCGTATCAAAGACACCCTAAGTTCTCTCTATTTCGCTGGATACGTCTCCTTTCGTTTGGAATATAAAGATGTAACTCCAAACTCCAAATATTTTTCTTTTCTTTTCTTTTTTCCAAAATATAGCTGAGACCCTCGTATGATTTTTTTTTTGTTGGTCTTTTCATCCCTCGTGGAAACGCAGATATTGGGTTTGACTAGTGGACCCGACTACAATTATTATGAAGCTTACAGTATGAAATAGCGTGGCCTAAACAAAAACTGGAAACGGGTTTTGTGGGCGGGTTATAAGTTATTTTTTGGGCAAATGGACCGGTTTTAAGTGCGACTAACTAAAAATAGGTTCAGACTTCATATCCTCATATTGACCAAATTTAAAAACGATGAAAACCATCCCAGCCATTTTTTAAAATGATTTATGTATGACCAAAAAAAATAGTTCCCAGTACGAATATAAAATAAGTAAGTTGATAAAATAATTTTCTAGTGCATAAATGAAGAAAAAGACCTTAAAGGGGAGAAAAAATAAAGTGAAAACAGGATTCTTTCTGAACGGACTGTGTCTTAAGCAATGGTTCACACCAAGTCACCAACCTATTCAAGCTATTATTATATATAATAACCGTTGTTTAAACAAATAAAGCTATATACTTTCTATTATATGTTACGTAAGAATCTATTTCTAAAACATCAATCCACTTTTTTGCAGGACTGAAAAACAAGAGACGTATATCTCTTTTGCGTGGCAACAACTGCATCTTTTATTCGTTTTATTGGACGAGGAGATAGTGAATGCCATTATGATTATTATTAGCTATTAAACTTTTTATTATTAGATTAAATTTAATAGTTTAGTAGATTGACTTTAAATTCACGAGAGAACAGATGAAAAGATATAAGGAGGAAATAAATCAAAATTTTGTTTAAATGTAAGAGTTTGGAATGGAGAGAAAATATATACAGAGAAAATACACGAGATGTTAAAAGTTAAATAAGGAGAATACGAATAACATTAATACTCTCGCTCAAAGTTGTTACAATTACATCTACGCAGTGTAATAGATTCTTATTATTGCCAACAAATTTTACTCGTATTGGTATAAATGAAAACTATATTATAAAGAACATAAATTTAAATTTCATTTATTGTTATAAGGACTTATAGTTTTTTATTATTATTATTATCTTTGTAGATTATATTTTCGAGTGGTTTGGTTTGGTTGAAGGGTATTTTTATTATTTCCCCAAGCCCCTAAACCTCAAAGCAAGAACTTTCTTGCTCATGATCATCTTTTTCTTTTCCTTTTATTGGTAAAACAGAGCAAGAATTTTCTTCAGCTGGGGTCAGCGGTACATGAGACCGGCGAATGCCCAACACCATGCTTTCACACTTGAGATTTTAGACCACCAATATAATAGAATAAAAGTCAACAAATCGAGGTTTTAAACTTGCGTTCAGCCACCCTTGTAGAAGTAATCCTCATTCATCATTTCCACTCTTTTACGAGGTCTTACTCAAACAAGTACGTTTATCGCCCTCTCTCAATCTCAAAGGCAATAAGGAGAATAAGTGAAAATGTCAATGAACTCAAAATTGGTTTCTATTTCTGTAATAAATAAAATGAACCTTTGTACCCGCCGCCACAAATAGGCTACAGTTAGAACTTTACAATCAAGTCAGATCACAAATCACATATCTGTGTTGACGTTGTATATACCACTCTAACCTATTACTCATTTACGAGTTAAAAAATCAGCACCAATGAATGTCAAACAAAACCTTTCAATCCTAATTGTCTCATTATGCATTTCACCTCACGCTGTTCCAACTGTCCGAATCTAACCAATTGGCTTTCTCATCCGTCACTAGCTGCCGGAGGCGATCCACCGGTGAACGGCAACTTGACAAATTCGTGGAATCGAATTTCCATTCTGACCATTGCTCTGATTCCGGCGAGCAGGGAACAGACGATGTTGCCATCGAAGCCCAATCTGGGAAATCGAAGTGGCACCTCGGCGATGATGTCTTTGAGGAAAGAGTGTCATCCGCGACAAAGGAATGCTTGAGAAGCATCTCCGCCGTCCATCTTTTTCGGGGATCCTTTGCGAAACACTTTGATAGAAAGTCCTTCCCTTCTTCTGACAATTCATCAGGAACTTCCGGCAATTCGTCTCCGACTCCAATCCGAAGCATTAAGGAGAAAACATTCGAGCCTTTTTCGACATTCCAAGCGGGTTTCCCCGTCACCATCTCTACCACTGCGCAGCCGAGAGCCCACACGTCTGCTGGAGATTCATATTCGTTGTCGTTTACTGATTCCGGTGACATTGACAGAGGAGTTCCCCTCCATTCGCACTTGCTCTGCTTTTCCCCTGTTTTCTTGGCAAGCCCAAAGTCTGCAATTTTGACGTCCCCATTGCCCAACACAAGAATATTTTGAAGCTTTATGTCGCAGTGGACGAACCCTTTGTTGTGAATATAAGCGAGTCCTCTGACGATGGATCTCGTGTATCGCCGAACGTCATATTCCGGCAACCTACCACCGTGATTCTTTAGCTGATCAAATAGACTACCACCGCTAGCATATTCCAAAAACAAATTATAGAAATCCTCTCCGTTTTCAGTGGTATAATCATCGCCAAAGTACCTGATGATTTCCGGGCAAAATCCAAGACAATCCAATACTTGTTTCTCGTTCTTGAGCGTAGAACAGCTGAAAACATCAGAGGACTTAACGACCGTGGGAGAAGTAAACTGAGAGCAAACGGCTAAATTGACGGTGGCAAAGCTTCCCCTTCCAACTGAGTCTCCTCGTAGCCAGTCCATGAGCGTGAGCTGCTGAAGAGTCCTGGTTTTTTTTTTTTTTTTTCTGTGGTCAGTACGCTCTGTTCTCTCCCTGTGCGCTTGTGCGCTTTGAGAAGGAAATAAAATAGGAGTGGACAAGGTCACGAGAACCAAGTCTCAAAAATCCTCGGTGTATATATAGGGTGGAAATGTGAAATGGTGTTCAATGACGGAGGGCGTGTTTGATATTAAATTAAAATAAAATAAATATAAATAATAAAATATTGGTGTCATAATTGAAGCACGTGATAGGCAAGGATATTTTCCGGGGAGGACTCCCTTCCTAATTTGGCAGAATTAGCGTATCACAGCTCCAAACGTGGTTGATAAGGTTGGCGTGCCTAGATTTTTACAAGATATGTTTCCATCACGCGACTTAAACAGTGATTGTTATTCAGCATGCAAATTAAATTTCCTAATTCAACTTTAACTTATAAATGTGAGTCTGCGTGACGGCCGTTTGAAACTTCTCTTCTTTCCCTTTTTCTTTTTAACCTTGATGACTAGTTATTTGTTTGAATATTCCAATAATCTAGTGGAATATGCTTCAACCAACTCCTTTATCTATTTTTTTTTTCTCTATTATGCAAAGTGGACTTGTAATGATATAATCTTCACATGACACATTGTTTATGTTATGGCACATCTTATTACTACTTCCAGGGGACAATAATCTTGTGGTCAATAAATATTTGCCTAGCAAAATCTTCTAATATATTAATATTATTAAATAATGTGATACAATTTTGTAAATCATGCAGCCTAATTAATTAGTATATTTGGAAGACTTAATGAATGCAGTGCAAGGTTGAAAAATAAAATTGGTGGTTTTTATTGGCATCAATACATTTAAGACCAAATCATATTGACTTTGATGGGCAGATAACTAGCCATACCAAAAAAATTAGGTCGCTCTTATCTGCATGGTGATTAATTTGTAGCAAGTGGTTCTGTATTAAAAAAAAAGGCTTTTACCTGTTCAGTTAGCAGCCGACACTCGCTAAAGTTGCAATTTTTTCGGGAGCCCAGGAGAGATAACATTTTAAAAACGTGCATTTGTCTATTATTATCTTTACAATATATAATATTTTTTATTGAAAAAATTAACTTATAATTTTGTGAATCATGCAATCTATTTACTTAATTCGAACTCTTAGCGAATGTAACGCATGGGTTTCGCGCTTAACTACATTTAAGACTAAATCGTATTAATTTGGATCTAATTTTTACAGGTAACAAGTCATACCAAAAAAATAAAATAAAATACGTGGCTCTATCTACATGGTGCATGATTTGTAGAAAGTGCCTAAAAATTGGTTGACATATGTTGTTAAGTAAAGAATGGGTCACACGCTTCAATTAGTAATATTGAATATGGATGCTTTGCCTGTACAATTAGCAACCGACACTCGCTAAAGTTGCAATTTTTGGGGGAGGTCAGTGGAGATAACATTTTAAAAACGTGCATACGTGTATTTATCCATATTAAAAATTTGTTTTCTTCTTTCATTATCATGTGAAAGATTTCAAGGCGAAAGGCGAGGCAATTAATTAATCTTTAATCTTGAATCACTAATTGCAAGATAAGTTTTTAAAGGAACCATTTTTCTGGAGGAAATTATACGATCGAGTAGGAAGTAAAACGCATGCAGCTGGCATTGAACACAAAATTTGGAGGGCGTGTCTCATGTGAAGGCAGCAATGACCCACAGATTTGAAGTTAAGGCCCTCCCCATTGCCCAGGAATAATAAGATATGGCCATTTGCTACCCCAAATTAAAAGGATTTGCTTTCCTTTTATTTATTTATTATTTGTAAAATTATTATAACCTTGAGGGCACCGACAGACATTATAGGTTATTTTGCAGACTTTGAGCTAATAACCAGCTAGCCAGAATCAAGTATCGGCAAGAGATCGTGGACAACGAACATAACAGGGGAGAAGGATATAACGCGGTATCCTGCTTTAGCCCTCTTTCAACTAATTCATATATATTGGGTTGAAAAAAAAGAGAGAAAAACTCAGACAACTAGTGGTAGAATATATGCTTTTTGCAAAATACAACTAGATATGGATGATTGAATATTAAAATTAAATAATATGGCACGGAAGTATATGGGAATTGCGGCGTTTGTTGCATGAATCAAGCTTTGTCAGTGAGTGTGAGAAAAGTGATTGGATAACAAGTTACGGTAATTCAGATGCCAAGTTGCTTGCTTCAAAATCAAGACCCAATAAATTATCAATTTCGTTAAACGCAAAGTAGTAGCTCATAGTTCACACTTCACACTTCACATGCATGCACTCCAACAGAATTTGTTAATGCGCCGCAATGTCAAATTTACCAATTACGTGCTACTATCATATTTGATTATCTGCCGAAACGTCCTTTTTTTTTTTATTTACTTATTTTCATCAAAATTAGATTCTACTATAACTAGTTCATACTGTGTAGAATAAATGGAAAAAGGAAAATCACCTAAATATACATATTTATATAAATTCATCCTTCAATGATTATATATAAGAAGTGACAAAACATACAAGAGTGGAATAACATTACTCGCGTTCGTGTGAGTATATGTGCAGTTGATTGGCTACGCGAATCCCTTCTCGGTCTCTGAAAACTTTCCATCCTGGATTCCTATGTAACCAAGTTATAATTATTTATCCAAGCGCAATATTAATGTAGATCCATGAATGTCTCATCCACATTTAACACGTTATTGTAATTTTTTTTTATAAAAAATTTCCTCATCTATTTTAAAGTTAAAATATTTATCATCTAGCTTGTTACACTAGAATTAGCTTTAATTAATTCAAGTATTAGTTGGTCCATACATTTCATTTTTTAAAATACTTAATATTCTCTTTCTTCTTTTTTTTTTTTTATGTTTTTTCTCGTGGAAAAGAATACGTTATGAGCTATATATAAATTATATCATATTGGCACCGCACTTTCAGGTTCGGGACCCAGAAAGAAGAGAGCGAAAGGGATAACCACGCAATCTTAGGATAGATACATTGCTAGATCTGCTTTTAGAATTTATATCACTATACCATAGTGTGACAGAGGGCCGAGGTGAGATTTGAGTAGCAAGATACTTTGCAAGTAGTTTCTACTATGAATTCCGAGTACCAAAGCAAAGCTGCGTCACGTGCTCCTAACTATCTTTTTAGGTTGTATTCATTTGTTAGTTAGTTGCCGAATGACAGCTCCCCCAAAACCACAAATTCTATCATTTAGTGCAATGCACATATTCCATTCCGTTCATCTCCTGTCCAGGTCAATTTCACGTTTTAAATAATAATAAGGGAAACGAAAGGCTTACGTAAGTAAAAGATTAATTTTGCCATATACCAATCACTTTCCAACGATGAGAACAAATTCGGATGGTTAAAGTTTGTGTAGCTGCAAATGCAACGAAAGCAAGCATAAAAAATTTGCTTTCGGCAGCCAAACCACGTTGTTTGGGATGCACCAATTCATTTGACAGACTCACGCGTCCTCAATCGGCGCCATATATGAGTATTCATTAATTCTCGTGTTCGGACAAGTTGATCTTTTTCACTTTTTAGAGCCATACAATACAAATAAGAAAATATTCTTCTAAATAACAAATTTTCTAGAGAGATTGAATTGACGAGTTGCATTGAAAAAATCTTGATTAGCGTCCAAAGGGTCAACGTTGATTGTTGAATGGAAACACGTCGTGAAATTGAGGTGATCGGATACAGAGAACCGTTGGTGCAGCCGGCGATGTGACCCGACATTAGTCAACCTCTACTTATGTAAAACATAAATGGGAACCGACGGTTCAATTCAAATTCAAATAATAATACAACAGAAATAGAAGGGTAGGGTGTTTGGTGTTGTTTGTGTTTGGGGCGTGGAATGCTACAGTGGTCAAATCCGAAATTGGCAGCCTCTAATTTTTGTCATTATTCTATTCCTATCATGGAAAGTGGTCCAATGAATTTGGGCTCAATTGATTCTGCCTATGAAAAAGGTTTCACCTCTTGGGTTAGTTCGCGACAACATCAACACGATTGAGATTGACCAAGAATCATGTACCTAATAATATAATAATGAATGAATGTATATCTCCCGTGTCATCATCTCATCACGCTTGAAGCGAGAGAGAGAATGAGATTTTTTCAGTTGGCAAGTTGCTGGCCCAGATTACTATTTTGGGCCCCACTTTGTTGGGTTTTGAAACTGAACTCAGCCCACGTCCATTGTTTTTGCAATTGCGATTCTCAAGTTGGGAGGGGAAGAGAGAGGCAGATCGTTATAGTCATATTCATAGGTGGCTGGTATTTTCAGTTGTGGATGACTAAGCAAACTGTACGCAGAAATTGGGAAACGCAACAGTGCCGGTTCATTGAAATTTCCATGTTGATAGGATCGTGTCTGTTTGACGTGCCGCCTCGGATAAGTCAGACATCTTTAATCCTCATCGTTTACCATATCCATATTCCGTGTTAGATTGCTAGTCAATGCACGTTTGTATAGCAACATTAATTAATTAATTAATTAATTAAATAGAAACAAGAGAGTAACAAATATATTTTACTGAAAAATTAAAAAAAAAAAAAAGTACGAGAAGTAAGCATCGTATTCAACCCAAACCCAAACCCAAACCGAAGCCCAAAAAAAAAAAAAGCTCCAAACAATTAAAAGAGAAACTTGATAGGATATAATCATATAATAATCTTTAGTATTTCCTCTCCAACTAATAAGGTGGGAGGAGTTTCTTTTCGTGGAAACTGAATAAGAATTGTTAGCTACATTCCGTGACTACCATAATCATAATCATCTTTATGAAAGAAAGCAAGCATAGGATGGCTACCTGCACTAACCAAATCCACCGTTCCGCTTATTTTGGGCCACCAAAAATACCTGTCACAAACCGACTGGGTACTCTTCGAAGAAATCTTCTGGATCAGCAGTTAGCCCAAGACTATTATTTAAATGGGAATCCTTTTCGCACACCTCATAATTTCTAGCTACACACTCCTCCCGCTGACATACCATAAACCCCATTCCATTTGCTTCCAGTAGGATTTGTATCAAAAGAATTTCCCTATTTTAAAAGGCTAAAGAAATTCTATTGTTAGTTGGAACTTGGGAAAAAAGGATTGGGCCTATTTAAGTTTTAAATGTTTGCCCCGTGTCTTTTCCATTATATTACGAGCAAGTCGATCAAATCATACGAGTCTACGACCATGAGAGTACATAACAGTTTAGTTATCGCCACTTCGTTCATTAACATTACTAATCAGAGAGTTAATGTTATAGTATTAATTAATAATATAAGTTTCGATCATAACTCCCGCGAAAGGGGTGTAGTGAGTGGATTAAGAATCAATTGGTTTTAGGTCGGGTCGTTTCGGAAATTCGGTCTGGATTCTGTAGACCAAAATGGCAAGCTTACATAACACTCGCTGGTTTCTTACCTCATACTACAACAAAATGAAGCAAATACAACAAGATCTAACTTATCCGCGAACATTATTGGCAAAATCGAGCAAATTCTCTCATAGATTTGCAAGCTTTCATTCATACAAAGTACAAACAAACAAAACGTCAAACAAGTAAAGCCCATCCTCATCTACACGGCAACGAGTCGATGCTACCCACAACACGAACCCATTTCCTAATAGAAGCTTAATAATAAAACCCATATCTTAGACCCACCAAAACACGGGCAAACTCGTAATCTTAATACGAGCTAAGACATTTAACTAAGCAAGTGTAGAGGCTACATTGTGAGTTGGCTCATCTTCTGCAGCGTGTAATCATAGAGCAGCCCCTGGAGTATGGGTGAACGGGTCCTCTTGCCTTGAAACAGTTGTGGGTGTAGTAAGATCTGCCAGAGCGTGGCGGGCATGGGATTCTGTTGGCGGAGAGCGCCCCATAGGAGATGTAATACTTCATTCTCCTCCAGAACAGGGATCTACGCTCAAACCCACCACCAATGTCTTCTTCGTCCTCGCCGTCTAGCTCATCGTACAGAGACATTGTGGTCGGCCATTCTAAAGCATCCTTCGTCAGCTTCAAGCTAGTTTCATCAATGTGGGATCGTACAATAGGGCTCGAGTTGACGCAGATTACCAGAGAAATCACAAGGGCGAGCTTGAGGTGAGCCATGGAGAAGAGAAGGACCGGGGAGTGCGGCTAATACAAGAAGCCAGAAAGAAATGGTTGTGGTGTGGTTCTCTCTGTATTTGTTGGTTTTGTGATTTGGTCCAGGGTCGGGTGGGGAGTGGAGTGGATAGAGATCACGTGGTGATAGAGAGAGGAGTGGGACCTCATTGGTTTACAGCTGTACATCATCAATGACTCCTCTATATTCGCGCTTCTTGTTCCCATTCCGCTCAATCCACTGTGCCAGGGTGCAGGGTAGTCCTTTCCATTCTACAAATTATAATCGGGAGAATACCATTTGATGAAGATGTACGGTCAAGATGCGTCATGCGGATTCAGTGGTTTATGATCGGGTTGTATTGTGGACTATCGACTGAGCAACCTTGCGCAACGGTTTTTCCGCGGATAGGACAAACGGTGCTTTTAGATTACGCGGCAAGCTGGATTTCTCGCTACTGAACGGCCCCGTTATCTGCCCTCTGTCTGTCTCTGTAGCAAGCTAAAGTCGTTTGTTGGGTTTGAATGAAAATAAATGCTTTTACTGTCTGGAATAGCTTGCAAGACTTTATTACATACTCCCTCGTTCTTTGGCTTTTTTTTTTTAAGGGAGAAGTAATTTTTTAAAAAAAATAAAAAGCATTTTCACAGTGTTTTGATGATTTTTTTTTTTTAAAATGAAGATGTGATAAAAAAAAAAAAAAAATGTACGTAAAGAGAGAGAGTTTAATGAAACATTTTATCCTCGGTAGTTTTTTTTTTTTTTGACGCTGGACATGGACATAGACACTCCCTTCTTTGACTTTAGGACACGGACGTAGTCTAAAGGGATGTGTGAGTGAATTATTTATTTATTTATTTTTATGTGTGGTCGATCAAGTCACACACTTTTATGTTTTGATTCTTTTTTTTTTTTAAAAAAAAAAAACTTTACAAAACATAGATTCGTCTATAATTATTTCCTTGAAATTACATTTATAAATGAATTATAATAAACGAAAAAAGTAATTTAATTTAGACTAAAAATATATAATTTTATAAATTTACTTTTATATCTAACAGTAATATAAGTTTAGTATTTTTACATATCTTTTTTTAGTAATTTTATTAATTAAAAGTAATTTTTGTATTTAAACATCTTTTATGATTTAAAAATAATTTGTAATATTGTATAAAATAACAGTGTTTTTAATAAAAATGTATTAAAAATACTTTTTTATTATTAAAAATACTTTTTTAAAAACTCATCCAAGTTTTATTACATAAAGCCCATGAGGCCCATTAAAAATAAATACAATCCAATAGAAATACAAGTCCAACTAATATTTTAGGCAGAAGCCCGCAATCCAAGTGATGGCTTACTAGAATGGGGATTAATTTTTGCACCACCTTCCCTCTACTAAAATATAGTTATGGAAGTGTAAAAGGGGAGGTGCAAAAATAAACTTCCTACTACAATTTCATTCTGAAGCCCATAGCAGACCCGTCACTTATAATCACTGATCAACACCTCACATTTCTTTTTTTTTTAAAAAGACACCAGCGTCACATAAGGATAAAATCCTAAAAAAAAAAAAAAATTATTTAAAAAAATACTAAAACTTTAAAACTATTTTCTAATATATTTCAATTTTGTTCATGTCATGAGAGCATCATTGGCAATGATCCTTTAAAAAAAAAAAATCTCAAATGCACAAATGGCGGCTTTTGTATTTTGGAATGTCATCTTGATTGGCAATCCTACTTAAGTATATTGATAAATAATTTTAAAATTTTAACATATCAGTAAATAGTTTAATTTTTTATTTTTTAATTTCTTGAGATTTTATCCGTAACAGTACTCAGATTGTTCCATATTTATATTAAAAACACACGACAATTACAATTTTTTTTTTTTTTTCTTGATGTTTCTCTCTCCTTGTATATAACAATTCATTTCAAAATTTGACCTAAATAATACATATGATATTCATAGAAAAGTCAACCCACCAGCTCATGGAAGCGCCGAATCCGCCGTGACCTTAATGCAACAGCATAGAAATAGTAACCACCTCAAGGCAACATTGGTGTTTAATCAACTACCTACAATTTCACCATTGTTGCTTGGAGTAGCACTATTCTATCATACGAGTACGAAGATGTTGGGAATATGAAATCATAAAAAATTGTTGAATTAGGTAACCAGACGAAAGAGTGCTCGTGGAAAAAATCTCAACCCTATACGTAAATGGGTTATTATTGTCTTTGACTTCACTTGGCTGAATCCCACTATCCCTTTCAAGCGCCGTATATAACCTTTTCCATGTTCATCCTTGGACAAGATACGATGAACATGAACATGGTATCAGATGAACAAGAAGAAAAAAAAAAAGAAAAGGAGAAGCCTTTTTGTCGTACCAAACAAATATGTGATATTTCTATGATATAACAACATACATTTTCCTGAGGTGGAGGCAAACGCGTCAGATGAAAAAGGATTTGGTGTTAACCATAACTGTAAAAGGGTCAACCTTATTAGTTAAGTTACGAGAACGTAGTCATCCTGCTGCAACCATTGCCGACCCATTTTATTTTATACTATTAAAGAGTTGACTCTGCTTCTTCACAAGTCTCTTTCAGTTTTTCACCAAGTTTCTGCAAATTGTAGTGCAAAAGAAGACTTGAATACATAGAGATATATCGCGTCAATTAAATAAAAAAAAGAAAGTTGCCGTACCTTGATTTTCTTCCTTCTCCCAGCAGAGAGGGTTTGAAAAAGAGTCCCCCTTTAATCAATGATTATATGATAACAAAAAGCCACACAATCCTAAAGGTTACTTCTTAACTTTAGCATGCAATTCGGGTGAAAGGATATTTAATCCTATTTAATTTCTAGAACAGGTTATATGAATGGAGCTAACAGACAATGGACCACAGAATTAACTGCTTATCTGTTTATCAACTCTTTTATGTTTCTATAATACAATAATTTTCCATTTTCTTAATTTTCTCTTTTCTCTCCCTCACAATTTCCTGTTAATGTTAAGTACTCCCCTGATTAAAACAGAGCATCTGTTTTCTCCCACTCTACCATGGGTCCTTGCAATAGAAACGCTAGCTCAAGGTTTAAGATATCGTTCATAAAGTTCCACAAAAATGATTGGAAGCTTTAGTAATAATGCTAGGTTTAAGAACATCCATGTGCATGTGTTTGATTTCACACGTATGTTAGGCCTAAAGTAGTTTCAGGGAGAAATAAGTTGTCTTGATTTCACATTGTAGTCTGTACATTGACTAATTTAAAATACTTAAATCAACACAAAATTTTATTAACTTACGCACGTTCTTGAAACTGAGAAAGCTACTAAATAGCGTAAAGTTAATTACCAAAATTAGCAATTTGAAAAAAAGACAGCAAGAATAGTTATATACTGTAAGTGCATGCAGTGTCCAGTGGAGGTACCGCAATTTAACCTCACCGCCAGCTCTCAATCCACCTCGAAAAGCGTACCCTGTGTGGCAGTGATCAGTGAGATAGCCCCAGATTGCAGTGATTCGTTGAGATCTAACCCCAAGTTAGAAATTTTCATTTTTCACCTTCTTTTCTTTGGGTTATTTTTGTTTGTGCTATCTTATTCTGTGCACGTTAACGTGTGCAATGCAATTGGGACCACCCCAACCCAATCTCATCTCTGCGACATCTTTCGCCGGTGACGGAGATGATCCTAATGGGATTTTTCAATTTTTTTGGGCAGTGCTGTTCTGACAAATGTCATGTGACAGTGGGCCTAGTTGGGGTTTATCTATAAGAAAGTAAAATTTTGATGGCAAAGCAAAGAACATTGAGTCAAAAGGATCGTATAAGCGTTTGAAAGAAGCTGCAGGTTCATGCACCAGCATTGATCCAATCTTTCTACCCCAGTCCTACCTCTATATATACATGTGGTCCCTTCTCAATATCAACCATTGATATTAAATGCTTGTTTCTTTGACTTTGCAACAAGCTAGAGATCAAGGGTGGAAAAGAACTCTTGATAGAAAGAACCCCACACATGATGGGCGGTCTCTATCGGCGATAATTAATAAAAATGTAAATCAATCATAAATGAGAGCTTCATAGATTTTCCTTACGTTCCCACAGATTAGATTAAAAATTGCTCACGAGTTGCTATAAAAAGCCCTTTCACTTACAGTGAGCCTGCTAGATTGTTGTTGTTGGTCGGTTTCAGAGATAATAATCCTGTTCCTTCACTTTTCTTTCTCTGTGCTCACTATTTTATTCTTTTCATTTCTTTCTCACCTTATCTCTCTCTGCACCTGCAGTCTGGTACAAAAAACCCTACTTTCTCTTACCCTTTTCTTCTGCTGAACTGAGCCATTCCATCCCTCCCCATACTCTGCTCCTCTTTGAGAAGTGAAAACCTCCCTCGTTAGTCTCTTCCTTTTCTCTCCACCATTCCTCTCTGTCTCCTTACTCTGAAATTCATGGATGGGGACATAGTTAAAACTTCTTCAGCAGGGGACAGCAGCCTGGACACGATGGCAATGATGATGCAAATGGAAAAGTTCCCTGAATTCTGCGAACCATTTTATAACACTCCCACTTTCCCGGAAACCGATTTCTTGGATAACGGAAGTGGAATTTCCACCAGCATTACTACCGGTCTGCCCATATTCCCACACCAAACTTCGAATAATCCTTCAATACCATATTCTGCTAATTTCGTTAACAATCCGATCCAGCCGCCTACAACACCTCCGCTTACACCCAATGAAGTTCCACTGAGACTCAAGAATCCCAACAGTTCATTTCTCTATCCATCATCATCGTCGTCAGAGAAGAGAAATTCTATGGCAGCCATGAGAGAAATGATTTTCAGAATAGCAGTGATGCAACCGATTCATATTGACCCAGAATCTATAAAGCCACCGAAGCGACGAAATGTGAAGATCTCAAAGGATCCACAGAGTGTTGCGGCGAGACACAGAAGGGAAAGGATAAGCGAGAGGATAAGGATTCTGCAGAGACTAGTACCTGGTGGAACGAAAATGGACACGGCATCCATGTTAGACGAAGCAATACATTACGTGAAGTTCTTGAAGAAACAAGTGCAGACGCTGGAACAAGCAGGGGCTAATAGGCCCATAAGTGTTGGTTTCCCGGCAATGTTGACCAACGTTAACGCCAACGTGAATTATGCTGCCGCTTTAGTGAAGGGTTTCCAACCTTCTCATAAAATGCTCAGCTGAGAAAGCAGAATTTGTTTCTAATGAAAGTTCTAGTGTCCATGTAAAGAAACTAAAGTCTTTCTCAGTGTCGGTAATCTCGTCCATTGTTACGATGAACCTAAATAGTGTATGAATCTGCTGTTCATCTTCTTTTATTTGTTTATTTATTCATGAGTACGCGCACACTAGCATGCATGAATCCCGAGGGAAGAGTAGAACATATATCCTTGGGTTAGAGGATCAATTGTATTTCATGAAAACGCAACTTATCCTATGAAAATTATGATATATACTTACCGAATTGTTAAGTTAAATTAAATTAGATGACATCTTTAGCTTTGACAAATATTTTTTTTCCAGTTTGGCGTGCTACAGCAGTACTTTATGACCACCTAATTAAATCTAATGTCCACTCACAGCTACATGTTACAACGCTTGTGCATAGCAATTCAAAAATCAAGCAGTTGATTTGATACATTCAAACACGAACGAGAGTCAAATCAAAATCTTGATATCCTTTAATTTAACCATTCTGTTTGGGATGACACGAAATGAAACAAGTAGAAATAACTATTAGAAATGTATTTTGACAGTGTGATAATTTGGTTTTACATTTTATTCTTTTATGCATGCAGTGCATATGCATACGTCAGTCTATCGTTTCACAAATACGGCCAAGATAACTCATTATGTTATATTTTTATTCTCACTTTTTAATTAGTTAAAAATAATAATAAAATATTTATGAATATCATTACCAACAAAAAGATAGTAAGATTATGAGATAAAAATATTATTTTATGACACCCGCAGTCCACTGTTTTAGAAGAGAGATGAGAGTCCGCAGAAGTAGGTTGCCTCCTAAGGCAAGGTCGAATAATTTGGATGTTCATGTCCCAAGGATCATGCCTCACAAACACCCCCCTTTTCTATATTCTTTCAAATCTTGAAAGACTCTGCTGAAATTTCTAATCTAATCTAATCTTATTGGAAATAAATAAATGGAAGAAAAGAAAGGCATGCACATCTACTGAAATTAAATGGGGCCATGCATGTGAGATATTCCACTAAGGTCCCAACATACCCAATGGGATGAGGTTTTTTTTTTTTATTATTTATCTATTCGAGAATAAATAAAAGGCTAAAATTATATATCGATCCTCACTTCACCAATTCGAATTCGATGGCTTGCTAGCTAGTGCATTGTATCCTTCTCTTCTCTGACACGTTCTTTATATCATTCCATTTTCATTTCATATAACCCATCTTCTCTTCTGCCCACCCAATCTATCCTCATTTGTCATTTGAGTTGAGATAGACTTCAATGTTCTTAATTCCTTTATTCTAATTCTATGCCCACACCCCACTTAGCTCAAATTTACAAGGATTATGTTATGCCCATGTTAATTACACATTCACGATGAAAAAATTTTTAGGAGAAATTCAACTTACTTATCATGTCTCTTTTGATCTTAATTTAAGTTCTTGAGTAAACAAAAATTTAGATAAAAATTAAAAATTCAGTTATCTACTATAAGTTAAAATATATGGGGAATTTCATGGTACCACGTAGGTATACCATAGACTAATGTCATAAACATTTACCCCCGAAATGCAATTTAATTTACAGAAAACAAAATATAATTTATCCTGTCCTCTCAGACAACTTGAAAACGGTTTATTTTGAGATTTTCAATTACACGTGTCATTTACGGATTAATTATTTGTATGTGATATATCATATCAGATTTATAATTAATTTTTTTTTTTTTTTTTTGTGTTGCTATTCATGGATTGGTTTTTCATTTCCTTATCCGGTTTTCTTACACCATGGTTGAAGTTGTACTAAATTTGATGGCCATCGTGAATATAGACACGCCCATACTGTGTGACTATCTCCAGATATATTCAAGTTTTCTGTTAGGCTTATATATATATAGTATGAATCAGACTAGGAATATGGACAAACTAAAATGGTTGGATTCATTGCTTGAATTGGATATATGTTGACAGAGAGGATATATCATGAAAAAAGAATACTATATTCAATTTTTCTAATTTATTTTCAACTTCTTCACTTATCAATCCACTTTCATCCCCAGTATCTCACCTAGAGCCCTACACCCATGTCAAATTTTACATAACCTTTAATAATATTGAGAAAAAAAAAAAAAAAGACACATGCAACGTATTTACACTATATATATATATAGAGAGAGAGAGAGATCTATTTTGGAAATATTAATGTCCCAATTAATTTGAACTTTTTTTTTTTCCCTCGCATCTCAAATAAAATTTTTAATTCATTTTCATAATCATGACAGAAAAATTAACGAATGAAATAAATTAAGAATTCTATCAGAAATAAATAAGAAATAAATGGAAAATAATGTTATTTCGATTTTGATATTTGCAGCCTATGGAAACACATTTTTTTTATTTTTTTTTTAATTTTAGGCCAGAAGAATTATGGGCTCCTGTGGCTCAGATTGTCAACACATCTTGGGCTATTATGTCCTTAATTCAAAAAAATCTGGCCCATAGTCATTTCTTCTGGCACACCGATTTTTCTATAGGCGCACCATTGGTGTGTGTCTAGTAAAAAACAGGGTTTGCTTGAACTTGAAGAGATGATCGTATAAAATATACTCAAGACATAAAAAGTTTTTGGGCTCCTTGCAGGAATAGCAAGCCGTTTGCTTAAACAGTTGTCAAAATCCAATCGTCCGGCAGATTAACTCCATGATGGGGTCTCAACATTTGGGGATTAATTTTTGCACCACACAGTTTAATTTTTAGACCCACTTGAACTTTCGAAAACATATTTTTGAAAGTGTAAAATATATTCTCGAAAACATGTTTCCGAAGAGAGAAGAGCGCAGAACTGCAAAAATCAATCCCCTGTATTTGTAATTACTTAGCCCACGAAGAATCCAAATTGAGCAGCTCGCCAGCTCAGTGCTTTTCTCCTTTCTGATCTCTAGTCTAGTGTATTAGACAAGAAAAAAACACAAAAGGGAAAAGAGAAAGAAAGGACATCAACCTTGTATCCCAAGCATTCGGCCCAAGGACCTGGATTTTTTGTAGTCGTGCAGTTGGTTGCAGACCGTCTGATCTGTGCTGATTTTGCAGCTTCAACAGATTAGACGACCTGCAACTAACTACAACAACTACAGAAAATTTAAATTTTTTGCGTCAACCCATCCAACACTCGTATTCGATCATGCAAAATTTGAAAAACTGACTTTATCCATATTATTATTTTTTCTCTCTTAAAAAATCAATTAGGTGAATTATGGTTCTTACTTTTTTTTTCCCCCTTTAATCCTTCTTAAAAAAGAAAATATGAATCGTCTAAACATGCAGTTTGGTTTTAAATAAGAGTAATACTATATCCTCCTAAAAAACAAATAAAAATTTAGACCAAAGAATATTTTATGTTATCTTTTTCTTTTTTTTTTTCTCAAAGAAAATAATTGAATGGTTATTCATGTCGTTTTGGTTCCATTAGTGCGTTGAAGTGGCGGCACGATTCGAGAAGGTGTAAGCAAAATAGAAGTAATGCTGCAGAAGATTATGGACCGCATTTGCTAGGTGATTTATTTTGAGTCGAGAAACATGTATCTTAAAAATGAATCTTAAAATATATAAATGATGAAAATTTTAAAATATATTTAATTAACTTTAAATATTTATGAATTTTTTAAAATATTCTTAAAAATTAAAGAAACTAAAATCTCATTCTCTTTTATGAAATTATTTTTAAAAAAAAAAATCGTAAGAAATATATTTATGTGATCCTATTTCTATAAAATTTCATACTAAATATAAAAAATAAGAAACCTTAAGTTAATAATTTTTAGGATTCAAAAAAAGTTCCTCCATTAAATACCCTCTTATAGTATGGGGAAAAAAGAAAAGAAAGCGTGTGACATGGTACTTGCAAATGATTCCCATATAAGAATAAAACCAATTAGAGCGTGCGAAGAAGACCTTTATTAGCAAATATAGCAGCATCGATCGATCCCAATTCCTGAAGGCATGGCTTGCGGTTGCGATAAGGGGTTCCCCAACATGTATCTGCTATTGAAACCCCAAGAAGTGGGTTTCTATGATCTTTTCAAGATCCTATTTTCTTCTAACTTGGAAAAAGTAAACTCTGTGCACAGCACCACGGGGGCCGACGAGGAACAAAGCTTCGACCGCAGATGGCTTATCTTTGTATCTATCCTGGTCCAGAAGTGTCTACAGCTCGTATCCAAACCGCTTGCATGTTTTGGGTCTTGCCTCGAGTTCTGGTTGAACCTGCTTTCCACCAACCACAATATCTTTGTCCTTGTCTTAAACTTTCTGCAAGGTCAGAAATTTTCCCATATATATGTATATCCTCGGCTTTATACTTTTCTTCTTAAGACATTATATTATTTTCTAATTCTTCGCGGAGGGGATTAGCTAGGGATAGAAGAAAGGGATTAACGTTGCAGTTATCAAATATATGTTTCTTGTTTGAAAATAATAACGTCATGTTAGACTTGATTTTTCAGTTCATTTAACTTACTCTTACAAGTTGGTTGAGTTAAGAACTTGACCGATCCCTGTTTGACCATAATTTTAAGCTTTTGAACAGTTATGATTGAACAGGAATCATTTAGATTATATTTAATGACTTTAAAATAACGAAAATTAAATAACACAAGTCAACATATAAAAAAATATTTATATATGATAAAAAAATACATATATCATATAAAAATAAATCTACATATAGATATATCATAGCATGAATGGGAATAGAATAATTTTTTTTTTGGTCATAAGCGAATCTAAACTTTGGATGATAATAATTTATAAGCTGGAGGGGCATCCACCATCCACCATCCAAAGGAGAAGGAGAAGGATTTATTTAGTTTTCTTTTCTTTTTATATATAATTGAATAATCACGGTTACATGATCCAAGTGTCTTGGCCGCATTCCTAATTAGAAGGGTTTGATTGATTTGGTCAATTATAGAATCATGGATTGGGACAAGGGTTCCTACTGCCATTATCCTTTCTTTCTGGGTGCATGGCTAGTAACTACCGTGCAACTTACTTAATACTGGGAAGGAATATATACTTACTTATTCTATAATAAACTTGTTCGGAGAACTTTATAACTTTTAAATGTTAAAGGTGGTCGTGTTTTGTGCATCACATTATACAGTTATTATATACTTAAAAATGAAAAGGCTAGAACATGGCATCAGTATTTAATTAAAACACATAATCACGTGATCCACCTCCGGGAAACAAAAAAAACCTAATAATCGGGTGTACACTTTTTCAATGTTGTCTTCGTTTAGAAGGCTCTATTTTTGCGTAAAGCATTGGATTTTATTGGAACTTGACTAGAAGGAATAATGATCGTCTTCTTTTTTTAATATTTCTTCCTTGACCTGCAAGGAGACCCATTCGTTTCCCTTTACTTTTCGTTTTCATGTTTTCGCTGGCTGGCTTTCCATCACTTAGCTACTTTATTTGTCCTTGACTTCCTTACATCTAGAACAAAATTAATTCTCTGTCATCATATGAACAGGAAAGGTGACCATGCCCGACAAAGCATCAGCGGGATATTTGTCATTGACAGCGATTTTAGACAAAAGAGTGGAGTTAGATAGTAGTATCAAGCATGGAGATCGTAGGTACAATGCTGCACTATCTATGATGGCTGCTAAAGTATCCTACGAGAATACAGCTTACATTGAAACTATTGTCAGAGATACGTGGAAGGTATAATAATAATAATAATAATATTAATATCATATTTCGCTCTATGAGTAATTAATTTTAGTCGACGCATGCACTAACTGTTAACCATCTCTAAAATTTTGTGTTTCCCAAAGATGGATTTCGTCGGGTCCTATGACTTCTGGAATGGTAAGAAGCAATTAAATTAACCCTTGTATAACACATCATCTATGATGGATTTCTCCCATAATTTACGTTCTGAATTTTAATGCTTAATTAAGTTGTTGTGTTGACAGAATTTCAAGGAAAGGCTACAACTCAGGGTTTCATTCTTTTAGATAGAAGCGAAGAAAGTGATACATATGTTGTAGCCTTCCGAGGGACGGAAGCATTTGATGCGGATGCTTATTGCTCCGACTTTGATATCTCGTGGTATCAGATTCCTGGCGTCGGAAAAATCCATGGTGGCTTCATGAAAGCCTTAGGATTACAGAAGGATGGGGATTGGCCTAAGGAAATCGAAAGAGACGAAAGCCATCCACCTGTGGCCCACTATGCCATCAGAGACATGTTAAGGGAACGTTTGGCAGAAAATCCTAAGGCAAGGTTTATAGTGACGGGCCATAGCATGGGTGGTGCACTCTCAATTCTCTTCGTAGCGATATTGATTTTGCATGATGAGAAGTTCTTATTGGAGAGGGTGGAAGGGGTTTACACCTTTGGGCAACCAAGAGTTGGAGATGAAACATTCGCAAAGTATATGGAAGAGAAGTTGACACAACATCGTATAAGGCATTACAGGATCGTTTACTGTAACGACGCCGTTCCGAGGTTGCCTTACGATAATAGGAACTTGATGTTCAAGCACTTTGGGACTTGTGTCTATTATAATAGGTGCTTTGAAGGCAAAGTATGTGCGTACACTTAAGGTGCTTTATTTTTCAAATATTTATGCAGTATTTATTTATTCATTTTTGATTTTTTTCTGAACGCATGCAGATTGTTGAAGAAGAACCGAACAAAAACTACTTCTCGCCGCTGGCGGCTATAAGCATGAGTGTGAATGCACTTTTGGAGCTGATAAGGAGTTTCACTATTACGTACAAATATGGATCAGACTACGAAGAAGGGTGGCTTCTCATTCTTTTCAGGATTCTTGGATTGGTGATTCCAGGTCTACCTGCTCATTTTCCTCAAAATTATGTAAACGCTACTCGATTGGGATCGGTAAACGCACTAACATGATATTTGTATGGATAGTGGAGTGGACGCTATATAACTTAATTTCCACTTTGAATCCAATTCAAGCTCATTTTATGCAGATAATAGTGTTGGGGAAAATGACGCAGCAGGCATGAATATTTCATAGTAATATATAAATGCGTGAATCAACTATCCACAAATAAAAATATATAGTAACTGAGGGGAAGAAAAATAATGAAGCCAAAATTTTAATTAATACGAAAATGACTACATTTTTTCTCACATTTCCCTTTATTTTTTGCCATGTATATTTTTTTGTTAGTCAAAAAGTATTTATCATAGAATAAAACATGATATGTGAAGATATTTTTTTTTAATTTGATTAAAAGATATTATTATTAACCATGTAAAAAAAAAAAAAAACCTTAGAAACTATTTAAGGTAAAATTTTACAATATTTACATGAATCTTCAAATCTCTCACAATTTGTACTACTTAATACTCTTTATTTGAAGCATTTTAATATTCCTTACACTCTCTAGACTGTGATACCTACAACTGCCTTTGGTTGTAATATCTGAAGGCTTTTTCTTTCTCTTTAAGCTGCGCTTCTCCTCTTGCTCTTAGAAACCTTCCCTGTTCATGGGAGAAAATTGCTTGTTGCCGTGGCTGAATTTCACCAAGTGAAATCAGTTTTTCATGGTTACCGTGTTATGTAGTAATATTATGCAGTTAATTTTGGTTTCCTCTTCTTAGCTGCACCTTACTCATTAAAATTCCATTCAAGCAGCTGTTATACAAGTCTATTTCCAGGTTCCAATCTGTCGGCTGTGCATGCCATACACATGCATGGTGTTATAATCGCATCTTTCATTCAAACGAAATTCACGTGCAAGGTGCTTTAATCGCATTATTAGGTTTACCCCCACAGACAGACACGCTGGATAATTCCAGAACCCACAGTCCAAGCAACTTAGGACATATATAGTTTGTAGCATGTGCTCTGCCTTACTTATAACATTTCTTTTTTTCGACAGAACATTGCTTCACACTAAATGAAATGATTTATAACGACAATCCGCAAAACATTTGTTGTTTCAATGATCACTTTTCGCAATCCATGCTTCTCTAGCTGATAATTATGTTAATTAATTAATATGTGTTTCAACTTGATGGAAAATAAATCAAAAATTACATTGTGAAGTTGTATTTATTTCCAAAATTAAAGAAGATTTTTCTAAAAAATGAAAAAAAAAAAAGAGCTTATGAATAATGTTGATCTAATGCTTATATTTAGTGTGGAAGTGAAAGGACGTACCAGCAAAATAAAGTAGCAATATTGGGCAGCACAGTCCTAGCATAAATAATTGAGGGTACGACTGATTTCCATTCTTTTGTTCTTTTTTCCCTTTCACACAACACGTTACCATTCTCCGTGCCTCTCAGCCTTTGCTACTAATTCTCCTTGCCTCTCACAACTCTATATAAAGCTGCCTATACGTGTGTGACACAAGAACATCGCAGCACCCAAAATCCTATTCCTTTCTTGTTCATTAATTAGCTAGCTATGGCAAACGCTTTTGATGACAAGAGCTTCGCCAGCAACTATATGTTGTTGAAACCTGAAGAATTGGGCTTCTTTGATCTCATTCATGTCTTATTTGCCCATAACTTAGAGAAAAAACCGTTTGTGGACTCTCCTGAAGGACCTTTGGAGCTAAGCTTCCGTCACAGATGGCTTATATTTATCTCTATATTAACCCTCAAGTTTCTGCTGTTTGTGGCCACGCCCCTTGCTTACTTTGGATCTTTAGTTGAGTTCTGGTTGAACTTAGTTTCCAGCAACCAAAACGTCTTCATGCTCATATTTAACATTTTTAGAGGTTAGTTTTCTTTCTTTTGTGTAAATATCTTCTGAGAAATTTATACCCTAGCTATAGCTAATTAATTTGGTCAGATCGATGCAAGTTATTGCATTACTTATTTCTTTTTAATTTCTTCTAACATGGGAAGATAACTATTTTTTTTTTCAGGATTAGTACTGAGATTGCGTTATTTACGTCAAAATGATCCAATATTAGTCCAAATCAATAGTCTTACGCGTTTAATAATATATAGCAACATTTGGACAAAAATAACAAAAAAAAAGGCCTACAACTGAGTAAAATTAGAATAACATTTAATATCAATAGCATATGATCAATAAAATAATGTCACTGAGTAGCTAGTTAATCTGACAGTTATATGAAATTTGAATTTGTAGAATCAGATAATTGTATATTAGTGGTTCTGCTGAAGTACACTCATCAAAATTCGTATTTTAATTTAGAGTTAAATACTTATTTCATTTTCAGAAATTGTTTTTGCAGTGGACAAACAGTCAGCTTAATTAGAGTTTATCAACAAACGGATCACCTTGAGTATAAATTAATTTATTCTCCATGTTTAATAACACCCCTCGCAAAAGTTATTCCAACTTTGTTGTAAACAATCAACACACATGGGGCCGGGGTCACTAAGGGAAAAGCTTCTTTCAACGTGATTTTTATGTTGTTGCCTTGTAAGTAATCCCATTTTCTTTTCTTAAAGCAACCGAATAACTGTTTTGCTGGAAACTTGATGTAATTAACTTGATTTCTTTCTTGGAGGTGCGGCTACTTTTCTTTTTCTTTTTTTTTTTGCCAAAAAAGTTGTGTACAACCCAAACTCCAAAGAGAGGTTATAGATAATATTCTCTAAATCAAAAAGGCTAGGCCACGATTAATAAACAGACAAGTCGGAACATCAACATGCATGCAATAGAATATTTTGATTTGATGAAGCATTAATTAACAGGTAAGGCGGTGATTCCCAGTAAAGCATCAGCATGTTTCTCGTCATTGATCGGGAATTTGGACAACCGAGTGGAGTTAGATAAAAGCATCAAGCGTCAAGATATCAACAAGTACAATGCTGTACTCTCTGTAATGGCTTCCAAAGTGTCCTACGAGAATGTGGCTTACATTGAAACTACTGTCAAAGATCACTGGAAGGTTTAATGATTAAACTTCTCTTAATTAATTAATTGATTAATTTCTACCAGTTCATCCACAGCTAAACCTATTTTCAAATCTGTGTTCTCGTACGTGTAGATGGAATACTTGGGCTTTTATGACTTCTGGAATGGTAAGAAACCAACAACTAGTAATTAAGAAACACAGGTTAACATACTTTATAGTATTTATATTTTTTAGATTAATCAGAGAGAGTAAGACATAGAATGACGTGGCTTCAAGATTACTTAATTTACAAATTTAATTAGTGTTTGATTAAAATTCTCTTCTTCATGTTTTGGGCAAGTGGCAGATTATCAAAGAAAGGCTTCAACTCAGGCATTCATTCTTGCAGACAGAAGCGAGGACCAGTATACTTATGTTGTGGCATTCAGAGGTACAGAACCGTTTAATTCGGACGATTGGTGCTCTGATTTTGACATCTCATGGTACGAGCTTCCAGGTCTTGGAAAAATGCATGGCGGCTTCATGAAAGCTTTGGGTTTGCAAAGGAACAAGGGTTGGCCAAAGGAAATCACTATAGATAAGAGTCATCCACCTGCCTACTATGCCATTAGGGACATATTAAAAGAACATTTGCTTGCAAATAAAAATGCCAAGTTTATACTCACAGGCCACAGCTTGGGTGGAGCACTCGCCATTCTGTTTGCGGCGATTTTGATGTATCACGATGAGACGATTTTATTGGAGAGATTGGAGGGAGTGTACACGTTTGGGCAACCAAGAGTTGGAGATGAAAAATTCGCAGCAAACATGGTCCAAAAACTCAGACATAATCGTATCCCATATTATAGGTTTGTTTACTGCAATGATATCGTTCCGAGGTTGCCCTACGATGACAAGGACTTGATGTTCAAGCACTTTGGCCAATGTATTTACTGTGACAGGAATTACCAACTGGAGGTACGTACCTAGCTATAGTAATAATATAATAACAAGAAGATCGGATCAACTGACAGCGTTTTTGATTGCAAACTGTAGATTGTTAAGGAAGAGCCGAATGAGAACTACTTCTCACCCAAGGCGATGATACCGATGATGTCGAATGCATTCAGGGAAATAATAAGGAGCTTCACTATCGCGCGCAAAAATGGACCCGAGTATAGAGAAACTTTCCTCTTAAGACTTATTAGGATGGTTGGCTTGTTCATTCCTGGGATACCTGCTCATTGTCCACAGGATTACGTCAATGCCGCTCGATTGGGAGTGCTTCTTCCACAATTAACTGCAGAAGATAATCACAAACATGATTAAATTAATGGCTTAGTTTATTCCTAAGTAGCTAGCGGTTAGTCACATTGACATACTTCTCTCAGAAAATAAATTAAGCAGCTAAATATATATGGAGAATCTGGACGTTCCCTGTTTGGATAGATAGACTGGTCGAGATTGACAAACCACAGCCTTTCTCGAGATGCTGGGCTCTCCATCTAGTTTGATGTATTGAGTTGGGCCTCAGTGTGTGTTATGTAATTTTCCTCTGGGTCTTTCCTCATTCGCGCCATTTCTTTTCACACTCCTTGCTCTCTATTTTTTTTTTGGTATTGTTACTAAAGCGATAGGGTGTGAAAAGGAGAAATGGGGGAGAAAAATTAAGAAAGGTGACAAATCTAGGCGAGGATCAGGTAAATCTTTACTATTTTTACATTGACAATCTCACAATACGAAAATGGCATTAGTTTCTAATTAAATAACGTACGATCGAGAATAAAATTGGCGAGGTAAGTGCAACAAAACGTCACTGTAAATGGACTATCCTATGATTATAATAAATCGAAATCTAATTAATATGGACAGATAAGGTGATCAGCAAAATTTTTGTCATTAGTCAGTTATTAATTTGGACAAGCAAGTGGACTTTGGATATATAGTAGCATCAAGCAAGAAGATATCCGGCATAATGCTGCCCCATCAATCATGGCTTCAAAAGCATCCTACGAGAATGAAGCTTCAACTGAAACTGCCGTCAAAGATATTTGGAAAGAACAATTTTATTTTTTATTTTTTTTCCAAAAGTGGTTTAAACTTATTTAACGTTGTTCTTACCCACTTTAGCAGAAGTAAAATTATAAATAACAATAACAATAATAATAAATACAAAAATATATAAAATAAATATAAATAAAAACATACCTATAACATTACTCATAATAATTCTAATATTATTCCACACAGCGCTATTTATTATTATTATTATTATTACTATGCGACAACCTATAAAATAAGAAATGTATTTAGATTTTTGAAAACGTTTTTTTTAATACAATAAACTGTGGTTGTGTTTGTGCTCGTGTATAATAATATTATATACGGTCGACGGGAGTGCCCAATTGGGAATGAATTGAAATGATTAATACTGGTATGTTGGCATAATAAAACACATGGTGCGGCAGTATGCGAGTTTCAGAACGAGAAGGTCCCAAGCGGCACGAGCGAGAGAGGTAGAATCAGAGAGATATAGAGAGGGAGATCTGCGTTCTAAGGTTTTGATAATCTCAGAGATCCGAAGGTCAGTGAGCGCATAATTCAAGAATTTCTTGCAATTTTATCGTTTTTCATTGAGCTGTAATTCGATTGCAATTCGACTCGAAGTAGGAAAGATGATTTTCATTTGGTATATGATGACGAAGATTGTGTGTGAGAAAGAAGTGTGCTTATTATGTGCAGGGGGCGAGTGTGAGAGATTTAGAGAGAGAGGGGTGAGAACGCTGAGTGCTGAGCTGAGAGAAACCCAAAGAGGAGGAGGTGGAGAGGATCTTTTTGTTTTTTTTGTTTTTCTGTGTTTGGATTTCTCCCTCTGCAGCTGTCGATTCCCGTCGATTGCCACTTAACAAAGTATCTTATGGAGCAGAGAAAGCTCGTGGTTAGTCATGCACATTCGATTTCTCTTCCTCTATTCTGTACCTGTTTTGGCTTTAATATATTGTGCTTGTTCTAACGAAATTACATCTTAGGTTTTGGGTGTTCCTTGGGAAGTCGATACCGAGGGTTTGAGAGAATATATGAGCAAATTTGGCGAATTGGAAGATTGTATTGTCATGAAGGTGAGCCCCTGTTTCCCATTTATTTTCAAACTACTGTTGTTATATGATTAATTTGTTATCTTCTACTGTGCCCTATGGATGAATTATATATATAATTTCCTGGTTAGTTTGACCATATTTTCTGGTTTACAACTAGTGTTGTAGTTTATAAAAATTCTGCAATTTTCAGAATTCATAATTCATTACATTGTCTTGCTTGTTGGTGTCTATTTCTTTTGGAAGTGAATGAAGTGGCCAATTATAATGATTGTGATCTGTAATATTGAAGTGTAGTGAACTGACTTTTCCCATGGGACATGAAATATGATTATCTTTTACAGTGTTAATTGGAATTTTCATGTTTTATACGGACAAATAGGTTACACGATCATATTATATTGTCCATGTTATATTAAGTTTTCTTGAGGTATGTCTTAATCTAGTTATTTTTTCTATTTTAGGAGCGGTCAACTGGCCGATCTCGTGGTTTTGGATATGTTACATTTGCGTCCGTTGATGATGCTCAGGTAACTTCTCTTCACCGTTACACGTACAGACACACATAGATAGTTTGGTAATGTGTTTGTGCTATGACTCAAGTGGGATGTTGTTCTGGCTGCAGAATGCATTATCAAGTGAGCACGTTCTTGGCAATAGGATGCTGGAAGTCAAAGTGGCCACCCCAAAGGTTCTAATCAAATTGGTGTTAAATGTTTCAAAATCTTATTTATTTACTTGTAGCCTGTTTCGTTTTGTGGGCAGTTTTCTTAAGCAAAATATAGTAGCTGCTTAGTGTGATTGCCCTACTGATTCTTGTGTAATTTGCTTTAATTATAAAGGAGGAGATGAGGGCGCCTGTCAAGAAGGTTACCAGAATTTTTGTGGCTAGAATTCCACCATCTGTAACTGAAGCAACTTTTAGAAGGTATTTGAGTGTGGTTTCTAATTGAGATGATGAGAAGACTACTTTCCCATACACTTATGATGCATCTATGAATGTTGATACGGCCATGGTTGTGATATCTTACTTTAAGTTATCATTTCTCTTGCAGTCATTTTGAGAAATACGGTGACATAACAGATTTGTACATGCCAAAGGTACTTTTCTTCCTGAGATTGCCATACATGTAGAATTAAAATGTAGCAGGTGTGCATTTATTTTGAAATATGCTTGCACATGTGTATGTACGATTTCATAGTAATACGGAACTTATGCATAATGACTTGTGTTTCTAAATTAGAGATAATATATTGTAATATCTCTCTCTCTCTATCTATCTATGTATCTATCTTTCTATTTGTGTCTCTGTCGTCTTCCCTACAGGATCAAGGCTCAAAAATGCATCGTGGAATTGGTTTCATCACTTATGCAAGTGCAGGTTAGAACTGAGACTGTATATATCTAAATTTCCTTAAATTTACCTCGGTTTTTCTAGGTTAAAGATTACACAGGAAAATTAGCCCCCTTTAGTTAGGAACAAATAAGTTAAGCAGACTTTTGATCAGTTATTCTTTGTACGAGTGATAAAGATTGAAAATTCCTTGTTATCTAAGCATGTTGCGTATATCAGGTATATCCATCTATTCATTTCAAATGATAGATTTGTCTTGTATTGATGGGGTGGCAGGTTGAGATAGTTTTTTTAGCTAATCTTATAGATGCGGGTGCGCTAGACTTACTTGATAACGGAACATTAGAATCTGATATTATGCTCTCACTTCTGTGACCTCAGTGTTATGTTAGACATAAAGTTGAAAGGAATTTTATGTATTGCAGAATCTGTAGAGAATTTGATGACAGAAACTCATGAACTGGGAGGTTCTACTGTAGTGGTTGATCGAGCAACGCCTAAGGCAAGAATTTTTATGGCTTGTCATTTTACCAAAAAATAGTTGGACTGAAAGTTCCAAGCAGATTTTTTTTGTCATAATTTTGTTTCTAAACTGCTGACTTAAAATTCTGAAATTGCACCAGTGAAGTGATTATTTAATTGTAACAAGTAATTGCTCATAAAAATGTTGATATCTTCTTAAGACTCAGTCATGTTTAAGAATAGTTTTATATAATTTATTTTAGTCAAATAAGAATTTATTATGTCCTTAATTCTATGTCAACTCATTATATGCTAAAGAGCAGTATAAAATTTGCTTCCCCAAGACTTTTGGATCTCTTTCATACCCCCTTCCCAAAATAGATCTTTGGATTTCATAGGCTCTTGTATTATTTTTCAGGTTGTACTGGACAAAAGCACATCGTAGAATGTGTCTAGTGCAAGTGCGCAAAAGCGTTGTTATAGTAGTTATTGTTGTTTATAAGTGTAAATATGCCATGGAAAACAATAATATGCCTGCAACTTTTTCCTTATTTTAGTGATTAGCATATGCGCAAGTATATACATGTATCTATGGAACTGGGTAAACAAAAATAAGACTATAATGTGGACACATGTTTGTTAGATCTTACAAGTGGTTTTTATAGACATCTATTTTTTTAATCATGGAAAGGTATTTCGACAAACCTACTCCATATTTTGATGTCAGCTAAATAAGATATTTCTTGCATCTTTGGCAGGAAGATGACTTTAAGCCGATTGGGAGAATGCAACAGGGAGGATATGGTGCATACAATGCTTATATTTCTGCGGCAACTAGATATGCAGCACTTGGTGCTCCTACTTTGTATGACCATCCTGGCTCAGTCTATGGAAGTAAGCATAGAAACACCTATATTCAATTAAATTGTTTAACTATACTGCATGCTGATTACCTTATTCTATAAAAATAGGGGGAGAACCTGCTCGCGGAATGGGCAAAAAGATTTTTGTTGGTCGTCTTCCCCCAGAAGCTACAGTTGAGGATCTTCGTCAGTATTTTGGCAGATTTGGCCGTATTTTAGATGTTTATGTTCCCAGGGTAAGATTATAGCAAAAGATGCGTATGTAAGTGTTGAAAGTAGACTTACTTACCTGTCCTTTCATTTTCAATATAGGATCCTAAGAGAACAGGCCATAGAGGTTTTGGTTTTGTAACTTTTGCAGAAGATGGTGTCGCAGATCGTGTCTCCCGAAGGTCTCATGAGATTTGTGGACATCAGGTACTTCAATTAAGATTTGATGCTAGATTAAATTTCCAGTCTACTAACATCAATTATAATGCTGTTTTTCCTTATTGTCTCCCTTTCAAAGATATTTAAATGGAAGTGTGGTGTGAAGGGAATGAGGGAATAATGATCCCCCTTCCTTAAAATGCCTATCCCTGGTGGAGGCATGAAATCATTGGAATAACACCAACAAACTTTACTAGCTTAACCAGCTGGTATCTTCAATATGAAGGGGTTGGGTCATGGAAGTTTAGATCTTGGATTCCATTTATTACCATCAGACCTGTGTTACAACATGAAAGACCTATATGAGCCATGAAAATTTGGATTCTTCATGAGATAATATGTAGTGAAAGGCCGCCCAATGTTCACTGTGATGGTGATTGTATAGTGTGTATGCACATAGACATGGAATGTTTTACCTAGTCATTCTTCCGAAAACACGAGTTTCCATGCATCATATGCTTTCATAATTATAAAATATTTCTAGGGAGATTTTTTTTTTGTTGTGGTTTAATTTTATTATTGTCTTGCGTCTTCAGGTGGCGATAGATTCAGCCACACCTCTTGATGATGCTGGGCCGAGTAGAAATTTTATGATGAATCCAGTAGATTCATTTCCGGGGTATGGTGGTCCAATGCGTACATATGGGAGGATGTACGGCAGCCTGGACTTCGATGATGTGAGTGTAGGCACTAATGAGTTTACGACCAAAAGATACTTACGGAACTAGCAATTAAATCTATTTGCACGTGTTGAACTCTCAGTTGCTCATGTTTTATTTCTTTTGCAGTGGGGTTATGGAATTAGCAGTGGGAGGCCCTCGAGAGCTGATTGGAGGTATAGGCCTTACTAATAGATCATGTTTTTGTTGGCGGCATTCTCTCTAGAACGCATGCTTGGATGTCAACAAAATCGGGTGTAGCTTTTCTATTAAGAATAATTATAATTGTAAGTTATTGTCGGCATAGTGGTTTGGATTTACTGCCACTACCGTAAGTTTCTTAAACATTGTATATCATATTTTCCCGTAGTGACTGCAGATTGCTTTTTGTTATTTTATTTTAGGACGACATATGTAATTTCATTATGCAAATTAAGTTTAATTAAATTGAATTCGTTGTATGATTATAGTGAGTAGAGGTTACCCCTTTTAAGCACTTTTTTTCAGCTCCCTTAATCTATAGACACTTCTAAAGTCATTTTTCTTTCCGGGACTTGACTAGTTAGCCAGTGTGACGGAGGGTTTGTTATTTTCTCGAATGTCAATGTCACAAAAACGAACTAGTGGGATTACACTCGTGTGTCTCGCTCTATTCTCGGCCAAGTTCGACAAGAAGAAAAAGGAAAAAATCTGTGCTCTGAAATAGTCTCCTATGGTCGTGCTGGATACATGTACAGGATACGACAAGCAACACACTGCATTTGTACAATTTTGGATTTCAGTTGGTTTGGACTTTGGACAAGTTGAAAAATCCAGGTTCAGTGTCCTGCGCAGAGCTCACAATGATACATTCAATTGAGATATTTGATTTAACAAAAAAGAAGAAAATAAGCAGTGTTACCTGGTGGGAATTACAATTGCTTGAGGATTATCAAGGATGATGGCATCCAAAGCAGTTGCTTGGGAACATTATCTGTGGGTGTTTGGGGAATGAAAATCCTTTGGTAGTCTTGGATAACTGATGCTCCTCCTGTTTTACAGGTAATGAGCTTCTCATCTTTTCAGCTTTCCTTTGTGCCCTTCTCAGCTTGCTTGCGATCTTATTCATCGAAGACGATCTCTTCTTTTCCAATTTCATCTGTATCAAAACAATTTCTCAGGACAAGCAAGATAATTCGGGATATATTATTTCTTTTTATAATTTCCCAGCATTCGTATCCGGCAAGAGACCAATTTCATCGACAAATATGGATTAACTTCCATTAATGAATTTAACACCGTTTACTGTTACCGTGATAATATGAATTTTAGACAACCTCAAGTTTCCGTATCGCTTCTTCAGTTTTTGCTTTCTGTAAATTCTCCCATGCAATGATTTTAGCTTCCTCTCTCTGTAACCTGCAATGCATCAAAGCAGACATTAATGGATAGGATAATCAAAAAAACAAAACATTGTTATTATATCTTCTGCGGGCTTAATAAATGGCGGACAAATACAGATGCGTAGCAGAGAAAGGACAATAATTCAATCTTCAATTATAGTATGAGTATGAGTACAAGAACAATAATGTACTTGTAAATGTCGATGGTTGAGACAGCAAGATCCCGAGATGTATCTTCTTTACCACTTTGGCTCAAGTCTTTGCTTTGGGGCGAATCTTTTTTGGTAAGCTTGGTTCCATACCTCTTGCTCCACCTGGTGACAGTAGCTTGATTGTCAACCTGCACATCCCTGACCTCCAATTTAGCAAAATAGTCACTAAGTGGACCCTTGGTCTTGCTGCAAGTGGGAGAAGATTTTTCAGATGATTGGCTATTATTCTCTCTCTCCGGGCTCATTTGGGTTGCTTTATCACATTTAGAAACAACACATGTAACCATCTCTTCATTCTCAGTTCCCTCATCTGTAAATTGAAATATCTGTAGCGTTATATAAATATAAATGTTTACAGTCGATTAATTAACTTCACCGGCAGCTAAGTATCAAATTACTAAAATACAAATTCATTAATTATTTGCTTAGTACACTTTCCGAATGTCTTTTAAGGTTCCCAAAATCTTATTGATATCAAACCCTAAAATCATCCATCATATTTTGCCTGGAGATTGCCCAGAAACAAAACCCTTTTTTAACAGTCGTGCTTCTATTAATCTGTTGATTACCATATTTTTAACATGGAACATGCAAAGGAAGCTGTAAAATAGTCACGTAATTTAGTAAACAAAACGAGATCACTGTACCTAGAGAATCGCAGAGGCAGAGCGGTTGTGAGCAGCTGGGTGGTGCACTTGATGACGAGGGCGCTACACTATTGTCGGTGCGAGTAGGACAATTATGAGGTCCATTGCGGGCGTCATAATGGTAATGAAGAACAGAAACAGCATCAGGTGCCAATACTCCGGTAGAAAATGGGGAACCAACCCCGACCATCAAGTTTTTCATGCCCAAACCATCAACGAGTGGAATTGCTGGTGAATAATTGGAATAGTAGGCTATTCCCGGAGGCACAATTGGGCCACTCTTGGATTTGGGTCGCCTTTGAATTTGAAGTTGCGCATTTGAACTTGTGCTATTGACGTAACCAGAAAGAGGGCTACAAATCCACCTCTCAGCATCATCCCATTTTGAGGGCAATGTTCTCCCACTATAGAAGGCAGGCAAGCCAGTTACACTTGCGTGCCTTGTGCTACTAATTGCTCGCTGCGGTACTCGTTCTGAGCTCCAACCCTTTTGTCCTCCGAGGCTTTTTTCTCTGTAAATTGGAGCCCCTGGACTTGGAAATGAACCCAAGCTCTTGGAAGAAGCAGAGCTCTTCTTCATGACAGTCGCCGAAGGGAGAAGAAGCAACCGTGTAACTCTCGCTAACAACAATCTGATAAAGTGTATGTGTTTTGGCTTTTCTACCTCTTTCAATTTCTGCTTTTACGGGTGAAAGCAGATCAGATTCCTTGTACCCAGCGAAGTAAAACAAACGAACGAAAAAAGTGATTTTGCTTTTACCACTCTGGGTCAAGTTACTCGCACCAAACAAGTTCTTCTGTAGGCTAAAGAAGAAGACGAGCTATTGCCAATGCGGAAATATGATCATCATTGCAATAATTTTAAAGTGGCAACCATGGTCGGTTTTTGACATTATCTGCTTGAATATTCCAATGCGATGTGTGGGCACACAGGGAGAGATTAGTGGAGTCTCTACTCTAATGAAAGAAACCATTTTTTTGAGACATTGGATCCAATTGGAAGGATAAGAAGCATGACACGTTGGGATGGAATGAGGTTGGAGGCGGAAGAGGACGAGAAAGTGAGTTGTGATGTATTTGTCAAAATTGATCCTGGAATTTGTCATGTCGCATCGCAACCTAATAAATCCAAACCCGGCTGTCACGTTAAGTGGGCCATAGACTTAGACACCTTTATTAACATTGATGTCATGTGGCATTTGCTATCACTATTGGAAAGTGCTGCTTAACCTAGATATCTCTATCTACCTTTGAATGAGATGATGAAGACTCACAGTGATTAGTCTCAAACCCCCTTTTCGGCTTCTTCATCTACATGTAATGCGAATATACATTAATCTAGTCTAGTCTAGTCTAGTGGTATAATATAGTCAATTTCCTTCTCTTTTCCTTTTTATCCTTGAGTTGAGATAGATAGGATGCAAATGTTAATGCGTTCTGAAGTGAGGCCCAATAGCCCATATCATTGGCACGGCCCGCAGAGCAACTGGGCCTGGAGGTTATTTATTTTTTCGGGCTTCAGTTGTCATGCACGGTCCATGGACCAGATATGAAGATACGATTAAATATAAAGATCTTAAATATAATACCATAATATGACATAAGAAATCATAACCGAAGATTATCCTTCTTCGTTTAATCCCACCTAAACACGGTGAGAATTGTCAGAGATATGATGGTGATCTCTTGGTTGGGGCAGATGGTATGTGTTTCAAAGGACTTATTTCATTTTCTTTGATTCTGGCAAATGATTTTCTCCATATAGAAGTAACAAGGCATACTTAGCACAATGATGTATGGTAGAACTAGAATGCCCTTTTAAGAAAAAGGTGGTCTGATTAGGCGTCTATTTAGCCTTGCCCTGCCACAAAGTCAGCATGGTAATTAAATTTTACAAAATCTATAGATTGAGGAAAATAGTTATTTCCCACTTTTGCAGCGCCAAACTTGAAGGAAGGCCATTCTGCTGTATGTTATTTAACTTTTATTACCCAGGGCCAGGAGGACCTCTAGGTTGACTTACCCCAGGTAATATAGCCTGAATTACACTCAGTCCTACAAGTAACGGCCTTGAAGATCTTAATGCAACAAGGTTTATCCTTTAAATGTTTCTCAAATGCATGGAACCTGGAGAAATGGCCCTTTCTATTGATGTTTGAATTCATCAAAGCGTGCATCTGATCTCATCTGCCCTCAAAATTATCCTGCTCGTGCCCATCAGATGTTACTGATAATATTGTTTTTTTCTTGTAATCACTGATTATGACACGGTGAGAATATGTTAGACCAACTTGTAATTTTGATTTCGTTACCGATTCAAACAAACAAATTCAATTGTCCCCCTTCTATTTTATTTATTTATAAATAAATTAACAAAGTTAAAATATAAGGCAAATGTTTTTCTGTCATCACAACAGCTAAATCAAAAGCAGGCCTTGTATTGTAAATGATTCTCGCACCTGTACTTTGACAACGAAAGGTAGTGGTAGTGTCTACTCATAACTCACCAGACGAGACTTGTCTTTGATGATTTGTCTTTTATTTCATTTTCTCATATATATAATATAATAGTGTACTTTCTATGACTACGAGGGAATTCAATGACATCCGCCAGTTTGAAAGGAGAAAGGTCCAATCATAAGACACATCCCCCAACATTATATATTCAATAAAACCAAAAGTAGTTATTTCTATGCTCATCATTTAATAATGCGAGAGTGATTCGTTTGTGATTTCAGAGAAAGCAGAGACCAATATATATGTGCATAATGAATTGAGGACGATGGATTAGCTAAAACCCTTGTCCAGCCCAACAATGGTCCAAGACAATGTCAACGTACGAGCAGCATCTCCCGTAGACTTTTTTTAAAACTCAGAGATCCACAGCCCTTTCTCGGGACACAAGTGGCCACCACCGTCCCCCTTTCCTCTAGACAAAAGATATGTTCTTGTTCATTAAACTTCGCCATCCATTCACATCTTCACAAGGCCTTCCTCAACGGCCGTGATAAACCGGACAAGGGAAGGGGGGCCCTGGAGACGAGGCCGCTTCCGGGGCGTTTCGGTCTCGTGTTGTGTTTCACGGGCCGGAGACACAAGTGCGATTGGATGGCGAGGCCCATAATTATTATTAAATCCAGTACAGGGCCCATTTGAATATATGCCCTGACACTACAAGTGTCATAGGGAGCCACGTGGAGAGAGAAGGGCGAAGGCACGTGAGATGAGATGAGAAGACAGACAGACACACGTACAAGGATCAACGGTCGGTTTCAGGAGGAATCAGTGACCGTTGGCGGTAGCATTTATTGTGAGTACTTGGGAACCTTCCATATCCTCAGACTCATGGCTTGTAGATGTACGTGTCACATTGTCATTTGCGTCACCTTTTGATTCCTCAAATTCCTTTGTTACATAATTGTGCTTTGTTTGTCACCTCTAATAATTTCTTTGAACAAAAGCGCGTTCTTGTTGACCAAGATTCTCTTTTCACCCGACCGACCCGATCCCCAAATACTTGTTTTCTCACTTTACACTCTGCCTAACTGCTCCCATCCTTTATCTTCACCCCCCCCCCCCCCCCCCCCCCTTTTTTTTTTCTTTTTCTGTTCGCAGTGGAAAAGGGAGCTTACAATATGGAAATGAAAATCTTAAGAGACAAAAAAAAGATGATTTAATGAAGTTTTCAAATTAGAAGAAGGTGGCCGTACCATTCGAACGCTCCCTCACCCTCCCACTCACATGACTTGATGCTCCCCATATACGCGCAAAGACAAAAGCCAAATCAAAAAGTACAATTTTAGCTTGATGACAATGCCAACTATTAATTATTATTATTATTATATATATATATGAAAAGGAAAATAGACGACCTCAATTCAATTTCAAACGAAGCTGTCAAACTGAACCCCTCTCTTCAATTCAATTCTCTATCTCCGTTTCAGTATGCACTCGCTATTCAATCCCTCTATGCTTGTACTTGTACGGATCAATTGGGCCCCAATCGTATGGCCCATCTTTCATCTTTCCACACTACCTTCCAAACATGCCCTTCTCGTCCACCTTTTGAATTACAAAATTCCAGTGGAGGTGGCAGGTGCCAGGCTTTTTGCTATCCCAAATCCGGATACCCATTCAAATCTCTTTTATCATATCCTATCTATCCATCCAAACAAACAAAACACACGCCTCTTTGTTCTGTCTATTAAAAGTTAAGCGGCGAGAAGGTTTCGGTGTCAGGTTTTTCTGGGCCTCTAAACTCCGTCCATACCATGCATATCCCTCTTCCAAATTCCGAGGAAAATAATAAACTTACACTAGTACTAGTACATACTAAAAAATAATGCCATTCTCTAACCCCTCCCCTATAGACCATAGAGTGTACCGTATATCCCCCAACTCTAACGTAGAATAGAAACGACCTCACGTTACCCTTCTCTACCCTTGTGAATCATTTTCATTCACTTTCCTTTCCCCTCTTCCCGACTAATCCTATCCGAGAAAGGAAATTGAAAGGAATGGCCGACGAATTTTCTTTCCTGGTGCAAAACGACATCATCTCAAGTGATTTAGACAATCTCTTGGCGAGCAAAACGACGACCCTCGCATTGCTGGCCTTGATATCACACGTATTCATGTTCTGCTGTCCCAAGCACGCTAACAAAAATATCCTCTTATTGGAGCTCGGCTTTCTAACTCAAGAAAAAAATAAATAAAAATTTGATACACACGTGCACTTGTTATCTAGAAACCAGATCAAATCCAATCCACGTCTCAAATATGATGATGAGTTAATTACTCTCTCAACTTAAATCTTTCCTTGTTTCGGAGGTTTTTTATTTTATTTCGAAACTATGATAATTTTAGAAAAACATATAATCAATATATTATACTAATTAATAATTTATTAATTTAGACAAAAGATTACTTGTAAATTATTTATTTATACTTATACATGATAAACATTTAATTTTAACACTTCTCATCTATTTGTGCACTTTCTTTCATTGTGCAAGGCGTTTCCCCATTTTTTCGATGTTTTACCCAAAAGAGGGAGATGCAAACCCCGAGGATCTTTTTAAAACAAAAAAAAAAATTAAAAAAAATTAAAACTTGGAAAAAAAAAAAGAAGATAAATATATCTGGATCCAATTATCGTGATCGAGAGACTGATTCAGCCAGTTTCTCAATTCTTTCTACTAGTTCTGGGGATAGCTTCTTTACCGGTTTCCGTTCCTTCTCCGGTCGGAAATCGAATCCGAATGCATCGGACACTTCCTCGGAGCTCCACCCTGCTTTCCGAAGAGAATCCGAAAACTTATCCGTTTTCAACAGCAAAGCATCGAGAACCGCTTGGTTATCCAACATAACCATCTCTCCTTGGAAGAATCCCGCGGCTGAAACCTCCACGATTTCGGAGATATCCGATTCGCTCCACCCGCCTTCTCTCAAAACGGACCCTATGTGGTCTATGTATTCGTCAACCCATCTTGGGATTTCGGATCGGGGCATCTCAAAAAACCTCTCCGGCGACGAACGAGACGAAGAGGAAGAGTTTCTCCTCCGCCGATCGATGGCAGCGTCACTCCAGAACTCAACCCACCTCGGTGTTCTCCCTCCCGCGACGAGACCTGTGTCTAGGCTTCTCCTCGAGAAATTAGTTGAAGAGCCAGCAGACTTCTCGCTAACGGATCTTTGCTTCTTCAGAATATGAGGATCCCATTCGGAGCTCCGAAAGAGGGACTCGCGTTCAAAGAAATCCGAGAGATCAAAACCACAACAGAAGATCCTATTCTCGTCGACGAAGAATATGGGGTTGCCAGCGAGAGAAGGATTACAGGGAATGTAGCAATGGTTGAAAATGGGTATCAATAAGGGAGCTCTCTTGAGTGCACTCCTAGCAACACGCAATGCCTTTTCCGGTTCAGATGGTCTTAAACCCCAGGACTTGGACCAGAAAGTGTTCCTAGCAATTTGAAAAGAAATCGCGGCGATTGGAAGGTCAAGCAAAGCACGCAGATGGAGACGAGCTCCGGCGGACCACCAGTCAGGGAATCCGGGACCCACAGGCAAGCCGGCAGCGAGAACAGCTCGAAGGTCCGGAGGAAATGCAAAACCAAACTCAGCCTCGGAACGTGCAAACTCGGCATCAGAGAGACCAGGTTGAACTTGTACGCCCGAGTTACGGAGGTGGTTTATGACCTTATCAGCTAGACAAGAGAACGAGACAAGACCGTTACGTACAGGAAGGGCGGACGCGGCGCCGGAAGGAACAGACGCAGCTCGGGCCGAAAGCCGCCGGAGTCCAGCTACGTGAGCCGGATTGAGACCGGTCATTCTTCGGTCCACGTCGACCATTGTATCGCTTCCTCTCTCTCGCTCCCCCCTGCGCGTGTCTCCTTCTAATCGCTGCGGTGCCAAGGAATTATTCTTTTGGCAGTTTCTTTGGTTTGGGTTTTGAGCATCAACGAAAAAGGAAGGCAAAGAAGAAAGAAGGGAATGCGAGAAAGGTTAAGGTTGCAAGTAGTGAAGTGAGTTTTTGAGGGGAGAGGACTTTGGCACGTAGAGAAAGCTTTGGGATTTATAGCAGGTTCTGAGTGGAACCCACTTTGAGATTTTGGTAATGGAAAGTTTTCATTTCCGATAGTACCCTTAACCTTCTCTGATCATGACCAACTGTAAACTTGAAGAAAATTAAACGGTTTGGCAAGCTCAGCTTGTGCTTTTCATGGTAGTATGATAGCTGTATAGCATGGGCTCATTCTCGAGACAAGTGTGAATATTTGGCTTTGCCAACACTAAAAGGCTAAAATCAAGCTGCCATTAATTCCTCGTTCCTCAGTCTAAATGAATGTTGTGCAATAATCTCAAGTAGGTGAAAGACAATTAAGAAAAAAACCCTCACCAGTCAAGACACCTTTTGGTCAATTTATTGTTGTTAGCTCGTGCTTTTGGTATTTTTGGTACGTATGGCCCATAAGTAATCATGCATTTCTTTGGCTGGGAATATAAAGTTAAGCACACCACCATAATAACACGTTGTTGTTGTACTCTTAACGTTAATCTCCCCCTTTTTTTTTAATTCTTTTCCGAACGTGAAAAAAAGCTAAATCAGATAATCATTTGTCATCAACATTAATGAGCTTAACGATGGAGATGATGACTCTCAATTTGAGGTCATTAATTACCCTCCAATCCCAAGTACCAATCTTCTCTAGAGTCTCCACACGAGTTCAAGTTTGGTGCTTGGTGTTGTTGATATCTAATTCCAGTTCAGAAAATGAGAAAAAGAAAAGAAAAATCACGAGTAACCTTTGCTTCCACCTCGTAAAAACGAAAAACTGTGACAATTGGAAGTTGGGGGAGCAGAACCTCAATCTCAACAAACAATCACAGATTCACATACTTTTGGAGGAGAGGATCGGTGCAGTCACGTGGGCCAAGTAATAGTATTCCTCTTTTCAGTTTCCGTAACTAATAAATAGTCCCCACTCAGGGTTAGGATGGTAAAAAAACAAGAATGAATAAAAGATCCCTCCCAAAACCATCAGAGACAGAGTGAAATTGGGTGGATAAAATAAATGTAATTGGACAAGTACCAAAAGGGAATGTTAAGAAGTAGATTTGAAATGGAAATCAAAGAATATTCTGAGGTTTTCGATTTCAATTTTGATGTCCTTGTAATTATAAGTAATTGTAAAGTCGGCCGTTGATTTTTTGTTAACGTCTCCTTTTGAGAATTGGATGCATGCACATGGTGGCACTTGCGGGTGGCCGTCTATGTTCTAGCTCATACCATACCATACCATATATTTTCATGATATGATACACTCGATCGAGCATTGATTTGACATTAGAATTAAAGTAACTAGCTGGCTAGGTTGCAATATTTATTCACATTTTCTTCTACGAGGAGGAAAAGGAAGCAAGTGTGGATTCATTAAGCATATATATGCACATGCTGGTGTTTGACCACCAATTACCTCAACTACAAAACCCCCTTCCTTTGATGAAGCAATCAACTCAATTAAGTTATCTATATAATGTGTGTTAATGAATATATACGGCACTATTTCTTTCCATCAAGACACTGAACTGCAGATTAACCGTCACTTTTCTGAGACTCAGCACGTGATCAATTCAGAACACTGATATACAATAGCCTGCTTGCTGCCCTCTGAGAGAGGAATTCATTATTTAAGAAAAGATTGATTTATTGACTTGTAGTACACTGATTAAAATATATATATATAGCTGTCATGTGAGGGTGGCTTAGCGTTTTCGTCTTTCTTAATTCACAGAATAAGGTTAATATAAGTCATGATCATTTGGTCGGTAAAGATGTTATTTGGTCAGCGGCTCTGTGTTGTAACAAGTTTTTAACTTACTAGTTTAATTTGAACCATACCATATAAAAAATAAAATATTGGCATTGCCCATTTACCTCATTAAGTAAACAATCCACCATTTGGCCCTTCTTAGCAACTTCAACACCACTCATATTCATACCCCTCAGCTCTCAGCTTTACATTTGCATGGCCCATTTCCTCGCCATTGCTAGCTTTATCAATAAAGCTTCTCTTTTCAAAAACCACCGTTTGTCTTTGTTATATGTTGTGCTTTTCTCCGTAAGAAGACTTTTATTGGCTTTTTCATATTTTAAGCACTTGTTGAGTGGAAGATTGGGATCCATATGACTAATTAAACTTGGGTTGAGTGGGGTTTGGGTTTGGATGTCAACTAGTTGCCCTGCCCCTTTGACCTATTTGAACGTATGATCTCTTTTTTCATCGTATCTGCAAAGGTTTGGATTAGATCTGTACAATGGCTTTACAGGAAAGCATATATATGGACCAAGAAGTAGCATGGTCACTCACCTACGTAAGAAGTCACAAAAGTAGCAAGAATACAAGGAAAGGTCAACAATATTGTTAATGTTTGTGTGAATGAGAAAGCAGTGGGAGAAACCTCCATACGTGTGTAATGTAAGTTGCAATCGTCGATATACAGATCTTGTAGGCAGTGTTGTGTTGGGGTCCATACGGAACAAGAAGATCATCTAAATTGATCATCATGTCTCAATGGAGCTTGTGGGCTACAATGGTTGCTTGTCTTCTTCAAAACTACTTGTGATCGATTTTCCACTTCATTGCTGTTTTTGTCAACAAACAATGGATACTTGCTGTTCCTCTTGACTTGATCTATAAACATTAATTAATTAATTCCAAACTGGAATGTCTGCTCTCATTTTCCATTATACCTTCAAATGTAATTTTCATCGCAAATTTGGTTGATGTCATGTCAATTGTTGATTAACATAACTGAGACATCTTACCTCACTGCTGGGACCATTGACTTCATCGCTTGGAATTGCCTCTAACCAACAAACACAAACCAATTAACCAGGACCACAAAATAATCACCAAAAAAAAAAAAAAAGATTTTTGGTTTCAAAACTTGTAAAGAATATGAACTTGGCTTTGGGTAGTGCTGTAATTATATATAGATTCAAAATAGATGTTCAAGTAGAAACCTTTATAAGAAATGGGATTAGTGTAGGGATTTTCACCTTTTAATAAGATCTTTGTTGACTTCTTTATATAATATCAAATCTCTTGAAAAGAGGTTGAATATATAGAATTCTTACTATATTGGGAGGGAAAAGAAAGTAGAATCCTTTATTGCATAGATATATATATTTTCATTTCCCAGATAAAAAGATGACGCCAGAATGATGTGTATGTGCGGTGGTGATTTGAAAAGAATATAATGGAATTTTGAATGCTAAACGAATAACTAAGATCTGCCTAAAAATGTAGGTAGTTGATGAACACCTGCAGCTGGCCAGCAGTGTCTAAAAAAATACATTTGAAATGGTTAGACCATATTATTTAGTTTATTAATATAAGCATGTGATGGGTGAGATATATGATGAGAGAGCATGCTTAATTTGAAGAATAAAATCATATGTAGGGTAAGGAGCTTTGCCTACTTGTAAATCGAAATCTTATTTTATACACTGTTGCATTAAATATATTTTGAACATATGAATTTTATTAATCTGCCCAAGAAAAGATACGTCAAACCATGTGCTTCCCTTATACAACTTTAAATCTAGTTTATTATTATGATTTATAAAATCTTTCGTGCGAGTGAGTCGTGATTCATTTCTTCATTGTATATACGACCCAGAAAAGTCATAATCATTGATAATTGAGAAAAACTAAAAAAGATACTATATATCCACATATAAAAGAAAAAGAAGAGAAGGGGTTCCTTAAAAAAAGAGAGTTTCTTATGGGCAACAGAAATGCTAGCTAGTCTTGAGATAGGGAGATTAGGGCGTTAGACGTTGCCTGCCAATTAGACATTCCCTGATGCTACTTGATGCCTAAAGTCTAACCATAGCTGCTAATGCTATATAAGATTTAGAGTTTTTGATGAGTGACCCCTCGTGTGCGAGTGAGTCTACATATATATTATTATTATTATTATATTCCAACACCTTTTTTTCTCAAATCAAAGTGGAGAGGTATCAAGTAAAGGTGAGAATAGAAGGACAAAGATAAGAGAAAAGGCAAGAGAGAGCGATGAGCATCGATCACTTTCAGTGAGGAGAAAGAAAGTACGCGTGGGGTGTGATAAGGATGGAATAAAGTGAAGTTTTAGATGGGAATGTAAGGTTAATAGGTTCACTTTTAGATCAGCAACTTGACAACTCCCGTGTGGTTCAAGAAATGCTCGAGAACCAAAAGATGAAAAACTACAGAGGGGACACAAAAAGGAGCATGCGTCTATAACCTACTTTGCAATGTTATCCCAAGGTTTTCATATCTTAGATGAACTTTTCTTTTTTGGCCTATCTGTAATCATGGCAGATGTAGAATACTAGAATCTCTTACACAATTCCCCCTTTAATATCGTATGTTGATAAAAATCACAGTTAGGCGCCCACTGGTCCACAAAGGAAACACAAAATAGTGGGTATGAGTCTGACCCTGAAGCGATAAGTAAATTATCTCAGACATTTTATTCAGTTTATATATATATATATATATATATATATATATGCGTGTGCTCTCCTGAGTAATGATCTCAGAATCAGTTATTCCTCCTAATAACAGCAATTTAATCCCAAAATGAAATGTGAGTAATTGAGTACGTTTACTAAGAGAAGAGGGATTATTTTATTATAATTTTCACTTACTTTTCTTATCTTTAACCAAGTTATCCTAAACAAGCTATGGATCTTATCTTACAATTACAATACTTGCTAGACACAAAGAATCAAGGGATTATGTCTCAAATGGGTAGTGGAATCTTGAAGCAGACAAGATAATAACCACATTGCTTTCCCTCATTCTATTACTTTTCCATTCTCTTTTTCTACCGATGTCATATCCCCAGCATTATAATCAACATCGCAGATAAACTTGGTCAAAAGTAAGGGAATTACAATACAAAGCTTTCTGTTTGTACAGCACATAACCCATAATTCAGAGTAAGATTGAGATTTGGGTCATGAATCAACTTATGACAAGTTGAAACTCTCGGCCCTTCTATTCTAGGACAGTGACATTAAAATCTCGAAATATAGTTTTTTTTTTTTTTTTTTATGGCCATCTATTAAAACAAGTCCTCCTCATTGGAACAGATATGGAAAATAATGAGTCCACTGGTTATGGTTAGCATCCCACAGTAAAATGAGTGTGATCTTAATTTGATGACGCTGGGTTGCTCTGTTTTCCTTGTAGTAGTCAGGGACCATCTATTCCCTGATTGCATTGCACCATTGATCTGATAGCTATTGATGCATTTATTAGGATGTCAAGTGTCAATGAATATGGTTTTGTTTCATTAATTGTGCAGCGTGGGGGAAGGGACCAACTGCAAAATCTGCCTTTTCACGTTACGCGTTACTATTGCGATATGATAAATGATTCACAACACGATCCTGCAACTTCTGTCAATCTCTCTTCTCACGGCCTCATGGCTTTCCTAGACATCGCCCAATAACACTCGTGACTGTGAAATAAGCACATGATGTCTGTCCTGCAGCTTCAACCAATCAATAAAGTTTCTAGAAATCTGGCTTGGGTGCTTTTTTTCACTTAATTTTATTACCAAAAAACATCGTATGTTCACGTTAGAAAAGCCTTAGTTCAAGACTCAAACTTCGAATACGACAACCTTTGCGACATCCTACAATTTTAGTTTAGTTTTAAAAACCCAATGCGTTACAATAGCTACCTCCCAACACCCAAGAAAAGAAAGTCCCTGCCTTCCAAGTTCCCCAAATTTTTCTTTTTGGTTTTCTTACCAGATTGCTGATTATGATTCTAGGTATCTAGGCAGTTTTTATTTGCTTCCCATTTCCCCCCAGCAGGATTGAGTATTGAAGGGGTTACGTTTTCAGTTTTTCTAATGTCAAGAATCTTGAACGCCAAAAATGATGATTAACCATCACACAGATTTCAACAAAAACATATCAAACCAGTAAAAAAATACATGCATATACAAATGCTTGATAAATAAAAAGAGGACCACCTCAACATGTATAAAAGGATTCTCACAGTAACTACAACATATATAAACGTTCTATAATATTCCTCAATGCCTTGACCGGTGTCTTATCCTGAAATTGTCAACTTTGTGAGTTAGTCTTAAATGTTAATGCATAAGATGGTGTTCTATCATAAATTGCAAGTAATCAATAAATGAAAACCAAGGGCATTCATCACCTAGGAGAACTGGAATAGGAACCGGAACGAGAGCGGGAGCGTGTACGAGAACGAGAAGAAGGGGACCTAGAGTGAGAGTGAGAACTGGAATAATATCTTCGAGAACTCCTGCTTCTGCTTGGACTTCTACTGCGCCTGTATCTCCTGCAGTTAATTAACAAATTTCTCATAATAATACTTCCATACTTAAACCAATGGTAGGAAAAACAAGGCTACTTTTATCTTTACCCTTACTACTTGGTAATACATGCATTTTACTATTACCCTTCCATAGTTTTTCTTCTAGCAAGCATGCGTGAATGCAAACCAAATTTTCAGCCCATCCACTTCCACCTTCCTCATTCGCTATTACCAAGCATACCCTTACACCGATATGAAAATATAGGTCTTACTAGGTTATCATTACAGTACCCCACATTCTCATGAATCTCCATACCGAAGGTAGCTCTTCAACGGTGAAACCATTTAAGGGCAAACATGCATCTATAACAGGTAAAGTGCAACGAACTACCTAGGAGGAGAACGGCTATAGCTCCTGCTGCGGCTGCGACGCCTATGTTGACTCAATCGGCTTGTTTCAGCCAGTTTTTCCTGCCTCTGCCGCTCCTGCTCCCTTTTCTTAGCTATTTCAGCAGCAGTATCCTTTTTAACTGTAAAATCGGCCATATAACTCAGCAAGTGGAAAAAAATACAAGAACTGTTGTGTCCACTCACGAAAGTACTTCACAGAATTCACCATGGCCCAGAATATACGTAAAAAAAATGCATAATTTAAATGGCTCTACTTTGTTTATTTAGTTGCTTGTTCATAATCCTTTTAAGTCTTTCTTGAGGAGTTTCTTTCTTCTCCGCTTGTTGCTGTTTCGAGGGACCTCCAGAAGCACTTGGCTTACTTAATTTTGCTAATGCTGAAGATGTGCTGTGCAAAAGTGAACGAAGGAGTTTTAGAAAAACGAACAGATAGCAAGAATGAGAACAATTCAGGGAACAAAAGCAGTGATAGATATGAGGAAATATATCAGTCCTTTCATACAAACATGGATAACAATTAAGCAAAACATCAACCAACATTCTCAACAAAATTATTTTCAGCATACCTAACCGATGGTTTTAACACTTTAGTGCTCTTATCCTTTTCAATAGAAACCCCAGAAGCAGGATCAACATGCAATGCCTCAAGTATGCGACCAGATGATGGCCTGCAAGAAAACAAAGAGGGTTCAGACAAATCCATTGCAATTGTTTCATCCATCTCAGACATAGTAATTTCATTTCAAGGCTTCAACAAGGAAGCCTCCTCTCTCCTCCTCTTGGAAGCTACTCTGAAAATCCTAGTCCTGATCTATTTTAAACCAACAAAAATTTTGCCTCAGGCAACAAAACGGGTGTTATGCTGCAGCAGAGAAAACACTGTCCAATCTATCTTGGCAAGAATTAAAGGTCCAGTGCTCCGACCGGCTTAACATATCAGCTTGGGATGGAGGAGACTGTGGTGGAGAAAATCCTTCAAGCTTGGATTCATTTGCCTCTCCAGAGCTCCCAAATTCAGTAATGTATTCTATTTTAGGAGTCCTTGATTTGCTTCTGTGAACATCATCAGAATGACCACTATGAGAGTACCGCCTGGAATAGGATGGGGAGTAGGACCGTGATCTGGATCTAAGAAAAGAAAGAAAACCACCCAATAAAATTTACAGGAAGATGAACTGAAACTGAATACACATGACAGAGAAATCTACAAACACATGAAATACCTTCTAGAACGAGAATATGCTTCATAAGTAGGACTTCTTCTAGGTTCCCTGCATGTATATATTGGGTTGCAATATTAGCAATGCTGTACAGCCATAATCAATGAATCCCCTTTGTCACTAGGAGAAAAATTTCATATTTTCTTCTATCAAACTGAAGGGAAAAGTCTCATTATTTCTACCGGTAAGGATCGTGATGCAGTACACGAGTTCCAGAGAACCGTCCTGCCTCTCTTTCTCTTTCCCTTTCAATCTGAGAAGCCTTCCTTCTTTCCTTACGACTCAGCTTCCTCTACAAAAAAACCATAAATTTTAATTCAAAAAAATCTATACAGGAATCTTAATATATGATCACAAAGATTATTCTATTATTGCAGAGAACTTACAATTGCAGGGTCACCTTTGATCACCTCCTTTTGCCTTTTCTCCTCCTCCTTAGCTTTCTTATCCATGTAAACAAGCCAACCATACCTTTTCACTCCATATTCTTTCGCTATTATTTCCATTCCTTCATCATTGCTATCATCACTGTTAAAGTCTTCATCATCTTCATCATCCTCATCTTCATCATTATCATCAGCATCTGAAAAATGGGATTCTTCTGTTTTATCCCCATCGTATGAAAACCCCACCTGTGAATAAGAACCTTTGATTGCAGGAGGTTGTGACAGTTGGGATCTACAAGCATGATCATATAGCATAACAAATTATGATATATTTCAACTCAATTTATTATAAAATAATATAATTTCACCTAAGTGCCAAGAGTCTCGAAGCTCTCGAATATATCATTAAATGATTTAACAATATAAATTAAAAGGAAAGGAAGCCTTCCAACCTGTCTGGTGGGAATGGTGCTGTAATTTTATTCTCCATCTCTTGATTAACATGTTGCAAAGCCTCCTCATCAGTAACTGTTAATGTACAAACTCAGTTTGTAAAACCAACTTCAAATTGATCCCTTGCCAAACGATTGACTTTGAAACCAAACAACCTTTTGTCTTAAGTGTTTTATTATGAACAAGTAATGTTCAGCAAAAAAGAAAAGTAGAGAGAACAAGTATAGCCAAAGGCAAAGGTATTCAGAATCAAACGCATTGTCAGATAATAAAAAAGTACCGACATCCTCTACGTCGATGCTTTATTAAATCCCGATAACGCTCAAAATTAACAAACTCTTCTAATTCCTCTTCGTCTTCTGACTTTTCCTGGACACGTCTAAAGCCAGTGTCCCGAATAAAATCAAGGAGTGCACGACCATCAAATCTGTTCAGGCAAACAGGACTGAGAGTCAATTTTGCGCACCAAATAACTAAAACAATTAGTTTTTCTGCCTCAAATAGCAGAAGTAGCAGGAAAAACTTATCACCTGTCAATCAAAATATCCTGTTTCCCATTCCAAGGTATCCTGAAAGACAGAGATCATTAGATAAAAGTTGGATAATAATAAATTTATCTTGTAAAAAATTAATGCAGAATACGGTTCCATATGCTCCAAAAGTCTAAAGTCACCTGCATGCATATTATACATCTGGTAGAATGTAAAGTGGTCAAGGCACTTCCAATATATGGAAGGATAAATATTTGCAGCGTAACTATATTTCGCAACACAAAACAATTGGTAGAGAGCGTATATGCAGAATTAAAAAGCCGAAATGTGGATTATAATTAAGAGATGAAAAAGGTTGATTAAAAATAAAAATGAAAAGACTGGAAATTAGAAAGTGGGAAAGACTAACAGGCCCTGCTGATCTTGAGTAGCTTGATAGAGGCCGTCGTCTCGATAGGTTCGGCAACGAATGCCAATAGCCTGGATTGATTGCTGAGGATCACCTCGCCTCTTTGCCAAATAAACAGCTCGCCTTTGAGCTCTTTTTCGAGCCGCGTCCATCATGTCGTGGACCTTCCTCTCCGATCTCCTCGCTTCGTGCCACATCTTCTCTCCGAGCGTTTCTCAACACACCACTGCAATTGCAAATTTGCAAACCCTAAATTTGTTTTTGATTTTCTCTTGTTTGATTCCCACCCGCCGAGGACATGGATCGGAGACCGAGAAACAGAGAGCCAGAGCCAGACAATATCATTTCTGTTTCTACTTTCTTCTTTTTCTTCCTAAAGAGAGTTTTGTTGTTTCCTTTAGCTTCGTTAAGACGGCCCAACAATCATAACTCGAGACCTAGAGGGTTGGGGCTTGGCCCAATAATAAAGCCCATAAAACAAGGTCGCGCTGATGAGTCAGAACTCTCTACACGTAAATGGATCCACGGGAATTTTTCTTTTCACACTCCTTGAGCACTCCGCATGGTTTCACGGCCCATACCATCCCACGCGATGCGACTGTGTCCTCCCTTAAACGACGTCGAATCAGCCGTCCTCCATTAATCTGTTTGTCTCCCCCCCGGCTTGTTTATCGAATTAAAAACACAGCAGATATTTTAAGATTAAGAATTAAATTGTTGGGTGCACTGAGTGACTGTTGGTGTTAAAAGTCGAAAGAGAGATGGGACACCCTGAAATCATGGCATGACCACCATTCGTGAATCGTGATGCTCAGCTTAACTTTATACTATCTTTTCTTTTCTACGTTGTAATGCCATGTGGCCATGGCTACATCAACCAAAGCAAAATTGTGAGGTTACCCAATTAATGCACATGTGGGTCACTCACCCACTCCTTTATTTTTATTTTATCTTCTGATAGACGAGAGAAGAGAAATTCAACGGCTGTTATTCTTAATTCGACGAATGTCATGGCTCATTAATTTAATTTTTTAACTAACTAATTTGCTTTGCTGACGTAGGCAGATGAAATTTAAGCCTTTACTTTGACAGCGTGCATTTCTCATTCGTCAACAAACATAAGATATTGTATTGCCAGCAATCATACATACGGCAATCGAGCCTTAAAAAATTTCCTCGACACGCAACCAAGCACATTGTTTTATTGCATTTGCATGCATTAATTACACAATAATAGTATATTAACTTAACTGTCAAAAAACCGACGTTCACAGAGATAAGCTTTGCTCACACGTAAGACCAAGTCCATCAACTGTTGTACGAACTAATTAACACGAATGGTATAGGTTACTTGTGACATTTTACAAAATAAAATATTTTCATCCTTATCGTCCCATTAACTTATTTTATTATATCAGTTTTGACATGACCATATACATACGGGCCCCCTAGCTAGAAGGGACCTTTAAAAATAAAAAATAATTTTAAGGTCAAAGTAAAACAAACGCGTTTCAAATGAGTTAGTATTATAAGAGGTGTGTATGAGCATCTATGTGGTATATGCCAATGAATATATCAGGACCCAGAGAAGAAAGTCGGGTGACGTAGGTCCGAACCGATATTATTTCAATTGGCTTCGTGATTTGGCATCAATTTATTAGCCAACCACGCACCACATCAGAAAGGCATATATTATTGATTATTTTATTTTGTAACGCAACTTATCGCCGAAATGTTAATCATTTGTGATGCATGCTAGGCTACGTAGAGTTCAAATGCACCCGATCAGAAAGTCTCAACTAATTTGACTAAAATCACGGCTAATCAAGAGTGAATGATTACAAACAGAAGATTGTTCTCAATCAAGACTAACCCCCGTGAGGCCATTAGGTAATTAATCTGAAGAATATTTCAATTTTTTCTTTTTTTTTTTTTGTAGAAAGTTCTCAAATTTCAAAAAAGGTTTGAAACTTTGTTATTAATAATAAAAATAATAATATGAATGCTAAATATGCTTCGTATTTGTTAATTTCTCCTAATCCAGTGATCATATATGTATATATATCTGATATTTTGCTACGTATCTATGTAATGTCGTATATACGGGCGTCTTCCTTGGGCGCTAAGCCATTATTTGTGTCGTCTGTGGGAGCAGCGAAATCATAGGAAGATTCCCATTTGTACAGTTTTATTATTCCACGGGTCCAAGCGAAGCAAACAGCAAATATGATTTATTTTATAATTTATGGCATATCCCAGGAAAGAAAACAAAAAGGAAAAGACAGGTCATCGTGACGTGGACCAATGAAAGAGAAGAAGAGAGTGGAGGTAGGGCCCGGTGGCTCACCGGGTCAGTGGCTTAAAGCACGGTGTACTCGTTGCCATTCAAAAAGCGCCAAAACAAACCTAATTGGCGATAGCGCCCTCTAACTCAGCGTGCGAGGTCCTTCGACCTCCGCACAACCCCAAAACAAAGGGGCTGTGCTCGGGGTCTTTCCCTTCTACACTCATGTCCGAAACCCACGCGCCGCCGCTGTCCCAAGAATATCCATCCGATCCTCCTCCGTTTCTCATCAGCCAAAGACCTCCGCTAGCCCTGAATCGGCTTCAATCGCCGCTGTACAAGCAGCGGTCGTGGTCGCCAGATGTATATCGCGACGAGGCATGGCTTCGCCGCAAAGGCAACTGGAAGAATCGGCATATCCGCAGCAAGAGCGTGACGGACGAGGATGTTGACGAGCTCAAGGCTTGCATTGAATTGGGTTTCGGATTCGAATCTTCTCCCGAGGTGGAACTAGATCAGCGTTTGTCCGATACTCTTCCTGCTCTCGGCCTCTATTTAGCCGTCAACAAGAAGTACAACGATTCCCTCCTAGTCTCCAGCAAGTCCAACATCACAACGGCGTCGTCTTCCTCGTCCACCGTCTCCGACTGCGAAACTCCATCTCCCCTGGGCAGTCCCCACACCGCGATATTCGGCCCTGGTAAAATTTCTTTTTCCCGTTAGTTTCGCCGAAGATCTCTGTCTTCTTTTTAATCAGATTAAGTTTTTGTTTTGTTGCTATATATTCGAACTGATATCCTAATTAACTTTTGTCTTTTTTTATCGGTAACTGTACGTGCGAAGGCGATAATCCTCAGACGGTGAAGACAAGGTTGAGGCAGTGGGCTCAGGTTGTTGGTTGTACGGTGCGTCAAAGTTCAAGATGAAGATAATGGGTGATAGATGATGATTTAACCATGGAACCAAACCTCAAGGGTGGGTTATCAAACTTCACCAAGCTACCTGTTCGATAATGATTTCCCACCGACCAGAATCAATCAATTAATATCAAAAGAACAGCCATCCCATTATTCCTGCTCCGCTGCCTGAATTGACTTAATTTAGTTCCCAGCTAGTATGCCCCTATAAACTTTTCTTGGTTATGTACTCTTTTTCAATATTACACGGTTTAAGGTAGATTTAGCAGTTTGTGTCAGAAGTTGTTATGTTAAAAAAGGTCAAAAGATGTTGTCGTGCATTTGAATTTCTGGTGCTTGGGCTCTGGTATTGCTGTTGTATCTCTTTTATCTATCTATGTGTGCTACTTTTGTAAAGCCAAGGGAAGGAACGAAGCACGAAACATAAAGATATCTTGTTAAGTATGAGGAAGGATTTAATTACGTGTTCAAGGAATCCTACCTGGTGATTGGGAACAGACACAAGTTATCTCTTTCGGCAAAGGAAAGATGTTTGCAGTCTAAACAATTTTGGTTCATTTGGAATACTGTATTCGCTCTATTTCTTCATTTTGTTGCAAAATTAAAATCCTATTTGTCCAATCATTATCATAAAATATCTTGGCAGCGTTCGCATACCACCACGTCTTGTGCTTCGTTTCCATTGTTTCAACTTGAAGCGAAACCATTTCCCGAAAATGTCCCAAGTAGTTTAGCTTCTTTTTCTTTTTGGTCATTGGCGAAGGGATTTGGAAAGAAGAAAAAAGGCACATACATGTCTAAGTATTCTTGTTTATATCTCTGTTCTTCATTTTCTTGGATTTTATAAATCAATAAAAGCGGGCAATGATGACTCAAAAATTAGATTTAATACCAAATGATTCCGATAATGAAGATGACACGAATGACCATAACTCGAGGGAAAACCAAGTTATGAAGATGATGTGAGTGACCACAATTCGAGGGAAGACCGAGTTCTGGCTATGTATGTTGTTGTCACGAAAAAGGAAAAAAAAGAAAATGAAATGGCACTATCAGATTAATTACATCAGCATGAATTGGTAAAATCAGGGCACGGAAACTACTTGGTGTTAGAGATAAATGATGGATATTATTGTGTTATGGGCCAATAATAAAGGATAATTTTGATGTATGTCCAAAACTATATGTTATTAATTTAAAAATGAATGATAATGGAGACATCAAATACGTGAATCTCTCTTGGCTACGAGCAAATTAAGATCATGGGTTAGTTGAGAAAAAAGTGAATTTCAACAACACGAGAAGGATGAATAATAGAAAGATATATATAAGCCATATTGGTAGATATTTTTGTTGATTCTTTTCTTGTGAGTTCATGGAAGGCAGCTGGCACCTCAAGCACAAGCACTGGTTGAATATCTGTATGCTCTTATAATCTGTAATCTTGCGCCTTCGAATTAATTTGCATATCTTCGAGTAGACCTTGTCGAGTTCATTTGGAATCGGAATTTATTAGTAAAATCGTATAAAGGTCAGAGATTTGGGGTCAACGACAGAAGATTTAATTGATGCCAAAATGCAAGCAGAGAGAAATGCAAGTTTGAAGGCTAATTTGACGGACTAGCTAGTGAATTAATTTTCCTTGACTTAAGTTTGCATTTGTCTGCTCTTATAAAATTAAATTAATACAGCCAAATTCATTGACTATATATAAACATATATTCACACAGCAACCCTTCTTCCCCGTATTTTTTTTTTTTTTTTTTTTGACGTTGTTCTCAACATCCATTTTTTTGATACAATGGGGGCGTCAAGAGTGGATATATATGGCTAGATATCAAATTCAAATAAGTTTGCTTAAAAACCTTAATTATTTGTTAACCGTGACAGTTTTTATTGGTTGTAATTGCTAATTTATTTCATTAAATAACAAAACAGAAAAGATTGGTCATTAATTAGCTAAGCTCAATATATATGCTCGTGCTGAGCGGCGACAAATTTAAGGGTTTGTCTAAGTTACCCCGTGAGTTAAACTACCCCATATCTAATGAACCAATAAAAAATTGAAAGATGTATATACTATAGGGCCTACATGTTCAGTTAACTTATTACAAGCATTAATGATTATTATAAATTTTGACAACAAAATTCTATTTTATTACAAATTAGCCCTATTTTTTTTTTCAAATTTATATTTTTCATCCTTCTTCGATTTTTTCTTTTCGACCTATATATATATATTAAAATTTTATTTTAACTAATATTTAACTAATCTGATTAACCCTTCCTCTCCCTTAATTCTTTTTATAGTTTTTTTATACTTATATGATTTATTGTATATTATTCTACTTAAGTAATACTAAAAATATATAATTTATTACTAAAAAAATTTACAATTCTAATAAAAAATGTTACCTATAAGCAAGATTTTATAAATAAGTAGAGACTTAAAATCAAATCTTTTAAATATTTATTTATTGATTATAACAACTTAAACACACTTAGATCATTTTTATTAGAAGTTATTGCATATCAACTTTTGATTCAAAATTTTTAAAATGTATATTTTAACAATATGAATATTCATAAAAATTAAAACATATATTATAATTTTTCACAAAAAAACATATATTCTAATTGTAATTAGTAAGCATAAAATTAAAAATGATACATTGTCTCATATTTAATGCTTATTAAAATAAATCATGGTAGAAGTAAAATTAAAAATAAACTTTAAAAGGAATGATACATTTTCATAATAAAAAAATAATATATTGCTTATATATTCGAAATCTCAAGTACTTATTTTACATATTTTTAAAAAATAATTAAAATTTCTTTTAATGATAAAAAATTACTAAGAGGAAATTTTAAATAATAAAAATATACTTTTGTTGATATTTTTAATTACATACTTATTTATTTTTTTTAGAAAAAAAATATTATCTTTTTTTTATTCCACTTAACACATTATCTTGTTGTTCTGTCTACAATAACTAAGTTCAAAATCTCTTTCTTAAATATTATTCTCACTTCTTCATAATATTAAATTTTAGGTTGAGCCAACATAAAAAAAAAAAAAAAGAAGATGTTTCAAGTCATAACTTGCTTTTACGAAATGTTGCTAAATTAAATAAAAGATAAATAAATAAATCTTTCCGTAAGGTAGAAAAAGAGAATTTTTTCTTTTATTTTGTATTTAAAAAAAAAGATTTTTTTGTTAAAAAAAGAAGAAGAGAGATATAAGAAACATATGGCTAAAGAGGACCTTGGAAGAGAGAGAGATGGGATTGAGGAGGATGAGAATAAATAAAAAATTAAAAATATAATTTTAAGTGTAAATTTTAGTAGTTACGAGGGTGAATTTAAAAATATCAAAAAAATTGACTATTCAAGTTAAGAATAAATGCATTTCTACCATCTATTATAATATTAAGGCTCCTGATTTAGCCACATAGCATGGGGTAATGTAACCTATTTATTACTTGGGATCAATTACACTCCTCCCAAATTTAATTATTATATATATGATGCATAAGCTTAACATATTCTGATTTTAATTAATATATATTTGCATTTGATTTCTAGACGATGATCTCATTTCGTTATATTTAAATCAAATGTCATTCGAAGACTCGCTCAATTGCGTGATTAACGAAATAAAATGGGTAATTACCATGATAAATATTTTTTTTAAGAAAAAAGATAAATAAAACAATTTCCGGGAATATGGGATGTATAATAATAATAAAAAAAAAACATTTGAAGTCAATTAAAAAAATTCAAGTAGGTTAGATAATAGAATAACAACTAAATTAATTTAATCTATATAAAATTTATGTCTAATTTTAAAACTTACAAATTTTATGTCAAATTTTAAAGCCTATTTTTTTCTATATATGAGCACAATAAATTATAAAAAAAAATAATTTTTTGTTGATATTTTGAAAATCGAATATTGATTGCATTACAACATTGAACAAAAAAAATATCTAATTTGAAAATTATTAAACTAGAAATTGAGTTATTATAATTTAAAACTTAACACTTTGATATTGATTCTAATTTAACGATGTCAAATTAAATTTTACATAAATTTTAATTTCAAGGCAACAAATATAAAATAAGTACATATGATACTAAAAAAATATATAAATATAAAAGAGACCATGACCACCCATGATCCCTTGGATCCATGTATGTAGCTTCTACGTTTCTAATGCGCGTTTAACGTGGTTTGTAGTGTATGAAATATTAACTTGTAAATTAAGACTGTATATTTGTCAACCTATTTTGTGCACTGAACCCAAGCGACCTTTTGGACGCAGCATGTCCACATCATAGTATTAGTCCACAACGTTAATTAGTTAATGGTGCCACTCATTCCAAAGTTACTGTCTCCACCACCACCTCCAATTATAGCTTCAACGATAATTCTCTTACAAATTATAATTTAATTTTTCCTGTTCTTACATCATATATATATATATATAAAAGAATCCGTCTAAGACTTTTTAATTTAAAAATTAAATAGACAAACTGGTCTTTTTAACTAGGAAAACGAGATAGTTGATTTTTTGAAAAATTTGTAAACATGTATATTGGGCACGCTTGTGTGATTTCATTTTATTTTTCAAAAAGTCTTCAATTCAAACTTAAAAAAAAAAAAGGTGAATTTAAATTTCCATTATTGAAAATAAAGAATTGCAATACGATGCAAAGATTTTTTTCCTCTTGAAAACTATATATGACTGACGAAGTTAGAAATATATCTTTTTCGTAATTATAATTTTTGTAAAATTTAAATGGTATATATGTACGTAATATCCATATATGGATCCCCACATTATTTAGTGAAACAAATAGAACTAAATGTTAGTTAGTTTGTATTTACATTGACTTTCTAATGTTGATTAAGTAGTTTGAATAATATTAGAGAGAGAACTTTCTTCCTTGTTTACACAATTGACTTAAATCAGAATGCGTGTAACTAAATGTTATATTAAATTTATTTATATTTGTTTGTGAATTCATGGTCACAGAGTCGCAGCTTCTAATGAAAATGGCCGGCGTTAGCGAAGGATGCCCATCCGTTAGCTTCTGATTGGACATGACTCGCTACCCATCATCCAATATTCAACGGCTTTAATTATCACTCTGTGAAATTCTCCAACCGAAAATGACTTCTATATGCATATACATTACATTACATACATACTGTCCTTTTTTCTTCTACGGCCGTGACTGGCTTCGCCATTTTTCAACGCTTTCATTCTTCTCCGACAGACAAGCCTGATTTCTCTTCATTTTCACCAGTTTCACGCCATTAACGTGCTAATTGCTACACGTATATTATTGGTATTTCAAACAACTTAAATTTATTTTTTAATTAGCATTCTATGTTACATTACCACAATGATATGGAAATAGGTATCTATCTGATTATGTGATCATTTTCTACGTAAAAAGTAATGCAATAAATCCCAGCAGATAATAATAAATAAGACACAAGATAGCGGTGAACGTCGGTTCTATCCTTTGTCGTGCAAATTGAATTGAAGTAATCTAAATTTGTGTATATACGACGAAGAAATGGATAAACATTGTACGCTAAAAAAGAGATTGGATAGACATAGACAGCTGCTAATATAAAATTATCTTTTTAAGAAGAAACTATTGTCTTTTTAAGAAAAGATAAATAATTATAAAATAAAAAAAAAGTCATATGCATTGCGTTAGTCATCATTTTGATCTGGCTCGTGTTTCCATACTTTTTATTGTTAGGCGGTCATAAGGGGCCAGAGGAAAGAAAAATGAGAATTGACAAGCTACTAGTAAACATTAAGAATCGCAACTCCGTTCCAATAGCTGCGCTGCGATAGCCAGATAACGATGAATAGAAGCAATGGCAAGGCGTTAGGTGAGAACAAGAAAAACCCACCTCAACTACTTCGCCGAGCTTCTTCTCGTAAACAAATGCCACGTGTTCATTTCAAAAAGGAAAAAACACCACAACGCACTCTCTTACCAACGTGAATAATTATCCTCAACTTTCCACATTGAAACACGTATTCAAAGCTTCCTGGAGGCAAAGGCAACGACCACGTAAAAGTTTTTCAAAATATTAAAACAAAAATTCTATTCTTTGCAAAAGTATCCCCGAAAGCACTCTCCTGTAAAAGAGTTTGTGTTTTATTTTAATGCACTAGAGTATCTTTAATTATTAATTATGATATTTATTAGATTTTATATTTTAATTATTTATATTATTTTTATAAAATTTATGATTATATATAATTTTATATAATTTTTTTATTTATATAATTTTAAATAAATTTTACAAAATATTTTATATTTTTATTTTTAATTAATTTATTTCATAATTTTTTTCTTTTATCTTATAAATTTTTTATTTTTTTTATAAAATATAAATAAATTTTATTTTTTTTATTAACTTTTTCATATTTTAACAACTTTCTATTTTCTTTTTCTTCTAACTCATCAACTCTGCAACGTTGCATAGTAAGTACAATGCATAATTTCCCACTAGAGTGGGTCTTTAAGAAAATAGAAAAACGTGTCTTAAATCAATTAAACTTATTTTAATTTACTTATTTAATCTTTAAAATTTAACTCAAATTTATAGTATGTATGCTAGAGACCAATAAAAAAAACATGTACGCTAATCTCTCTCTTTTGAAAAATGACTAAAGTGGGGGTGCTGTGCTCTGTTGTGGCTTCGCACGCATCAGCGTTTAGAATTTAGTGCTTCCCAAAATTTCTAGAACCCACGTCACCTGTCCCCGTACTATTAGGATTTTTCCTTTTCTTTTCTGCTTCCGTTAAATTAAATGATTATATATAAAAAGGGTACTTGCAGGATCCAGAAGAAGAATGCCCCTTCGCTTCGTTTCCATTAAGTAGTCAAGTTATGGTACTTGTGATCCAATTTGAAAGAGTCCTTCTGGTTGGAACTCATGGATAGTGATCGTCGCAGAAAGCCCTCCGATAACTTAGTTCGTTCTCGCTTCTTCCTTTCTGGCTTTTATTGCTGGGGTTGGGAATTCTTAACCGCTTTGCTCCTCTTTAGTTGCTCCCCTTGAACTTAATTCTCAATACCCAATCTTTGCTTAATTAGGGTTATTTTATTCCTTTTCAAATTACAAAAAAGGATTTGATTCTCTCTTTCACTGTATTATTTTTTCCCTCTTTTTACGTTTGGGCGGATAGATAAAACAAGGGGTTTTAATCGGGGACAGTTAATTAGAGTAGATTTCGGAGTTAGCTGAAGGGCGGATCGGAAAGAAATGTCGCAGCGGTCGATGCCGGCGCCGTTTTTGACGAAGACGTACCAGCTAGTGGACGATCCCGCCAAGGACGATGTGATATCGTGGAGTAAAAGCGGCAACACTTTTGTGGTTTGGAAGCATGCGGACTTTGCCAAGGATTTGCTTCCCAATTACTTCAAGCACAACAACTTCTCGAGCTTTGTCCGCCAGCTTAACACTTACGTACGTTTCTCTGCCTTTCCATGCTTCGCTGCTTTCTTCATTATATAGCTTTATGCTGTTTATTCTCTGTTCCATCATATTTGCATGTTGATTTGGGATGATTTGCTGTTTGTCCTTTGGCCTGGCTTTCTATCATAATACAGAAAACGGTGGCTGATCTTTTTTTGGCAGGAAAAGGTTTACAACCTATATTAATCTATTTAGCAGTATCATTATCAAATCTGTTAACCTCGTTTTCCACCAGCATGTTGAATATCTTAGCTTTAATTCTATCATATACTTCATTCCTCATCCTTAACGCATCATATTCTTATGTATGAAAAAAAAAAAAAAAAAAAGATCAATTAAGATTTTAAGAGTAACGCTTGATTTCGAATAAAAAGCCATCAAGGAAAAGTATTATGCGTTATAATTTATAATTAAAGTAAAAAATCTTTGGTATGCTATCATTTTTTATAAAAATGGGAACATGTATTCTTTATTAAATGCTCAGGAAGCTGTACTATATCAAAAAGATTCTGTAAATATGCTTGTTGGAAATCACGAGTCCTCTTTTACACAGTAACTTTTTTTTTTCTCTAAGAAATGACTATAAAGATGTTTGAAAATATAATACTTCAATACTAAAAGTTACCTTTTGATTCTTTATCCAAAAATAAAATAATTTTTTTTTCTACCTTTTGATAAATTACCCAGGCCTCCTAACACTTTAGGAGATGTTTGTTTTCATAGAATAAAATTTAATGATTTTTTTTTTAAAAAATAAAAATAGACAGAAGTAGAATTTCCCAGCTGCCGCCCACCATTTTTCTTCCTGGTGTGTTTTGAGAAGTCTCATATTTCTAGAAACGGACAACTGATTGTTACTGGTGGTAGTTTTCACGGTTTATTTGGCGCCGAATTAACAAGACACATGCAGCCCCAGATGAGTTTTTCTAATTCGACGGCTGAACATAATTTGAAATTGTTTTGCGAACAGTATCAACAGTTTGTATTCTTGTTGTATATTTGGTCGGTGTTTTCGGATGTAATTGACAACCAATTGCTAATTTTTATTTTTGATTCATCATTTTTTCTTTTTCAGGGATTCAGAAAGATTGTTCCTGACAAATGGGAATTTGCGAACGAGTATTTCAAGCGTGGACAGAAAGAGCTTCTCTCAGAAATCAAACGGCGGAAAACAGTGGGCCAAGTATCGGCACAGGTGTCCGGAGCGGCAAAATCCGGTGGCGGTGGTAACTCTGCATCAAACTCTGGCGGTGATGACACGGGTTCGACGTCTACTTCGTCCCCTGATTCGAAGAATCCGGGATCGGTGGAGACAATGACGACTCAGTATGCGGATTTATCAGGTGAAAACGAGAAACTGAAAAAGGATAACGAACTGCTAAGCTCGGAGCTTGCGCAAGCCAAGAAGCAGTGCGATGAGCTGATAGCTTTCTTGAAGGATTGTCTGAAGGTGGGGCCGGATCAGATCAATCGGATCCTGCGGCAAGGAAGTAGTGGGTCCAGCCTCGATGAAATGGTCGGTCCGGTGCCCGGTCTTACTGTAGAGGATGATGATGACGAAAACGCGGTAGGTGATGAGATGGAGAGGAAAGGTGGAGAAACTTTGAAACTTTTTGGGGTTTGGTTGAAAGGGAAGGATGATGATGGTGATGGCGAGGAGAAAATCTCCCACAAGAGAAGGCGCCAAGATCAAAGCAGCTTCAGTGGGCCTCACGATCACGCCAAGGAGTTGAAGGCTGTCCCTGTGAATGGCACGATCAAGAGTAGCAAGGTCTGCAACTGAAGACCTTTGCTCGCTAGCTACAGGGAATCAAAATTTTTATAAAATAAATAAATAAATAAGTTATTTTGGGTGGGAGGGCTCATTCCGTAAGGCAGAAAGCCAGATGCAGCTCCCTTATTCCTGACAATATAATACGTCGTTTTAGTCATATTGAGTACATCAAAGTCTCCGTCAATGTAATTCTTTTAAATACTTATAGTTACAGTCGGTAGTGTTTGAGACCAAAGAACAACAATAATCTTGGAATTTATTATTATTATACATTCATCTGTGCAAAACCCAACGATCGGCATACTAGAATCGTTTCCTTCACCCAGTCACATATGCGATCGCCAACAGTGATGCCAAAGTATTCATTCTCCTTTTGTTTACAATTGAGCTTGCTACGCATACGAAAGAAATGTGGATGGGTTTATTCCGCTCTCCCCTTTAGGGTCACAGCATGGCCTCTAATTTACTTTACTCGTCAAACTTGGAAGGCTTGGGCTGGAATCCTTTTATCTATTACAAACTTTTGGCAAAATTGTAAGAGCCGAAAAGGAAAATCTAAAACTTGTGTTAGTTTGGAAAGGCTTATATTTTGTGACAGGAGAGTTAAAAGGGCTCCGCTCGTTGCCAAAATTGCTCAGTTTACTTTCCCGTCCCTTATCAATCCGGGTCGGACGAAAACATCAATATCCGTCCGACAACCCATTACCTGAACAGGTGTATTAATATTTTATTATTTTGCTTCGGCTAACTTTCCTTTTTCAATCCCGATTCCGAACGTGAGACGAACGCTGCCTTGAGAAGTCCTCCGGTGAAGTTGGTAGAGAAGCATGGTAAGATTCCCTACTTCCCCGTGTCTGATTCTCACTGCATCTATTTGGACCCGAACCTTGTCGATGGCGATTGCCGCCCTTTCGTACGAGCTGCCCTCTGGTCATGCTTATCAGATCTTTGATCTAAATGTTGTTATATCCCTTCAATTGTCCCAATGCCTGTTAATCCGAGTCTGCCAGACTAAGCCCAGTAAATGACTGAGCCTTGATGGTTCATTTGTACGAAACTCCGAACTCGTGATCTAATGTTTCAAGAACTTGTTCGACTTTCCTATTTGCTGTTTTTACGTCTATTTGAACTTGATCATTTGTTGGATCTTTAAGTAGATTGATTATTCTAATGAACTCCTTAAGCATTTGTCAAGTGTCAATATGCCAATATTCCAACCAAATTTAACGGGGAGACGAGGGGAAAAACACTTGTATATTTTTTAAGGCAACTTTTAATTTATCTTTGCTTTCTAGAGAGGAACTCTGTTATATGCTGGGTAAATTATATGACACAATCCTTATTGTCATGGAAGGCACGATTGTCAGGTTCAAAGACTATGGTATCTCTAATATCACATAAGAAAGTTTGCAAATGTTTACTAATTAGATGCATATGCCTAAGCTTGACAGAGCAGTTGCTATATATATATATATATACACACACACACACACTCCATATAAGGCACTATTTGAAAAGTCTTATGTTTAAAAATATATGGCATTTTCTTGATTTTAGGTAGTAATTAATGATATTTTTTAAAAAAATGTCCTTACTTAATTTTAAATATTAAATAGGAGTATTATGGGAATAATATATTCTTTTTGAACTACCTAACTACATTTCTTGGAGGAGTAAAGTAGGTAATATTATTTTATAATTTTAAACAGAGGGAGTAACGTGTAACCATAGAAGATTGTGAGTAGGGAGTTATCCTGGATGAATCATAACCTTTCTTGGTGTGCAATTTCCAAATCAGGCGTCACTGTATAGTGGAGAATCCAGGAATTTCAATAAACCAAGAGGGCGACATCATGGGTTGACCCAACAGAAGAAGCAGGAAATTAAGGAAGCCTTTGAGTTGTTTGACACAGATGGCTCAGGTTTTGTAGACTTAAATATCAAAGTCCCCTGTGAGTAAATTTATCAAATTTTACTATGCTAAGACTTTGATGATCTGTAGGCACTATCGATGCTAAGGAGCTAAATGTTGCCATGAGGTATTGTCATTTCAAAATTTCATTGGTCTATCATCTGAAATCGCATTGTACTTTTTAATAACAGACATCTTCACTTGATAGGGCTCTTGGATTCGAGATGACAGAAGAGGTATAATCTCTATCGCAGAACGGTCATTGAACTCTCATGGAGTGTTGCAACGATTTCCACTACGTGTCATTGCAAAGGGATTGAGTAATCCTGGTCATTATGAGAAGGAAGAAAGCCAATTATCTCACTCTATGATACTTGTATCTAAAATCCTTTACCAATCTTTCAATGATTAGGCTGTTGCTGGAATCCTCCTTCGTCTGAGCTAGAGACTACTAAGTTTTGCTTGTGATTGAATCACAATTTACTGTGGAAGCGTCTATCTCCACGGGGGAGTTCTAGATGCTATTCTTTTTGTTAGAATTATATTTACATGTCTAACAGGTGCTCCACTTTGTTATTCCAGCAAATTAATCAAATGATAGCAGATGTGGACAAGGATGGGAGTGGAGCTATTGACTTTGATGAATTTGTGCACATGATGACAGCCAAAATAGGAGAAAGGGACACTAAAGAAGAGCTCATGAAAGCTTTCCAGATCATTGATCAAGATAAAAATGTGAAGCTCATCACTGTTGGACAGCATTTGTGTAATTTCTTCTGGATTCTTACTGTTTGGTTTGAATGTAGGGTAAGATATCTGTAGCAGATATTAAGCGCATTGCAAAAGAGCTAGGTGAAAATTTTTCCGACATGGAGATCCAGGCAATGATTGATGAAGCGGATCGAGATCGTAAGTCATCCAAATTCTATCCTGTACTCAACTTCCAAGTTGTATTGGAAACTTGTTAATTCTTATCTAGATTGACATTTGTTTTCTACATATTATGTTATATAGTATGTACGATCATGGCTTTCTTAGCTTTATTGGAATTTTTTTGATTCTCAATTCATTGCTCCCTTGCTTCTTATAACATGAAATGATTCTTCTTGAGAAACGCCTTTATATTATTTTGAAAACCATGCATTATATTAGCCTTCCCTCTAAATAGTGCTAGTGCTGCTATGGTGGTACTTTTGGTGAATATGAAGATCAGCTTGGCATTACTTTGGTCCTCTTTCATCTTCTGTTTTCTGCATTATAAATACATGTACCCTTGATATTGATATTCTGATAATGTTACTATTACTTTACCATGATTATTTTGTCATAAGCAACAACGATGGGAAACATTTGGAGCAAATCGTGATGGAAGTAATATTATTAGGAGATACCAGTTATGGTGGTAATATTAAATTACTTATCCTTGGATCAATTATTTTCGCGCCTTTGTATTTATGTTGAATGGGAATGACGTGTGTTTATTGATTCCCCTTCCCATTTAAAGATAAGAGTTGAGGATGATATCATATATTTGAAACCCATAACAGAATTGAAGAATGAAACGAACAAGAAAAAAAGATCTCTTAGCCTATATACTTTTGATTCTGTTTCTTTTTTCAATTTTTGTTTCATCATTAGTTTTCTAAATTTATCATATCGATCTTCCTTTGTAATATTTTGGCTCTAAAATGTGCAGACGATGGAGAGGTTAGCGCAGAGGAGTTCATCAGGATGATGAAGAGAACTAGTTTTTGTTACTAGGTGTCCGTGTTGAGTGGTTGTTGGAGCTGTAACTTTATTGATTGAAAAAAATTGTAAACCGTATGATGAAATCAATCGCATTTTTAATGTTACGCTCCTGTGTTTCTGATAGGCCTGCCTGCTTCTGCTCTGCTTCGCATCCTTACAGTTCAACGTCCAAAATAACATCTTAAAAGTTGAAACTCTTTGGGACTGCAAGTGCCGGTGGAACGAGGACTTAGAACATTCTGGAATAGGTGGGCGAGTTACGTCGACAAATCAAATCCTCTGACACTCCAACGTAGCCTTATTACATCTTGGCTCAAACTTCTAGATCATATGGCCCTCTCCACGTGCCATGCAAATCTTCCTCCCTTCAGAAGAACCGTTATTCTTTGCCGTACAGCTGAGATCCCTTTCATCATTTTTTTTTTTTCTTTTGTGAAGTATATATAGACATAATCCATTCCATGTAGATGATGTAGGCATTAGATCCTCACGTTCTGAAGAAAATTCCTCTCTCATTCTCCAAAAGTTCTAATCTTTTTTGACTTTTGGACATTGAAAGAGTGAATGTGAACTCGGAAAAAAAAAACTGCTATTAAACTAATAGTGAAGTTATAGAAATAAAGATGGACTCTTGTTGTTCTACTTGTAATTGCAGTGTTCGTGGTGGGCAGAGTATCGGAGGAACAGTTAGTTTTAGGGTGCCAGACCAGGAGCAAGAGAACTCCATTATGGTCTCAGCTCTGTGGCACGTGATCTCATCGGGCGTTTCCGGCCCATCAAGTTCTCGCGAAACGTGTGGCGTTTGTGAAATCAATGGGTGTCTTGGTTGCAACTTGTTATTGCCGGTGAAGGTGAGTAAGGAAGATGAAAAGCAGAGGAGGAAGAAAAGACAGGAAAAATACAGAGGGGTGAGGCAGAGGCCATGGGGCAAGTGGGTTGCCGAGATTCGAGACCCACAACGTGCGGCTCGGGTTTGGCTCGGCACCTTTGAGACTGCAGAGCAAGCTGCCAGGGCATATGACAAAGCCGCCATTAACTTCCATGGCTCCAGAGCTAAAATCAATTTTGAGTTTTCTGACTATTCTCAGAAACAAATCACACCAGAGAAGGAACATGTTGAAGAAGCCCAATCCTGCAACAAGCTTGAGGAGGCATCATGAATCTGCCTCCTTCGTAATTGATTCAAACACTTTGTTTTTTGAGTTTTAGGTGTCAAGAATAAAATCTAGGCAGTTTGGCTAGTGGTTGCAGGGTAGAGATTAGGATGAGAGCAAAGCACTCCTATAGTTTGCATGTGTGTTTGCTTGGTTTGTTGTTTCCCTTTTTGCATGCTCTAGTTCAAGATTTCATTTTGTTCCCATTTCCTCGCTTTTTGGGTTTTGGGTCAGTCGTCCTGCTTTATTTTTCTCTTTTTGCTTTTCAAGGCCGAAAGAATAATTAGATTTAGGCACTTTGGGATGAATGAATATATTTGAGGCATTTATGTGGTGGAACAGAGTAAAAAAGAAACTTGTGTTGAACCATATTATGTCTTGTTGATGGCCAAGACGAGGAAAAGATGCTATAAGCACCAGATATAAAGTATAAACTATCAAACTCAAACTATTTTTTCATAATTATAACTTTAGTACTAAGAGGAGTTAATCCTCATGGAAATAAAAATGATTTATTACAAAATAAGATTAAGCAAATAAATTGAAAAGCGTTTTATATTAATTAACAGTGATATTAAATAATATATATATGATTTTATTGATGATTAATATGGAAGAATTACTTTTATATTAAACACATTTATATTTATATTTATTTAAATAATAAACTTACAATACAATATAACTTTTTTTCCTTTTCCTCTTTCTCTCCCTTTAACCCTTTGATAATGTTCAATCATTTCCCGCACCTTTTCCTTCAACTCCCAAGACCTACCGGTTCAATTATCTAAAAGCTTAACATGACTAGTTGACAATCAACTAGAACCTTATCTCAGTAACATTTCAATCCCAATTGAGAAAGAAATTAATACGGGAAACAAAAATTTCTCAAAACTGATACTTTCCTTAGAATAATGGAAAGAATATGCGACAACATATGGATACATCAAAAAATCCCAACAAATTATCTGCCTTGTTCCATACCACAAGAAGAAAACAAAAGATGGACCGGACAGAGCTTCATTTGTTCACTTAAATAGCACAGCCCCCATCAAAACCATTACTTGGTAAACCAAAAAATGCTATCAATCACTCGGCAGCCTTCATCAACTCCAGCGACAGCAAACTATGCGTCATAAAATGTAATCTTGTCAACAAGAAACCCCAATCCTAACACTTAATTGTCCTAGCAATAAAGTAGAAACGGAACAAAATTTTAATTTCTAAGAGATGAAAATCATTCTTCGAGTCCAGCATCTTCATACCTCTCACGACACTGTCGATGCCCCACCCATGGTCTGCTTAGCCACATAAATTTGCTTCACTTTCGATGAGGAAAAGCTCTTCTCAGCACCCAAAGAATGGTTTCTTCCATGGAAGCCCATCCTACGGTGGGACCACTCACCCCCAGAACTATTCTTCTGAGATACACCACTCCCTCTCTGATAATTATTATACCCTGGCGCGTGATCGTACTGCAGGGTGGAAATATTATTTTGCTGTGGGGGCTGACTCTTAAAAGTAGAACTTGCACTCTGGTTGCTATTACTGCTTGCATTAACACTCTGAATATCAGCCTTGGCAGCATCGACGATGGTGCCTAAAGACGACGTCTTGTTAACAACACTCTGTGACGAAGCCTTGGCAACAGATGAACTTGAAGGGTCCACTAATCCAAGTTCATCTGGTAATTGATTAACATTTACATCAGCTGCTGTAGAAAAATTTCTATCACCATCAGAAGGTGTTGAAGTTCGAGAGGTTGAAAACCTATGGACACTTAATGGCTGGTCCATAGAAGGACCGTGGATAAACTGAGAAGTATGCGCTTCTGCTTTTTGCTGCAATGGCATTGACAAAGGAATGGATGAAAGTGATGAACTGGCAACATGAGGCCATCGAGCTTGTATTGGCATCTCAGCAGATGACTGGCAAAGATAACACAACTGTTAACTAAGCATAAAGATATTACCTACTCACAGCTAAAATGCAATGCCAGAAAAAAAAGAAAAGAAAAGAGCTAAGTCGCAACACGCAATTCATAATACTAGTACGCACTATAAATAACACACTTCCTGGTAAAAATCATATCTTAACTGCAAATCAAGCAGAACAGATTTTAGGTCACCACAGTTGAGTTATCAACCTATCCACATATCAAAAACATACCTGGAAAGGAGAAACATCAAACATAGCAAGAGGAGAAGCCATTGGCAGAAGTGGAGAGCCAGGGGCAAGATGCTGTATTGGAGCAGGTATGTTGGCAGGATTTCGCTGTGAAGAAGTCATATTCAAATTGTTCATATCCCCTTCAGCGGCACCCATGCCAGAAGATGTGGGATTGTGCTTCCAATCAGGTTGCTTTCCTGATGGGATATAGGCGGCGCCCATGAAGCTCAAACCAACTTGTCCAAATTGTCCGACAGGTGCAAAATGGTTGTAAACAACCATGTGTGGAGGACCCTGAACACCTGGGATGCCTCCCGGGGGAGTGATAAAAGGGCCAGTGAATCCTGTTGGAGGACCATAGAATGAATCCACACCAGAGTGGCACTGTTGCCAACTCCCAATTTGCCCTGCCGGAGACACACTACTCTTTTGAGACTGTGATTGTGTTGTAGATGCTGACTCGTCATGTGGTCCAAAAGCAAAGACAGGACCGCCCATCATAGGATTCATTTCATAGAAAGGAAAATGAGAAGGAGGGCCTCCTGGAAAATGTGAGAGGATTTGACTGGAAGAATTCTGAGGACTTGGCAAGGGTGGCCACAAAGAAATTGGTGGTGTCTCAACAGAGAGATCTGCCGGAAGAGATACACTAAGAGTCTCCTCTGTTCTTGCTTGATTAGCTGCTTGCTGATCTCTAGCTACTCCTGCCAACATAACTTACATACATTACTAGAGTCCCAGACAATTGTAAGTCGTACTAACTGTTACAACCCTCAAAAAAAAGGTTGAAGTCAATATAAAGGCAAAAGATTAACCTGATGCTATCCCATCAATATCGGTAACTCCAAAACTTTTAGCATCTGAAACTGGTAGAGCACAAGTACCTAAACCATTTCCAACAATCTCATCACTACTAATAGCAGCAACAGCAACAGCTGAAGCTGCTGCTTCAGCTTCAGCCTCAGCTTCACAATCTTCTAAATGCCCTCGAGATTCACTGCTATGTTTCTCTTTATCAAAGAAAATACTGCAATCATTCTCAGATCCAGTAAGATTGTGGGATATTTGTAAGTCTGACCGAGATGAACGTGGGGGGCCAATCCCATGAGATACAGCATGACTGCTAGGAGGAAGAACAGTTGGAGATGTTACTGCCCCTGAACACAGAAATCCTTTATTAGGAAGGGAACTGAAAATCCAGAAACATTACCACAATAGTGTAATAATAGAGAATTGACAAGAACTCACCAAATTGAATTTTCTCCCCAGCAAGCAAGGAATTAATAGGACTGGCAGCAGAAGAAAAAGGTTTATCCTTTGTCAAAATGGATGATGTTGGCAAGCTGGGCTCGCTTACAGCATTTTTCGGATCCCCAACAGATACCCGTGAATCAAACTGTTCAGGCTTCATAGCCTCATCAAGTTGAGTCTGTGTGAGGGTCATGACCTATCATAAAACAAAGTTTTAGATTGTCAGCAAATTCACTGAATAAAGAACTCATGTACGCAAATATCCTTAACAAGTAATGTATTCATGGGGAGAAGTCTCCAAGATCAGTAAAAGCATGCAATAGACAGTAACCAATGCATGATGTGCAAGCACGTTTTTTGTCATCACAATTTTCGAATACATATAAAAAAGACTTAGCAAATTGGAGTTGCAGGCGAAAACCATAAATGAAAGTGCTTTAATTGATATGATCATCATATAACCCTTTTTTTTTTTTCTTTTCCTTTTAAGCACCTAAACTCAAAAAAAAGAAAAAAAGAAAAAGAAAAGAAAAGAGGTATCAAACCTGTTGATTAATTCGCACATTGCCCCAAGAGCTCAAAGATGTCTGAACATCATCAAGAACCTTATTCTTGTCATCAAATAACACACCAGGCCCAGGGCTCTTTCCACTGCCAGACACTGCAAGTGACCTGTGATGTAGAAGATAAGATTGATGTTTTCAAGCCACAAAAATAACATATAATCTGATAAGACATCAAGTACCTGCTTGTCTGTGATCTTAAATCAGCCTGAGCATCAATTTTCAAAGGAGGCGTGCCTATAGGAGCTAATGGTTGGGACACTATGCTTGCATTATATCCAGAGGAGACTTCAATTTTTGCCATTCCACGACCATCAGGAGAAACAAAGTCAGAACGGCTGCTGTTTGATATTTCTCCTGCGGATGCTTTGCTAGAATTGGCCAAGCCTGTGGTCACACGAGGTTTCCGAGGAATCTAGCACAAAACATAATATAATAATTAGTTTAGAAACGTGCTGAACATAGTAGAGTTACATGATGAACAGGTGAAAAACTGTTAAATCTTTAAACCTTTGCAACCCGAGACTTGGCCTTAATCTCTTTCTCTCTCTGCTCTCGCCGGTCGTTTATCATTTGCCTCTTTGACCTGACTTCTATAAAGTCGTCATCATCACTAGGGGCTTCAATTCCAGGTTGCTCAAACACACGAATAATTCCGCTTTGAAGAGGAGCATCAACATCTTCCTCGGAACGCAAATTCTTTTTGAGATTACTCTGTCCAGAATGACAGATGCTCTGAGTTTCTTTTCTATCAACTTTTTCAGCTCTAATTACAGATTCTATTTCCTGAGAGTTATCTGAAACTGTATTTATGCTCGCAGATTCTACAGTTGGCTTCACTACTTTATTAGACAAAGCCTTTCTAGGTCCATTACTCATAGATACACCTGTTGCCCTACCATTGGTATTAAACTCGTTATCCAACACAGACTGATCGGATGAAACCAAACCAGAAGACTGTCTCTTCTCAGAACTTTCCCGAACGCGAAACTCAGTACGCCGAATGTTCCGACGAGGCCTCCTCATAAATTGATTGGAGTCTGAGCGGTTAGCCTTAGGTACTGGAGCTGTAGCTGAAGATCTGGAGCCAGAATTTTTAACAGTATAGACATATCTTTTTCCCCTGGCACCAGCTGGGAACTTTGACTTTGACTCCACAAAATCCTTGTCTTTTGAAAATGACTGCAGCGACACATCTCTAGTTTGATGACGGCCCTCTGATTCTCTACTGCTGCCCGAGGTGTGGCTGTTCTTCAAAACTAAATTTTGGTGCCCCAGTTCATCTACTTGGAAACTTGTAGCAGACCTAGCGTTATTATCATCATGGGTAACCCCTATTTGACCCTGCTTCATACCAGCCATATTTGCTGCATTTTCACTTGGTAGTGATCCTTGAGAAAGACCCAATTGCTTACCTGGTTGGTCATCCAGGGAATGGGACCTAACCTCGTTTTTAATAAAGCCACCAGAATTATCTTGACCAGCTTGAACTGGCACGGGACCTCCAGTGTTATGATTAACAGAGAAACCAGATGGAATATTAGGCTGAACAAAAGACATTGATTGAGGAACCAGTGGTACTACTCCCTGGGATATAGGAGAAGTATACCTTAGCTGACCAAATTGAAACAGAGGAGGCTGCGACGGGTGCATGTGAGAAAGGGGTGTGCCAACCTGAGGATGAAGATGCAATGGCATCTGTATAGAACCAATCTGTATGGCTGGAACTGGTGAAGGTATCAGAGATGGACCCGAAAAAAGGCCAAATTGAAGTTTAACAGGCAGCTCGGATTGACTTGGAGTGGCAGCCACGTTAGACATAACAGCCTGACCAGAAGACGAATGTGGGGTTGTGGTAACTGAAGTTGGAAAAGAGAGATGACCAGACGCACCACTATTAGAAGATTCAACATCACCTAAATTCTTAGATGCGATGGATGAATAAGCATTAGTGGGCTGAATGACCAAATCTTGTGTTGCATTCTCTTTTTCTTGGAATACACTAGAAGAATTAAGAATAACTTGAGAGGGGCCTTCATCAGGTTGAATGGGTTTGCTATCACTGCACGCATTGTCAAAAGATACACGTTCTTCCAGTGTGCTGCTGGAAACTTCTTGTCCCAAGAATGCAGCATCATCAATTTTAGAAGTTCTTTCAAACTCCTCATTTGGCATACCAACCTGAACGCCCTCATCAAATCCTAACACTAGGTTATCCATCTGGGACAACACTTTCCCTTCTAGATGCCTATCTTCAAACTCCTGGTTCAGGTCAACGTTATCTTCTCCTTCATGCACTTCATCTTCTTCCTGATAATCTTCATCTTCATCATATTCTTCTTGTTCCTGGAACTGTTCATTATTCTCAGTAGTCCATTCTTCATCATCACCCATAGAGACAGCACATGAAGAGGAAATTACATTCTCATTCCCAGCTCTGTTCGGTAAAGCTGTCAATTCATTCTCCTTCCCAGATGGTGGACCACTTTTGCCTTCTCCAGATGAAGATACCAAAGGAGAATCTCCAGATTCATCCAAGTCATCATGAGAGAGATGTGTTGGAGAATTTGGAGGGCTTGAAACAGATAGTGAAGACTGTGAATCACACCTTGGTGTAGTGGTACTATCAGCTTTCTGGTTTTCATTCTCAGTATTCTCTTGCAGGGCACCCACTACTTCAGGTTGTCCATGATGCACTTGATGACCACTGTCATAACTGGTTGGAATTGAAGATTCACTTCTTGCTGCATGATCATACTGCATCTCACTATCTGGGAAAGCAGAGGGACCAGGACGTTCACTTCCATTCTGGTATGTTTTCTGAATAGAAGTTACTGATGGAGGAGGTAAAACTCGAGGCTGCCTCACAGAATACCTTGACCTCCCAAAGGCATAAGGGCCATCTGATTCAGAATTTGGGTACGGACGCTCAGGGCATGGAGAAAAAGGATTGCCACGAGATCGACCCTGAGTCCAGCCATCACCAAATCTTTCAACAAAATTATCATTAAATTCTGTATCCATCTCTGTATTTCTGTTAAAATGACTCCCCTCTCCAGACTGATTCCATCTCTGCCCTTTTACTTGGGCATATTCATCCAAATGAGGCTCTGAAACCCCCCCTTTATAGTAAGGCCTCGAAGGCATAAACCCAGCACCTCCATAGTAATCTTTCCTAACAAATGGCTTTCCACCAATTGATGACTCTCTACGAGGACTATGGTGACCACTATTCTGATCTTGGAGATGGAATGCCGAGCTACTACCATTCTCATATACATCCCTTCTCCATGAATTAGATGGCTTTCCTCTATCCATGTAGGAAGAAGAAATATCTCTGGAAAAATGACGCCTAGAACCCACGTCCAGTGGCCTATTCACACTTGATGAATCAGATGATGCTGAGGTTATGATCCTTTCAACCATTCTTTCACTATCATCCCAATCACCAACATCTGTAGCTCTGGACGGATCCTTTTCCTTGAATGTCCCAGAAATTTTCTCATCCATAACAGCAGAAGAATTACTACCCCCTTTAGCTGCTTCAGCCTCCCTCCTTGCAATCCTTTCCTCCAATTCTAGAAGTTTTTGTTCAGCAGCTTGTTTTCTCCTCTCTTCTTCTAAAAGAATCCTTTGTTTCTCTTCTTCTCTGGCTACCCTCCGCTCTTCAGCTTTCTGCAAAGCTTCTAATCTTTCCTGCTCAGCTCGCCATGCTGCCTCTCTTGCTTCTTCTTCCAAACGCCTCTGCCTTTCTTCTTGTTCTCCAACCTGCCTTAATCTTTCCTCCTCTTCTCTTCGAGCTAACTCTAATGCTCTTTCTTGTTCTTCAATGATCCGCTGTCTCTCCTGTTCTTGCATCCTCTGAACTCTTTCAAGCTCAGCCTCAAATGATTCCCGAACAGGATCATGGAAATCAGTTTGCTTAAGTATATCTTTCTTCTTCTTGACTACCCCAACAAGACCAGCAGAAAACAGATCCCTCCCATCAAAACCAGATACTCCAAAATCTTTCATTAAAGGATCCTCTAAGAAAGCCTTTTCACTCTTTGGTAAAGGACGTTTTTCTCTACTGAAATTGAGCAGAGGATCATTAACAGGAAGCCCTTTACCACCTGATGAAAAAGAGGATTTTGACACAGAACTCTGGACAGAATCAACTCCATATCTGTAGTGTTGTTCACTACCAGCATAACGATCTCGGGCATTTCGTTCAGGCCCCCGGCTACCATAAGATTCCATGTTATTCCAAGGCTGTTTACCTCCTTGTCCGTACCCTATTTCCCTCTTTCCAGAATCATCATGGACGTTATCTCTAAATGGAGACGGAATATATTTATTATCTTTCCCTATCTCCCTATTCATATTAGACTGCCTTGCAGAAACACCATTTCTGTCATTTCCAGCATCTTGAATACCAAGCACATCCTTAGAAAAAGGATAATTTCTCCAGGAATTTCCCTCCCGTCCCTCTCTACTAGCTGTTCTGATATAAGGGTCCATTTTAGTAACTTCACCAGAAGAAGCTTTTCCAGTTTCATCGTCCCGCTGTCCCCATTTATCAAAATTATGAACAGGCTTAGGTGGCATAACACTAACCCTGGGCATATCAATGTCCCTATCCCAATAAGCTTCACTCTTTGAAAATCCATGATCTCTGCCCTCCCTGTTCCGGTCTGTTAAGCCATGACTCGTATCACGCTCGTCATCAGCCCAATCAGATCTTGGATTCAACCGAACAAGAGGAAGAGGACCTGGGAAATACTCTTCTTGCTTCAGAGCATGGTTAACTGTTCGAGAACCACTAAAATTGTGAATTCTGTTACTACTCTCGCTTAGTCCGTTGCCAACGCTGCCCTGGGACAGGTGCAACTGAGAGTCCATGTCAGCAAGTGAGCTCATCCGCAAACCATCCTTCTGCTCATTAGATAAATGATCACCAACAAGTTGCTTCTGCTTCTGATTCAAATTTTCCTTGTGCTTCTGAGCAGCTCCGGATGTGGAAGACAAAGTAGCTCGCAATGATGGAAAATCCTCACCTTTTAAAACAGCAGCCTTCTCTACTGTAGGAGGTGCTTGGGCGGATACATATGTAGAGGGTCCTACCACACCTGATCGAGCTGAAGGAGGTATATATGCACTGCTCCCTCTACTAAACCCGTCAACAGGACGTGATCCCTGATCAATTCCATCTAGTGTCTGCTCACCAAACGCCTCTTTTTCTTGTAAAGCAGCAGTGGCTGGCTTCGTCCACCCCATGCCAGATGAAGTGGGTCTAGGACCAGTTCCCGAAACCCCTCCTCCAGCAGGACCACCACCCGATCCCAATGAATCAAACCTCTCATGCTCCTTTCGCAATGAAGGCAAATTCAAAGGGGGCGGAACAGAAAGCTTCGGCCCAGCCTTTTGTGAACTGCGAGGCCTAGAAAGGACCACCATACCTCCGCCTCCGCCTCCATGACTATTGGGTCGCGCTCGACTCGACCCGTAAGAGCTTGAATGAGACGAATGATGATGGGAATGCTGTCCATATGATTTATTCAGATTAACTGATACAAATTTGTTCCCAACGCCGGGGTTGGCCATCGCAGTTCAAACCAGAGTCTTGGCGGATATTGATTCCCGCCAACGCATCAAAACCCTAACCCTTGATTTCTCCTCCACTAGGAAATGTTTCAGAGTATTCCCAATTCACAGATCTCACCGTCACAAGTGCTGAGGAAAGATAATCAAACCCTTGTCACTCCCTCTAACCCTGTGAGAGAAAAAACAAAAAAGCAGGATTAAACCCTCCGATCGATCTCGTATGGTGAATTGAAGTGATGCAAATGTAGCCCTCCGATCGATCTCGTATGGTGAATTGAAGTAATGGAAATGTAGCAGCAAATTAAGAGCCAATTAGGGTTAGGGCGAGAGGTTATAGGTTGAATAGAAGAAAAAAATAGAAAGAGATCAACTATAAAAGTGAGAGGGATAATAAGAGAAGAATTTACCTCCGATGGCGTAAAATAGAGGACGGCGGTGGTGAACGTGCGCCACGGAGAAACGAATTCGAGACGCCCTACCGTAACTACGAGGAGAGAAAGAAAAAAATTGAGGTTGAGCTACAGAAGTAGGAGCAAACAATGGAAATGGTTTTATTGTCTTTATGTTTGTTGCCTTCTAATTTTATGTATTTATATATGTGTCCTCGATTTTGTTACTTTTCGTTTTGAGTAAGTGTAAATCACCTTTATTTAAGGCGTATCATTTTTCATTTTTCATATACACCCCTAACTCCCCCGCATTGCGTTACGTAGCCCAGCCCCAGCCCTTCATTGAGGAAACTTCACATTATTTAAATATTTTTCTAATTTCTTTTTATATAATCGACATGATAAATCAATTACACCTATATGTGCAAAAAAAAAAAAAAATACTACTAAAAACACCTGATGATAGTGAATCATTCAATATTTAACCTTATAAAAAGTGTGAAAAAAAGGATTAAAAAAAATTATGATGAATAATTTTCTTTGAATATTTTGTTTTTAATGAAATCTGATGACATAATAAAATCAATATAATCAACCTTATTAAATAAGATACAAGACTCATTTTTCTTGTTATATTTTATTTTCATATAATTAAGATATAAGTAACGCATTTTAAATAACAATTACGGAATTCATTCTTTTAAATTATTTTTATATGCATTATTTTTTAGTTGTATTAAAGTATTCTTTGGTTAACAACTAAAGACTAACTATTTAAGGCATTAAAATTATTAAAGTGGGTATATCTCATTTATTAAATATTCTAATTACTGAATGTATGTTACCTATTATGATTTTAAGAAATAACAAGTTTAAAAAGTAAAATCATATAAATGCATAATTTGACAATTAAGCGATTACAAAATTCATGTAAATAAATATTATATTACGTAGGCTCCATATTAGTTAGGAGTTGTTAATGAGTTTGAAAGATAATATACTTGAAAATTAATTATTTACTACAATTTTTTTACCAAAACAAATAATATTCGTGTGTTTAAGCATTTATCCCACAAATTTAAGCATTTTTTAGACTTGCTTAACTCACTAATTATTTATTTATTTTATTTTATCTTTTCTTCCCCTTTTATCCATTTGAAGAAATTTTTTAATATTAAATTGTTACTCAAAAATTCAAAATAAATTATATTGATATACAATTCTTATTATTATCAACTTCTATTAGTTCTCATTTTTTATTAAAATTGAAAATTATATTTATTTATATTTTTTCTTGTTTTTTATTTTATTTTTTATACTTTGAGAAATTAGATGATGTTAAATGTATGAATTTAATTTTAAAAATAAAAAATTGAAAAAATATATAACTTTTGGTAACATAATGAATAATTAAAACATCAAAATTTAATAAAAATATTATTTTTAAATTATATATTTAATTAAAATTTAAATTAATTAATACCTAATATAATAAAAAATATTATATGATTTTTTAAAAAAAAAGGGTACCTCTATTAATTTTTGCGTAAGGCTCCATAATACTTAAACATGGCCTTGATCAGCAACTATTGTAGGAATGTTGATATGAGTGGCCTTGAAATTGTTACTCTGATAAAAAGATGTAATTTATATATCAATTACATTCACATTAATTTTTGCTGATATAATTCAAATTTAATTTATATTTATTATTTTTTATGCATAAAAATATCCCCAATTGACAATTATAGATTAATTATTTTTGTGACAGGGAAATCACTAAAGTAATAGAATCATCGTTCAATGAAGTTGGTGATAGCATGCCTAATCAACTTAGCTATCAATTATATAAAACTTTATTTATATGTAAAAAAAAAACTATATAACACTTTATTGATAAGCTTATTTTATTTTTTTTATGACTTACTAAATGAGATGATACGAAAGTTAACGAATTTGTAATTTGCAATGAGTATTTATGGTAAAATTAAATTATGAGTTCTTCCAGAGAAGTGTTTAGAAATAGGCCTAAGAAATAAGTTATAACTAACTGGTTTGTGACTAAATAGTATCGAAATTACGTTAAAAGTTTATAAATGTAATGTTTAAAATCAGACTTATAGTCATAATTAATGAGTTACTTTTCTAAAATGCTAAAATATTAACTTTAAAAATTATATCACTGTAACAAACTTAACCTTTATAACTATTGGATACAATTTTTGAAAGGTTTGTATTTTCCAATGTAATTTTAAATATTTTTAATATTTATGACTAACTCGAGCTAATAAAGTATTTCAATTTTCTATAAAAAAAACTTCAAATCATTACAAATTTAATTGAAAAAGAAATTCTAAAGATTAATGATTAAATTAAGCAGATAAAAAAATTAAGAAGATATATATCTTTTGAGAACTTTACATAATACCTTTCTTTATACTTCTGAACAAATGACGATACGTATATACGACAGAGGAACACTGCTCTTCGGTCAAGGCCTCCGGCCTGAGGGACTTGAGTATTTCAGCGTTTTAAGAAAACGACACTCAATTCCCTATAGAGAAAAACAAATAAGAGAGATAGGAGATGACGCTCTTTACTTAGTAATACTGGTGATTATTGATTACTCATTTTCGAAAGCACGGAGACGAAGCAGAGAGGCAGAGACGGTGTCGATCTCGTTCCGCTCGAGGGCCATGGCGATAGACGCGACTGAAGCTGCCTCTCCATTGCCATACCAGAACACCCAATTCGGGTACTTGTCTTCATTTTCCGTAGCTATTTTTTTATATATATTTTTTTCAATTCGTGGTAGTCCTGAAACTAAGCTTCTGTTCCTTTCAGTCAGTCGCGCCACTTTTATGTTGCAGTAGACAGAATCCAGTTCAAAATGGTATATATATTTATTTGTGAAATTAAATACAGATGTTGTGACTATTTCATTCGAAGTATTAAGCATAAGATGGTATCCAGGAGACGTTGGTGGATCTGCTGAGTCTAGCTGATCGCCGTCCTTGCCTACCCACGATAATCTGCTGCAGCACGCGCGACGAGCTTGACGCCGTCTGCTCCACCGTTTCCAGCATCCCTTTTATATCTTTGTCAGCTTTGGTATTTTTTTTTTTATTTTTTTTTTAATTTTAGCATTAATAGCATGTATTTTGTTACTAAGGTAATAAGCAGATTCTCAATTTTAATCTCACCTTTCTTTGGTTCTCTCTTTCTGTATGTTAAATGATCTTTGCTACTCTTGCTTTTGTCTTACATCTCAGGACATGTGACTTGCTGCATACAGTTTTATTCAAAACTCATAGAACCTGGATTCTGTCTTCATGCGTTGTTTATTTTTTTTGTTTGTTGAAACTTTTGCTTTTCGACAATTACAGAAGATTTGACTTGTAGTTGATGTAATGTAGGGATTCTGCAACCTTTGTTGACTAATTGGTTTGAGTTACATGCTTGAAAATAATGGAATTTTGAGTTCTATATATCTTATTGGTTCTTTGTACCATAATATTTGCTAAGATGCTATTTATGTCTGTTTGTCGTGTATATGTCAGTACAGTGACCTCGCTGAATCTGAACGTGCTTTTATGCTTGAGAATTATCGACAAATGACAGCAAGATGTAACCAGATTATCCATAGCCAAGTAGGAAATGAAGATGAGACTGGGAAACATGAGCACAGGTCTCATGTGATAGTTGTAACAGATGCTTGCCTTCCTCTCCTCGCTTCTGGGGAGTCTCCAATATCTGGTCGTCTTCTGATTAACTATGAGTTACCAGCAAAGAAGGTCGTCTCCCTTTCCCTAGAATTGATATTTACCATGAGTATGACTTTCTTCATTCACACGTGCTGTTCATTTTATCCCGTTGCAACTATATTTTGCGATTCATAATGGTTGTTCAAACCTTCTTTTCCCCCTAATTAAAGTAGGTTCTATCATAGTCTTGGTCACCTGTTTTAATATTTGAAGAATCAGAAAAAGATATTTTGCAGTCACTCGCCCAGCTTTCTGCTGCTTGGGTGTTTCTTAAGAGTAACCACAAATACAAAAACGAAGATAATAACCAAACCAGCTAACTATGTCTATATATCATCCCTTGCTATGACATAAATTTCCTTATATTCTCAAAATTTGATTGTCCTCCTGTCAGGTGCTCTGTTCCTCAAGAACTGCCAACATTATATCTTGCTGCATTGCATATTTGAGACTGTTGAAGGAATGATGGTTTATGCGCACTGAATGTCATCCTGTGTGTTTCCTTTTATTTTTCCTCTTAATTGTTCTTATCATTGATAGTGCTTCCTGCAGGAAACATATATGAGGCGAATGGCAGCATGCTTAGCACCTGGTTATTTCTCTGATGCCAAGTTATATTTTATGTAGTCTTGTTAATGATAGTTTAATTTTGCATTCGTAGTTAAATTTCACGCAAATGTGCAGATGGAGTTATTATCAATATGGTTGTTGGTGGCGAAGTAGTAAATCTCAAAAACATTGAAGAAAGCAGCAATATTGTCATAGCAGAGATGCCCATAAATGTAAGTCTACTTGCCAAGTCTTACTACACGGATTTGAATATTAGGAAGATATTGCATTCATATGCACGAATTAATCTCAACCAGTTGTCTCTTAGAACAAGTGACTTTGCTCTTAATTTTTGAAAAATTGAAGGAAAGAAAACCATAAAAGAAACAATATTTAGATATAATTTCTTTTCAAATTACGGTCCTCTAAGTTGTATTTACACCCCCGACAGTGGGACATCTCCCTTTTATTAATTTGTTGGCTTGTTATCTTATGTATAGATTTGTTAAACATGTTGCAGATTTATGAGATTTTGTGAAGATGTTTGGTCTTTGGCAGTGCCTGTAGAGACAGAATGGATATGAATTTTGCCTGATTTATTGGAGAATTTAGACAACCAAGAAGCAGAAAGCCAATCGGGTGGGAAAGTTTTAAACTGATAAAAATAAAATAAAATAATGCTTAACAAGTAGTAGAAGTGTGCTGTAAACTATAAGCGACTGATAATTTGGAGAAAATTTAAATTACTGGACTCTCTATTTTGTTCTTTTGGGGCAATAGAGACGAAGTAGGTCGGTTTTGATCTGTTGTCTTGCCTTGTTTTGGGGCAAACCATCTAGAATCGGTATCGCCCGCGTAATTATCCGGTACGACAAAGACACTGATTCATCAAAACTACACTCGTGTGGTAATTATTTTGATACTGTGAACTATGAATATCGCCTTGGTTTAACATGACATGGTTGAGCTTGAATCGAACTTGCCCAATTCTTTTTTGCGCGTATTAGGCATCGAACTTCCATTAACTGATGGAGAAGACCAATCTAATTGTACGGCCCAACTTTAATTGCCTCTTGAACTGTTAGCCCATCTTGAATTTCATTTGCAACGGTACTTAAGAAAATTCTCAAATCAATTTCTTCTTATCCTATTTTGAATTGGAATTTTTTTTCAAAGAAAAACTTTTGCATTTCTTGCCTTTTTTAAGCGATCTCACTTGTATCTCAGTTATTGTTTTGGTTATTTATTTATACGTATGAAGTACGTACTGCATGCTCCACTTTACTAAAAATATATTGGTCAGTTTTACTCTGGGTTTTCAAATTGAAATCCCATGATGGAGTGAGTGTCATGCCTTCCACCATTACACTATCTTTTTAGGAATAATATATATGATCAATAATCAATTTCGAATTAACATGTTGGACCTAAAAATAATCTACTTTCACTTAGTCCTATATTTTCTCTTTTGAAATTAAGCGTATTAAAGATCATTACACTATCTTCTAGAAAGTGAAATGAGAGCTAACTATCTGAATATGTCATCCATGACCCAACATTCCATTGATGCTGGCAAGTGAAGTGACAGCAATAGCGGTCAACTTGGTAAGTGGGCGCCTACTTAGGTGGTGCAGAGCTGAAGAAGCATGTGATAAGATGCATTGCATTCCAACTTGCGCAGCATGGTATTCTCTCCTCTCCACCTTGAGACTTTTGCAGCCACTAGTTTCTTTGAATGAAAAGCGTCCTTCAGCAGGGAAACGCGCAAGAATTTAGAACCAAGAATATGATCCCGAGGATATGTGAGAATGAGAATGATAACGTAGTATTCACATTCCTAGCACTTTCCCTATACTATTCCTATCTCAAGGGAATCCAAAAACTTGTATATATGTATGTGTGAATTTGTCTGTGTAAGCCAGAACCTAAACTTTGCAACCATCTTAGTTAAAGCCAAACCTTTACACAATGTCAAATTTCAGTTTCCGCAAGCTTCAGCATGGCTTCTCAGGAAAGTTCTCTCTATCCAAAAGTCCAACTCTGATTAAGAAGAGCTTCAAGGCGAGCCCAACATCGAGTGCAGGGTGGAGTTTAGATTCAAAAGCAGAGGAAATGAAGTGGGTGTTCAACAAATTTGACTCCAACAAGGATGGCAAGATTTCCCTTGAAGAGTACAAGGCAGCGTTAAGAGCTATGAATAGAGGGGCTGCGGAGACTGAGGCAAAAAAGTCATTTGAGGCGATGGACTCTGATGGAGATGGGTTTATTGATTTCAAAGAGTTCATGGAAATGTACGAGGGAGGTGGCAGGGTAAAAGAAGCAGAGCTTCAGAGTGCATTTCGAGTGTTCGATTTGGATGGAGATGGCAAAATTACCGCAGAGGAATTGTCTCAAGTTCTGAAAAGGCTGGGAGAGGGTTGCAGCCTCAGCGCTTGCAGGAAAATGGTGAAGGGAGTGGACGCTAATGGTGATGGATTTATAGACTTGAACGAATTCACGAGGATGATGACGAGCGCCAAGCCAACAAACTAATTTAACTCACATAACATAATAACATACGACTGTTGTTTCTATTTTTGGTTTGGGCCAGTTGTGTCTTTGAACTTGTGGGAACGCAGACTGTCTTCCTCACATATTTACTTGCTTTTCGAGGGTGTACTGTGAATCTAATCCAAATAAAATATTATCTTTCTTTGAAATTTCCAGGAAGGAAAAGTGCAGCGAGTATCATAAATTAACAAACGGAACCCAAAATCTTTTATATGCATGTATGTACGTATGTGACTGGGAATTAATTAATTGATCACCCAGCTGGCCCAAAACAGATACGAAGGGATACTCAACTCAGCTGGGGAATCCAACAAACCATGCAATTAAGAAATAATAATTTCTCGAATAATTTTCTAAGAAAAAGAAAAGTAGCATTGGAATTTGGTGTTGCGAGACCCAACTTACAGAGAGTGAAACTGATTGAATCCAGAAGAGTAAGTTGAAATATCGCTTATTGTGGCGCTTTATTCTATCCACGTACAATCCTTGTATACGGAAATTGAATAGCGCGCACAGATCAGATCCTGCGTTTTCGAGATAAGATTTTAATTGAATCTTGTAGCACAGCTGGATTGTTCTTATCTATCTTCTTCAGAATTTACAAGCTTCATTGTTTACTGATAATATTTCTTGGAACTAGTAATCTATTGCTACACGGCCAAAGGGTTTATAAAATTTTGCCATTTCATTTCATTTCTCAACTCAACTCAACTCTGTGAATCAAAAAAGACAAGAGGAAGGAATACTTTAGAACACAAAGGTCGTCATGTGTGGGATGCAACTGGCTTGGCTCGAAAAGACAAGACAATGAAAGGCATCTAGAAGCATCGCTTGTGCTTTGCCCTATATTTTGACTGACGGACTCTCCAGTTTTCACCAACCTGCGGGTTTGTAAACGAATTCGAACGATATAAGTAGTATTATATTCTTCTAACACAATACTACTTGTTTATTACTACCATACCATTACCGTTCCAATCTTCCTAGTTTTTACAATTCACTGGGGCCGGGTGCATTTCCGTACCCTGGTTTTGTCTTTATCTAGGAGCACCCCACAAAGAGACTGCTCTGCTTCTGCACCCTACGTTGAATTGAATTGTTTATTGCAAGTATTCTCAATTGACGCTGGATGCCAGCCTTTAGCTAGCTCAGTTTTTTCTCTTCTCTTGGCGGGGGAAAAACAAAAAAAGAGAAGAGGCTGGTTCTTTCTTCTGATCTGACATTGGAAATTGAGCTAGCATATTATTATTAAATAAATGCAAGAATTAATGCGAAATTAACATGGCTTTTGATGATATTGTAGCCAATAAGATCAAAGCTCTTGCTAACAAGATGGGAGACCAAACCCCGGATGCTGCCTATTGAAGCCATTTCCATTTCCAAAAGCTTTTTACTCTCCAAAAATTTGCAGATTGTGTTTGACCGGTCCATGTTCATGTTCGAAGGCTTTTATTTGTGGGTATCGGGCACGTGTCATAACCCCATTAGAGTTACCACATGGAAAAATTTCAAGCAACTGAGTGACAACCGTGTCCTTTGGCTGCAAGTCAAAATTTTTCTAAGTACCTTCTCTGTCACCGTCCAGTCCTTTTCCTGCATATTACCAGGCTTTCCAGTTCCAAACTCTGCTCCAACCAAACCAGAACTCCTAAACTCTCTCTCTCTTCCCACCTGCAACCGCAAGGCGCCAACTGCGAATAGGTTTCAATTCATTTCACTGTGTTAAATAACTATTCTTAGCAATGCATGATGAATAATTTTATAATATACTGTAGTTGTCCTAAGTAAAGAAGAACATGAACAAAATCTTGCTTTACCTTGGCTGTTATGATTTTATCGCTAATTTTTATTTCAAAACAGCCAAATGACATTTATATAATATTCAAGGGGCTGCGATTGTTTACACCGTTGTTTTCTCTACTTGGCAAAAAAGAATTTGGGTTAAGAAAGACTAGTTATTATACAAACACTTTACTGTGTTAGTGAAGGCCATTCCAGCACTGTCAAGCTGGGAAAATGAAGGGGGTCTGCGAGAGGCCACGTGATTGCTTGTAGTACACAGCAACATCAACATGAGGCAAGCGTGAGTTGTAACAAAGAAGCAAATTCAAGTGCCTCATTATGTCTTAGTTAATGCGAGTACTCATTTTAGTTATAGACAATGTAAAGTCCTCTTTATCAATGGCTCGAATTAGCAAATTTATTGATCCATCTTCTCAATGTTTCTTTTATCAGCAATTTCAGGGCCAAGGTAAAGTCCTCTTTATCAGTCACCCTTTTAGGAGCTTCAATCCAATTTTATAGCTTTTTGTGTTTAAGTTTCTATATCAAAGAGGAGGCAATAGTGGGTCACATGGTCACTTTGATCCGTCAGCATCGCCAGCTCATTCACTTGGGAGTCAAAGCTTGGTCAATTAGCAGTGGGAAAGCATGCATGCCAGCCCTCTGTGTGACTCTGTCACTGTGCCCTTACCTGTGTGCTGTGTCACTGGCCTTAAAACTCACTTCAAAACATTTAAAGCATTCAACTCTTCACTAACTCTTTATCTGTTATTAATTAACTTACCATCTCCAAGACCTACCAACTTGACACTGCATTCCTAACATACATTTATTTATACATTTTGACCTATTAATCTCTATCACACTAAATTACATTGCTTGTCTAGCTCAAGTTTTCTTTTCTATGCTTTTTCCCAGAAAAACTTTTTTTTGCCCCAGTCTCACTGTCATACATTCACACTGGCACTGATGTGAAGAAGAGGGACTTGTAAAATGTAAAATTCCTAAATTTATGCATTGACCGCCACCACCAACTCACCAATAGAACCACAGAAGATGGATTGCCCGTGTTGTTCGCATATTTTAAAAAGAAGAAAAGATGGATAATGCATGTTTTGTTACTATGCATAGGATGTTGAGATGACATTGTTAGAAGTGCAAGTTCTTAGAATCTTCCCAAAACTTTGTTTACTACTACTACCATTTAATAAACATGAAACACAATGAATTGGCCTAAAAAGTCGAGCTTTGCATGAGTTACCTTGGGGGTGAAATAGAAAAAAGAAACTACAAGTGGAGAACATAGTTATTTAAAGAACAGTATATCTTGAAGGTTGGCCGTAGCTGAATGACAAATTCACATGTCATGGCATGCCATGCATGTATTTATTATCATTTTTTTTTTTTTTTTGTTTTCTAGTGAAAAGGAAAAATCCATAGGAAGATCCCTTCTGTGATATAAATACAAACATCTACTGAGAGTGGGTTGTAACTGTGGAAGGGGGTCCCAAGTAAAATTTATTAGGCTCTTTCTTTGTTTCTGCTTTTCTCCCATCCATATTGTTGCTGGTCTTTTAATTTCCATGTTGTTTTGAAAGCCCATGGCATGCTTAGACATGTATAACTCCGAGCACAAGAGTCATCACTGCGCTCCCATGAGCCCCAGAATCTCATTCTCAAACGATTTTGTGGATGCCCAGCTAGCCAGTAAGCAAGAAAGAAGCTCCAGAAATGCGCCTGTTTCCTCTGACTTTGAATTCTCTGTCTCAAACTATTCCATGATGAGTGCTGATGAGCTTTTCTTCAAGGGTAGGTTGTTGCCCTTCAAGGACAACTGTAACAACCAGATTCAGAGGACCACCACCACTCTCAGGGAAGAGCTTCTCGTGGATGATGAATACGAAGATTTCTCACTAAGGCCACCAAAAGGCTCCACAAGGTGGAAGGGATTTCTGGGTCTCAGAAAAAGTCACATTGGTTCCAAGAAAGCTGACAAGGGTGAAGGTTCTGTGATTGAAGGAAGAAGGTCTGGATTAGCCAATGAGGGAAATCGAGTTAATATGACTGCTCAGGTAAGAAGTTTCTCATCTATTCTTTAGTTTAGATCTATTTTCAGATCAATTGTCTTTGCTTCTATCTCATGTTTTGATTTTTTTAAGTGACTTATTGCTTTTGCATTCTTTACAGGAGATGGTAAATGAAGGAGGGTCGACTTGCAGAGATGTGGAGATTGGGATATAGAGTCATGGCTGAAGGTGTTAAATTTGTAGAGGAACGGACCAACATTTTAATTTTTCCCTTTTTAGCGGGTAACACGGTGGAAAGAATTCCTCGTTTCTTTTTTTCTTCAGCAGATTTGTGTCAATTCAACAGGTGATTTGTCTCAGGATTTTGCTTTTCAACTTTGGATTCATCTTTCTCTTTCATTTTTGGTATCCTAGGGGTTAGGATTTGGCTGTTTGCTGTACAAATTATTTGCAGTTGAAGGAACTTCATTTTGGATACTCATGATTGCTCTCTTAACCAAAATCAAGCTTCCTTTTTCTTATTCTCGAGGCCTTTTTATTTCACTTTTCACATACAGTTTTAATACTTCAATGTGGCTGATAGCAAGTGCAAACTGCCAAGAGGCAAACGGCGCTAATCAGATCCATTGTTTTTATTGAATGGCCAATCCTTGAGAATAAAAAAACAAAAAAGAAACACCCATCATGTCCGTTACCGTGGGCAACGGAACGTGAACATTAAACTGTATTCCTAGTCGTAAAATCTATGAATTATGAGCAATATAACGGCTTGATTCCACAGGTTCTAATGTGAACAAACTTTTTATATTACATCGATTTTGATACGAGCTATGTACAACTACCTTTTCAAGCATATACTACTGACATAGATTTGACAATGCTGATAATAGATAGATAAAAGGGGAATTTGACAAGTAGATGAGACAGGCCTCATATGACCTGATTCTCTTTAGCAAAATACTAGCCAGCGATGCCAATTTTCACTCATATGGACAATAATAATTACATAATCTCCATATATAGCTACAGGCAGAGGCAGAGCAGTTTTTTCTTGTATTAAATTGAGAGAGATTGCAGTTTTAACCACGACTAGGTATGAGCCAAGATACATACATACATACGCACATGCGTATGCGTGTGCTAGATCCCATTACATGACAACGACAAAGACAGAGACAAATAAGAAGACAGGTTTACCATCGAGCAGTGACCTCTTCATGGAACTTGAACTGGTAGCATTCAGCTTTGCCTTTCAAACTCTCAAGATAAGCACCAAAGGAATAACACGCTCCTTTCAATTCTTCAAGCTTCGTTTCCATGTTATTTATTTCGTCATCTACTCGATTGTGTTCATTTCTGGACTCCAAGTACCTTCTGCTCTCCGAGGCACCTTCTTCTTCGTAGGCAATGCTTACAAGCCGGCGTAACCGCAGTCTTAAAAACTCCACTTTCATCCCCAGATTCTGAAAGGCTAGCAAGGTTTTATCCCATTTAGCAAATTCAACACGGGAGGTAGCAACTGTGCTAGTTTTTATGGCATCTGCAATGTTTACAATTTCATATATAATACCAACAATGAGGTGATAGTTCATGCCCTCAATCAGATTCTCGTGGAGATATGCATGCTGACTGGAGCAGAGTTTGTAGTAGTTGATCCGAATTTCATCGTGGAGCTCCGCATCTATTGTCATTCCATCAATTTGGATACTGAAATTCTCAAAATTTTTAACGTCTTTGAATGGAAGCATTGGTTTGATGGCCTCCAGTACTTCTGAACGAACTTCCTCGCTATCATTTTCAGATTGTTCTGCAGACCTTCTAACTATGGGAGCCAGTTTTGGCACGCTGCCCCTTTTTTTCTTTCGGACAACTTGGGGAACATATTTAGCATGCTTTCTTTTTGAGCTATTATGAGCCACAGCATCAGCATTTGGATTATCTTTATCAGAGAGAATCAAGAAGCCAAAAAGAAAATGTTAGTATACAATAGCTCAAAAGCGTAAATCCTAAAACTTGAAAGCATAGAGATAAAGACTTACCTCCCTCCCTTTGTTTTGTATAACTGTCCAGATGTAGAAGATTAAGAGCCCCGTCCAATTCATTCAAATCATTAGCCCTTATTATGTAAACCTAAAAGAGAAGCATATAACTAACTCTCATGAGTTTCAAGAAAGAAAAACGGAGAAAAAAGAAAAGAGGGTATTGATTAATCGGGCACAAGGACCTAATCAACAGAGACAGAAGGCAATAGGCTCCATTTGATTTTAACTAGCATGCATAGCAGGAATTCGTACAGGCAAAGGCCGAACGATAGCCATGGATAGAAAACAGGGTAAAAGCCTTAATAAACAGGACAGGTAAACCAATTTATCAGCTTCAACTATAGTTTGACAGGAATTAAGTGCCTTTATTTCCAGTATATGGTCTCCTAAAGTTGTCTGTTAAATGTAAGTAATAGTTCACAAAAATAACATGCATAATAAGACACACAAAGAAGTGGACAAAGGTATTATGACATGAGAATTTGCTGTCTATCATATAATCAGTCTTCACCCAGCAATCCCTGGGGCATACCAAATCTTTAAAAGAAAAAATAAATCAATAAGTGTCCACTGTCCGTACTCCTACCATTTGCAGGAGTTGATAAAAGGACTTGAGATCATCACCTACTCAGCCTCACATTTCTTGCGTTGGGATATTTTGACTATCATCCTACTTTGACGAAGGTCCAAATCGGAAAAAATTGAAGCTCTTCTCATAACCACCTTCGCTTGCCATAAATCCTGAGCCACTTTAACCATATAATGGAGAAAATTTCTTTTGATCTACCTCCAAACCATGAGTTTTGAGTGATAGAAAGAGATAGCACGAAAGCAATATGCTTCTGCTAAAGGAAAAATTATAATGCCCCTGTATCGTCTTGCATGACTCAACAAATTACTTTTTTGGACGCAAGTGAAAACCTCGGAAATGACAGTGACCTCCCTCGTTTAATTATTGGTATATTGTAAAGATATGAAAAGGGGTTAAAAGAAATTGCATTACTTATCAAGAACTCCTTCCTCATGATGCAAACATTATATAAAATCAACTGAACTTTACAGCTTACACTAGTAACTTTTATGCTTTCCTTGCACTGACATTGGTTTTTCTTTATAACATAAATTATGCTCCTAAATGGTTTTCCGTAAATTAGATTTATTACTATGATTATAATATATTACAGCGACATAAATAGTGTATATAATTTCTGCTAAATTATATATGGCATAGAAAATTTAACAGTACTCATGCTGTCATTTTTCTTATTGCAATCTAATCCTTAAATCGCCACAAAAAATAAGGATTAAGGAATCGGCATTATAATTGGCAAAGGATTACTGAAGTGAAAAAGTGTTTTGAAACCATTACCTTAAATTTGATAGGCTCAACTAATTGGAAGATCAATACATCCCCCTCTTGCAGTTTGTGCACAGCAGAAAACTGCCTCCAACCAGCACTTAATCCTGTTTTATAAGCTATGTATTTCATCTTGTATTCTTTACCAGATTCATCTTCCAAAGTGATAGTTATATCCTTATCTGGTAAATGTCTCTTACAGAACAATGCCGGGAGCCCCTACAATAGGTTGACAAGACATGACCCCAAAATATAACGCAATCTGCTTCTTCACTAAAGTTATTGACTGCTTTATTTCAGTCTGTTAGGATCCTTACCATCCAAAAACAACCGGCAACATGAGATCTGACTAAAGACTTCACAAAACTAGGGAATTCCGCTGATAACTTTGTACGGACCTCCTCTGCTCGAATGACAGCAGAAGACCTGGCCTCACCACGAGAGCATGCTCCATCCACTACAGCCTTCATAGAGCTTCAAGCGAGAAAAAGGAGCTTCAATGTTGCGAGAGGTAACTAAGTTTTTGTTAAGAAAAAAGGTAAAATAGGATTTTTATAATTGCATAACACACTAACCTTGCAAACTTGCTTGCATGGCCAGATACAGCCTGTAGAGAAATTCATTAGTATTTCCAATCAATTACACTTTGGTCTACAAGGAACAATGGCATTAACTAACTTAAGTAAACAAGGAAGCACAGTCAGAGAATGTAAGAGAAAACAAACAGTTCGCAACAGAACACCATAATCAGTTTGAGGACCAATGGCATTAATTAACTTAAGTAAATGAACACGAATGCCACGATGACAGATCCTGCGAGATTAATTAGTCTTCAAAACCATTGGCATCAAAGATGTGAAAAGGAGAAATTCCAAAGCTTACGTGGTTGGACACAGAATTCTGAATGTTCAATTGCTTGTACTTCTCCATCTGCTTGTTTTGTTTGTCCTGCAAATAATGCAACATAACTATAGCCAGAAGATATCAACTAGCGAAACGGAGAGCTCAAGAAAAGCCGGAACAAAGGAATTTCACGCTAGCTTGATATCCAGAATATCTCGTAAGCCAAAAGAGGGAAAAAAAAAAAAAGTAGCCGCCAATTAAAACAAGTCCAAAGATAATCTTAATTTGCATTGCTCAAGTAAATTTCTCAAAAAAATAAAAGCACCCCCATCAAGGGATACAAGGAAAATACAGAATTCCAGAGAATAAAGCATAGCTTGAGGAAATATATAGTGAAGAGAAAGACCTTGGTTAAATCAGATGACTTGTGTTTAGGAGCCTTAGATAGCTGGGCCAGAGTTATGTCGTCCTCCAGCTCCTCCTCCTCCGCATTGGGAGGTTGCAGTCCCAGGTAGTGGTAAAGCCGGCGGGGGTCGTGGTCGTTGTAGCGATCATGGACGTAGTCGTGGTCCCGAGCCATTTGATCGTTGTAATCAGGTTCTACCACCACCCTCTGAACCACCTGATCCACTAAAACGCCCTCCTCCTTTCCTCAACCATCACCATTTCAACCCAAACAAATCTCTCTCAAATTAATTGGGTTCCATTCCCATCATCCCCAACACAAACCTTCTTCCCCTATATTGTTTCCAAATTGCATGCTTTCTACACAGAGAAAACGGAGACTGGAACCAAAATCTCCGTTTAATTTAACATCTAGATGAATGTGAGATAAGCATGCTGTTGGTGTTGGGGGCCTTGTCCTTTTTTCTTTGGTACCTGGGTGGTGCCTTTGTTCTGTTTGTGTTTGTAACAATAAGACTCATCCCGTCCACGGTGGCAGTTGGAACAGCAAACGGGATTCGCGGACACGTGTCAGTTTTATTCCCTTGCCGAAGTTGATTCCGTAAGCCTGCCCGTGCAATCCCAACAGGTGCCCACTGTTTAGGAGCTTGAATTCTTAAGGTAAGCAGCAATTTGAATGGCAATAGAGGAACTAAAATCTTGTCTTACTTTACTATCCAATTTCACGTTTGGTACGAATTGCTTAAAAATTTATAAAATAATATATTTTTAATATATTATCACCATCAAATTACTGCATCAACATTGCCATTAGTACCAGGTTGGCCATCACGAAAGTGCAGTTTAGATTATTATAACTAATTATGAATATAGACCAAAAAAGTAATTTTGTATTTACAGACCCAAAAAAAGGTAATTACATATTATTAGATATTATATTTTTATCCAAAAGTAAGCGATACTAAAATTGACCTTTTAAGACTTATAAATTTCATTTTTAAATCCACAATCATAACCAAAAATTAAAGAAAATGTTATTCAGGAAAGTCATCTATGATGTTATTAATTTGTTATAAATCTCATTCTATAAACTTTCATCTGATCGTCTTCCACCAGAACTATCTGTGTCAAAAAATAAAATAATCAATTTTTAATCACAGAAAGCACAATTGTCTTCTTCAATTGATTATTATTTTCTTATGCTTCTCCAATGAGATGATAAATATCCACCCAATTAACTGCCACATACCCGTTGGTTTGCTTGTCAAAGATAACTAATTTGCCAGTCAATCTCTTGCATAGCATGTTTAGCTTGAAACCAATGAAAAAGAATGTTAATGACTTCTCGCCAACGAAACTTCTACTTGGATGAGACAAAAGACAAGGACCGTGATTTTGTTTTCTGGGTCTTATATCGAATTGAAATCAACGGAAAATTTGGATCATTTATGGATACGCTTTGTCTTATAATTACGTTGATACCTGTCGACTTAACTTTTCTGGTGTGTCTATGTAGAGCAGGACCAGAAGGGATGGTTTCACTTGTCTCTATCAGCTGTCAGGGTTTATAAGGTGCAAGATTCTCGTACGAGATCCGAGTCCTTGGCAATGCAATGCAAACGCAAATTTGAGATACGTGGGCCAATACTTGGCCCTTTACGAATTGTCTTCTAGAATGCATTGTGTCCTGCAGTTGCCTTGTTTTCGATAGCAGCCAGCTGCTCCAAAGGCATTTTTTAATTCATCATTATCCCAAGAATGATTTCATTTGACCAGGAGAGTTGAATGAGTAGGTTCACATGTCCCCGGCAGATATTATAACATGGCAATAACAATAACAATGGAGACTATAATCCAATTGATAGTTTGTTCTCTTCTTTTATGTTCTGTTATACTATGATACCAATTGTGTCACTGTATGGATTTTACATCACTGAGGAAAAAGCTGCAATAGGTGGGGGGCAGTTGCATGTTAGCTTGTAGAGGCACGAGGCGATTACACCTCTTCTTCTTTTCTTTTCGGGAGGTAAATGCTAACAGGCATTGAAGGGACTAGTCAATGAACGACTAGCCTATATTTTATTCCAATTTCCCTCTCACGCTTCTTTTTTCTTCAAAATAAATTATTACTTTTTTGCTTCCCAAAGATGTTGATCACTGATTTTCGTTGAGTTTCGGTTTTATTTGTCCTCTTGTTGCAGTGCACGCTTCTTTTGGCCCTCTGATATATCTGTTTGAGTGGTTTCCCCTGTTTTTTCTTTTACTGGGTCTCTGCTACCAATTAATTCCCTTCCATTTCGGAGCTTCAATCGAGTATCCGTTTAACCCGCTTTTGGCTATCAACTTCTATAATCTATATGATCCTTTGGGGATGGAATTTCCTGCCTTCTTGAACAATTGGGCGAGGGTTGCCTACGTTGTATTTGCATTTTGCTCTGCTTTCTGTATCGGTGCTTTAAAAGGTTCCTTTCTCAAATCGCTTCCCTTTACCTTTTCAATACTTCGAAGTTGAATCTTATATGCGTTGATTTTTCAAAGTGATTTTAGACTATGATTCTTCAAATTTTCGTTAAATTCTTCAGGATTGACTGTGGGTCCTATTGCTAGTCTTATTCTGATCATAGGGAATGTCAGTGTAATTTTGGTGTTGTTCCCTGCACATATCGCTTGGACGGTTTACACCCTTTTCAAGTAATACTTGCACACCTTCCCCTTTTCCAAGTTTGTGATTTCAGTCTTCTATCTGATACAACCATGGTTTTTATTTTCAGGACTAAAATTTTTGATGCACCACTTAAAGCTGCTTTTTTGATTGTTTTGCCTGCCTTATTTGGTTTATGGTTGGGTTTAGCCATAGCGGGAAGCGTTCTTGTTGGTGTGGGCTATGGCTTTTTCACCCCATGGGTTTCAACTTTTGAGGCCTTCAGACATGATGATGGTTCCAACAAATTTTTGTACTGTATTGTGGTTAGTTTCTAAGATCTTTTTTTTCTCTTATAACTTGTCTGTCAAAGCTATTAACAAATCAGGTGAGTTCAGCAAAATATGGATTATTTACTCATTATATAAACTTGGACTTAACTTAGGACGGAACCAGTGAAACTATCAAGGGGAGTTGCACCGTTGTTAGAGATTTTGCAGATATGTGTTACTATTCATACCCAAGTTACTTGAAGGAATTACGTGAGCCACCTGGTTCAGATGAGCTTCAAAGGCTAAGGTAATGGTGATTTAATCAGTTGTGTAAACCATGTTACTTTTCCTTTTGTAATAAGAAAGATAAAACAGCAAGAATTTTGTGCTTTGTTAATTCATCAAAGATTCATATCTCCCTCACTCCTTCTGATCTGTGCTGTAGGCTAATTCATATTCCTGGACTCATCGTTGTTGGGATAATGGGGCTGATTGTTGAGATTCCTCTTTATACTGCAATTGCTATAGCAAAGAGTCCGTACATGTTGTTCAAGGGCTGGTTCAGACTGGTGCATGATTTAATCAGCAGAGAAGGCCCATTCCTTGAAACAGTTTGCATCCCTGTTGCTGGTTTGACAATCCTTATGTGGCCACTTGTTGTCGTTGCGAGCGTCTTATTGGCCATTTTCTCAAGCATTTTAATTGGACTTTATGCATCAGTTATAGTATATCAGGTTTGCTCAAGAGATCTTTCTGGTTGATTTCTGAAGCTTGCCCTCGTTATCTAAACTGAACTGACTTCTTTACCTTCTTTTGGGCGAAGGAAAAGTCTTTCCGCAGAGGTCTGGCCTATGTAATTGCAATGGTTGCCGAGTTTGACGAATACACAAACGATTGGCTTTATCTTCGAGATGGGACTATCTTGCCAAAGTAAACATTTTTCCAATTACATTCTTCTTCTATTTCTGGCTCCCTTCCATTTTTTAAGTTAACGTTAACAACCAAGTTGCTTGCAGCCAGGCCCCAGTATCGAAAGAAAAAGGTTTCTCAATCATCAGAGTTTTCTGTCGGAGGGAATAGCGTGGCTGGAAGTAAGTTAAATACCTCTTCTATGGAGCCACCTGCTATGCTTATGCCAAGCTTGGCTCCCTCAAGATCAGTAAGGGAAACCATTCAAGAAGTTAAAATGGTGCAGGTACGCAAATAGATTTTAGACAGATTAGTTTGTAACTTTTCCTTCAGTAGTAGCTGCATTGAGAACCAAATCCAACCATTCTAGCAACTTTTGGTCTAGGCAATTAGGTCATCCATGCGAAAATGGTAAGCATTCAGGGCTATGCATTATTAATTTGTTGCTATTCCTTTGCTTTGCACTCTCAAATTTCTTGTCTCGTTTCTTAAAATTCTAACAGATATGGGGAAATATGATAAGATCCTGCGAGACGAGAGGCAGGGAATTATTGGATGCCGGTGTATTGACAGGTTCTGACGTTAACGAGTGGTTGAAGGGAAAGAATAGTAACGAAAGTTACATGATCGGCGTTGGCTTGCCTTGTTATTCACTTGTTCAAACTCTTGTGGCCTCCATCAAAGCCAACTCCAGCGGTCTGGTTCTGCTCGATGATTTTGAAATAAACCATTTCAACAGACCAAAGGACAAATTGTTAGATTGGTTCTTCAATCCCGTAATGGTTCTGAAGGAACAGATTAAGGTGATAAAATTGGTGGAGGGCGAAGTGAGGTTCTTGGAGAAACTGGTTCTCTTCGGAAGTAATATACAACGCATGGAAGCTTGGGATAATAGCGATTTAGTGCTTCGAGATGCTGTAAGAGCTGCTCAGATCGAGGGAATCAGTAGAAGGTACGTGACTCGCTCGTATCGTAGATGTATTCCGTCGTAGAGAATTTGACTGATGCATATGCTATGATGAATAGGATGATTGGAATGACAAGAAGCGTATCAAAGCTTCCGACGTACAGGAGAAGATTTCGTCAAGTGGTGAAGGCTTTGGTCACTTATTCTATGGACAAGGACGAGGACACTCTTGGGAGATCCATGACATCGGATGAATATGTTTAGGAATTAGGATAGATATAAATTCAAGTTATTTTGTTTGAGCATCTGTTACTGTAATTGAGATTCATTATCATCCCCGTTTTAGTCTTTTAACGATTGCTGGATCAATCCAGGATAATCAACGATGGAGCTAAAGCCCATTATGCATGTGTTTATTGGGTTTAGGCCCAAAAAAAGCCATAACGGATATCAACGGATGCCACTCGCAAGGTTTTATAGTCCAAAAGGTTGAATTGTTCAATCGAAAAAGGAAAAATAAACTCGGGTGAGATAGAAGAATTTATTTAAAATTTTTATTTTCCAGATAAAATTCTCAAACAATGTTGGCTGAATGCATGTCGCAACGTTTTTAAGAATGGAATTGAGCCCGTAGCCACAACATAGAAATGTGAAAAAGTGTGATTAAAGAGGAAAGCACTTTATAAAATGTGCCCAAGATAAATAAATAAAAAGACTTTTTATAGTTCCTGAGTTCCAACAGGTTGAACATAAGGTTTTGGGCTTTTGGAAAAAACGAGCAGAAAAGTCAACATTCCACCTTGGAAAAGGTCGGTCACAAAAAGAAGTTGAGCTGGAAGAATTGGGATCACAAGATCCAAGAAAAATTTGTAAGTGACGCCACTCTTCTAATTGTTTGCACCCATTTACCAGTTTCAGCAATCTGTATCACTCCTTGTCTTGGTTATTGATTTTTTTTCGTGCATGTATTGTATGGTGTATTAAATAAGAGAGATAAAATATGATAAATTATTTTTTTTAATTTTTAATTTAATAAGTTAATAAAATAAAATATAATTATTTTATTATTTATTTTAACATATTTTTTTAATTAAAATTTTATCATAAAAAAAATAAAAAATAAATAAAATAAGATAAAAAAAATTCATCTCACCTCGCCTTCGTACACTTAACTCTATTTCTTCAACTCTCCGTCACCACTATCACAGCACTACCACCGTCACCTATTGTCGATGTTGCCACCACCACCCTCACTCGTTGCTATCGCTATCACCACTATCACTCTCATTATTAAATTTATTTTAAATGTATGATAAAATAATATAACATTATTTAAAAAATTATTAAATATACATCAAACATTAAATAAAATATAAATTTATTAAACTCTTATTACATTTAAAATCTTTATGCCAACGGGCCCCATCTATATAGGCATAGGACAGGATATATAGGAACACGGCTTTCTCTTCTCAAAAGTCGACTCCCAACACTAATATTCATTCAATGCCTGCTCTTTCCATTTCTCAAAGCAAGCATCAAGGACACACAACATACGACTTAATTCTTCCATGCACTTCCTTGACAACGTACTTGCTTTTATAACGTTTCTCTCCCTCACAGTGTAATTTCAAATCAACCTAACCTAGTACAATTTAAGATCAGGTCCACCTAAGTTCTGCAAATTTACAACTGACAAAATAAGGTAAAGCACTTGTTTTTGGGTTTCCTTCTGTTGTAACAAGATGTTAAATTTAGATAGGGATTAATTTCCATTTTAAAGCAAAAAGATATTTAGTGCATCAGTCGGCACCACCGTCCTTTTTATCCATCTCTTATGGAACCCGTGGCACCGCACAATCACACCCACCTTCTGATAATTTTCTCAACCTTTTTAATTAATTTTTCTGTCAAATACAATGTAAGCCCATATGGCATTGTCTCCTAGATTATGTTTAGTAATTCCATTTCCATATCTATAAAATATACACGTTTATACGTACTTTAAGTTTATATATATAACATCAATCCAATATGTATTAGAAGTAAGATCGTAAAAGAAAATAACGTATGTAAATAAATAGATGTACTCATGATTATGACATTAATCATCAATACTATATAAGATACTACGTACGGAGCATCATTTTTCATTAATTTCACTCGCTCACTGCATTCTTGTCGTTTGCTCCAAAGGTTAATAATATTATTATATTAAATGTTGAAGGCACGTTATCGAGACTGGCATCGATCCCTACTTGGGGACAATAATAAAGACACGCATCCTGACAAAAGATAAATAATTGATGCCGCCCAAGTCTTTGAATCAAATTAGTACTAATTCATTTCTAAACCAATTACTATTTCTGACGTCAACTTGCGCTTTATGTACAATTTTGTAATCTGCCATCCCTTCCCATCTAGGGGCTCCCTACTTTATAATTAGAACAAGAAACAAATATCTACAGTATTGCCATCTTCGTTTACTGCCATTCAGATGTGAAAAAGCGAGTTGTATTAATCAAATTAATCCCTCAACAAATAATAAGTTGAAATTATACAAAGAATAAGAAAAAAGACAGAGGGCAATGATGTTGATGATACGTATAAGTAAATGAAATGATAGAAGAGCACGCAGAGATCAGGTGCAGAAAGGAGGGAGGAGCGGAGAGAATGATGGTTAAATTAGAAAAGGAAAAAGTGCTTAATTTTTTTTTTATTTAAGAAAAAAAAAAAACCTAAGAATCAGCTGGCCGAATCATTCCCTCTTTTCACAATGATTATAGCATAACGGTTAGCACGAGTTGTTGAGGCACATAAGATTACGTGCCGATGCTGATATGCTACTATATATAAAGTGGCCCTTCCTCTCTCTCGTCCTTTCCCTCTCAGTCTCTTGCCCAATTCACCGTATCATGAAATTCAGGGAATCTCACACCACCCAGTCCCTTAATATGACTGTACGTCACAACTGACAAACACGTTCTTCCTACGTTAGATGGATACGAAAATGCATAATATTATTGATTAACCAAAACGATAACTAGCCATTTCCCTTTTCTATCGATTTTAACGAAGACAAGGGAGGAAGAAGGGAGAGGCAGAGACAAGCAAAATAATTAATACTAGTATTGTTTTTTTTTTTTTTGTACTTGCGAAAGTGGATTTGGTTCCAAGACTGGAGACTCGTAATCTTTCTTTCTCACATGGGAGATAGATAGGATCAGCCGTCGGCTTTCCGTCCCCTCAAACACGTGTCCGTAACTTACACGGCATGGTGCCCTGTACCTGCCTCTCCTACTCCCTACAACTAAAACACCCCATCACCTCCCACTTCCTCATTTTCACCTTCCCGGTTAATTAATCTTCCTTCTCTAACTATTTCTTTCAAAATCAGCTCACTGATTATCGCGAAAAAGGTTCAACACAAAAGGCAAAGTTATTTTATTTCACAGTTAAAATAAGGAAGAGACAATTCATCACAAAAATAAATAAAAGACAAGAAGGAAATTAAGGCAGGAGAGAGAAGAAGAAGATACAGTCACTGACTTTGCCTGTACATTGCACAGGTGGGAATAGAAAGACCTGCAGAGTTATTACGGAGAAACAGACACGGATTTGATGGAGCTGAAAGATCGATGAGACTACAATTTTGTTATTCGAACCATTTGTTCTTCACCATATGGGAATTTACAAATTCTGCAAAAGCTTCCTCCCCCTATCTCTATAACTAAAACTCGTACAAAAGAACAAACGGATCGGCTGAATTCTCATTCTCTTTAACGATAAAGAAAAGCTGTACATCCAACAAAACAGTCCTATATTATATTATAAAAGATAGAAATTAAATTAAATTCCTATAACTGAAGATAAGAATAGTGTCAGCAAAGTGGCATGGTTGGTTCCGCTATCTTCTTCATTTCTTGCTGGTTGGCTTGGGAGAGATCGATAATTCGCGAGCTGCTTATGGCTTCAGTCGAACCCACTCGTAACGTCCTTCCAATGCCACGTCCTTCACAATGTCGTAATTATACCTGCAAACAATTTTATCGGAGAAGTAGTTCGGACACCATGTTAATTACCTATCATTTGATTGCCCGGAATTTGTAGAAAAATCTGTACTCGGTTTCTCTAGTTTTCGAGTCACCTAAAAATCTTAAATGTCACTGCGCTAGCAAAGAATTTCGAACGAGTTTAACTTACTTGTCTACGAATCGCTTCTGAATCTCTTTCTCGGCGGCGCCGAAGAATTCTTCGAGCTCCGACTCCGTTGGCATCTTATTCTCCGTTGTTGTGCGGCGAGAATTTGCTTCGGTTGCCTTCTCCGTCGACTCCACCTCTTGTGAATTTGTTCGAAGCTCGCTGGGAGGACACATCTCTCTCCTACTGTACACACAATGCTTCAGAATTTAAAAATGTACACTCATGACATGATGATATAAAGAGAGAAATTATGAGAGTCCATTATTTCATGCTTTTTGGAATTCAAATATTGAAAAAAAATAAATAAAATTGAAAAGCCACACACGCAAGGACTTGAAATACAAACTGGCTTCAAATTAAACCTTTCGTCGCTGCTATTGCACGTAGATGTTTCAACTTGCGCGCTCTCTACCTGAAAAAATATTCAAACGCGATACATATTAATCGAGTGAAAAATTAATGAATGAAGGACAGAGACAAGCAATTAAAGATCACAACGAAACTTAAGTTGTATAATGCATTGAGAGCGAGATGCCCAGTGCTATGTATAAGATTCTCAAAGAAGGAAAAACTCTACCTCCAGATCTTCGAATTTGATCCTCTCCTCACAAAGCTCAATGGATCCGTTGCTAGAACAACAAGACGCCGGGAATTCATCGGAGCTAGGGCTAGAGCAGCGTTCCTCCGCCTCTGCCGCGGCTGGCACGGACGTACTCTCCGGTTTAATGACGGCAGGACTAGTACTCTTAAGTTGAACAAATGAGGATGAAGAGAATTTGAGTTGTTCGTCGTTGATCTTCCTTCTCTTGGGTGTACTTGCAATTCCATTTGAACTTGCAGATGCCATGGCTAAAGCTGATCGAGCTCTTTTCCTCACTCCCACCCGAGCCACCTCCATTACTGCTATCTCTACAAATCCTCTATCCCTTCCTCACCATCTCCTTCGGGCGTCGTAGCTCTTGTGCGTGTTTCCTGATTTTTTCGATAATTAGAGAGAGAGGAAGAAAGGCAGGAGAGTGTGTGCGTAAGCACAAGTTTGTGCGCGTGTATCCTTGGACGACGAAATTGTGATGATGACGAAACCTCCAACGGTTGGGATTGGGTAGTAGCTTTTTTCTAGTGGTGGTGGTGGTGGTCCAGGCCTAAGTTAACAGTGACGGGGAATCTAGAAACGGGGAATTTGACGGCGCCGTTATGAAAATCGGCTGGTTGAGCCCTGCGCCGAAGAACTAGCAAAGGAAAGAATGACACGTATGATAACTGACGTTTGAAGTGAATCGGAGGGAACCAAAACGGAAAATGATAGTTGGAGAGCTCGGGGAGTGACCGTGCAGACTGCGGAGCGATTACACCGCAAGAAACGCTAATTGGCAGGGAATGAGAAGAATCAATACGGTTAAAATCACATATTTCTGTTGGGAAAATCCGTTTGGTAAAGAACTGGTCTCAAGCAAAATAATAGTGTACAAAAATGAAATTACTGATATATCCTCTGCGTGAACATGTAAACCCCATACTGCCATCGCATTGAGCTTTATTACTGCCACTTCTATATAAGGCTACACGAGGAGAGGAGAGGAGAGGACGTGGCGGTTCTATCATCAAAATAAATAAAAAAAATAAAAATTTCCCCCTAAATGATGCTTTTCTAAGTCTATACGGTAGTAACGACAACTTGAATCACCATCCATTCTAGTATACAATTTCTTTCCCCTAACTGTTATGTACAGTATAATACATAAACAAAAGTAAGAATTAGTAGAGTTAGGTGAAAGTGAAAAATGATACGTGTTTACTTATTTGGTAAGTCTCAACCTACACTCTAGGATTAGGCACTTGCCATCATAAAATTAATTTTCTCTTTCTCTAGTACTTGACGACGAGTTATTATTTTCAACAAAGTGATTTAACTTTCAATTGTATTGGTACACATGTAAGATTATAGGAAAAGATAATTTACCCAATTAAAAGTTTAACAATTGAATAACATGTTATTGCAATAACATCTTAATTAGTGGCTTGATTAGGTAGTAATTTAACCAAAGGTAGCGATTTATTTCAGTTGTTATCTTGTTTCCTTAATTACAGCTCATATTTTTCACTTTGTAGACATAGAAATTAATGTTTTCAATGATAACATGGAATAGAATAGAATGAGAGATGGAGGGAACATGGCACACGTGGTCATTTAATTTAGGGCCATAACGGCTTAACTGTAGGGTAAGTATAGAAATTAAATGAATGTAGAAGAATAAGATGAAAACTGTTGTTATCATACATACGCATGCTACACATTTAGGATTAAACGTGGGATCCTGTGTGTAAAACAATGGACCACTGCTATAAAAGTCTCCGTTGTTTCTCGATTACGATCGTCCCTCCAATTGCCTACCTACGTACTTACATTTTCCATGCAAATCATTTTTCTTTATTCAATTTTTTTGATGGGATGTTCTATTATTTTTTACACTTGGACTCACTTTTTTTTTTTTTAATCTTTTTGCATATGTGTGTAGAATGATGACAATGAAGTACGTTCACTAACTCATTTTGGAGTTTCGTTCCCACAATTTGAAAATGATCCAAAATCCAATTTCTAATTAACTAATATTACGTTAATATTCATATTTTCTATCACATCTTTTTTTTTTAAATATATCCACTCTTTCTTCCTACACAGTCTCTCTTTGAACTCTTATAAAGAAAATATATGAAAAGACTCTTCCAATTAAATTGCTTTGTAAGTAAATTGGAGTGGAGGAATGGGAGTTTTAATTTGGACTCAAAGCAAATCAAGGGAAAATGAAAGTAGCCTTTGTTCTCATGTTCAGTTTTCCAGAAAGATAACAGAAAAGGAAAGAGCATATTTTTTTTTTCATTTCCTCTTTTGAAAAGGAAAAAAAAAAAATGGCTGCTTTTTTAGGCCAAATCCTCTAGCACTATGTTGTATGTATCTTTCAGAAGGCTCATTTATTGATAATACATTTCTTTATATTTCACCTCAGAGTATAAATCATAGCATGGAAGCTTGTTAAGAATGGAAGTAAGATAGCGTATTTGTGAGTTAAACTAATATAGTTCGTTAATAACTTAATAAATTAAACATATGAATCAATTAAAATTTAACAAATACTTTTAAATTATTTATTAAATGAATCAAACTTAATAAGGTTTTTGTAAGTTTGATTTATTAACTCATAAGTTATTATATATAAATGTATTATATGAGAATTTTTTAAAGAGAAATTATCAATTTTTAATTTGGAAGTAATTAACTTATTTTATCTTTCCTTTTATCCATGCAAGCTACTTCAAAATTATTTGAAATTGTATGGATATGACAAAGTCGTACGAAACATGACTGTATCTCCTTTTAGTGGCGGGACACGAAAATGAATTTTTTGCAATCGACTGCACGGTGCAGTCGGTTGCAGGCCGTCTGATTTACTTACTACTGTGCAGTCAACTGTTGACTCTGTAATAGTAAATAGATCAGACGGCCTGCAATCGACTGCAGGGCCGATTACAGGAAATCCGACTGCAGGAAATCCAAGTTCGGCGGGACACCTTGTGTTAAGGTGAGGTAACCTAACAGACAAGATGGAGAGAGAGAAATTGTAGATCCTAGGGAGAAGCAAAATTGAAATTAGGTGGAACTCACAACGTTGCATTGTTTTTTTTTTTTTTTAATAGAGTTTATTAATCACGTCACAATGTTTTTTTATCAACTACTATTCCTACACAAAGGGGACTCAGATTTGAACTTGCAATCATTCCATAGTTGAAGAATAAATTTTTTCTCTCTCCTTCAGCTTATCACATATAATTTTGTGCAACGATAAAAAAATGACCACTAAAAATGGCCTTATATTATCAGTAAAGAAAAAGAGAAATTTGGGAATTACACATAAACGGAAGGTGAATCTCTGATTTTATTTGGAAGTAAGGGACAAATAATTAACTTGATTTTGCAAGTTTAGTCAACATCGGTACATTTTGATACTATAAATTAAAATAAAATCAAAGGGGAAAAACTATGAATACATAGGACGACAAGGGCACGTGGACATGATATCTATCAACGTAACCTTAGTTAAAGAGTCGGCACAGAAAACTAGAACAGATTTTGGCTTGTATAGTAATAGGAGTAAATTTGAATTTAAATTCTTCCAAAAGTAAAATGCGTCTACTGAATTAGTTTGGGTTACGGGGCCGGTAGTCATTGCCCTCATCATGCCTGAGATTTAACTTTAATCTCAAAGTGCTTTAGTTTGAACTTGTTCGCCTATTATTACAAAAGCTGATTGAAAGTGATTAAAGCAAATCACATTCTATTTATTGTAACTTTCTACACAGAAAAATGGAAGCCAGAATTTCCGTCTTGGCTGAAACAACAAAAAGAAAATGCCATTTCCAGCAGGCTTTTTTGTTTCGCTACTTTCGTTCCTTTTCCTCTTGTTTTTTCACTTTGACCTCCCCAAATACTCATACCGAGCGTAGCAGCAGCAGATGTGTGATTTCGCCTTTCAAGCTTGAGCTGTCTCTGTTCCAGCCTAGACTTGTAAATTATAATGGAAGAATGACGGGGATGAAGGTTTTGACTGAATATTGGAAATGAAAATGTGGGAAAACAAATTCATAGATTTATTATGTATATGCTTACTAAGGATATAAACATTAAAATATATATATAATTAAAATAAAAAACATCAGTTAGATTTTAATTAGAGTGCATGCAATCATTATTAGATATGATTAGAGGACTGAATCCTTAACTTAAAAATGAAGATATCAACCAACGAATGATTGACGTGCTGTTTTTAGTAAAGTCAAAACTATAACCACAAGCAGGTGGTGGTGGATCCAACAGATGAAAAAGGAAAAAGAAAAGCATGGCCAACAGATCCTAAACCATAGTCACAATAAATCATCCCTCGGTGATGCTAGACGGGTGGATATACATAGATGTAAGTAATCAACTACATGGCATGCAAAAAGAGACAGAGAAAAAAGAAGAAAAGTGGGGCAAAAGCAAAATGAAGAATCTCGATCAAGGAGTATGAAACAGATCATGTATATGCGCTAAGGCCGTGAAGGGTTCAGGAATGATTCCTTTCATGTCCAAAACATGTTTGCTCTCCTCTCCTCTCCCCTCATAGTGCTTCAGGACTATCTTTCTTCTTTCTCTTTCTCACTTTTTAAAGTGACTGACTTGACTTTTTCGGCTTAGCCTTTTGCTTCTTTTTAAAGTCATACGCTAATTTGGTTGCATTGCATGGACAAATTAGCTGCGTCTCCCTATTACCTTGTACGTTTCTTCGTCACATAGATGATGCCATAATTAAATCCTTCATCCAGTGGCGCTAAACCAAACTGTAATTTTTATGTCAAATTTGTTATCCGTATTCATTTGGAGATAAAGAAAGCCATTGGTTAACTTTGTATACGTTTTAAAAGAAATGCATATGCAGACGAACAATGCTTGCTAAAGAAATGTTTGGTATGGATGTTGACATTTGATCTTATAGCAAGATAACTCAACAAAAGTTAAGTGGCATCAATATCGGCTTTATGACCAATTTAGGCAGTGATTATTTATCACGTGTTTCATACCCCATTTTATTGTTCATTATTGCAACTCACTTTAGAAATGGAAATATACATTATGTATACCTAAAACTGTAATGTTGCAAAGAGCGGGAATCGCCAGAAGTGTGAAAAGAACGAGAAAAGGAATTAATAAAGAAAACGCAGCTTTTCTTTTGATGATTAATTATTGAGGAAGCATTTTACCATAACAAGTCAATTTTCTCGTCTTTTAGCAACAGAATGATTACCAGTTTTATTTTTCTAATTATTACGCGATTGGTCCCTTAATTTTGTCGTTTATCAACAGAATTGAGCTACATGGCTATGCAGTCTTATAAAAAAAGATTAAAGAAAACCATTGATTTATATAATTAGGAGGAGAAATGAAGAAAAATTTTCAGTTAGAAGCGAAGCATAGAGACGAAGATCAGAATAGCACTGATTCCCCAGTTTTGGAAAGTAACCAAGATAAATAATTTACACGGTGACGAGCGAGCTTTATAAAAGTAGTTTGACTATCCAAGATCCTGCAAATAGATACATCACTAAGACTGTTTTACAGTCAACATTAGATCACCTTTTCAGTCTCCTGAGCTTCTTGAAGGAATATAATATCCCAGGGAGAGAGAGATCACACACGACATATATGGGGTGAATAATAATAATTATAATGAGGTATTAAGTGGTCCCGAGTTCAGAAATTACAGCCATCCAAAGCAGTCTTACGAGTTCATAAATGAAAGAATTTGGAACAAAAAAAATATTGGAATATTAAGAAAGGCGAATAGGTCAAGGCTTTAAGTTTAGGACCATCTGGTCCAGACCCAGGAGGAGGGGCTGCACTTCATATGTTTGTGGTCCATTGGAAGGTAAGTAGTAAAGTACTATGGTGGGGGAACATCTCTTTGTCCGTTACCCCAAAATTAACTCCCATCGCCAACCCACTTTCCAGTAACTTTGCCTAGAAAAAAAAAATGCACACAAATCCATTCTTCCACTATACTACAGTTACTCGATATTAAGGGTGCATGGACTTTTGTGCGCTCCCGTCCAAATGGCAAACCTCATTCGTAGCCCAACCCACTAGTTGCGCATTGAAAGAGCCACGAAGCCAAAGAAGGTTCTAAAGAGAAAACACGCAATCCTAGACTTCCTCAAATCCCTTCCGATCCAGAGTTTCTCTGTTCTCTCTCACTCTTTTTCCGTTATAATAATATTTTCAAGAGCTTTGGCAGGCCATGATAATTATAGCAGTGCATGGGATTCCAGATTTGTGAAGAACGATTAGTTGTCGCAGCTAGGCAATTATAAAACAGATAAGAGGAAGAAGAATGTGATGATTATCACGAGCAGACATTTTAACGTGCTTCCAAATGCTTTGTCGCCGTCAAAACAGATGCAGCGAGGACGCGTGGATGAAAAAGATAAAGTTAGCAATTGACCCAAAAAGGGGAATGAGGTCATCTGATTTGGACAAAATGTATTGATGGGGCCAGCCCATATGAGTGGGTCCAAACCAAAGTATGAAGGTGGCCGTGGGGCATCGGATTCCAAAATTTGTCGCCACCAAGGGGATTGAGAAAACGACCAGTCGTCTTAGCATGGCCTTGGCCTCATTTCATGGGGGCGGGCCTTAATAAGAATCTCAAACGCTAAATTATGATACGTTACTCGCGCAAGTTTTTATCTCCAAATTGTCGTTAGCTTAGCTTGCATTGATTGATTTGACGGGCAGAAGCTGAGAATTAGTACTATACTCTCTCTATTCGTTTTCGTTTTCGTTTTCTAGGGATTTGTCTTGTATAGGCTAAGTGAAGACCGTGTTTTGGTATTTTTGTAACTACGTGCCCTGTTGCGTGGGTGTTTCAGTTATCTACGCTGTCCTGTTTCTAAAATACTCTGGATTATTTATTCTTTCTCCATCGGGGCTGAAAAGCTACAATTCTGTTTTCACCCTAACCCTACCCTAGGCTTCATTTGTTGGTAAATCCAATCAGAGGAAGGAAATACCTCTTGTGTTTGATAACTTGATAGAAAAGGAATTGCAAATTGCAAATTTCAAGCAAATAATGAAATAGAAAGTGACGGGGTGATTTTAATCGCGATAAAAAAATTTGTATACTTGACTATACCGAATGATTGATTCTGGTTTTTTTTAATCAGAGAGAGTAAAATGTATTAAAGGACGCAAGATGAAAGGAATGGCGAAATCAAAGATGATTTGATTTTTGTTGTTTGTTTCTGAAAAGGGAGAAAAGTTTTCATCCATTGTTGAAGAGACTGACAAATTGCAAGTTTTTCCAAACAATATTCTTAATACTTGCAAGTTGAAAAAAGAAATTAACCCCTTTCAATATTATTTTTCGTTTGACTCTTTTTTTTTTCCCTGTCCAGATGTTTGAAGAGCTGTTACACGAGTATAGGCCGAACGCCAGCATTGTTGTCAGTGTTTGATGGGTCAAATTTGCATTAATGGGCCAATGTTTTGGGTTTTTGTTTATAGAGGGTTGAACTCGAACTTTCCTGTTGATACATTTTTTATTCCTGGATCAAGCCCAAAGGCAATTCCTGTATGCTGAAGATGCATTCCATATGATATCATGGAGAAATCTAATGCTGTTATGGCACTTGAAAAGTTTTATTTTAGAGAAATGCAAAGCAGAGGGATAAACAACAACCAACTATATTACCATTTTGTACTTCCAGTTTAAAATGCCTAATTCATCCTCCGCGTGTATGCATGTTACCATGGTCTCAAGGGCATTGGTATGATAGAACAGGGTTCTTAGAGGATTCCGAATGCATGGGCTTGGCCCAGTAGCTACGAAGCTTTTGCAAGAGATGGCTTCGGCCCAGGTTCGCTCACTTTTTCTGCTGCACCTTCAGCTAAGCTTGCAATCACTGTGACAGAAAGGAGTTTACGCATGACCAACGTTGACTACACAGTCAAAGCTGATGTGTCATGAAATCATGCATTGCATTTTGCCTAACTGGACCACCAGGGACAGGTCGTTTAGGTGAAGTGGTTGTCGGCTGAGAGAACCGACTTACCGGTTCATAGGGGCGACGAAGGAAAAACCTATGGTGGTAGTTATCGCTAGAAACGACTGCCGTTTATGTTCGATGATGCCAGCGTTTTCGACGCCAGAGACGGAAAATTGCCTGATCCGTCAAAGAAGTTTTAACCGGCACCTGGCAACTACATAACCTCCGGTTCGTATTTACCGCTATCGCCGCCTTTCTTGCTCTCGGGGGAGTCCCCTCCAGAAGACGGAAGTATTCAACGTTAAAAAAAAAAATAAAACTCTGAAAACAAAACTCTCTATCATCAACTTGTAGGAATTTCCCGGGGAAGGGCAATTCTGTGAACTGAACTAATGGACTCGACGCCGGTTAATTGGGAAGCTCTAGACACTCTCGTCATCGATTTTGCTAAATCGGAAAATTTAATGGAAGACTGGTCCGCTTCGTCCCCATCTTCATCTCCTTCGTCCTCGTCCTCTTATCATTCGAGGCTAATTATCCGCCGGATCAGGCGTTCATTAGAGGTCGGAGACATTGATGCTGCCATCGATCTCCTTCGGCTACATGCACCTTCCATCCTCGAAGATCATAGGATTCTATTCCGCTTGCAGAAGCAGGTTGCTGCCCTCTCCTGTGTTTGTTTATTGAGAAATGCGGGGCTAAATCTCATTAGTTAATTGAAGCCGTATGAATTAGACTTTTCAGTATTTACCAAACACTTTAACTCTTTGGATTTTGTCACTTTTATTTTTATGCTGTAAATCTTATTTCTTTTGATTCTTCAATTTTATGCAGAAATTTATTGAGCTTCTTCGGAAAGGGACGACTGAAGATCGTGACTCTGCAATTGAATGTCTTAGGATGGCTCTCGCTCCTTGTGCGCTTGATGCCTATCCGGTATCTGCATTGTATTGTTGTTTTCTTTTTTTCTTTGCCATAGAATCCTTGTCTCTTTTGCGTTCTACTATTTATTTATTTTGTGATTGATCAGTATACAGTTCCTGCTTTCTAAGATTAATGTAGAAGTCTGAAATTTGATTTGTCTGTATTTTTTTCCCCTATTCTTTGCTAGCTTGTTTTTATGCCATCATACAGAAGTAAGAGAATCAAGTTACCGAGTAGTCTTATTGTTATCACGCAATAAAACAATTAGTTATCGTAGTCGGCCTGCCTTTATTTTTTAATTTCTTAATAGACCTGTACCGTCCTTGAATAACAGTTGAAAACCTGAAGTATCTACACTTCATCTTTTTCTTTTTTGGACTGGAAGAACACAGATGCTTGAACTGGTGGAGGGAGGAGGAACAGGCTATTGATAATATGCTATATTTCTTTCGTCATATAAATTCTTTTAGCTTTTACAGGAAAAAAAAAATTGTTTCTGCCGTTCTTTGACAAATTGAGAGTGAGTTAGACTGGTCTTTATTCTCTATAATTTTTTATTTTGGAAGAAGGTGAATGTGTTTTATTCCAAAACAACAACTGTATATTAGCTTAGGGGCATGCCCCAGCATATACAATATTCGCTCATAATTTTGCATTGGTTTTCTGTGATAAGTTTTTTTAGCTTGAAATGTGACTGGAATCTGGATTGAATATTCTTTCTATTAGTTATGGGTAATGCGTAGAAAGTACATCAAATTTAAAATCCATCAGTGTCAGGTAGCATCTTCTTGTTGAAGGCCAATGTTACAATATTGCTTTGGCATTATAAGTGGAATTCATAGGCCTTTGATTGATACTACACTTCATATCTTAATTTTGGTATGTTATCCAAGTTATGGTTTTGGATATTAATTACACTTTCATTTTCAAGGCCTGCTTCCTCTGTATGTATCACTCTCATAGAGTAATCGTCTTTCTCTTGTGAAATTACCTTAAAAACTGAAGACAGTTTCTAGTTGTTTTCTTTGCTCAATACTGGGTTCTAACGGTTGTCTGTATATTTAAGGAAGCATATGAGGAATTCAAGCATGTTTTACTCGCCCTTATATATGACAAAGATGATCAATGTTCTCCAGTGGCAAATGAGGTGGGTGTAAATTCTACTTTATGATGTCAAGATTGTATTCCTTTTTCTATAAAGAAGTTTCAAGTTTGATCTTATTTATATTCAGATGTATAGTTCTCTGTCAAGAGCACATTTAGTCAGTGTGTCATTATACTTGCTTTACATTTTGCAGTGGTCTGAAAGGAAGAGGTCTGATTTAGCTGGATTATTGTCCTCTATGTTAAGAGCTCATTTACATGCTTATGATCCAGTTTTTTCAATGAGTCTGAGGTATTTGATAAGGTATCTATCAAATTGTCCTCCTTTAAGTTGTATCAACTGAGCAAGCTAAATGTGTTTTGCGATTATCCAATTTATATTCACTTTTTGACTCTTGTGCAGCATACACAGGGCATACTGTTTACGCCAGGGTGCTACATCACCCATATCAGATCTGACTGAAAGATTGCTCCTCGAGGAGCGTGACCCTCCTGCAACACCACAGGACACTTTATATGAAGTACCCCCATTTGATGAGGTGAGTATTTACGTTGGACGATGATTCTAAAACTTCACAAGTGTAAGCTATAGTGGGTGTTGGCATGTTGCACCAGCATGTTAGTGCATATAGATTGTTTTCTTTCTTGCCTTATAAGTTGATGGTATGTGTTTGATTTTGGAAACCAGGTTGACATACAAGCGCTTGCGCATGCTGTAGAGCTTACTAGACAAGGGGCAATTGATAGCTTGAGATTTGCTAAGGGTGATCTGTTTCAGGCGTTTCAGGTTATATATATATATTATCCGTTGAGTTATCCTTGGGTTATTGTTTAAGCTGTTCTTACAGTATCCTGCTACATGTTACTTTATTTATTAGTTAATTCTAAGACTAAAATTAATCTGGATAAGTCTTTTGGATTTTTTTTTTCAAGATTTATTGACATTAACGGAAGATTTTGGATGTGGTAATTAGGTTGAGTAGATATACATATATATGGAATGACATGCCATATAAACAGTGGATATAAATATGACTGTATATTCTTTAGTCTCAATGAAATCTATAATTCATTGCAGGATTTGTGATTGAACTTCCATGTGGCTTTTGCATTAAATTCTTTACTGTTATACTTCTCTCACAGAATGAATTATGTCGGATGAAATTGGACATTCCACTTATTGATCAGCTTGTTCGTGAGTACTGTGTTTATAGAGGCATCATAGACTCTGGTATGGTATCTCCTCTACTGAACTGATATCTTTAGTGCATTCAATTCAGAATTAGAAATTTATGATAAAAATTGTAGGTTAGTGCTATACATTATTCGGTTATATGATATATGATTCATAACATTCTCAGTTAGTAGAAATATTGTATGTTTGATTGGCATGAGTAGGGATGGAGTTTGGCTATCTGTGAGCCATTTGTGAATCATCCTTATACATATTACTCCATCTTGGCTTGTTCAATTAATTAAATTAGGCTCAAACCATGAAATAAGTTGATTTAATCAACCGGCCAGCCTCAAGTCATTTACTGCCCTGCCTGTTATCTACAAGCGAGCCTGTTTAAGGATATATGTTTTTTCATGCTGTGATGCTATATCCCTCTGACTATATTTGATATTATCTTTTACGGCCTTTTCTCAACTTGATTAAACTTGGATAACTTAAAAGGACAAGCTAAGTTAACTTGGGCTACCATTTTTTTTTTATAAAAGTAGAATTTCATTGAATTGGAGAGAGAGAAAGAAAGAATACAAAGGAAAGGGAGGAATAATTATAAATAAGTGCCTAGTGCAAACTTTTAGTAGGCTTTTGGCTGAGTGAGGGCAAGCTTATTTAACTTGTGACCTGGCTCAGCCCAGCTCATTTTAGCTCCTAGATTAAGTAATGAACAAAATTATAGTGAAATATTGGGTTTCCAGAAACTTGAATCCTGTTAGAAGTTACTGCATGAATCATATCCTGGGTGTTGTTCTTCGAGGGATTGTTCCCTTGAGCTTGATTGTAATACTGGCAAGCATTCTGATGGTGAAACGTCCGTTACCACTGCTCATATAGATGGTTCTCCTGAAAATAATACTGATGTGACCAGTATGCAAGGGATTGATGCTGAAGTGCGATGTGCTTCTGATCCCACAAGCAATCATGAAGACTGTAGCACCAGTGGATCACAACAAATCGAAAATTTGATAGTTTCGCAAAGAAACAAATTGCCTAGAAATGGAGAAAGGAGTAAACGTAAGCGGTGGAGAGGGCGATATGATGAGAGCAGTTACATGCCTGATGCACCCTTGGAAGAGCACAGCAAGCAAGAGCATAGCATATGCACCATTGTTTCAACAATGTCAAAGGAGAAACAGGTATCTGTTTGATAATTTTATTGTTATTCTGTGGCAGAGCTCAATTATTGACAGAAACCACTTTGTAGGGATCCCAAAAGCTCTCTGTATTTGATATTAGCTATATGGAGGATAAATTTGAGATTCTATTGGGAATGAAAGAATTAGCCAGCAAAGGAATGGCTGCAGAAGTTGTTGAAGAAGTCAATGCTCTTGATCCAAACTTCTTTGCACAAAACTCTGTTCTACTCTTCCAACTGAAGCAGGTGAAGTGGCTTCTAAACTCTCAGTGATTTCAACAACAAAAAAATAAAAATAAAAAATAACTTGTTTGTATTCTCTTCTTCTTCACTTTTTATGGAGGCGGGTCTTTGCTGTTCTTGACTGCTCTTGAGTGTGATCTTTATATACGATTGCTTGCTGTAGGTTGAATTCCTCAAGCTGGTCAGCTCTGGTGATTATAGTGCAGCTTTGAGGGTTGCTTGCTCCCATCTGGGCCCTTTAGCAGCTAGTGATCCAACTTTGTTGAAACCCCTGAAGGAAACTCTTTTGGCTTTACTTAAGCCTAATGAAGATGCTCTTGGAAATGCCTTGCCTTTACATGCTCTTGCTGCTTCTCTCCAGGTGCGGTGTACTTGCTAATACAATATGGTAATTATGTATCCTCGATATTATGTATTTTCTTCTAGTTTGCAATTTTTGCCCATGATACTTTCACTTTGGATGTCATTTAAGTAAGTTATTCAAAAGAAGTATCATAAAATTATAATCTTGTGGTCCTACTTATTTTTTTAGCCAGACTCCTAATGGGAAGAGTTGGAAAAGTCTTATAGTTTATTTTTATTGTGAGTGGTTGTGAGTGATATGCAGGGGCATCTAATGATTTGGGTTCTTTTCTGTTTAGATCCTTCCTATGACTGATATCTATACAGGAATTTATTTTTTCTTCCTATCTATTAAGGCTATAAATTTGAAGAATTTCTTTAAACTAATGTTTTATATTTGTAAATATTTTTTCCTTGCCGTATAGGTTGCAGTTGGCAGAAAGCTCGGTGTTGAAGAGCCTCAGCTTATGAAAATTATGAGAGCAACCCTCTACACGCATAATGAATGGTTTAAACTTCAAATGTGTAAAGATCGGTTTGAAGGTCTTTTGAGGATTGATTCCTTGAAAGAAGTTAATACTCCCTTCATTGCTACGGTATCCACATCGAGATCATATGCAGATAGCTGCCGTGGATCTTCCCAAGTTACAATATCTTCAGGCACTAAAATGTCAGAAGATGGTAGTAGTCCGACCCAAGCATCATCTGGGGATGTCATCTGTGATGAAAGTGCAATACTCAAAGTAATGGTAAGTTGTTGATGCTTGCTATAATTCTAACAATCATAATATACTTGCCATACTAACTTGGCATTGATTTTAGTAGTAGACTTTTTCCAAGCGTATAATAGTGGCAGATAGGATAATATAATATTCATGATAAATTTTTGGGACCTGGGGAGCCTTAACACCGTGTCCACTGTACAGTGCGTGCCTTTCCCCAACATAAATAAATAAATTTACGAATGAAATGCAGGAATTTTTGGCTTTACCAAGGGCGGATGCGATACATCTGCTTGCGCAATACAATGGGAATGCAGAGACAGTCATTCAGCAGCTATTTGCCTAGTCTTGCCGGAAGCTGTAGGGAATACGAATTCAATCTATTTTTTAATTTTATCTGATTCAATTTGTGCATCAGTTTTCCCCTTTTTTGTTTGGTAACTCGTGTATAGTTAGCCGAGAACTTGTAACGTACATATTAACACCAATTCTCTCTGTACAGATCCCCTCAATGAGAAAGCTCTGAACAATGAAAATAATTATTGAAGCGATTCAAGAAGAATGGTTATTGTTTATCGAAATAAGTAGTATTTATTTGTTTTAATATTGATTAAAAATCAGCTGTATTTATTTCTTTATTACAAGAATATATTGAAGAATAAGTAGGAATAGCTATACATATTTCTTAATGACAATCCCTTCTCGTTCCTTAGCCCTTGGGCGTATCCAATCACTTTGAGTAGTTAAAGTTCCTCAATTTTCTTTCCTCCGACAGTAATTTAGCAAACCTGCAAGCATGAGATGAAGAAAAGCATGGTCATAATAAAATTACAAGAGAATGTGAAATTAAGTTGTCAATGTTAAAAAAGACCTCTTGAGTTCTTCCTCATTGGAGCCTCCATTTTCAATTGGTTCATATAGACCCGTATCCACATTCATTCGTTTAACTGTTTTCTTCAGTAACTTCTCCCCCACTTTCCCCAGATTCTTTAAATTCTCTGTGGTAGATAAATCTGAAGAAGCTATATCCCCTTGCAATGTATCCTCCTGGATGACCAAACATTATATATAATGATTAGTAGACCATATATATGTGTGCGTGTGTGTGTGTAGGACCACGCAAAAATATACAAATTAAATTGCATTGAATTTGTTTGTCTTATTCAACAATCATTTTCTGTAACTGCAAAAGCAGAATTCATAGAGACAATAATTATAATTAATTGGTTCTCTTCTTCATCTTGCTGAATAAAAAATTAATCTTATGAAAACTTACATCAATTCGGAGATAATTGGATTCAGATTGAAGTGCTGAAAAGAAGACGCTATTCTGGTAATCAACCATATCCCTGTTTGCCTCAGTAAAACAATCAATTATAGGAGTTGAACCAGCGTTGTATACCCAAGATATAGCTCCCCATTTGGACGCCTTTTCAGCATTGTATTTTTCTTCGTTCTTGTGTAACCCAGTCCCCAACGAAAGCACAAGAAAACGATCATACTCCAATGGATTAATTGCTAACACATCTGGGTTCTTCTTGACAACCTGCTTTATCAGTTCTCCAATTGCGAATGATGTCTGCAATTTTAATTGAGCAAATTAAATTTGAGGATAACTAAACAAAATGATCACTTTGTAAGTTTTATTTCATGAATTTTTATATTTTGTTACGCACTGGATTATTAGCAACCAATGCACCATCGACGAGGTTAAATTCTTGGATTTGGCCGTGTTCATCTTGGTTCTTGAAATAATAGGCAGGCAAAAGAGTTGGAGCAGCCGCAGTGGAGATGCAAATGTCTGAAAGTGGAGCATCTAGAGCTGGGCGACTGGTCACCTGCAAATTAATTAGTCAAAAACAACTGGTTAACATGATTGTATGCACGTAGTATTATTTTGCCGAAACAGTTTCTTGACAAAAGAATCAACCTGATACGAGGAAAAGATGGTAGGCTGAAGTCTCTTGACGTCAAAAGTTGGAATGACAAGATTTGTCAATGTCTGGTGCAACTTGGTGTCCCCTAATTGCTTTCTCACCAACTAGTGCAGATACTTGCCATCATACTTACGACATTATTGGCCTGTACGTGCGCGAAAGCCACCCGACATATCAATCAACAAACTAAATATATATTAAATTATAGCAAGAGTGGAAATGTATACAAACTGTGGGAAGATTTTTGGGCAGTTGTGGAGGTAAAATGGGACTATGTCTTTTGCAGCATATAAAGGACGATTCTGTTGATTGGGAGCTGTTAACATGGTAGCAATGAGACCCCCTGTGCTTGTCCTGCGATCACATCAAAATAGTCTGCAAGCCTTGCCTCCTCACCGTCTATGTTCTGCACATTCAATAAAATTAATACCAACTAAGCAGTACTGCTTAAGACATGACATGAGTTCAGTTAACCTGAAGCTGGGATTCGAGATAGGCAAGAATGACACCAGGAATAATTCCTCGCACTCCTCCTTCATCGATGCTAAGAATTGTGAATACATTTCTGTATTTTGGAGGACGGATGGAGTAAGACCTTAGGTTTTCCATACCAAACTCAAACAGATCAATGTTGGGTAATCTCTCTGTTTCTATTCTATTCTATTCATCCCATATATATATACAAGGTCCCTTGCATTCCCATATTTTCATGTTGTTTACTTTTTCTTCTCCGTTTTTCTCATTTTTCCTTCAATATTAATTTGAATATTGCCATGTTCCAATTCAAAGACAGGCTTTCGATGTAGTTTAGTTTCACTTTAGGGAGCTTCTTCATATATATTTTGGGCCCGCTTCTTCTTGATGCTGATTGCTAAGCTTACTTATATTGGTTAATTAGCAACTAGTCATCAATTCCTGGGTATTGTGTTATGCAGCCCTCACTTTAACAAATGTAGTATCTTTTTTTTTAAAACAGCTCCGTAAATCTAAAAATGGGACTAAAACGACTCTGTAAATATGAAAATGAGATTAAAACAGCTATTCATAACAGTTTTGATTCTCCTTTCGAACCTAAAAAATCGTTTCTGTAAGTATATGTGTCTTTACTTTTTTACTCACAGGAGTAATTTCATCTTTTTACATTAGAGGCTGCATTGGGTTAAAATGGGAGGCTGCATAACACAATACCCTCAATTCCTTCTGGGCATAAGCGTGCCACTGGTCGCTTTATTTATAGCAACATGATTAATTTTGAGGTAATCTTCGCACGTGGCAAATATAGAGCCAGCCGTGTAATATTATAACTTGGGGGATAAGCATCATCAACTCTCGCTATCAAATCAAATGTGAACATTCTAATTTAATCTCCCAAATTGAAGGTGAACCTTTTCTTTATATATATATATATATATATATATATATATTGATAGTTAAACTGGATAAATAATCATCATTTATAGTGTAAATTATAATGCAAATACAGCAAGAAAGTCAGACTCACAAATGTATTATGTATTAATATAAGTATGCCACACACAACACGTTATCTTCCTTAAAAAAAAAAAATAGTGAGTATTTCCATCCTTATTTTTATTAATTATACATTCCGTCCAAAATTTAGATTAGACCAAATTAAGAGTCTGAAATGATCAAAACCATATTTGGATGCCAGATTTGAATTTGATCGGCCATGAGAACTTTTAGATAGAATTGTATCCATGTATCAAACAAGAACGATTAGAAGTTTGAAAACAATCTTTCAAATTTAGATAATCATTATAAGAGAAGGGAAGAATTTAACACGGGATATTCCAAAAAAAGTATACTAAATAATATTGCTATTACGGCGGATATTTTTGTTCTTATCGAAAGGAAAATTGATTATAATTCATTTTTTATGATAATCATCTAGTACTTGGCATCATGTGATTAATTTGTATTTGAGTGGGTTGGGGTTATCCGCACCAGTTTTTTTTTTTTTAAAAAAAAGGCCTCTTGTAGACCCACGATTGTTGGGAGTATTTTTAACTCTCCTGAGCCCAGAGTTGGCCCAAAATTGTAGGCCCATTAGTTACAATTTGTCATGGAAGCCTAGGCAAAGTTCAAACATGTGCACTGATTTAATTTCAGAGTTATTGACTCGCGCAAGATAAAATTATTATTGAAAGAGTAAAGTTATATATTTTCAAATTTTATTATTTTTTATTTATAATTTTATTCTTATAATATAACTAAAAAATGTATAAAAAAATTGTAATAATAAATGTACATTCAACTTTTCTCTCCTTGAAATACTCATTATAGTTCTAGGACCTTGAAAGAAGGTAAATAAATAATCCTGCAACAAGATTTTTTTAAAAAAGAAAACATGACATAAAGATGAGACAAATACATTAATGGGCTGTACATGTTGGAGATGGAGGCTTTCACTAAACCCGTTTGAATTAAAAATAAATAAAAATATGTCGTGTTTCTGTTTGTTACTCTTTTAGGTTGATTCTTATTCTTATTCTGCAATGGGCATTGTTTGTTATTTTGGTTAGAGGTAGAGCAGGCCTACGTGAGTTGTTGGGTTATACCCAGGCTGTGATCCATTTTAAATCCGTTATTCTTTAATTTTTGGTGAGTCTGACTTTGCACAGCACTCCTAAATGATTCCCACTCCGTGTTGCTATAATTCCAATTAATTGCACTATGTAGTTATTTATTATTACCATGAATTATGTTGAATCATATTATGCATTATTATTGTATTTCAATGCCTCTTTATAAAGGGAATATGTATTCCCGAAAACTGAAAAAACCACAAGTTGTTCCATCCATAAATTCATCAGCCAACTAACAACATAGTATAGTCTTTAATGTTAGAACTAAATATTAGTTATCATAAATTTGACAAGGTCCTCGTCACATCAAATAATAAAGTCCTCCAAAGCTATATATAATTCAAATAAAGTGTGCGCACGGCTGTGTATATTTCCAGGAACATCACCTGTTTAAGTTACTGTCAAACTTGATTAGTTTTCCTATGCAAAAATTCTCGCAGTTGACTTGTACCAGTCTACGAATATGTAATTTTCTATTCACGTTAAAAAAAGAAAAGAAAAGGAAGATTGGATTTATGAGTTTGTTTGATTCACTCTCATAAAAATTCTGCGATTCACGTTTGAGGTTGAGAACAAAGGAGGACCTTCGCTAGCTGCTACGATACGACCAGACCGCGTGTATAAGTCAAACGAATCAATTAATGTTCATAATCTGCAGAGACACTTTGTGCTTGGTTGCTTTCTACGCAACGTAAAGCATGCTTCATCATTTTCAATTATTTATTTTTTTCTTATATGTTAGAAAGATAAAGAGAGCTTTTTTCTCCAAAAAAAAAAAAAAAAAAGAGAGGAAATAAACGCCTAGTTACATTACATGTAAGACCAATTCAATTGACCCGATGAGAGACCAGACACCTTCAACTACAAGCTTGTTTCACATCGGAGCATGGACTAGACATATACTTATACTTTATTTATAAAAACGAACAAATAATTTACTATCAAGCTTCCACAGAAATGCTTATTTTCAATTTCTTTCCTCAATTCGTTATTGGTAATTTTATATTAACGCGTGGAATATGAAAGGAAATAAATCTTTTATTCTCTTTTCCCCTTCAAAACGTTATTTCGAATTTGTTGAGTTTCCTTTTGACTACTATATTGAAACCCACCAAAAGTAAATCGTCTTTGTATTCATTTTTTTTCCCCTTCTGATACATGCGTATTTATTCTACCAAACAGAACATTAGTCAACAAAATATTCTTACTATTACAAGAAATTTTTTTTAGGCCAGTAGCATTTATTCGGTCTCGTGCAGCAACACTGGCACCAATGAAAAACTCAATAAAAAAATTTCCCGTTGCATTTGAATGTTGTTTTTGTTCGAAAATTATTATTGTTAAATTATCTTGACATAATTAATTTAGCATCTCCGGTCTGGCTGTGGATCTCACACCAAATCCCAGTCAGTCCAAAATAGTTTTCTTTCCTTTTTTTTTTTTTGTAAGAAAATAAATTTTGTTTAACACGAGGAAGAAACAACATGGATGGATCCGCCCCTTTTAAATTTTCTCAGAAATGTTAACCAATAAAAAAATTTTAAAAATGAAAAAAAAAAATCTTTATATATTATCGTACACTTCCCGAAACAAAAGTCAAAGTCCACGAAGAGGATTTCTTTTTTAAAATAAATAAATAAAATTCAAAAAATTAATCCAAACTCCACTTAGCTCGGCAAGTCTCTTTCCTAATTTATTTATAATAGTCTTCTATTTGGAGCAGCGGGATAAAAAATCTCTCGTCTAGATTACGGCACTTGCGTGACGTTGTATGGCAAATTTCTTCCGCTTATCAAAGAGCTCCAGAGACAAAAGGAAGTACTAGTAAAAAATTTATCAAGAGAAAAATATTTATTAAAATCTGCTAGAGACCAAGAGAAGGGCTACCCCCTTCCCTTGCTTTGGGTTCTTTAATGGCATCGGGATTTCTCGAGGTAATCCAGTTTCAGAGCTGAGCTAATCCTCGTTGTCTCTCTCTTCCCCACTCTTCCTACGACTTATTTAACTCTCCGTAGAAGAATTGAAGTAATAGAACAATCTGTGGCCTCGCTCTCTCTCACTGTATTTCTGTTTCTGGAACTGCAGCAGCAATGCTACAAGACGTGTGTTTCTTCAACAAGGTGCTTCTAATTCCCCTATGTGGTCCGTAATAATAAATCATCTGTACTTTTACTGTGAGAATTGATCCTCTTCTTCCTTCCCTTCACCTTTCTGGTAAATATTTTAACTTTAACTTATCAAGTTACGAGTATGGACTAATTTCAGGACTTTCTAGTATAATAGCGGGTTTCCTTTTCAAGTTTAACTTTGAAAAGAAGTTCTTTTTCAAATCTAGCTCTTCCTTTTTCTGTGTATGTCTGTAGACTATGAGGAAAAACACGATGGAGTGGGTTTAAAGAGGAATGCTTTGGGTTTCCCTGCATGTTTGGATCTGGGTTATATTCTGAATTGAGGAGTATTCTTGTTCGTCCTCACCCTAGATAAATGTTACTCGTTTAATGCATTTGTTGTTTTCTGGGGCTCTCGAACTCTAATTAGTGCTTCTATAAATGCATTATATTTTCCATCCATTTAAATTTCACCCACATATAACCAAATTGGTATTCTCATCCTTCTTCTAGGTTCGGGAGAAAGAACAAGGGGGAAACTTTTCTCGTTAATTTACATGTTTGACATTGTTTCTTGCAATGCCCCATCATTCTCCCTTCGTGTTTTTGTTGATATTTTTATCCTGGGCGGTTGCAGGATATTCTTGTCATAAAGCCTCCGAAGAAATCTCCGCTGTTATTAAGGATGACTGTCTTAATATTTTCAACGGTGATTGGCGTTTTTATCTGCACGGTGTGTCTAAAGCAGATAAATAGCCATTCAAGGACTAAATTCCTGGAGATCCATGTCGTTGATAAACCTTCTCAAAGTAAAACGAAGCTAACCGATGCTTCTTACCTACATTATCCCAGACCTGTATCTTTTAGCAGGTAATTACAAATTTCTATTACTGATTGTTAGCTGTTAATTGCATTTTGTTTGGATTCATTAATTTCATTGTACATTAACAGGAATGAGTGTACTCGTAATCCTGTAAAATTCTTTGCCGTATTGTCAAATCAGAGATCAGGCAGTGGGTGGTTCGAGACCCTTTTGAATAGCCATATCAATGTAAGCTCAAATGGAGAGATATTTTCTGTCAAAGACAGAAGGGAAAATATTTCTTCAATTTTTCATGCTTTAGACAAAGTTTACAACTTAGACTGGCTAAGCAGTGCTTCCAAGAACGAGTGCTCTGCTGCAGTTGGCTTAAAATGGATGCTTAATCAGGTAAATCCGTTACGTTTTTCTTAAGTCATAGTTACCCACACATTCATTATTGTTTGTCCAGGATCGGATTGTTGAATTCATGACGCTTTTCTTTATATACTAAGAAGAACGTAACTAACTGTGCTTAGCTTGCTGCAAGGCACTGTCGTGTCTAATTTTTACTTTTCCTATTTGGTTTCGGGGTGGGGGTGGTCAAAAGAACTTCAATCTGTTTTATGGGGTTAGCAATAGAGAAATCAAGATATTCTTTTTCTGGTTTTTCGTAGGGAGTAATGGAGCACCATGAAGAAGTAGTAGACTACTTCAACCGTAGAAGTGTTTCTGTAATATTTCTCTTGCGGAGAAACTTATTACGCAGGATGGTTTCAATGCTAGCCAATTCATATGATCGTTATGCTAAGTTATTGAATGGAACTCATAAGTCTCATGTACATAGCTCAGAAGAGGTTTGTCTACTCTTGCTTTCCTTCGTTCTCTCTTATACACATGAGACGAAACTTATACTTGGCAGTTTCTTTTAGGCTGATGCGCTTTCGAAGTACAAACCTTCCATAAATTCTGCGTCATTGCTGACACAACTGAATGATATGGAGATGAGATCTGCAAAGGCTTTAGAATACTTCAATAGTACTCGGCACATGATCCTGTACTACGAGGATCTTATGAGAAACCGCACTGTAAGTGCCTGATCATAAAATTATAAAATTTTAATGAAACTCCTAATAATTCCCGTTCCTGATGTTATATATAGTACAATGACCGTTATAAACAATATTGTTTATAGCCTGTATCTGACACAAAGGAGTTTGAATTCTTCCTCCCCAACCTCCCTTCCCCTTTTATCTCTTTTTTTAGCTCATAGGCAGAAAGTTTTGTTTTTTGCTACACCATAGGTTTACCAAATTAATATTTGTGAATCTGGTATCATTTATTTGCTCTCTGTCTGTCTCTTGCAGAAGCTAAATGATGTTCAAGACTTTCTAGGATTGCCTCTGATGGAGCTAACAAGCCGTCAGGTTAAGATACACAGAGGGCCATTATCAGACCACGTCAGGAACTGGGATGATGTAAGCAAGACACTCAGAGGAACTGCCTATGAGAGCTTTCTTGAGGCCGACTATTAGTTTTAATCTCCACTAACTCACGGAAAGCTGTAAATAACAACTTCACTAATGGAGGCCTGATGGTTCAAAGTTTTGGTTCTGAAACACTGCATGGCGTTCTCATGTTTATTTCTTCCTTTTTCAAGTCTCTGCATTCAATCAACGCGTTGTTGATTACATGCCCGCGTTTGTTGTTCATTTTTACTCGTCTTTTGTTGGTCTTGAATGTGATTACGAGTGACCATGTATATGCCAGCTAACTAATTTAAGTCTAGTTGAGCATTTGTTTTGTCCAGAATGACATTCGTATATATGCATGGCTTTGGATTACCTCCATTCTTTCTTCTTTTTATGCTTTATTTATTGTTTACTTCATAGCATTGCTTGCTGAATGCTTTTCCTGGTGTGGATACTTTGGTTCTCCGTTTATCGAGACTACTAGAAGTGGACCGAGGCCCAACTTATAGGTCAATTCTTTTTGCACATACCATTTTATCTAATAACACATCCTTTTTACATTCTGAAATTAAGTTCTTGAATGTAATTTTGTCGCCCAATGCTGTTCATGATTCATTTTAGTAGCTCTCGAACTTCAAACGATATTCTGCTGGCCCAAAAACCATGCTGCGCTGCCAAAATGTGAGCTAGGCCTAATCATTATTCTTTTACTAATTAATGCCAAGCGCAATCACTTTGTTCGTGAAATGCTGGCTTCTTTAGGCCCAAGGAATTGATCGTCCTTTTCCACAAGAACAAGAACTATGTCGGCTGAGCCCAAACTTCAGAGTTCTATTACCAAACAAAAAAATCTCATTTAAAAATACTCGGACTCTTCTGATTTGCCACAAACCCGGTTTCCCCAGCTTGAAATGGACAAAATTTAAAATAAAGAAAGTTGATGCGGCCTGATATTTGGTGACAAACCGACAATAACATAAAAAATTCCATCATTATTCAGGAAGAAAATTTCTGGTGGCTCATATGGTAATGCCCAGATGATTTGGAACTATCTTGTATCATGTGTCAAATAGCATTACTCTTCCAGGTGATGGCCTTTTTCTCCTTTTAATAGGTGAAATTTTCCATAATATGGGTGCAAATTTAGGATCAATTAATTCGATTGTAGTCTCCGTAAAGCCATTTCACTAATGCATTTGCATGTGACAACAGTAAAAAGCTGCACTAACAGTAACAACCAAAAGCACTTGCCTTGGCTCTAAAATCTAAATTAACTCGATCGGGGGGAAGAACAAAAGGGATTGGAGGAAATGACTAAACATAAGTCAGTTGTAATCTAGTTGGAAAGCAGCCTTCTTGTTGCGGGAAAATCCTAACAAGGAGGGAGAGAGAGACAACAACGTGGACGAAACAAGTTAGCGTGTCTTGGATCGGTTGGCATAAATTTATCACGACAATTCAAGTTGCCCTCCACGCACTGTGTTTCAGTTCTAAAATTACAATCGACTGTCTTCCAACTTCTTGTTTATATTGTATATTTTATATGTATAAAAGCTGAAACAACCATACCTACAACACTGATCTCCATGTTGCAAAGTTGGTGGCCCCTGTATATATTTATATATAGTAATCATCTCAACCTTGAAAGGCTTCTACGGCTACAAAATCACTATCAGCACACAGTTGTTTTGCTGCTAATGTAATTTCCTCCGGCAATATAAAGTGAAAGGTACCAAAACCACTATTTCTATGCCCTAGACTTAGTCCCTAGTTAAGTTTATATTTTGATAAGACTAGCTACCTAAAGATATATATACTACTGAATTTAACTTTTTCTAATTCAAAATTAATACTTAATACTAAGCATTTTGTAGTGTTTCAAAGAGAAAGGGAGAGAAAGAGAGTTGATAAATTCATATATATAGGGCCCACGCACATGCTCCTTCATTTCTATATAAACCCCCCAGAAGCAAGTGTTTATGCAGAGCAAAGCAAAGCAAGTGATCAGTTGCATGCTTCTTAGTTGACTTAGATATATATAATACCCATAAGAGGGATACAGGTCTACTGTAAGCATCGATCCTCTTGCTTGCGTACATTTCATAAATTCAAGAGATACATAACTCAGTTCTTGATATCATGGCCCAAACCAAGTTTATCTCTCTTGTTCTCTTTGCTCTTATTTTATGTCAGGGATTCTTTTCCAGCGAAGGACGATATCTGAAGGCTGAAGGCAACCGTGACCAAAAGGAAACTCAGATCCTAGTGAAGCATGAGGAACACGTGCATGGAGATGGAATAACCACAAATGAAGCAACATTAATGTCTCCTCCAAGTCCAACTCTGCCACTAACCGATGATGCAGCTGGGACATCACCACCCGGCCGTGGTGTCGATGATTTTAGACCCACTGCCCCCGGTCACAGCCCTGGTGTTGGACACTCGACTCACAACTAGGGCACTCTAAAGTGCATGCAGAGTCATTGGCTGTACGACTTATGCATGCTTCTGTTTGGACTTATATGTGCACTGCACTGTCCTATTAAGCGAAACACAAAAGAGCACTCTTCATATATCTATGTACTATATGTCTAGTTTGTGTCTTGGATTTGATTTACAAACGTCTATTGTATCAAGGGTCTAGATTGAATTATCATGATCCATATTTTGTAAATGTATGCAATTATTATCTAATAAAGACTGTTTACTTAATTGAAGTATTTTGTAAGAAAATATATCTTTGAGACAGTATCTTTAGTAAAAGCTTGTACTTTGGAAAATTGCAAAAATCACTTTTCATATAATGGTGATTAATTAGCATTGGAGTTAAATAAATTCAATGACATAGCTACATGCGGAAATAGAAAATTGAAACTAGAATATGCAGAAGTGAGGTGTACATTACGCATGTAAAACCGATAGATGTGGTGTTTAAAAGTTGGTGCAAGCCTGGTCAGACCGAAAGGGAGGTGCTTTGCTATATTCTTGATTTTTATTAATTTCCTCATAGAGCTGGGACTTTGCCATACCTTCTTTGTGGCTATTTCACGACAAATGCAAACCTCGCTATCAGAGAACAGAGCCAAACTTGAAAAAGAAGGAGGAGGATCCTAAAGAACATATAGCGAGGAGTTTAGCACAATGATTTGCTTCATGGCAAACATGATTCTCGTCAATACTCCAATCCCTTCGCAACACACGAGTGACATGTCCTTCTCAGCCATTATTGAGATTTAATTGGTACGAGATTACCAATAATATAAGATTATTGATTATATATAGCTAGATAAAAGTAAAAACACCAGAAAAAAAAATATTCTGTAATTTGCATTATATACAAACACTCGTCATAATTAGGAAACTCCCAAAAAAGAATGAGGTTCTCAGTTCGAATACTTGCATATCCTTTAACTTAAAAATGTAGATCTACCTGATTAAAAAAAAAAAGAAGAAGAAGAGAGATCTGCATATATTTTATGGCAAAAAAAATCCAGCTTTAATGTTGGTGTGAGTTTCTCCAGTAATTAGTTAAAACCTAATAATCTACTAAGTCTGAAATTTTCCAATTAAATTACTAATTTCTCTATATTTTCATCAATATTTGCTCTTCCTATAAGGGGTACAAATGTGAATTTGTTATGTAAACACATTACGACTAAAGTTGACATGGAACCAACAACTTTGAGGACCGCTTTAGCACCGTAGACTGTTTGATATATGAATTTGTTGTGCAAACATTTTTTTTCCATACTTTTTTTTTTTTCCCCCTCATAGGGTATATATATTTTCCGTTGGAGGCCTGTTCGAGGCACTGTTCATTTTTATTTTTATTTTTTTGCAATTTGACTACAACTTCAGAGTTGTTGTAATTTTTGTCAAGTAAATACTATATTATATTAGAATAATTTTAACAGTGAGACACTATTAATATTATACCCCAAAAAGGAAAAGAAAAGAATATAGTGAGATAGCAGGGTGATAAAGGATCTGTTTTTCCGCATCTAGAAGACTAGAAGACAATTTGCAACAGAAATTTTCAGGTCAAAAAAATCTTGAGATATTTCAGAAGGCTTTGAGAATATTCCATGTAATCTTTCCTAAAAATTCATATATAAATAGGCATATTAGAGCAATATTCTCGATGTAATTAATTAATGTGATGACTGGTGATCATTACATTATAAAATTATTGGACCGTTGGGATTCGATGAAAGGGACCCGAAAGATTCTTGGTCTTTCCTTATACTATAGCCGCCATAAACATTGCTCGTGCACTACAGCCTAGCCACCACAGTCAACTAAACTATAGCTCTTTGCTTTTGATTTTTGAATAGAGAGCATATTACTAAAGTCATATAACTTGCATAATTTGTATTATCGTTTATTTGAACATAATTTTGGTACCCGAATGTGTGATTAATTTAATTAGCTTGTGAAGGCCCAGAAAGGGGCTTCCCCGATCTCCGGAGCCAACCTTTTTGTCAGATTGATTCTCCATTAATTTCCTTCACAACTGGACTGTATATATATATATATGTGTGTGTGTGTGTGTGTGTGTGACTCTGCCACTATCATCCATCAAAGACTACATATCTTATTGCTCATCATTTGCTTCATTCATTTTTAACTTATTTTATGCTAAATTATAAACAAATTAATGACCGACTTTGTGACAAGTTCAAGTGGTAGGGACTTCGATTACCAAAAACAAAACTGTGGTCATGTTGCTTTGACTTGACTTTTGTTTCCTCCTTAGAACATGGTTTAAATTATTTATCTATTCTAGCTTGATGGTTCATTGTTTTTGGCTGCACTTTCCAGTGTTATGTAATGCTTATAGTTCTTGTCTTCTAATTACTCTTTTGTTTTTTTTTTGGCAATATGGCCCTATCTCAAGCTTTACCAGAGAGTAAGAGAATTAAAAATATCATGCTACGGAATATTTAAGTTGATATTTAAATAAAATGAATATTAATTTAGTTTTGAACAATCTCTCGAACTTCAAGGGTGATTATATATATGATCAACTTGTTTTCTAAATTGCAATTGAATTTTTCATATTTGCTCTATATGAATATCCCAAATACCTATTCATTTAAAATAATATATTAATTTAAAGTTTAGTGACATGTAATTAGACTTTAATATTAAGCCACTTACTATGATCTAGTAATAAGAATAGTGCAGATTGTGTAATAAAAAAATTAATATTATTCTCAAAAGGAACAGTGCCGATTATGGCAAGTGATAAAAGGCGTGTTAAAGGAGAGTTTGTGTTTGACTTATGATCTCATGAATTGCGCTGCTTGATACCAAAAGAAAGTCGACTCTTGATGCGGCCAACAATGATGAGCAGACAAGGACCAAACTCTATGAACTGGTCAAAACCTAAGCATAGATTCTTTTTCCTTTTGAGATCTCAAAATTCCATGATTGATTTGGTGAGTCAAACTATTGTACACACCAATTTAAGAATTGGAAAGGTGCATATCTCCCACATCAACATCTTTGATGACTGATGAAAAACTAAGCCAAATCTGGGCTCTCATATAAACCATCCTTTAATTTAATCAGCTAATCATGACATATACCTTTTACCTTCTTGCATGGACTTCAGAAAGGGAGGGTAGGCATATAGCAAGAGGTGCTACTTGATAGACTTCTTTTTTCTACAATAGACGGTATCTTTTGAAATACCAAAGGAATATTTAGCTCATACTTAAAGTAGGAGGACTATTCTCCTTAGCAAATATTGAACTCGTTGAAAAAGCATAGGTATTACTAGAGCATAAATACTCGCACAACTGTTCCTAGGAATAACTCGAGATTTTTTAAGTGAGAACAGAGAGTTTCTTATCTCTAGATCACATTAGTGCACTACTTCTTGTTGAAATTGAAGTTTGCTCAAGCACTAGTTTAATATAAATCCTCGATCATCCGTGCTATGCATATGATATTGAGATGGGTTGGGTTTTGGACGGTGTTGCGGGAGGTATAAACAAAATACAGTACTGTCAACCACCAAATATGTGAACGAAACCCAATCAAATACAACGTGAATGCGCTGGGGTACCAAATCTTGATGCAAGTTAAGGAATCTCTCTATAATTTGTCTTCACCTTTGAGCTTGCGGCTGCCCAATCATGCAACCCATTTGAAAGTTAACATCCCATAAACAAAGATATTTACAACTACAGAGCAATGACAGATGTGTTTCACTTGAATTTGTCAACCGAAACAAATAAATTTCTAAGATTTAACGAACGCCATTCACTTTTATAATACTATACCTCTCTAGTGGGCAAGCTATAGGAGAATCCCCAACTTTCTGGGTCCCTGCAACTTGGTGGTGCGCTTGTCGACCAACTATTCTTTATAATTAATATTAATATTTATCCGTACTTGTTTTCCATCTCTAGGGCTGTTTCTGCCATCGATGGGCACCTTCAATAATAAAGCATTGTGGCACTTGAGCACAATGAAAGGTCATTCTATGGTCAAGGACGACTATTGGGCTTCAAGCTTCACACTCAACAGGCTTTGCCCAGGAAATCTTAGCGTGCTTGTGACTGTTCTATGATATCAGTTATTATATCATGCAGAAAAAAGGAAAGATACGCAACAGAAGGAGAGGTGAAGATCAAAAGAAGCGTTGAATGCAATCAAAACTAATAAATAATGACTATGAAAGATTTTGAGATCAATTTGTATACGTATACGTGAAAGAACAGATTCCATCACGCGAGCGGTTCACATTTGAAGGGCATGCACTCCACAGATTTAGTCATCATTGTCATGATTAGAGGTTGGAACCTTAACAGGACGACTATATTATAAATACCCTAGGACCTGGGAACTTGTCATAATCATCTCGATTCTTGTTTCTCGTTCTATTTCCCTTTGAGGAACTGAAATTTCATCTAAGTGCTCTCTCTACCCACTCAGACCAAACCTTAGTCATGGGTCTCCAGGCCATAAGCAAATACCTGGCTATTCTTTTAGCCCTATTTGTCTTGCATGAAGCTCTTTCAGCTCATGGAAGGCAGATAAAGACAATGAATAACCAACAGTCCTCAGTAAACCAATACACCGTGGGGCCCAAGGACAGTCTTCAGCCTACAACCAAGTACCACGTATCTGGTTTTGGAGATGACGTAAATGCTTTTCGACCCACAACACCCGGAAACAGTCCTGGTGTTGGACATAAAATATTTGCAGGGCAAGAAACCAAGTTGCATGTTCACAGCCCAGATGCTGATTCTGTGACTGAAAGATTCAAGAATGGTCTTAGGACTACAGAACCAGGTCACAGCCCCGGTGTTGGACACGTTCGTGAGAACATAAATGGAGGACCGAACTGATCAGAGTCATTAATTAGACATGCATGTTCGAACAATTATTCATCATAGGATATATACATTAATAAGCATTAATGTTTAGGGACTTAAATTGTACGTCATGTAAATGAGCATTGTTTAGGTCTCCAGAATGCAGCAGTGTGTAGTATAATAATGTACGTACGTACTCGTTTTCGTTCTGCACTAGCAGAGATTGCATGTGATGTATTGTGTGAACTTTCATTTTAATTTTTAGCAACTACCTATACTATTTCACTCGTGTGAACTTTTTGTTATTTTAAATTATTTTTCTTAATTAAGGTATTTGGTTAAAATGGAATATGTACCATTATATTTCAGATTTAATCTATAGCTAGAAACCTTAACTTTGTTTTAAACTAAGTCTTCAATTCTTCGCCGTACAAAATATCAAACCATTTTCATATTTACAGAGATCAGTTAACTTTGTACTTAAAAGACATCTTTTCGATAAAATATAGCATATATTAAACATGCGAATATTCCTTCGAAGTATACATTTCGTTAAGTGAAAATGAGGACCACTAAGGAAGAAGCACTAGAAAGAGCCAATCTAGCACTTTTATAGATCAATATAGCCGGAGGCAGAGGCAAAATCCTCCAGGCGAGCTCTCACAATCAACTTGTTGCACATGCAAACCAAAATCTCTCTAAGTCCATTGCATAGTCATAAACATTCCACTATTAAATTAAAACAGTTAAATGAGTGTTAAAGGAAGAAATAAGGGATTGGTCCCATAATCTGCTACGGCCACAAAAAATGACCAGATTAACTGAATTTGTGTTGTGTACCATGCCAGATTGAAATCATCAATCCGGTGAACTTTTCCTACGGTCGTGACCCAATTCACTAGAAGGTATGATTGGCTATTGTGGTAATTTCTCCCAGCCGGAAATCTGAAAGACCTGTATCCGGTGGATCCTAGTAGTCTACGATATCAGCTAGATTCCTTATTGATTGCTTTAATTAAAATGAAAGATCACTTAAATAAATTGCCCCATCTGTGCCATCTAGGTTTTTTATTTTGTCCAACAACAAAAAGAGAATCAAAAGGACAACAATTTGCAGAACAATACAGAGACAAATCCCCCCAGCTCCATGTGCAGCGCTGGTCTAACTAAGAGTCTTTGCAGGGCTATGGTTTTGATACCATGCCAGTTGTACATCCAAAGCTTCTTTTTTGCAGTTATAAGGACGAAGATTCTATGGCCAATGGTGTACTGTTTTTTGGTTTAGTTGATGAGAGGCTGCTGATAGAAACACAAGAAAACTAGTCTTAATGATGTCCATGTCTCATCACACAGTAAACCTCACAACAAGGCAGAAGACATCTCCTCCTTTCATAGATATATGGCTTCATTCATTTCCAGTATATTTATTTTTAAACTTGAACTCGAAATCTTTTTTATGGAAATATTCAACAATTAAAACGTCCAACAAAAACATTTAGAAAATTATAAAGACAAAATGACATGAACTAAGACATATTTAATATTAGGTTTAAACTGAAAAGTGGCTCCGACAAAGACAAAATGCCACGAAAAAATATAACAAATCATCTCACGTGCAGAATATGCGTGGTTTATTCATACTTTATGTACGATATATTGTGGATATATATATATATATATACACACATGAGCACTAGAAAACAATGCAAATTAATTACTTCTGCATACATATTTATCTTTAATCTCTTTGTACGGTACTTAGTTTTTATCTAAACATATAATTTAAATTGTATTTTTCACACAAATTTCGAACTCGATGGAAAAAGAAAAAAATCTGAGGGCAGGGTGGGCATTATTTTGTTTCTTCATATCTCTTTACCAATCAACCACGTATAAGGTGGTTAATCATTTCAATAAACACTGAATAGAAAAGAATGGTGTATATTTATTCTTCCCAAATACAGTTGGTCATTATATAGTACTGCAAGCACAACTAATGGCTGTACTTATGTGTGTAAATGTTTATTTTCCATACGGATATAATTTTTCGACCTTTTTACCATAATTTCTCTCCTCCTCCACCCCATAAAATTTGTTTTATACAGGAAAAGGAAATTGAAAGCAATTGCATTCTAAGCTTGAGGACAGTCTGTCTCTCTGCCATTTCCATGGTAATGTTTCCCCCTTTTACTCTTTACTATGCCTGTAAAGTTGTTATAAAGTCTGCATGACGACAAACTGTGGCCCCTCCCTCCAAACTCTGAGGCCGTTCTTTTTTATTTTTTTCCTCATTAGTTGAGTAACGACACTCTTACACCATTACCGCTGTTACACTTGTACATTTAATAGCATATGAAGTTAATAATTCAACATACTAAATTTTAATTGAATCGGGTCACTCTTAAACCCACTTAAAACTTTTCCTCTTCGACTCCCATTTTTTATACACTGTTGAGGTGTTAGAGTATCATATCTCTTAATAGTTCTTACTTTCTTTAATTAAAATGAGCATTGTGTACTGGCTACTAAATTTATGTATCGAATCTTCCTTGATTGTAGGCTCTTTATGCTTTTAATGATCTCTCATTTTTCTTTTTCCTTCAATTATTTTTTCCTCACCCCCTCAGAGTTAGGAGCACATGGTTGCCTTTTTTTTTTTTCTCTCTATAGTTAAAAAGAGAGAGAATATATACAATAATTTTAACTTACAGTTCTAAAGAAATATATATAAAGATTTCAACATAGTTGCCTTTCATTCTCTATAAAAACCAGCAGTGTGGTAGCCTTTCAAGTATCAATCGTCCTTCAATATTCCTTCCCCTAGCTAGGAAAGCCTTGCTTTCCACCCCTCCTCTGTTAAAGTCTCAACCTCTCCCTCTCTGACCATGGCTTGTGCCACTCGTGCTTGCTTGGTCTTTGTTTTATTGATTTTCTCTCATGAATTTCTATGTATCGAGGGAAGGAATTTGAGACAAACAAAGAACTTGCCACACTGTGCCAACTGCTTCAGCCCTAAGGCCATTGGCAATAATGCAAAAGGCATGAAAAATGGTGCTGTTGCACGCCCTAGAATGTTGGACGGATACGTGGAAGCTTTTCGCCCCACATCTCCTGGCCACAGCCCTGGCGTTGGCCATTCCGTTCACAATTAATCAACATGGGAATACATGTACTATTTATCGTGCTAGATTATGTGTGTTAGTTAATTAATAAGAAGATAGTTTGGTTTGGTAATGCTAATAGTATATTTCCTTTCATTTATGTTAGGTAGTTTTGTGTTCGCATGATCAATCAGCTTTCTGTTTACAGTGTAGGCTCTTTTGTTTGCATGCATTAGTTATGTTTGTAATGAGTTTGCTATCTTATATAAAAGTACCTATATTGTATTCTGCCAGAAGTCTCATCTTCTGCCCTCGTCGGTTTCTCTCTATATCTCCCTTCTCTCTCTCACTCAGAACACTCCAGCTTTCTTTCTGTTAGTAAATTACACGAAATACCTAAGATGCATGCTACCATGATAGTTTCACGATGAAGTGCAATATCGAGTTTTACGCCTAGTGATGTATCCTCAATATCACTGAGTAACCAAGTACGAGGCTTTCTTTACAAATTAAAAAAATAAAGGGCCAAAAAGAATTAAACAAACAAAATGCGAAAAAAAAGAAGAAGGAAACTTAACGGACATTTCATCCGATTTGAGGATTCGAAGAGCATATTCTTTACACTAGGTAAACAAGTTACATTAAAAAAAAATGAGAAAACACTCGAACAATATATACAATATAATTAACTTTAATACAAACTACCAACATATGTTCCTAATTACATGATGAGGCTGGGTTTACATCTTACAAATTAATTAATATAGTGGGAGTAACTAAACATTACTACTCTTCTACCTGATGCTTCCAAAGTAATTTCTTTTCGGTTAAGAAACGATCTTAAAGCCGAAAACAGCAAGGGCACCTACGAAAGGAATTCTAAGACAACAATTTTTTTTTTGGTACATGAAGACTGCAATTTTTATTCTACTTTATTTGAATTTGAATTATATTGAATAGAAACAAATACTACATTAAAAATAGATGTCACTGTACACCATAAAAAAAAATGATGCCACTGAGTATATTTGAGAATTCACTCGTCATAATTCTTGTAAGATTTGTTATACCATCATTCATCTTTTATTTAAGGAAACTTGTTTAGTATCTAAGTGTGTTTCTTTTTATGATAACTTCTTTTTTTTTTTACATTTTGTTTGACAAAATGTCGCCACTAAATTGATTTTGTTGTCTGAATTACTTATTATAAGACCTCCGAAAGAAAACTGGAAAAGAAAAAGTCTAGTTGGAGAATTATGTCAATTATTACATAAACCCAGTTATAGAGAAATATCTTATATTGTACAAAAAAAAAAAGAAAAAAGAGAAGTATCTTATATATTTATGAGAATATGCCATACAGCTTGCATGCAAACCTTATAATCAACAAGAAAATCATCCTTAACTTGACATTGTACTTTGTACTAACTCCGACTGCGGTCGTAATGAGTTCCCAATTTGGAAATTCCCTACAGTCAAAAAAGCATATATACTCCACTGTATTACTTTCAAGTTCAACATGGAAGCAGTCTTGTAATCTATGTTATAGAGGATTGAAAAAAATAAAAATAAATAAATGTCACAATGTGCAAGCACCTCTGGTTTGGATATATACATATATCATTAGAGTATTATGTTTTTAGTATCTCAAACTTCAAATCGTTAATTAATTTAGTTTTTTTTTTTACATTTTAATTTATTAATTTCATCCATTATATTTTAAAATTATTATCAATTTAATTTTTATATTTTAAAACTATTAATTTCTTCCTTCAAATTTATTGATATTAATAGTTGCATATAAATTTATTAACAATTTTAAATTTTTTTAAAAAATAAAAAATAAAATTAATAGAGATTTAATATCGTTAATATATGTACATCCCACAACATAAGTTTTGACCAAAATTCACACTCATACAAGAGAAACATATATATATATATATATATATATATATATACACATAAAGGGGTTCATATATTTTCCAGAAACTATGTGCATCTCATTATATTATGAGATGTGCTCTAATTACACCCACAATTTTACACCTTTTATTTTTTATTTCTATTATTTTTTATAGTACTTTTACTCTTAAGAAATTACAAAATTAATGGTATACAAAAACAATGCATAAATAAATCTACATGTAGCTTTTTTCTTATATTAGAGTTGTATTTGTATTCATAGAATCCCGTGATAGTGTAATGCTTGAGTTTAGCCAGAACATCTAGAATAGAAGCATGCAAGCAGAGACCAGCGCCGGCCATGACATGGAAAGTACATCAAAAACAAAAATAAGTAATTAATCAGTTCGCTCGCCAACCCCAGTACTAGTATGAGTATTAGTATTAGTATAGTGATGCATGCATACGCCGTGGGCCCAGCCAGAACTTGAGGAACTAGACTAGACAGGTTCAATCTGATTTATTATTTATTATTGAACTCAAACAGTTGATTTAATTTATGCATGCGAGTGCGACTGAAGAACCCAGTACGAGGGAATCTTTATTTTTTCTCTTTTCGATGGGTACGTACGCACGTTAACAGTTTGAAACTGAAAAGTGTAATAAAGGTTCTCTGGTAGCAATGGTTAGGTTAGCCAGTGCGACGAGATCAGCGGTTTCAATTTCAAAAGGAAACCAACACCGGCAGTAGGTAAAGCTCAAAAAAAAATCTAGTTTAATATGTGCATTGATTCCCATAAATTAAAATACTAACATATAGCGAAGAATACAGCGAAGCCACAGAAAAAAGTCCAAACGAATGGCTTTGCAAATTTCAAGTGGGAAGAGTGCATGTGTGGACATAGTTGGCAAAGTGCAGTACCCCTTCAGTTGCATCAAAAGGTAAAAGACATTTTTCAAACTCTTAACCTACCTCTTCTACTTATAGTTGCTTATTGATCAAGAGAGTAAATCTGGCATTTTTCCAATTACCCATGCATGTTCATATTGAGGTAATTGAAAGAAATAATGTCCCTCACTTTTCTTTTCTTTTTATTAACTTGAAATAAATAATGGAAAAGAATGTTTTAACTTTTATACCCTCTAATTCCCATTTGCTATCATATTCTCACAGTACTCTTAAATATCTAAGTTAAGCTTTATTTAGAAATTAGAACCTATATACCAAGCCCTTTAAAAGTCATAAAATATAGCTTTAGGAACGGGCAAGAAAGATTAAAAAGAATTGGTATCTCTATTCATAGTTGCATGATGGGCCTAGCTAGAGACAAGAAGAACAATACAACTAGACAACGCGAGTATGATGCCTGCGTTTTTTCGCTTACTGATAGGTTGGGCTTAAACAGTTAATGCACGCCATCCACTATACTTCTTTTCAATTGAAATTTTTTCATATGATGTCTGGAATCTTTTTTCCCAGCGATGAGGATTGAAGGACATCACGTGCTTTGGTCTGGGAAAAAAACCTTAAATTTTGATTAGATTCACTTTTCAAAACTCATATAAATATCAAAGTAGATGGAGGAGTGCCTTTCAGTATCTAATAGCTAATTATCTTGCTCGATCGCCAATTCTCTTAGCACAAAGATCTTGTCTGTTTATCGTATTTGCTTTGAGAAAACCTTAATTTTATTCATGGCAAATATCAGGCTCCAAATTTTCTGCGCTATCATTCTACTTTTGATCTTACACCAGCAACTTCTCTACCCCGAAGGGAGGCATTTGAGGTCTGATCCACTGTGCGGAGAAAGCTGGAAACCTCGTGAGAACACCGTGAATATTGCAGCAGCTGATGGAAGCAGTGGCAATAGCGTGCAACAAGGCAGAACGAGTCATGTACGAGAATACGATGCGGATGATTTCAGGCCCACATCCCCAGGCCACAGCCCAGGCGTTGGTCACTCCATCAAAACTTGACACGAGCTAATGCTGCCCTGTATTAACGCTTTAATTTTAATCAAGAAGCGACCTTGTTAATAGTTGATGCAGTCACATACTATCTAGGGTTTTAGCCATAAATGAGTTAAAACTACCAGCTCAATCGAACTCTCCATGAACTATGTTCCCTCAAAATTTGGGGGACCAATTCAGTTTAATTCTGTTGACTTTCTTCAACACTAATTCGGTTATCCCCGTACGTTTCTTTTTTCTTTTTTGAAAAATGAAAAATGAAAAAGGTGAAATGTGAAGAGTGATTGTCATTTCACATCCAATGAAAAATGAATACTAAGCAATATAGAGAGAAGGACAGAAATATGTAACAAATGTTTGTGTATGCATGTGCGTTGCATGAGCAAGACATTCCAAAAACATGTAAGTAATCGAAAGCAACGATTTTAATCAATAGCAAGTTATAAGTTTTGAAGTCCTCGCCGTCTTTTATCCAATAGAATCTCGGATTGCGTGAGATGGCGGCATTTATCTACACCAACAGCTCAAATCCGAATAAAGTACCCACCAATATATTCACGATATTTTCAACTGTGTTGCAATTAAAACATTTCGAGCAGTCTTAATTAATTATAAGAAGGGGGAGGAATCACCTGGTTACCCAATTCCTTTAGCTTATTAATATATATATATATATATATATATATAACTACGTACACTTAAATATCGCAAAAAACTTGTTTTTGATCAGTAAGGTTGAGGCTGTATGTGGTTCGGTGACTTATTATCTTGTTCAAGAAAAGTCGCTCAAGATTAGCAAAATTTGGAGAATTAAAAAAAAAATTATGGTTACTTTATTTTCTAGCAATTAATATTTATGTTTACTCCTAGTAATAATAACTTTAATTAATTCATTTTTTATACTTTGAACATATAAAATTTATTATGAGTTTAGTTACGATTTAAATTATTGGGAGATATTATTTAGTAAAATTGATAAAAAAAAAAAATTAAGATTAAAAGAAAAAAATAATAATTCTATGTGTAAAAGATAAAATAGGTTAAGGTTATATAAAAATTCCATTTACTCATTGATGGAACTAATTATTCCACACTCTTAGCAAGTAGATTTTGTCTTTTAGACATTATTTGTTGAATTTCACGATGACAGTATAATTATGTCAGGCTGATTCGTTGATTAGGAAAATCATGATGAGCCTAACCAAAATGGAGGTTGAAGAGAAATAAATTTGGTCCGACGAACATGAGAGAGCATGCAGAGTGTGTCATGATTGGCGAACCCACTCTCCAAGTTGATACCATACATTACAAGGTGGGCTCAGATACCTTTTCTTTCCTGGGGGAGCACAACATATATCAATATCAATGGCGGTTATGTTAGTTTAAGCTGAAACCAAACACCTGTAGAATCCGAACCCACATGTGCTCCTCCTTTTGAATATATAACATTATCGTAAAAGCCAATCTGAAGCGAAGTGCAGCCCCCCCCTGTTTTCTAGATTTCTTCAAACGCAACCACTTTCCAATTCCATTTTGGTTTTACACGGAGACAAACACTCGTGCCTTCGGTTTATAAAAATGGCAAGTTGAAGCATGCGCTTTGGTATCAGTTCAATTTATTTACTCTTTTTCCTTTTTAATATTTAATTGCTTATTTTATAACAATGCTAACTACTCCATTTATTTTAGTTCTCAATACTAAACAGTTATCTTTCGTACTTGGAGCAACTCCATCATTACATAAATTAAACTGAACTAGAACTTTTGGAATTGACCGACCACTTTGTAAGATTCTTGATGCATTAGGAATATGTCAAAGAGCATGGCGGCTTTACCCTTTTTCGAATAATATATAAGAAAGAGAGTACTTTCTCTGCGTGTTTTTTTTTTTTTAATGGCAGGAAGTAGGAAAGAGAAGAAAGTTTTAGTAATTATAACTAATTTAGAATGACTTTAACCCATAAATTAACTAGTTTTTTTTTTTGGCTTTTAGCACTTATTAAAGCTTCACACTTTGTCCTAGCTAGCTATAGCATCGCTGATTTATTGATAGTAATTTTGTGTAATAGCGAAAGAAAAGGAACTCAACATTGCACAGAAGTACATATCATGTCTAGATACGTGCTGTCACTTTTTTATTTATTTCTTTTGTAGATTAAAATTCCTTTTTAAGCGAGATGTGCTTTCCAAAAAGTAAAATACACACTTTAATTAAATAAATAATAAGTAATCAATGAGAAAAGTAAGAATTGAATTTATAAACAACAAATGGAACTAAATCAATAATATCAAAGTTAATATTGCCAGAGCATCTCACCTAACAATGCCAAAGGATATATGCAGGCCTAAATTTGGGTAAACATTCTTGTTCTATATTCTGGGGAATTGCCCGATCATATGAGTACCTTTAGCACAATCTGCATCATTTCGATAGTGCTAATACAGTTTATCGCTCGCCCTATTGCAAGATAGAACATCTCGATCCAGCTGATACAATCACATGAGCAAAGGAATAATCCTTCAACTTTTACATCTCGATCCAGGTGTTCCCCCTCCCCTAAGAAAAGGTAAAATGGGCTTTGTAAGACCACCCACCAATGGGCTTTATTAATGAAGAAAGAGTTCTGCATAGCATTGAGCCCATCATAATGAAGCCCATTTTACTGCCTCGGGCCTACATGTCAATTCTGACAATTGGGCCATGAGTGATTACATTACAGCTTTGGTATAAATCCAAAACCGATACCTGTGACGTTCGGTGAAAAAATTAAAAACTAAAACTATAAATCCATATAATATAATGATGACCACAAATGATTCATCAGAATCTAACATTTGCTACGCCAAGCCGAGTGCCAAATATATTGATTACGACTGGAATCTAAACAACTTACATTCAAAATCTTGTTTATGGCCCTTTATATATAAAACCGTGTAAAATGACGTCCATCCAGACCCACATTAATTTATGACAATAAAATAATACATAAAATATTTTATGAGATAATAAATTTAATCTCTTTCAAATATTTTTAACAGTTTTATTAATATCATTTGTTTATAATTTCTTTTATTAATTAAAAAATTAGTGTGTGATAAAACTATTTTACTTTAAAATTATGTTGTCTTGTTAATTCTAACAAAATTTTATGATGAAATATTTACAGATCACATATTAATACATCTATTTATATGATTAAGTGATTAAGTGCCGCGTAAATCACAAAAGAAAGATTTTTATATTTCTCTAAAAAGACGTACGTTAATTTAGTTGATCTTTATGATCTCAGATCAGGCATCCAGAGCAGTTGGAAATTTTGACGAATCCGTCCTTGTTTTCGCTTTCTAGAGACGCTGTAAAGGTTATTCTTCGCCACCACGCTTGGCCTAACAGAGTGGAGTCGTTGAACCATGGCAAACGCAATTCGGCAGACACACGGCAAACAAAGAAGATAAGACTAACAATTATGATAATATAAATTTCATCAATTACTCGTATTAATATCATCATATTAATTTTAATTAACTAGACAGCATATTTTTTGTTAATATATAGTTTTAGTGTTGAATATTTTTTTGTTACGATAGTATTGAATTATTAACTTTAGGAATTTAACTAAGTTGATTTACAACATATATTTTACAAAATTATTTTTATGATATTATAGAAATATTTTTTAAAATATACAAATTTATATTAAAATAAATATGCATATAATTTTATAAAAAGTTGTAATATTAAAGTCAGTAATAATAATTTTTCCAGGAAAATTCTGTAGAGCATTTATGAAGTTTATTTCTTTTTTTTTTTTTGTTGTCCCCGTAGTTCAAAAAAAAAAAAAAACTGATGATAACATCATACATCAAAATTTATAAATTCTTAAAACAAAATATATAACCATTTAAATTGTTGTTCAAAAATCAATAAAAATATTAGTCTACTACAAAATATTTATCTTCGGTACAAGAGGGTCCCATCCATTCCGCCCAAGACGTAGGCCACCGTGTCACCGGCCACAAAAGACCAAAAATTGTGGGGCCACTACGGTAAATTCAAGATAGGCATTCATGATACAGGCGGACGGTTGTAGATGGCCATGTTGAGAACCAACGGCGTAGATTTACACAAGGAGATGCTGAATAGTTATCTTTGAATCTTGCAGACAGTGACAGCGCCGCCAACGTATCGCTTGGGGTTTTGCCGTATTGAAAATAAGAATGGCAAGTTGAATTTCTACCTCAAGCTACCGCCGTTTATTTGCAAACTACAATTAGTATTCTTTTTCTCCCACTAGGGAATGTCAATACTAAATAATCCAAATTGGGATAATTTTTACATCATGCAAATAATAATTACAAATTTGTTGTTTTTATTTTTAAACAGAGTACTGAAATCAAATTTTCGAGTACAGAGATAGATTCTGTCAAATTAAATTCAAAAAATAATAGAGACTAACAGACAGGTTGAAAATGGGGACTATCTCTCACTTTGTGTGTTTCTAATAAATACAATTGATTTTCTGCTATATGACCATACAAATTTTAAAAATTATTAAAAATAAAAATAATAAAATATTTTAAAAAATTTACACGTTATAATAGATAAGACTTCTTCAAAAGGAAGCCACTAATTATATAAGGGTGTTCCTCGTAAAAAAAAAAAAAATTCTAAAGGGTGCGTCGTTGAATCTGAGAATACCATAATTTTTTTTTAAAAGAAAATGGGTTAAAGACATTATTACATAACATCTCTGAATAAAAAATCTAATATAGTCTTATGAAAAAAATTTAATGCAATGATTTTTTTTTTTTGGGTTTCAAATAATGAAAATTTTGAATAATTACTGTATGGTCTGAAATTTAAATTCCAATGTGAATCAAAAAACACATATCGTAATATTAGATTCTCCCATCATAATTATAATCATAGTAATTTAAAACACGGAATGACCATAATTCATTTGTACTCTAACATATTCTATTTATTCTAAATTATATTTTTTAAAGTTTTGACCCAAAAATTAAAAAAAGTAATAAATAAGTAACATAAGTTTATAAAATTATTTTTAATGTAAATTTTGAAACTAGATTTTGTTAATGCATCCTTAATTAAGGTTGCTAATAAAAATTAACATTAATTAATTGTAAATAATAAAATTAAAAATTAATTATCTTTTAAATAAAAATAACGACAGATAAATCAAAAAACTTTATTCTCTCTTAAAAGATCAGTTAATTTGAAATGAAGAGAGTATTTGAGTTAACAAGGTTAATTATGTATCCGTATGTGCATTATAGCATTAGTAAAATAGTATGATTTTTCTTTTTGTACGTTATGTAGCGGCTTTAATTATATATAGTTTGAATAAATTTTATTTTAGATAATATTCTTTTATACTAATTTATATAATATTACCATTTATTATTCTCGTTGCCAATAGTATTAACCTTATATCAATTAAAAAAATTAGAACACGGTCAGTTTTGGTATGATTAAATAGTAATTAAATATTAAATAATCATTCTAAAAATGAGAAGTACGTGAAATTTGCAATTATTCCATATTGTATAATTTGACAGCATGACCCGGGAGGGAAAAACAAAAAAATGTGTCTTGCAACTTCTTACCGAGTCCTTTGGGCACAGGTCCGGTCAAACAAGTGAATAACCCTAAACCTAGGGTCACCCACGTTGTTAAACATTAACCAGAAGCTGCTACGTCGTTTGATTCTAGGACGGTAATTCGAACCTTTTCTTCTTGTGCTTTCCTTTCGCTGCATTTTCGTTGTTTTTCTGGGACCATTCATTCGCTGCTATCGGGTGTGCTTGGGTTCTAAGCGCAGTAAAGTGAGGAACATCCCCAAAAAGTTTGGTTTGACGCCATATGAGTTGCTCTCTTTCATGGAGCTCCGGACCCAAATGATCAGAGCAGCTAAGCTTCCTTCTATGTTCTGCCACCGGTATCTTAACACTCTCCACCATTTTTTAGCTTTCTTCATCATCTGTTCTGCTTTTAGTTGCTGCAAGAACTTTTCCTTTTTTATGTGTACTTTGTCATCATCGTTGTCTTGTCTAAAAGTTTCTGTATTCTATAAATTGGTCACCTTTTTTCAGTTTTTAAAAGTTGAGGATTTTTTTTTGGTTTTCAGTTTTTGCAACTATTTTGTTACTTTCAAGCTTGGCTTGAATACGGCTTCGATTTTTTTTTTTTTTTCTTTCTCCCTACATTTTTTTGATTGGAGAGAGAAGTGGATGTTTTAAGAAGGTCTATTACTATTTTTACCGTGGGGTGTGGGTGATTTGAACTTGTGCTGATGATTCTGGGTAGCTAAACGCTCTGTTTAAGGAAGTGATTGAGTTTTCGCTATTTGTTTTAGTTGATCAAGTGCTTTGGGAATGTTAGATGATTGGTTCTGCCTGTGGTTTGATAACTAATTAACATATTAACTTATGACAGTGTTGATGGGAACTCACAAGTCTACGGAATTCCAACATGCAAACTTAAACTATAGAATGACTTTTTGTTTTTGTGTATGCAGCTTGCTATCTAATGTGAAGAACATAAAGTTCATGTAAAGAATAAATTTAGTTAATATAACTGCATTTAATTAATCTTTGAGGATATAACCATGTCGAACATGTTCTTTGTTCTACCTTTCTATTGTTATTTTATATGTATAATTGTTTGGTTTGTTAAATGTATTCTTTTATCCTAAAGAGATAATTTTTTTAATCGTTTCTGGCTGCTAAACTGGAAAGAAACTAGAGTATGATTATTGGAAAAATTGGGGTGATTTTCATTTCATAATCCTACTTTATTTATTTAATTTTATAATGTAATCTCTAAACCAAAGGCGTTGAGCTGTAATTGTTTTCGTACTAATTTGCATATACAGTTTCTGTTCAGTGAAAATATTCTTACGAATTTGTGGTTAAAATAGGGGGTCCTTTAATCCAGTCGAAGCTTTCAATTGTTTTGTGGTTCTGTCATGCATCTTTTGTGTTGCTGCGTATGGAACATGCTCTATAAATGGGATACAAAATGCAGGAGATTATGATGCTTGTGCGTCTTTTGGAAACAAGTACAATTTGGGTTTTTCAGATGCGACTGTTAGGGACTCTAGCTTTGGCTATGGAGCTCCAACTACCCTCAACAGTTTTGAGAATGTGTGTCCAAATTCTCATTCATTCTGCTTTCCTTCAACATTATCTGGATTTTCTTACAGAGACAAAAGTGCTGAGGCAACTTCTTCAGACAATTCTGGCAGTCAGTTCAATGGTCCATTTTGTGTAGAATTAACTCAAGATAGCAGGCAGGGAGGTAACAAAAGCTGGTCATCTGACTATGGTTTGTTTAAGTTAATTAATGGACAGGTTGCTTCGTGTTCTTTGAACTCCAAAGAAGGAATTAAGCAGTTATCTTCTCATCAAACTGAGGGTGCCAAAAAGAATGATCTTTCTTCTTGTGGAGGCTATTTACTTAGACAGGGGACAATACATTCTGGGGCAAAGAATTCTGAGGTGTTGGAATCTAATTCCATCGATGGATCTTTCTCACCCAATATAAGAATTAGCCCCTCTGTACTGGACTGGGGACACAAATGTTTGTATTCTCCTTCAGTGGGTTTCTTAACTGTTTCAAATACTTGCAACAACAGCATATTACACCTTTATGAGCCATTCAGCACTGACTCACAGTTCTACCCTTGCAACTTCAGCGAGGTTTCACTAGGACCTGGTGAATCAGCTTTAATTTGTTTTGTTTTCTTTCCTAGATGGCTTGGCTTGTCATCAGCTCACTTGATTTTGCAGACAAGTTCTGGTGGATTTCTGATTGAGGCTAAAGGATATGCTACCGAATCACCCTTTGGAATTCAACCCTTACTGGGTCTGGAAATTTCTCCTGGTGGGAAGTTGAGCAAAATTTTTTCATTGTTCAATCCCTTTGATGAAACCCTTTATGTGGAGGAAATAACTGCTTGGATATCAGTTTCTTTGGGGCATAGTATTGTTGAAACTGAAGCAACCTGTAGTATAAAAAGTTTTCAGGTTCTTGAAAACCTTGACTTTCCAACTATGAAGGACAGGTTAGTTGTAAAGAGTGACCAAGTTGGTTCACCTATAGTAGCAATTAGGCCCCACAGGAATTGGGAGATTGGTCCTCATAAATCTGAAACTCTCATAGAGATAGATATTTCGGTGGGATTCGAGGGGAAAATTTTTGGTGCATTTTGTTTGCATTTGCTGAGGTCTTCGCAAGACAAGTCTGATACTATCATGGTTCCTATTGAAGCTGAAGTGAATAGCAATTCCGACTCTGAGAAAGTTGGTATATTTGTTTCAGCAACTCTTGAGGGTTTAGCTGCATGTGATGGTGGTGAAACTGTTATTGTTATCTCTTTAAGAAATGATGCCTCTTACGTTTTAAGCTTTGTTAAAGTCATAGAAGTTGCTGAAACTGAGGTTTTCCATGTCAATTACATGGAAGGCTTACTACTTTTCCCTAGCACTGTTACTCAAGTTGCTGTTATTTATTGTAGTCAACTGCACATCGGACTACATGATTTGCCACCTGAGGTGTCCAACTTGCAAGAAAACTGCAAACTACTTATACTTACAAATGATTCAACTAGTCCCCATGTTGAAATTCCATGTACAGATATGCTATATATGTGTTTTGGACATCAAAAACTTTCGTCTGTTGGATTAGAAGAGAAGTCTAAATACTCTGAATCACGCAATACTAGGGCAGGATATATGGATAAAGATATGCAATTGTCACCACAGGTACGCAACTACAATCCTCCTTGTCCTTGTTCCTTATTTTTATTTGAACATAATTGTTGATGAATTATTTTCAATATTGGTATTCAAGTGGATCATAGAGTCTTGTGAATGCTTGGGCCAGTCAATATAATAATTTACTTTTCAGAATGGGCAAAATAAGATTGATAAAATGAACAAGATCATGTATATTCATCTCTATTGTGTTGTTTTTAATACAAATAGACATTGGAAACTTGTACGATGTGTGGCAATTGTCCTGCAGGATCCTATGAGGATCTTCATCTGTGTGGATTTACAATTCGTATTATTATCTTGTAATTTATTTTTTGACCCTTCTTCCCTCGTGCTCTTTTTTTTTCCCTCCATATTATAGTTGTGTTCCCAGTTCCACTTCTATTGCATATTTTTAAAGAGAGCAGGTAGGAATCCTTGTTATGCATTTTTTTTTCCTTTACATTTTAGACAAATAGAAAGAACTTCATAATCGTCGTTCTTGCATTGTTTATGGTGGTTCAGGAATTTACTGTTTTATATGGCCACTACAGCTTACAGAGTGGAATAATCCACTTCAGTTTTTTATGTAGTCGGATTTATTTGTTTTGCCCTGAGTTTATGTTAATATGTCTACTTGTTGTGCTGATAATCATAATAATGAAAATTTTTATGCTATTTGTATCGAAAGGTTGTAGAGACAGCAGAGATTGATGAATTGGTGCTTGGAAACTGGTTGTCTCAAGGAACCACTAGTGGCATGTCTGTGCTTGAAGACCATGAGGTGATTTTTCCAATGATTCAAGTTGGAAGTTATGACTCCAGGTGGATCACTGTCAACAATCCCAGCCAGCATCCAGTTATAATGCAGCTTATCTTGAATTCGGGAGAAATTATAGATGAATGCAGGGGCCCAGATGATTTGGTAGGGCCGTCTTCATCCAATAATTTGGTTCTAGGTGAATCTGTTGCTCCAAAAAAATATGGATTCTCAGTACCAGAGAGTGCACTAACAGAAGCTTACGTGCACCCTTATGATCGTGTATCATTTGGGCCCATAGTCTTTTATCCATCAAATCGATGTAAGTGGAGTGGTTCAGCCTTAATTAGGAACAATCTTTCTGGTGTTGAATGGGTATCATTAAGGGGATTTGGAGGGTCTCTTTCCCTAGTCATGCTTGAGAGAACTGAGCTTGTTCAGAGTATAGAATTTGCTCTTAACATGCCCAGGTCCCTCAATTTCTCTCTTCCATATGCCTTACTTCACGTGAAAGAGATGACTTCTGCCTGTTCACAGCGGTCAATGAAAGAGCTCTATGCTAAGAACACTGGAGACTTGCCACTGGAAGTGATAAGAATAAGAATTTCTGGGAGGGAATGTGGGTTGGATGGTTTTGTGGTTCATTCTTGTGGAGGTTTCACTCTCAAACCTGGGGAGTCAGCAAAGCTTCAAATATCATACCAGACTGATTTTTCTGCAGCCACGATACATCGAGATCTTGAACTTGCTTTGGCTACTGGTATTTTTCTGATGCCCATGAAGGCTAGTTTTCCATATGATATGCTAAGTATCTGTAAGAAATCCATGCTTTGGATGCGACTGAAAAAATCCTTTTATGGATTCCTTCTTGTTGCATCCTTAATCTTTCTGGTATTCTGCTACATTTTTCCTCAAACAATTGCATTTGGCTCTGCGAATTACTCGTGCAAGAGTGACACCATAGAAAGTGCTTCGAAAGCCTCTTCATTGCATCAGGAGCAAAGAGGGAGTAACTTACCTATGTCGAGGAAGACGGATAATCTGTTTTGTTCAGTTGAAGATGACACAGCGTCGACAATGAAGGCCTCTTGTGGTAGACACTCTGAGCAGGGAATATCTCCACATTTGATCCCTGCACCAGAGAACCATAAACAGCCTAATCATTTATTGGATACTCCAACTGAAAAAGATTTGCCATCCTCAGCAATTCAGAACTCGGATACATTTGAAGCATCCCAAGTGGGTCACCTCATGATCAAAACTGGGAAAGAAAGGGGAAGAAGGAGAAGGAAGAGAAAAGGTCTTGCTGCAAAACTAACAGCAATAGCTGAAGTTTCAAGTAGTCAGAGTGGGAATTCTACACCCTCATCTCCCGCGTCTCCAGTCACCTCTGCAACATCGAAATGTAACTGGCCATTGTCTTATGATGTGGAGAAAACCCCAGAGACTCGTACATCAGTTACTTCAGTGGCTCTGAAACATTCTGACAAGAGTCAAGCTTCAGTTTGTGCTGCGAAGACAAATAAGTCGGAGCCTGAGATTCCAGTGAGCACTGACACGCAAGGGCTGCATTCTGCTCCTAAAGCTGTTGAGATGCCTTCTACTTGCTTGCCACGTGGGTCTTCTTCAGATACCATACACCATGTTTCATTCTTGGCGTCAACATCTAGTGTTGCCCCTCACGCTCGAGCTCCCGGATCCCAACTTGGTAACCAGAATACCATTGAAGCTCACGAGGCAACAACTGCAGATGAGTACGCCTATGATATCTGGGGCCGCCATTTTACCGGGATCCATTTAGCAGTTGTGTCAAGAAACGTTACTTGCATGATGTCTACTCCTGCAGAAAACAACTTTGACAGCTTCTATGTAGGGGACCCGCTGACCCTCGTCACAAATTCTCAGGAAGCTAATAATATAATAAATAAGTTCTAAAATAAAGTATATCACATCCTCTTTGCCTCCCCAACCCGGACAAAAAGCTCGCATTATCGTCTTATAAACAAAAAAAATCTCAATCACTATCGGCGAGGCAGCAAAAAATAAAAAATAAAAAATAATCATGACTTAATTAAACATAACGCGGTAACACGTTGTGCACATGGTGTAATAAATTGTTTAACCACTAGAAAGTATCTTTATTTTTCATTTATTTTTTATGGGAATATATTTTATCATTTTTATTGATTAAATTTTTGGAACTAATCAGTTAGCTATACAATAATCTTGGGCGGAAAAAGCTAACGGACTAATCCTAATTTTTTGGCGTAGGCTGAGGGTTACTGCTTCCGCCCCTTTTCTCTCTCTAGTTCTTGTCAGCGTGATGGTAGAGGTGGGCCGACTCTGTTTTGAGGATTGGGTTGTTTTGGGCCTTACCGATTAGATCCTGAAGCCCGATACCTGTTTATCTGGGTCCTCCTGTTTTTCCGGACTAGGCTTTTGGTACATTTATTTCAATTAGTTTTCTTTCTTTTTATTTATTTTTTTGATATAAAAATAAGGCCGAAAATTAATTATGTAAAGTTCTTACTAGTCAACTACTTTATTTTAAGGTTTTAGTAAAAAAAAAATAAAGAAGACAATAAATAATTACATTAATAATGTTATTTTACAAAATTATCTTTATTACAAATTTTAAAATTAGCTAATTTTATTAATACATTGTCACTAATTAATTGTAAAGGATAAAGTTAAAAATAAAAATTTAATTCTCTCTTAGATGGAGAGAACTTTTTTCTCCTCAAAATAACAGTTAATTTATAATGGAGGAAGTATTGCTGTGGAAAGGACTTTTCTTCTTTGCATCTAATTTTTATTTCTCTTGAAAACTTGTGTAGTTGATTATTAATGTACCTAGCAGCTGATGGTAAGGGGGGTCCATGCCCCGGACTTTGCTTTTATAGTCTTTTTTAGGTTTTGGTTTTTGGTGTTTAATTAGAAAGTGTCTAACATCGTGTTAGATATCAAATATTAAATATGATGAAAGAAAACGGATTGACATCTCATACGTGGACGTGAATTCTCAAACTGATTTGGAAATAAAGAAATGAGCTTAAATTTTTGTTGTTTTTTCGGAAGAGAGGAACAGAAAGAAATATTAAGATTTGATGCTGGGAGAATTGGAAACCTATTAAAGCTTTAATTTCATGATATCAATTTTAGTACTTGTGAATAGAATGAAGTAGTAACTTGGTCAGTACGTATCTGCATGCTGTTAAAACTGTAATGACAGATGAGGGATAAAAGAGGCTTTCAGTACAGCATGCAAGGTGATGGAGACGTAGAGAAATGAGCATGCGCTTATGCTGATCACTGCAGTGTGCCACAGCCAAATAAATAAATGTTCATCAAAGCTTCAGCATGCAAATAGCTAGAAAAGCAATCTCAGGACCATTTCCAATAGCAGCAGCCAAGTTGGCATGGCCATATGCACTGGACATTGACCTCTGCTTGCAGCGAAACAACAACATCCAAAATTTGTAGTTGTACTCTTGTAGAGATGTTATAACATGTTTGTTGGTAACTGTATTTTTATTTAGAAAAGAAACTAACTTTTGTGTATGGCTGAGGATGTCTGTTTCCATAGTTTTTAGTTAATCCGTCGAAGCATTGTTTCTTGTCCAGATAACGAGAAAGCTACTAGTCAGGCTATAGTTGGTCCTTCTTCAGTTGGAGACGTGGTCCAAATCCAATCTCTAGGACCATTTTTCACAGCACATAAGGATTAGGACTTGTGCTCTATTAATATAATTAAGGCTAACAACTAACAAGATTTCCCCAAGAGAAGGCGTTGAGTTGAAGATGTAGCGTATTAACAGAAATGGTAAAGTACATGTTGAGCTTTGTTCCTATCTAGCTACTAGCTAACATTCCTAATAATTTGATTCTTAGATTTGAAAGACGAGATATTATTCTCAACGAAACCTTTTTCCTTTTAGCATCTTCACTATTTTGGACTCTGAGGATTCCGTCCACAAGAAATCATGAAAAGTTGAATTGGAATTGGATATATATCAAGTTATTGTGGAGAACTGTAACCATTCACAATAGTGACACAAAAGCTAGCTGGTTTTGGTGACACCAACAACGGTTTTAGGGTTTTAGCTCTCATTTTTCTCTATTGAGATGGTTGGGCATGACAGGCCACGTTGACATGCCGTCCTCAGTGGATTGATCTTTGGATCACGAGCAAAGATTAAGATAACAATTTCTGTCGGTAACGATATAGCAGCGTACCCCATCACAAATCGAAGCAATAAATTGGCTTAGCATGGAAATGGTGAACCTTTTTTTGTATGTGATCGGGAAAGTTGAATTCTAACACGGATACATAACATATTGATGGAAGGATCCAAGAAGAAGTTTCTATTTCGTTGGGGGCACTAAAAGTTATTGACATTGAAACGTGATACTCGTTGAAGCTTACAACGTTGTAGTTTTCATGTGACTGGATTGAATATAGAAAGTTTGAGATATTTCAAGGGACATGTAGCTTCAAAATCACAGTAAACAGGTTCCATTAGAAGCGAATCTAAAAGATGAGTAGAGATGGATTAGTGAACCTTTTTTGCATGTGGCTGTGTCTTTGCCCTTTTTCTCAACAATTGCGACAGCAAACTTCGTCGTTTCACTTTATGCTTTTGGATCAGCTGGCGGCCTAAACTCATGTCATCTCATCACTCACTATATATGCCAACGAAATGAGCTCAAAATTTTATGGCGGGCCACTTCAATTTGCGCATTCACCGTAACCATCCATGCAAGGGAGGGGGCCACTCCACAAACGCAACAGCTTATACATATCTCTCTTTTATGTGTTCGATTTTATAGAACCAAAAAATAAAAAGAATAATAATAAATACTAAACAGCAAAAGGGCCTATCATTAACGGTGATCGAAATTGAGATTGAATGCATTTGAAGCAATATTGGACTGACTTTTTTTTTTTTTGATAAAAAATCTTCACATTTTGTTGACACGCATAAATATATATGATGTTAAATTAATTCATATATTGTGGGTTTTCTATTTCCTTTTACTTCTTGTTGCAATAATTAAGAATATATATCCTGCATCATACTTGTTTGAATTTATTTTTCTTTGTGGTGTTTTCTAAGGTGTGTTTTTGTCCATTAAATCCAGGCTGTGTGGTTTATCGCTGTCGTGGGTCACTCACTTATGTGGGGCCTATGACAATTGTTTAAAAAGAAAAAAAAAAAAGTCAAAGCTTCCTTTGGAAGCTACGTGAAATAAAATAAAAAAAAGAGTGTGGCTTGTGTGTGCAAGAAGCAAGCTGAGCCCGAGAAGGAAGAAAGAAAAAACAGCAGCGACGCAGCAACGGAAGGGAGAAGAAGAAGAAACTTTCAGTCGGATTTTGGTAGGCCAAATTGTTATCGTTTGAGCTACAATTTTGGTATGTTGTTCTTGACTGTGTGAGCTACACATTGGTGTAAGTTACTTGTTGTATTTTCTCTCTTTTGGTGCTAGAGCTGTGGTGCCCATTTTGTGGGTTTTATATGTTGTTATCCACCATTGTTGGTGATGATTGATGATTGTTGATCCCTAGTGGACTAGGAAGATTAAACTTGATGTACCCATTATTTTGAGAATAGTGGAGATATTTTACTGGACTAGGTCCCGTGATTTTTCCCTCTCATTGGGGGTTTTTCACGTTAAAAATCTTGGTGTCTCTAGATTTATATTTTTGATATCTGCTGATCATTGTTGGTATTATTATCTGTTGCCTGGAATTTGTCTGGAGAATATATAATTTGTAACAGGAAGAAAAAAGATTATTTTATTACTTCCGTTGTGCTAACACACTAGGTGTGGGTGTTCTTTCTCCCAACAATCCCCAACACCAACTCTATCAAAAAGGCAGCTAAGACATATGAAAGTCTTGGCCTAGAAATAGAATCTTCTATGTATGTATATATATCTAAAAAATGTGACCACTGACTTTGCAAAGTTAATTAAATGTAGTGTTGGAACAGCCTTGGCAGTTGTGTAGAGATATCTCAAATCGACCCAGACTGATTTGGCTACGTCATTCTCGATTGATGATGACGACACGGCCATAAAGTTATATGGTCCCGGTTGGGAATAATGAATTTAGCTTTTAGACGAAGCCTGCTACACCACACCTTATACGTACATTGAAAAATCCCAACCATCTTTATCTTTTGAAGAATAATTTGCTAACATGGAAAATAGCAATATTTTTAATAAAATAAAATGAATGGCAATAATGTAGGCGTTTGATGCATGGGCAGGCGAAATGATTTCACTGCAAACTTCATTTTCATAGCACAGGCACAGCCCTTTGATGGAATGTAAGGATTGGATGTTCCCTATGGTAGATATCCCGATCTTAGCTTTCTTCCTATAGTTGGTATATCAAGAAAAAATTAAACATAATGTATGTACATTAATTGATTTTCGCTGTGATTTGTAGTCTAAATGATGTTTTGGGCTAATTTTACGCTCCACCCCCCACAAAAGGGGTACTACAATTACAAGTGAAGCGATGCTCTTCTTTCTACCTAGGGCATGAATATATATATATATATGAGTAGGTACGTACTAGGATAGAATAGAGGCTGGGACTTAATTAATTAGGTGGATTCCTGTTTTATAAGAAATGAATGCACGCTCACTCACGTGGTCTGCTAATATAATATGGAGGCCGGGAGTATCATCGAATCCATGCACCTAACTAACACATGTTGTTCCATCTTTGTCTTGTTACTATCTCTCTCCAAGCCCCACCTTAATTAGTTTAAGCGACCTTTCCATTAAATATTATATTATGGGTAAATTGTGTACTCTTTCCAATTATATAAAACAATTCCTTCTTTTATTTATTTCTTTTTTATCTCATGGGCATTTTAGTTTAGTGAATTGGAAAAACATTTTAATATAAATGCTATATATATAGCTGCATGCATTTTAATAAAATTATCATCGGAGCCTGCCATGTGCCAAAAAATTTGAAGGTAGACAATTTAGAAAGGTAGAAAACAGGTGAGAACATTCAGGAAAAGAGTTTTCTGCAATGATGCATGCTTGTATTCTGTCATTTCATTCTTTTTGTTGTGCTAGAGTTAAAATAAAAACAGCCGTAGAAGCCGGTAGTGTGCTGGAGTGGAGACACAAACCATTTTCCAGAAGCAAGCAGCAAGATAGAGTGTCAGGCAAGTTATCTATAATTAATCATAATAATTCTAATTAATAGTAAAATAACTCATCCAATAACCAAATGAATTGCTCACTACGATGCTTCGTGCTTGCTTCTAAATCAGTAAATCTGCTGTCTTGCATCTGAGAATCTCAGATCTTCAACTATTAATATGGACCAAAACGAAACAGTTCTTAAATTGAGCTTTAATTAAGTACAACACATCTTTTTCTTAAAAAAAGTAAAATTAATTCCACGTTGTGTGTGAACGAATGAATTTGGAAGCAAAAGGAGGGAAAACACCCTCTGCTTCCTTTATTCAATTGAATAGAACATGATTTGAACTGAAGGAAAATTATTAAAAAAAAAAAAAATGAGATAAATATTTTAAAGGAAAAGAAATGAAGGATCCCTTCCCTCCCTTTCCATTATCCTACGTACAGTAAACATAATCTTAATTGACCCCCAAACTTTGTTAATCAATCATTATAGTATAATTAATGTTTAATTACTTAAGTGGCATGCATTATAATCCAAGAGATTATATTCATACATAGAGTTAAATTAAACAAAGTATAGTATTATAATAAACGTTTGAAGTAGCATGTAATCGCCAAATTGTAGAATTTACGTTTACATTATCATTGATAGAAAATTAACTGATTCTAATTATATTAGGCTTTATATTATGGTTTTATAATTCATACTTATAATTTTTGTTTTTACTGTGATATAAACATTTATTTGAATGGATAAAACCACTTGGCGTTGCAGTTGGACATTGTGGATGCTCATTATTAAATAAGGTCGTTGGGTAGCTTACTGCAAAAGGCATTTTAGTTAATGCTCCTTATCAATCAGATCCTCTGATCTTGGTTCTTAGGTGTAAATATGGAAAAAGAAAATGGCATAACAACGTATCAATTTCATAAATGATCTGCTTATGATTAATTAATATCACATGGACATGGAATGGTCCCTCGACACTTTGGCTGCTACTCGTGTTGAGGACACTACCTTCCATAATAACTACTTTTTAGTTGTTATTCACATGCCCTCCCTGCCAAAGTGCACTCAATCCTTTTAATTTATTTTTGAAATTATTAATTTTACAAAGGCAAAAGTAAAAGTGGGCTGGGCTGGGCTGGCTACTTTGGAAACACCAAACCAATGCAAATAAATCCTTTACATAACCAAAAAATGTTAAGATGGTTTTATGAATTAAGGTATACTTATTGGAATTACAAAGTGAATCTCACTCGTTTTGTCTATTTTCTGTCGGAAGAGTATGACTAAAATTCAGTTGTTATTAGTGGACTGACTTGAGATAGGATGAGAAGAGAGAGCAGTCGGGGGTGGGGCGCACGTTAATTCATTATGACAGCGGGTTGTCACACTCAGGCCGAAGAATAAGTGCGCGCACAAACAACCACGTCACTCTCTCTCTCTCTCGACCCCAATTCTGTTTAGCTGTATATGATTTCATCATCGAGTTCCATCTCTGAAACTTGGCTGCAATATATCTAAAATTGTCATTGTAAAACACAATATTCAATAACATTACATCAAAGATGAAGGGGAAGAAGCACTGAACCAAACACTAGATTCGGGTCTTTATAACATCAATGTAGCAAGGAAAAAACAAGTATTACTATTTCGTTTTTCTCGTTATTTTGATACCGCCCCAGCACTAAAACAATTGTACCCTTTTCTCTGGGTGAGGCTGTAAGCTCTGAATCCTCGTCCTTTTCCTTCTTCTTCCGCAGCGGTGGCCCCTTGCTGCTTTCTTTCGCACTGTTAAAGATACAATATAAAACAGAGCTTTTTTTCTTTTTTGCAGAAGCAGGCATTTGTGTTTCTGGTCTCACCTGCTTTCGAGTTTCCCGCTCTGGGTCCTGTATGAAATCTCTCTCTCCTTCCAAACCTTCTCTTTCTCTGCGCTTCTGTCTCCTAAGGGTTGGGTCGTATTTACCTTTTTTTGTATTATTGAATCCCACTTTTTTTTTTTTTCATGATTTTTCTCTATCAATGCTTAATTTCTTTGTTTCTCTATTTGATTTGCAGTGCCATTATAGATAGCACTATTTTCTTGTTTTGCGTGAAAGTGGAACAGAGATGAATACTAGAGCCCGTACCACTCTTCGAGCCATGAAAGTCCCTTTGAACGGCGATAAAGTAATTTTGTTCTTCTCCTCCTTATTTTAGATGTTTTAAAGTGATTTTCTTTTGGTTTCCCGATTGGAAGGTCTTAACAAACAATTAGCAAATTACCAAAGAAGCTTGTCATTCCCAGGAAAATGAGGCGAGGCTCTGTATCATAAAAGCTCACAGAAAATTTAATGTCATCTGAAGTGAGTTTTCTGGATACTTGAAAAAAGAAAGGCAGTTTTGAAAGTGTAAATTAACAGCCGCTTTAACGATAAGAATGGAATTTTTACTTCGCTTTGGGATTTATTCTTATTTGATTCTGTAATCTCCTGCTAAAGTGAGGAAAAGGTGTGTGCTTTTGATCCAAATTTGATATTGGGCACTTTCGGTTCCCTTAAGTAACGAATAGTTTCGGCCTTTTGGTGTCTTTCCCTGGACTCTCTGTAGAGCGAAAATGAGTCTATATTACAGATTTATTAATAAAAGTTCGATGCAGGGCAAGATGGAGGATGGAGGGAGCAGAGCAATGGTTGGCCAGAAAACCGTGAAAAATGGACGCCGATCGAATAGAGAAAGGAAAATTGCCTTGATACAAGATGTATTTGAATCTTCCTCCCTTTTTTTTTTCATTCTTTCCCCTAATTTTTAATTCCAGGAATAATTTTTCAGTATTATAATTCACAGGTAGATAAGTTGAAGAGGAAGCTCAGGCATGAAGAAAATGTTCACAGAGCATTAGAGAGAGCATTTACGAGACCATTGGGGGCTCTGCCTCGTCTTCCTCCTTATCTCCCTCCATATGTGAGTGTCTCTTGCTTTGTTCCTCTGTCTGTGTAAATATGGAACATAAACGTTGGTAATGGAATATGTTCAATACTTCAAGGCTGAATGTTGTATGTTACTTGTAGTAAATTTTGTTTTTTCTTTGATTCTATATTTTCAGACATTAGAGCTTCTTGCGGAAGTGGCAGTTTTGGAGGAGGAGGTGGTTCGACTTGAGGAGCAGGTCGTGAATTTTAGGCAAGGTCTATATCAAGAAGCTGTCTACATTTCCTCCAAGAGGAATGCGGAAAATTCGAGTGACCCAATTGAGCAAAACAGCTCTATCAGGAGTTCCAAACACCAAAGATCGAGATCCTTGTCCCAAACTGAGTTCAACTCACTCACAACCATGGCTAGGAACCAGCCTTCTCTTGCCAGAAGTGCTTCCAGTAGAAAGCTTTTCTCCTCTGACATTGCCACTGATTCCCCCATTGGGAAGCTTGTGAGCGGGAAGCATTTGCACAGAAAACAAGACTCATTCTCATCTATCCCAGAAGAAGGACGAGGGAAAGAGAATCGTTCATTTAGTAACTTAGTGAAGGATAAGCAGTCTCCAGAGAAGAAAACAGCTAAAGTCATTACTCCAGTGAAGAAACCTCCAATGAAACAAGAATCGGCAGACAAGAGTATGGATCACTTGAAATTACAGGTAAGAAATAAATAACCAAGACGTTTCAAGAATTAATGTGTGAAATAATTTTAGTCATTTTCAGATTGGTTTCCTTCCTCAGCTGGAATGGAGATTATTAGACCAAGAGAGAGCCCCAGAGAGTTCTTCAAGCTCATCAGATGATAGGGCATCAGAAGTCGATAGCACGCCAAATAGAATATCGGAGGATATTGTGAAGTGCTTATCCAGCATATTTGCGAGAATTGGCACGTCCAAGGACAAGTTAGGGGAATCAAAAGCAATGCTTTCACGTTCTCCATCAGCTCTCAACCAATGTAACAAGGAAAAGGATTTGTATGAATATGATCCTTATGGTGTCTCTTCAGAATCAGAAAAGAAAGATGTTGGTCCATATAAGAATTTGTTTGAAGTTAAAGCCTCCACTGTTGATCTCAACAGAACAACTAATGCTGTGTTTCTCATCCATAGACTAAAGTGAGTTATGAGAAGTTCTTTACTATTTGGTTATATAGTAATGGTTGTCCTTTATTTAACCTAGTACAAATATTCAGGTTCCTACTTGGGAAGCTTGCCTCTGTGAACTTGAAGGGGCTTACTCATCAGGAGAAACTTGCATTCTGGATAAACACTTACAATTCGTGCATGATGAACGTAAGATTAGATACCTCCTTTTCACTAATTAGGATGTCTCACTACAACCCCATATTAGAGATAGGCAGTCTATGTTTATGTTCGAATTAATATGTTCTAACACTTGCATAATATGTTGAGGTTCAACAAAGCATTTTGCCATTAATGTTGCAGGCATATTTAGAGCATGGCATACCTGAGACTCCTGAAATGGTAGTGACACTAATGCAGAAGGTACAATCTGGCCATTATTCTATACATTTATCTTGGAAAAAAGGTCAGAGCAGCAGAGCATTACTGGTCCTTCTTACTACAGCAGTTAGTACTGCCATCTCACTTTGACTTTTGAGAAGACCGGTTGGTGTTCTGCTCTATAACTATTTAAGCATAAGTGGAGAAATTTTTTCCTTCGAATGCAGAATAGGTGCAAAATATCTAATATGGCAGAGCTTTATGATAATAGCCAAGTTGCCCAATGATTTTAATTTAGACTGATACCTCTTCTTTATCTCCAAGCTTGTCTATTTCCCAGTATATATATGGCTTCCAGTGAAGTTCTCTTAAATTTAGCAATGCTTCTGCAGGCAACAATAACAGTGGGGGACCACTTGCTCAATGCAATTACGATAGAGCACTTCATCTTGAGACTGCCTTATCACCTCAAGTTTGTAAGTGTACAATATTTTTTTTTTTTGTTAGAACAGATTAAAATTACAATTAATCCCTTAATCATTACCTTGGTTTCCTGCAACAGACATGTCCAAAAGCTGCAAAAAATGACGACATGAAAGCACGCAGCATATTTGGATTGGAATGGTCTGAGCCGTTGGTTACATTTGCACTCTCCTGCGGAAGCTGGTCTTCCCCCGCGGTATTCCTACTTTTTCTTTTCCACTCGGTTAATATTGTCATGTAATCTGAGGAACTGGTCTGACTATGCATGACCAAACTATATTTATCATATCCACGATTAATTGGTTGAGCAGCTGAATTAATGGACCAATTTTATGTTATGAATAAAGGTGAGGGTGTACACGGCATCTCAAGTTGATGAAGAATTAGAGGCAGCAAAGAGAGATTATCTTCAGGCAACTGTTGGAATCACAAAGACAAACAAATTAATGATCCCCAAGTTGCTGGACTGGTATTTACTTGACTTTGCAAAGGACTTGGAATCTTTATTGGACTGGGTCTGCCTCCAACTAAGCGATGAACTGAGAAATGACGCAGTTAAATGCCTCGAAAGAAGGGGACGAGACCCTATCTCCCAGCTGGTGCAGATAATGCCCTACGATTTCAGTTTCAGGTTACTTCTACACCAGTGAGAGATATTGTTGGTCACTTGATCCTTCTGAATTTTGATGGTGATGGGTTTGTAATTGTATAATAGATAGTTAACACTTCACACATAATCCAAATTCCGTAGTACGCAATGAGCAGATGGTTTAGGGTACGAGAATTGGTTCAGCAGTTGAGCTTTTCGGAAAGGAAAATATACATAGAAACTTTTTGGCCGAGTTTATTAAATGTAACTGGGTTCCATCTTCATTCTTCAATAGGTAGCATTATTGTTTATTAAACTATTGTTCTATCCAAATCCGAATGCAGAAGCGAAAATGAACCATAGGAGCTCAACTCACGTGGTAGCGGAAAATAAAAACGTTGCGTGTGAATGTCTCCTCTACTATAGTCAGGAGACTCAATAATAGGCCCAGGTCCAGGCCCCGCCAGCACATCACCCTAACATCTTATATTGGGCTAATTTAAATCACCTTTCAAGTGAAAAAAGCCCAGAAAAAGTTATGGTGATTTCTTTTCTTTTCCAATTTTTCTTTTTACACCCCTACCCCTCAACACTAAGAAGGAGATTCACAGCCGTCACAACTTGGATTTGGATAATTCAAGTATAGTCAGGCAACCATAGAGATTCATAGCTGTCAGTCAATTCGGCTCGGCTCAAAACAAATGACTCGACGACAAGGAATAATGGAGGGAGAGTTGGGGTGTCGAGTCGAGGGCCAACTTGGCCAGTGTCAGGGTCAGTCAGACAGACAGGTATATATGTGAGTTGGTTTGAGTGTGCCACCCTGTCTTATCCTTGGCCACCATCACTCTCGTGGTCGTGCGATGCTAAGGAATGTCACCTTGGCTTCAACTAATCAAACTCAAAAGCGATAGAAAGTTGACGTTTCTTCTCTTTTTTTAATCTGAATCTCTCTCGATCGATCGGAATTTCCTTGTGAGTATCTGGATCTTTCCACCCTCCTACTAGACGTGCAGGAGTTTTCTTTATATTCCATCGCTTTAACACTCAATTCCTCTTCAACAACAACGCATTCTGTAATTAATGTGATATCTCAATTCCCAATTGGACATCCAGTTAGAGTTGGTGTTGATATTTTGATTGATAAAAGAAAATCTGTAATAGGAGTGTAAAATTCTATTCATATATATATGTCTCGCCAACATCTTGAAAGCTTGAACTTAGGGCACTAGCCCATCCAATTTAATTTGGCCATCTCTATATATATTACCTCCTACAATTACAAAGTAAAGAGAAGATCCGAAGAAGCGTGACAAGCTCACGAAGGATACACCGTTGCCATCCTTGCTCTTGCTCGTGACTTAGGCACGACACTCCTTCAAATCCTCCTCTTTCTCTGAGTTCTCGTTTATAACCCACCTCCTTCCAACATATACACACGGACTCTTTCCAGAAATCCCTAGCCTTTCGCTGCGCTCAACAGGTTTGGTTTACACAATCATTTATTTATTTCCAGCAAACCAAAACAAAAATCACATCATCTATTTTTTAAGGTACTGCCGGGAATGGTGGAAAGAGGAAAGGGAACCATTATCTTCCCTGCCTCTTAGGCTTCTCTCCGCGGCATTGCTCGTTGCTCCCAACTATGTAAAATTCTACTTTTACATGTTTATTTTTCTTTCAACTTTTGGAAGAGTGCAAGTAACTAGGAGAATAAAATTAATTTTAATTTGTTTTATCAAGTGAATTGAATTTGGATGGAGATGAAACAGGCTGTGGGAAGTTCAATGCCTGGCCAGGGAATTTCAACCTCAGGGAGTACACGTAGCGCATGTTATCGTTGACGGTCTAGTTGCCCTGCCCAGGTGATTAAGGTTCATTGCTCTCTTGATGGACTCATTAATCCACCGTCAAAAAAATAACACTCATTAATAAGGATGAGAATAAAGTTATATCGCATTTTCCGTGGCTGTATGGACATACATGGAGTAGTCGTGATTATCATAGGAAGATGATGAGTTTTGTTATAGAAGATGCAGGGTTCCAAGATCATCGCAGGGAGGAGACGGCAATGACACTATGACCCAGAGGCCGTGGCTCAAGCCTATTGGTACTTGCACCTTCAAGACAGAACCTCTTGGACCCAGGAGATGCCTCCAGTACTTCAACATTCTTCTAGCTACCTATTTCTTCAAGAGCTGATATATCATATCAATGATTCAAGGGTTTTATTTTTGCACTCTATTCTTCTCTCCTTTTTCATGGTTATTTGCGTCCTCTTATAATAATACTATATATATATATATATATATATATATATATATATATATATTAAAAAAAAAAAAAAGAAGATCAAAAGTGAAGTGTCCGAGATTTTTCTAGCTTTCTGAACTGAATTATTCTGAGATTTGGCACTTTATTGTAGTACATGGTATACTCCATTGTACTCGTGGTTTGTTTTAAAAGGGCGTGATTCGGTTCGGTATGTGACTTTGTCGTTAATGGGTCAACTATTTATTGGAGGCGAGTGGGATAGGATCGAAGGAATATAAGGGCAGCGGCCTTAGAAAAGTTGAGGGGAGTGAGCTAGTGAGATAGGGATAGTACGTTGCATTGCATGGACGGATAAAAGGAGGAACCATGGTGCTCTAATGTTGGACACGTAAACTACGTGTATTTGCTTCAATCTCCAACACTTTTATTCCCCTTATACACTACAGCTCATTCACATAGAATTGGCAAGTCAAATCCAATTACCGAATTACCCTACCACTTTCTAGAAGAAATACACAAACTGAGGATGATATATATAGAGGGAAAATGTTTAAGTCCACATTTATTGGCTCGTTTGGATTTCAATGGAAATACTGCCTTCAGAGCTAAAGTATGAAAAGCCATCATAGTTATTGGTTCTCATGACAGCCCTGTTTTACAACAGAGTTCGTCACCGAGAATAGAGACTTAATCCACTGACACATGAACATAAGATGACAAATGTTGCTCGTATCATTAGCAACGCAGGTGTAGCGCAGGCCATCCCTTTTTTTCGACAGGGAACTAAACGAAATGGAAGTAATGGTCCATCAGTGTTCTCTGCATTCCGCTTGTTCATTTCAAAACTTTATCTGGGGTTTCTGTTTCTGTGGGCATAGCTAGTTTGACTGCGCACGACTTCCCCTGATCTGGATGTGACAAATCCATCAACGTAAGGCCTGAAAGGTGGCAAGTCTATCCTGCTCGAATTGAGGCCTCTCTCATCATGAAAGAATGCATACGGTTTGTTCCTACATTGAGATACTTGAGATTGATAAAAAATAGGCGGATAATTAGCATGTAACGGATGGATTGGAACCCGACAACTATCGATCTCAGCATATTTATGCGATGCTGCGGTAGATTTGAAGGCTGTTGAACCTGCATTCTGCTTCCATGTTGCTTTTCTTGATGAAGTGGCATCTTGAGGCTGAAAGTGAGACGTTGTTCTTCCATGTCCATCAAAGTGAGCCATTGAAGATCTTCCCATTCTTGATGGTCTTGTATTGATCTCATTCTGGCTCTTTAAACCTAATAATTATCAGATAGAAGTAAGATAATTTAGTAATGATGTGAAAGACAAGAATAATGTAACATAACTCCAACTTTCTACCCTTGCATCCATTTGCATTACATTTTTTATTCCTTTGCTTCATTGCTCTCACAAGCCTTGCTGCTGTACCGCGCCTGTGTTTCTCAGAAAGCACTATAACTCTTTCAGTTTCATTTTTCCATCTCTAGAGGAAGGAACCGCAGAAGAACGACGCAGAATGTATTAAACATTGAACAACTGTGTTGAAAAAGAAAAAAGATTGAATAAACTGAAAGGTACCTGTCTATGAGTTTTCAATTTATAGAGATTACGGCCTTTAACAAGTAAAGGAAAAAGTGGAGTCAATTTGTTAACCCCACTACTCCATATCACTTCTACCTGCAAGAACCAGATGCAGAATTTGACAGTCACTAACATTGGAGAAGCAGAAGTCTAATTTTAAAGGAGCTAAAGATCAATTCCAGAGACTCGAGGATTTTCCCATTTAATAACCATGCTGTAGTATATATCAATGTAAGAGATGTTTTCAACAAAATGAAATAGTATTTCTCTTCTATGCTTTTTGTTCCTTTTGTGTACCTCTGCGGGTTGGTGGAGGAGCTTCACAAGTATAATAGATTGGATTCTAAATTGATGAATGATTGCATTAAGACACGCAAATAAATGTTTAAACATACTATAACTATAGGAGTTTTATAAATTTGTTTTTTTTAAAAAAACTATAGTTCACAAACAAAGGATCAATAATGTGATTTAGGTGTCTTTATGGTGCGTATGAACTTGTCCCCAGTAAAAATTAGTCTTACCGTGAAGGTATGTTGTTGTTTTGCCGCACCATAGCTTTCTTTAACAACCCTCCCAGCAACAGTTCTGTTTCCTAAAAGTCTTCCATGCCGAGTCACCTTATCAAACCTGTTAAAAAGAGTGAACTGGGATTAAAAAGAATCATATTAAATATAATGAGGGAAAAGGAGACGAGAGAATAGTACTTTTCATAAACCTTCTGTCTGAACAAAACAACGTCTCCTTTACAGACATCGCCTAGGGAAAGTGGGAAGATTCTAATTATTTGATGAATGCTAAGAGAAAAGTAGATTAAATAAATTAAGAAAAAGAAACACCCAAATAAAGTTACCTGTGCAATCAATTGTAAAGGATGATCTGGGGTAAAGGGTGTATCCTTGTCCGTCTTTTATCCTGAGATAGGATATACATAGGCCATAAATACAACAAATATAAACTCTACAACTGACATATATTGCGATTAAAATAGCCACTATAAGAAATCATTGAAAGGTAAACATACCAGCCTAAAGATTTAGGACACTTACTTCTCTGAAGCAATTGCAAACAAGTACTATGACATTTTTAAACTAACAATTCTTAACTTCTCCGCAAAGAACAATATCTTTACTCTTCTCATTCTGTTTTTGGTGGCTGGGGGTCGGGGATTGTATGTAGCACTCCTTGTTCATGAAAGCATAAGCATCCATGCCTCTTTTTCTTTCTCTTCACCCGATACTGCTAAAGCTAAGTAATGACCATATAAGAACCATAAAGCATACTTTGAATTCATATCGATTAACTCGGAATCAACCATGCGATGTCTATGTTTATCATATAAAGTCCAGACAAAGAACCATGAATCATTGCTAATAACGATTCAGAGACCAGGTCATTACACACCATTAGGTTGCTTGAAAACTATTACCTCCAATGTTCTTTTATTCTCTTGATACAATCACCTCTGTTCCCTGCTAGTCTTAGGCCATGTTTCCTTAAATATGCTTTGCATTCTTTTAATTTCAACGATTGAAGATCACTTCCTTCTGAAAAAAAAAAATGTAAAATAAAAAGAACAACACCAATTCATCAAAAATAAAACAGCATCATATTCAATGATCAATAGACTTTGATTACAAACATGATCAGATATTTTCCAATTTCATCGATAAATGGATATGTGTCTGCGATTTCTCACATGTCTTTTGGTTAAGCTCAGAAATATTGTCGTTAGATTCAGTGATCAAGAAGATTTAGAGTTGTGCTCTTCCAAAACAAACAAAAAGGAAAGGGAGTGGGGTATAAAGAAACTGTTATTGTTATAATAATTATAAAGAACTTTTGATTGCTGACACTGATGCACTATGGCTATTTGCTTTAGGGTAAGAAAATGTCACCGCCACTGGAGGAAAATCTCATACATGCTTTGAACCTCGAGTCGAGAATCAATGAATTTGAGCAATCAACATAACATTGAATAGATTCAACGAAATCGTAAAAACAAATGAAATTGTTAATCAGATCAAATATAATAGAACCCTCCGAGTCAGAGAAACCTTGAAGAAGGCCGACGACCTCGCCGGAGAGGGATTCATCATCACCGTAATTGTCGCCTTCATTGGAAGTATCATCGTCGTCCTCACTGTTGGAGTCTTCCGTTTCCTGGTAAGATTGATCACCAATTTCTTCTTCAGAAGAAGAAGAGACAAGAATGATAGGACACTTTCCCCTCGTCTCAACCATTAGAGCAGAAGAGAAGGAGAAAAACCGGTAAATTGCTCGCCCAATTCAGTCCCAGCCCGATTTTTCCAAATAACAGGTCCAACCAAGGGCCAGATTTGCGACCGCTTTTGATTTGCATTTGGCGCTTTTTTAGTCAAGATAATGAAAGTTAATTATTCCTTCTTTTCAAAATAAGAAGTTAAAAAAAATTTAATAAGTAAGAGATTGAAAAATAGATATATATCTAGTTAAAATATGATTAATTTTTTAACGATAACCTTAAAAAATTACCTAAAAAACAAATGTTTTGAATCGAAGATATATATATATATATATATATTATTTTTTTGTATAGAGACGCTGGGCACGTTGAAATGATGACAAATTCGTTGGGAAAACCAAGCCACGAACAGCATCAACATTAAGTTTAAACTCAAACGACTCTTTCACTTTAAGCTGTGGACGCAATGGCTCTCCTATGTGGACAAGAATGTCACTCCAGTCCATTGTGAGTTTCATAACACGTTAGAATATCAAGTGTAACCGTAATAACGATCAGAAATTAATCTCACCTGCAACTTAACACACTACAGCTTTACAAGTGGAAAATTAAAATAAAAAATAAAAATAAAAATACAAATGCCTCACTTTAATGCCTGTAGAGCAGATTCCGCTCCTGTTCTGGATGGAGAATAGCTCGAGCCTTAAAAAGATCCCTTGATGTATAATTGGGACCTTCACCTTCTATTGAATTCTTGCAAGACTTCGAGATGGACCATGCAACAATTTGACAAATCCAAGGAAGCTTAATTTTCCATCAGTGTGCCGAATCCAATCATGAAGAACAGCATGAACTGGGACAGATGGACCAAGGCCAAGCTCCTGATAATATTATTTTCGTTAACATCATTAATTAATAAATGTATTTGCATTTCATACTCATTGTATGATTTACAGGTTAGATTATTAGATTTTCTAATTTTCTTTATAAAAAATTAGATTATGAGTACTAAATTTGGTGGTCAGATCAAGCTTACCGAAGCTAATTCCTCGATGACAATAGCCCTGTTTCCATCCTTCTCAAAAAGTTCATAGGCACAGCGAGCGTGTTGCTCCCACCGGTCAAGGGCTTCAAGTTGATGAACACTTAGTGCGGCTGCACAGAATTCATCAAAATCCATCCTTCTATATTGCAACGCATTAAGCTGCCATTCAAGTTTGTAAACATGAATATGAATACCCTTCAAATTAGATATTGAGGCATTCTTAACTAAAAAATATATGCACTTACCGATGCCAGAAAATCAGGAATGCGTGACTCCTTCATAGCATCTGTTGCATTTTTCATCAAAGCCTAACCAGTTCTAATATGTCAGTCACAAATATCATCCTCTAGATATAGCATATAAGAAGAATTGGAAAGAAGCCAACCGTTTTGATATTTTCCAAGCTTATGGTGCCATTTTTGTTTGACTCCAAAAGTGCAAATTGCTCCTTCAAATAAAATAGTTCATCCACTGTTAACGTCTTGGATAGAGCCTGCACCAATTCCGATAAGCATGCATTTATAAAATGATCCAAGGAAGCAGGAGCAAACAAAATTACAGAAAGAAACGTGAAAACAATGCAATGCCAATCTACATCAAATAGATCCTAAGGAAAACATGGTAGATATAGAAGTTTTTGTCCATCCTGAGTAAAAGGGACCACTCCTCCAGCGTTATTCAAACGACTTCTAAAGGCTAAATCCAAACATAGCTCGACATTGAATTCTTTTATAAGCAGTATAGTCAACGTAAGAGGATGTCATCAAAAGAATATATTTCACAAAGGCTCTTTTGCATCTAATATCAACTTTGCAAAAGCAGAAACAGTACCACAAACTGAATCAATTAGTAATTGCCACAGATTGCTAAATTCAAAACTCATTTTCATAAAAATAAACATTCAACAACATGTTATGCTACCAATTTTGAATCTAAATTGACAGGCATTGCCCAGTGGGTCCAACATATCATTTCAAATAACAAAGTATACGCACCCTTAAAGCTGCTTTCCGTAGAGATGAGGAACGCATGTATGTCTTCATAAGCTTGAATATTAGAATATCCAAAGGCACTTTTATATCCTTATAGTTTTTAATCCATGGATGACCTGTAACATCTATGTGTAAGTAAATGCGCATACACACCCGCATATATGTTTATATAATAAAAACAGAGAACCAACAACGGGTATCAAACTCACTTAAAGCCTGCGCAGCTGTCATTCTTTTCCTAGGATCTTTATTTAATAGTCGCTTAACAAAGTCTTTTGCCTCAGCTGACAAAGAGGGCCAAGGCGATTCATTAAAACATGGGTCAGCTTTCAATACAGCACGGAAGATTCCGGACTCAGTTCGGGCCCAAAATGGACGGCTGCCGCATAATAAAATATATGCAATCACACCAATACTCCAGACATCAGCTTCTGTACTGTAAGCTCTATGTAGAACTTCAGGGGCCACATAATATGCACTACCAACAATATCATTAAGCCTTTCATCTGTAAAGCAAAATAAGCGCCTCAAAACATAAACTAATTACAACTTATGACATAAGCAATTCAACATATACATAAGAGGGCTCAAAACAAACCTGGTTTTACGAAATCAGATAATCCAAAGTCTATGGCCTTCAGCTCTGAGTTTTCATCCTTGGACGTAAACAAGAAGTTCTGATCCACAATTTAGCCATCATTGGTAGTTAACACTTCAAAGAAGTTAGAAGAAACAAACCCAACAAAATTGTAAAACTATTAACCAGCCATACTCAGATTACAATAATCTATCTATGTTCCCTAAGCTGTATCAGTTTCACCATAATCCTTTTTTTTTTTTTTTTTTTTTGAGAGGGGTTGTCTAGGATAGAAGGTCCTGTTTGAGGGACAAAAAAATAAATTAATATATGATCTACTAGAGCAATCTCTTAAGATGTAGGACGGACATTCCAAAACTCAGAATATAGTTCACCTCGGGTTTAAGATCACGATGCACAACACCCTGTAGATGGCAAAATGCAACAACATTCAGTATCTGTATCATGACAGCTTTTGCATCATCTTCTGTGTATTTCCCACCTCTGCAAGAGGAAACAGATATCTTACAAATACTATAGAGAATATTTTATTTTCCATTTTCTATTGCCCGCCTTCCACCGTCAGCATTCATTTCAGACACAATCAAAAGAACGTAAATTTATTCTATAATACATACCTTGATAGTATTCTGTCCAAAAGCTCCCCTCCTTCACACAACCTAAAATAAGTACGAGTTTATAAAAACAATTAGAAATTTATAAATTTATTACAATTGAACAGTCTTCCAGCTTAATCATCAAACCAAATTTCTTTACTATGTATAGACATTATGAAACGGTAAGAAAAGATGAACAATAAAATAAAACTCAAACAAGTGGGGCAATCAGAGCTTACTCCATTACTATATAGACATTATCATGATCTTCATATGCATCGTGGAAATGTACTAGATTCTTATGTCCAGTCAAAGCTCTCAATATTTTTACTTCCCTTCTCACATCCTCAATAGCGATGGCAGTGGTCATCTAGAAACAACACGGAGGAACCAAATGTCTAGTATCATATAGAACATATAAGTTAACAAAAAAAATATAAATCAAATCTAGGAGTCATGAATTAACCAAGGGAGTTTAATAATTTGATTTACTTTCATTTAACATAAACTCTCCAAATTTGAACAAAATGCCGCCTAACACCAACTGATATGAAACAAATGAACCAAATTGGCCTATAATAAATTATGACAAGCAAAGAAATCTATTCGAGGAAATGCTTACATCGAGACTTCTAAAAATGGACAATCTAAACTTATCACAATAATTGCCTATACATTTTGCCATGCTCCCTCAGAAGTATTTCAGACAGCACAAGTATAGGATTTTTCTGCAATTTTATTTTAACTTTAGTCTGTGCAGACAAGTAGACAACCATAAACCAGATGATTCTTCCAAAATTCAATCTTCCTTAAAGTTTTCTAATTTCTATGTTTTCTTTTTTAACAAGACAAGAATAACACATGACTGCCACCGTTGGATCTGTTAAGCCTAATCCATGAAGACCAGTCCACGATATGCAACAAGTCAAAAGAATAACAACCCACAGTTACAATATTCCCAAAATGATAATGGAATCCCGTAACTAACAGCTACATTAGAGGATGGCATCCTACAACTTCCGTTCCATTAAAACAAAAATGAAAAGGACGGTTTTGATGACAGGAAAGGTATCAGTAACCAACACCGTTGTGTTTCCCTTGGGAAAGGAGAGGGGAGGGGAGGGGAGGGGGAGAATTAATAACGCTTTCTTCAAAAAAACCAATCATCATTTCCAATAGTAATAGGCTAAAATAAAGATGAACATTATGCATGTTGCTGCAAACCTTTGCTTTTGGGATGACTTTGACAGCCACTTGTTGCCCTTTAAGCTCACCCTTCTTAAATTTGGCAGCGCAAGTGTAACCAAAGTGCCCTCTTCCGACCTCATCTCCAAGCTCATATTTATTCCCGAAATGCTTGGAGAAGCCAAAACTCTTATCCAGCCCAGTAACCACCTCTGCTTCACTCCCTTCCGGGATCGTAGCCTCATTAGGCTTCACTGAACCGTGCCGCCTGGCCAGCACAGCTCTTATGTGCTTCGCAGGCGATGGTGGCGGGAACGGCCGCTTGAAAAAGCGCTTCGGCGTGGAGTTCGAGCTAACATTTGCCGGAGATCTTGCCGGAGACTTCTTCGAGAACAAATAGTGCGCCGGACTTGGACTGTAAAACGGAAAGAAGGGCGATTTTTTACCATTCTCGTTGTCGTTCTTCTCCTTGGTTCGCTCATTGCTAGGGTTTTCTCCATTCACGGAGCTTGAAGTGTCGTTAACTGGGAGAGCGTTGGCTTCAGCAGGTATGTGGCTGTTCCTGGGTGAGTTAGTATCGGATTTGGGGGATTGAAGTGTAAGATTTGCAGAGGGCTTTGAAGTGCAGAGACCCATTAGGATTGGGTTCTCCCCCAAACACAGTACCGTGGAGATTCTAATTCCAGCTCAAAGCATTATATACTCACTCATACTGAATTGAACACTGATGAGTTTAAAAAAATTGAACTTCGAAACAGATTTGAAATCTCGGGGCTTCTTTTTATGGTATGCAAATCTGGGTTTTGTGGGAATTAAGGCTCGTTTCTTGATCATGGAGAGTGTTTAAGAATGATGGGGAAGTAAGAGAGAAGGGATCCATAGAAAATGATAAAAAGGAAACGACGAGAGGTTCGCTTTTTGTTGCACAGAACAACTAAATTAATTTGTTGATTAATAAAAAATTACAAAAATACAAAAAAAAAAATTTGTGATTAATGATGTGGGTTTTGGTTGGAAGAAAGGAAGGGGTGGACAGGCGGTGGTCCATTATGTACAGTTCAATTTCCACGTGGAAAGCATCACGTGGGCATTTTTAGTAGGAATTAAAATTTATTGTCATGATTTTAGGATCAATTACCGTGGTTGTTATCCTAAATCAATTACCATGGTTTGTTAAATTTTTATGCGAGTTTATCTTAATTATTAATTAACGCAAGTTAGAAGTTCGAGGTGGTGAAGATTTTCAATTAATCAGGTTTTTACTTTTTACTGGAAGAAAAGGCAAAGTTTTTCTTTTCTTTAGTTAAATTAAAAAAAAAAAACCATGCTTCCTGTCTTGCTTGTTTCATGCTTTATCCATTCAAGGCAAAAAGAAAAATAAGCTTTTTTTTCTATTGAGGTCCAAACGAGGGCCTTAATAAATTCGCATGAAAAGAATCAAAGCTGTTTCCTCTGATTTTTTATTTTATTTTATTTTTCTAATGAAGAAGGTCTTGCCGTGATAATCCGCCAATAAAAGGGCACCGGCAAATGTGGCTACAAGACATTTATAAAAGTCAAAGCACCGCCGTTTATTTCCCTTGCATGTTGGGCAAGCTGTCAAGAAAACCAAATTTATAAGTATGCATTTATTAATTATTTAAAAAAGGAAACACAAATGGATCACTGTATTTTTTATTTGAAAACACACATTTAGGAAAAAAATAAAATAAAATAAAAACTGTTCGTTACATATTTTTTTTTTAAAAAAAAAAAACACAGACGATATATAACTCCTCGCTTCTACTATAATTTTGACACTACACGTTTAGTTTTTTTTATTATACGAGAGGATCCAATCCTAAATACTTTGATGATATTCAAATTTTTCTTACTAAATTACACGTAATGGTTTAACTAAAAATTGAAGTTAATTGTTAAGAATAAAAAAAAAAACCTAAAAACATTTTTATGAAATTAGAATAGTATTTGTATTTGGTTTTATTGTTAATACGCGTGAAATAAATATGGTACAGGGGCATCCACATCACGTGGATGCTTTCAGTTACGGTTAGGCGTTTTGAATAGTGAATAGGACTTGATATGGAGTGGCTGGGACTATTATAATGACAGCCCAGCGGATGCCCCATCTATCATCAAATTAAATCTAATCTAAAGCCCCACTTCTTCGGAGCACTTCTCTCTTCTTTTTTCATAACTAAAATAAGTTGATTTAATATTAATCTAAATGTATAAGAAAAAATTAAATTAAATTTTGATACGTAAAAGTTAATATAATTATTGAAATATAATATTATTATTAAGTCAATCTCTATTTTATTTCACCTTTACTAATTAAGATATAGTTAAAAGAAAGCGATTCTCATAGTGAAGAGTATTAAGATAATAATAAGCGGTGCATGGCAGCTTCAGTTTTGTTTAGATTCTTGTGATATAAATGGCAAACAGAAGAATTGGTTGAATCCGCGTACGACTTTCCACATTCCAAATTCAACAAGTAACAATAAAATACTAAAAGAAGCAATTTGAGTGCTTTTGTTTTGTTCGATTATGGGAATCTTTCTTTTTATTCTCTTCTATCCCATCTGCGTCTGTTTGGAAACTTCATCACAAGACTCAAACCAGATTCATTGTCTAATGGTCTTGCCGCCCACTCAACGCACCATCACCATAATTCAGCTCCCCACGTAAATGTGTCACTGCAATTTTATTCATCAATCTCTTAATTACTCAAAGCAAGCAGCACAGCACACATTATTTGAAATTCTGACCCTCATGGTCCAGCATGCTACTTTATTTTCTTAATTCTTTTCTCTCCCTCCCTGTGTTTTCAACTTAGATTTGGATTATTTCTTTTTAAATGCATATAATTATCTACTAGTTATAGTATACAGTACTTTGAATTTTCCTTTTAATTTCAAAAATTAGAAAAATAAATATCACAAGAAATTATATATATATCTATCTAAAACTGGACTTAATTAAATCTGGTAGGACTTGGATGATAAGGACATCTCTAATTTGCTACTTGTTGATCTGTGCAAGTTAAAAAAGCGGTCTTCTTTTGTTTTGGGTACTAAGTTTACAACGTTGTTATATTAAAAATCTAACACGTATCCTGTTAATTAAAAAGTGATTATCATTTTAATTTCCGATTCTCGTTACTGGCCATTATGATTATGTTATTTGCTGCACTTGATTTCTAGTTTTGACTTGTGTTTTATAATGATGGTGACGATTATGGTGGTGGTGGTGGTGGTGGTGATAATGACTTTTCGAAGAAAGACTTTTGTCATCTGCTGTTTGGCGCCAAATACACTATTCGACTTAATTTGCACTGCTCACGCCAACAAATATCCTGTCCAATGTTTGTTTGATTAACTTATAGAGGTGTCATGTTAATTAAATATACTCTGTATTTTAATTATTCATTTATATCACGATGAGATGTATGAAAAAACAATTCAATTGAAAATGATATTTTCGTATGCTTAAATTATTACGAAGACTTCATGGGAAAAAAAAAAAAAAAAAAAGAATCATTCCAGAATACATCTTCCTGGTTTTCTCGTGAACTACAAAAGCAATCAACAATGTTGAAAATAACTTGTCTTCGTCCTTAAACAATTGGTAACGTTATAACTGAAATGATATTATTCTCCTAGATACAATGAATATTTTGTCAAAATATAAACTCCAGCTATTCAAGATGGTCAGTTTGTAAAATCTGATTATGAACTTGCTTTTGTTTATTTTTTATTTTTATTGAAATCTTTTATTAGAGACAATTTTTTTAAATGGTTGAGCACTAAATATGAACACATCTCTTAATAGAAAATTAAACTATGGTTCATCGTAGGAGGAATTAATCTTTTCCACTAAATTCAATCTCTTTTGATAATCTATTTCCTTTTATATATATATATATATATATAACGGGTGAAAATAAAAAATTTGAATAATGTATTAATGTTATTCATACTACAATGATGCATATAATAAGAATGTTGTTGTAAGAAATCTTTAATTGAAGCCAAAGACGCCAAAGGGAAGCATGAAGGGAAAGTGAAGTGGGAGAGTAAGAAAGCCTGAACTGAACGTCAACAAGAAGACAAATGGTGGTTCTCTCATTGATGGCTACCCAAGGATTTTATATCAGATAGCCCCACTACTGAGACGCGCATGCTTAACCATTCACACAGATTAAAAAAAAAAAAAAAGGTTATCTGCAACCACCTTCCACCACCACTGCTTTCTCTGTCGTCACTTTCATGACGTTAGTTCTACATTAGACAAAGATGGATCAAATATATCTACGAATTGTTCAATAGAGGAGAGGAAATTGAAATGCTCAATACAAATTACAAATTACAGTACCATACTTTTGGTTCCTTTAATAATTTGGACATGTTTAACTAGACACCCACGAGTAATTTGCTTTTCATGGTTTAATTAAAGAGTAACTTCGTATTAAAGATTTATTTCCAAAAATTAGACTGTGAAAGCAGCTGTTAAGGGGCCAGCCACTTCAACTAAGTGAGATTTTCTCAGATAACATAGAATGTCTGGATAAAAACTAGAAGCTAAAAGACATTGAACGCTCACAATTACATTGGTCATTCCTTAGACAGTTGGTGGAGCAAAAAAATAAAGTTTTCATTAGAGATGGATGAATCACAACTCTAGCTTCAACAGTTTGGTTATTCCTCACATGACAATGATATAACTGTGTGCAAGGGTACAACATATAAAGAACTGCATGTGATAGCGGCCAAAATGCACCAATGCCCAATGTACTTCATATAAGAATTCAGCTAGCCAACATTTATTACATCCTTTCTTCTTTTGCCTCCATCAACCTTTGTTATTTAATTTTGGACCAATATTGCTTCAATAAATAGGTCGAGCACAACATAGCCTAACCAGAGGTTCTATCACCCCCAAAACCGGACTGCAGATATCTTGTTTGCTTTAGATGGCTAACATCGCCCCACGCCTTTAAGGTCCATTTGTCCTCATACAAGTGAAAAATGTTGACCGATGTATTGAGTACCTTCCCGGCAGACTTTCCATTTGGGCAGGCCCTCTTGTACAGTGATCTGATGACACCCCCATGAGTGACTACTACTACTCGTTTCCCTGCAACGGATGCAGGTAAAATAAACATAATTTAGCAGCGAGGGGAGAAATTTTAAGGATTCAATATCCATTATCATCAATGGCTAGCCCTCCCCCAAGCTGAGTAACTAGAATGTCACGTCATTTTGCCCAGGCATTGAGGTCATAGGAAATTTCTCTGACAAACCACAAAGATCTCATCCAAACTGATAATGAAATAAGAGCAACATAATTTTCATGATAGCTCATGATGGAATTGTCCTAATTGGTGCTTCGTGCTTACCTTTATGCTTTTTGCCAATTCTCTGCAATGCAGATGTGCAGCGATCATAAAGTTGGACAAGACTCTCCCCCCCACCCTGCAGACATGGCTAAATATATTGATACCACGTATATGAGATAATTTAAGGAATCGCCACAACAGTCATGTATTAATCAAGCATAAAATTAACCAAACTACTAATTCTGGAATTAAAGAATACATCAGGTAGTAGGAAATGTTTACTCACTGGCACTGTTACCATTGTAAGCAACAAGCCATTATTAATTTTATTATTAAGATCTCATTTCTCAAAAGTCAAAAATTACAGGACAAGTATGACGATTTCAATCTATAATCCTGAATCGAGATCACATGCAATTTTGAAATAACAATGAGACCATTTGCCAAAGTTGATAAACAACATACAACCGATAATGCAAGTAGAATAAGGATTGGTTAGAAGTTTCAGCATCGATTGCCGAATGTCAAGCAGACCGTAATTGGTTGGTATACATCATTACACAGAACTTGGCTGTTATAATACTTACTGGGATTTCTTGATTTGAATTGTGAGATAGTAAAGCTTGGTGTGCTTTGGGATTAATTTTCGCCACTTCACGATATACAAGGCCTTGAAGGTCCCCAAGGTGTCTTTCCCGTAGTTCAGGATCCTTGACAACCTGAAGTTTCAATCAAAGCTAAATCTTCTCAGGGTAGATAGAATAAGCGTTAGATCACTCAAAAAATTCACAAAACCAAAAGAATAATGAAATTTAAATTCAAATTCAACATTTTATAGCATTGCATCAAAGAAGGCATAAGAGGAAAGTCAAGTCTCTATAATTTTCCAAAGATGTAGTCCTAAAAATGGCTTTTCAGTCAACAACTTTGATGATTCTTAAGGAAAAGTGGATCATGACAAGAATCGAGATTTGTGGGAATATAAATAAACCAGAAAAATCATATGATTTCAAGGGCTGAACACAGGCTACATTGGAAATAAAGAATAAGCAATTATCTCATCAAGTAGGAACCGATAAAAATGCAACGTCAAGAATGTTGAATCTGGGTTCAAACCTCAAGCCCTCCACATCTGGTTGCAATAATCTGTGCTGTTTCAAAAGCTCGTTGCAAGTCAGAAGAGTATACGACAGAGACCTTGGGTTCCTTAGATAGTCTGTCAGCCACCTCCATATAAAAAAATTTACAGGAATTAGTATCATGAAAATATACGAAGAAAGACTTAAAGCTCCACTTTTGGTTTGCAAACAAATGAGATAGACAATTAACAAAACTTACTGCAGCAGCTTGCTCTCTTCCAGCTTCATTTAATTCAACATCCAGATGTCCCTATTTATATATGTATATACATATAAGTATTCATGAACATTAAATGTAATAAAAGTGAGACAAACAAAAATTACACCATAGTACAAAGACTTGATAAGAAAAACACTATTAGATGCAAAGTACACAGGCGGTAGATGTTACAGAGCAAAGACAGGGAGAATTAGTTAGAAAGCATCCTCACATAACTATGTATGAAAAGCATTAATAAGAATATTATTAACACCTTAATCATGCCAAGCTAAGGCAAAAAGAGAAAGAGTGGTATGTGTTGTTCAATTACACTTAGAAATCGCCTTTTTGCCACCACATATAATATAAACCATATAGAACTCAGCGTCCAAGTTGCACTTTTAAAAAAACACACTTTCACTTAAAAAGACGGTCTTAGATTAAGCTAAGCATTTTCATTAGAAGATAAATACATGTAATCTAACTGCAAAACTAACTGAACCTACAATTGGATTTGCTGAAATTCTTTCATCTTCAACATAAGCAATATTATTGTATCAACAATTTCGTTGTTGTGTTTAGGTCAATCATATCAAATTGGACACGTTGAAATGAGTAAAGTACCTGAATTCTCCCATCAGCATTCCAAGCCGTTTCACCATGCCGAACAACAACTATCTCAGAATAATCTGGACGGGAAGAGCTATAGCCAACATCAACAACACGAATTAGCTTGAGATTTGAAACATGAAAGAAACGAAAATTTTACCTTCAACTTAAGTTAAAAATAGTAATTAGTAATTACAATTCATTGTGGACCAAAGCCAATAAAACTTTCAATCATCATGAAACCAGAATTTCAACAAAGTTTTATACAAGAGTGGTACGACTTGAAAATGTTCATATTGATCAAATCGGATTAATGCGAAAATTAGTTTTCCTTGTACATACAGATAATCGTATATTCATTTCAGAAGAAAATTTGACGGGAGAGAAGGGAGCCGGACCTGGAATAGGAATTCGCAATTGGAAACTCCATGTTTCTGAGTGCGAGAGGCTGAGCAGAGTGAGAAGTTAGAATTAAGGCACGGGCTTGGCGTATGCGCGTAGCACCAAGAAATCTCAGGCACGAAGAAGAATAAAGAGGCAGTGACGGAGCAGAACAGGAACGGGTCACTATGTTCTGACTCTGACCAGCCCAGGAGCCCAAGATGCTCATAGTCATTTGCCCTTGCGTTTCGTTTCATCTTTCTATAACCTTATTCCTTTCAACATCTTTTTTTTTTTCATATTTTGTATTATTTTTTTACTTTTCCTCTAGCGAAAAATATTTTTAAAGTAGTACTATAAATCTATTAAATTATTAAAAAAGAGTCTATATCCTTTCTTCTATTAGGGCATCTTTAATGGTAGAATTTGGTAGAGTTGCTTAAGATTATTTTTAATATTTTTTGTGAGCCTAACGTTCACACATCACGCTTATCATTTAAGCAACTTTTTACATGGGTTTTAATTTAGCATTTAAAAGTATCTTTTTAATTTTGAATATTGATTTATCAGTATTTAATTATATTTAAATTTGTAATTATATAAAAAAATTATTTTTACGGTTAATACTTATAATTATTAATTTTAAAAAATATATTTATAATTTTTAAATTTTGTTAACAATGATTTTAAAAAATTGTTGAATTAAAAAATTAAAGGAAATAACTTTAAAAAGCTGTTTAGAGCTCAATCAACTTTACGGAATTGTTTGAGTAGAAATTTTTTATTCAACGATTCTATAAAACTGTTTTATCAAGAATATTTTAAAAATGGGATATGTATTAATTTAAAAAATTTGCTTATAAAAGAATGAACGTGTTGAATGGATTCTCCATCGATAAGAACAACGCCACCTAGGAATCTCAAATCCAAGGGAGGCAATTCCAACGGAGAAATAACATCGTGTGAAACAAACAAGAGAGCCTGGGAACAACATTGCAGAACTGGCCAAGACAAAGGAATAACTCAATAGGGCTAGAGAGAGTGTCATGCAGTCCTGGTTTGATTCTGAGGCTCTCATAGATGACCTAAAGAAGAAATCCAGCCTTGCTTGTGTTAAAAACAGATCGAATACGTTTGGCACTGTCATTTCCAAGTTGGAATCCCAGCTGGAGACAATTGAAAAGTGCACCGAATGCAAAAGGAAAGAAGAATTCAAGGCACATGCTATGGTTAATCAGCTAAATCTCATTTTGGATGAAACTCGTAATTACTTGGAAAAGACTGAAGCAGGAGATCATGGAGAATGAAGGAAAGAAATAGACTAGAGCGAAGGCAGAGAGAAGCCCCAGCCAACATAGGAAATGTCATGCGAAATATCAGCTAGCTATGAAAAGGGAACACTACAACAGTACAGAAGAAAGAATGACGAGACGAAGCAAAGATGTCTTGGACGGAAGACTAAAACTATTTGCATTATTTTATTTTAAATGAATATATAAAGCGGATACCTAGCGAGTTACACTTACACGTTGAAATATCGTTTTATTTTAACAAAACAGTGAAGATATAGATCTAGAACAAAATCAATTACAGTCGGTTCGGAACTTGAGAATAATCATGCTCCCAGAAACACCTGAAAAGAATATGATTTTTTTAAAAAGAAAAATCCATCCAAGGAAAAACAACGAACACCAGTACATAAAAGCTGAAAACTTCCATTCTGAGATATGTATTAATTTGCATGTTTCATCCCACAGAAGTCGCTGCTCGAAGGATGTTTGTTAGATATCAAAAAGAATTTCATAGGTATACATGATAGAGAGCTACATCATATTACGTCATCCAGAAAGAAGAAACATAAGTACATGTACTATAAGTGATGTTCTAGTAGACCATATAATCTCCAAAGACCAAAGAGAATCGACATTGCTATGTAATCTGAGTTGCTCCCACATATAAGCGATCATCAAGACAAAACAGCAGCATGTAACGAAACTCCCAAACCTCTATGTGAACATTCTAGAATAAGCTTTTCTCTCCTGATCATGTCTCTCGGCAATCTGTAATCAGTATGTACATCAAAACTATGTCATCAAGATATAATTGAAATGAACAGCAACAATCTGAAGATGACAGACCTTCTTCCTTGCAGCGGCAAGCTCTTTCTTTATTCCTCCTGGATGACAGAACACAGGGTGTTTGGTCAGCTTTACCAGAAAAAAATAAATAGTACTTTGTAAGATCAATACTCCGATAAATATTCAAAGAGTTAGGTATGATCACAATTTTTAGGACCAATATATAAATATAAATGTTTACTTTTGTTTCACATTTTAATCCACATTAAGGTCCAACTCTTTTAGGGAGGATTACTAGTATGCAAGCTGGGTTGAATATTATCTATTTCATCCTCAAGAACTTTCAGATTTAAGGGAAAACAAATATAATAAGTTCTGAAGCTTTGGTTTGTCATACTAGACATATTTTAGGGACCTCAAAAGAGGCATCGAGGACTAATTATGGAACGGATTGGAATAACTTATTAGCCAGAATAAAAACTTTATCTCACGTTTCAGCTTTATGAATTATGATTTATTGTAAATGTACTGCCCTCAACCACGGTAAGCCAAAAGTGTAGTCTTAATTTAAGAAAAAACCTCCTAATATTGGACTAGAACAGTAGCAGCAAGTTCACTCCACAATAATGAAGCAGCTGGGAAAAGCAATTTCTACAAAGCGTCCACGAGTAGTCACTAGACACCAGGAAGGGAAAATAAAAGGAATTCAAAAAACCACATACCATCATTTGGCTCCAGTTCTAATGCTTTCTTGAAGTTTTCAAGAGCAGCATCAAGGTCATTGAGGGCCATACATGCCTGATTACAAAACATAAAAAACAGCAATTAAAATTACCGGACATAATACATGAATCTGGTTCAAAACGCTAAGTAGAGTCCAGGAAGGATAAATTTCATAAAGACTTGGCAGTGAAAGGCCTGAGGAAGGGACCAAGGGTCTAAAAACTCTGCCAAAGACAGGGCTACATGACCAATTGAAAGCAATATACAACACAGAATGACAAGGGGCACTATAATAAATTGAAATGATAGAATAAAGTAGTTCATATCTGGACCATAGAATTAACTAGCCAGTATCAAGTACGTTTATCAAAATTATACTTTTGTCATTGGAAAATGTTAACCTGGCCTTTGCGGAACAGAGCTTTCACGTTATCTCCATCATGCATTGCAAAGTCTGAATCCAACAATGCTCCTTTCACGTCGCCCAATTTCAATTTACAAGCCTGAAAATTTTTATCACGGGACATTGGTCTTAGCTAAATGAAAGAATTTAAGATAACAGAACAACTTCAAAATATACCATACTTACAGAACTGTTTGTAAAAATTTGAGATTTTGTCTTCCTTAAAGCAGTACTCTTCTCTGTGCAGGTCAGAAAAATAAATTTGCAAGATATTAAAGAAGCAAAGTAGCAAAATCAAAACGTGTAAAACTTCAAAGCACAAGTCAATATAAGAACAACAAACTATCCGATTGACCTTCATCAATGTCGTCCTTCTCCCAGCATACATCCAAATAGCGCAAGGCTTTTCGATACTTTCGGAGAGCCATCTTGAAGTCTTGCTTCTGTATGTTGAAATAATAGGACAACATTAAGGGATCAGAAGAAAGACAACCAGTGAGCCTTCTCTTTCCTCCCCAAATGGGAGAATGAAATTAAGATTTAAAGATTTAATTGCAAGGAACAGGTCATGCAGATAAACAGAGAGATAAAACAGCAAAACACTGAGATGAATATCATGAAAAATAGACACAGTCCTTCTAAAACGAAGAAAAAAGGTGGTATAATCATGTAAAATCAAATGTCTGAACCATATTCACCTTATACTGCTCATTTCCAAGACTTTTGATAGAGTCTACAGCCTTTATCCACCAAGAAATTTCTTCTGGCTTCACGTCTAGGTCAGCTGGCCAATCAGGATAAGTATCACCATCTTTAAGGAAGTTACAGATTCCATCATCATCCCCTTCAGCAATTTCTCCGCAATTAGCAATAATAACGTCTTGGGTGGGATAATCACCTTCACCAGTAGTAACATGTTCAATAGAACGAACAAGACCCATTCCTTTGATCACCTTCCCAAATACTACATGCTTTCCATCTAAATGAGGAGTTCGAGTAGTAGTGATGAAAAACTGAGATCCATTGGTGTTGGGACCTGCGTTAGCCATTGATAGCATTCCTTTTCTTTCATGTTTCAACTCAAAGTTTTCATCCTCAAATTTCAAGCCATAAATGGATTCTCCTCCAGTGCCATTCCCAGCTGAGATATCACCACCTTGTATCATGAAGCCTTTGATGATGCGATGAAAACAAACCCCCTACAATGAATATTCAGTAAACTATGTTCCCGTAGAAATTTGTAATTAGGGTTAAACAAAATCCTTTTCGACTCTAGACCTAGAGATGTAATATGAAACTTTGCCACAAGAGCGCATTCAAGCAAGCAATTATATCAAAATTTGCGTTTCTCCCAAATGAGAAGATAGGATGATACATGAGAATAACACACAAGAGAAGCACAAAAGGAGACACAAGCAGGAAAAGACAACAGAGAAAGAGAGATAAAAGGACCTTGTAATGCAGGGGAGAGCCAGTGTTAGGAGCAATGCCTTTCTCACCAGTACAAAGAGCTCTAAAATTCTCGGCAGTTTTGGGGACGATATCCTTGTAGAGCTCCATCACAATCCTTCCCTCCAACTCTCCCCCAATGCTTATGTCCAGAAAGCATCTTGGATTCACCATATTTCTTCCTTGCTTTGCTCTTCCTGCTCTTTCACTTTCACAATCACAAAACGCTACGCAAAGCCCTAATCCCGCTTTTCATCTCAATTTGAATTTATTTCTTTGCTTGCCGCGACAAAAAGCTCTACAGTTAGCACACGCATCCTATTCGCGGAATCGCGGATCCCGCCTTTTATTTTCTTTCCTCTCTCTTTATTATTTTTGTCCATTTATTAATTTAAACTATAATACTTCATAGTAATATAAATAATTCTTTCTGATTAAAGAAAACTAATTGATATTTCATAAGTATTTTTGACAAAATAGGTTTAACAATTTAAAAGTAATTATTTAGCTAATTAATTAAAATGAAATTATTTTTTTATTGTAAATTTGATCAGTTTGCGATGTAGCAGACAGTATCGTAAATTTTTACTGGGTCTCATATTTTCAGGACAAAGCTTCAATTGAAATCAAATCGAAGACTGCACTTTTTCCCTTGTTTCCCCTTGTCGTCCCGTAAGCACAGATATTCTGCTCATCTTCTCCGTAGATGCTGCAGAGTCTCTTTCAAAGAGAAGCAGCCATTCTTGTGTCATTGGCCATAGCTGACCAGACAATGTGTCATCATAGAAATTGTAATTAAGTTGGCAACATACAAGTGGACTGAGGAACACAACCCAAAACAAGAAAACCAAAGGATAGTACTTCACATCATAAGTAGAAACTTAAAACCCAACAGTGGAAGGTGATTCTCTAACTACACCAGTGACTTGAACTGAGAAAACAAATGGGGCGGATTCACAGCCACAGGCGAAGGAAAGAACAAGCATATTTGTTGTAATTTGGCATGAGGAATGATCTTAGAATAGGTCCGAAGAGGAAGCTTAAACCGGAAATTAGAAAGACTTCCAAAGACAAATTTATCGTTATGGGCTCTATACAGGATGGGAAATTTTAACAAGAAGGATGTCTAATTCACTTTTGTGCATATTCTAGAATACCCTTTGATGAAATGACACTGACCTGATAAAAATTCAGACTTGATTTTGTTTAGGAATAGATTCAACCATGACTTCACACCCGAATATCCCACCACCATCATTATTGTTACAACCGTTTACTCTCCCTTTCTTCATCCGAAGGTCAGTTTTTCAGAGCAACGAGTTCGAAGAAGCCAAGTTTCATCCAGTAAAGTAGTGTAGAATTCAAGTCAAAAAAGGGAGTTGGGGAAAGGAGCATAGAAAATGAAAACTTAGTAGTAAGAAAAAGCACAACTTAATTCTCTTATATACATCAATTTCCCAATAAAGAAAAAGAGGGGGTTGGGGAAAGGAGCATCCTTGGACCTCTTTTCTCGCCCATCACTCATCCTTGGACTTCAGCAGAGGTTGCAGCACAAATAATCAAAGCAGGTGTCCGTGAAGTTGTACCAGCAAGAACAACTGCATCCCAGAAAAATTAGGAAACTTGATTTTATAAAGATACATAGCAATCATGAGGAGATAAAAGAAAAGGGACAGAAAGAAAATTACCAGTCGTCGATGACTTTGTCCCGTGGGTCTTCCTCAGCTTGGTAGCCACTTTTGCTGGAAATTTCAATGGATTGTTCTGGAGGAGGTTCCATGACTCTCTCAGCCTCTTTTTTTCGCTCTCCGGAGGATTTGTGAAGTGAGTGACTCAAGTCTGAAAGTGAAAGCTATGAATGAATAGAATTAGGAATGCACGTGAATACACTTTTTTTACTTAGGGGCGGCTGTGGAAATCAGAAAGTGACCAACATGCGATTCTGTCACTTTGATGATTAAAAAGGATGAATCCTTTTTGTAATTACAAAGCCATAAGAAATCACTTTATTTTTCTCGCAAAAGTAAAACAAGAAAACTGTTTAAAATGTTTTTTTTTTTTTTAATTTAACAAATTAAGTGCTGTACTATTTAGGAAGCAAGATTCTTCTATGGTTATGACTTCGATTTGACCAAACGATGATTCCATAATCGCCGAGTTCTAACTCAGCCATGGCTATTATATTTCCTGTTTAAACGCTACATCAATTCATTATGACATCAATAATGGTAATGCGTTTCAATTTTATATTCGGTCTATTTGTCATCTCATCAGCTAGTACTAATCTCGTAGTGTCTTTTCCTCCTAATTTCTACCCATCCAAACATAGGCCTCATCTACCCACACTGGCTTTATTTTTTATTTTCGGGTACCGTCCTTGTCCCAATAATAAGTTCTAAACAGTAATCCTCTGGGCAATCGCTTTGTTAGCATATTCCCACCTACTCTTTTCCTCGCAGAAGACAGAGGCTTCGGGCAATGTTGAAAGGCTTAAACGTTTGGATTGAACAAAACAAGATTTATATTGACATCACAGTTGCACAACACCAAGTCAAGTAAATTATCATTAACGACAGGCACTGCTAAAATGAAGCCACCACAGGAGAATGAATCCCCATGAAAGCGAAAGGGTGAATTGGATGCATTCTAATATCTACACTATTTCATTCCATCTTGATCGAGATGGGAGAAGCCATAGAATCCCAAATGGAACAGAGGATGTCCATCCTTCTTCTCGTACACCTTTTACAAAGTATGGTTACAATTACAGAACTCGTGTAACTGGTGAAGCACTATAAGTTAGTAATACAGCATACAAAAACTGCTTCTAGATTCTCGTGTTGTGCAGTATAACTTGCAGATTCACTGAATAACCTCTTTTAGCTTCAGGGAGATGGAGGCATCAACGTTAAAACAGGGAAGAACCTCTACTACAGCAACGGCTTCATGTCGCCTACTGGAGGAGCGTCCATGGAATTACTATATACAATCTTGGGCCCAAGCCATTTGGCATGATGAATGGCTATAGCAAAGATCGTCATGCGAAAATTTCATATTGCCATGGTTGACACGGCTACGGGCAATTACAGAAGGGAATGGATTATGTGTGTTGCAAACCGAGTATGGTGATTGGCAAGGGGGAAGCATTTCAATAGTAGAGCAACGAGTCCATTGTGATGCCACTGTTAAGCATTAAGTCACATTGTTAAATCTTTGCCTAGTCTAACCAAGGGAAGAACTATGCATGAAGATTTTGGCACCACGTCACGCTTGGTTCAAGAATACTGGATTGGTCCAAGGGGTTTATTTTCAAGGTGCCCTCTGGGACTCGGACCAAGGGGCTTATCCTGTCAACAAAGGACAAACTTAATACCAGCAGCTTGGTTTAGTAAGATAAAAAACGCAGAACTTCTATATTTACCATCAAAGCCATTCCACTGCACGGCTAGATGGAAGATGTGAGATGTGACATCAGTTTCTCAAGAATGGATGTTCTAGTAAAACTGCAGCACTGGCTCTCTCTGCTGGATTTCTTCTAAAGCAGCACCTCAGGAAATCTCTACCCTCTGATGACAATGTTTCAGGTATTGGAGGGGTATCCCTCATAACCTTAAACATGGCTGCAGCCTGCATAATAGATGAGAATTTGAGTATGTTGACGAATGAAGGACCTGTACAGAAATAGAATATCTGCTAAAGTAGTCACACGACACACACAGAAAAGTTCCAAGAAGATGCTTTAAAATGGTAATTAACTATAAACCACTAGTCTTTTTCAACTTTTTTTTAGAGGATGCGTCATCATCCCTTCACAAATTTCCGTCTCCCGTACAAGCAGGAAGAAAACCATGGCTAGATGTACAGTTTTCAATTGACTGGGGAATTTAACAACAAACCACAAAAGAAAATTTTCTCCAGGTGCTTACTCCTTCATATTCGCTCCAAGGAGACTTCCCTGTGAACATTTCAATGATTGTACAACCCAAACTCCAAATATCAACAGCAAAAGCTAGATCGGAGCTGTTATCCTTCTGCATCACTGCTTGCATAAGCTGTATGGGGAAAACAAAAAAAGAGTTTCAGTAAGAAATGCTTTGAGAGATCAACGAGTAACGCAGCATAAGAATATACCTCTGGAGCCATCCAATATGGACTTCCCTTCATAGATAGCTCAGCGACTTGTCCAGTTAGCTGTCCAACATAGAGATCCCAAATTATTCTAACAGAACTAATGCACAAAATAAGCTTACAAGCACCTCATTTCAACAACTCATAAATCTTAGATCTACTTATTTGTAAAATAATTCAACAGTGTCCGTAGTAGATAAACATGATAACAAAATATAAAAAGTAGAGAACTTATGCAATGAAAGAACCATCCTCTCCATATGATGAGAAGAATGTGAGTAGTAAGAAGTTTATTATGCAGACAAGAAGTTTTAGAACTCACATGCTTGGCCATCCCAAAGTCAGCAAGCTTAACAACCCCAGTAGAATCAACAAGTAGGTTAGCCCCTTTAATGTCCCTAAATACCAGTAAAGAAGAAAGTAAAACATGTCACAGAACTTTCAAAAATCAAACTAAATATATTCGCTTAAAAGCAATCATATTCCACCAAAAAATATTTGCACAAATATCCTATCGAAATTTCATATAATAGTTGGTTCCTTAGCTCTTGCTATGGAGGACATCGAGTCGCATACCTATGAATTGTCTTTTTGCTATGCAAATAAGCCAACCCAGAAAGAATATGGCGGGTGAAATTCCGTACAACTGATTCTGTTATGGCACCACAATGTTCACGGACATATTTATTAATTGAACCGGGATGCACATATTCTAGATAAATATAAAACCGGTCTTCAACCTGCAAATACATAACCAAAAATAAGTTTTATGACTGCTCTAGAAATAAGTAATTGACCAAGCAAACCTAAACATGAATTAGGAAATTGCTTACTATTTCACTACCATAATACTGCACAATGTTTGGATGTTTCAGTTGGCTAAGAAGTTTGATTTCCTGAAAAAAAAAAAAAATAAATAAAGTAGTAAGAAGGAGCTTGAGGCATCTGAATGGTAGAATTAAACTGTTGATGATGATAAAGACAATAGTGATAAGTAATGGAGAACCTGCTCTAACTGTCTCATACACTCTGCAAATTTAGGATCATCAGGAAATAATTCTACTTCCTTCATGGCACATAACGCTCCAGTTTCCCTTACAAGAAAGAAAAACCGTTTCAGTTCCTAAGAATGAAGAGAAGAAAAGAACATAGAATACTTATCAAAAGAAATTTATATACCTATTGGTGGCAACATAAACACTTCCGAATGTACCACGCCCAATAAGTTTTCCTTTTTGCCATTGGCTTTTCATTGGCAGGGAGTCGGACTTACCCAAAGCTTGGGAATAATTATGAGATGTTGAAGGCAGGCCAGCCCCGGGAGGCAGGGGTAATGGGTGAACGTTGACAGGGCCATTACTGTCACGACGTACCTCCAGGGATAACCTAGGATGTATTGGTGATGAAGATCTGCTAGGGCTTCTGAGATTTGGCCGAGGACTTAACCCTGGTGGACTGTGAAGGGGAGAATTATCAGAGCCAAATGCAGTTAAATCCAAGAATGCAGGAGGTGGCTGCCTTGCTGAGGCTTCTGAGATGGGCATCTCTGGTGCAGACCAGAATTGATTTCCTTTAGGAGGCACATAGTGATAAGGCACAAAATCACCAGTTCTCACTTTCTGTGAGGGACTGGAAAAAGGACTCGCTGGAGCACTCCTAGAGTTATCACGAGCGTTTTCAGAACCACTCAGGTCTTGAATCGCCACCCTAGATGATTGCTCTATATTTCTCCTCATGCCTTGGCCAGCAAAAACGCTGTAATGAGATTCAGGCCATTGTTAACAAATTCTGAAGGTTAGCCAATGCAGCAAGCAAACATGATTACAAAAGCAAAGTGCATATCTTCTACTAACAGCACAGAAAAAATGAGTTTGTTGCATCATCATTGAAATGTTCAAATACTATATTTTTAGCCAAGAAACAGGCATCCTTCCAGAAATTTAAGATTTAACCTATTACACGACAAACGTAGACATCTGAAAAAATCACATTTTAACCAACCCATCAGTGTCTCAAACCAATGATTGGAATAGTAATTTAGATACGCAACTGTGATTCCCTCGCTCTTCAGTCATGGTTTTTTTTGTGGGGATAGAAGAACAGCCGCAGTAATTGGGTATAAAGAAGAAAAAAATTAGAAAATTTACCTCCGCATCCGAAAGACAGGATAGATTCCATCGAGAGCGACAACAGGTCTATCTGCGGCGGCGGCGGTGGTGGTTGGGGCATGCACAGAATTAGGCGAAGGGAGAGGACAGTCACCGTCTTTCTGGCGAAGTAAGGATTCGGGTAAGGGCAAGGGCTGAGGCGCAACAGAAGATGGCGATGATGATGAGCGAACGTAGGTGCGTTCAGGCGGAGAGAAAGGCACAGGATGGTCATCCTCCGAGTCTTGCCACGACCTCGGAGGGGACTTGCCATCATGGTCGCCTATAGGACGCAGCTTCTTCCCCCGGCTAGACTTTTTTCCGACACCCCAAAGCCAACTAGAGGTACCACCACCGCCAGCAGCCTCACGGGTAGCATTGCCGGTTTTCTTCTTTGGGTGGTCAGCATCGACGACGGCAGAGGAGGAAGAGCATTTGATGGTGGAAGAAGATTTGGAAGTGGAGAAGGAAATAGTGGGTAACCAACGCATGGTGAATTGAAGAGGAAGATTGTGATTCATGAACAAAGAGAATAGGCAAACAAGTCTGCAGGTAATAGAGAAGCACAGAGGAGGAGGAGAAGAGCCATGGTGGACAAGGGGGTTACACGGTTAATGAGTTCTTAGCTGGAATTGGAATTGAATGAATTTACAGAGAGGAGGGAAGGAACAAATAACAGACTCACTATCTGTCTGTCTCTGAGTCTCTCTCTTGTCTCTGCGTGTAGCTGGATGTAGTAGAAGAATAACAAGAACTTGAGCTTTTTCGTTAATAAAAATCCTTTTTTTTAAAAAAAATAAATTTAGTGAAAAATGGTTAATTCAGCTATTTTAGATATGGTAGTTAGGTCCCGCCAGATGGATCGTCCACCTTCGTTCCCTCCAAACAAATCACGGCAGTGAGTGGAAATTACACATTGCAGAATGAATCTCACTCTACATTAACAGATTTTAGCTTAATCCGTGTCTAAGACTCTTCAAGTTATTTATAATTACATTTATAGAGTAACTGTTAAAAAAAAAAACGCGTTTTAACTTAGTATGTCGTATTCACCTTACACAATTTTATTTTTTTATTAAATCAAATGTGTCATGTCAATTTATATGTTCTTAACTTTTAAACGTCAACATCATTCTCAAATCCTTTCAAACGTACAAATGCTTTAGCATGATATAAGCATGAACCACCACACTAAATAATAAACTGCGTTTCTCGTCTGTTGGCCGCATAATTGTCGTTATTTATTTATTTGTGAATGAATTGGCAAAAAATCATTAATTAATTAATTGCGTAAATTAACTACCGAGAATTGTTCTTGCTTAATCGAATGGAGTGCTTTTGCTGTGGTGAATTTTAAGAAAACACGTGGTGGTACTGGTACTTAACAACTTAAAAGAAGATATAAACCAGGATTTAGTGGTTAAGGGAATTAAAAACGTTCTAATCATTGACAAACTTCAATTGATTTTGTGTATAACGTAATCGACCATTTTTAATTATATATCAAATTCTCCTTTTTGTCCTCACATTACATCCTATCTGACCTTAACATTTTCAATTATATGTCAAGGGTTCTTCGTGCAATTATCATCACCACTATTGCAAAACTGTGTCCACCTAAATCTAAATGGTCGAAAGTAAGGAGTCGTCAAAATTTTGGAATTATTTCTCGGTCGCCACCTAGAACCGACCATTGACCAATGACCGAGCCTCGGCTTAATTACACAAACCTAGCACATTGTCTGATTGGTTCTTTTCACAAACAGTTCCATTTCATGGGCTAACATCAGCCACTAAGCGTCTTCTTTGATGAACCTAACGCTAATAATAGTGATGGAAATGTGCCGGCATGTTTGACTTTTGGTTATGCCAGTGACCATTGTCTTCGAGAGTACAACCCTGCAGAAGCAATCTCTCGCAGAACCAAATGTAAAAAAGTAGTAACGTATTCGGGCAATCCACAGAATTCAACGACTAACTAATTCAGTTAGCAAGATTCAATGATTCATCCGTGTTTCATCATAAACATAAAATCTGTCTGACATCGTTCTTTAACGTAGCTGTCTGAGATTACCAAGTCGGAAGGGCGGAGATTTAGTCAAGTTTACTGGGTCCTATCATAACAGCAATCCCAGGAGACCTCCAATACAAAATCTGAAAAAATTCTTCAACTGGGGCTGGCGGCCAGCAGGGGACACAATTTAAAATGAAATGAAATGGTAGATTAAAAGACTGCCTGTAACGTGCCCAATAATGTTCAAGAACCAAAACTATGACATTCGTACAAGCTTTCCAACATGGAAAATAGAATTTAATAATTCATTTGAAATCAATAGCTACCTATATGGCATTACTGTCAAAGATCAACTGATATGACATGCAGACGTTCGTAACCATAACTGATATAACAAACCACTGAATCAAGATGTTATCGACTTGTTTATTCGAAATTTCCTCTCTTACTCTTCATTTCTCCTCATGAATGTTGATAGTAAAATTCAGCATACTACTTACTGCTTACTCAGCAGGTTCTTGGTTTCTCACACTTGTCGGAACTATTTTACATATGGGCATGTTTTCATTCTTACTCAGAAGCTTCAAAGATGGATGAAGCTCTATATCACGCATGAACACCCTATCTCCAACATCTAGATTGCTCACGTCCACCTCAATTTTTGTAGGAATGTGCTCAGCTGGAGAAAGATATCTTAAACTAGTTCTAATCCGGTTCAGATAGCCCCCTGTTATGGCATAACATGTTAAAGCCAAATCAAAATTAGTAGAAGAACTATATTAAGCCGCTAATTTGATGATATTAATCTTTGAACAGTTTCAAAAAATAATAATATTAACATAAAGACAGGATATACAAGGCATTGGTGTCTCCAATTTTGAAAGATAGAAGGCACATATTACCAAAACAAACAATTAAGAAGTTGAGTGGTTGACCAATCTTTACCAACAGTCTACCCATTGCATACCTCAATTTAATAGGAAGAGGGAAACAACAGAATTGATAGCACAACACGCTAACAATAACAAAATTCAATGTTCATTCAAAGCTGAAGAAAAGCAGCATTTTCATCTTCAACATACTTTTTAACGGTCAAGAAACTTCACATTTTACTATTTAAATGACATTTTCAGGAGTTACTGTCTATCCTCTTTTTTTTTTTTTAAACATCAAAAAACTTATCCAGCAGTACTTATTGGAATGTTTTCATTTTTTCCAAGTCTATCTGGAAAGATTGACCATCTGACAAGTAACATCCTGGCATAACAAATGTTTAACCTGTATCTGCTGAATAACCTCTATAATCAATGCATTGAATATTATTTCTCTCAGCTCACTAGGAAGAACAACAAGATGGAAGAAAGAATAGAAGTTCACAGAAACAAATTCACAGTTCAAACTTCAAAGAAGAAGAATTTTTGAGACATCAACAATTAAAGAACATCTTCAAACAACAATATTCGAGAATAAATAAATGTCCTATAGCAACAAATTAGAAGACCATAACATGATTAGCTCTTACTCTCATTCTAAAAAACTGCTACATTACAGAAACTTAAAAGACCAAGCTGCAGGGAACTCCAAGGCCAAAGGCATTTTTACAAAGTACACGAAATAGATGTCACAATTTCTAAGCAATCTCTAACCAAATATGCCTATATTGTCCATTCTTTTACTTGGAAGCTAGCAAATGAAAGTCTTTCAAGTTCCTAACTTATCCTGCGAAAGTTATTACTAAAAAGAATAACTCTAGATTTCCAAATGTAAAAGAAGTCTGAGATGGAAAATATATAAGGAACAAATCAGGATCCTTGAGATTTGCTTTCTCTTCCCCCAACTGTTAAGAACATCATGGTTACAAAAATCCGAAGCTACCACGGTCCAGAATAATCTCTTAATGATTATTTCATGATACAGTGACTTATAAACATATTTATACGGTGGTCCAATGGTTATTATTCACATTGAGAGATTGCTCTGGAGGGTTTCATAGTAAGCATAAAGGTCTCCTATCAGCTATGTATGAAGTATAACATGATGTCGATTTCTAGAAAACGGGGGAAAAAAAATATTGGAATTAAGGCAGTGAAACCATATGCATGCATGAATTGCATATTTTCCTTCATCTGAGCAAACTTACGGCCAAATAGCAGTACATGCCTCAAATCATCAAAATGCAAATGAAAGCTGAAAAAAATTACCTTTCAGGAGACCAGGACACGCATCTTCGCCTTTGAAAACAACAGGCACGTCTACCTTCAACTCCTGCCCGTCTTCAGCCCAAACAAACACCATATTGAGGATTTTCCCGCTCTCTTTATCCCTATGAACCTATAATGAAAATGTATATATATATATATACACACACGAAGAAGCTTAGAATTACAATTTAAAACAAAACAAAACAAAAAAAGAGGTAATATCTTCAATTAGTAATTAGTAATGAGTGTAATTATAAAATAAACCTTGATGGGTAGGACATTTCCGGATTCCAGTAGATGAGAAGATCCGGAGCCAGCACGGATCTGGAGAGGGAACCGGGTCGAGTAGATGAAAGGAAGTTCCACGGACTTGAGTATCGCCTTAATCTGCTTCCACTCAGTGGTAATCAACTGCTTCCTCGATGGTGATCGGACCCCAGGGTCTTTTTTGAGAATATTCTGGTGGAAAACGACGGCAGGTATTCTATCTTGCAATCTATCTCTTGCGGAGACTCTACTGCCGGTACACTCTCTAGGGATGGCCTGGATCGTGTGGTAAGAAGCATATTGAAATCTCAATAAGAACGACGAATCCCAACAGCCGTTCGTCACTGCTTTAAAGTGGCCAGCAATGGAGCGCCACCGTGTCGCCATGATCGTTTTGGCCGCAAATTTGGCGTCCAAGAGCAAACCCCTCGTCGGGGTTCGAGGACCCTCCGAGGTTTTTGAGATGCGGGGTTTAAGGTTCTGGGCCTTAGTGGATCTTTCTGGGCCATTCATCACTTTAACTCGGTTAGCATTGGGCTATGTTATAATTGAGTTACTACTGGCCTCCTTACTTGCACTGAGTTTGGGCCTATTAGGGCTCGAAAATGAACATATTCTTGCCTCAATTTTTTTTTTGGTAAAGAAATTAGCGAACTAAAAGTACTATTGTTGCACAGAATAGTAAACTTTGTTTGATTTTGTTCAACCATCATTGTGAACCATATTATCATGTTTTAAAAACAAACTCTTCAAAAATTGAGTATTTTATTGATGGAACGTTTTAAATTTAGCGTTAATGTTAATGTCTTATGATTATTAATATATAAGACATATTCGTTCCAATCCAGTCATACAACTTAACAACGCTTACCCTATAAGGCACTTTTCACATCTTATAACAAGACTGCAAATTAAATTAGCATATTTTATTATTATATCTAAACATAAAGTTAGATCTCTTTACCAGAAAGTAGCTAAAATCCCAGCCACCGAGGAAAAGATGGTTAGGCTTTCCATTCATTTGAACAAGCAGCGTCAAAAGGTTATATAGTGAAAGGACTGGATCGGCATTGGTTGGGGGAGAGAGCCAAAAGGTGGTTTTATAGTAGTACAATAGTAGTAGAGCAGCAGGGGAGAGCAGACAACATAGCAGACGAGGGGTGGTTAATGATGGCATCAGAATATTCATGTCATGCATTTAATGATCATAAATTTACCTTGGTATTCATTCCATCGTGTCAAATCCATGCACGTGATGGAGAACTTCCCAGTTGCCCTACTTGCCATAAAAAAGTCAACACGGACAAAAGGCACGTATCAAATGAGGAGCAGGCGCAGGCGGGCAGGAGAATTACTCGAGAGATTTAGAAACCAAAATAATTGAGCCAGACAGACAAGACAAATTCCAGTGCTCTGAGCAACAAAGTCATCATCTCCTATTACTATTACTATTGCTATTTATTTTATATTAACAGAGTTACTTGAAGTGCGATGAATGTAATGAATTTGATTTTGAAATGAAACAGACACAGAAACCATTAAGAACAAAATGTACCTTAGCCAGAGGGAAAACTCAAAGCATTTATTTAATGAAATGAATCTAGCTAGCTCTGTGTACGCAATTGCTCACCAACACACTGAGTCACTGCACCACTTTCCTGTACACTCTGCTCCTTCTGCCGCGGTCCTTCCCCCACCATCAATATTCTCTTCCTTTCCTCCCTTTTGTCCCCCCTCCCTCCATGGCCCTACTTGTTTTTGCCTTTTTCGCCTTAATTAACCTTACCCACCACTTTTTTATTGCCTAATTCTTTTAACATATTTTAAAAATACATTTCACACGTTTTGAAATTTTATTTTTAAAATATAATTTATATTTAAAATTTTGAATAAAAAATGAGAGGTGAGATTATAAAAGAAAAAGTCCGTGTGAAGAGAATTGGCCTCTTTTTTCTTCCTTCTCAACTATAATTATTATATAGTGTGAATTTCAATGCTCAGAGGGTGATAGTTTGCATTTGCGCTCATGGTTTTCCTCAAATGAGCCATGACTGGGTGCAACTTGATAACAATAGTCCCATAAAGGAAAGAAAACCTGCACGTGCCATGGATCGATCGCCAAGGTGCTCTTGTGTAACCCCTCCAACTTCGAAACGTAGGAAACCTAAAGACTGCTTAAGCATAGAGTATTAGTAATATTAATGACTCTTTTCTTTATTAAGTTAACTAAACTAAGAAAAAAAATTCTCTTTTTTTTTTTTTTTTTCCTGGTTATAAGTGAAGGATTGAGAGGAGGTTTTGTCACTTCGAAAATGAATGAAACGACTGTGCAGCATGTGCTTCGGAAGGAGGACGGTGTTTGACCGGGAATAGCAGGTCATAGCAGTACGTACGTACGCAGATTTATGTAGAGAGACAACTGTCGCTTAGGTGGTAGAGAGAGTACGAGAGTGGTGACAATGGGGTTGACGCGCACGGTACACGGACGTGTGCTGCAGAAACAAATAAAAATACAATAATGATTGCGTTTGGCAGCAAAAGGCTGATCATCAGCTTAACTATCACACCGCAAATTCTCTCTCTTATTTTTTTTTAAATAAATAAAAAAATTGATTATTCAATTTCAATTTGTAAAGATGATTAGTAGTTTTAATTAGAAGAGGGTATCTCCTTGATATATTTCCTTCTCATCAAGATTGATTTGAAGCATAATGTTAAAGGGACGATACATGCATGAAAAAATATTTTGTATAGAGCAAACAATGATACCTTATTCCATTTTAAGGGATTATCTTATTATCGTACGACTTTATTTCATTTAATGCATTTGTCCATAACAATTATTATTTATTTGAATTCAAAACTATGTATAGAGGTCACGACGACAAGAATGGTTAATTTTAAAAGAATCTTAGATATAAGATTTTAATCTATTAAATACATTTAATATTTTTATCTAACTCTAACTGAATTAATTAATATTTAATGTAGTATTTAATATCAATAATTTAAAAAAAAAAATACATTGAACAAGCTTAACCTAAAAACATTGATGATTAAGGGAGACGGTGGAAAAATCACATAACATTTTGTATGTAATTATGTTTTTAAACCATCCAATTTTTGGTATTATATTAGAATTGACTAATTCCAGTAAAGTAAAGGTAAGACAATAAAAAGTATTTTTATCAAATTTAACAAGTAAATAATTTTTTGGCGATTTGATTAATGTTTCTTTTAACTAATATAAAAGGTTGAATAAGTTGTAATAATATTTAATGATGATGATAATAATATAAATAGTTTGACTAGGCTGGGCCGATCGAATCATTTCTTTGGTTTTACGAAGACTGGCCCTAACGCCCATAGCTTGTGGCAGCAGTGCTGAAGAAACTAGAAAAAGTCCATACCTCCCTCCATTTCATTTCCTCTCTTCTCTTCTCTGCAATTTCTAGCCTTCAACCACTGATGGTTGTGGACATATATTGCACCCAGACTAGCCTCCGTTAACTGCAGTAAGCTCTCTCTATCTTCAGAGTTATTCAATGATTCATTCTAAATTCTTACGAATCTTGATCGTAAGCCACAAATAGATCTGATCGCTTTAGTTTCTTTCTCCTTTGAAACCGTCTGGTTCCTCTTTTCCTCTCTCAAACTTCAGGAGCAAGCTACGATGCCAAATCGAGATCTCACCGGTGCAACTTGCTGTTGTTTTCTCCTTTCTTTTTTTCATTTTCAAATTGCTTTGTTTCTTTGATATTTCCATAGGTTTGAATGTTTTGGTGTTGAGGTTCTTTTACTATGTATAATCTCATGGGGAGCTCTAGGAAATTCTTCTGCCGATTAGAGATGATCGTCTTCTCCCATTATTTCATGTCGGGTTCTTTTCTATAACGAAATCGGCCTTGATTAAGAGACGCTTTTAATGACTTCGATTATTTTTAATTATTATTCATTTAATTTTTTAATCTTCAATCAAGTATCTGTATATGAAGCTTCGTCGAATCATCTATTCAATTATCAATGTGATTCCTCATTTCCATGCTTTATAATACTATTATTAGTTGTTTATTGCCATACCATTTCACACGCCCTCTCTCTCTATATCGATCGCTTTAAACCGATTGTTGAATTTGTTGTACTTTTGCTCATGAAAGTAAATTAGTCAAGAGTTTTTAAATGTTTAATAATGTATTGTGGTGTTTATTATTTTATTAGGAGCTGTCACTGTTGAGGGATCGGAAATGTCATCATCGAATTCTCCGTGCGCTGCGTGTAAGTTTCTCAGGAGGAAATGCACACAAGAATGCGTCTTCGCGCCGTACTTTCCACCGGACAATCCTCAGCGCTTTGCTTACGTCCACAAGGTTTTCGGCGCAAGCAATGTTGCTAAGCTTCTCAACGAGCTCAACGCGGCGCAACGTGACGACGCAGTTAAGTCTTTGGCTTATGAAGCCGAGGCCCGCCTCCGGGACCCAGTCTATGGTTGTGTGGGTCTCATCTCTCTTCTTCAGCACAGGCTCAGGCAGATCCAAGGTGAGCTCAACAATGCCAAGAAAGAGCTAGCAACTTACGTTGGACCTCAGGCATTGCAGACAGTCACTCCCATTCTACCACCTGCTGGAGTCATGCCCCAACAGCACCCAGCTAACTCGTATACCTCCGCCGTCTATCCTTACAACATGCCACCGCCGCCCCCCATGTCGGGTATTACGACGCATAGTGGCCAATTGTTGATTCGTGACTCCCAGCAACAGCAACAGCAGCAACATCATCAGATCTTGGAAGCTCAGCAACTGGCTGCGGCTGTGGCGGCAAGAGAGCAGCAAGAGATGTTCCGAACTTATGATCAACAACAACAGCAGCAGCAAGATCTCCTGAGGTTTAATAGTGGATATGTTGTGGGTGGTAGTGGGTTTAACCAAATGTCTACAGCTGCCGCTCCCGCTGATTTGTCGCCGTCACTGGCTCTGGGCACCTTTGACAACACCTACCACATTCAAACTCAGCAGGCAGAACAACATCACCCTCTCGCTCATCAGCTTCAGGCACAGCTAATGCTAACACCACAGCAACCTCAAGCTCAGCAACAAACGCAGCAGTCACAGCAACCACAACAATCCGAAAGCGAGGAGGGCAGGAGTGTGGGTCCTTCTTGTTGATTACAATTTTGCAGCTCTTGCGCCTTCCCGCTTTTTTGACAAACAATTTTCTAACTTGGTACGTTGTCACTCTCCCTTCGTTGTCGTTTTACATTTTCTTTTTCTTGAGTAAGACTTCTTCTCTTTGCATATGCTATTGTTGATGTAGCCTCTTCACGTGGGTTATCCTAATGCTTGATGAACTTCATTTATGAACGATTTCTATGCTTTTTATATGGTTATTTATGCACAATTTTCATTTTATATTTTTCATAACTGGGGTAATCTAGTTTGGCGGCAGCAGAAAGCTAATATCACGGTTCATGGCATAAAGCAAGGGGTAGGTTGGGGGCTCTTTTCACAACGAGGGATGTCTCGTTCATCGATTTTGTGCAGTAAATGGTGACTTAGGATTTGCTTGCATATTCTCGTTATTCTATGTCCCGTAAATGTGATCTTAAGTAACAAAGAAATCAATTGTATCTACAAGGAGATAAAAACAAGTAATCTGAGACAAAATGTGTTCGCTGTAGGAGTTTCATTGGAATTTGGCTATGTATATCATTCAAGACCTTGGCTTGTCCAACCAGTTTTTTCTTCTTCGCTTTTTTTTTTTTTTTTGGTCTAAAGATAACGTTGGCCGCACTCTGATTGTTCTTGTCTACCTAATGAAAGTTAAAATAGCTTTGTATCTTCTCAAAAAGAATACAAGGAAACTGAAATGTCAGCCACTAAAAATAGTCGAAAAAGGAATATATATTTAATTGTGGTTTAACGTGCTTTTGTCATCTTGTGTATCATCCATAAATCGTAAAAAATAGTGTCCCTTTCTGCAATAATGAGAAGTTCCATAGAAAAATTGAGACCGTTGACTGTCTCAAATGTATATGCTGTGTCTCATTTAAATATTGAGTCTTGATCTGGCGTGATGGTTGTTATTCTTCAGATGCAGTTGGTAAGATAAGAATAAGTTCAAATATTGCATGAAAAGCTTTATTTACTTCAGTCAGATATATTTAATGTATGTTATATCAGAAAAGAGTAAAAAGTAAAACCATATATTAGAGACTAAACTATACTTTATATATCATCGACTTAAAAGATATGTATCTAAACTTGTATGTTTGGCATTTTTTCATCAATATGCGTATGGTTAGATTGACTTTTTCAGTGGTGGAACTCTCACTTCTTATATATGTTGAATTTGCAGATATCTTCTGATATATATGTAGTAGTATACATCTTCTAATACCTTTGCTCCATCGTTTATTTCAGTTATTACAGTCGGATATAAATGGATGGAGAGACACCAACAGAGAGAGAAGGGGGGAAGCATATATGTGACATTCATTCTTGGATTATTTTAGGGGTTAATTTCCAAGGAGACTGAAGGTGAATATAATTTATAAAGTAATCTTTGTTGACCTGAACGATTTCATATCTTTTCTATTTCCTGAAAACAAAACTGTAAAGTATAAGTCAGCTGGATATGTTTGATGTCTCCCTAGTTTTGTTCTCTGTGAACTATCTTAACTATAACCATTATCATTTGACAGGAAAAGTTGATGACATTGATGATGGTTATAGTGGGATAATACAAAAATCTGATGTTAATGCAGCTTTGTAGATTGATGTTTTTGATATGATAAGACGCACAGCCGAAGTAACTCTTTGTTTCGTTGCTTCTCTTTTGTTGGGGTTTTCAATACAATTTTTTTTCCTTTATTCGTTGGAACTTTTCGGTGCAAAGTCAAATTTATCGCCCTAGTGGATCTATACTGAAACACATGAACACATGAAAGAAATAAGGCTTCAATTCTATACTTTAAACATTTTGCCGCGAGATTTGAACACGACCGACACACTAGAAAAAAGCATTTCCAAACCAAAATTTCAAAATCGTTGACCGAGAATCATATGAAAATATTATTAAGTGTATCACCGCTACTCCATATAAAAGGCACTTTTATTAGTTATTATCAAACTGTCTCTCCCCCATACCCCCTCTTTTTCTTTAACAAAAAAGAAAAATGGTACGTGTCAACCCTTTTCTGGGTACACCAAACTCTTCTAAACATGCATGTGCTGTGCCTTAACATGTCATGATGTCATTAACGCTGTTACCGTTATGTCTTAGGGTGATGAACAGTAAAATCTTTTTGCTAAGGTTGCGTCTAGTATTTTCAGCACCCAAGGTTATTAATTCCAAGTCAAGCTCTTTTCCTTCGTGGGAAGGCAACAAAGGAAGTTGCGGTCCCAACCCCGAAAGGGACAAAAAAATAATCATTTTTAACTATTATCAAGTAGATTTATATATTGATTGATTCTCGGGTCAAGGAAATGTAAAGCGGATCGAATTAGACATAATGCCATATTGATTGATTGAGATTGAACATCTTTCCCTAATTGATTGTTGTTAAGGGATCTTCATCCATGGTGGCGTGGATAAATCAGGTCTACCAAATACTATAAACGGTTACGTGAGAGGAAGTCTATTTCAGTTTCAGCTACTTCTTTTCCGTTCCATTTGGCAATTTGTCATTTCGACCTTTTCAGCAAAGTTTGGTAGGTCCAAGAAACGAGGCCATAATTTGAAATTTAAACTCCTATTTGATTGAACCAGCTTGAGCTTCAAATGTCACATGGGGAACATCTCTTTCAATCGTAGAAAGCAAGAGAGCAAATCCCAAGCCCAAACAAGGAGAAAAGGATTGAAGGGAGTATGGCACATTTCAGACTTGACAATCCCAATGTATAGTGCTGACTTTAGAAAGAGGTTTTCCCACTTGTGCAGAGCGCAACTTATCCTAATCTGAATCGGATGATAACTGAGGAGGGCTCAATGCTGCAACCATTTTAGACAACATCTCTTCCATTTCCTCCAATTCTTCCTTCTCAAAGCCCCAACTCCTAAGCAACTGCGCCCCAGGTGCTCCTCGCTCAATTCCAAACCGGTGTAGGTTCCGCAATCTGCTCTCCAAAAGAGGTAAGACAGCACAGTTGGAACGCAATCTAGCTGCTATGGGGATGGAATGGACATCAAGTGATCCCTTCGATAAAGAATCAGTGATGTGGGTGCCCATTAGTTCACCATGCTGGCCTACAACGTCACCGAAGATTGATGGAAACGGCAACGGAATAGGAAGAGGACAGAGGGCTGCTGATAGATGGCAGAACATTGGCCTTATATCGGCATGCTTAAAAGCAGCATCGATCATATCCTTGACTTCAGAAACTGAAGCGCGATGGCCTTCTATAGAAGCAAATGAGTGAGGAAGAGATGAGGGGGGAAAAGAAATATCGAGGACATAATCTAGATGAACAACAAAATAACTATAAAAAAAAAACCAATAATTTTCTGTAGCCTATACCTGACCCAAGAGCTCCTTGAACTGTCATGTATTCCACTGCATGCACATCTTCGATGTCCTCTGATATTTGGGGCGTCAATGACTGCAAATTCTCCAAGAAAGATTGTTTATTTTGTCCACCTAAAATTCATAAATAAGATTAATTAAATATATTTCTTATCATCAAGGTTAACACAAACATTAGTCACAGAACTACCCGACAAAGCAGGTGCAGGCATGGTAACATCAAGAATTGACACCATATTCTGCCTAGCTTGCCCAGACAACATTTGTATGACTCCATTAACATCCACAGCCCCAGATACCGATGCATTTGTAGTAGGCCCAACAGTTGCCATTCGGAAAGGAAGACTAATGGAGTGTAGTGCAGCAGCATAAACAGCACTTGAGTGGTAAGGCTTCTCATCTTTAATATGGAGGAATTTGGAAGCTTCACCTATAAAATAATAATAAATAAGATCCTAGACCTGAATGAATATATCAAAAGAAGATTTTCAGTGAAATTGAACTAAAGTATTCAAATCTGTAAATTTATGCAACAAACGAAATGAATTTGGCGTCAGGCAAGGAAAGTACTGGTGCAATTAGCAGCATAAGAATAATGTACAGAAGTGGTGATCAATGACAGCTCGCCGTTCAATTGGTAAAGCATCAAATATGTTAAGCATCATAAAGTAAAGTACACGATGCTTATTACCAAGTAAGGGTGAACAATTGTCTGAAATTCAAAAATTAATTTAAAAAAAAGGGACACATCAGAGGTTCTTACTTTCGTTAAGGAAGGGCAAACCAACTGGAACAATTAATTTACAGTAGGAGGACAGTCTTGAAAATGATATAGCATCATGAAGATCTCCTGAGATCGTACGCTTCTTGCTCTTAAGACTCTTGTGTGAATCAGGACCTCGGACAGCATAGAGTAACACAGGAGTGTTTGAATATTCATCTGCAATGTTCTCCATATAGTCTGCAGCAACTGCAGAGAAGCCTCCCGAGTCATCAACAATGAATTGAATACCCTGAAAAAATTGTCAGAAACTATTAAAGATTGCTTCAGGCTCATCAATGATCAATCCAACATAAATTGCTTCTCATGACCTAACAGAAAGGACATGGCTCTGAATCATGCTATATATGCAAGACAGCTTGCAAATATTAATATTTTCAAACCATCAATATGAAAAATCTAGGACGAAGTTTATAAAGATGAAATGATGAACTAAAAATGTAGATGTCTAATCATTGTTTAACACTGAAAGTTCTTGATGGAGATATGGTTCTGAAAGATCACCATAGTTTTGAATAATCAGGAACGTCTTGCTTATGCTTACGGAAGATATTCTTGAATAAATGAAATTATGAACTTTATATATAAAACATGCCTTCAATGGTACGAGACAATTAAAATCACTGACTCTGCCAGATCTTATTGATCTTGTACTGTTTATTTAATAAAACTGCTCCCATTATTGCTCGAATACAAGGATAAAAATTGAAAGACACATGATAAGTTTCTACTCAACCCAACTACAGGATCAAAAATGTGAAAACACTTCAAACAATGGGCTATACCTGTATGTGGTCACACTCTTCAACAAAAAAGCGAAGTCTATCACTAATTTCTTCCCCATATGAAGCCCAGGAAAAGGCGTCCCTTCCACTACCGTAATTGTCAAATTTTTCGACATCCATCCACGCTCCACTTAGTTCATATAGACTCTGGGGGTGATAGTGTACTTTTGAATAGTCTGTCCAAAACTGTACACTATTTTCTAGACTTTCAATCAATTCCCTGTCCTGATACTCCCTTTGAGAGCCATTATTGATCTCATTTGCTGTATTCAACTTTTGCTCTTCTTCATATAGACTTTGCAAGAACAAATTTTTTTTGTGAGGCTCAGAGGACTGAGTGGAAACCTTACCAGTCCTGCACATTGATCAGTGGGCATTTGGCTCATTTGAACTTAATTCAGCAAAGTATCATGATAAATACATTAGTTGCAACATAAGTATAAAAGCAACGTGTCAATATATTTACAAATGAATACAATATTTTTTTAAAAAAAAAAAAAAGACCAAAATTAATTGCACCCAGCCTTAGGTTGTAACAACTAGCGTGTAATACTACAAGCTCTTACCAGGTCATAACATCTGATGGTGTGGGTGCAACCTCGTTGTACAACGTACCACTTGAACTCAGAGATCCAAGGGATCCTGAAAAAAATTATAAGAAACTATGACTAGATTATAAAAGAGAGGGTAAAGGAATGCTTTTGACAAATGCTATCATAATGGGATGATGGGATTAAAAGAAAGCACCAACGACAACAGAGAAAATGAAACTAGCATGCATGTTGTTGGAGATCAAAACTAATTTCCACAAAAGAAACATCACAGACGCTAAATACTATTCTTTCTTCTGCTACTAAGGCAGACAACCAAGCATGTGAAATAAAACCAACAAATATGTAGAAACCACTTTGATAGTGTACTCAAATTTAGTCATCAACCTAATGGACAATGATGTCCACAAATAGATTTTATAGTAAGGGCCAAGAAAAATGACACTGATATGTTTCTTTGAACACATAAATAAAATACCTCTCAAGTTTATTGAAACTAGGCGAGGAGTATATGTAAGAATGCCCTGCATATATTTCATAAGCAGTGATGTAAGCATAAGGAAAGCAAGTTAAAAACATTAAAAAAAGAAAAGAAAAGTTATTTAAGCTGGCTGCCGATGGCCATCTAATCTACATGGATACCACCAAAGCTATAGAAGGCCAAATATATCATCCCATTACAATCCTCTATCAACATACTTACAGTTATATACAAATCAAAATCTGACTAAAGTTAGACACACTTCTAAGGAATAAAAATCACATATAAAATGCATATATCTATTAACTACAGGAAGTTGCACCTGTTGCGTCTCACCAGTACGGTATAGTACATCCATGTTAAGATCCTGACTCTTGAAAACTGGATCACCATTGGGGTCATCCGCCAAGGCGAGCAACTCATCCTTTAAGATTGAACACATAAATTATATATCCAACACCAAATGCCCTCAACGAACTTCAATTGTAACGAAAAGAACTAGGACCTACGTCAATATTCAGTCAAACAGCCTAGAGAGTAGGGGAAAATTTTTAAGGAAAACCCCTAAGACCTAGAAAACCATAAAAGAGAAGCTGAAAGCACGAATTTATTCCTTAAATATAAGGAAATCAAACCCAACCACGAAAAAAACCCTACAGCATGCAAATCAATAGCCATTCATTAATTAATGCTCATCGCAATTACCGAATTCCCAGGATTCCTCATCTAACAAACAACCTCTCGATCTCTGATTCATAGCCACCGTCTAAGAGGACGGAAAGAGGTAGAATCCAGAGCTCCCTCTCTGCGGGAGCAACTGAATAACCATCTTCCCCAACAAAAGTATCAAACAAGTGAACCTCATCAATATTGACATCTCATGAAAAACAAAAGACATGACAATTGAAATCAAAGACCTTCAGAAGAAGGAATTCCGAAAAAAAAAAAAGCTTAAAAAGAAGATCAAAGAGTCTCATAATAAAGGGGGAAATAATTTCACGAAGAAGTGAGAAGATAAATGAATAGGCAAGAGTGTGAGTATTCAAACCTGGAAGTTCCAGAAGTGAGAGCCGATAAAGTTGGCATAATCGCCAACTTGGATGGTTATAATTTCCTTCATACTTCCCTGTCATAGAACAGCGTCATCGAAGAACTTAATTCAAACTTCAGAAACACAAATACATGGATTCCAACAATCAGCACAGAGAAGTGACTTGCCTTGTGCTTTTTTCTTTGAGAATAATAATAATAATACACACTCTTTTGCTACAGACTTGTAGGTTTGGTAAAGTGAAGCTGCTGCTACCTCTCTGCTTTTGGCGGCAAATGGGCAAGTATTGTGAATGAAGGCGGCAGAGTTAATAAATTTGGCCGACGCCGTCGCCTCATTTTTATACTTAGGTATTCGGGGCGGGATAAATTAACAAGGGTATAAAATAAAATTTTACATCCAAATTAAATTTTGAAACATTATTGAGACAAAAGATTATTCTTGTCCTAAAGTTAATATAGCTCTATTCTGTCCAAATGTTAATGTTTTATATATTGTCTTGAAATGTGCTTCTTCACAAAATACTAAATTATGTCATTTATAACATCGGTTACACAAGTTAAACTTCCCTGCTCCCTCTTTTATTACAGACTTCCAAAACTAATTCATGAACTCCTCTTTACTTAGGAGTTAGTCCAAATTGGGTCAATGTTGCTCCAGTAATAAAAATTTTGTACGGAAGAGGGTAAAAATAAGGTTCGAAGGGAAATGTTTTAGGATTTAAGAAAATGTTGTAATGTTAAAGTCAATAATTATTTATAAAAAAAATAAAATAAGAAGATAAAATATGTATATTATTCATTAATGATAAAGTTATTTATACTAATAACTAAAATAATATTTTTGCAAGGCAATAGACCTTAATCTAATGAATTGACTTATTTGGGTAATAATATTATTCTTTATCTCTCTTGAGAGCTAAGTTAAATCAGGCCCAAAATTCTATTAGATGCACAGTAAATGAACTGTGAACTAGTTAGGCTCATTTAATTTTTCTCGCAGTCATGCATGAATTGCTTTTGTACGATTCCAACTGTAAAGTAGCCTTGTTTTGAAGATAGACTGTTATATTACCAATGTAAAGGATAGAATTATAATGGATAAAAGCTGCAAATAGAGGGATGGGCGTGTGGTTAGAAAATTTTAAGTGTGTTCAAAGTAACAGCTGAAAATTATTGGAGCATAAAGCCAAGAAAATAAATGCAGTACATGGGCCCGACCCAAACAGGAAACAGTATTTAAGCCCAAATGCAAAAGGCCGAACATGCAGTTAGTCTGTATTCCAATGCACTGTAAGAATGCTTAATATTTGATATATATATATCGTATCATTTTTAATTATTTTCATTTATTATTATTGCATCATATTTATTTTTTATAATAACCTTAGAAATTGATGGTAGTTTGACAATTAATTGAATGAGTCAGAATTTGAGACCCAAAAAAGAATAAAGAGGCAGTGTTAGGTGAAATCATGGCGGATCGGCGACAAAGGATGTTTGGGCACAAATAGTTGCAAAAGCTCAGCACGTGGGGTGGCATCCAACAACTCCCAATAATGAACTGGTTGTATTCCAAATAGAACAATAAGCAGTTACGGAAATGAAGTAAATCAGATGCTCAGGAAATTGAAGGAGGTGTTACTCCAATTAAACAAAAGTTATAAAAACCTTGTTTCATGGGTTAGATGTAATTTTTTTAGAAAAAAAAACTATATATTAATCTGGTTTATATCCTTTTAAATTTGATAGGCAAAATTAAACTATTAATAAAACAGTGTTCACACAGAACAGAAAGGGAATTAAGCTCTGAATTCATAGATTAGTTGGTCCTGTTACTAGCTACATTGTATTTTGGTTATAACAAAAACCTCTTCAAAACCAGAGGAGAAAAAGAAAAACTGGTAAAGTCTGCAAAATATCAACTACTCTCCCCAAAATATCAGTTTGATCCCCTGTATATTTGTTAGATCTATTATTTTTATCTTGTCCCCTTCCATGTATTTAAGTTTAGAGGCTCACAATTTATGACCGTCTCTCCAACTGTGGCAATCTGATTTCTCGTCTTCTTCCGCATCCGTGCTGCTGCGTCCAGAGCAGGAGAAACCTTTAGCAGAGCCTCCTAGAAGAAGAGGACTTTGCGGGGAACCAGACTCTGATAACTTTCCCTTTGATATCTCTTCACATTGATCTTGGCCCGTCCACAAGCCATTTGTTGGGGCAACTCTTCTAACATGAAGTCTGTATTTCTGCACAAACCACAGATTTTGATAAGTCATTAAAAATTGCAGAAACATAACTGCAAAATGGGACCTTGATCAAATACTTACTTGCAAATGGCTTTTCACTTCATCATTTGTCAGGCCTTCCACCTGCATTAGTTCTCTAATCTGTTTAGGAGTGGCCACTGCAAAACAGAATATAACAATTAGATACTCGGGATTAAGCACAAGATTTTCCCAGTTCTAGTTGAAGAACCCAAAATTATCTAAGGATACCATTTTGAAGGATCAGGAATCAATTCGCATGAATAATTTTCCTTAATCCTAATCTAAGATAATGTAAAGGCTGTTTGGTAGTTTATCGACCTTGTGCTCCTCCTAGCTGTTGAAGTGCATCAACGAAACGCCTGTGAAGCTCGGGAGACCAACATCGTCTCTGTTTTCTTGCAGTTTGTTGCAGCGATTGTGTAAGCAAAGATGAAGCATTACTTCCTTTGCTGCCAAGCTTTGAATTGCTATGCAGTTCAGACGGTGGAGTCATCAGACAAAGGCTGGGAACTTGTGAAACCTCCTTGTCTTCCTTCATCAGCTCCTTTTGGAAACAAGAATTTCCCTTGAAGGGTATAAATGCCTCTCCCCTGCTTTTCTGATTCTGTGATTGAATTGGATTCTCGGGCACTGACCAGTCGTCATGTTCATTTCTCTGCCGTTATAAAAACAATAGCTTTCGACTTACTTTCTCTTCAATTACGGATAAATTCAACAACATCCCCAGTTTTTTTTTTACTCATAATATGAAATATAAAGGGAAATTACTTTACCGATTTGGTTTCTGTGCTCCACAACTGAGCAGAACTCATCCAATTCTTCTTCTCGCAGCCATCCCTTCCCATAATACTCAACTGCCCATTTTCTCCAGAACTTGTTTTCGATGATGATGGTATGAATTCTTCAATTACAGGTCGATCTTCAATTTCCATGCACCGCGCTGCTTCCTTCTTCAATCTCGTTATAGCTGAATACCCAACAACGTTATTTTTAAAAACCCGTAATAATCACTACAAATGGTTTAATATCAAAATCCAGATAGAGAACTCACCATCGTTTACGAGAAGCACGCAAAGGGGAAGCTCGCGTTTAAAGGCATCGATCTTCCTCATTTCCTCTTCCAATCTCTTGACAAAGTCATCAAGCATCGATAACTTCTCAGACCTGTCTCTGCTCCTCGAAATTTCACCGAGAAACTCAGAAACAGTTTTGGGGACAAAGCCCAAACTCAAATCCAAGCTCAACTCCATCCAAACTCGAGTATTCGTTTCTCTTACAGTATTTCACCTTGTGTGTTTACCATAACCCAGATAGAACTAATGAGAAGGGGGAAGAAGAGGATAGAGATTCACTTATATATAAGAAAAATTCAGATTCAGGGCATAAAGATTCGGTGGTCGCTTACGGGTCGCCGCGTCTTTGTCCAACTCGGTAACTCGACCAATATAACTCAATCTCAACTCGGGTCCCAACTCGCGAGCAAATATTTATTTTTTAAACTTTTTTTTTAATGTCTTTGCTGATATGGGAATCTTTCGATTCCGAACTTAACGCGGCGAAGTGGAATTATTTAATGATTTCGATTGGGTCAGTTTGTTAGGACCCTTTTGTCTTTCTCAAGAAGATTCTTCTTTTTTGATAGGCTGTTGTAAGGAATCGCCGGTGAAAAGCGGGGTATAGTTGACCTGCGACCCGTAGTTACATGATTAATGATGGGGCAGTTTTGTCATTTGAAATATAGGCACAGACACAACCCTATGACCATGACTCTTGTGTTTCGCATGTCTATATGTTAAAATTTTGTTAATTAATCGCACCAGTCAAAATCCTTTGATATTTGGACAGTGACCGTAAATTTTGACTTTTGATTCTCATTGTTTCTTTATGTATATATATTCTGTTCACCGTCCTCTCGCAGTAAAAACCTTCGTTACTGTGGTTAATATGGTTGTAAACCACTACAAGGTTACAGTAGCAGCAAGCAAAACTTGAATACAGAGGGTGCTTGTATATTTTTGTCAAATAAACACATAATAGTCTGCTAGCTTTTTTTTTTTAAAAAAAAATCTAAATTTAAATCTTACCGAGTATGTATAATACAAGGGTAAGGCACTATCTAATTAATTCCTTTTTCTATTTTATATTATAAGATTCTTTTTAAAAAATTTAAATGTTTTACAATATAAGATGTTTTATAAAAATTTAGAATTACTTATCTTTTTTAAATTTATTCATAATTAATATGATTCAATTTTTTTAATTAATGTGACATTAAAAATAATATTAAATAAAGATAAATTTAAAATATTATATTTTAAAATATTAAAAAATTAACTAATTTAATTATTTTTTAAAATTGTATAATCCGACTGAAAAATCTTGCAATATGAAAAGGGAGTAGTTATTATCAGTGATTAAAAAATGCAGTGTAATATGATTAAACTAAAATAAACGATAAAACGAGAGCATGACTATATATGTCTGATTTTTGTATTATGACTCTCACCGCTGGCTGGAAAATGCAGTGTAAAACGGAATGATTGCCCAAGAAAGAGGCAACAAGGTGTGTTGGTCACGTGCAAGATTCTTTGGGTGTATTTTATTTTTATTATAATGGCTTATTGGCTTGGTGTCTATCTCTTTATCTCTCTGCGCACACCCGTTATGGTCCTTTTTGGATCACTCCCGACTAATAAGAATCGCACGAGAAACAAAAACGGTCGTCACCTCCAACGCAATAAGGACACGTTGCCCGTGAAAACCTTTTGACGAACGGTTAGATTCTTCTCTGTGGTTATGGGTCACACTCGTCCGCTACCAGGGAATCCCCGCGTCCAGAATTTATGAATGATTTTTTTTTTTACGCACATAGTTTGGAAAAAGAATTTACGATGAAATTAGATAAAGGATAATCCTCTTCTTTTTTTTTTTGGTATACAAGAATAATACTTTTTTTACCTGTTTAATAATGTAACATTCCAAACTAGTACGAGAAAAAAGTTAGTTTTAACGGTAACGAAAGAAAAGAAAGAAAAATAAATTATTTGTAGTGACTGTACTGTAAAGTTTATTTGTTGATCATTCGATTTATTTAAAATTATATAATTAACACAACTTTAAGTAAATTAGACAACCAACAATTAGTTACATGATACAGTTGATTACAGATGATCCGAATTCGAAAAAAGTAGCGATTAATACTATTAATCCTTTGCAATAGAGTATTAACACGTATCGATGAACATTGCATCATTTGGACGTGTGAAATATTATATTAAAATTTGGGCCTAAGCCGTAAGATTAACTTTGCTTTGAGATAAGGATTCCAAGTGAATGGATGGACTTTCGGTTGGTTTTGTTTATATTTGTGGAAAGACAAAAATGGCGATGAAAAGGATGCCTTTTGCATTTCATGGAGGACAACCAGTGGGAGCCATCACCGTTGGTTCTGTCTTCTCTTCACTTTGAGTTTGTATTCATTGGTTTCGGATTACCTGCAGGTAATTGTACTGTGTAGTTGATTTGTTGGTCGTTTGATTCACTTGTAGTTACATAGTCAACACAATTTTAAACAGATTGAACGGTCAATAATTTACTATATTGTGTAGTCACTACAGGTAATCTATTTGCATATTCATTACATTTAGCATGCAAACACAACCAGCATCGTTCTTTTCTTTTTTTCCTTTGCATTGGGAGATTGAGTCGTGGGTGAGTCCCCGTGTTTCTCATCCAATTTATATTCCAACTCTGGGATTTTGGTGTTTCAAAACAAACAAGTTTATTTTCTAATCTGAAATCAAATAAGTCAAATCAACAAAATCCTTTTAAACCATTGATTATTTTAAAAAGAACGAGTTACTTTTTCTTTCTAAATAACTTATTTTTTGTATTTTTCATGTGAAAATTAAAACTTTCACCTAGAAATATTTGAAAAATAAGAAACTAAAACTATAATTTCAATTTCAACGTGCGTTGTGTTCATAATTGTTTAAGGATATATTTACATAGATGGAACAAGATGAAAAGAATAGAACAAAATGAAATAAAATAAGTGTTTATTATTTAAAAGTTTTTTTAAATGAAGGGAATTAATGAAAATGGATGAAATTTTTCACTCCTTTCCATCTAAAATGTTCAAATTCATTTCCCTTCCTATTGGGATGTAATCAATGGAACAAAAGTGTGTTTTAATTAAAAAATTTAAATTACAATTTAACTCCTTTTTTTGACTTTAATGATTAATGCAATTTAGCATAGTTGGCCCCGTTAAACCATAGTCATAGATTCTCTATCTGTCTACACAGATGCAGTGGCTTCTTTATCAGAGTCATGCAGAAACAGATCTCTCTCTACCCATGTCATATATATCAAAACAATATTTGAATTTGAGTTAACATATAAACTTTTTTCTGCATTTTGGAAAAAAGAAACTCCCAGAGGTTCCGTGGAAGCATTAAATTGTAAAATGACAAATGATTGAGTTGTTGGAGGGAGATAAGAGATATGGAGGCTGAATTGCTGTGGAAATTGTGAATGAGTGCAATGCTGCTACCAAAAACTCTGAAGTCGTCATGTTTGAAAGTTTTCCCTATCAACTGTATTAAAATAATTTCAAATTTCATGGATGAAATCCAGCTTGAACTCACAATAAACCAACCAGCTACCAGAACATCAAATGCCTACCATGACACCTTTAGACCAATTCTAATTTACGCTTCTTTAATTTTTTAAACTTAACAAGCTACCAACTCCATCGCACGATGTTCGATTGTTTTCTTCAAAACTAAGGTTCGTAAAGTTACAACTTAGCGGCGTCTGTGGGAATCGAACCCACGACCACGTGGTTAAAAGCCACGCGCTCCACCGGCGGAGCGAACACGGCTTGGTGACTTTCCGGCATATTATTTTTTGTAAATAGTGGCATATTTATCTTCAATAAGAAAACCAAAAATAAAAAGAAAATGCTATATATGCATTTGGAAATGGACATGTAATAATTATCTGGAAAGAGGAAAATTACAAATAAAAAAAGAAAGCGTATTTTTTTTTTAAAAAAGTATATACCGTAAGATGGTCAACAACCATGATAGTAGTTATTAAAATCAAAAACAAGGCAGTTCATTATTTTTTTTAAAAAAAAAAGTCAAAAAAACCCAGTAACCTTGTACCAAACTGGAACAAACTAAATCTCCATACGGCGTTCCTGTGTACGGATTTACGCAGGGGCTGAAACTTTGAAGTGGTGTCGTGAATCAATGAAAATCTGGCAAACCTCTACGCAGAGAATTTCGGACAGTCAACACAACACAACACGAACCGTCGTCTCATTTGGGCATTGTATTGAATGTTAAAGAAACATTTATTAAATTAGAAGAATCTTTGTCTTATGCAATTTCTCCTCCACAAAATTATATTAAGGATAGATTCATAGTTAAATACAAGGTGGTCCTCGCGACTTCGGTCATTCAGGACCACGAAACATATACCAAAATTTCAACTTTCTTCCCATTGTGAAATACTAGTAACTACACCAAATTGAAATGCTTGGAGAAAAAGATTACTAAAAATCTCATTCTAATAACTTCTATTTCCCCTGCTGTCGAAGCATGTTAGAAAAGTATATAGAAAAGGGCAGGAATAACAAAAAGTGGAAGTTCCAAAACTAATTCGCATAAACAAAATTCCGCTTCTTTTTCAACCTCCACAGAATTACAATGTACAAGCAACTCACCGCTCTCCCTTTATGAAATGAGAAGCCAGTAGTTTGGTAACCGTGAAGCCATTAAACGAGTCAACGTTAAATAGTTCTTTCAGCTTCTCGTCACATATTATTTTCCTCTTGTCGGAAGGATCCTTCAAAAAAGCAAAGAAATCATCAAGTCAGGCAGTTCATAAACAAGTAGACAATGAATTTAGCATCAAAATTGTGAAGCACACAGTTGAGCATTCATATCCTAATTAAGGAAATCACCAATCGAAACATTAGGAGTTATTTACCCGTTAATCTCCATTTAGAAAAAACATCATAATACTAAATTATCAAAGAAAGCACTTAATCCACAAAACAACACACCCACAAACACTCACAGAGAAAGACACAAACATATTTGTATATATGGTGGAGATCAAATGGCATTGGTTTAACTTTATATAAGACAAAATTTTCATAAAATCTGTAGTCAAAATCTTGGATCATGTAGATCATGCTTAAATGAACTCATATTAAACAAAATATAAATTACTATTTTGAGTATTTCATAATATAATTTTCAATTATAAGATATTACCATCTATTTTTTTTTGTTTTTATAAATGCTCAGTTAATGTAAAATTTGACAAATAATTTTGCACAATAATCTCTCACGGTTAAAGGGTTGATTGATAGAATTCAAATTCTATAATAAGTTATTCTGTGTGCATACTCAACCTAATTTACTTGGATTACAATTTCCACATAGCAGGACTAAAGTTTGGAAGCAAAGGTTCGACTGTCATAGGCAATCAACAAGAAACATAGAACGCATTATAAAATCCTACAAGCTTTCGTGCACTGTCCTAATAGAGAAGGGAAGACGTGAATGTGTTGAAGTGAGAACGTCCATCTAGACGTTAAATGAGGATAGGCAGAAAGAATGAACAAATTCACTTTAAAAGTTTGTTCCTATTAGTTGAAGATAGATGAGAAAATAATGTAGAACAGAAATGTATAGAACAAAAACGTATATGACTAGATTTGACAGAGAAATATTCATATGGGATAATAAAGAGAATATCAAGAGAATAATATTGGTAGAAAAGATAAGGAAAGAGAAAATGAAAGGATAGCAGAGAATTTAACCATAAAAGAAAGTAGCGTTGTTGGATCTGAATACCTGAAATTATCGTGTGATTCAGATCCAATAGGCTATGATAATTTAAATAAGAAAGGTACTTAGAACTTAATTTATACATGAACAGTGGGAATTTAAGGCAATGACATACCTGGAGATTGTTTCCTTTTATATAATCCCACATTCTTTTTATGACATCACTCCTTGATAATGCACTTTCTCCAGTTCCAAGGAAGTTCGCAAGAGCATCAGATAGTGGAAGAGGAGCACAAAAACCTGATTTTCCTCCCTTCTGCCGTTTTTCTTTCCCTTTTGTCTCATCCGGATCTATTGCAAAGGAATGTAAGGGTGCAATAAACGAAGGAATATAGTCTCAGCAATAAAAATATTGTAAAAGGAACAAAATTAAACAGAGTGCAAAATATGTAAGAAAAATAATGTATAATTAACAAGGAAACTTCTGTGCGAAAGCATCATGCGAACTGAATTTATTAATTAAACCTTCTGGTCTCTCTCGCCTCTTCTGCTTTTCCTTTGTTGCCGACTTCACTTGGACGACTGTAACAAGAGATGCAGTTATACTCAAATAATTTATAAGGCTATAACATTTAAAGAAAAGGTAATAAATTAAGCTTCAGTACCATACCATCATCTGAATCCAATGGCCAGATATGCTTTGACAAGACTTTATTCATTTGAAACATGTTGATGGAATCAACCCCAAAAAGGGCGCGCAATGGTTCATCACAAATTATATTTCTCCTGTTATTTGCGTCCTGTAAATTCTTCTCCCTGATATGAGCCCATAATTGCTTAACAACCTGAGACCAAGATGAATAATGGACGCTTTAAGGACAGAATCCAAAGTTTTACTAATGATTGATGAAATACTCACTTCTAAAGAAATTCTAGGCGTACCTCAGTCCTGGCCATTTCTGGCACTCCAACAAATTTCTGAAGTTGTGGAGACAGGCTACATAATTTGCAAAAACCACCACCTCTTTTCTTTACCTCATTACCTACCTTGTTGGATCTGAATCACACAATGAAACAGCAAGAATTAAACATGAGTAAATGTTCCAATGGAAAATCCTATACAGCTTCACAAGGATGCATCATGCTTGCCACTAGAATCTTGTATATATCTATATCCTAATGGACGTAATCCATTACTTAGATGTGAAAGCAAATAAACACAATGGAATTTTAATTGATATGTAGAAAGTACAAGTGATTGTCATATTTATGAAGTACATGAGAAACAAAAGTCAATCACATTGACATTTTTTTATTTGAATAGAACAATTAATTTGTATTCCAAAAAAAAAAGGAAGAGAAAAAACACTAGCATGCGCCTTATGAGAAAAGATCAAAAAGATACTTCATTGAATTTGCAACAATGTCATAGAAAACAAAATAGTCTGAAATATTGAATATATATATATATATATAGAATGCAACATCGGGCAAAACTCCCCATCATTAATATAATGTTCACTCAGCGTTCATATCATGCTTTCTTAGTGAAATATCGGGATAACCTATGAGGTATAACCATAATGCAAAATATAGGTGGAAAAAAGAATTTACATTTTTTTTTTTAAATTCTTTGGGGCAGGGCAGGAAAGGAGTTTAAGTCTAATTTGTAGGTTCCATAACTTATAAGGCCACCTCTTGAGCAATACTCCTGCAGGCAATCATGCAAGAGATTATAAGTGCTACCATTTCACACAGGGGATCTAACCATAGTAATAATTAGCAAAAGTGACTGATGCAAGAATTTTCCATGGAAACAATGATTTTGTGAAATCAAGCTGAGGAAGAGGCTAGGAGAGATGACTTTATTCTTTTAGATATGTAAGGAGTTGAGATGTCTACTCTCTCGGAAAACAAACAACAGAATGCAAATAAAAGAAAGCCCCATGAACAACAAATATAACAATCGTAGGATAGGTTTACTAATTTGAAAGCTATATCAGCAATGGCAATCTGAGCTAGAGGCACCAGAGTTACGAAGACCTGTTCAAATTTTAGAAAGAATCTCCTTTGTTTATGAAAATATGCAATTCCAATGTTTACAAGCACGGAGAGGCCATAAAAATTAAATACTGATCAGTCAATGGCATTACTGTACAAGAAAGCATAACAGGATTTTTTTTTGTTCGATAAAGCAAAGAATGAGATGAATATGCACGTAAAATTGAATTCAGGAAACCTGTAATGCAAGTCACCTTGTCAGTAACTTCAAAAGCACACAAAGTTTTAGACGAAACAATAACAGAGTTGAGTCTCAAAGTGGACCACAATCACTTATAGATAACCCAGAAAGACATGAGTATAACTTATTAGATATAAACATAAATTGCCAAGGCCAACTACACCAACAATTATGAATTATGATGTCTATCTTATAGGTGCCTCAAATTAAAGAACCACAGATATGGCCTTAAGATAATTCTAGTATTCGAATGTAGCCTCAGTTGCAGATTCAAACTAATTAATAAGAACTCAAATTTCTATCTAGCAGGGAGAATTAATTAAAGACTAACCCTTTTTTATCCTTCCTAATCCTTGCATGCTTAATTTTTTCATCACCTGCTTCTTCATCATCGTTATCCGTTTCCTGTTTCGAATCAGTTCCTTCACTTTCATCTGATTTTGCCTCGACCTTCTGATCTTCTTCATCTTCAGCGTCCTCGTGTGGTTCTTGCTGACCATCTTCCTCAGCTTCATCGGCTTGGTAGTGCTCGCTTTGAAGAAACAAGTCCACCTGTTCTCTTATGAATGCCTTCCTATCCGATAAATCGATTCCAAAATCATTCTCCAGCTGGCGGCGAACTGTAGCAGTGGTGGTGGTGTTTAGGTCGGCGCTCCGAAGAAACTCCCGGAGCCGGCCGATTAGCTCTGATTCGGATACCATTTTTCGTGAAAAATAAATAATGTGTAAGGTGAGCTGCAGTTGGTGAATCAGTTCAGGTGGCTGAAGGAACCAAAAGGAATTTTAAGACGAACAGGTGGGGGATTGGGAAGGGGAGGGGAGGAGGCCGGGGGGACACATGTGGAAATAAATAAAAAGCTTCTTTCTCTCAAACCTCTTGCCCGTTTCTCGTTACTACGTCACCGGGCCTACGCCTCCACACGTGCCTCTTATTAGATAGATGTTTGTAACCCTTCTAACTATTTATTTGCCCTTGTCTAGCTTTCCAAATTACCTATCGCCCTCTGCTGTTCAAGGCATCTGCTCTTTACCGAATAGTAATGTTAGTTTTCAACAAAGAGAAGTTTTTTTTTTGCTAATAATAATAATAAAAAAGTAATGTTAGTTACCCATTTGCGAGTTTATACAATTTGTTCATATGAGGTGATGATTAAAATTACATAAATTTGCGAGTTTTACTAATATGAAAAGCAAAAATAAAAAATTACAGTTGAACCGCATGAAGAAATTTTGTTACAAGTTACCTGAGGCAAGAGAAAAAGAAATCATATCAAGTACAATTTTTTTTTTTTTTTTAAAAAGAAGAATGCAGTTATAGGGTAAATATAAATGATTTATAAATTAAAAATTCTTTTTGAGCTAAATAATTGCGTTTGAGAGGAATGATTTCTTCTTTTAATTTTATATAACCCTGTGAACTGGAAAGCGACCTGAGGAAACTTGCGTGAAGTTTGGATAAAGAAAGCATATAGATCTCTTGTTAGACAAGATATTTATTTTACGAAAAAATGAAGCTGGGCTTTCATGCAGAGAGGGAGAGTATCCTGTGACTTGATGTAATGGGCTGTGGCCTGTAGTGAGGCCATTTCTATTAACACCTCTAAAATGTCCTTTTACAGCCTTCATCCAAGGGAGGGTGAAGGTGTGAAAATAAAAAGGAGAGGGTGAGAAGAAAAAGAAATGGCCGGGTGGCGGATGTGGGCTGGGCCTCTTTTATGTGCGAGAACTGAGAAAGCAACTGATATCTGCACTGCACATCACATTTTAAAAAAAGAAAACTATCTTAATATCCTTTCTTTGTTGCCTTGGGTATTTGCTTTTAACCCTTTTCGGCGTAGCATCAATAATCTACATCACTTTAGAGAAAGACATAAAATTCATTCTCTCGTTGGTTGCATTTATTGCCCACAACCATTAGCCCTTACTTGTTCTTTTGTGCTTTTTGTAATAAAGAAGACCCTAAAAAGGGTTAAAGGCAAAAGGAAAAAAGCAAAGGGGAGAATTAATATTAATACTTAATAAAAATACAAAATAATAATGGGTTACGTTGTTATATTTTTTTTAAAAAAAATGGCAATACATAATATTTTTCGCTTATTCACTTATTTACTTTTTCTGGGCATTAACTGCTTGGAGTTAAGTTCAGAAACTTTTCTTCGCGGGTAAGGCTTTGGCTACTGAAGAAGGAAATTGATTGTCCGTGGCCGGGAGATCCCGATAATACCCATTGACCAAAATATCCTACCAAATATCTTTTAGCCACATCTGACTTCTCCTTCGCAATACCACTAACTAATGCCAACAATCGAGATCTGCTGCATCGTAGACGATACTGATGCGTGGCACTTGATCAGTACCTGAGCAGAGCAGACAAGGCGGTTGCCTCCGTCCACTTGTAAGCCCCAATAACAATAACTATCCACTGAGTAGGGGCCGCCCAGTCGTTTTAAGGAAGACGCCAAGCCTCAACTTGCTGACATTGACAAATTTAGTTTTTTTTTTTTAATGAAAAACAAAAAATCCACAGTGAGATAGAAGCAACTAGAGGAAACCGACAATGTTGCTTACGAGGCAACCAGCGTCATCTTGGTTGCAAACACGAGATAAACGATGCCGTTTCATGTCTTATTCTCATCCTATTCCTATATTCTACTTGTATACCCAATCCTCTTTGCTCTTTTCCCATTTGCTTAGGCATCATTTCCACTCCTCAAAGTTCACACTTTTTCACTCTCTCCGATCGATGCTCACCAAATCATTCTTTGTTTTCGTATGAGCTTAAGACGCATCACCATCTAACCCAGAACGCAGAGTGTTTTGACGGTCCCAAACGTTTCAGGTGGTTGATCAGTGTTTTGTGCTTACTCTTGCCTGCATCGGCAACGACTAGTAGACCGCCGTCGTTTCTGGGTTTTCTAATGTGATAAGGCGTGGTTGAGCTAAAACGGTTTTTCCCAAATGGATCGGGCGCCGATCACCGCTGGACCAGGCATAGAGATGCCTATTATGCACGACAGCGACCGATACGATCTCGTCCGAGATATCGGGTCTGGAAATTTCGGGGTGGCGAGGCTCATGAGAGACAAGCAGACCCAGGAGCTTGTTGCCGTCAAGTATATCGAACGGGGGGATAAGGTTAGAATCCGCAACATTCATTTTTTTCGTTTTAGTGGTTGATGAGTCGTTGATTGCAGCTTTTATGCTGACGTATGTTAATTTTATTTTTTATTGGATTTCTTAATTGTTTCAGTTTTGGAATGGATTTGGCATTTATGATTGGTTTCTAACTTCTTTTTTCTTTTCGTGAAAAAGTTAACCTTTTCGCATCGCTTGTAACCTTAGTTTTAATTACGTCAAAGATATTAGCGAAGTATAGGAAAGTGTCTAAGTTCAACACGACAAGAAATCCAATCTATCAATTCATATCGTGGAATCAGCTGTCTTCGGTTGGTGAAAAGAGAAGGATGAAAGAGGAAAAACAAAGCTCATACACTTCTCGGTTTTCTTAATAACAATGCGTTCATATCAACTTCAATTAATCTTCCAACATTCTAATGGAAGGAGCTTAAATGTTAATTATTATATATTTAGTTTTCAACCTTGAAAACATGAATTGCTATGTCCTCTACCATTCTGATAAAAAACTTACTTGAACGAAATACTGCCTTATGAAAGATGGGTTTAAAGCATTAGGGGATGCCATGGAACAAATATGATTAATATCTTTAGGCATTAAATCAATATGAATTTAATGACTCTCCTTTTCTATTAGAGATTGCGCTTAGAAGTTTATTGGTGGATAAGGTGGCAATCCATGTTCCTTTTCTGACAGTATTTGTAATTGTGTTATTCTCATTCTGAATGAGGTCAAGGACGGTATTGACGGAGTCCTCGGCTTATCTTTGAGTTAACATGTTAATGTTATTGCTTGTCACAGATTGATGAAAATGTTAAGCGAGAGATTATTAATCACAGGTCTCTGAGACACCCTAACATTGTTAGGTTTAAAGAGGTTAGTTTATTTTCACATTTCTATATCTTACCTGTTCAAAGGAGAAGGTAACTCAAAATTTCTGCTTCCATAAACTTCCACTCAGGTTATTTTAACACCTACTCATCTGGCCATTGTCATGGAATATGCATCTGGAGGAGAACTCTTTGACCGAATCTGCAACGCAGGACGTTTTAGTGAGGATGAGGTTATCTACTACTTATTTGATTCTCTTACATTCTACATGCACTAAGAGAAGAGATGGTCTTCTTTTAATCTGTTCCCAATATAGCTTGTTAACCCACGGTTATGCTGCAGGCACGTTTCTTTTTTCAGCAACTCATATCCGGGGTCAGCTATTGTCATGCTATGGTAATTTAACAGCTCATATCAGCACATCAGTCTTTCGAATATTATGTCTAATGTATTTGTCTTCTGTATATTATTTCATTTGATTGTTTATTATTTTCTTGATAAAAGCAAGTATGTCACCGGGATCTGAAATTGGAAAACACATTACTGGATGGGAGCGAAGCACCTCGTTTGAAGATATGTGATTTTGGTTACTCCAAGGTATGGGTGTGCTTATCTGGATGGATCTTTTTGGTCTGAGTTCCGTGACTGAAAGTCCTCAGTTCAGTAATTTTTTTCTTAAAATGATGCTTTGATCACAGTCTCTTATTGCATGAGATGTTAACTTACTTCTGAGTGGCCAAAGCCAATTTACACGTAGACATGATATGTGCTTCCCTGGTTCAAGTGCTAGACATAGAGGTGCATAAACTATGTAGCGTTTCTTGATGCTCTTCAGGCATTTGACCTCTTGGATGTTGCACTGTTATATTTACGGACTTTTAGCTTCTGTCATGTCTTGTGTCCTAAGATATATCAAACTAGTGCTTAGAATGTCCATGCGGTGACACCCCAGTCCATGGAAATTTTTGCAATCCTTCTTCTTTTTTTTTGTCATTTCAATTTCGTCCCAAATCTTGCAGTACTCATCTAATTTTGGACTTTACAAGTGTGGTTTGATATTTTTTCTACTTACTTCCTTTCTTTGAGTTGTTTAGATCATTGTTAGCTTTACAAATCTAATAGACTTTGTTATTGACAGTCTTCGGTTATTCATTCGCAACCGAAGTCAACTGTAGGAACTCCTGCATATATAGCTCCAGAAGTATTGCTGAGGCAAGAGTACGATGGCAAGGTATAGTACTCAGTTCCATTACCTTATGCCTTTTATCTAAAATTTTTTTTAATTAAACTATAATGTCATGTTTGATTGAATAAAGAATTCCAAGATCATATCTGATGGTGTGATGAGTTATTGTAGTATATGGAGCACAAACGATAGCACTTTGTTTGTTAATGGCTTCTCACCTAGATACATGGTCAATAGGAGTATAGTTAGTTAATTTAGTTACCTGCATTGATACTGTTGTCAATATCATGAGTAGATGCTTACATCAAACGAATATTATATGTTTCTAACTAAAGTAGTATGTATTTCTCTGTCTCTTCTGCTTCCTCTCTTCCTAGTTGTAGTGATTACTTTAATAGAAGTTAGGAACTTAAATGACGGCAAGATGCAGTTCATAATAGGTTAATCTATTTGGTACTTTTTGTGTTGCTATTCCTATGTCGTCACGCATTAAATAACAGGTTGCAGATGTCTGGTCATGTGGGGTGACCTTGTACGTAATGCTAGTTGGATCATATCCTTTTGAAGATCCCAATGAACCAAAGGATTTCAGGAAGACAATACAGGTAGATCAGAGCATGTGATAATTGTACATGTCTTTATGAGTAGTGGTGGATTGTTTGACTAGAACTTGCTGTGATTGGCTCCTTGCAGAGGATTCTAAGTGTTCAATATTCCATTCCAGACTTTGTTGACATATCTCCCCAGTGTCGCCACCTTATCTCAAGGATTTTTGTTTCTGATCCTGCAGAGGTTAGATAAAAAAAAAAATATGCTTACTCCGGATCGTTGTGTTGTTTTTTCGGCTGATTGTGAATTGTTGTTGGCCATATTTTTTGTTGATAGGGATTAACTTGTAGTCTTGCTTGTTCAATCATATATTTGAAACTTTTACCTGTTGGCAATTATGTGACAGAGGATCAGCATTCCTGAAATCTGGAACCATGAATGGTTTCTGAAGAATCTTCCTGCGGACCTAATGGATGAAAAGATGGCGGGTAACCAATTTGAGGAGCCAGACGAACCCATGCAGAGCCTTGACGTGATCATGCAGATAATTTCAGAAGCTACTGTACCAGCCGCTGGGACATATTCTTTGAACCAGTTTATGGAAGATAACATTGATTTGGACGATGATATGGATGAATTGGAGTATGATTCCGAGCTGGATATAGACAGTAGTGGGGAGATTGTGTATGCTCTGTGATCCTCTTGTCTCCATCTCAAACACGCAGTACATCAAAAAGGACTACATCATGAAATGAACTGTCGTCTTGTCAGCTGTACCCATATTTCCTCTAGAGTAGGATGAACAGAACACACATAAGATTACCATGTTGATTTATATGCTTTTATACTTATTGGTATTGGTATTGTTCAGTCCTGTTATTAGTTTTACCTTTCTGAGGGGATTTGTTCCTAATGCTTCAAATGAGTAGTGACCAGAGTAAGGAATGATAATCACCCACCTCTGTTGAATATTCTGTTTATATATTAATTTTCCTTTAGTCTTCAAGTACATCATATTTGCATATCCGAGCTCAAATACGCATACTCAATAGTTTTCACACATTAATGTCTTTCGTAAAGACTGAATATACTTAATTAAACCACCCCCGATTGACGTAAAACGGGAAAAAATACATAACAATTTTCATTTTAAAAATCTACTAACAGAAAGTTGAAACATCTCGAATGGGATCCTGGGGATAACGCATCATGAATTATTGTCTGGTTCTTCTGAAAACAAAAACTGCATATTCAGATGGACACAACCACATCATGTATTTTGCTTGTGGTTGTGGCCTTCTCAGCATCATAAATGAACTTCTTCTTTATTTTTATTTTTTTCTTACATTTTTAAATGAACATATCAATTATGAATTTTGCTGATAAAAGGTAACATTAAGCAAAACATAATTCTAAGGATATTTTTGAATTGCTTGGTATTAGATATTTCAACATAGAGAATCTCATTCTCACCAAGCTAAGCTCCAGAAAGCCAATTTAAGTTAATGTCTACTTTAGGCACCTCTATCCTCAGTTGAGGAAGCATAGGTTGGAAAGGTTCCCACGATGCAGCTGTCTCTTCATCGCAAATTACACCTTTTAAATGCTTAAGATTCAGCACTGAGACTGGCAATTCACATCTCAAGCAACCCATCATGTTCAAGTTTTCTAGATTATTCAAATTACCAATGTCCTCTGGTAGTTTGTTGAGGCTTATGCAGTTTGAGATGTCAAGAAATCTTAGGTTATGGAGTTTTCCAGTTGAATCCGGCAACTCTTCCAAATCAGTGCATGAATTAAGCCTTAGCAATTCCAAATTTTCCAGCTTTCCGATTTCTTGCGGCAGTGCAGATAACTTGTGGCAATTACTGATACTGATCTTCTTCAATGGGATAATATCACAGAGCTTTGCGGGCAATTCCACCAGATCTTTGCAATAGTCGATGTTCAACTCCACTAGATTTGGCAGTGCATCTGAAATTGGGATGCTACAGCTTTCAAAAGCCTGATTTATATTACACATATAGAGGGATAACTTCTTCAGATTCTTCAATTTGCAAAGAAGAGGAACTGAGACCTTCTCCAATCTGATTTTTTTGAGGTTAGATAAAGAACCAAGTAGCTGAAAATTGTTCAATTCAGAAGGATGGAAACCACAGTTTGTGAGTACGAGGACCTTTAACTTCTTCATATTCTCCATGAACTCAGGTAACGTATACTTCTTAGTACGAAGATTTAAAACCAGAACCTCAGCTTCAGCTGCTTGAATGTTGCACCAATCTGGTATGATCATTTCATCTGCAAAAGCATCCCAAAGGTAAGATCACTGCAGGTTCTTATGAGCATTTATTTAGTGCTCGCAATCAAGCTCACGCATTTAAGAGAAAGACATATGATATGAACATACCAGTAGTTATAGATATTGCGCGGGCAGCAACTTGCTGCTTCTGCTGTATACCCCACTGGGAATATAATGATAAAATGCGGGAAACCAACCCTTGCTGCCTATGTTGTCGCCACCATTCAGGACAACTATTTTTATTGATCTCTAGAATTAGCCTTTCCCTACGTTGGAATGATTCTTGGCTGCTTTGATGTATAGCTAGTTCTCTGAGGAGATCATGTTGCAGAAGAAAGTGATTATTGTATACTTTGTAGTTATTGTTCATATCACCTGCAATTTCCTTGGTAACTACAAGATTAGCCAAATTCCGGGTGGTCAATTTATAGATGTTGGCCATTGCATCTATGCCATCCTCATCTAGTTTATATAGTTCTGCCCACATGTCAACGAGGGCAGCCACTGGAATCCTTTGATCTTCAGGAAATAATGCAAAGTCCATGAAGCATTCCTTTATGTGCAACTTATCATCCAGCAGATTTAAGCTATTCTGGAGGCGAGTAAGCAATTCATTATTAGAATCAAGAATGGAATGGCCATGTGACCATTCCTTCAACATCTCTTGCCACAATTCAATAGGTTGCCCACGTAGTGATCCACCAACCACGTTAAGCGCCAAAGGTGAACCTCTACAACCTCTCACTACCTGCATTAATTTCAGTACAAGAAAATAAAATCAGCATTCAACTGAGTTATGGCTTTGGTACAGAACCTTATAATATATCACAGAGTGATAGAAAGAACCTGTTGGAGCATATCATCAGGAATGTTTGAAGTGTTGTCGTTTTGAAGAGCAAAGCGACGGAAAAGGGTTAGTGCATCATCGTGGGAGAGTGGTTTCAAGTGGCATGGAGTGCCAAATCTGGGAAAAGCAACTCTTGAAGTTACCAAGATTTTGTAGTCTGGTATTTGGAACTTAAACTTGTCAACAAGGGATTCTGAGCCAACCCAAACATCATCCAGGACCAACAATTTAGGACTTGTCCCAATTTCCTTCAACAAAAGTTCTAGTCCGCTGACTGCACTTTCATCGCTTTGAAACTCAGGCGCCTGAAAACCCCAGTGTTGAAATAGTTTTTCTACAATGATCTTCAAGTTGGGTGATTTTGAGAAGACGACGAACATAATGTTTTCCTTGAATTTACCTGATCATCAAACCAAACCAAAGAGAGTTGTAAACCAAGCACCACTCGCCTTGTACTATCGAAGAATGCATGGAGTATGATATTTAAGCATTAACTCAATTAAATTAGGGATTTCTTTTGTCACCCCCACTTTTTCTTTGTGACGCTCACTTTTTTTGGGTTTGTAGACTCCAGGCCCAGTAATGGGAAGACCCAAGGTCTTGTGGACAAAGGATCAAAAAGAAAACCCATTTACCAGGCACGAGGACAGGGACGGGATAAATGAGAAAGAACAAAAGCAAAGCAGTGATAGTCTATTAGAAATGCTTACCTCTGATATCATCATCCCGGCAAAGCTTTCTAGCGAGCGTGGTCTTACCGGAACCTCCGAAACCAGTCAAATTAAGAATTGATACGCCATCTTTGAGCAGTTCAAACTTCAAATTATTCAATGGCCGATCCAGTCCCACAGTAAATTCTGGGCTTTCAGGTGCCCCGCAGAGTCCCTTCATTTGTATTCCATTCCCAATTCTTGTCTGTTTGCAGAGAATCTCGAGAACATCTCTTTTCTTCAAATCGCTCACGAGCGAATCGTCGTTTTCCTGAAGCTTGTCTAAAGAAGCAGGGAAAGAGTAAGATTTCCGCCAAGTATTTTTGGAGCTGAGTTGCTGGCTTTCTTTTTCCGTTTCTCTGATGAGCTTCTCCACTAACTCTTCCAATGGGCGACCCAACTCAAGGCTACGTCGATTGATCTCTCGAAGGGGCGGAGTCCAACCCTTGCGCGAGGAATCGAATATCAACCCTGCAGCACTAAATTTTTTAGAATTTTTGATGCTTTCCAAAAGCCATTTCAGAGACTCTTGAAATATAACTACAGCAGCAGCACTATCCGCCATGTTCGGACTATGGAACCCAGATTCCCGAAATCAAATTTTTCAAAAGAAATGACACTCAATGGCTATTTTACTTTAGCTAGTGCATGCCAAGTTTGGAGTTTGAAGAATCCAAATTTCATCTTACATATATAGTATACCACTCCTGCAAGACGTTTCCAGGAGATTCCCTTTTTGTTTTTTTTTTTTTGGCTATGAATTTTCTTAGCTTTTATGATGAGCCGAGTAAGATCACCTTTCCTACAAGGTTCAGTCATTCCACGACGTGCATAATAAATAACCTTTAATTTCATAACACGCCTTTTTCTTTTTCGTGATCCTTTCGTGGGCAATTTTCCCAAGGGGTTTTTGGGATTAAAAAATGTGGGAAAGCGAGAGAAACCATGACTTTCAATTGCCGGACCCATCGAAATAATTTGTAGAGTAACTGTTATTTTGATGCTCTTACTTAAATTTTTTTATTAATTTAATATTTAATATTTTAAATTTATTAATTTAATTTTTTATATTTAAAATTTTAATTAATTTCGTCTTTTATACTTAAAATTTTAATTAATTTTATTCTTTAAATTTTAAATTTATTAATTTAATCTTTTAAAGTTTATATTTTTTTAAAATATAAGAGATTAAATTGATAAATTTTATAAGTTTAAATAATTAAATTAATTAAAATTTTAAGCGTAAAAGATTAAATTAATTAAAATTTTAAATATAAATGACTAAATTGATAAATTTAAAATATGAATAATCAAATTAATAAATTTAAAAGTATAACAGATTAAATTAATAAATTTAAAAATATAAAAAATTAAATTAATAAAAATTTTAACTATAATAATCAAAATATATATTTATTCCAATTTGTAACTACCGCGCTTATTACGAGACGCGTTACCGAGGAAGAGAAAGTACCCAGGAAGGAAATGACCTTGACCGAGTCGCCCTCTTGCCGCAATTGTATTTACTACATAAACTTCTCTTTTATATTTTAAATTCTCTTTATACTTTTCATTTTATTAAAAATAAGACAGATGTGCTAAGGGAACAAATCATTATTGTTGGGATGATAAGCTCCAAACATTAGGTTTGTTTAATTGTGCATCACTACCTAATCTTCTGCAACTTGTTTTCTAGGAAAATTAGTTCTCTCTACCTCAGAGAATCTGTCATAAATAATTTTAAAACCCATTTGTTTGATTTATCGAAAATACAAAGTATTATAAGCTTGACCTTCTGCATAAATGGATCGAGCCAGTCAAATCAAAGAAAAGACTGCCCTACACAAGATGACTCTGGTATATTTTCTGTTCTATTTTTTTTTTTTTTATTGCTTTCAAAGTCAAAACAGAAAAGGAAGAAGAAAATGTTATTTGAACAATTGTCCGTGTGTACTAAGTTATATGCTTAATATGCATTAGTTATTTGTATAAATAAGAGAAATAGAATTAAAAAAAGAGTAAAATATCTAATTCTCCACAATTCTACCATTTTAAAAGTAAAATTATGATAAGAAGATATAAAACTTTATTTTTAAGAATATCAATTGTTGTGAGGGAATAGTTTAGATTGGGTTAATGTAATTTCCAACTAAGAGTGATAACAATTCTGTAAGGAAGAGAACAGAAGTGAAGTCATAAGGAAAAACTCAAACGCTCAAGTCAATAACTGTTTATAAAAGAATAAATGATGAGAGTTATTTATATTAATAATTAAGATGACATTTTCGTAATGATAAAACAGTGAGTCATCTAATGAGCCTTAACCCAATGAATTAACTTATTTGGTTAATAACATCAATATTTTTCTAAGAATTTAAACATAAAAGCAGTAATATTAAAGTTTATAATCATCTTCTCAAAATGATGATAAATAATTATTGATGAACTCGTTATTTTTATGTTGCTCATTCATACAATGACCAAAAATTCCACTATATTTCTGTAACCAAACACAGAAAAATCATCCTATATTCAGATAAAAAAAAAAAGAAAAAAGAAAAAGGAATTCCTCCTATATTTGTTCCCTCCTTACTCTGTTCCCAAATAAAATACAGCTTTCATCGTTTCAGTAATGATTATGAAGCCAATTCAAGTTGATATCAACTTTGGGTACCTCTATCCTTAGACCACCAAGGATGGTTTTGAAAGGTTCCCATAAGATAGCTGTATCTTCATCACATACCACCCTCCTTAATTGCTCAAGGGCCTTAATTGATGGTGGCAACTCACTTAATCTCGAGCAACCCCTTACGTACAACGTTTCTAAATTACACACTTCTCCAATGTGCTCTGGCAATTTACTAAGACTTATGCAATCAGAGATATCAAGAAAGTTCAGCTTTCCAAGGCTTCTGATTGAGTCTGGCAAATCTTCTATATCACTACAGCAACTCAGCCTTAGTGATTCCAAATTCACCAGTTTGCCAATTCCTTCAGGAAGTGCAGAAAATTTATGGCAATTTGTGATACAGAGCTTCTTTAAGCATACAATATCAGTGAACCCCGCAGGTAATTCCACTATATTGCAGTAGTCCAAGGCCAGCTCCTCTAATTTTGGAAGCATATTTGAAACTTGGAAGGTACAATTTTCAAAAGTTTTATTCATATTGCACATAAACAGAGATAGCTTGCGCAGATTCTGTAATTGCACTGAGGCCCTGCCAAGGGAAGGAATGGAAACATGCTCCAATCTGATTCTTTTAAGATCGGGTAAAGAACCAAGAAGCTCGAAATTCTCCAAGTCAGAAGGATAGAAACCGTAGTTTGTGATTACAACAACTTTCAGTTTTGACATACTGTCCATGAACTTTGGTAAGGTGTACTTCTTTGCTTTAAGGTTCAAAACTAGAACCTCAACTTGGGGTGCTTGCATGTTGCACCAATCTAAATTGAATACTTCATCTGCACCAAAGAGGGAAAAAGAAAAGATCAATGAGAAAGCACAGGAACTCCCCTAATCTATGCGCCTAAAGAGAGAGGTGAACAAACCAGTTGATATGGACAGTGTGTGGGCAGCTATGATATAGTCCTGGCGTGCAGCCCACCACTTGGGTAGATTATTTCCACTTATGTCAATAATCAATCTGTTTCTCTGTGACTCTGGCTCCTGGCTACTTTTATGAATGGCTAGCTCCCTAAGAAGATCATGCTGGATGACAAAGTGATCATTGTAGTAATTACCCAAGTCACGTGCAACTTTGCTGGTTAACAGAAAGAAACTTGTTGCTCAGACTCAGAAATGACTAGTAAAGGATTTTTGCTTGTCCTAGTTAGACAAACAACCCACATTGGAGCTCCACTCAAAAGATATATTGAATAGAATCATATGTAAAATTACACATGGTCTTACAAGAATATTGTACAGCATACCTCGTCACGACAATGTCAACCACGTTTCTGTTGGCCAGTTGATAAATTTTCTCCATTGCATTCAAGTCATCTGCATCTTCATCATACAGTTCTGCCCACATATCAACAAGGGTTGCAGCAGGTATCCTCTGGTCTTCAGGAAATAATCCCAGGTCCATGAAACACTCCTTAATGATTGCCTCGGGATCTGAGACATCAAAGCTTTTCCAGAGACATTCAAGCAGATAAGTACTGGAGTCAAGAATTGAATGTCCCCTCGACAATTTCTTTGCCTGGCTTTGCCACACCACAGGATGTTGCTGGCAGAGTGACTTGCCAATCACTTTAAGCACCAAGGGCGAATTACTACACCCTCTTACTATCTGCAATCCATTTAGTTTAGTGGAAAACAAAAAATGCAATTTTCTTATAAAAGAGAATAATAGGAAGTACCTCTCTCGCGAGATCGTCAGGAATATCAAAAGAGTTCTCCTTGAGAGATGCCCAGTATCGGAAAAGCTTCATAGCATCATCATCACCAAGGGATTTCAAGACATGTGGAGGGCCAAATCTTTTAATTGCAAACCTTGAAGTCACCAAAATCTTGTGGTCTGACATTCTACTCAACATAAAATTATCGACAAGTGATTCTGATTCAGGCCAAACATCATCCAAAACCAACAGGATTGGACTTTTCTCAATTGACTTGAGCAAAATTTCCAATTGGTTAAGAGCATCTTCACCGTCTTGAATCACAGGCACCCGTTTAGTTATGTGTTGAAAGAATTTCTGCACGATGGTAGTTATGTTTGCCGATTTTGAAAAGGTGACAAAGAAGATATTCTCCCTGAATTTTCCTAATCAAACCGAACGAATTTAGAATTTTAAAAAGCTTCAAACTCAACAACATACGATCAATTATTACCTACAAAAAAAGCACTTTAAACCTTGATTGTCTTAAAAGCTGTCATTTTTCAAAACCTAACATATTCCCAGCAGGAATGCCTAACAGTTACAACTATTATATAGAGTCAACCAACGTTGACATATTCAAGATTTTCTGAGATTTACAATAGTACTAACCTTTGACTTGCTCATCCGAACAAAGCATTTTCGTTAATGTAGTCTTTCCCGAACCTGCTAAACCGGTCAATACAAGCACCGAGACACCTGACTCAAACAGCTTCAGCTTCAGCTTCAACTCCTTCAGAGGAATATCCAATCCAACGGTAAATTCTGGTGGATCTGGAGCTGAGCATGGACCCTTTCCTACAATTCCCACATTGAGCTTCTTGATATCCATACGCATCTCCCTGATCTCCAAAAGGTTCTCCCTTTGGTCCCGCGCGATCTGAACTTGCAAATCAGAACTTAATAACTTATCAAGTGAGTTGTCCAATTCGTCAAGTTCTTCCTGGTAGTGAGGTCTAAAACAACATTGCCACCAATTGATTTCAGCGCACTTGAGAACAAGTTTCTTGCACTCCTCCATTTGTTTGATGAGCCCCTCCATTTCTTCCTTTGGCCGATCTAATCTTCGGTCATATTCTGCTATCTGTTTGATCAGTGGTTCTAATCTCCTCAACTTATCTTCAAGGCGTTCTAGGGTGGGCCTAAACTTGATTGCCCTGTCCTTCGTTTCTAAAATTGCTTTCAGCAGTTCTCCAACAACGGCTCCAACGGCCGCTTCCAGAAGCATTTCTGCCATCAAATACCAGAAGAACAATAGGACAAGCTTGTCCACAAATTAATGGAGCTTCGTTGAGAAGAACAGATTAGGAGGAAGATAAAAGGTTTAAAAGGAATCCGATTCTGATTCTGGCTACTATCAGTTTCTTTGAATTTGGGGAATGAATATGGAAAAAAAAAAAAATTAATAAAAAAGAATCCAATTCGACGGGTAGTTCAGGAAATAATCCAGTATAAACAATTACACAGTGATTTGCGTCTTAATGCATAGATGACTAGGATTTTGTCGTTGCAGTAGTTAAGTGGGAAAGGTAGAACATGCTAAGAAGAGTTCCAAGTTGAAAACTTCAGAATTTGAATGATCTGATCATCCAGATTCAGCAGAAATAATCATTGCGGTGACATCTAAAGCAGAAGATATTAAGGAGACCCATCGACTTATCGTAAAAGTTGTCTGTAACAGTCAGACGTTACAACACTTTAGACCCAACGAGAATAGAGGCACACCAACCAAAATTTAAAAACAGACATTGAACCCGATGTGAATCGAACACGCAACCTTCTGATCTGGAGTCAGACGCGCTACCATTGCCCCACGGATCGACTTTGTTGCTGTTCGGTTTAAAATGATTTTTGTACACTAATCCAATTATTTCATATTTCATATGGCAAATTCAATATATACATTACGTATCTTTTGTTATACAAACAAAACTAAACTACATATGTATTACCGGGCTTTCTTCTCGTTCTTGTCGTTGACTAGTTTGCCTTTTATCTCCTTAAGTTTGACCTCCAACTACTCCATCAAGCTCTGACTCCTATACTCGTTCATCATACAAGTTACTGGAACAGTCGTGCCTACCACTGTGCCTATACCACAGTTATTTGAAGTTTGAACGCCAAACTTCAAAACAAAGAAATTCAACAATGAATTAAGGTGATGATGAATTCATTACGAACCTATGAAAAGAAATGTTAGGAGATGATGCACGCAACGCAGCTACTCACGTAAGAGAGTGACAACTGCTAGAAGTCTCAGGTTGACGTTGGCTTTGCTGAAGAGAAGTCTCAGGTTGGCCCGTTTTACATTCAACTAATGTTTCTAGCCCAAAAAATGAAGAGTAACTGATGAACAATTGAACATAAACAATTCTGCGTTGCCTGCCAGCAACTGATGAGCTTGTCAGACCAAAAAAGAGCTATTGGCAAGGTGATATAAATGTGATTACTTCTAATTTATATATATACTGCAGCTGTGCTATATATATATGTGATCCAACTGAGAGCGAAAAAAACAAATCATAGTACTTCAGCAATTGTTGTTTATTCTTTCGTTTCCCAATTTGAAAGGCCGGAGCTAAACAAGTGTTGTACTTCTTTTACCCAAGAAAAGCATGAAAATAATTCAGAAAAGCCATATCGATTATCGACTGCATTGGAACAAAACAATGCTAAAATAAAAATTAAAAAAAGAAGAAGCGAAAACATGTCTAAAGATAACTCAGGTTTTCGATCTGTTTTCATTAACTGCTTTTAAAGAAAAAATATAAGACGAAACAGAAAAAAGCGAAAACAAATTTTCATTTATTCCTCATCTATTTTGCACTATGTTTTGCCGTGAAAGCGAAGGGGAGAGTTATGGAACTTTATTTTTGAGAATATCAATATTTTCCAAGATGATAATAATCATTAACAAACTTGTAATTTTATGTTCCGCATTCATACAATGGTCAAAAAATTCATCCTATATTTCTGTAACCATAAACAAAAAAACAACGAATTCTTCTTATATTTGTTCCCTGTTCCCAAACAAAGTTCAAGTTTCACCATTTCAGTAATGATTATGAAGCCACTTTAAGTTGACATCAGCTTTGGGTACCTCTATATTTATTCCCTCCTTTTTGAAAGGTTCCCATACTCCCAGAAAAAAGATAGATGATACATGCAACTATTATATGGAGTAAACCTATTCGAGATTTACATTAGTAACTTCGACTTGCTCATCCGAACAAAGCATTTTCGCTAATGTAGTCTTTTCCAAACCTCCAAAACCGGTCAATACAAGCACCGAGACACCTGGCTCAAACAGCTTCAGCTTTAGTTTCAACTCCTTCAAAGGAATATCCGATCCAACGGTAAATTCTGGTGGTTCTAGAGCCGAGCACGGACCACTTCCTACAATCCCCACGTCGTGCTCCTTATTTTCCATTCGCATCTATATCATCTCCAGAAGGATCATAGCTAGCAAATCAGAATTTAAGAACCTAAAAAGTGAGTCATCCAATTCTTTAAGTTCAACCTGGTAGCCAGGTTTAACACAGAAATTCCACCAATTGATTTCAGAGCACTTGAGAACAAATTCTTTGCCCTCCTTCAGTTTTTTCTTGTGTCCCTCTAGCTCTTCATTTGGCCGATCCAGTTTCCTGTAATATTCTTCTATCTGTTCGATCATTCGCTCTAATTTTCTCAGCTTATCTTCAAGGATGGGCCTAAACTCGATAGTTCTGTCCTTCGTTTGTAAAATTGCTTTCAGCAGTTCGCCAGCAAAAGCTCCAACCGTGGCTTCCAGAAGCATTTCGGCCATCAAACCCCAGATATTTCAGTAGTCACTTGGGTCCAAACCGCAAGGGAGAAACGACAAGCTAGTGCAATAGCAGTAAAAACAGCAAATCGATGGAGCTTTGGTAAGACGGAGATCAGGAGGACAATAGAATTTAGAGTGAGAATGGTGGTGAGCGGCAAGTAATCCAGTATAAACGGATTTGTCTTGTAATGTATTCAAAACCCGTTGATCGTTGCTTTTGCTTTTGCTTGATGAATATATGAGTAACAGTAGTAAATAGTCCATGCTGTGTCGCCTGAGAGGCAAAACACAGACCACAAGGAAACGTTTTCAGTTTAGTGTCGACCGACCAAAATTTAAAATTAAGAAAAAAAAAAAAGGGGATTGAACCCGACGTGAATCGAACACGCAACCTTCTGATCTGGAGTCAGACGCGCTACCATTGCGCCACGGATCCACATTGTTGTTGTTTCGTAGATCGGCTAGATTAGTATTAAGTGGATTTTAATATAAGTTATCACTGCTAAAGGGCTGAAAGAAAGCCCAAATTCTCCAAACTTTTTACTGGACTTGTAGATCCAGGAGTTCAATTTTCATGTTTACACTCTTCAAAAATACTAAAATAACCCTATTTCTTCTGTATGTGACTTGAGAAATTAATCTGACTACTCTTGTTTTATACCATCAATACATACATACATAGCCTGTCTGACGTGGAAGAACAATGAATACTGGTATGAAGCATAATTAACTTGAGTGTGCTTGATATGGAAGGAATCACCGACTTTGTTTTTTAAATTGTTAAGTGTAATGATAGCTGTGTTAATATTTAAGTACAAGGAATAATCATTAATTTTTTTAGGACAAGGAAACTGTAGGGAGAGGCAGCAGTGAACACTGGCGCTGAAGAATCAAGGTACGTACTACTATAAAATAAAATTAATATTATAACTTTTATTTCTATATTTTTTTATTTTTCTATTTATAATAGACATAACATTTTTCGAATAAAAAAATAATAGTGTCTGCCTCAGCGAATGCAAATCTAGAGAGGTTCTTACCTGGGAACAGGATTATCTTGGTTGTAGGCCATTGAAAAGTTGGATTAGTTGGATCCCGTCTTAAGGTGTCAGGTGTGCTTTTTCAACGCAATTGACGCCCGCCCCAGTCCCATCCCATTGCCTCGCAATGGGTGGGCTTCCGTGTGGGACCCACCAAAATTACTAACATCTGCCAACCCAGACAACTCCTGTACTGATTGAGCATTGCCTACATCTCACGTGGTTGCCCATTATTTGGCGGGCCCGTTCCTCTCTCTCTCTTCTGATTTTTCTATTTTTCTTTGTATCTTTTATCACAATTTATGATATTTTCAAATTATCTTTTATCACAATTTATGATATTTTCAAATTATGTAAATTGAAGGATTTTTTTTTCAATATTATATATTATATTTTTTTTAGTTGCACCAAGTATTTAGCTGGTACTGCAACTCTCCCAATAAACTTTTTTATACATATAATTAAAAATTAATTTTTTATTAATATACTTAAAAATTTAATTATTTACTAATTGAGTTAGGTTTTGATGATATATTTATATTATAATTATAATAAATATTTGACAAATTATGCAATATAACATGAAAATTCTCAACATGCTAAATATAATGGAAAGAAAATTATGTAAATTTTAATAAAATATCTAAGGTTTATGTTTATAAACCTATCTGTTACTGAAAAAACACTTCTTTATTTTTCTATTTCAAGTTATAAAATAGCAACACTGCATACATAAAATCTTGATGACCTTCCACGTAGATACTATTCCTCTGATTAGTGATCGTGAGTCAACCATAAACATTTTAGCTAGTTGACTAAACCCAATAATTGATTTGTAAAGTACGAGAATCCAGCTAAGATAACTATTTTTTTATTGTGTTGTTTGAGTAAACCTACAGAAACATTAATTACCAAAAAAAAATATTTGAAAAAACTTATATTTATAACGATGTATCTTTTAAACAACCACTAAAATTTAACAAAAATAATTAGTTTATTACAAATTAAATATTTAAAATAAAAACTACATTTTATTTTTAATGTATTTAATGGTAGAAGATGCTAATTCTGCTCTGTTTGCTAAAAAATTACAGAAAATTTCTACATTTGTTAGTATTGGAATTGTAAAAGTTAGGAAATAGTAGTAAGCTATTCCTGACCAAGTGGCTAGCGGGAATGAATGGGATGCTGAATTTGCCATGTGCTCTACATTTACGAGTATTTCAGTCTACATTTAATGTTCATTTTGAATCTAAATGTAAAACAATTTAGTAGATTGCTGTTAGACTTTATGAATTTCACATGTAAACAATTTAATATTTAATAATAATAATTACTAATAAGTACGTAGTAATATTGGTCACTTCTCCCTACCAGTCTATTACTTCAATAAAAAAAAAAAATAAAGAAAGTCAATGGCCAATTCCTATTGGACCACTTCAGTTAAGCACTTAATGTAGTTACCAATGCTGCTTGAGCTTGAAATAAACAAAGTGAAAAATATAAAGAAAAGAGGGCAATGGACCGAAGGAAGGCCGAAATTTGAGGCGTTTAGCAGTCAAATTGTAGGCTTTAATCATAAGTGCTTTGTTTTATTGATATATTTTTTCAAGAATCACTTTGATCACGGCCGCAGTATTACTTTAGTTTGAAGCAACTACCAATACACGGAAACGCGTTCGCACTTAGCGGTGCCGGATATCAAATCAACAATTTGGCTCCTTGTAAACAACCTAAATTTTTAACATTAAAAGGTTTTTTATTTGTTGTTTCGTGTTTTGTCACCCAAAATGTTCCTGTCGCTCTGGCTTAGCTAAGCACTTTTTGGCGCTCAGCTTTTGTTATATAAACAAAGGCTCTAAGCCAGAGTGGCTTCCACTGAGAGTCGCTCTTTGAAGTGAAAACCAGTTGGAGTGCAACTCAAAGTCCGGTACCTTCTTCCAGTTCCTTTCCATTTCTAGAAAGTCGGTATTGTATTGGCTCTCTTTCACCGACTCAGTTTTTTTTCCCCTTTCCTTTTGAAGATACAATGGGAAGAAAGGTTTTGCTGCATCTGTCTTTTGTCGTTTTCGCTCTTGTGTGCGTTTCTCTAGTAAATGCAGAAGATGCATACAAGTACTTTACGTGGACAGTGACTTATGGTACTCTTTCTCCTCTGGGTTCTCCTCAGCAGGTGGGAAATCTAATCTACATTGTTGGATCTGAGATCTGTTCTTGGATTTCTTGCTATGAATGGGATATTTCGATTTCTAATGTTTTGGTGTTCAATTTTCGCAGGTGATTCTTATCAATGGTCAGTTTCCAGGCCCTACACTTAATACTGTAACCAATGACAACATCATTCTCAACCTCGTCAACAAGCTGGACGAGCCATTTTTACTCACTTGGTGAGCTCCTCTGTTTCCCATTGCCCCATATTCTGCTAACTCAAAATATTTGATTTGAAACTCTTTATATCACATCCTCTCTTCTGCGGATAATTTGAATTCTGTGTGCATTTTTGAGTTGTCCTCTCGTGATTTCTTATCATCTTACTTAGATCTTGGCTTTTCGGATTAGAAAAAAGTAGAAACAAAAGTGACATTGCTATAGTAAATACAACTTCTAGAAATGCATTGCAGTTTCCGTCTACCTTTTCCTGTATCGTTTTAAAGTCTTTTTTTAATACTTAAATGGCATAGTTTACATTTACTAAATATCCTTGGACATATGGAAGGTGAGCCAGAAATACATTTTTGACTGAATTATAACCAATTTCATCAAAGGAAAGCAAAAGAAGTAATTTTTCCCCATTTATTTCCTCTAGAACTTGTCACCTTGCCTCCAGATTGGTTGAATCACATTCTATGAACTTGTTAAACTATAGCTTGATTCACTTGAAGGAATTCTTCCTTGGCACTTCTGGTTTCATTTATTCATCATATTATTTGATTGTGGCATTTCAATGGAGGACATGACTTGACAAAATCATTATAAAATAGGAATGGTATTAAGCAAAGAAAGAATTCATGGCAAGATGGAGTATTGGGAACCAATTGCCCCATCCCACCAAACTCGAATTACACTTACAAGTTTCAGACCAAGGATCAGATCGGAACTTACACATACTTCCCATCAACTCAATTTCACAAAGCAGCTGGAGGGTTTGGAGCACTCAATGTCTATCATAGATCTGTCATCCCAATTCCTTATCCAAACCCTGATGGAGATTTTTCTTTACTCATTGGTGATTGGTACAAGACCAACCACAAGGTAACTAACTAAGCAACACTGTATTCTTTTTCCTTTTTCCTTATTTATAAACTCGTATACTAATTCAATCTTTTTTTTTTTTGGATGCTTGCAGGCATTAAGGCAGTCTTTGGATTCTGGAAGATCTCTTGCGTTTCCTGACGGCCTCCTTATCAATGGCCAGACTCGTACCACTTACACTGGTGACCAAGGTCAGTTTGTGATCTTGAAGAACATAGATAGTTAAAATCCAATTAGCTTTATGAAAAGTGCTTTTACCAACAGTTTCTATTTTATACTTTCAGGAAAAACCTACATGTTCAGGATCTCAAATGTGGGCTTGTCAACCACATTTAACTTCAGGATTCAGGGTCATGCCTTGAAATTAGTCGAGGTTGAAGGATCACACACTATTCAGAACTCATATGACTCTATTGATGTGCATGTTGGTCAATCAATTGCTGTGTTAGTAACCTTAAATCAGCCGCCAAAGGATTATTACATTGTTGCATCTACTCGATTTACTAGGCGCGTGCTCACGGCAACTGCAGTGTTACATTATTCAAACTCTAACTCCCCAGCTTCGGGAGCCTTGCCTGCTGCTCCTGTTGGCCAGCTTGTTTGGTCAATGAAGCAAGCCAGAACCTTCAGGTTGTTGAGAAATTCTAAACAAAATTGCTAAGTTTTAGCATTTATGTTTGATGTGGTAAAAGGTTTTGATTTTCCTGAAATTAAAATGGTTTCTGCAGATGGAATCTGACAGCAAATGCTGCTAGGCCTAACCCACAGGGGTCATTCCATTACGGAAAGATTACTCCAACAAAGACAATTGTTTTGGCCAATTCAGCTCCTTTAATAAATGGAAAACTGCGTTATGCTGTTAATGGGATCTCTTATGTCAACTCTGATACCCCTCTCAAGCTTGCTGATTACTTCAACATTCCTGGAATCTTCACTGTAGACTCAATCATCCAAAACCTTCGATCTAATGGTCCTGCATCCGTAGCTACCTCCGTGGTGTCAACTTCTCTGCATGACTTTCTCGAGGTTGTTTTCCAGAACAACGAGAACACGATGCAATCTTGGCATCTTGATGGCTATGATTTTTGGGTCGTTGGGTATGTCAGCTTGCTCATCAATTTGAGTTTGGATTATATTTCTATTGTTTCTGTTTAGCTTCATTTAATTTTAATCATGTTCATTTCCACAAATACAGTTACGGTTCGGGACAATGGACACCAGACAAGAAAGGAACCTACAATCTAGTTGATACCTTGACTAGACACACTGCACAGGTAACTAAAGCAAGATCAGCGTTGGATTTTTGTCTTGTCTTCAAAGCAGAACCTTCCTTATCTGACATGGTCCAAAAACACATGTAGGTATATCCAAGGTCGTGGACAGCTATATTGGTGTCGTTGGACAACCAAGGAATGTGGAACATGAGATCTGCAATATGGGAAAGGCAGTATCTTGGGCAGCAATTCTATCTGAGGGTGTGGAATGCACAGCACAACCTTGCTAATGAATATGATATTCCCACTAATGCCTTGCTCTGCGGCAAAGCACTTGGACACCATCCTTAAATATACATTATTTTTTGGAGTCTCTTCTAGTCATCAAGGTTTGACTAAAGGGAGAGAATATTTAAGGGAAGGCAAACTTAAAAGAAAAAGGACTACGAGAAGTTATTTTCTCTAATTTATGGCAATCTTATGTATATTTGAGGAAATTCTCGTATTTTCATTGCTTCCAGGTTTATGTTAATTATATCCATTTGACAATATTCTTGCTAATGCCAATAACATTTTTACTATATATGTATACTTATTTGTCTTGCAATTATTTTTTTATTGTATTTCTTTTATTTTTATTTTTACTTTTTTCTTATAATTTTATTCATATAAAATAATTATAATATACTAGATATATATATGTGTGCACGTCAACAAATGAATACATAGCATTTCTCTTTTTCTTTATATTATAGTTCATGATTTAGATGCCAAAATGAGAAATTAACTTGGTTATTGATTTAGTATTTTTATTTATTAATTATTATTATTCTTTTTCCATTCACCAGTTCAAACAGGGTATTGGGCTGTTACAAGGAGGATTGGTCTTTTTACGTGTATGTTGGGTTGGTTCACGGCTACCATTTGGGCCGTTGCTTTTATACTATCTCAGAGCCCAAATATCAGTAACCATATTCTTTTTCTTTAAATACTGCCAGGCTGAATTTGTTAAGATTAATCTTTCTCTCTCAACCTCAAAGGGAACCCATCTAGTGGCTTCAAAGATATTGAATTGATTCCTTAAAAAATATATCTATACATGAGATTTATATGAAAAATTTGAATTTTTTTTTTATGGAAAGCAAATAAATTTATTATTATTAAGTAGACAAAGACAAAAGGAAACTTTGAAAGAATGGAATAAAACAAATTATTAGCGATGTTAGTAACATTTCTACCAACTTTAATTAATTTGAACAATGCTGTAAGCTCTTGTCTATTATAATTGGTAACTTGTAATACGAGTCTCTTAAGTAATTAATAACATCATACAATGATCAGAGCTAAGGGAAATATGGAGTTCCCCCTCCCCCCTCAATGGTAGCTTTGCGTCTAAATAAGTAAATATAACAACATAATAAATGTTTTCTTTTTATTTTCTGGCCAAGACAATTCAAATTTTGGTATTTATTTATTTATTTTATATATATATATATATATATGTATTTTTATAATGTTTTTACACACGATGCAACTCATCTCCAAACATATTTATAAGTGATAAGAAATTTTCTTAGATAAAAAGAAAAACAAAATTGATTTCGGATTAGTTAATTTAAGCTCAATATAATGATAATCATATACTTCATATATTTTGGGGTGATGGAGTGATCTGTTCCGGTAACCGAGAGAGAGAGAGGTTTGCAGTTGCAGTACTGGAAATTTAGGGTACCGGAGAGAAACACAGGAGAATTCAAGGATAGTGCTTCAGAGTAAGGCTGCCTGTGGAATCCTTACTACCAACAGCAATAATCTAATTCTCTGTTTCAGGAAACTCTTTCCAAAGGCTGCTTTACCATTCCCATTACATTCTCTTCGATTTCTCGTAATAAAACAAAATCTTTGCATATGCTACCCACCAACCCTTTCACCACTTCACATACACAATACTAAAATAAAACCCTAAAGTTTTTTAGTTTACCAAGACGATATATTCTTCTTCACCAGCTTTAATCTATTTTCTTTTTCATCGTCAGCTTTTCTCTATTTTCAATTATATATAGAGGTTTACAATGAAAACAAGGCTGTTGTTTCTCTTTCTCATTTTTCAAAAATCATAGACCTTAAAGCTTATCCTCTCTCTCTCTCTCTCTCTATATCCTTTTAGGAGCCAAACACCTATGCCAGATCCATGCAACAATAATTTGTCTTGAGCATTTTAGGGTAAAGCAAAGAGATATAAAAAGGAAAAACAAAGTTGAAAATGAAGAAATATATACACGTCCGTGTATATATATGCGCACAAAATAACATCAGGAAATAAATTTGGAAATTAAGAAGCAATGAGATAGGAGAAACAGTAATACGTTTTCCATTTAACTTTACTACTTCCTGGTACTAGAAGTAAATTAAGCCAAACACTCCATCCAAACATATCTAAGCAAATGATCTAAAGATCAAAGTGGAAAACAAAAAAAGAAAAGGAAATTAAGAAACTGATGCTACATCCATATTCATATACCAACCAAACCAAAACAACCAAAGTAGAAACAGCCTAACATTTATTAGATTTCTAAACGGAGAAAAGAAATTTAAACAGTTAATCCCACCTAGAAAAAAAAATAGAAAAATAATTTTCTTAGTTATGGATATGCACCATTGGTTGTGGGAAGATCAGACCACGAAAAGGTTGAATTCCAGTATCCCAATTCACCCCCAGCAACCGGAGCTGACTCCAATATGGATAAAGAAGAGCTGGAAGATGACGAAGAAGTCACGTTGCCCAGAAACATTGTTGGGCTTTCACCACAATAATTAGTTGATGATGACCTGAGCCTCTGGCAGAGTTCTTGAATTCCACTGTTTTGAGGTTCACCAAGTACAAAGTTACCATTTTGCTGTTGAGGTTGATCTTGGTTGTTTCTCCAGAAAGAGCTGCACAGACCAAGAGAAGGAACTTGTCCAATAGGGTCAAAATCTAGGGCTCGAGCATTTAATAATACCCCATTTGCAACCAATGGCTCAGTCATCACCATTTGAGTTCCCATCAAGTGCCCTTCTTCCTTCACAGCAATTCCATTGGACAGAAGACTAGGGTTAGGGTTAGGGTTTTGGTTTTGTCCAGCTCTCAGCAAAGCCAACAGATGGGAATTTTGTGGCGAACCCCATAGGACAGGACTTGATGGAAGCTCATGATCAAATCCACCCCCAATTCCTGACCTCCCAAGCTCAGATGCAACAGTTTTCACCTTAGCTACACTCGCCTTTGCCACGGTGTTGGATATGCCAACGTTCTTGTTTTTCCGGCAACCACCTCCGATTGGAACATTCCTTAGAGCACCGCCTTTTGTCCAGTACCGGCGACATGTCTTGCAGAAATGGCGAGGCTGAGTGAGGTTGTAGTTGTTGTAGTAACAGAACTTTGTGTTGGAAGAATCACAACGTGGGCACCTCAGATTTTGGTTATCTGAATTTGACGAGGTAGCAGTGGTGCTAGTAGCGGAAATACTGTTAGTGGTGCTGGAGCTGGTTGTGGAAGAATTAGGACATGGAGAAGAAGGGAAAGAATTAGGAGATGGTGTGGGAGCTAAAACCCCTCCGTTAATGGAGAATTTCCTTTCTCCTGGTACAAAGCCAGCACCTCCTAACAGTTCTTGGATCATCTTCTTTATCTTTGTGGATCTACAACAATCCAAAACCACGAAAAGCAAAAGGGTGAGTCTTTTTGAGTTAGTGGAGAAAAGCAAAAGAAAGTAGGTTATGAGCTGTGTGATTGAATGTATGCGTAAGAAAGAAAGAGAGAAAGAGTAGATGGGGGTAGAATTATATGGGCAATTGGGTGTGGTTTGGTTATTTTATGCTTGTAGGGCAGCTTCGTTGTCTGTCAGGTCAGCTCAGGTCTTGTTGGTGCAAAAGAATATAAAAAATTTCAATTGGGGGTTGCTGGAAGAATATATATCTATTGACTGTATGTGATAGAGGGAAGCTAGCTAGTTACTACCACATTTTGTTCAATTCATAAACATAATATTCACTGTTTATGTTTGGAATTTGACTAAGGAGGGAAACAGAATGATTTTTTCCTAACAAACCCATTATTACTTTCATCATTCCAATATCAGTCACAACAAGAATTGGTGCACTGATTATTACATAGTCTATTAAATCCACGCGTGTGGTCTTTCAAGACCCAATTATGTAAGCAAACCAAATCATTTTCCTTTTCCCACTTAGGGAAAATTAAATATACATGTCAATGAAGACTCATCATTATTTTCTTTTGAGTCCAAACAGTTTGTTTTCCATTGTTCTTCTTTAATTGCCTCCGTATGGTAACTGCAGATCCCATCCACCACTATTTTATTTCTTCTATTTTATTTTCTACGAAAATAATTAAGCACTAGAATGTTTTCTTCAAGTTTGAATTTATTCATGTTTGCATCTTAAATATGTGCCGTTCAAAAGTTATAAATTCATATCTTAATTCTTGCTATTGAGATGATTCAAATTGATAAACAATATAAATCTATATATAAAGCTTCTATTTCCAGCATCAAGATGAGCGTCCATTCATGTTTTCACTAGTATTGAGTGGGCAATTCCTTTGCGTCTAAATAAATTATTAATCAATAGAGGATATAATGAATAGCAGAAGGGGGTCAGGATTAGATGAAGTATATATAAATGTGATAATAGTAATCAAGTTTAGGAAAAGAATAATCCTTGGTGTGGGGGAAGGGATTCTGGGTTTGCTTTGTGAAGATGCTCCCTGTTTTAAAACCATCATTACCAGTTCAAGGAGAAGGTTAATCACATGGAAGTACGTGTAAAGCTGATTGTCCCTACTCCCAACTAAAGTCACTGCACACCCGAAACTCATGGCTTGAATTTAGCCCTTCCCTTCCCTCACCCCTTTGTAGATCGAATAAATACATTGATCATAGTCGTGCTCTGCTACCCTAATCAAACCCAAACTAGCCCTAACTACAAGTGCACTCTACAGACACATGCGGTGGAAAAGAAATCAACCCTACGTGTTTTTCTAGTAACTTAAATTTTAGGTTGAATTAGTTAAATTAATACATATAAAGTTTTCAATGATGTTATGATTAAGATAATAAATCCTTTACCACTTATTTTTTAATTAAATTAAAAATTTAACATATAATATGATTGAGCCTATACTATTTTCACGTTCCCTACCATGTTTTCATTGCTTAGAAGAGCTCTCTTGATGATTGAGGTTAATTAATTACCATAAACACATTCTCCCTTTGAAGTCATATATAGCCGTTAGATATGCTACAGGGAATATAGACTAATGGCTCTTTAATTAGTAGAACTTAGAAGACAATTTTATGATATTAGCAGCTGAACTGAACTGATTTAATAAGAGAAACGACGGAAAATTATTAAAGTATCCTATCTACTTGGTACGTACGGTTTAGGTGTGATCTTGTGCTACTTCTCTATTCTACCTAACACAGCCCACCAAAGGATTTAATTGAAGGATATTATGTAACATTTACATGATGTATAGTGTGTAACTAATCAATGCGGTCTCGAAGAGGGCCTTCTGAATTGAAGAATAATATTTCCTTATTCTCAACTGATATGACTAGCTAGTTTAATTTCCTATAAAATTTTGCAATTAGTAGAAATTCCACAACAGGTACAAATGAAATTTTCCAATCATATATAGTGACTTTAAGGCATACTCGCTAATCGAGTTTATATGTTGATATTACTTGGCACTGTTTAATTACCTAAGAACAAGAAGAAGACAATTTGAACATCAACTTTACGTAAGCTGTCAACTTGTCTCTTTAAGATCACATATATGTTAATTGATTAAAGACTAAATGACATGCATGCTAATCGAAATTACTCGCATAATCGTGTGAACAAGCCCTGTGGTTGGAATTCAACCGAATCTTTAATCAACTAAACTTCTTATATTTGCATTTATTGCTAGAAATATTTATTGAAACTGTGTAATTGTAAGTAGAAGACAAGCATAATTAGTACTAATCAAAGGAATTAAGGGATGACACGAGGATCATATATAGGTGAATGTGGGGCTATATGTCTCGGATTCGCTGAACCGTTTGTCAATGAATCAATCAGAATCTTGAAAGAGAGGATGTGCTGATAACGAAGGGCAAATTAATCTTATCACTTAGGTTACAAGATATATCATAGCAACCAATCACCAATTACAAGGACTTGTCATTTTATTTTTTAAAAAAAAAAACAATTTGAATTGATTTGATATCCTTTTGATATTAACTGTCATTGAATTGATGGATCACTTGGCTAAATGGTGGGCCTCTATATGTTCAAACTTGATAAGAGAATCCAACGTTATGCATGGTTAGACTGGTTGGTCAGTAGTGAATGGGAATGTTCCTTTTCATACTTAAAAATTCTAACTTTTGAAGAAGCCAAAGGAGAAAAAAGGTTATGAGGTCACATATAAAATTGTTAAATAAACCATATGTTTATGATCAGTTTGACGTGTCAAGTCAGACTGGGTAAGCTATATATATATATCCTACGTTGAAGGGCTTGAAGCAGTTTGTTTAATATATAGTGGTTCTAGTTGATTGACCAGCTGAGGTCAAGAGCAAACATTCTCCAAATATGAAAAGGAAACACGTTTAGGAATGAATCTAACTGATAATAAAATCGTTTATTTTATCCTAAAAGCAAAGGATATGTACCTTCCTACGATGAATCATGCAAAGAAAGGAAGAGAAAGAACAGAGGCACCGAGAAAATCATTATTTTTTTAAAACAAAAAAGAAAGGCAAAAGGCTGGGTTGGGTTTGGCTTGGCTGTCATGATCTGTAGAATCAGAAAATGGAGACTAAATATTGACAACACGTTGGATTGCTTTTTGTTAGTGAGCGTAGAATTTTATTTTGTTCTTTTGTGTGAACGTTGATAAATAATTATTGGGTTGGGTTGGTTGTTAAAGGGGTACTGTACTACTGACACTGTCTGTGTGCGCGAGTGAATAAGCGTACCCTGAGCGCGCGTGCCGTCCGGAGAGGCAGAGAGAAATTTTGATGACTGGCTTTAAACTTTAAAATGCATGATAATATAATACAATACGACAGTAACTTTATCTCAAATTGTTGGAGGGCGACAGAAAACGACGCGAGCTTGGCCATTGGGATAAAGACGACAAACTCTATGATACACATGCTGGGCAACGCGGGCAGTGCGGGCAATTTACTCTGGTCGCCGTGGTCGTCCTCGTCAACAACAACTTGCCACTCGGCTCCTCTGCTGTGGGTCTGGCCCAGTAGTACTCCTTCCTCGATCTTTGCTCCTATCTTTCTCTCAGTCATTTTCATCTGCTCTTTCTTTCCTTCTAGTAATCATCGAAAAATCAATACTTAAAAACTAAACAGAATATTGCAGAAACATGAGAATTAAACAGAGAACATATATATACATATATGTGTGTGTGTGCATATATACGAGGTTGAAAGGGAATTTTATGGGAATACATGGAGCGCAGGTAGGAACGTGAAAGTGAAACCGAAAGGACATGACTAGAACAATAATGCATTGCATGGGATTGGGAATGGGCCCGGCCACTATTGATGTCTCCCCTGATCCGGCACCACAGCTTTCCCAGCGCTCCCCATCCCTCTATTCTCTTATTTAGCTTTCCCGCACCTACCATACGCTGGCTAGCTCCTAATTGGAACAATCAATTAAGTTGATTAATAGTAATAGGACTATAGATATTCCTCATCTATATCCCATAGCCAGCCACACCATGCATGGTCCACATCACTCTATCCAGCACTAGAATATCTTGTCCATTTAGAGACCATTATCAAACAGATGGCAGCAACCAGTACTGTTGCTCTGTCTAGTGTACGTATGTGCTTTTTTAAGTTCATGGGTTATATTATACCCTTACCCATGCAGTAAAAAGCAATCAATTATAATTTAGTTGTAGGAAAAAGGAAAGGGCAATTCTATCAAGCTACGAGGAAATTATTGTGTTAAAATTGGGGAGACATGCGGAAATTAAATGATATAGGAAACAGAGAAAGTGAAGGCTCTGGAATCTGCTGGCCGAGTGATATAGTTGTATAGTCTTCAAAGTGGATGGTTCTTAGTTGTAGCTTTCCCATCCCACAATGGATGGTCATGGTCCCCACCTTAAAAGCAAATCATCCAAGAGACATTGATAATATATCTAGCTAGGGGTTCAAAAGAATTCCACACATCTCGTGTCCCTTTGCCATTTGCCTGCATTCTTTTCTAATCTAATTCAAACTTGGAAGGAACCTTGCTAAGAGAGCAACTTCCGTTCTGACATTAAACCCACAAAAAACCACCACCGAAGTTACTCTTACCAAAGCAAGCTCACTACTATTTGATCCTCCTTGGGATTTTGCATCTGAATTTATTACAGTACTAAATCAAACCTCGTTTGTCTTTATACATATTAAACAAGTACAGCTCAATTCCCAGGTGCATGCATGCATGATTATATGTATTCATATCCGCAGTTTCCTAAATATATACTCCATATATAAAATAAAACTGTCCCTATCTGAAATTTTAATGCTCGAATAACACCAAGAGATGGAATAATATATCTCAGTCCACTAAATACATTGACAAAACCTTTTAAATCTTTATCATCTCTCCTGATAAGATATTCTTATATAATTGCCACATTTTCTTTTCATGTCACTTTCTTAATTGGCCCCAACATTTCATAAGGGGGAGTAAAATAGTAAGTTCTAGGTATGACTTATGATTAACGTTAATCATAGGCCTCTCTAGCTATGATTTAGAAACCTAACATGTGATCTTTTCCTCGATACCCTCGTGCTAGAGGGAAGAGAGTAAAAGCAGAAATTAAACAATGGAAGAGCATGAATATATTGCCAAAAAAAAAAAGAGAAAGCAAAACATCCCAATTTTCGGCCACACAACATAGCAAGCAAATTAATATATCAAGAATCATGAAAATCTGACATGGGTCCATCTTCACCCAAAAAAAAATTAATTAATTAGAGATCATCACAAGCACACACTTCACTTTCATTATTCCATTGTCCTATTTGATCGGTCATGGCAAGTAAATGGATTAGTAGTTCAGTAAAGTGGGAGCAGTTGATGTGAATGCATGGAGTGATTTTGATAATATATTTGTCCTTATATGTGTGTGTGTGTGTGTGTGTTTTCTCCTTTGCTTTCAATTTCAAAGGGTGTTGTTATGTGAGGCTGAGGTGACAAATCAGTTTCACCTAAACAAGCAGTACAAAGAATTAGACAAGCACGTAGCTTGTTTTCTTGTCTTTTCTGTAACATTTTTCTGTTTTTAATATTTTGATTGAAATATATGTAATATTATGGGTGCGAGGCTGAGGTTATGTAATGATTCTATCATTTTTTATTTTTTTTTTGACTCAATTGAAGAATCTGATTCATTCAAAGTCAAATTAAATCAAATTAAAGTATGATTAATGAATAATAAATGTGAATATTTCAAAGTGTAATTTAACCTTCATATATATTTAGGAAAGATTAAAATATAAGCCCTACATGAACTAACTCAATTAAAAATTGATTTATAAAAGTTTATGTTGAAGTTTTTCTGCCTCAGATGAGAAGAGTAAATTTCTTTTTTTTTTTTTTTTATGGGAGAAGATTAAATTCCTTTATTTTTGGCCAAAAGAGATAGTTTTTATTTTTATTTTTTTTCCCTTGAAAAGACTGCAAAGTAACTTTCTTTTCTTTTTCCCTTAAAAAAGAGCTCAAAGTTAGTTAAACCTGGGCCTGGCTATCATTCAGTCCAAGTTGCCCATTTCCAAGTTAGAAAATGGATTACTTGAACAGTATGACCTAAAAGGGCCATTGAAATGTATTTGAAGCCCAAAGCCCTGAACTATGGGCCATTAAGGGGCCTTGCCATCCCTATCGACACTGTCCAAGCAACATATTTCTGCGAGTTGATTTTCACACCACCCCAAGTTAATACCTTCACCACCCCTTGGCTTGTAAAAAGTGGTGCGACAACTTATCCGAAACTCTGAATACTGCTTTGTTTGCAGAAGAACAAAATTGTGAGCCGAGAAACAAAATTAACAGATACAATCTTCTTTTTTCTGATAGTAAGCCACAAGTGATTGATTAAAAGTTCATTCAGCTTGATCAGAATTACTCTACGATTCCATTTTCTCTTCACTGCGGCTCTTCCATGCGTGGCTCTGGCTGGCTACTCGCCTTCTTCGTGAATAGGCTAGGGTTATTTTGTTCATCAACGACAGCCGGAATCTTAGAATAATCCTCTACAATCATGAACTGTGAAGTTTGTCAACTGAAAGAGCTGGTAAGTTTTCTTTATGGATTATATATCAAACAGTTCTGATAAGGTGATTAGATATTGGATGTTTTCCTTTTGAAGTTCAGATTTTATCATGTTGGCATTCTTGATGATGGTCTCATTGCAACCTCATATGCTTGCAGGAAGTTGAGCATTTTGAGATACGAGAAGTTTTACTATGTAATGTTAACTCGAATTAGCTTTTCATTGTTACCGTTTACTGCTCTTCTGAAAGATGTATTTTCAATTTAATTGACAAATTAGACCACGTTGCTAAAACGGGTGCAGGCATACTACACACCATCGTGTTTCATCGGGCCTTGGGTCTTGTGCGTCCCAGAGATATTGATTTGGAGCTTTTTGATATTACTTACGTACGTATTATCAGTTTTACAGTTAATTAATTGCTAGTGGTTTTATGAAATTTGAAGTATATAATTATTTTCTCATGGATGCCTTATTCTCACAATGCAGTCATGCTTAGTTGGAATTCTTGATCGCATTCTCAAAATAGAGCATCGGCTTGCTAAATGGAATCGTATTTGTTTTATTTGCATGCCTTCTTCTACATCTATTATTGCATCCTTTATTTATTTATTTTTTGAAGATATTGTTAATTCCATTAGGCATATATTGGAGTTTTGGAATAGGAACTTGGTTTTCAAACTCTTTTTTTTTTTTTTTGTACCCTTCAACAAGAAATATCCAGTTGTCTTTTCTTTCCTTTTCTCCTTTATTTTAGTAGATTATTTTTGTCTTCAAGATTATTGACTAATGCTTTCTTTCTTTGATTTCTCATCCCCCTCTTTTAATGCATGGATTTTTAAATCTTACTGTATAGGTGCAATGTGGAGATATGGAACTTGAAAAGAAAATAGACGATAAGATCGAGCAGTTCATTAGTTGGGTAGAGAAGCATCCGAACAAAAAAAGTCAGGTCAGTAGTTTGGTATCAGCAGTTATGTTTCCTTGTCCATGTATTCATTCATGATTTGTGAGGTATGTTTTGAAGGTGGCAAGTAGGAGGGAAAAAAAATCATATTTTTCTTTTAAGGATGCAAGTGTTCAACTTCAGAGTTGCATGTGCTATGTTGCAAATTGATCACTTATTGGCCTTGTTTTAACTTTTGGCCGTCTTTAGTCTATATTAGAGACACGACTCACTGGTTTCTAAATTTGAAATGTAAAATGCAACAGAAGCTTTTAACATCTTTCCTGAATAATGGGAATGGAAGTACGGAACTTCTGTTTGTGATTTTACTGCTGTGAACCACTACGGTTGGCATTAGAAGATTATGCAATACCCTCAAATCAGAGTTAATACATCATAAATCATACTTGTAACTTTCCTTTTGTAAATTTTGGTCAATTTTTATAATGTGTGTGCCATAATTTTCTCATTTATAATTTTCTAATAGGCTTTTGAATTGACAATGCAGATATGTTTATCTTTCTATGAGGTTAAAAACAAACAGGTATCTTGGTTCAGTAATAAGATTGAACGCATATACTGGGAGCAGTGGTATATTAATTTAAATGTGGCTCAGCACCCAAAGGCACATTCTAGCAAGTCGGTTCAGTCCAAAGTTGTTTATACAGGAGGTGTGGTTGCTCGCTTCTGTACATTAAACTAAACTTCTGTGTTTCAATCATATTGCTATTACTTTCTTCAGTATAACTTATATTTTCATTTCTTACTGTTCTGTTCTTGTATATGAGCAGCAGAAGATAGAGATGCACGAAATGCAGCACTTGAAGCATCTCTTCGTGAGGTTTTATTTCAAATAATTAAATTTGTCAATGAGAAGAAGGATCATGTTCCTCCAATACCAAATCTTGAGGGTGCAGTTTCATTTCCGTATGAAATAACTATCCCTAGGTAAGTTGTATTTCCTCCCACCGCACCCAATCTGATTTTGCCTTACTTTTATTTTTCTTCCTTTTCTTTTTTAACTTTAATTCTTGAGATACTTCAGGTTACTCTGGTTAGGTCTCTTTGATCTGGATGAGTTTTTATCTCAGCAGACGATATTCTTGACGTGTTGTCTTCGAAGCTCCCTTATCATCATTTTGACATCTGTGAAATTAGCTGTTTTAGTTGTTCGGGGTTGAAAACACTTAAATTGCCATTGCTTGCTTGAAATAAAAACTAGCGATTTTAAAGTCTTAAAGTCAAAGAAATCAGATTCTAAGGCATTAACTGGCGTTTATTTTATTTGATTAAAGTCCGTGGAGCTTCCTTGTTTTCTAAATTAACAAGCTGAATCATTGTTATGGTCTTTGCTTAACTACCATGTGATATCTCCCTTGTTGAAAGCCCTTAGCTTAAGTGCCAGAAAGGGGGTTGACTAATGCTTATTGACATTTTACAACCTTGTCATAGGTTCCTCTAACATAGTAATTAAGTATATTAATTCTTTTTGTAAAAGAAAATATTAAAAAAGTTATAGTCATAATCGAAAGCATAAGTTTGTTCCCACCTTTTATGCTTGGTGGCATTTATGGCTTTCGACAGGTTGGTAAATATATCAAGCGGCTATATGTATATCCTTGATTATGACTTTTGTTCCATAACGGTGTCTTTATCCTATGATCATTTTAATATGCTTAAGAAATTTCTCAGAAGCTCATTATTAGGTTGCTGAGTTCATATCGTGCTGCCATTGACCAGTTCATCTGATTCTGCATTTGGAATGGACATGATCAAGAGGATGCTCCAGACTGGGCATCCAACTATGTTAAGTTGATTGTCGGAGCTAGATGAGGTAAAATAGATTCTAACCGTTCGTGTCTTTTAATCTGGTGCTAAAAGAGAGCTGCCAAGTAAAGCCAGGTTCAATTCTCTGTGAAAAAAAAATCCAAATCCATTGGCACATGTTTAGTTATATGTCATGGTCATTGTAAATACGTATCCTTATTTTTCTTCCTCCACTTGTATCTCATCTTGTGTTTGCTTCTCTTGAAGCTGCAACGCTACGTACAAGATATTGTTCATATTATGGATTTACTGGGACCACGTGTCTCCTGCTGCATATTGTGTCAATAACTTGATATGATGTTTACCCTTTATATCCACAAACAGATCTCTTATCTTTTTCTTTTCATACACTATATCCTAATTGTGAGAAGTATGCTTGAGAATAAGCATATTGTTGGAGATATACTCTCTCTATGGAAGTAGTTTTCCTCTAATTGTTATTTCTCCCCTACTCGTCTAATTTCAGCAGATTTCTTTTTTCCATCTTCACATGAGCTTTGATTTGTATCTTTCTTTATTATTTTTCTCTCCACTATTAAAGCCTTTCTCCTTTGTCTTTTCTAGCTTCCAATAAGAAACTAGAAAAAGAAGAATACCTTGTCAAGCACAGACTTGGTGTCTAGTATTATACCCAATTCGATGAATGTGGATACTTTCGTTTGAACCGTATTTGTGAAATTCTCCTGCATAATTCTGAGCCAGGGCTTTGCATTTGATTTGCGTGAAAAAGGAAGAGAGCAAGGTAAAAAAGGAAAAGGAAGTGAGTAAAGCCAGCAAGGAGTTTAACCTGTTTTGACGATATCAAGCTGGCGTGCCGACAATGCAACGTCCCGCATCCACATGAAATGGGACCATCTGTAGTTTTCTGGCCCCTTTATTAATTTCTTAGAAATCAAATCAGAATGTTGCGCTGGAGTGCACGCTTTTTCACTATGGGCTGTGCTAATATCATAGAAATCACAGTATACAATTGCGCGCAATTGTGTTCCGTCGAATAGAAATTGAAATTGTTAAGCGCGGTTGCGTTGTCTCTCTTTACCAATCTATTGATTTATTAAAGATCTTGATGCAAATCTTCGACGATTGCACTATTTGTTCTTGAAAATTCTCCATTCAACTAGTCTCACCCACCAATCCGATTTAATAATTTTTATTTATTTATTCACTTTTGTCTTTAAACTAAAAACAAGACAACTGACTGGTCAAGTAAATACGGATTTTCTTTTTTTCTTACCCTTATCTATGAAAAAGTCACCCAAAAAAAAGACTGGATCACAAACACAAAACGTCCTCTTACATTTTTCAAAAATTGGATCAGGGAAAAGACTGGTTCAATATATCCGATAAGTTGAACAAGTTGAATTGGATTGTCCAATCATATTATATAAATTAATAATAAATTTTAAAATTACAAAATATAAATATCAAATAATATTTTTAATGAAATATAAACGATTGCCATAATAATATTTAAAAATTAAATCATTTTCTACTCAATAAAATTATTTATATGCAATTTTCTTAATTTTAATTAAATTTTGTAAAGTGAAAATTCAAAAATCCAGTTTAACCAAATTTCATTTAGACTAATTTAGTTCAATTCAGTCCAATTTTATTTATTTATTTTATGTTTTAGGCTAGTCAAAGCCATCAAGTTTTCAATTTAACTAGGCTGGTCAACAGTCTTACCATCCGTCTAATTTGAATCAACTTAAATTTATTTATTTATTTACTTTTGACTTTAAAATTTTAACTAAACAAAACAACTGAACGGTGAAGTAAATATGGATTTTTTTTACCCTTTTTCTATTAAAAAACAAAAAAAGAGGAAAATCTTTTGACTGGGGTTAGTTATGTAATGAACAAGAAAAAGAAAAAAAGATCTTTTTAGTCAGTATTTATATCTCTCGCCCTTAAATCGTGTTCCCACACGGAACAGGCTTAACAAGAACACGACAAAAATCCATTTATTGCATTTATTTAAAATTTTACCAAAAATTTTGGTAATGAAATTTTTTGACAGATAAATTGACTTGACCTTGAAATGACGATGGACGTCTTTCTTTCCCATCATTAATATGATCAGAGCATATCTAGTCATGAACCTTAGGTGAAACTCTTTGGAACTAGTAGAGCATATCTAGTCATGAACGGTAGGTGAAACTCTTTTGGAGAGTTTCATACGACATTATTTATATTATTTTTATAATAATATATATTTTTAATTTTATATAATTTAAATTTTATTTATTTATATTATTTTTAAAATTATTTAATTAAATTACATAAATTATTTATTTTTTTTATAATTTTTTTAAAAAAAATATAAATTAAACTTTTTTTTATATTTGCATCACGGGTAATTAAATATTATTTTACTCTAATGATAGATTTTTTTACGCAACGTCACACAAAATCTATGAAAACCCTCCAATAATGCTCTTATATAATGGTGCATTGATGACACAATAATAACAAATTGGGTTCAAATGAAATGGAGAGAGAGCATTATGTTCTAGTGCACGGAGCTTGCCATGGCGCTTGGAGTTGGTACAAGCTCAAACCGCTGCTTGAGTCTTCCGGCGACCAGGTCACCGTTCTCGACCTCGCAGCTTCAGGCATCAACCCCAAGAAAATCGAAGATGTCAATACATTGTCGGACTACTCTGAACCTCTGTTGGAGTTGTTGGCCTCTCTTCCTCCAAATGAAAAGGTCATTCTCGTGGGACACAGCCTTGGAGGTTTGAACATAGCCCTTGCTATGGACAAGTTCCCGGAAAAAGTAGCAGTTGGTGTTTTCCTCACAGCTTTTATGCCAGATACCCAAAATAAACCATCTTATGTCATAGACCAGGTATGCTTATCAGTTTTCACTTTTCTTTTTTTGGTAAATAGTTTTCACTTTTATTCCTGGAAATATGGAAATGAGAAATTGTTTCGCTTCGTCAACGAATGCATTTTTGTTAAGAATTCGAGTTTTCAATATGAACTAGTACATTGCGAGGACTCCAGCGACTGGATGGTTAGACACACAGTTCTCTTTAAGTGGAAGTAAAACATCGATGCTTTTCGGACCCAAGTTTTTGTCTGACAAGCTTTATCAACTTAGTCCCACCGAGGTACTTTCTCCACCACATATAACTTGTTGTCATGAAGTGTCAGGCTCAGGCTCAGTTGAAGTCTCTAAGATTTGGATCTTGCAGGATCTTGAATTGGTCAAGACTTTGACTAGACCAAGCTCATTGTTTGTTGAAGATTTGTCAAAGGCAAACAAGTTCACCAAAGACCGTTATGGGTCGGTTCCACGCGCCTTCATTATCTGCGAAGAGGATTTGGCAATTCTGTCGGAATACCAAAGATGGATGATCCAAAATGGTGGGATCAGCCATGTGGAGGTCATCAAGGGTGCAGATCACATGGCTATGCTTTGCAAACCACAAGAATTGCACCATTCTCTGTCCCAAATTGCTGACAAGTACGCATGAACAAGAGTTACTGGTCCCTAAATTTGTATAATGAATAAGACAATTGAGTCAGATCAGTAAGTGGTAGTGTCGTAAACCAACTATATTGCACCAGAAAATTCAATAATGGACGTTTCTGCTCGTTTCCGCATATAGCATTATACCACTGCGTGCCTGCTATGATGAGAGGTCTAGAGTAGTAGTGGTTTAGATAAATGTCACATCATTCGTAACGTTTGTGAATATTTAGAACAATTGACTCTGTGAGAGTGTCCCGGATGGGCGAATTCATGCTAAATAGCTGAGGCGCAAGTTGTGAATATTTAACTTCCGCTTATGCTGCACAAAGGCTTGATAATTTTTTCAAAATAAAGGTTTCTGACATGCTTATCAACAAAATCAACACTTTAGAATTATAAAGTGCTTGCATTTATGAGAAATGACATTAGTTTAATAGAGGAATAAAATCTTATTTTTGTCCTTAAATTTTGGGTTCTTCTGGTAGACTCCGTGACATCTCATTAACGCCGAGTGTTAAGCTGCCTTGTTAAGCGCCGACTGGTACGTCAAATGCTACAGTGTTCAATGTTCCATGCTCTCTTGGTGTTTCTTTTATTGAAAACAAAACCCAAAAAAATCCCCACTTTGCAGACGCCCAAATGCTGCATTTGGGACCTTATGAAAGGGGGCAACCCACTATACACAACTTGTGTGATTACTTCTGTACGCTTCACAAAAATCTCCACTTCTCCTCGAACTCTTCTTTGATGCTCCCATCAATTCCCATCCCTTTTTCATAATATCCTCATGCATCCCAGATATTCCCAGAGTTTTGCCAAAGCGAATCATCTCACTTAAACCAAGCCTTGAACCGGGATTTTGATTTACGTCCATTATTCCAGCTTCCTTTGAATTATGATGGAGGCAGCTCAGCTTTCAGAGAATCCACGGTTCTACTTCTGCTACCTTTTTTTTCATCCTTCCTACTTTTCCCATTAGACTTTACCTGTTCTACTACTCCACTTAGTTCCTTCAGTGCCCCAAATTTTCTTCGATAATTCAAAGGCTTGCTTGTCATGTGCCTTTGAAAATTTACGATCTTTGGCATTTTTTTTCCCTTCCTTGCATTATTCTTATACTTCTTCTTCAGTCTTCGAATCTTATCCATCAATTGCATTGTTGAAATGTCAATATGCAGCGACTTCTTGATAAAATCGTGAAATCCATTTGGATCCTTAGATGGGTCTGCTCCATCCTTCGCCGAATATTCAATCACGACCTTCAAGATGGCAATTTCACTCCACAGCCTCTTAAAGAGCTTCTTCGATTCATCCCCAAATTTCTCATTCACCGAAGTGTCCACATCGGCGGCGGCATGGGAAGATTTTTTCTTGGTCCCTTTTGAATCATTCGCTTGATGAGAGTTTTCGTCAATGCGTTTGGCTGTCGATCTGGCCAGTGTAGCCGAGGATTGGGACCTTGGCTTCTTCGCCTTCGGATTCTCTCCCGTAACAAAGTGGTATTTCTTTTTTTCTTTTGTTTTCAATGAAAAAAACACCATGTGGGCATGAAACATTGAACACCGTGGCATTTGACGCCCCATTCAATACGAAGCGAGGCGTCACAGAGGGACTTAATGCGACCTTTTTAAAATGTCAAAAATTAATTTAAAATATTTTATATTTAAGGGATAATATTGTCAATATTTCTAAATGTTTAGGGAAAAATAAAATTTTACTCTTTAATAAATCCTAAAGTAAATAATTATTCATCTTGGGTGACACGGAGAAAGTAAGCTAAAGTCGGAGCCATGCAAGCAACAAATACTGCGACTGAAATCTTGTGAGGGCAGCTTTGCATGGCAGGCAGCAGAAATATTGCAGACTCCACTCAAAGCAATGATCCACCAATGAATATTACTCTCTCCTCTGCCTGCCTAAGACTTCATGAGTTCCATCAAAGGTTCAAAGTAGTCTATGTTCACTTTGGCTGAGTTTTCTATTATTTACAACCAAAATCAGGACTATGAAACACAAATTGTAGACTGTGGGTTCAAGTACTGATCTCAATGTGTTCTTTCCTTTGAGCTATATAATTTGATGGTTTTATCTCATGTTCCACTTCCACCGTCTGTCTCAGGCACTCATTTTATATACAGTGTTCCCGAACCAAAACACTCCTAATTTTATGAATAATATTATATTATTCCTACATAAGTTGGCAGTAAAGTGGGGAATAATTGGATGAGACAATGAATGCAGCTTATTGATTGTATATTAACAGAACCACTGTAAAAAATGTCTGTGGTCATCATCTACATTCACTTAGCATACATCCATCCATGCATTGAGTTTCTGATTTTTTATTTTTTTTTTCAAACAGAGAGTTTATACTCCGATTAATTAGTTTATCTGTAACCATTCCTATTCCCTCCTAAAGGATTACTTACACCAAACGGGCTCTGTTATTTTTTATTTTTTTTGTTAAGGCTCTGTTACTGTTACATTCTTACCGAAATAAACTCAAATTAATTTATTTATTTTTGACTGAGAACAAGACCAAGACGGCTGACGTGGAAAATGGTGAAGTTTTTCTATGAAAAAGCCCAAAAAAAAAAAAAAAAAAAAGGAAAATCTCCCGAATGTGGTTAGTTTAAGATTGTAGACAACTTGATGATTCACATGTTAAGAGCAACACGACGCAATCATCAACTAATGCAGATATGTGGATCCTCCTTTTGCATTTATTTATAATTTTATTCAAAATCACGATGAAAATATCGTGGATCAAGAATAGAGACTAGATAGTTGATTTGACCTTGTAAACGACGGTGGACGTCATGATCGACGCCCTTCTCTTCAGTGAATGTGCTTTATATGATAGATGTGCTTTGTCTGCCTCTAGTTTTACATTCAATTTTATATATTTTTTTTTATTTTTTGCTTATAATTTCATTTTTGTAAATAAATTAAAAATCAAAAAGTATACACAAACAAACAAGAGTGAAATAAACGTTTTCCTTAGGATAAGGGTGACATTAACCGTTGACCAATGGATCACAAACACGAAATGGAGAGAAAGCATTATGTTCTAGTTCACGGAGCTTGCCATGGCGCTTGGAGTTGGTACAAGCTCAAACCGCTGCTCGAGTCTGCCGGCGACCAGGTCACCGTCCTCGACCAAGCAGCTTCAGGCATCAACCCCAAGAAAATCGATGATGTCAATAAATTCTCAGACTACTCTGAGCCTCTGTTGGATTTCTTGGCCTCCCTTCCTCCAAATGGAAAGGTCATTCTTGTGGGACACAGCCTTGGAGGTTTGAACATAGCCCTTGCTATGGACAAATTCCCAGAAAAGGTAGCAGTTGGTGTTTTCCTCGCAGCTTTTATGCCAGATACCCAAAACAAACCATCTTATGTCATAGACCAGGTATGCTTCTCAGTTTTCACTTTTATTCCGAGGAATATATATGGATACTTATATATGAAGCTATTGCCCATTGTTAAAATTTGAATTATGAGAAATTATTTCACTTCATCAAACAAAAAAAATGCATTTTTTTTTTTGTTAAGAATTTGAGTTTTCTTTATGAATTAGTACATTGGGAGGACTCCAGCAGCTGAATGGTTAGACACACAGTTATCATCAAATGGAAGCAAAACATCAATGTTGTTCGGACCCAGGTTTTTGTCTGACAAGCTTTACCAACTTAGTCCCACTGAGGTATTAATTTCCCATTACTATATATGCCTTTATAACTTGTTCTCTTGAAGTGTCTGGTTGAATTGTAAAAGTCTCTATGTTTTGCAGGATATTGAATTAGCCAGGACTTTGATTAGGCCAAGCTCACTCTTTGTTGAAGATTTGTCAAAGGAAAACAATTTCACCAAAGAGGATTATGGGTCTGTTCCACGGTCATACGTTATTTGCGAAGAGGACTTAGCAATTCCATTGGAATACCAAAGATGGATGATCCAAAATGCTGGTATCGATCACGTGGAGGTTCTCAAGGGTGCAGACCACATGGCTATGCTATGCAAGCCACGAGAACTGCACCATGTTCTGTCCCAGATTGCTGATAAGTACGCATCAGAACATTTTACTCATGCTTAGTTTGGTAGTTGCCTCTGCCTTTCTACTGTTGTAATGTGTGCTGGAATCGTTTTCCATGATCAATAAGACAATTGAGTCACATCAATAAGTGTGGTAATGCTGTAAACTGCATCTAGCATGCATGCACCAGGAAATTCAATAAATGGACATTTCTTCTCATTTCCACAACCAATAGAATATTCATATCGATCGAAAATGTGGTGGACGAACTAATAATGCGTTTCTGCGACAATCAGAGGTCGAGTGGTTTAGAAAAAACATGGGCATATGAACAGTGATCTAATTGGTTACTTAAGTTCCTGCTATACCACGTTGTCTCGATGGCATACTATGTACGGTAAAGTTAGTCACAGCTCCGTACTTGTCTGTTGCCAGTTGTCACTATCTTGACAATTCTGATAATCTAAAAATTACTTTTTTCTTGGAAAAAAGATAAAAATGATAATTTTTTAATATTACCTCAAGAAGAAGAAGAATAAGTCAAATTTGATTTAAGATACTTAATTATTAAAGTCTTATATATTAGAGTTGCGAAGTTATGCCAAACTACTTTCTCAAATAAATCAAAAGGAGTTTGCGTGGCATGAGTTTTGAAAATTTAATCTTCGATTATGCTGTAACAAGAGCTTGGTAATTTTCTCAAAGGTTTCTGATATGTGCTTATCAAAATCAAAACTCTGGATCTATAAAGTGATTATGAGAAATGACATTAATTTAATAGAGACTATAGTATAGTAGATAATTATTCCTCTTGGGTGACATATATGGAGAAAGCTGAGATCGGAGCCATGCATCAAGGCAACAACAAACACTGCAACTGGAGTCTTTTGAGAGAAGCTTTGCATGGCAGCAGACTGCCAGACTCCATGAGTTCAGTCAAAAGGCTCAAAGTAGTCTGAAATCGAATTGACTTAAAGACCATGCTCCTCTTTCGGATTTAAACCAGAAAAACTTTGTGTGTTCACTTTGGTTAAGTTTTCCATTGCATACGAACAAAATCTGCAGAATTGTCAGACACAAATGGTAGATTGAGTGTTCAAGTCTGGAGTGTTCTTTCTTTTGGGAGCAGAGTTTGATGGCTCTAATCATCTCAATTTCCACCGTCTGTCTCAGGCATTTGTTTTCTCATCTCTTGTGGTTGGCTCATTCTTATAGTGTTCCCAAAAAGCCCCTAATTTTATTAATATTATTCTTACATAAGATGGCAGGAGAGTAAGTTGGGTAAGGGATGCACAGTCTTCACTCTTCAGGGGAACCCCGGCCGGAGCGTGTAATAATACAGAAAACAATAGGCACATATATCGTATTGCTTGTCCTATCGTGTCTAAACTGTTTGCTTCCATGTTTTATCAACTTGTTATAAGTACTAAAATCCTGAAGATGGGCACAAGGTCATCCCTCCCACACACCTAAGTCAAGCTGAGCCCATGGACCACAACTCACACAACTACAAGTATAAATATCCAGGCTATCTGTCCGACCTTCTTGCCATTCAGCCCGGTCCTAACTTGAGTGTGTATTGGGAGAAAAAGGAAAGAAAGAAAAAAGTGTATCTTAAAGGATTTTTATTATTATTTTCAGAGTAAAAACTAATAAATTTATACATATAACCTTTTAAATTTTGGAAGTCTTTGTTGCTAAGCTTTTATGACCTTATCTCTCTTGCATATCATCTACATTCACTCAGCATGCATCCTTGCATTGAGTGTCTGATTAGTTTCAAGCAAAAAAGTTTATATTCTGCATAATCACCTTAATACAACTTGAAAAAACCAAGTCTTTTAAAATTAATTAATTAAGTTCTCCAAGTTTGCGTTGTGCAGACGACGTTTGTTCATGTTTTGTTGTGTGTGCATGAGAGATGAACACCTCTGCAGCACCGCTTTGTATTTGTCTAGAATCTTGGCCCCTCCCTCCGCCTTGCTTCTTATCCTCTTGAATTGCTGGATATTTTGTTTTCTTTTCAAGGAGAGTGCTATGATCTTTGTCCTTTGCCACACCACTATACGTGCTTTCTTCTGCCTTCCTAACATTGTCTTCTAACCTTACACTATCTTCCTCTTGTTTTGCAGCAAATTAAATGCCATATTTTACCCAAAAGGAAAATGTAATTACGTTATGCTAATATCATAGTTGCAGAGAACGAAGCAAACAAGATTTGCAGTACACAACCTTAAATAAATAAATAATTAAGGATAATTGCATGCGATGTCATGGAGGCAGGAGAATAATTGTAGGGGTATAGAGAACATGAGCATGTGATCGGAGCCATTAACGTGTTTAACCTCGTTGGTGGGATGCTTTTCAATCATCCACCTTTGAAAATCCTCCTTGATTATTTGGTCTTGGTCGGTCATCATGTATATCCTTGCTACTCTGCCAAATTTCTCCTGGCTGAACCTTGTTTCCGCTTCGAACAGTTCTTCATCGATAAAGCGCGGGTACGGTCTCATCAGGGATTTTGCAAGAGTCACGTCCTATATATAATAATACCAGATTTCTCGTTGTCAGTCACAAATTCAATAGTCAGACTCAGAATTAACAATTATGCCGGTACTGGTACCTCGGGTGGGGATAACTGGTTGCCTGAAGATGCAGACCGGTCCAAGGTTGGGAGGTTCTCGGATCTTTCAGACGTTGCCCCCAATCTTCGTCGAAACTTTTACAACAACCATAAAATGTTAGTAAACTACGTAAAAAAAAAAAAAAAAATTGAATCAATCGAATACCCATCTCGTAGATAGATTTCTTCAAATCTGAAATGCCAGCCTACCTCCTGACATAAAGCGGCAAAGCTGAGGTTGGGACCAGGCATGAGAGCAGTGGCAAAAACAGCAACAGAGACTTTATGAGGGAAGTTTTCCATGGCAACAGATATGCAACCTCCACCGGCGCTGTGACCAACAAGGATCACTCTCTCGTCTGAAGGAAGAGCTGTCATGAATTCCATAAGTGGCTCAATGTAGTGCGAGAAGCAAGTCACATCTTCGGCTTGCTTTGGATTTACCCCAGAAGCAGCCATGTCCAGAGCTGTCACTTTATGGCCGGCCGATTTGAGCAGAGTCGCCACCTTATACCAACACCACGCTCCATGACGCGCCCCATGAACCAGCACAAAGTGCCTCTCATTCTTATTCATTTCTTTCCACTTTCACTTCTCACTTAGAAAAGGAAAATAAGGAAGGTTCCGAATCAACGTACATGCTCTGTTTTGCAAATTGCCTTCACTTACGTTACGGCTCTGCCATGGGCCCAACACTTCAATTATTAAGTACAGCCAGGGTAGCTCTAATTTCAAATGTCACGGGTCCATTCTACCTTGAAAAGGTTAACGCAATTGTAATCGGGTTTTTTATAAACAGGGTTTATTTTAATCTTTACTTATTTGTATATGTTTAAGGCAAAATTATTTATCGATATGAGTCTATTTGAATTTATCGGTAGAAAGTGCTATGATCTTTGTCCTTGGCTACGCGTCACAATGATGCAGACCGGTCCAAGGTTGGGAGGTTCTCGGATCTTTCAGACGTCATCCCCAATCTTCGTCGAAACTTTTACAACAACCATAAAATGTTAGTAAACTATATTAAATTTATGGCCTGCCGATTCGAACAGAGTCACCCCCTTATCCCAACACTATGCTCCAAGAGACGCTTCATGAACCAGCACAAGTGCCTCCCATTCTTTCCGCTTTCACTTCTCACATTGCAATAATAAATAAGACTGAACTGTATGTTACCCCACCTATTTATTGCTTGGATGATTTCTGGTAAGACCCACTCCCATTGATTAGCCCGTTTTCTGTTACGTTATAGAAGAAACATAGTTCTGTTATAACTCAAATTGTCCAGGTTTTCGTATCAACGCCAAAATCACTGAGTAAATTTCATGGAAAGCTAGCCGAATAATGAGCGTAGTTGTAGCTTTGCAATTGTATATACTCAATTTTATTGCATCTATGTACGACACCAACTCTGATTTTTGTTTTGTTTTTCCCTCCAGTAACCGTTCAAAACGAGCCAACAACACAGTGGGACATGATTTGGCACAATGGAACAGAAAATTCTCTCCTAGCAACTCAAGGCAAATGAGAGTACATATCAGGAATCATAGCAAAAGCCTTCAGGGTCAGCCAACACTCGTGTTATTTGGACTCAGTCTCCATTCATGGAATTTCACTTCCTCACGGCAAAGCTCTTGAAATCTTCTTAAACTGCAAGAAAACAGGACATAACTCTATGCATCTTAGTTTTTAGATATGGAAGATAATCAGTTTCAAGGCCTAACGCATCGATTGAACAGATGAATATTTTGTTAAAGCAACATACCGTCTCAGAAGAACTTCAGGATTATATGGAAAGAGGTTTTTTTGATGAAGATTTTCAACAGAAATTTTCAATGAGAGTAAACATGCTATGGCTTCCTTGACTGGCTGTCTATTATAGTGCTTAAGGCCAGATTCACTCTCTTGTTTACTTTTCTTTTTGAGTGATGAGATAGTTCCTTTGTTGTCCATTGGAGAAGGGATCACATCAGTCCGAAACTCTGGGTCATCCTTTGAAACTTTTCTTTTCTTGCAAGATGATTGATTTAATGGTTCTCCATATAAAGGAAATTCCATAAATGACTTCCATGAATTAAATACCAAATGCAAGCATCTATCAAGGAACATGCAGAAGAGAAAAGTAAATGCAATATCCAAAAGAGGAATAAGCCATAAAGCAAGGATCACATCTTTCGGTTGTACTTGCCATACCGTTAGACCCTAGAATAGGGTTTTTCCTTATGGTTGCAGTGACAGTTAAAAAGGTAAAATGGCAGATGAAAGTTTTATTTCCAGTTAATTATTCAGCAAAATAGCAGGAATAAAGCATTTAATCTCACCCTAACCGTGGAACCATCAGAAATAAAAATCAGATAAAATAAGAATATCTAACAGCGAACTAGTTCTTATTCCTCACAATCATATGTGACTATAGCTTTCCCTATTTGTTCATAATCGAAGGAAAGGTAAGTTCGTGACATCAAGAATTAGTATAAATACCTTAGAAGATATTTAGCACAGCTTATTCCTGTATCTTTGGAAATGAGGTAATCAAGCAGCACTTGATGGTCATAATGTATCTGCAGATCAGCAAGTAAAGCACAAGATAATAAATAAATAAGATTCTAGAATTAACCCTCAATTAGACAATTAACCTAATTAATTAATAAGTTAAAGATGATAACATAGTTGTCGGATATCCTTATGTGCTCATGAAGTATGTAAAACTTGCCTCTGAAAGAAACAGATGGAAAAGGTGTACAGGATTGAAAACGTCTGACAGATGAAAAAGAAAATCTTCCTTTACATCCTGAAATATAGCTTCATCATTATCAAACCTATTACATAACCCAAAACCTCATTAAAAAACATTCCTTCATTCAAAGCTTAACTACAAAGAGGCAAACTGGATAACAATTGCTTACTCTTGCTGTAAACAAGATGTGAAGCTAAGTAATTGCAACAGCACTTCAAACAACAGGTCATCCTATCATTCAAGCAAAGAGATAAGAATTTTAAATTAAGGAGAAAGAAAGGAAAGAAAATATAGAATAACATAACGAACATAGTGTTTAACAGGAAGGGAAAATACGGAAGACTCCAAACCTCCACAGATCATGTGTTTTACAAATTGCCTTCACTTTTGTCATGGCTCCGTTCTATCTTAAAGGTTAGCAGTGGCACAATGAAAGTCCTCTTTCCAAAACCCTAACACCCTAATCAGGGGTAGGGGGATCCGCACCTAAGTGCAGGACCCACACTGCAATTACGCAAGTCCACATGATAGCACCTCAAGGTGGCTGTAATACCAAATGTTATGGGTCCATTCTACCTTGAAGAGGTTCACACAATTGTGCTCCCTTTAGCCTCTTTATAAACCTGAGAACTCCCTGGTACACATCTGATGTGGGTCTAAACACACATCATGATAATGAGACCATGGTATGATAACCTAGACTAACTAACAGAGAAAACTAGCCAAAACCCTGACAGTTGTTAAGCTTCAAATATCCTAGTCCCGATCAACATCAAACACTTCATATAGGCCCCCAAACTTCAAAGAGTCCCTAAGTTTTCAGAACTGAAAAATGCTTAACAACTTGATATGCATACAACATTGTTCATGAGAAGCACCAAAGAAGTAGGGAGACAAACCTCACGCAGAAAAAGTTGGAGGAACGTGTTCATGAAGTTTATACATATCTCCAAATAATTTTCATGGCTGAAAGTGATGTCAATTTGAAGATTCCCTTGAAGCCATTTGTAAAGCTCTAGCAATCCCTTCTTCCTACAGCAGTGATCAAGGTCTGAATCTGGGTCATAGGTCAAGCATGAGTATGAAGTTGAACAAACACAACAATCAGCAGTATCTCCACTTCGACAGATCAACCTGAAAGAACAGTTCAGAAAGAGATAAACAGCCTGCCTCTGTAGATGGCTGGAATGCATACTACGTACTTCACCATCAGATATACTCAATATAAATGGAGACCCTTCCAGACAATCATCTTGATCAAACTGAAATTTTCTTAAGTCTTGCCACAAAAGTTCTTGAAAGTATCTATGAAGCAGTTTCAACCAAGAAAGAAGGATAGAACAGTCCAGACGTGTCTCTGAACTAAGCCTGATCATTAGAACCTGCAGAACACATGGCAATTGATTTAGAGAATATCTTTCATATGGTGGTGAATCAGCTATATATATATATATGAAGGGAGTGAATACAGAATTAATTTCATAATCTAGTAGAGCCACAAAGATAGCAATGATAAAATAGAAATTGGGAAATAACAAAAAAACAAATTTGAGTCCCCAGAAGTCCAACGAAAGGTTACAAGCTTACTCTCATTCTGAGCATGACAAACCAAAAAAAGCTTTATAACAAAGCTGTAAACAATGGTTTTATTTCCCCGCTAAAATTTCTGGCGACTACTAAAATCATGACATAATGCTTCAACTTCAGTTATAAGAATATAAAGGAGAACTCATACTACAGAGAATGATATTACTCCCTAACAATGCAAATGATAGAATAAATGCTATGCAGATTTTGCAATTTAAGTTTACAGGTGCTGATATAAAGGATTAAAATAAACTTCTTAAATACGTCAAGCTCTAGTGGTAATCATCGACGTAATGATGCAAAAAGAACTGAAAGCCAGTTAACCCCTCATAATTGGCAAATCGGCCAAAGGATACCTAAAGAATCTACATAAAAAAGTAAAAGGAGACTGATTTTAGCACATATAAGCCAGGACACCACATAGGCGCAATTGGAACAGCAAAGGCAACTAATCCTACAAATTACAACAAGAATGTTTCATAACAAGTACAAACTAGTTTTCATAAACTTCAGAGTGTGGATAATAATCAATATCTCTATACAAATGATAATAAACATTTCTAGCACATAACATAAAGGCAAAATACAAATAGTTCTTTCAATTCTCACGTTGATTAGACAAGTAGATGAACCATACCAGCAACTTGTGTTTAAAATACTGAATGATGCACATGTTAGCAATATCTCCTTTCATGTCAAGACACCACTTTACAAGTCTGGGAACAAGATCAATTACTTTAACAATAAGCGGATGTTTTTGGGTGGAACCACCTTGGTGTTCTGCAAAATCATTTTGGTCGACTAAAGAGCAGAGTAACTGAAGAAACGTTCCAAGAAACTTGGTTGCAGGCTCCATAGCACCACAACTATTAGGGTGCAATAGATTCATATAAGAGCTTTTATTAGCACCACCTATCTCAAAAACACAGTCCTCATCTAATAAATCCCAAGGCATTTTTAGAACACACGAACTGAAAGAATCATAGTACACTTTGACAAGCCGATCGTCATAGTCTTCCTTCAAATATTTGAATATTACACGTAACACTAGATTGATGCAAGCCACCGTAGACCAATCACAATGCTTTAATCCATATTGCAGGGGAAAATCAATGTCGCTGTTTTCAGCTCCAGAAGAAGTTTTAGATGAACAATTGCACGCTCTTCCAATCGCCATTTCCAAGAAATGGCATAATAAATGAATAAACTCACTCCAATTATTTCCCTACAAAGGATGGAGAAACACAGCGTTATTTTCATATAACATAAAATCAAGGAAGTAACCGTTGCATACCGTTGTTAATAGAAATTTTGAAGTTGAGACAAGAGCATTGACAGCCAGATGTCGAATAAATTCACTCTTGACAGCTAAGAAAATCATCTACCAGCAAAAGCACTAAAGAGTCAGAGCAACTTGCAGGAATGTTATAAAGAAGGCATATCAATGAAACTTGTAGCGTAGGTCATCCATAATTAACAAATAACAAAATACTCACAAAGTTAGCCAGTATTGTAGGAAGACATCTATGGAGACCAGAATCAGAATGCAGGTTCGAGCCACATAAGCACTCTTCCTTCCGAGCTGGTTTCACCACTGCGTCCTGCGCATTAGAATCAAACCCTCGAATCCGAAGCTGAATTTCTCTCAGGACCTAAAATTGAAAAGGCAAAATGTATAAAGTTCGTTGCGGTAAAATGAAAAAGCCAAAACAACTACATGCGAAGATGAGAAACGAAGTAAACCTGAGAAAGAGCAACTAGAATTTCCTTCTCCTTCTCTTTGCATATAAGAACAACCACCTCTGGCTCCTGAACCACATAGTAAACCAAATAAATGAAACAATAGCCAGAGAACTACAGAAGATTTAAATAATCAATTATCAATTAATAGATATAAAAAGAAACTCTAATCATAGAGGACAGTTAAACAGACTGTGTAAGGGCGAAGAGACTCATTGATTAGACGGCAGAGCCACGACAGTTGCTTCGCAGAAGACATTTTCAGTCGGAGAACGGCATCGCATCCGTAGCACGCACAGCATAAAAGATAGCTAAACGATGGCGTTGTCGTTCGCACTCCAAATGTGCTAAACGCTGCCGTTTTGCTCAGTTTATTTTCTTTTTTATTTCTCCTGAGGCTGAAATTTCTACAATTCTACCAATTGTGGCGGGTAGAATTTGTCTATGCCACAGGCATACGAAGCATCTTCTTTGGCAGTTCTCGCCCTGGTACAAAAATGCAGCACCATAACCTCACTGAAAAAGGCACGTCAACTTCACGCCTTTATCTTAACTACCACTGCCGCGGGCTTGCAATCTCCATTTGTATACAACAATATCCTTTCCATGTATGCACGATGCGGTTCATTGAGGGACTCTCAGCTGGTGTTCGACAAAATGCCTCACAGGAATCTTGTTTCGTTTAATGCGCTAATTGCAGCCTATTCTCGAGTGTCACAACATGCTTTTACCGCCCTCAAACTGTATACCCAGATGGAAACAGTAGGCCTGAGGCCCAGCAGTTTGACTTTTACAAGCTTGCTACAAGCGTCTTCATTGCTTGAAGATTGGTTTGTTGGATCTTTACTTCATGCCCAAGGCGTGACGTTTGGATTTTTAAATGAGTTATGTGTTCAAACGTCTTTGCTTAACATGTACTCGAATTGTGGGGATCTGAGTTCTGCAGAAAAGGTTTTTTGTGATATAGGTCATAGAGATGCTGTTGCTTGGAATTCTTTAATTCTAGGAAATCTGAAGAATGGTAACATCATAAAAGGTCTTCATCTCTTTGGTGAAATGGTAAGGAGTGGTATTAACCCTACACAGTTGACATACTCAATGGCTTTGAATGCTTGTAGCAGACTGAAAGATTATCATTCTGGGCGATTGGTTCATGCCCAAATAATAGTTAGGAGTGTGTCAGCAGATTTACCGCTGCAAAATGCCCTGCTAGACATGTACTGCAATGCTGGCGATACACAAACAGCATCTAGGATGTTTTGTGGAATGGAAAACGTGGATTTGGTTTCTTGGAATACCATGATTGCTGGTTATTCAGAGAACGGGGAAGGAATGAAAGCCATGAATCTGTTTGTCCAGTTACAGGAATTGTGCTTCCCTAAATTAGATGACTACACTTATGCAGCCATTATATCTGCAACTGGTGAATACCCTTATTCTGATTATGGAAAACCTCTCCATTCTCAGGTTATCAAAGTTGGACTTGAGAGACATGTGTTCATAGGTAGTACTCTTGTGACTATGTACTTCAAAAATAATGACACTGAAGCCGCTCAGAAAGTATTTTATTCGATCTCAGAGAAGGACGTCGTTCTCTGGACTGAAATGATAACCGGTTATTCTAAAATGGCTGATGCCGCAAGTGCAATTAGATGCTTTTTTGAAGTGTGTCATGAAGACCATGAGATGGATAACTACGTCCTCAGTGGAGCTTTGAGTGCATGTGCTGACCTTGCAATTTTAAGACAAGGTGAAATGATTCATGCCTATGCTATTAAATTGGGTTATGATGTTGAAAGGTCTGTCTCTGGGAGTCTGATAGATATGTATGCCAAAAATGGGGACCTTAGAGCTGCACGTTTGGTATTCTGTCAAGTCTCAGACCCAGATTTAAAGTGTTGGAACTCAATGCTTGGAGGATATGGTCGCCATGGAATGATAATGGAGGCATTCAAGCTTCTCGAGGGGATTCTTGAACAAGGTCTGATTCCAGATCAAGTGACTTTCCTGTCTCTATTGTCTGCTTGCAGCCACAGTAGGTTGGTTGAGAAAGGAAAGTTCCTCTGGAATTATATGAATGACATTGGATTGATTCCTGGGCCTAAACACTATTCTTGCATGGTTAGTTTGTTAAGTCGGGCAGCTTTACTGGAAGAGGCAGAAGAAATGATCATTAAGTCACCTTATGTTGAAGATAATTTGGAGTTGTGGAGAACATTGCTGAGTGCATGTGTAATAAATAGAAATTTGAGGGTGGGAGTTCATGCAGCCCAGAAAGTTCTAAGTTTGGACCCAGAAGATGGTCCAACACTTATCTTGTTTTCAAATCTTTATGCTGTTTATGGGAAATGGGATAAAGTTGCAGACATCAGAAGAAAGATCAAGGAATTGATGCTGGAAAAAGATCCAGGACTAAGTTGGATCGAGGCCAAGAATGACATCCATGTGTTCTCATCAGGAGATCAATTACACCCCAAGGCTGATGAGGTACAAGCCGAACTGCATAGGCTAAAAAGAAATATGATAAGAACAGAAACTGATGACCATGAGAACCAAGATTTTATTCTAAATAAGTTATAAGTTATTTTCTTCCTACACACTAACTCGTTTATCCCCTCCTATACGAGTGTTCCCTTGGGATGCATATTGAAGCATCAAACACACTTATTTATTCAGCAATGAGGAGGTTGACACATAGCACGTGCATAATGGAGAGAGGAATGCCCTGGGGCCACCACAGTTTTCCATGTCGAGTTTGATCATCTGCCGGGGAAACTCAAGGATTAGTCGGAGCAAATATGGTCCGGTGTTACGCATCTGGGACGTCAGTAACATTTGCTAGCTCCGAAGCAGAATGCTAAACTTTCAGAGGCGCAAGGATTTCGTTAACAAGGTTGATCAGTGAAATGGCGGAATTTAAAGGGCGACCTAAAGAATTCTGACAGGAAAGAATGGCCCTGTTTCCAACGGTCACAGGCTTTTTTTTTTTTACCTAATCTTTGTCTTATGGTACGAAAACAAAATATTGCAACAGATTAGATCCAAACGACGAGCAATCTCACTTTTGTTCTTTTCGTATTATGTATATGATTGTCGCAAAAATAAGATCCTGAAAAGTCCATGTTAAAACATTAGATCATCCTTCCCCATGCAATCTTCGTACACGAACCCGAGATAATTTAACCAAAGCAGAACCTTTTTTTCGTTTGTGAGTACCCCTATTGGGTACCCCAAACTCAAACAAGCTTCATGCATGTGGAAATTTTCCACTGTTACAGGGAGCTAACATGTAGGCGAAATTGCTTTGCTTCACTTCAGTCAGATTAAAAGAATATTACAGAAGAGGGAAAGTTTTTTTTTTTAGACAAAAAAAAGTGACAGTAAAATTTGGCAAGAATACACATTACATGACATAAGCACAAGGAGACATTTTGAAAAACTGGCTGTGATTTCCGGTAAATATTTAGTATTTAAATCGCCTAAACTAAACCAGTTTACAATGTTACAGAAAAATGAATTTTGTAGTAAGTTGCCGTAAATGGTCCATGGAAGAACTTGATGGAACGGAACGAGGCAGAATCCAGTTGGCGAGGCACACTAGCAGTTACTGATGCAGTATCCACCTTCCAAGATCCACAGATTCATAGCAATAACCATATAAGACCATGTAAAAAGGAAAAATCAATATTTCACATGTAACATGCAAATGTTCATATCAGTAGGAGAGTTGCAAGACAATCTTGTAGCCTCTTATCACGTCCTTATTAACGTCGAGTAGTTCTGGATTTTTGTCGTGATGACTTCTGCAAGCAAATCACCATAGAGAAATCTATACATCAATATACGCATTCTAACAAGCCATCAAGGATTGAATAAATTAGAAAGAGAATAGTTCACTACCGAATTAAAGCTCGCTCCTGATCCTGTTGCAGCACCTGAGGAAGGAAAAAAAAGAAAAAACACAATGAACTTGGTGATATTATGAGAACCTTTTATTTATTTATTTATTTTTTTTGGGGGGGGGTGTGAAAAGAAATCCCTAACGCAGGCACGCACAAAATGATGGAAAACCCATCCAATCTTTTCTTTCCTCCCCTAGCATAGTTTTAGCCTTTGTGATGTCATGGGTCTAGTTGCAAAAAATGATATGCTTACCAGAACTGGTGTTGCCCCAAATGCCATAATTTTAACAAAATTATTTATATTCAGTACCATGCATTATTGTTCCCTTACAAAGAATCCAAGAAATGAACCCAAACGGGAAACCAAATATCATCTAGAAACAACCATCACAAAAAGCTAGAAAAAGAAACATTTGAAGCTATCCAATGCCCTCTAGAATGAAAATCGATTTTCCAAATCAACTTTCCATTTAAAACTCATTAACACTTAAAATGTAAGACATTTTGAGCAGAACCAAAACTCAAGAAGGTACCTGAAGCAAATGGCGTTGAAAGTGGTGAAGCTCCGGGAATTGTACTAAACAGAGAGGGAGTTGAAGAAGGGGCAAATAAGGAAGCTGAAGAACCAAAAAGTGAGGCTTGGGGTGTGGCACTAGACGGTCCATACAAAGAGGATCCTGGAGCAGAAGTTGTTGGTGTCGTAAACAAAGATGACATGGAGGAAGATGGAGCTGAAGAAGGCATGTTGAAAAGCGAGAACCCGCTTCCTGATGAAGTTGCCACAGATGTCTGGGTAGCATTCGGTGCTGCGTGAGTTCCTGAACTGGAAAACAACCCAGCTACTTGTGTTGATGGTTGTGAATTTACAGGTAAATGCAATGTTGGATGAACTCTTTTTGAGGCAGCTTCCTGTCTTGCTGTTTCTCTCCGATCAGCCTCTAAGAATGGATCATTCACCTCCCCTCGGCGGCGCTGATCAGCTAGGTAAGCTGATTTCATAGATTCAATGTACAGATGGATACTCTCAACCTGAGTAGTAAGATAATATATATCAATCAGGAAACTTAAAAGCTTTCATGAACCCCAAGGTAATGAGAGTAAGGACACCAACAAACCAAAATTGAAGACAAAGAAATAAAACTTGTTTACAGTGATGAAAGTAATAAGAGTTCCATAAAAACAAATATATTCGAATATGTCATATTTTTAACATCACCTAAGAAAAGGAGTTTGATTAATAAGATCCCTTTAAAGTTCAATTTCCTCATAGCTGTGGGGTATAACATCAGTTAAAAAGGTTCTATTTGTTCCCCTTACCTTTGCAGCCACGTGAACAAAAAAGTCATGCACATTTGTCATGACCTTGGGAAGAGATTGCAATAATGAGGATCCGTTATTAGAAATGTTTCTCTCAGTGTCTAAGAGTAGCAACTGCTCTAACTCTTCAATCCACTGACGGCATTCACCGAGATACTTCTCAAATCTTGAAACTGTTTGCTGTAAAAAGGGTGATGGTTTCTTTGGAAGCCCACTGTAGAAGTCAAATACAGGCGTAATAGATGTAGCCATCCGTTGGCTACCGGAACTAGGTGTTACAGTTGCTCCAGGAGTCTGCGAAGGTGCAGTAGCACTAGAAACACCTCCGCTGGGATGAAGGAATCTTGGACGTAGCATCATGAAAGAACGAACAGCAACCTCTGTGTTGCGTAACATATCCTTGACAACAAACATCAGTTCCTGCAGCAATGTTTTCTGTCGCTCCATGGCAGCGCTAATTCCACCAAGTTCCTGTCAAACAACAGAAAAAAATTACTATTTGGCAGTTATACAAAACAACACAAGACAGAGACCGAAGGATAATCTAGTCATCATCACAGACAGTTAATACTTAGCACCTAATAGAAAAACAAAATGCTTAACAATAATGAAATATAGAAAGTAGAATGTAGAAATGACCGTATCATGAAGAAACTTCAAATGTTTTAACATCTTTTAATAGGCTTGCAAGTTTCTAGAAAAATTAGATAAGATTTTTTGTCATCTATAACTTAGATAGCCATTTAGGCTGCGAGCCAATATATATATAGAGAAAGGTAATGACAAGAGACATCACAGCCCTCATAAGTACTTTCAGTTATTGAGAATTTATGAGCTGCTCAAAAGAGACTAATTTAATTTGATGAACGAACCAACTACTTTTGTTACAATCTGATTCTAGTTTTCCACGAGGAAAAAAAATTGGAAAATTATAATTTTATTAATAAATCAGCTTAGCAATAATCGTTCTATAGGATGGTATTGGCTGTACCACTTGCAAATTATAATTCCACTCATGTTCTGTCGCATGAGCGTGAAGTATCAGCATTACATGAAATCAAATATACTTCAACCAAAAAGTAATTAACTTTTTCTTTTACAATTTGTAAGGACGAGACCGACTTGTAATAAAACCATGACGAAGTTTCAGTACCCAACAAGACAAAATACTTTTCTATTATGTAATAAGGCTGAATTATATAGTAAGACCTATTTTGATAAATAACCACAGAGGAAACTAGACCCATCTAAAAATGGCGTAGAATATAAAAGAGCACAAAGACAAAACCTGCACAATATGGCTTGCATCAAGCTCAAACCCATCGTTTGAAACCGAAGAATCATATAGACGGCTACACTGATCTAGCCTCTGGCTCTCATCCCTATACTCCAATATCTTCTCCCTGAATAACAGATAATAATTAAGAAAATTCAAAGCTCAGAGAAGAAGAACATCTTAACCCAGAAAACACGCAAGATAATAATGACAACAATTTACAACTTTATCCATGTTTTGAGACAAACTTAAGGTATGGTTGAATTTACATTTGTATTCTTTCCTCATGCAATCCCTGAGAAGCTGTACAAATAATTTTACAGTGCAGAAATTAAAGAAAAAAGTTTACTCTCTTTGCAATTTTTTTAACTGTTGGAACCCCAAAGAAAGTTAACAATTTAGCAGTCCCTGTGTTACTGCTGCAATTGAAACATATAAACCATAATTCAATTTTGTTTTTTCAACCCACATTTTGCAGAAAGTACACCATTGAGAAGAATAAAAAAAATATATATGTACATACTCGATCTGAAGAAGAGTCTTCTGGGAATCAGGATGGAGATCCGCCCATTTGGTGCTATAATTCCCGGGGGCTTTATCGTTAGTGAACAGAAACAACTGTTGCTGTTGCTGTTGCTGCTGCTGCTGAAATTGTTGTTGTTGCTGCTGCTGAAATTGTTGCTGTTGCGGAACGAACAGACTGCCCGGCTGGAAAGGAGACTGCTGCTGTTGCTGCTGTTGAGGTTGAAACGGCGACTGTTGCTGTTGCGGTGTTGAAAACAACGAAAAGGACATTGTGTTATCTGCAACAAGAAGGTCACTTTCTGGGTTTTCCAGGGAAATTTCTTCAAAAATCAAGGATTGAAAACAAAATTGAAGAAAAACCCTCTTTAAACCCTAGAGAGGGAAATTGGAGCTTTAAAAATTAAAAATCCACCTTAAGCATTCTTCGAGAAACTTACTGAGAATAAATAATAAATAATTCAAAAGTATTTGATTTGAAAGGTCACAAGTGATAGAATATGTTTTAATCCCTTGGGGTCCTCTGAGGATCCGTTGAGAACCCTCTACTTTCAAGCCCATCACAGACAGAGCTCCAGCGGATGAGGAGGGTGGGTTTGGGTTCCAATGTAGGATCAACGATCAATTAGAGGTGCCAATTTAGGTCCGGTCATATGGGCTGGCCGGTTAGCCCGATCTTTAGGGTCAGGTTGGTTAGGCCAATCCAAAATTTTTTTTATTTTGTTTATTTGAATATCACTTTTTTAAAATAAAAATATCTTAACAATAAATGACGTATAGTTATTTAAAAAATTATTTAATTTAATTTGTCTATAAATAATTCAAAATAGTACTTAGATATTTTCTTAACATATTATAATTAAAATAAAACAATAAATGACGAGCACGTAAATTCAATTGATACAGATACATGTATATGTGAAAATTTAACGATGGCACAAGGCTTTCATCTAAATTATGCGATGGGGTTCTTGGCCATACACTTGCATTAATGCTACAAAGTTTAATACCACATAACATTGCTCGTATTTATTTGAGCTAACCAATTGCCTTGGTAAAATTAACAATGTAATCAAGTCAATTCTAACTTGCTCATGAATTTAACAAAGTGGAAAATTTGCAATAGCGCATGCAGCGAAGCCCGACAAGCAGAAATCATTGCGTGTAAATGTAGAAATCATTATCCATCTTTGGAAATACAAGAAGAAGATAAATGGATCCGCATCGTCTGCAGTCATTGTAGTTGTGCAATCGACTTGCAGACCATTTGATCTGTTGAAGCTGCACAGTTAACATAAATTGAATAGCCTGTAAGTCGACGACTGCAGATAATCTATTTCCAAAATGAATAGAGGCAGGACGGTATGAGTTTTTCAAAGTTTATAGACATTGGATGGCCTACCAGGTACTCATCTACTCTAACTATACACAGGTTAGAAAATCCTTTTATTCTTTCTATATTTACACATTCACTCCAATTTAGTCATTCCAATGTGGCCAGCACAAATTAAATTACTTGGCATGATTAGTAAAAGTTAACATCCGATTCAAACTCTAACTGATTGGACGTTGGCATACCAGTGATATCTAAGATACAGATTCATTATTGTTATTCAATCTACAAGACCACTTCAAAACGGTAAGACCCTCTTGCATGCTTTCCCAGTTACGTGGAGCACAAAACCCATCACTATCGGCTTCCAATTGAAAATGGCTGGCTGCAGCAAAGACAGGAAAACATGCGCCAACTGGAGAATGCAAACGTGTCGATAGATTATATGTGCCATGTCTTGGAGCATTTGACAATTCTTGCAAGATAAATGCCTCAGGACTTTATCAAAATTTTTAGCATATGAGAATCTCGTCGAAATTATCCAAACTGAAAATCAAATGTGAAAAGTCCGAATCATACAACTCTGAACAAAGGCTTGCTCAAAAGTAGAAAAGAATAAATGTGCAGTTTGAAAGGCCTTTATACAGAGGATAAGAAAATCAGACCAAGAGGATAATGTTTAAATGGGTCTTGTCCGCATGCTCTGTAGTTGGTGGCGATTAGCCAAGTAGCAATCTACAGGCTCATATTCCATAGTTACATTTCCTTTCTCATTTGGTTGATAAACAAAACGCCATCAGCTTAATTCTATTTTTCATAACCCGACATCAAGACTTGACTTCCCATCTTTATAAAACCACCATTGCATTTAAATATTGTATTTCGATTCTAATTCTTTACAGTCCACAACAAGCACAGCGGGTCAGAAAGTGCTGCTTAATTTACTCTCTTTTTTTTCCAGTTTAACTCTTTGTTTGTTTCCCTCTTAAACATGCTGTTGCAACTTAACATTAACCAAGGATGTATTAACTTTGCTGGAGAACTTTAATTAACATTTGAGGGTGTTAAAGCCAAGATTAATGGTAAATGATGTTAGCTTCTAACAAATTCACACACCCTGGTAACTAAATAGTAGTAACATAGACAACAGAAGAGTTCCAAAAACAGAAAAAAAAAAAAAGAAAAAGAAAAGGTCATGGCTGTTTTTCTGATTTCATAGTTGATATGCCAGAAACACGCAGTAACCTAAACTCTAAACCATCAGACTACCTTCTCTTCATTAAAGAGACTCGAAAAAAAAAAAAAGTTTATTTCAGACCATTTCCAGGTGTTGAAATCGCCAGCCCCGGCCAAGAGAAGCAGTCTCCGCCAACAAATCCACCTTCTCCACTCTCTAATTGCCATGAATTGCCAACCCCAGGGACCCCAACAGCGCCAGCAGTGTTACCGTCTACCATCCCGGGAAAAGCCCAACCTCCTCTTCCAATCCCAAATCCCATATCTTCAAATCCATGTCCAAGCCCCAATCCGAAGCCACCTAAAGCAAGAAAGGTAGGAGCTTGGGTATTGCTGAGCAATGAAGTGAAGCTTCCACACACATTCATGTTAGGCTTGACATCACCATCAACGCCACCAGTAGCAACGAACTGCATAGACGCTCCTTGGTTGGCAGCAATAGGCACCAATACGGGGGTCGCAGGCAATCGTTGTTCCTGAGCAGAACCTGAAGTAACAATAGTGGAAGAAGAAGTAACAGAGCAATTACGGGAGCGCTTGGCGTTTTTACGACTGCCGCCGCCTACGGGGATGTCACGAAGGGTGCCGCCATGAGTCCAATACCGGCGGCAGGACTTGCAGAAGTGACGAGGCTGTGAAAAGTTGTAGTTGTTATAGTAACAGAACTTAGTGTTGGTGGAGTCGCAACGAGGGCATGGGAGATGCTCTTGTTCCGGTGGTGGAGCTCCCGGGTGTTGAGGCTTGGCTGCTCGTCGATTCTCACCAGATTCCGATGGCATATCTGGTCCTTTTGGTATTAAGAGTTTTGCAAATGCAAATACTTGGAGAAGCACTTGTCTGGTAGAATTAGAAAGAAGGCTGTGAGAATAAGTGAGCTGAATAGGTTTCTTGTCTTGTGTGGCAAAAGAAGTGGGTTTTATTGCGAGCAAGAGAGAAATATAGCAGCAGAACGGAACGAAACGGAGAGAAAAGGGAGGCTAGAAAGAATATGTATGCAGCACAGCAAACAGGGACAAGTTCTGCGGCTTATATGAGCCAGACTGGGAACAGCTTTAACAGTGTTCTGTTAAGCACGACATTTCAGTCGGCTCCACAAGAGGCTCTTCTTGGGGTCGGCTATACATTTTAGCTGATTAAAATAGGACTGCGGCTCCTGCACAACAGCTCAATCCTCCTCTCTTATCGAAGTTTAATTTTTATAAAGTGGATAGAAGCCTAGAACTGTAGAAGCATCCACTTAACGAGATCCTAGATCTAGATGCATGTATTTGCCTTTTGGATAATTATGGGAACCAAGAAATAAAAAAATACTAGCAGCATATTGTCTTGCTAGGACACTCATAATGATAATTATGGTTAATGCTGATCGAAAATACAGTAAGTTGGGCGCGTTCTATTATTGTGTGCACATTATGTAATGTCAATTCCCCTTGTCTTCTTCTTATCAAATAGTTTTTTTTTTTTTTTACTAGCTAGTGGTGTATTATGATGTGAGTTATGCATTGAAATTCGATGGTCTACTCTATTAGGTAATAGTGCCAAATAATAATGTAATAAACTCTAGCTGCATAGCTCAGATTCAACATGTCAACTAATTCTATATTTGTCGCACTGGCATTATGTGCATGACAAAATGCATCACTTGATAACAAAAAGAGTCAATCATTTTCGCAACATGGTCTTGTTATTGTATATATATATATATTTTCCACAATGATGTGCCCTATATATATATATACATATATTTTCCACAATGATGTGCCCTTCATGTTGTTATCATTAAAAATTCCAAAACCCAGATTTTGTCGATAGACATTAGTTAGAGTGGTGATAGATTAGGTGGGGCTTGGGAGGAAACCGCTAAATCTAATTTGATTTTGCCATTTTGGCTTTGAGCATGTACGTGTTTGGGTACTAGACACGGCCAAGATTTGAAGGTGGGTGGGCGGGCTATTGGGCTATCTAGTATCTATCTATCTATGTGTGTATTAGTGTGAATGGAATGGGAATGAGAATTACTTCTACTTGGTTGGAGAGACAGAATCAGAAGGGAAGCGGAAGAGTGGGTGGGGCCTTGGAGGGGAGCGGAATACCGACAGAATCATGAATGTCGGGCAGCGTGGGGAACAATAATTGGGTCTCTCCTCTGATTTCGGACGCGTCATGTCTGCATCAGATTCGTGCTCCGTACTGGTCTATCTGACCGGATTTTGCGCTACACCGTAGGCATTACCAAACAAAACAGTGTGCCTTATATGGGGACGCCGTATCTAGTTTGGGAGGATGGTGGCCGTCGGATATCCGATGAAGAAAATCGTGTGGAGGAGAGAAAGAGATGTGAGGGACAGAGCGGTGGTTGTCGGTGATTGAATGATCGCAGGTGGGCGAGGCACGCGCGGGCTCGGTGATCATGGAAATGTATGTCTATGTCTCCGGGAAACAATCATGGGTCGCTGTCATTGTCAATCAAAACCTGGAACTTCTCGGTGGCCCAAAAAAACAATCGTCATCGCCTTCTTCACCTATGGCTATGGCTTCCTCATCATCCCTCACTGCTCTTCTGCTTATTCGGTCGCTCGTAATCACTGACAATGCGTCCCCCTCCCCTTACTCTCCTCCATACTTGCACACTTGGAATTCAATCACCTCTCTCTCTCTCTTTCTTTCTTTTTGGACTTTTCTGCTTGACGATGATTCCCTATTCCCACACGAGCCCTTGGGACGGAATTTCGCATGCTACTCTTAACATCGAGTACAAGCCCAACCATTCCTTAATTAGCATAATATATAGTAATAACTTTTGATTGATTAATTGCACAACTCTCATTTATGATTTTTCTGTCCTCGAAAATTCTATTGTAATGTCAGAAAGGATAGATGAGATACTTGATCATTTTTATTGTTTTCGGTACTACAGAGAATAGTACTCCTGTTATTCTGGCACGGTGACAAACAGTTAAGAGGGCACGCTTAGTTATGTCGTTCCACTTGTTTCGCCTACTGAAAACTCTGGAAAGCATACGTACAAAATGAAAAATATATTTGTTTTCGCTACGATCATCCTTGGGTTGAAAAAAAAGATTGATTGGTGAAACAATAAAAAGTCATGGGTTGGTTGGACTTTTGAACTACAAAGGGCAGCAAGTTGTTGGACGAAATACTTTTCCATGTATATTAGAAATGTATCACTATCATTACGCAAACCAAACTCTAATTGACTGGCTACTGCTACAAGTAGAAAATGGAATCAAAGATCTCGAAGTTGCCTAAGATTCATAGGAGATATGTATCTGGTATCCCCGTCGAGCAATTGCTTGGCCAGTATTAGGTTAGCAGCTTCGCTTGGATGGTAAGGATCCCAGAACACGTGCTTATCCCTATCTGAGCACATACTAGATGTTGGTCCACAAGGTATTATCCCTGCAAATTGCCCTCCGTTTCCACAGCAAGCTCTGCTTGCAGTTGTAAATCCTGCAAATCAATATTAATTCTTAGCAGCGAAGAATGAGCTTCTTCAATCAATATGTGCTAAAAACGCTGACCTACCGTATTTGTCATAATTTTTTATGAGTTCCATGACTGAATCATAGACATTTGCGAGGATAAATGTGGCTCCAGGGAGATTGTCGTTTAGCTCGGCAACCAGATCCTTCAATCTGGCATTGTACTGAAGTGCAAGCTTGTTAGCCAAGTTCACACACTGATCTTCGTTTAACTGATTTATTGTCTTCTGGTAAGGTATGCACCCTATTGGCCCAACGTTGCCAATCACAAATTTCCGCGCATCCATTTGATAAAGTCTCTGCCATTCAACACATGCAGTAATATTATTATAAATAATTTGTTATAGCTCTGTTATTTTATTAATTTCTTTGTGTTCAGATTTAATTAATTTACATACAGTAAGTTGGGCCCTGAAGTGACTAATCATATCTTCAACGAAAGAATCTGGACTTTGAGAAATTCTTGCTCCAACTGAGAGCACTGGGAGAAGATAGTTGTTTAGAAAATCATTTGCTCCAACTGTGATTGAGAAAATGGATCTCTTGGATATGTAGTCTTTGGCCTTTGATTTACCCAGCAATTTTTCAATCTCTTTCCTTGTTATGCCGAAGTAATCTATTTGAACATCCATTCCAATCCTATTCACCTGAAAAAATAAACAAGATTCAATCAAGTTATGTGGACATTTTATATTGCTTGATTAAATATACAGAGCACATAATATACTGACAAATATTCTCCCAGTTGCATTAAGAATCCCTCCTCCTCCCGAAGCATAATTCACTCCGTACAGTATAGCCTTGCCGGTTGCGTTTGAAGCCAAGAATGGGACAGCATAATTTGGCAGTCCCAGTTCCTCTCCTGAATATAGAAAGCAGAAAAGAAACAGTATTATAAGATGCAATTTTTTTATTAAGGACTTGTAAATACGAGAGGGAGAAGAATTACCAACAATATCACCAATGGTTCTTCCATTGGTATAGCGACCAGTGGGGTTTCCTCCGGAGGCTTTAAAGTCAATCCCGTTGGGTGGAATGTTTGCCTTGGACAGAGTTGAGAGATAGTTATTATTTCCGGCATCCACCAAAGAATCTCCAAAGATAAAAGAAGCCCCTAAATCATTTTTAGCAGCCTCTCCTAAATTTAGGAGCAAAAGCAAAAGGGCCAAGGTGTAATAATAATACTTTATGGCCATGGCTTTCGTGCACTGCCAATACAAGTTCACTGGCCAAAACACAGAAGCTTATAAGGTAGCTCCTTTTTCACCGGAGATTACTTGTGAGCTTGTTTTTATAAGATCAATTTGGTTTGACCCAATATTTTTGCGCACAAATGGATTGCTAGTTTTCATGTGGTAGGTCATCAACAAATGTGAGATTTCCCAACGTTGGAAGCTTGGAGATTTTGCTCTACCATAAACTAATGCTGCATTTGTCTCTGAGGTGTGCCAACTATATTCATTGAGACTGACGTGCTTGACGAAGCGGGCGCCATTGAAGAGCAATGGACTTAGGTATTGTTTGGTGAGAGCAACGCTTACATATATGTCTCGTTTGATTGTATAATATCACAGTTCATCTAAATTTCAACAACTAGGGGAGAAAAGACTTCTCTGTCTATTTTCTTGGTCAAAACGATTGAAACAGACGCAGTCTGTAGCTATAATGGACCATCTGGTCGAGCCTACACTTATACATGGCAGCCCAAACACGGTTGCCTGGTGAAAAACTTGATTGTTGGACTGGGCTCACGGGAGTTATCTCGTTCATTACTTTCTAACTTTCTTAGCTGCTAACAATTCTCTTCATGAATCCAATACGTTATCAAATATCCCTCGCTTCTTAGTTTTGCTTCAATTGCATCTTTTCTATCAACCTGCAGCTGAAATGACTTTTTAAAAATTATTTAATGTATGAAATTATATTAGATATCCATTAATTTAGACTAAGTTCTACAAGATTTCAATTATTTAGGATATCTTAAATACATGTTAGAACTCTGATTAACGAATAACACTCCATTTTCAACTCATATTATCCCAATGGAAATTCTGTTTAATTTGCTTAAAGTTTGATTTCGAATTAGTATCAAATATTTTTGTGATGAATTTCTTAAATTGATTTGATTCACCTCACAAAGAAAAATAAGATAATATTTTCATCATTCATCTACTTCTTATTTTGGTAATTCACTTTTTTTATCTGATATTTGGTAATCCATTAGTCATTATCCCTCTTCTAGTGTGTAAAGTGGTTAATTCATTAATCATTAAAGATGATATGGTGTCTTCTCGTTAAAAAAAAAAAAAAAATCAAAACATGGATTTTAAGTGGGAAAAAACAAAATTACAGGAGGGAAAACCTCGTAATTCGAAGAGGTCATGCCCATTTCCATTGGCTATAGCTAAAAGACAAAATCAGGGGATATTTGACTGGCTGAATCATCATTTTCATTCGCGTCTTCCACTTTCCACTTCCACCTCCAGCTCTTCTACTCTCCCGTTCCAAATACAAACCCCAGAAGTCGACCGTTAGAGTGAAGATTCAAAAATCGAACACAGCATAGAGGAGGCTCAACAATGCCCACTTTGAGAAAGCGAGGCCGAGCAGTGGAATCCCCTGCCAGCCCTCTCCGGCTTGGGAACGATGATCCAACCCAAACGACAGAGACCCCAAAAGCTTGTTTATACGAGAAGTCAAGGGAACAAAGAATCAGAGAAAACCGAGAGAAATTGGAAAAGCTGGGCATTGTGGATCTCTCTCTCAAGCTCAAGTCCCAAATACCACGTAGGCGCACCCGGATAGACTCAGAGAGCTGCAAAACCCCTCCTTTACCTACTGTTCAGCCATCTGGACCCCTTCGCCGCTCTTCCAGGTTATTCTTCCGTACATCTTCTATTCTGTTGTGTCACTGCATTGTGATTACTTTTTATCTACCTATGGTTTGTCGGAAAACCGACGAAAATAAATAGAACGAAGGTCAAGAGTCTGAAATATATTTCCTATTTCTTTCTATATTTTGGCCATAAAAGGACAAATCTTTTCTCAAGCGGGTTTTTTTAATGGAATTTCAATGTCTACTCTGCCTTGTCGGAGCGTTTCATTTTAGTAGCGATTCATTCCAAATTATCTTCTTCTTTGGGGTTTTCCAGGTTGCAGAACGTGACGCCAGTTAGCTACTGTGAAGTGCCTTTGAAGAAAGATGGATCTCTGGAAAATACAAAAATTGAGATCGAAGCAGGTGCAAAGCCAGAGGTATACACTGAGGAGCACTCGAAACTGTTGGGTAACACGGAGAAGAGCTGGACCCTCTTCGTGGATGGGTATGGGAAAGATGGTAAACGAGTTTATGATCCGGTCAAGGGGAAGACTTGTCATCAGTGCAGGTAAGCTCCACCTTTATCAATCCAAACAAAAGAAACAAGAATATAGTATAAGGAAGCCTTGGTATGGCCATAATCTTTGGTGTGGTTTATCTCTTTTCTCATGTAGGAGAAATGTCCAAACTATTGCTATAACATATTTAGTGACTAACCAGAGAAAATTTGGCTGTGAATCCTGATAAACTGGATTTTTTTCTTTTCTGACGATCCTTGCTGATGGATGTGTTATAACACATTTAGCATGGCCTTGTTTATGCTACAAAATTTCTTTATTTGATCTAAAGGATTTGTTGTATTCTTTCACAGTTTTTTTTATCAGAATTGATTACAAGATGGAAATACTGTTTTGCAGGCAGAAAACTCTTGGTTACCGTACCCAGTGTAGCAAATGCAATATGGTCCAGGGGCAGTTTTGTGGTGATTGCTTGTATATGAGGTAAGCTTTTCTGACCGAAGGGATCTTGTTCCCGTCTTTCATTAAATCTCTTGAATAGTAAATCAATTTATTAGTGCTGCCAAACCAAAGGTGTTTCATTTCAACTTATGTTGATGTACTGGTGATTTTCCATTAATATGCTTATCTATCTATCCTGATGCTATTAGTGTTTTTTTCCTCATCACCCTACTTTTGTAGATACGGGGAGCATGTTCTTGAGGCCTTGGAGAATCCAACTTGGATATGTCCTGTCTGTCGTGGAATTTGCAACTGCAGCTTATGCCGTCAAGGAAAAGGATGGGCCCCCACTGGTCCTCTTTATAAAAAGGTCAATCTCTTAAGTCTTAGATTTATTCTGGTTTTGCGTTCTTGAAAAGCTAATTTGGAACTAAGCTCTTACTTAAATTGGCCCTTTTATCAGATATCAGCATTGGGTTACAAATCCGTTGCACATTATCTCATTCAAACCCGGCGCGACGCAAAAGATGCAGATGCTCCGAATCCAGTTTCAGCAAAAAGGTCACTTCCCTTCTCAGACACGGAGGCCGAAACATTGTCTAACGAGTCTCTCGAGGACAATAACAATCATCTGGGATCGGAGATCAAGCTTCAGCATTGCCTTTCTTTGGCGAGCAAGCTCAGCCTGAAAAAGTCGGACGAGGTTTAGAGGCCAAGAAGCCGCTTGCTTCTTCCTCCGAAGCTAACTGCGACAAGATTACTAGAAGACTCCGCTCTGGGGATGCATCTACTTTTTATTTAACCTAGGATGTTTTGGTAATATACGGTTCCAAGGCAAGTAGTTATGTCTTGAGATCTTATAATTGAACTTGGAAATGTGGTAAGGAAAACCTCTTTCCGCTTTTGTTGCCGTTTCTTTGCCCTTAAAATCTTTTTTGTATATGTCTGTTTAATCTTTCTTTTAAGAATAATATTATTATTCACAGAAAAGTAATTTTATATTTTTGGCATATACTATTACTATTATTATTCTAATAATGTGGAAGCTAACAAAAACAATAGGTCATTGGATCCAATCTTTCTTGGATCCTTGTGTTATAGAAGGCCCAATACAGAATAGAGTTATCTGATGGACTTGGAAACTTGCAATGGGTACAATCAAATACCCGTTTAGTCTGGCCACCTCAACAGACTGATTGCTTTCAATTGTCAAATGAAATGCCCTAATCCCTCCTTTGAAAAAAGTTGGTCTAAAGCACATGATTATACCTGATAGTGTGCATGCACATCGCACTAATGCAGCAAGTGAGCCCCATCTTCCACATTCAGCCATGTCCTTTTCTTTCCTTCTCTTCACTAGAGGCCTCGGAGACAATGCAAACCTTACTCTTTCTCTATTCTATTCTTTTTCTTTTCATTTGTGGGGTTCTATGTCGGTTGGAGTGGTTGTGTGTTGTAGTTATACGAGCTTAATGCTTTTGGGGTTTTGAAGAGATCTATGCATGATTCGATAGCAAAAGGGCAGTTTGGTAGTTTCACAATGAGGTCGTCTTTACTCTCTGCTTTGGTTGGTTCTATCTGTTCCGTCTAACCCATTTTTTTGGTGAAAAGATGCTCCTCGCCCATCAAAGCTTGATCATACATTACATAACAACCCCCTTGGATCTTTGATGACACACTCAGTATCTTCTCCTTCTTTCCTTGTTTTTGACCAATGGTAGTTTTGTCCAATTAAAATGTTGACCAGTCGTGAGATAATGTCAAACAGTGTGATGTGCTTGCAAAAATAAAAGATACCATCAAACATTTTCCTAAAATCATAATTAAGGAAAATTCACTAAATTATATTAAAATAATATTGGATTAAAGTATTAAAGTATGAGCTAAATATGATAAGTATGAAGAAAATGAATAATTTGACTTGGGTTTGAGAGATGGAGCATATTAGCGGCAACTTGTTTGAAGGAGAAGAATTTTAAAAAGACTAGAATTGTGATGGTGAGTTGATTTTTCATGCAACTTTTTCTTCCCACTTCTTTGACAATCAAAAGAACAGTAGCACTATCTTTTATTGTCGAATGATACAAGTGCTAACTCATTAGTCAATTTCTTCCATCAAATCGAATCGAATAATAATACATAGAAAGTAAAAACATGTAATGTTGTCAATTAGTTGCCTTTTTCTTTACTTCTAGGGTTTTGCGCAATGGAATCCAAGACAAGAGGGAACCAAAAATTATAAAAAAAAAAAAAAAAATGTGCTTTGCTTTGTATTTGGTAGCAATAAAGCAAAATTAATGTTTCTTTTATCCAAGATTTCACTCATTTACATTCCTTATTGTTATGGTTAAAACTAATGGGCACAACACAAAGCAATTATAGAATTAATCTTTGTGAAATGATATGATGAGTAAATTGGTAGGTTATCCATTGACATTGGGCATGTGCAATCCACAAACATATATATCCTGGTAAGATCCGATTAAGGAATTCCTCCCAACCCTTCGCCGAATCATTGCATAACATAAAGAGCTCTGTCATGGCAGCCATGCATGTCTTGTGGCTGCCTTTACTTTTCATCGACAAAAAGTGAATCATAAAGTGCTTCAACTTTTACAGTCTCTTCTTTGTCATTAACATTAACATTAACATGTGTGCTAATAAATATATGTATTCAGAAGTTATTATAAGCAATTTAGCGAGGAAGAGTTTAAGATTAGAAGAACAAGCTTTTTATTGTTATTTTGTTTTAAAAAAATTTGCTGCAATGAATATTAAAATTGACGACCTGGCCCCATGAATATAAATTGTAAGCTATTTTGAAATTTGAATGTCTAATTAACATTCTTTCTAGTAGTAGGTTTCCACGTCAATTCAGTGTCTTGCCTCTTTCTTCTCTCCCTCGTGCTGTGGACTTGTCTAATTAATTCTCAATATTACTACATATCTAATTAATTGCCATTGCATTTCGTGACCACTCCACCTAACCTCTTAAATATATACGTCCTAACTTTCAAGACTACGTATGGTTAATTGCTTATGCCCTCTCATGCATCACATTAATGCTTCGTCTCTCGTGGCCAAGAAAAAACACACAAAAAGCTTATTTTATCAATCAATGGTAGAGAATGATGCAATTCATCATTAGTGAATATCAAAAGGATGCTTAATTTTCATGTTATAATTTGTTTGCTCACTTTGATTTTATTTATTTTTTTAAAAAAAAGTGCCATAAATGAGTATGATCACCGACCATATTCTTTGCTTATTACATAATAGATGCTTGATAATGACAATACGATATGTAATTTCACCAGCAAGTATTGAAATGGCAATCTTGATTACATGTCTATGAATTCAATGCACGTGAGCAAAGTTGAATATTGAAGATGAAGGTAAATTAGATGGTATTGATTTAACTGAGAAAACAATATTGACCAACTCCATTTAATAAACAAACAACCTTCATTAATTATAGCTGAATTACAAGTGGTAGTTAGCTTATCATTCCCATATTAGTCTGCATTACTTGTAGTTCCATTTAAGCATAGCTCCTATACTTTGTGTCTAAGTCTATGGAATAAGAATATCACATTTTTTTTTTTTACTTAATGAGTTAATAAGATAAAATAAATTTATTACTATAATTATCTAAAAATTTATATTTTGTAAGGAGAGTTGTGTTAAAAATAAACTTGTTAGGATAAAAAGTAAGAAAGGGATTATGAATTGGCATCCAAGAAACGTCGAAACAAAACCAACCTACCACTGATTGAAAATTATGCATAGGCATGTCTTATTTTTATTTTGTAATCGTTCGTCTAATTGATTTCCCCTTAAGGGTTGACTAAACCATCAGTTATCGAAGCAATTGACTTATTTAATTAATTTGCTAAAACAATATTAGTATAATAAAGCAATTCTTACGCCACCTTGTCTTGCTAACTTACAGTTTAAGATTTTTCTGTATTTCTCGTTTGTCTCGTTTCAAAAACAGAGTATTAAAATAAATCAAGAGATTTCTTAATCTGGCTCAAAAAACAAAATCCTCAAATACTAGACACTGCCACGAGGAAGTTGGCTAATTTTATAATCAAGTCAAGCAGTAAGCTTCTAAGTTCCAACCATCTTTCCTCTGAATCAAAGATTCGTTTTTTCATTTGTATCTCTTTTTGTTTTAAGGGGATCTGACGAACATATGCTTTTAATGTGAAAACGTAGCTGGATGTATTTGATTGAATTTGAACTTGAACTTGAAAGCAATAACTTTGGAGGCAAAAGAAAGAAAATACCTTTGGATTTTATTTATCTTTCAATCTTAAAAAGCTTGTATTTTACATAGAAAAGAAAGAAATTTAAAATTCTCTATGAAATAAATGATCTCACATGTATTTCTTTTTCTTTTTTTTTTCCAGTGTGATAAACGAAACCAGGAGATCTGAAGAAAAAATAAAGAACAGCAATTATGGAAACATTATAGAGCCAAATCCGAAGTGTGTGTTAATTTTGATTATCTGAGATGTAGATATGGAAGGCTCACTGGATTGGGGGCTGTGGACTTTGGACTTTGCGGTTTTGCCCAGTTGGACAGAAAACAGCTTTTACAAGCCAGCTGATTATTTGACTTTCAGCCATGACTGGCAATGAGAGAAAAAGGCATTCGTCGGCCCCACTCCAAGTTAGCCAAGAAAACCTCAATTCTAAAATAATAAAGGCAAAAAAATTGCTTTTTTAACATTAAACATCACTAACAATTTGGTTTTTGCGAGAGTCAATGTCCTTTCTTCCTGTTTGTTAAGGCTGGTTTTACGTTTTGTGGAGGCAGAGCTTTGGGTCAAAGAGAGAGAGAGAGAGTGGTGTAGTGGGGTTATTCTCTCTCCTTTTCTTTTTCTTCCTTTCCTTTCTTTTCCTCACTATCTTTTTTGTTTTTTTCTTTTTAAATTGAAGAAGAAATCCTACAGTGAAGCTATCAATACCGGTATGTTTTGGATTTACTTCTCTCTTAGTAAAAGGGCATTTGATGAGGAGAGCTTTGCTTCAATTATGTTGCACTGAGAACACAGAGAGAGAGGTCTTTCAGGTGTTTTGTGGAGTCTCTGGCTCTTGATTTTTCAACTCATGGGTTTTTCTTAGTTTCGTTAATTCTTCGTGAAACCCATTCCTCCCTTATTTGTTTTTTGGGAGTTTCTTGTAGCTTTGAGTTCCTTGCAATTTTTGGGATCTGGATTCTAGGGTTTGAGCCTTTGACTTTCTCTTTCTTTCTTGGGTTTGTTTCCATTCGTAATCTCTGTCTTTCCTTTTCTCAGAATTGATATCTTCAGATTCTGGGTTCTAGAATTTTTTTTCTTTTCGTTGGTTTTCGCCTAAAATGGGGAGCTGAGTTGTTTGTTTTCTCTGATAGGTGCCGAGATTTGTTTTTTGAGGTTACATTTGTAAAAACATCCGATTCTATGAATTGGATCCTGGGAGAAATCTAAAGCTGCTGTCTTTTCGATCGTGTTCCTGATTATTCTTCTACTCTGGGGTCTAGGGTTTGAAGCTCAATTTGTTATAGATGGGCTAAACCCTCTCGTTCTCGTTGTTTGAACCGTTTAGTAGACTTTCCTGGTTCTCGTCTCCGGCAGCTTGTGTGAAGGAGGCTATCATGCATCTTTCCCTATGGAAGCCCATTTCTCACTGTGCTGCTCTGATACTGGACAAAAAGGGCAGGAAAAAAGATGAATCTACAGTGGAAATAAGAAGAAACCCATCAATTCTCCGGAAGCTGCAAGAAAACAAGCTCAGAGAAGCTCTTGAAGAAGCTTCTGAAGATGGGTCACTGTTCAAATCTCAGGACATGGAACCTGACTCGGTTAACAACCAGGACGAGAGCCTTGGAAGATCCCGATCACTGGCCAGGCTTCACGCCCAGCGTGAATTCCTTCGAGCCACTGCCCTTGCCGCTGAGCGGATATTTGAGTCTGAGGATGATATTCCTATCCTCCAAGAAGCATTCTCAAAGTTTCTTACGATGTACCCAAAGTACCAGTCCTCGGAGAAGGTCGATCAGTTGAGGTCGGACGAGTATTCGCATTTGTCTCCAAAGGTATGCCTTGATTACTGTGGATTTGGTCTCTTCTCTTTTGTCCAGACCATTCACTATTGGGAGTCCTCTACATTTAGTTTGTCTGAAATAACTGCGAATTTGAGTAATCATGCACTTTATGGAGGTGCTGAGAAAGGGACTTTGGAATATGATATTAAAGCTAGAATTATGGACTATTTGAACATCCCTGAGAATGAGTACGGCCTTGTTTTTACCGTCAGTAGAGGGTCAGCTTTTAAATTGCTGGCTGAATCATACCCTTTCCATACAAACAAAAAATTATTAACCATGTTTGATCATGAGAGCCAATCTGTGACTTGGATGGCTCAGAGTGCCAGAGAGAAAGGTGCCAAAGTATATAGTGCATGGTTTAAATGGCCAACCCTCAAACTCTGCTCTACTGATTTGAGAAAACAGATTTCAAACAAGAAGAGGAGGAAGAAGGATTCTGCTACGGGTCTTTTTGTGTTCCCTGTCCAATCTAGAGTAACTGGGGCTAAGTATTCGTACCAGTGGATGGCACTAGCACAGCAGAACAACTGGCATGTCTTGCTTGATGCTGGATCATTGGGTCCTAAGGACATGGATTCACTTGGTTTGTCCCTATTCCGGCCAGATTTTATTATCACATCATTTTACAGGGTTTTTGGATATGATCCCACTGGTTTTGGAGTTCTCTTGATCAAGAAATCAGTTATGGCAAGCCTTCAAAATCAATCTGGGAGTACTGGCTCTGGAATGGTGAAGATTACCCCTGAATTTCCTATGTATTTGAGTGATTCTGTGGATGGTTTGGATAGATTGGCTGGCATTGAAGATGAAGTCACTGCAGCTGGCGATAAAACTTCTGAAACTCACCAGGGATCTCAATTGCCTGCCTTTTCTGGTGCATTCACATCTGCCCAGGTCAGAGATGTATTTGAGACCGAAATGGATCAAGATAGCTCAGAAAGAGATGGAACAAGCACAATATTTGAAGAGACTGAGAGTATTTCTGTTGGGGAAGTCATGAAGAGCCCTGTATTCAGTGAAGATGAATCATCAGACAACTCATTTTGGATTGATTTGGGTCAGAGTCCGCTGGGTTCTGACAATGCAAGTCAATTGAATAAATCGAAGATAGCCTCTCCTCTGCCACCCTTCTGGTTCAATGGGAAGAGGAACCAGAAGCGACAGTCTCCAAAATCTACTTCCAAGATATATGGCAGTCCTATATACGATGACAGAGAGGTAAATCTTGGTCCACATGATGAGTGCCATGTGCTATCTTTTGATGCTGCTGTCCTATCCGTATCACAGGAACTAGACCGTGTCAAAGAGGTTCCAGAAGAGGAAAATGCTATGGAAGAGAATCATTATTCGAGAAATGGTAATACTGGGTCAGATTATCTGTATGGAAATGAGATCCAGGAAGAGCCTGGAACCAGCAAAGCAGTTCATGCTGGATCTGTGCCAGATGTTGCCCCGAAAGGATCTCGGCTTAATAATTCAAATTCTGCTGCTCAAAATCACAGGCTAGAGAATGGCTCTACCTCTGAAATATGTGCCGAGGTTAAAGACAGTGCCATAAGAAGGGAAACTGAAGGTGAATTTAGATTGTTGGGTAGAAGGGAAGGGAACCGATATGGTGGTGGTAGATTTTTTGGTTTGGAAGAGAATGAACCCAGTAGTAGGGGAAGAAGAGTATCATTTAGCATGGAAGATAATCGTAGAGAGTACTTGAGTCATACATTGGAACCAGGAGAGATATCTGTAACTAGCTTAGATGATGAAGAGTATACAAGTGATGGAGAATATGGTGACGGGCAGGAATGGGGCAGGAGGGAACCAGAGATTATATTGCGGCATCTAGATCATGTCAACTTGCTTGGTCTCAATAAAACCACAACTAGACTTCGGTTTTTGATAAATTGGCTTGTTACCTCTTTACTGCAACTAAAGTTACCAGGTTCTGATGGGGATGAAAAGGTAAACCTTGTCCACATCTATGGTCCAAAAATTAAATATGAAAGAGGTGCAGCTGTGGCATTCAATCTCAGGGACAGAAACAGGGGTCTAATCAATCCAGAGATTGTTCAAAAGGTGGCTGAAAAAGAAGGGATCTCTCTTGGCCTTGGTTTCCTTAGTCACATACGGATTCTTGATAGCTCAAAACAACAACGTGGGTCTCTAAACCTTGAAGATACAACTCTTTGCAGGCCAATGGAGAATGGTCGGCGAGATGGAAAAGGAGGGTTTGTAAGACTTGAAGTTGTTACGGCTTCACTGAGCTTTCTGACTAACTTTGAGGATGTGTATAAATTGTGGGCTTTTGTGGCAAAGTTTCTTAACCCAGAGTTTATCCGAGAAGGCAGTCTGCCCACTGTTCAAGAAGGTCCAGAGACGTAAGATGAAAGATAAAATAGCCGCAGAAGATTTTATTCAATTTTGAAAACTGGACATGAAATATTATGAGAAGTTCCCAGAAAAAGGGTAGCTGCCGGAGCCTACAGGAAGAATGGATCGGTGATCATTTGTACGCTGCCGGAGACTTGTGTCTGCTTGAAGGCCACACAAGGCAAACGGGTGAATTTGTTAATTCATGTTTCTTTTGCTTATATTTTTCATTTTCCTCTTTGAAAGTCTTGTAGAGTTGGCTTCAGAGATTTGTTACATACTGGAAATTCCGAGTGTACTTGAAGCAGGATTGTACGGGTAGAGTTGCTATGGGTGAACATTTTGCTTCTGTTGCATATAAAAAGGATTTCCAGCTTCTGTATAAAGTTACTGTTCTTTTCAAGCTCTAGCTCTGGTTATGTAAACATCCAATAGGTTCTGTTGTTGACTCTCAAATTTGTCTCCGCAACTTAATTTTGACTGAGAAGGTAGGGAATGCACATGTATGCTTTTCTCTTTTAGTGAATCGTATTTTAGCATCCAGAGATATTAAATCCGTAAAGATGAAACATTTTTTCTTTCTTTATTTTGGGTTCCCTTGAAGATTTGTGGTATCATTCTGGGTCAATCCCTGGATCAGAATCACTGTTCAAGGTACCTATTTATTTGGTTTGGTATTGTAAGAGTTACAGCATTAGATGAAGTAGTTGGCGGTTTTCTTGCTGTCTCAGACTCTCAGTGGGGCGTTGAACTGTTTAATTCCTCTAAAGGAACTCCGTCGTTATTTGAAGGACTGTTATTCCAGATTGACTTCATTGTTTACCGAAGAAATTAAGTTAGGAATTGATTTAGACACATGATACTCATCCAATCATGTTACGTATTATATAGGGGCAAAGGATAATGCGCATAATTTCTTATCCAGTATTTTATTTCCTGCAGTTGACAAATCACTTTTCAAGCCTGCATTTCCTTTGAAAATAAACAAATCAAGAAAACCCATCTTGCACAAATCACAGGGAGAATGATAAAGCCTTCACTTGGAAAGAACTGCGCTTTAATTTATGTTTTGTTTGGTGCTCAGTCAAGAACTGCTTTTTAATTTAATTCACTAAAAATTGATTACATCAAAGCATATTTTGGGATGATGTCATTTTTTCTTGTTAACCAATGAGACAGATTTGTACCGACAATGAATTAGATGTAAACTTCCTTTGAAGTTTTATAAATTGATTGACCATAAGAGTAAGAATATAGAAAGAAGCTATCATCTTCGGTGGTTCGCAAACAATCAGTTGAGCTACTTGAGCATCCAAGAATGTAGTTGGCCTACAATTACATAATTTTCAAAGATTTCCCTTTTTATATACATTAACATTCTATGAAAAGACAAAGCACGTTTGAATCGGTTTCACGTTTCTTAGAAAAATTGCTTATTTTCAAAATAAAATACTTGAAATCTCGGCTAAAATCGACCTACAACTCTGAAATCTGATCCGTGCATGATAAATCAGAAAAGGCTCTTCTTTCCTAGTTCAGCTCAAGTATAATTTCAAATTTTCTATTAGAAGGTCAGAGAGAGGCAAATCCTAAACAACTGTTATATTATCTGAAAGATAGAGCAGCTAGTATGATGAATTGGCATTATTAAGATTCCATCATCTTAAGAAGAAAGGCGGCTTCTAATGCCGATTCCTTGCAATGCAGATAACGGTTTTCCTCTACTAAATCTATGGTCAAATTAAGTAGTATAGGCCGCTTGGGATCATAAATGGCAAGATCACGGACTCGGGCAACCCACTTTGCTGATTCCCAAACCCCAAATCTGCACCGTGCCAAAAAAAAAATTCATTCTTATCACTACAGCACAAATAACCCAATCAGAAAATCACAGATACAATGGTACAAAGACATCAGAAAATTACCTTGTGTTGAAGGATGAACTTATTAATACAGATGGATAAAGAACATCCTTTTGAATATTGTCATAGGGAGAATATTCTCGAATTGCAAGGAAATCATCAAGGTCCCCAGGGTACCCAAACTCTTCGTAATCATAAGGCATAAGTGGTAAGATGGGATGCAGAAGAGTGTTGGTTGCATCTAGAAAAGGAACCTAGACAAGAAACAAGGGGAAAAACAAGGTATGTATAAGCATTATAAAATTTAAAGCAAACAAATTTAAATCATAATGCCAGGAAATGAAAAACCCCCCAAAAGCAGGCACACAAATTTTTAGAAACCTTCAAGACTGCAGCACGAAATAACTCTGGGGAGCGATTTATGGCTGAAGCAACCAAGAGTCCTCCAGCACTATATCCCCAACCAGCCAGTTTGTTTTCATGGACGATATCTCTTTCAATGAGGAACTTGGCGCAGGAGATATAATCATTGATTGAGTTATGTTTCTTTATACGTCTACCATCATGATGCCATTTTTTACCATAACCGCCTCCACCTCTGAAACAGATCATCCAAACAACTGTAGTTAATAGAAATTCTTTCATGGAAAGAAAGGACAGCTCTACAGCATGTATTCGTTGGTAAGTATAATAAATAGAGGGAATTCACATGAAGCGGCACCAAGTAAAGTATATGATCAAATAATGTTAAACTTACCTAACATCAGCATAAGCAATGACCCAGCCACGATCCAGTAGGCTTTTCATTTCACTGCGCCACCTTTTGTCCAGTAACTCACCATAAGTTCCATGTCCGTGTAATATCCCAGGTTTCTGATCTTCTGGCTTATTATTGCGTGAAAAAACAACAGTCAAAGGAACCAGATTCCCATCAAATGAAGGGACATCATATTGTTCACAGGCATAAAACTCAGAGAGTTCATTCCATAAGTTGTCATCTTCAATGTTGACATTTGCAGAATTGGAGAATTTGGAATTTGAGGAGTATCTGTTTATACTTGCAGAAGCTGTACCATACAATATTCGTGTTCTGTCATGAAGTATATTTTGCTGTTGAATGATGTTCCACTTACCAGTTGCCAGGTCATAATCAACCACAGCATCAGGCATCTGTAACAAGAGAATAAATAATGAATATACTGGGATTTGGTAATGGCCACCTTCTCTTGAGTTGAGACAGTGATAAGATACCTAAAAGGGCAAAAGTAAATGAAAACAAGTAGCTCATGATCATGTTTGACGTAGCAAATAAATGTAACGATTAGCTCACTATAAATTGGTATGAAGAAGGAATACCTGGCAAGTTGCAAAGTAATAGAAAAAGCAAAATTCGGGGAAAAAAAGCAAAAATAAACGTTCCTGAGATTACATTTAGATTTGATATAATATTAAGATAATAAGATGTCCGCCCAAGTTAGTAAAGGAAAAATCTACAAAATCATACTATAAAACATTTATAAGTACTGACATACCACGGGTGATGATATTGTAAAGCGCATGATTGATGAGAAGTGGTCATAATTTGGTCCAGGTGAAATTTGACAAACATGTTTTGGAAGAGAGAGGAACTGTGGTTCCAACTCCCTCAGTTTAACTGCCCCCTATCACAAAAATATTTTGTAAGATGAGATAGACATACAAACATTAAAACTTTATTGTAACAGAGCATGATATACCAAAATCTCCATCATTACCTTCCCACTGGGCAATGGCAAGCTGAGTGAACAAAGTCGAAAGTTTTTACCTTCCCTTACAATGAGTGCTAAGTATTTATCACTAAAATCAACATCCTCAACAATCAAATCTTGGTCATCAATAAATACCTCCTGCAGTAAATGAGGCAGAACATAACACGAGGTGAAGTGAAAAAGTAGAAGAAAAATATCACTTGCCCCAACAGATAACAAAACTGCAATGAAGCTTACATTCCATTTTATTGGATTTGAAAAAGAATCCAATTCACTACAAAGAAGATAGTGATAATCAACTGATTGCCCGCCTTTGGGAGCATCTGTAAATAAATAAAGACAACCTCGATGATGCTCAATTATGCAGTGTACTCGAGCATCACTCTCCCAGACTAGTGTCATGCCAGACAAAGGATCAGCTGCATTAATGAGAAAGACCTAAAACATGGTTACGATTATTATATATTGAGAAGGACCCTTAGTTGGTACACAAGTTTAAAATGTGATACCTTTGAAGACGTGGAAGAGAATGAATTTACAGTCACAAACCGGAAATCTTTTGTGTGCCTGATGTTAATATGAACATTTTCATCCGACTCTTCCAAAAGCAAAACATCATCGTCAGTTGATCCAATCACACTGTAGTAGATCCTGCGAAGTGTGAGGTGAAAGGATGCAATCAAGGAGAATTCATTCACATTAATTCATAGGCAAATAAGTATTTATCCATTTAAAGACATGGATGTACAAAGAAATTAATAAACTTCAGAATTAACCACCTGTATGGCCTCTTCTTCTGATCTGTTACCACATAAAGCAGTGCCTGCCCGTCTTTGGCCCATGCCAAATTCGAAACTCGGTCTGCCTTGGGCTTACTACATAACGAACCAGAATTCAAATTTCTCACTGATAACTTAAAGTAGTCATTGTCTTTATCATACATAGTGTATGCAAGAAACTGATGATTTGGTGAAATTTCTGATAATTCTTCAAAAGCATAACCTAAAAAAATTGGACAAAAGAAATTTAGCATTTCTTAGGACAGCATTTACTAGCAAAGAACCAGAGCTTCTCTCTCTTCAATTAAAAACATGAACTCCTCATTTTCGACAATGTTAAAACAAAATCATCTTTGATTAGTTAGGGAAAAATGAAAGCAAAATCATGAAACCTGAGCAGTACCTCCAAATCTCTCTGCTTCTTGATTGTAGTCAAGCAGTTTCTGCTCAATTTTCTTCCCCGATGCAAAATCAAATCCTGCCGAAGGTGATTTATGCGAAATAAACTCCTCATGCAAGCTCGCCAACCTTCTACACAGTACAGGGTACTGCTTTCCTTCTTCAACACGACGATAATACAACCTAGAGAGATCGATATCCAAGTTCAAATTTTAGAAAGAAAAGATAAGCTCAGACTATGACGATAAGCATCTACTCTATTCACTCCCTTTGCCCTTTCAGCAATTAAAAAAGCAGGAACCTTCAGAAATAAAATATAACAAGATGATAACAAAGATGCATAGAAAAAAGTGAGAGACGCACCAAGGTCCCCAGCGAAGCGGAGGAGTGGAAAGTTCAAAGGCCATTCGGGAGGCCATTTCTGACTGGAGCTTACTCTGCAGACACTCAGTCTCAGACATCACTGCCTCTGTATGCTTCTCCTCCTGCTCCATGTACACGTCCATGTGCCGCATGGCCACCTTGTCGCCGAGGTTGGACATCCAGCTGTACGGGTCTTCCCAAACAATTCCATGGAAATTGAATTTCTGGGGCTTTTTTGGAGGCTTTGGAGGCGTCGGTGGTGATGGAGGAGCCGCTGGCTTTGGCGCCTTGTAGTGGCGAATGAGGTAGCCGTAAAGGTGGCGCTGCCAGCCGATTGAACTGAAACGGAATAATAGGCGCATGCTTGGCGGCCCGTCGGCCCTTCGAGGTTTACAGAGTTGGAGACGACGGTGGTTTATTTAAGGATTTTATGGGCCATGGTATTCATTCATTTCAGATAAATCGGGCTCAATAATTTTGGGCCAATATTATTCGACCCATTTTCCATCTTTTGGGCCACCACGTACCACCCTGATTATCAGTGAATTTGAGAATAAAAGAGAAAATGGATTGGGTGTTTGGTCGTTCCTAGATAGTACTTGTAAGAAATTACTATCATGCGATGCAAAAATGATTGCACCCACATGGGTGAAGTGGTGCAAAGTCTCCACAAAGCTTCATGGATGGAACAAAAGAAATTGGAATGATAAACGACATTGCCAGAAGCTGGTAAATTTGTTAAAACGCTTACAGATGGATATATATAAAAGTCTCGCTTGTTTTATCAAAAAAGAACTAGACTACTTTCTTGTATAAGATTCTCCCATGTTCAACTGCAATATTTGGTCCCTTATGACATTGACTATTGCGGGATCCGAAACAAAGAGAAGGCTGATAATCCCAACAACTAATTCCCAAACAGTCGACTCTGTCCAAACCAATCTTTAAACAGTTGAATCTGTCCAAACAAGTCACAGTATTAAAATAATTTGATTTAAACTTTTTCTGGGAGTGAGATTATTTTACTTGAGAGTTGCGTATTACTTTATCTTCTATTATTGTATAAGAAATGATCAGAAAGCAAGCTGCATTATATAATTCAATGTAACTTTCTAAATTGTGGATTTGCGCCACCGCGATTATAAATAAAAAGCAAGTCTGTTAAACTTTTCTTTCAAAGGAGAAACAAGACAACCTAATGTTCAAAATAAATAACTAAGTAGTAGAAAAGAAAATGAAACAAAACCATACCAAACCTAGGAATTTAAGGATTCTGTTAGTGTAAGCTCTAGCTTTCTTGCTTCAATCAGCTCTACTCTGATGGAGGATTCTGTCCAATTTTTGCTATCTTTGGCCATTAGTCTACTCACCCTTGTGCTCTGCATCTTCATTTACTTCTTCAGGAAACCAGTTAGAAATGAGACTAAGACCTGTACAGCTCCACAGGCTGGTGGGGCTTGGCCTGTTATTGGCCATCTGCATCTCTTTGGTGGCAAGCAAAAACTTCATAAAACACTGGGCGCCATGGCTGACAAATATGGACCCGCCTTTACCATAAGAATGGGTTCTTACAGAGTCCTGATTTTGAGCAGTTTGGAAATGGCCAAAGAGTGCTTTACTGTCCATGATAAAGTATTTGCCACGAGACCCGTTGTCACTGCTACAAAGCTACTGGGCTATAACTGTGCCATGTTTGGATTTGCACCTTATGGGGATTATTGGCGTGAGATCAGGAAGATAACAACCATTGAGCTTCTATCAAACCATCGCCTTGACCAGCTGAAGCACATAAGAGCTTCAGAGCTGGATATTGCCATGAGAAAGCTTTATAATTTATGGTCAAGCAAAGGTTGCCCAGAAAACGGGATTTTGGTGGATATGAAGAAATGGTTCGGGGATGTGGCATTTAACATGCTTTTGAGAATGGTGGTCGGTAAACGATTCTCTGGAGAAAGTTCTGAGGATGCTCAGGCACAACACTGCCAGAGAGTAATGAGGGATTTTTTTCGCCTGTTTGGGGCACCTGTATTATCAGATGCTATCCCAATGCTAAGTTGGTATGATAATAATGGTTACAAGAAGCAAATGAAGAAGACCGCAGAAGAATTAGATCAGCTGGTTGAAGAGTGGTTAGAGGAACACAAGCAGAGCAGACTTTCAGGTGAGGAAGGAAAGGAAGAACAGGACTTCATGGGTGTGATGCTCAGCATCCTAAAGGAGAGCAATATCTCTGGTTTTGATGCAGACACTATCAACAAGGCTACTTGTCTGGTGAGTCTATGTTGATTCATGTATAATATTTTCTTCACAATTCCTATCATTTTTAATCATTCCAGGAAAGGGGAAAGCCTATTTTAATCATTGTAGAACTTGCCTTGCAGAACATACTAACCGGAAGTGACTCAATTACAGTCTCTATAACATGGGCACTATGTCTGTTAGTTAACAATCCAGATGTGCTGAAGAAGGCACAACATGAGTTAGACAATTATATAGGGAAGGAAAGAAAGGTGAATGAATCTGACATCAAGAATTTAGTGTACCTACAAGCTATTTTGAAGGAATCCATGCGCCTTTATCCAGCCAGCGCATTCATTAATATTCGTGCAGCAAAGGAAGATTGCACGTTTTCAAATGGTTATCGCATACCTCAAGGAACGCAACTGATGGTAAACCTGTGGAAAATACAACGTGATGAGCGTTTGTGGGCTGAGCCTGATAAGTTTCAACCAGAGAGATTCTTAGGTAGCCATAAGGATATTGACGTGAAAGGCCAAAATTATGAGCTTCTTCCATTTGGGTCAGGAAGGAGATCATGCGCTGGAATCGCACTAGCTCTGCAGATTATGCATCTGACACTGGCTCTGTTGTTGCATAGTTTTGAAATTTCTACTCCATCTAATGCACCCGTCGATATGACTGAAAGCTCTGGATTGACAAATATGAAGGCAACCCCACTTGAAGTTCTGCTTTTTCCACGCCTTAGTTCTAAGCTTTATGAAAACTAGTTTAGTGTATGTGTTAGGGGATGAGGCTAGCTATGAGCCCTCTCCGTTTCTTGGTTTGAACTTTTCTGCTTTTTAAGGTTTAATCATGGTTGTTTGCGCTTGTTGTGCTGTCATGTGACTCGTCTGCTTTTTTCTTACTGTACCCAGAGAATAAATGGAAGCTTTATTTTGCGTGTATTCCAACATTGAAAACGAGCATCGAAGGTGAAGCGCGACAAAGATGCTTCACCTTAAACGCCATCATACTTTGTTGCACTGTGTAGTACGAAAACAGTTTGAGATAAATGGCACTTAATTTGTCCACACTTAAACATATAGGGTTTAATATTTTATGAATATTAGAGTTAAAGATTTTACACAAATAATTTTTTTTTTCATATCATGCGGAGAGGCTAATATACTCGAAATTTCTATTCTATCAGAAGCTAGTAATGCAGGTAAGGTCCTTCTAATTGATAGTTTTTCAAGCAAAACTCAGAAAAATAGCATGGTCTCATGAACCAGTTAGACGATTTCCATTTTTTGAGAGGTCAACTCCTTCTACTTGAATTGTGTTCATTACTTTATTATCTACAGAATCATCTGAATGGAGGATGATTTATATAATTAAATGTTACTTTCTCAAGCGTAGATTACGCTTAATGGAAATTACGTAAGCAAGTCAACAAAGCCTATCTTCAAAAGGAGAAAACAGACAAAATACCAATGTTCAAAACAAATAGATCAATAAGAAGGAAAGAGAATGGAATAAAACCATATGAAACCCGGGAAAGGATCCCATCCCATCAATTCAAACTCTATAGTCCTCCCTGCTCTTCTCTCATGGAGGATTCTCTCCAAATTTCGTCATCTTCTATCATTAGTCTAATCGCCCTTGTGGTCTGCATCTTCGTTTACTACTTGTGGAGACCAGTTACTAATGGGACCAAGTCCTGTACTGTTCCACAAGCAGGTGGGGCTCTGCCTGTTATTGGCCATCTGCATCTCTTTGGTGGCAGGCAAATAATGCATAAAACATTAGGCGCCTTGGCTGACAAATATGGCCAAGCTTTTACTATAAAGATGGGTTCAAATAGAGTCCTTGTCTTGAGCAGTTGGGAAATGGCCAAAGAGTGTTTCACTGTCCATGACAAAGTATTTGCCACAAGACCCGCCGTCACTGCTTCAAAGCTACTAGGCTATGACTATGCCATGTTTGGATTTGCACCTTATGGGGATTACTGGCGTGAGATCAGGCAGATAGCAACCATTGAGCTTCTATCAAACCACCGCCTTGACCGGCTCAAGCACATAAGATCTTCAGAGCTGGAGATTGCAGTGAGAGAGATGTATAATTTGTGGTCAAGCAAAGGTTGCCCAGAAAATGGGATTTTGGTGGATATGAAGAAATGGTTTGGGGATGTGTCATTTAACATGCTTATGAGAATGGTGGTAGGAAAACGATTTTTTGGAGAGAGTTCTAAGGATACTCAAGCACAATATTGCCAGAAAGTGATAAGGGATTTTATTCGCCTCTTTGCGGCGCCTGTGTTATCAAATGTTTTCCCGATGCTCAGTTGGTTTGATATTAACGGCTATAAGAAGCAAATGAAGAAGACTGCTAAGGAATTAGACCAATTGGTTGGAGAGTGGTTGGAGGAACACAAGCAGAGGAGACTACTAGGTGAGCAAGTAAAGGAAGAACAGGACTTCATGGATGAAATGCTCAGCATCCTGCAAGAGAGCAATGTATCTGGCTTTGATGCAGACACTATCAACAAGGCCACTTGCTTGGTGAGTCTTTCTTGATTCATTTACGAAGTAATCTTCACAATTTGTAAACTTGTAATCTTTCTAGCTAACAGAAGCCTATTTTAGAAGTTTATTATTATAGAAGAATCATATTAACTGGAACCTGCCTTGCAGAATATAATAGCTGGAAGTGATTCCATTGCAGTCGCTATAACATGGGCATTGTGCCTGATAGTTAACAATACACATGTGTTGAAGAAGGCCCAAGATGAGTTAGACATTCATATAGGAAAGCACAGAAAGGTGAAAGAATCTGACATGAAGAATTTAGTGTACCTACAAGCCATTGTGAAGGAATCTTTGCGCCTCTACCCAGTCAATGGGCTCATTAGTCTTCTTGCAGCAATAGAGGATTGCACGCTTTCAACCGGTTATTATGTACCCGCAGGCACGCACTTGATGGTGAACATTTGGAAAATACACCGTGATGAGCGTTTGTGGCCTGAGCCTGATGAATTTCAACCAGAACGATTCTTAGGTGGCCACAAGGATGTTGACGTGAAAGGCCAAAACTTTGAGCTTCTTCCATTTGGGTCAGGAAGGCGATCATGCCCTGGAATGGCACTATCTCTTCAGGTTCTGCATCTTACACTGGCCGCGCTGTTGCATAGTTTTGAAATTGCTACACCATCAAATGAACCTGTGGATATGACTGAAAGCATTGGCTTGACGCATATGAAGGCAACCCCACTTGAAGTTCTTCTTATTCCACGCCTTAATTCTAAGCATTATGAAAACTAGTTCAGTATATTTTGTAATTTGCAGTGGACGCCGTGTCTGTTTCTTCTGTTTGTACCGTTTTACTTTTTAAGGTTTAATCATGGTTGTGAGTTGTCATATGAGTCGTTTACTTATGTTTCGTATGGCACACTAGAATTCAATATTTTTCACGGGTAATTAAACCCAGCCCATAGGGGACACAAACAAACTTCTAAGACCAGAAATTAGTGCCTTACTACAGAAAATGAACCAAACAGATTTTGAATTTCCTTCTTGTCTCTTGCTTTAATCTGAAGTAGTCAACTCGATAACTTCATGGGACTTTTCTTTCATCATCTGGTCCACCCTGTTTGAATTTCTGGGCACATAACTGGTCCCAACAATTTTAGAAGTTATATACTCACTTCCAACTTCCAAGTTTCTTTCTCTCACCTTTTTTCCGGCAGATCTACTCGCACCTTTCGACGGCTTCCTGTCCTTCGCCTGTTCTCCCTCTCCCTCCTGGTCTTTAACTTGTACAAATTTATTCTCTTTCTTCTGCAGGAAGCAAGCATTGCCTGAACAACAAGTGTGTTTTTTGACGAAGTAAGCATCTTCTCGCTCACACCCTGTTTCATCAAAAATAGAGACACCGAAAGATGAATCTCCAATGTAGCGGAAGACAAGAAAATCTCCTGCTGCCAAACTGTGATCTTGCGCAAAATTTTTCCAACCCTTGTGGAAAAGGAGATCATCAGCCGTTCTTGCAAGTTTAACATTCCACACATGTCCACTAGGCCCTCTAAGTCTGACTGAACCGGACAATTTCACCTTGAAATGCCTCACAAATTTTATTGGGATTCGCTGCAAAATATAACAATTAAAAAGGATCTTGAAACCCAATAGTGATCTTCAAGGGAAAAGAGGGAGGAGGAGGGAAGTTTATTTTTCGTGACTCACCAGTAGATTCCTGAAACCGCCTATCATTATCTTGAAAAATTGGTGTCTGCCGGATGTAAATTCTGTCCAATATATTTGTTTTTCTGTCTCTCGGCATTTCTCCCTGACTTTCACCATTTCTGAGCAATGAGATCAGAGAAAGAAAAGTAAGAATATATCTTCATCTGCATTTCTATCACATCTCTAACAATGGGTTTTCTAGAAAAGCTAACATGAATTAGGTTTAGACAGGAACTGAACATAACATACCTAGGATGATTTAAGCCTCAGCAAGTGTGTTGGAGGAGCCAGACCTACGCTGTTGCTGAGGCTCATACAGAATGCTTTACTGAAAGATAATAATCGAATAGCAAAGAAGAACTGGAGTTTGTGTTTTTCTTTTTTGGCCATAGCTTTCGCATATCCTGGAATGGCAATCCATGGAGTCAATGATTACGAAACCCACCATCTGGTTATAGTATGTTGGTCCAGTTTTACGTACTCTTCTTCTCCAGCATGTTTAATGACTGGCAAGTGACCACTGGCGGTAACAGCTCACGATTTCCACTCCTGGCGCCTAAGGGCTAACCAACGACTAAGGCTTTTTTTTTTTTTTTCCCCTTTTTATAGTTTTTGAATGAGAATATTCTTTTGATATGTCATCAACAGGCAAGCACTTGTAAAGAAAAGGCCAACGAGCAGTAAGTACACAAGCTTAGCTTGATTCATCATAGGAAACCAACCCTTTTTGCAAATTTACAAAATTAACACATGAATTTAGATAAATATCACAAGAGGACACGAAAAATCTACATTGTCTATCAGAGTGCCAAAGTCGATTTGTAACATAATTGTGTACAGTGCATGGGTAGCAGAGATTTACAAATGCAAACGTCAAAGATATTGATTTACCGTGTAAAAAAATATATGAAACATTACACCCCGACCTTTTTTGCATCTTACAGCATGATAGCGTATGGAAGAAATGTGCTTCCGTGTTTCTCCTAGTTAGCAGTATATGTACACAAGTATGACTTACTACTTTTGTCTGAATTAGTAATCAATGAGAGAATGAACTCGCCTCGGTCCTATAAATCGAGTGCTCACTCAAGCTAAAGTTTGGTCTCTCTTCGTACCACCTTGAAATTTCCCTGGCATATTTGAGCGCTGCATCAACACTATCAGGCTCTAAACCTTTCACCGGAGATACAAACAACTTTCTCCCTGTAAGGGATGAATAAAGTCTCTTGAACTTAACTGCTATATAATGGAAAGCCAGCTGACCAAGGGAGGGGCTATTATTAATGCTGCTGCTGTTGCTGCTAGAGCGATGACCGCTCATTATTGGATGAAAATCACAGAACCAGTCACACTGAGTCAATGGAACTTGTTCTATTTTCTCCTCAAACAGATCAAATTTGTTTAATATCAACATGAAATCCATTTGATCAAAAGTTGGATGGGTGACAATTGTTTCAAAGAACTTTCTGCTAGATATCATCTTGTTGATGAGACAACCATTTCCATCGAGGGAAAACTGATCATAATCACTCAACGCAACACAAAAAATGACCATTCCTACATCTTCAAACATTTCTAGCCACTTGCAATTTTCTCCTAGCCCCTTTGCGTTTACTCTAATTAATTGATACCTGTTAACCAACCAAAAAGATAACAAAAGCAAAGTACAGGTCAGAACCATTTTTTAGCAGTGGTATGAAAGGTTTTTTTTTCATCAAAATATTCTGTATCTCCAACATTTGACTTGATTCACAACTATTTAAATCACCATCGTCAGAAATTCTGACACAAGATTCCGGAAATCATACTATTCCAAGCATGAGGGATTTGAATACATTTTTCCTATTAGTTTAATGAAACTTACAAGAAATCTGTGAAAATTATAACAACAATGTTGACAACAATATTCCAAGCATGATGGATTAGAATGCATCTTTCTTTACTACTATTCCTTATTATTTTGTTTTTGGTATCTACTGAGAATCCGTGGCTTGCAGCCCTTGACTTTTTTGGAGGAAAAAAAACTTTGCCAAAAATGCCAATAGCTGCAAGTGCAAAGTTTTTGGCAAAGTTTTCATTTCTCAATAGCATATATAATTATAACAGCAATTGCATTAATCAGGGTTACTACAGCATTTATCATATGTCTGACAACAGGCACACATATTTTCACCTACCTAACCAAAGAATCATGCGGATCAGCAGTGTCAACAGTTTCATCAGGAGCTGATTGGGGAAATGAAAACTCCACACAAGCAAGCCCGTTGGATGAAGTAAATCCCTCAGCATAGAGTATATCCAAATCTGAGGGTTCATAATCGGTCCTTAATATCTCAACAGCCTAAACAGAGAATTGTCATGTTAACAACATTGTAAAAGAAGAGCGTACATTTCTCAAAAGTCAATGCCACTAATCAAGCAATGTTTTTCTCAGTAAAAGAAAAATAAATCATATTAGAAAGTAGCCTACCTAGCTATTACTCCAAAGAAAAGAAAAGAAAAGAAATGGAAAAAATAAAAGAAACTAAGGATGCCACATGACACAAATAAGTGAAAAAAATTAGTACTGATGAAGCTGTTTTTCATGCATACCATTAAATCATTCCTTTGCATTGCCTTTTTTTTTTTTAATAAAGGATCTCATCATCTTTGATAATCAAAAATATACCCTTAATCCTCTCCTCCCCCCCCCCCCCCCCCCCCAAAAAAAACCATATTCTTCCACTTTTTTCTATAAGCAAGTGATAACAAATGAACATAAAAATTTTCAGGCTCAGAGAATTCATGCTAGTTAGTCATTGACAGAAACATAAAAATGTGAATAAAAATCTTCATGAACAAAACTATGATTTTACCCGCTCTAAGAAATAACTGGCAACACTGGGTAGCATTTCTAATTCATTTCTTCTTTTATACGTGGCCTTAATGGCCGCATCATTCCATAACTCTGCAATCAAGGGTGCATATTCACGAGTAGCAGCTGGAAAGATAGCATCAAGTTTGCCCGATACCATGGTTTTGAGCAGCCAATCAGAAAATGCTTTCAACCTTGTGCCAATAGAATAAATTGTCTTGTCATCAAATTTTGGATTGTTTCCTGTTGAAAACCATAATGGTGCCGGTCAATCTTTCAGTGCAAATGGACAAGTTAAATGTGACTCTACTGGCTAAATATAAGTCATCAATGAGGTACTCAAAGTTTCATTTTGCAATAATAAGCATAAGCATATGAAGTGCTATTCCAAATGTCTTGACATGGCTGGGAATGAAAAATGAATAAATAAATAAAAAAAATACAGCTTGGACTAAGCATATATTTGCTACAGTGCCTATCATGTTTCTTAATCTTAAAATATTTTCATCCCTTCACATCCATATCCACACTTTAAGGGAAAGGTAAGAGTTCATTTTCAGTTAATTAAAAAGGATTTTTCTTTTAATTTTTTTCCTTTTAGGGGGAGGGACGAGAGAGAAGACAAAAGGAAGAAAGCATTGGCTACTCTTCAATATAATACCATCAGAGGAAATGTGGGCAAAGGAAAGAAAATCAAACTCGTACCAGCATTGTTAATAACAGAAGATTGCATTTTCTTCAAATCCCCAGAATTTCCTCTTCAAAACGCTCACGACCCTCAAGAAGGATCCCAAGATATGAATAGACGTTGCTCTGAATGGTCAGTTTAATTTTTTCACGCTCATCTTCTGAGAAGGCGATACTTTTGTATAGAATCTTGGCCTGACATAAACATTTACAATTCTATAAATACATTGATTTCTTAGATTTTTGCAACAAATAACAAAAATAGGCACGGTGCACGTATGCTTCACCAGCATATCAAAATGAAGGATAAACGTGAAAAGCATATTTCTATTCCAATGTTTCAGAAACCAGCCATCCATTTTATGTAGCTCAAATACATCTTAACAGTTTCAGGAATACCTCGAGTAACCACATATACTCATGTAATACGTCCAGCTAGTATGTCAAACTAGTATGTTAGTTATATTAGTTTACCGCCACAAATTGCCTTTCAACAACATGGAGGAAACTACATGAGACAATAACGTAGCAAAAGCATGCATCCAATTAACAAAAACAGCAGATTGCAAACCAACATAAAATGTATAAAAAATTCAGGGACTCTAAACCTGAAAGGAACTTGAATCTGGCTTGACAACCAAAAGAGAACTAGACTGGGTAGTTAGAAGACAATAATTGGATAAGAATCATTAATTAACTCATCCCAAAATACAAGTGCCTTCCAGAATTAAATTAAAAATCACCTGCTTGAAGATAGTACTCGTTCCAGACCCACTGTAACCAACTAAGAGGAGCTTTTGAACCACACCGTGCTCAAGGTAGTCTGGGACTGTTCTGTTAACCAGATTGGTGATTAGTTCTCCGCACGGATTTGAAGATTTAGAAGGAACTGGCAGAGAGAGGAGAGCACAAACAAGCTTCGTTCCAGCCTAATAAATGAAATAAACAATTGTCTAATAATGCATATGTACGTTGGAGTGCAAGGAAAGCAGGGAAAAATTACCGAGTAAAATATACCTTGCCCCATATATACCCTCTTGTATTCTTTTGACCCTCTTCTTGGTAAGAACCATCCTCATTGACCCAAAAATGTGGGTTGCCAGCACATTGGACTCCTGCTAACTGCAAAACCAACACAAAAAATAAAATTAGGGGGAAAAAAAAAAGGAGGACTTTCATCACGAGATCAAAAAACAACAATAAGCCTTAGCCTTAATTACATGTATTACACAACCCCATTGGGATCTATCAGAAACAATATTTACATCACGAGATCCTATCAACAAATTCTTTTATAGGCGATAAAGTAGAATTCATAAAAGATAGCTTCTAAAGCATATTTTTGCATTTATGGAAATTTTTTACCTGCATCATTCGAAGCTCTACTTTTGTTATTTCCCTACCATTAATGAAAATCTGCGTGTTTCCATTGCTAGCATCTGGTCGGATGGGACCTCCAACATTCAGATGGGGACTAATAATCCTAGACGGCTTTTGTCCTTCCTGTGAATTTAACCAAAAAACAAATTCAGCACCCATAGTAAAACCTAACAAGCCAAGCAGCAGATAAATGTAAGGAGAAAACCAATACCTTTCCCCAAAGACCAGATACTTTATCATACCAATAATTTCCTGGCTTTAACTTCCTTGGAGGGTTTGCACAGTTCTGCAACATAATCAGTTCCTCATGACAAAGAGGTTTTCCATTCACACAAATGTATTCAGGTGGAAGCTGATTTACTTCACAAAACCTCTCAGCCTTCATTATCTGTTGAATCTCCAAGTCATTAAGCAGTCTCTTGAGCATCCAAGAGCATTTCCCCAAATCCTCTCGTTTTGACTCATCTAATGGGAACCCGATGCAAGTCACACATTTTCTACCCTCTGGCATCGAACCCATAGCTCTTAGCACACAACTACTACAATACTTGGCATCACAAACAAGGCAAACCTCTTTTTCTGTGAATCTGTTACCCTTGAAACATCTATAGCATGACCCTTTCTTTCCTCTTGTTAGAGGTTCCCTTTTCACTGGTCTAGTTCCAGCCTCCTCCCGATCATACTCCTCTTTCAAAGCATCATCCGGGTCAACATTGCGGAAAGTTACAATAGGGGGACGTCTAACATCACAATCTGGTTCCTTGTTAGAGCCCAAAGCCTTTAAAGAAGAAACCCGCGAGGAAGGATACTCTAAACTCAGCACGGACTCATCCGAAGCCCAGTCTCGTTGGCTTATATCATTAAAATCAAAACTCTCCTTTCCACCGTGTGAAATCCTCAATGCACTAGAGCTTCTACCCGACTTGTCAAAACTGTCAGAAAACTCTACTGTGCTCAAGCTTCCAGCTCCCCTAAGTAACTCATGTGAATGTTCCTGACTAACAGAGCTTGACTCCAGCACCCTCGAGTTATCACCGATATCTGACAAGTCACCAGAGCCATAATTCCCGTTGGAGAACTCAAACGCTCCCGAGCTATTCAATTCCCCCGACAATTCACCAACATTGCTCTCTGCAGTTCTGTCTTCAAAGGCAATCTCTGAAGTTGGAGATACTGTTCTTTCTGAACCTAACTCTAGTTCTTTCGACGAGCAACCCCCACCATTGTCGTTATTGCTGTTGAAGGCAATTACCGAAGTCGGAGAAACCGCGGTTTCAGAATCAAGTGCTTTAAGCTCCTTCGAGAATTTCACACTTCGTGATTCCGGTGCTAAGAGCGGTTGAACCACTGGCAAGGACAATTTATCAGACAAGGGAACCTGGGCAACCACTGCAGCCACCGGAATTTTCTCAACGTTTATAGGCACTGCACGGGGAAGATCGTAGGCCACGGGAGGCCCATTATACTCGACAGCAAATGAATATTGAACTCCTTCATCGGCTACCGATGTCCTCGCCGGCGACATTCGCAGTTATATCTTAATAAAACAGAGATACTCTCTAGCCCTAATTTCAACGCCAAGCAAAATCCCAAACCCCAATAAAAGGAACACAATAGAACCATCAAATGATAGGTTCAAGCTTTCTCTAAAACTAATTGAATTTGAAAATAAAGTAAACAGTAATTTTCTAAAGAAGCATCGCAGGAAACAAAATGGAAAAAAAATAGCCCTAGCTATAGGTACACTACATAAAGAAAAACGAAAACCTAAATTTACTTCGAAAGTTGATGGCGATGCAGTGAGAATTTGCTTGAGTGTAAAAACGAACAGCAAATTCAAATGTACGTAGCGCTGGATGTTGAAACCAGCGAAATGGTGCAGAAGGGAAGCTATTTGAAAATGAGGACGACAAATCTCGGAAAATCCATGCTCGGGAGCAGTGTGAGGTGTTTGGAGCCAAGAAAAAGTGCACCAGCATACTGAGTGAGGTGAAGGAAAAAAGACAACCAAAAGAAAAACGTCAGTTGGGCGTAGGCGTCGAATATTTCTTTCTTTCCTTTTTTTTTTTATCCTTTTCACTCTAAAAAAAAAAAAAATGTATGGGCTGCGATTGCGAAGACCATGTGGGGCAGACACTACATCCTTCTTAGTCCTGTAGGCTGGTATACGAGTTTTGGGTTTATACTAGACTAGATTATTCCCACGTGCGATGCACGAGAAAGCATCTATTTAAAAGTATCACTGTGCACTATCTTTAAAATGCTAAGATGTGTGATTGTCTAAAATTGGAAGTAGCTTCATTACATAATTCCAATTTGTTGCCAATTAAGATTGGATTGGGTGGTTTGCGTTACTTGCAATCACTTATTGTTTCTCTAGCTGATTCAAAGTTACTCTCTCCACCAGGTCTCCTATAATAATAATAATAACAGGAGGAAAACGCTTAATTTGACAAATGCACCCATAAAGTAGTAAGTCTTGTGATTCAGCGACATAGTAGGCCATGCATGCCTTCAACATGAATATAAGATCAAAAAGGCCAAAAAGAAAAAGTAAGGTAATATCCTCTATCTGAACTCCTAACATTTAAAATGAATATATTATTTTAGTGTGATAATACAACCTGAGAGATACAACATGCATTGCATATTTGGAACTGCATGCCAACAGAATGTTAAGTTTCGATTCACTCAAACATCTTTGCTTATAAATTTGCACATCAAAAAATTCCGACGATGAATTTTAAAAAGAAACCCACCCAGAAGAAAATTTTCCTCAATTGGATGCTTACCCAAAAATTCCCCAGTAGAAGAGAGAGCCCACAAATCCAAACTCCCACTTTTAAAGCTTGAAGAGGAGCCATCAAATGGGAGTGGATTTTGCTCACTTGCCTCTCATTTTGGAAGTGTAGGTGACTGATTTTTGCTGTCTTTCTTATATGATGAAGTGTGATGGTTTGAATTTTAAATTTTGAAAATGAAAAAAGAAAATAGAAAACGAGAAAGGAGGCTGAAGTTTTCCCTTGTGAGTTGCCGGAAGGGAAGTTTAATTGGCCTTCAAACAAATTTTAAAAGAATTTATTTACAGGTGTCACCTCAGGGTTAGTAAGACAACAATTGTGGGTGAATTTGAAAGGAAGGTAACATAGGAAAAGAGCAAAAGAACATGGGACAAAATTGAGAAGCTACAATTTGAAAGGAGGCCAACATGGGCAAAGAGCAAAAATATTAGGGTCAAAATTGGAAAGCTAACATAAAATTAATGAGGTGGCAGTTGCTGAGTAGATGAACAGTAAAAAATATAATGGGATTGTCACAGGACCGGCTATTATAGAGAGCATACGATAGGAAAGGATAAGAGATAAGACTACAGAGCCCGAGAGGACCACCATTGTCTAGTCCAGTGTTTTGAGTCCACAGAATTCTTCCCTTTGTTGCATTGCAACGTTGCTTACTCCTATACAAAGATTGATCTTACAAATGATCAATTCTTTTGCAGTACAAAAATATATAAGCAACCCATAAATATACGTGTGCGAGTGCGCGCGCGTAGACATGATATTATATATATCACATTAGAATAATTAACGTGTGAATGATATGTTTATTAAGTGGTTTTTTTTTATTTTGGTAAGTAAGATTTTAGAATGAGTAAATGATAACTTAGTTTATAGGAGGAAAAGCATTCAAATTCAAAAAAACGCTTGCAGGGAATTTGTATTTACCTCAAATTAATGAGATAATAAAAACTTTAACACTGATTCGTTATATACAAAATCTTGTATTACTTCACTTGAACAACTTAATTATGTATGTTTGTTACATAAGGTATAGTATAACACTCGTATTATATTATAGAATTTTAGTAAATTAGATCTTTTAAACATTGATTAGCTCGAACGAAGCAATATCAATTTTATTGTTATGCTAAACTCTAGGGAATAACCGACCTGTCAAACCATGAGGGGTTTGGGTAGCATAGAAAGTCAAAAATTCAAACCTTCTTTGTCGTATACAGAATATGTGTCATCGTCATAATCATGTGTCCAACATATATATAAACTGTTTATCGATCGAATCATTGCTTGCCTGGCCGGTGTTCTCACCAAAACCATCTCACACCTTGTAATATACATTAAATTTCTGTTTATCTATCAATAAAATCACAAGTCTAATCAATATGCTATATTTATAACCTTGCAAGTTCTCTCCCTCCCTAGCTATCAGAGTTTCAGTATCTTCTGGACCCACCCATTTTTCGCACGGATGCGAGTCTGGAAACCGATCCCGGATACGCGTCAACACTATGACGTGACGGTTGGTTTTGCACGGTAACCGGTGCTTGCTCTGAGACCTTCCACATCTTAACCGACTTGTCCAAACTCCCACTGTATAATATCCAGCATCGCTCGCCGCTCTTTGCTTCAAGGTCTTTCTCCACCGCCAAGCACTTCACCGGACCAGTGTGGCTCGTCAAAACCGACACGCAAATATGCTCATGAATTTTGGATCTCCTCCACACGCATATTACCATATCAGCAGATCCACTGAATACAAGGTTCCCGGCCATGGCTAAGCATAGAACCGATAACTTATGGCCTCTTAAAATGCCACCGTGCTTCAGAGTGTCCCCTTGCTCCCAATAGTTAACCAGCCCATCAGAAGATCCAGAATATAAAAATGTCCCTTCCGGGTTTATAGTTAACGCTGTTACAGCACACTCTCGCTTCAACAACGTTTGTGAAAAAAAATGTTTTGTTCCTTTTCCTTGTACCTCCCTCCGCCAAATCTTGACGGTGCCGTCCGCCGACCCCGTGAACACTAACCCATCGAATCCCAGAACCAAAGCGTTAACGGCGTCGTCGTGAGCAGTCACGGATTCCAAGCACTTGTAATTCGATGCTCGCCAAACTTTGAACGTTTTATCCCAAGAAGCCGAGTAAATAAGGGAATTGTCTTCCGTTAAGCCAAGACACGAGATGGCGTCGTAGTGTTTGATCCAAAGAATGTTACGCTCACGTTTCACTTCTACGTAATTGCTAGGCTTTATGGCACACTTAATATAATTTCTTAGAGTGGGTAACGTTGCCACGCGCTTGTGCCGGTTCTCATGCTTGCTTGACACTTTCCAAACCCGGATCCTTCCATCTTGATGACCCGTTAAGATTTTCTCTCCCGCAACAACGATTGCTTTAACCAAACCGCTGTTGGATTTAAATCCACAGAATTCGGTTTGGTTCTTCCAAACCCGAATGTTTTTGCTATCGGATCCGGTGTATAACAAATCTTTGGTTGCCGCTAGTGAGTATATGTGCCCTTCTTTGCGAATTAATGAGCCCACGAGAACGTTACAGGAAGAAGTATCTCCGGTGGTAACCGGGGAAGAAGAAGAATTCACCCGAGACCAAGGAGACTTGGATAAAGGAGATAACCACGACTCATTTGGAGAAGTTTCTAGATCAATTTTAGAAGCATGGGATTTTCTTATAAAATTATCCGAGTTATAAGCGTCAAGACGGTTCTCTTCACCATCTTTAACCTTGCCAAACTTTAGTCCTTGGACACTGTGGTCTTCGTTAAAAACGTGGCCTCCTCTTGACGACCCTGTCATTATACCTTGCTTCCTGACATGCAATGTTAGAAGATTTTCTCAACAAGTCTACTTTTTGAAAGGAATGAAGAGGAGAAACGGACAAGGTATCAAAGAAGCTGTAACGTTGGAAGACGATAAGAAATGGGCAGGGGTGTACATTGCAGAGAAGATGGCGGGAGAAGGCTTTTGTTTGTTTCACATGGGAATGAAGACAAGGACCGTTGTTTGACCAATGGCTAGTGTAAGAAAGATTATTGGCATGGCTAATTTGTTTTCGCCATGCGGTAGTGCAGTAGACCATCTGAGGTGGCATAATAAAGGTCCCCATTTTGGTCATATAATTGGATAGGATTGGACATGTGGCGATTTTATGTTTTGGATAATCATATCCCATTCCTAAACTTGGCAACTACGCCATTTTAGATATGATAAAAAAGAATAAACTAAACTTTCGGACTTTTGTTCGAAGCTAGCCCTAGATTTGACGTTTTGATTTGGTCAATGGATTAATTTGGCGGTTACACATGATGCATGGTGAAAATTTACAGTATAACTAAGGTCCGTTTGGGTAACAATTTAATTAAAAACTTATGTCATATAATTTATTACATAACAACTTGTGTCATAAATTTTGCTAAGAACTTAATTTAATAATTTTTTTTATGCTTAGATATATATTTTAAAACGTTCCGATATATAATTTTACAAATACTTATAATATTTTAAATTACTAAAAAAGGCATCATAATCATAATCACTTATAAAATTAAAGTGTTAAAATAAATAAGCATTTAACATAATTTTAAAATAAATAAATAAAATAAGAATCAAACTTTGATTAAAGATTACAAATTACAAATTAACCTCTATTTTAGATAAAAAAAAAACTTAATTATACTATCAAAAATAAAAATTAACAAGATGAAAGATAAAGGCCTTAAACCTGGGATGCAGTTCTTGTTGCATGTCCCAAGGCTTCAGAAACAACTACAGCTCTGCAAATATTCGAGAGGATGTGGAAGAAAATGGTAAAAATAAACTATTATAATTTTATGAAGGACATAAAAGAAAGTTAAGCAATTAAAAGGGTATTTTGGAGATGTAAATGTTATACACAAAATATCGGTAATGAGTTCCGCGTAAGCTCATTGGGTTTTGCGTGAGCTTATTTGATAAGTTTTTCCACCAAACTCATAAAAATAAGCTAAATTGATCTTATGGAAAGATGATAAGCTAATATTATAAGTTATTCTAAATACTCATATTTTTTATCAAAAATATTTGACGTCACGAGATAAATCCAAATAAGTTAAAAATAAATTCTCCTAAACCCCTTAAATTCCCTAAATGGTTAATAGTATCTATTTTATAAGAGGGGATTCTTTAAGAATGTGTACAAAATTATGATTTTGTTATAAGAAATTAAGAGATGCGTGATAGTTTGGTAGAAATTTGGTAGAAAATATGTTAAACTCTCGTGTGTTTTAAGTCAAATATTGTAAATTTAAATTTTTAATGTTACACTGATTTAAAAAATTATCGTTAATAATTTTAAAAATCAAGAGTAATCTCGCGTTTAAGTCAAATATTGTAAATTTAAATTTTTAATATTACACTGATTTAAAAAATTATCGTTGATAATTTTAAAAATCAAGAGTAATCTTACGTTTTAAAAAATATTGAGATACCATAAATATAATATATATATATATATACACACACACGTGGTCCCAGCGACTTGTGCCCAGATTCATATAAGAGTATATATGTAATTATCGTAAAAGTAATTTTGTTACATAAAAAAAACTTTATTTTGTTATATTTAAGATAATGAGCTTTGTTGCTTTATTCTAAGGTAGCTAACAAGCATTAATTTAATTATGATTTGCATATCAAAATAAAATATATTTGGGATCCATGCTTATGTATTTAGAGATTAGAGACAACTTAAATTATAAAAAAAAAATTATGGTGCGTGAAAAACATTTTATGTATTCAGAAAAGTAAGAGAGGGTATAGCTTTCATTATTATAAAGTAGTACTGACTCTATTTCTGATTATGTCTGCGTGACAGAAAAAAAAAAAAAATGAACTCATGAATGAAATACACTATTTTTTTTTTTTTTGTTATTTGACTGGAAAAATTAAATTTATAACCGTTTGTAAACATCTTTTCATGATAATATAACGTGATATTGTAAATTGCATGACTACAAAATTAAAAAAAACTAACGACGTCGTCCATTCTTCAATCGCCTACGACGTCTATCAAAGCGGAGGTGGGCCAAACTTTCCCGCCGATTCATAGATCGGTGTCATCGATTTCATCCAGAAACTACTCTCTTGTTCTTCATCAGTTCACAGCACAACTTGTATGGCAGAATAAATCAGTCGATGATTCACAAGACGTAAAGCTGTTGCATACATATGCTCTTACAAAACGTAATCCGGCGGAGACTGTTGTCTCTGCTTCAGCCATGGTTGCTAGAAGAGCCAGAATTCGAACTCAAACTGGGTTTCATAAAATCTCTCGCTGTAGTCAAGAATCTTCGCTTCGATGTTTCGGTTCTCAATCAGTTCTTCGACGAGCCTGCTGGCTTGTTCTTGAAAGAGGTCACCGTTGAACACCTTAGCTTTAGATTTTCTGGCTGGTATACACCAGCCTTCACAATTGAAGTTCATGGCGTCCGTGTTGTACAATCATTCGTGTAAGTCACCGTTTATTTATTTAGTTTTCCTTTTCTTCTTCACATGTAACTTTGTTCATATCCTTCCTTTTTTTTTAAAAAAAATGACAGGAAGCCAGAAGAGGAGGGATATCATAGCCGGTTGCGGACATCGAAGTATGACTATTCAGAAAACTTGACAAAAAAACTTTGGGGACTTGACCCTGAGGTAATGGCCTCTTCACTTGTTCTCAAAGGCTATACTGCTGTGGGTAAGAACTGCTAGCAGTGATAAAAATTTAGTATTATAGGACAAACTTTCTGCCTATAATAATGCTCCTAATGGCGTGAAACAAGACAGAAATAACCATTTAATCATCGGACACTACCCTTCTCTATCCTATTTTTCTTATAATAATGATCCGTGATGATTATTACTTGGGCGAGTTTTCTGTCAAACTGCTATAAGCAAATTATCCTAAAATAACGTGGCTTATTAAAAATGAATTGGACTCCTAACTATTCTATTATACATATGTTGCTTTGCGTATTTGTTGGAATATCGTGATTTATATCAATTAATATGAACCTTTCCTACTGTAGCCTGAAACAGTAGGAGATATAAAGAAACAAATGGGATATACGGAAACTAGTTAAGTTGAAAGAATAAATACTTAATCACATGTTCTAAGCATTTCGCCTCTTTACATTGTGGAAATGCAACTAGAAAAGAGAAGCTCTTCTGATGTTCAGCCAGAAGTTTCTCCAAAAATAGGAAAAGTTAATTTGGGGTGAGTTCTATGCATTGCTATCTGTTCTACAAATCCAAATGGAGAGATACTTATGCTGATTTTTTTTTTTTTTTTTTTCTTGTTAGCTTGCCTAAGTGATTTTCTTTTTAACATATCATTATGGTCATTACTGTTACCTTCTTTATGGACTTTAGGGTTGTGATTTGCATGGACTTTTGGAGAGGATCTTGTTTTCCATTCCTTCGAGAAAAAAGTTTACAACATCTTTATCAAATCTTATTCTCAAACACTGTCATCTAGAGGTACATAACATTCATGTGGAGGTTCACTTCCCCATCTTAAATGATATGTTTATGTGTTTTGGGGAAATAAAGGAGCTTAGTGCAAGACCAGAATATTTGCGTCATAGATGTCTTCTTGTAGGGCTTCTTGGTGCAATTTTTCATCAATTGAGAGAGAGCTCTTGCACAATAGATGGCATTGGAATCAAGGTCGGATTCAAGAAAGGAGATCATGGAGACTGCATTTTGCTTTCATCTGATCTCTACATTCTCATCAAATTAAGTGATCTTAAGCTGGCAGATTGCAGTCTCTATTTTCCAAAGTTGATTTTTTCATTCTCTCCAGATGACATTTCATTATATCTAGCTTTTGATAAATTGTTACATAATATGTACAATCATCCTAGAAGTGCTAGAGAATTATGGAAAATAGCTGCCAGCAGGATTAGTCATGTGACTGTAAATCCCAGATTGTCATTGCATAAATTTGTTGGTATTATCAGCCAATGGGTACAGTATGTCAATGCTTACGAGAATTTGTTGCTGATAGTTGGATATTCTAGTGACCACCTGTTGAAAAGATCAATTTCTAAGATGTCTCAGAACAAACTGATTTTGTCTTCTGCTAGAGACCAATGGCATGTGATCTCTGACATTGGAAAAAAATTGCCTGTTGAAGGCGTTGCACTGGGAAGGCGAATAGCCCGTCATAGAGCAGCAATGAAAGTTCAATCCGATGGTTACAAGGAATATTCGAACAGCAGTCCTTTCAACTTTTTTCGTTATTTTCTCCCTATCTTGGCACTTATATCAGTTATATGGAAAGTGATCTCAAAGATAATCCATTCTTTAGCAAACATCATATTTCTGAGAAAAAGATTAGTGCAGGATCCAGATATTGATGAACCTTTTGGAAGTGTTATCAAACATCCTTGGCAAAGGTGTTGTTTTGTACTGAACTTTGGGAAAATTACCATAACAGTGTCCCCAATCAATGAAATTCAATCATCTGTACAAGAAAATTTACAGTCACACATGGGGATTGGACAGTCGGCTTTCCTTTCATTCTGTCTTTTTATTGATGCTTTATTATTAGTTTCTCTAGAAGACATTTTTGAACAGAAATATTTTCTGTCCTGTGGTCAAATGAAGGTTAAACTCTCACCTTTGAAGGTGTCACCAGAAACAAGAACAATGAATTTGCTTAACTCAGATCGGAGAAAATCGGAGGAAGGAATTAATGAGATAGAGTCAATTTTATGGATTGAACCTGCAAAAATATTTCTTCTTTCTGAATCTAATGCTACATGTGCTGAAGGTTCTCGTGATTCTCATCTGGAGAAATTTCTGGGAAAAATTTGTTTGAGTTGGAAAGGAATTTGCAATAATTTTAAGGAAGGAGAGATTGAATATTCTGAAAATCCATGCTTTCTTTGGGAGATTGGAAGATCTATCACATATCCTGGCTTCAAGAACCCAAACTTTAGTTTTTGCGAATGTGGTTTAATGTTAGGGAAGTTGAATTTAACTTTGGCTTGCCCTTCACTACCATCTGTGTTTCTACTTCTCAGTCAGATACAACATGCTCTTAGGTGGGAGGACAAGGGGGTAGCATCGGTTGCTTCAAATTCTTCCATAGATAAACCACAAATTTCTTGGATTACCGAATATGAGTGTTATTTGAAAGGACTGATGATGGCCTTACTAAGAATGCTTCCAGAGAAACACATTCAATTTGGAGTGTTTATTGATGGTCCTTGTGTAAGATTTTTGCAGGGAAATGAGACCCATCCTTATGGTCAAGACATTAATGACATTGTTAATCAGAACAGTTTTGATCTCACTTTTGATTTCCATGACTTTGAAGTAGCTGCTGGTTCACCTTCCTTATTTGGAATGACACCGTTGACAGGTCCATTGGGATTTGACAAAGCGGAATCGGAATATATTAGGTTGGAACCCCAGCCTATTCAAATTCCTAAGCCAAATAATAAAGAGTACACATCCTGGGGGAACATTTCATTTGGTTCCTATCTACGTCTAAATGGTTTAAGTGCTTGTTTGGGGAAGTCAGCAGAAAAAGGCCAGATTCAACTTTTTCAATTGAAGCCTATCACTATCCACTTATCATCTTTTAGGTAGGATATTGGTTTCAAGTTTAAGTATGTAACCATTTGAATTTATGCTTTCTGTTCATCATCTGTTCCCCCCCCCCCCCCCCTCCCCCTATTCATTTGATTTTGCATGAATAGACTGAATTAAAAAGACCAATCCAAGGTCACATTGCCACTTAAAAATTTGACATGACTTTGTTGGTCCTTTAATTCTAATCATTCATGCTAGATTCCTTGTTTATGATTCAAATTATGATTTATTACTTTCACCTCGTACAATAAACGCTCACTTCTGTGTTTGTGTGCATCTGACTATCTTTTTTTACTCGTTCTAAAATTAACAAATCTCTTATATATATATGTTGGTTATTATTAATTTATGGTTTTCTAAATCCTGAAATTCTGCAGTTGCTGTATTATATTAGAATTTGGACATTTGTATTAATCCATATTCTACAATTTTGTATATCAGGATCTTACTCTAATTAGGTAATGATTTATAGATAGTTTTTATATGCTAAACCTAGTCTATGTTCATCTTTTTTCTTCTCTTGTATTTGTAATAGATCTTTTACTTTAAGTGTCAATATTGGGGGCATTCTCTTGATGCATATTCAAAAATATCTTATTGTGATTTGTAAACATTAAATGGATATCACAGGGAGTACATATATTCCTTGAGCACGACAATGGTTGCTTTTTCAGCTGCTGTTGACATAACGGCGGGAGGGCTCACTGTTTTGGCATTTTTAGATGAGATGTATATGATCTATCAGGTGATATGTTTTTTTCGTCTTCCCATTTAAGTTAAATGATATTTATAATCTTATCATAATTTATTGTCAGCGAAGTATGAGGTACTCCTAATGTATATAACACAGCTTCATATTGATAAACTGGACCTAGTAACAAGTAATCGCCATTATACCCTACAGAAGAATTGAACTTATTGTTAGAACATGCCATATAAGCTAATCTTTCATTGAACTTATTTTCTTTTTTTCTTTACCCTTTTGTTGCCTATTTTCTCGGATAATGGAACGGCTTATGCTTCACAGTTTTATATTAGTTTCTATCAAATTGAACTAGGAATAAACGATTCTCTAGTTAGTTACGATATATGAAATTAGAGATTTTCCCCTTAAGAATTCAATGTTATTAAAAGAGGAAAAAGAAGAGCTGATTTACGGTATGTCATTGTGTGGGAATGCATGTTCAATGCTGATTTTATTTTGCTTTGTTACCAAATTATGACTGTAGTTTCTTCGCCCCCCTATGCAGGCAATTTCAAGTTTGTATTATGTGGTATCTTATCTGTATAGTAGCATTGAAGCTATTGATTGGGTACACAACGAAATTATGAATCAAGAAGTTTTGTTTGCAATACCTGAGAGTGTGGAGGCAAATGTAGGAGAAACCCCATTGACAAATAGTATGTGCCCGTTTTCAATTAACGGAACCTGCAGACTCAAGTCAGTGGATTTAATTCTTCATAAATCTAGGAAAAGCGAACGAGTTTTTGGCTTCTTAACTAGTGACAAGTTGGCTGAGCAAAGGTTGCCTGACTGTGGAATTTGGATTACTCTTGAGCAGACAACTATTGTAATATCTTGTGAAGAAGGAAAAATGGATCTTTTCACAGATTTATCACGAATTATGTTTCTCATTTTTAAATATCAGAATCCCATTGGTAAAAGTAATGATCATATTGTACTTGAGGATTTGCTATCGCAATCTGTTAATTGCTTACATGAAATATCTTTTTCAAGTTGCATATTTAATTTATACTGGCGTCTACCTTGGAATGCCTCATCTCCACAAAATGAGTATAAGACATTTGGTATTTCTAATTCTGGTGGTAATGTATCAAACTTAGTACGGGATTCCCTTTTGACAAGCAGCTCTGAAAGGTCAAATGATGAATTTCACAGCTTTGTTAAGGAAATAGGTTCTGCTACAGATATTCTTGACCCAGCTTCAACAAGTTGCTGGTTATCTATGAATGTTAAAGTAGGTATGGTCTATATTGGAAGAATTTCATTAAAGAACGACCTGGTTCGAGCACATCGGTTGAATAAGCTTTTGTCATTGCTTTCTATTGTTGGCCAATTTCAGAAGATATCCTGGGAAACTCAGGTAATGTTGCCCAGTAATATTTATTTAACTTTTCCTGTATCATTGTTTAGAGCCTATTGTTAAACATTAAATTTCAAGGGAAGATGATTATATTATTTGGTACATCTTGCTTGTGAAAACTTTTAAATTAATGCAAACATCTCAATCTTACATTTTTTTTTCCTGTTATTTTAACTAGCTATACATTTTATTGGGCAGGGTGGAGTTATTGTTCTTGAAACGACATCCTTGGCAATGGCAAGTGATTGTTATTCTTCATATCTTCATTGTGTTGGCAGTCTCACTTTGGATACTCAACGACCCAATAAACACATCGTAAGGACAGAGCCTAGTGAAATGAGATATAATCTTACTGACGAGAATGATCAAGAGACTATTTGCACTTCTCGACAAGCTCAAAGGGGATTGCCTGACGATTTTGCTTTTTCTTTGTCCCAATTTTCTCTTGTTTGCGTGCTTGAAAATGAACCTGGTAATTAATCTCTTCTCTAGTAGGGTTTTCTGAATTTGCAATTCTTTTTAATCATTAAGTGATTTCTGTAGGTGGTTTCCGAGAGCTTGTTCTTGAGGTTGACATCCATCTGAAATTGGAGTTGGCCACTACTGGGAGAAAATTAACATTTGACCTTTCTCATTTGTCAATTATCTCTCAAGTACTTATTGAGAGTGTGGAAGATGAAATGCAAATTCCTCATTTTTCTTCTGTCATATCAAAAGATTCGCCTTCTCACTTTGCATCTGGAGTTCCACCTTCAGAATTTCAAAACTTCATCAAGTTTAACTCCACTGATGATGCTAGTACCTCTAGAGGAATACCCTTAAAAAGATATTACAAGGATTCCTTTGTGTCCGAGATCTTTCATTTTAGTCATCAGAACGATGTTTTGAAAGATTTAAGAGCTTCCCTGTCATTGAAGAGAGCAGATACCGGCTCTTTGCATTTGTCCGAAGGTTGGTGCGGCATTGGTTCTCTTTCAGGTTTCGATATGACCCTTTCTTTATCAGAGATACAGGTGAATATTCTATTGTTCTTTTCAAGTTTAATCAGCAGTTGTATATTTGCTCCCCTTTCTTGAATTTCTTGCACCTGTAGTATCTAACTTTCTTTTTCATTATGTCAGGCAATTTTGTCAACGGCCTCCTCCTTTTCCGGAGCATCCAGTCAGAAGGCAACTGGAGAAGTGGATGGAAATCATTGGTCTACTAACCAAGAGTTTGACAATAATTTAGAAGCAATGATTCCCAATGGTACTTGGAGTCAAGTTTAATGTTATCTGTTCCTATTCTTTTGGGAAATTGCAATAGTAACCAATAATGATTTTCTGTAGGAGCAATTGTTGCAATTAGAGATGTCAGCCAACACATGTATTTTACAGTTGAAGGTGAAGAAAGGAACTTCAATGTAGGTGGTACAATCCATTATTCTCTTGTAGGAGAAAGGGCTCTTTTCAGGGTATGAAAATCATGCTCGACAGATTTACCTTCAGGATACCTAATTACTAATATTTTGTATTTGCTCTATCTTTGGAATAATGCAAATTCACAACTCTATCTCATCCTTATGGTAAACAATTCTTGAAAATATTTTAAGTAAACAATTTCTGCTTTATCTATGGCATTAAGACTATAGTTATCTTTTGTCATATAATTGTTTCTTTTTGTTCCCACCTCCTCATTTATATCTGCCATTGAATATGTTGTTAGTTTGGTTTTTGGGGTGACATCGTATTGATGTAGCACATGTGTTGGCTAAAACTTGTATGTAGGTTAAACACTGCTTCGAAAGGAGATGGAATTCTACGGTTTTGTGGTTTTCCTTGATATCGTTATATGCTAAGAACGATAAGGGTGTACCTTTGAGATTGAATTATAGTCCAGGATCTTGTCTCATTGACATCTCCTGCACTAATGATGGAGGATCTGCTCTTTGGAGAGTTCATTACTGTGAGGGTGAAAGTTCTAAAGGAGTGACTGATTGGGATGGTTACAATCAATTTGCAAAACGGACTTTCTACCTTGTGAACAAAAAGAATGACTCTGCTGTTGCTTTTATTGATGGTGTTCCAGAGTTTGTTAGCAAGCCTGGGAACCCATTCAAGTTCAAAATTTTGCATGACCTTTGTAACTTTAGTGATGTTACTGATCCAACCAGCAACCTTATAATGGCTCCTCCAACTAGTCTGCCCATGGATGAAGATAGAATTTCTTGGCTGGATGGAAAAATTAGTCGTATTGATTTTAAAATTGAGAAGATTTCTCTGAATGTTGTTCATGAACTTTCAGATGCAGAAGATTTCTTTCCTCTCATTAGCGGGAACATCAATAATACCCAACTTATCATACAACGTTTAGCAACAAAATACAGGGTCATAAGCACATCAACTGCTGTAGTACATTATTTTCATGCTCCAAGGAATTTATGGTTAGTCTAAATGCCGATTTGAATTGTACTGCTTTCTTTTTACAAGTAACATTTTAATTGTACTTCCTAATGTTATGTTTCTTGATTCTATTTCTAGGGAAGAACTTCTTCATCCAGTTGAAATATGCTTCTTTTACCGCTCTAATTTCCAAACTCGAAGTTCAGAATATTCATCTAATGCAGTTCCTGTTAATATCTATTTCAGAACTAAAGAGGTGGTCCAAGTTATATCTGATTTTGTTGTTCTTATTTACTTTTATCGGGACATTACTTAATTTCTAAAATTTCTTATCATCTTGGCAGCTAGACATATCCTTAAGTGAGCTTTCGTTAGATGTGCTTTTGTTCATGATTGGGAAATTGAATCTGTCTGGTCCATATTCATTGCGGAGCTCCATGGTTCTGGCCAACTGCTGCAAGGTTCTAGATTCAGCACTTCTGTGATTTTTGCCAATAGCGAATAAAATAAAATAAAATGAAATGAAAAGGACTCAACTAGTTTTTTTTTTTTTTTCTCAACCTCAAAATTTTTGTACGCCGGTGTGGTTCCTAATTTCTTTAAAATTATTTATTTATTTTAAATAGTGGGTGATTATTCTAAAAGTTACAGCAAAGTATGTTTTTTCAAAAAAATAAAATAAAAAATTACAAATCTTTGTAAAAGGTTTCCCAACTCTGCCAAAAACTTACAAATTGCACTGGTGTGCGTCATTTTGCAAAATGCTCCAAAGCACAACTCCCAAATGAATGGTGTGCATGCGTTCGACTGAGAAAAAATTGCTTGAATGGCAGGTGGAGAATCAATCAGGCTTAAATCTTCTAATTCACTTCAATAAGGAAAGGTTAACAATAGCCAGAAAACAGTCTACATCCATTTTATTAAGGTATGCTTGGCAGGTATTCATCATAGATTGTCCTATATGTGACAGATAATCAAGTAAGAGTATTGTTCTTTATCTTTCACCGGAGAGTGTAGTTATTTTCCCCTGCAAAATCAATGCATAATGCTGATTAATTATGTTTTAATGAAAAATTTTCATAATCGTTTTGATTGTGGATCTGCCTAGTTGATCCCAGACTGTTTTATCTGGATTGATATTTTATTGATTGGTAGATCTTTATAAACGTGGGTGCTTTATGTTTGTTGTTGCCTAATCATGTATAAAGGTTTTCTGATGATCATATTCTCCATTTTCTTCATCTTTCTGTGAGTTTCTAATTTGACTATACCCTCTAGCCGTGTACTCAAATTGGTTCTTATTAGTATACGTGTTCTCATTACTGGAGATCATAAATTTTAATTGTCGGAGCTAAAATTCCTATTTGATTGGTTGATCGATTGTGTTTGTTATGTGACCAGAAGGCACTATGATTTCACAAAGCAGGATTCAGAAGCTGCAGACCATATTTCTATCCAACTTGCTGATGTTGGGTCCTTTGCAACTTCTTCTATTCGCCTCTCACTTTCAGAAGCACAAGCTGCTTGGAGAACACGTATTATGTCAAATGAAGGTTTTTAACCACTTTCTTTACCATTCAGCATCGTTATATAATTTTTGCACCTGCTGGCACGTGTAAACTGGGATGATCTAATATGAATTCTAGTGGACCTATTAAAGGTTAGGATGTTACTATTGCTCCTTGTCAGAATGAACAATGATTTTCTTCCCCTGCCAAACATTTATGCTACTAACTCCGAAGTATGTGAAAATTCTCTTTAAGTGGTACATTGCCTTATGTAAAAATTAAAGTTTTTGAAACCCCGCCGTCTTGAAGCATAAACGACATGCACCATAATTGATGATTATCTGCACATAAGGGAGTATGATCGGCAAACATTATATCTTTAAAAGTTATAGTCATTCATTATTATTCAGTTATTTAACGTAGGGCAGAGGAAGTGGACGGTCTAGCATGTTCTTTGCCTGTGTCTTTTAACTATTTACATATTTGAGCTCATGCAACTTCTTTGAGGTTGACCAGATCCTTTCTCATCATTGAACAGCATCAAGAACTTATCCCGGGCCGTATCTTGTGATTAACATTTCTAGAAAAACAGAGGTATCTGTATCCTTATCACTCTAGTTCTCATTTCCATCTATTCACAGAGATGATAATCTGATCTTATCTAATCCATAACTTTTAATGATTTTATGTTTATTGTATTTTTCATAGGATGGTTTGTCAGTTATCGTTTCTCCTTTGATTAGAATACACAATGAAACCGGATTTTTACTGGAACTACAGTTCCAGCGACCTCAACCAAAGGAAGATGAGTTTGCATCTGTGTCCTTGAAACCAGGGGACTCTATTGATGATTCAATGGCAATGTTTGACGCTATGAAGTTTTCTGGGGGAGTAAAGAGGGCTTTAATGTCTTTAAGTCTTGGTATGCACTGTCATCTTCACATCAATTGCTATTCCTTTTCACACAGGTTTTGGTTTCTCTGCTATCACAAATGTGTGCACAGCACACAAACATATGAGAAGTTTTGGTAATACTTTTGGAAGATCATTTGCCCAGTAACTTGAATCATTGTGTTTTACTCTGTGAAAGTTGAAGCCATTGTTTCCTGAGATTGATGTGGTTAAAATGATTAATTTCAGGTAATTTCTTACTTTCATTTAGACCTGAAATGACAAAGGACTTGATAAATTCTGAAAGTTCTCTCTCAGCTGAATGGTCAGATTATATCAAAGGTGGAAAGTCAGTTCGTCTCTCTGGAATATTTGATAAATTAAACTACAGAGTTCGCAAGGCATTACTTGTGAAATCAGATAAATGCTCCTTTAGCACAGCACATTGCATCCTCAAATCTGAGGATGTCCCTGTCGCTAATATGCATTTTCTGATTCAGACAATTAGCAGAGATGTCCCTGTTGAGACACCTGATAAGTCTGGAGTCATGTTTACAAATGAGAATGCACCAGTTTCATTACAACAGCAGAAAGAAATATACATTCTTCCAACGGTACGGATGACAAACTTATTGCACTCTGAGATCGATGTCCTTTTAAGTGAAACAGGTAAGAAACTGAATGTTTAAAATTTGTATTTCTTTCAAGACTGATTTAACTAATTAATTTTATCATGGTGAAGATACCTTCAACCCGATTGGATATGACATTATTGGGAAGCAGGCAAAGATATCATCTGGCTCTACAGTTGACTTTTATGCCAATCCTGCAGTCATATACTTCATTGTTACTTTAACTGCATCTAATTCAAGTTCCCGGCCCGTGAATAGTGGTGATTGTGTGAAAAAGTTACTGAAGCAGAAAAATGATGCCCGAAATCTGGATATTAATTTGGACTTCGGTGGTGGAAATTTTTTTGCAATCTTGAGGTTGTACCGTGGGAACAGGGGTATACTAGAGGTTGTTATGATAGTCTCTGCATATTTCTTTCACTTGACATTCGTCTGATGGTTAGAGTAGAATTTGGTTTCTAGTGATGCTTTTTGATCATTCATTAGATGATTGATGGTCTACAATATTTTGACTAGCGGAGCTTCTTGCAGGCAGTTGTTTTTACATCATATGCCATCAAGAATGATACAGAATTTCCAGTTTATGTTCTTGCAAGTAAAAGGAGGCCTCTGTCCAGGTGATTCCTACACTTCTGGACAGTAAATAGGCAATCTAAACTCTGATCTTTGTCCATTTGTTATATGATTGATGGCTCTCCGTATGCAGGAGCGAATTAGACAATATAAATTCAAGCATTCCTTTCGAGCTAGGTTTGTGTTTGCCTCCAAAGTCTACCAGATCATGGTTCTTGAAGTAAGATGATTTATTTTCAATAACTTGATGCTATTAGTATGCCCATTTTTTGTTTTCCTGTAACAATACCTAAACTTGCTTGACTAGTTGAAATATTTCATATTTTGTTTTCTTATTTGATTCTTATCTAGCCCCGCTTTTCCAGATCCAAAAAAGTGCAACTTAAATTATTGGAAGACCATACATCTGAGACACTGCTAGACTTGGACACTTTATCAGGCCTTACAGAATTAAGCTTTGGTAAAGAGGATGGGTGTGGGATCAAATCTATAATAAAGCTTGGGCTGTCTACTGGTCCTTCTTCCGGAGAAATTGCTGTGCCATCACAAACGGTGACTTTGGTACCACGATATGTTATTTCTAATGAGTCTGAAGAATGTATCATTGTCCGCCAATGCTATTTACAGGTTTGCTCTTAATACATGCTATTTGAGTGTTTACTTTTTTATTCTTAACCACATATTTAATAATATGGTTCTCTGTGAAGGACGACATGGAAGGCACCATCTCCATTAACAGTAAACAGCAAACTACATTGCAGTTGAAGGAAGGATTTTGCAAGAAAAGAGAGTCCAGTTTATTTGAGCATTTTATCAGAAAGCACAGAAGCGCCAGTGATAATTCTTTGCTATATATTCAAATCCAAACAAATGAGCCTGGATTGGGATGGTCAGGACCAGTATGCATAGCTTCACTAGGACGTTTTTTCCTGAAATTCAGAAAACAAACTAATCAAGATGCAGTACCAGATGGCAACATGGCAAAATTTGCAGCTGTTCATGTTGTAGAAGAAGGCTCTACTCTTGTTTTGCATTTCTATAAACCGCCGAATATGAGTCTACCATATCGAATTGAGAATTGTTTGCATGGTCTATCAATAACTTATTATCAGAAGGTTTATTTTTTTCGTTCTTTTAATTTTTGGGTGGCCTTCTATTCAACTGGTTACTAATTTTGAGAAACTTTCAGGATTCTTTCGAACCAGAGGTTCTTGGATCCGCTTGCAGCGCTGATTATGTCTGGGATGATATTACTCTACCACATAGATTGGTTGTCCGCATTAATGGTGCCCATTCTTTTTACTTTATTCCTAATAATGACAGAATGGCGTTTAAGTTTTTCCCCATGTTATGTTGCATTATTCTGATGTTATTTTTGAGACCTGCCATTTTTGTGTTGGTGGTTCTAAAGTCGGTTATTTGTACCAAAAAGGTTTATATGATGTCTCACTGCAGTTAATTTCTCTTGTAGATAGTCTTCAATTACGAGAAATTAGCTTGGATAAGGTGCGATCATGGAAACCCTTTTACAAACTCCGGCAACAAACAGTGTTGGCTCCACGTTTGCTTTTAGACAAAAGATCAGGAGACCAGAAAGCAAATTCAAGTGAGCTTAATGTCATGGAGATGGCAAAAGTTGGGTATGAAATATATGCAGAGGGACCCACGCGAGTTTTGCGTATTTGTGAGAGGTCTGATAGTTTCAAGAGAGATACAGTACTTGATTGGTGTGCAAAAATTCAAATAAGAGTTTCTCAGTTTGCAGTTCACCTACTTGAGCATGTGAAACAGGTATTCTCATTTATGTTGACTTGTTGAGTGCTTGCGTCTGTTGAACCCTCTTTTTCTTCGTCTTCCTTTTATTTTTATTTTTTTACTGTTCTTGCTTGAAAATGTGTGGGTGTTGTGTGGATTTTAGTTATAAATTAATTTATTTAAAATGTAAACATATGTTGCTTACAGCTTTTCAAGATTATTATTGTTATGCTTTCCTCGGTTTTGTACCAGGCTCTAAAGATCCTCTGTCCCAAAAATGAAAAATTGAAAAACGCATTTCATGTATATTTGTTGTCAAGGATATATTTATCCAATCTCAAACATTGCTAATTAGGAGCCTAGAAATACAGTGATTATGAAGGCCTGAAGTAACCAGATGCCCGGCCCATCAGAAATGAGATTGATCTCTCCTTGTTTTTTTTTTTTTTTTTTTTTTTCGGTCATAGTTAGAATGGGATACCAGGAATTTTAACTTGGACGGGGAGGGGATTGAACCTGGGATGTGAAAGCTAGCACTAATATTAGGGGATCGACATTACCACTAGGCCAAACCCCACTTCACGATCTCTCCTTGTTTACATGATAAATTTAGAGTATTCAATACATCCTCAATTGACGCATAACTGCTAGGATTTGTATTTTTAGTTTCAAGCTTAAATTTTGCTTGTAATGAAGAAACATTTGTGTTGTTGTGATTGAGGGTCTTTGACGTTACTATTTTCTGAAGGAAGAAGATGAGAATGAACCGACAGATTTTACACAGATTGTAGTTGCAAGGGTTGAGAATCTGAACTTCAGTACTGTTTCTAGTAATCAGCAGAAATACAACGCCATCAGTGTACAGGTACTATGATTGGATATGCTTGGTTCAACTGAGTGTTTTGCACTTTGTGTTTTGTTATGCCTAGTGTTTTAGGGTGCCTCAGTCAATTTTTCCAATCAAGGGACTTTTATTGATTCTATCCTATTTGTTGTTAATCCAGCACTTGAATTTAGAACTCAAGTGGAATGGGGCTCCTTTTGCATCAATGCTTCGCAGACAGCAATTAGATTACAGTGATTCAAATGATAGTGTACTCAAGATTGTATTTATCCTGCCTATGTCCAGTTCCAACGTTAAGCAAGTTAGCTACTCATCAATTTTTCTTCAGGTAAAGTTGACTCTGATTTTTTTTTTTTTTTCAAAAAAAAAAATTCTTTCAAGGTGCCTTAGTTTGCCTTTAAGCTTTTTCACCTTAACAGAAGCCAGTACCTTTCATTCATAAGGAATAAATTTAACAGCCAAATATTCATATAGGAGTTGGTTATACTCATCTATTTGATATCATGGTTAATGCAGCCAATGGTTTTGAACCTTGATGAGGAGACGTTAATGAAAATTGCTTCATTTTGGAGAACGTCTCTTAGTGACTCAGAAAGTCAGCGATATTACTTCGATCATTTTGAGATCCATCCAATAAAGGTCCCCTTCTTTTTGTATTGTCTATCTTATTGTTACCTTATTCTTTTGTCCTAAATTTTGTTTCAGAATCTATTCTGCATTTTATAGATAACTGCAAACTTTATCCCTGGGGAATCACAATCAAGTTATAGCTCAGCACAAGAGACTCTGAGGTCTTTACTTCATAGTGTGGTTAAGGTTTGATTGGCACACCTTATCACTGGGCTTGTTATTATTATGCTGTATGCTGTATTTTTCAATTTTTATTTTTACTATTATTACTATTTATTTTTTTTATAGGTGCCACCCATAAAAAAAATGGTTGTCGAACTGAATGGAGTCCTGATTACCCATGCTTTGATAACTGTACGTGAACTATTCATTAGATGCGCTCAACATTATTCATGGTAAGCCAATAATATACTTCCTTTTGACTTTATATGGACGAAGTTAATTCGTGACTGAATATTGATGAGTTTATTCAGGTATGCCATGAGGGCCATATATATTGCTAAAGGAAGCCCTTTGCTTCCGCCAGATTTTGTTTCTATTTTTGACGACTTGGCTTCATCCTCCCTTGATGTCTTCTTTGATCCTTCCCGCGGGTCGACGATGAATCTTCCAGGATTTACTTTAGGTATATCTTCTCTTCCCATTTCTCCAATCTAAGTTATTTAATAGTTGTGGAATCTAGCTTTGTTCTACTTTTGTCTATTTTTAATAATATTGTCTTATTTTAGGTGCACTTGCAGATAGTTGCTTCTTCAATTATGATGTTAGGACAAGTACTCGATGTTTCTCTAGTAATGACATGTTTGTTTAGCTAGTACTAATATTTATGATTTTTTGCCACTTTGCTATCAATCAGGTACTTTCAAATTTATCAGTAAATGCATCCAAGGTGAAGGTTTCTCAGGGACAAAACGCTACTTTGGTGATCTAGGGAAAACGGTAAGTTCTAGCTCTTAATTGTCTTCTTTTATTTGCTTTCGAGTACAGATGTGATCTTGGGCACCAATATAATTATCAATTGCGGTGATTCCGCAGTTGAGATCAGCTGGTTCTAATGTAGCTTTTGCTGCGGTGGCTGAAATATCAGACTCTGTTCTTAAAGGGGCTGAAGCAAACGGTTTCAATGGAATGGTACACAATTTCACCTTGTGTTTATGGATATGGTTACTTTCGTTTTACCAAAGGACCAACTGACTATTATATGTTTGATATTGTTACTTTTGGCAATTCTAATTTTCAAGCTGAGTGGCTTTCACCAAGGAATATTAAAATTGGCTATGGAGCCATCATTTCTGGGAACTGCTTTGCTGGAAGGTGGACCAGATAGAAAGATCACACTTGATCGAAGTCCAGGAGTTGATGAGGTATATATATATCCCCTGATAGGCATCTGTTAAAAATAAAAAAAATTGTTGATTTATTATAATATATATATATATATATATATATATATATATATATATATATATATATATATATATATATATATTTGTATATAAGTGAATGTTTACACATTTACGTATAACGAAAGAAAAATATTTTATATGGTGTTCTTTCATCTTCCTGTAAAGTTAAATCATTAATTAAATGTGCGTGCTGCTGCAGTTGTACATTGAAGGGTATATCCAAGCCATGTTGGATACCATTTATAGACAAGAATACCTTAGAGTGAGAGTTATTGACAATCAGGTAATAGTTGAGCTCAATTCCGATATAGTTAAGGTGACATAACAGATTATCTTGCAAACTTGGTTATGATTCGGAAAAAATGTTCTTCATGCCTTGAGGAGTGGACTTTTAATAACCTTAAGAGGAGAATGATGGTTCAGTATATATCGTTGCAGTGATATAACTGTTTGATTTTAATACCAGAAAGCATACAAATTGGGAAATATTTGCATTAAAAGATTTCAGACGATGCCTTATTCTGAATGGTTGTAATGGACTCTTGTGTATGTCTAGGTTATCCTCAAAAACCTTCCTCCTAATCATTCTCTTATCAATGAGATCATGGATCGTGTTAAGGAGTTCCTTGTGAGTAAAGCATTGATAAAAGGAGATCCCTCAACTTCTTCCCACCCTTTACGCCATCTTCGTGGAGAAACTGTAAGTTTTAAACCCAATGCGCATGCTCTTTACTCTTATTTTGTCTTTATTTTCTTCTCCAGTTTAGTTTGTTTTTCTTCCTACTCATCATTTTCAGCTAATCAGCATTGTAATAATTTTTCTTGATTATGATGGTGGCTCGCCCAGGCCTGTGTTCTCAGCTTCTCTTTACAAGGGAAGAAAAAAAAAATGTTCTCTTCGTATATAAGATCCATGATGACTCGATAAAATCTATTGTTCAAACCTCGCCAAACGAGCACTTCCGTTTGAAATGCTTCCAGGGTTACATACGAGGATATCAATTTAACAACATTGTTATGTTATTGTGTGCTTTTGTCTTGTTTGTCTGGAAAAGGGCAAAGAGTTTTCTGGAAGAAAAATCTATGAACTTCATAAAACCTTACGGACAAAGCAAGTTCGAGTAGTCTTGTCGATTGCAGTTTCAGCAATTAATGGGGGTATCTTTGTTGCAGGAATGGAAAATAGGGCCAACAATGCTGACATTGTGTGAACATCTCTTTGTTAGCTTTGCAATTCGCATGTTGAGAAGGCAGGCTAACAAGTTTTTGGGCAACATAAATTTGAAAGGGGAGTCAAAGGATGGCAATGAGGTAGTTGAGCCTGGAAATTCTAGTCATAATAAGGAGCAGAAATTAAAAATTATTTGGAAATGGGGCATTGGCAAGTTTGTATTCTCTGGCATTTTGGCGTATATTGATGGACGTCTGTGTCGTTGTATCCCCAACCCTGTAGCCCGGCGAGTTGTTAGTGGCTTTGTCTTGAGTTATATTGACCAAAATGATGATAAATAAAATCCACAATTATCTTTACATCTCTTATCTCCCCAAGAGAGAGAGGAATAGCATGTGCTACATATGGATAGGGGTGTCGATTGAGTTTGCTGGGCCAATGCAAAAATTGGGTTAGGTTGGATCAAAAAGAATTGGGCCAGCCTGGTCCTGCACAGAGCCGACAAGTCATCGGGTTAGACTAAGTATATATTTTTTAATTGTTTTTGCTTTTTAACCATTTAAAATAATAAAAAACATAAAAGAAAAAGTAATTTTAAACACACGTGTAAAATAAAAATAATACTTTAATTTTTTTAAAAAAAAATACAGGCTAGTCAGTCAAGCTGGTGAATTGGCTCACTCTAGTTCTGTCTATTTTTCAGGCTAAGCTGGTTCGGCCCCAAATCATATTAGGTCAAATTTTGCTGTCCAACTTGCCTTAAATCGTAGTTATAGCAAATCGAGGCCAGTACATATTGAAGCCCCTTTAACTTGCGTGTGTGCCTTGACAAGCTAAAACAAGACCATTATATTATATGCAGGAAAATGTCGGTGAAATGAAATACTTGCATCAGTTCAATGTTTGAGATTGATGGCATCTGATCTTTGTGCTTTCAAATGGTGATTTCCTCGATGTTGTTTATTGTTGATTGGGTCATCCCATTTGGTCTCGAAAACGTTTATATTTGATTAACTCTCGTTTCTCTTTTTCTTTTCAAATTTTCTAAAGAAGTCAGCTGGGTTTATCTTAGGGTTACAAATATTTCTATTACTTAAATGAGAAGAAAATAGAGTTTGCAGTAATCATGCGAAGTCAGAGGGAGAGAATTGCTTGTCCTGATCTGTTGAAAGGGAAGCAGTATATAAAAAAGGAATTTGGATTTTTTGCATTTAGTCAGTCAGAATCTAACGGTTGCGATTAGCTCTCAGTACCCCAAACTCATCTCAACTGTCGAATTATCGAACATTTGTTTAATGAGCTTTGTCCCTTTGGTCTAGGCGTTGACGGCTGGGATAAATTTGAGATGTTAAGGGCTTATCGCAATCGTTGGATCGTAACTTCAGATAGTACGCTGAATGCAAAAATCCAAATCCATAAAAAATAGTAGACGCCAACTGTTTATATTTTGGATCATGGCATTGGCCCCCGGTCTGCGTGAAAACAACTTATGTAGCCCATGGTTTGTGTTACGCTGTCAGTTTTCATGAGCTATATAACCATGTATCACTTCCCCAGGCTACTTCAAGAACTTTTTCGAGGAAAGAAAAAGAAAATATAAAACATTTTTTACTGTTCTTTTAGTCTCAAAAACACATTAGATATAAAAGAGTTACTAGTGTTGAATTATTAGAACGTGCTGAGAAGGCTTGTAATATTTGGCAATACACTCCAGAGAACGATTCACTATAAATGTTTATTTTAGAATTTATTTAGTATAATTTAATTTTAAGAGTAAAACTTTATATTATTATTATTATGTCAATTTAAATTGTCTTTGAACCTTGCCAACCAATTTCATTCTTCCAATAAAAAAATCAGTTGCTACAAAAACAAAACAAAAGAAAGCTAGGATGGTTAAGTCATATAGTTCAGTTGTGGTGACCCGAGGGTAACAAAGCTTAATAACAGCCTCAAGGGCAGTAATAGGAATAGTTAAAAGTGGGAATATGTAGTGAATATTATATTATATTTTTATAAATGATTATACACCTTATGTACTAGGTGTACAAATGACTATGAGTGGTTTCGTGATTCGTGGTACTGCACCGAACTTGCGTGGCAGTTTTGTTCCATTCCACGGAAGCCATCGCTTGTAACGTAGCCCTGTTTTGGGAAACCACTGGCTTCAGTACCCAGAATAGTGAACGGCCCAAGAAACCACTTGCCACTCTCAGCAAAACAGACGAACCCAAAATATTAAACTATTAAACCAGAGACTGAATCGCCGCTATATACACACACAGACGAACCCGTCTACCATTTCTTCTTCTTTTCCATAGCTGCATGCATTTTCTTCTCTTTCTGACAACTCAAGCAAACATGATTTCTAAAGCCCAGCAACAGCATTCTTTTTCAGAAACAGAGAAGGTGAGCTTCAATCACTCGGAGTCAGAGGACAAAGACTCTGAAAATATTGTTGGCCCTGTCTCAAGCCAACTCCACTTGAAGTCGGTATCTCAAGCTTTGGACAAACAAGTTGTTCTGAGACGCATCCGTCACCGCAAGTCCTTAAACAAAGTGAAAAGCGCTTTAGAAACTCTATTGGGACACTCAGAAGCCAAGGATGGTGCTTTCTCTGCTCATGACCGCAAGTGGCTCCAACAAGAAGATGCTTTCTCAGCTCCTTAATTAGAAATACCATTGTGGCCGTAATTATGGAAACTACTGAACTGGCCAACTATTTGCTTGCTTAGATTCAGAAGTTTTAAGGGTTTATCAGCTTGGCGAATCAGCATAGGAGCTTCCGTTTAAACCATAACTCGTGTAATTTATACGTATATATATACATTGTGCATTCTGTACTTTGTACCTATGATATTTTAGCTCAAATTATTCTAAGGCAGCATCCATACCACTCTGTAACTGTTTGTTGGTTTGGAAGAAACTGGGTTAAAAATTAACTCGGTCAGTACATGCATTTACTTGAAGGGATAATTAATTGGCAACTATGAGTTACGAAACAAAAGCAATTTGCATACGTGATTCTCTCAAATCTCAAATAGTGTAAAAAACCAGATGAAAGGTAATCGGGAATTTTCATCTAAGTCATCCAATGTACCCTGAATTAACTTTTTAACTAGAAATTTCATTAACTCTTATACATGGTTCAATTTATTATTATTATTAGTAATTGTAATTTACTAAAATCTAAATGCAAATCCCTCTTCTCCGTACAAATATAGCATCTTAATTTGCTTTTGTCAAATACATAAATTAGGATGAAGATGAAAGTTCTTGCACAGCTTAGAAGACGAAGGATGTCTTGTGAATTTGATTTGTGGCGGACATCTCGTAAGGTCAAAAACATGATCATATAACCAACTATTAAGATTAAAATATCGAGTGTATTTGTGTTACAATACCGTCCAGAAGACCAACAATAGCATCATCAATATGACAGTTCATGGTCCAAAAAAGCGATTCTCATCTCCTGCTTATCACACCCGAGCCAGAAAGAAGACGCAATGCTTGGTTGGAATTGTTCAAAACCGCAGATGACCTTGAAACTCCCATTTTCCTTTTCTTTAAGAACTCTAAGGAGCTCTGTAAACACTGAGGAGGACCTATTTCGCTCAAAATAACAGGTTCCAAACTACAAATCACAATAGGAACATTAGTACTAGTAATTAATTACGGGTTGGAAAGCAGCACCAAATATTCAATACATCATCACAGAGAGGATAAGATCCCTTACCCTGACTTCTTTGATTTTTTCTTCCTTGAAGTAGGCTTTCCTTCAGCTTTCTCATCATCAGAGTCTGATAAGAAAACTTGTCTGTAAATGAATTACAGCAACTAAGTTAGATATTTTGTTTGAAACAGTTACACATATTTTGCATGCGTGGGTATGCAGGACTCATACTTATCACGAGCTGCAAGCATTTGAACTATGCTGTCTGGAAGAAATCCCGCACCCATATTTGACCCTTGCTGAGGTTCAGTCTCTGATACATCTTGGAAGTTTTCATCTGGTTTAGATGGCTGTGGTGCTAATTTTTGGGCCCATTTCTTCCGCTTTTCTTTCTTCTCTTTCTTTTTTCCAGCAATCCTGCAAAGCGAAGTCATATGAAATCTATGATCCAACATAGAAAAATGAGAAGCAAGAAACACTGGTGATATTAGCAGAACAGCTGAACAAATGCCCTACGTTAGCATATAAAAGTCCATGCCATCTAGCAGCATCCAGTCCACGGTTATAGAACTGTTTTACATCCTTGCATTAGTATGTCAACTTGCATCCCTCAGATGTCTTTGATTAGAAAGCCCTTCATATAAATTGAGATGCAGCACAAATTTCTTCCAATTTGCAGACTGCCAAGAAGGATTGTTCATTATTCTAATGAATGAACAAACGACATAAGCAATGGAACATATTGAGTTCATCATGACCCCTAATTCCTTTTCCTTATTAATTTATACGAAACCCTGTGACAAACAGAAGAAAGTCTCTAAATTTACCCAGTAACTTCCTTTGTTCAAGCGATATCGATCTGATCAATTCCTAATCTTCTGTATGACCAAGGTAAAAATACATAGCACAGAAATTACAGAATATACTCAAAGTCAAATGATTTCCCCATTCTTTTCCAGTTTAACTTCCAAAGCTTGTCATAATCAAAGGGAGGAGCTTTATAAATAAAAAAAGATCACTAGTTCATGGTAAAACACAAAAAAATGCAGGAAACATACCTAGCGTTGCTTTCCTTCTGAATTTTTCTTATCTCCTCATCTTGTTGTATTCCCTGCGAAACCAAACTTGTGAAGTAAAACTTGGAATAAACTGTGTTCTGTACTAGTATTTTGAACAGTTTGATTGATTTACCTAAGCAAATAAGGCAGAGAAGGAAACAACAAGGTACCTGCTCAGATGTAAATTCCTCAGGTGCGTCGGAATCGTTATCTTCTCTGTCTGACATGTCCGATTCCGCTTTCCCTCTCTTTTCAATCTTGGGAACCAAGTCTAGGGTTTAAGGTGCTATGCAGCCAGAGCTTACTTACGCCATTGCCTTTCAACTGAGAACGAAAACCCTCATTGGGCTTGTGGGCTCATTCGCAAATAAACATGAAAATAAGTAGAGCCCATTGGGCTCCGCAAGACATAAACACAGCATAAGAAATAGGCCCAAATTTGAAAATACAAACGGTGACGAAGTCAATGGGCATCGAAAGATGATCATCTAACAAGGGGATTTTCCGTTAAGAGCGCGGTGAACAGATCCTTGTTTATGAATTTATGTCCAACGGAGCACTATCTCAGCATTTACAAAGAGAAAGGGGCGAAGACGATACGATACGGCTAAGGATTGCTGTTGGTGGAGATAATAATTGCATTGAAAGGAGTTGATTTTGCTCGAGCTCAGAGTGATGTTAATTTGGGTGCACTTGCTATTGATAGGGATGCTTGGACACTCTATTCTGTTCACAAGGTGGCCAAGCTTGCTTGCATTTAGATGCCTTGCTTTTCACAGTGACACGAGGCCTACTATGCTGGCAGTGAGAGATTGATTGTAGACGTCTCGTTATCATCAAGGTTAGCCTTTGTTTGGCAAGCTAAGGTCTGGAATTTACGAGTCCTGAAGTGACGCTCCGGAGACTTGAAGGTCAATGCGTGGCCGGAATCTATGGCGACGACCGATTATCCAGAGGGGGCAACACAAATTATCAGATTTCTAATTTCAACACTAGTGGTAACGGCTGGTCGTGCGGTGAATATGTTTGCAACCGTGAGAGATATTTTATTTAAATTAAAATAATGATAAATAGTATCATAGTTTTATTTAATACTCAGCCTTAGATTAATTATTAAAAAAAGTAAAATGTAAGAAGAATAGTTTTAGATGAAAGATTTGACATGGTGAAAATTGAATACCAACTAGAAAGAAATAAAATTAGCGAGTTGTGGATCGTGTGAAATTCCTAACCTATCCAATAAAAGATTGTAAACTAAATTAGCGAAGATTATATAAAATTCAACGATAAATGTAGCTCTCACGTAATGACAGATCAATACTGAGACTAGTATTTTATCACATAATAATATAGAGTGACGAGAAGCATAAATATTGGATACATTCATGATTTTTGAGCTTCGGGACCCAAAATACCGTTCACTATGGCAGTTGCAACCAATACGCCAAAAACCTCTGCTCCTGCCACCGCTCCTGCCTGTGCCAAACCCCCAAAACTCACTGCAGATGATATCTCTTTCTCTGCCGATTCAATCCCCCTCTCTGCCGCTTCTATTCCCTTCTCCGCTGTTTCTAGTCCGCGTTCTGTCGTTTCCAGCCCCTTCTCTGCAGCCTCAAATCCCTCTCTCACAATCTCCTCCGCTTTCTCCTCTGCTTTCTTCAGATTTTTACGAATTCCAAACAGAGGAACATCCTGCGCCGCGGACCTCTGTTCCCTCGTCGTTACCGCCGTCGACACCGTCAGGAAGAATAGCAATTGCCGCCGCCCCGATAGGAACGTGGTGGATAATGCCGGAGCAGGTTTGCTACAGTGCGTCTTACAGGAGGATGGTGGAGCATTCCTCACGCGGTGAAGTGTGAGAATTTGGGTTGGTGGAGAGATTGTGGAAGCCATGGCTCTGCTGTTCGGCAATTGTGATCCTCAGAGACTCAGTGATTGAGAGATGCATATGTGGCCTTGCATTTTTCAACCGTCTTACAAAAAAGGTCCCCTTATGCCTCCTGTCGTTATTAACGTGACACGTGTAGAAAATAATTGAGAAAATGGTGCGGGTAAAATAACCCGTTCGGGTTTTCTTTTCCCGGGCCAAAACTTGGATTTGAGTTAACCAGATTCCGGAATCAGAGTGGGGTTTTTCTGAAGCAGGCAGGAAAAGAGAAACCCAAACCCTCGCGTTGAAGAGACTTTTTCCATTTTCTCTATTCACGATTTTCTGAAGTAAATTTTGCCGAAGACGACCATGGTCGAAGAAGCTCCAGCATCAGAAACCTCAGTCGCACTGCCTGAACGAGTCGACACCCGCAAAGACGATGAAACCCTAAATTCCGATGGCAAAAGCCAAACCTCTGTCGAGGCTACCTTGGAGTTGAGCGCGCAGGACGGCACAGAATCAACTTGCAATGACAACACCGCCACAGAAACTTCTGTTCTGACTTCTGACGGCGATCTTGAGAAGTCGTTGAAGTATGGGGATGAGTTGATGGAGAAGGGATACAAGGCCATCAAAGAGCAAGATTATAATGAGGCAGCTGAAAACTTTAGCCGTGCTCTGGAAATCAGGTTAGGCTTTTTCTTTCTTGTTATGTTAGTTAATCACATTTTTGGCGCCCTATTTGATTTTAGTACCTGCAAAAGCCGCGGGAAAGAAGATTAAACTATGTAGCTGCCTTTCATAGGTGGTATATCTTTCTGTTTTCTCATTCGAGCGGAGAGTTCATTTGCTTTTCTATTTTAATTTGTTTTCCTGCTATGGAGCATTTCTTGTATGGAATTAGGGTCGGAGATGCTGAATTCATTCATTTCCCTGCGTCCATAAGGATTGATATTAGAAGCTGTAGTATCTCAATTTTTATTGGGGAAAAAGAAAAAGAAAATTTTGGTGGGAAGTGGATAATAATGGTACTTTTTATTGAAGTTTTGTTAGTTAGGCTTTTAGCATTAACCAGTCAGATTTATTTTCTTAAGAAAAAAATATGTATCATGATTCATTCATTTTGTGACCCTTAAACATATTATTCTTGGACAACACATGCTTATGATGTTATTTAAACATATTTCAACTTATTTAATTATTTAATGCTAGGAATTGTTAATTACTATTAGATGTCTCCATTTCCATTGCATATGCTTGGTTCTCAACAAAAGTGATTACTCAAGTACAAGATGTAGACTGTGCTTTGTATTAATATCTTTCCTATTTCGAAAATATCAACAAGTATTTTGGCTTGCATTTTATGTCATCATGCAAAGATCATCTCCAAGTCTTATTTTGCTGAACTTTCATTGTGGTAATAGAAAATTCTTTTACTTTTATTGTGTCTTCCTTGTAACCACTGACAACCTTTGGGATGGTTGCAATCAACAGAGTTGCCCATTATGGTGAGCTTGCTTCTGAGTGTATCCATGCATACTATAAATATGGGTGTGCACTACTTTACAAGGCTCAGGAGGAAGCTGATCCTTTGGTTAATGTGCCTAAGAAGGAGGGTCAGTCACAGCAAAGCTCCAATAAAGATGGATCTGTAAATAATGCTGAATCATCCACAGCATCTGTTTCGAGCAATGCTGAGCAGGATGTGAATTCAAATAATCAGGATGCAGCAGTAGAGGATGGTAATTGTTTTGCTTCTAGTATATATCCTTCAGCGTCATGAAGTGGCATTTTTCTGTTTAACGTGCTGAGGTTTTCTGCATTCATCTGTCCTTGTCGCTGGTCACTGCAAGTAAGAGAGGGAACAAGAAGCGTTTTGTGAAATTTACCTTTGAGTTAGAACATATTAGATGTGTTTTCTATTTAGGGTTACTCTATTATTCTCTGTGCATGAAAAGTTGAGTGTTGTGTCTTCTGCTTTTGGGGCATGGTGGTGGTTACTCAAACTTTAACTTGAGGGAGAATTTCCGTCAGCATCAACCTTCAAATATATCATAACAACTAGCATGACATATGCATTCTACATTGATACATTCTTTAATTTATGACAAAACCTATGGTTGAGGACAGCATATGTTGAGGACAGTAAGACTTGAAAAAACAATGATCACCTGTTGCTGACTGTTTGTCTGTGAGGAAAAAAAAATAAAAAAAGAATTCATTACCAGTGTATATATAGCACAGAAAGCTTGTGAAAAACAGATATGCATGGGTAAAAGAAATTTTCCAGGTAGGAATACCTAGTATAGTAATGTCAACCATACTCCTGAAATGTTATGGATCTATCTTCCAATCATAATTATTGTTACAATTCATTGTGTTTGTCATTATTTCAGATCTTGTCCATATTTTTCTTAATCACAGCAGGTAAAACAGTTTCTAATGTAGTAATGTTGGTTGTGCGTTTTTGAAATACAAAACAGTGTCCACTAAGGAGGATCAGGAAGATGATGAGGATAGTGATTCCGAGGAAGGTGAAGCTGATGAAGATGAATCTGACCTGGATTTGGCATGGAAAATGCTTGATATAGCTAGAGCAATTAGTGAAAAACACTCTGTCAATACAATGGAACAAGTAGACATATTGTCAGCATTGGCAGATGTCGCATTGGAAAGAGGTTTGCTGCTTTACCACCACCCCCCCCCCCCCCTTCTTCTTTTCCTCTCTTTTGTAAAGGAAGGAATTAAGTATCTAACAGGCTAAAAGCCGGATTTGATGTTTGCTGTCTTTTATACAGAGGATTTTGAAACTTCTTTAAATGATTACCAGAAGGCACTATCCATCTTAGAGCAGCTGGGTGAACCAGACAGTAGAAAAATCGTTGATTTGTATCCTTGTCTCTTTCGAAAATTCTCTGGGGTTGAGATGTAACATAACTGAACTCACTAGAAACAACTAGTTAACTGTTGGTAAAAAAGTGAAATGATATAAGAGTTCCAATAAATTGCTGGATTCCCTGGTTATCTGAATACTCTGCAACTTAGAATCACGAATATTTTCCTGTTGCATTCCTTGGCAACCTTAATTGGCAAATTAAGAAATTTCCGTATATGTTTGTGTCTGGAGGTTGATTCTAAGCCTCAAGAAGCAATCTCTTACTGCCAGAAGGCTATATCTGTTTGCAAGGCACGATTACAGCATCTTACTAATGAAGTAAAGAGTTGCTCGGAATCAACAACTTCTGCTTCTGAGTTAGAGCAAGATGTAAAGATATGCTCCAGATCCAAGTCTGATAACTCTATAGCAGATAAACAGGCAGAGACTGAAACACTAACTGCTGTCTCAAGTGAACTGGAAAAGAAGGTTGATTTGATAACCTTTTGAGATATTTATTTTACGCTGTCATTTTGGTATCAATGAGGAATTTTTGGAATTGCAGCTTGAAGATCTGCAACAGCTGGTCTTGAACCCGAAGTCTATCCTCTCCGAGATACTAGGAATAGCATCTGCCAAGGCAAGTGGTGGGAAGATATCATCTCCAGGAACGGTGAGCTCTTCACGGATGGCTACTGCCAACAGCAGTGGAGGTTTTGACTCTCCGACTCTTTCCACAGCTCACACAAATGGATCTGCTGGAGTCACTCACCTTGGTGTTGTAGGAAGAGGAGTGAAGCGAACATCAAGCACTGGTGTGGCCGAAGCAAGGCCACTGAAGAAACCAGAGATAGAAACATCCAAAGATAAAGGTGATGGTGCGTCTTGATATGTATCTATCACTTGCTGCTAATATATGGAGATTTTAATTGGAAAGTAGTCTAACGGTTTGGTCACTTTTCGACTATTGATAGGATAAATTCTCGTAAGCTGCATGATTGGCTGTTCTTAAGGAAATATTGCCGTGCTATGCTTTTTACCTCAGAATGGGTTTTAAGCTCGGTTTATTGATCTGTTGTAAGTTGTTAAATGTTACTCCCATCCCACATGAAAAACCTGGAGCCAGTTATCAGTTTTGCTAAACTGTCAATTGCTAGATACATCATGCATGTCCCTGTACAATGGCTTATATTTTATTTAGATGATGATAATACGAGACATGCTCCCATTTGTGTATATCGTTACCAAGGAGTCACATGAATTTTAATAGTGCTATAGAGTTAGCCTTGAATTAACTGTGGATGTAAACTCAGTTTATCTCGAGGAAGAGGCTTGTGTGACGCTCCCAGCCTTAAGGTTGGTCGATCTCACCTTCCAAAGCTCGAACCCAACCCGGTTCGCTTCCTCTCATCACGCAAGTAAGTGTACAAAGAAATTGTTGAGAATATTCTCGCGAACAACTGTCTAGACCCTAGAGCACAACGCCGAAATCCCATAGGAATTAAAAAATTGTTCTCCCGATACATTCTGTGTGCTCCGTCGAAGGGTTCAAAGCCAATCCAGAGTAGCCGTTACATCCAAGATTTAAACTATAAATGCTTGACCATTAGAAATTGTTAATGTCTATGTTGGGCGTTATCTCTAGTGGGGACCCGTTCCTGTTGCGTGTCAGCATAAGCTAAGTAGCTAACAAAGGAGATTACAAAGAAAGATAATTGGTGACTACAAAGTGCTAGCTCATGATATATATATATATATATATATATATAGCTGAAATGTGAAGGAGCATCCCTCTGTAGTCTCTTTAACACAAATCTCAAAGCTTAGAGTTGCAAAAGGATGTGTTATATTGTGGACTGCAAGACCTGTGGGAAGCAGTCATGGGGTGGCTGCGGTAAACACTTGGATGGCCTCTATGCCAGAATTGAGCAAGGAAAGCACTGCATGTGCCGCTCCTGGCCTGGTGTTGCGATAGCCTCCCAGACCGCCCAAGCTACTGCGAGACCATCCGGAAGCATCCCCAGAGGTAAAACTTACTTTAGAAGCCCAAGTGTTGTCGGAATCTTGGAAAATACCCATAAAAAGATTCTTTTCAAAATTGATACTGTGCGGAACATATAAAAATTATTTTTGGTTAATTTATCAACATAATATTGATATGAATTTCAAATAGTTTATATCCATAATACGAATTTCGAATAGTTTCTGTTCTGAATAGTGCATTATAAACAAGATGGTTGTGGTGGTAGGAGCGATGGCCGCCGCAGTAATACTTGTGGCGGCAGGACTGGCACTGGCGGTGAAAACAATCTAGTCGTTAAAGGAATAAATCGGGACGTACTTGACTCAAGCACACAGTCATCAACTATCCATCTATACCAACGAAATATCTCATCTCTGTAGTTTATATGTATAAACTTACTTTTAATAGCAGATACTCCTTTTTGGGTTATTTCATGCATGTCCTTTTAATTGATGAAGTTCCAACTCTGTTTAGTTAATTAAAATATATGATGTGGAGCAGACTAGCAGATCAGCAAACAAACGAATCATTAATGACTTTTTCTCAATGTTCAGTACTAAATTGTTTAAAAAGATGATCGTTGCTTTCTGCAGGCAATGAGAATCCTACAATTTCTTGAAGCAGCCTCGGGAGCTGGTCTGCAAGTAGTTATTTTAGTTTGATGGTGGATTATGGGAGAGATGGGATGGTGTTTGTCGTATACCACCGTTTTCGCTTATTACTAGAAAGAATTAATCGTTTAAGGAGGATGATATTAATAATGTAATGTAGGGTTGATCATGGCACACTGACCAACAACATCCTGCATGCTTTTCCATGTTAATGGAATTGGATCCACTAATAAATAAAGAATAAAATCCTCTTTATTGTGCTACGTGTTCAAAATTCTGCTTTTATGGTCTTTTCTTTTCTTTTCTTTTTATTATTGTCTTTGATTCTTTGCCATGGTTTTATTTTCCCTTCTTAAATGTGTCCATGACCACAACAGAGTCAGAGAAAGTGGGAAGGAAGGACCATTGAAATTTAGGTCACAAATATTCAAGAAGTTCAAACAACCATTTAGGACTTGTCATCGCATTTTGTTATTAACTACTTGTTTCTATTTCTAACTTTTAAGAGGTTTTGGGTTTTTGTGGTTTGTCTTTATATTGTCATTTCGTCTGAGAATGCACACAAGCATGGCCACCCTATTGACCCATCTTTTCAATTGTGCAATCTGTCTCACGATTAATTACCAAGCACGTGAAGCGCAGTAATAGATATCTCTATTCTATTCTTCCACGTTCTCAATGTCTTCTTTTAACTCCTCAAGTTAATCAGAAGATAGGGTAATTGGGCTTCTTTGGTCGCTACCTTGTTTGGGAGATTACCACCGTCTTAGTTTTTCTTAGACCATCTGCTGTGGTGGACGTTTAGGAGTGGGACTTTGTTATGGAACGCACCAACGAAGCGTTCCATGACTAGAAACAGCAAACGTGGCATCCAACTGAAAGAGAGAAGAAAGCATCGGCAAGTAACAAAGGAACGGTGCATAAAAAAAAAAATGAGTCCCGCAACTGTGAAAAGTGAAAAAAATGGGACTTATTTAAAATTTTTTTTGAAGTTGTATGAATAGAAAAAAATTTGTATAAGTTGTATAGAGTGATGTGTCATTGTGAGACCCATAAAAATAATATAAATAATTAAGATGTGAAACACTAATGGGTACCATAATTAGAGATACCCTTAGAATTATTGTCTCAATGTTTTGATACTGTCCACATTTTCATTTGATTCAATTTGAAATAGCGCATTCACTTTGAATGTGTGAGTGGAATAATGTACCCTACAATGGTCGTCATCTCATTAAAGACAGCCATAAATAAAGGATAGGAGGGTAGATATGCCAATATAAATGTAAGAGATGGCTCCATTTTCTTTTTAAAATGTTTCTTCTTTCAGGGGAGTGGAGATTATGCAGGATTCACAATTTCACACCTGAATGTCAAGGACATGGGCCATGTTGAAAAGAATTTGAAAACTCCAAAATCCAGGATCTATAATCACAAATCTTTGTCTCAGTTCTTTGATTTTAAAGCGGACCTCTTTGCTTCTAGAGATGGGCTCTTTTATTATTTTAATTTCATCAATATATTATCATTCATGTTGCATTGTATAACTAATTTAAGACATAAGAAAATGTGAGGTGGGCGAGAAAAACAAGGGTGAAAAGGGCTCCCTATGGACATGACATTGTTAATCACCCGTTTAATGTAACGTAATGCTAAAACGATTTATTAAAACTAAGCAAACCAAATTAAAAAGCCATAAAAAGAAAAGAAATATTTCATTGACGTACTATATTCCATTCCATCATTTATGCAAAAAGCCAGCGTAAGAAACAAGGAAAAAGAAAAACCCACAGGTCTGGTTGCCAAACAAGTAATTATGGGATAATGGGGGATTACTGTGTTGCCAATGATTTTAAGAAGAAACTTGATCAGACCCTTTTTTATTTGTTAAGTCATGAGAAAGAGGGGGGGGAAAGCAGTAGGTGGGATTCAAAGGAAAGAAGAAGTTTTGGTAAAGGAAAGGAAAACGATCATATATGATCCCCTTTTTAGGAATTTGCTCTTGCTCCATTTGTCCGGTTTGAGTTTATGGATTCCACTCTGCTTTCCTTTTTAAATGTTTTCTTCCTTTTGTTCCTTTGTATAAACTCAACATAAAGCACAAACGAACAATTTCTTTCAAACTCGTCCTTTTCTCATTGCATTTTTTCATTTGGCTTTGCAAGTCAAGTCTATTCCCATTCCATTCTGAGTTTGTGGTATTCTTACGTTTGTTTCTCAAAGTTCAGTGTCCTGGGATTCCAGTTTCATTGAAATTATCTGTCTTCATTTGAATTTCATGGATCTGACTTTCTAGTTAACTAAACAAAGATTTCTGGAGAAGTAGATTTTCCTGAGAAAATGGCAATAGCAGAGAAGCCCAGCTCGAAAGGGCAAGCATGGTTAGATGAATAAACTCCTTCTCTTGCACCCCCTCCTCTTCTCCACATCAGAGCATTCCTATAATGATTTTCTCTCAATTTCTGTTTGCAGGTTCTGCACTACTGGGTTGCCAAGCGACATTGTGGTTGAAGTGGACGACATGTCTTTCCATCTTCACAAGGTTAGTTTAGAACATATGAATTTTCTTATTCATATCCATGCAATCTCAATACCTGGGTATATTTCCTCTCAGAGAACCGACAATTTTCTGTACCTTATTCCCGAAAATTTGTCTGTCACGTTTCAGTTTCCTCTGATGTCCAAAAGTCGAAAGCTTCACCAGCTGATTACGGAACAAGAAGCTAATCATAGTTCCTCTGCTGCTAAAGTCCAAATGGCAATATCTTCTGCCATCGAAGAAGTCGAGGAAGAGGACGAAATTGTCGAAGTTCACTGTCACATAACCTTCACAGATTTCCCTGGCGGCTCCGAGACCTTCGAGATGGCTGCCAAGTTCTGCTACGGTGTCAAGATCGATTTGTCCCCTTCCAATGTGGCTTCTCTCCGCTGCGCCGGCGAGTTCCTTGAGATGACTGAAGAGTACTCTGAGGACAACCTCATCTCCAAGACCGAGAGGTTCTTGTCTCAGTCTGTGCTCAAGAGCATTAAGGACTCCGTTAAAGCCCTGAAATCATGCGAGCGCTTAATGCCTCTCGCTGAGGATTTGGGCATTATGCAGAGGTGCATAGATTACATTGTTTCCAGAGCATCCTCGGCGGATCCAGCATTGTTTGGTTGGCCGATGAATGACGCTGGAGCGAATGAGACAAGGGGTTCTGCGGCCAAACAGATCTTGTGGAATGGAATTGATGGTGGTGGAAGAAAAAAGGGTGTGAACAGAGGAGTAACAGTAACAGGTGGAGATTCATGGTTTGAGGATCTGGCGCATCTGAGTTTGCCTCTTTTCAAGCAATTGATTCATGCCATGAGAGGAGAAGAGTTGAGTCCTGACATAATAGAGAGCTGCCTTATGGATTATGCAAAGAAATACATTCCAGGTGTGTCGAGGTCCAATCGGAAGCCCTCGACGTCGTCTTCATCTTCCTCGTCTACAATTTCCGAGGCTGAACAGAGAGAGCTTCTGGAGATTGTAATTTCGAATCTTCCATTGGTGAATAGTTCCAAATCCTCAACTGCAACAAGGTTTCTATTCGGATTACTGCGAACAGCTAATATACTGAACGCTTCAGAAGCCTGCAGAGACACATTGGAGAGGAAGATAGGTTCCCAACTCGAAGAAGCTACACTGGACGACCTGCTGATTCCGAGCTATTCCTATTTGAATGAAACGCTATACGACGTAGATTGTGTAGAAAGGATCTTATCTCACTTCTTGGAAGGTTTAGAAGAAAAAAATGCGGCTGCAATCGAGGGAGCTGATGGTGGGACAACTAGGTCGCCAGCGTTAATGTTTGTTGGGAAACTAATTGACGGCTATCTTTCCGAGATAGCTTCCGACGCAAATCTCAAGCCTGAAAAGTTCTATAATTTGGCTATCTCTCTTCCTGATCAAGCCAGATTATTCGACGACGGTCTCTACCGAGCAGTAGATGTCTATCTCAAGGTGTGCATTGGCGCGGTTTCTGTTGCCAATTTTTATTCGTCATTTACACAAACATCTTTCAGACATCGAAAAAGTTTCTTCGTGAATTACAGGCACACTCATGGATACCGGAGGCAGAGCGCGAAAAGATTTGCGGAGTTTTGGACTGCCAGAAGTTAACACTGGAAGCGTGCACTCACGCTGCACAGAACGAGAGACTTCCACTGCGAGCAGTGGTCCAAGTGCTTTTCTTCGAGCAACTTCAGCTGCGACACGCCATCGCCGGGACGCTGATTGCGGCGGAGGCAGCCACCGGTCCCGGGAGACCGTCGGCGGTGTCAGGAAGGGAAGAGGAGGAAGGCGTGGCACTAGCAGGGACACACGAAGGCAGCAACACGTGGCGGGTAGCAGTGAGGGAGAATCAGGTGCTGCGGCTGGACATGGATAGCATGAGGACGCGGGTACATCAGCTAGAACGGGAGTGTTCGTCAATGAAGAGAGTGATCGAGAAGATTGACAAGTCGGCCCCACAGGGAGGTGGGGGCTGGAGGGTGTCCCTGGCTAAGAAGTTAGGTTGCAAGTTCAAAACGCAGGTTTGTGATTCTCACGAATCAACGGTTGTCAACACACGCAAAGGACGACACCAGCATCATCCTCATCAGGAATAGCCAAAACGCTGCGTTCCATGATGTCACGCGAGAATCATGATTTGAGTAAATGCGAGTGTGAGCGAGCAACTAAAACCGGTCCCGGTCCCGGTCCCGGCCAAGTAGAGGCTTGATTTATTGGTCAGGCTGAATTATTCCCTTGTAATTTTTTGAAAAATAAATGAAAGTTCCAAAGGTGTGGTAACAACAATTATTTGATCGATTCGGTAATGGTTAACGCAGCTTTTGAGGGGATGGCGACGAGGCCGGGCCTCGCTCAGAAAATAGTAGAGAATGATAGTGCGTGCCGTAGCGAGTGATAGCAATCACATACTTTTTTTCTTTTCTCCAAGTATGGAACGCTTATCGGTTACTTTACTTAAATAATGCTCAATTAATTATTGCTCTTAATGAGAGGTATGTGGCATGTGACTGAAGCTGAAAGTAGTTGAGATTTGCCCAAGTAGCTACACAGTCACAGCCTTTTCTTCACTTTTCCTAGTTCGAAGCCGAGGCCATTATTACTGCCACTGCACTGCTCTTCTGACGTTTCTATGACTAGCCCACAGGCCAAAGCTTCAAACTTTCTTATTCAGAGCGTGGAGACTGGAAAAGTAACTCAAAGTGAGGGGGCTTCCTCTGCATTCTGCAATATTCAACGTCTATCGGACCCCACCAAAAATTTTAGTTTATTATTAGGTCTTCCTTTTAAAATAAACAAAATGGTATAAATTGACGAGCCAGGGAGTGAGTGATGTTACTTGCGAAAAAGGTTTTGCTAAGAAGCGCATTAAATGGTGACACACCTAGGGATGACTGGATAAGTATTAATTATGAAAATAGAAAGGTAAATAGACATAAAAACATAATGATATGACATGATATGATTACTGTCTCATAATTCATTCTATATAGTACGAATGATTTTGTATTATTTCTCTTGTCAGAGGTTGACCAGAGCATCTCTTTTTCTTGTTAAATCATTTCCTTCTCACAAGTCTAAACATGTAAGGGATTTTGCAGTTTAGTAACCAACGGCAAGAAAGAAACTAAATAAGGAAAAAAAAAAAGTTCCGAGGGTTGCCATCATCTTCCTGTCGCATGCTACAATATTAGCAAAAGAAGCAAACTTAAAGGACTTAAGCACTAACTTGGGGCCTATGTAAGGAAATCTCATTACTAGAAAACAGTGGGCAGTCCAGAGCAAGGCACGGTAGAATCTGAATTGGATCAAAACTCCTTGGGTTGGGCCGAGGAAGATTGAATTTTGAAGTTGAAGGTCAGCGGCAAGCGAGCTCATGGTATTGCCATGCGTTAAAGATAGTGGCATTGAGCTAGGGAGGTGGACGAGAGAAAGCAAGCAACGTGTAGGTCAACCCCTATAATGACACGGTGAAATCTATCTCTGGAACACTCTTAAAAAAAGGTTAAGATCCGAAAGTTCGCATCTTCTTGCATTCCCGAACCTCCTATACCATAACCCACATCTTGATAGTACTAGCTAGACAAGTACAATTTCAATTACGCCTTTTCTTTTTCTTTCTGATTGTGAGTACGAGTAGGAACCATGGGTAGGGTGATGGAATATCTTGCCACGAAAACTGATCCTGCTACTGCTACGGCTACTTTGATTGATTCCGATTTGAAGGAGCTCAAGAATCTCATCAACGATGCCACTAAGCTAGGAGGCTTGGGATTTGGCACCTCCTTTCTAAAATGGGTCTCCTCCTTATCTGCCATGTAAGTCTAATTCTCCCGTTCAATAATATTTGTTGGCGAGGGAGGGTCATTGTGCTTATTTAAATGTGACATTTATTTAAAGTCGCGGCAGATACTGTATTTTATTTTAGTCAAAGACGCTTCTGCTTTCAAGAAAAATATTCACAATTATTTTCTCACTGTTGGAACCACAGAATGACGTCTCTTTCCAGTTAAATTATCCACTCAGCTCGTTCAGTCGTCTGCGCATGCATTATCAAATACTAATGGAAATTGTTAAACAACTTTGTAAAGCTTTTAGCTTCAATAGTTCGATTTATTTCTGATTCTAACCATTAGTGTTGTGTTTCATTGGTACACAAAATAACATTGCTTTCTTTGATTTTCTTTTTTTAAAAAAAAAAAAAAATGCTGATATATTTCAGTTATTTATTGATACTGGATCGCACAAATTGGAGGACGAACATGCTAACTTCTCTCTTAGTCCCTTACGTATTCTTCAGTTTTCCTGGGTCGCTGTTCCATTTTTTAAGGTGATGACGGATTTTACTCTTTTCTTTTTTCCCTTCTCCTCTTTGCATTTTCTTTTATTTATATTAACTATATTTCTCTTCAGAGGAGAGTTTGGAAGATGGATCGCTTTTGTAGCAGTTGTACTGAGGCTTTTCTTCCCTCGACATTTTCCAGGTAAGATTGATACGAGTCCAATATATAATAATGGTGGGGATTTGTTTATTGGCAATGTTCAATTCCCCTGCTTAGAAATCCATGCAATTAGGTTGTATTTATTTTGTGCAGATTGGCTGGAAATGCCAGGTTCATTGATCCTTCTTTTAGTGGTGTCTCCCAACTTGTTTGCTCATAAATTGAGGAATAGCTGGGTTGGTACCTTGATAGACCTTATCATTGGTTGTTACCTGCTTCAGGAACATATCAGGGCAACGGGTGGATTCAGAAATTCTTTCACACAGAGGCATGGAATATCAAATACTCTTGGCCTTATCCTCATTCTAGTCTATCCTGTTTGGTCCATGGTACTCCATTTTCTGTAGAACATTCCCATCTTTTTCCAAACAGCTCTCTTAGTTCATAACAGTTTAAGATAGCATCCTACTCAAAGTTGATCATGTAACATGTTATGTTATGGTCCTTGTGGATACGTAACTCCATAGAGTTTTTTTATCTGGTTATGATTTCGCCCTCCATGTTGATGGATGTTAGTGTTCTTTCCTATTTGTATTGCATGAAAGAGCAAGTTAGGAGTAAAGCAAAGTCAAGGAGTGACTCAAATGAGGGTCAATCACGTCTTGTAATAAGAAATTGCAATTCTCTTCACTCAACTTTTGGATTGAACAAAAATTAACATCAGAAATGTGCCAAATTGATTCACGTAATAATATTGTGAATTATAGCGTTCATAAAAACTTAAAAAAAATAAATAAATAAAATGTGTTCAAAATTAAAAGTTATAATCCCCGTAAATTTTTTCCTTTTTAAGTGAAGAAACCATTTTATAATACTGGCAGAAAATTTCACCACTGGAGAAGTATAAATCGTCTCTTTAAATTTTTTTTTTTTCTTTTTTTTTAACTGGAACGAGAACGTTGTTTAGTTTTTACATTGGGACAACTGATTTTTACACAACCTTGTTTTAATGTTGCACCCTGTTAATACTTCATATTTCCGGGAGGGTAAAAGGGTTGCAACTATTAAAACTTGGTGGTGCAAAAATTATTCCCTTTTACATTGATTAACCAGCCCAAGATTTGAATTAAGAAAAGGCCCATCAGTGGTCCACCTTGAGGCCCATTTTGACATTTTCTTTTTCGCGGCGCGAGAAACCCTAATGAATACAAACCCTAGATTTTTTCTTATAAATGCAAATTCAGGTTTATCAATATCGACGGCCTTCGCCCTATGGGCACCGTGCTTTCTCTCTTTTCTTTAGCTGGTTGTTTGGTTTTAGTGGTTTCTTGAATGAATTGTGATATTTTTCGATGTCTACTTACGAGCGAAGGATTGAATGTGTGGTTTTCTCTGTGATGATGATAAATTGATGACGAGTCCGATCTTTCCATTCTTAACAATAGTGACGACAATCGAGGCATTTGTCTGAGAGGAATCCACTCCTTCGTCATAATTAGCACCTTTTGTTTTATGGTGAAAGGAAAATCTTTTGCAATTTGGTACTTTGCTTGCTGAATCTGTATGGTCGAGTGTGAAATTCTTTTGAAAGTCGAAGTTGATTTTGACGGTTTTGTCTTTTGTTTTCGATCAATTTGGTTCCGTTACTTGGCAGTTGGCATTGGCATGGTGATGAAAATTACAAATTTTTCATATGGATTCAAATGATGATACAAATCCTCCTACTCATTCTGAATGCCTGTGCTACCATCTGTATTTATTTCTTGGAACAAAAATTGTGCTTTTTTCTTACTTTCGATTTCTAAATTTCACTTTTGAGCTACTGTCTTTCTCTTTCATATCAGATGCATCTCCGCATGGTGAAACAGAGAAAAGGGATTGATGTATGGATTAGGAAGTATGAAGAGTTTTAAAACAACTAGGTTACATAACTGGCATTAAATTGTTTAGTGATCGTGAATTTATCATTTCAGTGTACATGGAACTCGTAATACCTTAGACAATTGAAAAAAGGGAGTTAAAAGTACAATATGAGAAACAAGACCCGGACTCTCTTAGCCTTGAGATCTATTGGGATCCCTTTTTACCTGCCCTGCTTTGTTAAGCAGACGAGCAATGTCCGCTAATATGAGCTCTGATGGACATGAAAGAGGTGAGAGGGGTTGGAAATTAAGGAGATCGCATCCATATCTGCATTTTCTTAAATCATACACGAAGATGTTGTTCTGTATGGACATGATATAATGAGGGATTTAGCATCTTTAGGATGCATTTGATACAGAACATTACAAGCAAAATAGCACAAGTAGTTAAGTTACAAGACAATTTTTAATCATGTTTATTGTTTGTTAATTAATGCATAAGACAAAAAAATTTATACTTTTTACTGTTCGATTAACATAAATATTAAATAAAATAATGTAAAATTTATTATAATATTTTTTGTGTTGTATAATATTTATTATTTTAAAAAAAAAAGATATTAGATAAGATTTTGACATATAAAAAAATTTTATTTTAAGAAAAAAATAAAAACTAATCCAGTACATCGTTGGAAAGGCACGCTTAGAGGAGATGTGATTAAATTTATCTTTTTAAGTTTTTGTATTGTAGATAAAATTTTTATCTCTTGGTTTTTTGAGAGACAAAAAATATAAGATTTATCCAGTACCTCAGAATGTTTTTATCCAGTACTATTGTCTTTTTTAAAATCAAACAGAGTATAAAAATTTTTATTCAGTAATTGTAAACTGAATTAAACGACCCTTAATAAGCTTTATACGCTGGTTTAACAAATGAAGATAATGAGTAAACTATAACTGCTATTAATGGTGCGGATAATGCGGATGTAAAGCCAAGGATGGACAATCAACAGAATGTTATAAACTGAACTTATCAAGTACATAATATTTTTTGTAATTAAAATTGTGGCCTATTAGCTCAGTTGGTTAGAGCGTGGTGCTAATAACGCCAAGGTCGCAGGTTCGAGACCTGCATGGGCCAACTTTTTTTAATTCATCAACACTTATGTTGTCTTAGCTGTCAGTATCTTTATCCGAGACGAGAAGCTTGCAACGTGGCAAAAACCTGTGGCATTAGCTTGAAAGAACCAATAAGATATTGCCTTATCCTATCCGTAATCTTAGTTACCACTAGAGCCAGCAAATAATTGTCCCGTCCATTCTCCTCCAACTCAAAAACACTTGCAATTTCAAGTCGCTCGTTTAGTTCCAGGGATAGAGAGCAGTTGTGGTAACAAGAATGGCAGCCTCACTACAAGCAGCAGCTACCCTGATGCAACCCAGCAAGGTGGGCATGCCCTCTCGGAGCAGCACCACTTTGCAGCTTAAATCTACTCACTCCATTTCCAAGGCCTTTGGCTTGGAACCAGGTGCAGCTAAGCTCACCTGTTCTCTTCAGGTTGATCTCAAGGACTTGGCCCAGAAATGTGTCGAGGCTACCAAGATTACTGGATTCGCTCTTGCCACCTCTGCTCTTGTTGTCTCTGTATGTTGCCTTCTCTTTTTCTTTTTTGTTTTTTATCCCGAAATTTTATCTCATTTATTTTTTGAAAAATTGGTTTAGCTTTGGTTTCTGGATTCTGTTTTACTAACTCAGACTTGCTTGTACTAAACGTAATCTTTTTTAATTGTAGTGAAAATATAATTTTGATGCTAGAGTAGTTTTCTTTGTTCTTTTTCTCTCATCAATTCTGATTATCCTTATCAGATCTTAACCTTTCTCTGCCTTTTTCTGTGTTGAATTTCTTATGAATAGTCTATGATGTTTAAGTAGTAATCAATCTGAGTAAGGAGATCCGATGAGGGATGTGATTCAATGGATATTTATGAATGATCTTATATTTGGCAACCTATGTACTATGTTAAGCATAAGGACTGAGATTGTTGCATGGGAGACAATAATGTTGGTTCCTTTTCAGGGAGCAAGTGCTGAGGGTGTTCCAAAGAGGCTGACTTACGATGAAATCCAGAGCAAGACATACTTGGAAGTAAAGGGAACTGGAACTGCTAACCAGTGCCCGACCATCGATGGCGGAGACGACTCATTCGCGTTCAAGTCTGGTAAATACAATGTCAAGAAGTTATGCCTTGAGCCAACTTCATTCACAGTGAAGGCAGAGGGTGTAAACAAGAACGCCCCACCAACGTTCCAAAACACCAAGCTCATGACCCGCTTGACCTACACTTTGGATGAGATAGAGGGACCCTTTGAAGTTTCTTCTGATGGCACTGTAAAATTTGAGGAGAAAGATGGAATTGACTATGCCGCTGTCACTGTCCAGCTACCTGGTGGCGAGCGTGTTCCTTTCCTTTTCACAATCAAACAGTTGGTGGCATCTGGGAAACCAGAGAGTTTCAGTGGAGAATTTCTAGTACCATCATACCGTGGTTCCTCTTTCTTGGACCCAAAAGGAAGAGGTGCCTCAACTGGCTATGAGAATGCAGTTGCATTGCCTGCTGGTGGCAGAGGAGACGAAGAAGAACTTGCCAAGGAAAACAACAAAAGCGCTTCATCTTCCACTGGAAAAATCACCTTGAGCGTGACCAAGACCAAGCCTGAGACTGGTGAGGTGATTGGTGTCTTTGAGAGCCTTCAGCCATCTGATACTGATTTGGGGGCAAAAGCTCCAAAGGACGTGAAAATCCAAGGCATTTGGTATGCTCAGCTTGAATCATAGAGCTTTTTCTTCTTCTGCAATGCAATGTATTTTGCTGGTTCAGCTTTTTGTTGTAACTCGGAAGGTGTTGCTATACTATCCTGTCACCCCTTTTAGCGAAGCACTGAAATCATTATCGCGAATGTATATTATATTGACTTCCGATTATAATGTCAAATTTACAATTGTTGGAGGTGGGCTTCCATTTTCTATGACCAGAGGAGGATGACATATTCCTTCGATTATAGTATTTTTCCTTCTTATTCTGAATTAACAACAAAAGATGGAACTTGTTAATCCTCAGCTGATTCTCCCCGGTTCAAGAGATTTGGGAATCTCCAATTCAAGAGGAAGAGATGCTTCGAATTATGTTGTTCTTTTTCAATCTCATTTATCCAACAGCAGTAGTTCATACTTTTATACGGAGCGGCATCATTCTCCAATCCTTTTTTCATCCCAATTATCTAGTGTTTTTCATTTTTATAAGCACAATAGGCGAAATGCCGTTTCATTTTATTTGCCATCTATGGTCCTTGGTACTTAAAATGCTTTAAAACATTAACATCAACGTCAAGAATGTTCATAATATTTTCAAGTAATTAGAAGAGCATTGCGTTGATCTATCCATTAAATGGTTACTTTCTTCGCACTTCCATCGTTTGTTTTGATAATCACCATTTACATTTCTGATTTGATGTTACTTTCTCCATGACTAATTCTCTTTACAGCTCTGTAATATTGGTCATAAATCAGGGCAAAATATTTAATGCTTCCTTTTCTTTAAAAGAGAAAATAATCCAAGATAATGACTTTTGTATACCATATTGTTTGAGTGTAAAAATACATCATTTGTGAATTAGTTATTTTCTTAAAAATGTGACAATTGAATTGGAACAACACAGAGACATGTTCCTAAACACAAAAGAAGAGAAATGGTTCGTGGTGCAAGCACTGTAGTCTTGGTCAGGGACACCACAGCGCAACGCAACAATGATTGATCGTGAAAATGAAAATATAAGCACAGCTATTTTTTAAAAATTATTAATTTTTGATTTGTTCAAAGCGCATCGGAATCAATCAAAGCCGCGCCGACGGACCGCATAGCAAGTGTGCGTATAAGAAAAAGTAGATGATGTAAAATCTTCTTGCCAATTACAATCAAGTCACTTTCGATTTCCCTTATCTCAACTTTTTCTCTTGCAAATTGCAATCACCACAAACAGAGCTTTTGTAATTTTTACCAAATTGTAAATTAGGTTTGAATTTTCTTTTATTAATTCCCTTACCATTTAGAAAATTACCGCTGCGACCAGAGCATTTAATAGAAAAAGAATTTGATATTCAGATATCGTTTTCGTTGTTGTTATTTTCTCCCCTAATCTAATCTAGTGAGTCTAGTCTCCGATACAAGAGAGATTAAGCGGTGGTTGATGAGTTAGAGGTTTAAATTACCATGACAAGGACTTGCACGCCAGAATGGACGAATTGCCGGGAGCGTTTGGCACCAGCGCTAGTTTTGCTCTCCGATTGGGACAGAGCGTCTTCTCCTCCGCTTCCCTTATTTTTATGTGTTTGGATGTTGAATTCTACAGCTACACTGCTTTCTGGTATGTTGTCTTCCTTCAAATTGATCACCCTTCAATTCAATTTCTTCAAAATATGCGTGATTCATAATCCCAATTTTTGCTCTTTCTCTATTGGTGTTGCCGAAAAGTATATGAATTTAATCAATTTGTCTCCCTTCAATCTGTTACTGGTTCAAAAGTTTCACTAGTCACAACTTGTTTACATATTAGCTCCAATTGACTTGGCTAATTATTTATTGGGTCTGGTCATCGGGGAGTTGTAATGTGGGCGTGAGTCACGGTAGTCCAGGGAGGTGTATTATAGCTAGCCAACTGAGCAGTGATCTATATTGGCTCAGGGCCTTCATTTACACGAGTGTATACCTGCTTGCGTTTTCTAGCTATTCTACTAAGAAATACATATGAAATCGTGAATCGTTGTTGGTATGCTGCAGATACAAGTAATACTTTTAACTAGCTTTGAATAAAACTGCTTTTATGCCATTCTGAATTAAAGTAGCCATATTTGTGCCTTGAATGCTGTTGAAAGTTAAAGGTCATTTTGGAATTATGGTGGGAAAAGGGGTAAAAGGATGGTTTCTTTTTTCCATACTCGAGAATATTTGGTAAATTGAGATGAGTACAAATGTTAGTCTGATTGCAAAAAGGGGAAGGGGTTTCACTATTGTGAACATGGTTGGAATCTTATTTGAAGGGTCATATTTCTTTGTATGAATCCGATTTTATACTTAATTCCTAAAGGAGGTAAAAGTTTTAGGATATATATGCGTGCCATTATGGTGCAGTTTGTTTACTCTTAAGGTAAGACACATCAAACATAAAAAGTCATCTTTCATGCATAGTTTCAGTCTTGAAGGTTTTTTAACTCATTGTTTATGCTATTCCACAGTTATTTGGTAACAGTCATGGGCTTGGTAATTCCGTGGAGTGTGACGTTGTTAGTTTTAGATGCATATTCTGTATTTGTAAAATGCTTGCCGCTTCAAAGAAGGCTCGTGTCGTTAATCATTGCAGGAGACATGGTATGCGGAGTCTTCACTAAAGAGTTCATCTTCTAATTGTTACTGTAGTGCACCAGTGATGTTTATACTGTCTTTTACAGGTTTTGTCTTATCTCTCACTAGCTGCGGCATGTTCAACAGCCAGTGTAACAGATATCCTTCCCGATGTTGGTGGATATTATTGCCCACCAAAGTTGTGTGGTAGATTTCAATTGTCCGCTGCAATGGCCTTCTTGTCTTGGTTCCTTTCTTCAGCTTCCTGTCTTTTTAATTTTTGGCTTTTCCCTTCTTTGTAATATAGCTGGCATATCCATATTGTTCACATATATAGGAATAAAAAGGGTAAAAGTGGCGAAGTCATTTGCTCTTAGGCTGATAATTTTTCCCGTGGATAAAATTCCGGTGACCCTATTGACAATGTAATGATACTTTGGACAAAACATAGAAGAATAAGAGATATGAAAAATGTATTTATTGGTGATGAAATTCTTCCTTGTTTCGTTTTCCTTTTCTGTGGTACCTTTTTCTGCTAATTGCAAGATATGAACCCAAATACCTTATTCTGAATATTGTCTCGATGATAAATGAGGACACTGGCCAGAAAATTTTCTATTTCTGCAAACTTGGATGCTTGAAATTAGGTGATGACTGAACCGACATGGCTATTGGACCATGTTTGCAACCTCTTGGTGATTTTATATGCGCATTGTTTAGTATCTAAGTAGAGGACTTGCAATATCCTTGTAAGTGCGAATATAAAACGTTGATTTTCCCATGGCGAATTCAGTGGCCTCAATAAATATTCTTCCTTTGACTGACTGGAAACTAAGAAAAAGAGCAGTTCCCAGCTCTCGATTTTACCTGCAAAGACGAAATATCGTAACTCATTTCTGTGGCGAGTCTTTACACAATTCTGGATTGTTAGAATTTTCTTCCAAACGAAGAGGGAAAGCAGAGCGAAATTGCACTAACATCTCACCTTAACAATCAAATGGATCACTTTCAGTTTCTTCTCCAATCCTAAACACTCGATAATATGATAATAATACCCGTTGCATAATAAGCACCAAAAGATGGGAAGATGGTCGAGAAAATAATGGATGAATGTGGAATCATAAAGTAGAAAATTTATGGTTGATTGATAGTGAATGCAATGAGCTTCAAGAATTATACTCCTACTCCATGCTTGATTAATTAACATATCACCGAAAGTTGGTCGGTGTCCGTGAACTGTTCTAGCGTTATCTTTATTTATTGTCAAGGAAGAATGCATTCATCCTCTCCAACCTTTTAACACTCAAGTCATTAGGCATGACATGACTGTATATTTTATTTAGTCATAATAAACAAATGATTACTTGAATCATAATATTAATTTCCTTCAACACTAATACGCTTGAGATTTGTTAATTTAAGACAAAATTTCCGATGAGGGGGACCTTCCGTAATGATAATTGTACTGAATAATAGAACAGAACAGAACCTATAATCTTGTATGTAGTATATAATATATATTGATGTATCTTGGGAAAACGAATTGGATTATGAAGCACACAAGTCTTGATGAGGCAAATAATCATCTCCACCAACCGGCAATTCCGATCCTATCAAGATAGCTAATTAGTACTGTACTATTAGATTTGATTTGATTATCAAGTTGCCTTGACGTTTTCAATGCATGGCTTTCATTAGAATCTTTGATCAAATCTGAATTTTGTTTATAAAGTTGAGCATTGTCATTACCATGAAACTTCCCTTCTCATCGGCACTTATTGCTAGCAAGGTTGGCATTGCCCATCTTTTGTCTCCTTCGAAATACACCAACACTTGGAATGGTCAATCAGTCAGCAGTACTGGATTGGTACCACAGCCACCATATTTAATGGGATTCAACATTCGTAACATTGTATTCCTTCGTTCAATGCATCGTGCGCACATGTCTAATCATCTATCTAAATAGTACAAACAATCACATTACTTCTAATTAGGATATGCATGATTTGTTGAACAAATATCATTTTCATTTGGGCGGGCCCTTCAGCAATCTTAATTCTTCGCAAATATAGGTATACAATACATTTTTGGGCCCAAACTTTATATAATAACAAAAGAAAAATGCATTTAGAGTGGTCCTCCCTTTTTCTTTTTATTATGAAAAGCATGATTGAGTGGGGAGGAGCTTGTGAAGAAGCTTCATGGAAAGGTTTTGGGATGGGTCTTGATCATCGTTGCTCTCTCATAACAACCAAAGCCAAAAATAAAAATGTATACGAAGAAAAAGAAGGGCGTATCTTTGAGAACTTAAAATAAGCAAAAAGGCTTACGCTTTCGTTCCCAATTTATGTAAGCTTTATTTGGCACGAAAGAATTTCCATATAGTGAATGAAGTCCAGAGTGACACGACAATTCACAAGTACTAGTTCTTTATACTTTACTTTACTTTACTGCTATGCATATGCAGCTCAAAGTTTTCATTGCGTCTTCTCAGTATTATTATTGCTGCGTGATTGGATTGGAAGGAAACAATTAAAATGTGATGCCTTGAAGCAAGGCACAAAACGACGGCCGAATTTGTATAAAATAGTCGGCGGAATCAGAATGGGATCTGCCTCTGTCACTCACTCTGTGGGGTTCGACCCGGCAGCGGCACACCCAGATCACCCCCGCGCCACCTCCTGTCGGATTGGATTGTTGCCGTTGCCATTCTCTTTAATCAATTTTTATTTTTAAATTCTTTCATTTACGTTTTCCAAGGTCCTTTTTCTCCACGTGGCCTTCCATCTATCTCGCAGCGAAGCTCCACCCACTCCTCTCCTTGCCACGTCGTCGTCGTCTTCTCTCGACTCTCACCCCTACATTTTCCAGCTAATAACACCCCCCCCCCACCCCTCCTCCTCTTGACCTTGCGACGACGTCTTTCTTTCCCCATTAATTAATCGCAAAACCTGCTTGACCCATAAAAGGAAAGTAATTAAAAGGCACGGAGATTAAAAAAAAGGGACTAAAACAATACGATTGGCAGCAGCTATAGCTATGGGATCAATAATATCAACAAACTAGACCTTAATTTTCAACAACAAATCAGTGATCACACAAAAAATAAACTAGTACCTAATTCCTCGATTTCATACCCTACTCGTCAAATCCACTAGAGTATTTTTCTTTTACATAAGGATAAGGTTTGAAGTTTATTTATTTTTAACTGAAAAAACATAGTTTTCTTTATCTATTAGTGATAAATTGCAACAAAAATTTCAAAGAAAACATTTTTATTTATACAAATTAAAATAAAAAAGGAGAGAGATAAATAAACAGTGATGCGGGGATACGTGTGGTGTTACAATCCCGTGGATTGTAGAGAATGACACGTGCAGCCAAATTTGGCATAATAATAATATACTATCCTACATTATCACTCCCCAGTCCCTACTATACTATATATCCTATCCTATCCTATGCTTTCTTTCCAATTGAACAACCATAATTGTCCACTCCACTGAACCTACGGTGTAGATTAGGTAATGGCACTACAAGAATTAAAGGCCTCCCACGTGACACTTAAATGGGTCTCTTTGCATTGTTCACTTTTATGGATTGGGTCCCAACATTTCTTTCATTTCCATCGGACGGTGAAGAGCAGATATTAGGGATGCAGAAATATCCAAGCAAAGCATATCCCACCGTAATATGAGTAGTAGAGCTCTAGTCCCTATCTCCGTAATTTTCTCCAAAAAGGAGGGTCGCTTGTTTCGGGACACTCATAAGATCCAAGACAACCTGTCAACAACAACTTACAGCCTGGAAAGCCATTCCTACTGTTTCAAAGAACACGTAAAAAATTATTTAAAACAAACTTTTCAATAAATGCATTATCCTATGTGGTATTTTTCAGCTCAAATGCCGAGGTGGCTCACTCCTTCCTATATAAGCACCACCAAACCCAGCTTTCTTCTCGTCCAACCGATATCCCAAGCTCCCGAGTTAGAAAAGCAGAACTCACTTAATTTACACAAGTTCGGGAACGGAGCCAAAATGGGAAATTGCACCTCCTCCGATTCCGCTCAGGTGGTGACGGCTAAGCTTATTGTACACGACGGACGGCTCCAGGAGTTCCCGTACCCGGTTAAGGTTTCGTACGTATTACAGAAATACCCCATGTGTTTTATATGTAACTCCGACGAGATGGACTTCGACGACGTCGTCAGGGCCATCAATGAGGAAGAAGAATTACAACCCGGTCAACTTTATTTTGCTTTGCCATTAAGCCGATTAAGGCACCGCTTGCCGGCGGAGGAAATGGCTGCATTGGCCGTGAAAGCCAGCTCTGCGCTCACCAAGAGCAGTGGGGGTGATAAATATTGTTCTCGCCGGGAACAGATTGTGTTTTCCGGCGAAGAGAACGCTAAATCTTATAGGAGAGTGTCTCCCGGCATTAGTGGTGCCAGTGGTGTTGGTAGCTCAATAAGAGGGAGGAGCAATAATGGTGGTGGTACGAGAAACTTTAGGGAGAATCTGAGTGCAATACCAGAGTAGGGTCAGTTTCGGGAAAGAAAAATATGGCGGTGATTTTGTTCTGATGTATATATATTTTTTTTGTAAAAAGTAGTAAAAAAAAAAAAGAACAAATTTTGAAGTACTATTATATATATATAATAGCGCTGTTTCATGGAACTGTGGAAAATGGAAATTTATTACCGGGGAGTTTTTAGTTATGAGAAATAGAGAGACTCATTGTTGTGCATTCTGGACCGACCTCTGTTCTGGCTGTCATCCATTCGAGAGCCGTGTACAATTTTAGCCCTTCTTCCGAGTTGGGTGACACTTAACTATTCGAGTTTAAAAGTTGCCTTCAAACATAAGAAACTCTAGCTAATGATTAACGGTAACTATAGTTAGGTCTTGCAATTTATCTCTAATGATTACGATGTGGAATGCTGATTATTAAATTATTATTTTAATGAAATGGAAATGTATTTCAGTAATAAGAATTAGTACTAGCACCGAGCAACCAAGTTAACTGGTGTTGTGTGCCGACTGGCAACGTTATTATTAGGCAGTAGGCACAAGGCAGACGATGGAGAACGCAGAATGCAATATGCGACAGAGGGCGAAAACAGAGAGGAAATATCAAAAAGAAGTAATGCAGTTGGGGTCAATCTAACATGCATATATAACAAGGGATAGGCATGTAGATATTGTGGCACGAATCCACACGCATTTGTTGGTTCAAGAGATTGAAGAAGGAATTGTTGGTTTTCTTCATTTCGAACTTTCAATAATGGTAGTTAGTAGGAGTGGAAGAGAGTCATGGCGCGACGTTGATGGGGAAATAGATCGAAATGGTGAGTTTTGGAAGAAGACGAAAATGAATGAGAGAAGGGTAAGGGATAGTAATGCAGAGTCAAATTGGCCGACGCAAGAAAGCAAGGGAGGACGGTGTGTGAGGTAAAGGTTGGTTTAGATTGAGTCTGTGCCTGTGTCTGTGTCACTGTCAGCAGGGAATTTCTCTTTACAGCTGTAATAAGCCTAAACTAGTACGGTCAAAATTGGAGACGAGATGAAGATTTGGATCTTTGCTTTTGTATGTATGTGGTTGATATTCGTAGTTGGAGGGGAGGGGAGGGTAGCGTGTACCAGACAGAGAGGAGATTCAGAGAGTACAGCCACAATGACAATGGAGAGTGAGTGAGTAAATGATGATGATTTCCCAAATTATGTTCAATTTCCCGTCACACGCATGAGAAGTGTGATGAAATGACAATGACACATGGGAATGGGAATGGGACGACTCAACGAGTGAGTACTTTTGGCCAGATTAGCATGCAGTAGTTGGTTGGTTTTGATCTGTTTTCGTGTCATTTAGGTACGCCATACCTATTTGAATCTTCAATCAATGTGTAAAATTTAACAAAGACCAAATTTTAGTATAGTAACTTGAACTCAACTTGAGTAGTAATGTATCGCCATCAGAGTTGAGGTCATTTTGGCATGGGGATGGGAAGAAGAGCGGGAGTGAGCTCAGAACGTAGGGACACAATGGCTCTGACTCAGGACCAGGATTCCAATTGCGTTGAACCATTCAAAGCACAACCATATCTCGGGTCTGAGTCTGATCGAAAGTGGACAATTCACCAAGCACATTGACATAGTCAAATCTTAGCTAGAGCTGTTTAAGTTACGAGTATCAGATTAATTTCATTTCCCATTTAGGGCTGTGGTAATCAAATTACTTAATGAACGAGCGCGTCCATAATTCACATGTATGTACTATATACTACTACTATATACGCGTCTCGTGTCTTTTTTAATATTCTTGTTGAATCTACGTAGTTAAAATGGACTGAGAAATTTTCTCTTTCCTAGTTAACATCAAAATTGACACTAATAGCAAATGGGCAACCCATGGTTTGGTCAAAGTTAAAATTTTCCCCTTGGGTCAGCGGAAAACAACTAAGCAGAAAGCATAGGACGAGGAGCGTTGTTGGGTTAACAATTGCAATGAGTCACTGTGAAAGGAGGACAAAATACATAATTAATATAGCACGTGGCAACATTTGAGGGACCGTGATCGATCATATATAATATACTGTCCTTAATCATCGATTCTATTGGGTTTGGTTGATTCCCTCTTTTGTTTTATTTGGGGGTCAGAGTAATACTGAAGCTATTGGGTAAGAAACAGAGACAATCAACGAACCCATCATTTAAGTCCATCAAAAACTGGGATAAGGTAGATGTAACCTAACTGAAGTGCAAAGCACGTAGACAAAATTAGACAGTGTTGGCGATATGCCGCAAGTGGAACACTCGGCCGGATCTTGCCCTTTTCCCCGCAGATAATGTTTCGTCGTTCTATTTGGAAGCTAACCATAGAGACAGCAAGAGTGTCAGGAGATAAAGATGTGTTACGACGACGCAGGAAAAAAATTAATATAGTGTTGAGTTGACGACGCTGGAGAGACGCGTTTACCAACATTTTCGATTCTTCCTCTTATCTTACATGTCGTTTTATCGAATTAAAATTCCAATTTTGAATTGAGTGGGTCATGCTATATATGGATATGATTTTTGCCGTAGTAATTAATTTGTAAAGCCAATTGTTTAGGCATATCTTAAACTTCAACCACCAGCCCTCCTCCCAATGGTCCACCCATTTTGAATCTAGCTGTCAAGCTCTTCAATTTTACTTGTTTATGGCATAAGGTTTGTTTTTTTTATTTTATTTTACTCTCATCACTTTTTGCCTTTCCACTATGTCATCATTTTTCTTTATTTGTCGTATCCTGTAAACATAATCATCCTTGTTAAGTTAACTAGTTTAAACACAATTAAATTAGACACGTGCCGGAAAAGGTTCAAAGTGTATAAATCCCATTGCTTTTAATTTTACGCTGAATCTTGCGACAGATGGTCCTTTTCATCAAACATACTTTCAACCATGGCAGCGCTATTTACAAATTATTGTGTTGCTGCTCTTCAACCCATAGTTTGCTAAAGGGACGGTGGTTTTGTCCAAATTATTTCTTTTTCTATACAAGCGAATAAAATAATGTAACGCGGATAATCTTGGCAACATTGGTTATTTTTTATGATTGTTAAAAAATAATTTATTGGTTTTCATCGAAAGTCAGAGATATTTATGTCATGGTTGCGAATGGACCGTGACAAGTAGAGAACTTGGATAATGTTGCTTAATTTCCACAAACAACTTGACGTTTGACATTTAATGACAATGACAATTTTTAGTCTCGGGGGACGAAAATGTGAACAAATAATACTTTACTAGGAGATGATAATGACAATTTTTAAGAGTATGATACTTTGTGGAGTTTATTAAAACTGAAATTTGATATTATTATTGTCTATAAAAAAAATGATTCCATTCAATTATCTAGTTTTGATACCACATAATGAAATTGGTTAGTTAATGGCAATAATAATATCTATATAGTTAGTTTGGACCAACTGATATTTATGATATTATTTTTTAAAACAAATTTGTGGATGATAATCCAAAAGAAAAAAAAAAAGATTTAATCGGCTGTTAGAAATTAGAATGAATGAGCATTTCCCCTTACATTTTGTGCACGCAGATTGAGAACCTAAAAACTCGAGTGTAATCCCATTCTAAAAATGACCTTGGTGAATTTTTGGTTTCTAGATAAACATTATTTCCTATGACTAGTGTCTTGTATTGTATTCTTTTGTTGTATTTTTTTAGTACAGAGCAGCGTGATTTTTTGTCGTAAGACTCCTCTTTGATCCGTATCAACGAATGAATACCTATCTTTGTCAAAAAAAAAGAACGTACGGTGGGAAAAGAAAGTTCCATAAAACCATTGAATCAACCAAAAGCAGTTCAATCTAGCATATACCCTTTCGTCTCAAATTTTGCAATGGGCGTGGCCGCTTCCTCTCACTCTCAGTCTCGGATGGATAAAAGAGACAGAGACGTTACAAGGAGACCAGCAGCACAGGGATCCTTTAGAAGGCCATCGACGATCATGGTGATCGACTTGGAAGGTCGAATCAAGGAGTTCAAGCAAGCAATCGAAGCGAAGCTCATCATTTCCCAGAACCCCAATTGTTTTCTCTGCAACTCAGAGTCCATGTATATTGGCACGAGTATTCCACGCGTCCCGGACGAGGAAGTGTTGCGACCGGGCCAAATCTACTTCCTCATCCCACTCTCTCAAGCTAACAAGCCATTGTCACTCCCCGCTCTCTGTGATCTCGCCATTAAAGCTAGCTCTGCGCTTACTCGTTGACTTTCTTCGGCACCCTCTGTCAATTGGGGTAATTGTAATTCAATTTATTTTCTTTTTCTTATAATTATACATAGTTTTGAAGGGTGGTCAAATTGCCAACAGGAGGTTAATTAGCCTGTTTATCAGTCCAAGTATATACTTGAATGGCTCTTTATTTGGAATTGGGAACTTCATTTTGGGTTGTAGTAAAGTAAAGTAATTGGTTAACACTTTCTTACTGTAAAATGCAAATCATGGTGGCTTTCGTGGTTTTTTTTTTTTTTTTTTTCTCTAGGGGTATGTTTTGATGCCGTAGGCTTATTTCAAAACTCCCAAACATCGCCTGGAAAAAAGAACCTATGTCAATGGGCTTCTTTTTTTGTTAAGGTCCATATCCGCAATTCTATGGTCCATCGTGGTTTCAACATTAAAAAGCAATTGAGGTGTTAGCAACAGCATTTGAACGCAACGTAGCAATTTGATTAATATACGAGGTTTTGTTTGGGCCTACAACCGGAGGAAACCAACGGTCATGCCGCCGGTATGATGAAAAAAAAAAAAAAAATCATACTAGGTATGAGCTTGTAAGAACATCACTTTCAACCGTGCCTAATAGTTCCTCGCCGGAAAATGAGGGAAAAAAAATGTAAAAAATGATAGCCATCTCGACGGATCATCATCTCATATTTAAGTCAACATGTAGAAACTCGTTTTGGTGTGTGCGTGTTTTTTTTTCTGCATTTTGTAACTATTTTGAGTAGAAGACATTTCAAATACAGTAAATAGGACAAGTTAAGTAGTTTTGTTTCCATCCCTTGAATCTTTTTTCATAGACCTCCTATTCTCTCCAATTTTTTAGCACTAATCATGTACCATCTCCTGTACACACCAGTAAGCAATAGAGTGAGCTCAAAATCCAACGCGTTGACTTTGGAGTCACTGACTCCCATTTGCTGCATTGCATGCACTCCATCTCATTCTCCATGTTTGAAATTACCAAGGACAAGCGAGTAAATTCCCTTCCACTCCCACACAGAGGCAGAGCATCTTCTGCCTATAAATAATAATATCCCACCTCATCCTTAATTTGCACACGAGACAGAGCCAGTGGGTGAAGTGTAAGTGAAAACAACTGAAAATGAAAATGGTGGACTGTTATCCCGTGTTTTTACTTGCGGCTGTAGCCACGTTGCAGGTGTCAGGGTCAGCCCAAGGAGCAGGCAGCACGGTGGCGCTGCCAAAAGCAGCGAGCGAGTTCTTAAACGCACACAACGAGGCCCGAGCCACAGTGGGCGTTCAACCCCTGAATTGGAGCGACAAGCTTGCCAATGCAACTAGTCTGTTAGTCCGATATCAAAGAAACAAAATGGGCTGCCAGTTTGCAAACTTAACCGCCGGCAAGTACGGTGGTAATCAGCTTTGGGCAAGCGGCATGACAGTCACGCCACGCATGGCCGTGGAGGAGTGGGTCAAGGAGAAAAACTACTACAATCACACCGACAACACTTGCGTCCCAAATCACGAGTGCGGAGTTTACACGCAGGTGGTGTGGAGGAATTCACTGGAATTGGGGTGCGCTCAAGCTACCTGTGTCAAAGATCAATCTACCTTAACCATATGCTTCTACAACCCACCGGGCAACGTTATAGGGCAGTCCCCTTACTAATTACATTATCATCTCTTCACTTGGAATTAGATCTAGTGTAGTTGGTCTTGGTGTCGTTCAAGAGAGATCTTGATGTCAGTTTCATGAATAAATTATTAGTTTCCACTTCAAAGATATTATTATTATGTTTTCGTGTAGATCTCAGGATCGGAATCTGGGTTTCCTTCTTTTTCGGTTTCGGCATTCCACATCCCAGACCAGATTTTTTTTTTGGAGGAATCTCTTGATGGGTTTTCTTTTCTCAGATTCTCCCTGACGATTTACTGCTAGTGTTTGCCAAACAGGACATTGGAGTTACAACTTCCAATCCAATAATACATTCGATTATCACAAAAAGTATATTAACATTGATTTAACCAGTCCAGATAACATGATATTATAGCAATAGATTATTTACACCGAATCTCAACTAGTGCAAATCACAATACTATCAAAATGCTGCACGTTGCCATGTGAGATTCTGCTGTTCCTGCTACACTCTCTACTTTGTACAAAAAGAATCCATTGCTGATCTAATTCAACCAAGTAATCATTTCATTTCACCAGCTCCTTAGATATAAGATATCGAAAAGCAAAGTTGTGTGGGATAAATTCTACGCTCTTGCGAGATTTTGCATTTGCAAGATGACTCTTTTTAATGCTCTTCCTAATGGATTCGGGCAAAGTCTTTTGGATCATCTCCATGAAACCGACAGGGCAAAAACCCGAATCCTTAGCGAATGACTCGACAAGCTTTGGTAAAAGGATTTTATGATCCTTGCGTACCCCAAAGGTAGCTCGAATATACTCTTCCTTTGCAACTTCTAGCTCTTGAAACACCCTCTTGGGGGTATATACACGAACCTGCCAAAGTTCATTGTAAGATAAATGGCATCAAGTATTGGGAAATTGGCAAACAGAGGACATTGGAGACATACCGCTGGATCAGAATGGTTCCCTGAACAGAGTCCGAAGTGTAAAAGAGGCTCTGGATGCTTCACTGCGTATGCTTGTCGTTTATCTCCAGTCTTGAATTTTGTCTTTGAAGAAAGGAACAAGCGTAGCCACTGCACGAAGAGGGAACAAGCTTACATGCATGTCTTTTATGCATTTCAGAAGATAGGGCAAACACATTTCTACTTGGATCATAGGATCTACCTGTCCAGGACGAGATATCCGGCAACCAAGGATACTACTTTGTATGGTATCTGCACTAATTGTATGACCCCCAACATTATATGCAGCCTAGAAAGAGCAAGGCGACATACAAACAGATAAGTAAGCTTTATCCTTCTAATGAACTGCTAAAGCTATTCTCAAATTTTTACCTTCAATAGAAGAAAGGCTCTTTTCACATTATTTTGTGGAATCCCGTAAGCCAAAAATGCCTATTGGAAAACAAATAACTAATTAATTATAATCTCCAACCATAAATATGAGAAATGGAAGCATTAAAAGAGAATATAAGTAGAGGAATAACAATTACATGCATCACCAAAGCATTGTGTATGTTGATCCAGAAAGCTAGCTTCTCTTCGTGTTTCAACTTCCCTGGATCTACGTCTTCTAATCGACAAACAAGTGACCTGTGAAGGGAAAGCAAATTAAAACCCCAAGGATAGCTTTGTTCTCTTGATCAGTTAAGATTATGAATGGGCTCACCTGAAATTTTGGAGCAATTGCTCTGTCTCACCCAATTTCTGACTATCTTTATATATCCATGATACTTCAACCATGGTGCTGTAAGGTCCACTAAACTCCTTGAGTCCTTCAACATGGAAAGGATTGTCTAAGCGTACATCAAAAGAGGAATTATTCCTGAAGCCTGGACTCCACATATCGCCATGATCGCCTGGAGAAAAGCCACTCATTGATGACAAGGATGAAGTGGGGGACGAAAGTCCAGCATGTGTCATGGGTGGATCTGCAAGCTTGCAATATATAGCTGAGATGCATTTAACCATATCCTCAGAAATCCTATTAGCCGACTCCGGAACATGATCAGATATACGGGTACCCAGATGCTCTGCCAGACTAATTATATTTGATGGACTATTCTGAAGATACTGTTTAAAATTAACATAAGGTCATAATCCAAAGAAGGCTTCCAAAAGGATCAATCCCTATAATTACTCCTGGTATAGTTGCAAAAGCAAGTGGATATAAAGAATTTCACAATAAAATGCAGCAGAAGAGTTCAAGCCACCATCACAGTTTCCTTCCAGTAGAACATGATCACAACAACTCAATGTGTAAAATTGTAAAGAGCAAGACCACTTATAGAGCGTGTTCCATGAAACTTGATTTACCTCCATCATGGACAAGGGTTGGGAATGACAGGCACGCAAAGCTTTGGCTAAAGATTCTGCAGGATGTTGTGATAATGAGGACACGCAACGATGCACACTGGAATCCAGTAGATTTTCTTTTTTTCCACTTCTATTCCACCCCTTCATTGGAGTCTCAAGCTCATGAGTATTGGATTGCACTGCAGAGAGTTCTCTTTCCTCCTTGGTAGATGGAAATGTACAAGGTAATTGTTCATTAAATGCTTTACGGTACAAGGAGAGAAGATGTTGCTCCAAATATACAACTTCCAACTCTAACACCGCAATTTCTCTTATTAATTCTGTGGCTGGCTGGATAGTCAAAAAGGAACACAAAATTTGAAACTTAGAAAAAGCAATACAAACCAGAAATTGAAATTAACATCAGAACAATACCAGATGTAGAACCAAAATATTAGGAACACAACTGTCAGGCTTACATGCATAATAACAGATAACAAGATAGTAGACACTGTTTACCGAAGAAGGTTCTACCTTGGGTATTATCTCATCATTCGAATTTGCGAGAGCCGAATGCCTGTATCCAAGTGCCTTTTCTAGCGTGCATCGAACCTCAAATTGGTCTTGTAACCTTCCCTCAAGTTGTAGAATCTGAAAACGAGATTGTTTAAATAGACTAATAAAATATGAAAAGGCATAGTTATTACTTGTAAGGCAGAAGTTCATTGTGCAAATAAAATTTACAAGTTTTAACATTGTACCTCTTGTTTTAGAGTATTTTGAACATCACTTGTGAGGGTCTGTTTTCTCCTAGCTTTAGCACTTTCTGTGAGGTACCCCATATCCTGCAACCAGAACGATTTCACATTATAGGCATAAATTTGTGGTTTGTCAATAATTTTCCAGAGGTTTATACTCCAACTAGATGGGATGGGATGGGATGGAAATGGTTATGTCAAACATAAATGCTTCTGCGAAGTTTTAATCTTTCTTTCCAGCCATCGTGCATTGGACTTTTGAAATTCTATTATTCACTGAACTTCCGACTTCAAATGTCTATACGAACTAGTAACTTGAAATTTTTAATATGGAAAAAGTCTAGAAACAAGTGATGATAATTTCTTGATGCAAAAAAAGGAGGAATTGCAAATACCAGCTTCATTCGTTCTGAGGACTCAAAAGGGTTATCTGGTTCTTCCTCCTCGACTTGTTTCTTATCAGGAAAGCTGCCAAGCAAAAAAAATTGGATACAGAGACTAAGTGAAAAGATAATCAAAAAGCCCAAAAGATGCATAATTGCAGGACATACTGATGTTAAATGTGAAATCTTTAGTTTCTATATTGCGGATAACCGTGATTAGAAGAAGGCTCTCTAGAAAAGCAGCCCTTATGTATAGCTCCCATAATCAGAACAGAGACAGAGTGTAGACACAATTGTTCGCAAGACAAAAAGAAGAAAAATTAAGCAACATGGCAGAAAGATATAAGAATAGAGAGACACCTCTTTGACCGCTTGTGCCTTGGAGTCAATCTCAGTCCTAGCAATTTCTTTTCATGGCTCCTTTCAAACTCCATAACTGAAAACCATTCAAATCCAAAGATATTTCCTGTAAATATTTAACAAAAACAACTCTATCAACTGTAGAAAAATAAAGCAACGAAGAGTCACCATCATACCCAGGAGCTAAATGAGCGACTTGACTCAAACGAAGCACTTGAGAGAGATGAGCCAGAAGCACCAGTCCAGAGGCCAAGTGAGCTACGGTTCTACTAATTAGATTCCAAGAGTTCACTTGTCCTCTTGCATCTCAGCAGAACAGAGCTTCCAGGAACCCACTGCCCACAAAGTGATCATTTGCTGCTAATATGGTGTGAATATAGACAGAACCGAAATGGCTGCATAAAACCCAGAATTACCGCGGAGAAAAGTTTAGCTTTTGACCAATGAGCCTTCTCTTAGAAGAGACTCTGTTCACTCTGAATTCTGAGCTGCCACCCTATTTGATTGCCTTTTTTGCATCAAAAGGAGGAAAGAAAGCAGTTCGTGGGCTTTAGTTGAAGAAGAAAGCCTCTGAGGGACTGACTTTTTTAGCTATGGTAGACGAGGGGAAATGTCAAAGCGTCCAAAAGTGAACAAATCTTACTCTAGAGTTCCGAGGTGACAAACTAGAAGAAAATAAATAGTGGCTATGACTCTAAACAAAACATATATACAAAAAGATTAGTCCATTTTCCACGTACTCTTCTCTCGTTGGGGAGCGAGTGGGAGTCGATGAGACTCGAATCTACGGCAGTCGGTGCACGACTCTACAGTCATGTAATTAATTATAAATTATTTAATTTTTATAAATTATACAGTTAATATAAATCAGACGCCTGTAATTGACTGCACACATGCAATCACTACAGGATATCTAATTTCGGAGTTGGTGACCGTCCATTCACTTTGTCTCATTTTACTGCTCTTGTCGTGCTCATATTAATTATACCAATTACAACTAATTGATTTGATGCAACATGATCAAGACAAAATAAAAGTTAATTGAAAATTTGTTGTTTTATTTTGGTTGAAAAGCTAAATTGTGACTGTATACTGAGTTGGTATTTTTTGGCAATTATTTACGAAATACCATACTAAGATGAATAGACCACAAATCATTTTGCTCAATTTTCCTCATTGGGTCAAGCTGTGGAGGTATCAATTCCTCTTACTTGGACTGTTGCTTGATATTCATATTAATTTCATAGAATGTTCATTCTGTTTTATCTCTTATTGATTTTCTTTTCAACTAATTGTTTTCACACATATATTGGTCTATTCCATCAAACCGACATTTGTAAAATCTTGATTACAACTAACAAGTAGTAATTAGACAACTAGAAGTTACAGCATTAACAAAACAAACAATGAAAAAACAAGTCACTGGCTAACAAAGTTCTGTCTTGCAAGGAAGAAAAGCAAGGAAACGATTACCTCGAAAGAAATGAAAGCTAAGGGATAAAGGACATTGGATGCTTGAACGGATTAGAGGTTTTGTGGGGTTTCTCTTTGTCTAAATGTCTTTTTGAAGAATTAAGAGATACCCATATTGTCCTTGAGTATCAAAGAGAGTAACGTTTGTCATAGAATCCACAAATATAATATTGTTTTATGGGGCTTGACCTTTTCCAAAACCAACACAAAAGCAAAACATGGGAGTGTGCTAAGGTGGCCAGTTCTTACCCTTTTTGTCGTCATACAAGCCTACTGAGAAAAAAGTTATTTTTTTTCGCTGCACATTTGCACAGACTGAGAAAAAGAGGACGAAAAAGAAGCTGTGACAGACAGCAAAACAACGAAAAGAGCCCGTCTAGAAAAAGAGCTGTTTACACAACCGTTAAGCGCAACATTGCTATATGATTTTCATGCATATCTTTTATGATTAAAAGTTGAAGAAAAACCAGTTTATATATGATTATATATATGATCAATAAACTTCTTGGCAGGCTTAATAGTGTTGTAAATTTTTATCTCTTAGTTGATTGGATATGCTTCCATCTTGTTGCGGTATTTATTTTTTCTTGGTGTCTTGGTGAACGAATTTTAATTGGAAGCGTCCTGTTCCTGTCTCTCATTACACCACATAAAGATAAAAATATTTTAGTTTATCAAAAGGAAACTAATTAATATGGATATATGACAAGTGCTCTAACAACTTTTAAGTTTTGTTTGTTTATTTTTTTAAAAAATTAATATTAGCTCAAACTTTTTAAAAAAGATACCAAATTTTGTTTCAAAATATAAAAATATCAAAACTTTATCTTTAAGAACTACTTTCTCTTATTTATTTAATGTTTAAAATGAAGTGTGCATTATATTCAAATCTCATAAATAGTCTTCAATCGATTCTCTATGGGATTGAGTGACAATAAAACAAAATGCAGGATTCATCTTTGGACGCATCTTATATTTTAAGCTTCAATGTAGAGTTGAATTTCTGGTCCCAATAAATAAATAAATGAAACTTCTCTTTTATCTTATTATCAATATCTCGTAATGACACAAATTGGGAGATGTTCAATGCCAAAACTACAAATATGACAACAAAATTTGTATAATAAATCAAGTGAAGCGATCCATTTTCAAATTAATCTGACAGACATGCTTCCTAGATCCATGTAATTATCGAAAGTATTAATGATTCTCTTTTGAATTGAGGATTACAAAAAATGGCATCGTCCCTATATATATAACATGGATCTAGCTAACATAGCTTGTTCACACAGTTCTATAGCGCTCGGATTCTCAACAACATTTAGCTTATTTGTAAACACAAGATAAGGTTAGATGCACATGCTTAAATGATAATAATGTCGTTTTACGTCAACAAATTCATTTACGAAAACTTATAGCATTCATATATTGCCAAGAGAAGATTTAGAAGAACAATTAAAATAATATGGCAGTAACTTCAGCAGAGACAGTAATTTTTAACAGGTAATGGAAAGTTTCAGTTGAATCAGTACATAAAAGCAGACAAATTAGAAGTTATTTATGCATGTAAATTCAAAAGAACCCCAGCTTCGAAACCAGTCTGAGTATATACATATAAATGTAGTACTTGCAATCTCTGACATTTTGTCGTTGTTGCTATGTACCGGTGTTTGTTTTCATACGAGGACCTACAATGTTTTGAATTAACATCGTTAAAAGCAAATTGTTTTTCATATAAACTTACGACAGAATGGCCTGAATATATCTAAACCTGAAACAACTAAATTGCTTGCAGTTATCATTATTGTTATTTATTTTTTCCTTTACTCAGCAGGGAAAGTTGAAATTTAGTCTCTTACGTCTTATTTTAGGATTTAATAAGATTTTTCACTTGAAGCATCAAAGGTTCTTCGTGGCACTTGATGATAACAACGGTTCAATATGCTTAGGAGTGTTTGGCATAGCCATAGGAGAAAGGGAAAGAGAAAATAGAAAGTGACTGTTGACACAAAGTGTAGATTAATTAGTTGCCACAAGTAGAAGAGTGGTATAGAAATGAAGATAGTTAGAAGGATGAAGTGGGCAAGCCACTGGGTAATATTTCCAAAATTTGAATTAGAATTTGGGAGATAGATGCATATATGGTTTCTAAAGTAGGGAAAACCTAAATCCAAAAGTTGCCCATTAGCCAGACGCATGGGGAAAGAAAAGACTCACTCGAGAGAGACAGTATGTGACTGACTGTTTGTGTATGGTAGTGGGAAGCTAACAAGGGCGTGTTCTGATTTTGGGCTGGAAAAAGAAGTAGAATCCCAAATGTGGGACATAAAAGAAGAACTTTCCAAAGAGGTTTGGACAATGCAGTCCATGCCAATCATAAATGACCAGAGAAAGGCATCTCTCTCTCTCTCTCTCTCTCTCCCCTTCTCTCCTGTCCCCACTTCCCTCCCAAAGATTAATGGGCGCATTTGCATATACCTCTTCCAAGGATCATAACCTAGTGCTTGTAACTAAGCCGACTAAATAGAATATTGCCAGCATACAGGAATAATATATCACTTCTATCAAATCAACTTTAGTTGTAAATTTACAGCATCAGCAAGTTTATTTGCTTGACCAAACTACTCCAAATTAATTAAAGTTGATAGGAAAAAGAACTTGGCCCATGAAATCACATGTCAAGGAAGTACCCGAGTTATATGCATGGCTATTTTGACAACAAAGGGCTGACAAGCTAGCTGGTGAACACAGGCTTTATCTTTTGTGAAGGCGCGGAACCAACATCGAGTTCTTATCCTTTTTCTTTTCTCTTTTTCTCTTTACTATTCTTTTCCTTGCTTTCTTTTTTCCAAATTTTTGCAGTTGTTTTTACATTCACAACATGCATTTATATGTAATGTACCTTCCCCATATGATATGCTAGTAATAACAGCATCTGCAGTTAAGTTTAGACTCTGGATCATCAAATTTGTCAAGTACTCGTAGCCAAAACTTGGAAATAACTGAGCTTTTAATCTTTCTGAGGTCAATCATTCTAATGATCCACCAGCATAAAACTTATTGACTACTCTGCTAGTTCTTAAACCACATTCTTGCACCAATGGTAATTGTTGAATTGGTTATAAACAACTCAAGGGCCACTGCAGGTAGAATAAACAATACAGGACTATGAAAATTTAAGAAATGGGCATCAAGGCAAGAACCCATTTAGAAGCTCATGGATTACTCCTTAAAAATGAAGAGGAGGAAAAGTATAGAATAAAATCTGCTCAATTTTCAACCCTTTTTAAGCAGATACTACCTTTCCCCTTTTAATTTTTAACTTTCTCATAGGAGGCAAATAGAATAAAGTGTTCTCGGAAAGAAAGAGGAGTTGAATGTGGCGTGGAGGAAAGACCCCATTAATTAACACCATCAAACATTCCATCCCATGCACTTGAAAGGAACAATTTTTTTTTTTTAAATTTTATGGACATAAATAGAACAAAGTTCAATACTAGCTACTCTTAGCGAGCAGAAATATAGTGAGTTTATGGTTGTCCAGGGGCTTTTGTCGAGCTGTTAATAATCACACGACGAGCACTCGGTATCCACTAAAACAACCAAACCCAACTATACCTAAAAGAAAGTACATAGACATAACAGAAACGTTACGCAGTAGTTGTAGTTAGCGGTGCTTAAATTATAAACAACTCACATGATGAAACTAAAGCTAAACTGAATCCAAAGATAATCTTAAAGTAGAATGGAAACTTTAAACAACTTGAACCAAACCAATCCACCAAAGTGCTATACCCCCATAAATCTAAACAAATCCATCCCAGCAACTGTATTAACTAATTAATAACGAAAATGTTAAGATTTTTATTATAACCTTTAATTAATATATAAGCATTTCAATTTCTAAGAAAACTCAGAATAGAAAACAACAGCCCTTTAATTCAAAGGTAAATCCGATGCTATTTATTCTCATAAAGAACAAATAAAATTTATGTTTGCTGGAAGATTCAGGTGTTTTTTTTTTTTTTTTGCTTGGCTTCAGGAATAGTTCCCAAATGGACGGTAGGACTGTTGGTGTTGGGCTGAATTACGGAGGGGCAGTGTAAGGAGTTGAAGAATTTATTTTGACACCCCTTTTTTTCTTTTCACACACCTAACTCCCTTGTTAAAATAAATGGCCAAGAAAGTTTTTGGTAGACCCGTTCAGCTTATATCATAGAAATTGGATAAGGCTATTTCTTTTCATACTCCTAATATCTATTCATACACCCCATAAGCAGATAGATTAGCCCGATAATTGCACATTGGATAGGAATTCCGTTGGCTGAGGCCGAGAAGCCACGGCCACTGTTGATGCTATGACGTCGTTTTCAATGGCACAACCAGAAAGTCCACAGATCTTTAGGAGCCTAGGCTCTGCTTTCGGTGTACTTTTGCGTAAACCAAAACTTGATGATACCTCGTTATTCGCATCTCGATGCCTAAGCCTCAATCAAGTTTTTTTTTTTTTTGAATAATAATTATAATTATTTTTCTAAAATTGGGTTTAAAATAAAGAAAGAAAAAGAGATGAGAAAACAAGGAACTGGTTCTGCATCTGGACTCCGAATCCGAAACCAAATTCGATTTGCCTTGGATTGGAAAGGAACTTAACTAAAAGATAAATATAAAAATAGTAATAGAAATGGGAAATGGAAAGCCATATATACATTTGTTTGGAAACAACAAATAGGATAGGGCGTTACAGAAATTAGGCTGTAGATAGATAGATAGATGCGCGTTTACCATATACTTGAGATATTCATATTCCTCCCCCAGTCTGACTCTTGCGAATAGGAAGACTTCCTCTGTCTGGGTCTCCACCCTACCATACCCAACCACTTCTATCTTTTATTTGATTAGATTACACCAATTACTCATTGTATTTTGATGCTATTGCTACCCTACCCCACACCCTCCACCCATCTAACTTTACCTTGCCAGTTTCCATTCGTCTTTCTTACCTCTTCTATTTTTTATTTTTTTTTTATATTTAAACAACAACCCCTCCCCTAAAAAAAAACAACATAAAAAAAAAAAAAACTCGTCTTTCATTTGGGCACGGGACCTGATCCCTCCACCACTTCCTTGACCTTTGAATACCTAAAATCATATTCTTAATCTTATCCTGGTCACAGAGCACACTTTTTTATTACAGAAACACATCTGTTAGTTACCTGTTAGCCACTGTGAGAGAGCGATTGAAAAGTCTAGGGAGGGAGGGACACAAATCTATACCTGGATAAATAAAGGGTGGTCTCCCTGCATAAACTTGCCCCTCCTTTTTTAAGGTACATTACCACTACCCCTTCATACTTCTTTGAATTTTGGCTTAGCCAATGTCTATGTATGTCACATTTTTTGCTGTCAAATTGGTTTAATGGTGTCTGACCTAGCTCGCCCTAAGAAAGTTATTATTATTTTGTGTACTTAGGAAAAAAAAAAAGTAACAGAAAAGGACATGCTACTAATTGAACGAAGGGGGAACTTCCTTTCATCCAACGTTGCAGGGTGCCCTCTATAAGCAATTTTAAAGTGTCGAGGTTATAATTTATGCCAGTTTTATGATTCTGCAGACTTTGTTTTATTTTAGAAGTGGATGCAACTTTTAGTCTGGGACATGCAGCAGAGTACATGTTCCCGATCCATATTCAGTCTCACATACTGTGGATTTGTCTAGGGTTTATCTTCGCCTCACTAATTAACCATAATAATGCTGGGATTTAAGTGATTCCGTAATTGGGTACTGTCGTTAGGGGTTTTGGGTGGACAGTAATAGCCAAGATTTGGACTTCAACCGACTGTGTTTGTGTTATTTCTTGCTTTAAGCTCTTTCACGTTGATTCTGAAAAGGAAAGGATAAACTTTTGAAGTTAATGTAATATAAATTTTCAAGCTTTTTTTTTTTCTTTAGAATCAGCTGCCTGAACCAAACTAAATCCCTTGGAATCATGTTATTTTTTGACGATCCCTGCTGTAATTCAGCTATCTTTAATGTCATTGCATATTAGTTTTAAAAGGGTAATAGTTCCCTTAAGCTCTGTAAAGGGAATATTAATTTTTAGAAGCTCATGCATGGTGAATTTTCTTCGCGCTTTCTTGTAAGAGTCAGCTGTATGAACTAAACTGAAATCCCTGGGGATCATGTTATAAATGCATGTGATCACTCAGTTATCCATAGTAATCAATCTTAATTGTTGATTTGGGAAATCAAACTGGTCTGTATTTTGGGTAATTTATTTAATTTTCAGTAACAAGGGAAAGCACCCCTATAGCTACAGGGAAAGGCGGAAGCCGCAATGAAGGTCATGCGGGAATTAGATCCTGCAACCCTGACTTCATCGAATGCCCAATGGCATGGGCTACGACCCTTCGGGCTGAAGCCTGCACTGCTTTTAAATCCCGCAGTCATTTGTTTTATATTCAATGAATAGTAGTGGAGATCATGCTTGAATTAGGTAGATGCTTGGATTATTTTGCTTCTCTGCATTGAAGTAGGTATTACACATGTCAATTTAGGGACAAAGAAGATACATGTGAGAGCGGTGGAATCAAGGGTGAATCATAACATGTCATTACTTACAGATCATGTTATGGCTATTCTTCATAATTATACATGTTCAAATTTAAATATGTGATGATGAACTGATTTTTTTATTTCTTGCACATGAATTTTTTTTGGAAGTTAGTTCTATTTATTTATTATTTTTTTTTTATAAAAAATGAACTTAACTTGTTTAGTCTCATCTTATAGACTAACTTATACAGTTGACTGCCTTATCTTGTAAAGGGATCATATGTATGATGATGAACTTCATTTTTTGATTTCTTGCACTTGCTGCAGCTTGATTTTGAGTGTTCCACGTGTAGAACTAATAATAAGAGCCTACAAATGGTAGCTTCTTAATTCATGCGCCCTGGAATTCACAAAAAAACACTCATACTGACAAGCAACTAGTAATGATAAACAATGAATGAAAGTTTTAGCTGAAGAGAAAAAAAACTATTAATGATTTATACTATTGCAACTGATAAAGAAATAATCTGATTGTAGTTTTTAGTTGTGAAGCGCCAATAAGAAAATGAAATCGTTTAGCACGTCAATAAATTGCATGAAATGTTGGGCAAAAACTATCATTTGTTAACATGAAGATGTTATTCATATAATTATCTCATGATTATGGGATAACTCTTTTTCTGGTTTGATTTTATTGTCTTTAACACTAGTATACATGACATAATATTTGTCTAGTAATCATGTTAGATCCGTCATTATCAATTTCACGTACTAACTGACATGTGCTTGTGTTTAATTTCCATTATTTGAATGTCTTAATCCTCTTTCAATCTGAAAATAGGATTGTCTAACTTTGTCATGGGATGACCTTTTCTTGGACACAGTAGTGAAATGGGGAGTGATCAATCTTAGTGTGCATATTATATCAAACTACCTCTGTTTTGAATAATATCATGGAAGTGCTTCCTTGTTCCGGTGTTCAATATGCTGGTGAATCTGATTGCCCTCAGCCTGTAAATGGTGAACAAGTTAAATTGAAAGATGGTCGGCCCAATGAAGGGCATCGAATAGAAAGGCAAGGTGAAGGTCAGGAGACAGTTGGCGATTTATCGATTAATTCTGATTGCCAATGCGGTGTAGCTTCGTGTCCTTACTGTCAAGGAGAAGACCAAAAGGAATCTTGTGGTTTCCATGATTTTGAAGATGATGAGATAAATGAACCTTGCTTAACTTCGGAGAACTCCCTTCCCATTGTGGATACAATTGAAAGTGAATCACCAAACAACATTAGGGAAGGAGAGCTGTCACTTTCTGAACCCACTTGGCTGGAAGGTGATGAATCAGTGGCATTGTGGGTCAAGGTAACCAAAATATATATATTCATAATTTAGTTATTTATTTTGAGAGCTTTCTGATTTATTCATCATTCTCCCAAGGACAAGAATTGATTGTTCACAAGTTTTTGTAGCTTCTATTCTTGTCTGAGTCCCACGACAATCTCATTTGTTCCCCCTCCTTGTTTACTTTTTATTCAAAAGAAAAAAGAATTCTGAACTTGCCTTTCTAATAAGGTCTAGAATTTTAAAACCATTATTCCTTTGTGCCAAAACCCTCCTCTAGAATAGTTTATTTGGAAACTAAGAGGTTTATTACTCTGCTGAAGAAAAAGGTGCAAGATGTGCTTATTTCGTTTTCTTTTTGAATTATCTGTTTCCTTCAGTGGAGAGGGAAGTGGCAGGTGGGCATTAGATGTGCAAGAGCTGACTGGCCGTTGTCAACTTTGAAAGCAAAACCAACTCATGACCGGAAGAAATATTTTGTGATATTTTTTCCACACACGAGAAATTATTCTTGGGCTGATATGCTGCTTGTTCGTTCAATCAACGAGTTTCCCCAGCCTATTGCTTACAAGACACACCATGTAGGATTGAAAATGGTGAAAGATTTGACTGTTGCAAGACGGTTTATAATGCAAAAGCTAGTTCTTGGCATGCTGAACATTGTTGATCAATTTCATTTAGATGTGAGTGATGGTGGTGATTTTTCCTTATTCTTGTACTATCAATATTCTTGGATTCTTAATTCTAAGTGGAAATTTACACAATACCTGTAGGTCTTAATAGAAACTGCTCGGGATGTGATGGTCTGGAAGGAGTTTGCTATGGAGGCTTCCCGGTGTAATGGTTATTCTGAACTCGGAAGAATGCTTCTAAAGCTGAAGAATGTAAGTTCCAATTCCTGATGATGGTTTTTGGAGTGGAAACTTTTTTCTAATCTGGTAACTGTTGTTGTGAGCTTTGAAGCATTGACATGGCCATGCAATATGTGACCCAACAGATTAAAACCTGAAATATTATGACACAATGTGGCACAAATATATGTACTAAAAAAATTCTATAAATCCATATTTATTGTATGCCAGCATGAAATGCCAAGAAATGTATGAAAAGATAGCTAAAATATTTCTAGTATGTGTTGAAAATTTGAAATACGTTAATAATTTTTTTTTTAAACTATTAAACATCAAATTTTATAATTATTGTGCCTAATAGTACTGTTTAGAAGTACTAAGTCAGACTATTCGCTTTCTTGAAGTGTTCTAGCTTCATTGGTTGCGATTCAATACTAATTTAACGCATCTGTGTATCAGAAAAGCTGCAGACCATGAATATTGATTTGTGGCTTTAAATATTATCAATTCGATTAAAATTGGAAACTGTATGATAACATTTTAGTTTTGTGTGGTCTATGCAGTATATGTCACTTGATCTGTACTGAAATATAGTATTTCTTAAATTAAAATATTTCCATTTTTCTTTTGACATGCAGAAATATTTTTAAATTCACTCTGAATAATAACTGTTTGGTGACGGAAGTACTATATAACCTTTTTGCTTGCAGAGCATCTTGGAGCGGTACATAAATGCTGACTGGTTGCAGAATTCCTTTCATTCTTGGGTTGAACGATGCCAGAATGCAAATAGTGCTGAATCAATTGAACTGCTGAAGGAGGTAGTTTATAACTTTGGCTGCTAATTCATATTATATCTAGACGAGGAAAAGGACTGTGGATTTGTGTTGCATGATCATCAGTGGCAACTGTCTATTTTACTGACAAAGGGTGATAAACATGTAAAAGAATAGGATAATGAGATGCTTAAAATTTCAAAGATAGATAAGTGACATCTCATTTTACAGTTGGTTGTATAGTCCATCTGTCCATTTTTTCTTGGATTGCATTTGATGAAAGGATGCTTGAGCTAAGTTCTCATTTGCCCTGTCTCTGACCTGTATCATCACTAGGCTTAGGTCACCTTGAATCAAATATCCTTCTGTACACAAAACGCATCTGGACATAATCACTCTAATTTTTTATTTTTATTTTTTCAAAATAAAGTTAAAAGGAAGCATAGGTACGGGTTATGCACCCGTGTTACACTGTTACAGTGTTACTGAACATATAATTATTTCCTAGGTCATAGAATCCAACTTCTAGTCTTTTCAGGGATATTTCTTTGTGTAGGGAAGATCTATGGCAGCTGCCTCTCATTTGCCCCCATGCCCTATAACCACCCTGCATCAACAAAAGTAAAAGAGAACAGCTTTTGAGAAGATGAAGTGTCTTCTACCTTGATGAAAAGTTTAGTCTAGAAGTTTATAATAAAATCAGTAAATGGGTTTGATTTCCTCTTAAATTGACTGAGGCGGTCTTCTTCCATCTGAAACCCACGTTGTTTTGTGAAAAAAATTCTTAGGATACTGTACTTAGATGATGACGTCTCGATAATTTATGCTTAATAATGTTAGTGCATGGACAAGGTGGCGTTGTGCTTAGACTGGAATTATATGTCAAGGTTCTAGCACTCGACAATAAATATACTCACCTTGTTGAAAGAAATATCATGAATTTTTTGCTGAAGATGTTTGTCCTCTTGTTCAGGAATTTTTCGATTCTATTCTATGGACTGATGTCAACACTCTCTGGGAGGGTCCTGTGCAAACAATGTTAGGTTCTCTGTGGAAAACATGGAAGCAGGAAGTAATGAAATGGTTTTTCATATTTCCTTCCTTATCTAGCAACAAAGACATAGAGCCACAGACTTCTGATAGTTCCTTCCAAGCAAGTCTCCAAGTTTGTAGAAAAAGGCCCAAACTTGAAGTTCGTCGTGCAGATACACATGCTTCACAAGTGGAAACCAAAGGTTTAGATCCCTCTATAACTCTAGAAACTGGCCATGGGTTCTTTAATAATCAGGAGACCTTGAGAACATTAGCAGCTGAGAGATGTAAACAGGAAGATATTAGGGAGGTACCTTTGGCAACTGATTCACCTAGTAATATGACCAATACATGGAATGAAATTGTAGTTGAGGCTGCAGATTCTGAGTTCTTGCGTACCAGAGGCATGGAATTGACACCTATAATTGAAACTGTTAGTGCAAAATCTGTGGAACTTGGTAGTAAGAATCGGCAATGTATAGCTTATATTGAATCCAAGGGAAGACAGTGTGTGAGATGGGCAAATGATGGTGATGTTTACTGTTGTGTGCATTTGGCCTCTCGTTTTATAGGTACCTCAGCAAAAGCACAAAGAACTGTTTCGGTAGATGCTCCAATGTGTGAAGGCACAACTGTTCTTGGTGCTAGATGTAAGCATCGGGCCCTACCCGGCTTTTCATTCTGTAAGAAACACAGGCCCCATACTGAAACAAATCACACCACGGATATCCCCCAGAATACGCTAAAGAGGAAACGTGAAGAAAACTATACTGGTTCTCCGAGCACACTCAGTAAAAATACAGTATTTATGGATGTTGAAAGTCCCCACCAAGTGGATGAAGAGTCGGTCATGGATGATGATGCCTTCCATAAGGTAAGTAACTTAAATGAGAATCCCATTCTTCCTGAAAATGATCATAATGTAACAGAAGCACTTCAGTGTATAGGATCATCTCCCTATGATAACAAGAACCCTTGTTTGGAAACTCCGAAGAGGTATTTCTTATATTGTGATAAGCACCTTCCAAGCTGGCTTAAACGTGCAAGGAATGGGAAGAGTAGGATAATATCAAAAGAAGTGTTCACAGAACTTCTGAAGGATTGCTTCTTACCGGAGCAAAAGGCACATCTACATAAAGCATGTGAGCTTTTTTACAGGCTATTCAAAAGCATTTTATCCCTAAGAAATCCAGTTCCTAAGGAAGTTCAATTCCAGTGGGCTCTTTCTGAAGCTTATAAAGATACTAGTGTTGGGGAATTTTTTACAAAGCTGGTTCATAGTGAAAAAGAGAGAATCAAAATGATGTGGGGATTCAATGATGACAAAGATGTTCCCTCACTCATGGAAGAACCACCTCGCTTGCCATCCACAGTTGATGATAGCTTTGATAATGATAATGTCATTAAGTGTAAATTATGCTCTGCAGAATTTCTTGATGACCAAACGCTTGGCAGCCATTGGATGGATAGTCATAAAAAGGAAGCACAATGGCTATTTAGAGGTCATGCATGTGCCATTTGTCTGGACTCTTTTACTAACAAGAAAAACTTGGAAGCCCATGTTCAGGAGAGACACCATGTGCAATTTGTTGAACAGTGCATGCTTCTACAATGCATTCCTTGTGGTAGCCATTTCGGAAATATCGACCAATTATGGCTGCATGTTCTATCAGTTCACTCTGTTGAGTTTAAGGCATCAAAAGTTTCTGAGCAACAAAGTTTGCCTACTGCTGGGGATTCTCCAGTACAACTTGAGCAGCAGTGTAATTCAGCCTCTTTGGAGAATAATTCTGAGAATTCTGGTGGTTTGAGGAAGTTTATTTGCAGGTTTTGTGGATTGAAATTTGATTTACTACCTGATCTTGGTCGCCATCATCAAGCTGCTCATATGGGTCCGAATCTAGTTGGTAGTAACCCTTCTAAGAGGGGAGTTCGTTATTATGCATATAGATTAAAATCTGGCAGGCTTAGTCGTCCAAAATTTAAAAAAAGTTTGGCAGCAGCGTCATATAGGATCCGAAGTAGGGCTAGTGCCAATTTAAAGAAACGTATTCAGGCAACAAAGTCACTTAGGATGGGGGAGATACCAGTAGAACCCCATGCAAATGGAACAACAAATGTTGGTAGGTTGGCTGAATATCAGTGCTCTGCAGTTGCTAAGATTCTGTTTTCTGAGATTCAGAAAACTAAGCCTCGGCCTAAAAATCATGATATTTTATCAATTGTTCGCTCTTCTTGCTGCAAAGTTAGTCTTAGAGCCTCACTAGAGGAGAAATATGGAATTCTGCCTGAAAAGCTGTATCTGAAGGCAGCAAGGCTTTGCAGTGAGCATAACATTCCAGTGAGCTGGCACCAAGAGAGCTTTGTTTGTCCTAGAGATTGCAAGGCACCAAAGGACCAAGTATTGCTCCCTCTCGTGGCCTCTATTCCTAATGGTTTTGTATGGAAAAATTCTGGAGCTATATCTGTTCCTGCAAGTGATGAATGGGAGGTGGATGAGTTTCACTACATTATCAATTCACACCATTTAAGGCCAGGGTCATTCCAAAAGGCTGTGGTCTTGTGTGATGATATAAGCTTTGGGAAAGAATCAGTTCCAGTTATTTGTGTAGTAGATCAGGAACTTTTGGATTCTCTTCATGCTCAAGCTGATGGGTCCAATGCGGGAAGTGTAAATCTCCCTATGCCCTGGGAGAGCTTTTCCTATGTTACGAAGCCTATACTTGATCAATCAAATGGTCTTGATTCAGAGGTAGCTAACCGTGACTTTTTTGTTCTTTGACCAAATTATAACTAGCTGGGAGAAAACTTGGAATTTTAGCCTAAAGATATTATGAAGCTGATCATGTTCTGCTAAGTATCTTTAAAATTGTTTGCTTGAGAATGTACATAGAAAATCGTATTCATAAACAAACTTTTAAGTGTTATGCTTTTAATATAATACGTATGTTGTTTTGAAACTGGAACTGGAAGTTAATATATGTATTCGTCACTGTTATTTTATGGCTTTTAATATTTCCACTACGTCTTTTTGTCTGCAGAGTCTGCAATTGGGATGTGCCTGCTCATATTCTATATGTTGTCCTGAAACATGTGATCATGTATACCTTTTTGATAATGACTATGATGATGCAAGGGACATTTTTGGGAAACCAATGCGTGGCAGGTTCCCATACGATGAGAATGGTCGAATAATATTGGAGGTACTTATTTTCTTTTTATGAGTAGAGCTGTTTAGAAGTGTCATCTTAGATTTGTTACTCAATATCCTGTAGGATCTTCTCTAATTTTTGGGAATTGTATATATTAGTGATATACTACTAACTCCTCTATTTTTGGATTACTTATGTACAACACTTTTGGTCTCACGTTGGGAATTGTCCTTTGAATCTGTAGGAAGGTTACCTTGTCTATGAATGTAACCATATGTGCCGATGCAATAAATCCTGTCCAAACAGAATTTTGCAGAATGGAGTTCGAGTTAAATTGGAAGTCTTTAAAACAGAGAAGAAGGTGACTTATATTCATCTTTTGATAAATTAAAATTGTTTTAAGGCTCTTCCCATTGACTTTCATACCATGATCTATAGGGATGGGCAGTAAGAGCTGGTGAAGCTATATTGCGTGGCACTTTTGTGTGCGAGTATATCGGAGAGGTTTTAGATGAGAAGGAATCACACGACAGGCGCAAGAGGTTTAGATTTCTTCTGGAAGTAATCTTTTTTTTCTTGATTAACTGCTGTTTTTATTTTTATCTGACACGTTCTACATGGGATATCAGTTGTAACAAAGAAAGTTGCAGTTATTTCCTTGACATTAATGCTCATATCAATGATATGAGTAGATTGTTTGAAGGACGGGATCGATATGTAATTGATGCAAGTAGATATGGAAATGTCTCAAGATTCATCAATCATAGGTTAGCATTTACTCGTATCTTTGTCAGACTTTCTATTCTAGAAGGCTTATATTTTACTAACAAGAATTTTCTATATTATAATTAAAGCTGTTCTGTTTACTTGGCCACCTCAAATTACGAATTATTTTTTGGTAGGCATATTGGTTTTTCTCTGTATGCACCTGCGGCAAATTCCTGCTAGCTTTAACAGCATAAATCTTGTTTCTTAGTAAAAGTTGTAACGTAAGAACTTATTCTAATCTTTAATCTTTTCTAGCCGAACACCGTTGCTGAAATGTCATTGCTGTAAATTAACTATGTTAGAATCTTGTTTCCTTTTAAATGCGTGTTGGTCTGTTCTATTAATATCTGTTGTTATTGTAGCTGCTCTCCCAATCTTGTGAGTCACCAAGTTCTTGTAGAAAGCATGGATTGCCAGCGTGCACATATTGGTCTCTATGCAAATCGAGATGTAAGTGTTCTCCCCTAAATGACTACTTCCTTGGAGATTTCTAACGTCCTTTTTGCTTGGGAATACTTTTGCTTGAAACTTTGCTGTCCAGAGGTTGATAATGGGCTTTGCCGAACAAAGTCATGTTCGGTGTCTTGTTAGGCGAGATTGAAAGGATCCCTAGAGTTACTAATTTGTACATATACTATAGTCAAATGTTGACATCACTGTTTGGTTCCTTTGTGCTGCTCTATGAATTACATTTTACTTGGTCTTCTTCACAGATTGCTTTGGGTGAAGAACTGACATTTGACTATCACTATGAGCTTGTGCCCGGAGAAGGATCTCCGTGCCTATGTGGGTCTTTGAAATGCCGAGGCCGTATAATTGAATACATGTGGTGATGCAGCATTTCCAGATTTCATTAGAAATCAGGCGCATTATGATAGTCAGTCACTGGCTGGTTCTCTGCCAAACTTGATCAGGTTCATGAAATTAGGATCCTCTGCCATGTACAACTCTTTCTCGTAGGTCATACCTATGTTTTCTCAATTATGCGGATATCCAAGATGTTTTTCTTCATTGAATAATTTGAATCGGCGATTGTTAGCCTTTTCAAACTTTGTTGGTATTGTTGAGGGAATGTACATATTCTCAGTTTAGTTTTTTTGGTGGTGTAAATTCGGTTACTGAAAGACGAGGGATGTTGGTCCTTTTCTTTTATAGCAGTGCATATATCCATTTTATTCAGTTTTGGTTGAAAAGGAAAAATGTATTAACGATACTAAGCAGATAAGAAAGGGAATGTGCATAAAACAAGTTTCAAACAGAAAACTCATTTGTGGGTTCTGCAATTGATCACATTCAAGACCCCGTAGTCACTAAATAAATTAGTGGTTCAGATGCATGAGTCCAATTCCACCTGTACTGTAGCAGTAGTGATATTGTTACGAACCACTCTACTTGACTGACTCTTTTTTATTTGTCATACAGTAATAAAAGTGAGATGAAAAGTGTCGTTTTCTGAAACCTAGAACTTCATTTCCCCTTTTTGGACCGCGAAGAAGAGAAAGGATAAGGATAGCATGTAGCTGAAAGCCACCAAGGTTAGCATCCCTGCAGTCAAAAGAGAATTTTCTTATAATAGTTAGCTTAATTATTAGCTTGCTTCAAAAGCTTTTAACTTACAAATCTCACCGTAGTTTACCAAACTTGAGAATTCCCTTTGGTGCTTTTTCGTGGGATCATTTGGCATGAATGATGCTTTCAGCTGCAGGATCATCGAGGCGATAACTAATACGCTTCCGGTCTTCTCCCTAACTACCCTCTCACTCAAGTCCAGTGACCAAAAGCCAGCTATTCCATGTACAAAATCTTGGAACACAACTTTGAGAAATAAAAATATCCCAAGCCATAAAGCAGTTACGGCAATTTGCCTGGTTATTTTGGCTGATATTGTGCGATTCGTCATATTAACGATGCAGGCACAGGAATAGAGTGGAAACCAAAAATACCAATCTATGACAATCAGGAAAAAAAAAAGGGCCTCCATGAACACATTGTCATAAATTGAGAAAAGAAAGAATTAGATTTAGATGTAAAATTACCAGGATCGTTTAACTGAACAGAGGCCGAGTACGCAAAAAGGGAACCCATTAGCACAGAACACAAACCGAATAGCTTTCTGGATGTTGCCATTCCTCTTCTTCTTCTTCTTTAGAGCTTAAACGAGGGTTTAGGGGTGGAAGTATCAAAGAAACCATACAGCATCCTAATAGTCAACGTTTTGTTCGATGTTCTCTCGCTATCTTATAACTTAAATATAATATGTCTTGGTTTTAGGTTGACTTCTGAGTTCTGAGTCATGGCCATCTCCGGTTTAGTAGCACACCAGAGGCTGTTCCATTAACTAAACTACAAAGTACAGACCGTGAGAGAAAGGTGTGCTTGGTTAGAGAAGAATTAAAGAAGATGAAATTTGGTAATCTAATAATTGCATTTGTCAAAGTCTACCACTTATTGCTCACTTCTATTTTTACTGCTATCAAGTGTAGCACATCAACGTACATGGATAAAAATATAACCAAAAAAAGAATTTGCATTTACTAACATAAAGAAGTAGAGGTACAGTAACTTATATCATTAGGAAGAAAAAGAGGAGAATAAAGTTTTCCGCGTTGCTTGTTTCTATGATTGTACATTTGAATTGAAATAAAATTTATTGGAAGAGAGGGACCAGTCCATAATGTACTAGAGCCTTTTGAGAAAGCGTTTTCATTGGCAAACTCGTGTTGGGATATAGAGGAAAGGAACCCAACGAAGGAAGATAAGGAGGAAGGGTCAAGATCAGTGGCCACATGGGTTAAAGGAAAATTTTGGATGACAGACAAAATATCAGATGCAGTGCAGGGCACAGTGCACGCCAATCTACTAGGTCGGTCACTCCTCTCTTTCTGTCATACAATACATGCGACTACTTGTCTCCCATCAATTTTCCCCTAGATCCTCCCAAACATAAACGACGAATTCTTCTTCTAGATACTTAATTTATATGTGTTATTGAGTGCAAATTCCTGTTCTTTTTCCTCTTGAGCAGAGATTTTAAGCTAACTAGTTTTTGAGTAGATTACAAGAACATGGGACAGTTTTTTATAGCAAGTTTTGACACAAGATTTTCTTTTGAGGATATGTTAAAACAACCAACCCATCAGAAGTTGAACTCTTGTATGTACAATTAGTCAGCTTGATTTTATTGGATTGGTTAGTTGTGATTAGTGATAGTGGGTGAAACTAGGAGCACATGGCAGTGTGTTTATTAATGACATCTAATCCTAGGAGCCCACTAGTTCCCGAAGGAGCAGGGATTCCGAGGTGGACCGACAGTTGCCATGTTCTTATGGGTGACGAAGATACACGTATTCTATCATTATCTTCTTCTTTCTTTCCCTCCCTCTCTCTCTTTTCTAGAATCATTGCGAGCTCTATGATTGCACTAAAGTCATGGTCCCCAGCCTTCCGTAACTGCATAAAAGAAAGAGATTAAAAAACCAAGTCAAAAAGTTTAAAAATTATACTTGAATATCTTGTCTATTTGAATCTGTGACAGTTGGGGGAATTTGTTCCCTTCCTTTCCAAAGCAAATGGCAGCTTCACATACTCATGTTTCAAGAAAGAGTAGCATAAGAAAGATTTTAATTAAGTTATTCCCTTCTTTAACATCTTACGTCAGAGGGACCACAGTAGAAATCACATTCAAATTTCAGATGGATTGATTGGATTCTCGGTTGGCAAATCATCCATTGCTGAAGAGAAACTGGCGTCAAATAATTTAGATAAAGAAAATATGTCCTTGGCTTTGAATTGATGCAAATGACTACTTTTTGATCAAAAAATATTGCCTTTCTTTGCATTTTGTTTAATCCTTTTCTAAACTGAAATGGGTATTATTGCAAGGTTTTTATATTGGCAAGCTTATATATAATCATAACAGGAAAAACAAGATGAGAATACAATAGAACTGTTGTTTCTTCTCCAAAACAGGAACAGTTGCCCTTCTTATCTATGGTGTTTCTACATAGAACCAAGTAAAAGATGTCAGCGTATTTCTTCTTTGAAAAATGTTATGTATGCATCCATTTACACACAAGATTCTTCTTCTCCCTTCTTCTGTTCTATACTGAAACTGGGCTGAAGAAAATGACAGTACAGCTACTCTTTTCCCTTCAAATAATCCAAAGTTGATAAATAATGTTTAAAATTAATGATTTCATCCAAGATGGCACACAATACTATCGTAATAAAATTGGATCTTTATTATTCTTTTGATAATGGTGCCACTAATTCCGGGAAAGAGTATGACGAGTCTCGTTTTTTATGATGAAACTTAAAATAAAATATATACTAATTCAATAATTTATTTTTTCAAGTATATATTACATCGTATATCTTAAGCTACAAGCAAATTCAGAATCTTTGCAAGTCATATAATGGAACGGCATAGCAATCTGCGATTCCCTTTTCCCCAGCTTTAACCACAAGAGAGTCTGAGTCACCCTTTCTACTGTGTCCCTTGATTTTCACTCTTCGTTTTTCATCTGGCATGGCAATCAAGTCAACAGTATTGAGCAAAACAAAAGAAAAGAGCGGAAAGACCAACTCATTCTTATACTGTTCATAATTATGTTAAAGAAGGTGTCGGTTGTTATAGATTCGATCTGCTTCAGTCTCTTTCCAAATAGATTGAAAATCTGAGTATTAATATTATCAAATCAATTTTCTTGAAAAGAAAAAGCAAATCCGTGGAAAAACTTTGAATAATTAAAAAAAATTAAATTCTTAATATTTGAGGCATCGTGTCTCAAAACTTCTACATATAAATTAGACTGAACTTCTAATCACTCGTAACACCCCCATAACAAAAAATTGAGTAGTTCAACGTTGGATTCCTAGAGAACAGCGTAATGGCAGATTGTTAGCGAAAAGCCAAAAATGGGCTATCTGTAAATTTGAGTGCTAGAATAATTTTGATTCAATCACTAGTTTTCTGGATTTTTAGTTTGATTTGTTATTTTTGGTTTTTTAAACTTGGACTTTTAGAAATAAAAATATCTTCTTTGTATCACAGATGTGATTTTTTTTGAAAATATTTTAAATTTGCTATTTTACTATTAAGAAATCTCAAAAACAAAAAATATATATATTTTTATTTTGCATGTACTGATATACTACAATTGGCTACCGATTAACAAGCGCTACGTTCACTAATACTGGGAAGGAAAGGATGAACAGATGAGGCCATCCATCGTTTTCGTCTTTAATCTATTGCTAAATGCCACTTCTCCTCGTATAAAACAAACAGAAGAGTCTTAAAAAAAAGCTGCTTAAAAGCTTTAGTTGACCTTCCACCGGAAAGATTCAAGTTGAAGCCCTAAATCCACTGCCGAGTCTTAGGTTCCATCCTAATTTGGCATTTACCTGGAGGGTCATTATTCCGTACCATTCTTACGCATTACTCTACAATCTACACGATAACGACGGTCACAGTCCAGCCTAGAAAATCCAACTACGGTCCCCCAAAGCAACACAGCCATAAAGAAACCCAGAAAAATAATATAAAATTGTAAACAAAGGGAGAGAACCAAGGGCCAGAGAGAGGCGATGCCTAATGCGTTGCCCACTGTGGCTGTCTGTTTGATTGCTGAGTTGTTGATAGAGAACTCCAAGAGGAACAACAAAAACCAAAAAAAAAAAAAGGAAAATTAATTACTTTTCATCTTTTTTTAATGTAAGAGAAATGGTGTAATTTTGTGGGCAAAGTTATGCAAGTCTGAGACCCACGCAGATACAATCATCAAAAGCATGGCTAGACAGCAAACAGTTAAAGTTGAAACACCGCCCATGAGCTATCGTCCCTGCAATTTTTTTCCCTTTTGCTTTTTCGGGGCTCGTGGTGTTGTTACCTTTGCAAATTAAAGAGTCTCCTCTAATTATTCCTCTCTGCTAGTCTCTGTTCACTGGTTCCCTTGATGCTTAACACTGGAGCTCCTGTTCAATCATTTTTGACGCTCTGTGAAGCAGTATTAGATAAGACATGAGTTTTCAGAGGTCTCTCGGTGACATATTCTTGGTAAGTTTTCTGCTTTTGGTGGGTTTTTGAAATTTTTATTTGAGCAGAGAGCAGGTTCATTTTCTGAGTTTTCCCCCTCTTTGTATCGATGAGCTTTCTCTGGCAGCTGATCTGTAGTTAAATACGAGGTCTGATCAAATCCATGTGTCTTAGTTGAGTATTTTAACCACTCTTCTTCTCGTGGGGAGACTTTACATGTCCTCTCTGTATATCTTCCTGCCATTCTGCTGAGGTTTCAAATTGCTTTCCCATCTGAGATAAAGTTCAGATTTTTAGTAGGATCGAACATTCCATGCAATTTAAGTTTGTGTGAAACTGGAATTACTCTTGTGGGAAAAGTAGATCAACTTCACAGCTATAACTGTTCGTTTTGCACTTTTCCATATCTTTTTGGAAAAAAGCACTGTATTCGTGAGAAGAGTTTCACTTCCGAGAGGAGCTGAGCTGAGCAAAACTTTTATCAAACATTTCTTTCCTTTACTTGCCTGTACTACCAATTCGTTGTTACGCAACAAAATAAGGGCTTGTTCTGCTGCATCATTCTCACTATAAATGCCACTTATTCCTTCACAGTAGCCGTGATTCCTTGTTGGATATGGCCGATATTAGGGTTAGCCGAGTAGAACCAGGCCCAACCAAGATAAAAAATGTTCCAATTGCTGTTACCCCTGAAGGTTTTTGGTGTTGTCCTTCTCCAGTTGTGTTTCAGAAAAGCCTCAAGACACAAAATCCTCTGAATAAACCCAAGCCCTCCTCACCACCCCCAAAAACCAATGCCCAGAAAAAGCCAGTCCCAGTGACTGAGAGAAGACCACCACCTGCCCCATCAAGATCGGTGGTTTCCGATGATCAACAATGTACTGATTCAGAGAGACCCCCAGTTAGCACATCTGCGGCTACGGAGAGAGCACCTAGACCAAAAATTGAAAATTTGCCGAGAAAGGTAGCTATTGAGTTTGGTGAGCCCGGAACTTGTGATTTGAAGGTGGTTTTATTCGGGAAGCAGGGATTTTGTGTGAAATTAAGCGTTCACAAGGATGTACTAAAAGAAAAGAGCAGTTTCTTTGCTGACAAACTTTCTGAACAATCTGGTTTACCATCTCTCCAAATTGATGACTGTGAGGATGTTGAAATATACGTTGAAACTGTGGGACTGATGTACTGCAAAGAAATGAAGCAGAGGCTTATGAAGCAAAGTGTTTCTCGCATACTTCGAATTCTCAAGGTAATTTGTTTACTGTGTTGTGAGTAGCTGCTGAGTATCCACGTTGAGTGTTATTACTCTTGATTCATTCTGTAACTTCTATTGTATTGAAATTTAAAGCATCTCTGGTGAGGAAGTATTTACTTCGTCTGGCTGTCATTCCTTGTAGATTTATAATGCAATTCATCATCTTGTTACATTATCTTTATCGTGTCTGTTTATTGGTTCTTGCGAAAAACTTTGTGTGGTAGCATGTGCTCTATATTTGTCCATAAATATTGATATTGCCTAACTCATGAGGCTTTGCGATGGATTTTTCAGTATAGTTCTTCCCTCAATATTTAATTTTATTTTTTAAGGACGGATGGTTTTCCTTTTAATCAATGATAACTATCTGTTAAATATTCTGGTGTGTCAATTATGTTCTACATGCCAGCATAAACTCAAAATTCACCTATTGAAGAGATTTTACTTGAGAATAAAATTCTGTTTTTCCACTTCTGTGATTAATCTGTGTAAGTATTGATTTCAATTTAATGCTGCCTAATAATTTGGTGGCTGTTATACTTAGATGAAAACGAGTGCACACAATTACAAGCTGTTAATAGCCAGATCAGAAGTTGCAAATAATGGAATGTGCTATGATGACAACTGTATTGATGATGAGATAACTATTATGGCAAATGGGAATGATTTTTATTTTTATATAATTAATTAATATCTTCTCCTCGTATAAGGTAATACTAACTCTTTAGTTATTGTTCTTCACATGTTTGACTTTATTTGAATCTGGGAATTTTTTCTTTCTTTCTCTGTTTTGACCACTGCGTTTGGAATGTTATTTACTATTAATTCAACATACCAATTCTAGTTGAAAGTCTACCAGTTTAGCTAATGTCTTGAAACTAGTTTACAAAACCTGAAAGAAACTAGTGTGCAGATTGCAGAATACCTTGGCTTCACCACATGTATCCAGGCGTGTTTGGAATTCTTGGAAGCAGTCCCTTGGGTTGGGGAAGAAGAAGAAGAAAAGGTAGTCTCCACTGTCCTGCGACTTCAAGGAGAGAGTATTGGGGTGAACCCTGTGCTGAAACGAGTTTCTTCTGATATCTCAAATGCCCCAAAAGATACTCTTTCACACATTATTGAACTTGTTCTTAAAAGCAATGAGGAGAGAGGTCGCCGAGAGATGAAATCCATAGTTCTGAAGCTCCTTAGGGAGAATAACAACAGTCTTCCAAGCCATGCTGGTTCAGCTGATATGTGTAATGAAATGATTTATAGATCTTGTAGAGACTGCTTGGATTCTATATCGTGTCTTTTCAAGCAGGCAGCAGAACCAGAGTTTGAGAACAAGCCTAACAATGAGAGAGAGCCTGTAGTGAAGCATATAACTCTTCAAGCTGATAACTTATCGTGGTTGCTTGAGATTTTAGTTGACAAACAAGCAGCTGATGAGTTTGCAGTGATGTGGGCAAACCAGCAGGAATTGTCTATCCTCCATGCAAAGCTTCCTATTGTATCTCGTTATCACATCAGCTGCATTTCTGCAAGATTATATGTTGGAATTGGAAGAGGGGAGTTGCTACCGTCAAAGGACACGCGTCAATTATTGTTGCAAACATGGCTGCAGCCCCTAATCAATGACTATACCTGGTTGCAGCATGGTTGCAGATCATTTGATAGGAAGCTTGTGGAGGAAGGTATTGGGAGGACCATTCTCACTCTGCCTCTCGAGGATCAACAGAGTATTTTGCTTTCCTGGTTGGGCACTTTCTTGAAAACTGGTGATAACTGCCCAAATCTTCAGAGGGCTTTTGAGGTGTGGTGGAGGAGAACTTTCATTAGACCTTATGTAGAAGGACAAGGTAATGTGACATTCTCAGAATCAGATCCTTCAACGTTGTCCAAGTAGAACAACTTTGGATTCAGATTCACACCAAGCTATTGGAATTTCTGTTTAATTTTACAAATATAAGCAAGTATGAAGACAATGTTGATTGATTGCAAAGTATGGCTTACGGCTTACGTCCACCGGCTAACATGGCTTTACTCGGCCTTCTTTCTGGAAATTTGACATGTATAAATATATGACTCATTGATTTCATGGATTTCCTTTGCTTTTTGTTGTAAGCTTTTGCTCTTTAAGGAATGGTATTTTTAGTTGTTTGTACAAATGCCGATACCCTAGTTATGACTTTTCAACGCACCCAAAATCTTGTTTGAATTTTATCAATGCAATTATTAAGCAGTAAAACACTCGACCGTTTGAGTAGCATCTAAGAAGACCCAGACCATTAAATCAGTTGCACTTTAGCATCTGGTCAGTTCTTCTAGCCTTTTTTTTTTCTAGACGCACAGCCATGTGTTTTGAGCTGAGAGCTTAGGGGTGTGTATTTAGAAAAAGAAATAAAAGCGTGCCAGAAGAAATGATCCCGTCTTACTCGGTATCGTGGCCCAGTTAAGTTCTTAAATAGGCTCTGAGCTGCTTGTGTGTGCGTTTTTTTTTTGTTTTTCTTTTTATATAGTTCTGAGCTACGACTACGAGCTTTTACCAAAGTAAGGGAATTCTTTTGACACATCCCATATTTTCTAAGTCACACCCTATATAATACAAATAGAGTATAGGGTACGAGTGAGGGAGAAATGCGTGGTTAGAAATTATGGGGTGTGCCAAAAGAATTCTCTTACAAAGTACTTTTAAGTATTTGAGGCCCAGGATCGCTAGTAAGGGGAGGTTAATATGCTGGGCTGATTTCTACCTGAATTGGCAGAGATTAGCCCAGCCCATTAACTTTTGAGTTCTCAGTACTTCCAGGCCTTTTTCATTCTTTTTGTTTGATTATACGTAAAAAGAGTGGAGTGTTTTGTAACACGAGAAACAGGGGTCCACCTAATATAATATAGTTAGCTCCAAGCAATTAAAACAAAAAAGTGTCGTCCCCACCCCTCCATCTCCATGTGGTTGTGACGGTGACCATACAATAGAGTTGCGAAGCAGTAAAAAAATAGCAATAAAATCGCCTCCAGCTTTGTATCTGAGGTACGTAGTGTACATTTCAAACACTCAACTCAGCTAGCAGTGCTGTGATTTAAAAAAGAGACATGTGCATGTTTCATCTGTCCTACTTGCATCTGTCTTAATTAACTCTCCATTTCTAAAATTTTTATTTCGATTCAAGACATTCTCTCTCGGTCTCTTTCAATTATTTCAAGTCTACATCACACGCAGCTGCTAGCTACCAGAAAATGAAAACCTTACTCTCTCAGTCTCAGTCCAGTCCCATGCCAGACAAAATTACTATCTCATCGGAATTCCAAAAGATGCCTAGCTAGATTCAAAGACTTTTTTAACTTGACTCGAGGCTTCCTCTTTCATGCACAGACGAAACTGCTGCTCATCCCGATCATTATAATGGATTAACCTGCATGTGTCACGAGTGATATTGCTTTCCATAGGACAAGCAAGTGCAGCATCCAAAGAATGTGGTGGAAATGAAATTAATTCAGATAGACTGATATTGGAAAAACTAAAGGGATTTCCAGTTATGGTTTTTGAACCAACTTTTTCAGCTTCCACTTAGATGGATTTTTCTTGTTTTAGAATGGTTAATCATCAGTGCTTGAGTTAGCTAGGTTGTCTGAATGGCATTAACCTAACCTAACCTAACCTAGAGAGAAAGTTGAATTGAATGGGGCAGTGGTCCTCACTCTGTATCAGCCAACGATCATTGCTGGATGAATGTGCTCTCGTAAATACATAGATAGAAATGGCAGCGTGTAGGCCCCCTCCCCTCACTCATCGCTTTTCTAATTAGCATGCCTCGTCAATTTAGCTTCTTTAATGAATAGGGGAAGAAAAGCAGAGCCAATGCTGTAGGAAGGATTTTAGCAAAATGATTACCAGATTATGCTTTGCAGAATTGGACTTGTCCTTATCCTTAGCGCAACTGTAAAATTGGTACCACCACGTGGGCTGTATACTCTATCCTCATGTCACGTACCTGAGCCCTGTCCCTACCCTGCCAGCACCACCCGATCACTTCCATTTATTTTTAAAACCTAAAAAAATTTCAGTGGGCCAGGCCCAAAACTGAATCATGTGTCTCACCTCTCTTTTTCTCAAACGTTTGGGCCCCGCACACAGGCATCTGTCATGTGCCCAGCTCATTTGATTGAATCCGACGGGTACTTATAGCCGATCGGTGCCAACATGCTCATTGGGTGGGAAAGAGTGGGTCCCTTTAATTTAATGTCATAGAATTTAAGGCTCTCATACAAAATTTTCGTCAGTTTCTTCACCCCCATTGAATGTGGAAGTTATGTTGCACCCAGACAAGACAAACAAATCATTCTAAGGTGGGGATCCCCTCCATTGATTAGGGCTTGGGCGCCTGTCTTCCTCTACTACCGCTACTCTTGACGAACATTCAATGACATTTTAAAACCATGATAATTGCACTAAAAAATGGGAAAAAACTATAACAGATTTCATTTAGTTAAGCGAAAACACAGGAGTAACAAAGAAAGAAAAAGTCAAAAGTAGAAGGAACCACATTAATTGAGCCGAGTGACAATCTGAGGATGCTGTTCCTCAGCTGCCTCACCTCAATGAAGGAAAAGACTAGAGAGCATTCAATGGCTCAAGGCAGCCTCTTGCATGTGGTTTTTGGCTTTTGCTGTAAATCTATGGTTACACCACGAGCAGCTCACCATATAGTTTGGTACGACCAAAAATATCTTAATCTTAGTACTGGACAAATGGTCCAGTTAACCCTTTAAAGTTTTGTAAGTTTTTCCTCCTCAGGGTGGTTTCTGGAGCCAAATATTGAAGAAAATGACATTGCTGCAAAGTGTACGTACAACTCTTGATACGTAAAAGGGGAATCACTGAACAACAATGGATCTGTTTTTTATTGGCAACCCACGGATCTGTAACTTTCTGCGTAACTACTGCTATATCATGACGTAAATCCCAAAACTTTACTTGTTTCTTATATAATATATATACATATATGTTGCTGTTGTTTTAGTAGTAAAACTTACTTAATTATGTGAAATCACATAGCTGATGAATATATGTGTGTATATATAGTAAAAGGCAAAGTTGATCGTTGCAGCAGAACAAACTTAGTAAACCCAATTCCGGGTGGCCCTCTGTCGGTTGCTAATATATATATGTTTGTGTGGTGTTTCTCAAATAACAAGTAAGGAAAGATATTAGGTGGGAAGTGCTTGTTGCTTTGAAAGTCATTGTTTAGGGTTTTACGGAAGAAATCGTGCACAATATTAATTGGTTAATATTACTTATTAGAGATATATGGTGCAACAAAATCTCGTTGATCTTCACATGAATTACATGTAACAGTAAATAATTGACCAGTACGTAGTCGTTGTTCTGTAGAAAAATAATACAAGATTTTTCCAGTGGAGATGTGACATCTTTCAAGTGCTCCATCCGCTTTGGTTTCTGTCGGTGCTCAAGATACAAAATGAGTAATTATACGTCATTCGATAGAGATTACTAAACAGAAGAACCTGATTTTCATATTAAAAAAGTTATCTTCTCAGTGTTAATATTGATTATATATATAGTGTTTTAAAGTGAAACTTATATCCATTTTGACAAGCAAGATCCCGATGAAATACCATAAATTTGGAGATACAACTTGCTTAAAACTTATTTTTACAAAAAATAAATCAAATTATGACTTAGTCAATTTCACTTTATTTTAATTATGGTTTTTCTAATAGCCAGATAAATTGTGTGAAATTAGATGGCAACAGAAATATTCCTCACAGCTACTTAATTTAGCTTCAGATTTCTAGGTGTTAGACACACACACATAGCTTGTGGTTATTTCTTCCGTTCTTACAATATAAAGGAGGGGATTGGGAACTTAACGAATTGGAATCAAAGTATAGTGTCATTAACCCAATTTCCATTTTCTTTTTTGAGAAAACCAACGTCGATAATTATATTTATATATGATACATTTTCTTTTGTCGTCAATATATTTTGGTGGTTATAATTATATTTATGCTGACAACACAACATTTTCTTCCGGTACAACTAATTATAGTATAAAGAGTTTCAGAAAATTCTTATGAATACTCTGAAGAGACGGGGTATACCATTTTAGCAATAATTTTAACTTATATATATATATATATTCTATCTGTCTATCTAAAATAATTCATATATAGCACATTCATGACTTACCACATAAAAGGTGTTATTAATTAGTAGTTCCATTATTTTTTAGAACAATACATAACTATTTCTGCCGAATGTATATATATGAAGTATGTACCATTACGTTTTCTGATGCATGCATTATTTAAACAAGATGTACATTCCTTCATAAAATTTCATTCGTAAAGAAATTCTCCTAATCATGAAGATATATAATATTCAAAGATATACCATGTGTCACTCTGTATTTAAGGAGTTCATATAACTAAAAAAAAATGGTGCAAATTTAGCTGGAGCAGGTAACCATTTTCTTCTGCAACTCAAAATTTGTTCAATTAATGGATTTTATGAATTTCTAAATTCTAATAGTGGCAAAAGAATTTTCACGTATCATGTAAAATCCATATGCATTGAATGGATCCAGTGTAAATTTTTGTGCGCACCAGTGAAGAAAATGTGCTTCTTTATTAATTACCTCAAGATTGAATTTGTGAAGAGGCTATGCTATGGGAAGAAATTCCCATTATTTCGCTATTACAGATGTAAATAAGTGTAAAATGTAAATAATTAGTGAAAATTTACCATTGTGACCAAAATAATTATAATTTTCCTAACAAAAGCTAAGTCATATTGACCATTACAAATATTAAATTACTAGCCATATATGATAATTTAGTATCACCCTTATTTTCCACGGAAATGAATTATTACGACAACTGGAAATATGTAATATAAGACTACATATCCATCTGGCTCCCATATACAAACATATGAGGTCCTGTTATTGTAGTAATTAGTAATTAAGAGTTCTACCAAATTAAGGTAAATAACCTTAACTAAGTACATATACGGGAAAAAGATTTTAAGAAAAAAACTCTGCTATACTGTTACACAATAGGTCACCACACGGTTACCTAGCTAGCTCATTACGGTGACGCTACGTTTCTCATATCGTATTATTGTCTTCCTGATCCTCAATGGAATGCATATTAACGAGGAAGGAATACATAAATTTGTTTAAAAAAAAAAAAAAATTAAAAATGTTTTCTTTTTTAAAATATGATAAGCAACTTAATCCCTATATATATTAATATTAATTATGTGATGTAATATAGAAGTTTATTAAATGGCTCCAAAGTCTCTAACCGAGAAGGGAGTTTTCTCAGGCACGTTTCCGGCATGACGTAGCCCTAGAGTGAGTGACACATCACCGGCGGTAGTGGTCCCAAATCTAATGAGTGTGGATCCAATGTCAGCAGCAGCAGAGGTGGTCCCATAGTCGGCAGTAACCAAGCTGCCATGGCGACACGCATCATCGTTAGGTATTGATCGACTGTGGACTGGCAGGTCTGAATCGAAAGACTGAGACACGGGTGGCGCCACCTCGGAGGTGGTGGCGTTCGTGGTGGAAATGGGATTGGGAGCCATAATGGAGGTGGACGAGCTTGACTGTTTTGCTTGGTTTTCCGAGTAGGCTTGTCTATTGATTGCAACGAGTGAAGCGTCGCTTTCGGTAGCATTGATATCGGATCTTTTGCCTGTTGTTGTTGTTGGAGGTGGTGGCGCTGTTGCTGTTGATGTTGTGGTTGTGGGCGTTGAAGTCTGTGCGACGTGGCCACCATTACTATTGCTGTTGCTATTGCTTTGGTTCTTTTCTCTCTCTTCTGCACCCTCTACTTCCTTGAGTTCTTGTTGGTACATCTCTTCCACCATGGGTTTCCACAATCGAACCCTGGCATTAATGAACCAGTTCGATACCTGAAACACGTTCAATATTCAAAGCTCAAACCATCCACTATATCTTCAAATTAATATAATGTCCATCGATCACTATAATGAAACAAAATTTCATAATCATGACATGAATACGATGCTTTCTTTCTAGACACAGAAGTGCCTGACTTTGTCAACTTCTCACATTTATAGCAATGATTTAACTCATCATAAGTGAACCAACTGTTTGAAACATATAGTTCAATTAATTTATGCATGCATGCAGACCCTAGCTAGGCAGTGGGAAAGTAATTTTAATTAGATGGATTAAAAAAAACCTAACTAAATTTAAATGGAAGTGTACACTTGGGGAATGAAGATCAATTTGGATGAAAGTTTAACAAAATCATGCACAACACAGACTAGCTGATACTTGCTTGTGACTCATTTGTAATTTGTTCGTGGTGAACTTTTGAGATTAGGCACTGAAGCATCTTCTTTCATGTATTTATAAAATACATTATTAAAGACTCTTAACAAGTAAAATTATTCATCTGCAGGTTCTAGTTATCCATAAGATAAAGTACTACAGAGATAATTTATTATTAGCTGGCCGTATCACTGACAATTACTGTAGATGCAAGTCATGTACTTCATAGGTAAGATCCAGATATTAATTTCTTTTTTGGTTATTTGACTGAAAAAATAAAGTACTATGACTAACCATTTCCTATTAAATCATACTTAATCAATACTTTATCTTCAATTATTATTTTCATCTTGTAAGTTGAAACTAAGTTAAACCTGTCTTCATATTCGGCAGAAGAGTTTTGGGTTTTGGTATTTTAGGAAAAATAGAAAGTAGTACACTTAAACAGTGAGCAGATGAGCAGCAGGACCTGAAGAAGGGTACTTATCAATAACAATATTAATTAGTACTGTATTTGAATTTGAGTGAAGTATATTAATTTTGCTGTTTTGTGTGTCTGACAGTACTGTGCAACAAAATAAGATAATGACTAAGAAAATAAAACGTGCCAGAATCTAGAATAGACCGTCTATATATCTTAATCTGGATTATTATACATTTAAAGTTGCATGATACATTACCACAATTAGCAGAGCAGAGAAAAGGCATAATTAAACACTTACGAAAATACCATGAGGAAATTAATATCCCTAAACTACATATTTATTTCGCCTATTTATGCTTCAGATTGTATTGTTGGGTGAAGCATTTGATATGGGAGAGAAAAAATAGTGAAAGAGATCAGAAACAGCAAATTTATTTTCATAATTTATACGTTGTAAAGGAAAAAAAAAAAAAAGGAATTCAAAGTAAAAGATTAAAGAAAAATTCCGCATTTTTCAAAAGAAAGAAAGAGAAAAAAAAATTCTGGATGTTGTCATGGTCTTGGAGAAAGACAGAAAAAACCAGAGAAACAAAACCCAGAACCATGTAAGTCCATCTGAACTTACCGCTGGTTCCTTCCCCTTGCATGGGTTTCTTTTTTATTGTTACTCGGTGAATGTGGGCCGTAGGGTTTAATTCATAGAGAGAAGCTATAAAAATTGTCTCATATATATATATTTTCTCTCTCTAGTTCCTTCCTTTGCTATTGTGGTGTAGTAGTATGATGGTTTGTGAAAGGAAAAAGCTAAGGGGAAGGAACCTTACCTGATTTCTCGATAACCCAGTCTGTCTGGCCAACAGATGCTTATCTGCATCGCTTGGATACCTGAGAAAGAGACCAGAAAATGACATCAGAGTCCTTGCCATAACCGTATAAAGAGACACCGAGCTTTCTGTACCCCCTCCCTAGCACCCTCAGATTCAAACTTTCCTTCTTTCCCTTCTCTTCATGGGCGTGAGAATCTAAGACAATGAAAGATAGATCCACGTCCTAGCTGCTCTGCTGTCGCAGGCAGAAGTAAAGTGGATCACTGTACACACTGACCACTTTCTCTTTCTCTCTCTCCACTTTTATGGTTTATGATTTTATACCCCCTACCTTAATCAGTAATCTAATCTAATGCATGTGTTTGTGTAATTGTCTTGTACGTGCTTTTTAGAAAGGGAGAGAAATCGCAGTTAAAACCGGTGATGCTATCTTTACAGCTTTTCGCTGGCAAGACAACATCCCAAGGACACTGCAAATATTACTGCATTACTGCTCCTCCAGACGATTATATACGGCACATAAATAATGGCTTTTAGATTCTTCTCTTTCTATCTCTGCCCCTCCTTTTTCTCAGTTCATTAGGGATAGGGAAGTGATTTCGACACTCATACTACGTAATGACTGTCACATATATATTAACATTATGAAATGAAATTGTAGCTACATGCACTTAAATAGGTTAAACGAAACTCACATTCGTGTCATCGTATTAATGTGACATTTAGTATTAAAAGGTGAATAAAAAATATTATATGAAAACCCCACACATACTTTTCAATCTAAGGATCAGGGAGGGAATCATTGTCTTGCATTAATTGCTTTTACTTTTGTCTTTTTTCTGTAATACCAATAGATAGATATATAGTCCTTTTTAAAAGAAGGGTAAGTTATTAGTAAAAACAAAAAACTGTATGCAGATTCCAAGTGTGAACTGTGAAGTGTCAACTAATGAGAAACAGGTAAAAGCAACGTACGGGTGGAGAAAATGCTCGAAAAGCCAGGCTCTCAAAATGTTGACAGATCGTTCAGGCAAACCTCTCTGGGGTCTCCAGGCTTCCTGTTCCATCATCCCCATCTGGTGGAAGGCTCTTTGCTGCCTAAGGCTTTGCTCTAGCAACTTAAGCCTTGGTGTCTCTCCCTTGGTCAAACCTGATGTCCCCGCACCATCTTTCTCCCCAAGCACATCGCAGCTAAGCTTCAGCTGGGCTGTTATCGCATCCTTCAGACACCGGAAATGCCGAGACATTGCTTTCTGTGCCAGCGCCGTGTACGGCACCGCCCCCCCGAAACCCATCACCAAGTCAAATGAGTTCACCACCATTTGCATTTGCTCGCAGTAGTGGTTATATCTTCGATCCACCTGCAAAACCCAAATCAACTTTACAACGTCAAAATATTCACCTTTCTTCTTTTTTTGTGGGGCGCGCGCGCCTGAATTTATAGTAGTCCAGATAGTAAAGCAAAAAAAAACTGTATCCATCGATATATAGTACATGCACGTTCCCATTTATTCATGTTATGAAATTGTGAAGTTTATAGTAAAGTATGGAAAGCAACAAATGTGTCAAATATTAGACATGTTTTTTAAGATGTGAGAATTATTAATTAATCCATGTAAATAGCGATGAACGAACTATATATATATATATATATATATATTTATAGTTTCTGATTTTGAAATGGATGATGGGTAGGAGAGACAGAAAGAGATGTTCTAATTTAAGCATTTGAATTTGGTGAGAACCGACTTTGTTGCTTCTCAAAGAAACTCAGCCAAGGAAGGAAAATAAATGCGTGAATAGATGGATATTGACTACAGTGAAATGATGATGATTATTAATGGGAACAAGGATATTCCTTTCCTTGTGTTTCTCTCGCTCGCTCACTCTTTCCCCAATACGACAGGTTTGTGTACATAAACAAAATATAAAAGCACCAAACACTCCCTCTCTTTAAAAAAGAAAAAGAAAAGACTACCTCTTCTTCGCCGGTCAACTAAGAGATGATAACAATGGCTTTCACTGCAATATTACTATGATGGGAAATGGATCTGAGTTGTGGGGAGTGGCATTCATAACAACTTGCTACGTAATATATATATGGGTGGGTGGCTTATGTTGGGCTCTATCTATCTTTGTTAATAATCAGAAGGAACGTCGCATCTTGACGAACGTATTCTCCTAATGCTAGTCTCATGGTTTTCACCAAACTTGTAAAACCCATAATACTATATATAAAATAAGAAGAAAAAAAACTTTCCCACCAATTAAATCGGAGAATTAAAAAATGTATTTTAATAAAATAAGGTAGAAATCCCCTACCAATTGATCCTATGGAACCCTACTACACCAGCCGGCTTTTCCTTTCTTGGGTTCATAAAATAATTGAAGATACCGGCCGGAGAATTCTTTTGTTATCCCTCTTGCTAAATTTAATTTCGAAAAAGCATTATTAATCAACGGAATAGATGAGAAAAGAGCTTGAGCAGTCTTGAGGGAGAGAGAGAGAAAAGAGAGAGATTACATGCCTCGTCAAGCATGGATAGTAGTTTGACCTTCCTTCTTTGATGTTCAATCCTATCAGCTGCTGACAAAGGAGGAAGATCTTTTGATGAAGACGAAGATGCACCAGCTCCACCACCAGCACCTGGATTCGAATTAGGGTTTGAGTTCTGCCTAGAGAGTTTGCTCTTCTTGAACTGGCCTCTCCCGACACTGCAGAATTCTTCGAGCAATTCTTGAGCAGCCTTAACGTACTTTGAATTTCTCAGCACATTCACTACACCTATAGATGACCCGAATCCGAAATGAGCCTGGTGGTTCTGTCCTATTGCTCCTTGTAAATGCAATGGTTGGTTATGGCTTGCGAAATTCTTGTACGGATACTGTGAAGCAGAAGACCCTCCAGCACCTTGATTGTAATACAAGAACCCGCTGTCTCCCATCCTCAATTCCTCGGCTTTCGCTGCTTCCAAGTGTTGTAATGAAGAGGACAATGACAACGAAAGACCTTGACCTTCCACAACGCCGCCTCCAATTTCGGGTGGATTGTTGTTGAGTTGGTGGCCGGTGGTGGTGCCTCCTTCGTGGGCACTATCTGGCACCCACGTGAATTGACCAAAACCCCCTCCTGGCCCAGCTGCTCCAGAACCGGTAAAGTTTTGAAGAGAAGTGGAAGGATTGGGAAGCAGCATGTGGAGCGTGGAAGAAGCTGCTGCAGCAGTTACAGGACTATGATTAGTAGTTGGTGGAGAAGGCGATCTTGTTTGTGGGTTCATGAGGAAGAGCTGCATGGCAGCAGCTGAGTCTGCATTAATGTTTGAAATCTGATGATGATGGTGGCGGTGGTGGTGTTGCTGATGCTGAACTATACTGTCACCACGGGTATGCACACTGTTTTGATTCTTTGAATCCCCCAAAGGTCCCAAACCAGTAATGATCCCTCCTCCTTGTCTGTTTCCGTACCACTCGGCGGTGGCCACTGGTTGTGGCCTGGAAGAGGATCTATACGTGGCGGTCATGGGTTGTTCCAACAATTCAGCGGCGGTGGCTCCGGCTGGAGGGAAATTAAACATCTCTGATAACATCCCTGCAGTTTCATACACAGGAAGGCCTCCGGATTCCTCTTCTTCAATCCCCACTAATGGCGGTGGTGGTGGCTGGTCGTAGCCTTGCACCCTCACTTTGTCTCTTCGGATCTGTTGTGCTAAGTGTTGCTGCTGCTGCGGAGGATGATGGTGGTGATGTTCTTGCTGAGGTATAGTGGATCTCTCGAACCCATTCGAGAAGCTGAAGATTCCTTGGTGGTAATCTTGGGACATAGAATTGGAAGAATCAGGCTTATCAAAGATCGAAAAGGAATGATGTGTCTTTGAGTGAGAGAGAATAGATGGAAGTGGTGGTGTTGCTATTCCCATATTAAAACTTTGTTCATCATCATCTCCTTTTTCTTTGCCTACTTCCCCCTCAGCTCGGCAGCTCAATTACCACTGTCCAGAACAATTTCAGTAAGGATCAGTGCCAGAATAAGCAAATCCTAGAAGACCCATCATATGAATTCAAGTCAATTATATATATATATATATGTAAGAGGGAGAAGAGATATATAGTAGTGGAAACTAAGAAAGAAATAGAAAAAGAGAGAGTGAGAAAGAAAGAGAGCATACTGAATTATAAACAGGCCCCCTCCTTTCTTCTCATCTAAATGTTAAATCTTGCTTTTATCATTTTCAGCTTTGTTCATCGTGGATATATATATACATACATATATGTACCTCTTATAGTTGCAGGGTATGAAAGGATGGAAAGCTCTCAGACATCGTTTTCTCTTCTGCGGCATTGAAAGCTTCTTCAATTCCCTTCTCACTCTCTCTCTCTTTTTCTTTCTTTCCTTCCCTCGCTTACTCACACACACTCTCTCTCTGTGTTGTCGCTCTGTCGCCTGTCGTCTCTTTCTCTCTTTGTTGCTCTTTGCAGTAAGTGTTTTTGCAATCAACTTCTGGAAAAAGAAAGATGCAAGTCACAAACAATATAAAATTAAAAATGGAGGCTTTGAGGGGGTACTCATATATCTCTCTCAAATTAACACAGAAGAGAGAGAGGAAAGGAAAGCGGTCGCTGTTCTTCTTCTTCTTCAGTTCTTTACCTCCTCCTTTGGTTTTTGCCCACCAATAATGTCCTTATATATATATATATATGATATTCTTCTATTTTCTATTTGACACAAGAAAGAATATAAAATATATTATAGAGAAAATATCCACGGTAAATGTATTTACGAAAATGACCTCACCCCAGACAAGAAGGATTAGGAACATAATTGTTGGAATTACGAGTCAAAGGAATCCAAATTGACGTTTCCCGCAAAATGATAATCACAACGAATAATATTTTGTGACAAATTTGAAATAGGTTGGATTAGTTTTTATCCGCTGTGAAATCACGATTATGCCATCTCACCAAGTATTGGTTTTTATTGTCATTTGAACACGTCGTTTGGAAACAAACGCAAACTACGGAATAAAATAGAGATAAGGTAAGTACAAAGTCATCTCAATGATCTAAACTACCACCATCTTTTGATATGTCAAAATGACGACAACGCCCTAGACAATGATTGCTGGGGGACGCAGGGTTCATAGTTGGTAAGGTCATTTATGGAATTGCGAAGGCAAGAAATTCATTAATAGCCCAACCGAAAATAAAATAGGGAAAAAGATGAAGCGGAGGGGAAGAGAGATTTTATGAATAAGGGGGAGGAAGTGGATGGATGGCACGTGCGATAGGATGGGCAAAAGAGACAAGTTAGGTTTGTGTGGGAGATATAGATATATGGTGGTCTGAAAAGCACCCATAACCGCTTTAAGGTTTGGCATTGTCACGATGGGCATGCTCCCTCATTTTCCCTTTTGGGGTAGCCTTTGATTTTAACAGGTGTTTTTTATGTTCCTCCTTTTTTTACTTGAATTTAATTCTATAATCCTAAGTTGTTCTTGTCCAAGAACAACTTGTTAACTGTAACTTAATTAATTCCAATTATTACTACTGCATCAACACGGAAACACTAAGTTCGAAATGGACAATATATATGTAATTTCGGATGCATTCTCACTTTTATTTATATATATTAGAGAGAAATGCACTAGATTTTATGTGATCATATAGCCCTTGAGTATAATCTTGTTATTATTATTATTTTTGTACATATATAATTTAAGAATGTATCTAGAATATGTACAAATTAATTAAGGTTTGACTTCAGAAAACACTAGTCCTATTTAATAGTACATACACTCCTTCTGATGCTCGTGCTTTTAGCAGCCCCACGCTTTCTCTTGCAACCAAAAAAGAAAAACAACAAAAAGTAAAAGCAACAGTTCATATCAGTTTTGTTAAAAAAAATAAATAAATTAATATTTCAAGTTAATTTGAAATTAAAATAAGCAAATCAATAAGTTTGTCAAGCCAAAGACAGAAAAAAAAATAAAAATTGGCTCATCATCTCCGGCAAGAGTAAGGAAGTTGCATTTTTTCCCTTTTAACTAACTGTGACCAATCAAATTCTTTCTCTAAATTAAATCTGATTTGTTCATTATTAATTTCTAGCCAAATTTGAAAGGGATTTTTCTTTAAAGAAATTAATATCTTTTTCAAGCTGATGTTTGTTGTACTATATATTGAATTTAAATTTAAATTTAAATATATATATTGCTTGAAAGACTTGTTTTCCATTGTTGATGTTGGTAGCAAAAGAAAAGACTAGTCGAGTTTCTTTTAATAGTAAGCAGTTGGGGTGCATACATGTGCGCCTTATTTTTCCATGTGACAAAGAGGGTTGGTTTGATTGATGTTGCCAACCCAAAACTTCCATAAGTTCTCCAGTTCCCCCAGATCATCTTTAATTTAATTTTACTTTCTATAGTTCCCGCAAAGCTGGAACCATTAATGTTTATATATATATATATATATATCGATCTCTTCGTTAGGATTAATTTAAGGGAAGTTTTTAACTTCAGTTAGCCCTATGCTGTGCACTCATGCATGCATATTAATGACAGAAAATACAACAGATATATTTGTCTTAAAAAACACTTTCTATGTATAATGATCTGATTAAAATTAACTATACACGTATATAGACACTCTAGGTAGTTCTACAAGTTTAAAGAAAAATTATGAATTTCACTCAACTAGCCAGAATGCATATTGACTGCGTTGTGATCAATTGAGCAAAAGACAAATCCATGCATTGAATTTCATTGTTAATGGGATCGATGCTTACATCTGTGAGGTTAATTGTATATAGTATTCCATATTATCAATGTATCGTGTATACATTTTCCTATCATACTCCACATCATCGATACGACTTCTTCCATAAACGAAGATTAAATATATGAGCTAATTAAATAACATCGTGGAAAATTCATATATAGGACAGGATCCTACAATATATATATATATATATATATATATATATATATATATTACAATACTCTGAATTTCTTTCTACCAAACATGGATATACTTATATAAATAAAAGTTGATGACGTCTACAAACTACAAACGACCTTAAATGTATAAGTGTAGACTTCCACAAGAATACATAACATAGATTGTTCAGATATAATAATATAATATGCTTAATTATATATCCTTGGGTTTTAAGTAACTATGGTTAGCAGACAAGTTAAATCTAGTGTGTGTGTGTGTGTATAATATTAATTATGCGAGTTAAATATATGTAGTTGCATTTGAAGGTTGAATTAATAAGTTTTTACCAATTGTTATCACATTTGTTAGGTTCCTTGAAATGCAAGTAGGATTATGGAATACGAAAATGAGAGAAAGAAGGAATTGTCTTCTTTCAAATGCAATATATATATATATATATATATATATATATATATATATATATATTGTAACTACTAATTAATATATAATATAATTAACTAGAATGCATGCACTGCACTGTAATCTTAAGACTCCAAATTGCTACTCATTACTCAAACACTCAATTGAGAGAGGGAAACGAACTGAAACGAAGCACATTGCTTTCTTTTTCCAACTCCAAATTGATGCGCGCAGGAATTGACATCCCAACCTGCTTCCCCTCTTTCGGGTGATGTCACGTGAATCTCACACGTACGCTTTCCCTTTGCATGGGCCCCACTTCATCATTGCTGAAACCTAATTACCCCATTCTCTTCTAATCACGTACCAAAGTCGGCTACGCACGTGTCCTTAATTTATGTTTTACTTTAATGTTGTCATCTTCGTCTTCATCCTCTTCTCTTTTTTCCCAATTTACTTTTTAACATTTTTAGGGTTCACGTTCCAAGTTCCGAGTGCACACTACTTTGGGAAAGTGAGGAAGAACAGGAGCCACCCCTTTGTGTTTTTGGTGGTTAAAACTTTAAAAGCTTAAAGGCCATAATCATATTGGCTCGAGCCTTTACCTTTAATTTGCCTTTTTGGCATCGCTGTGTGATATTATTTCCTAACAACGAACAACCTCAATGAAGCAAACCCTACCTCGCTAACTCGACACACCACAAAAACATATATAGGAGCTGTTACGGCATCAAACACCTATCTAAGTTAAGTTGGTTTTCTCGGATAAAGAAAAGCCATCGTCAATTAATTGACATCATGCATGCAACACATATGTACACTGCCATTACCATCTTATCTTATTTAAGTCTTCCATCTACTTAGATATGTATGTGGGGCCTAAAGGTAGGCTAAAGCTGATGTTTGCTCAATTTCAAGCACATTCTAATGGCGCTGTCTTTCAATTCATTGCACGAGCTTGATCGCTTTTTTTTGCATGCCTCCATTGCCGATTGAATCCTTATTAAATATGAAAGAAAGATATATTTATACATGGAAGGGCTAGCTGATGTTTGTGTTTGTGAATGATAGCAAAAGATGATCATCATGCCCCATCAATATTATTATAATGTGATAATTATTGGGGAAGTCTGATGGAGGCTTCGCACATGAATACATATACTTGTTTCTTTGTTTCTCACGTATGGGAAAATGAATTTGAGAGAAATCATTTCTTGTGTTATTAGTATAGTTGTCAATATAACGAATTATATGTATTTAGATGCAATCAATTTTTTATCATAAAAAACTCATTATTCTTCGTATCAACAATTACACCTACAATTAAAAAATAATTACAAAAACATCAAATCCAAATCCTGCGTATATAGTTAGCAAGCTGCATCTTCCAAGCCCACATTTTCTTTAAGAGATGCATCGCATTAACTAGATGGGTGAGGCTAAAAGTCTTGCATCTGTTTATTATCAACTACTTGATTAAGTTGTTGAAAATTTATTGATTATCAAGGTTACACGTAGTGCCTAATTTTGCCACACGCATCATCAATAATTTGTAATTAGCTACATCTCTTAGATTTTTCATTTCTTTTATTATCTTTTCCCAAAATATACTCTACTACTTATAGTCCTATAGCAAGAGAAGGGGAAAATAGCTAGCTATATGTATTTACTTGATTATGAGTAAAATTTAGTAGCAGTTAGTTTAAAGCATGTGCAAGATGAGATCAAGTTATTTAATTTTGTTAAATTCTTTTTAAAGAGCATCTTTTCTGAGATAACAATTCAGTTTGATGAAATATATGTACATATTCATCCTCAAGAAATCGCTTCTTTATATATTTTCAATGACCATCCCTTCTTTTAATTAACAGCAAATAATGCAAGAAAGCTAAATGGTCGGGAATATATATATATATATATGTGTGTAGCCATCAAGAAGCATATATGAGCCCCCTTACGAGTTTCCTTCAATAAAATCTGTCCTAATCACTTGCAATTGGCATGCACTGCCGTACGTATGATGGTGTCACTAATTTACTAGCAAGAATCGAACAAGTATTAGGTAGAGAGAAATCCCTTACTAGGTCCCCTCAGGACACAAGCCTCCACATGTAGAGATTTTCAAATTGTAACTAATTAATGTGCCTAGAAATATCTTCGTAACCAAATCAAATAGCTAGTAGATGCATAGTCTATCAAGCATCACTGCCAATACATACCCATTTCACCTTCTGGTACCAACAGTCGATGCTGTATACTTTTCCATCTACAAGATCAATTAATTTACAGATTAGCTGAGCCAATACCAATGATTTCCTACCGTGAGAAAATAGGGATAGTACTTTGTGAAGGAGGTGCAGCAAAATAGGGATAGCGACAGAATCATGAATATTGATGAACAAGATAAACATTGAAAAGCAAATACTAAATTAACAGTGACATTGTACGTGATGGTGTTAGTTAGGAGCTAGCTGTTTTGGTGCTTGTCGAGCCACTATATATATATATGTATATGTTCTACAACGGGTGTTATGTAAATGTTCATGATGTTGATGTGTGGCAATTAACTGCTAACTAGTATATTTTCAAAAGGGGGAAAGTCTACACTTTAATTAGCTGCCCCAAAAAGGTTTATTCTAGATTCCTAATAATGCCTCTCTGTCTTGTTTTGAGGTCATTTTGGTTTAATTTTACTCGCAATCAACTGCAACTTAACCATGGTCCATGGTTGATAATTCTTTTGCATGCATGCACATATATATTCAGTCTCTATTTTTGCTTCCAGATCATCAGATAGCAATTAAAATCTACTTGTCCTCAAATTAAGTTTAAGGCTTTAACGCACAATCATGCTTGTGAACAGTGTGCTATTTTGTTGCAATGTGGCTAGCTGCTAGCTTCAGTTGGAAGATCAAATCTGTTTAATCTTTTTTTCTTTTTCTTTTTGTTTTTTTTTTCTTCTCTCCTATTTATCCTATGCCAATTTGATATACATAAAAAACAGACACACGCACACATCAGAGATGGGACTTTGAGCCTTGCTGTCAAGTTTATAAGAAGTGTCCTCTGCTTGCTCATAAAAAACGAGGAGTGTCGCCATTTGTTGGCAAAGAGATGTCTTCTATCGCTGTTTTGTCATGGCACATTGCAAGCATAGATGGCGACCTTACAAACCATCCTACCTGTCTTCAGATCTGGAATCACAAGCCGAGAATAAATTCTTTATAGAATTCTCTTTACTCAATTCCTTGAACTCATCTCAAGCATGCATGTTTTAAGCCACGCAAGATTTTAGTGCAAATCATTCTTGTCCTACTTAATTACTATTACGTATTATTATTACCAAAATTTTAGAGAATTGTATAATTGATTTCTAAATATAAACATATGTGTGGGTATTTGCTTGGCAATGGCGACTGAACACTTCAAATTGTAATAATACCATCAATTTTCTCTGATTTGAACACTAATTAATTTTCTAAATTATCTCTTGCATATCAAAAGGTCAAAGGTGGAAATTTCTGCGCTTTAATCACCCTCGTTTCTTTGTTGTTTTGCTGAAAGAATCGCCATTGATTTGATACATACTGCCATTACTAATGTCAAATCGGGAACATAACAATCACTGCACGTTTGTTACATTTTTTTAATCAATGCCCCTCTTCGAGTTATCAATTTTTTTTAAAATTGATTTTGCTGTATCAATTTACTTATGTTTGCCAGTTGTGATAGTTACTTTCATAATTGTCAGATGTATGTGCATCTCTAGGGTTTCAATGCATTAATACTGATTTGGATTCCGTTTGTAATATGTGTATCGGCAGTTTAGATATACCACCTTTGAATGAACATATTGTTTCTACGGTTATCTAATACACTGCAGGCACTTGATTATGCACGAATTCTTATTTCTGCCATGAGAAGCAAAGGGGGGAAAGAAGAAACGAAAAAGACTAACAAAGATATAAACAAAATTAGCAACTTAATTGAAGAAAAGTGAAAATAAAGTAGCAAGATTTGCGCATCAATTACATTGGATTCTCATTCTAGGAATGGAGGCAAATCCAAAAAACGGTTCTTTTGGATCAAAAGAATCATCGCTATTACCTTTTACAATATTTCTAACATGTTCTTCTTTCTTGTATCATAAGATGTATTACTTTTTAAATAATAGAGAACAAATTTAAAATATATTAGTAATACAATAATTGTGAAATCCCCCTACCGCAAACTAGTAAGTTTGAGATATTTCAATAAAAAAATAAAATAATAAAAGCTGTATGTTTCATTTGAAAAACTTTAATTTTAGCTTCATATATAATTTTAAAAATTTTGAAAAGCCGATTCAAACTTAGGAATTTTTTTTTTTCCTTTGAAGTAAAATTATCTTTTACTAGCAAGAAGAAGGAAATAGATACTAGCAAGAAGTAAAATCATCTTTAAAAAAATTCCATTTGCTCATCGTTAATTTATTCAATATCGAAGATTGGGGAGCCTCATTTCTCAACCCAATTTATGGAGTCCAGTTAGTACAAATTAATAGTGGATCGCTCTCAGCTCGATATTCATTGGCGATCCATTTCATCATCTTCTTAAGTTATTAATGCGAATATGGATCAGAGATCAAATATGTATATAGAGCAACAAATTAAAACTATCCTGAAAATTTTCAGGTCCATATATGAAGTACATATTGGGTAGCTAGGCTTTATGATAAAAAGTAAGGGGCAAAAGAAAAAAAATATATATATAGAGAGAGAGTAATAAGAAAGAGAAATAACGAAAGGGGAAAAAAGAAAAGAGTGGTAAGAAAAGTACACTAAACAAATTGATGTACGAGGAAGCGTCAACGCCAATTTGTAACTGTCTCTTTTGCCCAATAGAGATGGAAAAGGAAATTATCAAAGCAAAAGGTAGATAAGCTGAGCTGAGCACGACAAAAGGGAACTCATCACTCATCACTAGCACAGCATAGATAATAGATATTGCTTCGCTCTTCGTAGCAGCCTCATAAATCATAGCTAGCTCAGCTATATAGCCCACTCATTCTCTTTCTAAAGAAACGCCAGGCAAGAATGGATAGCTATATATTTCAAAATGGGAGGATGGTCCCTCCTCCCTTTCCTTTTCTGGATGCTTCCCCTTTTTCTCCATTGCTTTTGAGAGCACACTTGCTCTGGTGGGGTGACCACAACCTCACTTTGTTGCCATTCAACTCTGAGTTGCTCCCTGCATTTTCAAGTTTTGCCCTAGCTAATACATATGTATGGTACTAGTACTACTAACAAACAATAATTATACCTTCTTTTTACACCTGGCCTGCCCAACCCTAGCTTAAGCACCCTTTTTCACTTTTCAGTGTTGTCTAATAATTCACTTTCTTTAATTTTGGGATCCTGCTTTACACTAATCAGTCAATAACAACAACAACGAATGAATCATATATCATTGTCGGCTCTTAGAAATATATATATGCATCTACATTTGGAATAGTCCATTGTTACCGTACGTAAGCAGGCTATGTCTTTTCTCTTAGTCAACTAATTAAAACAAAACTACCTAGACAGTTTCGTCAAGTAATTAAACCAATCTCATCCATTAATATTAATGCATGGGGGGAGGCGGCCCTACTTATAGTACTCATCTATCGCAGAATTAACAACCCCTTGGTCACTTTGTCTCTGCTAAAATAAACAAAATTCGAGTCAAATTTCTTTATTAGGTTATGGTCTTTCTTCTCCACCGTATATAAAAGAAAATCGGGTCTTTTCTCTTGTACTCTTCTTTAGGCTATTTATACACCAGTGCTGTAAATTGAACGCGAGCTAGCTTTTTTTTTTTTTTTTCAGCTTAATATATTAAATAAGTTAAATCACGTAAAGCGTCATATCATGCATAAATAATTGTTGGTTAATTTGCTAAGGTTATCCTAATTGCTTGTTTGAATCTTATATGAGACAGGATGCAATTATTGTCCATAAATAATAAGGTAAAGTCTTACCTGCTGATGTTAAGGCCTAACCAACGAATTCCCCTCAAATGAGGTATCTTTAGATACGCTATGATGTTAAGCAACCAATACTTGGCTTACTTTTTTGCTTTAAAATTAATCATCGTGACTCTCTCATCACCGAGCCCTAGTTAGTTCCTTCTTAAAATATTCGGTAATTTGTTGCCTCTTCCCATTAATTGGCCCAAATAAAGGTTAAAATCTATTGTGGTCGAGGCTTAATAATGACAAAATAATTACTATAAGTAATCAAAACGTTGCTTATGTGTTGTTCGTATCGCAAGCAGAGTGTTTAGGGCCTGAGCATATATATTTTAGATAGATGCTCCTCTTTAGTTATCGGGCTAGAATTAGAGAAGGGTAATTAAGATATATATATATATATATAGTCAGCTTCTATAGTGCGCGCTAAGATATTAAATGATATCTATTATCGTATATAATATTAATACGATTAACTATTGAGTTTTCGTTTTTTTTTCCTGGAACAATTAACTATTAACTAATATAAGTCTTAGTAATGTAGACTGCGTAAAAAGTTTTAGTATTGTACGTATTAGAAATTAATATTGGGGACACCTAAGGAATGATCTGTTCACATTTAAGTATAAGGTGTAGAAAATTTAAGTCATAGAAAATAAATTTAATTCGGATGCCACTGACTGTATGATAAATCCTTAAATTGATAATCTTTCTTATGATTAATCAAGTGTCATAATTTGAAATTTGTAGTTTTTGTTGGAGTGCATGCAAAATGCTAAAAATGCTAATTTATTTAGCTTTTAACAATATATAATATCTCTCGCGTAAATAATTAGAGGAATTAATCCACCGTATAGGATGGCTGTATCTTAATCTGATGGGTTGTTGTTATTGGGACTGGAGAAGAAAACATCCATGTCCTTCTCGAGAGGGTCACTTTCCCTCGGATGATTACATTAACTAAGGGACCAACATTCTCATGGTATGGCTCCACCCTTTCAAAGATAAATATATATAATTTTACCTCGTGTTTCCTCTTTTCACTTTTCTACTTTCTTTAAGCCCTTTTGGTTTTACCCTTTCTTATCCCTTCTTAGGAATTTGGAATAAATTTACATTGTCCAGATGAATTAATCACAAAAGCATTATTCAAATTGAAAAAAGAAAAAGTAAGCAAAGGAAAAGCATTTAAAATTATGGGTGGTGTGGCTTGAGTTTGGAGGTCTTTTAGTTTAGGCAATGGCCCCATATAGAAAACGACATGAAATTATTGAAAGCATAATATAGCACTTGTGATAACAAAACGAGGGTGTGCAACTACACGAAGCGTATATCTTATGAGGTGGTCCTCTACTCTACTTGTATAAGGGTTCCACGTGGCACGGAGGCCGGCATGGTGGCCCACAGCCACGTGGGAGCAGTGGTCCAGAGGGATCGAGCAACACATGTAACATAAAGAGAGGTGACAGGCTGTTGTGGGCGAGAGCACGGAGGTGATTTTTTTGTAAAGTTTGGTCGAGCGAGGAAGAGTGTGTTGTGCAGCCTTGCAAGGTGGGTCCCTCTCATTTTGAAGTCCAGATACTAACAAGCACTTTTTTCTTGGTGCTTATGGATGGATTACGTTATGTGGAATTAATTGCTACACCACCTTCTTCTCCAAATGTATCTGTATCTGCTGTACCTAACGGTTAACTTGTGTTGCATTATCAAAATATATTTTGGAAACTGAGGTCTATCTCTCTTGTCTTCTATTCCGAACCCACCATCTTTGGCCATACCTCTTCTGCTAATGGGACAGGTTTTGCCTTTTTCACTATCAAATCTTTCACTATCACTCATTCATTAACTAAGATCAATCAAGTATGTGTTATTGCTTAGTAACACTCTTTAATTTTCATTAAATAAAGAGGAATATATCATTACGATATAGATGTAAAAAACACACATGTCTATACGTAAATGTGCTTAAAAATAAGTGTGTATATATACACTTAGTGAGTAAAAAAGTTTCATCCAGAGAAGTGCCTATTTATTTTAATATCTTCTGTGTTTCAAAAATTAAAATTAATCTCCGACTATAAAGTTTCATTTGTTTTAATATCCTTAGTGCATGCCAATATATTTATATATATATATATATATATATATATACACAAGCAAAATTGAATGCCGTTAACCGTCATTAATCCCCAGGACCCCATTTCTTCTCCACTTGCGGTAAAGCCTCCCATGCTCCATCCCTTTCCCCATCTCTCTTCTCAGAGTGAATCAGTGATGATGACCAGGATTTATCTTATTTTATTTTATTTTTTCTCTTGGTAAAAAATAAATCTTTATATTATAGTAAAAAAAAAACAAAAGAGATATATGTTTTTTTGGGGCCTTTCTTTTCGAATGGCTTGAAAATCTGAACACGAGATATCCAAGTTAATCCAGGCCTACTTATCTTGGCCCCTTGGAAAGTTAACAAACAGTCTTTGGTCTGTAGATTCGAGCGAAGTACTAGGTCCATTCCTTTGAAGAGAATGGTCAATCAATCTTGGGCCGCTAGGCATGAGGCCGAACCCATTAAAAAAAATAGATACAAAAAATAAAAGAAGAAAGCAAACCACTTTAAAAAAAAAAAATAGTATATAAAAATATTCAAATAAGTCAACAACCTTGTTTCATACTATAGATAAAGCAAACCAACATCCAAGAAGACAAATACAGATATGGGAGCGAAGTAATTAATGGGTTTGATTAATAGGAAAGGGGATCAACTGCACTGCTATTTCGGGCTTCCTTGACTTGCACCTTGGCAAAGCATGTGTAGAAGAGAAAGAATCTGAGGACTCTCGTAATTGACGAGAACTTCTGAATGGACTGATCACTAGTTGTGTGTTTTTTTACGGTCTCTGTGCAGGTCTTGCCCAAGGGGTAGCTCCTTAGATATGTCTGCCTGGGAGCATAAGCTTCGTGACAGGGAGATCTTTGACTCTCAGAATATTGAACAATAGAAGAGGATGAATAATTAGGAGAAAATACTTGATCTCTTTCTCTCTTCGTTCCTAGGTTTCTTAAGAACTCTGCGTCTGCCGAAGCCCATTGTTGAAGCTTCATAGTAGACCTTACTCTAAGCTTGCTAGGCTCTGGGATTTGGGCATCTTCAATGCACTTACAGCTAACCATCTTAGTTCCACACCACCAATGTAAAGCTAACTTTGGTTTTTAGTTTATCCTTGGATTGTGGCTCTCTCTCTCTCTCTCTCTCTCTCTCTATATATATATATATAGAGGTCATTTTAGGAGAGGATCGATCCATGTATTTACTTGTATGCAGAGCCTTGCATCAAATAGAAACAAGGGAAGGGATACGGATGGATTACGGACAATTAGAACAAGTGTACCCTTCTTCTAATTAATTAACTCCCTCTTCACATTTCATCATCCTAGATATATATATTTATATCCATGCAACTATAATCCTCTAATCGGCTCGGAATCTGCCCTCTGCATGCCTCTAGGACAAATATAAGTATTAATGTAGCAATCCTCACAAAAGAAAAACGACAAATATTAGTACTAGTTCTGAATTCTATTTTGTAACATATTTATCAAGTTAGCATATATGAGATTTTACAAACATTTCATGTACAGGATGTGTACTATAATCACACACTGAATACCTCTTGTAAAGAAATACGTATATATTACAAGATAATACCTAATAAATTAAATGAAAATAATCTAATACTGAATATATATATATATATATATATATATATATATATATATATATATATATATAGGGAAATCTATTTATCATGGAAATTAGAGTTTCAGTTTGAAATTTGAGCAGAGATACAACGCGAGAAAGCAATGTATCTGAACCTAACAGATTCCAAATAGAACAAACAATATGGAGAAAACGAAAATAGACAATTGATGAGGTATCCACAACCCTTTTATAATTTTTATAAGTTATTTTAATTGAATATCAAAATTTTGTTATATTTTTTAAAAAAACAATATACTGTAAATTTAACATAAAATAAAATTTTTGTATTTAGTGGATGAAGCAATAAATAAGAATTAATATAAAAATTATATTATAATTCAATTCTTTGTGTTGTGTTATTTTATTTATATTGTTTAATATTATATGTCAAGTATACCTTAACATTTTAAAAAAATAAAATAAAATTCGTAATAAAATTCTCTAATTAAATAAAAACTCTCGTAGTAGATGGGGTAACAAGCCTGGTTTTGTCTCCCTATTATTTTATTTTATTTTTTTGTGGCTAAACTCTTCGTTCTTAAAATATCTAACCGAGTGTCTCACCTAAAAGGAAAAATTTTCCGAGTGGCTGAGTTATGGGCCCAGTGATTGAATTAAGGCCTTTAGCCGTCTAATTTAGGCCAAGCTCACCAATGGAAGTAAAGTGAATAATACTGCCAAGCCCAGTTGCCCAGGCATCGGTGGTGGAACAGTCTCTTTTCTTTCGTAAGTACAAACTAGGATCTCGGAGTGGATAATGGACAAGTGCGTGCGCCCGACAAATCAGATGGGCCTGTGGGCCACTAATGAAATATGCAATGATTCTTTTTTTTTTAAAAAAAAATTGTTCTTTTATGAACGGGAATACTCAGTATTTTGTAATTTTAACCAATCAGATACGCTATAGTATTTTTTTTTATCTCATTTTATTTTATATGTAAAAATTATAAAATAATATTGTAAATATTATCAGGCTATTAAAATTAAATTTTTACTGATAAAAATATAATAGAATAACAAATAAATAGAAAATATGAGAAAAGTTATGGATTGGTGTGTCCATTTGATTTCAGATTCTGGTGTTGCTGATTGCGGAAGCTTGGACTTTTCTTAGAAGTCAAACTAAAAAGTAATAATATAGAAAACTCAGAAACATGAGATATGGTGGCATGCACAAGCACAACAGTGGTGCATGTATAATTTAAGAAGAAAAAAGTCTGGGGTGAGCCGAGCAGGAGAGGAGACCAGAGGACAAATGGTGTTTGGTCAGTGGTGGAAAAGTTGATGTTATGTATAACGTTAGGTAAGGTGTGGTTATGTTCCTCTCCAAAGAATCCTTTCTTGCTGCTTGCTGGCCCCATGAATCCATCACCAGCGTTGTATATGCATTAATTAATAATTATATATGTGGTAATAGCATTCGCTGTTTATTGATCTTGGATTAACTGATATATAGCATTTGAGTGGCCTGAGATACTACCGGCCGGTGTGGTTGCATAAAAAGGCCATGTATTCTAATTCTACAAACTACACTGTGTAAGTCGTTCTGAGAAAAAGGTTGATTAGGCAGACGTCAATTAAGCGGCAGAAAGACATGCAAAAGCAAATTGGTTTTGGTTTTATGTTCTGCATCGAAACAATATAATCCACGTCACGGCCGCCCCGCTTTTACATCATCCCACTTCAAATTCATTCTCCTTTTTAATTTTCAATCGTTCAATTTCATTAACAAATCTTGGAGCGAGAAAGGTAGGGGTAATGGTATAACGTATTACGTGCCAAAGCAACAAAAGATGTGGTCGCTTCAAAGTCCTTTTCCTTTCTATTAATCATATAGCCACAAATTAAAGAAAGTAACACTCTCCGAGATGCGAGAAAAAAAAAAAACTCTACTTTTTCTACTAGTTTCGTTCTAATCAAAGCATTCTCAAAACTCAATCAAATTAAACGTTAGAGATTTGATGCGTGTTTCATAGTTTTGTAAAGTAAATTTTATCATACATGGCAAAGTAGAGGTGTTGTATCCCGTAGAGTAGAGTAGAGGTATAATTCAATCAAAGTCAGTTATTACGTGGCAAAATATCAGTGGAGGATAAATACTGGGTACATACTTGACTGGGCTTGTCACTAACTAGTAACCGGAGCCGAGGGCGGTAATGAAAGATCAATATGCTTCCTCTTTCTCTCTTCGCTTGTGACACTTTTTCAACCAGAAAAAAGGTTTATGGGATTATTGAGTATTGACATTTAGTGGGTTGAGGACCCACAATCCAAAGTGGGAAGAAGAGGAGGAGGAGAGAGTATTGAATTGAATGCAGTCGGAGTCTGATTCTCTCTCCCCGCGATCCATCTTTTTGGTGGTTTTAAGAAAAGGGAGATAAAATAGATGATCGCCTCCTAAAAGATTCCACTGTAGTCATTTTTATCACTTTTGGTCTGGATTTGCGTAGGATTCAAGTACTCCTCTTTTCACTCTTTCCTCTCCGAAGATACTCTATTCCTTATTCAGGGATTGGAGAGAAAGAGAAAGAATATCAATCAATTACTGACTATATTCTAGTAGTCCTAGTGTTGCTACGCACTGATGGGAGTTGGAAACTCTACTTGAGTTGAGATTCACCGGATTCCGCTGTCTCAGCAGATTCTTTATCTCTTTCCGGTGAGTCGTGCCACTGATATTATTTATTGCTTCCCTCGCTATCACCTTTTACAAATTAACAAGCTGGCAAGTTCGGCTTCTTGTGTTTTTAATCAATAATAGATAGTTTGGGTTTGGTGGAGGGTGTTCCTTTTCTTTGAATGTACAATTCAAAATATATTCGGTCATATTTTTTTTTTTTAACAAGAAATATAATCGGTTCCATTAGTTATCAAGACATGTTGGGTATTTGACCAACTGAAGAAATTTGAGCTTGCTAGTACCTGTGACTGGAAATTTTCAGACTGCTCTTGTTTCCTTGGTTTGGGTTTGGTTGAAAGCGGTGAATCTATTCACGTAAGCATGACTTACATTACTGTAATCTGGTTTTATCAGTGTGAATAGTTTGCATTTTATTATATCGGATACTAAAATCTGCTTCTCATCCTCTATGTTGTTCAATTCTTATCTGAATCAATTTCCTTTTTAAACCAGATTACAGTAATCTGGGATTATTGTAGACTTTCTGATTTGCCGTAGCAGTTATATGGAGTTTTTCTTTTTTAATCATATTTCAGTATCTCTTCCTTCCGTTTTTCCATTTTTCATTACCCCTTTTCACATATGATACGCCGAAGAACTACTGCATCCTTCTATAGAGGATCAGAGGGTTGATTATTGCAATCCCCAAACTACGACGTTAATACACTGGCATAATCTTTATATTCTGTTATATATCTGCTCTGTGTTGCATATTTTTGTCAGTAAGTCAAATAGCACCTCGTGTTAACACTTATGGCATATCTTTTTCTGGAAAGATTTATTTCAGGGAAAAATTTTCCAACTCACAGGCAAATAATATTCATATTATGGGTTGGTTTACCAAGTTGCTTAAAGGCTCCAACCATAAAATTTATGGAGGACAATATCACGGGAAATATGGAGATGACAGAATTTGGGATAATCATCACACCACTACGGTAATCATGTTTCTGCCTCTTGTACAAAGTTGAAATAATATTGTAACACTTTATTGTATCACGGAGTCAACCTTTTATCTTTTGCTGGAGAGTAAAAATAAATTAACACGATCTACGTTCCTCTGAGATTTGTGGGTCCTCTGAAATTGTAATAGTGGCAAATTGGGTGCAGGATGAATTGACAGATGTTGAGAAAGAAGAGATTGATTGGGCAATTGCACTCTCTCTAGCAGAGGAGGACCAGAAAGGGAAAAAAGTTATCGGTAAGGTTTAAGTTTCTATATGCTGGTAGTTTAAAATTCTTTTGCATATTTCTATTACTCAAATTAAGTATAATGATTGATTCACTATTTGAGGTACCCAAACAGCTTAGAAACTGAAATGTACCTTGAAGAGTTGCTGTATTTATTACTGGTTCTTCTCCTATATAGAAGAAGTATTGTTGGGTTAATTCTGGTGCTTTACATATTTTTCATATGGATAGAGTAAATTAGAGAAAATACAGACATATTTGTGTTGCAAATGGAAGCTCTCTCTCGTTTCATCAAACGGGAAAAATGTCTCATCTTAGCTTTTCCTCATTATATCTCAGAGGATAAATCTGAGTCAGAAGACGAAGAGCTTTGCAAAATTGAAGAGGAGGAAGATGAACATCCTGCTAAAATTCAAGATGCGGAAGACGAATCTCCTGCTACAGTTAGACACGAGGAAGATGAACATCTTTCTAAAGTTCAACTTGAAGAAGATGAACAGCTTGCCAGGGCACTTCAAGAAAGTTTAAACGTGGGCTCTCCTCCCCGATATGACTCTGGCTCTATATTTCAACCTTATCCACTGCACTTTCCACCTGGATACAGGTAATTATGGACATGATCTGATTATTGGTTCTAGCGAATGAGCTCAAATACTGTGTATAGATCTTGCTAAAGTTTTGAGATATCGAACAGCAATTTAAATTTGACATCTGATGAACTTATTTTAAAGACAAAAGTCTGACGTATTGGAGGTATAGATACAGAAAGGATTTTATGCATGATGCGTTGGTATGTGTACATTTCCGCGCGTCGTAAAAGTTGCTGAATCAGCATTTGGGTTAGACGAAACTGATGCAGGAATAAACATTATAATAAAGATCCGGTAATAGGTTTAATTTAGCATCGCATTTAGTAACCGGTGGATACTTGCTTGTGAATATCTAGGAGTTGTTCAACACCATAAACCCAATATGAGACATTTATCAGATTGCCTTTTATGAATTTCATTGATCTTTCTTACTTTTCAAAGACTGATATTAAACCTCGTTCTTGGAAAATCTGCTTGCAGGATCTGTGCTGGATGCAACACTGAGATTGGCCATGGAAGATTTTTAAGTTGCATGGAAGCAGTCTGGCATCCAGAATGTTTCCGCTGCCATATTTGTAATCTGCCAATCACTGATTATGAGGTTGTATCTTTTATTTTTAATTTTATGCTTCTTACAGCTTGCTTCACTGAGCTGGTTAAAGTTAGATTAAGTTGTAACTTTGTTCTGGAATTCACTAATGAAGGTCCTGAATGTTTTTGACTAATGCTTTAATCTTCTTTTATTTGCAGTTTTCCATGTCTGGAAATCGCCCTTACCATAAATCCTGCTATAGGGAGCAGCATCACCCAAGATGTGATGTTTGCAAGAACTTTGTAAGTATCTTACCATAAAGGTTCTGTTATTATGTGGAATCATGTTCACGGCAGACCAGTTCATTATAACTCTTAATGTTTTGCAAATTGCATGTTATGTATATTGTGTGGAAGACAGTTCTATATTGAGATGTTCCAAAAAGCTACTTTAAAAAGTCAGAACTTTGAATAGTATTTGGGAGCATTTTGCTGAACAAAAATAGTTGCTCAGTATTTATAACAAATCATGGACCAGCTGCCTACCTGAAAATAGTTGATTTGAGCCCTTCATGTGCTCAAGATAGGTACCACTGCTATTCAAATTCTAGTAATTAGCTTATGTTTTGCAAGAAAATCATTTTTATTAGCTATTTGAAATTAAAACCATTGGCGCTTACTGTTCAAATCTCTCGTACAATTAACTTGGAATTATTTTTTGTTGCCTTGAAGATCCCTACAAATTCAGCCGGCCTCATTGAGTATAGAGCACATCCTTTCTGGCTACAGAAATACTGTCCATCGCATGAGCGTGATGGCACTCCTCGATGTTGTAGCTGTGAACGAATGGAGGTCAGTTAAATCAGCTCTCAAAATATCTCATCGTGTTGTAACCAATCAGGATATACCATTGGAAGTCTTCCCTCTTTACCTCTCGTTATCTCTCTCTGTGTAGATGTATTTTGCCTTTTCATGTTCTAATATGGAACTTTTCATCAGCGCAGCCAAGGGACACGAAATATCTTTTGCTTGATGATGGTAGAAAGCTATGTCTAGAGTGTCTTGACTCTTCAATTATGGATACTCATGAGTGCCAGCCTCTTTACCTTGAAATACAAGAATTTTATGAAGGATTAAATATGAAAGTTGAGCAGCAGGTTCCCATGCTTTTGGTTGAGAGACAAGCACTGAATGAGGCCATGGAAGGAGAAAAGAATGTAAATGTCAAAGTGTATAACTTTTATGCTTTTTAATTAAGGTTTTCTTCCTATTATGCTGATTTTGTTTTGTTTCTTTCCTTTTTACTATCGAGTTTAGGTTCATCACCACTTACCAGAAACTAGAGGACTCTGCTTGTCAGAAGAGCAGACGGTTACCAATGTAGGGATTTCTTACTTGCTGTTTCAAGTCTTACTATTCCCAATATAAAAAAGTTTGCATTGAATAATGGAAATGGTCCTTAATGTAACAACAGATTTTAAGGAGGCCGAAGATAGGAGCTGGTTACCGGGTCATAGACATGATAACTGAACCTTACAGGCTTATCCGTCGATGTGAAGTAACTGCCATTCTTGTTTTGTATGGCCTTCCTAGGTATCCTTCTTACGCCATGAATCTTCAGAGTGTTTGCTTGCATATGAATTTCAGTGTATGTGATATGACGAAAGAGTTTCATATTTGTAGGTTATTGACAGGATCAATCCTGGCTCATGAGATGATGCATGCATGGCTCAGGCTTAAAGGTATCCTCCAGCTATCCCATAAGAACTTCCCAGTAGGCAATATTTTCATTTCATGGTGGACTAAGTAAATGAATTTTTCACAGGTTATCCCAACCTGAGTCCAGAAGTTGAAGAAGGAATTTGCCAAGTCTTGGCTCATATGTGGTTAGATTCAGAGATGTATTCTGGATCTGGTAATGATGGCGCATCATCGTCTTCCTCGTCCTCATCTTCGCCTTCTTCCTCTGCCACCTCATCAAAGAAAGGCAAACGATCTGACTTTGAGAAGAAACTTGGTGAGTTTTTTAAACACCAGATCGAGGCAGATACCTCATCAGCATATGGAGATGGATTCAGATTGGGTAACCAGGCCGTGCTCAAGTATGGCCTCAGAAGTACTCTCGACCATATTCGGCTGACAGGAAGTTTCCCATGTTGAAACTATCCTATAATTTTCTTAGTCTTACACCAATCAATACCTCAGCTTTTTTCAATTATATAGTACAGGATCAAAAAATTTCAAAATCATAATTTAACATCTTTAGACAAAATAAGCTGTGAAAATCTTCCTCAAAGAGTACACTACTTGTAATCTGTCGGTACCACATCTTTTATATAAACCACATTATACTTTTTCAGCTGTTCAGAGAAACAGGCGAAAACAGTGAAATTATAGAATTAGTGTTCTGCTGATATCCTATTTCATTCTACTTGAACATCGTAGTTGAGGAATTTCTCGTTTTTGGATTATTAATCATTTTTATGATGGTTAACTCTAATAATACGCTTCTTAGCACCACAGTCGAATAGAAGAAGTTTATCAAATATGAAACGTGACAATGAAAAAGGAGCTTTGTTTGCAATAAGCATCGTCTATTACTAACGGTTATAAAGATAATCATGGGATTTCAAATAGTGAAAATTAAAATAGTGCCTACGTAGATTTAATCCTTTTTTTTTTTTTTTTGTAAAATTCACTGATATTTAGAATTAGATTAGATATTAGATATCAAGTAATCCCATTAATAAAAAAGGATCTTTAAAATATTTTAATACAAAGTTATAACTGTAATTCAACAACAAAACCAAAGCTGACTACATTTAGGCCTGGTTTAAAATAATAATAATAATAATAAAATTTCTCTGCCCACGTGTACCAGGACGAACATTGTTGAACCATAGAGTGGTACCCGATCCAGAGAAATTTACTTCCATATACCAAAATAAAAAACTATTTATCAATATATACTACTTTTAAAAATATTTACCAATATATACCACTTTTTTCAAATATCGCAGTACGGTAATGCGATATTCGAATATCGTAGTACGGTACTACGATATTCGAATAAAAAATTAATTAAATTTTTTATTTTTTATTTTTTACAAATAAAATATTAAAAAAATTAAAAAATTTTAAATACATACACACAATCTCAAAAATTATTATCAATACATACGACATCTTGTACAATAAAATCTCCAGTTATGAAGTGATTTTGCCTAAATAAATTTAATATTATCATATTTCAAAATAAAATACATTTTTTATATATATATTTAAGTTAATTAATTTTGAAAAATTCACTTAATGTATTATAATTTTTTATAAAAATAAACATATCAAAAAGAGATACAGTAGATAAGAGAGAAAAAAAATATTTTAAACAACCAATTATCTGTCTAAAAAAATAAATATTTTCTTTTCCTTCAAATGAGGCATCCAAGAAAAATAAACACATCATCATCTTACAGAAACATTTCAACACTAATTCATGAACCTTGTATCATCTTTTAATTAAATTATAAAATAAAATAAATTTGTAAAAGGGTAATGTAATTTTTTTAAAGGTAATATATATTAGTAAATATTTATAAAAATAGTATGTATTGGTAATAATTTTTGGAATGATGTATATGTGTTTAAAAAAATTTATAAATTTTTTTAATATTTTATTTGTAAAAAATCAAAAATAAAAAATTTAATTAATTTTTTATTCAAATATCGCAGTACGGTACTGCGAATATCGCAGTACGGTACTGCGAATATCGCAGTACGGTAATGCGATATCTGAAAAAAATGGTATATATTGGTAAATATTTTTAAAAATGGTATATATTGTTAAATATTTTTTTTTTTTTTGGTATATGAGGGTAAATTTCTCCCCGATCCATCCCTTCCTAAAACGATTGATCTATTTGCTCAGGAGCCACGCCTCGTTACCAGAAACACAAAATCGCCAAATCGCATAGGCAAGAGGTGAGCCTGTCTATCAGAGATCCTTCCTCTCCTAAATTCTTTCTCCATGTTTCTCTCGTTGCCTTTTCTCTGGATTTCGTGTTGTTGAACTTTGCTTAAGTGAGTTTGATTTATATCTCGATCTTCACTAGCAAAAAATTGTGAGTTTCAGATACAATCGGAATTTTAAACTTGTAGGGTTTAGCAATAATATGGACCAGGCGGAATTAAGCACTGAACAGGTTGGCGATCCGTACACTTCATCTGCTCTTCGTTTTTTTTTAATTATTATTGTTCGATCTGATTACAGATTTTGAAATTGATTTTATTCATTCTTTGCTAATTATTATAGATTATAATGTCGTTGATTATTGAGTTAAGTGGGGGTATTTCAGTGCAGTTTCCGTTAACATTCTTGTAAATTCTCTTAGGTGCTGAGGAGGGATATCCCATGGGAGACGTACATGGCCACTAAGCTGATCTCAGGCACAAGCCTTCAGCTCTTAAGGCGTTATGATCATAGATCAGAAAGTCACAGAGCACAGTTGCTGGATGATGTAAATTTTCTTTTTAATTATAATGTTTTTTTTTTTTTAAAAAAAAGGTGTTGTTGTTATGTTGAATCTGGTACCAATTTTTTTTTTTTTTTTTCTCCTTTCCTTTTCTCCATCAAAGAAATGCACTCGAAGTAGATCATGATAGTACTATTGAAAATTCAAATTCATTGTGGCAGGATGGTCCAGCTTATGTACGCGTATTTGTTTGTGTCCTGCGTGACATTTTTAAAGAAGAGACCGTAGAATATGTTCTGGCATTGATAGATGAAATGCTTACAGGTAAGCTAGGGGAATTGGCCTTTCATTTCTTTATGCATTATTAAGTGGCATAACCTCTTAGTAACTATCTTTTGCAGCAAATCCCAAGAGAGCAAGACTGTTTCATGACAGGTCACTTGCTGATGAAGATACTTATGAACCTTTCTTAAGTTAAGTACTTACTCAAAAATGTTCGGCTTCTTAACTGCTAACTATTGCCTGCTTTGAAAATTTTGGAAGCTCAGTTCTCGTGCCAGGTTTTGTTGTCCATTATATTGCTTGGACTATTATGATTTTTCTCTTAAACTGAATTTTAGTATTTGTTTTCTTAATCAGATTCTAGGTACTCTTTTAACCATTGTTTATATAATTGTTATGTATTTCCTTAATATATCTAATTTATGAAAAAAATAAAAAGAAATAACAATATCATCCATATTTCAGGTTGCTTTGGAAAGGAAATTGGTTTATACAAGAGAAAAGTTGTAAGATCCTTGCTTTAATAGTTAGGTAATGCTAATATGATCCTATTTTCCATTTAAGTGCAAAATTTTATGACTTCAATCAAATAGCTATTATTTTTTCTTTTTTTTTTTTAAATTAATAAGTTACTGTTTCAATAATTGCAATTTTCCACCATTTTGTTATTCTAGTGCCAGGCCAAGAAATCAGAATGGCATTGTTCCTAATGGAGAAGCATCAAACTCAAAGAAGCCGTTTACTACTATTGATGATGTTTTGAAAGGACTGGTAGAATGGCTTTGTGCACAGGTATGCCATACCGAAACTTCAAGCTCCTTTGTCACTATTCATCCCAAATACAAAGTTTATGGTTTAGTGAATTGGATAATTAGTTTGAGATATAAGTCTTTGCATGAGAAATGTTTGCTTCTTTGAGATCATGCTGAGCACATTTGCTTTCCTAATAAATGTAGTTGAAGAAGCCTTCTTATCCTACTCGTGGTATCCCAACTGCTATCAATTGCTTAGCAACTCTACTTAAGGAACCTGTGGTCAGGTCATCCTTTGTTGTAGCCGATGGGGTCAAGCTGCTTGTACCATTGATTTCTCCAGCATCCACACAACAATCTATGCAGGCAAGTTTGCTAGACTTTATACCTCAGAAGCATAAGAACTGATTTTAATCTTAGTCAGCTACAAATCCTTCTAATAGATAGCTGAATAAGTTTGATGCATCTAGTCTTGCATATAATGCATTCTGGATATTCAATAGCTTGTTTTGCATCTGCCAATAGATGGCTATAAAGAATGCCATATCTAGGCCAAATACTATATGGAACTTTTTCCCCATTCAAGAACAATGGTGGAGATGGTGTTTGGTGTGCTTTGGGATTAGTTTATGAATAAAAAACCTATCCTGTTGAAATTAGTGAAATTAGAATTGGTTTTGCAGGGAAAAAGGGGAAATTAATTGAGAATTTTCTCTTGTGACAGTTGCTTTATGAAACGTGTCTTTGCATTTGGCTCTTGTCCTACTATGAACCAGCAATAGAATTCTTGGCTACTTCTAGAACCCTTCCGCGACTTATTGAAGTTGTTAAGAGTTCTACAAAAGAGAAGGTAAGGCCTTCTATTCTGGCCCTTAGTTTGTTTTCTTTTCATTGGATTGTTCTAAAGATATATGATAACTGTTAGTGGTATTAATATCAGCTTTCTGTCATATTTTTTGTTGTCTTAGTCTATGTTATAAAATTTTTCATCCATGTCATATTAGCAACTGGATATGTTTGTCTTTGTCTAGTATAGAAGAGTTCAGTATTAACAGAGTTCGTTCACCAATTGTGTTAGGTTGTTAGAGTTGTTGTCTTGACCCTTAAGAACTTACTGTCAAAAGGGACATTGGGTGCTCAAATGGTTGACCTTCAACTGCCACAAGTCGTTCAGAGTTTGAAGGCACAAGCGTGGAGTGATGAGGTGAGAGAATTATATGAACTTGTGCTAATCTGTTCATACTGAAAATTTACTGGATGTGCAAACGGAGTAGAAATATAAGAATTGCCAAGCGAGGTCAACATTTGGGAGTGCTTCTTGATTTACTTCTTGTCATTAAATTGCTACAGTTGCAGTGAAAACTTGTCTCTAGCCATTTGGTGTTATTTTTCATGTTTTGCATTCTAGCTGTATTGCACAGCTGGTACTGCTTTAGATAGAGTTACCTTAATTTCCTAATGTGCATCAAAAACCGAAAAAAGAAGTTGACATGAATTACAAACTGACAGCAGTTGTTTGTCTGTCTATCATTCTTATAGTCTTACTGCATTTCTATTCCCTTTGGAAGGATATATTTCCTAGTGTTTCTCCAACTCTTTCATTTATTAGATGTTTGTCACAGGACTTATTGGAGGCGCTGAATTACCTGGAAGATGGGCTTAAGGATAACATTAAGAAACTAAGTTCTTTTGATAAGTATAAGCAAGAAGTTCTACTTGGCCATCTGGATTGGTCTCCCATGCACAAAGATCCTATATTTTGGCGGGAAAACATCAACAACTTTGAAGAGAATGACTTCCAGGTAAACTTTGCTTTCTACCTGATTTCCTTCTGTTCATCAAGTCTGATTAAGAGATCTCTGGTGTTTCACCACATTTTCCGATTAAGAGATTATATCTAATCGATTGCTTTTGTCTGAATTTACTGGCCAGTCCTATTATGGTGAATTGCATGTGAGTATTATAGGTCAAACATACCATCTGGTCCAAATGAAAAATGCTTGTAACATGCTTTTGGTCAACATCTATGGACATGGAAGAGAAACGTGTGCATTGGTTTCTTATCTAGCTGTCGTGTTAATTTAACATGCTGGGTGATTGTGTTGATTTGTGGTTGTGTTAGGTGACTGTAAAATAGCTTAGTTACTCATTTATAAGAAGTAAAAATCATGTTGCATCCCGGTGACAATTTGATCAAGTGACAAAGCAAACAGGTTTTTAGCTGCAGGGTATAGTAGTTAAAAGCACATGGTTCCATCGTTGGTAGAAAACAAACTTAGACATCGAAGTAGCATACTAGCATTGCCCCCATTGTTCATCGAACCAATACATCAAGTTAGGGTTCTCTACAGGAAAACATGGATGTTTCTTGGCTCTCTAAATTGATACGGGGAAAGAATTTCTTTTGATAAAACAGATGATTATAAAAAAGCATTTCATGTCAGAAAAGTTCTTGAAGCATTTATCAATTTTATCTTTGTACCTTTGCAGATTCTGAGGGTCCTAATAACAATTTTGGACACGTCCAGTGATCCAAGGACTCTGGCTGTTGCTTGCTTTGATCTTTCACAGTTCATCCAGTACCATTCTGCTGGGAGGATCATCGTGAATGATCTCAAAGCCAAGGAACGAGCGATGAAACTAATGAATCATGAGAACGCTGAGGTAACAAAGAATGCGCTGCTCTGCATCCAACGGCTTTTCTTAGGTTCAAAGTACGCAAGCTTCTTGCAGGCTTAGTTCTATTTCTGTCTGGTGACATGGCGTATGCATTTAATCACATCAACCATCGGCTCTCTTCTATACAAGGTTTATTTGTTCATTGCTTATGAGTAATTTATTTTCTATGGCCATCGGTGTTTCAGTCACGATGCAGTAGAAGAAATTTGACATGAAAAATAAGTATCCTTGGTATTCCAACTGTTGAATAAATCAAGTTTTGTAACTTTATACTCGAATTTGTGCATATAGATTATTTCAATTTGTTTGAAATGAGAGAGTATTGTTAATGTAGATATTTAACTTGGAAAATGAGCAATGACAATTTGAGCTGGTCACGTGTGCGAAGTTTTTTTTCCCCTCTCTAAATAATAATAATGATAAAATAATTATTTTCGGGGGGTGAAGTTTTGTACATAGCTATTATTGGACAAAGTATAATGCATAATATGAGAGAAATGATCGGCATCCCCCAGCAAGACAATGTTCTAATTGGTAAATTATTTGTATTCTCAAAAGAAATGGTGAATTATTTATTTCGAATTCTACGAGTAGAAGAAAGGAATAATTTTCATCGTACTTGGTGTCATACTACCTAATGTCTTCTCGGGAAAAATGTCATGCCACCTAAATGCTTGATGGGAGGAATTCATTTTTGGAGAAGACTCTGTTATTTGCGTAGTTTCTGATTTTAAATAATCAAACAACAAAATTTGCCTCTATCAAAGAAGAAATTGGCCAACTATTTATTTATACAGTTGTTGAAGTACGTTAATTACAAGCAAAATGCGTCTCTGGAAATTGAAAAATGCCCAGTAATAAATCTCCAACACCAAAAGGCGGCGGAGGAGACGCTATCATGGTAGCCTGGAAGCAACAAGTTGTGAGGTAATAAATGAGGTTCTTACGCTCACACTGCGTGGCCATGCATGAATGCTCATCTTCCTGATGAGACGCAAAAAGATGTTTCTATATTTGTTGTCTCTAGTATTGACCGTTAGAGTTGCAGTCCCATAGGGTTCATTATGTTTACTTAGTCAATTCCTAGTAGTTAATTTAACGTGATCCCAAAATCGAATGATTAGAGTCGGCTGCTGTCTTACACTTGGGACTTCGGAGGACATTTTTGTCATATTTTCATGTTATTGGTCTTGGTTTTGTCATTCCTTTTGTTAATTCTCTTTTTCATTTTCCTTAAACTGGTAGGTCGATTATAAAATCTATTATATCGTTTTCAACGAAGTATCAGAGCTGCACTATCGCTACTTGATGCCTAAATGTATAACCTTGGATTTTTTGTTTTTTTAAACGTGCATCCGATTCTAATTCTATAGATCTCCTGTTCTATTGTCAAAGCTCATGAAGAATTACGAAGGTAGATAACTGACTATTCCTTTTGCCCCTTAAATATCCTGCCGAGGCATCGACTTGGTTAGTCTTTAGCATGAGCTACAGCTGACTTAGTATGCAAAATTTCTAGGAGGAAGGCCAGCTTGCTGTCTCAAAGTTGGACTGGGCGATACAATACTCTCTTGCAAATCCAAGATTCTCAGCGGAAAGGTTAAAATTTGGACAAGCATAGAATTCTCATTGCATTTTCTATTCTGGGTATCTGAATTACATACTATTTATACGATGTCTCCACTCCAGGAATAGGAAAAAAGAAATTTAAAAATATCCAAGCTAAGGCTAAAGACAAAGTCACCTTATGAGTGAATAAAGGTCCATGTCAACAATGCCGATTGTCTATATTACCAACAATTCCTTCCTTGTCTTTATACGGTGCAAAAGAAGCAACTCTCATTCGTTCACTACATTTGACATAGGTTCTTTAGAGGGTAGAGCTCTCTATTAGTGTTTCCTCAATCAAACGTGATAGCAATGGCAGTCTCCTTCCTTCTGTTTTTTGCACTGATGCTTTTTTCCATCTCCCATATCTCAGGAACAAACTTTACATGCCCTGCAGATGCAGCTTCAGTTTTTCCCTGTGACACTTACGTGGCATACTTTGCCCAATCTCCAAATCTGTTGAGTCTGACAAGCATATCTGATATATTTGGCATCAGTCCTTTATCGATTGCAAGACCAAGTAATTTAACAGAAGACGATGGCATGCAGCTGATTCCCGGCCAACTCTTATTGGTGCCTGTCGAATGTGGTTGCACTGGGAACCGCTCTTTTGCGAATGTTACCTACGAGATGAAGTCAGGTGACAGTTATTTCTTTGTTTCATCTACTTTACTCGAGAACCTCACCAATTGGCATGCAGTGAAAGAATTCAACCCCTATCTAAATCCAAATCTCTTGCCAATAGGCACCAAAGTAGTCTTCCCTTTGTCCTGCAGCTGCCCTTCAAAAGAGCAGTCAGCCAAAGGGATTACAAATCTGATTACATATGTGTGGCAACCCACTGATAATGTTTCCCTCGTTAGTGCAAAGTTTAATGCATCGGCAACGGACGTAATGGCTGAAAACAATTCCCAGAACTTCACCAGTGCAGTTAACCTGCCAGTTTTGATCCCAGTGACAAGGTTGCCAGTTCTCTCACTGCCTCATTCTTCTCATAAAAGAAAACAAAACAGTCCTCTAGTGGTTATTATTGGTGTCAGCCTCGGATGCACTCTTCTGATTGCTGTTTTAGCAACGTCACTGGTTTATCTTTACTGTCTGAGAAAGGAAAAGATGAGTTTGGATCGTTGTGATTCATCTTTGGAGCAGGCTAACAAGCTATTAACTGGCGTTTCAGGCTATGTAAGTAAGCCAGCCATATTTAACATTGATATGATTATGGAAAGTACTATGAACCTCAGTGAACAACGTAGGATTGGGGGATCAGTGTACAGGGCCAAAATTGATGGCCAGATTTTAGCAGTGAAAAAGACCAAAGAAGATGTCACGGAGGAGCTAAAAATTCTACAGAAGGTAAATCATGCAAATCTGGTGAAGTTAATGGGAGTCTCATCAGACAATGAAGGAAATTGCTTCCTAGTTTATGAATATGCTGAAAATGGGTCTCTTGATAACGTGCTGTTCTCCAAGTCTCCAGCCACTTCAAACTTACTCACATGGAACCAAAGGATATGCATAGCACTTGATGTGGCCATGGGTCTGCAATACCTGCATGAACACATTGAACCAAGAATAGTCCATAGGGACCTCAGCACCAGTAATATCCTTCTTGACTCTAAGTTGAAGGCCAAGATTTCAAATTTCTCTATGGCGAGGACTTCCACAAATACTATGACGCCGAAAATAGATGTTTTTGCTTTTGGGCTTGTTCTGTTCGAGTTGCTTACGGGCCAGAAATCCATGAGAACCAATGAAAGTGGTGAGGTTGTTCTGCTGTGGAAGGATATGAGGGGAATCTTTGATGAACAAGAGAATAGAGAGGAGAGGCTCAAAGGATGGATGGATCCTAAGCTGGAGAGTTTTTATCCAGTTGATGATGCTCTGAACTTGGCCAATTTGGCAATGACTTGCACGGCGGAGATGACTTCGTCCAGACCAACCATGGCAGAAGTTGTTCTTAGTCGCTCCCTTCTCACTCAACCAGCTCCTGCAACGTTAGAGAGATCCCTCACTTCTGAGACAGATGCAGAACTTTCTCAAATGGTTGCTCCTCGTTGATTCAGTCCAGTAGTACAGTTTCTCAAATTCAAGACCGTATTTTGTTTACATCTAAGTATGTGTCTATAGTCACCTTAATCTCGTGTTCCAATTTTCCAGCTCGATTTGGTTTTCTTTTTCCCCCTTTTTTTTTAGCCTGTAACAATTTACTGCAGAGATTATAGGAAATTGTAAACAGATGGTGTTGAATTTTCTCAGTAACAAATCACTTATTTGCTTGTTCGATATTGACCTTTGTTGCTTTGGTTTTTGATCTCGAATATCTAATTTGTGCATTTGTTTAGAGTTGTTGATTTTGACATGAACACTGCTTACTAATTTATAAAATAGCATGTTAGATGGTATGTCATCTATGATTCAGTGGTTCTAGTCTTTATCTAATCATCTATTATTACTATTTACTAGCGTCAACTCTGTTTTCCACAGATAAATTTGGTGAAATGTAAAAATAGAAAATGTAAGTGGCCCTTAAGAAATTCTGAATTTCTTAACTGTCCTATAACAATTTCCTATAATCTCTGCAGTTTTAGTTCCACTTCTGCATAGCATTATAGCAACTAAGAAAAATGGATGAGAACGATAACAGAAATGTATAAAATGTTATCTTTTCCAGTCCAGGTATGAAATAAATCATTAAACATCAAATGTGATCCGATCAAGATCAATAATACTCACAGAACAAATAAAATCATTAAACCTTTGGAATACAAACTCAGTACAACATGATCAGTAAAACAAAGACAAGTTTAATTAATTACAGTATCCTTTCAGCTATTACAACCTCAAGAGCTTCTGCTGAAACTCTGGCATACTGAGATGTTCATCGAGGTTTCCCAGGTCAATGATGAGTCTAAGGTTCTCGATAGGGATGTTACAATTTCATGCATGGCGGGGCGATTTTCTGGATCTTTGTCAATGCAATTAAGGACCAGTCTTAGCACAAAGTTGGCAAGTTCCAGTGGATAACTTCCATGCAGAGATGGATCCATAAAACCCCTCAACCTCTCCTGATCGCTTTCCTCGCCGAGAATGGCCCTTAAAGCATCAGACAAATTCACCTTATCTTCTGTATAAAAAGCAGCAACCTCTTTTCCAGTGAGCATTTCCAGAATCAGAACCCCAAATGCGTAGACATCTAGCTTCGTAGATACAACACCATTTTCCAAATACTCAGGAGCCATGTAACCTTTTGTCCCAACAATATGCCTTGTCATGGGAAATTGATCTTCCTCTCCTTCAACAGACCTCGCAAGGCCAAAATTTGCAATCTTTGCCCTGAAGCAACTGTCCAGAAGAATGTTACTGCCCTTTAAATCCTTGTGGATATAGGGAGGAGAAGTGAAACTATGGAGATAGTCAAGCCCAGTGGCTACATCCAACGCAATCTGCATTCTCAGTATCCAATTCAGAAACTTGTCATCAATGGCGTTCGAGTAGATCCAATCACTCAAGGACCCATTGGCCGCATATTCATAAACAAGGTACCAATGGCCTTCGTTAAAATTAACCCCAGAAAGGCGTATCACATTACAATGGTTGATTTTGTTCAGCAGTTTTATCTCTTTTGACACATCACCTTCCATCTTCTTAATTGCAGCCAAATCACCACTAATAACACCCCGATAAACAGATCCTTTGATCCAGAAGCTTTGACTAAAATCCTCTGTTGCTCGCTGTAGTTCCTTAAAACTGTACACTTTAAACGATTTACCTATACTGGATATCATCTCGGACAATTCTTCAGATTCTCCCTCCAACAAGATCTTCCCCTCTGGTTTTTCAGTTGCCTCAAAACTGTGACTCTGACTCTGAGAGACAATAGCAGGATCATATTTCTTTTTACCTTTGCGGTAGACTCTGCAGAAAATGATGGCACCGAGTGCTAATATTAAAGCACTTCCTCCAACAACAACATAGACCCACGTTTTGTTGGAGTTTCCATCTGAGGAAGAGGTGGGAGGTGATGGGGGCGAAGGTGATGGAGGTGGCTGAAGTGTTTGAGAGCTGGAGGGTGGATCTTGAAGGGGGACTAAAATTGTGGTAAATGGATAAATGGTGGAGCTTGCATAAGAAAGGCTATTAGCTTCAAGAGTGGTATTAGTATCCACACCAAATCTTTTACTAATACGGGAAACAGAATTTCCCCAAGTTACTAAATAACTCAAAAGGTACTTGACACCTTTCTCAGTTTGATTTTTTGTGGGACAAGCACATCTAAGAGGAACAACAAGTATTGTACCAGGGGGCAAATCTCTCCTGGGCAATTCGTTTTGATTCTCTAGAGCTTGACAGGTTGAGAGGCCTTCAAAAGTGTTGTTAGCAATCAAAAACAAGGTATCTGCGTTCTGTACTACATAGGATGTGTTTGCTTGATAATACCCACCAGCACAGGAGCAGTTCACTGGAACAATCACCAACCTATTCGTTTCAAAGGTTGCATTACGAGTAACCTCGTTTATCTCGGAAAGCTGAGATGGGTCAGCACCCAACAAAGCTGAGATTGTGGAAACAGAATTGTAAATGGGTTGAGATCTGAAGGTAAGGTAAGCTTGGCAACTACGACTGACACCGTTGCAAGTGTAACCACGAATAGAATTTGAGTTACCCCTTCTGGGACATGCAGTTGTGCCCTTTCCAATATAAGGCTGCTGCCCCAGAATCAGAGAGAAGCAACAGAATATGGCAAGAGTGAAGATAGGGATGAGGGGAAAGAAACGCATGGCCATTGCAGATGCAGAGGAATGAAGGAGGAGACAGTGGAGGTGATGTGATGACAAAATGGCTACTAAGAAAGTGTTACGTTTCAATAAAATGAGGGTCGCTTTCAGTATTTTTATTTAGTTCTTTAATTCATTGGTCAACAAGTCATGCATGGAGCTCAATTTCGGAGAAGGAAATTTGCGTGTTCTTGTTGACCAAATCTCATTATTGCATATGAATCCTTTTCATGGCATTTGCTTATTTGACTATCTTACTGCTCATAAAGGACCAAACTTCAAAATAATGTAAGAGGAATAACTTAATTACTTGTGTTTAAGAACGTTCTGTTGTTTTGTTTGCAGAGTTATCCCGTAGATATATCTAAGCATATTATTATTAGAAAATGCTTTTTACAATAATTAATAATTATCGAGAAGTTTATATTATAAAATAATTAATTTTATCCAAAAATAAAATCTTCAAAAACAAGTAAGAGTCATTAACACAACAATTGATTCTCTTAAAAATTTGTAAAACATTCTCCTAAAAAAATTGTAAAAGATCTTGCTTTTGGTAAAGTTGATATGTTGATTTTGATTTAACAAGGCGTCACTTGCTTGCCTGCCCTACGAGATAATAGATGACTCATGATTTTGCTTTAACGAGTGCAACAGTTCCCAATCCCTTTAGGGCCTCTACTTGTATTGCCCTTGGGAAGAATTGACATCAAATGAAAACCATTCCCATGCTTGTCTTGCTGAACTTGATCGTTTCAGGCATCAGTTCCACAAATTGATCTTTCCTCCACATAAAATATTGCAGGCAATACCTACCCAGTGTATGCCAGTTTGTGATAAATCTTCAAGGGCAAGGAGAAGACTAGACTCATAATTAGTCAATTTGTGAAGTAATGGGCACTAAGCAATGCCTTTAAGTAAAGTAAATGGGTACTACATCAAGACAGGCTATATTCAAAAAGTAACCCTCCAACTATTGCCTATAAAAATACATAGAATAGAATACGATCCCATTGGTCAAGGAGACAAGGCGCAACCATTCTTGACTTTGAGCTATAAAGCCAAGAACCAAAACACCATAAGTCGATCCCAGAACCTGTGCGAAAGCTTTCTCCATTAGCACAGCATCATATGTTTCCGCGTACGGCCAATCCGCGTGAAATCCTCATGTTTCCACTGAAACAGTGTGCTCCACAACTCTATTCATTGTCCTTGCATATGTTCGAAGTAACATACCCGTGTAACCATTTCATCGGACTTGTAGCTCCCTCACCACCTTAATACAATATTATATTACAAGTACTACAAGAAATTTTTTCCATCTCAGAGATGCTAGACAACCTAAATTATCAACTGTTAAAGCGCCTATTTTTCACTCATAGTTCCTAAATGCTAAGAAATTACGAACCCCCCAAAGAATACTTGTTCTCTACCAAGTTCCTAAGCAGAGATAGAGTATTGTGAAGAAAAAAATGAAAGCTATAGAAAAACCATAGGCAAAGCAATGGAAATTACACCGACAGTGACCCAGACCTCCAAGTTCTCGAACCTCTGTTATAACAAGTAGGATCGCAATTATAAGACAAAAAACTCCACCAAACATGCTATCACGCAGTCCATCGGCAATCCAATTGGGAGTGACGACAAACACGAGAAAACGAGAAGCTGCACAAATAAGTAATCCACAAACATCAGATTTCAAATAACAGACTAAACAAACAAAAGAAGAAAACAACTCCACTATGAAATAGTCAACGCCCAGACCTGGAAAAGTTTCAGGAAAAAAGAGGTTCGCTGCAATTGCAAGGAAAGCAACCCAATAACCAAACTCTCCCCTGCACAATAAGAATTGTAAGATTATAAACTAAAAAAAAAAATGTAAGATTATAAAACATTAGCAATTTTTTTTTAATGAAAATAAAACCAACCAAAGTAGAGTAACTTGGTAATTTGGAGAGCACCTTACAATTTTGAACAATACTCCTGGGAAACTTGTGAAGAGGTATAGTACTAAAAGGTTACTCTGTGTGCGCGAGCTGCGCCCAAGTCCATTTAAGATCAGCAAAATTCTGTAGAACAGAGGCACAAACAGCACCAGCATCATGGACAAAAATGATTAGACTTCAAAACAAGAACAAGCATTTCTAGACCCTTTACTGAAATCACCCATTTTATAGAAACAACAAATGCGGAAACACTAAAGCTTGGTAGATTAGACATTCAAACTCCAGGGAGTGAACTGATTTAAAAGCCGTTCGCAAACAAATATAAGGCTACCATCAGACTAATTAAAATAGATGTGTGAGGCACCAAGGCTTAATCATGAAAGTGAAATAATGCTCTTCTTCTTAAGCCTCTAACAACAATTATAAATGAAAACCACGAGAAAGAGGATCTTCTAAAATTTAGCAATTAGACAATTTAATTTAGATATATTTTTCTTGAGGAGTATTTGGGTTTCAGCATCAGATTATATGTACAATCAATACAGAGGCTCAACACTACTTAGTGAACCATTTTGCAATTTTAATTGTAACTTTGATTCAACTTCAAAGAGATAATCAGTATACATGTGTCGTGCTGCAAGAGGCAGAACTTAACATTTTTCTTCATAACTGTGGTGCTGAAAAAAGCAGAAAGAATCAGGTATTGCTACAACAACATTGGCCATACTAGAATGAATCTGGCTAACCCGAATTCAAGGTTCATCAAGAATTTTCAAGTTTGGAGAGTGACGCACACAACTGGAAACAAAACTTTCAACAGACAATAATGCATAACTTAACCATTCTTATCAGTCATAGAAACAGCAACGTCAGAACTGCAATATAAAGGGAATGACTTGTATATGGAGATTACATCCTTACGAACTAACACGAATTCTCAAGTTAAGGAAGTTTGCGGGCAAAAGATATTGAGTCTAAAAGCCAGCCATGAGATGGAATCGGAGTTTTAAAATCTCAAGTAGGAAGCGAAGAGGATTAGTAAAATTAGGTTTGTGTCTTGCTAACTCGCAAAAATTGCAATTGAGAATTAGTCATGCCAATAACATTTCCTTTCTGGGGACAGCTAATAACATTATTTTCCAGTACGTCTTCCCAAAAAAAAAAAAGCATTTTCCAGTACTGAGCCACTGATCACTCTATTATTGGTTTGTAAAGAATACTACCCAACAGAAGTCATTTTGTCATATTATATCTTGTCAAATTATTAAAATAACATGTATTTAGAAATTTAAAAAACAGACAATCTATTGTCTTGGTATCAGAAGAGAACATTGATCATGGAATTTGTTAGGTCAGAATCAGATACATTTTGATATCCATCTCGAGCCCGTCACAGTTGGATAATAAAGTGCGTATGGAAATGCGAATGGGCAGTGATTAATGAAATTGGGAAAGTGGAAGTGGTAACTCACAAGCCAAAGATACTTCCACCCCATTGAAAGCTTGCTCGAGCACGGCTGGATTTGGTTTCCATAGATGCGGAAGATGCAGCACCGAGTGCAAATGCAATGCTTCCAATCGCCTCACGCAATTCCATATCCATGCTATCCATCTCTGCCTTGCCTACGTACTATCACTATCACTATCACTATCACAATCAAGTAAGTCTAACCAATATAAATCATGCCCCCATCCCCCTTTCTCCTTTCCCTCTCTGAGCTCGTCGTCATATGCCTGATTTAGATTCTGGAAGATCCTGGGAGTTCAAACTCAAATGTCCCCATATCAAGAATCGACGGCTGATGATGTGCCACCTCAAAACTCAAAGCCGTGTACTATACGGTACGTGAATGGCAACGACGTCGTTTAGTATCCTATGCTATTTGTTTGGTATAATATCAAATCAAAATGAACAGAGATTCAATTATTTGTTCCACTCATAATTTTTTTTTTAAAAAAGATACTCAATTTATTTGATTAGAAAAGCTAAAAGGCTTTGTGCTACAATCTTAATAAAAACACCCTCATAAAGGTGTTAATTACAAAGAGATGAAAAACGACGGCGCTTTGGGTTTCAGCATCTAGAGGTTCTACTGCAACGTAATGCGCCTGAAGACTTTGTTAATGACCTCACATATTTGGCATCAACAACTTTGAATATCTGCTCCTGGTTGTAATTGGGCTTCGCCCCAACAGATTTTGTTTCCCTGAAGAAGGCACCGTTTTCAAAAACGTCCCTCGCCGAATAAAATTCCCATGTCTCTACATTTTCTTCCGGATTGCCTTTCCTCCATGTCACCTACATTTAATTGTATAATTAACCAAACCATTAATCTATATGAAAGAATATCATTAATTATAATTAACGACTAGTTAGTTATATTAACCATTGAGTACCTCTTTACTCCCAGATTTTGGTGCTATGAAGAGGTTGGCTTCGCTTTTGAGGCTGGGTGCCTTGCTTCCACCAATGGCGTATTGCACCCATCCCATGTATAGATTGTTGGCAACGTGCGCATACCCATGGCGGATCCTTGGCATGCGCTGGCTGCACTGTGGCCCAAAATGGTTGTAGACAACGGTTACCTTCATGTTCCGGTCCCTAATGTAACCATCGTCGTGCCCGAGAAGCATAACCTTGTTCTGCTCTCTGAACCAGTTGTTGGAGATGGTCACATCGGTGGAGCCACGAGTGACGTCGAGAAGACCATCTTGGCAATCGTAGAGGGTGTTATGGTCAATCCAAATCTTTGAAGCCGTAACCAATCTGATTGCGTCCCCATCAACGTGACCCAGTGGAATCACCTTCCCTTCAGGACCCATCACGCTGCCCGGGCCTTGAGGCTTGCAGTGATGGATCCGAAGGCCATGGATGATTATGTTGCTTGTCTGGTAAGTAATCAATAACAAAACATAAGGTGAGAGTTCAATTAATTAATGAAATAAAGCTAGGCTGGTGTGAGATTAATTATGATAAATACGTACCTTAAAGATCAACAAGCAAGCATTATCAGCAATGTGAACGTTAACGCCTCGACCATCGAGGGTGGTGAAGCTGCTAATAAGGAGGGGTCTCTGGAGCTTAATATGCATGTCTCTTTGGAATGTGATCCATACTTTTCCTTGAATCACACTTGCTCCGTATCTCAAGGTGCCCGGTTTTGGGATAATTGGGTTGTCACTGGGATCAGTTACCTTATAGTGGATGAGGCCTTTCCCGATGTTGTTGCTCATCTTGCCTGCGTATCCAACAGAGCAGGTCGCAAGTTGTTGGCGATGTCTTCGCCATTCTGGGTTCCATCTCCAGCAATTATCAATAGCATTCATATTGTAGGCACTAAGGCTTGCGGCGTAGAGGGTCATAATTGCACCAACAAAAACAAAGCGATTGAGGATGACATTCATGCCCTGAGAAGCCATTGTTATTAATTAAGAGTTTTTGTTCTTTGGAGCAAATTAAGAAGGATAAGAGATGGGATGGTCCTGTAGCTGTTGCTGTTTTAGAAGGAAACTAATGGTGAAGGGGAGGGATTTTATATGTTGAAGTGGTTAGCGATGTTTGGAGTTTGTTTAAGTTGTTCTGAAAAGCTGTTGCTAGTGGCTATCTCATATTCAAGTAAAACTATGAATAGAAGAGGGGATAAGTTAATGCTGTTTACATCCTTCGCCTCAGTTAACTTGCGACAGACTGAAAATAACTATATTTGCCTGGTAGCTAAGCTAATCAAGGAAAGCGGGCAAACAGAAAGAAGCCATCGAAACTCCTCCGTCAATTTGCATTCCATTAATGGGCCTACGCTTTGGGTCTTTGATATAAACCAACTTTCAAAATGCCAAACTGGCCAGACTGAAGGGATATAAAAAAACTTTGGGCCAGGAACTAAGGGAATTCTTTTGGCACACCCATGTTTTCTAACCACACCCCTTCCATTCACTCCCTAAACCTATTTGTACCATATGGGATGTGCAAAAAGAATTCACCCAAGAGAAAATGCTTAAGAAGGCAGAAGACGTGGGAATATGAATATTAGGGGAAAAAAAAGAAAATATGTCTTCATGTTTAGAGATTTAGAAAAAGAAAAGGAAAAGAAAGTCGGAGAATGCCCTAGAAAAAGAAAAAGACTAAATCCCCATGGCAACAAAAAAGAGAAAAAGAAACAAGTCTAAACCATCCATTGTGGAGGGGATACCAAAATAAATAAAATTAGGTTTGACAAGGAGATAACGCATTGGTTATGCGCTTTATATGATTTTCTCCTTAACTTACACTGGTGCATCTTTCTTTCTTCGGTGACACATTTTTAAATCTATGTATGGTGGAAGAAACGAAGTCATATCATCAAAGTCAATATAGAATATTAGACTTGGAATAAACATGATGAGTTGCAAGACTTCTTCGACGAGTGGCATACTATGGGGTTTCATAACGACCCTAACTTAACTTTCCAAGTTCTATGCAGCTGACATTTGGTTTAATCTATGGCCATGTGCTTGATCTTCAACTTCGAGATTGCAATTTCCATCCACGAAATAGATTAGTGCTTCCAAGTTGAAATTAAGTATCCATCTCATACGATTGCCGGGTTATTAATTATCACACAAAGTAACAAATTATCACAGCATAATGCATTAAAGTTCAACGAAACAATTATCTCATTTTTGTTTCTTAGTTTTAATCTTTCTTTTCTTTAATCACCTTGTATTGTAAGGACCGTTCAAATTTCAAAGGTTTATGTATTATGATGTTCATAATTCATATCAGATGAAGACACGTGCGTGTGGCAGGCGACAGAACTCGGTAAAGGAAAAAATGTAAGTACTTACCCATTGGCCCTTGATAATTTTATCCCTTTCTTATGCTTTGGGTTTTGTCTTTTCAGTTATCATGATTTCTAAATGTTGTGATAGAAAAGTAGAGTGAGTTAAAAGATTTAGCATTATGGATCCTTCATGAAAACTGAGGAGTGTGTTTGGCCACGGCAGACGGGAAACCTCTTTCGTGAATTATGGATGTATGATGTATCTTTATCATGAACGATACACGGTCGGTCCATGGAGGAAACTAAAGACTAGATAGGATATGGTTTCTTTTTCGACCATTATGTGGAGTGGACCTATGCATTCATAAAAATGTGTATATCAAGCTTGAATGCGAAACTTAATTGGGGAGATCGATCGATGTTGATGCCTAATAATATACATATGCGTGCTTCTTACTTTCTCTATTTGGGTCAGCTTCTATTCTAACCAAGGGAACGTAAAATATACTCCCAACAATTGTTTGAGTGAAGCGGGTGATTGAGGACTGTCTCCTACATTTCAACTTTAAATAAGTAACAAATGCATTAATCTCAAACTAGCCCACCAAATTAATTCATATTTTAAGGGTCACGGAAACTGTGGAATGGATTAATTGAGCTTTCAAAGTTCGTACACGGTTTGGAACACAGTTTCACGGACTGACCGTGAACATAACGAACTAATCCCTGCTTCTTCTTTTTTATCACTTGGCTTCAGCTTCAAGGATACAACACATACACGACATGAAGGCGAAATTCAACCTTGAGAAAACGAGTGTCCATCCGCTTAAAAGAATCCAATCCATAACTCTCTAAATAACAGGACAAAAACATAAACCAATCCATTGCCAAAGAATCCAATTGGGAAACTAATAATTCATAAAAATATGATGCGTATATATATATATGCAATTAGAACTGAAGCCAGTAGCCTCTATTAACAACTAGATATACGTTCTTAACTTGTACACAAATATATAAGATATAAGAAGAGTGAGTAAAAGCATGAAAAAAGATTTTAACTAAGCAGCCATCATTTGGTGAAACTCATTGAAATCAAGGAAGCCGTTGTGATCGACATCAAAGGCATCAATCATGGCCGCACACTCATCGTAAGACTTGTTATCTCCGAGGCGGTGCAACATCTGCTGCAGCCCTTTCGGGGTTATGCAGGCAGACCCTTTTTCCCACACAAACATCTCAAAAGCTTTTTTCAGATCCTCATGCTCATCGCCTTCTCTCTTCATCAGCCTCATAAAATCTTGAAAATCCAATAAATTGTCCCCATCTGAATCGAGGTCACAGATCACCCCTTGAGCCTCTTCGTGTGACAAGTACTCTCCAATAGATCCAAAATAGGACCTTAGCTCTAACGCCGAGACTTTCCCATCACCGTTTTCATCGAAATGACGGAAAACCTCTTTCAGCTCCTCCTCTCTTCTCCTATATTTGGGTGACATGGGATCAGGGCTCGGCGTTGAGTTGGACGATCTTGTTGACCTTGATCTTCGACGATGAAGACTCAGCCTCAGGCCTTTATTGGAGAACCACTTGCTTGCTTTCAGAATTTTCTCGGCTGCCATATAATATAACGAAATCGAAATTAAATAACTCTAGCTAATTCCTCTCTCAATATATACCACTACTGCTGGCTTTAATATAGAGAAGGGGGGGAGGAGGGGAATAAAAGCGATTGAAAAATCTAGTGAAAGAAATATTAGACTTTTTTCGGGAGTTGCAATGAAATTGCCCGATGCTTCTAACAGGGGGGATAAGTATAAAAGCTTACGTATAAATGCTGGTGGGAGGAAATTGCATGGTAGCTTCCTAAAGGTAAAGGGTCCCAAAGAAATTGATGCAAGCCAACAATGTCTTTCTTATATCGTACCTCTTACATTACAACAGAGTCTGTACCCACCACGTTACTAATACTGCCTAAAATAAACAAGAGTAAACGTGTACCATACCATACACTGTACATAAAAGGTAGCTAGGAAGAAATTCTAAGTTGGTTTTCATGCATATATATAAATATAACAACATCGATCATCTTTAGTTTAGTTTGCTACTTGTTGTATCTATATTGGCTTTGGGAAGTCGGGTTAAAGCCTAACGCGTTCCTTGCATCATCTACCAGTTTATTTAACCTAATCGTTATATTATATAAAAATGTAAAAGTGAATGCATCTAATTTTATAATTCCCAGATTAAATTCCCTCGCGAAAACAAAATTAAATATCAATTTCAATATGTAATATATGATAACAATGACTATATGTACCGATAACGCTTATTGACGTGTAAATTTTCAAGTCTTCACATTTTATCTACTACATATATAAAGTATATATTTAATTTCCAGTGTTTGTCAATTTTGTTTACTCAAAATGCTACCTTTTCCGTATGATGAAAGGCTAGAAAAAGAAGAAATTTAAAATGATGCTGATACGTGGTCTCTAATTCAGACACCTAGCTATGGTAACCACTGATTTCCTACTAACTAAGTCATCGGATCATTAATTAACAAATAGTTTATAACTAACTACACTATTGGATTTTTTCAAAAAATAATTCTAAATAAAATATTCTCATTATGGGGAATTTTTTTTTTTAAAAAAAAAAAAAACACTAAAGTCTTACCAAATATTAAAATAATACACAAGAAATTAAGAGTTTTTTTTTTTTTTTTGTACAAATCACTACTTGCCTCCTGATTTTGCCGATGAAATTTCTGCGGTAAATGGTCACCAAATATGTAAGTAATTGTCCATTTTTTCTTTTTTAAAAAAATTGCCCTTAACTATGTCCCTACAACGTGCGTAACTTGTCAAGCAGAACGAATTATGCGTATCTATAATATCAATCGGTTTTATTGCATGGTCAATAATTTCATTGTGGAAAAAGATATTTCATTTGTCAAAAAAAAATATTTTTTTTATTTTTTAGGTTGGTGGTTCAGACAAAACAATATGAATTGATTTTCCTCAATAAAACCATACATTTTATTTTATTTTATAATGAATAAAAGCATACAATTGATTAGTCGCAGAGTTTAGGATGAACGGGCCTTCCGCCGATCGAAACACTAACAGGCAAGGGGGAACTCTTTTGGCACACCGCATAATTTCTAACCACACATCCATCCTTAAATCGATGGACCTGTTTGTTCGATTGATGAATATACGTAGGCTTTGATTACGGATCTAATTCGGGCCCAAAAGAACTCTAACGGCAAATCAATTTGAGTGAATCTTATCAAAATTTTGAAGTAATTGCTATAAAATGTAATTTTATTATATAATGTTTTTAATACTTAACCGATGTATCTAAAAAGCTGCGTGGCTTTAATAATTCAGTGTGCTTTTATAAAGTTGCAATGAATCACAAAGCATTGGAGGTCTGTGTAGAAAAGGTGACAAGTGAAAAGATAAAATGTTGGCCTATTCTATTGTGTTGGCAGTTGGCAGTTGACAAGTTGAAGTTGTTCACTGCTGGCAGCAGAAGACACGCGCAAGTATCTACTTGTGCTGTATATTAATTAGTATGCGGCAACTCGTAGCTAGATTGCGAATTCAACGCCAGTCTTGTCTCTGTATAACACAAACACAAACACAAATTAAGTGGCGATAGATGTTGACAGATTCAATCCGCAGCCGAAGATGTTGATATATTTAATGCGACAAAGAATGAAGAGTTATCCACTTATCTACAATGCGAGAGTCTTCTCCTTCTCATCATAACCAATTTAGCACTATGATATTGATACATACCATATATATATCCGACACAAATTAGGTACCTTTTTTTATTTCCTCTCAAATTGTCTCATTTCATTCTATATATATGTATTTCTTATTTTCCATGACAGATAGACATTGTAACTTGTAAGGGAAGAGCCGAGGCTGAAATTGAAGAGGAAGGATAGAGATGCACGCACGCATGTAGGATCAAAAGAAAAAAGAGAAGAAGCACGTGAGATCTTATCCATTTGCACACGTGTAAAAATTTCAATCCCACTAGTTGCAGCGCACCGTCGCCGTTTTTGTCCCTTTACGGATGGATCACCACACTTTCCACGTCGACCTTTTCGCTTCCCTTATCCTCATTTCCTGTGTCTGCTAGTGTAACCATCCTTAATGTCCGTTTTATATTTTTCATATTAACAGTAGAACCCCGGAAAAGTACTACATTTACCAACTGCTGCCATAGCTTCGTACTCATTTCATTCTTTCTTATTCCTTTGGAGCATGCGCGATCGTGAACCTTGACCTCTTTGCTGGCCAGGTTCACCAATATCTGTGCTTTAGGCCAGAAAAGATGGCTCTATATTGAACTTGACCAATATAATGGAATCATTCGTGTTTGGTGTTGCTAAACTGTACCGCGATCAAAAAATATCAGATATTTTAGACTGAATTGTACGTGTGGGGAAATCCCATTGATTCCCTGTTGTCACGTGCTATTGATAGCAAAGCCCAACTTAGTTGCGGGATAAATTAAGCACTCGAGCAGCTAATTAAATTTAAATGAAGCTATATATCAATTAAGACTGATTTTTGGCATTCTTCCCTAACAAAGAGAATATCAAAAAGATATATATGACAATGGTTATTTAATTTACCTCAACGGCACTTAAAAATGATATTTGTTTTGCGTAATGAGCCAATGTTCAGGTTAATATATATATGTGTGTGTGTGTGTGTGTGTGTGTGTTAACTATTACCTATGAGTTTAACAGTTATAAATATGTCCATTATTAATATGGACAAATTGGCATTTCCCAAGTGTTCGATGGAAAGTGAATGTCTAGTAGTAATATTTTTCTATATGGTACGTAATCTTGTTTTCTTACTGTATTTCCCGTCAAAATCACACAATATTTGTCATAATGAAAGTAGTCTTTTTCACTGCCCAAATTCATCATGCATCTTAATATAATTTCCCCTAAATTTTATTAAGTTCAGTCATGCAAAATAATGTTCAATCTCAATAATAATAATAATAATAATAATGTCCAATGATTTCATCAAATTCTACTTTAGCATATGTGTGTCCTGTTACTTTTGAGAATATCTAACACTAGTCTTTGAGTAAATTCTGTTATGTGGGCATTTACCATCAGCAATGCTCAAATTGAAAGACACGAGAGAAAAATCATAAGAAAGCAGACATATATGCGAAGTTCATGCATACACATGGCAATTTATGTCCAAATGTTAAAGCAATGTATGTCCAAAAGTTGGTGTAGACCTCTTTCTATATATCTTTTTTTTTTTTGTTATTTCATTTGTACTTATATGGATTAAACTATAAAAAAATAAAATAAAAATAAATAAATATATAAAAATAAATATAGATATAGCAAAATAATTTAGAGAATCAATATGATGCAGCATTTTTAAATGAACAATGGGAAATAAATGTAACACATCAACATGGTGTGTTGTCTTACGTTTTACCAATTTTAATGACTTGACTGCTATGAAGTCTAAACCGTCCATCGTTTGGTTTGTCACAGAGCACAGACAGGGATTTTACTTGAGAACCCGTGGCTATGAGGTGAGGAGAGAATATGCCTCACACTTGGTGGCATTATCCAGTCCCCAAGGAGGACAATACAGTCATAAGAAAGATTTTGTCTTCTCTGTCAACTTCACAACACGGACCCTCTCCTCTATAAAACCAACATAAACCTTCCCAAGCTAAACACACGTTCAGCTGAAACTCCCAGATAACAGAGAGAGAATGACGGTCTCATACTGTGTGAAGGAGAAGAAAGCGTGTGTGGGTTGGGTTCAGAAATACTTCAAAGACTGCCTCTGCAATGTGAGAGATGACTTCTCCTTCGCTTTTGGTATCTGCAGTCTATTATGCTGGGGAGTCGCAGAAATACCACAGATTATCACCAATTTCCACACCAAGTCCAGCCATGGCGTCTCCCTTCTTTTCCTCCTCACTTGGGTTGCTGGGTTCGTCAACTTGTCTCAATTAACTAACACACACCATCACTTTTACTAAATTTTTAATCTTTTGCATATACTGTCACAACTAATATATATTAATTACTTAAATGTTTTAATTCTTGGTTGTTAAATTTTGTTGCAGAGATATATTCAATCTAGTGGGTTGTCTTCTGGAACCTGCCACGGTGAGTCTGATCCAAAATTCGAAAATTTTTTCTGAGCCATAAGCATTAAAACTTTTGTTTCCTTACGCGGTGGTCCTGAGAAAGAGAGAGGCCAGAACTCAACCCCATTTTGGTGGCCTTCGTCGCAGCCACTTCCTCTGTTATCCAAATTTTCTACTTCATGATATCATCCCACTATTATTTTTAATTCATTCTTCATTTATAATTGTGGACTAACTTTTTTCTCTTTTTGTATTTTCGTTTTCGCTTGTTCTGGGTGAATGCAGTTGCCTACCCAGTTCTACACAGCTCTGGTAATTGTCGTTTCTATTTTTATGTACGTTACAAACAAACCAATTAACGACTGTTGGTTTTGTCTTGGTGCTTGTAAATTAATTGTTACTCTGCTAAGACTAAAAAAAATCATATGCAACTAGCAAAATTTTATTCTATCCGCAGCCGAGTAATGAATGAAAATTTTGAAATAGCAGAGTTTGGTCTGGAATTTCAATAAAGATAACTCCTAGGTTAGGTAGGATTAGAATCTTCTGAGGCTAACCTTAAGGGTAGGTAAGTGTTTATCTGTGTTGGATGCCATGTTTCTGGCGCAACTTGCTAAAACTTTGTTTCTTTCTGTTTTATGTCTTGTTAAAAGGGATAAGATTGGAAATAAGGCATTTCTACAGTTTTGCTTTTAACAATATTCAATTTTAACACGAAATGGAACCAATAAACATTCATTTGATTAGAGATTTGATGTCATGTTAATGTGACTGACAGCTCTACACAATCACAACGATTGTATTGGTATTGCAAAGCGTATACTACGATCACATCTACGGATGGTGGAAACGCGGTCACAAAAGCAACAAAAAACAAGTACGCCGCCTCTAGACTACGTTCATTGATTCTTATGCTTCAAATGTTTTAGTTTGCACTGCGTTTCGAGAAGAATAAGGTTTGTTATATACGATGTTAGGGCGAAGAAGAGAAAAAAGCGTTAAGACCGAAGCCAAGCCATGACGAGTCTGGGATTGTAATACCAAATGGTGCAGTAAAAGGAACAGCTCGAAGGGAGTTCTATTATACGTGAGTACTGTGATATATATGACTAATTAAGAAGACAGTATTTTTGGTTGAATTATACTGTACTGTACTCTACTGGTACAGGTCGGCGAGATCATTGGCCGGGAGTGGTACGCCACCGTTTCGTAGCTACCTGAGGGTTGCCAAAAGTGGTCCTTCAGCCATGCAATTGAACTCCGACTCCTCCGACGATGAAGACTCACCTCCTCTTTCCCCCACTCTCCCGAGACCCATCCCCCGTTCTGCCGCTCTGCCTGTCAGTTTAATTTTTATTTATCAATCAAAAACCCGCAAGTATCTTATATTTAAGAATCTGAATTAATTAACAATCACACGTCATTTCAGACTAGTTATGGAACATTTCTAGCAGCATCACTTAATCTGCCTCTCAAGGGTGATGCAGGATTTACCGGGAGAAAACTCTTACAGGTATCACTCTTCATATTCATTATACTGTTGTAGTTGTAGTAGCTGGGTAGTATAATTCGTTGCTTTGCATTTCTTTATTTAATTCTAATTATAGCAGGAGCATGAGATACACAGTGCTTTTGGTCAATGGTTAGGATGGCTTATGGCTGCTATATACATGGGTGGCCGCATCCCTCAGATATGGTTGAACGCAAGTGACAATTCTCATCAGTTCTTTTCTTTTTTTTCTTAATTCAATAAATTTTGATTATTGTTGTATTTTTTTGCTTTTCCCTAATAAAGTTGTTGCCTTTATTGGACAGATCAAAAGGGGGAGCGTGGAGGTAATATTCTATCCTATTATTAATATATGTGCATTTCTTGTCTATCTTCAGATTAGTAATCAATACCCACAACATGGAAAAACAACTGCTGATTTACCTTTTAGTTCCGCTGACTTGGTGCTTTCGGTTTTCGTGGAATCAGGGCTTAAATCCTTTCATGTTCGTTTTTGCGTTGATTGCCAATGTCACTTACGTTGGAAGGTTCCCATTCTTTTTATCTATCATATATACATACAAACTCTTAAAAAATTCACAACATTCTAATTGAACTGATCTTCTCTGAGATCTGAATTATATTGCAGTATTCTTGTACGAACTACTGAATGGGAAAACATCAAAGCTAATCTGCCATGGCTGTTGGATGCCATTGTTTGCGTGGCATTGGACCTATTTGTATCCTATTCCTATTATATATGCACTACTTGTTCATTTGAGTTCTTTTCTCTGTCTGTCTCAAAGTATTAGTGCTGCGTGCACTAACCTTGACAATATATAACAGATAATATTGCAGTACATTTACTACAGATACTTGCGGAGGAGAGCAGCATGCGATGGTAATTATGGATTCTATGAAGAAGCAAGTAAAGGGGTTGCTGCATCATGATTTCGTGGAATTCTAATCCATGCTGGAATATATATATACAACTTGGGTCACTGTTCACTGTTAGCCTTCTATAATCCTCCACTGCTAATCGAATTGACACTTGTATGTGCCGTTTGGATCTGACTTTATTGCTCGGTTTGTTTTTTACTAAATAGGTAGAATAGTTAGGAAACTCTGTAATTCATGCCAAACAATGGTATCATTCACCTGTGACGGACAAGTACTAGCCGTTCATCCTTCATTCTCAAACTTAATTCGGATTGGATGTACCATCGCTAAGACCTGCATTGTGAGAAGTGAAAAAACAAGCCAATTGTCGGAAACGACATTGGAACTTGGGTCCTATTTGGTATTACTATTGCTTACTACTTCTATATTTTGGTTGAATCCAGCTAGGATGTCTTGTTTTCTTCTTTTTCATGGTGTCTTAGTGGAGCTACTTTCAAGTATTTTGTGTACAAAATAATGTACTTCACCACGGTGATAATAAATTAATTGCATCTACACCACTAATAAAAAAAAAAATTATTTAATCTCCACTTGTTTTTTTCCTTAAATTTATCATTTAATCTTTTTTTATGAGTGGACATTATGGTTTTATCAAACTTTAGAGAAATATATTTACCAAAAAAACACTTAACAGAAATCTCTAGGATTTAATTTTACCCAATTCCTTTTGGTAATACCGTCCCGGATTATTTCGGGGGCCTACTGTGGCGCTTTTCCTTGTGGGTCTGACATTAAGTTAAAGTCCACTGGGCTAGAAATAACAGTTTATTTTCTGGGAGACCCAAAGTCCAGGAAGCAAAAGTAGCGAAATCAACGGAAATAGGGAAATGGCGAGCGGAAGCGGCATGATAGGCAATCAGAATAAAGAAGAAAGAAAATAAAAGAAGGAATCAACGTAATCTGAGTATTGATTCCAATAACCAAACAGAGCTTTGGGAAGAAATATTATTACTATAATAACCTTAACCTGCTTCTTCTGTTGCTCGAAAGAGAAACGAAACGTAGACAATAAAGAGATATGATAATATTATATTATCAGTCCCTCGATGACTCAATTAAAACAGGCATTAGGAAAATACAATTTAAGCAAAGTATTATTTATGGTAAAAGTTTGGTAAAAAGAAAAAGAAGATAACTTTGGTCTAAATCAAAAGCATCAGAGTTGGTCCAACGTAGCCTTCCCGTTCCGTTGGTGAAGTAGTTTATGGGAGTTTGAGCATGTCCATGTCCATGTCGATATGGCTATTACCATTAACATCCATTACCATCAACTTGACCTTGAAGTTAAAAGCTTCTGAGAACCCACGAGTCTCAAATTTGACCGTACAGTTTTACCAAAGTAATGCATACAACAAACTTTTAGTATACAATTATGGCTGTTTTTATTTTATAGTCCAAGTTAAGATGTGTTGACTAAAACAATGGAAGCAACGCCAAAATTAACTATACTTTACAGTATATATCCAGCAATTTTTAATGTAAAACTAACTTAAAGTTTTTAACATTAATTAATTATAGTATTCTTTTTACGAGGTCCTGCATGCATGCTACTGAAACTAGCATAGATTTGTAGCATAGCACCAGAGCAGTTCTTTCTAGGATCTGAAATGCTACTTGTACTAACCTATATCTGCCACATTATTCCATGGGTGCCTCGGGCTTATAATTAATACATCCAAATCCAAATTCAACTGCAAATCTGGTCTTGGGGATGACTCGAAGAGACCCCGGGCATTAATTTATATACAGTAATAGTATTTCAATTAAAAAACAATCTCATGAATATTTCTTATTAACGAGAGACATGAATTTGTATGATTTATTTCTCTTTTTTTACCTAATATGTCGTTTTGCCTTGTAAGGCAGCATAGACTGCAGTGATTTATAGACGGATGATATCAACATTAATTCTTTCGGTCAAATATAGTACTCTAGTTTTTAATGTTATTGCTTCAGTTTTCGTGTTTTCACATTTATTTGCCCTTATATACATGTTCCAACGTCTGAACTAGGAAGATAACCATCATTTCATGTTCCCTGATATTGATCGTGACAACGAAGCCTATATGTACAATTTTGTTTTGATCATATAATTAGCATCATTATTTTGTGTTTGTCAATATTAGTGCTTCCTTAAACCCAATTGCATAAAAACTCACTTGAGTTCGCACAAGCTGATTCTTCTCCTTTTAACAATGCATAATTTTGGAGAATTATTGGTAATTAATCAAGCAGTCAGAGTGCCAGTAATTAATTAACCAAGCATTTGCTGGCGTTCTAATTTTCAATCAACTTTTCAACTTCAAATATTTGCATTACCGAAAGGAGTAAACATTAATCATCGTTAATGTTGGGCTTTGGCCAGACAACAGATCGCATAGTATTCGATTCATTTAGAGGAGAAAAATGTGCGAATACTATGACGCCCTTTCTTTCAGACCATGTGTATGGCCACCCAAACCATATTTTTCTCCTTTTAATTTGCTGTCCCTTGTCCGTTTATACAAGGCTATGGTATGCCAAAGAGGCAGGCACCGATTAATAATTAATTAATTCATCTAAATAGATGCTTTAATTAGTTCCACAGACTCCGTGTAATTTGTCCAAATTGGTTTTACAGAGCATCCAATTGAATATCGATCCAAGTCAAAAGAAAAAGTAGAAAACAACATTCAAAATTGTTTCAAATTATATATATATATATATATATATATATAAAGTCATTTACTAGCTGGGGAAAAAACAAGTAGCATGATCATATATGTACCGTGAGACTGTACAAAATATTATGCAAAGAAACTTGGTATTACGAGCCAGGCATCCATATCCATCATCGTCTATTGGCGTTCACCATCAGCTCTCCATACTAAGTAGGGATAGACTGCAGCGCCATCTCCAACATCAAAACCCACTCAATACCATTATCAAAACTCCATAAAGAAAAAGATTTGAGCTTTATTTATGGAAACCAAAAATATATGTATATAAAATTGAGAAATTAATTATAAAGTGATGTATACCGATACTATCACTATTATGCCTCGAGAGCGAACGGGGTCTCCAATAGATCGTAGGGAGCCCATAAGGCATCCAAGGGGCAAGGACGGTTGGCGTCCAGCCTAACCCAAGGCTTCCCCTTCCCACTCCAATGCAGCAGACTCACCGGACCCGGATGCAAATCCCGGCATAGCCCGCGAAAGTTGTCGCCGCCGAGCCCGTGTTGGTTCCACCTGTGATCCACCGACGCTATGTTCCCGGCGAAAACCAATAAAAAGGGCGGTAAAGACCCCAGCTCGTAGATCCGCATTCTCTTCTGAAGCTCCATCCATTCCTCAATCTTTGTCGTGTAATCCCCCTCCCGCCACCTCTCCAAGTCGATCACCATCACCCCCGTGTTGAAGTAACAAGGCTTGCGATTCGCGAAGGTGACAGACAGAGACGGGTTCGACCAAAACGTCGGCGTAAAGTAGGTGGTGAAATTGGCGTTGCAGTATTCGGGGGCAGCCAGCGCGGAGTTAGGGCCCAGTGGGGTGGCGGCGAGTTTGGCGATGTCGTCGACGAGGACTAAGTCGGAGTCCAAGTACACGACTTTGTGGACACATGGAGGAAGCAGATTGGCTAGATAGTTGCGGGCATAGTTGAGAGGGCAATCTAATGCGGAGCGTATGGAGGTAGAGATGAGTCCGGAGACGGTGTCATCGTCGAAGGGGTAGATTTGAAATTTGAGGTAAGGGAAGGAGTTGGAGATAGTCCGGTTAAGGAACGGTGCAGAGGATTGTTTTGAGGCAGCAGAGATAAAATGAAAGACGATGCTCTCAGGACAAGAGGAGTGTTGGATGACAGAGAGGATAGCAGCCATGGAGCCCCGAAGGTAAGTAGCGTCGATTGTCATCGCCACGTGCACTGCATCGTCGGAGCACACGTCGCTGCTTGTCTGATCTTGTTCCATCTGCCGGCGAATGCTCCGGCACTTTGGGGAGTTGTAGAATTTTGGGGCTTCCTTGAATCTTTGATCACCATTGCAGGTGCCGGAGATAGCACAGAGAAGGAGGAGGAAAGATATTGATATTGGTGGAGAGACAGAAGGTTTAGGCATGCTGCTGTATCTGGTTTGACAAAAAGGAAAAAGATGATTGATTTGAAAATATGAGATGGATGGAGAGCTGAGGTTGAGGTTGGATCTACAACATGTTCAAACTGTATAAATTATAGTGACGGAAGGAAAGGGCAAAAGACACAGAATGGAATAGAACTGCACTGCGGTGACAATTTGTACCAATTCTGCCACGCTTTGAACCCACGCTTTTACAAAAAAGAAAGAAAGGGGGTAATCCCTCAAAACCAAGTCAATGGTCTTTGATTTGGCATTCAATGTGCTATATATTACTATGCTGTTATAAAGATAGATTTGTAAAGTTTTATATTTTAAAATAATTAATTATATTTTTTAAAAGATGTTCTTATTTTTTATATATATGTGATTTAAGAAATAAAATATTATAAAAAAATATATTGTTTTAATCATTTAACTATAAAATAAATAATATGTAAAAAGATGAAATATTATTTTGCTAATACAACTTCTATATTAATGAGGCCAAAAAAACACGCTTTCTCTACTTAGTATATCCATATCAATGACGTAAGTAAAATCCTAGATTTTCTCTCCATTTTAGGTAATAAAGTATACGAGGAAAATTTTCACCGCGTTAAAAAAAAGAATAATTTGCAGCTGTCAAAATTAATGTCATTATTTGGATTAGTAGAATGATTGACTTTCTGGTTTACACCTTATGTTATTTTCACATCTATTGGGATGAGATAATATTTATTTAGTGCTAAAATAGGGACTTCAAAATTCTAAATTAAAAACTTTACACCGATAATACTTTGTGAATCAAGTTGATTCCCCCAATATCCCTTAATGGCTTTGGCAATATTACTCGACGTGGCTGCTGGCCATATCAATTAGCCAAAATTGTGGACTAAAAGATTTCTAACTGGAACCAGATTTGTAAACTTGCATTAATTAGTTAGAAATTAGAGTATTATGTTTGTTTTTGTTGGTGCAATTGAGCAATCCACGTCTGGCGAAAGCAGCAGCACAGCGTCTGTATATAACTTGCAATTGCATCAAGCAAGTTTTCGCAGCCAAGTTAAGTTCGTGCGTAAGAATTTCCCCCACATATATCATATGAATCAATCGGTCAGTTTAGCATCAGAATTTCGTGTTAATCGCGAACCCAAAATCAGAATCCTACTAAGATTTCCTCGTTATAATTACCTTGGGGAGCCCATTATCAGATTGCCGCGTTATAATCATATATGCATTAAATAATATTTGTGCTGAATCGAGGTTAAGGAAAAGAATCCCTTCTGTTTGGGCAATGGATCCGGATACACGATGGATGGATGGATGGATGGACGGACGGATAGAATAGAATCATTCAAAACGAAGGCATTTTGTGTTTGGAGGAAAAGATTTCGATACTCAAGTAAGTAATTATTTACAAAATAATAAAAAAATTAGATCAAGAATGTGTACCTCCTTTATCAATGGTGGGGATTATTTATATTATTAATTAAGATATCATTTTTGTAATTATAAGGCAATAATTGACTTATTTATTTAATAACATATGCCACCTAAACAATATCATGTTCATGAAAGGGGAAGAAAGTGAGGTTTGGTTGAATGCAAAGGAAAAGGGACGACCGAACTAGAGAAGTGTCATGTGGACGGGGGACTAACACTCACTCCATAGCGACGTGTTTTCCTTTTCATAAGAGTTACTTTCACACACCCTTCGTTCTTTGATATCTTTTCAAGTAAGGGGTAAGGGAAATCAAACGTCATAAAAGGAAAAGATAAAAGAAAGCAAATGTTATTTGGATATTTTGCTTCATGATTTTTTTTTTTAAGATTTATTGAAGTAATTTTGATATTGCCTACAATTGGATGTATTTTGCTTACGTGATTGAATCTTATATATACATATAAATATAAAGTCGTATAATTAAAGATACAAACTTATTTACTCGACACTAGTCTATGTACAAGGATGCAATATTGAATTACCGAATCCGATTGAAGTGGTTCAATAACTCATTAATTTTAATTACTAAAATTATGTGAAGCGCTGCTCTGAATTAGATGTCGGGGATGAGCCTTTCTCTCTAATCTAAAATTATAAGCGGTCCTGTGCTGTGGGTTCCTCCAAGACAAGCAAAACAGAAAAGTGTTTCTTTATTAGTTTACTTTTGTAAGAATTATAATTAATGTCTTTTACTTTAGTCTATTTAACTAACGGAATGTAATTCTTGAATAATTATAATTATATAAACGTGCATGTGCTTAGCGTTTACTCGTCTATTGAATAGAAAAGCCTTTGTCACCGACACTATTGTTTGGCTGATGTTGATGTTAATTTTGTCGTAGAGGAAATTTCTTAGCAATTACATATTTTTGAAATCCGTTTTGTATTTTTACCCTGTATCTCTTTCGTATCAAAGCCTTGTTTTCTGTTGTCTAAGAGGTTTCTCTTCGTCGGCATGATTAATTCACTGTAGAAATAGCCGGACTGTTGGACTTGTTGGTCCTTACTGTACTGTACTGTGACAGTGTAATTATTTGCATTAAGTGAGCAACCTTGTTTGAAGACAAATTCTTGCTTCCTCTACAACACACGAGTTCCTGCATAGACAGGTTAGGTTAGGTTGACTATGACTCCATGAATTTTAATTTCTTCAATTCTTTGTTTCGGTGGATTCGCACGGCAAAGGACAGAGAGCATTTACCATGTGTTTGGTTTGGTAGAAAAACACGGCAAAGGAGCCTACGCTTGTTGACTCATCTCTGCTTTCATCAACTTCTGGGAAAAGACTAGAGTACTAGCTAGTACCATTTGTTTGATATGAATCGGAACATCTTTCAGATAAAAATAATCATTCACCAGAATAATCTTTTTTAACTTGGTCAGAATTCTTCTCAAGTCGATGACTCTATTATTATATTGAACCCAACCCTCTTTTCGCATCCCTTGCCACACAATACATACAAAAAAGTACAAGAGAAACTACAATTGGTAAACTTAGGCTAAACCTAACTTTTCTTATTAAAGAATATGTTTCTGGCAGCAGGGAATTCTTGGCTTCGTACTTGATTGTATTTGCTCCTCCTTTTCCCATCTGATAAAATGAGGAAACAACCATTGATCTGTTAAGATTTAAGAATAATCTTAAAAAATAACAATATCATATACACTTGTGAGCTTCTAACCTCAAAGGCAAATTAATTGTTATTTTAGTACCAACTTGGTCTGACCCTTCCAGTTCCAGGGTATGAGTTAGCAAGACAAGTCATCCCCAACAGTAACGGTATTGACGTCCACGTTTACGATAAGACAGACATGCAAACTCAAAATGGGTAGAAAAGGTCATGGAATTCCATCACTCGCCTAATGGCAACAATCTGCTCAATGTCATTTGCAACTTTATAATTGAGTTGGCATGGAGCGCCAAGGAAAGGAATTGGTCTCAAACTACACCGTTTAATCCTAAAAATGAGATTCAATTTTTTAATCTTCCGAGATCAGTCTTAGATGTTGACCTAATATATGTCCTAACATCTTTGCGCTGGCCTGCCTTCACCACGGACAAGCGCGTTTCCAATTATACAGAAGCAGAACCAACAAAGAAAAAAAAAAAAATGGATTGTATTGTTATTACTCAAAATCCAAATAAGCCACTGGAAAAACTTAGATTCACGGGTCATCACCGTTGGATTATCTACGAAATAAGAACTCTATTTGCAGGAGAAAGAGGGGGGCAAGGAAAAATTCCTGAATCAGTTGCAACTAGTTAGTTTTCTAGCTTGGCATAATTGCGACACGCTCACCGTGTTCGCAAAAGCAGAATTATGGATTCCCATGGAAAAGATGAAGCAAAGAACATACACACGGCGAGAGAGAGAGATTTGAAAGAAGCATTCGAGTTTACTGCAGAGGGTAATAATACACAGTTGAAAAAGCGGCCAAACAGGCAGCACTCTTAAATCATAACATTCCCTCTTGAAGGCAGCTAATGTATTTACAAACGTGATAGCAAGAAACGCTAACGAGAATTCAATCTTAACGGTGAAATGATTAATTTTACCACCCAAAAATGAGTGCAAGAAGTACAAGTACACCAATCAATATGAGCAGATTTTTCAAAACATTGTCATCGTGCCGCCGCCTATGACCTGTTGGCTGAGGATAACCATGTACGTTCCATCCATGAAATGAGTTCAACCCAACGGGGTAACCAGAAGTAGTCCCATAGACGGTGGCATCTTGAAAGCCATGGAACTGAATGTTCAGCAGAGATGGGATAAAACCACCAAAAGCCGTAGAAAGTGTCAAGTTTCCAATCCTAGCAGTTGCCGTGGGTATGAATCCCCCCATAAAGCCAAAACCATAATTCCCAAATGGATTTGGTTGGGGTGGAGGTGCTGTTTCGGGTCTCTGAGCCGCAGGACGATGGGGAACGTCCATTCCTGGATATGACTTGGTCCTTGGATCACTCTGTGTTTTGCCTCTCCCATACAGTGGAACTAATTTTTCCTCTTGTATCAGAGCCTTACAAACAGGGCATTCTTGAGAATGCGAGTGATGATGAAGCCATCTATAAAGGCAAGGCCAACAGAAGAGATGACCACACAGCGTGATAACTGGGTCTTGAGCTAATTCAAAGCAGATGTTGCATTCAAAATCACCAGCATCGTTAGAACCATTCGATGAGCAACTTGGGCTTTGAGGTGGAACGTTCGTTGATTCCTCGAACCCACTCGCCATTCCCACACAAATCGCTCTGCATCATTTTCGAAATATCTCAATCGCCACGTTATCGAAATCAGAATTTCCTTATAAAATTACGCATCAACAACTACAAAACGAAATTCCACAATACAGGCATCAAAGGCGCAAAGAAAAAAAAAAAGGCAAATCGCAATTTCAGATGCTCTAAACTGAATATCCGGATTAAAAAAATATTGCAGAAAATCAAATTACAATAACAAGAAGATGGTAGAATCAACCCGGATTACGAAAGAAAGATCAATCAAAGAAATCACAGAAGCAAAGCAGAGAAATCTAACGATCTTAAATAAGAAAAAGATCTCCGAGTGCCGAATTATATACATCAAAGGGCATCTAACACTAAATACCAATTGATTGGAGGTAAAATACAAAGACAATCATTTGCAATCTTAGGTCGAGAAAGAAAACAGGAATTGACACTTACGAAACAAGGGTGATCTCGAGCAGAAGTGCACAAATTCGTTTCCGAAAGACAGACTTGTACAAAGCCCTAAATTTGGTTATTACCGCAATCCTTGTGGAAGATTCCAGGTTTTCTGATATTTTAGGTCTACGTTTTTGTTTTTAAATTATTATTTTAATTTCTAGTTTTTAGTTTTAGTTACTGGTTTCGCCAGTCCGGACAGAAATACGATTCGTTTCGGTCTCGGTTGGGCTGTTCGGTGTGACTTTCTCCGAGAATAAGAGAAATTTCTCTATTTTGGGCTACTTGCTTCTACCATTTTAGTTCCTGGTCAGCCCAAATAAATAATCCCTTTTAAGCTTGGGCCTAAATAGCCCAATTCAAACACTTTAGCTTAAGTCGTTCTCCATTATTTCAGACTTTCATACACGACTTATAAAATTCTCAGAATAAGCTTAAGTCGTTCTCCTTTATTTTAGCTTAAGTCGTTCTCCTTTTAAGGGTGGATCTTTGTAACCACAGAATAATGCCACCTCTCCCTTCTTCAATTAATCCATCACACCAACCACGTTTGATATCCCGGCCCCAAATATAATTAAAGTAGCTAGTTTTGTCTTCATTTAATTAGCATACCATCAACACGCACAGCCCAAATACTCCAGTGTATATATATGTGTGTGATTAAGATGAAATTAATTAAAACGAAACTTGTCACTTGAACGAGGTACAATACTATACTTGTCGATGTGAGATAAGAACCAAATCTATTTATTCATAATTTATATTTCCTTTCCCCGTCAATGGAAAAAGAGAAACGAGCTTGTCGGCTCACTCGCTAAATTTAATAATAACCCTTCACACCGACCTTACTTAAAATTAAATTTGTTTAGCCACCCAATCTTCTGTTTCTTCCAATCATTTTGTAATCTTGATCAGGGACAATATTCATAAATACTAGTAGATATAAGGTGTGCGACTTAATGAAAAAGCAGTTCAATTCAATCATATATATATTTCCTAGTCCTAGCCCAATCTCTAATAGGCAGAGGCATTTCTTCAATTTACCAACTCCATGTTTCATATAATTACGGAATAATATTTTTTTGCTGATTTTCATTAACGCCAACGTGCAATATTAATGATTGATTAAATATGAGATTTATCATGTCCTACCAAGCTCATTTCTTGGTAACAATTGTAATACGAGCGCTTTTCCCGAACACATGCTTCTCGTGTTTATGTTAGAATCACATTCTTTTTCTTTTCTAGCTATAATATACTCCACATCGCATTGACGCATTCTTCTAAAACTTGGGTTAAGAAGGGTGCATGGCTTTAATCTACCTCCTACGATTAATGAATTAAATTAATACTACTCCTTTAATTACAAACATTAAATTAAATTAAATGCACGTGGGAAAGGCAAAATATGTGGTTTCTTATTGTCGGTCAACAAAATTATGCCACGAAAGAACATTTTATGGCTTATTCGGCACTAATATGTATGCTCTGCTCTGAATACCTCCCTTTTCCCTGCCTTTGCCCTTGCCACCTCTCTCTCTATCGCTCCCTCTTTTTCTGAGCGCAAAGGAACACTGTCTCTAAAGTCTATTCTATACTGAATGAGGGAGCTAGGGTGAATAGAAACAGGGACTTCGGTGTCGTCCGGGCTTTTGAAGGTTTTCAAGCTCACCGTCCATCCACGATGGGTAAGACATCGACGGCGATTCAGTACCTGAATTTTTATCTGTCGGAGCATCCGGCGATCGTTGGGTTCCGATGGAGCCACACCCAATCGTGGGGTTCCACGTGGTCATTCCTCTTCGCTTCCATAGCTTCCTACCTTGTTCTATCTCTGTTTCTCCACCTACTATTGGCGCTCCTCCTTCGCCGTGGCCGAGCAGTTCCGCTTGGACCCTTTCCGGCGCTTCACAGTCTATTCGTGTCTCTCATCTCCTTCACCATATTCGCCGGGATATTGCTCTCCGCTGCTGCCGAGATCCGAGACACCCGTTGGTTCTGGCGCCGATCCAAGACCCCTTTTCAATGGCTACTCTGTTTTCCTCTGGGTACACGACCCTCTGGCAGAGTCTTCTTCTGGTCCTACGTTTACTACTTATCCCGTTTCTTCCACATGTTGAGAACAATCTTCACCATCCTACGATGTCGTAAATTAGCCTTCTTTCAACTCTTCAACAACTCCATCTTAACCTTCATGTCATTTTTGTGGCTGGAATTTTCGCAATCCTTTCAAGTGCTTGCGATTCTATCGACCACGTTGGTGTATTCCGTTGTCTACGGGTACAGGTTCTGGACGGGAATCGGGTTGCGCAGCGCTTGTTTCCCTTTTGTGCTTAACTGCCAAATCGTGTTACTGGGTTGCAACTTGGTCTGCCATGTTGGGGTGTTTTTGCTGCACTTCTTCAAAGGTGGATGCAATGGAATTGGTGCTTGGATCTTCAATTCTGTACTAAATGCTGCAATTTTGCTGCTATTTCTTAACTTCTATGTCAGAATGCATATGGGCAAAAGAGAAAAGCTTGATGCTAATGGCGGCGGGGGGTCCAAGACTAGTTCATGCTGTGCCTTAAGCACAATCAGGGATGCAGATAAGGAGAAATTCAAACTCAACTAAAAGGTAATGAAGTGACTGATAAGATGCGTATCCCTAACTGGCTTCTCGGCAAAATTTCACTGGGCGTCTCCTTCTCCTCCATGTACAGTTAAATTTGTAAAATAGTAGCACGTATATGTAACATATGTTTGTAAGAAGAAATTACAAGACCTTACAATAGCAATATTTTAGGAAGATAGAATCCAGTGATAGTCCAATTACAAACCAAAACATTATGACTCGTTCCGTGCTAATTCTCTGCAAATGGCCAATAACGTTTATCTGATATCAAAATCTCAGCTCAATGGTTATAAAGTGCAACAAATATTAACCCATGGTTTCCCTCGCTACCTAGAAGGATAAGTTAGCTTAAGCTTGAAATCAGAACCAAGTTTCAATGCCAATAGTAAAAAGACTGTAGCAATGATTTTTGTGGCGAAGAAAGCAAAAGTAGGCTGGCTATATTCAGCAATTTAGTTTTTGTCACTTTCGATTAGACTGAGGTAATTGTCAGATACGATAAGAGTCTTGTCTCGCGCTCAAGCTGATGAGCGGCGGCTGCAGAGTATCAAAGTAATTTGAACAGGAATATACTCGTCAAGTTTCATAGGCTAAGAAACTGGGGAAATCACAGTAGGAAATATTATTTATCTTATGCCAAGTTGAGAGACGTTTGATTTGCGAGCTGTACCATTTTGAATGACGAAAAGATTATTCACTGCTGGATAATTGGATTTAGAATGATCCGTGAATACCCATTCCACCCACCCTCCACTAGTGATTTTCTCTGTCCCTCTCGGACTCTCTTTAACATTTTTTTTTTAAATTGTTTTTTCATGATAAAATAAACGCCGAATGAATAAGAATTGCAATACGTGATCTTGAAAATTTAAAATCAAGTGAAAAATCTTTAAGAGTATTTTTAGTGGTGTATTTTATGTCATTATTTTATTTTATTTTTATTATATTTTTGTAGGTTTTATTATAATATTATTATTTTTATTTCTAAACAATTTAAATAATTTTTTCTTCTTTTAGTGCAACTTTTAATATCTTCATTAAATGCATCCACAAAAACTTTACACCAATCTCTCTGTCTTTTTTTTTTTTCCTTGGTTTTCTACTTTTCATTTTTTTTTATGTGTGAGTTTATCTAAGAACATTGCTTATATAAGTAATGGGTTTATATAAAATTGTTTACTTCACACCATCTTTAGCAGTGATACTAAGTGAAAGAGAATTGTTAATAAATAAAAAAAAAAGAAGTATTTAAGCACCTCCCACTAAAAATGGCCTAAGGTTATTTTTTATAATATAACTCTAATTGAGTTGTTTATATTTATTTTAATAAATCTTATGGTATTGCATCATTTTTTATTATTTTATACAATTTATAATTTTTTATTCAAATGATACAACTTTATAAAACTTTTTAAATAGAACTTATACTTTAACTTATTATTATAAGAATCAATTGTAACCTAAAAAATTAGTCGTAATTCAAGATTATGACTCAATAAATTATGAAACCTCTTTTCAGATTGTTTTTAAAAGTAATTTGTATGCTGGCATAAATTTTTATAAGCTGCTACTTATTATTTTAAATTAAGTAAGCTATACAATTCTCTATAATATTTTAATTAGAGCTAATTTAAAAATCCTTAAAAGAGTTGATCAACTAATAAATCAAACCATAAACATTATTTTTATAGCTGAGAGAAACAATTTTTTTTTTTTATGTTAAATTTTTTATATACTTATTCCAAACACATAGGATAAGAGATTGAACTTAAATTGGAAAATATGAAAAAAGGGAACGCTTTTATTTTACGAGGTTGTAATAACGACACATTCACTTTTAAGAAAAGGTATCTTATCGCCTTGCTATTCATATATACACGTACATTGGTGCATCATCATGGAAACAAATTGACCGTTAATTGAAAACAAAAATCTGAATACAAACAAGGGTTTTTTGTTTTACTTGTTCCATGAAACAGTGTCAGGGGGAAAAAAAATCCGCGGGGTTGAACAGCTAAAGTAGTGGCCGAGCAACGATTGAAGGTCAAGTACATGTTTGGTAAAGCAACTGAAAAAACAAAGGCGGCTGCAAGTCGGGTCGGTGCAACTTGCGTGTACCGAAGTCCGGGCCAACTCATAACTAACCAATCAGAAATGCTTTTTTGCCAAGTAAGCCGGACCGGATGCTTAATGTAAGGAATAGGCTCTTCACATCAAGTGATGGGCCTTCCTTCCTTATGGTCTAAATATGACTCAAATAAAGCTGCCGCTGCAACTCCAATCCACGCACCTTTTTTGTCATAAAGTTCGTTGGCATGTAATTACAATTTTACCTATTCTGAAAAAGAAAATTGCAAAGCTTATGATATAATTTATAAAAACCGTTAACGTAAATTACTCAAAGAAAAGCTATAAGTTCTCTTTTTCTTGAAAACATTATTAACAACCAAGATAATTTCTCAAGTAGGTAAGAAAATATTGCTGGCCAAAAATTAAAAAAATGAAGAAATGCCAAGGTCGATTTGATCCGGGGACAACAAACAAGTGACGGTAGGGTGGTGGGAGGCCGCTAGGCTATGCTAGAAGTAGGCGGAAAGTGAGGGATGAGATTACTGAACTTGGAAGGGGGACCTAAGAGGTACGGCTGTTATTCTGCCACGTAGAATTAATTAGTAGTATTTTGTATGATTGTCCAATGGATCCAAATTTAATTAGAATTCTTACCGAACATTTCATAAGGCAATACCTGTCCAGAAAGAACCTTCCCCACTATCGATTTTTTTTTTTTTCAGAACACAAACTACAAGGTACTAAAATCTTAATTTTTTTAATCGTAATTTAAAAAATATATATAAAAAATTAAAACTCAAATAAAAAACTAACAAAACCTTACTTAAAAAAGTTACAACTAGTCAAACAAACTTCACTACTTAAATCTTAATTAAATTTGCCCACTTCATGATTCGGGTACGGCATGTATGACTCATCTTAAGGATGTATAATGGAAAATGGAAATTATTATGAAAAATGTATTACTTTATCTAAAAACCCGAAGAGAATGTCTAAAAAAAGTTTCAAGAAAAAGGGATAGTGCGTCTTAAATCAAATTTTTCTCCAAAGTTGGTTATTTCCTCAACATAAATTAGCTGTATTTAAAAATTATATTGTTTTCTATGTATTTCTCGTCTCTCTTTATATTCCCAAACCTTAAGGATTTAACATAAATAGATTTTTTCTTATATAATTTATGTATGTGTCACAAGTCTTTTATTTTAACGTAGAATTTATTTATATTTAAACTCTTTCAACATTTGTATATCTAATATATTTAAATTCTTAAGCTAGTACACATAATGTGTAGTAAATTTTCTGATAAAAAGTAATTTTTTTTTCCTGATCATTACTTTAATATGGAGGGGACGGTTAACTTTTTAAGAATATATCGGTCTAGCATCATAAGGATTACAGCAGAGAAGGTTAGTTGCCGACAACTTAACGTATCGATTTGCGTTCAGTATAATCATAGAAAATCAAAGGAATTCTATCTCGACTCTTGAGCGTCTGTTGTACATTGCCGCAAGGACTAACTTTAACCTTATTTTTTTTATGATATTGGAAAGGGAGGCTTATCGACCCAAATATATTATAAATTATTTACCTAAACAGTGCTATTTTGAAATTATTTACATTAATAAAATTATTTTTATTAAAATATAATTTTACAGAAAAAGAAAATTAATCCCACCATTTGGAAAACTCTAAAAAGTCGCCCTATTTATCAAACAGTGGGATTAATTTTATCTTTTAGAAAAATTATATTTTTATCAAAATAATCTCATTTACATAAGTAATTTCAAAATAATTCTATTTATAAATCAGTTAGTGAAAAATGGGGAAAACGGGACGGAGCTTTCTTGGGAGAAGAGAGGGGGTTAAATTCTGTAGTCAATGTTGATGGTCCCACCAAATTAGTGATGGGGGAGAGAATTGTTCAATGACAAAGGTATGGATGAAAGAATCTGGGACGTGGAAGGAGATGATGAGCAGGGCTGGGAAGCTGCCTTGAGCTCACTATACCTATCAATGTCAAAATTGTGAAGCTTCACGAGTCGCTTCTGCTTTGTGTTGAGACGGCTCTTGTAGAAACCTTCGAAACTGGGTTCTGTTGAGGTCCTGAGGAAAAAAGCATAACCTGCGGTGAAGTACATAGTGCTGACATAGAAGCATATGGGCTCCATCACATCCCAGGAGAGCTCCCAAAATGTAAGCCTCATGAATGCTGCTGTTTGCATCACCAGGAAACCCAGCCCGCACCACAGCTCACGCCGGACCAAGTAATGGGCCTTTTCATCGATCGCTGCCTTCTCTTTCTCCATCACATCCAGTTCTTTTTTTTCTGTCTCCAATGCCTTGGATCCAGGAACAGGGAGAAGACCTTGGATGGCTTTTGCTACCTGTATCACAAATTTTACAGAGCTTGGGTAAAACATGACTAATTCTATCCTAATCAATTCTCCTGTAGGTGCTGTAAAAGATTAAATTAAAATTGTGTACTCAAAAAAGGAAGAAAGGTTGGAACTAAAGCACTCGTGGCTGGAATGATAAAGAGAGTAAAACACACGCTCTGCTGTGTCCTTAATTAGCGCATCCTAATTCCTAAGCAAGAATCAGACCAAGGATCAAGACTACTATGAGATTAAAAATGAGCTATATTTCTCCTCCCTGCAAATCCCATTAAAACTCTCTCAACTCTTGGCCTCTCTCCCATATCCACCCAACGCTTGAAAGATTTCCATAATTAACCCCAAATCAAAGGTTGTTCATATAAAATCATTTGAATGAATCTTTGTCAGCGAAGAAAGCTGAAGGGATTTTGCGGTCCTTCAAAAGCCCTAGTTTACCATCTCAAACGTGGAATCCTTTACAAGTTTTTGGCGAAACAACAAAGGTTTCAATTTCCTGTGGAAAAAACAAAAGTGATCATAAAAGTTTATCAGTTTTCGGTAGTCTCCAAATAAAGGGGGTCAAGAAATAGTAAAAGCATTTGAAACCTATCTTTGATCTCCACCATGACCCCTGTGAAATCCCAGAAAATCAACCCAAAAAGGAAGAAAAATGGATATGAAATAAGGACAATAAAATCAATTCGCAATCAGCAAACGAAAAGAAATATTATATGAGGAAACCGGAATCACCTGTTCGGGCCTGAGGAAAACGACGTTTCCCAATATAATAACATCTGCAGAATCATCAAGCATCTTCGCAACTCGAGTAGCTTGGTTCTTATCTGAACAAATTTCCCCGCAGATCCGAAGGAACTCCGAATACGGTATGCAGCTCTGCCGCAGCTCCCTTAATTTCGTTTTTACCAATTCCAACTGCGCTGCCTTGAGCAATTTTCTCGCATCCTCAACCGTCACACCCTCCTCTATCACGTCTGATTTCTCCGCCGGTGGACTCAATCCGTCCAATCGAATACGATTCCTGGCAATGTCTATGTCCCGGAGTTTCTCCATGAAGTTTTCTCCCAGCGGATGTGATCGGAGCTCCGGAGAGAACGCCGGCTGAGAAAGCACGCACTTGTGAAGAAATCGGCGGAGGATGCCATTATCTCCTGGATCTGGAGCCATGTCGGGCTTGCGATCACCGGAAGGCATTCGAGTTTGAACAGAGGAAGACGAAATCCGGCAATTGTTGAGCGCCTGCGATGAGATTTTGGTAATGTTGAGGAGGCGTTGAGTAAGGGCTTTTCCGAACGCCATTGAAGTATAGAAAAAAGAGAAAAGAACGAGAGCTGAAAGTGAATGTTAGCTTGGAATGAGATTGAAGAACGTCGCTACAATTTTTTGGAGAAAATGATGGGGTCAGCGATCTCAATATATAGCTGTCCCACAACAAAGGAGGACATGGTTACGAGATTTGTTTTTAAAAAATAAAAAAACAAAAAGATAAAGTTTAGGAAAAAGACGTGATATTTCGAGATCAGGTCGCGAAATATTAGAAACTCGTTAGTCTGGAGGGAGAATTCATTGATGCCTTTCTATTATGGACGAATATTCGTTAAGGCTAGGCACTGGCAAGAGGCGAGAAATTAAAGGACGGAGTTCACGAGAAGGAAAATCTTGTAAACAAAACGATGGCCGTACACGTGGTTGGTTAAGATTAAAGAGTCAGTGTATTACAACCGTCATATCATATGAATAAATTTAAGAGGATGCTGACTTGGGAGGGCGGTAACCGGTCCTTGAGTCGGACGAACCAAAACGCGGAAGGGAGGGTTAGAGAGAGGGATCGTTATCCAGAAGAATCATCACGAGTTTAAAATAGGTATGCTTACGTGGAATGCGGCTCACTTCTAATAGTTCTGACCTTACCTCTTGGGGAGCTGTAGCTAAGAAGGCGAAAAAATTGGAGGGGACAACTTCGCGTCGCCACATATGCCACACGAGGAAGGGGTTGGTCGAACAAACGGAATTACCTCACCAAAAATTACTTGCCGATAATTTTGCTGATTGGACTTTATTTTCAGAGTCCGCGTCCTGACTTTTTTTTTTTTACGTCAGCATCCACTAACCCCGTCAATAGATGATAGATTCCAGATTTACCATCTTTCTATAAATTTCTCTATCTCACTCTTTTTTAATCTAACCAACATTTCGACCCATGTTCACAAATACAAACAGAGGGTAGCTATGTCATTGCAGGTTATCTCCATGGGTAAGTGACGCCCACTTGATCTGCACGTCTCTTCTATAATTAATTGAGTAATCTCACTTAAATGTTTTTTTTTTTTAAAAAAAAAAAAACTTTATCCAAGTCAATCACCTTATATTTTATTTTCATTATTTTAGAGAAAGATATTTTAGAGACCGTATTTGATCTTGCGTGACCAAAAAAGAAAGATGGGCAATCGATTTTAAAAATATAAGCATTTTAAGAAGGAAATCGATTATTGTTATAAAAAAACATTATTTTAGAGAAAGATATCATTATTTTCATTATTTGATCTTGCGTCACCCAAGAATCAAGCATTATTATTGTTATATTATTATGCTTCAAATCAGAGACACACCATTTTAAGAAGGAAATCGATTTTACGGACTGGCCGATATAGAAATGGTGGAACCCACAATTTATTTTTTTGCCCTCTATCATGATCGCCACCCCAATCATAGCACTCTATTTCGAGGGAAAAACACAGTCGTAAAGATTCGAACTGAAAGGAGCTAATCTTCTCCTTTAATGCCTAACGTGATTGTTCCAATCAATCGGTACTACTAATGCTGCCAACCAAGCAAATTTCAAAGCAATTATAGCCATTGATATTAAAACAAAAAAAAAAGATCATAGATGAACTCCAGTTATCCGATCAATCCATTCGTTGAGAGAAAAATGGAAGAAGAGGACAGATGACGCTGGGGGATAATTCTTGTACCACTTTAGTGCCCATGCTAACCTCTTTTATTGATGCACAGATAAGTGGTTTGTTACAGCAACACTAAATTAATAGAGCTTTTCACAAATAGTGCTGGATTTTTATTATTTGTCCCCTAAATTCATTTGATCTATTATCTTTCCACACGTATATGTTTGGTCTACTATCATTATCCGTTCTAAAACTAGTACATTGCGCTAGCTTCTTATCTTATTAATTAATATAAAAAATGTTACCTTTTCAAATAATAAGTAATTTTTTATATATATTTTTCATAAAAAAATAGTATCAATTCTAGCACTAGAATGGACGGGTTAATTTAATTTTATTTTTAATCCCTCTGCATGGACCAAATTTAAAATGGTCGAAAGATTTTTTTTTTTTTTTTTCAGATCTTGCGCCGAGGGAGATTAAATGAGACCCCTCCTCATATAAGATGGCAAGGTTCTCGTGTCATTTGCTTCCCTACCTCGACAACTTGGTAACCGAATTCTTTGAAGAGAATACAATTTGATTACGTGGTCACAATGCATTGTTCTCTTTCTTTTTATCGTACAATGGAAAGAAAAACAAGTGTTAGGCATCTTTTAGTTGATATTTTTTGATTTTTGATTTTGATGTCATATGCGAGGAGGCAACAGAATTAACTGGGACCGCAAGAGTTATTACGAGAAGACCATAATGGAACGTTCCAGGTATTTCGTCCACCTTTTTTCGTGAAAATCGCGAAACAGATGAAGCAAATGGACGTTCTTATCAAATTTCAAAAGAGAAAAAAATATACCACAATAATAATATCAATAATTTAGGGAATCGAAGCTTAACATATGGGACTGAAGGGAAAAATGAACCTTCATTTGTGACCTCACATTACCTTACCTAGCTAGGAATAGAGGGGGGATGGGTAAGGGTGTACAAGTTTATGTATAATGCTGCATGGCATATATTCTAGGAAATTAACGTCCTCTTATGACACCATCACCATGCTAGACTATTATTTATTTTTATTCTCTGTTTCTCTTCCAAGTGTTTTCTCTTTTTTCTTTTGGGTGAAATGGCAAGTAGGTATGCCTTGCAAGGGGTTGTCCCCTTAATTTGTCTTTGAAAAAGAATGTAAAATGAATGAAACGTTCCTTTTCATTTTTGGTATACATCAGGGTATTCATAGTCAACGGCGCTAGAGCAAAAAAGTCACTTGAGTACAATTTCTTTGGACAGTGTTTTTCGTTTACACCACCTTAAAATGAATTAAACGTTTTTATTTGTGACTTCTAAGGCTGCGTTTGACCCGTAACTTGTGCGATGACCCGTCAGGTTGACACGAGTATCAGGCCCAGTGGACATGGTTACCGATGATGAATCAGCTCAACTACCTGTATCCTTCTCCGGCGCTTGAGCAAGGTATTGAATCTGACTCGTGTTTGGAGTTTGCTTATCCAATTTAAGCAGCTTGTAACCATCAATCTACGCAAGGAATTGGTATTGCGAAATGGATAATATATATAATTAATTGGATGGCATTAAATTAAACTAAATTAAAATGATTCCAGATATTGGACAAGTGATCGAAGAGGGAAACACAGAGATGAGACGATACACGCGAGAGAAGATATGTCTTCTGGAAATCGTAATGCAATCATGCAGAATCTGCGCTCATAAATGACGGTTAACATGCATAAACAATGCAATGATATAGCGTATGATAACCATAAATAAAACTCGCCAAAATGCAAATGTCACTGCAATTCTTTCCCATTGCCACGTTTCGTGCTCCTCTGTCAAAATTATCCCAGACTTAGGCTGGGGTGCACCTGTATTTCTAGCTATCAAGAGTCCTGGACTGTATTCCAGCTTTACTTGGGCTAATCCTGATCGTGATCAAGAACTGAAAATACTACCCCCAGAGGATGTTCAGATGCATTCGGCAACTAAATAATCAGAAAAAATGTTAAGCAGCAAGTATTTTTGTCATTATGTATAATTCAGATGTCTAAACATATCAACCATATGAAATATTACACACCAGTTCTATCTTTATATTTCTTTTTAAAGCACCTCAACAAAGTTGGGCGTTGGAATCAGTACTAGCTAATTAGTGCAAATTAAGAAAGAAAAGAAAAGGTCTCTCAACTAGGATGTCTGATTATCTTCTGAATAACAACTGTCCTTGCTCTCCTTATTTCCCGGCTACATTTATCAGCGTGCTGACTTAAATTCTCCATGGTTTCCATAAAAGTTTCCATCTTCTTCTTGATCTCAGCCATTGAAAGTTTTACGGCATCCTCGTCTCTAAGAGCAAAATCAGCATTCTGCAGCAGAGACTCAATCTGTATTTCCAATTTGTTCACAAGTATCCGGATGCTATCCAAGTCCTTCAATGTAATGTAAGAAGCAACCTGCATTGAGCTGATTACCTCTCTTTGTCCTTTCAGAGCTTTCTCATAGTTCTTAAAGAGTAAGTTACACCATTTTCCTACTGACCCTATTGGAACAGCCAATGCACCAGCCAAAGCTGTCACGACGGGCGGTGCAGCAATTGCAGCAGCTACCACTGAGAAAATCAACACAGATACAAACGCAGCAACGAAGATGACATTTGACACCCTTCTCCATGTCTTCAGGGATTTCAATTTCTTATCAAGCTTTCTTTTTCTCGCAAGTAATTTATCCAGCATTGATGCCTGCTGCTTATAAACGGACTGAAACAACAAATAAAACTCTTCCGTAAAAGGGTCCCCAGCTTCCTTGAAATTCTTCAACTCTTGCATTGTCTTTGCATACCTCACCCCTTCAACCCCATTTTCCACCTCTTCCTCAAAATAGATAAGTGCTGACTTAATTATTACCTGGTTATCACGTGCTCGTCTTAAGCATTTCTCAAGAGCATTACAAAAGTCCAATGTTTGGAGACTATTATCGAAAAACTCATTCACCAAAGAGAACAAGTCTTGGTTGTTCCATATATCTCTCTTGCATTCTAGAATGACTTTTACTACTTCTTGATTCATCTCAAGTAGACTATCAGTCACTTCTCTGAGTGAGTCAAAAGATAAGGAACGCACCTCAACCCCATTGGCAAGCGAGGTAATTACCCTGTTGGTACGCTCCTGAATGGTTGCGTCGAAGGATTGTAGGTTGGGATCGTGCATGCAAGCAGCTTCGTAAGAGCTCAAATCAGTCTCCAACCGGGAATCGGCACTCATTTTCACAGGTGATGGAATATCACTACTACTTGTCTTGCTGGACTGCCCACCCATCATCGCTGAATTCGGTCCAAATAGAAGATAATAAAGACGAGATTATGAAAATTCGACTACCCGCTCATTCAGATGCAAAATACGGAAACATTGGCTTATTCTTCCCCCTTGCAAATCTAAGCAAATGCCAAAAATCCAGATAATAAGAAGTTTAAAAGTTTAGCCAGATTGGGCTTGAAAAAGATATATGCTTTGACATCGGCTAGATCTCAAAAGCTCAATGTCGATCCTTCTTCAGTTGGGAAAGATAGAATGGGTCCAGATTGAAACCAAAAACATTCAAATCCAACACTATAATTCTCAGATACATATCTATCCATCTGCTAGTCCAGAAACGCGACGAGAGAGAGTATTAATTACCTGGGTTTCAGCTGAATTGCCCTCCCTTTCAATTCTTCTACCAATAACAAACGGCGACAGACCTAAGCAAAACCCCAGTGAGAATCCCAGACGGAAGTTGATGCCTAAATATTGGATATTTATGCTTATCAAAAGTTAGTAAGTGTTATGAAGCACTGACTGAGTAATGAAGCAAAAGCAGTAGAGATGTTAAGATTTTGCTAAAGTGGTGATTGAGTAACCAAATAGCTTGGAAGTTGCAAAACAGGTACAATTCAAAGGAAATGAAACCGGAAGGAAGCCGCCTTGAAGGGTTTTTGTTCATTTGTTTAAACTTTCAAGCTTTGATCATGCCTATAATCAACTTCCTTGTCTATGTAATTCGGTAACAAGAAAAAGGCCCGAGGCGGAAACGACGAGGATGTTTCAACCATTTATCAATTCAGTAAAGTTACGGCTCAATATCCATGACCATAGCTAGAGTATATATAATCTAGCCAGCATAACATCTAAGTCGTTGTAGTATAGTGGTAAGTATGCCCGCCTGTGACGCGGGTGACCCGGGTTCGATCCGCGGCACCGGCGAAATATATTTTTCACTGCACATTACCAACTATTAATAATGATAAGACTGGGCCACAATTATTCTGAATTAGAATGCCGAGCACGTATCACGTGGCAGAAAAGCCTTGTAAAACTTTATGTTTCGTTGAAATTGAAGGTAACTGTTCTCTATCTGCCCTCTCCATTTTGTGTTATTATTCAAAGAATCGTTGTGGTGTCATTGTCACTTTGTCGTTATCAACTTTCTTCTCAAAGCACCTTCCATCAGTAATTACAAACCAAATTAACATTTATCAGATGTTTGTATTACATTAAAACGATAAAACATAATGGAGGTATAAAGATGAATCTAGTGTACATAGCAAGTAAAAATAACTAATTTGGTTGCTTGTATTAGGAAATTGAGGGGGCTAGGGCCACGTGCAACTAATGTAAAATGAGAAAAATAAAACACTCGAACGAGGAAATCACACGGACAAGAACTCAACTAATAATTTTTTCACTGTTCCTCTTATCTCGAATTGAGGATGTTACAAAATGGAGCATTGCATAGACTTGTTTGTTTGCTGCCTCTTACCATGGCTGGTTCCATCGAGACTTGATAATTAAATTTGTGGCTGCCGAATTCTCATGTGATAGTAAGATTTCTACTGCTGCATCAGTTGCAGCTAACCCAGCTGCTGTCATCAAAGTTCTACAGCTATTGATTTTCTGCCGCCGAATTCTAAATGTGAGAATATGCCAAATATGTTCCTTTACTTGAAGTTAAGCATGAATCCTGTTTTCATTTCATGTAATACACTGCTGATTCTCTGACCAAAAATGTAATAGAACTCCCGTTGCTTCGACAGCTTCCAATTAAAATTGCCTGCCTTGTTCTGCTCTGCTGAAAACTACACAGCACAAGGAGCCACGCTTGTATATGCCCAGACAGAATTTAAACTCTGCTATACTGTGATATAGACGCTTGACTAGGCCACAAAGAACCTTATTAAACTCGTATTCAACTTTCAGACTCATCCTTCTATGGCGTTGCATGAACAGAAAATTGTTGATCACCTGCTGTGGATGATAGCTTCATAAATTTGGTATCCAAAGTCTTCACTACTACATGAATCACCAGAGAGAATCATGCATATGATTTGCTGTGACTCAGCACAGTAGTTTGCGCACAGTGCCCAATATTTGAAGAATATGTTCTTCAAGAATTATGAATTACAGAAAGAACATGTCCATCTAGAATTCTAAAAAGCTAATGATCGAACAAAACAATGTACGGGTAAAACTATGATGCATCATATAAAAGTTGAACGAGACTGAAATAACAAATGGGAAATATAAACTATTTGATCCATTCCCTGTGAAAGGTTACAAGACTTAGAACATTTGGTATATACTATTTATTAATGAAAAACCAACAAACAAAGAAAATGTTATACAACAGTCTAGTTTTGCCTGTAAGCAATATAATTGGCTAAAGCAATCAAGGGGGCCGCTTTCTCCGGATCAAACCCAGAGAGCTGGTCTTGTGCGTCCTTGTTTAATTTCTCAGCAAACTCCATCGATTTCTCTAACCCCAGAAGCTTCGGATATGTAGTTTTATCAGCCACCAAGTCCTTACCAGCTGTCTTCCCCAATTCCTGGGACGATTTGGTGACATCGAGGATATCATCCACAACCTGGAACAACAATCCGATGTACCTGGCAAACTTCCTTAATTTTTCAATCTCTTCATCAGAACCACCTCCGACTATTGCCCCAAGCACAACTGACGCTTCCAGCAAAGCTGCGGTTTTGTGAATATGAATAAATTCGAGTTTTTCCAATCCCACCTCAGACACTCCTTCTGAATCTATATCCACGACTTGCCCAGCAACGAGGCCTTCAGTGCCAATTGATTTTGCTAGCTCACCAACTGCGCGAATTATCTTCTCAGGTGGAACACCTATGGTGGACACAGCTAGGTGTTCGAATGCAAAAGACAGAAGAGCATCACCGGCCAGAACCGCGACATCCTCGCCGTAAACCTTATGATTCGTAGGATTTCCTCGCCGGAGGCCATCATTGTCCATACAGGGTAGATCATCGTGAATCAGCGACATAGTATGAATCATCTCGATGGCGAGAGCAGCTGGCATGGCTGTTGCTTCGTCGCCGCCGACGAGCTCGCATGCAGCGATACACAGCACTGGGCGAACGCGCTTGCCGCCGGCGAGCAGTGAGTACCGCATGGCCTCGTGGATTTTCAGGGGTTCCTTAAGCGAAACAGCTGCGTCCAAGGCTTGATTCACCGATTGGGCCTTTTGGACCATGTAAGTTTTAAAATTGAATGTGGGTTTGTCCTCTCCTTCTTCTTTTTTGACGGTGTCTTCTTTGGCGAGCACCGCAGAGATGGCGAGAGACGAGAAAGACGACTGTGGTTTGCTTCGTCGTTTAGGGGTAAGGATGGAAATGGGTGCCTTTCTGATACCATTGAGGAGAAGAAAAGATGGGGATCTGGATCTTCCTACTTGGTTTAGCAAACAACTGGGTCGAGCCCACGTACCAAGATTAAGCGAACTCATTTCAAGTTTGGGACCGCGTAATTTGGAACTGGCTTGCTCCCTTATATAGAATCGGAAGGAAAATTTAATCTTGATTTCTTTGTGATCGTTGGAAACTCTTCAACTAGAGAGAGAATGTGATTTTTCTTAATCAGACAAGTCAAATGAAGAGGGCTATTAATTTCGAATGTGGCCCAGAATTTAAATTGGCTTGGGTTTCTGTTCAGTTTCCATGGCAGTGTCGGTTATCTCGATGAGACAAGAATGGCATTAGTGTTAAACGGAGGCAGGTAGGGGCCTGGGAAAGGGAAGTGGAAGTGCCGGAGAAAGGGGAAGGGCCAAACTGCCAATACAAGACAAAGATAGCATTTGGGGATTGGATGAATTTCATGGCAGTGGGAATCTTTTGCGCCATTTCATTTAGCCTCGATATTGTAGGATTTGATGAATTATTTTTTATTTTATTTTTCACTTTTTAAGTTATTACAATAAATTTATTCCTTTTCTCCCTCCTTCTAAATCATGCAAGAAGAGATATTTCATCTACTAAAATTCAGGGCAGGCTTGTGGTGGATGCATTGTCCCTCGACTCAAGATAGTATTCCACATTTTTGATAACCAAATATTTCTTCTCGTACGGATTACGATGAGATTAAGATTGGTGCTTTATTTGTTAAGGTTGAGCATGAAAAGAAAAGAAAATAAATGGTAATGCAGATTGCACTTTTTTTTTTCTTTTCTTTTTTACGGGCTTAACTTGGAGCTTTAAAGTGGACCTATAGCCAAAGACGAAATATTTTATTAATTCCTAATGAAATGCGATATCCATTTGGTACGCACCAAGGATGGTGTAAACATATGCCACCACTCTTTGATGAACTTGCAATTCTCATCCTACGGTCAAAAGTTCGAACGAGACACTTCTCAACCAAAAATAAATGAAGCATTGAATTACATGACAAGCTTTTTTTTTTTTTTTTTTTCTTTTAACTACCCTTTCTTTGCCTTTTTTCTCTACGGGCGGCTGGTCTCAAGATTCAGTAATCTAGTTGTAGATCCTCCTCGTATTTAGAATCAATTCACAGAGGTGAAGTGAAATAAACGGAGGAAAAGAATGAGAAGATATTCTTGTTTTTTTAGGTAAATGATGACGCATCACGAACTGGTTCATTTCAGGAGGAAAATAGAGCTGTCAATTGGGTCGAGCCTGCGGATTAGATTTATATATTAGTAGTCCGTATAGAAGTAGGCCCATAAACCCATCAAAGCCCCTGAGCCAGGCGGAGGTTTAAGGTTACAGATTCTCCAACCCGCTAAAATGGCGGGCCAATATACCTGCCCCATTTGCAGGTGCGCTGGGTGACAGCCCTAAGAAAAAATAAATGGAAGAAAAGGCACGTGGAACATAACATGCATATTATTTGCCATTTAATTTAACGATACACACTAAATAAGAGACTCTGATGAAAATTTTGGTTGGTAAACTTAAGTTGTCTCGTATCGCAATATCTTTCTGCTCTCTGTCCTTTGCTTTGTTATCGGTTCTTTGCCTTTTCCCCAAGAAGAAAAGACAGAGCTTGCCAGCTCTCACAAGACAAGGCCGTAAAAGCGTCTTCCCTTTCATTCAGCTCTTCGCCCCACAGTTTACGACATTAATAGCTCCTTTTACCAACTTTGTTCCCAATGTTTTTGGTGTCATCTCTTCACTTTAATATATCAAACTTCCCTCTTTGTGGAAAAAAAAAAATGATAAAAAATCCCAAGAGTTGGTCCAACATGATGTGAAGCGCACTGGACTTGATTGATACTTATCGTAAAGGATGAGCAATACAATACAATCAAAGACCTCCAGCTGGATTCACCCATTCAATTTAAAAATAGAGAATGACCAGTTTTCAATTTAGCAAATCACAATATATAAACGACAAATCATTAGTGTTCCGGTTCATCTTTGCACTTAAATTAAGTCGTTACTTTTAATCATAACGGTTGAAACGCCGCAATGCGATAGAAATCCTCTAATTGCGATTCCCTTTTTAACTTTTTACCCTCGGGCCACTCTTTCAATCACTTTTTTTTTCCTTAAAACAAGAAAAATACTTGGAAAGTTCAAGAGATACCTTAAGTTGTAAACTGGGCTCAGTACGAAAAACTATTGATGGGCTTATGCTCCATTTCTTAGATCCAACAAAATACTGCTCTTGCCCAATAGTGCACAACTTCTTAGTGATGTTAGTGCTAATTATCCCAATAAATAAATCTTAACGAACTTACCCAAACAACACAAATTTTAAGGGATATAGATGACGTATTATTTTGTAAATTATTACTAAAATAATCAAAATTCAAGTCTCGCTTAAAATTACTTTTATCAAAATAAGTAAATTTTAATTTCACTTCAAATCAATACATCTCACGTGCTAAAACCACGTTTAACTTTTATTTTTGATCAAAGATCAGTAAGTAATATTCACACTAATAAAAAAAAAAATGACGACTGATTGAATTATTGTACAATTACAAGTGTTAATTTTTATATAAAAACGAACACTGATCTTGATAGTGTTCGCTATCTTAGCTAAACTAAAATGAAAATCTCAACTATTTCTTTTAAACTAAAAACAAAAAAGTCTCGTATACGAAGTTACAGCAGGTGGCCTTTTTAATTGCGCAGAACGAACAAAAAAAGACAGAAAAAAGAAGCAGGCGTAGCCTGTCTCATGGGAAACCAAACCAAACAGCACCCACAACATTGTTGGTACTGCTCACAGATGCAATCATACAACCAATTAAAAAAAAAAAAAAAACAGAGAGAGAGAATAACGTGGAACAAATTGAAAATTAAAAGAAAAGAATGAAAAAATAAATTCAGCGTGTAGAAAAAGCTAACATATCCGTCAGCAAAATCTATCCAAATAATGAAGGCTTTTTTAGGGGTATGAGTTAAAAAAGGTTACTGCTTGTGCAGCCAAGCCAGCTGCCAAAGAAAGAGAACGAAAACCCGAACCATCTCTGTCTCTCTTTTCATCCTTCGTCTTCTTTCTCTCTGCGGTCTTTTCTCAAGCAGGTTCTTTCCATACAAAGTTTAATTCTTTCACACTTTTCTCTTGTATTCTGTTATATTTTTGATACTCGCTAATCGATTCCTCGTTTATATCAGATTTGTACGTTGGTTTCCCATTTCAACCCGATCCCTTTTTCCCTTTTCGGTTGGGCAGAACTTGGTTTTCTACAAGTAATTTTAGGGTTTATCGCTTAATTCTTTGAGCATCGAGATGATAGTTTACTTATCTATGAATCGCTTTCAATGCCTTTTTCCCCCCTAAAAATGACATTCGCACGTGATTGTGTATCTGACTAAAGATGTTTCGTCGGAAAGAGATTCAGTATTTCGTTACTGGATTATTTGTTTCGTTCGTTAAACGAGTGAATCATGGACAATAAGACGCCAACTTTTGATGCTTTAACAGGATCTACTAATTGGACAGTAGAATATGATCGTATCCCACCTTGGAAAAGCAACCTATAGAGAGGACTCCTGTATTACTAGAATATGTTGGCAATAGTTTTAGTACTATAAAATCCATTCACTTTTCTTTCTTCCAAGCTATGGTGAAGATGGAGGATGTTATTAAGTAATTCTTGTTAGAGAAGCAATTGAATTTAGTTGTTTGTGAAGTCAAATGCTCAAAGCAGTTTTCTCTTCAATTTTGCTCATAAATTTTTCTTGCTTAACTGAATCGTTTGGAAAAGCTGCATTTGAATTAAGTAGTTGTGTGGTCTTAATATTCTTATTGAGCAGAATGAACTCGACAGTGCATTTCTAGGCCTTTTTTGAAAGTAGGTGTATTTTCTATGTTCTTTTGATTTGTTACCTTTTATTTCATGATATGTGAATTGATGCCAGAGTTGATATATCTTTTGTATAGGACAATGATTAGACTATTCAAAGTAAAGGAAAAGCAGAGAGAACTTGCAGAAAATGCAAGTGGGGGAGCACCCGTCAAGAAGCAAAGTGCTGGGGAGTTGCGTCTTCATAAAGGTTTTGTTTGTGTTATTACATAGAAATCTGCGTTTTCAATGTTTTACGATGAACTCTAGAAACTGAAATGAAGATCACATAATTCATATAATTGCTTTTTATTATTTATACCGGTAAAGTTCTCTTTGATGAAGTATCAGCTAAATTCTTAAAATTCACCCACTCTCCTTTATTTAGTGCTTATTGTTGCTGGTTCTTGGTTTGTTTTGTGACATTCTTTCCTATAAAGTAATAATAATTGACTTTATTTTCTTTGATTACATTTATGCTACCCTTGCGGAAATGTTTATCGTGGGGCATGTATAGTGGTTGTATTCTTTCAAGGAGCAGTAACATGACGGAGGGAGTAGATATTTTGAGTTTGTGGGTGAGATTCTGCTAGATGCATTTGGAAGGTAGAAGAATAAAACCTTTTGAGTTTGTGGATAAGAGTTTGGTGAATGCATTAATGAGGGTTGTGTAATTCTGTGAACATCTAAGTTAGAAATCCCGCAAGTTTCAGGCGGAAGGAGACTGGAGGTTTTGTCATTGGTGAATTTTGTAGTGGGTTAAAATATGCATGACAAACGATAACTTTGGAGGCCATGTGGATATAGTTTGTAGTCAATTTCTGACAACCACTGTAACTTCATGCTGGACATGAGAAGTGGTATGCTTTTGGCACCACGCTGAGGTTGCCAAAGCTTCTTCACGAAGGTAAATGGATTTGACAAGCAAGGGGATATGGTCTTGAATGAGATTGCTTAGCTCTGTGGGGTGGTCTGTTTCGAGTCAATTTCAGATTTCAGAAATAATTGATCTATGCATGGTGCTCCAAGATTGTATTCTTTGCCTTAGAAAAACTAGCATTTTGTCTTCTGAAAAGAAGGCAAGGTTTGCTAATTGATGTTATACTGGTTTCATCATTTTATTTCCTTGGGATTCTCGTGTCTTTCATTGAGTCATCATGCTTTAAGCATGATTTGTAAGTGAACAACTGGCTAAAGTTATTATCAGATCATTGTAGTTTGTAGTATATTTCGTTTATTTCCTCTTTGTATGGTGGCTAAATTGACCCTGATATATCCATCAAAGGTTATTTCTTTTCTGTATGGGATAATGAAGGAGTTTTGTCTAGCCATTGGACAGCTTAATATAGTATTTTTGCTTATGTTCTTGCTGATGTGCGGTAATGAGTTTAAGTATGATATTGTTTCTAAAGTTATGTTCCCCAAAGTCAACATCACTGATCACTTGAGCCTGTAGATTCCACCATCAATTTTTTTTATACCAGTTTGGTATCTGACTATTGACTGTCACGTCATTCAGATATCAGTGAGCTGAATCTACCAAAATCATGTAACATACAATTCCCCAATGGCAAAGACGACCTGATGAATTTTGAAGTTTCAATTCGGCCTGATGAAGGATATTATGCGTAAGGAATTTTCTCTACTATCTGCTTAGTCCTTCAAAATTGTGGCTGCATTTTATATGTTCCTTGACTTTTTCTTCAATTTAGAACTTTCTTTGATATAAAGATATAGATAGCCTTATTGGATTAACGCTCCCCTTCCAAAAGCAAAATAGAAATATTTTCTTACCCTCCGTTGTGTTTTATTTGTTGTTACAGTAGCGGCACATTTTTGTTTTCCTTCCAAGTGTCTCCCATCTATCCCCATGAGGCACCAAAGGTCAAGTGCAAGACGAAGGTAGATAAAGGGTCTCCAATTTACTTGTGTTTGATTTACGTGTTTGTTTAATTTTGGTTGAGGGGTAAGTAACATATTGGTGTTTCGTTTTGTACTTGATATATTCAATTGCTCAACATATTATCTCCTATTTGCAGGTCTACCATCCGAATATTGACTTGGAAGGAAATGTTTGCCTCAACATCTTACGAGAAGATTGGAAACCTGTACTCAATATAAATACTATCATTTACGGATTGTATCATCTGTTCACGGTATGACTTGATAGTTTCATTGATATGGGTGGTTCTCTTTAGCTTGTTTAGAATATGATATCCCAGATTTATCTTCTTCCTTTACTTTTTGTGGCAGGAACCAAATTATGAGGATCCGCTCAATCATGATGCTGCTGCTGTGCTAAGAGATAACCCAAAGATGTTCGAGTCCAACGTGAGAAGGGCTATGGCTGGTGGTTATGTGGGGCAAACCTATTTCCCACGCTGTATGTAACCTTTGCTCGATAAATTTCCAAGTCCCTGTTCAAATATATCGTCAATACTTGGATGCCCATGGTTTGTAAAATTGATTTGCTAAATTGTCTTTTCCTTTTATCCCTGTCTGTTATTTTTCTTGGTGGAACAAGGGGATTAGTTACTTGAAAAAGACTAAGCATCTAAAAGCCAAATAGGTGGTATATCGTTGTAACGCCTGTGCTTTATTTATATGTTGACCTGTTATTTCCAAGTGGAACAATCAGAGGTCCTATTCGATGGAAATATATTACTAGTTTCTATCTCGCGAGCGCGGATGCGCTGTGTATGCTGTTCATTTTTCCTTGATCCTGCACAATGCAGTTGATTGGAACTTCGTGATTTCATGAGTTTCTATATCGTGGCGACATGCTAGGCTGATTTATTTTTTCTTTTATATTTATAGCCATGTAATGCAGTCTTATTGTTGGGGTTGCTTGCCATATTCACACCCCCTGCATTACAATGGACTGCAAACTCTTGACAAAGAGGAACACGACCATCAAGCACGGTGACAAGTAATTGGACCCCCAGGAAAGTTAATCTAATTTTTTACCGATTCAAATGATTTTAATATTTCTGAGCCATTTGAATGGAAAAAAGGAGACAGGATACAGGGTAAGTTCTTGGATTATGGCTGGTATTGGAAGCAAATTATTAAACGAAAATGTTCTGTTTAGTTCATTCAAAAATTACTGCAACTCCAGTTATAAACAAAGATAGAGTGGGTGCTAAAAAAGACGCCCAGAGAGAATAGCACATTGATCTCGTAATGCACCTCGAGTAAATGCCATAATAAGCAAATAACTTCTACCATGGTATTTGCTTTACAGGGGAAGGTTTAAAACTACCATTCACATGTGCTGATAAAGCGTGTTAGTAAATAACAAAATGATGTCTCTGCTGAGTAGTGTAAACATATAACAAGTTGTACATTATGATATAATCACTCTGCCAGCAGCTAAAGGGCATCTCGAGAAGAAGGATGAGGCCATTCCTCCATGCATGAAAACATAAACCTCTAGAAACCTGGCCAAACGAGGATAGGATCATTCTTTGAAGATTGCGTCAACGGTGCTCCGGATTCTGTAAATATAATGGCCTATTTCAGAAGAAAATCTGTGATGACGGAGTCCGAGGCATTGAATGTAACAGGGTGCCCATTGACACGTTTTTCACCAAAAGGATACCTCTCACATCATCTCTTCCTCTTTAACGGTGAGCATTCTAACACTTTCACGGTCGCGGTTAAATATATAATATAGTGGTGTATAGCACAAACAACACAATCCAAAAGGAAGCGCCATCATGGAAAGCAGCCCCTTGGACAATGCAAGAGCCTCTGGTGCAGATCCTTTAACAGAATGAACAGACTTTGAGTCATAGCCAAACATCTTCTCTGAAAGAATACCGACCAAGGGAGCCGCAACAGAAGAAAATGATCCCTCAAAAGCTCTATCAAATGCATAAATCATGGTCCGATGTTTGCCAGGAACCACTTCAGCAAACATTGGGCCATTTGCGGCCGTGGCATTCCAACTGATAGTTAGACCCATCAAAAATAGGGTCACAGAAAACGTAATGTAGCTGTTTACTGATTGTGGGATCACCTTAAGAAGAAACAAAGAGAATGGAATGCCCATAAATGCACTAAACTGTGCGCACATTATACGGCCAGACTGGGGATAAACTTGGGATAAACGATCAGCTAATGCCCCGCCAATGAAAGACCCCAAAGCACATCCAGTGGCAAAAAGACTAAGAAGAGTTGCTGAACTATTGTTATCAAAACCTGCATAACCAACCAATTCATCACAATTCATAAACAAGTTCACAAATTTCTCTTTAAAGGTTCAAATTTTCCAGGGATTAAAGAAAAAAAAAAAACATATATAAAGCTTTTTGTCTTAATTTTTCTTGTAATAGATGTTAATGTCGTTTCTGATAAGCAGTATTGGCATCCTAATATACAGTAACTGGGTTCATACTCAGTGCTCACCGATTAGTTCGAACCACATTGTGAAGAAAACCATAGCAGTCCATGGCAGCGACCCAACAATGCCCTGTAAGACAATAATTTGAAACGTTTGCACTTTCATCACAGCTTTCATGGCAGTCCAAGAGTCCGTCCAAATCGATGCCGCAGAAGCATTGCTCTTATCTATATATGCATATTCATCCCTGCTGGCACATGTAACTGATTTACAAACAATTGCAGAATCAAAGTGAAATGATGCATGTAGTTATTTTATTAAGAAGACAGAAACAATATGACGAACAATTTAGACATAGTTACAAGGTAAAAATGGCCTTTAGAAGAACCAGTCGATGAGTTGTGGTTGTAGAAAGTGATCACCTATCTAAACTCTCACCGGCTTCGCGAGTGGCAGCAATTCTTTTCCTTGGGTCGACCACATAGAGTAAAACAAGAAATCCAATTAATGCACTCACAGTTGCCATCAAAATGAAGGCACATCGCCATCCTTGTATGCCCCAAAACTGTTGCCCAGCCATAACTGTAGCCACGGCACCACCTCCTATGCCTCCAAAGCTACCAATAAGGCTTAACAATCCAAATCCAGTTCCCCTTACTCCATCTCTGTAGCTATCAGCAATGAAAGACTGGAGTGCTGGTATCACAATTGCCAAACCAAAACCATTCACTGCTCTCCAAAATGCAACGTGCACAAAATGGTAGCTAGCACCCACGGCAGCAGTAGATAAAGCCCAGCAGAATGTCCCCATAGCAAGAACTGTAGGACGATCATAGTTTAACACAAGTATACCGGCCAGGGGAGATGACAATCCCTGCACCAAGTTCCTAATGAATGTGAGATATCCCAGATCAGATGGCCCAGCATTAAATGCTTCGCTAACTTCTTTGTAAACAGATGGGAGCATATTTTCATCCGCACGCTCCATAATAGCAGCCATGTTGATAAGAATAAGAGACAAAGATACGCCAAAAATCTTTGTTGTTCTGGTGAAACAAGGATAGTAAGAGCCAGAATAGCAAACAATATCAATGCAGCAGGTGGAACTTGTGTAAACATTATTTTTTTCAAAGGGAGAGAGCGAGAATAAAAGGCGGAACAACATATGAATTATATGAAGGACAGTGTAATCTAAAGCCTCAATTTCTTAACACTCAGAGCCAAAAGCTTGCTTAAGAAAATTTTCGTTTATTTCTCTGACGGTACTCTAAGCGAAAAGCCAGACTAACCTAAACTCTCTAATCTAAAAGATATTCAGCGGTACATACCTGGTACTAGAAATAGCAAGGAACTTTAACCCCTTGTCTTATCTTAGCTAGAAAAATAAACTCTTAATCGAGGACTTAAATTTAATAACTTGATAACTTAAACTCCTGCTTATAAGTTGGGGCTTTATCAAAATCGACTCTTACTTGCAGAAGTCATAACTGAAAAAGATTATACATATTTCAAAAGTATTGGAATCGTGTATCATATAGGTTTTATTTATATATCAACTACATAAGGCCATAAGCCAATCGATCACACACAGTAAAGATATGAGTGCAGGTTTAGTAATTTTTTATTTCAATGAATGAAAGTTGTTTTGTGTTGTAGTGGTTGAAAGCCAAAAGTAATATCGTAGAGAACTGAAGAAAAAGGAAAAGTGGAAAAGCGAGGGAGAAAGAAAAGCTCACTTCATGGCTTCCGAATATGTGGGAATGGATACAGGAGATTTGGATCGAGGAGCAGCGCTACGTCTTGGAGTCCGACTCAGGCCTATCATCCCAACCAACCAGTAAACCAAAAACATAGGAGATGGCTTCAATTAGCAGACCTATGAACCCGCGTCAATGCCGGATCTAACATCGTGGATTTTCTAAATTAACATGATAAAATCCGAATTCAATAATGTCCTGGTCCTTGACAATTCTTCTTAACACGTCCAGTCGTTGACCTTAAAAACAGCAATGTCCTTTTCGAAATCATGGTGCGCGCCACTCCACCTGCGCCAGCGCCAACCATATACCTGCTTTGTCTCTAGTTTCCATCGTTGATCCGCGTGTTATCCATCTTTTTATTTTTTTTATTTTAATTTCCGTTTAAACTTAAATGTGGCAGCCATCGATGAAGATCGGATTTGAATTTTGGATGTTTACTACATGTTTTTCAATGGTATTTCTCTCTTTGTCACCTGGTGCCGGCAGGCATTGTCCTCTTAAGATACACTTAATATGACATCCGAGGAAACGTGTAACCTGTTATCCTAGCCGGTAGTTGTTATTTTTTAATATTATAATTTTTTTTTCATATAATTAAAAATTTTATATTTTAATTATTTATATTATTTTTATAAATTTTACGATAATACATAATTATATATAATTAATATAATTTTTTATTTATATAATATTAATTTTTTTTAAAACGAATCTTATTAATTATTTTATATTTTTATTTTTAATTAATTTATTCTATAATTTTTTTTTTTTTTTATAAATTTTTTATTTTTTTATTATAAAATACAAATAAGCCATATTTTTTTTTTATCACCTGTTCCACCATTCAATAACTTACTATCTCCTCTCTTTTCTAATTCACTAATTCTTTAATAATGCAACAGACTATGTAACGTCACATAGTCACGTGCATTACATAATTTCCCCCACTAAAGTTGGTCCAGGATCTCTCCGCGTCATAAACAACCAGCGGAATGCGATGAGACCTGCACTGACCGTTGTTGCTCTTAAACGGGTCGAGATCCAAAAAATAATGGCAACCCCTATGGGCTTGACCCAAAAACAAAAGAAATCACAACTTTATCTAAATTGGGCTTCACAATAACCCACGAAGCAAATTTTTAAAAGGTCAGTCAAGCTCAATATTTTTTTTTTTTTAGGTCCATTTCCACCCAATAATTGAACGAACGAGTTAGTGAGAACTGTCACTATTGGACAATGGATCAGTTGGGTTTATTAAACAATGACTCACTCCCACGTGAATATTGGGTCAAATGAACTGGTTTCCATTAAAAAATCCATGTCTTCACTTGGCAATCCGTGCACAAAGTCATCTCTATCTCAGTCTATCCAAACAAAAAGTCATCAGACTCCCAAGTTTATTGGTAATCATATTTCCTCCCCATGGCCCCTCCGGGGATAAAACATAAAGTAAGAGAATGCTTTTGTTTCTTGGATGTGTTGAAAGGGCAATGCAAGAAATCAAGGTCAGGAATCAGGATTAAGGAGTATGTGAAATACTACAATATAAGTTGAAGGAAGTTTCCTGGTAAGGGCATGTATTTTTCTTTTATATATATATGTCTGATCACTAAGGGCATATATTAATATAAGATCAATATTATATATATCAGTATGGTAAACTTTGGAGGTTATTAAAGTAGAATTATGTAGCATTGAGGGACCAGACCAAGAGTAACGCTTTCCTAAAATGGACCCCCACCCACCCCCATGTGCTCTCTCTCACCAATGAACACCCAGCTAGGCAATCCTTCTACATCGGGGCAAAGAAAAAAAAAATGATACATATACTTTTACTTTATTTGTATACCCAATATATATTTAGTTATTTGTAAAAATAAAATTATAAATAAAAAATACATATAACATTTTTAAAATAAATATAATATCACTAAAAAAATTTCATTTGAAAAATAATGTTATATATTTATCTATGTACATTTATTTTTATACTTTTTATATTTTTACTATTTTATTTACAATTTTAATTTTATAAATAATTATAATATATTGCATATACATATAACCAATATAGATTTTCCAACTTGAATGAAGGCATTCTTCTTGTACTAGCTGCTTTAGCGCCATCGCTAAGCAGTCTAAACACCCCTTTTCTGCCAACCGCACGTGTGCCAAGTATTGTTTGTTCCTTTTTCTATTTATTTATTTTTGCTTGATCACAGATTCATTAAAAATAATTGTATTTAACTTGTTTTGATAAATTAATAAACTTCTTTCTTTTTTTTGATTATCTTTTCAAATATTCTTTCAATATTTTTGGTCACAGTTTGACTGATTGATTCCTGCTTTTTCCACCCTCAAACACCACAAAATTTCTGTTATATATTGCAGCTCATTGAGGAGTGGAGGATTGTTAGCGGAGGGGTACTCGAGGGCAGAAATGTCAAACTGACTCACAATCATGGGGGAATCTCAGCTGTGTACCACGAAAGAATCGATAGCCGCGCCGAGTCGTACGATTCCTCTGCCCAAAAGAAAATTGCTGGAGGGGACCACATCACGTGTTCAGCTTTCTACTCGACACGTCAAAGAGACAGAAATGGATGGTCCCCCGGCATTCCCCGTTTTCTTCATTATGATTATGGATTGCTGCGTCGCACGTGTGGAGCCGACTAATCCCTGCAAAAATACCGTCGTCTTATAACGTGATCTGGAGGCCGTAGCCCGTGGGCCACGACACCAAAAGGGCCCCACCTCACATCCCTGTAGGCTCCCCCTTTGTCCATCTATGTACCGTTCAGACTGAACATCACGTGTCAGAACAATACCCCTTAAAGACCGGAGAACGGGCCATGTTCCCAGTCATCACGTTACCTTGTAACTGCGGTTCTTCGTCTCAGAACCGTTAGATTAGATCTGCCATTACCATTTTCCCAAAAGATCCTGTTGATCCACAACAGTGCTATCAGATCCTACGGTTGGAAAATGATAATGCACGCAACGGATTGGGCTTCTTAAAACCTCCTCATTATCCTATCCGAAACCGTAATTAAATTTTCGACGGCCCACGAGTGTGAGTTGGGGCAACAGTTTTGTTTGGGCCGAGTGTATTCCAAAGATACGAGTTAGTTGAGGCAAATTCTTTTCACATATGGCTTTTATACATTTATATAACATCACATTTTATATATTTTAAAATTAATTTTTAAAGTGTAAATTATATTTTAGAAATTAAAATTTTGAAAGATATAAAATATGTATTAAGAAATTTAAAAATGTGTAAAAAGAGTTGAATAATATTTTTGGTAAATAAAAAACAATTGATGTATAATTTGAATTTATTTTTAGTTAGGAAGTAAGGAGTGTGTATGTGCATGTATCTTTGGTGGTAGGGTCATGCAATCTTAGAGGGGATACTGGATACTATTGTAGTTGCAACACACACAAACTGCGCTTTTGTTTGTTTTTCGAATATTAATTAAAACCAACAGAATTGTCAATAATGGAGGCGCCATTTGTTTGGTCCCATATACATACATATTTGGTGTATATATTGCTACTGCTTATCTTTATTTCATAACAAAAAATTAACAAATTTGCATGTGAGGGGGGTGAACTTACAACTTACGTTGAGTATTTGACTGGTCTCTTGCTATAAACTTGTCTCTGCTCTTCCCAAAATACCCACCACCGTCCATTATGTAAAATTTCGATTTGGATTCCTTCCTCCTTTTATTTTTTTTATTTACTGACACTCATGCATTGGAAGGAATAGTGGTGAACAGTGAGGTCATTGATTCCCTCACCTATCTTGTGTCCTTTCCCGCTTGCTTTTCTAGTCATGTGGCTAACCTCGTTGCCGCAGAATTGGACTGGAGTGTGCACAAACTAACCAACCAACAAATCATGTGCCTTTGATGAAAGGTAAGTTAGGTGTTCCATTCCGTATTTGAAATTAGTAGATTTTCCAAACGCTGATCAATTTGTGTTCTGGTTCCTGTATTTTTATCTGTATATGATTGAACCGGAAATATTGTAGACCGACTGACTAATAATTATTGATCTGGGATCTGGGCCCCGCCCCTACTTGTTATAACGAATTATTGTAGTTATTCTACTTGGACGATATGTCAACTGTGGAACATCACTGGCTTCTTTCCATCGCGTAACATTTATAATTTTCGCCTTAAATGTTTTATTTATTTAAGAATTTTTTGAATAGTTCCATGATTTAATTCTTTGAAAGGTGTAAATGCATTTTTCCTTTAATTATTCATGAGGAGAAGCAGCGGGTGAAAAGGTACCCCAATATATATATATATATATATATATATATATATATTCTCAAAAAATGTAATTATTATAAACAAAGGAAATTAAAATGATGCCAGTATGAAAAGGGAAAGACAGAGAAAGGAAGGAAGGGAAGAATCTAAAAAGGAAGCAACATTTCTTCTGCAGAAGCTTCAATAGGGAAAGCATTGTCCTCGTGAGAGAGAGAGAGAGAGAGAGAGAGATAGAAAGAGGGTAGACTGGCTTCCGCATCACTCTGCTCCCTGGAGAAATAACAGAGTGTAGACAAAAGTCATACGAGTGCCGTAGAGGCGAAGGAGCAAACGAGGGTGAGGGAAGCGTCGCCGGAACGATGGCCGGCGAAGGTTCGTCGGGGAGGTTGCCGACGTGGAAGGAGAGGGAGAACAATAAGAGGAGGGAAAGAAGAAGAAGAGCGATTGCTGCAAAGATCTATTCTGGTCTCAGAGCTCAGGGGAACTATAAGCTTCCCAAGCATTGCGACAACAACGAGGTCTTAAAGGCTCTATGTGCCGAAGCTGGTTGGATTGTCGAAGAAGATGGTACTACCTATCGTCAGGTTTGCTTTCTCTTCTTTCCTTGATTATTTTGGTTGGATCCTTCATAGTTTTCGTGGATATCTCGGGTTTTTGTATTGATTCACTTTAAGGATTTCTTGTTTCGGTCTTTCTTTTGTAGATCTGCATGAACATAATGATAAAAACAACTTGTGGTGATTCCTAATTTTGCCTTGCACTTCCAATTACTCCTTTCCCACTGGGGAAATTAGGTCGATCTGATGCCGAGAAATGATGTTTAACTGTTTTCGTGATAAATGAAGTAAATGGAATGTATGACTCTAATTTCCTTGCAAAACATTTTTTGCAGTTTAGGTATTCTCGTTTTCAGTGTTGAAGTCCACATCCATTAATGGCTTTTGAGCCTGGGATATCTATGACTTTGAACTAAGTGTCATGAATCGTGTAGTTAATTTAGCTTGCCCTTACTTATAACCAGATCAGCTGGTTTGGGCTTATAATTGAATGGCTGGAGTTTGAAACTTATCCTTAATTAAAAACAAAAAAAGAAATAAATTGTTTATGTTTTTACATTAATCAGTTTTGATCTAACATTTGTTGAAACAAAATTGATACAGGGATCGAAACCTGCCCCGAGTGAAATTGGAGTCACCCCGGCAAACATGAGTGCTTGTTCCTCAATTCAACCAAGCCCACAATCATCGGCGTTCCCAAGTCCAGTACCATCTTACCCTGCCAGTCCAATATCGTCCTCATTCCCTAGTCCCTCTCGAATGGATGGAAATCCGTCGTCGTTTCTGATCCCATTCATCCGCAACATAACTTGTGTCCCTGCAAATCTGCCACCACTCAGAATATCCAACAGTGCTCCAGTCACCCCACCTCTTTCCTCACCTACCTCTAGAAGTTCAAAGCGAAAATTCGATATTGAGTCACTCTCCAATGGCTCCCTCAATTCCTTTCGTCACCCCTTTTTTGCTGTCTCTGCCCCATCGAGTCCCTCGCGCCGTCACCATCTTGCTACTTCGACCATTCCAGAATGCGATGAATCCGATGCTTCCACTGTGGACTCTGGTCGTTGGGTCAGTTTTCAAACAGCTGGGGTCTCTGTTGCCCCTCCTTCGCCTACCTTCAATCTTACGAAACAAGTAGTTCAACAGAGCTCTCATCAGGATTCCATTCAAATGAATGGGGGCCTACATTGGGGTGCAGCAGCAGAGAGGGCCAGAGGATCAGATTTTGAGTTTGAGAATGGCAGAGTGACACCGTGGGAGGGTGAGAGAACCGTTGATGTGGGAATGGATGAATTGGAGCTAACTCTTGGGTGTGGAAAGACCCATTGTTGAGACTTGACATTACACACTACCCGAAATGTATAGACCAGAACAAGAATCCATTCTTATGGATCAAACCAAGTGTACCTGTTTCCATCTGCTACTCTGCCATGAATTCTCCGGGGAATTGGTTTTTAAGTTTCATGGTGATTATTTATTTTCTTTATGTGTACAGTTCGTCTTCTTTTCTTATAGCAGTGGTTGGTGGTTAGGTTACATGGATCTAGCGTCGAGCTTCATTGTAATGCCTTGTTAGTACTAATGAGATTTGCATTTCAGCCAGTCCTCTTTACGCAAGTGAACTGAGAGGTTATGTTCTTCTTACTTCTGGTCGATTATATTATTAGTGATCAGTTTATCAGCAATTCTTTAGTTGCCTTGCGAAACGAAACAATTAATGCACACCCGCACTTGCCAGACTCTTCGATGCCGTATGCTTTGAGTTGAGGAACGCTAAACTTGAACTCATTTCTCAGGCTTAGTTATCGATCAAGTTCATTGAACACTTGAATATACTTCTTCTCTCACCATGTTTGTTTGCATTACTCAAGCGGTGATTTAATTGAAGCTTCATTTCCCCTTCTAAGCTTCAATCTGCATATCCTGTCAGCTAATAGTAGCCAAAGGAGGCATTTCCGTGACATAGGATTATCAATAGAACTGAAATAATAAAAGAGAAAATAGACTAGACAAGCAGATATATAGACATAAAAATATAAGATTCAGCTGGTTAAGTTACATGAAATTGTTAACAGGCTGTTACGGTTTCCATAGCAGAACGACACGAATGATCGACTAATTCGACGGGAGAACTGAATTCACATTCCCATTCTTCATGATGACCTTCTGGTTTAGAATTTTTGTAAGAAAGTGTCGAAAAGTCAAGACAATCCAACAAGTTTGCGTGCTTATCTTAATAATTTTGTGTTGTAACAGTACTAACAGGGTCCACTAGTCAGTCTATCTTCCTCGTCTTTGTCGCAATGCTTTGAAACATTCTCTCATAGATAAACCATCGCATCGATAAGTGGCAGAGATAAACGCGTTTTCCTGTACATGCAACTTGCATCATTGCATGTACTGAAAACAGAGATCAATAATTGAAAAAAAAAAAAAAAAAAAGTCACATAGATACAGTATATATATTAAATGTCAAGGTAACTAGTAAACGTATGAGTGCTTGAAAGTATTTCGGGCTGCTGGTTAAGAAGTGAAGATTGATATAGCTTTTGACGAATCATGTGGGAAATTTTGACCTGTAAATGATAAGTTAAAGAATGTTTTTCCATCAACAATTTAGGTTGTTGCACTTGCACCTTGGTAGGGGTGGATAATACTCAAAGTCCATAAGCAATAATTTGTGAGGTGTCTGTTGAGTGGAAACTAGTACAAGGCCAAGATATTTTATGTTTGAAATTTTTTCCATCCTACCAGATAACCACGCTTGGTTAGGTGGACTTTACTGAGAGGCAATTTCTTTAAGCTAAACACTGATGGTATTTCCCTACGGAATTCATGAAGAGCTGCAATTGGTGAGTTAATCAGAGACTACTGTGGGAATTGGATATATGGCTTCATCTGGTATATGATAAATAGGTGTCTAAAAAAAAAATGTTAGAAACAGATGTAGTGTTTGGTTCAATGGAATAGAGGGGAGGGATGGGATAGTTTAATTAAGAGGAAGGGAGAAGAGAGAAAATGAGAGATTTTAACGAAAGAAGGAAGTTTTTCCTTATTTGGTTATAAAGTGAATGGAAAGAAAAAAAGTAATTTATTATTATTATTATAATTTTATAACCGAAGAAAAAAAACATAATACAAAGATAACAAAATAATTTCATAGAATCTCCTTAAATTCTCTCACTTTTGAAGGGGAAGAATAGGAGGGGATGGAAGGGATTTTTATCTCAAAATTACAGTATAAATGGTTGTGTTTGTGCTGAGACTTTATCGAGTGAATCGTGAATCAATAGAACTCCGTTTGAGAGTAAAACTCTATCTCCCTATCTTCCCTGTGTGTGAGATAGTGTTCGTGCTATACTGATATCAAATAAGTGGTAAGTTACAGATCGTTTTTCCATCAACAATTTAGGGTTCTCGCACCTTGGTACGTTGGATAATACTCAAAGTCCATGATCAATAACTAATCAAGTATTTGTTCAGCGTAAAGTATAATACGAACACAAAATATTTCAGATAAAAATTTTAAATTCGAAAATTTTATTTTATTTTTTCTTAGTTTTACTATAACGATGACTAATAGAGTTTAATTTTAATTTTCTAAATCAAACAGCAATAAAAACAAAATATTGGGTCTTCCCTAAGTATTTATAAACAAATTATGGCTTGCAACAATTTTGATTGAAAAGTTTTCTCTATTATTTTGTAGAATGTTCTGCGAGACATATTTTATATTATTTACATTAAAAACAAACTTGATCTAAGATTAACGCCTACCCACTGCAAATAATCAATCACACTTTAGCTGTAAAATAGTAATGCAGTAGATTAGCTAATTTTAATATAATAAATTATATATATTTTTAAAAAAATTAATTTAGTGTGAAAATGAGAAAATAAAATTTTAAAAGATAAATAATTTATTACTTTAAAATATATAATTATTATATAAACACATGTATTGTATAAAAAAACATGTAAAGTCTGACTTGGATGGAGTGGACCACTGATGTCTAACTGAGGCTGCTCGAGTTAAATTCACAATTAATAATATTACCAACAAAAGAAAACTCCCATTTAACAAACCATAGATTCGCAATTAATGGATAACACAAGACCACTCACTCCTTAGTCCTTGTGTTTCTTGCTTATTCTCTATGTTTAACCGTGCAGTTTCGCAGATGGAGATTCATATGCCACATGTTGCTCTTCTTTCAAGCCCGGGCCTTGGGCATATAATCCCAGTGATTGAGCTTGGTAAACGCTTGGTGCTCCAACACAATCTCAAGCTCACTATCCTCGTTGTCGCTTCCCAAACTTCAGAAGCAGAAGATCAACTTATGAAATCAGTCATGTCTGACAAGCTGTGTGACATCGTGGAAGTGGCAGTACCAGATATTTCTGACCTTATTGACGCAAACGACGGCATTGTTACACGCCTCCGTGTGATGATGCGCCAAGTCTGTCCTTCTCTCCGATCTGTTCTTTGCTCCCTCCGTCCCAGCGTTCTGATCGTTGACATATTTGGCTTCGAAGCTTTGTCGATAGCTGAAGAGCTCAAAATTCCAAAATTCATTTACGTCGCTTCCCATGCTTGGTTCACATCGCTTCTCATATACACAACTGTCTTGGATAGACAAGTGCAAGGACAGTACGTGGACCAAGAAGAACCGTTTCAAATCCCAGGTTGCAGTCCGGTTCGGCCTGAAGATGTCTTTGACCCCATGCTGGATAGGAATACTCGGGAGTATCAGGAATATTTACGGGTAGCCTTTGGCATGCTAAAAAGTGATGGCTTACTGTTGAACTCATGGGAGGATGTACAGCACAAAGATCTCGAATCACTTCGGGATCCGGATTTGTTGGGTGGGATTCTAAAAGTTCCTGTTTATGGAATCGGACCCTTGGTGAGACCTGCCGAATCAAACAGCCAAGACAGCAACAGGAACTTGTTTGATTGGCTGGATAAGCAATCGTTTGAGTCTGTGATTTTTGTGTCGTTTGGGAGCGGAGGGACGTTATCCTTTGAGCAGACCACCGAGGTGGCCTGGGGCTTGGAGCTGAGTCAACAGAGGTTTATTTGGGTAACACGCCCACCCACCGCAGGACGTGCGGACTCGGCATTCTTTAGCACAGGCGATGGCGGAAGTCAACAAAGTGATCGCGATGATCATCATCCATCAAATTTCTTGCCGGAGGGGTTCTTATCAAGAACAAAAAACATAGGTGTGGTGGTCCAGCAGTGGGCTCCACAAGCGGCCCTCTTGAGCCATCCATCAGTTGGTGGATTTTTGTCGCATTGTGGATGGAATTCCACGCTCGAGAGCCTCACGAACGGTGTGCCTATGATAGCTTGGCCACTTTACGCAGAGCAGAGAATGAACGCCACGTTGCTCGAGGAGGAACTCGGAGTGGCAGTGCGTCCGAAGGTGTTGCCAACAAAGAAAGTGGTGGAAAGGGACGAGACAGCGACTATGGTAAAGCAGATCATGAAGTTGAACAACAATCCGATAAGGGATAGAGCGAGGCTCATACAACACAGTGCACTCAAAGCCTTATCCGAGGCTGGTTCCTCCTTCATTGCACTCTCTCAACTGGCCCAACAATGCCAAAAATGCCCGAATCAATAGAGTTCCTGTTGGCTTTCCATCTTGTTAATTATTATACAAGTCCAGATTAATGTTGGCTTCTTCTCTGTCTTCATCCTAATATTAATCTCTATAATATATATGGATGGAAATGTTGGTTTTTCTTTCGTTTTTTGGGTGTAATATTTTATTTGCCGTAGGGTTGCCTTGCATATATCATCTCTGCATCCTTTTGACGGAGAATTGAAAAATGATCGATCTTTGTCGACTGTCCGATATACACATGCTTGCCTTTTTTTTCTTTTCATTGCTTATATCTTCCCTCTTTTCTCTGGTCTGACTTCGATGGGTTAAGTTAATGAAATAAAATGTAAGGCAGCTATAGTAAGCTTGGACTTAATTTCTAAGAAAAACATCAGCAGATCACATCGCCTTGGAAAATATTAGCAGCACACATGACACACACGGCCAAAGCCATCCATTCATTATGATGTTGAAGTTTATATATCAATATGACTTCTACTTAGGCCATCTTCTTCTTCTTCTTCCGCCGCTAACTAGTACTAATAGTTAATAGTAATTGATCATTTTTGACTGGTCATCTGTTAGTTTTTTTATGTATGATGTGACTCTATATACTCAGTATATTTTAAATGATATTTCTATATGTTTTATTGACAAACCTCCATTCTAACAACTATTAAATTTAAATTTAAAGGGTAAAATTCACCCAAAATTACTAACTTTTCCGTCAAAGACTCAGAAAATTCAAATCCAAAAGCATTTAACTCATTTAATTGTTAATTTCCGCCCTTGCTATATATATATATATATATATATATAAAACAATAGTAGAGCTACTCATAATCTTTGGGTCGAAGATTATTTTATACTAATTTGAATTTATGTGTCATTGTTCAGTTCACGCTTCAGATGGATTTAAAAAAAAAAAACCAATGAAAAGTTAACTTCTAAATTAATTACAAAAATGTAAAAAACAATACACATTTTTTTTAAAAAAAAAAATACATTTAACAAAAATCTTAAAAAAAGAAAAAGAAAAAGCGGCATGGAGCTATTAGTGCGTCTGTTGACCCCGGCCCCTGCCTCATTATACCCTATCTCACAATTTTGATTGCAGTTTGTAGATCCACGTTAAAAACGATTACAGAAGAAACAAAACAGAGTTTGTTGATCCTTGACTAGCCATGTGAAGTGGTGGTCGTGTGCTTACTACATACTGCACGCACTAGATGGATGAATCAATTAACGCCACAGTTTGCAAATTAATATATATATGAGCGCAAAATATATATATATATATATATATATATATATATATATATATATATATATATATATATATATATATATATATATATATATATTTTATTTTTTTTTGCAGTATCGGTACTATATTAAAAAATATATAGATCGAGCAGTTAGTTCTCTACTAACTGAAAGAACACGTTAACCAAACAAAACTAATCTGGACTAACTGCTTGTTCTAACCAGCTGGGCCAATGTGAATAAAGGCCCGATAATATGTTGCTCTGCCGAACCTATACGGTAATGGCAGAGACGACCTTCACTACCTACCTAGCAGCTTTTCATACTATATTACTTTTAATTAGAATACCAAAAAAATAAGGACCATGATCGAAGCTGTCCCCGAGTGCACGTGGCATGCAAAAAATAGGGACGTTCTGGTTGCCACGCCAATTAAATATTGTTCACATGGGAGATGAAGATTTTGTTTATATCAAGCTTATATGAAATCCGTGACAATTAATCATTAAAACATGCCCATGGCAAATTATAGATTGAAACAAAATATATAAATTAAATGACCTTGTAGAAATTAATATGATCCTCATTAGCTCATCTTAAAAATAGAATAGTCAGCTCCAACTTTATTAGATGAAGTCCTGTATTTTTTTTTTTTTAAGTCCAACAAGATATTAATTCAAACCGCCACTTGAGCCCCGAATAATTCCAACAGCCAAGTTGCATGCAGAGACTTTGCTTCTGCGTAGCCCATAAATATCTCCGGGGGGAACAATCAAATAAAGGCAGCGCAAAGCAACCTAGTTCTGCCTGACAATTCTCCTTTTGCATTTTTCCATTAAGCTAAGTCAAAGTGCAACCATGCTCATCACAAAACCTCATGCGGCTCTTCTGGCTAGCCCTGGCATGGGACACCTTATTCCCATGGTGGAGCTGGGCAAACGTCTCCTCACTCTTCATGGCTTCGACGTAAGCATCTTCGTGGTCACCACTGATTCCTCAACCACGCGCTCACAAATACTCCAACAAACATCAAACCAAAGTTCCCTTAACGTTGTCATGCTCCCTCCGGTCGATGTCTCCAGCAAACTTGGACCGAACCCACCATTAGAAGTGGGAATACATTTAGCCATGGCCGAGTCGCTCCCACTTCTCCGCTCTGCCATCCTATCTATGAAAGTTGTTCCCACCGTTCTTATCATCGATTTGTTTGGTATTCTCGTTTTGCCTATGTCGCGTGACCTCGGCATGCTAAACTACGTGTTCATGACTTCCAACGCCTGGTTTACAGCAACAATTACATATGCGCCGGTCATAGACAAGGACATGGAAGACAGGCACGTTAACAACCGTGAACCGCTTTTTATTCCGGGTTGTAAACCGGTTCAGTATGAGGACACGCTCGAACCGTTCGTATTGCGTGGCCAGCCAATGTACGAGGGCTTTATCAAAGCGACAAAGGATATCATCTCCGTGGATGGAATTTTGATAAATACGTGGCATGATCTGGAGCCCACGACGATTAAGGCTTTGAGAGATTCAGAGCATCTAGGATGGATATCGAAGGGGCCGGTGTATCCCGTTGGACCGTTAGTGAGAACGGTTACTCCTCGGAGTGGAACCGAGCATGGGCATGGAGCGGAGGTGAAAGTGGACGAGGTTTTGCGTTGGCTTGACGGGCAACCGACGGAGTCGGTTATTTATGTGTCGTTTGGGAGTGGTGGGACCCTCTCGGCAGAGCAAATCACGGAGCTGGCTTGGGCCTTAGAACTAAGCCGACAGAGGTTTGTATGGGTGGTGCGCCCACCCAATGGAAGTGCAAGCGGGACGTTTTTCGACGTGGCTAACGGAGGTGACGGGACTCCCGGTTACTTGCCGGAGGGGTTCGTAAAGAGGACCCACAATGTGGGGCTGGTGGTCCCCATGTGGGCCCCACAGGCGGAGATCTTGGCACACCCTTCAACTGGCGGATTTATAACACACTGTGGGTGGAATTCAACGCTGGAGAGTATCATAAATGGGGTGCCCATGGTTGCATGGCCGCTGTACGCAGAGCAGAAGATGAACGCTGCCATGTTAGCGGAGGAGCTTGGCGTGGCGGTGAGGGCCAAGGGAACAGAGGGAGTGGTGGGGAGGGAGCAAATATTAAAGCTGGTTAGAAGAATTATGGTGGAGAAAGAAGGGAAGGCGATGAGGGAAAAAGTAAAGGAGCTCAAACGCAGTGGAGACAAAGCACTCTCTAACGTTGGCTCCTCTTACAACTCACTATCTCAAGCCACCAAGGACTTGGAGAATTATCTTCTGGAAAAATCTCGAGGTGCTTCCGCTAGCTAGATAGGCGGGAGTTCTTTACCACCACTGTAGTCAATATTCCTATCTACTTCTCTACTAAGGCATAATAAGGAAGTACATTTATTGGCAGCCGCCTCAAATATGAATGGGTGATCAACTAGGCTTGGTCACAGTGACAAGAGACACCGCAGATCCTCTGACTTTGGAAGTGAGAGGACAGACTCACTTTTCTTTTCTCCAAAATAAGTGACCTTCAGTTTTAAAATATTCAATTTCAACTCCACGACTAAACATTAGTTTAATTTATATTATCGTTAGGATAAACAAGCTGAAGTTATATATTAACTTGTTTCTTCAGTCAGGCCATAGAGAGATAATTGAGTCATGATAGTTACTGTTGGGCTCTACTCTCGCAGTCCCATTTTGACTATTCTCAATGTATTGATTCAACCGCCGTCTTGGTTTTACGCATTCTACCGCCAACACGTGAAATCATTAATAGACAAGAGCCGAGACTAGATCCCATCAACCTCAGTACTAGCATTTAGATATATCAAGGTGCATTGCACCATGCATGTATAGAAGATATGTCTAGGTCCCATTTTGACTTTGAGGCTTCTTTAGCAGTCTCCTCCGCTATTAGCAAACACAGCGGACATAACTAAAATATCACCATGCTAACTGGATAGTTACAGGTAGTGAATAAAGGTGCTATATACCGACTTGAAGGAACAAGAAGGATTATATAATAAAAGCCAGATAGATAACCGAAAATAATATGGGTCCTCAAGACCAGTACACAGACTATACTAGTTATATAGCCTCAGTGGCTTTCTTCAGCCATGCATTTTCAGTTTGGTCCAAGTATGGCGCCAGAAGATCTCTACATTTGGAGTGATAGGAGTTGAGCCAATCAATCTCATCAGGCGTAAGAAGGCTCAGGTCAATCAACTTCTTTTGGTATGGAGCCTGGACAAAGATGAAACGAAACATCAAGCACTTAGAAAGGCCATAAACAATTGCATTCTATTATGAGCAACTGCTATAAAGTTGACTAAGGTAATGCGTTGCATTCTGAATAAATAAACTAGTATAAAGATTAGGACTCACCCAGGTAATGTGTTCAAATGATAAGTAACCCTTATCACCAAAATTGAATTTTGTATCAGCCTCCTCGATCACAAGGACATTCTCCAATCTTATGCCGAAGTTCCCATCCTCATAGTAACCAGGTTCTGAAAATTTAACTCATGCATTATCCACAATGGATGTAATCAAATCAAAGCAAATATCTATGCTGATAGCAGATCATAAAATTAATCAACAATAAAATATGCATAGACATCTTTTCTTTCAAATATAAATTATAGAATAATATGCAAATTCAATAACAACTAATCTGTATCAGATCGATTTTCTGGGTATTTCCGTCCTGAAAACTCAGAAGCCAAGGACTAGAATGATCTTATGTTACTAACCATCTGTGACAGTCATCGAAGCTTGCAAGGGTACATTTCGAGCCTGTGGTCTGAAACTGATCAAATGGGGTCCTGCATGGTTCATAAGATATTAATTTTAAACATAGTCCTGTACTGACTAGAAAAAAGAAGAGAAAATTGAATAGGTAATAACAAAAGGGTAGCAGAACAACTTCCCAAAATACCTTCATGAACATTCAGGTAGGACCCAATTCCATGACCAGTACCATGTCGATAATCAAGACCATACTTCCACAGAGGGACTCGAGCAAGAATATCAAGGGCATGGCCTAAAATTAAAGAAAGGAAAAGGCCACCAAATGTTTACACATACGAATGAAACTAACACAAGCATAGTCACATATTTGACATATGGTCAGTTTGATATACCATTTGTTCCATTAGGAAATCTAGCGTTCCCTAGAGCAATATGACCCTTGAGGACCTGCATGAAATGGCAGCCGGTCAACCCAACTATCTATAAAGCCGCTCGGAGGAGAAAGAGCAAGGGTGGGGATGATGATAAATCCTACTTTCCATCAAGGGACGGAATTTGGCAAATAAAAGAGACTTTAATTTAGCAACAATAAATCTTGTAAAGGGACTTACTGCTGTATAGCATTCTTTCTCATGTGCCGAAGGTTTCCCAAAGTGAACAGTTCGTGTTATATCAGTTGTTCCATCTAGATACTTCAAAGACATAACAAGTATCAATAAACAAATGCAGTATCACGCTTACTGGGCAAAAAGAAGACACAGATAATATGGATATTCTCTAATAACTAGAGCAAATGTCTATGCCACAAGTGGCATATAAAGCAGACGAACCTGTGCTCCAGAATCGAAAAGATAAATTCTGTCAGGATCCAGCTCGGCACATGTCTCTGCCTCTGGAGAATAATGGATGATAGCTGCATTTGGTCCAACTGAGGAAATAGTAGGGAAACTCAAACCCCTGAAATGCTGAAGACGAAAAGGAAAATTCTTGTTAGTGAATGTAGACTGGTAAATATATTTTTCAAAAAGACTGCATTTTTAAGTTCATATTTTAACTTTATACTATTGCAGTAAACGTGAGAAGTAGAAGTAGTAGTATTCATATTGCAGAAAGTAATTAAGCAAGAAATTTTTTCCTCATTTCACTCCCTTCAAATTTTATATCTTTTTTGGGCTAAAGCAAATACTCTTTATGCCACGTCAAGATCATTATTTTAGTTAATAATATACCCTTCACCTAATTCAGAGGTGATACCACCCATGTTTCAAATTGATAGCCAGAGGTTATGAGTCTTTATAATATGTCATTTAATTCAAATTCACCCCACCTCTTTTGCTGCTCGAAACCCCTCAAGCTTGTCACTTACAGTCACCTCAGTCAGCTTCAGAGATTTCCTGCCAAAAATTTTCAGAGATGAAAATTATATAAGTAAACTGCACACCATGCAGCTTGCTTTTCTAACAGTCAATTACAGGTATGGAATTCTATGTGATCGCTTCCAATTTTAACTATAGAATTGGGGAAAATCTGTCAGGCTAGCCCCTCATAGCTCTATTTATAAGAAAGCATAGCAGTTACGTGGGCCTAATTACAAGACAAATCTAACGGCTTAATTACCTAATTATATACATAATTCTAGCTATCTAATCATGTCGTATATTTACAACTAATTAGAATTCAACATTAACAACTAACCAACTTGCCAGATTTTCGAAACTTCCCCTATGTTATGTCATAATATGCGTATCTGAGTTTAGAACCTTTCCAAATTAGGGAAGACACTTACAAATCCTTATCCTTCATTACTTTATCGCCCTCAACAAAGTAACCAGAAGCCCCATAAATATCCTGCATCTGCACATTGAAACAAGCTTATGCATATTATAATTTGACACCTCAGATTCTGTGGCATATATAGGTGAAAGCAAAAAGATTCTTTAAAATAAAAAGATGTGGAGAATTCATTCTCATGTAAAAAGGATAAACCCTTGCTCAGAGGCACCAGGTCTAGTTGCAAACCTGCTTATCCAACCAAACAAGATATTGCACAACAGCTGCACCATCTCGAACATGTGCCTTTCGTAACCCATCTAACTCCACTGAATTCTGCAAGATTTCATTTTAAATTTATAAAAAAAAAAAGAAGAAGTAAAACTCATTTGATAAAGGGAAAATAATAATAATAAATGCAAACTGCCTACAAACATTGCCATAAACATTATCGGTCGCCTTCTATTTTGCTAAAAATACCAAAAATATTGCAGAATATATGTGTCAACAACAGGTTCTATGACAAGTCAAAGACATAAAAATCTATAACTCTTGCTCTCTCTCCCATAAGTTGCTAAATACTCTTCAGTTTCCCAATAAGCTAGAAACTTTAAGGGTTATGTATATCTTACAACTCTCCTTATATATAAATTGGCCACCAATTTTTATGGATCTAATCATACAAGATGGGTTAGGGATGCCACATGCCAAACAACACATAAATGCATATGTACAACCTTTAAAGCTTTTGCAAGGGCCAAAGGTGATTGCTGCAGAAGAACCTTCAGAGGATTCAATTTTGAATACAGGGAAAAGCAGCATGAACCAGGATCAGCCCATACGAGGTTGTTACTATTTTCTTCTGCTTCATGTTTACCATTTAGTATTTTATCAATGTCCTCTTTACTTTTAGCTAGGGTGCCTCTGACAGTTGACACAGCATCAAGTTCATTAGATGCAAGCAATTCCACATCTGAGATCACAGCAGCATACTCTCGAACTTCAATTCCATTTTCGTCTAAATGAGATTTTACCTGCACAAAGTGTACAATATTAGTTAAGTACAATATCCATGGCCAAAAACAAGTTAAGCCCAGTACCATACCAGCAAAAGACATGTCAATTAGAAGTATCCACCACTCTCTGACACATAAATCATCCTCCACCATGAATATGTATTAGCTAATCTAAAGGGAATGGAGTTCACCTTTGTTAGTTATTTCATAATTCCAAATCCACCCTTACCAATATCAGGAAACGTACCCATACCTTTTTAAGTCTAAACCCCCTCACTTTCTTGTAAGATTAAATATTTAAATACATGAATAAGGACAGAATTTTCTGACCATGGTTCTAGTAACACATTTACTGATAGTAATTGATGGTAACTGGAATAATGGTTTTGCTGTACTTACAAAACCATGCAAAAATAGCTGGGGAATCCATTGAGAACCAAAGAGACATACAAAATAAATAGAAACACTTTACTTGAACTGACCTCTGCAGACACCTTTCGTTTGTCCACATAAAAGAAAGCTGAATTAGATGTCACGATAGCAAATGCATGAACAACGGGATTGTATGCCACGTCACTCCCACGTATATTATATAACCATGCGACCTGTTTGACAACCATCGTATCAGAAATATCAACTGCAAAAATCAATTTTTGTTTCTCTTTTGATAAAAGAAAACTTCAAGGGGGCAGAAGAAAAAACAAATCGGCAAGCTTAAAATACGAGTTAAGAATAAAAAAGCTATGAAGAAGACATATTCACCTCATCAAGTGCTGTGACAATTATACCACGAGCTTTCTCCTGCTGAAGCCTTTTTCTCAAATCTCTCAACTTTTCTGCAACAGAACGACCTGCAAACTCCAAGTGTTGTATGATAACAGCATTAGTCTCTGGAGGTGGCCTATTTACCCATACTTCATCTACCAAATTCTTTTTAGTATGCACCAGCTTCTGCTGTTTCTCAGCAAAAGCACGCTCCCATCTTTGGGCAGTATCAATTGAAACACACCAGGTGTCAACACCAATCGATGCTTCTTTTGGCAAGTTCTAGTAAAACAAAAATGACCCAATTGTATCAAAATACATACGAACAAAAGCACAAGAATAATCTTATCTGTGTGAGTATCAAAAAACCAAGGAGTGATGAACCGCTCAAAAACAATTTCACTAAGTGAGGTGATCATGATCATAAGAAAGCACCAAAAAAAAAAGGTCCCTTATCTGTGCCGAAGTCAGAACAGCCTCAGTCAGCTCTTGTTGCAGAGATCAAAGAAAGAAGAAACCGCATATATCATTAACAGAATTTTGACATTTGTTTTAATGCTTATCAACGATCTACGTAGAACAATGACTTTTTCAAAAGATAATGACTCACATCAACCATCCAGATATCTACAGCAGGATCTTCACCAATACGCATGAGCTTCCACTGAACACTAAGTTGTTGTGTTGCCTGCAAAAAATACCTTCCATCGGTCCACAGCAATGCTTCATTTTTTGTTATAAGTGCCAAACCTGAATGTTATACCAAAAAAATGGATACTCAAAATCTTAAAAGGAGCTGATTTCAACGCATTTTAGTTTAACTTTCAAATAAAATTCAAGAAAATCTTTTTTTTTTAAAAAAAAAAAATGCATATGAAAATCTCAATGATAGAAACTTACCAGCACTTCCAGTGAACCCGGAAACGAATTCCCGCCTTTTGTCTCGTGCAGACACATATTCACTCTGCAAGGATATTTCATAGAATAATTAGCATAACACCAACAATAATCCAAAACAGAAAGCATAGATTTTTTATATAATTAACCAATAGCCTTCAATATATTAGTCGAAAAGGATAAAAAAACGTATAATCAAATCTGAGAGACAATATTCGGGAAAGAGAAAGCAATTAGAAGCATGTTAAGCTATAGAGAGGATCGAAGTCAAAGGATAACCTGGTGATAATCTTCAGAGGGTACAACTAAAGCATCGAGAGGCGGAGAGTGAGAAGCCATTAAAGACCTCAAAGCAGAGAGTACGTCTTCCATCTTTCTGTTCTGAGTTTAGCTGAACGCTTCTTGCTGCAGTTTCAATCGGGACTGGCAAGCGAGAAGCGAGTATCGAGATTCCTGTCAAATTCTTCGGAAATACGAATGCGCTTTCCTAGTTTATAGCTGTATTTATAATATATTTATTATTATTTATAATTATTTATTTTTTGTTTCTTTCCTCGTACACTTCTGGTTCCGGATTCGGGATGAGGTTAGCTATCCCATGTAACATTTCAACTTGATCTGGTTACAGGTTACGAAATTAATTTTATTGCTATGTAATGTAATTTACTCTCTTGTTTTTTTAATATGGGAAATTCTCGATTGATATTATTTAACAAATGAATTTATATCCTCATAAAAAAGTAAATTTATGATAATTAATCATTGATAAGTTTTATCCATTTACTTTCTTTTTTAAAATTTAAACGATTAATTCTTTTCTTATTTTTCACTATCAAAATTTTAACCGAAAAATTTTATTATTGGCAAATTGAAAATGCCAAGCCCACTTAGCCCAGTGACCAAAATAACAGTTACGATTACTAAATTTTATCTTCAGAATCAATGTTTAACGCTTCAATGGCGAAGAAAACGTAAAAGTAGAGAAGCTTTGCTTGCTTAAAATGCTTAATTCAATTCATTACAAACCTAAAAGTACATATGTTCAATACAGATGTTGAATACAAAATAAAGTTCAAATCTCAGAAAGCAAGAGCTATGCATTATATGAATAACAATAATCATTGTAACATGCATTAATCCAATGGCTAATCCTAATTATTAAATAATTCAAATTACTTTGATTTATTTTGACTACTAAAGTTATTGAAGAAAATAAGAAACGATAGCATATTACTGTGGACAAGTTACCCAGTGTCGAGCCAATCGACCAGGAATCATCAGGAAGCCTCCAAAATAAAATAAAAATTTTATTGTATACCAAATCACAGTCATAAGTATACATTCACAAAAACACACCCAAAAAAGGAGGGGGGGAAACGGAAAAAGGATCAGAAGATACACGGATTCGCATTGTTATTTTGATAATGAATTTATAAACATCTAAACCTAGCAGAGAACAATGCAGAACCATTGAATAACGTGGGAATTGACATAAGATAAACAAGCCTAGCATAAATCCCCGCCATTGTGCAATCGTAAAATGAAGAAGAAACCTTTGACAAACAGAAAGATAAAAAATACAGATGACCGACCACAAGAATAGAATGAAATCAAGAATAACATTATCAAGACTGAAGCCTCTTGACTACTGCAGCCATGTACTTGCCCTGATGCTCTGCGAGTGCAAGCTCTGTTTCACTCGGCTCTCTCGAGCCATCACCAGCAAACACTCCTGCTCCATAAGGAGAACCCCCTCTAATGGAGTCCATCTTGAACATACCGGCTCCAAATGTGTATCCAATCGGAACAAATAGCATTCCATGGTGTGCTAGCTGGGTGATTGCCGTCCAACTGCAACAGAAAACGCAAATGTAAGCATCTAATGACGTCTTTCCAGCACTATTACCAAACAAAGCATCTGATTTTCCCTCATCTCCAACTTGACATGCTATAACAGTGGTTTTCACTCTTCAGTTGGTTCAGACAGCAAATATGCACTTCTATAGAAAATCCACTCAACTTATCTGCTAGCTAGGGCCATTATCAAATATAATAATCATAGAACCAAAAATCATTTACAACTATAGGCAAGCACTAGGGAATTTGCTTAGTTCGTCCTTTCATCTTTTACATTAACTGAAACTTATTTAACCTGATTCTTTGACAAGTTTAACGCATAAACTCAAACTTAATGCAAACCATCTCTTATTAAATGTCTTTCACAAAATATGACCAAAAATTTTTTTAGACAAGGTTTTCTGGATGTGAAAATGAATCATAAATAACTTGCAACTGACATGGATTCCAACATAATAACACATTCTCATCTGAAGCTGTTGAGGATCTGCAATAACTGTCTGCTTTCCGGACCAATGAGACAATAAGAAAGTTCCCAACAACCTTTAAGATATCAAACTTCGAATTTTTTAAAACTTGGAGTTAGATCGAGCCTACTGAATCCTGTACTCAGCAATTGCCAAATACAATGACAGTCTCTCTCTCTCGTTGAAAATTGATCATATAGGTTCAGAATAGTTGTTTATTTATATCCTCAAAGAAAGATCCCTTAAATACAAGCATATATTATATAGAGCCCTAGGAATGCCCATATTTATTAAAGTCACAATCCAATCGTACAGGCATTTTCAACTTTTATCATGATTGCCTATAGTCTGAACTGTCGTTAACCCTCTCCCTTTCTCTCTTTGTTATGCATAACCACAGTCAGATCTTAATTTTTTTCTTTTTTTTGATCCCGTGTAATTACTATGACCTATTCAAACAAATTAGGAATGGCACTCTATCCTCATTATATTATTCACAATGGTATCAATTATATGCATGCAACAGGGTACTAGTTCTGACATCAAAACTTTTGTGCTTCTGATGCCAACCTTGCCATTAATAGGCCATTTGATGTTCTCTAGCTTTTTGTTTCTATCAGTGAGTTTCATAGATTATTTTCCTACCTCCTTTCAGAAACAAATGTTATCAATGCAGTATACTTTGGTAACTCTAGTCTAATACTGTACGGAGGAGTTTTGTTATCCATTTCCACACATAATTTGCTAAAATCTATGACATTCTAAAATATGTACTGATTAAATCTGCAACTATTGTTCAGGTTAATGACAGTATGTCAGCATTTTAATTGACATTGATAACCTAAATTTGAGTAGTAACTACTGATAAATTAGGATAAGAATAAAAGTTCCGAACTGCTCAATGCAAACTTGTTCATAGACAAATATAAGTACAGATAAGCATTCCATTTCCACTGGCAGTGTATAAAAATTGCAGAGTTTGATAAACATATTTTACACCGAAATGGCAAATAGGTAGAAGAAGAACTGATAAAAGAAAGACTCACGCAGTTGTTTCTTGACCTCCTCCTTGGGTCCCAGTACTGACAAAGAACCCAGCAGGTTTCCCAGCAAGCTTTTGCTCCTTCCACAATTGCCCTGTTGAATCAAAGAAAGCTTTCATTTGAGCAGCCATGCACCCATATCTCGTCGGAAACCCAAACAACAACCCATCAGCCTCCGGCAACTCCGCCGCTGTTATCTCCGGAATCCCTTCATCCTTAGGTGGCGCTCTCATCTGTTCCAACACCTGAATTGGCAATGTCTCTGGCACTCTATACAAAACCCCTTCAACCCCATCGACGCCGTCGACACCCTTCTTCATCCTCTTGGCCAAGCCCTCAACGTGGCCATACATGGAATAGAAGACAATAAAAATCTTAAATTTGGCGATTGGCTGCGACACCGTTTCTTGAATTGGAGTAGAGGTATTTACATCGGCGTCATCGGCGCTTTCCTCAACTGGGATCGGCGTGTTTCTCGATGCCCCTGTGTCGTTGCGGGGAGTATCATCAGTGACAGGAGGTACCTTCTTCTTGCTGGGAACACAGCCTGCTCCTTTCCCCATCAAGAAATAAGAAATTCCTCAATGAGGATGGCACCGAAAGTTGGAAAGTCGAAATGGACAACTTGGGTTCACTGAAAATCAAATTGACAAGTATTAACCAATTCACTCTTTGAATTTAGAGTGTAAATTTAGGTTGTGAATTGTGCTTAGCCTAACAATGAAGAATTTTTTACGAAAACGACAGTACAGATCAGATAGATATCCAACACAACAAGTTTCGCAAGTTTTCCAAGTAGGACAGGATTTCAGTACAATCGAACGAGTAGTATCACCCCACCACTGGCAATTTCGCGTTTGAATAAAAGGACTACGAATGAATAAGGCACTTGCCGATCCCCCATCAAAACGACGACGCAGCACCCACACGGCAGTTCGTACATGCACACCTTTTTAAATTTCTTTTAATCGTGACACCTCGACAAACCATGTCAGTCAATTGTTTTTTTGGGTAAAATCGTAAATCAATGTTTTATTTTTTTAAAAAAAAAAACTTCATTTTAATTTTCACATTTCAACCTTAATCAATTTAATTTTTCATAATTTATAATTTCAAGTATATATTTTAAAGAGGAATTAATTTATACGAAGAAAAAAAAAATTCTATTTGATGAGAAAGAGTATTGTAGAAGCAATAGCTCTGATGGTTCTCCAAATATACGCACTTAATGTAAGTACGAGGCATCTACCTCAGAGTATAACGCGGCAAACCTTATTTTGACAAGCCGTTTGCAGATTTCATACGGAGTAAGGTTACACGTTAGATTTTTATGGTGCAAAGAGTTATCTGAATCTTGAATCCTATCAAAAATAAATAAAAAATGTTTTCCTTTTTTAGAAAATTACCACTTTAATTTTTTAAAAATCCAAATGATAATTTATTTGACTCGAAAATGAAACTCGCTTTTGAGGCCCAAATGCAAGTGCTCTTAGCTCAATGCGAAGAACAATCGATTCAAGGCCCATAGCGTACCAAATATTTGTTGGGCTTTAAACCTAAATTAGTCTGTGCTGCTTGAAGATTTGTTGATGTTTGACTTGGAGATGGCTTGTCTTTCTGTGCATGATCGTGCGTTTGCAAACCCAAAACAAAGGGTGCGTTTGATACTAGTACTGGACAGCACAAGAAAAACAGCACAGCACAAAGAGTTAAGGTACAGGACAATCTTTTGTACTGTCCATTGTTTGTTGTTTAAAGTACTGGACAAAAAAATTTATATCGTTTTTGTCTAATTTATAGTAATACTTTATATTATTATTTTTTAAAAAATATATAATATAATTTTAATATTTATAACAATTAAAGTAATTTATAAAAATATAAATTTTAAAAAAGCGTCGTTAGCCGCTGATCATTGTCGGTACCTTGCCAGTCACCTACCGTTGTAAATATCTCGTCGATTGATAACCGTTGTTAGAACTTACTGCTATTGATTTGATGAGCCAAGGTATAGAGAATTATAAGATGGTTTGAGAGATAACAATGTTAAAATTTTTGTCCAGTACTCTGGACAAATTCTTGTCCCATGGTTTGGTGAGGGACAAAAATTCAAGGATTTGTCCAGTACCATGGACAAGTTTTTGTCCAGTACTGTGGTCTTTTACAAATCAAACAAAGGACAAAAATTTTTGTACTGTCCAGTCCCTTGTTTTTTAACAAATCAAACGGACCCAAAAGGTTATTTTGTTCCAAGTCTATGTATGTGGTGCTCCAACGGTCCCACCGGGGTTTTCTGTTTGTTTTGTTTTCACAAAATAGAATAATATGCCTTATGAGAAGCCTTTGGTTTACCTTTACCACTCAAAAAATACGAAAAAAAAGTGCGATAAGAAATTTCAACATATAAAAAATAAAAAAATTATTAACATCAAGATTGACCCCTCAACCGGTAATTCTTTTTGGGACAAAGCCGAGGTAAGAGATTGATGTGAAAGTAAAGCAGGAAGCTTCGTATATGCGATTTTTTGATAAATAAAATTCCCCGTAAAGCTTATTTAATTATTATGAAACCACATTAAGATAGATAAGTTGATTTTTTATTACTTGTTTGTAAGTCTCGTTATTATACATTTTTTTTTTACTTTTTATGCAATTTAAATAATTTTTCTTTTTATTTATACAACTCTCAAAAATTACATTAAATAGGTCTTTTTATTTTTCAATAATATTCTCTATTTTAATATATAAATTGATCTAACATTTTTTTTATCTAATCAAGAACTCTCTCTCTCCTCTCTTATTTGTGTTACACCTCCTTAATAATGTACTTTATATTACAACTATTACATAACTCTATGAAACTTTTATATAATTACCACAAAATATGGTATAAGAGGAACGGGCCAAATTAATAGAGGCCCACAAGCACCAATTTTTAGTTGGGCCTTACAATCAACGACACATAAAAAAAGGAGGAATTCTTTTGGCACTCCCCATAATTTCTAACCACACAACCGTCTATCCAATGCTCAGTTGTTCTGGACCATTGGATGGCCTGCCAAACCGAAGTCATACTGCGATCACCTTTTCTCTTAACATCTAGCGGGGAATATGTAACAAACAAGTTTGACGGCTAATTACAAGAAAAGGAAGAAAAGTCTCACTTAACTTGTTTAAATAAAAGAAGAAAATCATAAAAACTATAAATGCGAATCATATTTTGAAATTTTCAATCTCCTGCCTACTAAAGTGGTCCTTATCAAAGGCACATCTTAGGACACCATACAATATTCATGTATATATCAACGCCCATTAACTAATTCATCTCTGGTCCAACAACCTTAATAAATAACTAAACTCATAATTCATGCTATATGTGCGTGTATGCAAAAAAGAAAATAAAGGGACAAGAAAACAATTCAGTCTCTAACCTTTTTTAATTCGTTTTAAAGAAATTCAAGGTAATTGGAGTGGGGATTTAATTTACTGAGATGATCTAGGGCACACCTGAGAGAGCAAAGAAATTAGCTGTCCTCCAGATGAAGAACACCTGAGAAAGCAAACCTAGATCGTCTTTTTATATATTCCGTATCTACTGAAAGCAAATCCATCTACGCCTCAAGCCCGACACATGTCCCATAAGATGGCCTTTAGCTCTCATCAGTGTGATGTTATGGTTCACAATTTCCCCGCAAATACCTTAAAAAAGTGACCGTGGGGACAAAATATGAATTAGGAAAATGATAAAAAAAAAAAAAAAGACAACAAAATCAGTGGCTTCCATGTGCTAAGGTGAGTTTGGTAATATATTACAGAATATAAAAATGAAGGACAGCCAGCTTGAAATCCCTTAAAGAGTGTGAAAGAGATAGGAACCAAGGGACGAAGCAACGCCATAGCCCCACAAATATATCCACCTTCCACAGGTTTCGTACGATCTCTTCCCCATGTTTAATCACATTTAATTAATTAGTTAGATTAAGTAACAGAATCTTTGATTATTATATTAACCCTCTGGAAGATACTGACTTAGCTGTGTGGAGATTTAACTTGCTTTTAATATAGAGAATAAATAAATAATCCAACTTTAAGTTTGTATATATGTGGGGGTGGGGTCTTTAATTAATCTTTTGATGGAAAGGACTAGCTAGAGCTTTACCTTCCAATGGAAGCCTCTTTATTTATGCCCTTTGATTTAATTTTTTTAACTATTAGCATTTGACTAAGCTACCACAAATTGCATCTTTTTCACCAATGGGTTTAGGGTATGGACTTCTAGATTATTAATCACTTTCTCACATATAGTAACCTAACACCACGCACTGAAATAAATCCTTGCTTGATGTTGATCCAATGATGAATGAAGGGCTCATGCGTTGTGGGGTGATCATTGGCTCGTGGTGGACAGGGTGCGTGGGAGTAATTAGCCACTGCCCCAAAACCTTGAAGTTAGAGCTCAGTGGACCATTAAGTCATAAGCAGCCTAAGCTATATATATATATATATATATATATATATATATCAACGGTTTTTCTAACCTCTGCCCGAAACCCACAGTATGAAAGTATTAATTACACAATATATTCTTTTGATTATTGTATTATAATTAATTTTATCTTTTTCATTAATTTTTAATTACTAATATTTTTTTAACTCATAATTAATTCAACCCACTTATATTCAATTTTGACTAACTGATTTTCTTTTAAATTCTATTATATCAAAACATGGGTACTAGTGAATAAGTTTTTTTTTTTTATTGAGCAATAAGTTTTTCTCAAAAATTAAATATAATATTATAAGGCTTTAAAATTTAAAATTTAATATTTATGATTTTAGGACTCACAATTAGAATTTAAGATTTATAGTTAAGGTTTAGAGTTTAATACTCATAATTAAATGTTAAAGTTGATATTTAGAGTTTAAGATTTATAGTTAGTATTTAGAGTTTTAAAATTTAAAATTTTAAGATTTAAAAAAATTAAGAGAGAGAATAAAAAGACATTAATAGAAATATTAAATATAAGTGTTAATTAAAAAAGAATATTAATTATATGTATTAATTAAATAAGAGACATAATATTAATGATTCATATTTTCTCATAGAATATATCACCTATTCATTATTCGTATCATGTACCCCATGGGGCACTAGTTAGACAGACCCATATATAAATATTGGCCCAAATTAAGGCGTAATTTAGGGGTTGTGAAGTCTAGATCTACAGTTTACGCAAATACATTTTTTCAAAAGGGAGGGCTTATGCTGCATCAAACCAAGCGTGAGTTAGATAGATAATGATAGCTGATTAATTAAGCACAAAAGTAGAGGATAAAGCGTGAAAGGGATTAGTCTGCAGGGAGGGAAACAGGGAAGCGGACTGTGTGTGGCTCATACAACACAAACAAAATTGACCAAGAATAGACCTCAAAGGGAGAGATTAATTAATTGTCGTTAAGTCCATGCAAATATGGTCGCAAAATTAACTTGTACCTATATATAGGTCCATTTATGTAACAAAATAACAATTGCTAACTTAGATCCGAGGGGCCCTAAGACAATTAATTATGAAAACAGGCACAAACAGATATATACACATAAATTATATATGCGCATGCTGCACAAGGCGATTGAAGGGGTAAGAAGGTCCTGCTTGATTTTATGAAAGAACTAATTGTAATGTCTCTTTTGGAACAAAAGAGCATGTCTGTGTCTATTCAATGTAAAGATAGATGTTAGCTAGAGTCACTGTTCATAAAGGTGATCACAAAGACACGACATCTACGAATCATTATCATAATTTTTGAACTTAATAAAACATAGATCTAATCTAATTAAGCCCAATGAACTAATCAAAATGCAAGTAGCGGGTCCACTCCTTACGTTTCTTTATCAATCACTAATCAGAGTACTAATTAAGAGTTAGTATTAGATTTAATTTGTTAACGCCTGTACGGTGGTGGAGATGTGGATCCAAATATATGTGCTTAGATGTCTTTGGCTAGCTTTTCAAGTATTAATTTGATATTCCTTAATCAAGGGAATGCATTTGATTAGCCAGAGTGGTGTGACTGGAAATCTTGGATTAATTAGTCGTTTAGTAAGCAACTTAATGAAAGTTGGAAGATGGGAAACAAGGGCTGTAAGTGTCGGGATAAACATGACACCCATTTGTTTAAGCCTTTTTTAGTTGATTTGTTTAGTCATAGTTAAGATTTATTAGACTCATAACCAACTCAAAAGCATGACTAGGGAATCCTTTCCGTGCCATGCGCATCTTCTTTGGAATATCTTTTTTTATTCTTCATTAAACAAATCCAAAAACTATAACCACAAGATGCTTCCAGCTTATAACCTCTCTCTCTCTCTTTTTCTCTCATCCTTATCCTTATTTACCACGTTTGTCTTGTCTTTGATCAGCTGACCATTGTAAATTTGAGGAAACCTCTAATGCAAGCTTATCTATTTTTACTCAAAATAACAATTGGGAACCTACCGGCCTCAAGTTAACAGTAATCCCAACATCCACCCACAAATGGGAGAAAAATCCCAACAACTAAGTACGTGTCAGCCACACAAGTGGTTTTGAAAGCGATGGAGGTATTAGGAGCAATAAGTGTTTGATTTCCAATCAGTGCTATCTCCTGACAATATTGACAAATTCACATCACTTTTTAACTTATCTTTGATCGGTTCGTTGAATGGAGCCGCATCCTTTTTTTGCTAAAGGCTATCTGCTATTCTTTTCCCGGCAAAGGGTCTCTTTCTTCTTTCTCTTTCGAAAAATGTAACCTTCACCACTTCGGGAAGCCCAGCTCCATCGTTGTATCCAGTTCATTACGGGTCCCTGAAATAATAATAAATCCAGCACATGAATTATTTATTAATCATGAATAATTGCTTTTGTTTTCAAATTAAGCATATACCATGCACATGTATTAATCAGCGTATTAAGTTTTGATCATTGTTTTGAACCAGTGACAAAAGGACATACAAAATGTCTCGTTTCAGCTGATTCGAGCTTAATTAAGCGTCGTAGAATGGATGGGGGGAGCAGAGGGGGGCGGGGAGCTTGTGGCGGCTACAGTTGTAGTTACCGAAGGAATAACGCGAAGGCGAATGTAGTGATTGGTTGGCAGACAGCGTCTGAGTCTATGTCAACAGGAGACTTACACGTGGGCTCTGGATAGAATCTGTGGTCCCTTCAAGTACTACAAGGGGAAGTGACACGCGTTAAAGTCGTCCGGTTGCCCCCATGTGCCCCTCCTTTGGCATGGAAGATGTCTTCATAGCCTCCCCTCCCCAGTGAACAACTTTTAACTTGTCCTTCCAAACCATTGACTTGTCTTCAGCTTTGAGCCCCATTCTACCACCCAGCTTCGGCTTCAAACCAATAACAGCTAAGAATTGCGTTAGCATAAAATTATAAATAAATAAAAAAATTGGAAAGATAAAAAGAAATTAAAAAGTAAGCTTTTCAGTGTATGGAAGTTAAAAAAAAAAATGAAATTTAACTGACACGATGTGATGGTAGGCAATGGTTAAAAGAGTTCGTACCACAAAGTTTAAAACTACAGGCAGCGCTGTCCCCTTGGGGGCCCCGTGAAGGGGGAGGTTACAAGTTCGATAATCGCCTATGAGAGGAAAGGCCCTGCGCCCCCGACCCTACAAGTTATAAATACAGATGTCGTAGAATTGAATGGACAGCAAGAAAATATCATACCAGCTTTATTGTTATTCACCAATCCCACTCCCTCAATGCCCATCGATCAGGGCATGGGACTTTTCGAGAATTACAGACAAAGTGGTCGTGCTTTATTTCTTGTCCCGGGATTGGATCTGAATATTCCGCCAAACTTCATCAAAACCGTTGCCACGTTTGTCCTCTATTTTATTTAGCTGGATAATTTCGCCATCATATTGCACGGCAGAGCAAGAATAGGTCGAGAAAAAATAGAAAAAGTAGCAGATTAAAAAGTGGTGATGAATGACACAGCCATCCATCATGTTTGGTTGTCTCAGAATAATATTTTTTTAAAATAAAAAAAGAACGAAAAACTTAACCTCAAAATTTTCTTTCTCAATTCATAAGCAGTCTAAGTTACTTGAAAAGATAAAGGTATACAAAGTACACTACAAAGCAACGTTTATATGTTTCCCCACAAAAAAAAATAGCCAGAGAAAATGTGCATTTATGTGCAGGCAACTTATGTCTAATCGTGGACGGGTTGTACATTGTAGAATGGTTCACTCCATTTTCATATACAAGATTGAGAAAAATCCCCATGATTTGTGTCTATTTATATCAGCTCATCATTTATATTAATACACTACATTGCATTCACGATACATGCATATTTAGTCGTGCTCAAAAAGAGAAACTCTCTTTCTCATTTTCAATTTGTAATTTAGCAAGACAACGAAGATATCAATTGAAATTAACTTGACATTAAAGATGACTCTAACAATGCTATCTCTCGGGGGTCAAAAGTAGTGTAGCTCTATCGGCAACTTAATATGACTTTACTGACAAATTTAACAAAAGTTTTAGCCAGGTAGAAAAAATTATCAAGAATCAGATACTCATAAACCCATCTTCTCATTCTAAAAAATGAAAACATGTGTCACCTGACAAAAAAACGCTAGTTGCTCTTCTTTTTCATTTTCTTTTATTTTTCCCCAGAAGAACCACTTAATATATTAATCACTTTATACACTGCATGTGACTTTTGCCGTCTTACATTTGGATCCAATAACACATGTAACCAAAACGCTTAGTTTCAACTCTCCATGTCTTCTGTTCCATCCTTTTTTCTCGAATAGCAAAAACCACCTGCCAGGGAGGATTTTTTTTTAAGTGGTAACTGGCAGACGTCAACAATGACGACACTTCCATATCCCTCAATATATTATGTGTATTGTTTTTGCTGGTTGGTTCGTATATAATAGTATATTTAATTATACAATATATAATAGATTAGATTATATAGCTTGGTCAATTCGTTGTGAGGTGAAAGAGGAAGGTACAAAACCAATTACTAAACATGGAAGTCTCGAATCTTCACGCACCTCGAGCCACGCATGCCCTAAACCGCAAAGCCAGAGAGCTAAGCTGCTAGCTCATTAGCTGCGGCTTGGCTAGCCTACTGCATACATTGTGGTGAATACCACCACCCAATTGGACAACAAAAGGTGGCTTACATGTACAAGTCCAGAGGCTCAGACCATCCTTACCAATCCCATCCGTTTTAACAAAAACAAGTAATGACTTGCCCGGGTTCAGGCGCCTTCTCCATTCACATTCCCATTATCACCTTTCTTGAATCTTCAAAGTCTTGAATCTGCCTTTTTATTGAAATAGATGAGACCCTTTTTTTTTTTTTTAAAAAAAAAAAATCTCAAAACCTCTACTATATCACTAATATATAATTGCATGTTATATTGAATACAATTCATTAATATATACATGCAATTATATACTCTCCATCCATTAAAGGACCATGGAACTTTATCCTTTTCGGCTTGTCAAAATGGAAAGTGTTTGATGGTATACAATACAATTGCACATGCTAACGGCTCTTATCCTATATTATCTGATCTGTTGCGTCCGTACACATTTTGTTTGCTTGAGCACCATGGAAGCAACAACGCAACTAATTAAAAACGACATAATCGTAATGGCACTGATCTGTAAATATTAGCACAAGTTGGGGGCAATTTATGAAAGGGCATTCCACACTTTGAACGCAAACTACTTGGACTCCCACATCATTTTCCTTATAAATAAGCAAGTGTGCGTTGTTTCTCCAGAAACATTTCGCTCTTTCAATTCAGGGAGATAACCACTCCTACTGGGAGAAAGAGAGAAAGTGAGTAAGGTAGAGAGAGAAACTTTCTAAACACACTCATAGTCAACCAAAAAAAAAAAAAAAAAAAGGAGAGAGAAAGAAGGTGACAGCTCCCGCCATGAGCCACCATCATATTGATGATGATATGGTATTCATCTCTCAACTATATCCTGGTTCGTACACAGAAATGACCACACAAGGTTAGCAACTAAAATCCGTGCTCAAATGTTTTGCATTTTTGACTTTGGTCTTGTATGCTCAATTTCTGATATAATATATAGGAGAGACAAAGTCACGACGACGTCGTAATAAGAAGAAAGGAGCACAGAATGAATCGGCGGCGGCCAGGAAGAGGAAGCTGAGTGCAGAGCAAGTTAAACTTCTTGAACTGCACTTCGGGAACGAGCATAAATTAGAGTCTGAAAGAAAGGACCGACTGGCTTCTGAACTGGGCTTGGATCCTCGGCAAGTGGCTGTTTGGTTCCAAAACCGGAGGGCCCGGTGGAAGAACAAGAAGTTGGATGAAGAGTACTCCAGCCTTAAAAAACTCCACGAAACCACCATCGTCGAGAACTGCCACCTTCAAAACGAGGTAACAAACTCTTGCCTTCACATATCTCTATGTGGTTTTCGATTAAACTAAGGTTCGCGCTTGATTATCGAGAAATTAGCTAGCCCGGTTGGAGATTCAAAGCAACCCAAAGTCGTCGGTCCATATCTCAATTCTTGTGTCGACAAAAAGAGTTTGTGAAATTCAGTAACGTTATATATGAGAAATTCCAAACCCCAACCTCTCCGTTACTTCTAACAAGTTAGCATTAAGCTTATGAGTTTTTTTTTTAAAAAAAAATAAAAAATTGCAGGGAGCCATAGAGGAATAACGGTGAAGACGCGCCATTGACTGAGTTTTCTTCGCCTATCTGTTATGTTATTCACTGGCTACGCCTTTCTAGTTCTTTTAGTCTTATCCTGCCTTGAGAGTCCGAAAGGCGAAAGTACAAATTTTTGTTTTCCATGGGTTTCTTTGCAGCCAAACAAGTCATAACAGTGCCATTTTCTTTCTTACAATAATGTCAATTTTGGGCGAGCATGCCTCCATACTCCACGTTTCTTCTAGCAAGTGGCCTTTATTTTATTCTGTTGTTCCTTCAGCTCTACGAGTCATTGCTTTTTAGGGATTAAAAGATTGTGGTGTAGGTTCTTTTAATCCCGTAAAAAATTTGACACAGAAGTTGAAAGGTTGCATTCATACCTTTAGCCTGATCTTAAGGGCAAATTAAAAGAACCCAAAGGGAACAACTGACCCACCATATGAACGCGTATGAGCTCTAGGCTCGAAGAAAACCAACTACTCCTTAAGTTCTTCCTTTGCTACCAAAAATGATACAAAAAGAAAGAAAAAATATTGACAACGAACAGGAAACAGCCACTTTAATAGACAACAAAAGGAATCATGTCATTTCAATTCCTCGAAAAATCCGTACAATGTTTTTTTGGGGCGCTGGGCTTTAATGAAGCCCACCTAAGGGAAAGTTGCACACATGTCAAGTATTCATCAACCTCTTCCAGATAATAAATTCCTAAACATTCATTGTCTTTGATTTTTCATTGTCTAACCCTTTAAGAATGATCGACTGCAGGTGTTGAAGTTAAAGGAGAAACTTTCAGAGGCCGAGAAAGAGAACCAGCGACTGCGAGAGAGTGGGAGCAACAGCCCAACTTCATCACAAACAGTGCAGTCAGTGGGAGCTGTGGAGCCTCCATTTTTGGGGGAGTTCGGAGAAGTATACGACTATGATATGTTTTCTATGCCGGAGACTCATTACATCAACGGCATGGAATGGGTAAATCTATACATGTGAACTTTGGGGGGGAAAAAACAAGAAAAAAGGAGTAATTTGTAGATAATGTGAATGATCTAATGTAAATTATTCTTCTACGTAGTAATGTAGCTAGAGTGTGTGTCTGTGTTTGACTATGCATATGATTTGGAAAATATCATTAACTTATTTATGTCAACTATAGGGAGATTTGTTCGTGTTGCGTGTTCTTATCTTCATTTAGCTTATCGATGTTTTTTATTTTATTTTTTGGACATCACACAACCCAATTCAAAGCAACCTACCAAATCTTTTTATTTTTCTTTTTAAATATACTTTTGCAAATAAAAAAATGAAATATTTATGTTTCGGCGCATGGCAGTGCAACTACAGTTTAATCTCAAATTTGCGTTATTAATTTGATTTTGAATCCTATTATACCCACAATAAAATATTACAGCGTGCATATGCAAATGAGTAATATGTATTGGCACGGTCTTATTTGTTCATTTAGTTGAATTAGAGGCTACAGACAGTAAGCGGCAACTAAAAAGAAATAACTGTGATGCATATATTGATAGAAAAGTTAATATATGTGGATAAAAGTGAATGTCTGAAGTTTAAAAGTTAATAAATTTTGTTCAGAGAGATCAGATTTTATCAAATGAACAAGGTTAGGTATCTAAGGGAGAAAAAAGAAAAGGTGTAAGAGAACTATTCTGGATGCATGAGAAGAAGCCAGCGCATTGTTGTTATTATTCTTTGAATATATATAGTGGCACTTGATCCATAAAACATAAAAATTCGATCTACTAAGAACCTAGGCAGAGAACCGTTGATCTTAAACTGTATTCTAAAAGTAAGCAAATGATGGAGGAGTTTGAAAACACTGGCATCAACAAACGAACCCTTTCTTGCTAGAACGCAGGCTATGTAACATTAAAACGTGCAGTTTTGAAGAAGGAAAAGAGTTGAAAACTGTCTTCCACTATGTCGATGTCCAAATTCATTGGCATCCGTACCATAACAAGCTCATCATCAACTTGTCCTGTCACTTTCTTCTCCGCCACAAAACCATGCTAGTTGCTAATATCATGTTTGCCATTTACTATATAAATAATTCGTGACTCAAACTGCTTGTGTTTTTGTAATGTTACGATCTTTCGTCTATAGTGTGAAAAAAGAGAAAAAAAAAAAAATACATCATCACTGAAAACTGCATATCATCATCTATCGTGTAGAATTCAAAATTATGTTTGTTCATTTTTCTCATAGAAAGAAACTTTCATCAATCGTGAAAGTTACCAACAACACTATTAGTTTTGGGCTTTCTTAATGGGCCCCACGTTTTAGAATCTGTACTAAACCAGAAAATATATCTAAAATGATAAGTTCAGATATAACATTTTTGAACCCAAAATGTCATTCTCTCTCTCTCTCTTTTATATATATTCACTGTTAGAAATAAGTATAACCTCATTTGAGAGCATAAAGTGATAATGATTATTTTTACTTTCATTATATATTTTCTGTGAGATTGAATCACTAAGAGGCTCCTTAATCACCCATCTTAATTTATTTATTAAGTGAATCACAACTTGTTAGTCTCTTTTTTTCTAATTAACTTATTTTGCAACTAGTGCGTATATTTATGTACACTAGCATGGAATAAAACTAAAAGAACTCCAATTACAAATGTAATTAATATTTTTTTTTTTTATGTCTTTTAATTATTTATTTATAATTTTATTCTTGTAAATAATTAAGCAAGATAGAATATACAAATTTAGGTATACATAAACAATAGTAGAAAATAAACAAAATAGCGAAGTCATAAATTTTGTTACTTGCTTTTGTACTACGAGGAAACTGTATAGCGCTTAACCCAAAGCAATGTAGTTGGCGCCAAACCTTATTTTTTGCCATTGAACTAAAATGGATACCAAAGCCTGGTTTGGGTTGATGATGCAGCAGACAGCTGTAGTCTCCAATTAAAATCCAAGATAAGTATATATAGCTTCACGCTGAGGATGAATATTAATTACATTAATGTGGACTAAATGATGAGTCTCTTTATACATTCCATTCCAAAGTTTATCTGAACCTCGCTGGGATTATAGGCACCTCAATGTGTTCTCATTTACTCCACACTTAATTGCTTTCTATAATTTCCTTAGCACCCAGTTTCATAGTGCTCTGTCTCTCTTGTGCTAGTCTGCAACGTTACAGAGCAGCTCCAGAAAATGGTGGACAACCAAACAAGGCCCTCAGAATTTGCTATGTTTGTCAGCTTGTCACCTGTGCTTGGCGCCGTCTATAACACTGACAGTGACCAAAATGATGTCAATGTTGGAGACGATTTTGTCCTCAACATCGATCCTAGTTTGTTGATAGATCTTGATAAAGTAGCGATTGGCGAAGAGATCGCAGAAGGGTCTCAGTCCGTTATCCACGAAGGGTGGTGGGTGTCCTCGTACTGCCTCTGCAACTAAAATCCTTAGTGTTGTACCTTAAAGATTTCGTTATTCGGTTTAACTTCCTCATGTTTGATTGCATATATTTGTTTGTTTGCGTGTTTTTCTTTTTTCTTTTTTTTTTTCAAAAAATAAATGTTTGATTTGTTCGAACTCTTTCTTCTGTACCATGTGATTGATATTTCATCATGATTTAGGGCATCGAGTTCTCTTTTATCGATTCACAAGCATGGTTATTCCTTTGCATAGTTGTTGAGAGCTTCTATAACTTTTCTTTGATAAGACTTCTTTGTTTGTGTGCGTGTGTATGCCTTTTTTAGCTCTCATTGTGTTATTTTTTTATTCTTTTACTTTTCGGCCATGAATTTGGCCGGTTCTTTTTCTTTATTTTCAGAACAAGATAGTTTACGATCCAACTTCGGGGATCAAATCAATTTCTATCTTGTAATTCTATATTTATCTTTAATGGCAAATTATGCAGAGATTGCATGATGACATGAAGGTCATAAGTACTTTTTACGTTCTAAACTAATCAGCTCTAGTAGATCCCTTGCATGGATAATAGCATTGTCAGGATATGAGAATGAAAAAATGTTTAGCTATATATATATATATATGAATGAGACAGATGAAGACATTTACTTTATGATGAAAATTTGTACATGACATTCTTCTTTGAAGGGTTTTTTAAACTCGTATATGTGTAAATTACAATTAACTTTATGTAAACTAGATCTGCACTTAATCATGTTTAATTTTTTCCGATACTTGTTTGTGCTTATTGCTGATTAATTAGGTATGAATCCAACCCTGTTGCTATAAAGATCATGAGCCCACATAAAGCTTCAGAAGCAACTACAGAGATCAAGGAAAGATTTCAAAGGGAGATTAACACGCTATCCAAGACAAAACATGAAAATATTGTCACGGTATTTTGCATTGTGTCTTCTCTTGTTTGGATGTCTCTTTGCATTAATTACGACATATCTCGAAATTTTACTGGAGTCCTCCTTTCTAAAATTCGTATAGAAATCCAAGTGAAAATCTAAATCTGTTCTGGGTCATGTTGTATTCAAGTTCTTCCATTTACTAAAATACAAGGCCTTCTTGTTTTGCATGATAAGTATACAATTTGTTAATTTGATTCCATAGAGAAAGATGCTATTTCAAATTGACTATTAAGAAAGAAAAAAAAGACATACATTTGACTCTTTATCTTTATTTAATCTATATTTATCTTGATGCTAAAAGAAGAAGAATTTTTTTTACATGAACACCCTTTTATTTTGGTAATAAGTGACTTTGCTAAAATGAAACGTTTTAAAAAACACAGGTTGGGCTAATCTTTTTTAATAAAAACTTTCAGAGTTAACACGTTAGATGTATCCTAGCACCAGAATTCTCTTCAGCTTAAGCTTGTTTTGCAGTTTGTTGGTGCCTGTGTGGATCCAATGATGGTTTTATTGACAGAACGTGTGAAAGGAGGTTCACTTCAGCAATACTTGAATAATATCTTTCCAAGAACTCTAGATTTAGATCTTTCTTTAACTTTTGCTTTGGATATCTCTAGAGCAATGGAGTACTTGCGTGGAAATGGGATTATGCACCGAGATCTGCACACTGGTAATTCATTTTCTTCTAGTCTGATGAGTATCCACATGGTTATGCGTGGCATATAAACTTTAATTAATTGGGCTACATACAACCTCTCCTTTAAACCCCGAAATCAAATGTTGTCTCTTATAAGACTATCCAATATGTCTTTTCTAGGTAATTTGCTTCTTACAGAAGATAAGAAGCATGTTATTGTTGCTGATTTTGGGCTGGCAAGAGAGGAGGCACTAAATAAGATGATGACTGCTGAGGCTGGTACATACCGTTGGATGGCTCCCGAGGTACTTTCCCTGCTTTATATGCCTCTGATTTGCTGATTGCTAATTAAAAGCTTCCTTATGCAACTGTATTCAATTCTTCCTTTGTTTGCACAAGCTAGGTAATGAGCAAGGAACCTCTTCCAAAGGGAAAAAAGAAGTGCTATGATCACAAGGCTGATGTGTACAGCTTTGCATTTGTTCTGTGGTCGTTGATAAACAACAAGAAACCATTTGGAGGAATGCCTGGAATTTTTGCAGCATATGCTGCTGCGGCAAAAGTATGTGTGATTACATGTTGCTCAATTAATTAATGTCTTTTAATTTCTCTGGAAAACATGTTGGTTTTGTAATTACAATACATAGCTATAAATCAGATTTTGTTCTTTAATTAAGGACATTGTCATGTTATATAATATATCACAAGTTCTGGTTGCAGAACAAGAGGCCTAGTCTGGATGAGATCCCAGAAGATATTGTTCCCTTGTTGCAGTCTTGCTGGGCAGAAGACCCAATGCAGCGACCAGAATTTGTGGAGATCAGAGAAACTCTTACAAAGATTTTCCCGAAGCGCTTCCCTACAGTGACCCCACCTCCCTGTAATCTTATTAAGACGGAAAATATCAATGGCCACAGTACTCAGGCTCAGGGAAAGTGTCCAACTCCACAGACTCCGGGCCCAAATAACTCTGTGGCGAGCGTGGCCGAAGAGAAAAAGAAGAATAAGCTTAAGTGCTTATTTCCCAGCTTCTTCAGATGCTTCCGCGCTTTATTGCCAAACCTTGCTTTGTGATCCCTTTCCGGCAGGGTTTCTGAAGTCTCAATGAGTGGCAATGCTTAGGAAGCGAAGGGAAATCATAGGACATTAATGAAGTCAGCTATGTCCGCCTTTAGTCAAGATTCACAGTTACTTACTCCTTTGCTTTCCCTTCGCTCTTGTCTTCTGTCGTTTCCAACCTATTAATTAAATGAAACTAGTTGATTATTTTAAAGGAAGAATTATATCTAATGTGTGTAATGGTTTAAGCCACGTATTAGAAAAAAGTAATTAGTAAAAGTGAACAGGAATTGGTAGAAAAAGGATGAAAAAAAAAAAGCAAACATGCGCGTGATGTGTGAATAATATTTACTTGGAAGAATTCTAATAGAGGGAGATTAGAACTTTTTATTTGTCAAAAACTAAAAGCCAAGAATATAATTAAGTTTAAGATACAATTATGGAAGATTTATTGTACTCATTTTTTTAATTTTTTATTTTCTTAAATTCTCCTTAGTTTTTTGGGTAAGTGTTCCTTAATTTTTTTTTTTTTAAATTCCAAGCATAAGTGAAAATTCTTTTCACTACGTAGACACACGGGTATTGCGAAAAGAAAATAACAAACCTTACAGTTACCAAATGGTCAAAAGCGTGATCCTTGTCCACGTTCAACGCCTGATTAACCAATCACAAAATCCTTAGAAAATCAAATATGGAACAACCACAGAATTACAAATGGCCATTCAGTTAGAGAAAGCTAGCTTGAATTTTGTGGAATCCAAGCCGTTAATTAATTGAGATTTTTATTCATAAAATAAAAAAATTGGGAGCTCAGAGACTTTGGCAGGGTTTAGAATTTTCTTGGGTGTTAAAACGCGGTGATGTGTCCGAAAGGTAAAGCATCAAGAGAGGTAACCGGAGGCGACGAACCGGACGAGAGCAGAGGTGGCGAAGAAAATGGAAAATAGTATTAAATAGATAATATTTAAGGTTATCCAGAAGTCCACATAGTTGTCAGATGAGTCACCGTTTGTAATTGCGTTGTCACAAGACTCGCAACCTAATCCAGTAAGACATGGACAGCTGTAATACTCTTTCTCGCACGTGTCGGCCCAGAAGCCCTAAACCCACGCCGTTTCTCAACCCATTTCTTTCTGTTTCAGCTCCCAAATCAAATCTATTTTCTCAATTCTCTCAAGTCATCGCCACACGCATAATAAAGCACATCTTATACTTACCACTCCACTCAACCAACCAACCAATCTTCTCTTCATCTTGATATCAGTCTCCGGCACTTCGGCGACAAGAAGACACGGTAACACTAGTCGTAGTACCTTCTCTCTTTCTCTTTCCATGGTCGTTGCTGGTATTGGTTTATCCGCGTGCACGCGCTTTAGTAAATACTGAGCCGCCAGATCAGCTTCCAGGTTTTACTCTTCTGAAAATCTCAGCCGTTGATTCATCTCTTTTGACATTTTTTTTAAAAAAATAGAAAGAAATGGTTACCGTGGAAAGAAACAAGTAGCGGCCCCTACAAAGTAGTCATCAGGACTTCCACCTCACACCATTCTTCCTCCTCTTCCCTCGGCGCCATGAAACCAGGTTAGTCTCTCTCTCTCCCTCTCTTCCTTCTTTCTAGCTTCTAATTCTTCGACTGTGTCTATGTGGACTTCCTTAATTCTGATACTATTACGAGCTTAGTAGTTTTCGTAGAAGATAGCGAGAAAAGTTATCGCTAGCAAATTCATAATTCGCTTCGAGATCTCTTTTCTTTCCAGCTACGGTTTCTTTCTGAGTTGGATTTTGAGGATTATGATGCTTTGTTATGATTGTTTGAAACTCCGGTTGATTCACAATCTGCTTCACTGAGAATTCAAATTTCAGATAAAAATTACTATAATGTGATTTACCGCGCTTTCTAGCTCCGCTTGGCGAATTTGTTGGTTTTCATTTTTTAATCTGTTAATATATGAGTCTAGGCTTCAATTTTATGTTATCCGAGAAGGAAAAAGTTTGAATGATAACTTTTCGTGTCTAATTATGGCTTGAATGTAAAAGTATTTTTGGATATGTTGCTCGCTGGCATGTTGATGAACAAAAAGAACTAACTAAGAGAGGGAAGAATATGCCTTGATATTTTATGTTTCCTGCGATTTTCAACTTATATTGCTGGTATAGTTCCAATTCACTCGAATTGAAGTTATAAATCACGTCAGTTGAAAAGCGCTTCGGGTCAAAAATTTATAGCCGGATATCAATTAGGCTTTTGTTTTTCCAAAGCTTAAGTGTAAAGTGGGATCGGATTTAATTGTCTGGTCTAAAAGACTAATGGAATTAAATTGTAGAGAAATGAAATTCTAACTTCGAGAAAAAAGGCATAGAAAAAGAAAACCTTCTTGTCTTTGTCTGATAATTTTATATTACTTTTAGATTGAGAACAAAATCTCTTGATTTCCTAAACCGTGCTTTGCGTTGGAACCTCATCTTCTTTGCGAAGAAACAATGATTTTCCAAAAATTAAGAATGTCAACAGGAAAATAAGATGGTAGGGCCGAGTCTCTGCTTCACCTCGTCCCCCTTCACATAGAATCTCATCCTTAAAGCGTCAAATCAAGTATTTTGCTTCTCAATTGTACTTTATCATCTGTATACTATATTAGAACAAACGTCATTAAATTAAATTTCTTTTTTAAAAAATAAGGCCAAAGCATGCAGGCAACTTCTAATTCTGGTTCCAAACGGGCATACATGCTAGCTCACTCAATACTTTACTTTTTTACGGAAAAGTGCTGATTTCGCTGGTCAGGCAATCATCATCTGATTTTCTTAGCAAGGATTCTAATTTTGGGGTTCGGCTGTAGGAAATAATGAAGAGCGGAGATCATAAATTCAAATCTCATTCAGAGAAGGGTTGATTTAAGAGTCATGACATGTAAATTGTTATATCTTTGCTGAGAAAATGCGTGTTCTTTCAATCTTATGTATATGTTTTTTGATTTTCAAGGTGATCTGAGGACTTTCGCCTGTATTAGCACTTGATCCGATCATAGGTCTTTCGGTTAGGTAGTACTGAAAGGGAAATTTTTCTGAATTGATCTGGATGGGAACAGGGGAAGAGAGCGCAGCTAAATCTTCTAAGACATCTTCTTCAGCCCAGGTACGTGCCTTTTGATCTTCTTTCCTTGTCTTGGTCCTTTCATTCCTTCTATCTCTCCTCATCATTTTTCTGTTTATATTAACAGGAGATACCAGCAGCACCTTCATATACCGATTGGTCAAACTCTATGCAGGTTGGTGGGTTATATAGCGTATTTGTTTCACCGGTTCACGCTAGCTCTTGTGCTGATAAATAATATTATGAAATAACATGTCAAATTCTTTGTTAGGCTTATTATGGTCCTGGAGCCACTCCACCTTTTTTTGCCTCGACTGTTGCTTCGCCTACTCCCCACCCTTATTTATGGGGGAGCCAGGTGAATATCATATTTGCTTTTAGATATAGATAGGCATAAGTATTCTTTGACAGAGAATCTTCTTATGAAGAATTTTGTTGTTTTTTTGTTTTTTTTTTCAGCATCCTCTAATTCCACCATATGGGACTCCAGTTCCTTATCCAGCTATATATCCTCCAGGGAGTGTTTATGCTCATCCAAGCATGGCCACGGTAATCCACTGTCTCATTCTCAAATTCCTGCAATCCCTCCCTTCTCTAGCTTCATCTTAATTTTGTTGTCTACTCATAATTTTTCTTCCCTTTTTTGGACAATTTGGTAGACTCAAAACGCTGTACCACCAAATACAGAGTTGGATGACAAGCCACCTGATGGAAAAGATCGCGCTTCAGCCAAAAAATCAAAGGGAACTCCTGCTAATGCAGGTTCCAAAGCAGGAGAGAGTGGAAAGGCGGACTCAGGGTCAGGAAATGATGGCAACTCACAAAGGTATGGCAGGCCAAACGTTAATTTGATGCTTATCTTTTGGGTATTTTTTATCCTTATTTTTTCTTTCTTTAATATGGATTTTCTATAAAAAAATTTGTTCTACAGTGCTGAAAGTGGTTCAGAGGGATCATCAGACGCTAGTGATGAGAATACTAACCAACAGGTATATCATTGTTTAGCATCAGTTATTGTGCTTTCCTGACTCGACTTCTATAAATAATAACCTTACTGAAACCAACTTGGGATTACTTTATCTTTAGCTGCATGTGTTACTTGGATATTTATGGTAAAAGAAAAGCCTCAATCAAATATAATTGTTAAATCTTTAGCAAAGTAATGTCTCACTCAAGCTATAAGCTATTAGGTCTGATCTAGTTGTAGTGAGTGGCTTGGGTAGTTTGCAAAAAGATTTAGGTTCAAACAAGCCGCCATGTACTTAAAAAAAAAAAAGTCCTCCTTTGGCAGCTTCTGTTTTTAATGCTTTTTTTCTGATGGGGGTGCTGTTTCATTGTAGGAATCAGCTGCAAACAAAAAAGGAAGCTTTAACCAGATGCTTGTCGATGGTATGCCTCATTCTTATCCATGATCGTCTTCCTTTCACGTTGTTGCTTTAATTATTTTGTATGGCTGTTAACTTTTCCAGGAGCCAACGCACAAAACCATTCTGTGCCTGGAAAAGCAGTTGTCTCAATGCCTGCGACTAATCTGAATATCGGAATGGACTTATGGAACGCAACCCCAGCTGGCGCTGAAGCAGTAAAAATGAGACAAAATCAATCTGGCGCCTCTGCAGCTGCTCCATCAATGGTAATGGGACGTGAAGTTGCACTTAGTGAACAGTGGATACAAGTACGAGTCTTGTATTTGTTTTTGTTGAACTCTTCTGAGAATCTCTTACTTCATATACTTATGCCTATTTTACGGCATTTGGGAAAGATGGTTTTTTTTTTTTTCCCGAGTCAGCATCTTGCTTGTTTCTATGAATAGCCGATCCATTGGCATAATCTAGACTTTGCGTTTACATATTGCATTTACTCATGTGCGTCTTTCTTTATTCTGCCCCTCCTAATGGAATTTCTTGATTTTCATAGGATGAACGTGAATTGAAAAGACAGAAGAGGAAGCAGTCTAATAGAGAGTCAGCTAGGAGGTCAAGACTGCGCAAGCAGGTACTATTACTGCATGCTCCCTTGTTAAGTTAGGGGTCATATTGGCTGATATCTTATTAAATTAATTGACATTTGTATGCTAAAAAGATTTTTATCCAACTTCCTCCAACATGTCTTGGATTTTGTTTTATACCAGGCTGAGTGTGAAGAGTTGCAAAAGAGGGTGGAGACATTGGGGAGCGATAACCGAACTCTGAGAGACGAGCTACAGAGGCTTTCTGAAGAATGCGAAAAGTTGACATCTGAAAATAGTTCTATCAAGGTAAATTATCCCTTTCCCTCACCATTTTGCTCTTTCACGCATTAGCATTGTACATTGCAATTGTGTTATAATCTCTTCTGCGCAATGGCCAAAAAGCTCTTTATGTTTGTATCTTATTCAATCTCTTCAGTAATGACCAAAAGTTTCTCGAGGATAACTTTGTTAATAATCATAAATACCATGATATTAATTTAGTTTTGTTTTTCTTTTTTTCTTTTGTTTTTTGTTTTTTTGGTTGGTGCATATAATGATTTGCTGCTCCCAACAGGAAGAGTTGGAACGGTTGGGTGGACCAGATGCAGTTTCTAACCTTGAATAGAACCACAAGTCAGTTCGTTACTGTCGATGGAAACAGGTAAAATTGACCAACTCCTACAAGAGACGACTTTGCAGCTGGAATTTTATCAATGGCTTCGTCTCTTAATTGAGAATTAGGATATAATTTTTTTCCTTTACTAATTCACACTATTAACCCTCAATTGTAAGTCCCCTGATAATTTATACGTCCTTTAGTGTTGTATCCTTTATCACTGCGGAAGAACATAAAATGTTGGGTCCCTTGGGTACCGCTTATATTTAGAATTTAGTTCCAATTGATGTTACGAACCATGCTTCAATTTTTCAGCACGATATACAAGTAACCGTCGAACTCGTATTTTCACCAACAGCACAGTTTTCCTGCTCTCGCTAGATTTGTAAGATTTTTTATCTAATATATATACATATATATTTTTTAAAATAAAAAATAAATATGTAAACAAAAAGAATAAATTGTTCAAAAAAATCAAATGCATTTCATTTTTTTGGTAAAATTTATTTGTACTTTTTTTTTCAATGAAAGTAGTCTTATTTACTATAAGGTATATTTTTTTAAAAAAAAGAGAAAACTATTTTTAAAATGTGATTTTTTTTTTTAAAAAAAAGGAAAATATGATTTCAAATGATCATTGATTATAAAATAAAAAATACTTCCAAATAAAAATAATTAAAAAGATAACTATTTCAAAAATGAATAAGGTAGTAATTGCTTTTAAAATTAATAATAATAATGATAAAATAGTAGAATATAACATGAATAATCTATCTATACTTCTAATACATACATACATATATATATATATATATATATATATATACATACATACATATATATATACACCTAAAAACATACACATACAGATGACTGAGGGCTCCAGACCTTTCGCAAAATGGACCCGAACTCCTACAAAAAAGGAGAAAGCAATGTGTAAAAAAAGTATCAACAATCAAGGCCATTATAAAAGCAAAGAAATAAGCAAGGTGATAAAGCTCATCTGCATTCCCGTTGAAGTCTGTTGATCCAAGCGGTTAGCGGTCATCACATTTTATTAGCACTTGCCATGCACCACTGTGGTTGATCAGGTATTATGGTTGCGATCAGGCTCGGAATCAGAGGACGTAGCGGGCTCGTCACCTGGACTATTCTGCTGCGATCTGTCTGGTTGAATAATTTCTGGATTATGCTCCTGCGTTCGGTCTGCTGCTCCACACACACAAATTCAGTCTGCAATTTACTTATGTGTATAACGAGGAAAACCTGTTACAGAACATAAAAACCTACAGTTTCACCTGATCCGGTTATCTTCACTGGCATGGTCCTGACAAATTGAATTTCTGTTTGGTATGAACTAATGAGTTTGACCTCCAAGTTCAATAAGTAAATACACACTTAAAATACTACGTTTATGCATAAAGGACAATAACAGACACAACTCTTGTGGTGCTTGGGAATTGATAAACCTCCCGACTGGCTCTCGGCGAAGTAATGATAATCAATCTAATACTACAATGTAAGCATTCCAAATTTTTCATCTATGACTGGATTTAAAAATAAATAAAAAAATGAAGTTGACATTTGCAGCAATATAAAGGACATACCACTTCACTGTACGCAAGACCAACCACTTGATCAACTCTAGTTTGATGCCTCGCGAAGAACGGGGCAGATGGTTCACATATAACTGTTTTGCTCCCTGTTAGAAGAACGATAGTGATGACCACAGTAGTATGAAATGTAAAAATGTCATATAGCGCTACAAAAAGAAAAAAAGAACACATCCCAAATGTTTTCTAAAAAACAAGAAGGAAAAGAAAAACAAAGGCAACTACCATTTAGAACAAAGGTTATGTGATACCTCCAAATCGAATAAGCTTCTATAGCCAGGCTAGCCCACAAGAACGCCAACTGCCATTTAGAACCCCTTACCTCCAAAGAGGGAAAGAACAACAAACGAGATCCCTTACAAAGTTTAAAAGAGATAAATACCCAAATCTAGCAATCACCTCATAACTACAAGTATATTAACAAAGGCACACTAATTCTTCTTTGTCCATGTGGCAAAAAGGTTACTTGACTATACAGCTTCCTCTCACGGAAGAAAGACTAATCTGCTATCAATTGTAATATTACTATTGACAGAAAAATTAAATCAAGCAGAACAAAATGATTTCTTAAAATTATAGACGCTTATCCAATCTGGAGGATAGCATCTATGGTATCAAAAGAGCATCTTTGTTCCCCAAAATTAGTTCAGTCCATATTCAACTCACATTGGTGTATGGAAGTTGAAGCCAAATAAGAAATGCAAACTTCAGGCGATAGTACATAGGGCACCTGCACAAAATTTTAAAAGTGGAAAATTATTTAGTTCATGTCTCATGCACTAGCATGCAATGATAGATGCGCCACATATAAAAGATATACAATACCCTTATGCCGAAAAAAGAATACATATGGTACCCAAATCGGAGGGAGAGAAGTGCTAGTAGCCACATTCCTCTTCAAATTTGCATTAGGAAAAACTCTGCTCGGATATGATATATGTATGAACTACTAAGTATGAGGGATGGGATGAAAAAATTGAATGGAAACGGAAAGAAAGGAAGGGTTTAATGAAAAGGAGAGGAAAACAGTTGTTAATGGACCAACAAAAACGAATATACACAAAAGCCCAAGAATACTCCAAAAAAATTGCCATAAGCAACAACAGTGCTGCTATCATTGTAGCTTGCAGAACATATTTCATAAAAACTAATAACTATCATGCAACTGCGCTTTGTAATTTTACTCAATGGACAACCTAAATGCAATTAGTTAAAACATGCAAATAAAATAATGATAGCAATTACTATTAGAAAAGAATACAGACGAAAAATTGTTGTACAGGTCTTATTAACAAGACGGTATCATAAATTAACAGAAATAGACCTTTGAAGGTTTCAGGGGAAAACTACCCTATACAACCAACTGGGTTGGGTTGGGATGGGATCATACTATACCAGGAAAGAAACTTGTCCGAGAATACTTTAATGAGACTGAAGGACCCATAAGCTGCAATTATCAGCGTAAAATCAAAAAGAGATATTAGATTGCAATCAGTATAATAAAGTTCTTGGGTTATATTTAGACAGCATAAAGCAAATAACAAGAACAGATGTGTTGTTGGGGTACAGCTGGAGAGGATGGGTAAAAGCCTAGAAGGTTAGAACATCAGGATAAAACATGGTGTCTTAGCTGCAACAAACAGTAATACTTATGGTTAGAAATAGCTACTCCATGTTAGGTTTGATCGTCATCACCTAGTATTGGGCAAGGTATTTACTTACATTTGTTAAGTATCTAATCTTAAATATGTTATGAGAAGAGTGAACAGAAGCACATACAGAAACAACAGAGAGGGGTAAATTATATTATTCTATTAATCTCGGAACAGTATTATAGATGATAAATGCGGTTCCATAGTCATATAACTGGAATAAATAAAGCAGAAACTTAATCCAGAAAGTATTTAGAAATGATTGATCTGATCAAGTCAAGTCCCTCCAGAAAAAGAAAAAGTGTCCATTTGCATTAAGTACATATAAACCGTAATTTGTCCAGGTTACACGCATCTCGTCATCCAGCCAAACGTTGTTTTCATCAGATATCACCATATATATTTTGCTCTCACCAAGTAACAGAATATTGATCATTCCACGATTTAGGGTTAATATGTTGATTTGGCATGAAAAACCAATTAAAATTCATTATGTTGCATGTACCATGTCAAAGGTCAACAGAACTTTTACTTCTATCTAAGCCTCTTGGGGAGAGGAGAGAGGTGAATTTCCTACCTGCCCCAGTATAGAAGACACCTTTGTTGTGCATTTTGATCCTTTGTTTCTATTGCCTTGAAAGTAGAGTATACGGGTAAAGCAACTCCCACAGAACAGCTGCACAAACAAACTGCTTATGGTTAAATGAAGCACCGCCATCTCAACTTTAGCAGTGTAAATTAAAATCACTAGTAATGTTCAAATGAAGATAGTAATGCTTTTTTTTTTTTTTTTAATTTCTGTATATATGAGTGTTTAATCATTTGAAAAGTATATGAATCAAGAATCCAAATATCCTTAAAATATCCAAAACCAGAATGATAACCAGCATTAGTTAGAGCCTTACCATGCTGTCCGTATTACAATGTTAGAACGAAGCGGACCAAAGGAGCACTCGCAGTCCGACCTGCACCAAATGTTTCAGATGTCAATCTAAGCAACCATGAAATAAAAGACAATGAGACCAATAGCACAGCATGACACTGTTTTGGAACAACAACATGCATGGTGCTAGAAGCTAAACATTAACACTTGCAGTCCCTTCACAGCTTCACATACACATAGATCATCACAAGGAACCACAGGAAGAGGTGTATCGGCAAGAGTTACAAATTACAATTATGCATTGAAAGCAAAACTATACAATTAGGTATACGCATGCGGTATACGTAAAGACATTGAATTATGTTTTCTCATGTACTTACGATTTACGATTAAAATTAGTATGTAGTCGGGAAAATAAATAAAATTTAAGTATACACGCGTGTAAAGGCATTGAACTACGTTTCCTCATGTACTTTATGATTTACAATTAAAATTAGTATGCAGCTCAGACAATAAATTGACATTAATTTAACACATTAAATTCCGATTAAAAGTAGATCAAAACGCCGCCATCATTAACAAGTGTTAAATGATACGATTCACAAACCTTTCTCCCCGAACTCGAAGCCTCGCATTCGAATTCCAACAGGTACTACTAAGGGAAAAGCTATAACATCTAACACTAGCTTGTAAATTTACCTTTCAGATTGCAGTTCGAGTTCCGTCAGAAAAATATTCGCCTAGATTGATTTCATCAATTACTATCAAAAAAAGAAATGGAAATAATCGGATAACAAGGATCAAAATTACATAGAACTTGATACTTCGGATTCCGTAGAAAGTGAGAAAAGTGTTTATGATCCATAGATGATGACTGAAGTGAAACGCGGAAAACAATAGCAGAGAATAAGATCAGAGCTGTTCTAACCTCGCTCGTTATGACTGACCCAAGCAGAAAAATGTTAGGATCCGCAGATGAAAAGTGAAGTAAAACGCGGAAAATAACAGCAAAGAGGAAGATCGGAGCTGCTCTGACCTCGCTCATTTATGTTCGATCCAAGGAGAGCCATCCCAACGATATCATTTCCCTCGTAAGAGTAGAGTACATCGGAGAGCGGGAGCAGCTATTTTTTGGGCGGGTAGGGGGTCTCATCACAGAGTGCTCTAATGGTTGATCCAAGGAGAGCCAATGGCCGTATTTAAAAATTAGAAAAAAAAAAAATAGCAAAAATGAATGAGAGTAGGAGTCGGAAATAACAAGCAATCAGTGGACTGTCAACACCGCAAGTTATAACAAGCAAGGAAATGGATACAAATCACATATTTAGAAAATTGCAACATGCATTTGTCATTTATGATCATCTCTGGTTGGAAATGTAATTCGCAACAACTACGTTTGGATTTGCAATTATAACTAAATGTAAAAGAAAATTGTTTCTAACTAAGTGTTAAAATTGTATGAACTAGTTGGTTACCAAAATATAATTATGCGATTTCTACGGTTGGAAACAATTTGATTGAGAATTTCTCAGCTATATTATGGTAAAAATGCATGAGTATTCATAGAATGATATATCATTATAGTAAATTGGATAAAAGTTTGAAAAAAGAAAGGTAGAGAAAAGAAAGATGACCAAGCGGCAAGTGTTAATGTGTTATGATTCCACGCTAGATATGATTGTCTTATAAACCTTTGATTTCTAATTGCTTCCTACCAAAATTCATAAATAGAAGAACGATTCGCCTTGCGAAACATTTTGATTGGGAACCAGAAAAGTTCATAATGGTTAATTAAAATAACACAAGAGTGAGCATGCAACAGAACAGGCTAGCTCTTCTTTAAAAAAACACCCCCCAATTTAAACTTAAAAAAATAAAACCAAAATGGTCCGGAATAAATACAAGTTTATGTACTTTCCAGTGTTCTTCACTTCTTTTTCTTTTTTTCTTTTTTGTCCCTTTTTGTCTAAATACCCTGTTACCCTTGATTTGCCATAAACTAATCATGCATTCTTTGATAACTGAACCCTGATGGAACCTTTACCCCCATCGTCTCTGGCTATTTACCCTAACAACGCCAAGCTGACGTGGCAACCATGGCTCGCTCATGCCAGAAGAGCACCAGCTCAGCCTGTCGTTTTGCTACCTGGAAACCCCTAATTTGCACCTTAGCCAATAAACACTCGGCTTGAAAATCCGCGAACTGGCTTAACTGGACGGGCCTCATTCCCGCGCTATAAAACGCTTCCCTCCATGGAGACACTCGCCGTCCAGCGCCTTCCACCGCCGCCATAATCTTCGGACGCAGCAGAAACATCTCAATTTTCCGTATCCAATCCCCGCCACCACCAACTATAGACGCATCCAAAGACTCCAACATCATGGAGTAGAATTCCAGGCTGTTAACCACACCCCGACGAAACGACGTCGCTGCTGCCGCTTCCATCCAACCTTCGTTGTCAACAAAAATGACCACACTGGGCGAAACCCTCCGAACATCCCCCAGAAATGCAGCCATGTTGCTGGTCGAACCAAGGCGGCGAAAGATCGTGGGAGATATGAGAACAGCGGTCTTCTCGCCTTCAATGAACTTGATGGCCTTAAACGACAACGTTTCGAAGGTCCGCATCAGGACAAAGTCCACCTGCACCCTGATTCTGAGTTCATGGGCAAACTGGTTCAAGTTTTCTCTGATCAATCTGCTTTCCACAGCGAATTCTTCGGGAACGACGGCGCTGATTCGAAGCAACGGCGAGTTGAGTTTACATGACTCAGCCTTCTCAGCAATCTCTTTCATGAGAGAGGCGTATTGGATACCGAGACCGATGTCGAAGTCCACAACGTGCATAAAAGATGAACCATGAAGGGCTTCGAGGAGTGCTTGATTGGTGGTGAAAATGGAGAACATGGGAATAGGCGAGATACCAGAGAAAGCCTCGAAGGTCTTGATAGTTTGCACAATTTCCATCAAGGAAGAAAGACGCGGAGTCCGGTTCGAACCGGAAAGAAGGGATTGAAGAGCCTCTTTGAAATAAAAAGCCGCTCTCTGTAGGGGTTTTCCGAGCGGTGATCGTAGTCGTTGATTGAGCCGCTCCAATAGCACCTGAGCGATTTGTAGTTGGTTGGTGTCAAAGCAATCAGCGGCCCGAGTGAGCTCCTTGATGAAATCAAAGGCGCCGTTCCAATTGCTGTTGTGATTGAACTCTTGAACCAAATTATCAAAAGTACTAGTGCTATAGAAACCCGGATTTTGATTCAGGTAAACCTCTGAGAGACCGAAATATTCTGAAGCATGATCAAACGACGGCTCCTGAGAACCTACAAGCTCAGGCAGGTGAGGAACTTGAGATTCACATGGATTGGGATTAGAAATACTCCTCAAAACGGCTGCGCCGGAGTCATCGTGCAAACCCAAGTCCTTCATGATGGAATCCCAGTCCAGATTATGCAACACATGTTCGTCCAGCTCCAGAGATTCTTCTGGCTTTGACAGCGAGTCCGTCGCAGCTGAGTGGTCCGCAGGCTTCTCCGGGACTGACCCGGGGCTAGGACTGCGGCACAAGTCGAGAACCGAAGTGGGTTCGTAGCACAAGCTGGGGTTCACGTTGGAAGGAGGACGAGCTGTGTTATTGGGTTTTGGATTGCTGGAATGGTTGTTCTGTGGGGACGAAACGGGAACTCTCATAGCTAGGCGAATAAGCAATGGAGGTTTTGACTAGAGAGCTAAGAAAAGCTGTTATGCGGTATGCTTCTAAATAGAGTTTGTTAGATGAAAGTAGAGAGTGAGAGAAGGGGGCTTTTGGCTGTTATGATTGCTGCCTTTTTATCTTTGCGTGTGCGCATGTAAAAGGCGTCGGCTCATGGGTGTCCATCTCTCTAATCTCCATGCATGGTCATCATGGCATCCATGGGATCAATATAACGCCATGCATGCATGTGCATGAGTCAGAGAACCCTTTTTATCTGCGTCAAGCTTGAAGATGAAGCCACTGCCTTTGTCTTTAATTTGTCTGTGCTTTTCTTCGCTCAAGCCAACCTACCCAACCTCAGATGGCATGTTTGTCATGTATGACTTTTCATTATGAGTGACTGTAATATGTTTGGTGCAAGAAAAGAAAAACTGCGAAACCATCTTTCTTTACATCCCAAGAAAAGCAAAGGCAAACCTGGATTCCATGTAGAAAAGATCTTTCAAACTGTAAAACGACAAAAAAGTCAAATAGCGGTCGTTAAAGCTCCATTTTTAAGTCGTTTTTTATTGAAATTGGGCCCACAATAAGTTCCATGTGGACCCCATAGAAGCACTAGCACCACCCTTTCTTTTTTTATTTATACCCTCGGAAAGCTTAGAGAAAGGTCTATCATTAACTACTTTGTGAGGGTTCAAGGTCAGTTTGGCTTTTCCCCTCACTATCCCAAGCAAAGTTTTGCCTTCCTACCTAATGTAAGCCGTTAAAATCGTATTTAATGAGCCTTCTTTTAACTAAACCACAAATGTCTAATGTGAAAAAGAAATGCTATTAGTATATATATAATTCTACACTTTTTTATTTTTTTTATATTTTTACTTTTTTAATTTATAATTTTATTTCTACAATTAATTAATAACTGCATGGTGTACACCAATGTGTACATGTGTACAAATATAAGAGTAACTAACATTTTCCAACGGGAAACAGGACCAAAACCAAGTCAGAAAAAAGGTTCTCAATCTTGCAGAATGAGGGCACTTTTGATTAATTACTTATATGTAATAGTTGAAACTGAAATTCTTGGGGGATTCGTTTATGCTAAATTATATTGTTAGATTTTGCCTTTGCACATATGTTCCATTCAATTAATCGGTGCGTACGAAGGAAATAAAGCTTACCTTTATTCTCTTCAGCTGAAATAAAACTGGAGTTCTCTGGTAGTTTCATGTTAAATTACTATTACCTTTGCTCGTTCTTGTTTGACATTTAATTCAACGATTCCGTTACACTGAAAAGCTTGACTATTTGCAGCTTTGGTGTGAACATTCATAACATAAAGTGGCTTAACCTTCTAATCCTCCCAAAAAAATTGATGTTCTATATTAATAGTTTAATATCATGCGGCTCGTGCCACGTTCGACGGTGAAATTAATTTGCATAAATAATATGTTAAATAGAATTATGTGGATTACTAAACAATAGACGTGTCCGTATTTCTCAAGAATCCGGCGAGCGTTCGCACTTGGAAAGAGAAATTAGCACCATTTTTAAAAGAGACTTGCCATATGTATATTCACATATACATATTTATTTTTATATTTACATATCTCACTTATTTTTTATAATTTTATCTTTATAACACAATTGAAATTTAAAATGCATTATTAAGTATGAATATTTGAGTGTACAAATAAACTTTCTTTTAAAAAAAAAACTATTAAACATCCTTGTTAAATTATAAAAATATTTTATAAGTTTTAAAAGTATAAAAATTAAACTTAATTTTAAAAAATTAAAAAAATTAAAAAAAAAATAATTTAACTTTTGTTTTTATTATTTGCTCTAACACGATCACCTTAAGTGGGCCTCCGTGTTTGTTTGACGTGGAATTATGACGTCATTGGGCGGGGGCTGACTCGTAGATGGACCCCACTGGACTGCCTTTTGTCTGATATGCATGGGATGGCCAAAATAAAATAATAATCAGCGCGTAGAACATACGCACTTGTAGGGTGGCAGGCACTACAGAGAAAGAAAGAGGAGAATATGTTCCAAGCTATGTTATTGTTACGTGACAGAGCATCAAAATTTTCTTTCTTGTTAAACATGTCCGTTCATTTACGTACCGGAGATAAACCCCAAACATCTTTTTCTCTACAGCCTCTTATTATTTTTCTTAATGGCCACTTTAACTGAAAGTTTGGCCACCTAAAAAAAATAAAGTGCCTTTATGTCCATTTGCTATTGGAAGCATATTAGTATATATAATACTAATAAATTATTTATATTTATGCATGTCACACTCGTCAATGATCATTAGCCAGCTTTAAATGTGTCTCATTGTGACCTTTTCAATATTTATATTTGTTCTTGCAGACTCTTTGCGATTGTAATCAGATATTGCCGTCATCTAAATCTACTGAACTCTAGTTACAAGGGATCCAATGTTACCCATAAAATGCAAGAAAGAAAAAAAAATGAAAATTTGGGTAATTTTCTTATTTTTTGAATAAGGAAATTACCAAAAATAATACAAACAATTCTATACACTGTTTTAGTGGTTAAAATACTACTTGATTATAGGAAAATTAAATTAAGTCCTATCCAGTTGAGACTATAAAATCTAAAATACACTCGACCAAAAATATTTTTAAAAAAATCAAATAATAATATACGTTTCAGGAAATTGAATAGCCAAGGAGCTTAGAAGAAAATGGTTGTTGAAAGTTGAAATGTTATAGTATTCCCTTCTACCTCGAGGATGAATTAACCATAGAAGTAACACCATACTAACTAAAATACATCATAAAATCTTAACTAACCTTTATTATGATTCTATTACGATTCCAAAATCATATATCTTATTACCCAGTGGAACTCTCTGTTTGTAATTATAGTCTCAAACTCATGTGATTTAATTGATATATAGTTAAATTAATATAAGTTTGAAATAAATGTTAAAAAAATTACATACCAAACAAGTATATTGAGTGACTTGGGATATACTTAATGATTAAGGTTCTGAGTAAGGAACACGGTTGAGACGCGTTTGGTTTTGGTGATAGAAGAAGAGAAGCTTGTATGATACAAAAGAAGAGATGGGAGAGTATGAGAGATTCTGGTTTATATGATGGGTCATATAAAGGGGGTCTCCATTCACCCCACTCCAAAAGAAAAGGCTTTAAAGGGGTGTTGGAGAAGTGGAGGATGTGATTTTTCAATTGAGAGCATAAAATGGTGGTGGATCTTCTATCTTCTATGGCACACCCAAAACTTTAGGTCTGCCTTTTACAACATGGGATCCTCGAGGATATGTTGGTTTTGCTTTGATGGGAAATAAAATACCCTTTGATTCATTTTAGTGTTTTTTACTACCACCACATCTCTTTTTTTTTTTTTAATTCTTTTTTTTTTTTTTGTTCTATGTGATTCCTTCACATTTTGTACGTGGCCTCTTTTGCTCGCTATGACTAGATGATGTGAAATGTTAATGGCACACGTTTGTGGTTTAAGCTGGAAAGAAAGATTTATGGGCCTTGTTTTTCTGCCACTCGAATGGATGACGTTACCAACTCAGATGGTCCACTTGAAAAGGAATTTTTTTCGTCCGGGTCACCAATTATATCCCTTTGATTGGAATTTAGATAAGACAGCCCCGGATAATAATTTCAATTTATCCTTCCTTTTTTCTTTTAGGTATTCTTATGCAAATTTGTCCGTTATATTTTTTTTCCACTTAAGTATCTATATACCCATTAGATGTGAAACCAGTTTGGGATATCAGCAGTAACAATAAATTTCTATAAATAAGACAGAAAGTTTTAAACACCTATCCTTTAATTTGAAGTGCTTTGAACTTTGAAGTTGAATCTACAATCACAAACTAATGCCTCCTCGATATATAAAATTGTTAAAGAAAAAGAAAAGAAAAACCTTGAAAAACAGTCATAGGGACTTGGGCGTCTGGGAGACTGGGCCAAAATCAAGCCGAAGTACAGATAAAATGGTCACGGGTAGGTGTTGTCACTTCAGTCCAATGAACAGAACGGCCCAAATTTCAGCTCTCCAGAATCAGAAGTTTTTCCTCGGCGCGCCAATTTACGCCTCATTTGGAAAAACTATTTGTCAATCATAAAAATACGTATGTAAGAGATTAAATATAATCGAAAAAATTAAAAGAAGATTTATCTAGTGCCAGTCACAACAGTACAAGATGATTTTAGGATTTGGATCATCTGCGGTCTCTGTAGTTGTGCAGTTGGCTATAGATCGTTTGATATATGCTGATTGTATAGTTAGCACAGATCAGACGATTTGTAACTGACTGCATAACTGTAGAGTCGTGGATCGACTGCAGACAATCAAAATCTATGATTCTAACACACACATAATTTTTACATGTTATTTACATTAATAAATAATTTGAAATAAAACTTACTCCTTTGAAACCAAATATAAGCTTTGAAATTGTTGGGACATTACAGCTTTTATATCTAAATTTTATTATTCTTAAATTTCACATTGATCAATTTAATCACTAAACCTTCTTAAATTTCTTTTTGAATTAACAAATTCTAATTACTTTGTCATTTTTTTTTTCTTTTGGCTTGACATATTTTCCTTTGTTAATTTTATCCCACGGTCAGAGTAAATGGGGAAAAAAAAATGAACGAAAAACTCCCATCTATACCAATTACCGAGTAGGTAATAGTCTTGGAGTTGATTTAATTTTAGAAAGTGAATGTTCAAAATTTAGGTAAACCCCTGAATTGGGGATCGGGGTGATCGATTCTCAAGTTTTCTACTGCTTGGATTTTTGTGGAATATGATTCAGTCCTAATCAGTTGCCATTTGTTCCATGTAAGTACACGTGTCCAGAAAACACGACACGTACATTCGAAAATCCTCGTCACCTTTCCTATAAAGAGCCACATTTGCAATGACAATGTCATTTTTTATCCAAAGGATTCAGCTCCTCCTTCCCTATGTTGAAAATGCAACATCACAAAGCTTTCCTAGCTTCGCCATTTTCGTTTCTCTTGTTCATCTTCCTTGTCCTTCCTTTGGGATTGTGTAATGAGGATGTCACAGCCGATGTGGGGCCTGTGGTGACCAGAGAACAAAGGAGGACATTAACTGTCACTGAATACGGAGAGATCTCAGCCATTGATATCGGATATGGACACAGAGCACCTTACCATCTGCAGTTCTTCACATTGGAGCCAAACTCTTTGTTCCTTCCTGTAATTCTCCATGAAGATATGGTCATTTATGTCCAGACAGGTACATTAACTATTAGATTGATTCTCTCTTTTCTGCTTTCAGTTTCTCTAGTATATTTTTGCTCTCTATCTATATTCAACATGTTGGGGTTTCAGGGAGTGGAAATCTGACTTGTGCTGATGAGAATGATGTTAACAATATAAATATAAGGCGAGGAGACATAGTCAGCCTCAGAGCAGGCTCTGTTTTTTATTTACAGAGCAGCTGGGAGACAGAAAGCACAAAACTTAGGATGGTCGCAATATTTGGTAATACAGAGGATAACACTTACGTAAGTGTTTCTCATGTCCTTTCATGATATCATCCAAGTCACCAAAGAAACAAGTTCTAATTTATTTATTCTTTTCATGTGAATTTCATTGCAGGACCCAGCAATCGGTGTCTACTCAAGCATCTCTGAACTAGTACGAGGATTTGGCAAGAAAATCATGCAGGCAGTTTTCCAGGTATATTTAGCCTCTGACATATGGTACAACTTTGTTGATCGCACATGGATAAATAAATCATAGAAATGAGTTCAAAAGCACAATGCCAAATATTTAAACACCGAATTTATCAAAGTCTACTTAGATTCGTTCTGATGGAATTGTGAACAACTTACTTGTGATTCCGGGATTATTGAAGGCACCAAACAAAACAATTGAAGCAATCACCAACAGAACTGAGTCCCCAGCCATAGTGCGTGCAATTTCAAAGAACGAAACTACTTCCAGGGAATTGGAGGCATGGTTTCTGAAAGAAATTGCAGGAACGGAGGGTGGCTTGCCAACCAACAGCAAGAAAATCAAAACATATAACATCTTCCAGAAAAATCCTGATTTCCAGAGCTGCGATGGCTGGAGCCTTACGGTGACCAAAAAGCAATTAAAATCTTTAAAGGATACCAACATTGGATTTTCTATGGTGAATTTGACCACGGTTAGTAATTATACAAATTAATGAATTAATTTATTGGTTTTATAGTGGTATTGGTATTGTTCCTCTAATATTAATTTATTTCCTGATTCATATTCTAAGGGATCAATGGTGGGGCCACATTGGAATGCAATGACAACTCAGGTATTAGTGGTGTTGGAAGGAGAAGGTATGGTTCGAGGGGTGTGTGGCAGCAGCAATATCAACAAGCAAGAATGTCGAAACATGAGGTTTAAGGTGACTCAAGGAGACGCTTTTATGGTGCCTAGGTTTCATCCAGTGGCTCAGATGTCATATAACAATGATTCACTTGTTTTCATTGGCTTCACCACATCAGCGAAGAGAAATTATGCTCAATATTTAGCTGGAAAGAGATCAGTGATTCAAACTCTAGACAAAAATATATTGGCTGCATCTCTCAATGCTACTAACACGACAATTGACCAACTTTTGGCTTCAAGGGCTGATTCAATTATAGTGAGGTGTGTTTCTTGCGCAGAAGAAGAGGAAAGGACAATGAAGGAAGAAATAAAGAAGAAGGAGGAAGACGAAGCTAGGAAGAGAGAAGAAGAGAAGAGGAAAGAGGAGGAAGAGGAAGCTAGGAAGAAAGAAGAGGAAGAAGCTCAAAAGAGAGAAGAAGAGAGGAAAAAAGAGGAGGAGGCAAGGGAAAGAGAAGAAGAAAGGAAGAGACAAGAAGCAAGACAGGCAGAGGGAGAGAAGCCAGCAGAAGAAGAGTGGGAGGGAGAACAAACAAGAAGACCGGAGGAAGAAAGGGAAAGGAGTTGGGAAGAGGAAGGAGGGAGAGGAGCAGAATGGGGAGAGGAAGAAAGAGAGAGTAGAGAAACAGAAAAAGGAGAAGTGCCAAGAAATGAGAATAGCTTTCTTCAAGCAAGGAGAGTTCTAAAGACAGGGAGACGTTAAAATGTTTTTTTTTTGTGAGAATATGTTTGTGAGTTTATTGTTAACGAATCTATTTTTTATTTTTCCCTTTGGTGCATTTTCCTTCATTTGTTTGCTGAGAAAATAAAGATATATGCTTTTATGTTTGTTGATGAAATTCAAATTTCATAAATTTATTTTATGTATAAGCATAACCCCTTTTTCTTATAGCTGGTGGTCAATAGAGTTCAGTTTAGTCATGGCAACAAAATTTAATGCAGTGTAACCACATAAAAATTATCTAGGAGTTGGTCTATCACTTTTCTATAATAATAATGATAATAATAACTCCTAAAAAATTGATAATAATAACAAAATGGTGTAAAATTGAGTATACATTATTTTAAACCTAAACAAATTAAAGTTTAATGAGAAATAAAAGAAATTATATTTAAGATTAATTATATTATATTTATAATTCTCAAAAGTTCGGTTAGGAAAATTTTACAGTATTCCGGGGGGGGACCTCCAAATTCAGATCCTGGCATACTTGCTGTCCTTCTTTCTACGTTTAACTTGTAAGACCCCTGTTCTAGTTCTAGGTTAATCGATGATATTTTTATTAACAGATTGACAGACTCATGGATTTTTTTTTGTTTTTTTATTTTTTTGATCTGATGAGAAAATGGTTGTGGAGATTAAGAAAACCAGCAAATATACTATCACAAGACACTCTATTCCTTACATGAAAAGTGGATGGTCGCTAGATTCTACTCATTACATGAAAAATGGATGGTTATCTAACGACTCATAGGCCACGTTAGCGAACGGGAGATCTGTATCCGTTACACACTTTCGTTTAGAAATACCAGTGGGTTGATGGCTACCCTGTTATCTTTCTTGTCCTCTAGTTGTATCAAGTTCCGATGGCTTCCGTGGCAAACAATAACGCTGCTTAGGAAGAAGGGCTTCCGTGGCAAACAATAACGCTGCTTAGGAAGAAGCCAGTGTCAAGGTTCTCGCTACCGGTCAATCTCACCTGCCCACAAGCAAGTTGTAGTAGAAGCCTAGTCTAGATGGGGAGGGGGGATAACCGATTTGCTTCCCGTCACCTTACATTGAATTTCTTCACAAATGAGCAAGAAATGAGGAAATAAATGGAGGCCAGAGCGAAATATGGAAAGCAAAGAGAAACCAGTAATGCCCACCTTGTTATTATTCAACATTCAAGGAATTCAACTTGAGTTGGAAAATTTTGAAGGTAAGCGGTGCATTCAGGTCAAAAAAGAAAAGAATGTCAGGCAGGCCTATCTACGCTGCCACTGTAGAAAATAAGAAAAATATACAAGACGATGTAAAGCTTAGTCTGAGAAAAACTCATGAACTAATTGAGCTTGTTATGTATGATACAACGACTGTGATGTCATCAAGCTTGCCGCCATAATATCGGAAGCCAGCCTCCTGAGCAGCAGTAGAGAATGGTGTCTGCCTATTTTTGTCTTGTGCACGCTGACGGGCCAATGCTGCAATCTTCTGTGCAGTTACTTGGGGTTCTAGTCCAGCTCTAATTGCGTGTACAACTACTGCAGTAACCTCATTATTGTACAAGTTGTCAAATAGTCCATCTGTACCAGCTATGACAACATCTCCCGGAGCAACAGATATGGTGAAAACCTGGTACAAAAATTCAAGACGTGTGCTTAGTTTGTTGTTCAATTTGGATAAGATTCTTTTTAAAAGACAAATTTCATCTGCCATGCTTCCAAAGGAGTAATAATCAGATCATAACTGTCTAAAACCAAAACAATAGTCTCCTAGGAATGCCCCAAGTCTCCAATGAAATCTTGGAAAAGAGAGAGATAAAACCAAATCATTTTAAATTCTAAACAAATTTCTCAGCTTAATCCTTATACTTGCCATGAGAGGCATGAAAAAAAAAAAGTATAGCCTACTCTCCGCTTCATTTTGATCATGGGTCCCATTCAATGGCAAGGACAACATAAAAGATTCAGAATCGAGAAAGACTTTCTTGTTTCAATAAATTAATGGCTTGTTCATGTAATACAACATCTACATTAGTAAATCAAGCAAGCCAACTAGTTGCAGTATTAGGGTGTTCACTTACCTGTCCAGAGCTGGGCAGATCACCTCCATTGCCACTCTCCAATTGATATGTAAAATTGAAGCCATGCTGTTGAACAGGAGACCGGAAAATGGTGCATCCATTTCTGATCACAATAAAACCACTGTCGCCCAAATTAATAGCATGTAGTCCCTGGAACACAACCAAATAAATTGAAGTACACGTTATTAAGGACAATTTTACAATTGTTTTAACAATTGTTTTATACTCAATCAAACAACCCAAGCTTACTTCAAAAAGTTTTTTATTTTTGGTGTGTGTGTTTTGGGAGGGGTTTATACATAATTTCATTCGATACAAGAGAGACGCACTTCAGCCAACCAAGATGATGCAGGTTAAAACATCAATCTCATGAGAGCAATCAATAACTTTAAAGCAGGTTAGACAAGAGTTGACAATATCTGCTTGTGTGTCTGCCCATGTATCCATGAATATTGTAACTCAACAAACCACGAAAAATATTAAGGAAAAGATGCTGTCCAAACACTCAGCATACTTTGGTCCCATTTCTGATTTCCTTTTTTTTTTTTTTTTCTAGATAAGACCCATTCTTGAACTCAGTAAACTTCTGACTTCCAAAAATTTCAGGTTAAAACATGCTGAACCCAATCCATCAACATAATAACCAGAATCTGTTTCAGATTAGATCCTAATTTTATTGCATATGGTAACTTCGTGCATCATGCATTTCAAAACACCTAACTACTGCGTGACGCAATATGCAAATTGATACTGATAAAATTAACTTAAGTAAATCACTATAACAAATTTCAACATACCAGAAGAAATGAATGAGCAATTATGAAAAAGTTTCATGTTGATGAAGATAGGAGAAAGAAAAATCTTCATGTTAAGTGGCATAAGAAAATGCTTTAAGGTAAGTTCACTATCATCTGGAGCCTTACTAATTTGTGCTGAAATAAAATGGGGAAGAACATTTGATTTGAAAACAAAATAAGGAAAAAAAAAAAAATGTTGAACCTTTTCAGTAAGGGCAATGATACAAGCAGTTGATGAACCCTTGGCCGTTGTACCTGAGTGAGCCTTCTCTAACACCCTCACTGGATTAATAGAACCTTTGGGCTCCTCTTGAATTGCTCTTACTGAATTGGACATAAGTTCACGGGCAAACAATCCTGCATTAACACCAACATCAGCCCAGCCACCGACACCATCTGCAACACCAATTGCTTGTTCGTCTGTGCAAATAAAATGAGCATCCTCTCCGCCTGTCTCCTCCTTATCTGGGTGTGGTAGGTAACATGATCCTGAAAACAGTTTCGCAATCTTGCCACCAAGGGGAGATCTGAAAGAAAGTAACAACATTCGGGATACTTAAGTTTCAGCTATGAGAAAGATAAAATCATCTTTTATAAGTCTGCTTTCCTCTACCAAGCTATTCAATTAATTTTTCATCAAGCAAAGTTAGACTCTCGAAGGGAATCATTCACAGTGCGGATAGCAAGTATCATTTGTTGGAATCTATTGCAGTTTTTACTTAGAAACTGGGATTTTATAGGTATTCAATTAGCTTATTTAGAAGACCTGGAAAACAAAATATTAAAATGTCAAAAAGAATAAGAACCACATACTGGTCAATTGAGATGGAAGAATTTGCAAGCTCTTCATCACGATTGCTGCCATCAAATGCGACATCATGTGCAGCTCTAGCTGAATAACAAGCAGAAGTCGATGCAGAGGAATTATTCAGCCTTGGTCCACGAAGTAAACTCGAGTTAAGATTCCTCCCAGTAGCATGAAAGGTGGAATAACCAAAAGACAGAAGACCACTCAATGGTTCTGGTCTTCTAAGATTCACACTAGCTTGTAGGCTACCTTTACGAACTCTGTCTTTGAAGTAAACAGAAGTAGGCTTTGTTAAGTCCAGAGCATTGTTGCAACTTGTGAAGATGTCATCTACATAAACATCGCCTACTACAGCTTTGGAAGTTGGGACAGCCATTGGCTTTCTTCTAACACTGCGACTAGAAGAATAATGAGCACCGTCTGATAAAAATGCAGTTGAATGTAATAAGGAAAGAGTCAGAACAGAATTTCCGTACAAGGATCTTGGCACTGCTTGTTGTCGAGTTATTGCATCTCGGAAACCACGGTAAATGGTAGCGTTCAGCTTCGAAAGAATGCCAGATGGCATCTTAAGCCCCTAAAGTAAAATACCGAAGATGTTATTTAAATTGCAATATCTCATTCCTTATCTAAGTAAGAAATCCCCGCTGCCCCAAAATATTACACTAACCCCAAATTCTGGAAAGAGAAGACAAAAAGGATTCTACAGTTATTGAATTAAAATATATTTTACAGGAATAATATTGTGAAAAGGCGCGGAAACCCGCCAATGCACCGAAAGATATTGAAATTTTTCCGAGTGAGAAAATCCAGATCAAATTATTAGGTTGAATGAAAATACGTTATCTATTGAGAAATAAGGAACACAAGCAAGCACAATCCTGTAAAAGAGAGACAGAAGATGCGTAGAAAACGAGCACAACATGCAAAGGCATAAAACTTACTGATTATGGTAGTTGGCAATCGACGCTTTAAATGAAGCAAAGCGATGGACAGAGAAATCCTTGCAGAAGAGAAAATTTCTGAAGGAAGCTCCGAAGATAGCCGGGATTCGACCTTCGGAGCTTCTCACTCCTCCTCTCCTTTCTACGCGCACCTCTACAAAACCGAAGACTGGGAGCTGGATTTCAGTTTTTCGATCGGATGGCACCACCAAACTCCCGTGCGTTTGGTCAGCTGTGCCGTTGCCATTATCTCCATTTTATTTATTTTTTTCTTTTCCCTAACTAAACGGATAATTCATTAATTCAAAAGACTTTTTCAATTTCCGGTCATTTTTTTTGTTTGGTATGAAATTTTCGGCCACTATAATTCGTTATCCAGAACTTTTGTTTTTTTGGGCCATGGTTATTATCCAGGCTCCAAAAGATAATATTTTATATTTTTATCAGCAAAAGATATTATGTTCTGTTTTTTTGCCATTATTATTATTATTATTATACAAAGTCCAAATATTTGTATTTTCACCTAGCTAAAAATATATTTTGATGGGAATATTTTATCTTCTTTTTTTTTTTTTATCTGTTTGAGGATAATATTTTAAAACTATGTTTATATGATGGTGCATATATTTAAACTTATTTTTTTATAAATGACATCAATTTCGAATATATTTTTCCTATTCCATTTCTTATAAATTGTTTTAGAAAAAATGGATCAACTCGAACGGCATTGTATTGGGCTGTGTAGACTGAGATCGCACATGGCGATTTAGGCCCAAAGGTGCAATTTTGGGATTGATACTTGAGAAATTAATTTTGTTAAAATTTAATAATTTTTTTTTTTTATAATTTTATCTTAAATTAATTATGAAATAAAAATTAATAATAAATTTATATTCGCGTATGCTAACAGTCAACACAAAAAAAAAAAGTATCTTCTTTCCGGCTTATGAATTTTTGTGGGCCCCGCTCGGGTTCACGTGATAGGCACAAGAGCATCGGAGCATTGACCATGCACAAATTGTTCCTGGGGCAGCTTTGGTCAGAATGCCACAACGACCAGAACCGGAGTATAGCTTTATTTTTAATATTGTTAAGATTAATATATTTTTTATATTTTAAATGTATTTTCAGTTGATAAAATATAATAAAAAATAAATAACATTATAAAAAAAATTTGGTTTAATCACCTCATTGATTTTTTTAATAAATTTATCATAAAATACTATCTACTGTAAAATAAATCACCATTAAATTAATTTTTGAAATTACTTATAATAAAAATTGGTCTGATCAGCAAAAGAAAAATAGTTCTACTTTTACGAGGTGCGAGTTATTTTCTGCGCACAATTATCCAGAGATAGTAGCACCCAAAAAGAGAAAGTTGTGCCTCATTTATGTTATTCTCGGCATTATCTTGAAAAACAACATGCCTCGAATTTCGGTTCTTTAAGGATGTAGAAGTTTTTTTTTTTTTTGTACTTTACATAAAAAATCAAATAATAAAATTAAAAAAAATTCAAATAACACAAGGAAATGATCCGACAAATATGGTCCTATAGCAAAGATTTACAACAATTATTAAGGTGACAAGAAATATATACGCTTTTAAACAAGTTTGTCAATCGACGTACTGTTCTGGTGGTCCTTATTTAGGAGCCGTGTCTCATTTCGTATTCATTTTCGTCTTCCTCCTCTCGTAGTTCGTACTATGATGATTGTGAAAATGGTGAAAATGGTCAAAATAGTAATACTACGAGGCGGCAAGCAAACACGGACCCGAGGAAAACGACAGACACGTAGGCGGCTAGACATTGACCGTGGCTCTGTACTATTGCAACACGACAAAAAGTCGTACTGACAGATAAGAGCCACCAAATGTGGCTCCATGGTAAAGTCATTCTTTAAAACTTATTTTTTTGGTACAATTTCTTATTTCTCACCGAAATCGGTTTCTTCTCTGGAAATAGACAAATATACAAATTGTCAACAGTAGTTAGTTAAACTGGTAATGTTGCCAATAGTAAGGGATTAATGCCTGAATATTCTTTACAGAAGTTCTCCTTTTTCTTTATTAAGCTAAGCATCGTCATTGTTGAAGCCAGTGCAACAGGCTTGAAGGTATTACTAGGGTGCAAGAAAATGACTGATACACCATTACGGATCTGCTGAACAAAATGCCAAAAATTCGGACAAGTGGCAGCCCAAGTCACCGATGAAACACAGTCCAATATCGTGCAAGATAATCATATATTCAACGATTTACCGTCAAAAGAAGGGTATACGTCAAAATACACTGGGAATAAACCATATGGCAAGAATAACAACATATATTAAGTTTCGTGATCTATGCCTCAATTTACAGAACAAATCAATTGGTGGAATTCATCATTGGACCAAAATTTTAGATGCTGGTGATCCATGTTGCCAAAATGTAGCAAACGCACCCGGAAAAAAGAGACAGGCATATATAGACATACAGTGATGGAGATCGATTCTTTTGTACCAACTTAATAGTTCAACTCTCCAGAGCAAGCATATTGATATTTTTAAGTCATGCCATTAAATATGGAACGAAGGCTCTCTATGATTATGGGCCATTTCTTTTACTATAATACAGTCTTCACCGGGGACTTTAGAGGCAGCAGACAATCGAGTATACTCTTCTGCCTATTGCCCCTGTGCAAAATTACAACGTGCAGAGACTTTCTGAACCTGCTCTTGATAGCAGCTTAAATATCATGAGCTCCTTCCAATATCTTTCCCAGTGAACTCTCCACTGCCAAAAGATGCTGCGGCAGCAGAAACATCCAGACCACCACCACCCATTGATGTAATAAGTGCTGACAAGCCTCCACTTGGCGTGGCGCCAGCAGCCATCCCCAATCCAAGAAAATCAAGGGTTGTTTGCTTTGGACCAAACATGGAAGGAGTTCCCATCATTAATTCCTTTAGTCCAGAGCTACCATCAGAAGGAAGCCCAAGTCCAAGTCCTGCAGGAACTGACGCATTCTCTGCTTCTACTTGTCGCTGACCCCATTGCAAATTATCTTGCTGACCCGATGAAGATGAAGCTGAAGCCGACACTAAACCAAGCCCACGGAGCAATGAGGCATTTGTAGCAGCTGCACCCATTTGAGCAGCTTTCTGTAGCAAGGCCGTGGCAGACATTGCTGGCTGTGGTGGTGGGGCATACTGCCGACGCTCTTGGCCTCCTGTTCCAAAAATGGATGACCCCGGATTGGGGGAGAGGCAGAGAGAAATGGGCTCGGAAGATGCAGGACCCGTGAGGTCTGCGGGCCGATCTTGATGTGTCATGGCTCGAATTAGCTCAGTAAATGCAGGTGCTTGTGGAGATTGTAGGTTGGCAGATGCAGGTGAAGAAGCAAACAAACTAGCAAATACACTACTGCTGGTACCGCTATTGCTTGTTGAGCAGGCGCCGGTGCTGCTGCTACTGCTACAGCTCCCACTTAGGGCAGCAGTGGTGGCCTGAGGTTGTTGTTCCTCTGTAACTTGTGGGGGGTTTTCTGGTAACTCAAAAAAAAAAAAAAAATCAGAACCAGGAAAAAAGAATTGAAATATATATATATATATACAGGGATGAGGAAGAGAAGCGCAAAAGCAGCCACTTGAATGCATAGACTCGAAAAGTCTGGGCCTTCCTTTTACGTTAAAAGTTCAGAGGAAAAGAACAAATAATGGTACCCTTTCTTAAAACCCACTCCCCCTCCCAAAAATACAAAGCTTTTTCTCTTTTTAGCTTTTGAATCTTTTCAGTTTGTTTGTCAACAATTGCAAAATTTACATCTCACAGTTCCGAAGAACACCTTTTATGTTTATATTTTTATTTATTTTATTAGTTAATTAGCTCTCCAGATCTCCGATCACTTACCCTGTTGTTACAATATACACAGATGAAAACAAAGATCGATAACGGACAAAAACTACTAAGTTCCAAGGTTATAGAGAGAGAGAAAAAAGATTTTGTTTTGTTCTTTAGCTTAACTGTATCACATCAAACAAAATCCAACTGAAAAGATAGCATGTTTCCAGAGTTCCTACAATATCTACCTGGGTTTTGCGCCTGCACAACAGAGGGGATGACACTATCTGACTGCGCAGGAGCAGCCGGAGCAGGAGGTGGTGGTGATGATGCCGGCGGTGATGAATCACCGGTTATAATTTTCGTGTCTGGCTTTGAATCAGGCTTTGCAGCAGCCTGAGTCTGTGTCTGGCCCGGCGTCTGAGTCTGACCTCTTGCACTCTCCTCTGCCAAGGCATCGCAAAACGCCCTGTGCGTGATAAAGCTGTCCCTCCTTCAAAGAATCAAAATCAAACAATTTTAACAAACACAAGTCTCCAACAATTAGAAGTAGAAAAATGATGTATGAAAAGGGCGGGGATGAAAGCCTTAAAAACCTCGAAAACAAAGTCCCACAATCGCATTTGTACTCTCTGGTACCACAAATTTTAGAGTGAGCCTTCCAATCTGACTGCACCGCATATTTCTTTGAGCACTTGTCGCATTTCCACTTCTTCTCGCCGTGTTTTCTACAGAAATGCTTCTTTATCCCAGTGAGATCACCCAAAGCTCTGGAGGGATCATGATGGACACAGGTTGGCTCCGGACAGACGTAAACTCTCTTTCTCACCTCTTTGCTCGACCTCTGCCTGAGCTTCCATGGCAGATTGTGACCTCGTCGATGAAGTTGAAGATTCTGATCCCTCTGAAATCCTTTGTTGCAAATTTCACATACAAATCGGTTTGTAGCCAGAAGGGTCTTCGGAGACAGAGCAATCACCTCTGCGTCTGGATCTGAATAATCGCAGAAAACAAAGAATCAGTAAGAAATCACAATAGCAAAAAAAAAAAAACTTCGTGGAGGTGTACGATTTATTCCTACCTGGCATTCCTGGAAGGTTTCTCTTTTTCTTAGCGGTGGACTTTTGAGGTACTGTCTGATTGCCCGAAGAAGAGACGCTAGCTTCCCCTGAAGCTGTAGGAGAGTTATCTAAATCAACCGGCATCGTCACCTAAAATTTCTCTAGGGTTCCTTCGAAATCAATCAAGGAAATCTTGGAGCAATTACCTTTGAATTCTAAAGCAACTTTTTTTGGAAGAAAGTTTAAATTTTCTGGGTTTTCTACTCTAACTCGGCTTCTCTCACTGTCCGAACCTAATATCTACCAGTCAAGCTGCAATTTTCCCCCTCCTTTCTCCCATTTACCCACCACCTACCAGCTCTGATGAGTCTCTGACCAAAATTCACATTAACCGAAGAACTCAAATGATTGAACCCAATAGGACGATACCTTTAATAAAGCTCCCTCAACTCAGAAAAATAAAAGAAACACAGACCTCACCAACAGCCGGAAAACTCTTCCCCGCGACCGAACTATGATCCAACGGTCAAAATTGAAGAAAAGTTTTCCAAACTACTTTAATCGGAAAAGATTTCGGCGGAAATCCACGAGCTTGTCTAGGTTTATGCATCAGTGAGACCCCAAGTCTTAAGGCGGCTACAATGCGAAAGACAAGGCAGCCCAATCTCTTCTCTTCTATTATTTCCAAGTTATAAACTTTCCAGAAGGCAGAAGATGATAAATAAATAAATGGGAAAGTCGCAGACCAATAAAATTAGATGGTTAAGTATTAATTAGTGGTCTAATGAGACATAGTTAAGAAGGTCATCTACGACTTCTTTGATTTTTGATTCAAGACAGGGAAGAGCCAAGGTTATCTCTGTAACTTCACTTGTCCAAGTTCCCATCCTCCACTTGTCGAGGCAACTGGTTCTTAGGCACACAGCACAGTGTTAGGAGAGTGTTTACTTCAATGTTTGTCGTTTAGTGATTTGTTTGAATCCGTATTCTGTAGAAACTGACAGGCCATTCAGAATACAATAAATAAATCAATCTTCAAATAAGTAAACAATAAAATATAAAGTCAAAGAACTTTAAATGTATAATCGAAGCTTTTCAGTGTAGACCAGTCTATATTAGCCACGTGCTCTTGCTTCGTGTGCTTGACCATTTACGATTGCTGCTTTTTCTTTACGTACCTCATTTTAATGAGAGCCAGTAACTGGTCGGGCTTGGGGTTGAGAAATGGGAAGTATTCCATGTTACTACTGTCCTGCCTTAGCTCGTTCGAGTGTGACACAAGCCAAAATTTTGTAGGACCACTTAAATTGTCTCTCGAATGGAAATCCGATTTTGACACAGCGACTTGATTGAAAATCTGGGATCAAATCGTAAAAACTAGATCTATTCTCAAAAAAAAAAAGAAAAGAAAAAAGAATGAGAGTAAGTTTTAAGTTTTATGCGTAAAATATAATTTTATTAAGGAAACGTGATGAAGCATCTCTTCTATTGATGATCCTCCATTGGTCAAACTCAGCACGTGGGTTCTGCCAGCTCAGTCTAATGATAAATATACAGAAAAAAAATGAGATTCACACATACTCATTTTCTTTCAGCAGGTCTCATTTTTGACAAGTGTGTCATCGTCTTTGAGGATCCGACGACGATGAATTGAATTTGAAGATAGCTTTCTGTTATCTTTCTCCATGCTATTACAACAAAATTTCAGTTGGCGAGCTTGTCGCATGTTCTTCACATTTACTAGGAAACTCGGAACACTCTTCTCATCACTGTCCAATTAGCGAACGGATACAAAGAAGGATAGTTTAATTGGATGGCTTGGCTCTGTTGATGTTAACCCCACACTTGAACTGTAAAATAGACAGATCATCAATCTTACCTTTTCAAACAGTGAATGCAATGCAACTTTTACTTTTGGGACGGCTATGCTTTCATAAACTCAATCAGTTCACAGTTCACCACACTAGCATTTCAACTTTATCCGGTTTCAAAGCACACATGATATCAGACGCAAATAATAAAGTTAGATACAAGTACTTTTAAACTAATTCATCATTCATGAAGTAGCTCTAATTATTCCATATTAAAAAAATAAAAAAAGTGAGGCAATATAATATTAAGTTATGATTCACCATGGAAAGCAAAACTAGCTTCAGATGGAAAAGGGGTTTGTAACAGATTCTGTTCTTTGATGATATAAATAACTGACTACAGTGTCTGCAACATAATGGGCACTCTGACTGGTAGATTTTCTCCCGTAACATTCATTCATTCATTCAAATGAAGCAAAACAACGACTAGGTTGAGTAATAAAAAGAGAGGGAGCGCTTGAACTTGGAGTATAACCAAAAGGCCGGCAACATGTTATTTTTAAAAAATTTCCTGCATGTACTCTCTCCATTATCTCTAGCATTGACTTGGATTTCATTCCTTTTCGTAGTTCAAAGCCTGCATTATTCTAACCACAAAATGGGGCCCTCTATTGCTTTTCTTTTTTCCTCATCTTCTTTGATTCAGCACTCGGCTTAGCAATCTGCCCATTAAACTGAACTTTTTAAGGCCACGGCTACGTTTTTGATAATTGTGAATAGCTTTATGTTACGTTTATTAAAAAGTTTTATAAGTTGTATAGATCCTGGTATGAACTTTAGCATTGGGTTTATGATGGGACCCAAACCCAATTATGCCAATAAGACCCCTTTTAACGGAATAAAGAACTAACTGATCAGCATCACTATCTTCTTATTTTGGGTATAGGTGGAAAAATACAACACTTTACAAGGAACTCTCCAAGTAATCACTCGTCTCGATTTTCATCAAATATGCTATTAGTTCCTTCCCTGATACAATTTCCCTTTCACCACTAGTTTATGAACAGAGAAAGAGAACTTTAAGCTCATAATAAAAAGTCTTAACCTCCAGTAAATTCTGTCAAACGGCGTCGATTAATAGTTGCATTAAAGCTATCATTAGATCGTGACCATCTTTTATTACTTTTGTTGTCGCTTTTGATTTGTCCTGAAAGGACATTATCACACAGCACGAAATCTTTATAGAAAAGGATAAAAAGTTACTTTGAAATATAAATAAAATCATCAAATTTCTCTTATGTGAAGTACTATTTCTGGTTCTTGGTTAGCCAAGTTAGCATCTCTTCAACAGAAAAAATTTGAAACAGAGAAAAAAAAAAAGAAGAAGAAGGAAAGATTCCATCGTTTTCTTTCTTTCTGTGAGATGCGGTGGGAACTATAGGTGGCCATAGTTCAAAAAAATGGCCCCCATCTGCAATGATGTTGCAGCCATAATCAGCTGTGTGCCACGAGTATATTCTTCACGGTGAAGGCAAATTTGATATCTTATGGCTGCCATGTGCAAGTTGTTTTATTACGCAGGCGACGCAATGCAAGAGCCTTTTCCCATTTGATTAGACAAGTGAAAATTCAGTTTCAGCAAATAGATGATCTCAGAAATACAAGTAAACAAAGACTTGTAGCTGGAGGTATTAATTGGAGGGTGCACAAACTGCACTTTACCTGGCCATTCTGGAGACAAACATCTACATGGCCCCGCAGTCCTAAAAGGTCTAAACAATTTGCTTATATCCTTTTCTGGTGTAATGGAAGCTAATTATCCTTTTCTGGTGCATGACATATAGTTCTTTCAGATAGAAAAGGTTGCAACTTGACGAGAAGAACCAGCAAAACCAAAACCAAATAGGCAAATACGTAGTCGATCACTGTTTAATCGCTGGGGGACCCTCCCAAGTCGATCGTGACATTTTGGCTGCATGTGCAAGGTAATTTAACATCAGATAGACAACATGGAACTCATCATGGATTTTTGTTATCAGAGAGAAATTTGAAATGATCTAATTTGATTCTTTTTTTTTTTTTAATACTTGATTTTGTTGTTTTACTAATTGACTTTTATCACAATTAACTTAAAATTTTATTTAGTCGCGTATTAAAAGTATGAATATGATGCATTTTAAGTCACTAGGAAAGTTTTTTTTTGTTTTGAGGGTGTTCGAGAAAGATTTAATAGTGGAGTATTTAGATAATTGATAATAGATTTTATTATTATCCTTATATTCACTTAATGATCAAGGCTTTTTTTTTATATGTATATTTTTTCATTAGAAACAATAATACTTAGATAATGCCTTAACAGTAAATGTTAATATCTATCTTAGCAGGGGATTCAAATACCTTGTTTCGCCACATTTTGTGAGACACCATTATGTCCTAACTCTTGACATGCTGAAATTTATTCTTACGAAAATAACTTCAACAAATCATCGTCAAAATAGTACAATGACATTTTTACTTAATAGAAATTAAACCCAGTTTAAGGCATTCTAAAGTGAAATTTATGAATTCAAAATTTTGAAATTTGTATTTAAAAAATTTATTGTTTATTTTTTCTTGTCCTAAACAGATAATTTTCTTTTTAAACAGATACTTTCTGATCTGTGACTGTAATTTATATTTATATATTTTGTTTTTTCAGAAAAATAAAATCATATCAAAAGATGGAAATTTAAAATTTAGAACCAAGGACCGCGCTACGCTGCTGTCTGTCTGGTTCGAGCAGCCACAGCCGCAAAAGCAAAACCCCGCAAAAAACCTCCAAAACAGTTTATCACTTTCAAGCAACTGGTTCCCGCCGATTCTCAATCAGAAAGAGATACAGAGCAGCGCACAGAGACTTCGAATATATGGAGCTAGATGATTTGGACGCGCCCAGCCAGGTTCCTTCTCGAATCTCCAGGTTCGCGCCGAAATCATCGAAGCTCAAACCTAAACAGAAATTGGAAACTCAGACGCCTGTATCCAAGACTGAAGCCCTAGAATCGTCTTCTAAAACAGAACCACAGGAATTAGATTCTGTAACCGCCAATAAGAAAGAAGCTGAAGTAGGAGAAAGAGTGACATCAACCTATGCGACAACGCGGAAGTTCGAACCCTCGGCAACCAATGGCGCCATCAAAATGGACGTGGAGCCCAAATATGAGGCCGGAGATGAACCAAAGCAAGATGATCCCATGGACGAAGACACCGCGGAAGACGCTGTTGTGCGCGAAATTGACGTCTTCTTTGCTCCTTCTATTGGTGCCGACACTCAGGTCTGCTTACTCGTCTTGTGCACTTGATTGTTTATTTGTTTCTGTTTTTCTTTTATTCAATTTCTAATTTGATTCATCATTTTAGTTATATGTTTTGCAATATCCTTTGAGACCATGCTGGCGACCGTATGAATTAGATGAACGATGTGAAGAGGTGCGTGATTTGAAATTGAAAAAAGTTTTGAGCTAGTAATTTGTTGCTTCTGTTGTGGACAAACTGGGAATCCCGTTTAGAGTTGTTTATTTCTCTTATATTTATTCTTCTTTTGCAGGTCAGATTGAAACCTGCGAGTTCTGAAGTCGAGATTGATTTATCTATTGACATTGAGTCCAATAATTACGACCAAGATTTTGGTAGTAGACTCAATATGACGAAGCAGGTCTGTTCATGATCCTTTTTTCATTTGCAAAGAACATTAGCTGTATTTAGGTCCTTAATAGTAGTTTTAAAAGCAATGTTCATGGCATTCTCATATTTTGGGCTTATCTACTCATCTCTTTTGAAAAGTTCTTAGGATGTTGACCAAAAGATGGTCTAAGTCAATACTTAGCCACAGAGTTACCAGGACTCTAAAACATACCAGTGCTCCTTTATAATAGGTGGCCTACCTCTTTGGAATTACTACCCACCACAATACTTGTTATTTATTGGAATTACTAGCCACCACAACACATCTTTAGAATAGGTCAAGAGCTGTTACTTTTGCTAGTTCTTCCTGATTATGCTTAGTCTATAAAATGAGGGATGAAGGATGGGATTTGAATTAGCATGAATTGTAGAAGTTTATTAACATTGTCAGTGTCTTGGTGCATGATAAATTATATATCTCAAGATTTTCATGTATATGATAGAGCTAGTGTTATTGTTGTTACGTTCTGCTAATCTGTGTGAAGACTTGGATTCTCTTTCCACTATCCTTTTTTCTTGTGGTTCAATTGGGTGCTTTGCTCCAAAAGCAAAAACAAACTTTGATTTGCTCCCCAAAAGCAATTTTGATTCTTTGAAATATCGCAAAGCTGCAAAAAATATGCATAAATGTTTTTCACTCTCAACTTTTCCTGGTGTGAAAACCTCACCCGACTGATTAAATTTTTATTTTTTTTTCCTCCGGTTCTTACTTCTTTTTTTTACCTTTTACTCCTAGATGTCATAAATTCTGTTATGCTGTTCTGTTTTTGTCCTCTAATATTATTTCAAATAATGTTTTAATACAGAGCATGATGGACTTGTGCGCTTGTTTTTGTACTTATGTAATCATTTATCTCAGAACAGTATAAATTGTAAGTATGATTCATGTTTCTATTTCTCTTCAGACTTTATCAACTTCTTGGCTGCCAACTTGTACTAAGGGCTACACGATTGGGCTTCATATGGGTGATAAGGTATTTTGTTTCGTATCCCATCAATCTTGTGATGTTCAATTTAGTTGCAATGTGATATAATTACTTGATTTGCAAATTGTTGGGCATGCCAATATATGGAACCCTGTCATCTTATTTCTTGAGCAGTCCACGCTTCTTTTAATAAATGGTGCCTCGCTAAGAAGGTTTTCTCTTAAGGCATGATAACCTGAAGCCAGCGCTATGATTACTTTTCTAACTGGACTTACTTTGGAGGCAATTAAAGTAGTTTCTAATAACTTATTGGGATGAGTCTCTTTTTGTCTTTGGATGAGTAATTTCTTTTCATGATTTTGAAGAAAAGGAGAAGCTATTGATAGAGTAATTTTTTGTTAAAGTTCATTCAAAAACTAGGGCAGCAAAGAGTGACTCACCAATTTATGTTACATGACATTGAATCAAGAATCATGCCTTTAAATTAATCTTTGTTAAAGTATGCGTAAATGTTTTCATCAAGTGGATTTAAGGGTTTAATTGGTTATATAAGTTAATATCTTCAATGATTAGCCTGGCATCTTCGGTGTACTCTGGCATAAGCTTACAGCTGAATATATAGCATTCATATGTAAATTATAAATATTCTGAATCCTTTATCTGTTTATATTAGTTTTTTAGTCTGTGATCTATATCTGTTTTCTAGCTTTAATTGATGGCATTGAGGGTTTCTTGACTTGTATATTTGTGAGTTGGGGAAATTTGAAAGTTTGCGTGCTTTTGTTTTGTTTCCTTCTGTGTTCGTTGCAGTTGCATCTACATCCTATTCATGCAGTTGTGCAGCTCCGACCATCATTACAACATATTAATTCTGGTGGTTCAAAGCGGAAAAACATTGTCTCTACTAGTTCCAATGCTACAATAAAAAATGAGGAGTCTAATGAAGAAAAGCCTGTCACTCCAGTGAAGAAACAGGTATCCCATTTTTGGTTAATTGTTCATTCATGTACTTCTAATTGGATGCTGATTGTGTTGACCCATCCCAGGAAGCTTCCTTTTCATAGGATTGCTGTATCTTATTTTAAGTTTTGCTATTCATTTGTTTGCTGCTTTGTCTATTTTCTTCAGTCACATTTAGTGATAACCAATTGGTTAATTTATTTGTTTTTTTTTTTTTTCTTCCCAGAATAAGCCGATGGGCTCTTCAATCGAGCAAAAAAGTGATATTGATGAGGTATACTGTTATTAAAGCTATAAATGTATTCCCCCCTTCCACCTTCTCCCCCAATAAAAAGGGGAAAAAAGATAGGGATATATTGGTTTATTCTGTTTCAAATCGTGGCTTGAATATATTTTTGCAACATTTTTGGTTCTGTGCAGGATTTTATAGATTTTACATTTTCTGTATAAGATTACATGATGATAATTTTCTTTCTTGTTGTAGTGTTAATTCTTTATTCATCTGCTTATCGTTTCCAGTACTGGGTTTGTCTCAAGTACCATGGTTCCAAGAGTGATATTTCCTCTAGATATTTGCAGCAAATGGCATCACAACAGAGTTCTCCGATAAGCTTCACAATGAGCCCGTACGGATGTTACACTATACTCTGTCCTTTATTTGACTTGTAAATATGTTTATGGTGTAAAATTCTTTTAATTTTGTTGAAGGTACGATTATGTTACTTCCCTTTGTCCTGGAGTGAGTAACAACAGCATCAAATCCAAGGGTCCTTCCGTAAGGCATGTTCTTCCTCTAACATCTTTATAATCTTATTCTCTGTTTGGTTTTCGGTTCTGCAAACAATGCTTCCCTGCCTTTTCTTTTTGTTTTATTCTTTCCTCGTTTTCCCTTCTTGTGCATGTCCTATCCTCATATTGTACCAATCTTAAGATCTCAACAAGTTATCTGATCTTTTGCTGGTGCATGGTCCATGCTAGTATATCATGGAATGTTAAAAACATGTTCTAGCTTTCTTTACACATACAAGAAAGTAACAATGATGATCCTTGTTCCTTACCTAGAATGTCAATTCTGCTGAATTCTTTGAAAACTGACTGGTTTAGTATTTGCACTACACCAAAGAACCAAAAGAAAAAGGACTGCTAAAATTCTTGAATTTATTCACACAAGAATTGCGTGTTAGCCTATCCTGATTGTGCAGAGGCTTGTTACACGTGCACCTATATACTACATATTTCTTGTTTTTGCATTCCCTCAGTAATGTTTTATTATTTGCCTTAGACTGTTTTCTGCCTTTTATTACTAATTTTACAAACAGCTTTGTAATTTTAGTTACTATGGCCTGATATTTTTTCAGTTCTATGCTACCATTGCCTGTGGAAGAACGTCTAAAGAAATTACTAATTGAGGTTCGTTGCGTTTTAGTTTTGACAAACAACACCATAAGTCTTACATTATCACTATCTTTACTAATTGGAAATACAAATTGTGTATCTTACAATTTTGATAACACCATCTATGTTACAAGGCTGTTACCAAGTTAGAAAGGCAGTACGTCAATCGTGTCATTAAATCACTTATTTGAGGACAATTCTTTGTTTAAACTTATTTTGGCGGCACGCTCATAATAGAGCTTAGTAATATTCCAACTATTTCTATGTTTTATTTAGAACTTCTCCCTTGATAGGGCCCTCCACTCCACTGTTTTAGTGCTACCAAGCACTTCGCTCCTGAATACTCGGAGGAGGAACTCCTACAGTTCCTGCAGAAACACGCAATACTAGTGCAGGGACTCTGGGCTCCAAAAAGTGCACTTCTATCACCTCGTGGTGGCGTTGAAAACTTGGCCAGGGACCAGGTTCTTCTCCTTTTTAGCAAGAATTTGAAAGTTCAAGCTTCGCAGGTGAATTTTAAGGGTATACTTGGGACACATATTAAACAATTCCTAAATACATTTGGCGAGCAAAGATCTGAGGATTGGAAATCTACACCCCAACCAGTTGTCTATTGGAAGTTAAGAGAGAAACCTGATGTGTCTTTTATGAAGCTTTATCCAAATATTGTTGCAAAGCAGCAAGAAGCTTTGGAAGCTATGGAACAAAATGTACTTTGTCATGTTGGTCATCCTAATAAACGTGAAGCTGGTAAAAATAACGCTGTAGCAAAGATTAGTCAGAACAGTAATCCCAGACCACTGAATTCTGATAAACGGGCAACAAGTGTGAATGCAGTACATTCCGGGAAGAAGACCATGTCAAATGAAGCCCAGCAAGCAATGCCAAGTGCGCTCAAGAAAGTTCTTCAAACTCACAAAGTTTGCAGGTATGGTGGTTATGAAAAATCCTAATTTTGCAGGTATGTTGACATGATCTGTTTAAAAGAAAGGCATTTCAGGAAATACACATATTTTGACCCAAGAAAAAAAAAAAAAAAATTGGATTGGAAGTAGTGTGCTCCCCAAAAAAAAATGCCTTAGGGCTTTAGCCAATTGTTTAATTATGTCATTGTGTTTTTATCTTGGTAGCTTGCAACTGATACGCCAACAGCTGCGTGCCATGGCCCTTGCTAAAGCTTCCCTATTAAGACCGGATCCTAAAATGGTTGTAGCTGCACGAGAAGGCCATGATGCTCCGACAGAAGAACTTCAGGCTGCATTAAGCGAAGTTGCATGGAACATTCACGGTTGTTACATATTAAAGTCATCGCAGGACGATCCATTCAGGTTGTTCTTACTTTTCCTTCCCCCTTCAATTCATATAGCAAATTATTTTAAGAGGCTATTTAATTATGGTTATGGGTGGCCCTTGCAGAGATGTTGTAATTGAGATGTTTCGTGGAAGTGAACCCAATGCCAAGCTGAAAAAGGCTGAGATAATTGAAGCTGCCAGAAAAATACTCAAAAGGGATATCACTAACAATGAATATAGTAAGGTATGTGTTTAGAACTTCTTAATACTAGTTTCTCTCGATCTTATATTTAAGGTGACTGTAACGTATTTACTGTTTTCCCCTTGAATTTATCGGTGTTGTTCACAATGAAGGTCTATGTTTAGTTCCTTCCACCTTCTTCATCAAAATTCATGAAGTACATAGATGACAAGTCTAGGTTTAGTTCTGATAACGACTTTTCTTGTTCTTTTCAGTGGCAAAATAGTTGCATTTCATAGAAAGTCCCTAATAACATTCTGATGCTTGTAGGCGTTGTTTTTGATATATTAATTTCATGTGATATCATACTAGTCTTCGAAGTAATAGATACTATAATAGTATGATGTTAGCAAAATGTGAGGACCCTTTATACCATTGCCTTTGCTAGGAGGGGGTATTGGCCGGTAGGGAGAGGGCGAAAGTGTTTTTATTTACTTAATTATGATTTTTTCAACAAAACCCGCATATGCTCTTTGACAAAGGTAATGGCTTTAGACAAGATAATAATCCGAGTAGCCGTGTTTCCTTCGCGTTGTCATATCGAATAAAGAAATGTCATTTAGCCTCTTCGACATGATACCAGATGATAAGACGTTGCAAAATCATGTTATCTCTTGTAAGTTAGAATATTGGTTAACCTTGGTTTGTTTATGCGCACTTTTTTCCCCAGGTGATGAATGAGTTATGTGTTTCCAGAGGTTCAGCATGGATCTTGAGAAGCGGTGATGGAAGTAAGGAATTGTCCTGATTTGGTCCTGAGTCCTGACAGGCAATATGTTACATCGATCTGATTCATACTTGCTGCCCGTCCGCTTTGTTACCTTTAGCGATATATGGAGTTATTGTGTAATATGCAGTCATTGTGGAGAGACTTATGGATCGATCTTAGCTGTTTTTACGGTTAAGGACAAATGCAAATGATCTTGTTGGCAATTTAAGTCAGTATTGCTTTTCCAAAAAAAAAGAATACCACAAGTCTTTTTCTCAGATGATTTTTATCGTAACTTTTAGAGCAACATATAATGGTAAGAATTTCTGTTTTAGACTTAGGTGACATTTTATGGTACTTTGAGTGCAGGTTTGAGGTTGCAAAATTACAGCAATTAAACTGGCTTAGCATGAATTGAGAGATTTCCGTTTGTTTTAATTTTCAAAAAAAAAAAAAAAAAACTTAAAAATCTTAAAAAGATTAGATTTTTTGCAAGACTGATGTTATAGTCATCATAAATAGAAAATTAATCCCAAAAGATTAATGACACGAAAAAAGGCTTTTGAAGCTTTGGCAGGTAAACGACACTTTCTTATCAAAATGATAACTGAATTCCAAACGACAATTGAAACCAGAAGGAAAACCGAGAGAAATAAACCGCGAAAAACGCCACCATCGCTCCCTCCTCGCTGGGTTCTGAGCTCGGTGCGTTGCTAACTGGAAACAAAGGGTGGGAGAAGCGAGAATGACGACCCGAATAGCACCGGGAGTGGGAGCGAACTTGCTGGGCCAACACTCGGCTGAGAGGAATCAAGATGCTACTGCTTATGTCGGCAATCTTGATCCCCAGGTTTTCTTCATTTGTTAGTTCAGGACATTTAAGCTGCGCCTAGAAACTGATTCTGCCTTGGACTATAACAGTTTTTGTCTTCTTAAAAATCGGCTGCACTTCCTGGTGTCCCTACGATGGAGAGGTCTTTGCCTAGGGTTAAGATAAACCACCCTTTAGATAGCTGGAATTTATCAATTAGCATTCAAGTTTCTTCAGAATTTTGTTTTTGAGATTTACTATTAAATTGACCTTTCATAGAATTTGTATAATTTTCTGAAAAATAAATAGGCTAAGTTGGGCAAAAACATACCATTTACAGGCCAGGCTATTTTACCTCCCCCAAATGTTATAACCAGTTTACAGGCGTAGCGTTGCCCATCTCTATTGAACTTTCGAGCAAACAAGCTGCCTATATATGATTCAGTCCAGCTAAATTCTTTTCCCTGCGAAGTTAGGTTTTATATCTGATCCTTGTAATTTTATTTTAAGTTCATATTATGTCTAGATGTAATTAGTTGATAACTCTAACTGAATTTGTGTAAGCTGCTATCAGGTTGCTGAGGAGTTACTGTGGGAACTATTTGTTCAAGCTGGTCCTGTTGGTATATTCGGCATCCTTGTATGATAATTTATGTTAATGAAAATATTTTCTTATTGTTTTATTCATGAAATATGCACATGATAATTGCATACAAGCATTTAGAACTAGAAAAATTAGTATACAGGTCTTGTGATGGGTGCTATTGCTAGGAAGACCGTGTTTTTTATTTACACATTAAAAAAATAAAGGGTTATATTGGAGGAGATAGAGTATTAGTATACAGGTATGCAATTATTACTGGTAAACTCTAGTCAATTGATAACGTGATTGAACTATAAGGAGGGTTATTAATTCTCTTTGATAATGTGAAAAATATTGTATAATGATCTAGGTTGTTTTTTTAAAGTTCATCCAGGAGATTAAACATGAACAATGTCCTTTCACATTGAGGCATGAGGCATTAAAAAGCGATCTAGAATTGATGAAAGAAAGAAAAATGATATTTAGATAAAGAAAACTGTTGTTCAACCACTATAACTTAAATTTTAGATGACTACTCATCCGGAAAATTTTAATAATACTGTAGATGCTGAAAAAAGAGTGATACGTCAGGTTTCACTATAACCTTCTTTTTGCTGTTTCTACCAAAAGCTCCTCTGAAACATGAAAATAATTGATTATTTAGTCTCCAAAGTGGTTGTCTTATATATTTGAGGCTTCACTTTAACCTTCTTCTTTCACTTTTCATTCTTCTTAGTTAATGTATATGTTCCAAAGGACAGAGTGACCAATCAACATCAAGGTTATGGATTTGTTGAATTTCGGAGTGAAGAAGATGCTGACTATGTAAGCATTCTTGATTACTACGTTCATGTTTATGCTGATCGGACATGCTAATTCTTATTGTTACTCCACATATACATGAATGCAGGCCATCAAGGTTCTTAATATGATTAAACTTTACGGGAAACCTATACGTGTAAATAAGGTACGAAGCATAGTACTTTTCTGTCATGTTACCTCTCTGTCTGTCCATCTTTGTCATGCTGTATGCTATATGGCAATCAATGAGTTGTCAATCAAATAAGGATTTGTTTACTCATCGTACATTGAGTCTATAAATATTACCTGTTTGTATGTGTCTAAGCAATCTACATATTTATATGTATATGTATATATATATATGTGTGTGTGTGTGTGTGTGTAGAATGCTTAGAGACATGCAAACATGTAATATATATATATATATATATATATATATATATATATATATATATATATATATATATATATATATATATTTTCTGTAGTTTATGTGTGTCATTCCAAGATTACTGGTGTCATTATTATCAGTGCATATGAATTACCTCCATATTAGTTTCTTTCATGCTTGCATGCAACTTCGTTTTTAAGTTTAATGTACAGGAGTTGATCTTTACTCTTGTTATTCGTATTTTCTAAATGATGTCCTTGCTATGCATTTTTTTGGAGGAGGGGGTTGCGTGGCCATATCATATGGTTTTTCTATGCACTTTTTTGTGTTTCTATGTAAAAATGATGTTGAAACTGAATTCTATATCATTATCCATGCCACATGATGAAAATGGAGTATACTCTTTTTGGTTCCAGGCAACTCAAGATAAAAAGAGCTTGGATGTGGGGGCAAATCTTTTCATTGGAAACCTTGATCCTGTAAGTCATCAGATTTTGCCTGTGGTTTAATAAATCAACACATTCAAACTTTGACACTTGACTTTGTGTTTGGTCTTCTATTGCAGGATGTAGATGAGAAGCAATTGTATGACACTTTCAGTGCATTTGGAGTCATCGTTACAAATCCAAAGGTATGGTAACATTTCATCATATTTGTGAGACTCTAAGAAACAATATCCAACTAATAACAGTTACTAGTATTAGTACTTCACGTCTTTCTTTTACTGCTCTATGAGTACTGCTGCTGCTTTGATATGAATAATGTTCAGGTGATAGCGAATTTGACAATAATCATCTGTTGGCTATTTTTTTTTTTAAGTGTTATTCCACATGGGCTGGAAAAATGGCTAGATATTTCACCATATGACTTTCAATTGGTCCTTATACACACGGAGTGGAATTTATGGATATAGAGCGTCCATTATATTGGCCTCCTCATACAAATGGATTGGAATTAATGGGTTGTAGTTTTTGATAAGATCATTCATTATTTTTCTCCTGGAGTTAATTGGACACTTCTCTTCATCTACTTTTCAATTCTCCATATATTAGTTGGAATATATGTGTGGCTAAGGTTTCAACCTGATTTTCCATGATACATGTTTTCAATCATTTATACATGTTTGTCCCCATCAACCCTCCATCCTTAGAGGTGAAGGTACTATTTTACACAAAATTATGCATATGGTTGGATATTAAGACCATTTCATTGCAGATAATGAGAGATCCTGAGACTGGAAACTCCCGTGGTTTCGGCTTTATTAGCTATGATTCATTTGAAGCATCTGATGCAGCTATTGAGGTATGTCTTTGCTGATACTCATATATCTTGTTTGTCTTCCCTGAACACCATTTGGAGAAAGGTAGTGTGAATTATCCACTTATTGTTTCGTTATATTATTTCAGCACATGTAGATAATAAAAATATTTCTAATCTATATTTTCTAGTTTTGGCTGTTTCTAAGCATCCCGCTATGTTGTCTGTGGGTAACGGTGATGTTGGAGATTCTTGGGGTAGCAACAAGTACCTTGTGCGATAATGTCAATTCTGTTCTTATCTATGTTATTTTATGCTTGTAACATCTTATAAAAGTTCTTACAAGTCTCCGTCTGCAAATTATACTTATACATCATATATAATTTACATTAATTCTACTAAATATACTTATATATTACATACTGGTAAGAACGCCCATGTTACTGATATGAGATTGGTTTTTCTTAATTTCACAGGCAATGAATGGACAATATCTATGCAACCGTCAGATATCAGTTTCATATGCATATAAGAAAGACACTAAAGGGGAAAGGCATGGCACTCCAGCAGGTGAGCACAGTAATTGCAGTTGAATTATTGTTAGATTAACTGTTACAGTTTTTTAGAACCATTTGTTTATACTTTGTAGAGAGAGTTTTGGCTGCAAGCAATCCAACTGTACAGAAGAGTAGGCCGCATACTTTATTTGCCAGTGGACCTCCAACACTTCCCAGTGTTCCTCAGGCTACTAGTACCATCAGCACTCCCGTGCCTCCTCGCCCCTTCGGAAACGGAGCTGTTCCTAGTGCTATTCCCGCCCTCCGTCCACCACCCCCTCAAGGCGCACCTTTTCCCCCTATGCAGGTAGCTGGGCAACCTGCATGGCATCAACAGCAACCAGGTCAACCAATCCCACCGCATGTAATGCCTCCACCCTCCCTCCAGCAGTTTAGGCCACCTCCCCCTCCACATGCAGTTCAGGTTCAGGGTCCTCCCAGGCCACTGCCACCGCCCACAGGACTGGCAGGCCAACCAAATATTTGGAGACCAGCACCACCCCCTCAGCCGCAGCAACAAGGTGTAAGACCCCCAATGCCTCAGTCCTCAATGCCACTGCCTCATAATCCTCCACCTCCACCTCCTCCAAGTTGAAGAGCTGCAATACTTCAGGAATGTTCCTAACTTGATCTGGAAAATTCTCCCAGCGATCAATTTTTACTTGTAGGACATGTGTTTCTTTAAATACTACGAAAAGAAAGAGAGAGACGCTTGAATTTTGTATTATGCCCAAGAGTATCCATGTTTTGTTCCTTTCTTGTCTTCTTAGAGAGTATTGCAATCCTAATAATAATACATTCAATTGTTTTGTTATTTTGCTACCAAAATTGGTTCAAAAAAAACACATTGAAAATCTAAATAAAAATAAAAAGAAATACCTATCACGGAAAGAACAAAAAAGAAAACTACATATATATATATATATATATATATATATATATATATATATATATATATATATATATATATATATATATATATTTGTTTTGCAAAGTATATTACTTATAATTTATTTGCACCTCTTTAATTTCGTTTCTGACGCATATGTGAAGGTCACTAAAATTAACCCAAAGTAAACGTGTAGAAAAAAAATCTTAAGTTAAATAAGTTAAATAGTACTAAAAATATTTTTTCTGATGGCATTTAAATTCGGAATATAAATTTATAATTTCACCAAAAATTAGACCTTCAGCAACTTATTTATAGCTAGTTCATCGCATAAACAAAATAAAGAAGGCATTAGAAAAGATTGCAGGCTTTTTCTTTTTTCTTTTTTCCCAAACAAACATACAGTACATTTAAATAACGACGTCAGCAAAAAGCATCTTTATAAACTACAATAATATTTGTTTTATTTCTTACAAAAAAAAAAAAAATTGTTTTGTTTTATTCACTTTGGCCGAGCACATGAATAGTTGCAACTTAATTGCAAGACAGTAGTCCCCCACCTCCAATGCTCCAAGAGAAGAAAGCTGTTTATCCTCTTGATTCTCTTAGAGCTGAAACCATGATCCATCGTGCACATTTCATGGGCAATATTAACACAACGAGGAGGTCCCCCTCCCTTTTCTGTTCCTCTTCTTTTTTTTCAGCCTCAGGTTTTTTTTTCTGAAAATGGTTTCTTTTAGAAAAAGACCATAATAAATAACACCAAATTTAAGAGCTGAATTCTAATCCCGAGGAATAGGGGATGTTAGGATGAATCGAACGGTGGATGTGGATTGAGATTCCAGAACATCGTGCCTGACTGCTGACTCGTAGCCTAGTGCCACTGCATTCTTTGAAGGATGCTAAATTGCCATTGTTACTGTGAGGCTACCAATATCATAACATTTACGAATCCAATCCACCAGCTACGTAGTACTCGAAACCAAACATGTCTACAATATCTCTCTGACCTCATCTCACAACACATAACACTAGTCATGAGTCATGACTCATCTCATGCCTAATGGCTAGTGCCAGCCTATTTTAGATTGTAAAATAGTAATGAGTCATGCGTCATACTCATGCAATTCTTATAAACTGAAAAAAGAGTTGTCGTTTCCGTGGGAACAAGTGTGCGTTTTATTCAGAATCAGACAAAGAGGGCGCAGGGCAAAGAATCTCTGATACCGTGCGCGCGACGAACTCACTGAATTTTACTAGTCCCAGTAACGACGTGGACCGATGGTCGGATTTTTCATATTATCTCTCCATTTTCTCTCATTTTTGACTTGGCCTTCACTAAAGAGAGTGTCGTTATGTAGTAACTGAAACAGTAATAGTGATTTCTGGCTTTTTAGCTGCCTTGCGGTTTCAGCTGCGGCTACTCACTATCTACTCTATTAACTAAGCTTAGCTGAGCTCGTGATAATTTTAAATGCAAAGGCAAAATATACACTGATAGTGAATAGACACGCGCAGTGTTTCATATATCGATTAGGAATAGGAGCACCACCAGTAGAAGCAGCAGCAATGGTGAGAGCCGCAGTTCCGTCGTTTAGTTTGTGTAGCTTTTGTACTACAATGTAACAATAGTGCTTCTACTACTATCGCTGCCGTGGTATGTACTTGCATTGCTTCAGTTGGCATACTATTTTCTTAGCAGTGCTGGTCATATACTGTTAGCCTTTCTATTGTTGCTGATCGCTCTAGCTAGCTAGTGCTTACATTGCTTATTCTATCACAAAAAGGGACAACTTCAGACATCAGCTGTCCGAGTACTTCATGTTCCATTTATTATATATGCAGGAGGATACTATGCATATGCATATAGTCACTTCTCGCAGTTTAAATTTCCTCTAGCCATCGAATTCTTATTGATTTTACAAATGGGATGAACGTGTGATTCTGATTCATTATACTAACAGGGTACCTCTTAGTCCGTGTGATTCTGGTTCATTATTATAACAGGGTACCTCTTAGTCTAATAGAGGAAGTACAAAGATAAGGTAGTTCACTAATTAGGATTCTCAAACCATTCTTCTGATGTTATATTAATTAGACCCGCTCAATTGCACAAGCATATTTTATATATTATCTTTCTTCTGTGTTATGCGGTTAGATAAATCAAATTAAATTATATTATTCAATCTGAGATATAATGAGAAAATGATAATTTAAGCATACTTCATCAATTTATGTTTTGCTTGTGGACATACAATAGCTCTCTCCTATAACACAATTGCGAAGTACTTATATTTGACACATTGAGCCAGAGACAAAAAAAAAAAAATTGAAGCAAAATTGCATAAACGTAAGTACTAAATCGAATTAATTATCACATTTGCTTTAATTCATTAATTGGGTATATGTAACTGTTGTTTGCATAACAACAGAGTAACTACATACATTCCCAATCCCATCTTTTGAGGGGTCAAAAGGATGATAATTTTCAACATTATTGGTCAATCACCGATCACTAATGAATGCAAATTTATAAAAAAGAAGACACTTCGTTTTTCATTTTCACAGATAAAAATGAGGATAAATCATTTTTTGCATGAAAATTTACTCAAAACCAGAGAGTTTGGCATTGTATATTTTGCATGACCGGATTTTGTTACGTTATATAATTGATTAATGATCATACTTTCGTTGAATATAAAGTATATTTGTCTAGGTGTAAATCAAAGGGAAAAATAGATCGAAATCACAAAAAATATCATCAAACAGAGCATAAAGATTCCATAAAAAATATATATATACAGACACATTATATGATTAATTCGTCTAGGTGAATGATAGATAAAAACAATATGATTAGGACAATTTAGTTGGTCTTGTACAAAACAAGGCCTCCCATATCTCAGTGAAAGCCTCAATAATAATCCCATGATGTCTACTAGAATTAAGAGACAAGAAACAGTGCAAGAGCTGCTCCAGATCCTTCTTCTCAAACATCTGCTTCTCCACAACCATCTCCATCATCGACATCCTAAAGTCCTCGTACGGATCCTCTGACCTCTTTACCACTGCGAAGCTCTCTCTCATCTTCCCTTCCACCCGGCACGGTATCAACCTCTGAAACATTGACAGCCTAGCCGGCGACCCGTTCTGCGGTGATGAGATTGACTTCTTCCTCATTGAAACGCTCCGTCTTGATTTTTTCTTCTTGTTCTTTATCCTCTTCTTCTGCTTCTGCTTCATCTTCTTCCCTTCGTTGCTTGATGTCTCACAGATGGGCTCTAAGTGAGGGTTGAACTCGGACGACGACTCAGTGGAGAAGCTTCTAGAAGGCGAAACTAGGGTTGCGGTTTCTTCTTCGTCCACGTCTCTCTCGTCGTAACCGTCACTACTGAATAATCCACAGCTGTCCGCTGAGGAGGTGCTGATACGAACAGTTCTTCGTGTCGTTTTCTTCTTTTTAACATGCCGTTTCATCTTAGAGAGACGCGAAGGTGGTGGAAGTGGCAAAAGGTCATCGTCTTCGGTGTCTGATCCGCCGGAGACTGAAGAGTTGTAGATTTTGCGACGAGGAGTTTCGTCGTAGACTTTTGCGACGACGTGCCATTTATCTTCTTGTTCCCACCGGAAGTCGTCGTCGGATAGAGTGGCTGTTGATCTGAAACCGCACCCGACGGAGATTAGCGCCGAGGACACGTGGCGTCCGAGGGAAGAGTGCTGGTGTTTGGAAGATAGTGAGCCCGCCGGGGGGAAATGGAAATTGATGAGTTTGGGGAAGGAAGGGGCTGGGTTTGATGGCAGGGTGGAGGGATCTTTTGAACGGCACGTTCGGAAAGAAGAGAGGACACGAGATATTCGAAATTTGAAACGCTTCGCCATCTTTCTCTTCTGTTTGATGACTCTTTTTCCGGCTGAAAATCTTCTTTTGATAATGGTATGGTATGCAGCTTAGAAAACATGGACTGTTTGCCTGTGAAAAGTGAAGTGGGGTTTATATAGGGAGTCAAAGGCATGAGAATTTATTTCCTTGTCCCTCTAAAAATACGAGATTACTATATAAATGTAGTAATTACAATGTTGCTATTGTTTGGTGAAAATATATTATTAATTTTTGTGAAAATGGTAATTCAATAACGTATAAAGAGATGGCCAACAAAAAGTAAAACACAATTAAGGATATTTTACATGTCTTAATGAAAGTTTACCTGTCTGCTTGCGATGATAAGATCTAAACATATATATTACAAATGAAACAATTTAATTTTTTGTCAACTAAACCAAATCCAGTAGATTTCACCCAAACTTCAGAGAAAACTTAGTCAACCTACAATCTTCTGGTTAATTGATGCACATGCTCATTGTTTATTTGGTCAAGAAGTTGAGAGGATGACCCTATTAATCATGGATAACTTTTGGTGTATATCAGGCATTATATTTTGGTGGTTCATCATCAATTTCCACTCTGCATATATTTGTTTATTTTGGACTAAACCTGAATTTATAAACTTGTAGTGTTATTGCAGAACGTAACATTCTTTTGGTAGCTGAAAACAAAAAGTGGCGACAAATTTGATTTCCTAAAAAGTATTTTTTAAAAAAAATTAAAAATTGCCCAACTGATATCTTAAGGTTGGATTACAAAAGTAAGCTCAAAACGTGGTATCGGTTTGTCTTTCTTCCATCTCTTTTATTCTCTGTCTCTTATTTTTCTTTTTCTTTCACGCATTTTAATGTACACTAATATATTTCTCAAGTTATTTTAAATGTTCTTTTGCCCAAAAAAATAAAGGAAACGACAAAAAACAAAGACCAACAAGTACATGCCAGAGCTATCTATCCTTAATTATTGGATAGAAAGCAGCAAGCAGAGAATGGATCATTAAAAAAGAATCAACAATAATATTAGTAACAACATCATTTAAAATTTTTACAAATATAAGAAAATTTTGATATTAATTAGTTTATGTTTTCAAAGTTTCCTTTAAATTATTTTAAAAATACACTTGTTAATATTTATGTGTGGCCAATATTGATCTCCATTTCTTTCTTTCAATAATCTCCATTTCTATTTAGAGAGAAGGATAATATTGGCACAGAATATTATAAAGGAAAGCGAATAGTCATATATAGGGCACAGCAATATGCAATCTGATTTACATTTTTTACTGCTGTAAAATTTCAGAAATACTGCTGAGTTCGAAAGGATACGCTGATAACCCCATATTAGGCTAGCGAGTCTAGGAAGGAACCACCTGAAACTTGCATCTGACCAGAGCCTACAAGTGTGGTCTTATTCATGCCTAGATCTCTAGTGAATTATTAGCTCGACAATAATTAAAAGATGTTATAAATTATTGATAAAAGAAGTAAAAGCAACTGTTGTCCTTTTATTCCATTGTGGATTATTAGACATTAATATCGTAAAGTGTAAAACTCTGGGAAGTTCAAGGCGTGCAAGAAAAGCGACGTGGCTTTAGTGGTTGTAGATTGGATCCGTGTTGTTAGACGTTGGGGAAGAAAAAGTCAATCCTAAGAAGCTCCTCTCTTGAAGCCTGAAGCACATGGGTGAGGATCCAAGGGAACAAAATCATCTTTGCATGCAAGTGTTTTCTTAATCTTTTGCTTTTGTGCTTTTGAGGGACATACGGTCTTTAGATTTTGACAAAGCTAAACGCTCAGTTTACTCTCAAATTTTGTCCCCGACATGGTGCGCTCTGCTAATCACTGTCAACATGTCGGTTGAGGGATTCTTTTTTATTAACAAAATATATGTTTGTATATATTGAGCTTCCTTTGAGGCCCAATGTAGAATATGGGCCACATGTGATCTGCCTCCTTTGGTTTTTTTTTTCAATAATTAACCTAATATACACGCTTGTTAATTGCCCCGTTTATCTTCAATTGAGGCTTAGTATGACAATGAAGTTTCCATAAGCTAATGACCAGATATCACTTATCAGAGTGATGTGAAAAATATGCAGTTGGTATCAAAATAACAAGCTCCTTTAAATAAATTTGAGATTCTTCTTTTCTTTATTTCCTTATATTTAATCTTTTTTTCTTTTCTAGAAAAGGAAATGGATAAGGAGGCGGCGACGGGATTGTTCATAATTCCTTCCCTCCAAACTGCAGATGAATCTGGTGACATAAGCTGCAGACAGCCATCAGATTTATATATCCGAAAAAACGATCATTTATATAAACATAAATGCAATTATGTTGTTCACTGGAAGAACTTAAGATATAAAAAGCTTTTATATTTCTGTTGGCTTATTATCATTTGTTTTATAGAATATTTGGAATTATTATACGAGGACTGAAAATATGAAATCATTAACTCAATTCCCTTAAGTTAAAAACTATTATGATATTTATTTACAAATGAAAATATTGATTATTCACTTAATGTTCCCCTAATTTTTAAACTGCAATCAGCTATTCAAAATACTTTTTACCAAAAAATTAATATGTATAAACACTTATAGAAAGCAACACTTGTTGAGATAACTTTAAGAATAACTCCTAAACAGATTTTCTTTTTCATATCATAATTGGTATTTGGGCCAATTAATATTTGCTGACATTCACCTAACGTTCGGCTTAGTTGTTTGGTTGATCCTCTAGCTGGGACTTGCCAGAGCCAACCCGAAGATTTCTATCCTCTCGCTGAAACTTGCATATTAATATTCCGCATGTTTCGTTATTAAACCAACATAATGGATAAAACTTTTTATATGGTCAAATAAAGATTATAAAGTGGGCAAACTTTATCGCCTTCTTAGGTCAGCCTAACACGCACACATTAATTTTTAAGCTTGCATTTGCACTCACACTGCCGAATAGAATTCCTGTAAAATTGGGGTTTGAGATAATTCATAAGATAATTAAAAGAAAGCAAAATTGACTTCCCTGTTTAAGCCACAAACTTGGAAAAAAAACACCTTAACCAAATTCGGATAACATAGACAGACAAGCTTGGCCCACTTAATTTCTTCTTTTTCTCTCCTTCATTGCTTTTAGGATCATGCTATCCACAAAAGCACTTGGAAAATTAGGATATAAACCTTCACCAGCCGAACCTCTCCCGTGTTTTTTTCTTCCTTTAGGAAATTAGAAAGAGAACAGTTCTCAAGTTCAATTTGGATTGGATCATTGGAGGTTCATCCAATTTTTCCCTTTGATGTTATGTTCCTTACATGATCGATCGAGTGTAATCAATATATGGTGGTCTAGTGCGAAGTTATGTTCCAAATACTAATTATTGGCTCTATTAATGTCAGATCTTAGTCTGTTAATTTGTCTGAGCACTTTCTACGCCATTAGAGAGAGTTGCCTGCAAAAGGTCCAGAACAATGTCCATAGTGCTCCAACTGTAGTGGTGGAGAACTGAAAAGTACTGAGGTAGGTTCTTCTATTCCACTCGGTACTCGTACATGATAATGGAAAAGCAACGAGTAATAAGCAATGACATGTATTAATCATGCATCTGCCAAAGTAACACTACCGAATAGCAAATGTGAATTCCCTACTTAAACTGTTTATTGATTTTGGATTGGAAGGGACTACGTAAGAAAGAAAATAACAGCTCTGACTCTTTCACAGAGACAGAGTGGATCTTACAAGGAGAGACAAGGTAATAGAGGGAGGAGAAAGGGAATATATAAGCCACGTATGAATTCCATTTTCTCTCTTAGGGACAATAGTGCAAATGTGCTGCAGAGGATCTGTTTCACTTTCCAATAAATAGATATGTTGGAAGGGACTATAAACATGAATTCAAACTGGTCGGGAAAATAATCATGATTAATTACAATATTAATGGATAATTACAGGTTAAATCCATGTGGAAATACTGATAGTCTTAACATCAGATACTTCTAGCTCGACAACTATTTCATTGCTGTCTTCTCTACTGTATCATTTCACTAATTATATACCCTTTTTTGTTTTATTATATGATGATAAGGGTAAGGTGAAATTAGAAAAAAAAAAATTAGATACACATATTCGATGGAAAATGAACATGTTTTACAATTAAATCATAGAATATGAAACTATCCTTAACAATATTTCTGAAGAAATTAGTGGTTCAAATTTGTCGTTAGTACATGATTCCTTATGATGGGCATTTTAATTTGTCTGTTGATAAAAATTAAGTTAGCTTAGTGAAACAACGGAAGAAAAAAGTTTTTAAAAAATATTAAATACTTTTCTTAGTGCATCAGATGCTTAATTAGGACACAGCTGGTCTGTAACAGGAAAAATAACAGCCATAATTTTACCGAACTAGAATTTAATAGCAACAAATTGTAAGACGTGTCTCCATATAAAGCAAAGAATTGCACTTTCAGCACACTTTTTATTTCAGTCTTGATATGGCGAAATCTGTTTTAGTTTGGAGCATTATCGTGGGGATAGTGATATCCTTTTTGTCATTGCATGAGTTTTTCCCACCACACCTTCCATCCATCCACTTGAGACGGATGAATTGTTCATCTCCTATTGGGAGTCTTCAAACACATTTTGATGACAATGACTGCCACAATTCACATATCCCTCTTCGTCCCACCACAATGAAGAAAAAAGAAAAAAAAAAAATCTAAGACCACCTTGTTCATGGTACATATTTTTTGGTAAAAGATAATAGTACATTTGCAATGGGTATGTCTGTTTGCTGTGTGGTCTTTCTCTGAGGTGGCCTAATTAAGAAGCTGAAATCGCAGATGTTATTTTATTGGTGTATGTTATCTTGCCTTTTTTTTTTCTTTAGAAGAGTGTCACTGTGTGGGTTCAGGAAAGATTCTCATTTTAAAAGTGGTGTCATTGCAAAAATCACCTATTTTACTGATATAGTGCCACTAGATTTGTTTTTGGACAGCCCTAGCTTAATGGAACATCCTTACAATTACAGCCTATTTAGTATTTCTTCATGCGTCTCCTAGCTTGATTCGAATTTCTTAATTATAATTACAATTACTAATAAATTATTTATTGATTATTGAGAAGAAAAAATATTAAAGCATTGATGTTTTGGTGTGGCTAAATTTTAGTTCAAAGGCAGAGAAGATATGCCTCCTGGTCAGTAGCAGATGTAGAGGGGGCATAAGACGAATAATCAGGTTAGATTGAGTTGAGATCAATCTTATCCAAAATTAATTAATGAATTTTATAGTTGAATAGTCCAGTTTCCAACACGAGTGGCAAATCCACGAAGATTTTGACAGTTGTATGATGTATAACGTCGACATTGACGGTATTCTAATTCCAAGTTACCGACCAACCTTATATCCTTTATTTCATTAGCCGTTGATCCAAGAGTAATCTAGCCTAACCCGCGCTTTTCTGTTTCTCTCATTAGACTTTGACAGTCTTGTGTTGTCCCTTCAGTATCTGGCTGGCTAGCTATGCCTCCTTGGACAGTGGGAGCCACATAGTTCTATTCATAATACAGCTTTCACATTCTAGGATCCTCTCTCTATAAAAACTGAGTGTAAGCAAGCAAAGTCTGTATAGCTCAAAGACAAAGAAAACAAGAGGTCACGTTCACAGCGATCGACCTCATAAGGCTCTGCTGCAATGGAGGTGGCTAAACAAGAAAATGAATCAAAGTTCAACAATTACGCTTTTGCTTGTGCTGTAGTCGCTTCTATGGTATCCATTATATTTGGTTATGGTAATCAATCCTCTCTCTCTACCTTTAGGTTTAATCAAAGTTTGTCTCCTATGTTTTCCACTATTCCATCATTGATTATGTGCATTTTCTTGTGTCAAATTTCTGGTTCCAAGGACGTTTACGGATTCTCTCTCGCTTTGATAAATAATATACCTGTTGAAGACTTCATCGTTTTTTTCTCCTGTTTTTGGCCTTTATATGGGTAGAGCGATTTACACGAAACTTCATCAAGGTCTATGTTTTTCCACCGTAGTTTACGAAACTCGTCTACGTATAGCTCTCCTATGTTTCCCGTCATTTCCTTATTTAACATGTTTGTTAACTTCTGATCACTAGGAAACATATCCTTGTACACATGAATTATTATTTTAAATACTTTAAATTTCAATTTATTTTTCCTTAATATTTTTCTACAAGCTATTGTTTGTGGTTAATTTATTGGAATATTGTCATTTGATACCCATTGTAAATTAGCTAAATATTTATTATGTTGGTTAACATTAGCTTTGTTAAACAACAATAACTTATTTATAACTATTAGGTTGACAAATTGAGAGAATTTTAGATAAGTAAAGTTTAAATTTTACTGAAAGCCTTAATGAGTCGTAACCAAAACATCTTAAAACCCTCTTATTAAAAAAATATTAAAACACTCTTTTGTTTTAATATAATTTATCACCTATTCGGCCTCTTTCACTTTGATTAGGTCAGATTATATTATAAGAAAATATTTTTTTTTAATCACTTATAATTTTTATAGATAAAATATAATAAAAAATTAAACCAAAATTATGGTTAGTTAATATCATTAAAAATTTTCAGATAAAAGCATTATCACCCATAATATTCACTCCTTTAATTAATTAAAAAATAAATATTAAAAAACTGTAAATATAAATAATAACATGAAAAAGGGAAAAAATTTAAAATAAAAAATAAAACTTTATGATCTAAATTTATTTATGTCAAAAAGATTAACTTTTATACAATACACAATTTTTATACAATATTACATTAAACATTATGTAATATTAAATTTTCATTGGATCTTATCTTATCAAATTTTTATACTATTAAATCATATTCTATACTATCAACCTATATCCTATGAGAAACAGTACATTGTGTCAAACCGGCCTTAGCATCAATTAAGAATTGCTTATGGAAATCAAACATGCATATTAATAGTTTATGTTTATTTATATCTTTGATAATATATTTTCTTTTTCATTTTAATCTAAGTGCCTTATACAAGTATATCTTGGACTTCAGATACTGGTGTGATGAGTGGGGCCATGATATTCATAAAGGAAGATCTCAAAATCAGTGACACCCAAGTGGAGGTTCTAGCAGGAATCTTAAACCTCTGCGCGTTAGTGGGATCCTTAGCCGCAGGAAGAACCTCCGATTACGTAGGTCGCCGCTATACTATTGTCACGGCCTCCATCCTATTCATGCTCGGTGCAATTCTCATGGGCTACAGTCCCAACTATGCAATCTTAATGGTCGGAAGATGCACCGCTGGTGTCGGCGTGGGCTTTGCCCTTATGATTGCCCCTGTTTACTCTGCAGAGATCTCTTCTGCCAAATCCAGGGGTTTCCTCACCTCGCTCCCAGAGCTCTGCATTGGCATTGGGATCTTATTTGGCTATGTATCCAACTTCTTATTTGGGAAATTGACTTTGAAACTTGGATGGAGATTGATGCTCGGCATTGCAGCAATTCCTTCACTTGCTTTGGTTTTTGGCATTCTAGCAATGCCAGAGTCTCCAAGGTGGCTAGTCATGCAGGGCCGTTTAGGAGGCGCCAAGAAAGTGCTGAAGCAAATATCTAATACTCCAGAAGAGGCTGAACATCGCTTCAGGGACATAAAAATTGCTGCTGGAATTGACGAGAATTGCCAAGACGACGTCGTCAAGGTCCCTGAAAATAGCAAGGGGGAAGGGGTTTGGAAAGAGTTGCTCCTGAAGCCTACACCTGCTGTTCGTTGGATGCTAACTGCAGCTGTTGGGATTCACTTCTTTGAGCACGCAACTGGGATTGAAGCTGTCGTTTTATACAGCCCAAGAATCTTTAGGAAAGCTGGTGTCACCGGTAAGGACAAGCTCTTGCTTGCAACGGTTGGAGTAGGCCTTACGAAGATCTTCTTTCTGGTTATATCGTCATTCTTGCTGGACAGAGTTGGGAGGAGACGCCTCTTGCTGGTCAGCACAGCGGGGATGATTGGTGCTCTCGCGGTGTTGGGGTTCAGCTTGACCATGGCAGACCATTCCAAGCAGAGTCTCTTATGGGCCTTGGGTCTTAGCATTGCTGCCACTTACACCTTCGTTGCTTTCTTTAATATTGGGCTTGGGCCTGTCACGTGGGTCTACAGCTCTGAGATATTTCCTTCGAAGCTTAGAGGACAAGGGGCAAGTATTGGAGTTGCCGTGAATAGAATCATGAATGCCGTTGTATCTATGACTTTTATATCAATCTACAAGGCTATAACCATTGGTGGGGCATTTTTCATTTTTGCCGGTATATCTGCGTTGGCTTGGGTGTTCTTTTTCGTGTTCTTGCCAGAGACCAAAGGCAGGTCCTTGGAAGAGATGGAGGCGCTTTTCAGTAAAAAATCTAGTCATAGAAATGTAGTTAATGAGACAGCTCCCAGAGGGAATGTCTAGTTTGTGTTCTAATGAAAGAGCGTATTTGAGTTTGTGAGATAGAAAAAGTAAGAGTAATGTTACACTTCTTAATCTATACATATATATATATATATATATATATTTTAAAAAAAAATTTACAGTTTTATATTTTTAAATAACTAATACACCCTAATTATACTCCAACAAATGTGAAAATAGCATTTTCCAAAATGTAATGTGCGTCGTCAATGCAATGATATTCAATATATTAGACTTTTTCATGTTGAACCATGAGGTGAACCATAATTATACCCTTTATTCAATTCTACGAGATGGTGAATTACGAGTCCGTAATGAAAATTCAAATATAATTCTTCTTTAGTAACTACTTCCATCGCAGAAAAATTATAACTTTTTTCTTAAGCAAAGTTAGTACAATTACAACAGATAAAAATAATTCTATGTGATTTTTAGCAGTTTAAAGTTAATTGGCAATCTGCACGTTTGAGATTACAATAAATGCCTGGGTATTTGACATATGTATTACCTCTGATTATCACATAAATCAAAAGCCTGGCTCACACGAGAGTCCAAAGACGATGGAATCGAATTCAGTCTAACTCGTAGAGCAATTTCTTAATAATTATGGGTTAAATCCTTAGGAAGAAATTTAACCATCAAAACTAGCTACAATTTGTGCCCACAAGACAGCTACAAGCAAGGAGAGCCTTTGTTAAAATAAACACCCACCCGCGCCCTCCCATCTTCATTTTCCCCAGATTGCCCTCATCTTTCCCCTCCACAGATAGAGAAGCTAGACGGGTTAAGACAAAGGTGTTTTTTAAGTTTTAACCTGACCGTGACCCTCTTCCAGTTCTTTCGATATTTATCTTTGAATCAAACTTCTTCCTTGTACCTATCTTTCCCTCTATCTCCTCTCCTCTGTCTCTTTGACAGGCCCAGACACTCACTAATGAAACAGACAGCAGCAAAAACGAGCATGCGGAAGCTTTGTCCCAGCTTGGACAAAGAAGATGGGTTGGAGACAATTCTCGAAATACCGATACCAGAAGAAATGTTCACAAGCATGGGAACCAACTTAGCATTGCGTTGGCAAAACATGTTAACGTGGATGAAGGCTCAAACCGCAGACAAATTGGCCTCCCCTCCAATCGCAGCACGCTTTAACGAGCTTCGCTTTCTACTTTACCTCGTTGGGTCCCCTCTCATCCCACTTCAGGTCCAAGTGGGCGATTCCATCCACCGCCGAGTCAGAGACAGTTCCATCGTAAGAACCTATGGAAAACTACAAATATCATTCTAATTCAATTAAAAGGTTAATTAAATTAACTAGGTAAAAAAAATCTATGTGTATTGTATTGTAGGAAGCATCGACGGCGAAATATATTGTGCAACAATATATAGCGGCAACCGGGGGGCAGCCAGCGTTGAGCGCGGTGCAGAGTATGAATATAACAGGGCAGGTTAAGATCAGTGCCTCAGATTTTCACCAAACGTCCAACGAAAACGTAGAGATAAAGAAAAGCTCAGAAGAGCTAGGGGGATTCGTGTGTTTGCAGAAGAACCCTGATTTGTGGTACCTGGAGGTGCTTTTGTCCGGTTGCAAGGTTTGCTGCGGCAGCAATGGAAAGATCTCGTGGCGGCATTCCTCCAATCAAGAAACCCCAACTTCAAGAGGTCCCCCCAGACCCTTGCGCCGTTTCCTTCAGGTAAATTTAGTTTCATAATAATAATAACAATTTTTTTTTTTTTTTTTTGTATATTGAAACATTTAATTAAATTAAATTTATATGTCAGGGATTGGATCCAAGAGCTACGGCAAACTTATTTTTGGATGCTGCATGCATAGGAGAGAAAATAATCAACGACGAGGACTGCTTCATATTAAAGCTAGAGACCAGCTCAGCAATGCGCGAAGCCCAAAGTGGCCCAAATTTTGAAATTATTCACCACACGGTATGGGGCTATTTCAGCCAGCGATCTGGTCTCTTGATTCAATTCGAGGACTCTAGACTGATAAGTATGATTAACAAAGACAAAGAAGAAGTTTTCTGGGAAACCAGTACAGAGTCGGTCATGGAAGATTATAGGTACGTGGATGGTGTAAACGTGGCACACGGTGGCAGGACAAATGTCACGGTTTTGAGATACGGGGAGCAATCGGCTAACCATAAGAGAGAGTTGGAGGAAAGATGGAAGATTGAAGAGGTGGATTTTAATGTCTCTGGCTTGACCATGGAAAGTTTTTTGCCTCCCCCAAACGTAGTAGAACAGTTAAATATAAAAGCGTAATGTAATGTCAGGTATAGGGTTAATTGTTCATTATCATTTGCTCAAGAGTGAAGACTGAAGGGGTGCTGAATTAGAATGTGTATATAGACCATTGATGGCTATACAAACAAAATTTGGTTCTACTTAAGTTTGAAAAAGATTTGGAGATTTTTTTTTTTTATGGGGATTTGAAGGATGTCCTGTATGATATTGTACTGATATTTAAAATATTATATTCACATGATAAATATTTAAATTTTATCTATTTAAATTACATTATTTTTTTTAGAAAATTAGGATAAGAAAAGAGTATATCCATTCTAAAATGAAAGTATATTATAAGACTTAATAAAAGTCTATTATGATACCTATAAAATGTTTACCTAAAAAAAAAGCTTGTAACGAGATTGAAATGAAACTCTTATAAACAAAACAACTTAATTATTGTCATTTAAACTAGCTTAGCTGACAATTATAATTTTTTTATGAAAATGATTAAAAGTTTAACTAACACTTTTTGTTAGTCCCTAAACCTAAGTAATACGAGTATAATCTTATAAAAAAAAAGTAACAAGGGTATAAACTTTGACTTATATTCGCTTCCCTTCAAAATTTAACATGTTTCGTAGTCCTAAATTAAATAATTTAATTTTTTATCTATATGATAAAAAAGAGAAAAAAAAAATAAAAAGAAAAAAGAAGCAAGTGTAACTTTCACATCCTAATCCTACGACATCTAATAAATGGAAATTGGTCTTGAATGGGTATTTTAACGGTGTCGTGTAGTGTCGGTTGCCTCCGGCCGTGGATGTCAACGCTGCACACCTAGACGTATATTCTATCGACCAATCACTATCCTCCCACGGCAGGTGAAGGTCAACCAAATTAAACAATATAATATAATGTGGTGGCCCACAATATGGTAAATATGGTAATTTTTGGCTTCCCGGAAAATGCAAATCTAATCTAATTTAGAAATTAAAATCTCTCTCGACGAGTGTATCTCAGTAGTAACGCGCTCACATATCAGATCGGACTCATATCCTCTTTGGCAAATCTGAGTCCGCCTGAGAGAGTGATGCATCCAGCACGGAAATAGAAAGCTTTCCATTTTATCTCAGAACTGAAATCTACCTAGAATATTTTCCTTTCCATCACTTCCTCTGATTGAAGAAATGAAGGATGATGATACCCTTCCAACTACGACAGCGAATACAAAGAAGGAGAGCTCGGATTCGGGTATCTTTGGTAAAGGAAGGTATAAATTCTGGGCATTAGCTGCCATTTTGCTTCTCGCATTTTGGTCCATGTTCACCGGCACAGTCTCTCTTCGTTGGTCAGGCAGTCTCAATAGTTTATCTAATATCATCGATTCCCCCACCATCCATGACGACCTCGATGTCCTTGTAAGTTTTTACCTACATGTGTGATATCTATGAGGGTGCATCTGAATTGGTGTCAAAGTTAGATCTTTGTTGGAATTTCACGCATTTTATGCTGGTGTTTTATACATTAAATGGATTTTTTTTTTTTATTATTTTTGTAAAAGGAAATGGAGGAGAGGGAGAAGGTGGTGAAACACATGTGGGATATATACACCAACAGCCGTCGGATCAGGTTACCACGGTTCTGGCAACAGGCTTTCGAGGCTGCCTATGAAGAATTGACTAGTGATGCACCTGGAGTTAGAGAAGCTGCCATCACAGAGATAGCCAAAATGTCCGTGCGCTCCATTGTCATTGATCCACCTCCAATCCGATCCACGGTTTGTCCTACTTCTTAGCCTTCATTTGGATCTCTTTTGCAAAGTCTTTGTCATTAGGCCGCTTTTAGGATTTTTTTTTTTTGGGTGCTTTGTGCTTGTAGGACATATTTTAGGCTTCTGCTCAATTGTGCTAGGTGATTTGCAGCTAATCTTGGTTGATACATCGGTTATTGATTGATTGAAAAGGATATGCCAAAACTCTTTTATTTGTAATTAAGAAAAAAAGGCTCAAATTTTCTTACAAATTTTTTTACATATGGTGGTTGCTGCACAAAGAATCACTCTTGAAACGAAAAAGGTGAACTCAATGAGCTAGTGACTAGTGCCGTTTTGAACGCTGTCCTCGAGACGAGTGCTTTATTATTTTTGCTGTGAAAGGGAAGAGTTGGTTAATTTGGAAATTTGAGGCGGGAATATGACTTAAAGTTCTACATCATTTCCAGTGTAGAAAAACTTAGCCAATTATCTATCTTTTTTACTTGCTTATCTTGCATTTTTGAGAGCTAGTTTGAAGTATATTGAAATTATGGGAATAAATTATGCTGCATTTCATCAGTTGTTTTTACTGATACTGTCTTTGGTTTTGTTAAAACAGAGATCTCTCTTACGTGGAATAGAGTTTTATTTACATCTTGATTCTTTTGGTTGGCATGATGTCAATAACTTGTGTATTAATCGTTGAACAGTCTGATCGAGTGATCAAATTAACCTTTACCCTCTGTGTCAACATTATTATGGTGTACCTACTCATCTGTCCTTCTGCTTGAATTTGATTTATTTGCTTTTAGCTTATTAATCATTGTGAAGCTTGTGATCTGGCTAATTCTTTTAGTTAATGACAAGTTTCTTCAAGGAAAATTGTTTGCGAGTAGAGTGGGTCACAAGTGACATGTCTACCAAGACATATTTTACAAGAGTTAAGCCAAACTTGTTTACATGGGCGTGGAAACACTCTGCCTTTTACAATAATTCCCAGTCTGTTACCCCAAGCTTTATAAAATGAACATTGAGTAGATTCACCTTTCGGTAGCATTTAGGTGTGTGCAAACTTGTTAATTCTTCAACCACTAATCTTCTTACAGAAGAAGGATGTCTTCTGACAATGTTTGCAATCCTTTAGATTTATTGTGAGCATTTTTTAAATTGTGCCCAGTTTGCAAAGGAAAGCACAAGGCTGTTTCTGCCTTTATGGATTAGACAAGGTAGCTACAGAGGAGTGAGTGCATTAGATCGGCATGTGCTTGTGACTTGTACAGGCAGTGAAAACCACACTGCTTATCCTCACTATTTTCATCGTAACTTAAATTACACTCCGTGTTGAATCTTCATAAAAAGATCATTATGTCTTATTCATGTTCCTTCTTCCTCTCTTTTCAAGATTATATGTTAGGATGTCTACCTTAGATCCATAGAATTTGAATAGCCCATTGTGATGAGGCGAGATGAGTCTCTTTGAGGAGTACTTCAATTAGATGGTTCTGGCATTGGGTTTGACCCAAGCAGCAAACCTGAGCATTATTCTTGTTTCTTTCTTTAGGTCCTTATGTCCTCTTTCATAAGTAGAAGGGTTGATAAATTAGATAGAACATAGAAATTGTTATCATCATAGAATTGAAAGAAGTGAGATTGGTGGGCATGTGGAAAGTTGAATTGGGATATTCAGTTAAGATGATAGGGTAAAATATAATCTAGGCGATACTCTTGTCCAGAACATTTGAAAAGGAAAAAATAGAAGAGTGATTCAACATAAATATGATTTAGGCGATAGTCACTTCCTTGATATGCTTTAAATTGAAATATAGAGGTTTGGATGGGGAAAGATGATGTTCCTATGGAATTATAGCTGCTGTTTGATGTATATATCTTGCTCAAGTATATGTTGAATAACATTTTGATTCTGATTATCCATATGCTGAGTTATCTGACAAGGCTTTTAAAATTTCCCAAAGCAAGCAATCAGATACAAATTTTATGTTTGTTGATGCATTCCAGCCAGATATATTTTGAAGTTCATATTCTAAATTATAATGCTTTCGATATTTACTATTGCAGAGAGCTCGGGAGTTCAGTAAGAGCCTGAAACAAGTTGATAAAGACAAGGAAACAAGAAGCTCTACGTGAAGATGTGAATTGTGAAAAATGTGGGGCAACCAAGCCAAGTGTCTTCTTTGTACTTCAAAATGCACATGTGCTGCCGGTAGTTTATGAAGAGGTAGTGATGGGCGAAGCCATACTCCAATTTTCATTTGATAACAGGAAAAATTATGTTCTTTTACTATCAAATTCAATATATTCTCAAAGTGAACTGTAGTAAATTGAAACAAAGAACTTTTGGCATATAAATTCAAGTGAAAGAACATTTTTTAGCTTTATTTCATTCCTTCCCACTGTCATTATTTCTCCTGATGTATTTATTTTTCATACATTTAGATCTTTAATTATGTTAGCGATGAAGCTTTTTTATTTTAAGCATTTGAAGTCTATGCACTAAAACTAAATTTTAACAATTAGCCAATTTATAAAATAATAAAAAAGTTTGTAATGATATGTAAATTTTATTAAAAATCGAATTAAGTGATTTTTTTTTTAAAAAAAGCAACCTGCGGTTAAAAAAATTCAACTTAAAATCTATTCGAAAATAATAAAAATTATAAATTATAAATAATGCGACGGGTTACGACTTGCGTCTTGCAAGAGAATAGTGATCTGTCCAGCTTAGCGTAAACCAAAGTAAACGAAAGGAAATGAAGTGCCCGTACTGCTCGGCGGCGCAGGGGCGTTGTGCCACCACCAGCAGTGGCCTTTCCATTACGGAGTGCAGTTCTTGTGGACGAGTTGTTGAAGAGCGACAATCCCATCCTCACCATTTGTTTCACCTCCGTGCCCAAGACAACCCTCTCTGTCTCGTCACATCGGACCTCCCCACCCTCCAAGTCTTCCGTCAAAACAACGATGACGACCCATTCGAACCCACCGGCTTCATCACTGCCTTCTCCACCTGGTCCCTCGAGCCTAGCCCTCTTTACCTTCAATCCTGCCTATCCTTCTCCGGCCACCTCGCCGAGCTTGAGCGCACTATTGAATCCTCTTCATCATCCTCATCGTCTTCGACCGTTGTTGTTGATAACTTGAGGGCCTATATGCAGATTATAGATGTTGCATCGATACTAGGGTTGGACTACGATATTTCGGACCACGCGTTTCAATTATTCAGGGATTGCTGCTCCGCTACTTGTTTGAGAAACCGGAGCGTCGAAGCCCTTGCTACTGCTGCTCTTGTTCAGGCCATCAGAGAGGCTCAAGAGCCCAGAACTCTTCAGGTGGTTTCCTTTCTTGGATAAATATTTTATTTCTCTCCCTCTTTTGAGGGATAGCGTCAGTTTCTGTTTGGAATTCATTCAAAATTATGGAGTTGTTTTAGGCTTCAATTTTAGGGCTTTGCTTGTTCTTCTTTTAAAGACATACTTACTTTTATGTTTGAACGGAAAACATTCAATAATTAAATGTTTCTCATCAGCAAGGTACTACTACTATAATGCTTGAATTGTTCACTTAAGCCTTAAACTGAATGCTTGTTGAGGTACAAAAATGTTTCTCCTTCTTAATGTACCTTCTTTAAATTTTAGACTTTCTCTAATTTTGCTTCTTCTGTAATGTTACAGGAAATTTCAATTGCTGCCAATGTTCCACAAAAGGAAATTGGGAAATACATCAAGATACTGGGAGAAGCTTTGCAGTTAAGTCAACCTATTAACAGCAATTCCATCTCAGTCCATATGCCCAGATTTTGCACACTTTTACAACTCAATAAATCTGCTCAGGTACCATAATATCATTAAGACTTGAGAACCTCAGCCTGATTGCATCAAGAAGTTACAATGCCATGTCTGATAAAGCGTTTAGATTGTGGGCATAATACATTTGCGAGATTCTTAATCTATGAGTGATTTTTTGTCTCTGCCTACGCTTTATTCTATTGAGATGGTTCCTTGATGTGATTTAGATTGTTACTGTCCCGTTTGATAGGATACTGCTTTCATATTTGATGAGAACATTGCCTGCCTTCTCATTTTAAAAATTCATAATTCTGTTTTCTATTGTTTTCCTCATAATTCAAAATCTTAGCATGGCTTCTGTGTTACATTTTAGGAACTGGCCACTCACATAGGAGAGGTCGTGATCAACAAATGCTTTTGCACGCGCCGGAATCCTATTAGCATTTCAGCTGCTGCCATATATTTGGCCTGTCAGCTGGAAGACAAACGCAAAACACAGGCTGAAATTTGCAAGGTCACTGGTCTTACTGAAGTCACACTCCGTAAAGTATATAAGGAACTATTGGAGAATTGGGATGATTTGCTTCCCTCTAATTACACTCCAGCTGTTCCTCCTGAGAGGGCATTCCCAACTACCATAATTGCTTCAGGTCGTTCTTCAACTACCAAGGCTGAAGTAGTAGAAGTTACTTCTGTGGACCGAGAGAAGTTGCCAGAAATTAAACCTAGCAAATCAAATGAGGTCTCAGTTACGGTGCATCAGATGAGAGTTAAAGAGGACGTTGAATGTAAAAGTAATACTCGTTCAACTTATTCCTCACTGAGTCAGCAATCAAGTTTCTGGCAATCCCACCTTCCCATCGGTACATCCAATCTTAGAACAACAGGAGAAAAAAATCAGAATGTTTTACAAGGAATGGACATTGATGGACTGCAGCGTAACCACCAGCAGCCAGAACTGAAGGTAGAGGACACAAATGGCTCGGCTAGTTCCCAAAAATCAAACCATCTTAGTAGCCCTCCTACTTCAAGTTCTACCTCTGTCATGAGGCCATATTCGGCTTCACCTTCATCTGGGCCGAATGCTCGTTTAGTGCAACCTCCCCAAGTTAATCCCAGGCCATCCTGAGCGCGAAGGAACGGGAAATCTAAACTGATGTCGAAATGGAACTACCGTGGGAACGCCTTGCCAGATAGAGTCGAAGGAGTTTGTATCCTTCTTGTATGTATATACGCTGTTTATTCAGATTGCTACTTTGTTTGTAATGTATAATCTGTTTGATTTCAAGTTGCAACTAATATCATTCAACCTGACCAGAAAGGCGTAAATCTATCTATCTATCTACTAGATTACATACTTCTAATTGTAATAATTTGTTTGAGAGTAATGATATCCCAGCGAAATCACCTAACGGGCAAGTTTTCTGAGCATGGCAACCTCGAGGATGTTACTGCTCTATCCCCTGTCAAACTCCTATTCACGTGCGAGGCATTTCAATTGCACAACTGGCACTCAAAATAATTAGCTTGGTCCTTGTACACCAAAACCAAAACCGATTCAGGTCTGCCTTTGTGGACCTTTTGGGTTGTTGGGTGCTATTGAGGGCTTTCGTACTAGGCATTGGTTATCATTGTGGTGTTGTTTGTATTGCAGTATATTGAAAAGGCTCACATCCCAGGTACTCTCCCAGCAGATGAATGCTTCGACTAATTTCTCTCAGTTTTGGTTTCCCATTGTCAGTGGATATCGAATGTAGTGATCCACTACAAGTCAGCACTTGTGGATATAGAAGCTCCAAGCGTCCGATCTGTCATATTCTTGTTGCTGTATTGAGTTGTCATTTCTGTGTTAAATGTACTGATAGCGCTCCTGAATAAAAAATGGTTACCAGTCAGTATGTTTACATCTTTGTATACACTAATTATTTGCGCATTTTTATTTATTTTTTAATTTTAATTTTAATTTTAATATTATTTTTTTTACAGTTTTTAGATCTACAAATAATTCTAGTTACTTTTCATAAACTGACTGCCCGATCCATAAGTATAAGTATTATTTGCCTAAAATGGCGGATTATGCACAACCGACCCGACAGTATTAGGGGAAACCCGACCCAGAAATTGTTCTCCAACTGTGTACTCCCCGGTGCAAATAGCACGATAGGCCCACATACTGCACCGGCACAGTCCCTCGCTTCCCGCAGGGAAAAAATTGAAAAAAAAATGTACCGTACAGTGCTCGTAATATAAATAGTAATACCTCACACAACGCCATTACATCAAGTCGATGCCACCTTCTATCTTTACTTGACGGGCACAGATCGAATCCCTCCGACGCTATCTGTTTCTGTCGTTTTGCAGTTGACCGTGTTTTCTGTCATCATCTCAGATCAACTCCGGCTCCAATAGGTTCGCTATGGGAGACTACAACGATGCTTTCATGCGCAACCAAAACGCCGCCGTCCAGGCCCGTACCAAAGCACAGAACCGCGCCAATGTCCTTCAACTCAAGCTGGTCAGTTACCAATCCTGATTTGGCCGCTGTTTTTGAAAGACTTACGGCTTACCCTATTCTGGAAAAATAAATTATTTGGCGACTATGGCTAGGGTTTATGTGTTGTCTTATCTTAACCTGGGATTCTAGGCGCTATGCTTGTGAAATTGATTTATTGAAACTACATCGAAAGATTACTTTAAAATTCCGTTTAGACTTTAGAGGCTTCTTTGTTTCGGTTTCCTTGAATTTTAATTTGTTTATTTCCCAGTCTAGATGGTTTTTCCAATTATGTTTACACAGAGGGGGCTGATTGGCACTGAACGTAGAAATAGGATCGACTTTTTGGGTTTATTGTTGATATTTTGTAGTTTCAGCTGCTTGCAATCTCATCTTTCATTGTACAGCTAGGTTTTGAAGATTTTTACTGATATATATATATATATATATATATATACACATTTCTATGTGTTTGTAATGCAGATTGGACAAAGTCACCCAACTGGTCTCACAAACAATCTTCTGAAACTCTTTGAGCCTAGGCCTCCGTTAGAGTATAAGCCACCCCCGGAAAAAAGAAAATGTCCTCCATTAAACGGTGTTGAATCATTCTTGACTGGATTCTCTTTTCCGCTTGATATTAGTCTTATGTTCTAATGTTGACATGCCTTTTTATATTTGTTTCCTAAGGTATGGCACAATTTGTAAGTAAGTTTGCTGAGCCTGGAGATCCAGAATATGCTCCACCTGTTCAAAAAGCTGAAACTCCGGTAATGTTCATTTTCTTCTCAGACCAATTACATGTGTTACTATTACTATGTTGAGCAGAATTGTTTTCCTCCAAATGTTGGCTTAGTAATATTTAGAGTCTTAATTTTGTATGGATGCTTTATCTTGCATGGTCATGCTATAGAGTTTTAATGCCAATGTGTATCTGGTTGTTTAAAATTTTGGCATTGATTCATATTTAATTTAAGCAACTTCTCCTATAATGACATTCTGCTTTTTCTCTGTACTTGGGTTTTATGATCTGTATGTGGTATTAATCCATTTTGGTGAACTCAGGCTCAAAGAAGAGCTAGAATACACAAGTTAAGACTGGAGAAAGGAGCAGCAAAGGCAGCAGAGGAGCTTGAAAAATGTGGCGTGCCCCATCTTGCATGAAATGATTAGTTTTTTTTTGGGCTGTATTTTCTTTGTCTGCCTTTTCTAATATCTGCTTCTGTGCAGATGATCCACATAATGATCCAAATATATCAGGAGATCCATTCCGGACACTGTTTGTTGCCAGAATTGTAAGTTATATATTGAAGTAGTATCTATGTGACCCTTCCCATTGGTATGTTTGTTGTCATAACTTATTGGTGTTATCTTTTCAGAGTTATGAAGCATCTGAGAGCAAAATCAAAAGGGAGTTTGAGTCATATGGTCCAATCAAACGGGTAGGTACTCTTGAATATCCCCATGGGGGTTTGGTAAGAGCTTCACAAAATTTAGTTTTAAAGTTGTACTTATAAATGAGATCTTCGGAAGTTGAGATTTTCCAAAAATAAAAAATTATATATTTTAAATCTTGACAGTTTTCTATATGCATATAAGTGCGCGCACACACACACACACACACATATATTATATTATAAATGATAAAATGCATGCATTTTTGAATATAGACTTTCTTTTACTTTTTCTTTGCCAATGAAAATGTATTATGCATACTCTAGTTCCTGTAACTAGAGTGGTTGTCAACTTGTCATGACTAACTTAATTGCTATGATGCATAACTTGTGCATGGTTTTTATTTCATCCTTTTTGAAGTTTCATTCAAGAGGACAAGAGGATGAGTTGTATGTCTCAGTGATTTAATTTAGCATTGGTGAGTGAATTGCAATGGTAACGATTGCATTTGGTAGCTCTATTAGTATCCTATATTGGCCATATTACTTGTTGGTTTCTTTAGCTCTCACAGTTCCACCTTCTAGCTTCACCTTTTGTATACATGGATAAGCTTCTTGGGGCTTAGGGATTATTGTCATTCTAAGTTTAGCATCTCCACAAGCATCCTTGGTAAGAGGGTATTATCTTGTGCTACAAATGGTAAATGAGACTAAAATTTCTACCAAAACCCTAATCAATCTCAAGTGCTTATTCCCGGATGGCTTAGCTGAATATTTTAGTTGAGCAGAGCAGTGTTGCACAATCTTGCCTTTTGGCCTTGTTTTTGAGCAAGATAAGGAGACTGACAACTTCTGTTCTTTCTCTGCACTGGGTAAAATACGTTGGGAGTATTTCAAACTCTTATTCCTTTGTTTAATCTTTTGATTAGTTAGCATAATTTTGATGTTTCTAAAATCTTATCCTTGGCTCTTGAGGGCTATCAAAAACAAATCGGCAGTTGAGAAGATGTAATGGTATTTTCTACATCACCTATAGTTATTTTCTTCTTTCCATTTAAAAAAAATAAATATCCCTGGTAAGGGGAAGCTAGTCAACAACTGGTTAATTGGCCCCAAAATACATCAGTTTTTCTGCAACTATTGCTGGTGGTGATGCATCTCGCGATGGGAGCTATGTAATTTAAAGGTGAGCACGGCTAATTAGGCATAGTGCCTGTCTGCCGTGCCATTTAGGATTATATTATTAGTCTTTTTTCTAGTATTTAGTTAGGTCTCAGCTGAGAAAGCTTCCTTTATTTTGTTTCTTTGGAGTAATAGGTCAGATCTTCTCTTCTGACTTTCCAATTTCTTATGATGTAGGTTCGATTGGTTACTGACAAAGAGACAAATAAACCTAAGGGTTATGCTTTCATTGAGTATATGCATCAACGAGACATGAAAGGTTTGCTCTTGAGGCACAGTATGCTTTATCCATTTACTTTAGATATATATTTTGCATTTTGAGCTAATATTTTGTTTTTCATGCAGCTGCTTATAAACAAGCTGATGGTAGGAAGATTGAGGGTAGAAGGGTGCTGGTGGATGTTGAACGTGGGAGGACTGTGCCAAATTGGCGACCTCGACGACTAGGTGGTGGGCTTGGTACTAGTAGAGTAGGGGGTGAAGAAGTTAATCCACGATATCCTGGGAGGTAATTTTTCTAATTGCAATTTTAGTGACTCTTGATTCATAGTTCAATTATATGCCTCTGTTGAGCATTTTTGTTGTGTGGAGTAGGATAATTGATAAAAATTAAAATGTTGATTGTTATGACTTTGTTACACTTAATATTCATGTGCTTAATATCTTAGATTGTAAATTTATAGGTGTCACTGTTGATACAAGATAGTTTGTAAAATAAAGTCTTCAGCTAGTGGAATTTGAGATTTTTTGATTGACCTTTTATGTTCGATTTTCCTGAAGTATGAAATTTTTCAAAGCTATATCTCCACATACTTTGCATGTCTAAATGGCTATCAGCTAGAGAAACCTGACATCCCCCTCCCCCTTCTCTTTCCCAAGAAAAGAAGGAATTAAAGGGATAGTGTTTTCCCAAAACAATAATCAACTGTAATTAATAGTCCTTGTTGACTATCTTTTATTGATTTTCACATGTTCAACTAAAAAGATTGTTTTGACTTATGAGCATCTGGTTGTCCTTGTTGATTATGTCTTTTGTATACATGTCACACACTGTTCTTTTGGAGAGATATTTTAACATGCGCTAATTTTTCAGGGAACAAGTGCAGTCAGGACCTTCTCATTCTGAAGAGCCCAGAGTGCGGGAGGATCGCCATGGTGACCGGTAAGAAATTCATTAGGTTCTGTCGTGTTGTCATATATACCTTGTACTTGACAGCTGGTTGGTAGATATAATTTATACAATAATTTCTTTGACAATTTAAGGTTTTCCTGTGTTAATTATCACAACAATGAGAGGGTTCAACAATGATCTTTCACCCAATATCCCATAATCATTTACTTTGACTGATGCACCTGAGACAATTTCAGGGATAGAGAAAAATCCCGCGAAAGAGGCAGAGACAGAGATAGAGAAAGGGAGCGATCTCGTGAACTCTCTCATGAAAGAGGTAGGGATAGGGACCGAGATTATCGAGAGGATAGACACCACAGGGACCGAGATAGGAATAGGGACAAAGACAGAGATAGGGAAAGAGATAGAGATCGAGGCCGTGACCGAGATAGAGCACGAGGTCGTGATCGAGATCGCGATCGTGGTCGGGATCGAGACAAGGACCGTGAACGTCATCGTGAGAAGGATAGGGATTATGAAGTTGGGGACCCTGATAGAGGACGCTCACATGATAGGGAGTCTGATTATGATCGTGTTGAATCTAAACACGAGAGGGAGAGACACAGTGAAAAGGAGCGAGATTATGAACCTGAGGATGATCGTGGGTGGTATAATCAACCTGAGTATGGAAACAGACATGCAGACCCTGATCATGATCCTGAGCAGTATGATCACTATGAGCATCATCGAGGAAGGAGCCATTACGATCATGGAGATGATCATGACCATTACAATCAATATCCTGACCATGACCGAATGGAAAATGACTACCGTACAGAACGTGCAGCATCTGAATCCCGGGAAAGGGAGAGAAATCGCGATACTCGGGAGCTAGGAGTCTGAGCATAGTCTCTCAACTTTGCTGGTAACATTTATGATATAAATTTATTTATTGCTTGTGCTGGCATCGTGACTTTATGTGAATCTGGCTGTCTTCCTAATTTGTTCTTGGAATTTGCTGATGGATTCAGGCGTGGAGCAACCAATCGCAAAAAAAGAAAAAAGAGCTGACTTTATTGCTGCTATCCATATCTGTGGTGGTATATTCTGATGTCCCTGTATAAAGCTCTACTACTGTGGCTTAAGAGAGTTGGCTGGTTGTTCCTGAATCTTATGTTTTGAGATGGTTTGGGACTGTTAATATTGGTGCTGTTTGTGGGTTTTGTAACTTTTCTTTTTCTAGACACCGTTTAAGAAACACGAGTGGTTTTTATATTCTTATTTATTTTCTGGGGGCACAATGTCTGAATTTGAAGTCACTGTTGTGTCTGTTGATTTTTATGAGCTACGTTCAAGTTCTCATCTGAATGGAATATCATTATCAGATTGGATATTGATGCGAACCGGTTTGATCTACTTTCTATTGATTACATTACATGTATAATGATGAACTCGGATTAGGGGTTTGGAAAACAAATAGTTAGATTACATTTGGTATTGAAGAAGCAGAATAATAGCTTTTTGGTTATCAATTACTCTTTGCTCATAGATTGCATGTGTTGGCAATTTTTGTTTTTTCTCGCGATGGCCAAAAAGATGTTTCATTTATCTTTTAACCAAATGTATGAATCTGTACGTGTCATCAAGTCTCACGGTAGTACTATTATTTAATTGACAAACCATAAGTACACTGATTTCTTTTCTTATATTGTTTTTAAACCCTCTTTCTCTAGTTAAGTCACTGGGGGTAGGTGTATGGTTTAGTAATGAAGGTTTGGGTAATATCTAGAAGTTGAGGGTTTAATTATGTAACAAAAAAAAAAACTTTTCTCGTTATACCATCACGGTCTTCTTACCGATTACACTTGCCACGTTATCGGATGAGCATTATCATAATCATATGTGTGGTACTACAGTTCCCGTGTTTTCCAAATTGCCATCATTACACTTGTACCGAATTGCCGATTCACTCATAACAAATGTCATAAGAAAAAGACTTACTTATCTTAATTGAATTCGATTGTTATAAATGGATTTCAAAAGCAAAAGCTACACAAATTTGATCACTGGTTTTGGCAGCTTGCAGATTCATTCTTAAGGTGGTGAGATCTATAATTATAAACCATTAAGCGCGGCTCTGCAATCTTTAATTCGGTTTTGTTTGGCAGCACAAATGATAAACTAGTGAGCGCATGAAGTTGGAAACTACCATGAATCTTCATTACTTTGATACATTGGCTTAGCATCCCGTACTACAACGTTGGCAAGGCCAACTTGTTTATTGAACTGAAAATGCACGCTTGCATATCAAGCTTAGCACCGCCTACCTTGCTTCAAAACGTTTCATACTTGTTCCTTGAAACAGGGCCATCTCGAGAGGATGTGGGGGCCTCAGGTAAAATTGTAGGACCTAGTACAATATAATCCATTAATTTTTTAGATTATTGTTTAAATTTTTGAGATATAAAATAATTTGTTAAATTTTTAAAATTTAGTAATTTTAACTGTATACTCTTCTTACTTAATATAATTAATTTATTCAATTTATCTTGTAAAATAATTTATCTAAGCTAGGATTTAAGAAATTTTAATTTTCAAAAATTTCTATCGATAATAATAATAATTACATGTATTTGATTAAAAAAAATTATTTTTTGATATAGTTTAGTATTTTAAAAAAATATATATAAAGACAAAAGAGAAGAAGTAAGATAAAAATAGAACTAAAAAAAGTTAGAAAATTAATAGTTAATATTAAAAATTTGTAAAAAGTAATAATGTAATATTTTTATCGTAAACTCTTTGTTATTTAAATTCTTCATAGAAATTAATTTTTTTATTTTTATTTTTTTTGAAGATAATCATATTACTTTTAAGTAATTTCTAGGTTATTCATTTATTAAATTTTTCATTTATAACTTATTTAATTATTGTTAATTTTAGACCTAAATATAAATATGCATAATTATATAAACGAGGAACTTAGGCAATTGCCTTAGTTGCCTTGCGGCATACACTACCCTGCCTTGAAACTTCCTAGAAAACTCGTTCACTTGTTTCTACACAATTAAGATCTCTGGCATATCATGAGAACCCTCCATCGGCAGCATTCTCCTTTAATTTATTTTTAATTTAATTAAAGCATGGATAAGATTTTCTTCCTTTCGTTTTTTGCTTGACAAAGCGTGGGGGAAAAAACAAAAGGAAAAAAGGGTAAGATGAGTTACGGTGGATTATTTCATTATGGCCATACTTCAATTAATCAGTTTCCACGAAACTTCGAGTTGCGAAGCGCTCAAGTGAAGACAAGCTGCCCAACGGTGAATCTCCAAATGTATCTTCCAGTGGCAATCTACGTCGTTAACGCATCCAATGCAATGCAAGAGTCAAAATTCGGAAGCGCTTTTCCAATTTAAGAGAAACCATCGTTGCATACTTGAGCGTAAAATGTAATAAATCTGAATCGTCGAAAAAAATTGGACAAGTCCCTTAAAATTTGAATATTAATATCATGGGAGAGAAAATAAAATGTGTAAATAATAATATTCTTCAAGTAAAATATTTAATAATAATTATTTGCAGGAATACAAATACCTATAATTAAAATATATTTAATAATTATTTACAGCTAAATAACTACAATTAAAATAAATACAATTTTTAGAAAGGGCTGAGAGTTTTTTTCTTTTTTTTTTTTTTAAAAAATAGATGTGTCCCAAAGATATTCTTCAACAACTAACATTTTTAAGAGAGGGAAATAATGAAAGTGGATAATTTCTTTTAAAAAAATATTTTCTATTTACACTGTTAGAATAGTATTAATGATTAAAGAATTTAACTATTTATTTATTATATCAAATTTTATTAGTAGGAAGGGCTAAGAGTTGAGCTCAGTGGGCTATTTTTTTTTTTTTTGTATTTTTTAATATATATATATATACAGAGAGAGAGAGCTTGGTCACATCAACTTGGAGAAAAGGAAAATTTACATAATTTTTCAAGTTGCAATATTATCAGAGGACCCATATATCCATAATCCAGAGTAAAAGCTCACATATATAAACAGGATGGTGGTAACGAAGAATATTGCACTTTTCAATTTTTCATAGTTTCCTCCTCTAACCACTGTTTTAGAAGCATAGACAAGGAAGCAACGGAGGAAAGGAAAGCCAGTTCATACAGCACTAGTCCTAACATCACTTCTCCGATCTCTGATTACTTCGAGCTTCACTTCCTACATAAAATGACTATAAAACTGAATCAGACAACTTCAAGAGCAGCAGCAACAGCATCATGGCTCACGTTTTGGTGCCTAATGATGATCTGCAGTGTCACTTTAGCAGAAAGAGTTCTCAAACAAAAACAATCAGAAAATTTTGTTGAGAAAGAAAGAAAAGGAGCTTTAGTTAGAGTGATTCAATTCTTATGGCAAGATGGAGAATCCTCTTATGAACATGTTTGGCCTGTGAGTTTATCAAATACTTTCACTTATTACTATTATCACCATCATATTATCATAATACACTCAATCCTTCTGGTACCATATTGTTTATTTACTCTGAAATGCATTTACTGGTCTGCTGAACAGGAAATGAAATTTGGTTGGAAAATAATAGTAGGATCAATAATTGGATTTTTTGGAGCAGCATTGGGAAGCGTTGGAGGAGTAGGAGGTGGAGGGATTTTTGTCCCTATGCTCGCTTTGATCATTGGTTTTGATCCAAAGTCTTCCACAGCCATTTCTAAGTGTTAGTGCATAAACTCTATTCTGTTTATATCATACGTGTTATGCATAAATCAAGGAAAGAAAAAACTGCATAACTTGCATATCAAATTTTATCAAATATCATATAATGTCGTGGTTTCAAGCAATTCCTTTCAATTTCTTTTTTGGAGTTTGCATTTTTAATTAGTGATTTCATGGTGGCTGCAGGTATGATTATGGGTGCTGCTGGGTCAACTGTATACTACAACCTGAGGCTTAGACACCCAACACTTGATATGCCACTTGTAGATTATGATCTGGCCATGCTCTTTCAGCCCATGCTCATGCTTGGTATAAGCATTGGTGTAGCATTTAATGTCATCTTTGCTGATTGGATGGTGACTGTTCTTCTTATCATCCTGTTCTTAGGTAATAGTTAACAATGCATCTGACATGAGTGCGATATTTAAATTACATTCTACTTGTATTACAGCATGTGCTTAAGAATGATTGTTTCATTTATCTTATCAAAAATTTTGTTAACATGAATAATAGTTCTTTATCTGTTCAGATTATTAATGTTACATTTTTGTTAGAGTCTCTTAACATCTAAGAGATCAAATTTTAAGTCGAGTTATGGGTTTTTATTAACTTAAAAATGATTGGTGGTAGGTACATCAACAAAAGCTTTATTGAAAGGCATAGAAACTTGGAAAAAGGAAACAATGATGAAGAAGGTAAAGTTACCATTACATTTGCACTTGTAAGATTTTCTAGTGGTCTCATGTATCTTCAACTTGATTGATTGATGCAAGTGCAATGCTGTTTGGCTTTCAGGAAGAAGCAAAGCTGCTGAAGTCAGAGGCCAAACCTGACAGTAAGTCCCTAAAAACCTCCCTATAGAAGAGGATACTTCAGCAACCATAGAGCATATAAACTGCATTTATATATATGACTAATCAGATAACAATTAATGGACGTGTATTACTCTTCCCTTGTCACTCCTAGTTTAGGTATGAATGCTTCTTCATAAAATTTACAAGAAGAGAAAATTAATTTCCAAAAGTATTTATTTTCTTAATTTTTCTAGCTTCCTCTATAAGAACTAGTGGAAAACTAGTCCTCAGTTTTTACAGTTGAGGCTGTTTTGTACTATGCCTCCAATTACAGATGCTTCTGCTGAAGATTACAAGCCACTACCAAGTGGTCCAGATAATACACGCATTGAGGAGGTAATTTCAACAGTTTCTTCATAGTTAATTTGTTCCTAAGATATCTTCTTTTATCTGTTATATTATTTTATAATTTCATCTTATATCTAGGTACCTCTTATAAAGAACATCTACTGGAAAGAATTATCACTGCTTATGTACGTCTGGGTCGGTTTTCTTGTTGTTCAAATTGCCAAGGTTAGCAAATTATATTTGGTTCATTCATATAAAATTTCCTTTTTTCCCCATAAAACTATAGTCCATTCAGCCAATCTTCGTACTAAAATTCATCCAAATTCGATTTATTGTCCTGGTTATTTACTTTACTTATTTTTTCTTGTGGTCCAGTATGACTTTCAAATTGATTCGCCTGTTCTACTGTTTAAAATTCACCAAACAGCTTCCTTATGTTCGGATTTGTTTATTTATCTTTGCAGACATACACTGAAACTTGCTCCATCACGTACTGGATTCTGAATGCCTTACAGGTAAAGTTACTTGTCACTACATGTATATTTATGTTGCTACAACACATGAAATGGATTTCAGCAAAACAACCTAGGTTACATAGGCAATTATCCTAGATTACTCACAAGCATATTGTTAATTTTAGGTGCCTATTGCGGTCTCTGTTACACTCTTTGAAGCCATATGCCTGCACAGAGGAACCAGAGTGATTGCGTCAAAAGGAAAGGAAATCACTAATTGGAAGTTTCATCAGATTTGTCTTTACTGTTCCTGTGGCATAATAGCTGGTATGGTTGGTGGACTGCTTGGTCTAGGAGGTGGTTTTGTTTTGGGACCACTGTTTCTGGAAATGGGAATTCCTCCTCAGGTGCATGCATATCATTTACTAATTTTAAGGTTTCCACGCAAGAGAACAAAAAAAAAAAATCATTGTAACATATGTTTTTGTTGTCTGTTGCAGGTAGCAAGTGCTACATCAACCTTTTCTATGGTATTCTCATCCTCCATGTCAGTGGTACAGTATTACCAGCTAGATCGGTTCCCAGTGCCCTATGGTAAGAGCAATTCATAAAAACTACACAATGGAAGACATTTATTGCTTCCTTTTTTATCAAAATCATTGAAACTAAAACTTCTCCATCTTCTGGCTAATTAAAAATCCACTATTTGATGCAGCTTCTTATTTTGCTGTGGTTGCAACATTTGCTGCCTTGGCTGGCCAGCATGTGATCAGAAAGATAATGGCTATCCTTGGCCGAGCTTCCATAATCATCTTCATACTGGCATTGACAATTTTCATCAGCGCTATCAGCTTAGGTATTTTGCTTTGTGATAATCACCACTGTAATATACCATTTTGCTCAATCATCTCATTTTATTGCCAGTTTCATCCTTTGATAAAGAACTTTTTATTTTGGATGTTTCAGGTGGGGTGGGAATTGAGAAAATGGTGGAGAAGATAGAAAACAAAGAGTATATGGGATTTGAAAATCTCTGCCTTCAATCTTAGCTTCGTTTTCTGTTCATACACCAGCGGAGAAGAGGTGATACAACACCTTCGTCCGTTTTTATCGAAGCCCAGGGAAATTTGGGGTGTATCTCTATTTTGCTTTATGTTTTTATTCATTTCAACTAGTCTCTCTCTAAGATTCACTCGGAATGACTGCTTCATATTCTTTGGCATCTCAATTCTTGAAGTCAATTGTACTAATTAGATGCCATTGGGAAGGATAACACGTTAATAATCTATTTGTCCATTTTTAATAAGCAAGAAAAGATTGGGCATGATTTCATTTTTGCTTTATGTTTCTTCTTTCGTATCCATCTCTCAAAGCTTCACCTTAAATTGCTGGAGTCATATTCTTTTGAGTCATTACAAGGAAGAAGGGAATATCCATTTAGTCTTATTGATGATTGAGATACTATTTGTGTATATAAAAAATTAATTTTGAATGATTGCAGTTAGAATATGATGTAATTATCATAATTATTAAAATGTACATTTTTCAGTCTTCATCTAATAAGTTAGATTTAGCAATAAAGTTATGTGTTAATGAAGAGACGAAACAAGTGAATCTAGCTGTTAATGTGCACATTCGATAGAGTGCATGGTTTCTCAACGACGACGAATTCTAAATGAATAAAGACTGAAGCTAATAAAGGTTAGTACGAATTTTGAAAAAAATATTTTATTTCAGGTAAGTTTAATTGATCTTAAGTTTGGATTAAACAGTTTTACGTGGACTAATAAAATTAAGATAAATATCTTAAAATAGTCTTACCTTTTAATCCTTCTTTTAATTATCTTTTGGCATTTTTTTTTTTTCCTCACACTTCTGCTTACTTCTTTCCAACTACCTTCATTGAGGTAATATAAAAACCTTAGCCAATGGAAGAAATATGTTATTATTTTATCTATGAAATATTAAATTAGTAATATTTGCGTGATTTACGAATTGCAATTATAGCATAATATTAGATTATTTATAACTTCTATAATAAGGATATAAATTGAATAATATTTTTTTAATTTTAAAACTTTTTTTAATGTTTATACGTAATTTCATTTTAGATATTGATAGTTTGCAAATATAGTTCTACTTAAATCATTAATATGAACGGCCAACGAAGGTGATGGAAATTTTATTTTTTTAAAAAAAAAAAATAGTTGTCAAATTAAGTTGTAAGTGACATTTCTTTATTTTTTTTTAAGAGAACAAAAGATACATTTTTAAATTTTGGCAAAGTAAAATAGAAGGGTGAGAAAATCGTAAACTATTATTTATGGTTTAAATAAATAAGTGGTGAGTTTATAAAAAATAAAAACTAAAAATAGAAGTAACATGTGATTGGGTTTAACCCCATATTTTCACTGGACCAAATTAGACAAACCTGTTGTGAAAATAGATAGAGAGAGTGAGAGAAAGTATACTACTTCTAACAAAAAATAACTTATATTTATCTATAGAGAGGGTATTTATATATAAAATAAGTGAAACTTTAAAGGAATATTTCATAAGCATCAAAAAATTAAAAATATTTATAACATTCCTCGTTGAATGTCCATTACTAAAAAATGTGCCTCGTTAAAACTTTAACTAAGAAAAATCCTGTGAGACAAAAACTTAGTTAGGAAAAAAGAATGCACAATTCTTTTATACACAATCAAATATGCCTCATTACAAACTTTACCAAGAAAAACCCAATGGAAAAAATATGGTTAAGGGAATCAGTTGATATCCTTGAGTTGATGAAGGTCAATGGTGCAAGCTTTTTAAATGATGCAGTAGGAAACGCTTTGGTAAACAAATTTGTTAGGTTATCACATAAATAGATTTGTTAAATGTTTATATCACTATTTTTTTGAAGCCCATGGGTGAAAATTTTTTTTAGTGATATATGTTTTATCCTATCACCCTTAATGTATTTTTTTTTTACTTAGACAATGTATGTAGTATTATCTTCAAATCATCAGTATTAATTTTTTTACAAATAAACTACAAATTTCTTATATGTGTTGAGTCACAATACTCAACCATACACATTCTCAACTTATCTCATATAATTCTATAATTTCAGCGTGGTTAGATAATGTGACTTTTATAATCTATTTTATAAATTACCATGAAATGACTATGCCACCAAATGTAAACACATGTCCAGTTTATAATCTAACATTATGGGGTCAAACAAATATCCTGCATCAGCCAATCAAATTTGACTATTTCATCATTTTCTTTCTTTCTTTTGTGCGCGTGTAATTCAAAGGACACGAAACCAAACGGATCTGTCTCGCATACCATGCGTAAATACTGGTCATCTGCACCACACCTGGCACGTCACCGCCTAATGCGAGATTAAAATTGACCTTACTCGAGGGCAGGAAAACCATGTCACTATACGGGTAATTTCTGTAAATAAGAGCGCAATACTGGGGCAATAGTTCAAGTCAACTTTCCCGCCCAGTGTTCCCTCGCTAGGCCAATCAGGAAAAAAAAATCAATTGAAAAGTTCCTTTTTCGGTCTGTCTGCTCCACAAACCAATATTTTTAGAGTTCTTCCATCTCCTCTGGTTCTCTTTGAAGTCCCAACTAGGCCTCCACTTCTCAACGATTGGAAAAATCTATAGGGTATTGTACATTTTCCTTTTTTGTTTTTGTTTTCTCTTCACAATTTTACAAGCAACCGCAACCCTAGCACTGTTAATAGAACAATCCGAGTATCTTCTTTGTTTCTAATTATTCTGAGGTTTACGGAAGTTTAGGTTTAGCAATGGCGTCAAAGAAGGAGGCAAAGGAGGAATCTGTGGAGTCGCCGACTTCGGTGCTTGAAGATGAGGTACGGTTTCATCTTTTGGCCTCTTCAGAACGTATTTTCTTACTAGTCGACAGTCACTTTATTCAGTAGCGACTATTCACAATTATCGTCTAGAATGGAAATCTGAAGCTTGAATGGTTTAATTAACTTTTAGTGCATGAACTTAATTCTCTCTCATGAAAGCACACAACGGTCGTGCTTGATCTAATGTATCCGCTTAAACATATATGCTTGTCCAACTAATCAGACCGATAGTCTATTTGTGAATCTAGTACTCACAAAATGTAAGTTTGCGATGCTAATAGAATGAATAAATAACCACGTGAATATTTATTAGGGATTTCATCTTGTTCTGTGGTTGGTGGCTTGGTAGTAAAGCGTATATAGTACAACTCGTGTTATTCTTCTTCTGCTGGTAGTATTATTTCTCAAGATGTCTTTGTCCTTTTTCCTGTTCCTTCCTGATGTGAAGGATACTTGTGGGGTCAAAGCCGAAGTCAAGTCGAAGGAAGAATGGCTTGCAGATGTTAAAAATGAAGAATCCTCACCTATATCAAGAGCAATGGCTGAAGAGGAAGAAAAGCTGCAGGTAGCTCGGATAAAGGAAGAGCGCAAACAGGAGGCAGAGGAGGCGCCAAACTTGAATCACACTCAGTTTACCAGATTGGATGATCTTTTAACACAAACCCAACTCTACTCAGAATTTCTCCTGGAGAAAATGGATGACATCACACTTGTATTTTCTCTTGCTCTTGTTTTTGCAACTTTTTATACATTTAAATTTTTCTTTCTTGCTGTAGTGTGTTAATGTTTGACTTTTCATTGCTAGAATGGTGGGGAAGAAGAGTATGAGCCAGCTGGAAAAAAGAATGGCCGTGGTTCAAAAAGAAAAGCCACTTCACAGTACAATAATGTGAGTACGCAGTGATCTAGTGTATTATTTATTTTTCCATCTCAAAGCAAGATTGATGGAATTCTTATTTTATTATTACTGATATTTTCATCTACTCTGAGGTCCTGTGATTAATAATATGTCATAACATTTGAAATTACCATAGAGAAAGGCCTCAAAAGCAGTTGCCGCTATGCTTACAAGATCTAAAGAAAATGAGAAGACTGAAGATATGAACCTGAGTGAGGAAGAAAGAATTGAGAAAGAGCAGAAAGAGCTTATACCATTGTTGACAGGTGGAAAGTTGAAGCCTTATCAACTAAAGGGTGTAAAGTGGTTGATTTCATTGTGGCAAAATGGATTGAATGGGATTCTTGCTGATCAAATGGGCCTTGGGAAGACAATCCAGACTATTGGTTTCCTTGCACACCTAAAAGGGAAAGGACTGGATGGGCCATACTTGATAATTGCTCCTCTTTCAACTCTTTCAAATTGGGTGAATGAGATTTCTAGGTAAATAATCTGTTAAAGAGTTTTTGGCCATCATTTGTCTTATGTCATGCTTTTGCTATGTGATTTTTGTTTTTTTTGTTTTTTTTCTGTGTAAATAGGTTTGCACCATCACTATCTGCTATTATCTACCATGGGAACAAGAAAGAAAGGGATGAAATTCGAAGAAAACATATGCCTAGAACAATTGGCCCAAAATTTCCCATAGTGGTTACATCTTATGAGGTTGCAATGAACGATGCTAGGAGATATTTCAAATCATACCATTGGAAATATGTTGTTATTGATGAGGTAAGTAGATTCTTGGAGAAGACACTCGGATTGTTCTTACAGGGCTTATTTAACGGATTGTTCAAAAATCATATCATCAAATTGATGCTATATCATCTCAACTAATGGAAATATGTTTAAGTTAATATGGATTTCCTTTAATTACATTTATTTAACCAGAAATTGTCAGAAGATTTGAAGTGGGCATGCTTCCGTTCTAACTGTATTTTTCTTTTTCAAAGGGACACAGGCTCAAGAACTCAAATTGCAAATTAGTGAAGATGTTGAGATTCCTAAGTGTAGAAAATAAGCTTCTATTAACTGGTACACCTCTTCAGAATAACTTGGCTGAGCTATGGTCGTTGTTAAACTTCATTTTACCTGACATTTTCTCATCCCTTGAAGAATTTGAGTCATGGTAAGTATGCTTTTTTTTACTGCTTTTTCTGAGCTCATGCAATGTTTTGCTTTCTCTTTCAACTGTTATTGGTAACCCAAATTTGATTGTGGTGATATCATATTAACTAGAAAATTAGATATTTGCTCTTATGTGGTGGCTGATAAAGTAAAATATGAAAATAAATTTAGAACTTTGCATCACAATGGGGTTTATAAGTTGCTTAAAAAATTTCTGAACATTTAATGGCATCAATATAGGCCAGCTTCATGAGATTTGAATTTGCTTTTTAATTTAATTGATCATGCAAGTGTTGTTATTGAAGAGTTGATCATATCCATTGATTCCATTCTACATTACAGAAGGTTAGCAAAAATATTTCTGCTTGAGAATTTTATTGAGAGATGACAAGTAAAAGAGACCTGCAAAAATGATACATCACTAAGAAATTATGTTGGTTTGGCTTAGAAATTCACTTAAACAGAAAACATCCCATCTTTTCCATCTTTTGTGCTTTTATCTAGTGAAACTTTTTTGTAGGTTCAATTTGTCCGGAAAGTCCAATAATGGGGCAACGGAGGAAGACCTGGAAGAGAAAAGAAGAGCAGAAGTATGCTTTTGAAGATTGCTTTTGTATAACTGATTTTTACATTATTTAATTTATAAAGTCTCAAGGGTCTTATCACTTGTAGGTAGTAGCAAAGCTACATGCAATATTGCGCCCCTTTATTCTGCGTCGGATGAAGGCTGATGTTGAGCAGATGCTGCCACGAAAGAAGGAGATAATTTTATATGCAAATCTGACTGAATATCAGAAGAATTTTCAGGACCATTTAGTTAATAGAACATTAGAGAATTATTTGCAAGAAAAATCTGCAACTGGTAAGAGAATGTTTTTTTTTTTTTTTTTCATGTTTCCTGAATCAAAGAAAGAAAATAAATTAATGTGTGCTTACGTTTAGGAGTGCAAGCAATTTACAGTTTTGCTTTACATTGATTTACTGCAGGGCGTGGTACAAAAAGGCTTAATAATTTGGTTATTCAGCTTAGGAAGAACTGTAACCATCCTGACCTCTTAGAGTCAGCCTTTGATGGTTCATGTATGTACCTTTCAATTACATACTTTTGGATTGATACTATCTCATCTCAACTAAGCTCTGTTCTTGCTTTCTTTATAGTGGACTATCCTCCGGTCAATGAGATAGTTGAACAATGTGGAAAATTCCGTTTGCTGGACCGTTTGTTGGCCCGGTTATTTGAACGGCAGCACAAGGTATGTTTTACAGTATTCTATTTGCATCTATGTAAATCTTTCTATTTTTAGGAGGTTGGGGTGTCAAGCTGTTCCTTATCTGGTGCTGCATTTGATATCAGGTCCTGATCTTCAGTCAGTGGACAAAAATGTTGGATATTATGGATTATTATTTTTCTGAAAAAGGCTTTGAAGTTTGCAGAATTGATGGTAGTGTGAATCTGGATGAAAGAAAAAGACAGGTCTGTGCCAGTGGTTTAAAAATTTTATCAGAACCTTTAATATGTGTTATATGTTTATTTCAACCCTTCTTTTCGAAAGCTTTATTTATTTTTTATGCATAGTGGGTCTTTTTTTTTTGTGTCACGACATCTTTGATACCCAAGATGGAAAGCTTGGTTACATATTTAGTTGTTTGGTGCACATAATGTGGTGGTGTGTGGTCAATTATGTGTTTCTTCTTTCTTTCTGCTTTATGTGTCAAATATAACTGGAGTATTATTGGTCATTGTTAGAATGACTGTAACATGCCAACATAAATATAGCATGAAATTTTTATGTGGTTGAGACGTACTACTGTCTGGAAAGCATTTTTATGCTGTTTATATTCTTGCCTGAACTAAATCTAGCTTATTGATTACATTATGGGCAGATCAAGGAATTTAATGATATAAATAGCAATTATAGAATCTTTCTCCTCAGTACTAGGGCTGGTGGATTGGGAATAAACCTCACTGCAGCTGACACCTGTATTCTTTATGACAGTGATTGGGTACTCTCGGTTCTTTCTTTCTGTCTATTTTGGAGTTTTATCTGTTTATTTAATCTGCTTACTAAGTTCATTTGTGCTCCAGAATCCTCAAATGGATTTACAGGCTATGGATAGATGTCATAGAATAGGCCAAACAAAACCTGTTCATGTTTACAGGCTTGCAACTGCTCAATCTGTGGAGGTACTTGTCTTTGTTGGTAATTGATGTCTCCCCACTTCATGGTGGCTTTGTGATGTATTGATGATGTTTGTTTACAGGGTCGCATGCTGAAAAGAGCTTTTAGTAAGTTAAAGCTCGAGCATCTGGTGATTGGAAAAGGGCAGTTTCATCAAGAACGAACAAAGCCCAACAATGTAAATGTCCCAGAGGTTTGTGCTCTAGCATTCGCTTTTCCAATGATTTCTGTATATATATATATGTCGATTCTTATTATGTTATGATTTGTATATTATTAAAGTGTAATTTTTTTTTTTATAATTTTATATTAGTGTTTGATAATAAAAACTTATATTATTTGTAACCAGTATGTGGGTGAAAATAGTCATGGTTAAGTAGGTTGAATCTTTATCAAAGATTATAGTCTTTGGATGATTGACTGAGAACATTTCCAGCTATTCAGTGCTTTTCAATATTGGCCCAAACGAATAAATGATTCTTAAGCCAGAATAAAATTATCCGATTAAAAAATGTGAACATAAAGTTCAATAAAATAACTTCTAAGAGTAAAATTTCATTTTCGTTCCTCACGTTTGGAGTGTAAATAATTTGGTCTTTCATGATTAATTTTTTTTAATTAAGTCCCTAGTATTTAAAAAACATGCTAAATTGCTCCTTCTATCCATGTCTGTGTTAACGTGTCACATTAAGTGATGAATGTGCTATTATTTGTGTTATGTTGGCACTTGCCATTCATTTTTTTTAATTTTAGGCCTTCACATTTTAAAATTTGGTCAAATTGATTCTTTTTTTTTTTTTTTTCTCATGGTTTGTTTTTTCTTCTTTCTTTCTCCATCTATTCATCTACTTTAATTTCATAAGTTTTGGTAGTAAAGAGAAGATGATTGTTGAGAGCATTTTTTGAATATTCTTTTGAGAATCATTAATGAGATACATGTTTTGTGGGAATATTTCTATGCTTTAGTAACTTTTTTTAAGATAAATTATATTATAGTATTTTAAAGACAACTAATTAATGACTTCATTGTGTATTTCAATAGGAGTTGTTAATATCAAAATTAAATTGTTTTGTAGAAATTGGATTAAGGGCTAGGGAAATGGCTACAATTAAAATATACAATGAAGTTATGTAACTGGCTGTCCTTAAAAAATTATGGCATAATTTATCTTATAAAGGTTATTTAAGTATAAAAAATCTCCTGTGAATCTTGCATATCATTTATGATTCTCAAAAGAACAATCAAAAGATGGAACAATCTTTACACTTATATTGTTTTCATCTTTTTTCAACTACTAAAACCTTATGAAATGGAATAGATAGAGAAAGGAAGAAGATAAAAAAAAAAGAAGAACTGATTTGATTAAATTTTAAAACATGAAAGACTAAAATTGAGAAAACGAAATGTAAGTGTTAGCATAATACAAATAATAACACACGTTATTACTTAACATGATGCACGAGCATACTTTATTTAACAATTCTTAATGGATATAGATAGAGGGATAAATTTGGTGTGTTTTTAAAATGTCAAGGACTGAATTGAAAAATTTTAATCATGAAGGACGAAATTGTCTAAACCCTCAAACATGAAGAACCAAAATGAGGTTTTACTGTAACTTCAATTTCTTGGGTTGATATGACAATAAAATATTTGGCAGTATGTTCGTTTTTATTGCTGAGATTCGGTTTAAGAGCATGTTTAATTTGGAATTTTTTGTACCTGATCTGTTTGAAGGAAGAAGATCTGTTGGCATTGCTTCGAGAGGAAGAATCTGTCGAAGACAAAATGATACAGACAGATATTAGTGATGACAACTTGCAGAAGCTCTTGGATCGCAGTGATCTTACCGGTGATGGTCCGGTCAGTACGGTTCCTCTTAAGGGGCCTGGGTGGGAGGTGGTTATTTCGGGGACTGGCAACATGCTTTCTACTCTTAACAGCTAACATCTCTGCACTGGAAATTACTTGGGTTTTAGTTAGTAAAAAGATAATGTGATCTTATATAGGACTTTTTAGGAACTAGGTTTTCTTGATGGCTTTTTGAGATGGCCTGCAAGATTGTGTGCTTCATTTTGTAGATCTTTCAAGTCATTACTTATTACGTTGAAGTTTAATACAAAACTTGTTGAAGCCAGATTGGGGAAGAGCGCCTTCTGTAGCATCAAGTTTTGATGCCCTTTTGAGATGACTTGAAGACTGGGTGCTTCATTTTGTAAATTATTCAAATGATGATATTTAGTTGCGATTTATTACCTTGAAGTTATAACTCGACTTGAGGTTGAAAAATCTAAATCTAAAGTTGTTTTAATTATTTCATGTTTATGTTTTATTGCCTTGTGAGACTAACAGCTGGGCGACGTTGGGTGGTTGAAGGAATTATTTATTATCAGTACGTTATTATGCATTAAAAGCAAGGAATAAAGCCTTTACAATAACATTTCTTCGGTATGTTATTTGTTGAAGGAATTGATATAATTCCTTCGGATTAATATTTTTGAGGGGAATTTTACATATGGTGCTACTGTATAGAACTGAAATGAAAAAGTATTTTACTGTTTTATTGTTATTTTTGGTAAATAAAAGCAGAATTACATTTTACTCAACAATAAATGAAAACAATACAAAGATTAAAATACTGGAATTTTTCTCCCTCGAAACCAGAATATTTTTTATTTGCCCTTCCAACCAGAAATTATCTTTGTCATCCAGCACAATTTTATAAAACATATATATAGAGAGAGAGATTTTAATTTTTTTTTTAAAAAAATTTACCCTGTTCGAGAATCAAGCTGCTGAAGTCTGTATATGCTGCGTTTCTTTGCACTTTTACCCGCTAAAACCCAAAGATCGTCTCAATCAAATCGCGGTTCGACGTCGTGAACCAGAATTTGACTCTGTGTATAACTTTGCTTTCGGTTTCCGCCCAGATCCTTTACCAGAAGCTACCTTGGAGAGATCGGCAAGGCACCGTTCCAATTTCCATTTTTGTCATTAAATTTTCTCTTGCGGGTAAAGAGTAGACTCCGGTCTGAGAAATGATAACCCGGTCTAAACTTGTCGAGCAGCTGAGAGATTACCAGATCCGATCCCAGCACAAGTACTCTGCTCTTACTGTCTTCTCTCCAAAACCCCACATCAACACTTGGTACCATTTATAACTCTTTTACATTTTTCTTTGTTTTTTAGTTTATAATTTTATGCTATGGAAGCTCTAATTTAGTTCAATTCATTGTGTAGTAATGTTTGTAGCTATCAATTTGACATCTTGCCCTTTTCATGTTTGAGTTAATAATTTTATGCTATGGAAGCTCTGATTTGGCTTATCAGATTAAAGTGCTTTCATGGAATGATTTCTTCAATGTTGGTTGAGCATTTCTTTTATAGGATTAGGTTGATCATTCTATCTACTAAGTGCTATTGTATGTTAAATTTTAGTAAAGGCGTACAAAGGAATATGAAATATGATTGATAATGAATAACGTCGAGTCATTGATCTCTTCTTCCTGCCACTTGCAAATGGCAATTGAGAATGAGGGAGTTTTCACTTTTCTGTATACTCTGGCTGAGTTCATGTAGCAAAGAAGTTTGTTCGGGGTGTACGGTTATGCTCAAATGAAACTGAAAGTTGATGAATTTAATTCAATTATTAATTAGAGAGTCTAAGTCAAATTGATCGGCACACTGTGGCTGTGCAATTATGTGGAATGGATCCTCTGACCTTCACTTTGTGCAATAAAGAGAGAAAGGAAGACATAACTAGTAACTATGATATAAACGAAGCTTAGGTTTTATCGTTTGAGACATAACTAGTAACTAGCGTATGATAATAATTTTAGTATCAAGTATGATTGGCTTTTCTAATCAAAATGGCAAAGCTAATGTGTTGACTATCTTTCGTTGGGAAAAATAAAAGGGAATGAAAAAACTCTTTGCTCTTTGCTCTTTGCTTATATGTTCTCTGGATGAATTAACTCCTTATATGCATCCATGAGCTCTGACTCTTTAAATGAAATTAAAATTTTTTTTGATACATTACAGGACAATTGTTTTCCAGAGTGCTTCATTTTTTTTTGTTTCAAAGTTGGTGATTCAGCTCTCTTTTCTATAAAAATCCAAAAACTGTATCAACAAAGAGCTAAGGTTGGACTCTTGCTTCAACCTCAAAGGACCTAGAAACATGATTGTTTAAGTTGGATACTACATACTTAGTGTCGGATTAGGCTGTTTTAAGTAGTTATCATGAATGCATATAAAATTGAGTGGTAGAGACAGGAGATGCACAAATTCAGTAAGTTTCAGGTCTGGATTGCCATTTCCATGTTATACCTAGGGTCGAAGGTGAACTAGAAAGCTGGAAAATATATGCATCCATGACCTCAGAGTAGTTACATGTTATGGAAGCTCTTATAGGCAGATTGTGCTTCGTTGATAATAATTGACTCAAGGAATTATTTAGGTGTTCATTGTAACGTAGTTAACGGTTGTAATGCCTCTTCAATGTATGAAGAATTGCTATTTCGTGGAAAAGATATATCCGTTGATATCTGTGGTGGGCTAGTAAACCTGTGAAGCATTGTCCGCCAACTGTGTTGTGGGAAGATGCTCTAGAGCTCAATTCCAGAACCTGGCATTCAGATTTTTGTTAAGGCTCTGATCACTATTTTTGTTGAATTTTTGGTATTCAACATACCAAAATCATAGACCGAAGCTTCTTGTGCCAGAGAGTTCTTACATATCCTTCCATTAATATAATCTTGCATATGTTTTGTTAATGCTAGGAAAGACCAAGTTGTTTGCCTTGTCAAGTGCAAACAGCTTGAACAGCACATACTAACATCGTCTTGCTATCTGTTGTTTTTTTTCCTTTTCCCCTCTTTCATTGAATATCATGACACTATCTCTGCAAAACAGACCAAATCATGGTGCTTTAAGTAGCATACAATGACCGTATCGTTAGAAACATGTTAGATATTGATAAGTATCTGCATTCTTATGGTGACATTCTGGTATACTTTTGATTTGAAGAGAAAGCATTGTCCTAGCAGCCTATATAATCATAAGTTCACTATTTCAGCCCCTTTGTGCCACAATCAGGATGCATTACCAGTCCACTGATGGCTGGAAAAGTTGACCAAAATTGCATATGGACAACAGCACTAGGCCTACCGAGTTGCGTCTAAATGAGGACTTGATTGGTTATATTGTGGTGTAAAATGAATGTATGGCCATGGATGAATTTAGTTGAGAATTCATGCTAGTTAGAAAGTTGTGGCTAAGTGATTGCTTTGGGTTCACTTTGTCCATGGAATATTGTTTTCGTGTTACAGTCCAGGTTATGATGTATCATAGGTGTCGTTGTTATTGTAATATTGATTTTAGACTTTCATAGTTCCTTATTCATGAAAGTTTGTAATACATTAAGATCTGGCGTATTAATGTGCCATTGTATATAACGATTTTGCTTACTTGTTGCAGGGTTGATGTTCTCGTAGCAATCTCTTGCGCTTTAGTGTTTTGCTTGCTTGTCATCTCATCATGTCTAGCCCTGTACTATAGGTGCTTCTGGCTTTTTCTGGTTGTCATATGCCTCAGTATATTTCTCCCTGTACGTCTCAGGGTGTCTAGGCAGACATTGGTAAGAAAGAGGGAAAGAAGACTGCCATTGTCAATATGACGTTCCTTGCGGTTATATCTTGCATAGCATACACTGGCAAGCAAAGGCTTACTTCTTAGCAGTTAATTTGGTCTTTCATGGTTGTTTTTGGTGCTCACGTTACTCATCCGGGTCAAAAGACAATGGTGTTCAACTTCACAACCAATATATACTGACCAAGTAAATTTGTCATACAATATTTTTTCCCTTGTAGAGACCTTACATTGAGCCCAGTCAAGAAGCGAGTTTCTCTTAATTTTGTATACTCATCAATTAGACTTTCACTGTTCAAGGAATTCATGTCAGGAGGTTCTGCAACTATGCTGTCCCTTGCATCCATCTTCAGGTTTGCTGAGGAAGAGCTGCATAATTTGCAGATGTAGATTGTTCAAATCTGGAAACAAAAATCTAAAAAAAAAATCCTCTTGCTAGAAGTTGTAAGCTAGCTCTCTGAGCAGACTATAATCGTTTAAATCGCTGGCTGGCTGCATTTACAATTTGAAATCCCTTTAATCATTCTCTGACTGGTTTATTCGGCTGAGAAATTAATTTTAGCATGCTCAAAAATCCATTTTGGGATTCTAAATAGAAAGTGTATTTGCTTTACATTCATGATTAGAATGGTTTCGAAGCGGTTAATTACTTCTTGAGGTAGAACTTCACTGTTCTAATTTCAAAATCATATCTTCCAAATGTTGTTAGTGATTGATTAAAAAATTAATCAACTATATTTGTAACATTATTTTATTTTTTACTAATCACAAGGCCTTGTATTTACTGTGCATTAAGGTTAGAAGAGTAATAGCATGTTTGAATTTTTTTTTTTTAACCAAATTAGATACTTTGATTTCAAATAGTCTTTTCCAGCGGAAGGGAGAAACCTTCGATCAACTTTAGTTGGCCACTAAAATTGGGTTTTCATTGGCACTATATTAATTATATCTTATATCCTTGCATAAAATAAAGAAAACTAGGTACCACTAGTGAAGCAGATAGGCAAACATAGCAAAGTTAAAAAGTAAATGCATGCTTGGCTGTCTATGTTTCTTCATAGTTTCCAAGTGTTGTCATGATCCCCTCGGGTCCATATTCTTAGTTCCCTTTAGACATTGCTCAACTTATCGAAAGAAAAGTAGGTAAAATATAATGAAATCTAGTAGCACTCCTTGGCATGATTGCTCTAAAATAATGATATGGCCCTCCAACACATGTCTAAATGTGTTGTTTAGGGGCTTATTTTGGATAATGGATGCGTATAATCATATCCAAATATTATTGTTTCATCTCTGTGATTCTCTCATCTTTATGAATTCGGTTTACTTGAAAACAGATAAAGATGAAACCCCATAACCTACATATACTTAAGGTGATAGATGAAATTATTATATCTCTCTTTAATCATTCAAACCCAATCAAACGAAACAACCACTTCGGATATCCTTTCTCAATCTGATAATTCAGAAATTAATTATGTAAAATCAATATCTACTAATTAAAAAAATATATTTATTATTTAAGAATAAAGTTTAAAATAGATATAAAAATAGAGCCATGATCAACAAAAGTTATAAATACATGCCTTAAATAACATATAAAAAGAAAATGAGGGAATGATACGGTGCGTTATAATAAAACTGAAAAGCTATTTAGAATTAATATTTACGGATGACACTTGTTTTGAATATGTAAAAGATAAAGGCACAGTAGAAAGCACCTTTAGGAAACTTGTTGCCCACATGAATCACGGTTTTGACTGTGCACTTATGGTATGTACAAAAAAATTCCGTTGTCTGTTTCCTAAATATGAAGCCAGCTTCATTTGTTTAGAGTCAGATCAACTTTGTTTTTAATATGTTTAGTGAGATCATTTCCTATTCCTACTCGGCTAGTAGGTTCAGACAAAGCAACTTTTGAATATTTTGAGACTCTGGATCTGGTGCTTTTCTATTAGATATATACCCAAAACTTGTTGACTATTCTTGGGCTTGCTGGTTTTCAAAAGGAACTTTTCCATAGTTTATACCAAGATTTTATTATCGGGAGCTTTTCAGAAGCGAAAAAAAACAAAAAAAACTTCCAATGATTTCTCTGCTTGAACAAAGTGATATGCAATCTACCTCTAGAAAACAGTTATATCAAGGCAAAAACTTCCTTGGTCTAAAGCACTAAAATTCTCCTATGGATTTTTTTTTTCTCTGTTTTCTGCTGTTGAGAATTGATGAAGATCACTCTCACCCAGTTACACATTGGCATAAAAGGAGAAATTCTCGGTCAACTGCAACTCCCACTAAATCTTAAAAAATCTTATTTTTGATATGATTGAGGTTGTATTTGCCTAATGTCACAACAGGAACCTTTTCCCAGTGCTGTAATTTGCTTGACATTTCATTGTGAGATGCTTTCGTTCATTCATTTTTATATTCAATTTGAGTCATGAATTAAACCCGACGGTGGGGACTCATATTTGATGAGACGTGGCCGAAAGCAAAAGTGAACGAGCCTGGCCTGAACGGTTTGGTTCCACTTCCCACCCCACAGCAACACCTCACCCTCCAAAGGTCTCTCTCTCTGGGTTCTACAATTAACTTTTGTCATGCTTGTTCTTGTGCTATCATGGTATATATATTGAATTTTTAATTCCAGGCAAGAAAAGCAGCGTAGAGTATTGAATTCTCAATCCAAGAATAATTGAAGCTTTGATGGATTTCCCTTAATTACCATCAGTTCCTTTTTGACTAATAGCTCTACTAGCTTTCGTAGAATGGTAGGCCTACGTTGCCTTGATGATTCGGTGCATAAAAGGCTATATCACACACACATATATATATATATATATTGGTCGTTTTAACTTTTGTTTTTGTATCATCTGATTTTATTATTAACTCCAATAGTTTATAACGACTTCAATGTGTATTTCTATGCACATAATATTTACTAGTTTTATAGGGCATTAGCAAATGGGAGTTGGTGCTTAAGAACCAAAAATGGACAATCCGATACTATAACTGAACATATGGAGTTTACTTATTTTTAATTGTTATCACTTTCAATTTATGGTGTCTGGAAAGTCATCAATTCATAAACTGTGGACAAAGTTGATAGAATTTAAATTTAGATGATTTTTCTTCTTTTATTGTCAAAAGTCCTATCTTCACACACTTTATATAGTATATAGACGGATTATATATATGTAAAGTCTTCAAAAAAGTTAGCTTATGCATTATACTACTCTAATGATAAGGATGAAGCTGGAATCTTACATGTCGAGGAAACTCAACCAATCTATAGGGTTCAATAGCAATTGTTATTGCATTTCTTTAAGGAAATCGTAGTGAAAATTAAACTGAATTATTATTGTTTTATTGTTATTCCATGCAGTAGTACCGTTTAATCTGATGTGAATAATATCTATGCACTCTTTTTTATAATCAATGATAGAAGCTTTTGTCTTTATATCATGTTTCGGGTGTAAAGTAAGTGAAAGCATGGGCGCGGCCTCAGTCATTCTCCCCCTCACAAGCTGCCATTGCATAATTTAAACTTTGCTTATCAAAGTAAAAAGTACATGTCTTAGAAATGCTGGGTAATCTTTATCTCTTTTTCCATGATGCTGTCTTTGGATTTTACTTATGTCTCATCGGTGCATATAACTAATTCCATAATGTGTTTAAAGATGCATGTTTTCCTTTGTTATAGCATCATAGTTCTTTCAAATTGAAAAGGGTGGTTTTTCATAGCGAGAAACACCAACACCTTGCACCATTAAAGTCTAATCTAATCGAGGTTCCCCACAAAAGCTACTAATAAATACCAAATTAAATTATTAAATACAAGTAATAAATTTTATCAACAGATATATATATATAGAGAGAGAGAGAGTTGCACATATATATATAGTGGCTGGAAGTGGTCAAAGATTGTGACTTGTAAAGCAGAGTCCCTGGGAAGGCTATGATTATAGGCTGACAAAATGCCTGAGACTAGTTGGAGCATCGTGCGGCCACGTTTACAGGCAGACCCGCGCGTGAGCAATGATTGAGGTCCCTCTTGGTTTGCTCAACTCAATCATGATGAGGCTGCAGGACTTGCCCTGCCCCTTGGGACCCTCTTTCCTTCTCCCATTAGCCATTCACACATCCAAAGCAAATTTCTCTACTTCCAACTTTCAAGATTCAACTTCCACACTTTGAAGCTTAATTTGTTTGTTTTGGCTTGTTTTTTTGATTCACTTCTCAGAGACTGAAACCCCTGTGCTAATGTGTGTGTCTGTCAGTACAAACAGACACCTCGTTTGTTTCAAACTGGTTAGCTTATTAAAGATCGGTACTTGGTTGTTGTTTGGTGCTGCTAGCTGTGTTCTTGTGGAATGTGGACCAAGACATATACTGTATCATTATTAGAGTTAAAAGCTCTCTTACATATGACAAATGGGCAAGAGATATTAGTTCCTTTCTTTCACGTAATAATGTCTTGTACCATTCACATTATTCAAAGTCAAAACGCAGGCTTCTGCAAAAATATGCATAATGCAGTCAAGGCCAGCCATGCTTCCTCTATCTGATATCTATCGCAATCTAGATTTACTCATATTTACATCATGAATACGAGAGTCATATTCATAACAAGCAATTCATGAACTATTATACTAATGTTTTACTTTTTAATTTTTAACATGATTTAAGTGTAAATCTGAACATAATACTCATATTCATGCTGTGAATATTATTGACTTCTATATCTATTTTGATTTCCAACTAATAATAATAATAATGAGAAAAGAGGACTAGGGAGCGTTGATTTTATTTGAAGATGACAATGGTCGGAGATAATGACCCAACAAAGTTAAGTTGATGAGACTTAACGTAATATGAATGGGTTCTATTCTATGTACATATATGACTTTGTTCCTTCGATCTCTTTCATATTTTATCCTTCTGGTATGGAAGGGAGAACTTGAGGGTACTAGTACTATTACTACTAGTTGCATGCTTAATGAATCCGTACACAGTATTGGTTCGTCATGCCATGCGCATTTGTCCTTTCCCAGCAAAAGGAATAAAAACGTCACTGCCAAGCTAAGTTATAATATGCTTTTCTTAAAGGAAATTAGTACTTTTCTTTCTTTGTTAGGTGATATGTCACACGTGGTTTCGCCTTCTCTTACTTTTTTTCTTCTGCTGTTGGATAATCCAACGTATTAATTGCTGGTCCCTTTAGTCTTGTATAGTCTGCATGTTCATCAGAGAAAAGAACACCAACCGTGGAATGAAATCTACATAAATACTGATCCATGGAGAGAAAAAAGAAAGCAACAAGTGAAAGAGAAGTGGATTCCATGGCCTATGGAGGATCCAATTCTCAATATCGATGACTTTAATTGTTTTCTAACCACATCGTGTGGCACGATGAACACAATCATAAAAAAATGCTTTTATCTCTTTCTTTCTCTCCCATGTTGTTATCATCGTAATTACTTTACTTTTACGTGCTATGATGCAAATGGAGTAGTAAAGAGAGTTAAGAACTTGAGATCATTTTTTGATTGCAGGGAACAATAAAGTAGTAGAAGGAAGAAAAAGGAAAGCTAAAAGTGAAAGGAATTTAAAAAGTTGGACTGTATTTGTTTAAAGCAGTGAAAGGTGCTTAGATTTTGTCCTCCAGCTCAATCAAGAGATGGCGAAAAATAAATAATATACTATTTGTAATTTTTCTAGACCATGTTAAATCACCGAAATAAGCATGTTTCAATTTGCATATTAAGGGAGTAACATTTTTTTTCTCAAAGTTTTTTTATTAATCGCTTTATTCAAATATAAAATTAATTAAAATTTAAAATTTATTTTCTTTATTTATCAATATTTTTAAAACATTATATAAAACGGAATATATTATCTCAAATATTGAGAAAACTTTCTTTGAAGTTTACAATTGCATGACACTCTTTATTTGGTAAAATTATCAATGCAAGAAACAATCCAAAAAATCACTGCAGAAGATTAGAGATCCATTCTCTAAGTTAAACATTCATCAATTTGCCCTGGAACGTTTTGATTTGATTTTTCAAATGGAGACAGAGAGATTCATTGGCTAATGGTTAAGATGGTAAACTACTGAAGGAAGATCTATTGCTTGGCTTTTGTATTGATTTCCCATCAAAATCCCGGGTCTAATCAAATCAAGTTGTAAAGGTGACAAGGCCAACTCAGTACACACGATATATTAAGTGCATGGTTGGTGCGTAATAAATCTTCGTCTGATGATCCCAGAAATGAAAAAAAGAAAGAAAGAAAAAATCCACGCTAGCCCAAGTCTTGTCATCCACACGTGCGGTTCATCCAGGTGGCACGCAAGTTATAGCCTCGTGGTAGCAATCATTGGCTATGTTGGCCACCCGCACGAGTGGGTTTGTTATGGGCCTAACGCTTCGTTTTTCGGGTTGGACGTGAATTAATTTGGCTACTGTAAACTTTTTATTAATAATTAAAATTTAGCTATAAATTTTATTAATTTTTTATCTTCTTTTCGTATTTAATAAAAAAAAATTGAAAAAGTGGTTTGTGCAATTTTTAAGAATATATTTTTATCACCTTCTCATTTTAGAATTAAATTTGATATATCCTAAATGATTTGTTAGTATTAAAAAACTAATTGAGTAATTTGATGAGTCTTAGCTTTAAGACAGTAAAATATACAAATTAATAGAGAATGTAATAATAATTATTTCACTTTTTTTTTTATTAGTCTCGCCTATCAATAAGGGTAAAATAGAAGAAAAAATACTCAATAAATTTAGAATTTTAGTATTTTTACTTAAATGTTTGTTTGTTAATTCAAATTATCACACACAAAACTTTTTTTTTTTCTTTTTTACTTAGAGAACGCATGGATGATTTTTTTTTTGGGTATTAATCCTTTTTTTTTTTTTTTTTGTTTACATGTATCAGTAATATTCTTAACTTATGAGTATCATTAAAAAAAAAATTTAACAAGTGATTTCTTAAAAAAATTATTATATATATAATTTTATAATATATGTAATATATATAATTTCAATTCCATTTGATAAAATTAACTAAAAGTTATGTGATTGTAACACGTAAATATAAAATTAATTGAAAGTTATGATATATAAATAAAAGTTTATAATTATATAATTAATTAATTAAATTATAATTGTTTAATAAATTTAATTATATAATTAATTGAAATGTGTTAAATGACTAAAACAAATATATAATATTATATTGAGATAATATTAAGATTAAATATATTTTATTTTATTTTATTTATTAAATAATTAATTTTTATCATTTATTTATTATCAAACTTATTAATTAAATAATAAAAACTAAATTTATGAGGAAAGAAAAAATGATGGGAGAAGAGAAAAGGAAAGAGAGAAAAAAAAAATAGAAGAAAGAGAAATGAGGGCCGCGTAAAAGAGAGGGGGATTGAATCGTTAGATTTCGTAAAGATAAAATTTATAATTTGTTAAAAACTTAAAAGTTAAAATTATAAGTGAATTATTGATAGATAATTTTTAGAATAAAATTATATTTCAAGTAATATTTTAAAAGTCTGAAGTATAATTTTATTTTAAAAATTATTTTTTAAACGTTATAATTTTTTATTATTTTTTATTTATTAAATAATTCTATTAACTTATTAATTAAGTTAATAAAATATAATTTTTTAAATAAACTAATAACTTCCTTTACCAATCACACATTAAATTTTTATATTCTGTTATAAGTTTACTTATATAATTAAGATAATATTGTAACTCAGAATATTTAAAATGCAAGTACTAATGGTATGCAACATCTATTTTTCCAAGTTAACCAGTTTATCGGTTTCAAGTTCTTTGCCTTTTCCTTTTTCTTTTTTTATTTATTGTAAATGTATATGTTTGTGAACTTTTTTAAAAAAATAATTATTTAATATTTAATATCACAGTAAATATTAATTAATTTAATTAAATCGGGACATGAATATAAGTAGAACAAATCTCTTTTTATTAATTTTTATTTTATAATTTGATACTTAAATTCTTAATTATACTAAAACAACTCTTGATTTTGTATTTAGTGGTACGTATGCTTGTGCATTTGATAAAGCTTAGTTGGCATATGAAATGAGATTCTGAGCTTGAGTATTATTGCACGTGAAGGGCAATAATGTAATGGCATGCTTCGAAATTAAATAAAAGCGTTTACTTTACTTTTTATGTCATTAGTATATATAGTATGTTGTGGAGTTTTCCGAAAATGATTATGACGCGGAGTAAATCAAATCTTATAAGTAACCGTCAGATTTTGTAGACATATTAAATATAATCTCTCTAGCTTAATTTAACTAAAAATTATGCATGATTTTAAATATGACATGAACTGATGTCATCGAACTCGATAATTATGTTAATTATTATTTATTTATGAATACTTTTGTCTATACTCATAAAATAATTGTTGATTGACTCGTAATTATAATAATAAAAAAAATGTTTTTAATTAGAGAAATAAAGAGGTTCTTAATTCAAGTAAAATTTTGTAAACACCTAAAAATAAATCTTTTTAAAAATAAAAATAAAATTAATGAAATAGATATAATTTTTTTATACACAATAATAAATTAAAATATTATAAAATATTATTACAAGTTACATTTAATTAATATCTTAACCAATCACATTTCTTTATTTAAGAACATAGGATTCTGTCTCAGTACGTTTTTAAGAATATAGCAGCATGCGAATAGAACATCTAATTCTCGCATATTTTAATCACGTAAAACAGTGTGGGCGCCGGAGCAGAGGAGTTTTTAATCACGTAAAATACATGTCACCCAAAAAAAAAAAAAAAAAACAAACTTGTTACCAAAATATACGACATGATTAAATTAATTATAATTTCTCTTTCATGGAAAATTTGATAAATGATAGAGGAGATCAATTTATTTTAATCAATCATCATCACGTATCATTGCTATGACGTCATTTCAATTTTCAAAGCTTCAATTCAGTTTAAAGCGTCTGAGTGGAACATTTTAATCTTACACTAATTGGTTCAAAATATAAAATCGACTTAATTAATTTATGTATTTATTTAAAAAATATTGTATATTTTAATTTATTATAATAATTAAATAAAATTATTTTAAAATTTATTTATTAGTAAAAAATATATCATATTATATATTCCACACATTATATTACATATTTTTTTATACTTTATTATATTTATTTTACATATGCAACAATTAATATAAAATAATGAATATAAAAAAATTATTCTTCTAACACCACCTTATAAATTATATCAACTTTTTTTTTCTAAAAACCCTCTATATTTAAGATCGAGGGTGAGGAAGTATATGACTAAATTAATTATAAATTTGTCATTGATATTCTATTAAAAAAATGTCATTGATATAATAAATATTTTCAATAACTTTGTGTACAAGTGACACGCCTAATGAACTGTGCAAACCTTTCTATATTTTTAGTTGATCCAAAAAAAAAATATTTGATGTAATTTAACTATAATTTCAATGTTTAATTCTTAACAACATTCAAATTTGAAATCTTAAATAGTTGTAACTGGATCCAGTTTTATTTATTTTTCTTTTTTTGCCTTTTTTATCTGATTTTCCCCCTTTTTGATCTTCTGGATCCAATTCAGGTTTGATTTTATATCGACATTAACTTTTTTTTTATCAGTTAATTAAGTATTATGCATAAATTCCCATATGCATGACATGCAATTAGCCAATTAGGTTTTTTCATTGTCAATAAACAACATCAATTATAATACATTACTATAAAAAAAAATTATAATTTCTTCTTCTGACGGAAGGGGCATTGTGTGAAACTATAAGATATGATTTAGTAGTATGATAAAAAAGATATAATTTATAATTTGGTAGCATAGGCAAGAGTAATTTCTACTTATAAGATGATTAATGATTATTTATCAAAATTAATATTAATTGTAATGAAGATACAATAAGTAAAAAAACTAATGAAAGTTCCACATGACCATAAAAAACAAAAATGAAAGTTCCGCATGGGTTTTTTTCAAAAAAATAATAATTGCATGAAGTTGTGCTGTGGACTTTGGAATTTTATATACAAATTTCCATACCTAACAATTAGAATATTTACATATAATATTTAATAGAACGAAATAACAAATATTTATATATCTTTTACAATAAATTGTCATATGAAAAACTATGCAAAAATTAAATCATCAGGGCTTCCAAAAAAAAATAAAAATTAAGTCACTATGACTGGTTCAACTAAAATTGCTATGATTGAAAATCAAGAGCTTTTTGGTTGAACGTGTTTCTCTGGGGAGTCAAACTATCATATTATAAAATCTTCATCAATTATATATTTATATAAATGTATCATTTATCGAAAGAAAAATGCAAAGGATTCATTAATCTTAGTTAGATTTTAGCCAGTTTGTAGAAAGGAAGCGAGAGGGGGTAAAAGAAGAAAAAAGAAGTTATTTATTTAATGCCAAAATTATTATTTTAGCTGAAAGAATAATGGAACAACGTATTGCCAAAAAATAAACGGAACGACAACTGGCCGCACATAAATTAAAAGTAAGATATATATGAGTTAAGCATAAACTAAATTAAATTTTGTAAAGTGCGTGATTTTCCAAGTGGAAAGCCCATTTGGTTGCTCCCTTCCCTTCCGCTTTTTACTCTGAAAGACAGAAGAGAAGCTTATAAAAGCAGCCTATTGGCTTCACGCTTTCTTTGAAACCAGCGATTTTATTTTACAGCAGAAAATCGAAGCTCCTTTTCAGAACCCGTAAAACTTTTTTCTTCTCTTATAGAAAACCGCACTATGGAGTTTCGTTTTCGCTCAGAACAGAGAGAGATATATCAGCATATAGAAAGAAGATCAGACAGGCTTAGCTCCATGTCTGACTCCCACCTGACTCTCTGTTCTCTCACGACCATTCTAGCAGCTCTTGTTCTCATCATTCTCCTTTTCAAAAGAAAGCAACAAAGGCTTAATCTTCCTCCGGGCAAAATGGGTTGGCCTCTTCTCGGGGAAACTATTGGGTATTTGAAGCCTTACTCTGCTATCACTGTGGGAGAGTTTATGGAGCAGCACATAGCAAGGTAAAAATCTGCACCGCCCACATAATAATTTCATGGCCTTAGATTACAAAACCCATCTTCACTTTCATAGAGAGGTCTCAAAACTTGCCCCAACACCTGCAGGTACGGTAAAATTTACAAATCTAAATTGTTCGGCGAACCTGCCATAGTCTCAGCAGATGCAGGGCTCAATAGGTTCATATTACAGAACGAAGGGAAATTGTTTCAGTGCAGCTATCCGAGAAGCATTGGTGGAATACTTGGAAAATGGTCTATGTTGGTGTTAGTGGGTGACATGCATAGAGATATGAGGACTATATCACTCAACTTTCTCAGTCATTCCAGGCTGAGAACACATCTGCTCAAAGAGGTCGAGAAGCATACCCTGCTTGTTCTAAATTCGTGGAAGCAAAACTGTGTATTCTCAGCTCAAGATGAAGCAAAGAAGGTAGATTTTCAGATTGAACTTCTATTTTAATTTCTTGTTTGGTAAAATCACTTATCGATACTTATCTTTAAATTGCAGTTTACCTTCAATTTAATGGCCAGCCATATCATGAGCATGGATCCGGGGAATCTCGAAACAGAGCAACTGAAGAAAGAGTACGTCACTTTCATGAAAGGGGTGGTATCGGCGCCCATAAATTTGCCCGGGTTTGCATACAGGAAGGCATTGAAGGTAAGGAAAAATAATAAATACCGATCTAGAGAGCTCCATTTCTTTTTTTAATGAACGGTGCTAATTTTTAATTAAGCTTTTTCTAATTCTATATAATATATTTTCAGTCTCGGTCGACTATACTGAAGTTCATAGAAGGAAAAATGGAAGAACGAGTGAAAAAGTTCAAAGTGGGAAACGAAAGTTGGGAGGAAGATGATCTTCTAAACTGGGTTTTGAAGCATTCAAATCTTTCGACAGAGCAAATTCTCGACTTGATACTGAGCTTGCTTTTCGCTGGCCATGAAACTTCATCGGTTGCCATAGCTCTTACTATTTACTTCTTGCCAGGCTGCCCTCGTGCTATCGAACAGCTAAGGGTAAGCAGCTATGATGATGATACGTGGAAAATTACCTCCAGAAAAAGTTTATGAAATTCAAACTTAAATTTTTTATTATCATTTTTCTGGAAAAAAAAATAAATAGGAAGAACACTTAGAGATTGCCAGAGCCAAGAGGCAAGCAGGGGAGACGGAGTTGACTTGGGATGACTACAAGAGAATGGAATTTACTCACTGTGTAAGTCACATCTGATAACTTGTGGGGTCATTAATTATTTTCTTCTCTCTTAATAATTGCTATAATTGCATACTGTAGTTAGGATATTCTTGTTAGAAGACTCCCATAGAAAATTGATTGAATTCCTCTCTCTTTTGTGAAGGTTGTCAACGAGACACTTCGGCTAGGAAATGTGGTGAGGTTTCTTCACAGGAAGGCTCTGAAGGATGTTCGGTACAAAGGTAGGAGGATTAGGATATTACTTTTTAAATTTTAATTTATTAGATTTTTTTTTTTTTGTGAAAAGGAAAAGGAAAAAGAAAGTCGCCGGAAATGGATGAGCTTTTGGGATTAAAAATGTTTGTTTGTGTTTGGAAGGTTATGACATTCCATGTGGGTGGAAAGTCCTTCCGGTGATTGCAGCCGTGCATCTGGATCCTTCGCTTTTTGACCAACCTCAACACTTCAATCCATGGAGATGGCAGGTCAGTTCTACAATTCTTCTACTTATAACTAGTAGACAGCATGCCTTCTATAATTATTACCCTTTTTCTTCTCCTTTTCTAAAGCCATGGCTTCGAAATAAACAATTTAAAAACAGAAAAAAAATAAATAAATAAAAGAGAGGTCCCCTAGCACTTTCAATTGGTTCTTTGCGGTGGATTCTCTTCCCCACATGCAATCACTGCCTCACTGGCTTTCTCCTTGGTGTGGGGGCCGGCAACACTCAACAAAATAGGTTGAGCTTTTGGGGTTGGGTTTTTGTCAAAAAAATTTACGTGGTAATATTTCCACTCTTACGCATTTCCTTTTTCCTTCAAATATAAAACACAGAAGGATTTTTAAGATAAACGTTTCAAACACCCATTTGGGTACCGAGGACGTACGGCTTTGACAATCTGAAAAGAATGCTTGACCAGTAGATTATTGTTTTTGACTTTTCCTTAACATTTTCAAACATTTAATGTTTCTCATTTATCTTAAAGCTAGATATTTAGATATTTTTGGGTCTAAGTTCATTGGATTTGGAAAGGGGGTTTTAGGGAAAGAAAAAATGATTATGCAAATAGTTAAACACCAAAACATATGCAGCATGAGGGTTACTTAATAAGAAATCATGATTGTGAGGGCAACGAAAGCTGTGGCCACCAACAATGGAGGATCAAGTGGGTCCCTTGATCTATCACGGCCATCTCCGTCGAAGCCGTTAGAGTATATGTCACAATTCAGAAATAGGAAGGTGATAAGGGGGGATACTCTCAAGAGGTCCTCGTAAGAGTTGGGAGGATATGTTGGGTAGCTAGCTACCAACGATCTGATTTCAGCTATCGCGGAATATCATAGAGATGAATGAAGTGTCATGATCAGCGAAGTGGATGTTGTGAACAGTACCAAGGTGGGTCCCACTAGGATATGCGATGTGATGAATCTGATGATGATCATGGGTCTCTTCTGTGAACGTGTGGGGAGGAGTACTACTGGGGTTCCAGATATCATTATTGCCCATGTGGACGTGGGGTTCTCTCATGGACGTGCATGTGTGCCTTTTCTCTTTCCCTGTACCGCTGGTCCAAACTCCTAACACCTAACTCTATTTAGTTCCACCTACAGGCACATATGTTAGAGACATGGGTTGCTTTAGGATTTTGGATTTTAAGAATCAACTTGTGTTAAAATTTAATGTTTAATGTGACAACGATACCAATAATTTTTTTAAAAAAAGAGCTTCATTTAATCCCATTCAAAAATATTAAAAAACCGAAAGAAAAATGAGTAAAAATACAAATTTGGAAAAACGAAAGGGTCGTCTCTACAAATAGACAAAGGACAAGGGACCGAACCAAGCCAATTTTAAGAGGATAACAATTTGACGGTGACAACTACCTTACCCGTCACCGGGCACCACCACAGATATCATAAATCCATAACCAAATCTAATATCATCCTCAGCCTTGTATTCACGTAGTTAAGATTAACTTGCATGTCCCACGTTTGATCCAGTACACAAATAGACAGCTCAATAAAACAAGCTCCTTTGGTTGCCTTTTCACTTTATTTATTCATTGAACGTTATTATTTTTATATCTTTTCTGCTATAGTATTTGAAATTGACATTGATAATATATATGTTGATGGTGCAGACTAATAATAGCAGTCGTGGAGGTTCTTCTGGTTGCCCAAGCACGAGCACAGCCGCCGTGGGCAATTACTTCATGCCGTTTGGGGGAGGACCACGGCTATGCGCGGGATCGGAGTTGGCCAAATTGGAAATGGCCGTTTTCATCCACCATCTCATCCTCAATTACCATTGGGAATTAGCCGATACAGATCAAGCTGTTGCCTACCCATTTGTTGATTTTCCTAAAGGCTTACCCATCAAAGTCCAACGCCACTGTTTCACTTGACCAAAAATAGATTTTCCATCATTCCCACCACATGTAATCCACTTACAATTGCAACCTCGGAGACTTAGACTTTGCCCAAGATAGCTTGCTAGCCTCTCGTGTTTGGATATGGAGACAAGCCGCACATGAACCTTGGATTCTTTTGAATATCCTCCATCCAATGTTATAGCATACAAATTGGAAGACTCCATTTGGCTTTCTGGCAGAGCTCACGTGAACAAATGGGAAAACAAATATTGCAACGAAAGTACACCGAGACATGCATTTAGGGCCACTTCTCCTCATCTCCATTTTCTTCATCTAATTTTACTCTCTTGTACCCCACCTACTTTTGTATATTTTAAATTCTACTTTCACCCCAAAGAGCCAGCACTTGTGAAATAACATTTATTCATTTTATATTTAAATGATGACCCTTTATATATTTTGTAATTTTTCTTCCTCTGCTGTAATCTATCTTTTGTACTATATTGTTAATCCAATTGCCTCTTGTGTACAACCTGTTACATTCCACTGTTTCCTTTCTTCAAGCAAGAAGATTCTATCTATAAGACTTCTATGTGCCTTGAATCTCAAGAAGGAAGCACTGAAAATTGTAGGAAAAATAGTTAAATATACAGATTAGCATGATTTCAGACGAAGATGAATACTCTGTTAGCTAGGAACTGTCCTAAATATAACTAGATTCGCATGAATCATTTCTATACCAAAATACTTCAATATACGAGAAAACTCTATAAAAGGTTTTTTTAGTACATTTAGATGTTGAAGATTAATAAAATGATAGACCATTTCAATAAAGTTTTTTCTATACATACCATAAGGGATAGATTTTTTTGTTTGGTTTGTGATACAAGATTCATCAAGCACAGCATTCGCGCTTCTATACCAGCATACCTTTATTAGTGCTTATAATTGAGAAGCCGAACGGGCGTGTGCTGTAGCTAGGTAAGGAGAATGAATATTATTGAGTAGTTGTGGTGCAAGTTGGGATAGAATCTAACGTCATTTAATTTGGTTTCAGATTTGGCAGGCAGTCCCTGTTCCTGGCTATCATGGCATTGTGAAAATTGTCCTAACGGGGATTTTGGACGGAGACGGACGTTCTACGATCTATGTTAAGTGGACCAAAATAATATTTAAACTTTTTGGGGAGACTTGAGTTAGCAACATAGTTGTAAAACTCGAATCTAAGGGATCTTAGACTGTTTATGTAATTAAACTGGTTGAGTAATTAAATTAGTCAATTATTAATTAATTCAGATTGAGCTGAAATTTAGAAGATTGGATCAGATTAAACCACCAGCTACTTTTACAAAATGGGCAAAGTGAGATTCAAACCAAACACATAAATGTACTCTTGCACTTTTTTCAATCACTTCAACTATATAATCAACTTCTCTAGAATATAGATATAACTTTTAGTTAAACAATAACTAAATAATATATATAATACTTGTATATTTCACTAAATTCATATTATATATACATTTTACTATATTTTATTTAATTGAAATCATATTATATATATTTTTTAATTTCTCCGATTCAATACGAATGACTCAGTTGAACCAATAGATCAATGAATCAGTACTTCTTCGTGTCAATTTCCGGTCCGAAATTTAAAATTATGGTTAGCAATGATTCATGTCGACGGCACAAGTTGCTCATATTGACTTCCGTTATAATGTGATTAATTAAGAAGACAGCCAATGAGAATTCATGAAGGTCCCACTGAAGAGTCCTCACTCTATTCATCGATATTGAGAATGTCGGGCACTCCCTTCTTCGCCCCACTTTTCCTCTACATTTTTTACTTAAGCACTTTACTGTTTATTTGATAATGTGTAGTCTGTGGACAGAGTGAGAGAGAATCGTACGTTAGGCAATCACAACCTTTATTTTTATGGTAACAGAAGATAAAGGCAATGACATTATTTAAATAGTCTCTTTGTCAGGTCATATGTATGTAATATATATATATATATATATAATATCAAACGACCTCTCCCTGTTAGGTTAACGTTCGCTTTCTGATGCGTTATAATTTCTATGATGTTTTTCAATGATTTAAGTGAATCTACGCATGGATGTCGGTTTCTGTCCCTTCATCTGTGGTGTATGAAGCTGCACGTTATGATTTTATAATTGTATTTGTGGTTTGTTTTGAGTAGATAGATAGATAGATAGTTTGAATAGACAAGGAGGATTTGTACATTACCATCTGTCGTCTTCATCCATATAAAAGCCAGAATTTGGCTGTTTTTAACTACAAAATGCTTGCTTTAGAGACTGAAATAATTTAGAAAGAAAAACAAAATAAGTTTAGTTAAAAATAAGGCTTTTAGTACTTTATTGAAATCCAGAAACGACCATATTGGCTAACACTTTCATTTGTGAATGTTTATTAATCCATTTTTCTTATCTTCCCTTGATCACTTTGAAAAGACAATAATATTTAGGGAGCATTTTTATTTATTTGTTGGTCACCGGTGTAATGTCATGCATTATTTTAAAAATCGGATTCGCGTAGCCAGTTCAACTGGTTGAGCTGAGAATCAAACACTAAGCCAGTTTGATTGTATATATTATATCATTTCTATAATTTAATCAGTCAACTTCTGGTTGAACCAAAAAAAAAAAAAAAAAATTTAAAAAATGTTGCTAAAATGAAAATACTTTAGGCACACATATCCATATATACTGCAGACTTTTCAAGCAACCTTTTAGCCACTCTCAAGAGACATAATTCATTAGAAGGGGCCTCTTGTATATATAGATGTGAAGGCAAACGAAGACTTCATATTTGAGCAAGGTAGGATTATTAAAAAAAAACTTTTACCTTAACAGCCAATCGTATAATTTTTAATTTTAAATCTTCTGCCATAACTTTCACAAATATTGTTTTCTTTTAATAAAATCATATTTACTTTATTTATAATCTATCATGCTAATTATTTAAAATAATATTCTCCTTTTATCTTTAAAAAAATACTATAAAACCTATAAAAATGTGCCTATGAACTAAACCATTCAAGCAAGTGGTCATGGTTTTGAGTGGTGAGTACACTGCATAACCAAGCCTATGCGTAGCTTTAGTCTAATTCGGAAGAGCAACCGTTCAATCCTAAATTTTATCCGTTAAATTCTTAAAATATGTATCCTAAATATCACATATTCATGTACAAACTAAAAAGTATTTTATAATATAAACAATTTTTTTATGACCTTATAATATAAACAATTAAGTACTCTTTTTATATGCAACAATTAATGATACAAATATAAAAAATAAAAATTATGATCCTTATATATCCCTGTGTTTTTGTCTTTCTAACAAAATATATAAAATTTATATATTTTTTATACAAAAATAAAATAAATTATACTTACTTTCTATGTAATATATATTTTAAAATATTTAAAATATTTTTTAATTTTTTCAGTTAAACTAATAACTCAGCAATCAGCAATTGAATCAGTGAACCAATAACTTTTTCAGGTCAATCTCTATTTTTTAAAACAGTGTTGTCATGTTTGGTGTACTTGCATAAGCTCTCATGGGCTCAAGAAAAGATCAGCCTTGTAATAAGCCCAAAGGGAACCGGGCAAGACAAACTCTATAAATAAATGGACCCAATGGATCTTAGATCAATAGGCCCATCTTCATTTGACTTGAGTTTGATCCCAAGGCATTGATTTTTATGCTGTAACTATTAACGTGTTTTTCCTTTGAATTTTTGCAGTCATAAGTTCGTACTTTTCTATTTCATTTATGATTTTCTTATAAGAAAAAGCCACGTATGCTCGGTGATGTTAGAAAAAAAGTGGTATTTTTCATATATGTACGTGGTAAATAGAACTTAAAGATTTTATTCAATTACTATCATCAGAAAAAAAAAAATTCTAATTCGTTACTAGCAAATTAGAAAGCAAACAAAAAATAAAAATGTTTGAATGTTAAACCTCAAAAATTGCTGTCGAAAAAGATTATTCTTGCAAAATTCCCCTTTTATTCTTCCTTCTCTGTCTCAAACACGACCAACCCAGTTAGGCAGTAACGACTTAATCAAATTAGATACCTCCGTTAAAAGATTTTGGACCCTCTTTTTAAGCTTCTAGTGCGACTTCGTTAAAACCAACGATCGCTATTAACGGGCCTCCACTTCGATTAGAAAAAAGTGGAAAGGCAGAAGTTGACAACGAGTGAAATAGAGCTGCGATAGGCTACGAAAGCGAACTCGGGGGCAGAGCAGAAAGTGTGCCGTGGAAATGTGGCGGTGCGTCGCTCGTGGACTTCGATTACCAGCTTCCAAAAGATCCACTCCAAATGACCCACTTAGATCTCACATTTCGAGATTTTTCTCAGTATGATCTGATTTCATCTCTATCACTTCCAGCTTAGTATTAGGTTTTGATCTGATTTCATCTTCTATCACTTCCAGCTTAGTATTAGGTTTTGTGCTTCTTTCGAAATCATTGAAGTTTATTACTTGGATTTTCTTCCTACATCTCGCCCATTTCCTGTTCATTCTTCTATCGGACGCATTATACCACTGATAAACGAATTCCTATTTATTACTAGTCTTCTACTCATTTCTATTATGTGATCATTCGTTACCTTTAACTATTGCAAAACTTTATTGTGGATTTACTATCAACTTTTTTTTCTCTCTTTTTTGGTGCTTAAATTACTTTTAACTTTAAAGTTATTCTCGGTGAACTGAAACTCTATAAAACTAGCAGGATTTATGGAATTTTATTAGCCTTGATTGATTTAGGAAGAAAAATGTTTTTAATTGGTTGTATTTACTTTGCTTATTTCAGTTTAATCTTACACCTCCTTTTGCCTTACGCAGACTGGGGGAAACTCTGAAGTGGCTGGGGGTAAATATACTATAGTGGATCATACTTATGATGCAGTTGTTGTTGGTGCTGGCGGGGCGGGGTTGAGAGCTGCTATTGGACTTTCGGAACATGGATTTAATACTGCTTGCATTACTAAGCTTTTCCCTACTCGTTCGCACACTGTTGCAGCTCAGGTATGAGATATTCAAGTTTTGCGTGTTGTGATTTTTCTACCATCTATTTGTATCTCATGCAATTATTCAGAATTACATCGAAAACATTATGGCTTTGTCCAGCCTCGTGTTCGTTGCTATTGCCATGATATATCATTTTATCCTCCCCGAGTAAATAATTGTTGGTCTTTCGTTCTCTTTACATCATCACTCAAGCATGGCCTTCTTAGTAATTGCTTGTGCTAATGGTTGAAATTTTAAATTCGGTATAGGGTGGTATAAATGCTGCGTTGGGAAATATGAGTGAAGATGACTGGAGGTGGCACATGTACGACACAGTCAAGGGAAGTGATTGGCTAGGTATAAACCTCTCTATTTTCTCTTTTCATTTGCCCTGCCAAATTTAATTTTAATACGTGCAAAGTAGCTTTCCGTTGCAAATACAATGACAAGTAGAATTCATATGATATTTGAACAAAGAATCTCTATTTGCCAGAGGTTTACAGACTCCATAGTGTTTGTGAAAGCACGAGCTTATACAACCTAATGTTTCATATTGCTCTTCGTTTTGAAATTCCTTTTGCATGTTTCTTTTCTTGGATCTTAAGATGCAATTTTTGTATTCTATAGGAGATCAGGATGCCATCCAATATATGTGTAGAGAGGCACCAAAAGCAGTCATAGAGCTTGAGAATTATGGATTGCCATTTTCCCGAACTGAGGATGGAAAAATATACCAGCGTGCATTTGGTGGTCAAAGCCTGAATTTTGGAAAAGGTAGATACTAATTTTGGAGTAGAACTTTGGCCTTTTCTTTTGAGAAAGAGATCTGATCTTTGCTTCCTTGTGTGATTATGTTACAGGTGGTCAGGCATATCGATGTGCTTGTGCTGCTGATCGAACTGGACATGCTTTATTGCATACTCTCTATGGCCAGGCTATGAGACATAATACACAATTTTTTGTGGAATATTTTGCTCTGGATCTTTTGATGAATAGTGATGGTTAGTTATTGCATTAAACAGTGTCGTTTCACTCAGAAATTCAATATAACAAGGTCAGAGTAATCATGTATTACCAGAAGCATTTTGGGGGAAGGTGGTTGTAGAAGGGCTGTATGAATATGTGATAATTAGATAGGTTACATTTACAGATCACTTGTTCATTCCACGTGCATTATGTCTTCTGCATATTGTAGTTTTGCTGTCCCCTGTTTGTGATACTGATTGCTACCACAAATATGTTTGCATGGGAGGAAAAGGAATAAAAGGTTTTTTGTTTCTGTAATGAAACTTATGACAAGACTGACTAATTTTTCATATTGGATTTTCAGGTAGTTGCCAAGGAGTGATTGCATTGAATATGGAGGATGGAACATTGCATCGGTTCCAAGCTGCTTCGACAATTTTGGCCACAGGGGTCTGTGATTTTCTTCTTGACATTGGCGTCTATCTAAGTTTACATATTAAAAAAGATGTGATAACTAATACTCTATTTTCCTTCAGGGTTATGGTAGGGCTTATTTTTCTGCAACCTCAGCACATACATGCACTGGAGATGGCAATGCTATGGTTGCACGAGCTGGACTCCCACTTCAGGTTTTGTCTTGTACTTTTAAAGTCTTAAGCTTATACCCCATGGAGTAAGTCTTTTACCCTTAAAATTTTCTTATGGTATGTTCTACAGGATTTGGAGTTTGTGCAATTTCACCCGACAGGTATATATGGAGCTGGTTGCCTTATTACAGAAGGTTGGTATTTTAACATTTTCTATACAGCCTGGGCTTGACTTTTGTTGCAGGCATCCTTGTCCTATTAAATTTGAATTATGATGTGTTTATTGTTTTGTTTTTGGACTATTAGGTTCTCGTGGAGAAGGTGGAATCCTCAGGAACAGTGAGGGTGAGCGTTTCATGGAAAGATATGCCCCTACTGCAAAAGATCTTGCATCTAGGGATGTTGTTTCAAGATCAATGACTATGGAAATTCGGGAGGGCCGTGGTGTAGGTAATGATGGCTTTTCATTTATAATATCCATGGCCTAGAAGATATTCATGCGTTTAGTCCATTCATGTGTTGATAAAATGTCTAAATGCTATCAGTTTATTAGATTATGGGCATTTGTTTTCAGTGTATCCTGAACCACTGTTTGAGTATAAATCTAATAATAAATGACATATGATGACTATTATCACCTTTTTTCTTATCTGTATCTAAAACTATTTGTTTTCCAGTTTAAGTTGGACATTTTTCAAGTATGCTTTCAGTAATTGTGGAAATAATCCGCAGGACCTCTGAAGGACCACATCTATCTCCACTTGAATCACTTACCCCCGGATGTGCTTAAGGAGAGGCTTCCTGGTATCTCAGAAACTGCTGCTATTTTTGCTGGTGTTGATGTTACAAAGGAACCGATCCCTGTTTTGCCAACAGTGCACTATAACATGGGTGGCATTCCCACAAACCATCATGGAGAGGTACCAAGTCTTTTTTAGTAGTCTTCAACAAGTAAGCCGTTAGATAGGCTGTGATTATGTGACAGTGTCATGCCTATAAATAATTTTTTCGCATAGGGACTGTTTATTGGTATACGATGAGACATTCTAAACCTTCAAGAACTTTCTCATCCTTAGAAATACGAAGATTGCAGAGATTATTAAGAGGCTGATAAATAAAAATTGATGCCCTAAAATGATCAACAACTTTTAAATAAAAAATTGTAGAAATTTCTTATGCTGAAAAATTTGAGAGAACAAATTGAAATCACAAGAGGCCTCCATAATTTTGTCGGGAGGAACTGATAAAATTTTATGCAATGAGGTAATTTCTACAAGTTAGCAGCAAGGTACAAATATAGTTTAGTTGATGGCAGCAGCAACTATATTAACTATCCTAAAAAATGTTGTTATTGACAATGGGCATTCTTTGTACCTTTGTGACTCTGCACAAAAGGGCCGAGACTTTTTCATTAGTTTCTGTTTCTGGATTATTTGACTACTTGTTGAGGCAGCCTGCTTGGGATTATTAAATATATTTTTGTAGTTGAATAAAGGGGAAAACGGATCAACAAATCTCAGTATTACGCTGTCATATTTCTTCACTGAGCTCCATATTAATGATCTTTCTCTTTCTTTTCTTTTTATTCCATTTTCTAAAGAAAAATGAAAGACGCCTTTTGCCTATGTGTCATTTTTTTATTCAGGTTGTTACAATTAAAGGTGACAATCCGGATTCAGTAGTACATGGATTGATGGCTGCTGGGGAAGCAGCTTGCGCATCTGTACATGGTGCCAATAGGCTTGGTGCAAATTCACTTCTGGACATTGTTGTTTTTGGTAGAGCTTGTGCAAATAGAGTTGCAGAAATCCAAAAGCCAGGCAAGATTCTTTTCCTTTATATTGAAATAGATTGATTGCACTAAATTGGGTGTCATAAAAATGCATCTACTTCCCATTTCCCAGGTGAGAAACAAAAGCCCTTGGAAAAGGATGCTGGTCAGAAAACAATTGCATGGCTAGACAAATTAAGAAATTCAAATGGCTCTTTACCAACTTCACAAATTCGGTTGAATATGCAACGAATAATGCAAAGCAATGCTGCTGTGTTCCGTACACAAGAAACATTAGAAGAAGGTTTGGGTTTTTTAAAAAAATATATATTTGATAGCCCTCTCTCTTCCTTTCTTTTCTTCGCGCATGTGTTTCTGCTTACCTATTCCTATAATCACCTTCCTCTGAACCTCATCTGCTGCTTGGCAGGTTGTCAATTAATTGATAAAGCGTGGGACAGCTTTCATGATGTTAAGCTGGAAGACAGGAGTCTGATATGGTATTTTTTTTGGGCTAAATATCAGTGTTGCTTATAATTATCAGCATCTGCGTTTTTGTTCTAAGGTTTATATGCTTAATATTCACAGGAATAGTGACCTGATTGAGACTATTGAGTTAGAAAATCTGTTGATAAATGCATGCATCACTATGCACTCTGCTGAAGCCAGGAAAGAGAGTAGAGGAGCTCATGCCCGTGAGGACTTCACGGTCAGTACTTTCTTTTTTCCTTAAAAAAATTCCTGTGTGAATTCGGTATTATTATGAATTGTGGGTGATTGAATATCTTGTTTTGATTCTGCAGAAAAGAGATGACGAGAAATGGCTAAAACACACTGTGGGGTAAGTCCTGTTCCAGTTATAAAATATAAGGAAATTAGTCTGCCAATTACAATAGTTGAGTCTGTTTATATCTTGTTAATCCCATTGATGCTTAACAACCCCATAGTCCGCCTATTTGTACTGGTAGGGCTACCAAGCAGTCAATAAATCAGTGTGTTAAAATTATCTGGTGTTTGTACATGGTTGAAAATCTGACCTGTAAGTTGGTCCCTTCCTTGTATTTCTTGCTTGAGGATCCTCAGTCAGTGGGTGGTTCTTGTTCCAACAAGAGATAAGCTTGTAGTTTACAGTCAATCTATTTTCATTGTGCACACAACCTAACTTAAAGTGGCATGTTGTGGTGTAAAACACATCGCATAAAGCAAGTAACGATTCTTTGGTGGCAAATCACTCTAGTTGTTTCTGCTAAATGATGCAATTTTACTCAATTTTCTAGGTTGGATAACATCCTAGAAATCCTCTCCGTTGGCTGAAATTCAGGAGAAAATAGGTTTGTACGAGCAAGTTGCTTCTGTAAGCTAATATGTGCGCTTTGAATTGCAGATACTGGGAGAAGGAAAAGGCCCGGCTAGATTATAGGCCAGTGCATATGAATACATTGGACGACGAGGTTGAATCATTCCCTCCTAAAGCTCGTGTGTATTAATATACTCTAGTTAAATTGTTCCAGTGAGTGGAATGACTGTTGCAAGTAAATGGATGCAATAAAATTGTTGTGGACGCATCATTTTGACGAAGGATGCAATAAATTGTTGTAAACGCATCATTTTGACGATAATTGTTACATTCATGATCAATGAACTGGTTTGTTGTTGTAAGGGATCCTCAAGTTAAAACATTTTCTGAATGTGCAGCGGCAAACTGATAGCGATCTAATAAATTTCTTCATCAAATATTCTTATCACATGCATACTACCTTCTGTTTCATCACATGCTTTGAGTATAGAATCTGTGCAGTGAACGGATCGTGGAAAGTACTGTCTGGGTATATAATATTTTCTGTATCATATTTATTTTATTTTATTTTAATTAATAAAAAATATAAAATAACGTTGTAAGTTGTAAGTATTATCAAGTAGTTAAAAACAAATGAGTTAGAAAGATATTATCCCATTTGAAAAAGAAGCACAAATTATCGAAAAGAAAAACGTGTATTACATTCTAGTCTATGTTATTTAAAGTAAGCACTAACATTTTATCCTCTGATAGCAACTCTTTGGGGAATCTCGACAAAGCTGGTTTAGGAGGCCTCATCAAAGATTATACTTACGTTGGATGCAGTCAAATGTATTATCTACAAATATTCATGTTGAGTTAGATGCACTCAAATGTGGTTTGGCTTTGGCAATGTATGGACCTAATTGCTTCTTTAATGTTGCTACTTATGACAAACAGGGAGTCATTATTCAAGACATTCTTGCCATTATCAATTGGAAGTGGAGGGTGAAGATATCTCATATGCTTCGAGAGAGAAATCAAAATATAGATATATTTACTAAGCATGCTACAAACAAAGGGATTGATCTTCACCGTTGTTAGAAGGGTTAACATATTCCGTATTTAATTAATCACAAATTATCGGCAACGGCTTTCCCCGTAACTGTAAGTTTAAACCTTGTGTCTGTCTGGTATATTGGGTTTTTCCAAGAAAGTAGAACTTCTAACACAAAGGCATCATTAGAAATCCCATCCCAATTTTAGTAAGAAAAATGAGATTTCTTTACTCATTCGATCACACCGAACACTGGGTGGAGCCATGAATTATGAAGAAACTCCTTCCTTTGATAAAATATAGTGAGTCTATGACTATTGCATACTTGGAAAAAAAAAAAAATTATCATTTCCCTAGTGTTGCCTCAAGAATGGGCCATTTGCTCCACAAGCATTGTCTTGAAACAGTTGCATGGAAAAAGTTCCATAACTGAAGAGACACGCAACGATCCTGTCAACGACGCGCGTCATGTGGACACCACGTGTCATAACATGAAGCAGTACTAGATTTTCCGGAAGCACGTGGCATTAACAATGAAGAAAAGCAAGATCCCGACGCTTGAACCGGACAATGTCGCTGACCTTAGCCTTTTAGGTCTGCACTATACAAATTTTAGTGGCTGATCCATTCTGTGTATATAATTAGTATCCAATTTGCTACGAGCTTCCAATACAAAAAGATGTTTCATGCAATCAAAACGGTTCGAACATACCAACAGACTCCTTTCCCACCATCTCTCTCACACTATCTTGGTCGGCAAACTTCCTCAGTCAGATTCCGGGAGATCAACAAAATCTCAAGCCAACCCGATTGTGCTCATCACATGGAGAAGTCTCAGGAGAATCCATCTGAGAAAACTGGGTGAATTCAATTATTTCTCAATTTCTTAGTTTAAAATTTTAATAATTTGTTTTGTTTTTGCATTTCAAAAGAAATATCAAGCTAATTGATTAAAATTTATGCACGTGTTTTATTTTATGAAGAGATGTGATGTCTCACTCATTTGGGGAAGGGTACGCCACAAGGTCAGATGAGGAAGGATTTGGTGGCATCTATAGTGGAAACCAGTCCCTCCCTAAGACTGAGACAGATAAACTTATCCACGAAAATCACCCAGGTCGAGGACTGTACATGTGTTATCTTAAAATTTATGGTTTCTGATTTCTTCTGGTGCATGATCTGATATTTGTTTATTTTGGACCTTGAAGCTTATGACAAGACGCAGGGCAGTGAAGTGAAGGACAAAGAGAAGGCCAGGCACCAAACCAACGCCAGCTCTTAGATAATTACTTATCATATAACGTGGTTTATGTATTTTAACTATTGGTACCCTATGACTTTCATCGCTTCTTTTTTTAAGTTGATGGGATATCACCTCTAATATTAGCTACTCACTTTGTATTACACTATCATAGTACTATTTATGCGCAATAGATGTATTTTCCGCTTAAGCATTGGAAGAGTTTAATTGTCAAGATCGAGGAATGATTTGTTCTTCCCGGGCAGAAGTGATGAGATTAAATTTTTAAGGAAAGAGCGAAAAGAGATTATCGCCTCCCAAAAGGGCCAAAACACTATCAAGAATGCAATATTAACAATTGACATTATTTGGTCCACTTGAATTTAAAGACTTTGAAACAAGCTAGCTAGTAATCTTTGCAGTGATAAGAACAGTTAAGCACTCACCGTTTGGAACCAGGAAATGTTGAACCTATAAATTGATTTGAAGGACTTAGAAACAAGCTAGTCATTAATCTTTGCGGCGACAAGAGAGACACGAGTCGACGGCAAAGAGAGATTTTATCAATTCAGGGTGGTTTGGACCTGTGAAACTAAAGTTTCCTATCGTAACTAGGCTAAAAATTGATCACCTTTCTATTTCTATTAGACACGTTTGGTAGAGGTTTCAATACTATGATTTCTATATAAATATCAATTCAAGATCCCATTTGTATTATAGCAGTCATTTTCTATGACCACCCATCAGCTGGTGTTCGGATCGATTTGTATTTTCCAGAGAAATTGCCCAGAGGGGTTGGTGTTCTATTGATCTAGATCATTAAAATGAATTATACCTTAAGACCCTTTTCCTCACCAGTAAAGGAACGCAATGAGAAAGATGATGCCAAAAAGTTGTAATTTGAGATGAATGAGGAGTCCCAGGAGGGTGACCAGAAAAACAATATAACAAAACTTGGGCATCCTGTTCTTTATTTGATTTGCGTGAGTAGAGACTTAATATAGCTTACTATGGGTGGCTGATTTGTTTTTGTTTTCGTAGACTTAATAAATTTAGTGAATTAATATTTAAATTATGCTAAAAAAAAATGAATTCAAATAAAGTTTAAATTATATAAACGATATTGCACTAATACAATATATAACTGAAATTATGTAAAAAAATTAACATACAATATACACGTATAGACTCCACTAGGGAAAAAAAAAAATCACATTTGGAGGTACCACAAACGCGTGGAGACTGTTCTGGATTTTCCGCGATTGACATTCGCGGGTACAAGGTGTATATGAATTTTTTTTTCAATCTTAGAAAATTTCATTTTTCTCAATGTATATTATTATTATTATATTATTCTTTTCTCCTCTTAATTAATTGAGGGCCAGGTTTCATTTGGGTATTAATAAACACACTTATTTTTAATTAACACAGATTCTGAACTATTAGAATTATATAAATAATCCTCATTAAAATAAAACACTCACTTATCTATTACTAAACAATTTTAGAGAGCCATTTAAAGTTTTGGGTGGGTAAATGATTCTAGAGAACTGTTTGATGTCTTTTTTAACAATTATCAGAGTTGATAGTAAAATTGTTCTATTATAATAATTTTATTTCAAGAAATTGAGCACTCTCTTAAAAAAAAAAAAATTACTAAAATATTCAAAATGACTATGTTACCCTAATTACACAATAAACTGATCAAACTTGTTGAGTTACTAAGCAAGCCCAAGAAAGATCCCAAGTAAGTGGTGACTGTCCTCCAGGCCTTTTATGAGATTGCTATCCGAGATTTTTTCAAGGAGCAAAAGAACATTGAATAGCTAAGAAAGCAGGATGGTTTGGTTCCACTTAATCCAACTTCTAGAAGTAGAGAAAATGGTGGCTTTCAGTGTGTTAGCTCCGTATCATAGTGAAGAAGTATTGTATAATAAAAAAACTAAATGATTTTTAAAAACATTTAACAATTTAATGTTTAAACGGTTATTTAGAATCATTTAGTGATAAATAAGTAGAGAGATTTTGACCTAGTTTAAAGTAAAATCTATTTTCTTAATGGAATTAATTTTATTAAAAAATATGTGCATGAAAGCTCTATGAAAATAGACGAGGCTATATGGCCCATAGAGCATTTCTCTCTTTCACGTGTTAATCTGGTTAGCATTGGAAAAGCTCCATAGACCACCGCGACTTTATCCTATTTGGTGGAGCCTTTCTTCATGTTTATGGAGTTTTGGTGTGTATATTTTGAAAAAAGAAATTTAATAAAATTAGACTCATCGAAGAAAATAAGTTTGGTATAGATCCATTTAGAGAAATAAATTTTGCACCAAACCTTCTAAAGTCAAAACATCGATGAGCGGGGCGTCACATTTAATAAAGATTATTTGTATAATTTCAATGGTAAGGGTGTGTATTAATTAAAAATAAAATAAGTTAATTAATACCTGTTTCGTTTTCATCGTACACGTCAGGTATGCAAGTTGACAGACAGAGTCGTGCTCAGTGGGTCGATAAATGTTCGGGGCGTAAACACAACGCAATGCTACGTGTCCAGCGTAAGCATGACATAATGTGATGCTGAACTGTAGCCAGCGCATCAGTACCGTCCAATTAGCAAAATCCGCCTTATAACGAGGGCTAAAATAAAAATTAAAAAATTAAAGTAAGGGCGGATAATCAACACCGCCTTCTGCGAAATACTAGGCACCTACCATCACACGTAACATAATCTTTACCGTCAATACAGGTAATCTTAGCCATCCATTCCTCAGCGCCACTTATATAAGAAGATAGGGTTCCTTATTGCCTTCGTCCATTCAACTTTAGCGCCTCCTCTTCTGCAGGTCCGTCTTCGAAGAAATCTTAGATCTTGTTATTTCTTTTTATACGTGCTTCTTATTTCTTCCAGATCCGTATGGATCGGTTCGAGATCTGCATAGCGATGGTGATTCTTCTAAGGTACTAGTAACGTTCACTCTACGAATTCGTGCGTTTGGAAATCAAATTATAGGTTTGATTTTTGATCTTCTGATATATGTATGAATATATTATCTTCTGTCTAGGTTTGCCATAGATCGGGATCTGCAGGCGTCAGATTTATTGCCATCGTAAATAGAGGAGTCAGATCTATGCTCTTGTCATGGGAATGTTGCTGCTGATTTGTAGAAAGACGTTGAGTCTAGCGCCTAATTGAGGCTCTTGGGCTGTTGAAGAAGCTACTGCTGAGGATCGATTAATTTAACTTAACTAAATCTGCTGAGAGATCCATTTGGCTTGGATGCGTGCCTCGTTTTGCTATTGCATCGGGACATACCAGATCGACGATATCAAGATTTTCGCAGGATGTTCGACCGATTACGCTGTTGCAGATCTGGGCTTTTTGTAAAATTAATTATTGGTGGGGAGCTGAGAGGGAGATCTGTTGCTCGTGTTTGGATGTATAAGATTTCGGGATGTAATTTCTCAATTGATGAGGGATTTCAGTCCTTTATGATCTTTGTCATCCGACCTTTGCCATGACGGGTGCGCTTGCATGGCAGGTCACATAAATCAATAAAAAAATATTTTTTGGTTTTGAGGTGAGATCGCACGGGAGTTGCCCGGGATCTCCCCTTTGGTGTGGTGTGTACTCCTTTTCGTTCTGCGCTTATTTTTCTAAATATTGCCTCCTGCCTTTTACAACTGGTTCGAATCACTGCACCGGAAGGATACGTCGGCAGTTTAGCTCTGGCCGTCCGAATCAAAGAGGTATCATTTATCGATATTAATTAACTTTTTTTAAAGTCGACCGGGTATTTATCTCACATGGTTATAGCTTCTAATAAGTTGATTTCATCTCAGTGCAAGAGCTGACTCATCAGCATGGTAGTTTAATATCCAAGTTATGGTAATTCTATTAATTTAGGTTTTTGGAAATGTTCTTATTGGCAGAGATGCATAATCGGAGTTTCTTCAATACATCCAAGGTAATGCGAGTCAACGACTTAATTAATATACACATAGCATCTTATACAATTGCTAGTACACAATGACATAGTTACGGTCGATTATTTGTTATGTAGTCCAAGAGTAAGACTGCGTAGTTACAATATTTTGTGGTTATACTTTATTTCGTTTTAGTTTCTCTTAAGTGTAAACCGTGTATTTGATAATGCATTTTACCCTGTAACGGTGCATATTATACGAAGTTTGTTACAGTTCATCTTGTTACAACATAATCCTGTAATTCTTTATGGTGTGCAAGTATTGTTTATGTTTTGTAATGTATATACTCCCGTAAATTTCAGCTATGTAAGCGTTAATTTAGTATGAATTTTTTTGTCGCATTGAGGCCCTCTTTTGTGAAGATATCTTGCGAGGTGGAAGGTAACACTTGATTGTTGGTTCACTGGTGAACTTGTTAGGGCAATAAACTTGTTACCGAAGCAAAGCATCCGAGTTCTCAGCTCTACTGTTGGAAGGATTGTAGGTTTGTGTTCTTCAATTACTGAGGTGACAATTCTTATTTAATAAGATGGAAATTCAGTTATTCTTTGTCGTTTTCTTTTTAACCCGTTGTGGTCTCCATTTATTTTTGATGTTCCGATCATAGTATATTGTACATATGTTTCCTTTATATTTTCCAAGGATTAATGTGGTAATTCTCTTGAGCTTTTAATTTGATTAAATTATTTTTATGGTTTGTAGTATTTTTTAATGTGTTGTTTTGGTATATTGATGTTTATGAAGTCTGTATGGTGTATTTTATTTGTAATTTTTATTTCCTTTCAGTTTTGTCTAATTTGTTTTAATATTCAGTTGATACTGATTTGAATATATATATTTTGTCGGTGGCTGTTATGACGTTAATTTAATTTAAATATTTGGCATGGTCTTTTGAAGTGTTTCATTGAACGATTAGACAATTTCTATGTAGACGAACAAGATTAAAAAATTTCTTCACTTGAAAAATAGAAATTAATGATCGAAACCGAATACCTTATCATTATAGATATATATGTAATTTGATTAAAAAAGTGTGTATAGGCGAAATTGATTGGTGAACGTGTTTATCCATTTAAAATGAATCTAGCTGATAAATTATGTCGTTAAAAGGTCTGTAAGCTCAAAATGGTAGAGCGCTCAGAGCTCAGTTGCTCTGAGAGGATGGTGGTTCGAATCCACCCGGGTCTGCATTTTACTATTGGTTAGAAATAGGCGGTTTTTAGCTCTAATAAAATTTGATTGTAATTAAATCTTTATATTTTATCTTAACGAGATACTAATAGAGAATTTATATTATATGATGTATTAATGAAATGAATATGTTTCTGGTAATGAAATGTTAAGAGTGGTTGAAAAGTTTAGTTCAATCAAATCTACCGAAATATTAAAGTACGTATTATGTAAGACGTTTGGTGATTAATTCGGATTTGGATTTGAACCTGTTTACTGGTCTTGTCTACGGATTTGAGCCTGTTTACTGATTTGGATTCAGTGGAATAGCAAGGGTGAGGCACTGAAGCAAAACTTTCGTGGAAAAATAAAAAGAAAAGAAAACATATTTGTATTTTAAAGTTCAGTTCGGATTTGTGTGGCTTAGGTTTTTTTTTTTTTTTTTTTTTTTGAGTTCTCTTTTAACTTATAAAAAGGAAATTGGCTGCTTTCTACTTAGAAGATAGGAGTTGAATTTGGAGATATTTGTTGTAACACTTAAAAATACTTGATTTGGATGTAATATTTGGGAAGATATGTTTGTTTAGATCAACCAACACGGGTTTTATTCTCATATATCATATATATAGTAACTAGAATATAGACCATTCGAGAGTTATTAGACCGGATAGATGCACAAAGAGCAACAAGGAAAACTTAAAATCTGCAAAACAAATATATAGGATCACCATCCCTGAATTGGCCACCGTCGATTTGGATCCGGAAGCCAAGAAGATCGTTTCTTATCCCTCTTCTCCGCCACCACATCCGGCTTCTTAAGAACGGAGATCCTACTTTAGGCGAAGACCCTGCTTAGAAGCCCAAAATCCCTCTTATTCTTTTTGCTTCCATCACTTAATCTCGACGCTTAGCCTCATGGATTGGGAGAGCCTCTCGTAGCTGGTGATCCTCGCACATTCCGAGGTCACAGATTCCGACAATATGATAGAACCTTGCAACCTCGACAACATGAAACTTCCACTCGTTTCCACATCTGCTCTCAGCTTCGCAAAGGTTACAGTGTCGTTTCACTGCTTCATTTTCCTCTGTGCACTTTTTGCAGAAAATTAAGCTTTCCTGGTCTAACACTGAGCAAGGAAACAAATGGACTGTGAATGAAAAGCACCGTTGGTTGAGAATATTAATGATTGTGAGAGTGGACAAAGACAATCAACTTTGGCAGGAAATTCCTTGCTGTCTCTCGAGTCTCGCCTTAGGCTTTAATCATGCGAGGGATTTGGGAGCGTTATTTATCTTTCTTTCTGCTTCTTAATATTGAATTGCTTTTGACTTTCTTCGCCTTTTAAATTTTTAATTTTGCAATCACAGGATTATAATGACAGTCAGAATAGAAATTGAGACTCATGTCTTAAACTTCCATTCAATTCCATAATAATTGGCGGGGCAGCAAGAATAAGAGGAGGCAAATTCAACATGTTCCAGTCTCTTTCTCTCTCTTACTTTGTTTTTCGTATATAATATATTTTAATAATTTAATAATATTTAAAATATTATTTATAATTTTTTTTATCAATTTAAATGAATAGAATATATAACACTCTGTAACAGAAGGTATTAGCTCCAGCAACAATCGCAACATTAAAAACAAAGGATTAATCGTTGCGGTCCATTTATTGTCAGGCCAGAAATTCTTCTCATATTTTGGGCCAAACTATCGTGCATGGGATGCCGAAGCGTCCTATCTTAAACGGACATCCCTTCATAATTTGCCCTCATTGTATATTGGGCTCTAGGCTCGACTTAAATCCCAATGATGACCTTGAAACAAACTGATGAAATGAGCAGGGAGGAAAAATAAACGATGGGACTTAGAATGTGGTAAGAAAAAAAAAAAAAATAATAATAATAAATAAATATATATATATATATATATATTTTGACTCCAAGAAATTAAATCTTATCAGTTGGAGATACTCAAGAGCATGAAAGAGATTATCCAAACTATACACTATACTTACTTGTGTTTTATCTTTTTACTGCTATCATTATTATTTCATTATCATAATCTTTTAGAAGCATTATCTGTTGTAGAAACTGTGCAGCCTGCTGGACTGAAATCATGTTCGTACCAAAAATGGAGTTTTTTGTCATCTGCAAAAAGCCAAAATGGCTGTTTTGAGGTTTCGTCATCCTAAGGATAATAATTGGCGTTGGCCAATTGGCACAAGAATTTGGCTTTAACATGAATGACGGTTAAAGTGGTTCAAGTGTCCTTTTATATAGATGTAACGAAATATAGATAATTGGGCCACTGGAAAGAGAACCCTTTGAGAAATAGATTTACTTTCTTAATTATACGAACAATAAATAAATAGTTATAATTTATTTTAAAAATATGTTTTGAGTGATAAATTTTTTAATGAGTTTCTTTCTAATAATGATATATTCTCATAATTTTTATATAAGAAAAGGTAAAATAAAATAGATAATAATTTAATTAAAGTTATCCTAATGTTTTCTTATCACGTACAACACCATTAATATTTTTTAATTAACTACGAGTGATATCTGTTATTATATTAAATATTAATTAATTTAATTTAAATTAAACAAAATTTATAAGTTCAAATTAATTGGACAAAATTAATAATAAATTTTTTATTAAATTTTAATATAATATTTTTATGACTCAAACTTAATATTTTTAATTAAATTAAAATAACTCTTAACTAATTGATTTACACCGAAAGTGATGACAGTTAATATTTTACATCTATGTCAACTGCAAATTGCAGCCAATTGAATGAGCAACAGCCGAGTACGTATTCTTGCTACTGAAACAGAAATATTTAATTTAACGACTAATCATGGAAATCGTGGACGTTAGGCCGTCACCATGAGGATTTTATTACAACCTTCTAGATGGAGCATTAATTAATTGACTAACAACTAGTTTTGACAATGCAGTTTTCATACATTCGGCTGTGCTTGTGCGTGCCCGAAAACTCAATCTCTTCTATCTCATCCTGATTCAAAATTGCGACTTATACCAGTTTTTATTTTTATTTGCAATAATCAGTATAGGAGACCCTTCCATCGGTGCATGGACTTCGCGCAAATAAACAATGGACCGCGTGTGATTCATGCATACATTTATCATTTAATTCTGAGACGTTACTTAGTCAAAAATCTAAATGTCCAAGTCAACACAACCATCCCAACACTCATAATATTGTCAATTTTACTACTAAGTCTATCAATGAAATTATATTGGATTTTTTTTATCAACAATTATATTATAAATTATAAAAAATCTTATAAAAATAATATTTTAAAAATTATTAATAAAATTCAACCATCACCTACAATCTATAAAACTGACTTTATTTATTTTAATCAGATAGATTATTGTTGTAACAATGATATTAGAATTTTAAACTTCAATTTCTTATACTGTTTCAAAAGATAAGGGCATTTCCATTTTTATTTTTATTTTTTGGTTATGGGATTTTTCAAGTAAAAGACTAATTTTATTTAGAAAAGGGATATCTCCAAACATTTAAACCTAACATCAAAAAATTTAACATCTAATTTACTGCCAACTTTATAGGATAGTATTAATTGTGACTTTATGAGCAGGTTAAGATGTAAGCATCTGATAACGCGGTGATGCAAATGCTTCCATTCACAAATAGAATCCACCCGAATGTCCACGTGGTATCTGTCAACAGTGGAACGCTTTCTTATTATGCTCATTGAACTCTAAGAAATATTTTTTTAAAAAAATTATAACGCAATATTTATAAAATTTTATGTTAAAAAAATAAAATTAATTTTAAATTATAAAGAGTAATTAATAATTTTTTAATTATTTAGTTATATTTTTTACGTAAAATAAATAATTTTGATTATTTATTTATTTATTCTGTTTTATAAAATGTGAATGGGGAGGCAAGGCCAGTTTCCACCACCTACTACCCAGGTGGGCACATTCAGCTCTCTCTTTCTCTGTTGCTGCCACTTTAAACTTTAGTTATTGTTTGGACACGACGTTATTAAATGCGATGCTTGTGAGCTTGGGTGAGTGATCCCAAGGGGGAACGTACGCTTACTTAACTCCAAATTCCTCTCTGGCGCTGCAAAAGATAGAAAGAAAGAGCATTTCCTGAACTAGTCGCGGCTTTTCTCTCGTCTGTTTCATCAGGTAAACTCTGTCACTGCTTTTTCACAAAGCTTATCCAACAAACACAAACATACACCTGAATGATTCGACCAGTATCACTGTTTCTTCTACAAGCGTAGCTTCTGATTTTCTCTTGATGGATCTGTTATGCAGTTTTTCCCCCGAATATGAACATACCTTGTTTGGAAATGTTCAGAATCATATTCTGCTAATCAAATTCTGTTTGTCTTCATATTTTCATCAATGTTTTGTGCCTTCATGTCTGTTTTAATTACTTCGAGTGCCTGTGTGCTCCTTGAGATTTGAAAGATTTCTGCATTTGAGTTGTGGAGAATTTTATTTGATAAATAGAATAGAATCCCTGAGTTTCGAAATGGATGAATATGCGAATTTTTCTTTTAAATTTATGGTAAATATTTTTCAGGGTGAAACTTTCTCCTTTTAAGTATAATAATTACCGCTTGCTGTTTAAGTCAATGGCTGCATAGTGTCAGTGCCTATACGCCACTCGTATTATAGTGTTGATTTACTAAATAATTTTGCCCAGTTGGTGTTTCTTGTTAAATTTCTGCAAGCACTCTCCTGCTCCATGTTCTTAGTTTTTGCTGGTCAGAAGTGTAATCTATCGATTTGTGATAGAAAATTGAGATTGAAGAGGTTGACCTTCATGTACCCGAAACGCATTAGAGTCGGAGCGAGGAATTACTGAACTGGTCAATATAGGTCGGCTAGGAGCTCAAAGTTTTGTACTTCTCAAATTTTGTTATAACTTTGGATGTCTAACTTCTATCCGCCAGAATAAGGAGAAGTGTGCTATATACATTTGATTAGTTACACGGAAAAAAAAATGATTTTGTTGGGGAAAACTAGGCATCTCTCAGGCAAATCAGAAGCTGATAATTATTGAGGAGTCCATTATATTGTGCTGATGATTATGTAAAATTGTAGTTATTAAGATTAAAGAAGAAAAATAATTTATTTGAAGAGTTTTGCTGCAGGTTGGACTACACTGCCAATCAACATGTTCCTTCGAAGAAGGCAGACCCAAACTCAGCAGGAGAATGATTCCTCATATCAAGAAGAAAAGGTAACTTTTCATTTTGATGATGAACTTCTATGACAAAATTAAATTAGCACTAAGTGAATCACATGTGGAATCAGGTGGCTGAACTCAGGGCTGCTCTTGGACCCCTGTCTGGTCGTAGTTTAAAGTATTGCACAGATGCATGTATAAGGAGATATTTAGAGGCTCGGAATTGGAATTTTGAGAAATCTAAGAAAATGCTCGAGGAGACACTCAAGTGGAGGGCCAGTTATAAGCCTGAGGAAATCCGTTGGGTAAGTCAGATTTGTCAATCTTTGGTTCATACATCAGTGCAAAATCTTCTCAAGCTTTCAATATTTATCATCGAAGAAATTGGGAAAAACTGTGTGATTAATCAATGCGTATAACTACACGAGACTAAGTTGTCTGAGTTAATCACCAACTCTTCATACTCCTCTGGATTCCTAATCAAAATACACATGGAAAATCCTAGAACAGAACTTCTTTACTATTCTAAACACATCAGATATCTCATATCTTATCAATCATCTTTGTATAATCCAAACATAACTTGTTCTACGCTGATCTAGTGCTGTCCACCTTATTCTTTGCTTTCTCAAGGCCAATAGAGTCCATTTAGTTATATGTCTCTTATATATTGACTTTTTAATCTCTATGATCTGATGCAAGAGATTTTATAGGGCTATAGTGTTTTCTTGTAGGGAACATGAATATTGGATTATCAAGTTACAAGTTATCTTCCTCATGTGCTTAATATTTTGTAGAGTCTTCAAGAACTACACGAGGCTATGACCTATATGGATTTTTTTCCCTTTCAAAGATTGTAAACTTGTATTCACAGTTAAATAATTTCTTGCATCCAGCCTGAAGTTGCCCATGAGGGTGAGACAGGGAAAGTATCCAGAGCAAATTTTCATGATCGACATGGGAGGACTGTGCTTATATTGAGGCCAGGGATGCAGGTTGTCTAAGATTGGTAGAATTTTATTTTTTTTTAATTTTTATTATTCAACAACACATTTATCATATTTTTTTTTCATTTTTCTTTTAATTATTTTGTCAGAACACAGCGTCACCAGAAAATAATATCCGGCATTTGGTCTACCTATTGGAAAATGCTATCCTGAATCTTTCCGAAGGTCAAGAACAAATGTCTTGGTTGATAGACTTCACCGGATTTTCACTCAACACAAATCTCTCTATCAAAACAGCCCGTGATATTATTCACATTTTACAGAACCACTATCCAGAAAGACTTGGTATTGCTTTTCTGTATAATCCACCAAGAATATTCCAGGCATTCTACAAGGTGTGCTCTCTTCATCTGTTCTGCTTTATTATAGCTGTGCTACACCTAATCTTTCTAGGGTGGAAAATTACATTGCCTTAAGAGTGGTTTTATCATGCATCTTTGAATTTGAAATATCAAGAAACCCTTTGTTGTCTTCTTGATTTGTAATCTGTTAATTCTACCTTACCCTACATGAGTTTTGGTCAACTAGCTGTGCCTGTGGCTGTAGAAGACCTGAGGCTGACATATCTGAATAAGGATCATGTATGCAGTAGGAGAAAATTATATGTATAATAAAAAAAGATTGTGATTTTTTGGGGGTTAAGAATCATCGTTTCCATTTGACTAAGTTTTCTACTACTTTTCCATTTTTGAGGCTGTCAAATACTTCCTGGACACAAAGACAGCCCAGAAGGTGAAATTTGTTTATCCTAAAAACAAGGAGAGTCTGGAGCTGATGAAGACATTCTTTGACATAGAAAATCTTCCCAGTGAATTTGGGGGCCAAGCCACCCTGAAGTATGATCATGAAGAGTTCTCGCGAATGATGGCAGAGGATGATGTGAAGACTGCCATGTTCTGGGGGCTTGATGAGAAGCCCTTGCGTAAGAAGAATGAGCATTCTGGAACAGAGGTGTCACCAGAACCACTATCTAGTTGAGCTAGTTTGATTAGTATGAGCAAAATGTAAACCTATAACCAAATTTTACTGGCTAACCAGGGTGGTGTATAATGTTTTTGCTCTAAGGTTATCTCCAATGATGCAACTCTTATTGAGTTGTTTACACTTTAATCATTTTAAATGGGTCTCATAATGCCATTATATTTTGTACTATTTTATGTAACTCTCACAATTGTTTGCTTCAATAATACAGCTTTACAAAAAAATTTAAATGCTGATAAATAGTCTTTTTTGTGCAATTCCAAATCCACATCTTATCTCAAATCATTGTAATAATTAATTGGAAGTTAATAAATTAATTATAATCGAAGATTCTTGTCTACTTAATAAATTATAGAATCCTTTTTGGGATTGCTCCTTGACATAAATTCCTATAGGTTGTAACTCATGCTTCTTGTATAAACTATGTAATTTTTTATGATATCTTATTGGAGATAATCTAATATCATCTCTAATGGTAGTTGCATAAGAGTTTCATAAAGTTATGCAATGGTTACAACATAAATAGCATCATTAGAGAGGTCTGACATGCAAGAGAGAAGGGAAGAGAGAGAGTTCTTGTATAGGTTATGTAACTCTTTATGATATCTCTATTGAAGATAGTTTAAGACCATCTGTAGTAGTAATTATAAAAGTTTTATAGAGTTATGTAATGGTTGCAACATAAATAGTGTCATTAGAGAGGTGTGACATAGAGGAGAGAGAGAGAGAATTTCTTGAAATATATAATGATTTCATAGAAAAAAAGAAAAAAACAGTGGGCCAAACTTGTACTAAAAGATAAAATATCAATAATAAATAAAGAGATGTAATAATTTATGAGGCTCATTTAATATGTTTTTTAAGAGTTGTATAGGTAAAAAAAAATTTATTTAAATTGCATAAGAGATAACACATGTTATAATAGGACCTACAAATAAATATTTTATCAATTTAAAATTATAAGATGATAGTTATAAAGTTTTATATTAAAAAATACAAGGTCATTTCTTGATTTTAAATAATGATTATTGACAATTTTTTTTAAAATATTATTTTTAAAATTTTTGTTTTGATAATTTTTTATACATTTGATTTAAGAGACAAAATATTAAATAAAAGAACTATCAAAAAATATATTTTTTTAACTGGAAGTAAAGTTAATAATATTACATTATAACTATGATTTTAAAGGGGGAGTAATAAAAAATTAACCTATTCTAGTCATGCAGCTAATGCCTTTGTATCATACTCTTTAAATACGATCTTCATCTTAAGGTAAGTTGACTGTTAAAACTTGATTGTTATCAAATTATATATCCTCTGTTGTCTCTGATCGCTTAAATTCCCCTTGATTACTGTTGAACAGGCTTCGTACAACATGATACGTCAAATTTATGTCTATGACATAAATTGTGGACCATAAGGTTGGGTTAATAATTACAGAATTGATATATTTTTAAAAAAATTATAAAGTTATATTATTTATTTATGTTTTAGAGAATATAATTAAATAATTAAAAAATTCAAATATTTTTATTTAATATTTTATTTTTAAATCAATTACATACAAAATTATTAAAATAAAACTTTAAATTATAATATTTTTTAAAAATATTACTAATTATTCTTTAAAAAATAATCTTATATTTTTAAACGTATAAGTATATTCTAATGCTTATAAAATAAAAAGAAAAATATCCCCTCGTTGAACATTCTGTTTATCTTACCCCACTTGCCACCACCTGTCGACTGTCGTGTACCCAATTGCATTAAATGCATGCTTCATGCTATGAGGACCAATCTACAAAGTAAGGAAGCATGTTCTATATTTCAATAAACAACCGTACTACACGATAGATGAGATATGCCAAACGGCAAACAGAATCTCTTATTTAATTTGTATACATTCTACGTTGTTTCCTTTTTTAAAAAAATGGGTGATAACATGACACATTCATGAATAAAACGACAATTTTTTATTGCATTCATTAGCTGTGAACGCCATTTACAGTAATTATTCAGGTGTGGGTATTAATTTGTTCACAGTTCATTAGAGTAGAGGCATTCATCCACAAGCTGACGTAAGTTGGGATTCTCCATAGCAGCAGCAACTCTTTCTTTATCATTTAACTGCTTATTGACTGCATCAAGAAAATTTGCAGAGCTTTCTAATTAGTTGGCATGTATAACACATTCCAAAAACAACACTTTCGAGCAATTTTAGCCAAGTGAGCTAATCGTGTTTTATTCTCATGGGGCTATTTACTCCAGAGAACTGTGACTGCAAAAATAGCAAAGATTGAAGAAGTTGAAATTACTAAGGAAAGTGCAACTTCACCTGATTCTTCATCTGCATGAGATCCCGGAGAAACTTTGATGTCCACCTGCTAAGAGAAAATTGAATATTAATGGACACGAAATTATCCAGAAGCTAGAGTGAACCTTTAATTTTGACAATTGAAATTTACACAATGCAGGCTTAGAGATGGCGAGAGTGTTAAGAAGCTAAAATCAAAACGAAGTTACCTTACAAATTACAACACAGCAATTACAAGACAAGGCAGGTTAGGTATAATTAATATAGAGAGTTTAATTTCAGCACATTTTCAAAATGGAACAAGGTGATGGAGACTGGACATACACTTACATTAAATAAGAAATACAGTTATTGCGAAGGAACTAACTCTTCACTCTCTTCTTTTAAGATGCATGTAGGATACACCTTCTAATTTAGAAAATGAATAGATTATGTGATGTTTTCCTTATAAAAGCATGATTGACTAAAAGAATTGCAGAGTTAAAACCGGTGATTTGTCTGATGATAGAATAGAAAAGAAAGCAAGCAGTAATTTAGTGAAATGTAGCAGAGCATCCACGAGGAACTAAGTGGCAGACAAAAGGTTTCTGACAACACTGAGCAAAAGATTTATTCTATGAAGTAGGAGAAAGCAACCTTGTAATGAGGAGGGAAACAGTGCTTTAGTTTAACTCTCAGACAAAGACCGATCACTGTGGCCATACTGCAGTGCTGGATGGTCGGCGTAAAAGTTATCCTAAAGCAAAATAAATAAGAGCAATCAATGCAGTAAACTGAAGAAAATGAAAGAAATGGAAACAAGGGAGTTGTTCCTTTTTCTTTTTAATTAACTCACAGAATCCGCCCCAGTTTATCATCCACAGTGATTGATTCTTCAGAAAGCACGCTGAGTTGTTCCAAGGAATAAGGATGTTCCGGATCTCTAATATCCCTCACGAAATTTGCCAAATTAAAGTCAAGGATTGCACTACTTCTTTATTAATAGAAATACATCCCATATAACGAAAATAATTCCCTGGGTTACTGCCAAAGTATAAGCTTAATATATGCAAAATTTTCTTTTCTGTCTTGCCAAAATTTTTAATTTTGACAAACTCGATCATTGAATTTCCAAGTTAAAGGAGCCATGAGATGAGGGGAAGTGAGCAGAAAAAGAAGAGATAAAGTAAAATAGAAAGCAGGAAGAGGATATCATATACATCGAGGGGGTCAACCGCATCGTCGTCGTGGGGATCTTCGGTGCGAGCAACTCGCTCTTTCTTAGCGTGAACCACAGGGTTCGCATTGATCAGACCCAGCGTCATCTTTTCCAGCCTTTCTTTCCCACTTTGCACTTCACGAGCTTTCTGTTCAGACTCCACCGATGCTTTTCCCTTCGCCGCTTTCCATTTCGTCAACTAGTATTGTATTTCTCTCTGAAAAATAGAATAAAAACAAAATTTAAGTAATGCTACAGAAACAGCAATTAGATTTAGGACAGGAATATACGAGATTCATCATCGTTCACGGTCATTTGTCTTTCCAACATTTTTATAATGTCTGTCGGCGTCACTCAAGTTAATACCTTGTACTCAATTTTTTTTTTTTGCCTGTTAGAAACCTTGGATTACAGAAAAATTACATTGAATTAACATAAGATAAGGTAAAAGAAAGCAATAGGACCGACGTTTGCTGCCTTATCAATTTTTCTTTTTAACAAAGGATTAATTCCTTGATTTAATTCTTTCAAAATCATGCATATTTCTTCAGTTATCTCTAAGTTTATACCTTTTAGAAAGGTATATCAATAATAACAACACTTAAATGCAAAAAAAATAAAAATAAATAAAACTCTGTACCAAAATTTCAAATCCAAATGCAATTTAAAAGAATATGAACAATAAATACTTCATATATTCTTATTTTAATCAAGTAGAAAATCACTCAACAATCGATTACCAATAAAAAAATATAGAAATTTACTGAACAGTCAGTTTACCTTGATTAATGAATTATTCATGTGTCTATTGTAATAAAAAGTTCATGAAAATAACTTTACACATTTAATCAACCAAGGTCCAAAAACAAAGAAAGTTTCATATGATTACATACACTGCTTTGTCTGGGAAGAATTGATTCAATTGTGAAAATGATTAGGTCTTTTATTCAAGTCATCTTTTATTTATATCAAGAGCATTTTCATATAGGGATGTCAGATAAATAATAATTTTTCATGTATGATTCCCATTAGAAGACTGCTTGACCTATAAAATTAAATATGTATTTATATAATTTTAGTTACTTACATTAATATCTTGGTCCCGTAGCTCAGTTGGTTAGAGCGTTGGTCTTATGAGCCGAAGGTCGCGGGTTCGAGCCCCGCCGGGACCATTATTTTTCTTTAAATTTTTTTTAAGTACTCAACTGCAAAAGCTCAAAACTACACCCATTGAATCCTGGAATTTATTTTTACTTATTTTTCTAAATTTCTTACAAATTTCACATTCATTCCATAACCCACAATTTTCAAAAATCATAAACACATCCGTCATCACATCCATTCCACAACCAATCAGAAAGCGTGAACCTTTTCCAATAAACAGAGAAAATGAAGCCATAAAATATCGCTTTGAACGCAGCACGGGTTAGCATTGTTTATAACTAATCACATCACTTGGCTACTCTCCATTCCGTTCCAAATATTGCTCTAAACTATTGGCTTAATAGTCAAGAACGCACGGGTCATACATTTGCAAAAAGACAAGAGATGAAAAGAAAGAAAATAATCTGGGTTTTGAAAGGCAAGAGATGAACAATCTGGGTTTATGGGAAAACTAGATTTGCAGAGATAGAAAATAGAGAGAGAAAGCCACCGAGAGAGGGGGAGGGAGAGTGAGAGATAGCTTGATCAGAGGTGGGTGACTGATTGGGTGAGTAAAAAAAATCAAGCTTTTTGTTTGCAGATTGAGAAGAGATTGGAAAGGAGGTTAGTAAGGTAAAGAGAGACAAGAAAGGTTAGAGAAAAAATTTGAAGATTAAGAATATTTTAAAAATAAAATAATTCTATAACTTTTCACTGTCTTTCTCGTCAGTAGCAAATATTTGATATATTCTCTAAATGTATTAAAAATGTATTTACTCAAAAATGAATAAAAAAAAATGTAGTTTGTGCAGATTAGAAAAAGATATAGCATGTGTAATTTGTAGACGATTACTTGTCGTTTCTTCCTTGAAATTTTTAGAAGGAAAAACAAAAGAAAAAGCCTTTGCTGTGACCATTGCTAGAGAGTGAGTTGCTGCGTAGTTACGCCCCGTCAACCGAACGCAAAAGCTTGGGACGTGATTAAGGTTCAGGCCAGATGTCCGAATGAAACAACCAACGGCGTCGTTTGCAGTGATATCTTTTCCGTCAAGCCTTTACCGCGAAGTCCTCGACCAGAGGAGTTGAATAAGGGAGGAAAACGAAATGGTGCACAGCGCCTATGATTCTTTCGAACTCCTCAATGATAGCCCTTCTAAGATCGCAGCCATCGAATCGTACGGCACAAAGCTCCTATTGGGCTGCTCCGATGGATCTCTACGAGTGTACGCTCCAGAATCTTCCGATTCCGATCGGTCTCCGCCTGCCGATTACCACGCACAAGACCTGCGAAACCAAGCATACGTGCTCGAGAGGAACTTGACTGGCTTTTCTAGGAAGCCTGTGGTCTCAATGGAGGTCGTGGAATCTAGGGAGCTACTTCTTTCACTTTCTGAATCCATCGCTTTCCACAGGCTTCCAAATTTTGAAACCATAGCTGTCATCACCAAAGCCAAGGGCGCCAACGTCTTCTGCTGGGATGACCGTAGAGGCTTCTTATGCTTCGCAAGGCAAAAGAGGGTCTGTATTTTCCGGCACGATGGTAATTCCGTTAATTCGATGACATCTTTTATTTTCCTTAGTACCGTTGTTTTCTTTGGCATCTCAGAATTTGTATCAATTAAAAGCTAGTTGAAACTTGGGCCGTGACAGTGCGATTAATCAAATTGTGCTTAGATATACAGTTTTGCGAATGGCCGGAAGGAGAACTAGATTCTTAGGTGTAATTTTTTTATCCGTTATGCTTTTGCGGGTAGGCAAATAGCAATGTTCTTGTACCGCTAACCAGAATTTTAATTGCCTTCATGACTGAGCTTTTTTTGTGGCGTTGTCTAGGTGGTAGAGGATTTGTGGAGGTGAAAGACTTTGGTGTTCCAGACGTGGTAAAGTCGATGTCTTGGTGTGGTGAAAATATATGTTTGGGGATTAGAAAAGAATATGTAATACTGAATACTACAAATGGTGCATTGTCTGAGGTATTTACTTCTGGGAGACTAGCACCGCCGTTAGTGGTCTCGCTTCCTTCTGGAGAACTTCTTCTAGGAAAGGTATCCTTTTTGTTTGGATAATTATCTTAACCTTCTTATTTTATACTCCTGGAGGAAATATTGAATGTGTGTGTGATGCTTGTTTCTTTACTCTTTTAAAATGCATGGTAATTTTTCAAGCTTTACCATTTTCGCTAATTGAGTAACATTAATTAAAGGATTTGTGGAAAATGGTTGCAAGTGTATTTGGAATGTGCAGGTTTAGTTACTGCCTCCTGAAGAATGTCATTCAGAAATTTTAATTCTTGCAACCTTGAATTGTTCATTTTCTTGATTCATATGAGTTAACATGTTTTGTGATGCATTTTTAGGAGAACATTGGGGTCTTTGTGGACCAAAATGGGAAACTTCGTCCAGAAGGTAGGATTTGTTGGTCAGAGGCCCCTACAGAAGTGGTGATTCAAAAGCCATATGCTGTAGCTCTTCTGCCCAGATTTGTGGAGGTAACTAAGCATTTGGTGTTTTGGGAGAAAGTATAAACTCTATCTCTTCTATATCGAGGAAGTCTTGAACTTACATCAATTACATGTTGCAGATTCGATCTCTCCGAGATCCATATCCATTAATACAGACTGTTGTTCTCCGGAATGTTCGTCATATTCGCAAAAGCAACAATTCTGTGATACTTTCATTAGATAATTCTGTTCATGGTCTCTTCCCTGTTCCTGTTGGAGCCCAGGTATTAAGAATGATAGATGTCCATGGTACCTGTTTCTAAAGTTTGGTGAAAATGAGGAAGCAATGAATCACTTAACTTGTTGTATATATCCCTTTAACCCCTATTTCATTTCCTATCAAAAAAATCTACTTAATTCTGTGTGTTACATCAGAAGGTGATGATTTTGTTATTTCATTGCAGATTGTCCAGTTAACAGCCTCTGGTAACTTTGAAGAAGCCTTGTCACTGTGCAAGCTCCTTCCACCAGAAGATTCAAGTCTTCGTGCTGCAAAGGAGGCATCAATCCATATTAGGTGACTTGCAGTATAAAAATTTCGCAGAAAGAAATACACTATGCAAAGCACTGATTTAAGTTTGATTAGTTGTATAAAATTTCTATGCATGTACGGATACTTATACAACAATTTTCCCTCTATTAACATTCACCGTTTTATATTAAGTTCATCAAATTTGCCAGACCCTGTTAAGGTTGCAGTCCAAGTTTGTATTCATGTCTAGAGTCTTGCATATTAACTGCTGAACTTTAGGCTTTGAATTTGTAGGACTAGGTGATAACTAGATTGGAAATAAAATTGAGGTTTGAACTAAAAAATTATTTGGGCTGTGGATCACAATGATCTTGATAGCAAATAAAGTAATAAGGTTTGTATTCTTGTTCTATACACTACTTGGTGGCATTCCTTGTAAAAGATCTTCTCCTTGAGCTTGTTTCATTATATTATTTAAGTTTGAATGAGCTTTGTACGTAAGGTATGATGGGAATAAAATTTATTTATAAATACAAGAACTTTTTTTTTTTATTTAAATTTGATTATTTTTCTTGAATAAGGAACTTTTCATAATAAGTGATGGGGTTTTGCAGAATTCTTAGATTACATAGCGTACACTTCTTCCTCTTTTTTTTCTCCACTGATTATGCAGCATATAATTCAAGAGTATACAAAACGAGGAATACGGTGATGCATTTGGATGATTAATGTCAGATACAAAATGCAAATACCAACAAATAATATGATGCTTGAATTCCATGTTAATCATTGCTTATTTTACATCTTCTGCAATATGTTGTTGAACGAGACTAATAAGTTTGTCTTGTTACAGATATGCGCACTATCTTTTCGATAATGGGAGTTATGAGGAGGCTATGGAGCATTTTCTGGCATCTCAAGTAGATATAACTTATGTGCTTTCCCTGTATCCATCTATTGTCCTTCCAAAGACAACTATTATTCGTGAGCCAGAGAAATTGGACAGTCCTTTGGGTGCTTCTAATCTCTCTAGAGCTTCTTCGGGTTTGTCAGATGATATGGAACCCTCAACACATATGTTGGAATTTGATGAGAGTGCTGCACTTGAATCCAAAAAGATGAACCATAATATGCTTATGGCTCTCATAAAGTTTTTGCAAAAGAAGAGACTTATTGTTGTTGAAAAGGCTGCTACTGAAGGAACAGAGGAGGTTGTTTTAGATGTAGTTGGGGATAACTTTGCATCCTATAATAGTAGTAGGTTTAAGAAAACAAACAAGGTAAACCAATTGCTTTTATTGTTTTTTGGTTGGTTGTGTTTATTGTAATTTGTGGTACATGTTTTATTAATGATATTTGTATTCTCAAGAAAGAAGAAGAAAAAACAACACTTCAGAGTACTATGGTATTTTCAAAGGATATCTGTAGGAATAATGATGAAGCTATGGAACATAATACCCATAATTGTTTATTGGCATATCAAAGTGGTTATCACAGTTGTCGACATCATGTGACTTGGTAAATTATTGGTATCAGGGGCATGGTAGTGTTTCTGTTAGCTCAGGTGCTCGGGAGATGGCTTCTATATTGGATACTGCACTACTTCAGGCGTTGCTTCTTACTGGACAACCTTCCTCAGCTTTGGAGTTACTGAGAGGTCTTAACTACTGTGATTTGAAGATATGTGAAGAGATACTTCAGAAAGGAAACCATCACGTTGCTTTATTAGAACTTTATAAGTGCAATTCAATGCACCGGGAAGCTCTTGAACTTCTTCATAAATTGGTGGAAGACTCAAAGTCATCACAAGCTGAGATTGCACATAAATTTAAGCCTGAGAGAATTATTGAGTACCTCAAGGTAAATTTTCAATTTGGTTCATAAATTTGTCCATAGTAATTTTTTTAATAATTCTTTTCTATTGGTTGTCATAACCCTCCTGGCTAAAATTTCTTTTTGCTGTAAAAGAATAACTTATATGTTAGTGATTAGGAAGCTGTAGGGTCTGAATATTTAACATATTAAATAAGTAAACAGATAGTATCTCAATCTGTACAGAATTCTAATATGTCTCTTGTGGTAAATATTCTTAATTTTATATGCTAATCATTTGTCTTTATTGGATGGCATTTTTATGCATGTGAACTTGCCTTGAACTTCGGTGTGAGATGGCAACAGAAACTTCTTTTGAGGGCCTTCCTAAGTTTAGTGTCTATTACCCTTTGATTGTTTTGCTCTTGAGCAAAATAGCCATACTGGAAACCATTGTTGAATAGTCATGCAGGTATTAATGAAGTCTAATATCTTGATTAATCTCCATTATGCACAGAGAAAACCTTTTCCAAGATTCCAATCCTTCTTAAAATTTGATATTAATCTGGAGAATATTTATCATGAAAATGAATTTTTTTTTTTTGGTTTTGAATAAAAGATTAAAAAATGAGGTTGAGTTCTTGATTTTTTTATTTGATGATTTTCTATGCAGCCTCTATGTGGGACAGACCCTATGCTTGTTCTGGAGTTCTCGATGCTTGTTCTTGAAAGCTGTCCAACTCAAACCATTGAGCTTTTTCTCTCTGGAAATATTCCAGCAGATATGGTGAACTCGTATTTGAAGCAACATTCTCCAAATATGCAGGCCACGTATTTGGAACTCATGCTTGCTATGAACGAGAATGCAATTTCTGGAAATTTGCAAAATGAAATGGTGAAGACCTCTTGTATCTGTTTCATGGCTCTATGGACCAAAGCATTTGCACTTTTTCTTTTTTGGCTTTTGTTTGTAAAATTATATTTACTTGCCATATTCTGCAACGCAGATACAAATCTATCTTTCCGAAGTACTTGATTGGTATGCAGATTTAAGTGCTCAACAGAAATGGGATGAGAAATCTTATTCCCCAACAAGGAAGAAATTATTGTGTGCCCTAGAGAGTATCACAGGATACAGTTCAGAGGCTTTACTGAAACGGCTTCCCTCTGATGCTTTATATGAAGAGCGTGCAATTTTGCTGGGAAAAATGAACCAACATGAATTGGCATTATCACTGTATGTTCACAAGGTATACCATATATATATTTTCCTTTATTCCGTAGTTTTTTCTTTTTTCTCCCCCTGATGATCCTAATGCTGTAACCTACATTTCTTGTGGGTACTGTATACATAGGTTTTATTTTTGAATATTGTGGAAATAAATTAATATTTCTTTCATTTGTAGCTTCATGTTCCGGAATTGGCATTGTCTTACTGTGATCGGGTGTATGAGCAAATACATCAGCCATCTGCCAAAACTGCCAGCAACATATACCTAACTCTTCTGCAAATCTATTTGAATCCACGGAGGACAACCAAGAGCTTTGAAAAGAGAATTACAAATCTATTATCTCCCCAGAATACAGGCATTCCAAAGGTACCCTCATTGACTTCAGTAAAATCTAAGGGAGGCCGTGGAACTAAAAAAATTGCTGCAATAGAGGGTGCAGAGGACATGAGAGTTAGTTGGAGCAGCACGGACAGTAGCAGGAGTGATGGTGATGCAGATGAATTTAGTGAGGAAGGAGGTACTACCATCATGCTTGATGAAGTCCTTGATTTGTTGAGCCGCAGGTGGGATAGAATAAATGGAGCTCAAGCTCTTAAACTTCTACCTAGAGAGACTAAACTACAGGTATTAATTTTATTGTATGGAGGGCTTAAAATAAGCTCCATTAGCAAACAAAGAGGACTTTATGCCCCTTTTTTCTTTTCTTGGGTAGTGGGCTTGGGATTGTCATGGTATTTGACTGAAGCTGGATTTGATGCATAATTATGGTAGATCAGGATGGGTGAGGGGTGCAATGGGTTACTATGTTCTTGTTGTTTCAACCTATCTTTTGTGTTGTAGTAGTATAGTTAGATCATCTATCACTCGTTTTTGTGGTGCACCTTTGCTCCTGGGGGAATTTTCTTGTGACAGGAAAATTTTATTTGCTCTAATGTTATATTTCATCAAAATTATTAGTTTTTGTGGACATTAGATGGATTAGAGAACTCTTTTGAGCTGATTGTGTTTGGTTCATTTGCTTTGTTTTGTCTTTTGTTTTTGTGGGATCTCTTCTCTACCCTTATTTTTTGTGTGTGTTGGAGAAGGGAAGGGAGGGGGAGTTTCTTCAATCTAAACCGTGCATTATATATGTTTTATGCAGAACTTGCTTCCATTTCTTGGCCCCCTTCTACGGAAATCTAGTGAGATGTACCGGAATTGCTCGGTGATCAAGAGTTTGAGACAGAGTGAGAACCTTCAGGTATGTATGGGTTATGAATCAAGGTTTCATTAATTTTATTTTTTTCGGGTGGTTTTTAGGTTGGGGATGGATTTATTGTATAATATCACTACTTAATCCATTCTGTTCTTGTATTTTGATGATACAATGTATCAGAACCACGTGCTCTGATATTTTCGGAGCCTTCTGTTTTCATACCCTGACTATCCGTGATGTCATTCACTTTGCACAGGTGAAAGATGAACTCTACAATCAGAGAAAAGCAGTTGTGAAGATAACCAGTGATAGCATGTGCTCTCTATGCAATAAGAAAATAGGGACAAGTGTGTTTGCAGTCTACCCCAATGGGAAAACACTAGTGCATTTCGTTTGCTTTAGAGATTCTCAAAGTATGAAAGCTGTGGCGAAAGGATCTCCACTGAGAAAGCGGTTATAAATTTTAGCATTAAAGTGTGTGGTCCGTACCAATCGATAGTCCAATTGCTTGTTGGAGCATCTTTTCACCGATGCTACCTGCTCAGTGGAGGATTATGGTGATTACCGGACCTTAATTTGGTTTTGGAGGTGATCTCAAGCCAGTTCTGTAATTTGTTTGAAAAGTGAGGTTTGATATGTGAAGTGCGTGCCTCATATATTTTTGGTGTTTTAAATATTGGTAAATTGTATCGGATAATCTTTATTTGTTTCAGGTATAGAAAAGGAGCAGTTTTTTTGTTCCCTCGTTTTCCTTTTCACCTTTGTTTTCTTAGAGCTGAGTATATGAACAAACAGTGGAATTTTACAGCTAAGTTGATTCCTGAAACACTGTAGATCGTGACTTTGAGTAGCGTTCACAAACAAACAGTTGAATTTCACAGTTAAATTATATGCGTTTAATCCCAGAAAGGTGAAAATTGAAATCACATGGGAAAATGTTCTCTTGCATTATTTTTTCTGTTATTATTTTGACATATAGTTTATGATTATGAGAAAAAGAAGAAGTGGTTTCTTAGATTGAAATTAAAAGAAAAATTGACAACATAGCATCTATAGTACCTTGTATGCTTGAATAATCCTGATTCCTGACTTTAAAAAAATAAATTTTCTTTTACATCCTTGGTAATGAAAATTCAAAAATAATGCAAGAAATAAGCAACATATCTTCTCGTCAGGTACGGTTGAACCCGAAGCATTGTTTTCAAATCTAACCCTTACCAGCAAAGCGATAAATTATCACACCAACTCTACACCCCTCGCAAGGATTATCCGTGTGTAAAATGTCAACTTCAAATAGCTTCTTCGCTTTCTTGAAGAACGCAGACTCTTTCTTCCACCTCCTCAAATGAGCCATCACAAAAGCCATCTTCTGGTCACTGCCCAGTAAGAGCAAACGCAGCGTTTGCAGGAGAGGGTCATACAGATGATTGTGATAGACTACATCCGAAGCCAGAATAAGATCGAAGTCCCGCCCAATCAGCTCCACGTCTTCAGCGTGTCCCCACTGTAGCGGTGCCACGGACACGGCTCCACCATTCGAAGCCAAAACGCCAGCGTTCGCATCTGCGTTGAATTGGAGGTTTGGCACCACATGAGGAAGGTCTGTGACAATCACATTGGCGCCAAGAGTGGCGGCGGCGACGATTCCGACAATGCCTGTGCCGGAACCAAGCTCGAGGATACGGAGGTGGCTGTGATTTGTGTCGTTGGCCAGGACGGAGAGGGTAGAAGAGAGAGGGCTCTTGGCAGGTTCGCACCGATATTGATCGAGGAGGGAGACTAGAGTGGTAGCCGCAGGCCAGAGCTGGAATGAGAGGCCTTCCGATGGGAGTTGCCTAATCACTATCATTGAGTTAATCGAACGGACCAAGTGCTTCTGCAATTTCGCTGCACCGTCCTGTATAACGGAACATCCGTTTACTTTGTCCTCATTGTGCTCGTCATCGGCCAGAAGCGTTGCGAAGGGGTTTACATCGTCATCTTCGTCGTTTTCAGTTTGAGCGGCCATGTTTCACGTGCTGACCTTAGGATTACGCCGTTGACAACACTGACTTGCTAGCCTCGCCTCAGGCTATTGGGGCTTGTTTGGCACGAATTTCTGTGACCTTGCTAATATTGTTGCTGTATTAGGGTCAATTCGGGGTCCGGCCCGAAATTCATTTTGGGCCAAGATTTAGGGCCTAGCTCGGTTTTATAGTCGAGTTAAATGGGCCGAATGCCAGTTGATTCTTTGATTTACCTTTCACTGAGAAAAAAAAAATCACCCTTCCCTCTTTCTTCAGGCGTCTGTCTTTTTTGTTACTGTCTTCCCTCTACAGTGAAGCGTCGGGAACACGCTCTCTCTCTCGGCGATCGATTTGATTGGAGGCCGGACGTAGACACCGTTCACGGCAGTTCTTCGTTCGAAACTTCTGTGACCTTCCTTTTTCTATCAAGGTACTTTTTCTATTAAGGTACTTTCACTTAGTTTCTCTCTATCTCTGTTTCTCGATTGTTCTTATTCTTCCTTATTACCAAGCAAAATTGTCTTTCTGCTCGAAAATGTCTCTTTCATTTAACTTGTGTTTTATCTTATGTAGATTCGATTTTAATTGTAGTTTCATAATCTTCAATTCTTTTCCTGGCAGTATTCCAGCTGGTCAATCAGAGAAAAATTTCTTGTCCTAATCGCCTTTGGCTTGAGTTTCTGGTTTATGAAGTTGAATTGTGTTATCTCGTTTAGAAAATAGTTACATCTGCTAATAACTAGAATCTTTGTTTGTCTTCCAGGGGAAGGAAGATGATACGAGCAGTAATAGTGATGAACACGCAGGGGAAACCGCGTCTCGCCAAATTCTATGAATTTCGGGTCACTCTCTTAACTTTCCTGTCGAGATTATATATATATATATATATATATCGCTTTCCCCTACAATTTTGATCCAAATGATTAGACCGAATTTTATTCTGCTAGATCAGCCCGTGGAGAAACAGCAGGAAGTAATACGTAATGTTTTTGCAGGTATCTTTCTGCTGTATAACAATGTAATTCAACTTTTCTTGCTCCGCAATAGGATTTCTCATTCTCTAGACATCTTTGACCAATCATTGACCACAGGACTATTAGTTAGGGTTTTATTGTCATTTTCTGTTTGTGTTCAGTTCTCTTTTTTGATTTAATTTGTCATTTGTGTTTACACAGTGCTATGCAGTAGAGCGGAGAACGTAAGCAATTTCGTGGATGCTGAGTCCATCTTTGGCCCGGTATTTTCTTCTTGTAGTTTTCTACTTACTAGTATTTTGCCTTTTATGTTCAAGGATTTTAAAATTTTTCTCTATGTATATCCTGGTAATCTTAGTGCATAACAACCTAAGTCAAAAAAAATGTTGGGATTACTGCTTGTGCATGATCGTCTTTTTTGCTTGTTAATATAAAATAGTAAAAGATATGGTTATGGTTGTGCATCTTAGCATGTAATGGACGATGACATAGCTAGGACTATAACATAACTTCAATTGTTTTTCCCTTGTTATATCCATGACCTACAATACATTTTATTGATTTCACAGTTTGCATGGTAAAATCGTTAGTTAACTCATACCGAATTAGTTTTACTGATTGCCTGCACTCTTTTGGTTACTGGTTGCATTTGCTAGTTATACTTAGCCTTAATTTTTTCTCAGTAATGCTGTGAATTATCTTTTCCCTTCTCCTTCAGGATGCTCGCCTTGTCTACAAGCACTTTGCAACTTTATACTTCGTATTCATCTTTGATAGTTCTGAGAACGAGCTTGCTATGCTTGACTTAATACAAGGTAAGTTCCTGAACCACCCCTTGTTATCATCAGAAGTTGTTGTTGTTACCTAATTTGTACATTGACTAATATTTGGTGTATTTATGTGTGAGCTTTTTTGTGTCTCTGTCTTTTGGAACGATTCATGGAAACTATATGAAGTTTTGTGAACATAAACAGGCAATAGTCTTTTCGATTTATTGGGGAGAGGTAAATTTGAACATGAAATGTGAGCTATTCAATGGACTGCATACAAAACTAGTATTTTCCCAGGGGAACCATAATCCTTTTGTTCCTTCTTTCCTCAAATTAGTCAAAACCTTGGAATCTTTCTAAGTATGGTGAATTTTAAATAAAAAAACTATATCTAATAGAGCTAAATGTAGCTAGTACTGGTTTTTTCATTGCTTACGTCAAAGTAATTTAGTTGGTTTCTTCTAATAACTGTAATCAAGTTGCTGTCAAAACTTGGGAAAGATATATTACAAGTGACTATAATTAACTTTACTTGTTTTTAGTTGATGTTGTCAATATGCAGTTATATTACGTGCAAAATTTGAATATAGATTATTCTAAAGCATAAAAAGATGAAAATCTGCTGCATTGCTTCAGATCTAGGAGGCTGAGGGTTCTCTGCACCATTCTTTATTTCTTTTATAAAATTGACTGTTAACATCTTTAGCATTTTCCAAATCAGGCTGTAAAAAGTAGGGTGTTTGAGGGTTGTAAAAGAAAAAAAAAATTCTGTGGAAAAGATAATGAATTAAACACTTGCTTTCATCATCATTCATTCCCATTGCCAGTAGATTAATGTTCCAGTTTATAATTTCAGTGTATTCAATCTAAGTTTTCCAGTTAGTTGTTAGACTGTTAGTTGTCATTTCTATGTTTTTTCCTTTACAGCCACACATAATACATATCGTGGGAAATGCTCTATAACGTTAGAACAAATTGCCAATGAACACTTAGTTGAGGAAATCTGCAACAGTAAAATATTCTTTATGCAAATGTCTTTATGGTGATTTCGAAATTCTTTCTTGCTAAACTTTATCCCATGGTAGATAATCTGTCTGAACTCTTTAAACCTATACTTTCTTGCTAAACTTTATCCCAGGCAGAGTATTATGTGCTCTATGAATTATCCTTCCGTTCCCCGTCATCTTTATGTAACTATGCCGTATTGCTATTTATTACTGCCCTCACGCGGGTTATCTGTGACTCCGTGATTTACTCACCTTGACTTTTCTGTTTTCAGTCGTTGTTGAAACCTTGGATAAATGCTTCCGAAATGTATGTGAGCTTGATGTCGTCTTCAACTATAGCAAGGTTTTATACTATATTCCTGTACTTATGGATTATATACTCTACCACGAGCTGACTCTAACATAATTTACTATCAAGTGAACAATTGTTTTGCTTGTTTGATCATGAGCTGTAAAATTGATAGGTTTATATATTTATCTTATGAATGGTTTTGTTTGAATGACTGCCCACTTTGAAAAAAAAGGGTTTCGTTTACTACCTCGTGATCTTGGCTAGTGTGAAAAGGTGTCTCGATTTTAGGTGATAATTCTTCTGCTCATGAAATATTGTAGTATTTTGCTGCAACCTGCAAGTTTCAGTTATAATATTCTTGTTCAGGAAGCATTCGTTAATATTTGACTCAAATTGGCTCATGCGTTTGATGACTCTGTAATGTGATTGTGAATTCCTATATGCCACATAAGTGGTAATTTTTCATTGTGTATAGCTATGGAAATGCCATATGAATAGACAAGAAAACGTTATAACAACATATAATTATGCCATTGGTTTGTGGGCTTCTGGTCCAAAATTGTACGACTCATGTTCTTAGATTAATCCTATTGATATCAGGAGTCACGTTTCTGAAGAATTAATTTCATGCTTATGCTTATTAGGGCATTATTACAATCAGTTATCTATGCATATTAAATTTCCATGTACTTATTATTAAAAAGAGCTCATTCGCAGATGCATACTATCCTTGATGAGATTATATTTGGAGGCCAGGTGTTAGAAACAAGTTCAGCTGAGGTTATGAAGGCAATTGAAGAAATATCAAAGTCCTTTTTCTCTCTCCCGCTTGGTCTTCTAACGTGCAATTTCATTTTATTTTAACCTTTTAGGGAAATGGGTTGTTTTAAATTCTAAATTATATATATTAACATTATGGTCTGTGTTTGATGCAGACTTGAAGCCGCATCCAACGCTATCAACCTTGTCCCGAAATCGGTTTCTAATTGGAGGACACGGTAACACGGTTCCAGTTAAGTGTTATGGACTAATATTTTATTTTCGAGGATTGCGAGAAGCAACATAGGTTCATCTTTGATTTGATATGGGCAGATGCATGTATTTCTGAGTTGCGACCATATCAATGTAGCAAAGTTGATCAGAATGCGAATGATTAAAATACGGATATATCCGGGCAAGTATGGGTATTTTATCTTTGTAATTGGCCTGTCATCATTTGAGGTCTATGGATATTGAGTTTTACCTTTACAATCATTTTCCCCATTCCCCTCTTTTGCTGGGTTGCTTTTTCCAAATTGAAATGAACTTTGATGAGCACATGACTATATTTTAATTCTGTATCAAACCATAGGTGATAAATTTCTGGTTTGTCCGGTATGGTGATTGCAGTAGGCATTTGCTAAAATTTGGAAAAACGAAAAAGGGGGTTACTTCGTCGGGAAACTACCTACCCATATTTACCTTCACTAAAAAAGGTTAATCAACTCAGAATTAGTGAATCAGTCATGGCAAAAATGCTTCATTCGGGCGGGGATTTGCCAGAAATTCCCCGAGTTTTTCAAAATAGAAAATTTTCGCTCCTGAGGTTGGCCAGGAAGAGATTTATTTATCATAATTTGAGTTTCGGAAAAATTTTACTATGATACGAAAAAGTATTTTGAAATGTCATAATAAGATGAAAAATAAATAAGATAAACCCAAAAGTGTGAATACACAACCATGAAAACAAGATAAAACCATAACCTGATTTTTGTGCATCCCCGATCCCAGCAAGCCTCGTTCAGTCATGGCTTAACCAATCGAATATTTCTGTCCGATGCCTTGCTCAAAGATTTGGAAATTCAGGCGATTCCACTCATAATCTAAGCTTGTTCGCAGCCTGTTTATTTAAGGAAGAGTGAGAATTGCTTAAGTGGTCTTTCTAATAATATGTTGTAGAACTACGCCGGCAGCATTTCGTCCGGGTGCACCCATAACTCCACCCCCAGGATGCGCCCCACTTCCGCACAAGTATAATCCTTCAAGTGGCGTCTTGTAGCTTGACCTTTAAGGACCCAGACAACGAAAATAGTTTGGTTACAGATTGCCATGGCATGCATAAATTAAAGGAAACTCTAATTGGCAATTAAATTCACATTACCATCTTTTAACAGGTCTCATGAGAAAAAGAGAATCTAATCCCATAGCGCCATGAAATATATTTCCTCCTGTCACGATGATATTCAGAGAATTAATATTTAACGTTGCATCAATGCTATCTGTCCTGGAGTTCTTGAATTAATGTGTACTACCTAAGGATGTTAACAATAAAGAGGTCAGTGGTCAAATACCTGTCAAACCAATTTCCCTTTCAAGGTCAGGTGGAGTTAGCATGTCATAACCGATGATTGATGAACTGAACCCAGGAGCATACTCGTCGATCAAAGCGAAGCACTTTCGGGCAAATGATTCCTGAACAAGACGGTTGATCAGAAAAATGATTCACCTTCCACATATTCAACAAACGTGCGCTTTTGGTTGAATAGTGGTACTATAGCCGTGTGCGGGTGTGACACAATTTTTGAGGGACAAGATCTGCCGTCACAAATTGTGTCTCAATCAACAAAGGGTGTGGAATAGACTATGGGACTCAATCTCAGGCAGTGGATTTTGTCCCAATTTTTAAACCCTGAAATTCATAATAAACATAGGTGAAAACACAACTAGAAATTCGAAAACAATACTTACTCTGTAAGCATGATCTTGCCAGTTGCCATCCCGCGGTTTATAGGGTGTATACTGAACAAACAGGTTGATCACATGCTTACCTGTGGAGAAACAACAGACTTTTATTGACAATGAAATGTCGAATGCATGTTTCATAGATAGTAAGGCTGAGCGTTGAAACTGGATCCACGTTTCCGCTTCCATCCGATTAGTTAATGAATTCAATATAAAGTTTTTTTTTTTTTTAAATACGTGTGTACAGTTCAACAGAAAACTAAAGACTGATAAAACAACAACGCCTAAAAAAATAGGATCAATACAATTCGACAAAGCAGATATATATATTGTTCAGAATATTAAGAAGCTTCCCTACTTTCTGACTAGTGCAACATATGAAGAGTGTTAAAGCAAAGTTTCAAGTACCAGGAGGAGATATGGTTTTGTCCAGTACAGAAGGAATTGTCATCTCAATGACTGGTCTTCGTGATGGTACTCCATTCACTGAATCTTGAGATGCCGAGTGAATCTCCTCCATGCTAATAGGAGTTAACAAAGGTAAAACAAATTTAAGCCAGCTTACGAAAGGGTAAAGAAAGTCGGCAAAAGTATTGGAAATGAATTTAATAATGATTAAATCGTAACAAACCTCTCTGAACCTATATGGATAGTGCCAATATGCTGGGGGCCAGCGTGAGGATGATTTAACTTGCAACAATGAAATTGCGGCAATTTATCAACCGCCAAATTTATTTTTGTCGTGGCCTGTTTCAGTAGATATTTACCAAACAGAAGGTAAGATTAATGAGGATAAGTCCTGAGAAGTCTCTCCTCACAATCATTTCTATGCGTTCCGTTAATGTCAGTGCAATTGTAACAAAACTTAGATTACTATCAAAGTCTGTCTTTTGCCATTTCTTCAATGTTTTCATAAAAAGCACGTCTTAGTTCTTGAAAAAGAAGAGATGTAAAATGTGGACGGGTAGCAGAGGTCTTGATCAAAAACAATCAGTTCAAAGAAAATAAATACTTTCTAAGAGTATGTTTATAAATTCCCAACATTGTTATTTCAGTACTATTTTAAAGTAGTTTCTATGGGAGATGAGATTCCCCGTTAACAAGTCTCACGCATTCCTACCAACGAACCGTAACCGCAGCTATAAGTAAAAACGTGCTGGTTAAATATTTCAATTTTACACATGATACCATTCAATGACTTCGGTTAAAGTCAATAAAAAATGAGAAAAAAGTGAAAGAACTTACAGAACTGTAGTCGGAGTACTTAACTGCACGTACAAAATCTTCAGGAAGGACATGATTAGGCACTAATTCCTGGTTCATATTAGCAGAAGTTATAATTAACCCTTGCTATATGCCATAAACAGTTGGTATCCAGCACTAGCTTGGTTGAGAACTTTACCGTGAAAGTTCGATAAGGAGTTGCGTTTGATAGAACAACTGAAGAATGAACTTGCGTACCATCTGCCAGAATCACCTACGTAAGCCATCTAAAAGTTAAATATATACGATACAACTTTAAAACCCACTTGATTGAGGAAACTTGCGAACACTAATGACTAACCCCACAGACAGTGCCAGAGTTTTCAATCAACAACTGAGACACCTATAAAAAGAGAGAAAATCAAAGGTGATCAGAATCTCACGGTAAAAAACTAAAAAAGAAAGAGCGAGGCAACTTTTATTCTCTAACGACTTTATTGTTTTTCTATAAACGGGGGTATAAAACAAAAGTCTAGAACTGCAAACGTTAAAAGAATTTGAACTCTGAAATTTCCTTAGAGCGTATGTTAGGAAAGTTAAAAGGATTGAGTAGCAAGTGGGATCAAAAGGATTGAAGAGCAAAATATGGAGTGATAATCGTTTCTACAACCAACAAACAGATCAGGAGTGTAACTCTTTCTTTGTTGGTTTGTTGGGGGGAGGGAGAATGTGAAAAAATTATTATGCTGACCATCATCTGTGCCTACTAAGTCTAAATTTTTGTATATTACTGTTGCTGTCCAAAACCATGCAGCTGACAAAAGATTTTCAACTGGCATGTTCATAAATTAGAGACTGCACTACCCTTCCTCTCAGCCTTATAAGAATCGGCTTCTGTAATACAGAGAAGAAGAAAATGACAGATCCGATAGGTTCTTTCCTCAATGACCTAACCACATTTCTCATCAACATCATAGGTGTAAATACGAATATAGGTTTGAACAACTTAAAGCAATTGTTACTGCCTTTGAACTATGAACTTATTCATGGACAAAGCGTTGTGCAGAAATGTTAATAACATATATTTAGGAGAAGGAATTCTAATGATATGCTTCTCTTGTCCATTTGCTTCTAAATGCTAACTACACATTTATTAGAAATGACAGAGAAACTTATTTGATACTTACTAGCTTACCTGTGGTCTTCGGTTCATTAGCGCTATGAAAAAATTATTCAGTATTTATCAGTTAGAATTTTGGATTTGCAGTATTAGTTAATTGCATCTCCAATTGAATACGGAAGCAATCAACGAATTTATGCGAACCTGCTCACGACATAAAAGTTGAAGGACAACATGGAGGGACTAAAGTTAGAAGGCCTGTAGAAATTCATTGCAACATACCTCGGCATTGGTTACAATGTGAGCTCCAGCTTCCATTGCAGCATGACTAATAGCCTTGGATACAGAGCCCATTCCTCCTTCAACATACCTGCTAGGAACAATAGTATGCTTAAACTTGCTTTTTTTAATGGTCTATTAACATGGCATGACAAGCATTTGTATTAATAGCACAAAGGAATAATAGATAAAGGGTAACTGACACATATGAGCTGTTTCAACACTAAAATCAAGAATGCATACGTCAGGAAAGTTACTTCAGGAATCTGGACCCATATATGACATATAATGAACGAACTCGAGAAATACATAAAATAGGTATTCCCCGGAGAGAATGGATAAGTTATGTTTCTCTCTCAATGCATGTATATATGTATATCTGTTTCATAATGTGTACTTGTATGAAATAAAAAAGTCCAAGATAGAATATATATATATATATATATAAGTTCAAGGAACTTCCATCCAACAACAGGCGGGTTATCAGATGTCTTATACTTAAAAATCATAGTTTCATATTTGGGAAAAAAGAGGAATGAAGAGGTTATAGTAAAAAAGCAGGGTAACTTTACTGATTAAAGTGCATAACCAAATTACCATGATAAGAAGAAAGTAGTTTGGGCATGTATCAAGGGAAAAAGACATGTTTATAGAACAACTGCAGATATCCTTTAGCTTTTCAAAATAATAGCGGCTTAAGCTACAGGTACTTCCACATTATATGGGGCAAAGACAAGCTGCAAAATACTTTTATGATGGGCTGGCTGTTACTCTTGTACGTTATACCTTTGACCAACAGAATATGTTCATGAAAACCAGTACTCGTAGATTTTATTTTAAAATATTTAAGCATATTAAAAAGGATTTTTGGCAAATTACAGTTGTCAGCATCGTTTTGTAGCAAAGGGATACATACGACCAAATTCCACGGTCGCCATCACTTTCTCCCATTACGTGATGTAACAGAACATAACCACTTCCTGGGGTATGAACGCTGGCCTGCATCACAAATTTAAAAGGAAGTTGTTGTTTCATACTTAACATGGCACAAAACATGTGCAATTTTTGATTTTTGATTTGAAAATTTTTGTGAAAGAAGTTTAGAAGCAAAATCGCATTAAAGTTCTGAAGTCTCAGTCTCTCAGAGAAGGATTTCAAAAATTCATATTATAATGCATTTTTCATGCTAATAATATCAACTCTTACTGTAGTTCCTATCACAGCATCAGTTGCAAGGGTTGCCTTCAGAACATCAGTCTGCAGGAATAAATGTTAGAAACAAAATTGAGCATGATAACATAAGGAGACGGGAAAGGTCATAAAAGCATCTCGGTAAGTGCCTAACTAGTGGACAAGCAGTCAAATTAAATCAGTTTGCACGTAAGGATTATGAAGAACTGAGATAAAGATATCAGAAATGTGTTGTGGTGAAGTATGGCATGAAAAGAAAGAAGAAATTAAAATAAGAAGCAATCCTATATTCAGTACAGGGACACGCCAACTGCGTCCAGTCATACCACTCTTTCAAAATGTATTTATGATAAAAATTTCCATATAAAAAGTAAGTTCGATAAACTTCTCAGACAGAAGATAAGAAAGAGAATAATATAACAAGGAGACACATAAAATTCTAAAGCAGTAACAAGAAATAAGTTCAATTTTACCAATAGAGATAATATATATATATATATATATATAGTTGTACTCAAAATTTACAGTCCAAGAAAATGAAGACTAAATGCAAACAAATCAAAATTGTAAGATAACCTCAAACCAGTTGTTCAAAACTTTAGAAGCTGGGGACAATAAAAGGTCCAAAAAGTCCCTGCCAAATAAATAAACACATATCACAAAAGACGGACACTGCAATTCATAATTTCAAAATACTTGCTGCAAGCTTCGAGTGGTATGATTCCCTCGCTAACTTGCTATTTACAGTACCGACAGTTTAATTGCGAATAAAGGCAACTTAATATCTAAGAAGCAAACACTTACACCATATCCTTTTGCCCCAAGGACAAGGCCTGGCGTAGACAACGTACCCAAAATTCTGATTTCTGTATCTTATCCTTCAGCTTCTCACTGAAAGATGATCCATGCTGCAATGATTCAGGAGGAGGTGAATCTAGGATTAGATCCATAAATTCACAAAACCTCTCAAGTTGATTCTCATATCTGCATGATGGGAAGTGTAAAAAAGAAAACAAAGATGAAAAGTTAGGCAAAAATAATCAAACTATCTAAGAAAATACCAACACTTAAGGCATGACCTAGTAATTTATATACATCATCCAACACTTCAATCAACGCCATCCAAAGCATCTACAGAAAATTTATACCGATCACAAAATTGCTACTAGCATTTTGCAGTAGTAAAGAGAGCTATTCCTAGCATTTTCCAGAAGGACAGAGGAAAGAGATGCAATTGCACCTTGGATAAGCATCGGCATCCTTTTTTGAGAATTTGCAAATCTCATAATAATTGAGGTCTTTATCAGGCCCTAAAAGAAGATATCGTCCGTCCAAACATGGAGTAAACGATGACGGATTCCTCTTCAACAACTTCAATCCGTGCCTTGCCAACTCTAGTTCTCTGTTATTCCAAAAATTTAAACAAAGAAAACAACCATGAAAGATCAAAGTTTAGTCTAAATAGAGAGCAAGTTATTCTGATACCTAACTCGATTACAGAAATTAGTAACGAAATTTGCGCGGGAGCAAGCAGACCTGATGACGGTAGGCCGAAGAAGGCTTTGGAGGTAACTGCAGCGGGAGAACTTGAAGCCAGGAATGAGTTCCTCTGTTACGGCGGCGCCGCCGATGATGTGCCGGCGCTCGAGGACGGCAACGGAGAGGCCTCCGCGTGCCAGGTATGCTGCGGCTGTGAGGCCATTGTGGCCACCGCCAATGACCAGCGCATCCCACTTCTTATCCTTCAAAGCGCTCGTAGCGTTGCTACCGCTGCTACTGTTGAAGCTCCTTCTCCACATTTCTTCTTCGCTCTCTTTTTAATTCTCTGATACAGTTACTCTCTCACCTCTGCATAGGTTTTTGTCCGCTCACTGAATAATTAATTTAATAATTTATTTGAGCACGCTGTGCGTTCCACGCAACATTGTCGACTGGCTATACGTGGATGAATTGGACGAGTCCCGCCAAATTCTGGCAGTTTAATTTAAAACACGCACATTGCACCACTGACGTTCTGTTATTAAAGAAAGCATATATGATAGTGAAAGTTCATCGAAAATAGAAAAGGACAATTCAGGGAGAACCTGAGAACTAGAAACTTTCTTTTCTAAGGAAAAAACGAAGAGTAGGAAGCCTTCAAATTCAACGAGAACCATCAACTCAATTAAATAAATCAGATTCACGATTTTCATTTACCGCCATGCAATTTGTATCTTTTGATCGAACAATCCGTAGCAGGAAAGATGAGAAGAAAGAGATCGGTGAAACCATGTAGCAAGGGGCTGACAATCCGACTCGTGTGTGTGATGTAGGAAAGGAGCCTCAAAAATGATGATCGATAAAACTCAGCATCAGCATCAGTCGTGTATGAAATTTCAAGCGTACTTCGTTACATACTTTTGACGAGCGCGCGCTGTTTTCTTGTGGCGGTTATTAAGAGTTACGGTTTGATTCCATAAACAATACAGGGCAGTGTAATGTGATATAAATCATCTCCCAAATTATCTTATAATTTTTTTATATTTTAAATTATTTTATAAATTATCTTAATTATTATAAAATATTAAAATTTTATAATATATTTTTTTAAAAAAATAATATAACATAAAATGTGTTTTTGTAAATTTAATATAAATAATATAAAAAAAATTATTTAATGTAATTTAACTCTTTATATTGTAACTTAATTTTTTATATTTTACTATTTTATTTATGTTATTTAATATTTTATATCAAATACATTTTAAAATAAGAATAAATAATATATATCTATCAAAGTTAAACAAAAGCTGTCCCATGATCTCGGTGAGACTTTTTTATTTTAAATATTTTGCAAGTTGTGCAACCGAGCATTTTTTTTTTAAAAAAAATTTCTTTTATTGAACTTAGGGGGTTAAAAGTAATATGATGTTCCGATTGGTGGGCGTTTTACTATTTTATTTGACTTGGAACAGACCGGAAGTGGATATATTAAGCTTGGCGTAGATCGATTGGTAAAGGCCACCGCATAATGCTCCAACAATAAAGAGTTTGAGATTCTGAAAAACTAGGACTCAAGATAAATTCAGCAAATAAATAACCTAAAGACCAATGCTGGCTTATTCTTAAATAGAATACTTAATAAATAACAAGTTGCCATTGGTGTCTCTACTCGCCTATCAATCAGGGCAAGTGAAGCTTCAACAACTCATTGACAAAAATTGTAAGTACGCCACACTCTTGACAAATCTAAGGTGGAAGGTTAATGTTCACTGAAGAAAAGAATTAATCAAATACACGAGCTGTAAGCCACGCCTTCATGTAGGCTGTAGCCTTAAGAAAGACCCGGCAAAATCTGAAGCTCCATGAACAGGTCAGCAGAGAGACAATCACAAGGGAAAAAATCAGTAGAATGAAGTCCAAGTACCAATAAATTTCAAGAGGAAAGATATGACTAACTAAACCCATATTTCTGTTTTCGACAAGAACACGAGGAGAAGACTTGAAAGGGAAGCAATAGGCTATCTACAGGACTTATCCTTCTCGTGGTTGCAGCAGCCCAACATTAATATAAGAGCATAGCATTTATATCATGTACTATTGTTTGACAAACTTGCCAACTTTCCAAAACAAGTTTAAATGACGCACCAATTATAGATTCTTTCGTGTCATCTCTTGAATCGAGTGTCGTCCCCCGATTCGCATTTTAAGCTTCCTAGGCCCGACGTGTCTTCCCTATCTCTAGCTTCCCCATTCATTTTCTTTCTTTTTCCAGTCAAAGATTCTTCCTATATAAGTAAGTAGTTGCCTAAAGTCTTATACTTACCTTGCTTCTTTCCTTCCATTACCTTGCCCTCCGATATTTGTTGAGAATGGCATCTGATAGGCTTTCTTCTGATCATAACTCCAACCTGAGATGGACAACTGCGAAGAACAAAATGTTTGAAAATGGACTGGCAATATATGATGAAGAAACCACAGATCGATGGTACAGGATAGCCATGTTTGTTGGAGGGACAACTGAAGGGGAAGTCAAGAGGCAATATGAGATCCTCTTAGAAGACATCAAAAACATTGAATCAGGCAAAGTGCCCTCTCCTGTTTACACAAGAAATGCTGGATGTAGCATGGCAAACATCACCAGTGATGAGGAAAGGTACTTTGATGCTTCTTTCGTTAAAACAAAAAATGGAAGCCTCAAAAACTAGATTTGTACTCTTGTTCCTGTCTAAATAGAACTATTATTTCAGATGGGCTCCATTGATTACTATTTTACCCACAACTGTCAATCATGGTATTCATAGAGAAGGGAATGATGCCTAGTAAACTCGATCACTGTTCTTCATCCTACTTGGCCTAGATGGGAGCTTTGTTAATTAGAAGTCCTGCTTACAGAGGTTGCTCATTGTTCCTCTAAAACTAAGCATTGACTTTATTTTAGAATCATTCTTTCATTTGTACAGGTTCCCGTTAGCGTAGGAGACGAACTAACTTACAAAATTGTATGGACTAACACCAGTTCCCTTGGTTTCCTGCACACAATCTTACAGACTTAATGAACTAATTAGTAGATTATGTTTAAAGCACCTTCCCTTCAAATCACCAAACATATTTCCCAACTGTTTGCTAATTCTTATTTTTTTTACATGTTTTCTGTAGGCTGAGAAATTTAAAACTCCAATGAAGAGTGGTCAAGCAAGTGAAGCAGTGCTTTACAAGAAGTCAGTTTACCATTCATGAACATCGACCATCAATAATTTACACGTTTGTCCTTGTAATTCATTTTTCTATTATGTGTAATCAGCAGTGTCACAACTTTTTTATTGCAACGTATTGTAAATTTCAACTCAAAAGTTAATGTTCGCTTAAGAGAGAATTCCTTGCGTGGGCTCGAGCATGTGTGGGTGTGGCATAGTATATAATAAATAATTGAATCAATACCAACTTGACTCAAAAGCTTAAATCCATGAATCTTGAGCCAATTGGAGGATACTAAGCATTGGCACAACACGTAACCAAGGAAATTGGAAAGCCTAAGAACTAAAGCTGAGCTACTCTAAACCAATCTAAGAAAACTGAAGAGCAACTAATGTTTTCGTCTAAATTTGACCATAACACTTAGAAAGCAATGCTGGCTTACCGAATCGCAGAAGAAGTTCCATTGCCGCTGAAATAGAAATAGAACGAAAGTGTAGAGTGCTGAGTGCTGGGAAAGGTTTCTGGGGAGTTTAGCACCACCTATACCGCGCCGTGCATAGTAAGAACCAAAAGAACAAAAAAATCGTTTTTCCCACACGACATGATTCGACGTAACGGCGTCGTGTTACAATTTTGGGTCGGTTATGAGACAAAATTGAGCAGGTGGGCCATTGTATTCCCTCCATATTTCTGTGAAGGGAATTCCAAGTTTCTTGTCTATTACAACAGGCCTAAGCCCATTATAACATTTAAGAGCATTTGCATCCTGGGTTTCTTATCCTCCATAAGTGGGTTGTGTGATGTCAGCCAGCGTTTTCAGAAAATTCCGAACTAGTAATGGGAGCCACAAGGTACGCGCACTCTTGTCGGGATTCCTAATTCCTTCCCATTTTTTTATCTTTTTCAAAAAATGTAGTTTAGCTTCCTGTTACATCGGGGGCGGAGCTCATCTGCACCAAGAGCTTGAAATAAACGCATGCGAAGACAATATCTATGGCTACGGAAAATTCGTCGTTTAAGGTTCGTTTTTTTCTTATGTTCTCTGCCTTTTGGATGAAATTAATTTCAAAAATTGCAACTATTTAATTAAACACCCGAATAACTCTAGAGCATTAATGGTGGAATAAGTACAATATGTACTTTAATTAGAGAATATATTTGATGCCTGAGTAACCCATGTAAAATTATCTTATGATGATATATGTCGTGCATCTGCATAGAAGGTGCATATTGCTTTGTACTTTCTAAAATTGCAATTTCCTTTTTCTCTTTCTCATGCTCATGAGGAAGCAATGTGCCCCTGTTACTCATTTAAAGAACAAGTGGCTTCTCACTTTCTTCTCTCCGGTAACGAAAACTATCGACCATCAACTCAGAAAGAGAACATTGCTCCGTCAGTTCGTTATCTCAATGGTGTGGGTGCTACATTCTTTCATTTTATTTTTTATTTTTTACTAAGATGGGACTAAATTCTTTCGACAGATAATTCTGGGTTCATCATCAAAGGCCCGCAAACATATTCTTAGAGAGATGGGATATGAGTTCACAGTGATGGTATAATGTATAGCTGGAGACTTGTATTTCCTGTATTGCAATGAACAACTGAAGAAATAACTTGGCTACCGTTCAGACTGCAGACATTGATGAGAAATGTATTAGGAGGGAGAAGCCAGAAGAGTTGGTGATGGCTTTAGCTGAGGCAAAGGTAAGGATTCTTTTGTTGTCTCTTGTCCTGCCTAATATCACCACTTCCCCCTCGCTGCTGTGGCGTAAGAAGTATAGCCTAGAACATGCTTAACAAGTGATTTGTTTACTTGCAACTGGTTGTTCTGTATGGAGTTTTTAGTTGGAATTTAGGATTCTTTATATGCTTTGCTATGTTAAAGTTAGTTTTTTGATTCGTTGGTCCGCATCTAAGTTTCTGTATGGCAGGTATGATCAAAGATATGCTATGGCCAGTAAATTATGAAATCAGAGAATATTGGGACTTTTCATAAATGATTAAGCGGTATCATACTTTTGTTGATTTCCAATAACATTTGTTTTAGAAAAATAGGTGACCTGGTAGAAACAAGAATTAAGTGTTTGTTGAGTACTTAAACAGAAGCAAGTCATCATATTTCCATTCAGAAGACTACTAAAAAATAAGTACATTAATAGAAGAAAGAAGTAATATAAAGTTGAGAAATTGAACCTATAAGCAGTTTGAAGTCCTTCTAATCTTACCTCGATGTTTTTCTTAGGCAGATGCAATTGTAGCAAGGCTTGCAGCTGGAGGTGCACTAGAGGAAGATGCTCCTGCTACACTGTTAATTACTGCAGACACTGTATGCATTTATACTTGCCATTCACTACTCTGTGGTATGATTATATTAGAGTTACCCTTTTGCATAACTGATATATCCTTTCTGCAAACGCTTAAAGCAGAAAGGGATGCAAAACTTCCGTTGTCCTCTCTGAGATCTATATGTGTGACTCTCCAACTAAATTCTGGTTTCTGAGGGATTGACACACAGCTGCGCATCCCAGTACATATTCTAGTCGCAGTTACAATCATATATGCTGCCTATACTCTTGATCTTCATTCCAATTAATTGATTTTCTCAACGGCTTGTCAGAAGATATCCCAGACTGTCTCCACTTTTTTCTAGATGAAATAGATTAGTATATGGCAAAAGATAAACAAACTCGAGCAATCATGTGCAGAAAATCTTTGATTTTTCTGTCATCTAAAATCCAACGTTTTTATAAGATTATTGCTATAAATGTTTTGTAGGTTGTGGTGTATCAAGGAATAATCAGGGAAAAACCAACTAGTGAAGAAGAAGCACGGGAATTTATTAAAGGTTTATCTGGTGAACTTAGTCTCTTTCTTTTGTGATTGGAGATTTCTGGTAAGATAAAATGGCCATATTCTCAGATTATATAACTTTCAGGATACTCCGGTGGTCATGCAGCAGTGGTAGGATCGGTTGTGGTAACCAATCTCAAAACTGGAAGAAGATATGGGGGATGGGAGAGTGCAGAGGTAATACTGGCAGTTGCTTAATATATTTTCTAAAATATAGTAATATTATTTTCGTTACATATTCTTTTCATTTTTTCAACATTTCTCCAATAACTTCAAAGATAGCTTGACTAACATAAATTTCTGTTCTGACAGGTTTATTTCCTTGAAATACCAGATGAGGTCATCGATAGTCTGGTAAAGATTTTTAGAAGTACACTTTTCACCCTTGCACTGAGTTCAGTATGAAGGTGAAAAGAGTACTTTAACCAGTTTCTCAGAATATATGATATTCTATTTTATATAATTTCTTTCAGGGAGTTGTTGTCCCTAAATAGTGTATGAGTTTTCTTATTTGATGGGAGCTTCTCAGATTGACGAGGGCATCACATTCAATGTTGCTGGGGGTTTGATGCTTGAACATCCACTGACGTTGCCCTTTGTGGATGCAGTGGTAAGTTGTCTCGCTTTCACATGAGCACTCATACTCAAAAGCATATTCATGCACTTGACAATCAGGCACTTTGGAATATCATATTCCTTGCTCAATATAGATTATTGGCATCAAAGCCACTCTTGATAAGTATTGCTATGGATACTTCCTTCCCTGTACTCCATTGTTTGATTTTAGCATTCCACATTGTAGCCTGCTAACTTAGTTTTATGAACATATATATATATAGAGAGAGAGAGAGAGAAAATTTCAGCGATATGCAGGATTTATAAATTTATCTATTTAGGTGCTTGCCTTTAAAGATGGGTTGATATCTCTTTACTCCGTTTTCTAACAAATTGATCTTGTCTGGATCCTTGGTAGGTCGGGTCAACTGATACCGTGATGGGACTCTCTAAAGTTCTCACAGAGAATCTCTTATCAGAAGCTCTATAGTCGCTGCAATTATACAAGTACGTTCCAAACGACGAAATGAGCTTGTAGCAATTATTACAGCTCTTGTTTTGGGATTCTACTCTTGTCTTTAGTTCCTCTGTGATTTTGTAATTTAAAGTACAAAACAGAATGCTTTCTGACCTAGTTAATATTCGTTCAATTATTTGACCTAGGTTATTATTTAAACTTATATGCTCCCTTTGAAATGCACGCACATAGTCATGCTGCTATATTCTGCTCTTCACACACAAGAAGCAAAATAGGTAAAAAAACAAGAGCAAGAAAAAAGTAGAAAGAAACCTGACGAAACCATTATTTCAGATCAACATATATTCCATTATGCTCCCAATTTTATTTGAGTCCTCGGCTTCCAATTTTCGCATGAAAAGCTTTAGACATACTAATAATGTCGGAAATACCCATATCTACGTTTGCATCCAAACTAATGTGCTAGTAGAATTGATCGAAGTTTTAAGACTAGCACTCAATCTTCTCCTAGTCCATGCTACTAAAATCAGGTTATCCAGTATTTGGAATAACAAGAAGCAAGTCTTGCTTCGTTAAAAAAGATTATATCCATACTGTCAATAATGCAGTAGAAACGCAATGCTTACCAAAGCCAGCATAATATTAATACGTTTTGAGAATGCTCTAGTCAATGAAACCGTTTCATGCAAAATAACATAAACAGGAATCAATCAAGCACGTAGATTCTAGAGGCCACATCCTGAACTAACCAATCAAATCCCTCAAGAAGACCCTCGCCAGTATATGCACTGCAGCCAACTATTTTCCAGTGCCGCGACTTTTCCATGGCTTCCAAGTTCAGCACCTGTATAATTAAACCATTTTGAAAAATCAAAAGCTTTTAGAAACAATTCATATGCCACATATGATGTTGCGCTGTCTAAGGTGGGAAAAGAGAGAAGAGGGGAGACGTCTTAGCATAGTTAGTAACGTGAACTTTGCTCGACATTAAACTCATCAAGCTGTCGATGAGGTAAAGAAATTAAGCAACCTAGGTTCTCTGAGTTATTTTATTAAGTCGCTGCAATGAAGTGTAATGTATAATGAATTATATCAAAACCAATATAATTATCTTTCTTTATATTAGAAAAAGGAAATACAATTCGTTTTTAGCCGATCATCATATTTACAAGAAATTTAAATTACCTTTGCTATTTCGTCTGGTGCAAGGGCACCTTTTATGTCCTGCTTATTTGCGAGTATCAGTAACGATGCTCCCGATAGTCTCTGTCGTACATTTAAAAAATATTATGAATACCAATAATCGGAAAAAGAAAAAAGGAAAGGAGCTAGAATAATCATTTCCGTCAGAATGAGAATAATTAATTAATTATGGCTGCTTCAGTTCTGCTACTTCTACAAATATCACTTAGAAGAGGAATAAGTTATCGTAGGAAAAGCAAAGCAGTTAGCAACATCATAAACACAGACTTTGAAGTCCTTTTAGCTAAAGGCATTGATTCGTCATCAATGGTGAAGCGTTCACCTTATAAAAAACTGAGTTTTAGATACTATTAGCGCAAAGGAGGAATAGAGGTTTATGCCAATGAAACAAAACTAAGATGAATTTATAAATCTTAATCAGACAACTTTTACATTTCTATTCAAACACAAGAAGTAAACAACTTGTTCAGTTAAGATTGAACAAACCTCTTCCTTTAGAAGGTTATCAAGCTCTGCTTTGCAATCATTCAACCTTCTCAGATCTGAACTATCAACCACCCAGACCAAACCATCTGTTTGCTCAAAGTAGTTTCTCCAATAAGATCTTATTGTCTTTTGGCCGCCAACATCCCATATATTTAGCATATACCTGCCAATTAATGTCAATGTGACGGATGCCTAACATTCAAGACTGTAGTACATAATTTAAGATACTCAGTATAAAAAAAAAGCTATACTTAAAAGTCACACCATGTTGAAATCTTTCACCGCAGACCACCTAGTAGGTACTAAGAGAATACCTATACGAATATAAGAAGGGTATGCAACAGTGATATACCCACTAAATCAGGCGCCAATATTGCCCAATTTTAGTTTTAAATGTGACAATTTACTGATCAGGGGCTTTCCTTTTTATTTCCTACGTTAGATTATTGGGGTTTATTTTCCCCTTCAAGCAAATGCACTCGTCTTCTCCACTTTGTCATCTATATTTTCTAAGGATACTGCAGTGGTTAATCTAACGAGCTAATACAATAACGAATAAAAACACACATAAAAATTGTAACTACTCTTTCAATTATTAATTCCTCCGGTCTATCTCAGCAATCACTACGAGACTCAGAATAACCTTATAACAGATAGCCGCTTAAGAAACCCAAACTGCAAAAACAAGGATGCTAAAGCAAACAGCTAATCTTTTATTCAAATGTTTGTATCATGAAATAAGAACAGAATGCTAGTATACTTTACTTTTGGTAGGTGATGGTTTTGATGTTGAAGCCAAGTGTGGGACTGATGACGCTGGTGTCCTCCCCATTGATTTTCAAAACAATTGTAGTTTTCCCAGAATTGTCCAATCCACTGCATAACAGCTAAAAATGGAAACTTAGTAGATGAAAGAGAGGAGAGGGGTGGGTTTGAGAAGAAATGATAGAGGTCACTTACACCATAAGAATACGCATTTCCTTCTCTTTCCTTTTGATTTTTCGGATGATGCTGAGAAGCCCCATTTAGCTCCAAAAAAATGCAAATCTAAAATACCAGGTATATCGACGTCAACTTCTCGGGATGTATTTACTCGAATCAATAAGCTTTCTTATAACTACGATGTGATCTGAAATCGTCTTGTATTGAGCATAAACAGAGCTTTGAACACAGAAAGAAATAAACCTTTGCTCAATGGAAATACACAATTAGAAGGAATGCTGCTGCAATGAACTGTGAAAGATGAGTTTCAGAAAGGAATGCTTGATGGTATGTCAGGTGGCAGTGGACTGGCGGATGCGATCTCTTCCGGTGAGGCCTGGCGTCTTCTCGCGGTAGTGGTGCTTGGCGTGATTTAGGAACTGGCGAATGAAAACTACCTAATTAGGAGCTTTCTCGCATAAGAAAAATTATGTAACCTAAGTTTTTTTTGGATGGGATATAACATAAGTTTTTTCAAAAACAATTAACAATAAGAAATAATTCAATATTTATCTTTTCCAAAAATATTCTCTTATAAATAAAAACAAAAAATATTATCAGCATATTACATTACATAATATTGCTAGCTTATATCCTTTCACTATATTTTTTCTTTAGCACGGACGGTTGGCTACTTTGCTAAATAATATTTAAAAAAAAAAAACTCTTTTCACGTGTTCTTTTCTCCTCTTATTTTATTTATGTTTATTTTTTCACTTACTTAACGTATTTTATCTTTTCACATCCATTTGTTTTGAAACACCAAAGGACAAATAAAAACAAACAAAAAAAAGTGATAATTACTATTTTAGTTTGCATTGATTTTGTTTTTGTTATAAAATTTCTTTAATTTTTTCTTTAGTGATGTGTAGACTTGCCGTGGATGTTTAGACATTCCACGCAAGTGTTTTTTTTTTTAAAAAAAAAAAATCTCAAAAGAATTTCTCAATACAAGTGTTCAGAATTACGTGAGCCCCAAAAACACATTTGAATGGGAGTTGACGACAGACGTGCCATCATAGAAAAGTTTCCCTCATTTCAATTCCATCTTATATTAAAAAATGCATACACTAGTATAATACATTCTCTTTCCCTAAAGAAAGTGACTTTTGCCTGCTAGTGCTACCCGCAACTGCTTCCGCGATGCTAAATGAAGTTACCCTAGTTTTACTCATATTAGCAAGAGATGGGGACAAAATTTTTATGCAATACATATTCACACCAAATACAAATCTAATTCCGGAGCCTCGGGGCTTGGAGAAGGTATATACTCCTCACAAAGCCTTTCCCAACTTCACCCACTGATTTTAACACCTTGCCTGGGTCTTGTCTTTCCTCAAGAACCTCCTCCTGCTTCCGTTTCTGGTTTTAATCAAAATAAATAGATTATGACAATATCCATTTATCAATCAAGATCTCTAAAGTAATAATTCATAACGTACTTTACAAGATTGCTGCTAAATATAACAAATGCAAGTATACCTTTGAAGAAGTTTCCCCCCAGGTAAGGCCAATGGCATCACCCCCCAGAGAATCATGCCACACCTTGAATGTGGTGGAGAATTCTCTCTGCAAGTGATAGACGATTCTCTAAATTAGAAAACAGGACACTCTGACAGATATCTTAGAAAAGCGGAGAGAAACAAAATTATTATGATCATAGATCAAAAATCTTTTTCAGTGTACTTGCCTCTAAATCCCTGATGAAACATTTTAACGGATCGAAGTCTACCAGCAACTTATTTTTAAGTTCTTCTGGGCTCCCCGCCAAATCTCTAGGCAACAGGGGATGGAAACACTTGCTAGCATTTCCTTTTACCACGTGTTTTCCTGGCAAAAATGCCAATGTGAAATAAACTTAACCATTTAAGTATGATAAACAAACAGAGAACTACAAAGTTAGGCTCTCAACAGTAACTGTTCTTTAACCTATTAACTGCTAGTCTTTTAAAATTTGAACTAATTGTAGCCCCAAATGATATGCGTCATATTTTTCTCATCCGTCATGGATTTGGAACTTAAAAAATGTATGCATAACTGACCACTACAATACTCACATACAGACAAATACACAAAACAGGAATGGTGAGTGAGATTGTATAATTGCCTATTGCCTAGTTATTAATGATCACTACCATTTAATCATATAAGTAAACTACCCGGCAGCTACTAAGTATTGTACCTTGATCAACTTCAGATGTGAAGAGAAGCCTCCGGGGATACGAAAGTTTGTCCCTGTGGAGAAGAATTACGGCATCATAATTGTTCAAAGGAGTTCGAAGTAAGCACTGCAGGAAGAATTGAAAATTCATTAGCCTCCAAATAGAGATCTTTTCTATGATTGAAACTTTAAATGAAAGTTTCCGCCAAGCACCTCCCATCTATAGAGTCCAATCTGATCCTGAAATATGAGTTTGGTCAACAAATTTGCACTGCTTCGAGCATAAGCCACCAACCTTTTAAGTTCCTGTTGCATTAAACATCCACGATCCACCATATTATTAGTATAGGAATCACTGAAGTAGAAATGATACATGAAGGTATATCGGTTCTACCATTCAGTTAGGACACATGCCTTGAGATTGGAAACTCCCGTATATTATGCATAAACAGTAATCATATACCAATTATGAAGACATAAAAAATATATCCTCAATAGCTATGTATCATTACTTAAAGACAATCTAATCTTGAGCAATGTTCTAATTCTGGAAAACCACTCCTAGAATTATGTGCACTATCCAACAGATAACAGACAGACATTGCAATTAACAGAGGAACCCCAGGCCTGAGGAACAAGCACGTTAAAGAAAAATGTATTATTTGTCTTTCATTTTTGGCCTTAGAACAATGGATTATTTCATTTGACTAAATCCACAGAAATCATATCTGATTTAATCATTTAAAGAACAACTAACAAGTACACTCGGGAATAGGCCGGTCCAAGCCTCAGATGTCTTGTCATAAACTGTAGCTAAGAACATTGCTACTCTCATGCTTTGTCCTTTCTCCCCATGAGCTTTTCTACTTGACATAAAGTTATCCTGAACATCCAATATAGATATAATCAATAGAAGTGTACATCATCAAACAAAGACCAACACTATCAACAATACCTTGCATAACCGTTTACTCAGATGCACGACTTACATTTATTTCTTTCTTATCACTTTGGCTCAAGTCATTATTTATGTCAACAACCAAAGGAGAAAAAGTCCAATCATAATCTGAGAGCAACCGCAAGAACCTGTTAATCAAATAAAAATCATGGATGATGTTATCTTATACAAATAAGACTACTAAATAATTCCACATCACAATTTTCCTACTCTAATACAATAGAGCCACATTTGCAGCATTATTAATAGTTCCTGAATGCTGAATCTAATCGGGAAGTCCATTCAGATAATAGAAGAATGATCACAAGTAACTACTGGAAATATAATTTCTTCTAGCATACTGACTCATGTTTAGCAGGACATTAAATATCCCCTAACTAATTATTGTCGTTTATGTCAATCTTTTTTTAAGGAACTTTTCCGTCATTTGTAAACAGGAAATAAGTCTCATTTCTCTTATATAATTAGAAATTTATTAAAGAGAAGAGAAAATAGTCTGAGAGAATGTGAAAAAGGGATCAACCTTAGACAGAATGTGGAAAAAGGGTAAATTGACAGTGTGCCATGCAATGAGCAATTACTATATTATGCATCACTAGTCATTTGATTCCGGGTCAAAATTATGATTGCTGATTATATGAGACAGTAAGAGGAACTTGGAATCTGACCTTAAGAATCCAGTGATCCTTGAGCAAGGAGCATCAAATGGCAAAGGATTAAGAAAGAGATATGCAACCAATAGCTCCACTGCCTCCTCCACCAAGCAAGTTGAAAATAGATGTGAAGCAGCCCATCGTTTGGCAAGTCTTTACATGGAAGGAAGGGGAGGGGGGAGAGGAGGGAATAACTGAAGTTACTGATTACAAATTGAAAATAGGTTAAAGTACAAATTTTCGAATATTTACCTAACTACTGGTCCAAATATTGGGAAACGACTTTGCAATCCATTAATCATGCTAGCATGCTGACCACAAATAAAAAGTTTTTTGTCTGCGGAAAAAACCTGCTTTGCTTGATCATTCGCAACTGCAAAGTTGAAAAGGTTTTATACGTCAAATTAATAAGCGGCAGTTCCAATTAATACCCCTTTTAGAGCAGAAGTGGAAATTCATACTTTCCCTTTTGAGCAAACTAAGGCCCCTCTCATGCAAAATTTTAAGACGAAATGCATATCCAGACGTTAAGACATCCACAGCATCCTCAGTAGCAGTACATGTCATCCCCCACGTCCTTTGTAGACTGATATAATAGCATAATCAGATAAAAGTTTGAGAAAGAACATGATTTTATGGTGAATAAGGAATATAACCCAGACCTACCTCTCTCCAATTTGAAGAAGGAAAGCAAATTTTGTTTTTTCAATTGCAATTTCATCCATTGGCCAGTTCCCAGAACCTTCTAGCTGTAATAACAAATAATAGTTACTTCCCAAATTGACATTACAAAATAATTTCATAACACACAGCAAGTTGATGACGCTATACCTGAATCATTACTTCCAATGGTTGGATGCATGATGGAATAGATTTGTGTAGTCTCTGAGATTCAATTCTTTCATTAGCCAGAAGATGAGGTTCCGGAGGGAAAACTGATGTGGACCTGAAAGCTGTAATCAATTATAAGCACAGAGCATTAATTTGGCTCATGTTCCAAGGAGAAAAAACCTAGAGATGAACACTCTTAACAATTGTTTCTTTTATACATCTTTATTTCTTTGGTTCTTTTGGTCAGGATGTTTTCACTTTTTCACTAAAACAATAATGCATGCAAACACAACCCAGCATTGATGCAAAGAAACCTTCATAAAATGGTGAAAGGAAAAACTTCAGTCTACATTTGAATAAACGAAATGTCTTACTAGGGGGAGAAAATACCAGAGTCTAAAGGCTGTACACTAGACACCCTCAAAGGGATGTCTTGAATCAGACGCAAGCGCTTTGATAAAACATCAAACGCCCCAAGCAAACTCCCAGAATTTGATATAGGATCTGTTGAAAAGTATCATGTTAAAAGCATTACAGGTGTTAATAAATTAAGCATAGAATACTAGGGTGGGAAAAATGGATTTTACTAAGATTTACCTTTATCACCATAAAGTAAAGTGAAATCAAGTTGATCCACAGCAACTACAATATTTTCTTTTGATAAAGAAAGATGTCGACTAAGTACATGCTCAGCAATTCTTTTCAAAACAAGATGTCTTGCCCACTGCTCAGCTTCCCATACTGAGAAATAGATTGGGGAAAAAAATTATCATTTAAATCATCACCATATTTCATATTTGACAACAACCAAGAAAGTTGCACCATTAATTAAAGCATCAGCATAGAAGATGCTTCACCTGTGCTTTCTGCAATTCTACCATCTTTAAATCTCCTAAGCTCCGCTTTTTCCCCCCAAAACTTCCGAAATTCAAGAGCCTAATCCAAACCATGGGTAAGGTTTGCATGCAAAGACACTCAAATTTGAGAACAAAACGATGGAGTGCTCAAGGGAACCCTTATATACCTCTTTTTTATTTCCAGCATCTGGGCCAATATCAACAATCCTAAATGCTTTCTCCAAAGTACTCACTGATATTCCTATGAACAATGGCTCTTTATCAAGCACTGACAAGCCCTGTTGAAGAGAAGAAAATTAGGACATATGTAATCAAAAAAAAAAAAAAAAACAAAAATTAACATACTAGGATTGATGATTAGTCCCATACATCATCTACACTCCATTGCAACTGTGTGTTTCTCCAGGTAACACGAATGAACTTCACTCTATCATTCAACCCTTTAATTAGTATTTGATGTACTTTCTCCTCATATGATCTCCAGCACTCATCATCCAAGCAAAAACCCAATGCATGTACCTCATTCTTTCCCTTCAAATTTACCCTATGAAAGCATAAATGTGAAGTATAAACCAGACCAATGTAAATCTAATCCAAGTTGGATTGGGGCTATTGAAAACTTCAAGTAAGAATAAATGTGAAGTATAAACCATCCCCACAGTACCATCCAAGAAAAAAGCTTTTCACCACACAATAAATAACAAACAATTATTTAGGGAAACAATATTACCTCATGCAATAATCATATTTAGCTGCATAGTCAATCTTAGTTAAAAACATTTCCTCAAATCCACCATCTCTGCACTTTTCCATGCATTTAAGCGTCAAAGCTGCCTCATCTTGAAGCTGGTGTTAAATAAGTTAAAAAAAATGAAGAAATAATCAAAACGAGAGCTGTGAAGCTTATAATGAGCAAAATAAAATACTCAAGTTGGTCTGCATGCATGAAGTACCTGGGCAAAACCAATTCTAGACATCCGGAAAGCCAAATTGAACTTTCCAGAAGGATGGCATATTAAAACAGGAAATGCCTCTTTAAACTGCATCTTTTCCTGCATATGGTAATTATGGACACAACACTGGTTTGAGTAAACTTACAAAATTTCTAGAGATAATAAAGTGCTCGAAGATAAAGAATACATTAAAAAATTGATCTTAATATGAGAAGCAATTATATCAAGTAAGGATAAAGTTCTGTCAAGTAAGATTATAAACATAATAAAGCTACATATTCTCGCTGGTGAAGTTCATAAGCTTGATATGCATTTCCACGATTTGTCTTAATTTTACAAAGTTAACACCTTTGCAATTAACTAAAAGCAAAAATATCAGAACAAATTAAGAATGGAGCATAAATTGAAATAATACCCTAAAATAAATTTAAAAAGAAGTAGACAGTAGTAAACCAAAAAATCCTTAATAAAGATTCAGTAATGGAATGGACCTCTTTTGTAACATTACTTTGACCTTCCTGAGGAAAGTAGAGTCCACGGCTCCATGACTCTGAAGTGGCTGCAAAATCAACAGTTGCAATAGGCATGTAACTATTATAAAATTAACACATGCAATATAAACTATAAAAGAAAAATACAAGTTGAATCTCAGATCAGAGCCTCTCAAGCCCATAGCCCCAAATAGCCAACCTCTAGTTCAAATCTATCCAAACATGAGAACTTACCTGACCCGGGCTTCCCCAGTCTGTGCTACTTTTTCAAATCAAGAGTGATACAATTATAGTAAACTACCACATTGAAACCCATATCTACAAATTCCCTAAGTAAAATAACAAGATTATCTACTGTAGAAACGCTATGTTTTCCTAATTCTTTCAGAGAGGAAAAAGGTACATGTTTTCCTAATTCCCTAAGGGTTTTGTATGATTTGCACGATAATTTATGCAAACATTATCGTTAGACGTAACTAACACAAGGCACCAAAGGGAGGCATCTTCATAGGTTACTGAAATTCATTACATCAGCCAATTACAATTTTCCAATATGGTCCAGTTTCACTTCCAAAGACCAAAAAGGTACAGTAATGGTGAGAGACAAACAAAATATCTCAAGTTATGAGTCAATACATACCAATAAAGTTCAGTGTTACACGAATTATCTGAATTGCCTTCATTGAATTCTTAATCTGTTGCCTTGTCACAAGGTATGACAATATGATGGATATTAGATGTCCATTCAAGCAATCATGAACATATATTGAACCTCTCTGCCGGGCCCAAACCTGTATCAATGAAAACAAACACTCAACTTTGTGTCCCCTTGTATATATTTATTGAATGTATGCTTAAATGGAAAAGATATTCAAAAATCAAACCTTAAGCAGGATTAGAGCCTCTCTTATTTCCTTCCATCCAAGAAAACTTTTATCAATGAATTCTGTGTCCTCTAAAAACATGTCCTCCAAAATACTGCTATTGTACTTTGGCGTAGCCTCAAGAACTGTCCCTTCAGAGTTTTAACAAGATATAAAAAGAATAATAGTTTAATCAAAAGAAGGGCCAACTAGCTCAAAGAAGCAACAAAAAATTTGTAGAACAAGCACAAACCTTGGTTCAGATTATGGATGTTATTACGCTTCAGATTCAATTTTGATAAGCTAAACAGTGACATTGCTGACGGAATTATTCTTATAGAAACATCAGGAACTTCAACAAGCTTTGAAGCTGCAGTATTATATCGTTTCATAGATCAATAATAGTTTGTAAGAAGCAAGCAATACAAGAGATAGACTACTCTATTTATCAGTCAAGTCAAAATTGTTTCTGAGGGAAAGCATTAAAATCAAAGTCTAAGCATGGAGAAGTGACCTGGATAAACAGTCAGTATTGGTTTTCGGGCTTCATTCTGTAATGTGGACCATTCAACCTTATGAATAGATGGTGAAGTTTCCAAGTACTTCTTTATCAAGCTTAGATAAAGGCACCTCTTAGCATGGTATCTGTAATTTAAATAATCTTTCTCATGGAAACACTCCTGAGAAAATAGCATAGTTAGAATACAATCTTACAACTCAAAACAACAGCTGATGAGTTCATTAAAGTTCTTTTCTGTTTGTGTTAAGGGAAGAGGGAGATTTTTTTTAGTACCTTTGGCAACCTAATAGTGAGATCGACATTAACATCAGGCTTTGCAATACTTTGTGTTAGATAACTGCCAATAATTTTAATAGACTTTGGCTTCTTAAACTTGAAATCCACTTTATCCGCACCAATATCCCTAACAAATGTTTTAGCTACATCTGCCGTCACCTGAAAAGTTTATCACAATCATGATCAGTGAGTTAGTCCTCAACAGTGAATCAAAAGGAAGGGGAAGAAGCTGAAAAACTTTAAATATGGCAATTTCCTTATTTAGATATGCATTCTAGACACAAATATTGGCAAGACGCACTAGGACAGATACACACGCACATCTAGGGGCAAAAAAATAGATGAATAACCTCAAAGTCTTGGGGGATTTTGTCAATGGATTCTTTAATGGCAGCCACTGTGTCATCAATGAGCTTAGTGAACTGAGGCGAGTAGTCTAGCTGGACCTCCTTCAATAGCTCCCCAACCTTCAAGTCCATGGAATCCATAAGTGTGTCAGGGTCCATTGTTTCCACGCTGATCGTTATGGCTCTCTGCCTGAGTTGGCGAGGAAGCATCATTTCAATCAAATATCGGTATTTAAGTCCTTTTAATCAAATCATGCAACTAAAGCAAATTTACTTAATTTTCACCAAATTTATGCCAAATACAACAATCTCAACAAGCCAACCTGCAAATTCTAGCTCAACTAGAACCTAAAACCATCAAGGAACGTGTATTAGAATTCAAGAATATAGAGTCTGTCAGTATAAATTTAATGAGGCAAAAAGAAGTAGTATTCCAAAAGTTCACAGTATAATTTTCAAGAATAATCTAAATTCTACTGTCTCAATCTCAAGTCGACCAACCAAAGTCAGAATTACATGTAACAAAACGCGTGAGAAAGCAGTTACCAAATTGAGAAAGAGTAGAACATTCAACATCAGAATCCACGTCGAAGAACAGACGATAACATAGAGGAAATTGCATTGAACACATAGAATTTATCATTTAAATAAAAAAATACGAATTCATCATTATGTGACCCAACCTCTATTGCTTCAGCGAACTTCGTTCGCTTTAGAAGATCGTGAAGGATGCGCGGTGCCCTGGGACCCAAACCCTGCGTGTAGCTCTTGCAGAGTTGAAACAAGTTTCTTGTTGCACCACGAGAACAAAGGACAGAAGGAGCTCTGTAAATTGGGGTTCTGCCCTTTGCGAGAAAGAGGAGTGTCACCGTGCGAGGGAGACAGAGGTTCACTGGGGCAAGAGAGAGAGAATGGCGGTGGAGGTGAATGTGGCTCTGCTGGGTGAGAGAAGGGAAGCGGCAGCGGACAGCGTCTGGAGTTTGAAGAAGAGCTTGAAGGGTTTATGACTGAAACTTGTTTTACCTTGACAAAGGTGGCGGGAGAATATAATTAGACGCAATCAATCTGCTAGGGCTAGCAAATTTAGCATTTAAGGAATAAAGGAAACGACTAAATATCGTTGTCGTTTCAACCTAGGTGATTATTTTCGCCGACTGAAAACCGTTGTCGTTGATGTCGAGTGATTCAATTTGCGTATTGTTGTCGTTTGAACCTGGGTAATAGAAATAATACTCTTAAATTTTCTATTATAAACCCTAGATAATACTTTTATATAAAATTACATATGTACCCTTCTTTTAAACTAAACCCAAACTACCTATAATCCATCCCCAACTTCTCGGATTTAGATTCTCTGCAGTTAGAATCTATACAGTCAACTTTACAATAGATTACACGTCGTTCGATTTATTTATTATTACAGAATCAACAATTAACTGCATAATAATAAATAAATTAGATTACCAGCAGCTGACTGCACCGCACTACTGCAAGAAATCCATTTTCCCACTTCCATCGGCTAGACTTCATCACCTTCAAACCCCACGCTTTCTCTCAAAAGTTGCCCTAGTGAATGGTCTGTCGCGGCCATCACTAATAAGCCGATCGAAAATCAGTCCCACCACCGCCGCCCAGACTTAAACTCCTCTGACAACGTCATTTTCCTTCTTTCTAGAGCATCTGCAAATCGATAATGGGGCATGGACTCTGTTTGATTTTTTATTCCTTCTTTCTATTATTTAACCACTAACAACAGGACCAATATCATGGTTTCATTGTTTTCTTTCGTCACAGCAACCAACTCTGTTTTGGCTGTGATTTGTTTGGAGATTTTAATAGATTTTTGTGATTTTAAATGTGAATATTAAAAAAGAAATATGAGTTTGGATTTTTTTTTTTCATGGTTTTTGAGTTAGGGATGAGAAACTGAGATTTAAATTTTGTGTTTGAAATAATTATTTTATGTTATAAATTTTGTAAAATTCATAATTTTTTTTTTGTATTATGAATTTTTAAAATTTATAATATAATTTTTTTATGTTACAAAATTTTTAAAATTTATGATATAATATTTTTTTGTGTTATGAATTATTTAAAATTTATAACATAATTTTTTTGTGTTACAAATTATTTAAAATTTAAAACATATGAATTTTCAAAAAAATTTCACATTTTTTCAAAGTTTATACACAAACTTTTCTATTGGATTATTTTTTCAAGTTATTAACATGAGAATCAAGATAATGGAGGTAAGAGCAAATTTTATTTTTTAATAAGTGGTGTAAACGGACTGGGTAGGGGAAGGGTTTCATATAAAAAATAAAGTGTTGGGAGTTAGAATAGAAAAATAGGGGTTACAAAAGAAATTTCCTAGTCGCAGATCCAAACCGCGGTCCAATATTGGGCTGAGCAAGGGTGAGTTTATGTGGGCCAAGAACTGGCCTGGCACCAGTTAAGAAAAGCAATAGCGTTACGGGTACATCACCAAGTCAACCCAAATTGCTAGAGTTCATGTATATATAGCTAAGAGGCATGGTGGTAGAAGGATATTTTCCCCCTATTTTCTTTTTTCTTTAATTACTAAATTATTCCAATGTTTAAAACAAAAAAAAAAAAAAAACAAAAAATTGACAAAATAAACCAAAAATACATATAAAAAGGATGAATTATATAATTAAAGTAACGCAAGGAATTTCTACCAAAAAAGTAACGTACGGAATAATAAGCGTGCGTTTTATGTTTGTTGACGCAATTAGATTTGATGAATTATTAAGGACGATTGAGGTTTCTATAAAATTTACAAGAAATTTAACTATATATGTCATTTAAATTTGACACTATTCACAAAATTATATGTTTGTGGAAAAAAGAATGTCGGAAATGCATCGAAGTAAAAAATTACATTTCTTTAGAAATATTCAATATATTCCCACAACATATATACCAATTAATTTAAGTTTGATGAGTTAGGTAAGATCATAATGATAATATTTTTTTTTTTTTACTAATTTTAACACAATTATAAATTTTTAGAGATCCAATCTAACGCGTTTGATTAAACTAAAATGAAATATTACATTGTTGTGAAGGTTTGAGGGAGACTTTAAACAATTTGATATAAAATACAATAGTATTTCAATTGGTTCCTCCTATAATTGTATAAATTAAATATACATTCAAGATATTCATTTGTGTTGTGTGGTTATTCTTTTTATGTGTGGACATGATAACTATATGTATGAATAGAAGAAGTATAATTATGATTATAAGGAGAAAATATATATATGACAAGAACGTTCAATCATTCATCATGTCAGCTCGAATATCTTCGCATATATACAATATCCATATTTGAAATCATTATCAAAGGGAAAAATTGAACAAAGAAAGAAGAAGAAAGTACGTCCAAATTTGAAATGATTAGTATTTGGTACACCTAAGTCCTAATATTGGCCAAATAAACGCAGAGAATAGATTTTGAACTCGTGATCATCTGCAAAAGGGCGCAAAGCAAGATTCCAAGTTTACGTCTCAATTGAAAATTCTAATGGGAAGCCCGAAGAGACAAAGGCAATCTTACAGAAAAAGAGAACATGAGACAATGTAGGTACTCCAAGCCTACGATTCCTTACCACTTATCTTTTCACACTTGGCACATCGCTGATTTTAGCTACTATCTTGTAAGTGAGTATACAGTGTTAAATTTATATTAATATGATTAACGTAATTTAAACTTAATTAATTCAATCAATTAAAAAATTGAGTAGATTTGTTTAAACAAGTATACACACACTCGTTCCTTCTTTTTTCCTTGATCTATAGAATCTTAAACGCTTTAACTAGTTACAATTCAATTAGTTCAAAATATTTTATTTTAAAAGTAATTTGTTTTACTTTTATAAAAATCAGATTCCAAAGAAAAATGGGAGGGGAGACTAATGGTTTGACCATGCATGATGTGCAAATCGTACTAAAACCTCAATTTATGTTTAATGTAAAAAATCACCTATAAATCAACCTTCGATTATATATGTATTTCATTGTTTGAAAATGTGGATCGTAAGCAAGGGATCCAACATCATTTACCCAGCTAAAGCATCTCATGCTTAATTAAAAATTAAGAAACTCTTTGATCATAATTTTAAACATAGAAATAAATGAAAAAGACTAAGACATTCTTTTTAGATGCGCATAAAAATACAATATATGTACAGTGGGTTTAAGACCACCTTTGACCAAAAAAGGTTAGACCTCCTTAGAGGAGACAATTAGAGGTTACAGTGTGTCTCTCAGGTGTTATGATACTGACAATAAGTTAACTTTCTTAGGTATAGGACGGCTTATTAGGGAGTTTCTCTTACAATACAATCCCCTTTTCTAAATGTTGGTCCACTGCCTCCCTTGTTTACCACTTTTATCTTCTTTTCCTTCTTCCTATTTCTATTCCACATCTTCTATGCAAGCTATACTTTGAAATCTTATCTGGCATTGCCAAAGAAGATCCCGTCAACAACAAAATCACTAGACCAATCCTAATCCACCTTAGCCAAAAAGGGTTCTCTCTCTATTATTTTGAAAAAATAAAAAAGAGAGAAATATCCCTAACCCCTGAGAGAGAAAGACAGACATTCCAGTTGTATCTTGTTGCTTTTGAGGAATGTTAATTTATGTGTTCCCAAAGTTTATTTTAGTAATAATTGTCTCGTTTATTTTATTGTTATATAAATATATTATGTTGCTCCAGGCGTCGTTTAACACACTTGCATGCATGCATGCAAGCAAATCCCTCCACGACACCCACGTGGCATCTTGATTGGTGATATTATTAATTGATTTTACTATCATTTTTCGTCGGATTATGCACTAGATACGATTTTGGTAATTATAATTATATTTGCATTTTCTTCTCTTTTTTTTTTTTTTAACTTTTGCCTAACCTTGGAAAAGGTGAACACTAAACAAAATGGGTCCCACCAAATCCAACGAGCCACGTAACATCATGATTAGATTAACAAGGGAGCACTACATGTAAGACTCTGAAAAACTACGGTTGAGGTAGTGACCATTAATTGCAATACACGCACTCTATCGTTCTGGGTTTGAACGAAGAGATGATTAAGCAAATCCCCGAGTTTCCACTTAAAAGAGGATAATCAGATTCCCATTAATAATGACCATTGTTCTGGTGCCGGCCTTCTACTTCGCACACGCAGAGCGTGTGAGGCACAGCCAGAGGGCCAGGGGAAGAGGGACTGGGACTGGGACTGGGAGAGTAAGGGTGTAGGTCCACGCAAGGCAAGGTCGCGTGGGGATGTGAGAAATCAGAAATGTGTGTGGTAATGACAATATAATGCTTAAATGTCTTGGGCTAATCGTAGTTTACAAAGAGAATAGAGAGCATCTTTTGGAAAGCGGTGGTCGTCCCGTTTGTCGAACTGTGTTTCATCAATCTCTAGACGATCTGATTCTTCTCTCTCTCTCTCCGGAGGTCTCCGTGAATGTTTTTGAATCTTTTGATCGAATGGGATCGATATTCCAGAGGAGTTTGTTTGGGCTTGGCTATGATGAGTGTGGGGTCCTTCTGTATGGTTTTTTTCAGAAAAACTATTGGAATATTATATTTTTAAATAAATAATTATGACCTTTTTCTTTTTGGCGGAGTTTCGATCTTTGACCCAAAGGAAGTTATCTAGTAGACACACATAGTAAGCAGAGAAGAAGCGAGGTGTTGGTTGCTTTGATGATTGCAGAGGATCTGAATTGCGATACCTTTATCTCTTTCTCTCTCTCTGTCTTTAGCTTTTTGTTATTGTTTCTCTCTGTGATCCAAAAATCAAAATGAAAATCTGAGGGATCTTCGACTACTACTAGTAGTAGTAGCTAGTATTATCACTGTTGCACCCACAAGCAAGTATTACTAAAAAGCAATGGCCGGGTGTGTGATGGATGGGTTTTGGTTTCGGGGGCACGAGGCTACTATGATGACAAACTTGGCTTTGTGTTTGGTTTCACGTGATTCCCAGGGTACGGCTGCAGATGGAAGGAAGCTGAGGGCCAAAACTGGCTGTTGTGGTTGTTGTTGCTGCAGATTTGACGGATTAGACCGCCTATAACAACTAACGGAGTGGGGATGTTAGGGGAGGAGTGGTCATTGTTCTGTTGAAAAATACTATATCTTCCTACTCAGTAGTAGTGACCCCTGCTGCTGACCCATATTGGACGTATCCCATCTTCTCCATAAAAGTGCGTGACCATCAAAACCAAACCCCACATGCATCATATTACTCCATCATAGTAACTTGTTCAAATGCTACTGCTAGTATTCATTCATAATTAAATGAGTTTGTAGTAACTCTCTTATTTTAACGTATTAGATATCAAAGTTTGAACTTTAAAATAATGATATAAACAAACTATTTCCATTCATATGCGACGTTAGTATTGATTTAAATTTCAATTTGTAAAAACTATGATTAATCTATTACTACAACGTTACCAAGAAGCAGAGGGAATAAGAATATATCATGTTGAATTCATAAACACTGCAAAATATTGGTTAAATAAATAATGTTGCAGGTAAAAAAAAAGTAACAATAATAATAGAGAGTACTGAGCAATATAGGGATTAGAGCGTGGGTAGGAAGCAAAGGGAGAAGAGCGTGAGAATATTGAGGAGAACTATTCCATTTTCCTTGGGAGGGTGGCAGTGGCAGAGGCAGAGAGGGGCAGAGATACGGATACGGACAGAGGTTTTGATGTATTGGGTTTGAGACTAACAAAGCCTCGTGATCGGAGAAGGCAGATCCATGGAAGACTGTTCCCGTTAGTCACGTGGGCTCTTTTGACTACCCAATGACCAAATCCAACACTCGCAAAAATTACATAACATGCCCACTCCCTTTCCCTTCTTCTTCGCATTGTTACGAGCGCCTCACCTAGCCAACAGTCTCTTTCTACTTACTCCCTCGCTCTCTCGAGTCCTATAAATTGAAATTTGCAAGCCAAAAATTCTACTCAAAGTCACAAACAGAAACAGTGCCACTGATCGCATACTCTTAGCTCATACCCTACCACTACACTCACTGACTCACTGACTTCCTCACTCAGTCTTACCCTTCATTTCTCTATTCTCTCTCCCATAACATTCATGTTGGGCCCCTCCCTCTCTCTGTCCATGTCTTTATAACTTCTCTCTCTCTCTCCTCTTATGATGCTTGTTATATATACGTATGTACATCTCTTTATTTGCAATTAACGACAACGTGGACTGCAGGTGCTGACTGGTATTTCGCCATTTTATTAGCTTATAAAGCTAACAAACAATATCCCCTTCTCATTTCTCACCCAAATCTCTCATCTCTCCCTTCCAAATTCTCTCACATTTCAAACATTTTATTTATTATTACAAGTTGCTCTAACCCTACTTTCTCAATTTCCTGCACCTTGCAATTCTCCCTTTAAATCCATCCACTCACCCATCGTCTCCCTTCCCTCTCTTGCCACAACCCTTCTGCTTCTCTTCCTCTACAGCCTTCTTCGCATGCGTCGGTTTTGTTGCTTTCTCTTCAATTCCAAGAAACCGTTTTAAATACTATCTGTTGAATTTCAAGGTTAACAGGGGAGGAGTTATCCACTGAAACAGAAATTAAAGAAGTAAATGATGCATCGTTACAGTAGCTCTCAGGGGCACGTGATGGGACCTTGTCCGTGCGGTTTGTTTCACAGCCAAACAAGTTCCTACTCCATGCTATTCTCAATGCCCAACCATAAACCCTATGATCAGTATGACGAATCCGACATGTATTCCTCCACGCCCTCCTCGTCTTCCGTGGACTGCACGCTCTCTCTAGGCACCCCGTCCACGCGTTTCACCGAAGATGAAGAAAAGCGTAACCGCCATGAACGTCGCAATTCCGTCTCCAACTTCTGCTGGGATTTATTACAATCCAAACACAATCCACAATCCCACAGCAAGTCCAACCGAGGAGCCACCCATGGCAGCAACTCCACCAATGATCCTCTCCTCGCTCGTCGCTGCGCCAACTGTGACACCACCTCCACACCCCTTTGGAGAAATGGCCCTAGAGGACCAAAGGTAATTAATCATTCTATTCATTTTCATAGACTAAAAAGAAAAAAAAAATCACATTTACTAATTATTTTTCCTCAATTATGTTTATTAATGATGCTATTTGAATTTTAGTCACTGTGCAATGCGTGTGGGATTAGATTCAAGAAGGAAGAGAGAAGAGCGAGCGTTGCGGCCGCCACCACTGGAACCCCTTCTGGCGGTGTAATGGATTCGCAGCAGATGTACAACAATTCATGGTACCCACACTCGCAGAACCAGAAAATGCCGTGCTACTCGCCGGCAATGGGCAATGAGTTTCGCTTCGTCGACGACAGCGATCGAGACTCAGACAACGGTATTCCATTCCTCTCTTGGAGACTCAATGTCACAGACAGACCGAGCCTCGTCCATGACTTTACGAGATGAATATTCAAAGACGATAAAAAATAATCAATAGAAAAGAAAATGACAAAAGGAGCTAGCTATCGAGACAGATGGTCAAGATCACGCAGATATACGTTAACGTTTTACGATGATGGTGATGCAGAAGATGTTTTTTTGATTGCGATGGCTATGGTCTCTAGCATTTTTTTTTAATGTTTTCCTGTTTTTGACCTTTTTCTTTTTGTTTGTTTCCTTTTCTCCGTCTTTCATAAGATGGAGTGAGAATGGGATAATCCTATGTTCATGTTGGTTAGTCTCTTTTTCTTTTGAGCTCCTTTAGTTTTCTCTTTCAGTTATATTAACTTACCATTCCGTTGCTTCGAACGCTTTGTTCTCATATATAATACTCTATTTTATATCATTTAAAATGACGGTGAACATGATCATCAGATATTCATGAACCGTTTGGATCAATTTAGTGCAAGGGAACCCTTTTTTTTTTTTTTCAGTAAAAGTGGGAATTAACTGCAAGTTTAAGCTTTAAGTGAGTCTGAAACCATAATGGTGATTGTTTTGATTTTCCTGAAATCCACGACACAGACAGAGATGCACTTTCAGATTATTCAGAAGAGAGAAAAAGAGAGAGGGTGGAACAAACACAAACGTAGATAGATAGATGCATTTAAAATTGATCAGTTGATGCAAGTCTGATGGTCCAATGCAAATGTTGGATCACTGTTCTCTCTGAACCGGACACTGTGCGGTTCAGAACAGTAAAACTGAAATGTCTTTTTAGACTGCATCGAATCTAACCGTCCAATGGAGCTAGTGTTAAACTGGGTCGGAACACAGCCAACTTTTTACATAATCATTTTGGGTTTGGACGCTACGCATAGTGTAATTATCTATCTCTCTGCTTCCTCGATCACTATAAATATTCCTCACTTCGGAATTAACATAGTAGTACTATATTTGTAAACATGCGACCAGATCTATCTATTTTCTATATTGTATGCTTTAATTTTGAAGTGTACCGTGATACTAGAGCAAGGGAAACTATATATATATAAAATAAAAACTGTATTAATTCACCACATCTGATATATATATGCTTCGATTGATCGGTTGGAAAATCAGTACACACTCGATAAAAGAAGGTTGAGATATATATTTATATATATAATGTGGAATCAGATTCACATAATCACATGGCTGTTACTCTGCTTACTAGAAAGCAGGACCACCAATGGGAATTAGGAAAATGGCAGCGCTATAGTTCTAAACTTTATATGAATCTGTAAGTTGTTACAAGTGACTTTTATAGTATAAATTATAACCTGAGAATTATATAGTTATGCTATAAGCAGATTAAAAGCTTATTTCTTAATATCAGTATCTAAGGAAAGAATGTAAATTAGACCATGTTAAAAGGAAAGAGCACGACGTATTTTTTGGGTACAAATCAAGGATAAAAGCCCAAATCTCATGAAAAAAGAAAAGCTGGTTGAATCAAACAACTTAAGAGGGACGCAATTCCAAAATCTATCGCTCAACAAAAAGTGGTCCAATCTGGCAAAAGAGTTAATTGGCAAAACACCAACGTCACCAGAACGCAAATCAAATATTTATTGGACAAGAATTTAGTTTGCAAGGGGAAGTGTTGCAGTGTGCTTACCTTACCTTTTTGTACTAAACTTCCATTATTGTCAAGGGAAATGCTTCCCAAGACCTTTTTCTCTCCTTAGGAACATCCAACTAGAGAACATGATAGTGCGACCATGAACGTGAACAACTGCGATTTAGACTGATCAATAATCTTCACTCATCATTGGGCCCAGGTTCCGTCCCGAAGCGATTCAATAATTACATGTCTCTGTTTTCCACGGCAAAGCCGTAGCCCACAATTGAGATCTTCAGAACTAGAGATACCTCTTATTTTATACAACTTTTCTTCCCAATGAAATTACGTTAAAAAAAATGCTAGGGGATAAGAATTTTTTTTAAAAAAAGAACTGATGTGAAAATTATGTGACACTATAACAATCATCTTATTCTATTTATCATATGCATTTAACTATGATAAATTCTTACAATTTTTTTTTTAATTAAAACCATTACTCAATACTTTTATTTAACTATGTGTTATTCACATGGATATCTCACATGACAAAAATACATAATTTTATCTTAATTTTTAATTTAAACTAATATTATTCATATAGTATCAAGAAAGAAGGCCAACCCAGCCTGAGAAAATTGGGCTCCACCTATGGGCCAGAATCCAGTCAACTCGTGTCATTATTGATTCTTTTTCATATCGTTATGAAGAGCTGATGAGCTGAGCGCTGACCAGTCATGGTGGTCCCATTCACCCTTGGTGTCTGGCTGATCAGCCCAATAGTTGATTTTCAGCCGAATTACAATTAGGGTATAGGGGAGTATAGTCTTTTTTATTTTTTTAAAAGTCACAAGTAGACGGTTCTCCACCTTCTAGGGCAAAGAGTAACTAGGTTCAATGAAGCTATACTAAAGCCTATACTTCTATACCAAAATGAAACACACACATTTTCATTGTAAATTGCGAAGAGTTGAAATAATCAATATAATTAGAGTAAAACACAAACGAAAACAGATTTACCGTTGTAATAATTAATGAACATATGTAATTATGTATAGCCAAGTCAAATATCAGTAACACATCGTTTTACAAGCCAAAATCCCGAAGGTTGTAATTTTGTTACATGTATATACTCCAACATATGTATTAATTTGTCCATGTTAAACTTAAGAAGAACTAACGAATTGATATCCAATCTCTGAAGAAGAAAATAATTGTTTGGTAGATACTGGCTAATCATCTGAATGATGCCTGAATTTCTTCCAAAGTTCTTCCCTTAGTTTCTGGAACCCAGAGCGTTGCAAAAGCAATAGTGAAGGCAGAAAAAATAGCGTAAATTGTGAAAGTCCCTGTGCATCACCACAAATAATTAATCTTAGGCATCTGAAAAGCACTTGAATACACTCAGGTACAGAACAGAGAGAGAGATAGACCTGCACTGCTCCAGTTCAACATCAAATTGGCACTCATGGTGACCAAGAAGGCTGTTAGCCAATTTAAGAAGGTAGCCATGCTGCCTGCAAGGCCCTTTATGTTTGCTGGAAGTATCTGAAATGTGTAAATTGTAAATTGCTATTACTCAATTCTTCATGAATATAGATTTGTAATTCATTTGTTCAATGTGAAAATATAAGTTTTTGCACTAAGACCAAACAAACAACAAAACAACAAAAAGGTTTTTCTTTTTTTGTTTTTTTCTTTGCATACCTCTGACATTATAAGCCAGGGGATTGGTCCAATGCCAAGAGCAAAACCAACGACCAAAGCCTAAACAGTAACAGCTGGTCAAACTGACAAGCACTGAAGTATTTAAATTAAAGCATATAAAGAAAGACGCCAAAAGCAAGCAAGTCAGCCAGCCAGCCTGCATGATGAAATCATACCACAAGACCCACAACAGAGAGTATCGCCAAAATGTTATGTACACGAGAATCATTATCTACGACTCCCTGGAATCAATAAAAATAACCATTCAAATGAAGTTACTTTTATAAAGTTGCACAAACTCATGCATTGAAGAGTTATGCCACTAGAATTTTACTCTTCTACAGACCTCGAGATAGAATGCCGCTGCAACAAGGAGGAGGCTACCTGCCATTATGGACGAGGATAGCTGCAGAGAAACGACAATGTAATTATAAGATAATATAGTAATTTTTTATGGGTATTCAAGACCTGCCAAATTTTGTGTACGCACTATAAGAAGCATCCTCCGGCCACTTCTGTCCACCGCCCAAGTACTAACTCCGGTCATCCCAACCTAAGAAAGTTGATGATGAGCATTGGAATTTACTGTTTCTATGTTCAATTGAATGCAATATGCAAAGTATAGTATACCTGAATAGCTCCAAGTCCAAATGTAGCAGCATCGGCTGATGATATCCCTGTTGCACCATATTGAGTTGAAGTCAGAATTATGGAAACTCAAGGGCCAATAGCAACAAAAACTAGCAGTTTAAATCAAATGAAGAACATAACACAGTGTCAAGTAGAAGTGAGCTCTAATTGGATATTTCTACCTAGTGTTGCATCACAGAACAATTCAAATGAAGAAAAAAGCTGATTCATTACCTGCACTTGCAAAGATCTTGCTAGAATAGAAGAATACTCCATTGATACCAGTGAGCTGCTGGAGCACAAGCAATCCAATACCTACCTGCAGCGAGTGAGCAATATTTGGAACTACATATCACCAAAGAAGTGATTACACAATAACAATTTTTTAAGAGGAGAGGGAAAATTACAAGAGAATCGTACCATCAAAGGAAACCAATATCTTCTTTTCTTGAGATCCGCTAACTGGATAGTATCTGCTTTATTGTTTGATGCCAGAGATCCCTATGTGAAGAAAGACATCGTTCAGATGAGTTTTAATTCAAGATAGTTGAATTTTAATGAATTGGAATTAGTACCCTGATTCCTTCTGCTTCAATAGTAATATCAGCCTGAGGTCCTCGTAAAGCTTGTAAAGAAGCCTCAAACCTCTCTGTCATCCCCATTTCGGCCTAGGCATCCATCCCCAAAAAGAAAGAGAGGATAATTTGACAATGTAGAATGACAAGTTATGAACAGATACAAAATCCCAATAAATATAACACGTTTTTGTGATGCATACCAACCATCTAGGAGATTCTGGAACGAAAAATAGCCCTGGTATTAATACTGCACATGGCAAAGTTCCTGTAATTAAACAGATAAAATCTTTAAGCATTCCTGCTTTTTGTTGCAGAAAAATCATGATTGAATTATTTCATGAAGCTGTATGCTAATTCTTTTTTGGAAATTGTTTTCAAATTTCTCAAGGCAAAAACTAAACAAATTAGAATTTACCTAAAATTGCTAGCGCTCTCCAGCTGAAAAAAAGACCCAACAGATAAGCCAGCATGATCCCAATTGTAACAGAAAGCTACAAGAAAAGAACAGAAATATAAACAATAACAACTGAAGAAGACCACATAAGATTCCATTTAAAAACAACCTGCAACAGTTACCTGGTTCACAGATCCAAGAGTACCTCTCATGTGTTGAGGTGATACTTCTGCTATATAGACAGGTACCTTAACATAAGAAGCATCACTGCTCAAATGTAGATACAAGATCTCTCTACAACATGAATTAGGAAATAAATGAAAAGACTATAACAAGATTACCACGTAAGAGATTATCCCTACGCCAAAACCTTCCAATAACCTTCCCATGAATAAAAGTGATGAGTCCTAGTGAAGCAGCATAATGAGGATAAGAATTTGCAACAAATCAGAGAAAAAGTAGTACGGAGTTTGCAAATTTCCCATGTTAACTCTTACTTTGGCCATGGAAATGGCAAGCCATCCTATTATATTGGGGACTGCAGCAATGATTAGAGACTGCAATTCAAAGCACCGAAGCAAAATTATTAGATTGATGGTTAAATTTAGATAATCAAGTTACTAATATGTTGGGAAGCGTTATAGGACCCCCTTTCGCCCAAAATATTCTGCTATTTGACCACTGGCTGTTGCTCCCACCATTGCACCCACATTAGATAATGATCCAAATATGGAGAACTGTTTCAATAATATATTCAGCAGAACCGTAAGTAAATAGATTAAAAATATTAATTAATGTGAATAATGTTATTTATTGTCTCTTAAGTACTTAAGTCCTACAAGTATATTATTATTATTATTGTCTATTATTCACTTTTAAATTAAATAAGATAAGATGGGCTACTTGAACTGGCATTAGTTAGCCGAGGAATTAAATTCAGGAAAATTAATACTTAGACCTTTGAAATAGTGAGATCAAGTTCTTTAATTATAGCCGCTTGCGTCGGAGAAGAATACCCGCACTGTGTAAACATTTAAAAAGAAAAAGACATGATAAATGAAAAGTATATGCTTGATCGTAGAGACGACGTCGTATGTAGCAAGACAGGGGTGGCATTATTTAAGCACCGTGAAACCGAATTGGACAGGACCCAGAGCAACGACGAGGACGCAAAGAACAACAAAGAGAGAGGCATCACGAGCAGCGTTTCCAGGGGTGTTTTTCAGGAATGGCTTCCTAACTAGCCTTCCTTCGTCCATTTCCTCGTAATCGTATTCCAAGTGTTGTTTTATTTATCAAATTGAATATCACGACTTTGTCAAAAATTCCAAGAGGAGGATCAATCAGTGATGCTTATCAAAGTAATTAAAGCTTATAAGGTCCATGATGAGAGTGTTGTAGACTAGTCCGAGTCTTTCGGACATACGACAAAGATGGAGACATGGATCCTATTACCACGTCCTATTTCAAATGTGTGTCTCATTGCTTGTGATCGGATCAAGAGTAAGTTCCAGAATTCCAGGCTTAAATACCTCTTGAAGGGTTAGACTACTTTTTTTGATTGTGAAGGGTTAGACTATTTTCATTTGGAAAAGAAAATTAAAAAAAAAAAAAATCATTCTTTTGCCTTCTTATGTTCATATCATACATCGAAATCATAAGCTCACAGCAACTTGTTTCAGTTTAACATGCAGGACAAATTATTTTATTTTAGAAACACATACTATATGTGCGCTCTCCAGAACATAATCATCTAAAGGATGATTGAATTTCTTCCAATGTTCTTCCTTTGGTCTCTGGAACATAAATCGCTGCGAAAGCAATAGTAAAGGCAGCTACTACTGTGTAGATTGCGAATGTCCCTGTTCATAGTCAAAAGTTGGCCTTACATTGACAGGCATATGAAAGTATGCATGAAAGTACAAGTCGCACAAAAAAGGCAACACATGGATGCATACACAGACGGAAAAAGAGACAGACCTCCGCTACTCCAAGCCAAAAGCAAGTTTGCAGTCATTGTGATCAGCCAGCAAACCAGCCAATTGGCCATGGTGGCTGTACTGCCAGCAAGGCCCTTTATGTTCACTGGAAGTATCTGAAAGGGATGATTTACAAGAAACGGTCAATTATTCCCTCCATATTCAGTAAACAATTTTATGCAGATTCTTCAACATTATCTTTATGATCAATATATTTCATTGTTTGAAAGAGATATCAAGCAACAAAGAACCAAGAATACAAGACTAACTGTGGGCATTGACTAAATAATGCTACAGCCAGTTGATCCATTATGAATTTTACATTTTCTAAAAAGTGATAAGAATTATTTTTGCATACCTCAGACATTATAATCCAAGGGATTGGTCCGAGTCCTAGAGAGAAGCCAATCACCATAGCCTAGACAGAAACAGTTAATCAAACTGGTAAGTACTAAAATCCATGAAGGACACAAAGAAAGATGTCAAACCTCAGAGCTCATTTTTAACATACCACGAGTCCAACGATAGATAGTATTCCCAAAATGCTGTATAGATGAGAATCCTCTGATACCACTACCTGGTATCAATAAGATATAACGAGCTAACATCAGAGTTAAGCTCTAGAAATTAATTAAGTTCGGAGAGTATTCTTAAAATGTTGTATAGAAAAGAATCCTCTGATATGACTCCCTGCTATCAATAAGATATAACAAGGTAAAAACAGAGCTAAGCTTAAACCATTACCAACCTCCAGAAAGAATGCAGCAGTAACAAGAATGAGGCTAACTGTCATTACAGATGAGGATACCTACACAACTCATAATAGAATTAAGATTTTTAATCCTTTAGAAAAATAGATATCAACAGATAATCATGGAAAGATTAATTTTGTTCAATACGGACTATTAGAAGCAGCCTCCGTCCACTTTTGTCCACCAACCAAGTAGTGACTCCAGTTGCTATCACCTGAAAAAGAAAGTTGGTGATGAAAAATTGAATTACTGATTTGATATTCACATAAACTGGACAAAGTGTAGCAATCTACGGTATGGTATTCAACCTGAATAACTCCAAGTCCAAGTGTAGCAATCTTGTTGGATGAAATTCCTGTTACAACAGGGAAGTGAAATGCTGAATCAGGAGTAATTTGTAACATGAGCTACAACAAAGATCATCTAAAACTTGAAATCAGTCTCCCAACACAGAGATGTCGAACCTGAACTAACAAAAAATATACCAAAGACAGAAAGGGTATTTCAAGGACTTAAACTCTCTTCATCTAACAGGTCATTAAAAACCAATCAAACAACACCCACCCACCCCAACCCCAACACAAAAACAAAAAAATAATAAAGAAAAAAAGTAATTTGAACTCAACCATCAACAGATAATGGGTAGTCAGGTAAATCTAACCTGCATTTGCAAAGATGTTACTAGAATAGAACATAATTCCATTGATACCACTCAATTGCTGGAGAACAAGTAGCCCAATCCCTACCTGCAGGGCAATCAATTACACAAGTTTATGGAACTCCTAGCCAAACATATATAATAGGACAAGCTGGTAAAAAAGGGAGAGTAATTATAGAAGTGAAAAGGAATTATACGAATATACGATACCATTAAAGGAAACCAATATCTTTTCCTCTTGAGATCTGAAAAACGGATAGTAGCTCTTCTGCCTGATGATGCCACTGATCTCTGTCAGAAGCAAATTGGTTAGCAGGGTTATCAGTGTAGATTCTTAATGCAGATTCTAGAACTGCAATTTTATTGCATCCTGCATAGGTTTTTTGTCAAACATATAACTCAATTCGCTAACTAAGAAGGAAAACATCATAAAACCACAACTAATGAGCTATATACCTTAATTTCATTTACTTCAACAGAGATATCAGTGTCAAATCCTCGTAATACTTGCAAAGAAGTCTCAAACTCTTCTGTCATGCCCATTTTGGCCTAAATATCCCAAATTCCGGGCGCCCCAAGAAAAATGGAGGGATGAAAACAAATTTAGAAAGAGTAAAACATCTCATCTTCCCTTTTTTCTTTTTGCTTTTTTGCTGGAAGGAACTACAAAATTACCAAAGATGTGTAGATACAGAAACCCAATAAGTAAAGTACATCTGATACAACACTTACCAACCATCTAGGAGATTCTGGTATGAAAAACAATCCAGGAATTAATACTGTACAAGGCAAAATTCCTGCAATGGAGCAGAACAGTTTAATGTTATTATTTTGATTGCCGAAACGAAATTATCTTAGTTCCATATATCAATTTTTAAATGAGCTAATCAATTGATTGATGCCAATTGCGCAAGAAATTTTGGCAAAATCGTAGTCCAGTTTGGATGCTTTAAATTTGTTGTATATAGGAAACTCATCTCCTCCATAGATATTATGTAAAATCTTCATAACTGCCCAATCACATCCCCCACCTACAAAATATAAAAGATGTAATAATAACACTCCATTTGGTCTTGCTCACACACATTGGACAGCGGGTGTTGGGACTTGGAACCTATATTCCCCTAACATATATATCAATCTTTCCTTTTATTTTAAAGGCAAAAACCACGTAAAATATACAAATTATCCTAAAAATTTGTATCAAAAAACAAAAATAATCTCTCGTTCCCACACACAATTACACTCAAATGAAAATGGTCGTGTATTTATTCCCTAAAGAAATATTTTAGCTTTTAACTTGCTTAGAAGTAACGAAATTGATTTGTTACCTTGAGAACATGGGTTGATCATTTGCTAATTTCACCAACCAAGTATAAAATAACGAACTTACCTAGAACTGCAAGCACTCTCCAGTTGACAAAAAGACCCAAGAAATAAGCTATCATTATTCCAATTGTAACTGAAAGCTGAGAAAAAAAGAAAGCTGACATAAATAATAGCACTAAAAATATAACAAAGCAGATCAGACTTAAAATGAGAAGCAACAAAGAAGCCAACCTGGTTCACGGATCCAAGGTTACCTCTCATGTTTTGAGGCGATATCTCAGCTATATAAACAGGCACCTAAGCAGAAGACCAGTATACTACTTTCACACAGCATTCTTCCTGGTGATTCCAACAAATAAAAAAAATACAAATGGCCACAAAGATTTGTAGATTACCACATAAGAGATTATCCCAACGCCGAACCCTTCCAATAACCTCCCCATATACAAAAATGATGAGTCCTATAAAAGCAACAATACATATTACTAGGTAAGAAACTCAAACGTAATTGAAATAATGATGTCAAACGACCCTATAACCACTTACTTTGGCAAAAGAAATGGCGAGCCATCCTATAATATTGGGGATTGCGGCTATCATTAGTGACTGCAATTCAACATGCAAAAACATCATTCACAGCATTCATATTTTGCCTTAAAGTGTAATCATGGAGAAACGATTTAATACCCCCTTGCGCCCAATGTATTCTGATATTTGACCACTGGATATTGCTCCCACCATCGCACCAACATTGGATAACGATCCAAACAGAGAGAACTGTCCCCAATAATATATCCAGCAAAACATAAGTAGAATGATTATAAATGAAAAGGAAATTGAACTATTCAAGGAAATTGAACTATTCGAACAAATCTAAGAACAAAACAAGCATAGTCAGTCAGACCTCCGAGACTGAGAGCTTTAGATCGTTGATTATATCCTCTTGCGTGGGAGAAGAATATCCACACTGCATATTCATTAAAACACAGGAAAAAGAAATCAATAAAAGCTTTATCAATGATTGAGACGATGAATATAATAAGATGGGCAGTATGATATGAAGAATTGAATCACCGTGAAACCGAATTGAATAGGACCCAAGGCGACGACGAGTACGCAGAAGACAACAGAGATTGAATCACGTATGACTTGAGTTGTGGATCCCATGACGCTGGACTGCCTCGAACCCATTCTGTACCAACTACCAGTGTGAAGGAAGGGCTTCCTGATTTCCCTTCCATCCTCGTTGTCTTCCCTGAAACTCATTGCTGCTACTTGGGAAGCTCAATTTCTACTTGTAGTAAAGAATCTTGTATTCCAGGTATTTGTCAAAATGCTCGGTACTGCTGATGCGGGGATTATGATATTCGAATGTTCATGAATGGACAGAAGACAGTCCTTTAGATTTGCGAATTACGATATGGGAATCAATCATGGAACGGTATTTGGTTTTCTACTGTAGTCTTGGACTCTTGTCCTCTCCTTATAGACTCTAGTCTCGCAGTTAAAGTGAGGAGAAGGCGGATTTTACTGCGCCGCGCCCTCGTTGATCATGTGGGATGCATCATAATTGTCTGAACTGAAACTAGGTTTGAAAGTGAAACGCTATCCAACCAGTTGATGCATATAATTGTCTCCATTTCATGTGGGACGCATCACCGCTTTGTCATTTTTTCTTGTCTTCATTTTATAGTTCTTGTTCTTCTGTCTAGTATAAATTAACGACTAAAGTGAGACCAATTATGTACATGCATAAAGTTTTCACAATGGAAAATCTTATTGACACGTATATTACTATATGGTGTGTATTAAATATTTGTACAAGTAAAATTATAAATAAAAAATATGTATAATGAAAATTAAAGATATAAACAAAAAGTAGCTTGCAAATATATATATATATATATATATATATATATATATATATATATATAATATATATATATATATATATATATATATATATATATATATATATATATATAGGATAAATGCTTTATTTTTTGAATATGGGTTAGTCTTACCTAAGATATAGATACTTCTGAATTAGTAAAAGGAAAAAAGAAAAAAGTGGTTTTGTCCTTTAAACTTTAAATTTTAATTTACATATGTGTATTCATATTTATTAATTTCTTTTTTATATTTTAAAATTTTTATCAATTTTATTTTTTAATATTTTTGAATAATTTAAATTATTACTAAATTTATAAATAATTATTACTATTAATAAGACCAAATATAAAATTAATAAATTTAAAATATGATAAAAATTTTAAAATATAAAAATTAGAATTCATAAACTATAAATATAAAAGATAAATTAAATAAATTTTTAAATATGAGTGATAAAAAAATATATTTAATATTAAAAATCTACCCAAAACATGTGGAGAAAACATGAAAAGTAATGATATTTCTAAAAAAATCAACAAGTGAGGAGGACCAATCACTCTAGAGAGAAAAACACGTGAAAATAAGGACCAAAAAAAAAAAAAAAAAGTCTGATAAATGGACAATGGAGCATAACCATAATTCTAAAGGGATTGCTTAAAGCAGTCCCCCCTTTTACTGGGTGCCCCCCTCATTAAAAAAAAATTATCTTTATCAAAATACCCTTAAAACTTGTGTGCTGTAATAATTATAACGGCTATACAAAGTTGTTTATACACCCAAACAACTTTGTAGAGCCGTTGTAACAGTCGAACTCTCCCCTGACGTTTAGCTTCCTTACGCCCTTCGTTTAATGATTTTCGACAATTCCCCATGCCTCTTGACGCATATAAGTTCTCCCCCTCATCCTCTTTGTTTACATTGTGAAACCCTAATGCCCCCCCCCCCTTCGTAGCCACTAAAATAGCTATGTGGAGCCGAAGTGAGTGAAAAACGACTATATACAGCCGTTTGGTCAATAGCAGCAAGCATCATTCTCGGTAGGCGATTTAGCATGAGCCCAAAAATGGGATTATGCTAAATCACCCATCAAGAATAGCACTTGGGGAATTACCATTTGATTTTTGTAACGTTTCAATGATTTAGCATAAGCAAAATTACTATATGATCATTCAAATAACACCTTCTCTTCTTTCTTTTTCTCTATCTTTTTTCCTTTAGAATATATATATATATATATATATATATAAGCAAAATTACTATATGATCATTCAAATAACACCTTCTCTTCTTTCTTTTTCTCTATCTTTTTTCCTTTAGAATATATATATATATATATATATATATATATATATATATATATATATATATATATATATATATATATATATATATATATATTTTCTTACTTAATATTTTTAATAAATTAATATAATTTTTTATCACATAATAATTATTTTATTAAATTTTTATTTTATCACAAATTTTTATTATATTTTTAAATATTTTTTCTTAATATATTTTATTTTATCTAATATATATTTCCTTAAAAAATAACTGTGGATAGTCGTTTGGTAAGCAAAACAGTTATATCCAACTGTTTTGGTTACCAGACGGCTATACACAGCCGTTTTGGAAAGAAAATTGTTACAGAGATTGATTTTCGTCATTATATGTAAATTCCTGGTTTCAATGGGAAAAGGGGTATGTGGAGAGCAGGTTTGAAGACGAAGGAAGAAAATGGTCACATGACATTTTGCTTCACTGTGAATGTGTGTGGGGGGGGGGGGGGGGGGGGGCTTGTGTATGCGCGAACCAAGGGAAGGGGAAGGATATGCAAGTCATGGGGCTAAGGCATTAGGGACATTTTTGGATTTTTTTTTTAATTTGGGGGGCTAGGTTAAGTAAAGGGGGACTGCCTTAAGCAATCCCCCTAATTCTAATAGTCCTTCTTAGTCATGTGGACCTTAATATGGAAAAAGACTCAACTTTCATTCACGATTTCTGTTATGAAATTAATGATCTTCCTTTTGAGAGGATGTTATTACTGGAAGCAGCTATTTTTACTGAATTAGATTAATATTGAATATATTTAAATTATTTATCATTTATTTAGTAAATATTTTATGTAATGATTGAATTTTTTTAATTAATCTGAACTATCGATGTTATACTCAGTATACATACTTACTGTATGTATAGTAAAAAGTACTTAACAGAACCGAATCCATTATTACTTGATATAATAGCAGTTCTCAATAGTTTAGCCTATTCGGAACTACAACTTCATGTTTTTTTTTTAAAAAAAAATAAAAAATCGATTGGGTCCTTTTTTAAAAAAAATTGAGTCCCTACTATGGTACTTGACATAGAGTATCAGCAATTGCCATTTAGTCCCAATTTTGCGAGTTCAACTATGTTTATGCTGCTTGTCCTTTTGTAGTTGCTAAATCTGGCAATTCTAACTATTATATAATCTTGTTTTGTTCCTTGAGGACAATACGAAAAAAGCATTATCAAATTTCCCCTTGCGTGCACAGGAAAAGTAAACATTACATGTCAAAGATGTTGCGCTCTGTCACCCGTTGGATGTTACTACTATTTGGAAAAACCAGTCGTTGATCCCCGCCCTTTTGACCGTTAGGACAAAAGTATCTCAACTCAAGCCACTTTCTAGCCGTATACAAGTTTCCTATAGAAACGAAGTCGTTTTGGAATCTAGCCCTGCCCAGTTTACATCAAATTTTACCTCCTGTTAACAGTCCTTGAAATCCCTTGCCCTAATCAGCACCAATCTTCACGATGGTGAGGCGAACTCGATCTCAAACTAACGCCACTTCAAGCTCCGAAGCTCATGCCCTGGATCCACAATCGTTGATCGCCACTGATATTTCCTTAAATCCTTCTTCCAAAATCTCATTTCGGGCTCGGAAAATTCGAAGAGTCACCTCTGAGACAGCAAAGAGAAAAGACCCCCAAACTCTCAAGGCAGAATCTTCATTACCGCCCGAAGACAAAACCATAAACTTGGAGGAGGAAAACCCTTCAGTATCACCCTCCGTTTTGCCCATGAATGTCAAGCCATTGACGTCCCCAGGCGAACTGCAGCTGTCTCTTCAGCATCTGCGTAAAGCCGATTCTCTCCTAAAGATATGCATTGATTCTTTTCGCCCTATAGAGTTCATTACTCATCGACCACCATTCCTATCTCTCACAAAGAGCATCATCTGCCAGCAACTTTCTAACAAGGCAGCTAAATCGATCCACGACCGTTTTGTCTCCCTTTGTGGCGGCGAGGCTTCAGTTATTCCTGACGCAGTGCTTGGACTCTCTGCCCAGCAGCTCCGGCAAGCTGGAATCTCTGGGCAGAAAGCAAGTTATATTCATGACCTGGCCAGCAAATACGTAGATGGCACGTTATCGGATTCCTCGATACTTGAAATGGACGATGAAACCCTCTTTACTAAGCTTACTATGGTTAAGGGTATTGGGCCTTGGTCAGTGCACATGTTCATGATATTCACGCTTCACAGGCCAGATGTTCTCCCTGTCGGGGATTTGGTTGTTAAGAGAGGCGTTCAGCGGTTGTACGGCCTAAAAGCATTGCCACAGGCCTCGCAAGTGGAGAAATTGTGCGAAAAGTGGAAGCCATATAGGTCTGTTGGGTCCTGGTATATGTATAGGTTAATGGAAGCCAAAGGGGTCCTACCAACGGCGGCATTAGGAGCAGTTGCTGCAGCATCCGTGGTTGTGGATGATACCGTACAAGAGTAGTAACAAGCACAATAGCCGAATTAATTGTAAACTCTGGATTGTGGTAAATTTGTATTAGGTTCAAGGATATGCCCAATTGGATCTCAAAATCTATGGAAGTGTAGGTAACTAGATATTCATCTTATTTTATGTTAGTTACTTTTGTTATTCCGAGGGTTATCTTAGAGCATATGTACCAAACATGAGAGTTTTATTGAGTTGTTAATAAGTTGATTTGCTTGGTGAATGAATTTGTGCTTGTGCACTTACTTTTGGAACTTTTCACTTCTCAATTGACCATATCGGTCTATTGAGTTTTAAGTCTGAGGGAAATATAGATATGCGTTTTCATCAAAAGAAAATCAAGCTGACGGCGTGATCTGGGTTGGCTTTATTTTTTAAGTCTGGTTCACTTTTAGTCTGCTTGAAATGTAACATGTTATCATCTTATCCATGTGATTTCAGAATTCAGATTCTAATTTTAATTCTTGCCCTTTAACGAGCAACTGTATAATGTGTGTTAAGGTGCTATAGTCTATGGATTCAGAACTTTTGGGTATTTAGTTTGACTTTGCAGTTGGTGGGTTTTGTACTTCTGCTGCACGTGCCAATGTTCTAATGGACTATCATTGTTTACTTTGGTTTCAATCCAGTTCATGTATGTTTTGAGCATCTTTTGTTAACAGACTGTGCCTATTATAAAGTCAGTTACCAAAATCTGTTTATGCTAAAAAATAGTTTGAGCTCCGCGTCTTCTTGTTCTATATTCAAAAGTTTAATTGTCATTCTCTCATCATAGTTATCTATATACTGTTGTAGTCTTAGTAAAATTACATATGCATTTGCCGTGATTGACCCTGAAAATGTTATTGCCGCACTGTTCAACTTGTCGTGTTACAATGCTCATATACAAGTAATATCTATAAGCTTTGTTGACAGCTATCCCAACTACCCAAATGGAAATCAGGCAGTGTACTTTTGAATTGTTGCCATGATTATCGTAGTCGTATTATATCTTTTGATTTTGATCCAAGTTACTCTTCTCTGAGTGTGCCGTCTATCCCTTCCGTGTAGCTGTTAATCTCACGATTATTGCCTCATAGTTGGCTAAAAATCTGATGACTGATGGTTGGAAAGATGCATTGTTTTTTAAAGGGCAAGAACTGGCAACTATTCAGTCTCAGGATTGACACTGCCAACCTTTAGTCTCGGTGAATTAACTTATTGCACTTGAAGCCTTGAATAACTTTGCCTATCTCAAAGCAAGAGCCTGGAGTGATGACCTGAGATATAGTGTCCTTCGTCATGTTAGCAAAGAATCATCAAATGGAATTGGAAATGTCTCGGATCCTTTTCCCTTTTTGTCTTGTTGGGTCTTAATGGGTGGACCTTAATGACCCTAATTGCCATTCCTCCTGGGTAAGTCCATTGGTTGAATCACTTGGGCCCTTTACTGGACCTGCTTCATGATTATACTCAATGGGCTTTTGGCTGGCTCCTTGTGGGCCCTGAAGCAAACTGTTCGTTAGTCTTTTTGTTCTGCCGTATGATAACATGAAAAGAAAAAGAATTTTAGAATCAAGGAAAAGAGTAAAAAGACAAAGGCAGAATCATATGGCATCAATCACTTCGTATTAGCCACACGCTAAACATGCTGGGAGTGAGAGAAAATTCCCACAATCAGACAAGAACTAAACGATAAAAAACACTGTACACCAACTATCCCACATCAAGCCCAAAAGTTTTGTTCTTTTCTTTCCCACACTTAAATGCTATCTAATTCGCTGTTCCTTTTTTTAAGTTACGTGGGAGGTGGGGTGCCAAGGATTGCAACCTAGGACCAGGGGTTTGAAGCTAACAAAAAAATACAAGAATAAATCTATTAGAGTGGTCAATTATTAGACTAAATCTCCCCTCTAGCCTAAATTGCTGTTGTGTGATTTTGCACAATCTACATAACCAATAGGCATGTCTTGTCTACTTATCTTGATAATTGACCATATGATTATAGGGGGTTTCTCGAATAAATGCTTTACAGGGGTAATTGAAGTGATTTTTTGCTTGGACTAGTTTGCAAATTTCCTTCAGCTATGGATCAGATGCATGTCACCTTCAGAACCATATCGAATAAAATCACATTATTGACCGAGGGAATTTAATCATGTCAGACCTAAACTTATGCTCTATAGAAAGAGTCCAGACCCAGTGATTTCTTTCTTAAGATTTGCTATTATTTGCCTCCCACCTTTAGAATTGATAAGAAAAAGAAAGAATGCAAAACGTGAGATTATGCATACATGAAGGATACAACGTAATTAAGAGCTTACACAAATTATCTAATTTTTCTTTTATTGACTCTACACCCATTGATTTTCCATTATGCTCTGATTCGTTTCGCTCACAAAAACAAAAGACAAAAAAAAAAAAAAAAAAAAAAAAGACCAAATAGAAAATTGATTTGGAGCATAATTGAATTTGTATTTCTTTTCTTCCTTAAACCTAAATCTTTGTTCGTACCATGGAAGCTGGAGGAGTGGATTATCTTTACCTCTAAGAATAATTTCATTCGTTCTCCTTGTTGACCAACAGTGGCCTATAATAAAAGAAAACAAGAATTTTTTGCTTTTCTTTTTACAAGTTGCCAACTAATAGAGCATGCAACTGACTTTTTGATGTTAAAGTTCAAACAAAGGAACCACGAGCGCAGACTATTGTTCAAAGCTAGAAGCTTTTTTTGTTGGACTAAGATTACACGCTGCTTTTACACGATGATATGTATGAAACGTGAGGCTTTAAATTGTTAAAGCCGAAATGCTGAATGATGATTTGGTGTGACCATATTCTCATTTTCTTTTTTATATTACATTAGTATTAGTATACTTTAATAATATTTCAAGATTTAACTGAATCTATTACACCCACTTCAAAAGTTTAAACAAATCAACAACTCTTTTTATATAAATTGACCTTTTCCTCTTTACATTATTTACTCCTTTTGAAAAAGCCACAAGACCCACTTCTCTATCTCTTCTTTTTTGTTAGGATTAGATGGGGTGGATCAATAGTGCAGACTCCACCAATCTATTTGCATTGCACCACGTACCCGCGTGCGGTAACTGATGTGACTCAAACTCATAATCCATGTTAAGATTTGCTTTGTTCTTTGATTCGGGTTTGGGAAAAAGCCAAAGCTCGTGTTACTTTGTATGGCTATGGAGAGAAAGGAGCCTGTTTAAGTTACGGAGGCACACAGCAAAAGCCAATCCCAAATTTTTAATATACTTATGCATTAGTCAATTCTTTTTTAATTTTACATAGGTTATTCTAATATAATCTTGTTTAGAAATAAAGTAATTGATCTTTGATATGGTAAACTGAATTTACTTATTAATTAATTGAGTTATACCTAGAATTTAAATAGGTTTATCAATATTTTAACTAAATTTACGGTGTGATTATCATTATGCACTTTAACAACATTATACAGTAATAGCATATTTGAACATAATTATCATTATTAGTTATTTTTAATTCTTACTTACGCGATTTGTCTACCCGTTGGCGGAGTGATAAGACCGCAACCAGCTTATCTGAAAAATAATATATTCGTTTTTGGAAGTCTTAAAAGAGGGGCATCAGGCATGGCATTGGAGTAGGTTCCTCTCACGTCAAAGTTTACTTCCATGACCAGAAACAGAGTAGAATAGATTGAAACGAAGGGGAATACTCGGCTGGGTTTCAGCCACGTACAAGCATGTATTAATAGGGTTTGTCGTATTCGTTTTCTGTTGTCGTCTTCGTTTTGAGCAGTATAACTAACCAATAATTAATTACTTGGAACTTGTTCCCTCTAATAAACAAAAGCTGGTAATCAAGTGGTGCATCATACGACATAAAAAGAATTGAATTAGAAAGTCTATGCTAGTATTTTTCTAGTGGCAAACGCTATCTGCTAATTCCCATACATGGCAGTTATATATAAACAAATACTTACGCTAAATCGCTTTTATAAAGCTCTTCTTTTCTAATTTGTCAGGTAAATGGTGTAACAATTGTGTCAGCAGAGATAAGCCAGCAGGTGCATGCAACTCCGTGGATGAGTAGATCCCATATATATCGCATGCTTAGAGTTCATTGAATATGGACTAGCTTAAAGTTAATATCATTTGTTATCCATAGAAAGAGATTTGATATTATAGATCACATATCAAATTAATGCATTATTCGGTCTGTGTTCAATGTTTATAGAAAGTTCTAATCATGATTAGTGCTTTTTAATTGCGTTACTGGATAGATTCTTTTTCTAACCCATCACAGCTCACAAGTATATCGGTGATTGGTTTCCACTCTTTAATTGCGGCATACAAAGATAAGATAAGGAATACATTATCTGTTTCAAAAATTATTTTGTGTTTTGATTGTTTAAAAAAAAAGAAAGAAAATCAAATCAAATAATTTATAAGAAAACAAATATTATTCTAAATAAGAGGACATGTAAAGTAAGTGAATCTCATTAGTTTGAGTGGATATGTTAAAGTGATTTCTTTCATTTGATTCCTAGAATTTATATATTTTTAAGTTAGATGAGAAAGACATAGGATTATATGTGACGTTACAAAACTTCTTTACTCTTGTGCTTTATGATTGTTAAGGTAAGGTCTATTTAATCATTAGAAAATCAAACCTCCAATTAAGAATCAATGTGAAATCTGTGTATTAAATTTATTGGCAACGCATCTTATTCGTTAATAATATGCTCCACCGTTTCCCTTTTGATTCTTGGCATTCTCTGGGCAAGTGATAGGTTATAGGAGCAACCTTTAATCTTGTTTCCAAGATAGAAAGTGAAACAACTGTATCCTTCAACTTTGACTAAGATTTTACATTCAAAATCATTAATTTGGCAATCTATGATCTCCCATGCCATTGATTAAGTTAATTAAGACTTTACAACTACAATTCAACGGATAAAACTTGTGATACCAAAAAAAAAAAGGTTACAGTTATGATGTTCATCACAAATGATTTTCATGTTTTACAAATTTCTACTTAGACTTCATCTATTGATGCAAATAACACTATTATTTTGTGATTTTTTTGACGTTAAAAACCATGAAATAAAGAATGACAACACATATTTACTCCATTATTTCCGCACATAACTCAATTTTGTCACCTATTTGAGACATGATTCGTACAAATAATTTTTCGAAATAGATGTGATGATTCAAAGTAAATTTATGTGTCTTCCACTGCCCAATATGTCAAATAAAGCATGGTTTGAAAGAAGACAGGGTCAAATGATGCGGTAACCTAATTCAGCGTTCTCTTTTGTATAGTGGCCAACAGTGATACTGTACTATAAAGCTAGCAACCAAAATAGCTGAAGCATAAACTGATGCGTGAAGCAGAAAATTAGGACAAAGATGCTAATAAGGTAGCAAATGGGCAAATAGCGAGTCATTGGTCTACGGAAAGAAAAGAGTGGGTTGCAGATATTGCAGCAGAAGGCGCACCAAGTCACAAACACAAACAGCCTCGAGTAGAGAGAGAATGTGAGTGTGTGTGATAGAGAATCTGACACACAGAACCAAGACAAGTGCTATGCAGTGGCCCAGCAAGCATTCACTCTCCAAAAGGTCTTCCCTCTAATTCTTGTTTTCTAGTGAATATATTACCCTAATTAAATCATTTGGGAACCTCTAAAACTGGGTTTTCATCCTGATTTGCTTATATCTAACTCTTTAATCTAAGAATTTAAGGTTTGCAGGAAGATTCCAGGCAAGAGATGCCTCCCTCGCTCACTAAAGTCTATTCCTTTATCACTTTCTCTCTCTCTCTGTGTCTTTGTTAATATGCTGGTTTAAGACACACATTCATTTAAAGAGGGGTGGGCTAGGGTTTCCCAGAGAGGCTCAAAGGGCAAATAATTAAGAACTGGACCAGGGTGCAGGCAGTGGGAGAAGACTAACATGGCCTTGTCGGCTGTTCTGCAAGACAAACTCTTACAGTGTTGTCATCACTAAGTTTGAGTGCAAACCAACCCACTTGTTCCTTTCGTAGATGGTTTTTATGGGGCTGGATGGATGGTAGGAAACACCACCCTCTTGGCCCTTTTCACCTCAGCATAAATTAAGATTAAGAGTTGTCTTTTAATCAAATGTTACAACTCTTTCCAGATGATGTTCTTATATCTATTTGCTCGTTCTCTCTCCCAAAGTATCGCTGGTGCAATTAAACTTGCTACTCTCCAAATTTAAGGTCTAAGCTAGCTGTGGAGGTGAGTCTTATATTTAAGGTTCCGAGGGGACCCAGCTGAGTCTTATTTCAAATTTTTTTCCCCCAGATTTCTTTTACCCTTTTTTTTCTTCTATCTCTTCTCCATTTTTTTCCCAAGTTTAATTGAATTACCCTTTTCATATTTACTGTGTGAACAGTTTATCACTTGCTTACGTCTCTAAGAATAGGATTGATGGGTGAAATTGGTTGGTGGGTTTAGCACCCAGAATGTCAATTTCAGAATAAGGACTGAAAGGAATAATCTTTCTTTCGTGTGCTAATGATTATATATCTTTGATTAATCTAAGCCTATTGCTCGATTAGATAGGGTGAAATTAGGGTTGAATAGGTTACAGGAGGAACCACAACCATAATTATAGAAAAATCATGAAGAAGATGATGGAGGTTTAAGAAAGATTATCCCAAATCATAATAAAGAAAAGAAAAAAAGAAAAAAGAAAAAAGAGGGGTCCGAGATCAAAGTTTAGATCGACCTTCATTAGAAGTCAGATTTGATGGAAATGAGAGGCCAAGATAAGGAAATAGAGATGCCAACAACCTTGGGTTATAATCCTAATCCCCCTAAAAGGGAATCCTCTTCCAAGCTCTCTTCTTCAACTCTTGCTTCCACCATAGGGGAAAGAAGTGATCATGAAACTTCTCAAACTCACTCAATCTTGCAACCTCCAGAGCACCATAATCTTTATCACCCACCTCCTCCTTCTCCACTTCAACAATTGCAGAGACCCAGAAGAGATCCAGATCCAAGCTCATCTCCTATTGCCACCACAAGTGTAAGGAACACCTCCATTGCAGCAAGAGGAGAACCTTCACCACAGCCACAGCCACCGCCACAAGCACAAACAGGAGTAACAACAACCTCGGCAATCTCGACTCCGTTGATTAGGTACCGAGAATGTCTGAAAAATCATGCTGCGAGTATGGGTGGTCATGTAGTGGATGGCTGCGGCGAGTTCATGCCAAGCGGAGAAGAGGGCACCCCAGAATCCTTAAGATGTGCTGCTTGTGAGTGCCACCGGAATTTTCACCGAAAAGAGGCTGAAGGTGAAACTCAGCATGTTTCAAATTATTACAGTTATGCTAACAAAAACAACGATCAAAATAGGATACCTTCTCCTCATCATCATTCTCAATATCCTCATTTTTCCACTGTCCCCTCTTCTCTGCATCAGCAACATCATAGGTTCTCACATGGATTCGGTGCCACCCCTTCAGCCGGCATGATTCCTCCAATGATGATGGCCTTCGGCAGCGGCGGAGGTCCGGCAGAGTCTTCCAGCGAAGATCTCAACATGTTTCAGTCTAATGCCGGAGGCCAATCATCAGTGCAGCCACCACTATCAAAGAAGAGGTTTCGGACCAAGTTTACACAGCAACAAAAGGATAAGATGATGGAATTTGCTGACAAGTTAGGGTGGAAGATCCAGAAACATGATGAGCAGGAGGTGCAACAATTTTGTTCTCAAGTGGGTGTGAAAAGGCAGGTTTTCAAGGTTTGGATGCACAATAACAAACAAGCCATGAAGAAGAAGCAAGTGTAAGCCAAGAATCTTCATTCATCTTTTAAATTATTATTGTTAATTTGTTTGAGAAAATGTCCAGAGTTAAGTGAATAAGTAGAGATAGATGTGCACATTCACACAGAGAAAGAAACCAGTTGCCTTCCCATTTTCTCTTCTGTTGTTATTAACAAATAACTAAATAATCACTTAATCTGCAATCTTTTCTGAAATGTCGTACGTTTGTTCTTTAAGCAATATAGGCAAAGACAATGTTAATTCTCAACTCTTCTATATTCCCATGTCTCACTGGGCAAGCGAAATAAGAAAGGAAAAGCTTTGGGTCGTACTGATGAGCTTGGGTTAGGCTTAAGAAAAGCTGTAATATTATTTCACGCATGTCTTCAGAAGACCTTTCTCAGTTAACCATTCTTCAATAGTGAATCCATCATGTGAACCTACACACTTTCTTACTAATCAAAGTTGGAGGAGAATAGGATCCAATTACCCTACCACCGTCTGTCCTCTCTTCGGACACCGACGCTTGAATTAACAGACAATATCCGCACTTTTCTCAATTTGCCTTCCCGAGTTGTTGAGTGTGTTGATTTTGCTTGTCGACTACCAGAAATTAAAGTTCACAAGTTTGAATTTTTCCTTAATTTTACTCGATAAAAATTTTACCCAACATAATATGGGATATATGAAAAAAAAAAGTTGGGTCCTTTTAACCAGGCAGCAGCATATAGTAAACGTTGTTTCGGAGAAAGATCATGTACTGGTCAAACAGATGTCTGAAGAAGGAAATCTAGGGGAAGAGAAGCCCTAGCTACTCATTCGTGAAAAGATTCTTGGAACTACAGGAGATCATTTATGGCGAACATTCATGTTTTTGGCTTGGACCATACTACCACCTACCAGAGCTTAAAGAGATAATAGCACCCACGACACGAGGTGATCATCTTCCAAATTCACTGACGAAGAAAACAATGGCAACATCTGATATATAACAACACTTGTATGGGTACAAAGGCTGTCTGATGCATGTCCTAGTTAAGAGTGCTATTTACAAGCCGAGCTAGCTTGTAGGTAGATTGAGTGGGTGAGAGAGATGTGATGAAACTGGGTAATAAAAATTCTTGAGGCTTTAAAAGAACGCATTCACACGGGCCTCCACATGTATTTCTTACATGAAACGAAATCATAGTTTAAATCAGTTCCACGTTACCTAATTAAGTTGCATGAAAATGAAATCTCATTGTAAAAAAATTCCCCGTTACCTGATTAAGTTCATCAAATAATGGGAATGGAGAAAACCTGCTTCTGTTTGTTGGCGGCTATTACAGCTGGATACAAACATACACTGATTGATCATCACAAAGCAGGATGGTGACTCCAGTCTTGCTGGCTTACATTACATATAGAAATAAAAGCAAAACTTCTACATCGGATAGACAAAATGAAAGTTGTTCTCCTCGGACAATTTTGTCCCATCAGAAGAAAGAACAAGACACAAGTTTGAAAGGCTCCACGAGAGCAAGAAAGGCTGTTGATAAATTTACTAATTTAACGTAGACAAGGTGAGGAAATTTTTTTTTCCTTCCTTAAACAGAAATAATATTATGGGATTTTTATTATAAGTAAATTCAGGACGCTTAAAATATTGTGATCCATCATAAAACCTACCCTAGCTTTGTCATGTATCTAATTATAAAATAAGTTGACTTTCAATTTATGATAGTATATTATCTTGCAATATCTGTAGTTTTGTTCTGAGTTTCCAAGTGCATTCCCGGACAAATTGTTGTTTTCTACAATAAAAACGCATGGTGTTACATGTGATATATAGGATAGGACCACCAACCAGAACGCAAATGAAGACATATACTACTAATAAAATAGGTTGTTAATTTATTAAATTATCCACCTTTTGGATAATCATTCTTTCTTATCATATGGATAAGAAAGTTGCCGACACTGGAAAAGGGGCCCAACAATTATTTAATGTATGTATATAAAACTCATCATACATGCACTAACCGTAACAATGGTATAGATACAGATATAGATGGCATAAAAAAGACTGAAGTGGGCTGCCAAGTACCAAATAAGGGGCAGCACCCTACATATGAAACTATTCGGCAACTAGTTAGATCAGAAAAACCCAACTGTAGGCCATTCTAGGCCTACCATAGGGCAAAGCAGAGCTGTGTTCCCCTTTTCACAAGTTAAGAAACACAGATGCAGAAAACATTGCTATAAACTAATGCAAAAAGATAGTCCGGTGAGGTTATTCTTGAAGCACGCAGTAAGAGGTAAAACTGGACATACCCACCCTCACAGTTCTGTGCTAGCCTGCCTCATCTTAGCTCCAACATTGCCCGCGGTCTCTGAAGCCATCTCCTTGGCGGCCTCGTATTTATCTTTGGCCTCTTCTTTCAAGTTCTGCTGTGTTGAGTCGGATTTAAGATCTACTTTTTGTTTAATTTGGTCAAAGGAATCATCCGTAGTTCATAGACACATATTAATCAAAGTAAATAAGTAGTTGCTTAATTGAATTGTATGACACTTTCAATTGAGAGTTACTCGTCATGCAAAACATGAACATTTACCTGAAGCTGTAGTGCTCATTGAATCTGCAGCAGCCGCTTTAGTTTGAGATATAACGTCTCGAGCTACCTCTTGTGGGGGGGCATCCTGTTTCAACCCAAGACTCCTGAGACAACAATTGCAAATCAAGGAACAAAATGAGAATAGTTCTCTTATTAAACTGGCTTTGGTCTAATGTGCTTGAGAAGGGGATCAATAAAACAAATACTTGTTGAGCATAAAGGGAAGTATTGGCTGGCATCATTACTCACTCAACAAAGAAAAGGTTAAGAAATAAACAGTGCCAAATTAATCCACCACACGCTTATATTACCGTGCAAATCATACAATAAAGCAGTTAATGATAAGTTCCACACTGTAAATTTTCTTCAATGGGCATTCCTAGGCAACATCTTTTACCCCCACAAAAAATTAAGAAATGCATAATATACTCCGAGCCGATTGGGATTGCCCAGTTATTGTAATAGAAAGTCTCGTGCATTGAATGTGCTCTCTAAGCCTATTGGGATTGAAAAGTGACATTGACAACAGGTACATGACGAAAAAAGTGAGTGTAACTGAAATCCACTGTGATTGGATGAAGGAAATTATAATTGGAAAGCAAATAATAAAGAAGATTACTCGGTGACTTTGCCATAGGCCCAACCAGCCCAGGATTCAGCCTTTCCCTCAGCGTCATGCATCATATCTTGAGCGCCCTGCTTGGCTTCCGTTGCTTTGGCTTCGAGATTGCTGGGACTGGGAGCATCTTCGCCTCGACACAGCGTTCCCGCATACAATGCCAAACACAAAACAAACAATAAAACCTTTCTGTTTGCCACTGCCATCTTCGTCTTTCTCCTTCTCCAGTCCAGAATTTTCCTTTGCGGTTTAATGGTTGTGGTAATGGCGAAGATGGGTTGATTTAAGTAGTCCAGAACGAGTGTCCACGTGGTAATTAGAGTTGAACCTGGCAATATTTAGAAGATCATGAGAGTTCAACTGCTAGGTTTTTGCCACGTGTTGAACAAAAATGGAATGTTTCCGCGCATGGCCCGCATTCACGGTCGAAGTCGCTATAACGGGTCTTGCTCCACCATAACAGGGAAGACCGACATCTCACTCATTAACGAAAGAAAGTGGTCGATGTGGATTCATTGAAGTGGGCTTATGCCCTGCGATCATCTCCTCTATTTTCTTTTGCGTGCGTGATGTGATATGTCATTTGAAGCCAACTGTTATAATAGGAGATTTCTTATTTAAAAATCACTGTTACAATAGAATCAATAGTAATCTAAACTAAACAATAAATAAATATATATAAGCAAAACAACAGATAATTTATCTCCTCAATCGAAAAATAGTTATAAAAATTTCAAAAAAAATGTCACGATATAAGACACAAGTGATCAATTTTTTATAAATTTTTTCTTCAAAATTCAAGGATTTTATTGATTAAATTGGACGAAGATGACAAAAATTACAAAGCTATCAAATTTTTAGCCTTCTATTTTCCTTTATGTAATTTGGATTTTTCTCTGTGATGCATAGATTTTCTTGCTGACAACTTTGCATAGAATATTCTACAAATTTTGTTACAATTTTATTTATTGAATCATAAAAATAACAAAAATTGGAAAGTCATTCACTTCTGAACTGTGAAGGCCCTAATCGCCATTTCTAGCTTCATGGCATGGAGAGAACGGCGTCTGCTTCAAAGTGATTAACTTCTTCCTTTAATATACAAACCAAAACGACCCCGAAAATTTTGCCTAAAGAAGGTATCAAATTGAATTATCTAAATGAATGTGGTTCATTAGCCAAGGGTATAAGCACATATAATTTGATGAAGAACAAAATTGAGAAAAATTTCCCAAGAAATCACACCGGAGCTTCAGGGGGATTAGCATATATTTCCCTCCTGGTAAAAAGCTCCAAGTAAGTTGTTACGTTTTATCAGGCAGACCCGCCTTCAGCTGCCAGTTTTATTCGTTGATGATGTTCTGCCACTTTGTAATCTACAATTTCTCTAAACAACTGAGCATCCAACACGCAATCCGGGCGCCCGTAGACAGCTGCTTGGACGCCGGCCATGAGCTTGGCTATCTCACGACCCGAGAATCCCACTGTCTTTTTGGCAGCCTCTCTCAGAACATCCTCGGATAAATCTCTTACGGTAACTTTTTGGGATTGCTTCCCCGGTAAAAAGCCCCGCTTGGATGAACTGCTATCCTCATCATAAAGATATTTGCTCAAATAGAGTTTCAAAAGTTTAAAGCGTTCTTCCTCTCCCGGGAGAGGGAATTCAATCACTTCATCAATGCGGTCAGTAACAGCACTATCAAGATCACCAGGTCTGTTTGTAGCTAGGACAAGCACTATGTCTCTTGACTGATCACCGGTTCTGAAGAGCAACGCATTTAGAGCACTTCGTTGAGCTTCACTCATATGTACACTATTACGCCTGCATGCGTTCAAAAATCCATTAGCTTGATTGTTATCACAAGAATATATACGAATATTATCCAATTAACGACTTCAAATTGTGCCTGATATATAGGAAAGCAAAATCCTGTGAAGATATATCATCAACATACCTAAAAATCTTAGACCTCTGTTTAGGACACCCCCCCTAAAAAAAAAAAAAAAAAATTGCACCGGTGTTTTGTTAAAAATGAAGTGTGTAAACAGAATTAGAAGTCTCTGTTATCCTTACAAGCGACAGCCAACAAGGTTGTAGACTTTGTAACAAATTAAAAGAGATAAACAATTCCTTTTTTTTTTTTTTGCGCGTGTGTATGTTTTGTTTCTGTTATCCCACCAAAGCATAACATATTTTTAGTAATAAACAAGTCTTTTCTGTAATTTAGTCCCTTAGATGATTAGATCCATTTCAACCTGACAAAAACTTACTCGCAAAGGAAAGCATCTGCCTCATCAATAAAAAGCAGCAGGCCTTTTCTAGATTTCTTCGCCCAATCGAAAATCTCATGGATTTTCGTAACAGCCTGTGGACCCAGAGGTGCAACATCCCCTCCAGTCATCATGGCATAATCTAAACCCTGCATAGCAAAACTGAATCAGTTAACAGTAGTTAAAGGAATCATTCAAAACTATCTCCATGTTTTTTTTTTTTAAAAAAAAAATACTAATAAGACAATTAAAAGCCTTGAGTATCATAAACATCAAACAGAATTTAAGCATCCTAACATGTACCATAGATTCAATTATTTATACATCACTGAGTGTTACAACATCCACACATGGGTGCCGGTGAAAAACAACTTGACAGATCACGCGAAAGTTTAACAGGTCAAATGTAAGAGAAAACAAATTATCATACCGATTTTCTAGCTATTTCCCTTGCAACCATAGTTTTACCAGTACCAGGAGGCCCATAAAAAAGCATATTACGGAATGGTGCCTGGTGGGCCTTGGTATTTGATGTTGCCCGTGCAAGATGCTCTATTCTTTTCTTCAATGATGGATGGAGTATTACATTATCAAGACCATTTTTACTCTCGACAGGCTTCTCTGTTCTGGTCATATACTTTGCAAGTTTATTTTTTGCTTGAGATATGATGCTTGACCCTGGAAATTTTGCTATGGATGATTCTCGGATCAAAGATGGCTGACCCAAAATCCGATTAATATAACCCCATGTAACTTTAGCACCTTCTCTGTGAAAGTACAATAAAGACAATCAGAAGCCATATATGGATAATTGCAGGATTCTAATAAATCATAGGATCTGAAAGCTGAAGAACTCAATGCAGATATAAAGCAGATAAAAGCTGTCACTGAAATGCAATAAGGAAAACATCATACCTAGTAGTATATACTCCTGCAGCTAATGCAGTAGCACCTCCAACAGCCATGAGCAGCTTATCCCTATCAGTCAACAAGACCCTTAAACCGCCTGCAAATTGCAAGACAAAAGATTGCTGTACCAAGGAATTCTGACATAAATGGCAATACTAAGGCCATGCAGGATTTATTTTCGACCAATGTAGTTAACAAGGCACATGAAGTTACAATCATGAAGAAGACTTGCCGTGAAACGAAAGAAGCATGCCAAGAGCATAATAGCTTATTTAACAAAACTTCAGATAACTATTTTTATGGAGGAGGGGGCAAGGGGCAAAATAGTACAGCCTCTCTTGGAAATACTTCCATAAATGGCTCTATGATGAAATAAAACCTGACTTGAAGTGGTAAAAAAAATCCTCCATCAGTGACAGTTGCAGACAATAGGCTAATGTAATATATTTTACTTGCAATATGCCATTTTATTGTTTTTATTTGTATTTCACTTGGAAAAGTTTTACTCACAACATAAGTTCACAAGCACAGCAGCTAATAATGGTCAAGTTTGCACATTACTAATCAGAATCCAGTCAGTCCATGTCCATATTAGCCCTAGTTAATCTGTCAATAGAAAAGAAATATAACACAAAAAAACTCAATAGAAAATTTATCCCCACGGGTCCATATAGATATGCCAGCCAACACTAATGGTAATGATACTATATATATAGCCAAAAGCAGACTATTGGGTCGATGAACATGCTAATCAGCTGCATATACCTTCAATGTGACTAAAAGTTGTGTTAATTGCAGCAAGCCATTTCTCTTTTTCACCGTGCATTCGTTCTATAAGCATTCTTCTCTTATGGTCTTCGGTGAGTTTTGCTTCATGGGCCCGGGCCTCAGCCTCTGCCATGGCCTTGACTCTTATGGTTTCCCTTTCTATTTCAGCTCTCTCTCTCTCAGTCTGGCGCTGCTGAGCTTGAATCTGTTCTTCAGTAGCCCTTCTGGCCTGTTCTTTTCTTACAGAAGATTCCTCTTGCATCTTCACCAATTCAGCATTATGCTGTCTCTGAGTTTCATGATCTTCCTGCAAGTGGCAATTTATATACAGCTATTTGATACAAGAGATTTTAATGACACTATTTCAAACATGGAGGAGCTTGATTCAGGAAGGCTCAGACAATTGAAGGATTGACCTGCATCAATACCGGTCTATGGTACTTCAAGCAAATCCTAATGCTACACAGTTTTGAACGTCAAGATAAAGGGTAAATTTCACAAGCTGTTCGCCCACTCATTGACCAAGTTCAGAAAGAAAAAGAAGCAAAAAAAAAAAAAAATGGGAGCTAAATGTCACATGTAGTCCAGTATCAGCATGCTTTCATATATATATATATAAAACTACTTTGACCAAACTATTATGAATTCTTAAGTTGGCAGAAAAAATATTTCAAATCAGTAGTGCAAACTTTCCAAATCCCATATCAAATGAAGGAAAATATAATTATTTCATAGCCTGCACCTGCAGTCTTTTCCTTGTCAATTCATCTTTAAAACGCAGTGCCTGGGCTTCTCTTTGTGCTTGCTCTTGTATTAGATTCCGTTGTTCTTCAGCCAATTTTTTCTGCCTTTCCTGCAATAAAACCACTATGGCTAAGGTGATATAATAGACATTACAAAAGCTTTTCAAAATTCAAGTTAGGTATAACCATATTCAATTTTAAAATAAATAACTATTAACTTAGTTATTCCTGCCATACGACATCCAAGAATTTTGGAGTACTTCCCTATTACCATCATATCATGCTTATGTCCTACATCATACAAACAAAGCCAAGTTCCACACTAAAGAAACACATATGGGATGCTGGAACTGTAACGTGCAGAACATTAAGAATTTTGGAAACTAAAAACGATTACATAAGATAGGTTTATATGCCAGGAGAAACCATGGTCTTCACTAAGTAGGCTGTCAAAGTTATTATAACCACATAAGTAATTGAGCACCACATTCAGATATACTGGTACAAATTTCTGATGAAGGAGGGCACAACATCAGCGAACGATACTGGTATGAATATGAGGGGAAACATTGTTCATAAAATTCACCTTAAAAATATACAATGTGAAAATTTTACAAGCTTGGTTGATAATTGATCACTTACAATGTCATTTCGAGACTGAAGTAACTCATAATAAGCCTTCTCAGCGTCTAACTCAGCAAGACGTGATTGCTCTTGCTTTTTCATTAAGTCGAACACCTGGAAAACAGTACCAACATACATGAGGAAATTCTCATTCTTCACAACGCAAACAAAAAACATATCCCCATTTAGTTCGCTAGATGGTTGACAAAAATTCAGTATATAGAGGGTAAAAGCCAATTATGCAAGCTAATCAATCATATAAATGTGGTAAATCAATAGTAAATGCTGGTATAAAATCTTCACTTCTCACACATTTCTTCACCCGAAAGAAAACCTACGTAATTGAACTTTGCTCATTCTACATCAAAACAAGACAAATTGAATCCCAGCATCTAAAACACCTGTTTAGCGTATGTAGAACTATTGATTTCACGGAGAGCTTTGGCAGCTCTTTCTAACGCCTCTGGATCAAAATCTGACTTTGTCGGTTCTTGGGCCGCATGAGATTCTGGCTTGGTATCTGCATTCTGGTCTTCCTCGGGCGGAGGGTTTGAGGACTTAGAAGAAAAAGGATAGAACCGAAAGGGAGATTCGGCATAAGCGTGGTTGGAGAGCGTGGACATGGAAGCCGCCGCCGCCGCTGCCATGAATACGCCTGCCGATAATCTTGAGGCAGCCATGGCTTAGAATGCAGCTCGAAGAGGATAACGACAGTTATATTTGAGCGAAAGATGAATCGAAGATCATTAAGTCAGTGTTGTTTCAGAACAAGGGTTTAGTGCGTGGCGCGAGCATAAACCCACCGCTAGGGTTTAAACGGAAAATGGAAGTTGGGGAGGGAGACGAGATTTGTATGGAGAGCAATTCAAACAATTAAAACGACTGCCGTTTATTGGATAAATGCCACAAATAAGCTAAACGACCAGCCGAAGGCAAATAAATCTCTTTTCTTTTTTCTTCCAAATTATATTATATTTTAGGAAGCATATGACATATGATATGAAGGTAAAAAGAAGAGACGGGGTGATCTCCTTCTAAAACTTGGCTGTATGACTGACTAAAACTGTTATCTTGAAGTGTTTGCCTATTTAATATTTTCATATCTCCTTTAATGCGTATTCAGATACAGTGATTTCGTTGAGGCAATCTGCTTTGAAATCACTCGCATGAACTTCCCCTCTCTCTCTTGAAGCCTATTCTTGCTTTGACAATTTATTTTAGATTTTTTGGTCTAGCGGAGAGATGATAATGGTTTATTTGTTCCGCGAAGTGCTCAAAACCACACAAGGGTCAGTTAAACATTAAACAAACAGTAATTCTTCCCTACTACAAACCACGTTCAAGATTAATTTGACACAAACATAAGCTGACATTGTTTTACAAAGAAAGGAGGGAAAACGGACCAGAAAACCATATCAATCACCCGAAGTAGCTGTGGTGCAATTAGACTTTCTTTACAGTTTCCTGCTGCTGGTACTTTCATTCGATTATTTTTACGGGATATGCTGATGAATTTGTTTTATTGGATTCTGGACGATCAACTTCCTGCCAACAAAAAAGACAAAATGGGATTTTAGTCAGAAGAGAAAGAGTAAATATAGAAATAGAAGGAGCTTTCTCAAGTAGTGAAACAGATAGTCTAGACCAAAAAGATACAAGTGATAAAAGGATCTCCACGGACAGAATAAGCAATAGGATAAAATCCTCTTCGAAATTTCATAAAGAAAGGCTTCGGTGCTTTCTGTTCTATCTCACCATCGCCTGGCTGTTGTAGGAAGGCATGGACCATTGATAAGTTATCCAAAAAAAGGGATAGGATAGGATTAGATTATTACCAAGGATGAGATCACATAATCGCTTTTGCTTTTGTTATTATGAATGAGCGTGAAGAAGTTTGGTGCACATAAAATTAGCTATCATTTCAGTGATCTCTATTTCCCTGCAGAAAGGAGTATACCAAAGCACTGGATGATGATAGTGCAAAAATGATTTTAGACATACTATGGTAAACTTCTATAACAGATAGTCATAGTTTACCTCACATATGATTTTGAACCTACTAGCATTATGCAATGAGTAGAACAGTTAAATTGTTTAAAATTCATTTGAAACAGGGAATGAACACTGGCATTATGGTATGTTTCTTTTTTGGTACTTATGGATTTTGTTTGTAATACGGAATGAAACAGTGGATCAATTAATTAATATGATTAGGAAAATATACGAAGAGGCTATTTGGCTCAGCCGAGGAAAGAAATGCTGCAAAACCTGTGCCATTCGTTACCAAAGTCTTAGGTGTTGTTGCTGTTTGTTCTGTAACGGGGTAATGGGACTTGACCATGCTCAATGCGTTCCACGTCTTCCTCGAGGATCTCATAGTGCCTTCTAACCTCCTCTACAGATTTTCCCACCACTTTGGCAACATTCTGCCATCTATCAGGGGTTTCCTTATCGTATAAGGCTAGGGCCTTTTCAAATAGTTTGTTTTGCCTTGGTGTCCAAGATGAAGCCATCAGAAGATAAAACTGAAACTTCACCTAATAGCAATCTTCAATGGCAGGAATATTATCAGACTGGGATTTGTAGATGGGAGATTTTAAGAATATAAAAGAGTGACTGGATTGAACCCCACAAAAGAGAAAGAAGAGTAAGAGAATGGTTGCTTTAGCTAAGGAAGATGACTCAAGGGATGGCATGGGAAAGAGATCACCAAACTAGCTCCTTTTAAGTAGGAGGAAAAGTGTTGGTGGGGTTTGGCCTGTTGGACGAATATATCTTCCTAAAGGACAGAAGATAAAGTGACCTGTTCCCTTAAGAACCACAAGATGAAGGTGGGCTAGAATTCATCCTTTGCATAATCAGAGAGCCAAACTGTGTTGCTTTCCCATGTTTGGACTGTGTCTTTTTATAGATGTATGCAACAGACATATTGATCATGCGTAAGTATCTTAGAAATTTTCTTGTCTGAGGGAGTTCAGCTTGTAATATCATAAAAGTTCAAACTTTGTCTCATAACAGATTAGACTTATCTCTCAAGTTCTCTTCATTATGTCGCTTTTTTTTTTTGAATTATTTATTCAGAAAGTAAAGCAGATGGGGGCCAATCATGGCTAACTATATCATCAACTATCAACTTAATCTCTTCGTTTCACAAAGAAGCCAACTAAATACTAATGGTAAAGGGAATTTATCGCCTGGTGGAAGTGAAGCAGTGGACCGCATTACATCCTCAAAGGTAATGTCGTGGGACGCTTTTTTTTTTTTTTTATATTTGAAGATGGAAAAAAAATAGATATGTAAGTAAATATTTTTGCCTTCGATTCTTCCACTAGCTTATTTTTCATTAAAGCTTGATCTTCGATTAGAATAAATAGCAGTTGGAACGTACTGTGCCATTAAGATATATATCATATCCTGTGTGTTTATTCACTTTGAATAGCATTATGAATATAATCTGTTTGCTAGATGTGAAGTAAAATGGTGAAGGAACCTTATTTTTTTAACCAATATGCATTGAACTGCCACACGTACGCATTAATTTTGAGCACTGCAGGTTAACTATTATTCTAATTGTAAAGGTAGAATAAATCTCCAGAAATTGGCTATTGGATTGTGTAGTGGATTTTCATGTTGACATATTATAATGATAGATACTGGCTGAGCAACTTCGTTGCGAGGCTGTCCTTTTGTAACTTGAAAGGAAAATTCGTTCAGTCGCGCATTCCTTGTCGCTGGCTGTCAACAGATTGGGCGAATGACCTCATTTGGAACGAGTAAATAAAAGCTGTTCTCTGTAATCCTTGTTCTGTTTTCCTGGATGACTCATATAAGCTAATCTTATGTCAAGAATTAAGGTCATGCAAATGCAGCAATTTTAGATATAAGTTCCAACTGAACTTCTTGTGGATTGCTCTAAGCAGCGCAGCTATAATATGTCTACCATCTATTTAATTATAAATTTCCAACTGTTTCTTTAATCTTTAGAATTCAGGGAAAAAAAGAAAAATCTGTAGACCTGCTTTTCTCTTGCACTTAATTTGCAGTGGGCTATAGTGTCATAGTGTGTGTTTCTTCAAAGGATTAAAAAAATCATATATTTAAAAATGTATAATTTCTAAGTTATAAGATGTTTGTTAGTGTGAGTTTATTTTTTCTTAAGTTATCTAAATATAGTAACCGTTAATCATATTAAATGTAAAGAATAAACCACCTAAAATTAAAAAGGATTTCTATATAGTTATTGAGCGAGGATTATTAATAGATAAACACTAGGTTATATCCACATTAACATCTATAACCATATATTCATTATCCACATATTAGGCCAGGGATATATATACAATTTAATTTAAATGATACCTACATAATTTTGAAGGAAAGAAAAATTAAGGATAACTACAAGCCAAAAGTGTATTTAGTTTTGGCCAATGAGGAAACCACCAAGTATTAATTTGTTTGCGCGGGAAACTTCCCGCCCTTAAATATTTATTGGTTTTGCATTCTGTCTTTTGTCTTGAACTCGAACGAACTTTCTGGTTTCAATCAATTTCTATTTGTTGCTTATAAAGGATAAAGGATAGGCTCTTATTCTCGGAACCTTCACATTCAAACGGTGCTCCACTTTTCTGATACTACTATGATTTCTTCCTCTCGAATTGCTCTGGAAGAACATGAGCCTTTAGTTTCAGATGCGCCATATGATTTTGTCGCATTCTTCGCGATAATCCAGAATCAATGAGGTTGGATATTCAATTATTCCTCTTCTTTCATGGCTTCAAATCAAAATGCAGAATCAGTGCTTTCTTGAGTTTCAATTTTTGCCTGTAGTTTTCACTGTTTATAGTTATTATATTTCTGTTATCGTGATCATCGCGATCTGCTTTGCGTCTATACACCTCTACTTGTCAAGCATGCCTCTGTCTTCATTCGGAAGAGGCGGCGTTTGTCTGTTCTTTCAAATAACTCTGTTTAATTCTTCACTCTTGTTTACAGGATTCATCGAGTATTCAAAACTAGACGAGGTTTGAAATATTTGTTTGTAGATGGCCAAATAAGTAATACTTCATTAATATGAAGGATAAATAATATTGCTGTAGATACAATACTAATTTGGCAAAACATCAACATAGATTAACCTTATTTTTATAAAGAAGGGAAGGAAACTAAGCTAGAAGACTGTTGCTATCCAATGCTAGCGTACGGTAGTACATTTTCGCTACATCTGTTGATGATACTTCATTTATTATTTATTGATAGCGGATATGCTTAGTAGCATTTTTGTCTATCTGATTCTGGACTATCAAGAACCTGCCAAACATAGGAAAAATGTAATTAAGTCAGCAGAACGAGATTTTTACAGTAAACAGGTTTTAGTGTTGACATTTGGAGTTTAGATGAAGAATGTCCTCAATGGAGTAGTGATGATAGACTAGAAAACTGATAGTCTAGACTAAAAGACAAAGTGATGAAACAGAAAAGGTAACTGAGGATTGCACATACAGAATAACATACTGATTTCAGAAAGAAATGCTCAGTGCTTCCTCATCATCATATGAACCGTTTGAAGTCTGATGTTTTTTTAATTATTATTATGTATGATTTGAATGTCAATAAATTCGTTATATGAGCCTATTAGTAGAGAAACCCGTGGACCTAATAAAACTGCTATTTCAAGGCTGTCAATTGTTCAAAACTAATTGAGACGCTATGCCAGTTGTCATGGTATATGCAAATCTACTTGCTGTCTGCAGTATCTTGAACAATTAAATTGTTAATTTTTTTTGGAAATGGGGTGGAAACTAGTGATTTTTTCTGGTTTTCTTTCTCCAACAGTGGTTATGGAATGTACGTGTAAGGCGAACATGGAACTTTGGATGAGCAAAAAATCATTTTCGAAAATCTGCGAGGAGAATATTTGTTCTGGTGTGAGGAATAAAGTAGTTAAATACCTCTGTTGCTTGTTACCGATGCTTTAGGTGTTATTTGTTTTCTAAAAAGGGGAATGGGACTTCACCATGCTTGATGCGTTCTACAGCTTTTTAGAGGATCTCATAGTGCCTTTTAACCTCGTCTACAGATTTTCCCCCAATTTGGCAACATTCTGCCTCCTCTTGGGGGGGTTTCCCTGTCATATAAAGTCATGGCCTTTTAAAATAGTTTGTTTTGCTTTGGCGTCCAGGGTGATGCCATGTGAAGATCAATCTTCAGCAGCAGGAATGTTCATAGGTTGTGTAGAATGACAGAATTAAAATTGTTAGGGAATAGAAGAGTTATTGGATTGAATTCCACGAGGGGGATACAAGGGGAAAAGAATGGTTAGAAGTCAAAGGATAGTACGGGCAACAGATGGACAGGTTAGCTCCTTATAAATAGGAGGATAAATGTTAAATGTGGTTAAGCCTGTTGTATGAATATATGAATATATCTTTTGAAAGGACAGAAGATAAGAGTGACTCGTTCCCTCAGGAACCACACAGGGAATTCTGCAAGGCAATAAACAGCGAGTGGAAAAGGAGAATCTAGATCAATAACGTACATACCTAACAATCATGCATAATTACTGCATCAGCTAGCCTGGAAAAGGGATTTTTTTTAATTTTTTTGAAGAATTAGTTCCACTGTAGCTTTTGTTGATGCAACTGCATCGAGATGGATTTGTTCCATTTTAGCTTGTGGTTTAGAATGATAAAAGCAGAGCCAAACATTCTGAATTAGTAATGTAGAGTCTGTGCCTTGTTGGTCAATCGAAGAAAGATGAAAATCCACGTTAGTGCCTTCCTAGAAAGAACAACTACTTAAAAATGCCCAATTGATTTTCCTCTCCAAGCTTAACTTTACGTTTTTTTTTTTTTTAATAATCCATAAATTATATCAAACAAGGATTTCTTTTTTTTAAAAAAAAAAATCTTTTTGACCTGTGCTTGTATTATTTACATTTTATGACATCAGAAAACCTGGTTCATATCTTTTTCTTTTTTTTTTTTTTAGTTTGTTATATGAAAAGCAAACATTTTATGTATTATTCAAAAAAATTTATCACTAAACCACACATGTAACCTAAAACAAAAATGGTTGATAGTTACTGCAAAACTATTATTTTTTGGGAGAAAAAGCTGCTGTAAGTCAATTTCTGTCCTAAAATGATTTGCTTTCTTCTCTTAAAAATTATCTTCAGTTTTCACTTTTTAGCCATAGAAATATGCTTAGTATTAGCTAATATTACGCACTGACACAGCACAAGCATCTACTGGACATGGATGTTGTTTTCCTCCTTTCGATTCGAGGGTGGAATTGTTCACTGTAATGTCGTAATCATTATTCAAAGATTCTCGTAGACTGTTCGATATGAATGCTTATGGGTAATGACTGAATAGATGGGTTCGATCCAGAGGGGTTACTGGCTCGGGGTAGTGGAGGCAATTATCATTGGGTCGGCCAGAATGGTGGTAATCTGTGGGGAAAATGCTCTGAGCGGTCAATTTCTTTTCATTACATTGTTTGGAAAATGGAACCTTATAATTTACGTCCATCTCCGAGAAAACATCCATGGATTACTTTTCTTTAACTTTATAAAGGGGTGTGATATATTTCCTGTACATTGAATCATGTAATCTGGTAAAGACACCTTCACTGATTCTAATGGGCACTTTCTCACAATCGTGGCTTCTTTGGCCCCTTAGGATCGTTTTACTACTAGTACTATTTTGTTATTTGTTATTCCTCTTGTTACCCCCAGCCTGTAAAAGCGGGCAAAAATGTATTTGGTTCACATATGGGCTAGGCAATAGCAATTTCAAGGAATTCCCCCTCCTTTGAGATGATCCTTGAAGGAAACTCTTAAGGTGATAATAATTTGATCAGAGCTAAGTACTTGTAAAACATGTAAAAGAAAAGTTTAAATAAAATTATGGAGAGAGGACTTGTGTAAATCACAGTTTGACAGATGATCTCCTAATCCAAATTTAATACTCATTAAACTACGAAAAGGATGTTTTAAGGTTCGTGGAAGGGAGTTATTTAAGGTAAAATATTGCTTCCACTTATAAATTTGGTATGTGGAAAATGAGCCATTGGTGGGATTTTTTTTTTTTTTTTTTATCGGCGTATGAACATTTAGGATTAGCTTGAGATGCTTTTAAATTTTGTGGAATTTTTCAAAGTTTTTATAATTTTTTTTCAATGTCAAAGAACTTGGGTAAAAGCATTTTTTGACAGATTTCTTATTAACCTATAACACCTTTATATGAGAGTTTTTTTTTTTTTATCCATTAAAAACTAGTATACAATAAGGAACAGTGTATCATTTTTTTTAAAAAAAAATTCCACGTCACTTTTATGCAATGGAATTTGAGGGTCGTTTGGTATTGAACAGGAAAATAGTAGGAAAGTGGGCTCCGTTTGTGGTATGCTATAAAGGAAAAGAAAGAGTAAGAAAGAAAATTAGTTAAAAATAATAATAATAATTTTTAAATCTGTTTGGTATGTAATAAAAAAAAAATTGTAATGTTTGGTTTACATAAAAAATTAAAAAAATTAAAATAATGAAATATATATTTTTATATAAATATAAATTTATTCTTTTCTTAAAACTTTTATATATATATATATATATATATATATAATATTTTATTTTTTAATTTAATTACTATAAATTTTTTTATGATTGATAATAAAAAAATTTAAATTTTTATAATGTAATTTTAATTTTATAATTTAGATTGATATATAATTTTTAATATAATTTTAATTTTAATTTTATAAGATAATTTTTATAATTTAATAATTTTAATAATGTAATTTTATAATTATAATTATAATTTTTAATTTTATTATATAATTTTATAATTTATATATAAATTTAATTTAAATTTTATAATTTAAATTTTTTTGTGAGTAAAATTTTTTTCTTGTCTTTTATTTTACTTTCCTTTCAATTTAAAAGATAAGTTGTAACCTTTAAATGATGAAAAGTTATATTTTAAAGGAATGAATTTTTTTTTATCTTAGAGTTACTAAACAATGTAAAATGAGAAAAAGTAAAATGTATTATTTTCTTTCCCTTTCCTTTTTTACGAATCCAATGGGTCCTAAAAAAATCAAAAGAATGAAAAGAAAAAATAATAGTTATTAAGTCTATTTGATATATAATAATAATAATTTTTTTTATAATGTTTAGTTTGTATAAAAAATTAAAGAAATAGAATATATATTTTTATATAAATATAAATTTATTTTTCTCTTTAAATTTATATATATATATATATATATATATATATATATATATATATATATATATATATATATATATATATATATATATAATATTTTTATTTTTAAATTTAATTATCATAAATTTTTTATATTAAAAAAATAAGTTTAAATTTTTATAATGTAATTTTATAATTTTAATTTTAATTTTAATTTTATAATATAAAAAATTAAACTTGATCAATATATAAATTTATATAATATAATTTAAATTTTTTTAAATGAATTTTTTTTTAATTTTTTTTGAATTTAAAAAATTATAGTATTCAAGTAATAAATAGTTGTATTCTAAATAAATGAGTTTTATTTTATTTTAAAACTACCATAAATAATGTAAAACAAAAAAAAAAAATCTTTTTCCTCTCTTTCCTTTTCTGCCTACTAAACACATCCTAAATCTGATATTTCTTCTATCCACCGCATTCTTTAGAATTTTGATCCACATGACCAAGGTTCGCCAGACTAGCGTTAATTAACTCAGGAAAGGACAGGGGCGTTTGCTCGGTGTCGAGTTTAAAATCTCTAAATGAGCATTTCTATGTTCATTCTAGCAAAAGTAATAAAGCATCAAACATGGGTCTTAAATCTTAATGCATAATGTGGGCTTTTTAGCATTTTGGGGGTTTATTTTTAAAGTTCTGTATGTAAATAGGTACAATATAAAACTATTTATGTAAACAATTTTTTAATAAAATATTTTTAAATAATGTTATGTGAAATCGCCACAAAGTAATAGTATTTAATCGTTAGTGGTAGATGCCAAAAAAAGTTTTATTAAATAGTGTTGATTTGAAAATATTTGTCTGCATAGTGTGAAACCAAAATTACGGCGGTCAAACTAGGTACGGCTCGCCTCACCTCACTTGTATGTGCTGATTTTCTGTTTTCCTTTGTGGACCCTGTTTGTGATTGCTTTTAGATCTTGTGATGCTGATTATAAAGTTTTGTGAAGCCGGAAACTTCCTGGACTTGAATCTCGTTTATCGTTTTATCATCCTGGCCATATACTAAGCTTTAGCTTGGGAAAATATCTTTTAGTCTATTTTGTGTTACATACTTTGTTTTATTAGTGTTTTTTAATTGACTGTTTCATTAGGTTTTAATTAGTTAAAAATTATAAAATATTATTATAAATAAGTTATTAAAATACATATTTTAACTAATCAAAAATAATTATATAAAACAAAATAAATCAGAAGATGTTATGTCAGTCTTATTCACATTCATATTCGAGTTTCTGAAGTGACGCTCCCGGTTGGATGCTTACATAGTTCACATTGCCTCAATTTCATATGGCGTGAAAAATGTTTTTGACTCTAGGGTCTGCTTTCAAGTAGTAGCTATTGAGATGATAGATGTGTCACATTCTCTGACACTTTCAGGGGTGTGTGAAACCAAACTAACCTCACGTAATGTTTGGTCTGAGAGATTTGTATGGGAGGGAAGAGATTTTTATAAAATTTTCTTATTCTTATTTGCTATTACGGAGCTTTAAAGAAGTAATAACCCCATTTTCTTGCTGCAATCTGTCTACACCTTTTGCTCATCCTCTAGATTGAATCTTCATCTCCCATTTTATTTCTCCTGTTAATTTCTTTTGTCTATAAACTTTTAACTTCTCTAAAGTTTACCGCAAAAGGAAAAACTCTGGAATTTGTAAGATTTCTTCTGTTGGCTGACACTGTGTAATAGGTCTTGTTTGGTTGGTAGTGGCTGAAAGTATAGTTCAATTGGGCGAGTGTTTACAAATTAATCAAATTTTGTAACCTAGGAACCTTCCTACTTCAAACGGGAAGTTCTTAAATTAATTATTGCATAATTTTTTACTAAATGTTAGAAAATGATAAAACGTGGCAGTATCCGTTTCTTAGATTACATCATCCCATCATAAACCATGATTTGTCATTGTCATTGATATTGCCTTCGATTTCAAGACGACATGAATTTAATATTATCCTTCAGTTACTTCATTTCATGTTATCTTTCGTGTATCACGATTTTGTTGGAAAAAGAGTATTTTTGCAGCCAAACATTTATCAAGATGTGTTAAAACAAATTTTCATTCATTAATAACTTCAGTTGGAAACATATTTGTGGAAATGAGACATGTTGAGTTTATTTTTTTAAGTGTTTTTATTTATTTACGAAGATTTTCTTTTAATTTTTAAAACTGTTTTATTACGGAGAATTTAAAATGAAAAACTAGGGCTGACAAAAGAAATAGTCATCCAGAATCGTGAAACCCTTTTCAAAGACCTTCCCAGATCTTGTTTGCAGTCACAACTCAGAAGCATTCACTTCTCCCACTCACTAAGCATCCAACTCCTCAAGATCTGATCTGCAATTATTCAAGTTTTGAGGCATAAATCACAGTTTTCCAAGAATTCTCATAGATTGGAGAATCTACGAATGTAGGTGGATGCCTAGCCCAAGTTGAAATAGATGGGTGAGTATGCATTTTCCGGCAAATTGCCGGAGTCTCTTTCCTCTAAATAACGCCTCTCTGGGGAAAAATGGACATGGCAAAATTGTAATAAAATTTTAATGGTGTGGGCAAAGTTGGAGCAAAAAATCACTTTCTTTGCCTTCACTCCCAATCCATCCATAATATAAAGGAAAGGACTCCTAAACATGGAAAGTGGTGTGGCTAAGGATTTTTTGAATGGTGTAATTTTTATGAGGTATTTATATTTTTTAATAGTTTTCGTAATATTATATATTTTTTATTATTTGATATAATTTTTATTTTAATGATATAATTTTACAAAATTTTTAAATAAAAATTATATTTTATTTCATATCATATCATTATTAAAAATTAATTATAACTTAATAACTTTTATAATTTTAATCTACTTAATAAATTATAAAATTTTTAATTATTATTAAAAACAAGTTATATATTAATATAATTTTTTATAAAATATATTTTAATAATTATAATTTATTTTTTAAAATTATATAAACTACACAATTTTTTTATAATATCTCATTAAAAGATAGCATAAGTCACCGGTTTTACTTTCTTTAACTTACCAAACAGTCTAAAATAAAGGAAAGAAAAACCCATTATTTTACTTTCATTTCTTTTCATGCGGCTCTAAGTTCAATTATTTAATTTTTGGAACAAATCTTGATGCAATATCCCTGCTGCAGTTAATGTGCGAAATGAAGTTACACGAAAGTTTGGATTTGATGTTGGTGAAGGTGGTGATGGCTCCTAGGGAAAAGTTTCGGTCAGCTGAAAAAAGGTGGGCCCGGACGCGAGCTTAGATGGTGACCATTAGAAATGGATGTATTGACCGCCCTTCTCCACCCAGTAATTATCCTCGCATGGAAGTGATTTAAAAGAGAACAGAGTGGAAATGAACTAGAATATCGAAACTGAAATGAAATTCCTCTTCTCTCCTCACCTACCCACGTCAGAAATATTGATTCCAATCACGCGCATCTCGTGTGCTATTATCATCAATTGATAACCGGCAACGGGGATGAAAAATAAATTAATTATACAATTAGTTAAAAACTTAAAATTTAAGGTTATCTTACACTAATATTTTTTATTTATTTGTATGTCTTAATCAAAAAAAAATTATGTTTTAAATAAGAATATGAAATAAATTATTATGATTGATTCTAAGGGTGCCTATAGCTCAGAATTTTATTGTGTAGATTTCTCGTTGTTTTGGGCGTAGGCTCTCTTATCCGAACCTTCGAAAAAGAAAAAAGAAAAAGAAAATGTAAGATTTTTTTAATTTAGTGTGATAAGTATTTATTTCAAAAGTTGTAAAACATATACTTAATTTTTTAAAACTTTTAATATGTATATATTAATTTTTATTAAAAATTCAAACGAAAAAAATTAATTTATATCTCACTGAATTTTTTTTGGTTTTTAAAAATATTTAGAGACAAATTACATATTAGAATAAGTTAAAGATGTTAAATTATACTTTTTTATATATTAAAAAAAAGAATAAATTATACTTCTCTTAAAAATGATAACACCAAACTTTATTTTATTAATTGGTATATATATATATATATATATATATATATATATATATATATATATATATATATATATATATATATATATATATATATTAAAATAATAAACTTAATTTTTCTTTATTACGATAAAAGACTAAACTACTTTGTGACTTTTTTTTTTATTTTTAAAAGCATGTTTGCTTAACATATAGTATACAACATATATTTCCTTATATTTTATGGAATAGAGCGATATTTTGGAAACCAATCAATCGGGTATCAATCACCCGTCGGGCCCAAATTCCCAATAGCTTTATTCCCCTCTCAATAAGCAATGGCGGGACGTGTGCATGCAGTGACCGCAACAAGAAAGAGGGTCCACCCAAGTTGCAAGGCACGTTGTAATTTATTGGTATATAAGATAAGATGACGCCATAATTTAATTGCATATTTATATTTTATAAAATATTATTGATTAAATATAAAAATTATTATTTGAGTTATTTTGTTTGTCATAAAAAATATAATTATTATATAATTAATTAATTTTAGGTTGATTGTTTTAATATTATTTTAACTACTTGTTTTGTTTCTGCAACTATTTTTAGTAGATGCTCATATATTGTAACTATTTAATTACATATTGCATGAAAAGTAATCCCATACGATCAAAATATTATTTAAATAGTTATAAAATTTGAAATATAAAAAATAATTATATATAAAAAAATAGTCACTTATATTGAGATATTTGTATCCACTTAAGATTAATTTTGTCTTACATAAATATCTGACTTCAATTATATTTTTCTATTTTTCCATGATCCAACCAATATAGAAAGAGCAAATAAACGATAAGAGAATTAACGTTAAAGATAAGTTAAACAAATGCGAAGGCACCTTTGATCATCTTTCGTTTTCTTTGGTTCCATTCAACCATCATGGTTGCCCAGAAGCACGTGGCTCCCTCTTTATGAATCATTTTGTTGCCCCTCTTCCAATAATGGTCTTCTCAATTTATAGCACATTTTTCGTATTCAGTGTAGTCTTATTGCTAGTGGGAGCAGTGATTATACTACTTCGGCTATTGCATGAACTACTCTAATACATTTTGATTGGTAAATAAATTTAACCCTTCATTTCCACTCCTCTAAAACTGAGGAATTTTTACGAGTAGTATAATTTAATTATCGAAAAATTAAATTATTCATTCTTAAATAAAAATTTAAAAAATTAATTAATAAGATAATAGTAATAATAAGCAATTTTATTTCATTTCTTCCCCCTCCCCTTCTCTTTTCTTCATTAAAATTCTTTTCCTCCTATCTTTTCCCCTCCACTTTTCTCTTTTAAGCCAAACACCGAAGTAGTCTCAAACGCAGCATTTATCACGTAGGAAATTAACGGGCTTATTAAAATCTAGCTAATTTGATAAACAAAAATGTACACTTGATATGCGCATGTGTTTGTTCGCTATATTTTTATTTGAAATTCAATTTATTTCTTAAAAAAATAGTTTCAAATCTTAGCCATTTAGCTTGAATATTTAATTGAATTGTTTTATTATTTATCACATTTCAAATCTATAAAAGGACTCATAAAAAAAAAATCTGTAAAATGACAATACGAAGTCACCATAACAATTACAATTACTTAAAAAAAGAATTACAACTTTAATTTTATCCTTGATAGAATCTGTTAGTGGTGAATAAATCCCAGTATTGGTCCAAGGCTCCACGCCGCAAAATTACTTGCCAATGAAATAACTTGGATAGCGACAGGTTTGTTTGTCCTTATCTTATGGCTTTAGTTTTTGGGCCATGTTTGTACTCCTCATCCTCACACCTCGCTTTTATTTTTGCCTTGTTGACTTTACTTTTACGGCATTAGCACTGAGAGCATTCAAGAGAGTCTGCGGGCTTAAACGTCGCCTGCTCCTAGTCAATGGCAACGTGAAATCCTCCGCAGCCACCTTAATCACTGTGAGATCAAATGATGTGTCCCACATATCCCATTTTTCTTGTTGGGATAGACGGTGGATATTGGTCACTGCCATCACAGACATGTTACAGAACAGTGATGACTGTTTTATGGCTTTGTCTCTTTTCTCCACATTTTTAAGATTTCCCGGATAGAAAAGCCATACAGAGATAGGGAAGATTTTTCTTTCCTCTGTGGTCGACTTGGTCATGGAGGGTCGAGAAAATCCGATTATCGGTTGCTAATTACTTTTCAGCTATTGATTCTCTCATCGACGGGTCTCTCACTCTTTCCCTGAAATCCAGTAATTACAAATACTTTCTCTTTTCTTTTCCAATATCTTTCGCCGGAGATCATTATGTTATCCTCTCAACAGAGTCTCCAGAGCTAGCCACAACATTCGTTCGTCTGTTGTTGGACATTTATGAGGGAAAGGACATCCCTTCTGAAAAGTGGGGTTCTAGAACTTTCAAGAAATTATGAGCTCCGGCACGTTGAATTGTTCCTTCATACAGTTTCTCCCTGCTCTCCTTGCTTATCCCCAGTAGAGCTGCACGAAAGAAGCTGTGAAGCTCTAGATTTTTCTCACAATTAATCGAAGGATTACGATACTCTTGTTTTCCTGAACTTGGGTTGCAGCTTCTTACGGTTTTACCACTCGGTAGTCAGAAGATATTGAACTTTATATTATTCACAGCGGTGAGAAGACTTGGTTCTGTTAATCAAGGAGGTTGCTTTCTGGTTTCCGTACACTCGGTAATTACTTTCTCTTTTCTTAGTTGTAGTGTTGTGCTGTCATTTTAGGTTCGGAAATATGCTTGCTATCCCGATGAACTACACAGGCACGAATCGTATAGTAAATTCTGTGCGGTTGATTATCTTGTGTTGTTTTCGCAAATCTTGCTTTTTAGTGTTCAATTTTTCTTAATGATCTGTGTGATCTAGTTGAAACCTGTTGATTTTGAGGAATGGAAAATTAAGCAAAATAGAGCAGAGTAACATTTGCACGTTGAGATATTAGAACAAGATATATTACAGGTTTGATTTTTTATTTGTTTACTTTAATTACTGTTTAAGGTTCCAATATTTCCAGTTCCAAAACCAGATCTTGGTGACGAAGATGTTGTCCTTTCGCCCCACTGGCTTTAGTGTTCCCAACATATTTTTGCCGTTTTCTTAGGGGCTTCTGTCCCTACTCCCTGATATAGTAGTGTTATGGATACAGAATTAGAATATGCTGCATAGTTTACAAACATCACTAAACCATGTGCTTGATGCCGTTCTGTTCATTTTAATATCTATTAGCTGCACGTCGGAAGAATTAATTGGGAGAAGCTTAGTATTGCATGCTATCAGTAAAATTTTGTCTGAGTAATATCCATAAATCACGGCTACAAGTCCACTGACTAACTTTATTTTCATTCTCTTTTTATTGTGCAGCTGCAGGACACTTCTCTGGATGGGAACTGATGTCAACGAAGTAGTGGAGCCATTACCAAACCCTCGCTCCTTCAAGGTACTACCAAATAATGGAACTATTATTTCTGTTTTAGGATTTTTGCTGTTACTGTGCTTTCAGTTAATGTATATTTGGTTGATTTGATTCCTACATCGATAAGAAATTTAGATTCCTTTAGTTAAGTTAGTTACATTCTATGTCACTGTATCAATATGCTTAAAGTAACAACATAATTTCTACATGCATTATGACAATGATATGAATGCTCTTTTAGTTAAACTCTTGGTCAACAAGGCCGTCTTTTACATGTTAATTAACTTCTTTCTTTTAATTCTTTTTTATTTTTAATTAGAGCTAAAAGAAAAGCAGACGATCTTGTAGCTTTGCACTTTCTGGGTGCTTTAATACTGATTGTAATTCATGATTATAGGTACATCGTGCAATGTGTACAGAACTAATGAAATTAGTTGATAGAATCTCAAGAATATTTCCAGATATAGAGGCAGCTCGGCCTCGATGTTCCTCAGGAATACAGACTCTGTGCTTGCTAAACGCCACTATTGAGAAAGCCAAACTTCTTCTGCAATATTGCTGTGAATCTAGTAAACTCTACCTGGTGCGTAGTTTTCTATTATTTTAGCTGAAGAAAGCTACATCATTGGTTTATCTTTCAGTAATCTTCATCATTGTAAACTAAAACAACTAAGATAATGAGGCTACGGTTACCATTTGTTGGCGTTCCATGATAATTTAATTTTTTTCAAAATTACTCTCAGGCTCTGACAGGGGATGCAGTACTTTCAAGATGCCAGAAATTAAGAAAATCATTGGTCCAAAGCTTAGGCGCAATTCAGAATATGGTTCCAGTTATGTTGGCTTTGGAGGTTTGTCAAGCTACTTTTCTCATTCAATGTCCCTTATCCACTACCCTGGTTCAGATTCTTTTCTTATTCTGCCCTCTGAATCAGGCGCTTGGCTTGTGGGCGCTGTTGAAGTATAATCATCCATTTAAATGGAGCATCGCATAAATAAAATTATAATTAGTAATCAACATCAGTTCAGTCAGTGTTAAAGATCCTTTTAGTTTTATGCAAAGTGGATGACCATGCTTTATCTGAATAGGATTCAGATTAAGGAGCCTCATTTAATGTCCCTTTTTCCTTTAGATTTTTGATATATTTGCTACGTTCCGTGTCCATTTGGAGCCTTATTAAGTATTGTAATTGGCCACTGAAATAGCTTCTTCTTCTTTTTTTCCCTCCAGATTTCTCAAATAATTGATGATCTTCAATCTGTGACATTTATCCTGGACTCAGCTGAAGAAGAGGCTGGGAATGTTGTGAGAGAATTGCTCCAGCAAGGCACTTCAGCGTCAGATCTAATGGAAAATTCTGAAATTAAAGCTCTCAAATTTGCTGCAGCAAGACTTAATATAACTTCCCAAAAGGCCACCGTAATAGAGAAAAGATCCATCAGGAAGTTGCTGGATAAAATTGGATCCAACGATTCTAGCAAAAAGATGATCTTGAGATATCTTTTATATCTGTTGAAAAGATATGGGAACTTGATTATGGGAGAACAAATGGAGGTCTATGCTGATGTTGAAGGACCAATTGCAAGTGAGAACTCTACTCTAAGTTCCTTGCGTAGCCATCATATTGAATCAGATTCATGCTCCCAGAATGACCAGCATGAAACTCACAATGGTGAGTCCAGTAGCCCCCCGGAGGAATATAAGTGCCCAATATCTTCAAGAGTGATGTATGATCCTGTTGTCATTGCTTCTGGAGTAACATATGAAAGGATGTGGATAAAGAAGTGGTTTGATGAGGGCAACGATTTCTGCCCCAAAACTAGGAAGCAGCTGGTCCATATGTCATTGACTCCAAACATTGCCATGAAGGACTTGATATCAAAGTGGTGCAGAAATAATGGAGTCACCATTCCTGACCCAAGTAGGAAAGCTGAAGATTTCCGCTCATGGGAAGTTTCCTCAACATCTATTCGGAGCTTGGGCAGTTCTTTGAATGATTTGCATTTGCCAGCGGATCTTAGCAACATTTCACTTGGATCCTTAGATACGAGTTATAATTCTGATTCTTCCCATGCTAAGATCACCCATGGCTTAAACTCGATGTTGATAAATACCAATGATGATTCTCGCGGACAGCCTACTCAAGCGCACATGCCTGATACTGACTTGATGCTTTTGTCTAAACTCCCTGACCTTCAGTGGGACTTTCAATGCCAGGTCATTGAAAAGCTGAAAAGCTCTTTCAAGTGCAATTACCAAGCTGTTGATTCTGTGTCATCTGAGAATTTCATCGAACCACTTATCAGATTTCTGAGAGATGCATATGATCTGCATGATGTGAGAGCACTGAGAGCTGGAACTCAGGTGCTATTGGAATTTGTAAGCAATTGCAGGTATGATGGGTTCCTACCTCCCTCTGGGATCTTGCTATGTTGCTAGTCAAGTTGCTTAGGTTGTCTTATTGCTATTGAGTTATGACCAAATTGACTTGACATTTATTTCCTTCTAAAGCACTTACAATATGGTTTAGAATAACATGGAAAGCTTCTTATTATTGAAATTTATTGATCCTTTCAATTTAATGCTCGAATGCATATGTTGAAAGATAATTGATGGGATTTACTTTCTGCAAGTTCTTTTTTCAAATTTCTCCCTGTCTTTTATGCTGTCATACTTCCTTTATCTGTGGATTTGCATTTGATATTTGAATGACTTAAATGTGGTTTTCATGCAGAAATTGTGTAACTTATTTAACTGAAGATACATTCAGTATGTTAGGAAGTTTTCTTGATTCGGAAGTAATAGAAGAAGCACTTGCCGTAATGGAGGAATTGTCTGGCTATGCTAAAATTGCAGTATCCTACGCACATTCACTCCCTTCCATTGTAAAGATTCTTGGCTCAGAGAGCCGAGAGTTCCAACAACGAGCCGTGAGAATAATGTATAATTTGTCCTTCAATGGTGATATTTGTTCTCACTTGCTATCTCTCGAGTGCATCCCAAAGTTGCTACCATTTCTAAGAGACAGGGCCCTCGCGAGATACTGTGTATGCATACTGAAAAACCTTAGTGATATTGAAGAGGGTCGGATTTCTGTTGTCGAAACTAAAGGATGTATATCTTCTATTGCTCAAATACTTGAGAGTGGCGGCAACGAGGAACAAGAATATGCATTGGCTGTTCTACTCTCTTTATGCTCTCAACGTGTTGACTATTGTCAGTTGGTCATGCATGAAGGGGTTATTCCTCCTCTCGTCTTTATCTCCCACAATGGAAATGAAAGAGGAAAGGCGAATGCATTGGAATTGCTCCGTCTCTTGAGAGATGTTGAATATGTTGCAGAACGTGTTATCTCAAATGTTGACACTTCACAAGATTCAAACAATCAACCTCAAGAGAAGACATCGTCAAAGGGATCTGGTTTTTTGAAAAAACTATCTGTGTTCTCAAAATCCAGTACGCATGCATCAAAAACCAATAGATGAAACCAGATTCTTCTTCTTCGTTTCTGGGTAGCTGATATAGATGTTTGGATGTGCCTTAATCTTCCTAGAACACCTGCTTTTGTATTATATCTTATCTGGTAGCTTTTGTTAGCTCTAATTATCTATTCACGAGGAGTCTGCTGCTTAATTTTGTACCGTAAATGCAGGCTGTCAGATGTATAATTTAGTAATGTGAACATTCTTTTGACCTTGAAACTTGTATATTTTGAGCAATAATTGTAAAGGGGATTGATATGGCAGGAGTTTAGTGTTCTTATTAAGTTTCAAATTTGTGATATTCGTTAGTTTCCCTAAACCAACGAGTAAATAGTTTGTCCATTAACTGATCTGAGAATGCAATGCAATAATAATAATAATAATAATAATAATCATAATTGGCGAAAGGAAAAAGAAAAGGGAAGCGATTATTTATTTGGTTCATTAATAATCCATTCGGACAATACCTTACTTCCAGAGAGGGACACGTGTTACACAACGTAGTTCAAAAATAAAAAGGATGTTTGTATTGAGCTAAGAGGTTTATTGATTCAAAATTGGGGGACTAGGGTTTAAAGTGTAAATTTTTGGCGTTGTTGGTGTTCGGTGATAGAGATGGCGGCAGAATCATCGGAGGGAGAAGAAGAAGGAAAGCTTAGCGGAGGGAATCGGCTGTTGAGTGTAGATGACGACCTGAGAGAGATGGGCAAGAATGCGGCTTGGAGTGTGAGCTCCTGCAAGCCTGGCAATGGCGTTTCTTCTCTTCGCGATGGGAACCTCGAAACCTATTGGCAGTAATTCACTCACTTTCTCTCATCTCCTTTCTCTACTAATGCAATTGTTATTTGACGAAGAATAATTGATGTTCTACTTGATAAATTTTAGATCTGACGGAGCGCAGCCTCATCTCGTTAATATTCAATTTCAAAAGAAAGTGAAACTACAAGTATGTATGTGCATTGTCCATTGTTCATGCACATTTCCTTTCAAATTTGGTTTTTATGGTTGAAATGGTTTTCGCTTTTGTCACAGTTAGTTGCTCTTTATTTGGATTTCAAGCTTGATGAGAGTTATACCCCAAGCAAAATTTCCATCCGAGCCAGTGATGGTTTCCACAACTTGAAGGTAACTTCTCTGATTCTGGTTATTCGCTGAATGGAATTAAGCATCGGCATTTTCTTTTCTTTTTCTTTTTTGAAACTTTTTTCCCCTCATATATTGAATGATCCAATTCCAAACGATTTTAGGAGATAAAATCTGTGGAGCTTCTCAAGCCAACTGGATGGATTTATCTGTCATTATCTGGAACTGATCCCCGGTAACTAGTGAAACCATGTACTCTCATGTGCTATTTCCACTTTGTTTTTATCAATCCTAGCTGCAAGTAGATTTTTGAATATTTGATCAAGTTCTCTTACATTTCTGAGTGTGGTCTTTGCGCAAAAATGCTGTCTGTAGATCAAGATATGAATTTCTACTTCAGAGTGTTGCTATAAAATCAATGATTAGAGATTTTTGAGGTGATGAAATTTGAGTAGACAGTTCTCAAATGTAATCATATAATAATGTTCGGAATTAGGAACAATCCATTGTTACCAGTAATCAAGTAAAGCATTCACTGAATTTTTTATCTGTGTTGTAATCACTTACTTATCTTGCTCCTTGAGCGCCTCTACTCCTGGATTTGTTCCAGGCTCTAAGGTCCTAAGACTAAATTTCCTTTATCGAAACTGCCATGTAATATATGACCAGAAAACTCAGTACTTTGCGCTTCGTTCTTTGACAAAGAAAACTTTTAACTATCTTTGACCACTATGTTTTTTCAGGGAAACTTTCGTCAATACCTTCATGTTGCAAATTGCTGTGTTGGCAAACCATCTCAATGGAAGGGATACTCATGTGCGCCAAATCAAAGTCTATGGACCTCGACCGTGAGTCTCCTTCCACTTTTCAAATAATTTGTTAGAAACATAGTCATATATATTTTGACATTTTCTATCTAAACTCTCCTTGCAGAAACCCTATTCCACATCAACCATTTCAATTTACTTCAAGAGAATTCATCACGTACTCTTCTATAAGGTGAAAAGCGCAAGTTCACCATGGAATAAAAGAAAAGAACGACCTTATGTGAAGCTATGGTAAATTGAAGCAAGCTACTCTAGTGATTATATCATCAGAAACCACTAATACCAGTGTCGGAAACACATTTCCTTGCAATATTTTGTCTCAGGCTTGAGTCATCAGCAAGTGTGGTATTTAGTGCCTTGATTTCTTGAAAGTGTCTATAGTTTGTTCAGTTTGACAAGTGGAGTGTTCAATAGTAGCCGGGGCAGTTTTTTGGTGGAGACGGGAGAATAGAGAGGGTTCCTTTTGTGGGGGACATTCTCATGAATTATCCTTTGTTGATTCTTAATGAGAAGAAAGCATATCATGAGAATTTACTAATGATACTCCACCTTTCAATTTATTGGCTATCATTATAGTCCGCTTTCTTCATGCAAATTCACGACTCAATCGTTCCAATGAATACTCGCACTAATAATTGGTATCAGCTCGATGTGCATTTGAGTTGTCATATTTCCACTAATATAACATTTGATATTAGCTCTGGCTGAAACAGGCATCAATAGGTCATGAAAAGCTCCTTCCATTTTCATTTTGAATGCGGGGGGGATAATTCCTCAATCAAGCACGAATAGTAGCCATAAGCAGTATTTTGTTTTTTGTGTTTTCTAAACCAAAATATTAGGAAAATTTACGATCTATCTGTTAAGGTTCGGGATTATAAAATTTAAGAAAATTCGTTTAATTGTAGTGACAATGATTATGAAACAACATACAGGTTAAATTCCATAATCAACAACTAACACAAAGTAAAGTGCTGATGACTGCACAACTAAGATGGTCGGCTGCATGTCACCATGCTTGATCAACTGTGCCTCCTATATATATGGAACAGATCACCATATGAAGATCGCAATCTCAAGCAACATAGGATTTCATTCACAGGCAGGTTTAGTATCAAAGCTGCTCAAGCAAATAGCGAAGGCCTGGAAGGCAGAGAGTGGATAACGGTAATCCATTGTAAATATGTCTTTTCCAATCTTTCCGAACTGCAATATTACCTTGTCTTGTTCTGCAGCAGAAACATTATGCGAGGGGTCAACAGCAGCCACGAGCTGAAAATTCTTAACAGAAGCAACTGTAACACGACCCTTGAAGTTAAGGCACCAGCACTGCAGCTGCTCATGCCATCTGGGAGCCTTATTTTTAAGCATGAGGGGCTCAACTGAAACCTGGTTCGACACTGGTGGTTCTGAGAGATTTGCAGGGCTAAAATCTAAAAGGGGATCTTTCCCTTGCAATGCTGGCAAGAGAGAGGATTGCTCATCGATACGAGGAAACGATGTTGGTGTGGGGGCATTGCCCCCTTCCTGAATAGCCGAGACAGGTATAGAATTCATGATGCAACGCATTCTTCTCGGTCCTCTAGTACGGAGAACGTTGAGCTCATAGGAAATGGTGCCAGCATTGTAGTTGCATGCTGGAACTCCCGGAGATACCTGCTTAGAGTGAAACCTCCGACTAGAACGATTATTTGGTTGAACTCCAGCTTCAAGCGGAGGATGGCTGTCGTAAATGGTGAACTTGGTACCCAAAAAATTAGACCTGCCAAAAATTTATCTTCAAAGTTGTAGATAAATAACACAAAAAGGGAAAGTATGAAAAGAAGGGTGAGCAAAATATCTAGCTACCAAAACTTACCTCAGTTTACTATCATACGTCAACCTAGCCCGAGAAAAATCATTTGCAACCAAAGATATCACAAAGTCTGTGCCTGTTGCCCTTCTTATCTTTTTTGCAGCTAATAGCAACTTATCACTCTCATTCTCCGCTGTATCATCAAAATAATGGGGAAATTCCTCAAAATTATTTCATTTCATCAGCTCATTCTATCAAATTTCAATAGATAGATAAACAGATCCTGAATTTTATTTATTTATTTATTTTTTATTTTTTGGGGGGGGGAGGGGGGGGGGGGGTGGTTGGAATTGGGTTATCGTAGAAACATTTCATGAAATGAAATCCACCAAGATGATGAATAGCAATTGCGCCTAAATAAAATATTTCATGACAATAAATGTGAAGGAATCCACATATAAAGAGCACGGAGCTTGCAATACAACATCATAATCATTGATGGCAGGATTTAAAGAGACAGTGGAAGATGAAAAACTTGAAATTCATTTCTTATTGAAGCACAGAATTCATCAGCAATGAATATTACTTACATGGCACCAGACCATAGTACAATATATACGTAGAAGTTTCTCTGTTCCTCCTGATATAGCACTGTATGGGAGTATCCCGAGGACCCGGCTATACATACACATAAAAAAATAAAGATGCGCAAGCAAGTCTATCAGCAGAAGGAAGAAATGAGATTAGAAACAGACAAAAACTAAAGGAAAAGAAGAAAAAAGATTAGGCCGGGAAGGAGGGAGGGTGGGAATTATTACCTGCTTCAATGAGATGGGAAATGTGAGCCTTCCACATTGCTCAGGAGTTTTGACGATCTCCTTTGTGATGGCCCTCCATGATTTACACACTGAAGCACAAAAAACAACGACTGCCCGCGCAGGCCAAGATTGTTCACTTTCTTCAACTCTCCGGATTATGTCCAAAAGTAGTTCCGGTGGTAGATTTGCCCATTGTCCCTGTTCTATAGGTTCATATGTAGGTAGAGGGCCATCAGGAGCAACATGTGACTTTGACCGACTGAGCCATTGCCTGCCTTCTGCAACTCGCCTTGATATGCCCATGCCATCTTTCATCTTCTTCAGTTCACTAACTATGCTTTTCAATGACATGTTTGTTCAGCATACCAATTTTCCTTCCAACACAAAACTGCACCAATAGAAACAGACTTAAATTACTTCTATGTTTTGGGGCAGGGAAATAGGCTTATCTGAATCTAACCTCCAAGTTTCTGATACTAACAAAAACAGAGGCCCGTAATATGAAGAAGTGGTTGCTTTCAAAAAATATGCAATGCAAGCGAATATAGTTGATAAGTACATTGCATTGGAAACCCCAACTTAGCCAGTGCCAGCATTAATCACCGGTTCAAATTCATGATTCATCAATGACAAGGTTTACACTTTACACACATCAAACTAAATTGTCACGTGAAAAGCTCAAAAATAATCTTTCCCTACAGCCATCAACTTTTCTTGATCATCAGAGGGTGTTTAAAGCTTCTCTATCCAGTTGTTATTTCTATGAAACTCTAAGTCATATAATTTCATCCCTTCTGCACCAAACTCAACATAAAATAAGGAAATTCACTTTTTTTTTTTTTAATCAGGGTTGCAAACCCACCAGCTATAGCCCTTCTCAAATTCTACGCAAAAGGTAAATTTTAACTATTTGTGGAGGCCATAGACTCAGCGATCTAAGAACCAAACCTCAAAATCATGCCGTCATCCGAAATGTAGGATGATGAACCATAGATTCCTTACCCAAAAAAAAGAAAAAACAAAAACAAAAGGAACCAACCTGTGAAATTGAAGCCAAGAATGACCAGATCAATCGCAGCAAACCAGCTCAATATATCCAGGAACTTGGATGTAAATCGTAAGAGAGAAGAAAAGCGGCCAATATCACACCCTTTATGCTCCAGATCCAGGAATGGCCATCAAATTAGAGAAACACGGCCAAAACCCATAAAAGATGACCATGCGCTCTAGACTTCTAGCGAAAAATACATGATCGAGTACCCATGGCTTTCTCCGGCAATAGCCCAACACCACCAGCAGAGTCCAGCACCACCGCCTCCCTCGCCACCACCTCCTCCACGGCTCCAATTAGCACCCCGGAAATCTCTCGCTTCACTTAAATCGGATCCAGCCTCTGGTTTTTCACCATCTTAATTTAGTAACCTGTTGCAAAAAGTGAACCATAATTTATTGGAGGGAATCTAGCGCCGCGATGCGTACCACTCCCAAACTCCATCTTTTGTACACGTGGTGATCTTCTGTTTTCGTGATTTGGTTCGACAAAAATAAAGTTGATTAGGATCGAAGAATCAGGTTTGTTTGATTTTGCCTAAATAATCGGATTAGGTATTTAAATAGGTAGATATGTGGGATCCCACGTATTTAACAGTTAATTAGTTATTATGTAACTAATTCTTACTATAATTTTTTGATACGAAATTCTTATTATAAGTTTTATCTTAAAAATTGTAACAATAATTTTAATGTTTGTTGAATTCTTTTATATTACTAACTAACTCTGTCCGGATATGTTTTAGTTATAATTTATAAAAAGTTTTTGAAATTTTTAAAAATAAAAATCAACCTTTAGTTTTATAATTTAAAAATTATTAGAAATGTAATATAATATATTAATATCTAATAAATTTTTTAAGTTGAGTAGGATGTAATTTTTTGTGGTGGGGTGTCCATTTAAGAAATAGTAGTAACTAGGGAAGTATATTGCAATTAGCTAGAAATAAAAATAGGTTAGACCTAATCAGCCAAATTGAAATTAGCTAAAAGTTGATATACAAGCTAGGCAGATCTCGTTCATTTCCTGCACAATGTTGAGAGTCAAATATCTTGACTTACATAGACTAGGCAGTCGAATAAGATTGATGAATACTAATTTGATTTGTAACAAATTAAGTGAAGCTAGCTGAGTTGGGGTGGATAATGCTTGCCAAATCATTTTCCTTTAAAGCGAAGCGTACGGAATGAAAAACAACCATTCAGCTCAGCTAGCTTCTTGTGGACGTGTACCAGTTACAGCTGGATCGACATTGAAGCAATATATCTTTGTCCAAACCAATTAGCCTGGACGGACAAAAACAAGAAAGAGCAACAGCTTTAACAACAAAGAAGATCTGGTATTATAGATTTGAATTTGAAGATGGGCAAAGAAGCAGCAGCCACTAAATTGAACATGTGTAGGGCCAGGGCCAGGACCAGGAGGGCTCAGGCTCATACTTGCTTGTCCTCTTCGTTGCGTAATCCCCATGCCCCTCTTCTCGTAATACATCATCATCCATAATAATATTTGTTCTCTCGTCTCCTGTTACATTGACTGCATATTATATTATATTGTTTATGTCAAACTACTTTCTTTTTCAAATTTCAACGTGCCACAATTAATTATTCTACTTTAAGAAATGCGTTGAATGCTCACCTATCTATTCGCGACAATATAATGCCTCTTGTTGCGAATGTATACATACACACCCTCGTCCCCAAAGTCAAAGGGTCTTTTTAAGGTTTGTGTTTGTTTACGCATATAAGATAACTAATAGTAGAGTATTATAGGATGGGATGCAATAAATTAGGATTAGGGAAGCATAGAACATGTCAATGTCAGGCGTCCGCCATACTCAAATCTGCATATCTGCTGCTTGTATGGAAATAATTTATGTTTGGGTCCCCGTCCCGTCCAACCCTATCCAATAAGTCCAAGTCCCCACCCACACGGGAATATCGTCTACATCATCTTTATAAAGACCTCTCTGCCTTTTTCTATTTTTTTCTACAAAGCCCAACTATAAAGGAAACAATGTTCCAAATCAATGTACCTAATATTTTACCAACTGCGAAATTACTATCTTGAGTAACTTTTGTTGGTGACGTGGGGCAGTGGCAGTCAATTCAGTTGTTTTCTTTGGTACTAATTTCCATAGAGAAGAGAGGTGGGGTCCTACACAGGCATCATTGGGCTGGCCACGCTTTATTTATTTTAACCCTTGATGTAGACGTAGTCTTCTGCCAGGAATCAAAACATTGATACCAAACGGACCTTATCAAACTGTCACAACTTGGTTTGCATATTTCAGTTAAGGCAAGTCATGAGAAAGCGAAATGAAGATAGGTCATGTTAATTGATTGGATTTGGATTTGCCTTTATCATCTGTTTGTCTTGTTCTTATTTTTAACCTTTCTTCTTGTTATAATTAATTATATTCAGGAGCCTTTGTCTGCTTATCATTTTGTCTTTCGGAATTTGGTTGTTTGCTTCCACAACTCAATACTGTAGTCATCCCGTATGCGTCTTGGAGGGATATAGGGTGTCGTTTAACTACATATCATATCCATTCCAAAAGTATACGTAATAAGTTTTAGAAGCTCTGTTGGACGTCTTATTGCCAATAGTTGTTTCGGCCCATTTTCAGATAGGCCGGTCCATTTTATAGTTTATAAGTAATCTGTATTTCCTTGGATTTTAATAAAATTTAATTTTCCATCCTCATTCTGTCACGAATGTGCGTGGCCGTGTCCTTGCATCCCTTAACTTCGAGTTGAACGTATTCTAAAACTTGTGTTTTTTATTTTCCGCGAAAATGAGTTTGGCCCCAAGAAAATCCACCCACGAAGCATCATAATAAGGATGCTCGCCTTGATCAGCAAAAAATTTGTCAGAACAAGGTAACATTACAGCAGTAATTCCACAAAGCATTTCCTTTGGAGGGTTGGACGATTTGGAAGACAAGTTTTTTCAATTTGATTATAGAGGGAATTTAGAATTCTTAAGCCATTACTTCTCCTTAACGATAAAGCTTAGCCAGTGTCTGCTAAGACTTGTTTGGTCTTATATATAAACTCGTCACTTTCGGGTCAAATTTTTATCCAATATTAAAAAAGAAAATAACTCTATAGTATTTGTGAATATTGATCTTGACCTAGAAACCTCAATCTCTACGCTAGTTCAAAGGGCTTTGGGTCCTTATCAGTGTATCTCTTACAAGCTTTGATTGATATACAGCCCCTTCAGTTTCACCTAATGAGCCTCAATTTTCTTTATCCTTTATTTAACAAACTGATAAACAGACCAACCTTCACAAAGGAATATTCATATAAATAAATACTTGTTGAACATCTTCGCCTCCATCTACCATCCATAAGAAAATCAACCAAACACAGATAATAGAAATTGTTCTAAGAGGAACAGAATGGCTGGCTTGGGCAGCTACATAATGCTTCTCCTGCTGGGAATTCTTTGTTTACTAATCACTTCTCCTGCTGAAGCCGCCACAAGGAAAAACCAATTTGATGTGAGTCAGATAAGCTGAAAGCACCATCTCAATTAAAGAGAGTTTCTTTGAATGAAATATTTGATGGCATTTGGTTTTTTCTAAGATTCAAGTGAAGAACGTGAGCAGATTGTGCCGTGCAATGCCCATTGTAACTGTAAATGGCAGATACCCAGGCCCAACTATTTATGCAAGAGAGGGAGATAGAATGCTGGTCAATGTTACTAATCATGCACAAATATAACTTGTCAATTCACTGGTATGCCGATTTTTGCATATCAGAAACTAACAAAATGTGACCTTTTTTATCAATCCTCATGAACATGTTTCTGATAAATCATATCATATGGTTATATACTACAGGCACGGACTGAAATAATATCACAATGGTTGGGCGGATGAGCCAGCTTATATCACACAATGTCCAATTCAGAGTGGCAGCAGCTATACTAATGACTTCAACGTTACGGGGCAGAGAGGTATATTGTGGTGGCATGCACACATTCCTTGGCTGAGGGCCACTGTTTATGATGATCTTGTAATCATGCCGAAGCCAGGAACCCCATTTCCCTTCCCAAAGCCAGCCAAGGAATTTGAAACTCTTCTTGGTCAGTTTAAAATTCTCGTTTTCACTGTCCAAGATTTCATCTGGTTTTCCTTTAACTAATATGAAATTTTGTTAAAATGTTCCGTAGGTGAATGGTGGAACAGTGACGTTGAGAAGGTTGAAAACCAAGGCAATACAATTGGGTTGCTACCAGACATGTCAGATGCACATGCAATCAATGGGAAGCCAGGACCACTCTTTCCTTGCTCTGAGAAACGTAAGGAATGTTTGCCCAAGTTTGTGATTTAGTAAAGGAAAAGTTATCACAGAGCCAATAGCATTTGGTTTTTTCCTTTGCTCTAAAGAAAACAAAAAGGGTCCTAATTAATCCCATTCTGTTTGATGTATCAGATACATTTGCAATGGAGGTTGAGCAGGGCAAGACATACCTTCTGAGAATCATCAATGCTGCCCTCAACGATGAACTGTTCTTCGCCATTGCTGGTCACAACTTGACAGTAGTGGAGGTTGATGCAGTTTACACAAAACCATTCACCACTCAAGCAATACTAATAGCTCCTGGACAGACCACAAACGTTTTGGTCCAAACCAACCAAGCTCCAAACAGATACTTCATAGCTACAAGGGCGTTTATGGATGCTCCAATCCCAGTTGACAACAAAACTGCCACAGCAATACTTCAATACAAAGGCATCCCAAACACTGTTCTCCCTGTCCTTCCCCAATTGCCTGCTAGCAATGACTCAGCTTTCGCTTTGAGCTACAACAAGAAGCTGCTAGCAATGTTCCCCTCAAAGTTGATAGAAACCTCTTTTACACCATTGGTTTAGGCCAAAATTCTTGCCCCACATGCGTGAATGGAACCCGGCTTTTTGCTTCCGTGAACAACATCTCTTTTGTGATGCCTTGTGCTTCTGCAAGCTCACTACTTCAAGATTAACGAGGTTTTCAGAACTGATTTCCCTCCAAAACCTTTCAACTACGCCGGTGCTCAGCTAACGGCTAATCTTGGCACTTCCACAGGCACAAGAGTTAGCAAGATTGCCTTTAATTCTACAGTTTAGCTAGTTTTGCAAGACACCAATCTGTTAACAGTTGAATCACATCCATTTCATTTGTTGTTGGAACTGGTATCGGTAATTTTGATCCTGCTAAGTACAACTTGGTGGATCCTATTGAGAGGAACACAGTTTGAGTTCCCACTGGTGGGTGGGCAGCTATTCGGTTCCTCGCTGATAATCCAGGTGACAATTAATTCAAATCATGGGCTAAGTTATTGGTTACCGGTACTGTGAGCATTTTCTGCAATGACGTGTTTTTCTTGACTGTGTTTGGTTCATGCATAGTCATTTGGAGCTGCATACTGGTTGGGGGTTAAAAACTGCATTTGTTGTAGAAGATGGACCAGGACAAGATCAATCTGTTCTGCCTCCTCCAAAGAATCTTCCACGATGCTAGCCGACATTCATTTGTTATTACCATCTCCTGTAACTGGAAGCCTTGCTGCAAAAGTTGCTCAAGAATTATGAGAAAGAATCAAAGGAAACAATATAAGAAAAGATTTGTATTTGAGAATGTAACTAAATTCCAAAACATGTACTAAAAATAGTGAAATACTAGTTAATTTTCTTGAGTAACCTACGCTTTCATTCTTGCATATATTTTAACCTCTACTACGTGAATCCACCACATAAGTAGCGCTACTCATTCTCAACATAACCTTAGCCGACTAAATCTTAGCCTGCAATTTCAAGGTAAAATTTTAAATATGATGATATTTAACACACAACCAGTAAATAACGTACGTGGTGAAGATTTTTCTTTTCTTTTTTTTTTTTTTTAAAAAAAAGAAAATTGCTTCTAGTTAAGGGTTAAACTTATATATTTTCAACACCTTAATACGGATTGCCTTTATGCTTTAAGCTTGATGCAATTACAACAGTTACATATTACGTGTATGCATATTAAAGAAAAAATGGTTTTTTAACTATAAATTTTTACAGTTTCTTGCCATCCTGAATTATGTCATATTTAATTGCAAATTTATACCAAAAAGCAATCTTTTATAGTGTGACCATTTGTGGCAATAGATACTCAGTCTCTCTCAATAAGACTGAGGTCAAAACACTAAGAATAAGCTTGAATTTTACTAACTAAACCCCTACATATCATCACACTTTATGATAACATAAAACCAAAAAATGTTCTAAGACTCAACGACCCATTAAAAGCTAATTTAACAAACCAAAATATGAGCACCAATGTTCACGAATTAGTATTTTTGTGAGTAGAAAAAATAACATGGGCCCTATATATTTCTTCACTTGAAGTTTCATACATGTTAAAAACCATTCTTTTATTTCCAAGGAAAACAAACACGGTCCCAGGGCAAGGATGAAGTATCATAATAAGATGTATGCTCTAAAACAAGCCAGATTTGATGTTGAATTAGATAAATCCACGAGTGAAGCAAACTCTTCGCTGGATCGTCGTTTACACTCAACCATGCTAGCTATAGCTACTCTTGGAACCTCAACATTGCCAAGGATTCAGTGGGTAGTGCCCAACAGTAACTCTCTATCTACAGTGACATTTTACCTGGAGGGCATTGCAGCAGCAACCGAAGGGTGTATAGTTTGCAAGGGAACCTTTTCCCTTACACGGACACCCTTAAACTCATTACTTCTCCTTAACGATTAAGCTTAACCAATGTACATCAAGCTTTGTTTGGTCTATTGTACCTCTCACTTTCAGCTCAAATTTCAACAAAAGAAATACTGGAAATAGTTAAATAACTGTCCATTTTTTTCCCAAGGTCGTTCTAGCTAGAGCAATCTCAGCCTCTACGGCAGTCCAATGGCAAAGACATTCAAGTTATCGGCATTTTGCTTACAAGCTTTGACGTAAAACCCCTATACCACCTAATCAGCTTCAAGTTTTTAAATTGATAAACCAACCTAGTTTAAACATATAAATACTTGACCGTATTCCCATCCATATCTCATACACACAATCAAAAACTGCAAATAGAAGTTGAAGATAATGGCTCAATTTGGAAGTTTCATATCTCTGCTAACCTTTCTCTTCTTGGGGTTTCTTGGCTTAATCTCTATTCCGGCTGAGGCTGCCATAAGGAAGTACCAATTTGATGTAAGTCATATGGGATTTAAAAGCATCATATATCAGTTTCTTTGAATGCTTTATTAATGGCATTTATTCTTTCTACAGATTCAAGTGAAGAATGTGAGTAGATTGTGCCATGCAAAGCCTATTGTAACTGTAAATGGGAGATATCCAGGACCAACTATTTATGCTAGAGAAGGAGACAGAGTGCAGGTCAATGTCACAAATCATGCACAATACAACATGTCAATTCACTGGTAGGGCAATCTGCATTGACAGAAACAAAGCTGGAGGAATTTTTTAAAAAAATTCTCTTGACCATTTTATTTGATATCAATTATAGGCATGGACTTAAGCAATATCGTAATGGTTGGGCGGATGGACCAGCTTATGTTACACAATGTCCCATCCAGAGTGGAAGCAGCTACACTTATGACTTCAACGTCACCGGGCAAAGGGGAACATTGTGGTGGCATGCACACATTCTTTGGCTGAGGGCCACGGTTTATGGTGCAATTGTTATCATGCCAAAACCAGGAACCCCATTTCCTTTCCCGCTGCCAGCAAGAGAGTTTGAAATCCTTCTAGGTCAGTTCACTTTAGGACTTTTATGCAGAAAAGCTAAGCCAGATTAACATAAGATTTAAGCTAATTTGACTTGTGAAATAGGTGAATGGTGGAACAATGACGTTGAGGAGATTGAAAACCAAGGGAATAGAATGGGCTTTCCACCAAATATGTCTGATACGCACACAATCAATGGGAAGCCAGGACCACTCTTTCCATGCTCTGAGAAACGTAAGAAAAATTTGCCCAAGTTTGTGATTTTGTAAAGGAAGCTATCACACAGTACCACCGGGATTTGGTTTTCTTGGCTCTGAAGAAAACGGAAACCTGACATGCAACTTGTTTGTATTATCCTAGTTAATTTCATTTTTGTTTCATTTATCAGATACATTTGCAATGGAGGTTGAGCAGGGCAAGACCTACCTCTTAAGAATCATCAACGGTGCACTCAACGATGAGCTTTTCTTTGCCATTGCGGGTCACAATATGACAGTAGTGGAAGTTGACGCTGTATACACAAAACCATTCACCACTCAAGCCATACTAATAGCTCCTGGTCAAACCACAAATGTTCTGATCCAAGCAAATCAAGCGCCAAGCAGATACTTCGTGGCTACCAAAGCTTTTATGGATGCCCCAATCTCTGTTGACAACAAAACTGCCACAGCTATACTTCAATACAAAGGTGTCCCAAATACTGTCCTCCCCATCCTTCCCCAAATGCCTGCTAGAAATGACTCAGCTTTTGCTTTGAGCTACAGCAAGAAGCTCCGCAGCTTAAACTCTGCCCAATACCCTGCTAATGTTCCCCTCAAAGTTGATAGAAACCTCTTTTACACTATTGGATTAGGCCAAAACCCTTGCCCCACGTGCTTGAATGGAACCCGGCTAGTTGCTTCTTTGAACAATGTCTCTTTTGTGATGCCCAAGATAGCCCTTCTCCAAGCTCACTACTTTGACATTAAGTGGGCTTTCAGAACTGATTTCCCTGATAAGCCTCCAACTCCTTTCAACTACACTGGTGCACCATTAACAGCTAACCTGGGCACTAAAGTTGGCACAAGACTTAGCAAGATTGCTTTTAATTCTACTGTCGAGTTAGTGTTGCAAGACACAAATCTCCTAACAGTTGAGTCACACCCATTCCATCTTCATGGCTATAACTTCTTTGTTGTTGGAACTGGTACTGGTAATTTTGATCCTGCTAAAGACCCCGATAAGTACAATCTGGTAGATCCCATTGAGAGGAACACAGTTGGGGTTCCCACTGGTGGTTGGACAGCAATTCGATTCCGTGCTGATAATCCAGGTGACAGTTTAAATTATAGGCTAGGTTATTGATTACTGATAGTGTGAGCATTTTCTGTAATGACACCTTTTCCTTTTATGCTTTTGTAGGTGTTTGGTTCATGCATTGTCATTTGGAGCTGCATACTGGTTGGGGGTTGAAAACTGCATTCGTTGTAGAAGATGGACCTGGAAATGATCAATCTGTTCTGCCTCCACCAAAGGATCTTCCACGATGCTAGCCATTACAGCAAGTATGAGAAACGGGGATTATGTGGAACGGTAGTGCTAATTGTCATTGTCTGCTAACCTTTACTGAAAAATTTGCAGGAGGTTTTTATGAGATCAACTGAGGATTGAGGGGAGATTTCTTCAAAAACGAAAATGTATTTAAAAGTTCAGAAGGTGTAATAAAATAATTGTTCTTTTCTGGTTTGTTCATTGGGTATGCGTTCATTCTCATGTATTTTTTGCCTTTTAATGAAATAAAAGGTTAGAGAGCTTATGCTCTTTTTACCCAGCATTGAAATGAAAGTCAAGTAAAGCGTATTCTGGAAATGGTTTCTCACCAGATTCTTGCACATTGAAATAAAAAGATATTATTATCTTTGGTATAAGAAGTACAACTCTGAAGTTCATATCTATGTCATTTTATGTTGTTACGAGGAAGAACACCAAGAAGATTACATTAAAACAGATCTAAATTCAGAGTGCTTTTTTTTTTTCCCTTAAAAAAAAAAATCATTCTTTAACATAGCCAACACACTTGATTAAACCAATAGTAACCCCCATGGCTATCCATCCTCCTATTAAAGCCCTCAAAGAGGACTTAACCATAGGTGCTTTCCCTAAAATAGTACCCAAACCTCCAAAAACCAATAAGGCAAGGCTCACTACAACTCCCACCACCTCCAACCTCACCTTATGATTATAACCCTTTATAAGCGCCGCCACTAGCGGCGGCACCGCTGCACCGACGGCATTAGCCAGGGCAGCGCAAAATGGATTTAGCAAATTTGTCCTCTTAGGTCTGATCTTGTCCTTGTCCTTCTCTCTTCATTTGAGCCAACTCAATGTCACATATGTGAATAAATAGAAATGATATGGACCGAATTCTTCGTGTGGACTATAGCACATGGTACAAGAGTCAAGTCAAAAAAATTAAAGGTTTAATAATATATTTATACTCTCACTAAACTAGTGAAAAGACTTCCAAAACCAAAGGATTATAAAAGAGGAAATCCTATTATTAAAAAAGGTACATAATATCTAAAATTTTTAACTTTTACTTTCTCTGACTTTTTCATTTCATAACTTACTTGGGTGTCGAAGTGTTAAGATTTTGGTCTTAACATCTTTGACAACTCCAACACCCATCATGAGTGATGCAGTTGAAAGCAAGCCATTTTGGCACCCAAAAAAGTAGCCCTATGCCAATTTGCCCTTCTGGCATGGTCAAAAACCTGAATCTCTTGCTGCAGTAAAACCTTAGTTTCATGGCGCTGTTTTTGTATTTCAACATCAAAGTTGGAGACTTTTGAAGGGTTGGCTTCATTTGGAGCTATTTGAGAATGAAGGGTTGCCATGGAGAAGGAAGAAAAACGAGAGACAAAAGAATCCGAAGTTTGGAGATGGAATAATAATAATAACAATGGGATTGGATGAGGGCTTGTTCAAGGGACACGCCAAGCAATGAAGATATATATATATATATGTGTGTGTGTGTGTGTATAGTTGGCGAAGAACAGTGAAGGAAAGTGGGAAGTGTTAAATCAATCTTACAGTGATTCGATATTTTCGAAGATATGTATATATTATTAAACAAATATCAAAGCATAATATATATATATATATACAAATTTCTAATAAATCATAAAATGTCAAGAAAAATAAAACTAAATACATAAAAACTATCAAATAAACAAAATTATTAGATAAAATAGATGGACAATACGTAAAAGGTAGGTGAAACCACAAAATTTGTGCCAAACATTTTCAATAATTTTTTTAATTAAAAATCTTTCATGAGCAAGTGCTAAACAAAATCATGAGCATATAAGATGCCTGAATTTCTTCCTTTTGGCTCTGAGTGAAGTTTTTGTTTGTACCGTATATTTCATGCGGTTGTTGATGGAGATTATTTACCAGGAATTATGAAAACTGATTTATTTTATATAAAATGGAAATTTAGAAACTGAGTGAGGTTTTTGATATAAAATGGAGAATTTTCTATTGGAAGTTGGCTTGTGACGATGAAACCAGGAAAACAAACTGTTTCCTTGTATTTCCTTTTAAGGACATCATCACGTTATAAGCATTCAATGACCAAAGCAATCAAGCCAGTTTTGAGCAGAGTAATTGCTAATTTGCAATTAAAGTTTCATTAGAAACGCAACTGAACAAACCCAGACAAAGATGGTAAAGACTGACATAAAAAATAATTTGGGCACTTAACTCGTATTCAATTAACAGACTTGTTCCTAACAAGCGGAAAACCATGAAACTGTGAAAGTAAAGGGAACAACCCCTCTAGCTGGGTTACCGAACCAATACCAGAAGCAAAAAAAAAAAAAAAGACAGCTTGGTAAATCACAGGCTATATAAATATAAGCCAATCTGTGAACTTGGTCCCATCAAGAAGTGAATGTTGCAATGAAGCACACCAATAGTACAATCAGCACCAAAGCCACAACCCAGAAGACCCATTTTCTGTTCCTTTTCTTCATCTGCTTCGCATAGTAAAGACTATTAGTTCCACCATGAATGAAGTCACTAGCATTGGTTACATTCTCTTCAATGTCATCTATCTTTTCGCCTTGTGTCTCAACCAGAACAGCCATGTCAAGGAAAACCTGCTGAAGCTTGTTCAAACTTCTCTGTAGATTCCTCACAGCTTCGTTCCTTAACTGGGTATCCATATCAGCCTCTGCTTTCCCAGCAATTGACTCAATTTTAAGACTCCCTGAAATCATCTTCTCCATCATCTCCTCGCTTGGGACCTCCCCTATCGCAGAATAGTACCTCCTCTTGAGATCCTCCTTATGATCAGACAGAGCCTTGTCTCTCAAGGACTGAAAATCATTCATCATATCCCTAAGCTTGACCCTCAAACCATTTGTGACTGAAATCCTTGTTCTATCAATTGGAGTTCCTTCTTTGTAGGCTTCTGATATTGTGCGGTTATTTATGTTGGATTGGTCGAGCGCTTGTAGCCTTGCCTTAATAATCTTTGCTTTGCGAAGTACGGCAACCATGTCTGATTCCATTCGGTCTCTTAGCCCGCGAAGAACTTTGGCACTATGGATAGATTTTGTCTCTTCATTGAGGTGTCGAAGATCAAATAAGAGATTGGTAATCTCTGCCATTTCAGACTTGATTGCGTCAACTTCGTGGAAGAACAGAGAGAGGTTCTGGTCTACTATGGGGTTGAGTTTCCCTGCTTCAATGTCAAGACCGGCTTCAAGGTCCTTCTGCGCCTGTTTCTTCAGTTCAATATAACTTAAGAACGAATTCGTCATTAGATCATTCATCTTTGCAGAATTTTGCAAAACACCCACCTGGAAAGAAACAAAACCCAGAACAAATTTCATGAAACCGGAAAAAGGGAAGAACCGCTAATAGATACCACTAGAAATTCGAAATAGTTGTGGGGTACTGAGAAAAAAAGAAATTAAGTATACCCTTTAGACAGGATCAAGAAATGAATCAAATCCTCAACAAACTCAGAAAGCGATGATCCAAGAAGCCTGAGTTAAAGAAAACACAGACACGATGTTAGTAGTTAGACATAGGAGAATAAAAGGGAAGGCGCAAGAACCTGCCATGAACGGAGCAGGAACAAACACTTGAAGACCAAAATAAAAATGTCAACTTCAATCGATTCTTAAACAAATTATGCATGGAAATACGTGGTTTCGGAAAGAGTTTACAAATCAAAATCGAACACCGAAAAACTACTAAAACAGATGAGTTCGGGTAAAGACCTTTTGGTTTCAGATTTCTAAACCTTAGAGTGAGGAACAGAAACGTGACAACAGTCTCGTAGAACCTTGAAGAAACCAAAGTGGTTTCGTCGGAATAAGCCTTCTCTTGTGTGCTAATGATCGATCGCAGGGTGTGTGCGTTGATGTTTTTGAGAAAGTTGCTTGGCTTTATGAATAATTCAGTGTAGATAAAGAAAAATCTTGGAAGCAGTTTTGAAGGAGTGAGTTGCTTCGCTACGAGTGAGGGTTTGTTAACAGTTTGTTATGTTTAAAAATTTGAAAATTTTCATTCAGAACTTTAGCCGTTGGATATGAGAAAGGGGTGATTCCAGTAAACAAACGTATCCTCATAGCTGGCTCTGCAAAGCGTCGCCGTTTTCATTATATAGGAACTTCTATACGATTTTCCATTTCTTTCCTTCTACTTTCTTGGATTATGACACTAGCAATGCCGGATTGCTATTATTTGTGCGATTGTGATATTGACAGTGAGAATCATCATCTAAGAAATAGCACATTATAGGATTCTCCCACTTTCTTTGAATATCAAGTTTCATTACGAAAAATGGCCAAGTAAACAACGAGGAATACCCGCACAGTTAGCATCAAAATAAAAGAACACCGCAGATTTTGATCAATCATTTCAAATTTTACAAAGACATAGTAGCTTTTAGACACATCAGTTCAGTTGTTTTGGTTTTAGTGGACCCTTATTTGCCTCAGCAATTTTTCTTTTAGAAGGAAATATGAATATGAATTATATTCTATTTGACTGTCTCCGATTGCGTGCTTCGTCGTTTGGCCTCTTCAAACTCAAGCCTCCTTAACGTTGATGAACTCAGCTTACTTTCACTTGAATCAGCAGAAAGCAGGTCTACAACTTCAATCTGAATAAGAATCACAACATCAAGGTAAAATATTAGACAACTTGATCTTCTCCTAACTTGTTTCTACATCAGAAAATTACAAACAACAGATCATGTGCACAGATTGGAAACTCAGACCTTTAACTGTGAAAGGCCTTTTTCAGCTCTTTTCCTGTTTACAGCCAATCCACCTGGCAATGTCTCTTTGCTGCAAGAGAACCAACTCCAGTTAGTCAATAGATAACTCTAACTGACAATGGACCAAGAAATCACAAAACCATGAGAACAATAGACCAAGAAATAAAAATTGATATACGCCTCAATATGCTACTAAAGGAAGATTAAAAATAATACGAACATCAAGGTTGGGTATGAATCAGTAGCAACGGAAACACACATTGGGGTTTTCAACTTTGTATGAGCTAGAGTCATATAGATCTAAAATTTAAAGCACACTTCAGACCACTTCCTTAAATTTACGATCGTGTAAACACCACACTGTCTAGTTACAAACCTGACAACAATAGCCTCTAAATTTTCGTCTGTGATGGAAGGGCCATAGGGATCTGTGATTGGTACAGCTTGTACTTCCAGCTCTGACTTGATAGACTACATATGTTTTTTTTTTTTAAATAAGAATATTAATCAGCATTAAAATCAGAAAAAAGAAAAAGCTTTCTTCACATACATCCAAAAAGAACAAAGCATTTTGGCAACTGATGGAACAGGTATCAGGGAGCAGATTACTATATCATCATGGATTATTTCACTAAACTTATCTACCCACATATAAAATCGTGCAGAACATAAAAAAATTAACAACCTATCCCTTGTATTTTATGTTATAATGGATATCCTGCTGTCAGACAGACAGCAACAGCAAAAGTTGTTTGAAAATCAACCCCTCCCTTTGTATTATAACATGCATAATGAGAAGTTCGAAATTTTCTAACCATCACTTAAAACAAAGAAAGGAGTCACAGCACAGGACAGTCTTCCCATTAATTAGGACATAAGAAGCACAAGGCGGTTGTCACTGTTTGGAAGACGTACCTTTATGTAATTTTCAACATTGCGTACTCTTTCCTCAATGGGCTGTATTAATTCAGAATACTGCAAGTGTGAAAAAATGATAATATAAAGATTTTTCACATCTAAAAGTGAAGGGAAAAAACAAGATTGTCCTATAAAGTCCAGACATTTGGTTATCTATCTAAGCTGTCAAATCTCTTAAGAGCCCGAGATAGAAGCTTAAACACAGAAAACGAAAGATGTAGCTGCACTCACATCATTGGTCTAAGCAAAATCCAATTTCCAAATGATTAAACGAATTAACGTAACTAGAGTGCCGTATGTATGTGTATATACATACATATATAGTGATGCTCTTCTCAGCACTGTTTCAGCCTAATTAGGAACTTAATTAACCATAACTAGAAGGAAATTTCATCATATCAATTCCCTTTCCACTGAAACAGGAGAGCTTACTTGCTTCTTAGCGAGCATAGGCCCATCGCAAACTCCAATCACAATCCGACGCCTTGCTAAATCCGCCGATGCCTGCATTCAAGTTTCAATCTTTCACAAAAACAAAAGCGAAATCGAGAAGAGAAGTGCACAAGCACTCAGATAGACCTTGAGAAAAAGGTGGTGGCCTTCATGCAACCGGTCAAAGGTACCACCGTTAACCACAGCTTCATACGAATTCGGTGGAGAAAGCTTTGGAACCACCATTGGATCATCTTCAACCCCCATCGAATTCTCTCTGCAAAATTAGCTTCAACTTCAAGCAAATGCTATCATCTATGAAGAAGAATTGGAAACCAATAACCGCGTATAAAAATTAAATTTGCCGCGGGTAGTTCCCAACAACCAGAGCGCAGCTAACCGTCGGATCAGAGTGGATACGCCCAATACACTCTGTGTTACAATTAAATTCATTTACAACGACTTAGATTCAATGGCTTTGATTGATTATAAGTTATATACCAGAAAATTTTCTTTTTTGGCGGCAAAATAGCGTGCAGGACCTCCAGGTTCATTGCACCAAGACAATTTTTTGTTTTGGATGGTAGTATTTAACCGACCAGTCATCGGTTCAGGTGGAAAGTCAACATCGATACGATGACCAAATAACAAACCCAGTGCTTGACGAGGTTTAGCAAGTTCAGGTGCAATCTCATTTGAAATTTCTATTTCCAGTTTCTACCATAGGTGTGTGGAAGTGATGAAACGGCATAGTTTATTGTGAAAGGAATTACCTCTGAAGACAACAACTGGAGCCTGGACCTGTGGTGTGGACGCTGGCGCTGGCGGCTTTAGGTGGAGAATGTAGAAAGGAAAGGTTCATAGAAAAGAACGAAGGAGTTCTGAGATTCTCAGAAAGGAAATGCATATTCTCACCTCATCTTTCTCGAGGACGACCAACAACAGAAACTTCCAACTCATGAACGAACGGTAATGTCTCTTTTATTTTCTTTTTGTAAACCTTAATTAATTTTATTAATCAATTTTCTTACTCACATTTTTTTATTAAATTTATTTCTTATAATTAAATATTTTTTATAGTTAAATTTTTTTATTGATTTCATTAAACAGTATCTTTTATAGTTTCAATTGTTGTTATATCTACAAAATAACCATCAATATTTTACTCTACTCATCAAGTATATAGTGATATTTTTCTATCAATTTTAATTTTTTTTAGTAAGTTACCCATAAAAAATGAAATATGTGCGCTCCGATAATTTTATTTTTTATTTTTTTTAAAAAAAAGAGATCCTAAACTAGATTTTTTTCTCTTTTTTTCCCTAAATAATTTTGTTGATCTGTTTTACTAAAAAAAATTTCAAACTTTGTTAAGTTTCTTTACATTTATTTATAATTCAGCTTAAAGGATGTATTTAAGATTCCAAAGGGTCCATTTTAATGCAAAAGCCAATGCTTTGATGGGTTTTAATTACTACCTCAATGCTCAAAGTGTTCGAGTAACGTTAATACACCATCTACATTTGAAGGAATTATGTCTGCTTAATTGTAGCAAAACACTCGTTCAAAAATTCAGTAAGCTTTGACAAATACACATCGGTAAAAGTCCTGAAATGATCAACATGGGGAGATGATCCAAAGTTGAAGGACTTCACTCTCCTTCCCATCTTTCTTTGCTCTTCAATGAACAATTCTATTGACTGAAATGGAACCACTTTATCAGCTGTACTATACAGGTAAAGCTGAGGCCATGGCTGGTGCTTCGAGAGGTTAGAGACAATCTTTGTTAACCTCCTGTAAAACAGGCAAAAGAATATATGCATATTTATACTCTCCTACTAAAACAAACATTGAAAGTAGATGCATTTTCATGGAATGAAAATATGCAGCAAAATAAGACTGCAGATAACACTTACCCCTCCACATCTGGCAATTTTAAAACGACGGAGAATAACTTCTCTAATAGTGATAAAACCACAATTTCCATAGTTGAAGATTCCTTTTGTTGTATCACTGATGGGTTAACTTCACTTTGTGATTTAGGCGTGTATCCTCCCTCAGCTACAGGTAGTACTGAAGAGTTACGTTTCTTCAATATAGCCGCAGAAAATCCTGCAGCCCACACCTACAGGTATAGAAGTCAGGGACTTCCGTTACTGTTAAATCCAGAGGTAAGCACTTGAGGCCAGAAAAACAGCCTATAGAGCAAAATGAATTTAAGAAAACTGCCTTGGACTCAAAAAGGAGACCTCTTTTCCTCTAAATTATAAAGCAGATGGCTTCTAATCTAACCCATCACAAGCGTCTGCCGTTAGTTATAAATGATGCCTATATTGGAACAGACTTTTGAATGCTTCCAAGATGTTTGGAAATTGAAATCATCGAGACTTTAAAAATATATCAAATCCTCGTACTTCCTAGGCGACATTAGAATACCATCAAAACAGAGCCTTAATGTGGCTTGACACCTATCTCCTTAGCATTCGTGTACTTCAAAACAAGGAACAACCCCATGACAAGTCCCGCATTCAAACTGTTTCACTATGTGTGTTAATATGGTTGTCCTCACATTCAAAAGGTCATATATATTCAACTAAACATTACATACATAAGAATCTCACTGTTTTATGGTATAAGGATGCAAACAAATAGTCATTTTCCATTTAAGGACAACTAATGAAGCAACTTCTAACGTTTTCACGGATTAAGGACACATCTTGAGCTTTATCTTAAACCAAGCTAGTTCAACGATGATAATGATGATGAAACCTCCAAATTACATACCAAAGCTCAACCAATTAAACATGTTGCAGATGAGCACTCGCAAAGGAATAAATGAGAAATTTGCAAGGGAAAGAAGGATACTCCAATCCTCTAGGTATCCAATATAAATAGATGGAGAGAGAGAGTTTGTCGAGGAATTAAACGGAGATACCAAGCCAGGAATAAAACCAATGCAGGTGAACAAAAGAATATAACATTACTTCCGATGTTACATCTCATCTCTCAAGCAAGGGAATAATATTATTGAAGGTTACAGTGCAAAGAATCATCTCACTTAATTCAAGTGGGCACATATGTGAAATTCAAATAAACAATTAAAGTAGCTCAACAAGAGTAAGTAGAGAAAGTTCAACTAGACAGCTTCCAAATCCAAACCTGTGGATTATAAGGTTCGGCTCCCCCTGAATCTACAATGCATCCTTTTATCTTCTCCATCAGATTGTGTCTTAGCATTCTATCAATAATGGCACCGTAGCTGCAAAGAATTAAATAACAAACCATTATTGACAAAAAATAGCACGAGAATAGAATACATTTCTGTACGCTATTACTCAATATGTTCAGCAGAAATCGTGATGCTAGTGAAGAGCTCAATCAATTGAATTGACATACGTAAACCAACCAGTATTGCTAAAAGTGTGAAATATCAAACACCGTTCTCTCCCATCATCTTCCTTCTCTGATGCCCAAGAAACTAGCTCATCAGCAAGCTCCGAGATTCGCTTCTCTACCACCCTCCCCAGGTCACAAGTTAGCGACTCTTTCACATCAACGACGAAGGTGACTGCGTGAATTCCCCTTGAATTGTACCACTCCACGTATCTTTTCAAGTGCTTTGTCTTTGCCCCGAGCCACCCCAACAAAACAACCGTTGCAACCCGTTCTTTGTCTCCATAAAGACCCACGTTTCCATTAACAGTACTTTCCGAAGCTCGGTTCCACACAAATCCGCTGGCGTCTGAGTGACGATTAAATGGGTTGAAATTCGTTGGAATCAGAAAGTTTAAAACTCGGGATGAGGTTAGAGAGAGGAAGAACCTGTAGGGATCTGAATTTGTAGAAATAGGGGAATACGAAGAGCGCATCAAACCGGAAGAGAAGGGTCTCCTGGGAGGAACACGTTGGTATGAAGGGACAGGGATGAGACGGGTGGTCTTCAAGGAATACAAATGAGAAGACGACGTGGTTTTATGAAGCAGGTGACGATTCAAAATGGGGGAATTTAAGAACCTCAAATGGGCTTCCATGGCTGAAAATGGAAACAACAGGATTTCAGATCAAGTTCTGAGGCTTCGTTTTCTACACCGATAAAGATGATGCGACTGACCTCCCCATCATCGAAGACAAACACAGCCTAATGGCCCTAAACTGTCAGCCCCGCCTTACGCTAAGTTGCTAACGTCATACTCGTCTATGGTTACACTGTTAAACGAGAACGACGTCTTTCTTTATTCAAACCTGAAACGACACCGTTTTCCTCAAATTTCATAATGTCCTCTTTGCTGGTTTTCAAACGGAATAAAAAGGCGAAACAACAAAAATCTCATCTGGGGACTCTTGGCTTGGAGTCCGCCACAACACTCTAACTAATCCAACCACAGAATTTTCCGCTTGAAGCCTTAAACAATTCGATTCTAAGAAACGTTTACTTCTTGGCCTTCATTGTTGATTTCAAAGCACCCCAAAGTCTTGCATTTGAACCTCCTCGAAAAGTTTCGATTTTTCTCGAACCCACAACAGCATTGGTTGCCGTATAAGAGTCTAAGATTTTCAATGTCTTCTATATATGCACTATCGCCTTCAGTCAGATTAGAGCTTACAAAGACTAGACTCATTGTGCCATCGCCGTTATATTACCGTGAGTTGCAAAGCTCCAACCTTTGTTCAGTCTGTTTGTCTTTTTTTTTTTTTTTGAGATATTATCATCTGATTTTGGATTCTTCATCATAATTGAAGGAAGCAAATGTGAAATGAATAGGAGGGGTTTTGCAGTGAAAGGAATTGTGGCGTCTGGAGTTCCCGTGATGAGTTCCACTTTGACGGCACAACCAGCTCAGGGTTAGTTCTTATCAACCATGTTTAACCGAGTGCATTGATTATATTTATACTATTCAATTCAATGTCCGGAAAAGCGTTCAATCATTATTCTTACCAAAAAAACAACTAAAAAATACTTTAGGAGTTGAACGATTACCATACAAGCCAGACGGGTACAATTATTGGACGTGGAGGGGTCATAAAATACACTACGTAGTGCAAGGAGAAGGCCCTCCAGTTGTTCTTATTCATGGTTTCGGGGCATCGGCCTTTCATTGGAGGTTTGTTGCCTTCTGCCCATTTTCCATTTTTGCTGTCAAATTTATGCATATCTCATTTCCTTTTATTTGCTCAATTCAAATGTCTCCAGGATGTGAAACTGATTTTTCACCTGAAGCTAAAATAGTGCTGATGTAGGTTGTTAAGTGCTAAGATTTCGGGTAGATTTGTTAGGCTGACATAATTCAACAATTATTGCCTCCCGTCTTCATTTGCATTTCAACAGGTATAATATTCCAGAATTGGCTAAAAAACACAAGGTTTATGCTTTAGACTTGCTGGGATTTGGGTGGAGCGACAAAGCACTTATTGAGTATGATGCCATGGTGTGGAGGGATCAAGTGGTGGATTTCTTGAAGGAAATAGTAAAAGAGCCAGCAGTTTTAGTTGGGAACAGGTAAGGACTATATTTTACAGAACTAGGTTAGGCAATAGTTCAAAAAGTTAGATTTGTCATTTCTATTCCCACGTGTTTGAGGTACTTGTTTGTCCGACTTAGTTTCCCCATATTTTTAGAAAAGCTACCCGGTACCCCGTTATTACATGCTCTGGTTACATTATCTGTTGTCACTCTTGAGGCATGCCCTAATAATTGCGTTATTTGCCTTCAGAAACACTTACATTGCACCATTTAACAAAGGATAATGGCTTGGGATTATTTTCACTGAGAAATTAGCTATCAAGTTGCAATGTGTCAAGTTCAAAGGAAATAAATCAAATGCTTTGCCAAACTTTTTCTTTGTTTCTAAACTGTTTGGTTATACAGCATATTTGATAGGAAAACAAGGAGCAAACATACAAACAGAAGCAAATAATGTAGTATTACTGAATGTCACCAAAAAAATCCACTGCGAATGCAGGGAATACACCAGAAACCTTAGAGAAAACACAAGGAAAAGGATGCAAGGAAATAGACACAGGCCGTAGTCCTCCTCAAAGAGAGACAATTCTCTCAATGCCAAAATTACAAGATGTCAGAATGCCCTCTCCAAGCACACCCGGTCCTACATATACCACTACCCTGCTGAATTCCCACTGCATCCCTTCCTTTCCTTCTAACATGAGCCCTCCACACCTTTGGGCCACATTCTCAGGCCTAGACTCACAACATGGCCCATTCCCTCCTATTATCCTAACAATATTCTATTATTCTGTAGTCAATTACTAATATGTTGTATTTGTTTCTCATCATCTTCGGTGTTGCATTGATAGTTCTCTTTTTATATGTAATATAAAAATGTGATCCTTTTTTTTTAATCATTAAATGATGATTTTTCAGCCTTGGAGGATTTACTGCTTTGGTTGCAGCAACTGGGTTGCCTGAGTTTGTCAATGGAGTTGCTCTATTAAATTCTGCAGGAAAATTTGGGAATGGAAGTAGTGAAACTAAACGGTCTGAAGAAACTCCTCTAGAGAAGTTTATCGTGAAGCCATTGAAGGAAGTTTTCCAGCGAGTAGTTCTTGGTTTTTTGTTCTGGCAGGCAAAGCAACCGGCACGAATTGAATCTGTATTAAAAAATGTAGGTTCCATTCTCCCTGACCTCGACGCATGTTTCTTATAAAGCATGATGGGTATCTGAAAAGTGTTGCGAAATATTTAGCACTCTTTGGTGGGACAACTTATTCCCCTTTTGAAACTTCATCCTACTTGGCTATTTTCTCTGCCATGTTTTCCCTAATACAACTGCTTTGCATATAAATTTAGTGGCATCATATATATTTGATTGCATAATTTTTCTGTACAGGTGTATATAAATACTTCGAATGTGGATGACTATCTTGTGCAATCTATAACAAGGCCAGCTGAAGACCCCAATGCTGGAGAAGTTTATTACAGGTATCTGACCATGTGTCCATATGGGTTATCCTATTCGTGTTGGAAAGTTTCAATTTTTCCCACGCTCTAGCAATGCAGATAACCAGAGAAAATGCTTGTACACTAGATCAGTAAACTGGCCTTCACCATGGCCTAAATGGAGTCCTGATTATATGTTTTTCTTTTTCATTTGTTTATACTTTTTCATCCATTCTACAGGTTAATGACACGCTTCATGTTGAATCAGAGCAAGTACACTCTAGACAGTGTCTTAGGTGAACTATCTTGCCCTTTGCTGTTGCTCTGGGGTGACCTAGACCCGTGGGTTGGTCCTGCTAAAGCTAATAGAATCAAGGAGTTTTATCCAAAAACAACTTTGGTAAATTTACAAGCTGGTCACTGCCCACATGACGAGATTCCAGAGCCTGTGAACAAGGCTTTATTGGATTGGCTGTCAACTCTAACTACTGAAGCATCTCTACAGACAGTCTGAACATGTATAATGTTGCAGCAGAGAAAACTTGATCAAGTTTTGATTTGCAATTTTCAGTTATAGTCATCACGACAAGATACGTGTATATACTAAAACGGGGGAAAGGGGAAACAAAAGATAGTAAAAATAGATCTGTTATGATCACCATCTCATAGACTTCTTACCTGCATTTTTTTCTGACAAAGGATTACTTGTATTCGACAAATTCTCGTTAATATAAACTTAGAAGAAAAAACACCCAAGTGATAGCAGTCGCAGGAATTAAAGCAATGAAAAGTAATGGGAAATAATTGACATGCAAAACAAAAGTAGCATACTTTTTGACATCTGCATCGTCTTCTTATTCTGTTAGAACTTTCATAGTTTAAGTGAATAATTCAACCAATTAACTGCCGTTCAACCAAGAAAGAAATGACGGTTTTCTACAAGTAACGAATTTTCTATATGCAATAAAAGTGATGTCGACCTAAGCATATGCCATTCACGATTTCTTGGTAATTTTCTAAAACGTGATCTTGACTTTTCATTTAGACACTTGTCCTGCCATTTAAATTAAACTTTCCACCCCTCTGCTCTGCACAAAATCACTTCTTTTTTTCCCACTCGAATCTGTCTTTAATGGCTGAGAAAAGCAAGATCCTGATCATCGGAGCCACGGGGTACATCGGAAAATTCATAGCTGATGCAAGCATAAAAGCAGGATATCCCAGTTTGCGTTGGTGAGGGAGAGCGCAGTGTCAAATCCCGGAAAGGTAAAGCTCATAGAAAGCTTCAAGAGTTCTGGAATTACTCTGCTTTATGTTAGCACTTAAAAAAAAAAAAAAACACAATGTTATAATATTGTTAATCTGTTATTCTTCCCATAGCTAAGTTTAAAGTTAAAACTAACTAATCTGATCCCTCTCTTTTCCTGCAGGGGGACCTCACTGATCATGAATCTCTGGTTAAGGCTATCAAACAAGTTGATATCGTAATCTCCACAGTAGGAGGAGAACATTTTCCCGATCAGGTGAACATCATAGCAGCAATAAAAGAAGCTGGCAAAATCAAGGTACTTGGCTAGCTGGCTCCTCGTTCTTAATAGGAACTTGGTTTCAAAGAATTGCACTGCTTTTCTGTTGAGTTTGCGTAAAGTGGTTATTTTTTGTGCAAGCAGAGGTTCTTGCCGTCAGAATTTGGGCTTGATGTGGATCGTCACAGTGCAGTTGAACCAGCTGCTAGCTTTTTCGAGACCAAAGCAAAAATCCGAAGAGCAACCGAAGGTGAAGGGATTCCCTACACTTATATCTGTTCTAATGCCTTTGCAGGGTACTTCTTGCCCAATTTAGGACAGCTAAATGCCAAAGCTCTCCTCGGCGGGACAAGGTCGTCATTCAAGGCGATGGAAATGTCAAAGGTAACAACACTTGGAAACAGACACACTTGTTTTCTTTTCTTGCTTTTGTATATTACATTCTTGGTATTATTACTACAGGAGTTTATGTGATGGAGGAGGACATAGCAAGTTACGCCATCAAAGCAGTGGACGACCCAAGAACTTTGAACAAATCCCTCTACATAAGACCGCCGGCTAATGTTTTAACCTTCAACGAGCTCGTCTCTTCGTGGGAGAACAAGATTGGCAACAAACTTGAAAAAACTTACGTTTCAGAGAATCAACTTCTTAGGAACATCCAGGGTAAGTAACAAAAAAATTCTATGGTACCCATGATAAATATGTCAAATTACTATAGGTGGATGGTCTTTGTTTGTGTACTCTTTAGTCTAACCAGATAAACAAGAAGCCAACAAAAATAATCTAGGATAGCAACGTTGTTTGCCCACTTAAAAAGTTTTAAGTTGGTTTGGTTATATTCAAATGTTTATGAAACAAGGCATGGTAATGTTCTTTTTTTGTGTGTTTTGGGGTTTTGGGCTATATCATTGTCAATAAGACCAGCGATTCTCCTACGAATACTGACTTCATCTTGTAATATGGCTTTAAGAATCCTTCTTTATTGTACTTTGTATTGTTATAAAATAAAGCTCTTTCAACTTCTATTGGTATATGATATTTAAGAATAATAATAGGCACATTCTTTTTTTTTTAATTCAACTTTGCAAAAAAAAAATAATAATTAAATATTTGTTTTCACCACCCAGCTTTTCAAGTAAAGAATGATATTTTTAATTGGATACTCTCAATATTTTTTTTAAGTCAAACAAAGTGAACTATTTTTGGGCTTGTCGCTGGAAGTGAAACTCCGTAGTTCTTTCATTGTTGGGCCCTGTTGGACCGGCCATAGCTAATGTACTAACTGACGTTTCTGTGTTCGGAGGCCCAAAATTTATGGGCCATTCTTATGTTACAAGATCCATTTAATTTAATTATAAATATAAGTTATTACAATTATTATTATTATTATCATGAATCCGAATTATTACCTGTTAGCGTATGCTCCGACGCAAAGGGTTAAAAAAAAAAATTAATAATACGTTTTGCTTAAAAGAAATGCATAACGTGACTTAGTAGGTTATTGCATCGGCATGACGCATTGAGCTACTAAGGATAAGAGCATTGATCACGTATTTTGTTCCAAAGCCACAAATTTTGAAATTGACCCTTCCCGCGTGGAAACTTCTCTGCTTTATTCCGAGGTCAAATGCACCGTCATTGAAACGTTAACCTTTTATTTCATGCACATCATGAATAGTGTTCAAAATTTGAACTTAGACTAGCTCAAAGTCTTCTGCTTTAGTTTACGTCCTTCGGCTCCTTAAACCAGAAAACAAGAAGCTAATATCCTTAAGATAAAACAATTGATCACTTTGGAGCTTCTAATATCCTTAAATTAACTTTCCAATTCAAAGTAGGATGAAAATGGCCAATTCATATAGGCAGACAAATTGTTGAGACTTCTAAAAAAATAGTCATAATAAATTGTTCCTATTCACACTTTATATTTCCTTGGTATAAGAAGTCGTCTTTTGGAAATTTGGTTATTTTGGTCCACATTTACTCATCACTCCCACTGCAATACGAATTTTCTACTATATTTCAGTTGTTGGAGAAAATTGTGTACCGCCGGGCCCAATGTTATTAGGTACAAGTGTTTGAACTAACGCTAAAAAAAAAATACTTTTCTAGAAGCAATCTAGGTGCAGAGTTGAAATTTGGCAGGAAAAGTGAGACCATGCTACCACTGTCTTCGCCTTCGTTTATACGCATCTAGGAGCTTATGGCTTGTCTCTTTCAGTATTTAAGCAAACTTGGATGTGTCAATTTTTCCATAAGCAGCTATAGAATTTCATCATTCTCCACTGCCACTTTTGTCTTACAGAAAGCGATTATCTTCGATGGCTGAGAAAAGCAAGATCCTAATCATCGGTGGAACAGGTTACATCGGAAAATTCCTCGTAGCGGAGAGCGCAAGAGCAGGACACCCCACGTTTGCGTTGGTGAGGGAGAGCACACTCTCTCATCCTGAAAAGTCAAAGATCATCGAAAGCTTCAAGAGCTCTGGAGTTACTCTGCTCTATGTCTGTGCTTCAAATAACAATCTCAGTTCTCTTTTTTTATTTTTTCTTTTCCTTCTCAAAGAAATTTCATACCAACCAAGCACCTAAATTTTCTTTCTCCCTCTGTTTCTGCAGGGTGATCTGTATGACCATGAAAGTCTAGTTAAAGCGATCAAGCAAGTTGATGTTGTAATCTCTGCAGTGAGTCAACAAGTGCCTGATCAAGTAAACATCCTAGCTGCAATCAAAGAAGCTGGAAACATTAAGGTTCAAAATTTGCTCTGCTTTTCTGTTAAGTCAAAATAAAATGATAGAATTTGTTAAATTAAAGTGCTAGTCTTTTTTTTTATTATTATTATTATTATTATTTTGTGCAATCAGAGGTTCCTGCCATCAGAATTTGGGTTCGATGTGGATCGTCACCATGCAGTTGAGCCAGCCGGCAGCGTTCTGGACATCAAATCCAAGTTCCGCAGAACAGTTGAGGCTTCGGGGGTTCCCTACACTTTTGTAACTTCCAATGCCTTTGCTGGTTATTTCTTGCCTACTTTAGGACAGCAAAATGTCACAGCCCCTCCTCGGGACAAGGTTGTCATTCTAGGAGATGGAAACGTCAAAGGTAACGAACTATTAATGAATCAGCACTAAAAGATCTGCTGTGTGAAATTCAATCAGCTCAATTTTTTAGTTTTGATTTCTTTTGTTTCAGCAATTTATGTGACGGAGGAGGATATTGGAGCTTATACCATCAAAGCAGTGGATGACCCAAGAACCTTCAATAAAATCCTCTATCTAAGACCATCAGCTAATATTTTGACCTTCAACGAGCTTGTATCCTTGTGGGAGAAAAAGATCGGCAACACCCTCGAAAAGATTTACGTCCCAGAGGATCAAATTCTGAAGAACATCCAAGGTTAGTAACACTAACAGCAGTGAACTCACAGCATTAAAATTCATATCTTTAGCTACTTGGGACCTTATTAAATTGTTAAACCAATATATATATATATATCAAATGAAGCATTTTTTTTCCTTTCTGGTTTGTGCAGATGCTCCTTTCCCATGGAACTTTCTAGCGGCAATAGCTCACTCAATACACGTGAAGGGAGACTGTACCAACTTTGAGATTGACCCATCTTTCGGAGTGGAAGCTTCTGGGCTTTACCCAGATGTTAAATACACCACCATTGATCATTATTTGAACCAGTTTGTCTGAGATTCTAAGGCTTATGATCCTTCCATAGTTTGTTGCTTTACCAAATTTGAATAAGACCCGGTGACTTGTTTCTGTAATAGGGGCTTCCTATCTACTATTGCTGCCTAGCACTATCGTGAAATAATCCTTTTATCTGTTCTGAGTACCATTGTTTAGATTGTAAAAACACTGAACTGAGAGTACTCTATTGTGAGAAAAAAATTATTTATTTTCTGGTTTAAGCAATTGAATTACGTATACTCAAACAAAACATGGATTTTCGACTTGTCTAATTCAGTCCGAACAATATCTTATCTTTTTCATCAATAAAAATAAGGACTATATGGTGCAGAAACAAAAAGCTTAACGTTTATGTAAATTTTGAACATAAAATCAACTTGTTATTCCAGACATAAGTAAGATAAATCTCTTCTAATCTAATAAGAATAGCTATTTAAATTTATTTACAAGTATTCTCAATATACATTTTTAGTCATTATCATTATCAGTCAGCAATGCCAACAGATTGAGATTATAACTATTTTATAATTAATTTTGCAATATAAGAGAGTAAGTTCAGTTTAATAGAAAATGGCAAATGTGAAAATATGTTTTCCGGACATTCTTAATCAAATTTGTATGAATTTATTTTAACATGCATATCAATTTATGATCGCCATTTCTCCTAGGAGGTTTCCTATTATGGTGAAGCCAGTTATTTTTTGGGGCAAATACTGTTATTCTTACGAAAAAAAAAACCTATTGCTTTAACATTTCTATTCTTACACTCTCAATAATGGTTAATCTGGGAATGGGCTGGGTTTAAAATGTCCCAGCATTTTCAGTCTCATTGGGCCAGAAGATATCGAACGTCAGCCTAGTCCTCTATGGGCTTGGAATAAACGGGTCAGCCCATTGGTCTATCTTCTGGTTTTTGGTTATCTATGGGAAAATATTGTCTTGAAAGGTATCATCCCAAGTAAAATAATACTTTGTCCCTCACAAATTTATTAAAATAAAAAAAAAATAGAATTTTAGGGTTAAGTTTCTTAAATAATGCCTTCATACTACAAAACCTTACCAAAGTTGACTTTTGGCATAAGTCTAAAAGTCTTATTTGATAGAGTTTTTTTTTTTTTTTTTTCTTTGTATTGTTTAATAAAATTTTGTAATGTGAGAGTGGTAGTAAAAGTCTTTTTTAATTTTGACAAAACTGGTAAAATATGATTTTACTCGATGATATCCTCTCTTCCACTCATCAGTCATCTTAGTTGTAATAGTTTTATAATTATCTTAGAGATTGGTGAATCGTTTTATAGTGTAATGTATATATCTCCAATTTGCTACTAAGTTCAACGATTCATTTTTCAGCAACCAGTTGCAAATCAGTTGCCTTTGTTAATTCATCAGAATATCTTTACTTTGTACCAAGAATTTGATATTCAAAGTTGACTAAGTATTGCAGGAAAACCGGAGTTGTAACCTGTTGCTAGAGCAAAGCAAAAATAATAATTTTTAGCCAACTAGACGTTAAGTATGAGATTAATGTCTGAAACGTTGGGAGGGCAGCTCAAAGTCATAGGATGCTTATTAAATTAAGGATAAATGGTGCTCCAAATGCAGTATTTAATCATAGGAAGTGCCTAACAAATTTCATTCACTTATTTCTGCAGTTCACTTATTTCTTGTGTTGACTTCGACTTTTTCTCTTCTCTTCCATGGCTGAGAAAAGCAGAATCCTCATCATCGGAGGCACAGGTTACATAGGCAAATTCATAGTGGAGGCAAGTGCAAAAGCAGGACACCCCACATATGTGTTAGTGAGGGAGAGCACGGCCTCTAATCCTGAAAAATCAAAGCTCATTGAAAGCTTCAAGAGCTATGGAGTTACTTTACTCCATGTATGCGCTTATTTGAAATAATAATTCATTCCAACGTTAATCTTGATATCAATTATAATAATTTTATTAATTTCTGTGTTTAGGGTGATCTTTATGTACATGAAAGTTTGGTCAAGGCAATCAAGCAAGTTGATGTTGTAATCTCTGCAGTGAGTCATCAAGTAGCCGATCAGGTGAAGATCATTGATGCAATAAAAGAAGCTGGAAACATCAAGGTAAGACTAAGACCCTGTTTGGATTTTTTTCTTAAAAAAAAATAAAAAAAATCGGTGCTGTACTTATCATGTTATGCAAATAGAGGTTTCTGCCATCAGAATTTGGGTTGGATGTGGACCGTCACCATGCAGTTGAACCAGCTGCTAGCTTCTTTGGAGCCAAAGCGAAGATCAGAAGAGCAATACAGGCTGAAGGGATCCCCTACACTTACATCTCTAACAATGCCTTCGCTGGCTATGTCTTGTCTACTTTTGGACAGCCAAACGCCACGGCTCCTCCTAGGGAAAAGGTTGTCATCCTTGGAGATGGAGAGGTCAAAGGTAACAACTTTAATGAATCATTTCTGGGGATTGAATAGATGATCAGCTCAAGTGTGACTTTCTTTCTATCCTAATATGAACTTCTTTGTTCCAGGAGTTTACGTGGCAGAGGAAGATATAGCAGCTTATACCATCAAAGCAGCAGAAGACCCAAAAACCTTGAACAAAATCCTCTATATCAGACCCCCTGCAAATACTTTGAGCTTCAACGAGCTCGTCTCCTTGTGGGAGAAGAAGATTGGCAAAACCATTGAAAAGATTTACGTTCCAGAGGAGCAGATTCTTAAGCAAATCCCGGGTAATTAATAAGAAAAAGTATATAGTTTTGCTGATCTTATGAAATTTGGAAATTTTTAGAATAGCACCCCTAAAGATCATGAATTTTTCTTTTTGCATATTAGGTCAAGCTCATCTTCCTTTCTAATATACTTTTTTTTTGTTTTCTCACTCTGCAGAGGCCCCTTTCCCAGTGAACTTCATCTTGTCCATAAGCCACTCTATGCTGATTAAGGGAGACGCAACAAACTTTGAGATTGAACCTTCTTTCGGTGTAGAGGCTACTGAGATTTACCCAGAAGTGGAATACACCAGTGTTGACAAATATTTGGATCGGTTTGTCTAAGAAAGGTCGACGGCAACACCATTGGCTATCTTTAATTTAGACTCGTTCACTTCATTCAATAAAACCATGGTGATTATGGTGGAATCACATATATAATTAGCTCGTCACTCGAGGCTTGTATTGTCGTCAAAAGAATCCTTCTACGTTGTATTTTTGTACCATTTGTTGTCAGTGTGTTGTTGACAAGTTCTGCTGGTTCAGTTGTTGAGTTATATTATATATATCCTAAATGTCTGTATCATGTCTTATTATCAATATTCCGAGTGGTGATAGTGTTGGAAACAGACAAGACATTATACAATGATCTCGAAGCACGTTGGTTCTTTGAATATAATATTTCGGTAAACTTCATGGAAAAACCACATATAATTTGGGATGGGAAGGGATCATGGCTCACTAGGGACAATCTCAGAAAAGCTATCATGGCTCTCCAAGCATGCAAAGCAAACAAAGAACGTTGTTCTTTTCTGGAATTTCCAGTAAAAGTATGTATTTTGTATGATGTGTTTTGAAAGATTAATTTCTAATATAATGAAGAATGAAATTAAACAATTTTAATGAATTCACACTAAATATAATAAAGACTGGAGTTAAGATGCTCCCGTCAGATATGCGTAGAAGATTCTAATGTTACACGTGGACATTTACTAGGGTCGTCTTGGACAACAGACGTTGGCGTGAGAGTAAGATATTTCCAGACCCGAATTTTCTGCGATCGACTGAAGCGACTGCAGGCCGTCTCTATTAAAGTTGCACAATCATCCAAAAGCTATTTAACTCCCCTACGATCCAAGAATTCTCTCACCTCATAAACCGTAGCTTTGTCACTGCCTCTCTGTAAGTGTTCCTTATCTCCTTTTCAGTGGTATCCCTTTCTTCTGGATTTTGTGTATATTCTGAATGCTGTTTGCTCTGTGCTAGTGTGAGTCAATCGTTGGATGAAACCCACTTAGAATCCAAAAGTTTCGAATAACAGGTCGATATCCATAAATTGGGTTTCCTTTCAGTTCATAAGTTCTCTTACCTTTATGGATGATACTTCTGGTTTTGTGCTTTTTTCCTTTTTTGTTTCCAGATCAAATGATTCTTTGATTTCTCGATCTGGCTGGTTATTTTCCTTGTACGGTTCGTTGCTATGCTTGGTTTTTGTTAAATTCATTATATACTGTTTCAATGAAGAAGTAGCTGGGTCATTCTTCGATGTCATTTCAGTACTTAATTGAATGACGTCGGCTTTAGTTGCTCGTGTACCTGCTTCGTTGCAAATTGTCAAAAATGCTATTTTCTGAAGTCCTCAAGTTTCTTTTCTACAAAATCCTCGCTGTGAGTGTGCTTACGACTGGTGGCACTGTTTATGTGAAAATTGTTCCTGATTCAATTACAATTTAGCTGAATATCCGACTGTGATTAATGATTATGTACTTGTATATGGAGAAAGACTAACTTTGTTCGCTAGTTATTATCTGATACGGTTATTATGGCAATTTCTTAAGCGCAAAATCCTTGATGCTTTAGAATGACAGTCTGATTTTATTTTAATGCCTGCTTAGTGATTTTCTGAGAAAGTCAACATGGCTAACAATGGACAATCAAGCGGAAGGAACTCTGCATTCCCTCACATAGCCCTCAATGAAAGGATACTTTCTTCAATGTCACGAAGAACTGTTGCTGCTCATCCCTGGCACGACTTAGAGATTGGTATATCAATTTATCTTTAAAATAATCATGTGCTTGTGTGCTTGTTTCCTGCTAAAGAGGGAAAGAAGATTTTGTGCTTCAAGAATCAGTTCAAACATTATGTCTTTCTAATGAGGTCTTTATTTAGACTCTTAATAGGTACAAAGTCTTTGACTGAAAGTTATCAATATTTTTATGCATGCAGGGCCAGGAGCTCCATCTGTTTTCAACTGCGTAAGTTTTAATTCTTTTAATATGGTACACCCTTAAACTTTGGAAGAACCTTCAAACAAGCTCTCTGATTCGCAACATCTGCGCTATTGCCTTTGGGGAATAATAATGACATTCTGGCAATCCGTCAGATATTTAATAATGAATGTAACTTAAAATGTGATTCAGCTGCATCAGGCCATGATGCTAATCGAAATCTAATTTTATGGAATTGAACTGGAGTAGCTAAAGATGTACATCTTGCTGGCAGTCTGAAGCCACAACTCTCTTCTTACCTGCTTGGATTATTTGTCTGCTGAACTCTAGTTTTTTACCAATGTTTGGCAAGAGCTGTCCAATTTGAACATGAAATTCGATGGCAGGTGGTTGAAATTAGCAAAGGCAGCAAGGTTAAGTATGAGCTGGACAAAGCAACTGGACTGATAAAGGTGTGATTGTCTTTATTCCCCACTCATATGCCCGACCATTTCAATAATTAAATCAAATTTGTTCCACTGCATATACTCCATTCATTGGCAAAACAGATGAGAAGTTTTCTTTTAAAGTAATAGTATTCACATTACATTTGATTCATTTCTTCACACACTCAGATTTTATAAGCTTGATGCTTCTATTTCATCAATTATTGCATAGTCAGAAATTTCTTTTTAAAATTTAGAGGGGTTAATTGAACCTGCACATCCCACATTCAGAAATGTCTAGGTTTTAAGAAGCAAGATTGTTGAAGTTGAAGTTGATGTTTTATGTTATAAATAATGGCACAAACTACTGCAATGAAACTAGGTTTCAAATTCTTTCTTTTTAATTGTTCCTAGATGGCTGTCATTTGTAACACAATCCTTTTCCTCTACAATGAAACGGAAATAACACGAGTTGAATGCCTTAGGTTGATCGTGTTCTTTACTCATCAGTTGTCTACCCACACAATTATGGTTTCATCCCAAGAACCATTTGTGAAGACAGTGATCCTATAGATGTCCTAATACTCATGCAGGTAGCTATGCTAAAAACTTATTCTTTTTCGTGATGATAAGCAGGAATTTTTGTCTTCAGTCTAGATTTAAACTCTTAAAACTTCTGTCTTGGGTAGGAGCCTGTGCTACCTGGTTCGTTCCTTCGTGCTCGTGCTATTGGATTAATGCCCATGCTTGATCAGGTAAAGATTGCCTTCCTCTACCAATAAGTGTTTTTGTAATTTGTGCTCTGTTCTCTCGGGAAAATGAAAAATAAAAAAGAATCATCTGAGGGTTTAATAGGAGCTAAAAATAGGGAAGAGAAAGATTGAAGGAAAACCATGGATAGAATGTAATGATACTAATTCAGGGATGGCTTTAGAACGGTACAACAGGGATTAATGAATACAGTGTTCAGCCTTCACTTTTTCTCCTTTATTAACTCAACTGGCTTTCAAATTTTACAATGTATCATTTCTTTTCGCGTCCAATAAATCTGGTCATTTGGAAAAGAGCCATTAAGATTTATCTCAAATTCTGGTACAGGGAGAAAAGGATGACAAGATCATAGCAGTTTGCGCAGATGACCCTGAGTTCCGCCATTATACAGACATCAAGGAGCTTCCTCCACATCGTCTGGCTGAAATAAGGAGATTCTTTGAGGACTGTATCCTTTTTTTTATTATTATTTATACATTAATATATTCATAAACAACCAATTATTGATAGTTATGCATTTATAATTAGTTTTATTCATAAGAGAAGTTGGATATCCCAGCACGCATATAAACTTCCCTGTATTTCTAGTTAAATGTTTGTGCCTTCTTTTATCATTGCCACTAGTGCCACATCTCGTGCTGTGATGCATGCCTGCATAGCCTTAACTTGGAATGCTAGACAAGAAGAACGAGAACAAAAAGGTTGATGTTGAAGACTTTCTTCCAGCTGAATCTGCAATCGAAGCCATCAAATACTCCATGTAAGCTACTAATTTCCTCCTGTGGAAATTTTCTGTGTTTGGTGTTGGCTCTAATCTAGAATAATTTTGCTTTTCCAGATGGGAATTATGATCCATTTATTTTCTTACATGGATGTTTCTTTTTGCAGGGACCTGTATGCTGCTTATATAGTTGAAAATTTAAGGCAATAGTGAATGGACAGGGAACTAACTAGCGAATTGCAATGAACCTGTTAAGTACCATGTAAAAATGAACGAACATGTTGATTTCTTTTTTCATGCTACTGTAACACCTGTGCTGTGCCGCTGAGCACCCTGGCACGACGACAGTGTCAATAACCCGTTCATTAAATTTTAGTTTTTTGCTATAGTAATGGTTATGTCATCTGTTTCCCCTCAAGATGCCCGAGAAATTTTTATACATATCATCTTGAGCAAAAAAAAACCCTTTTACTCCACAAATAATAATCACTTGTCTGGCTTTTAGTTTCAAACTCTAGAAGGCTAATATTATGTTGTCAACTTTATTAGGTGGAGTAAAAATCTACAGACATTTTATGTAAATTTCAAAAGGGAAAACACATGCTTTAGCTTTTCTTCTGAATTTATATGTTGTGCTTTAGCTAAAGAAGAATTCATTTATTGATTTATTTTTTTTTAGAAAATAAATTACTAGTGTTTAATAAAATTTATTAAAGATGATTATTGAATCTTGTATAAATATCAGAACAATTGAACATGAAAATAAAAACATGACAAATATGCTTTTAAAAAAATGAAGATATGATGTAAAAATGAAAATACATTTTAAAAATAAAAATATAAAAACATTTCTTAAACTAATATTTAGTAGTAACTGAAAATTTAAAATTACACTTTTAGATTTACTAAATCTAAGAGTATAATGAGAAATTGCAATCTTAAATAGTATAATAAATTCACTAACTTATGGTCCTAAATAGTGAATCAATCCCTTAGCTGGTGTGACTGCGAGCGTGCTCTTCTCTTTTTTGTCCAATTCTTGGGCTGCTCAGCTCTGGTGTTGCTTCAACTGAAACTATTTCACCCGAGTTAGACTAGAGGGAGTAACGGAGGAAGGAAGATGGGAACGTTGGGTAAAGCAATTTACACCGTCGGATTCTGGATCCGCGAGACTGGGCAAGCCCTTGATCGCCTCGGTTGCCGTCTCCAAGGGAACTACTACTTCCAAGAACAACGTACGTCAAATATTTCCTCTGTTCGTTGATTCATCAGAATGTCGTATTTCTCAATCGCAAGAGCTTGAACCTTTTTCTTCAATTGCATTTCAATTACAAATGGATTCGACTTCTCAAGTCCGTATTGTTCTAAAATTTATTTGCCTGCCTAAGAAATGCAGCTATTGTATCTGTCCTTAAAATATAACTGGGAAATGTGAGTGTGAATATGGTGAAATTTCTGATTGATCGATCCATTTGCTCTTCTAGAAAGACATTGAGAATTTCAGAATTCACTTTATGATAATTTTGGTTTAAGAACGCTTATCCGGTGGCCTTTTTGTTGTGCGAGTTGATGGCAAGGAGTGATGCTGGTTAAGGGTCCTGTATGTTGAATGTGGCTCTATTTTTCATAGGTGCTTTCTGAGTCATTTAAAATATATTTCAAGCATTTAGGCTGATGAATGTATCCTTATGATTTCCCTATTGCTGTAAGTCTGATAACTTTTAGATTTAATTAGGTTCAGAGGATTATGCATCTAGCGTTGCCATAGTTTTTAAAGTTAGGCTAAATTTTCATACTATATTATTTGAAATTGAAAGTCATTCCTTTCCTTTGGTTCATTTATTTTTTCTGGGTTTTTGTCAAGTGTCTAGGCATCGGACTCTCATGAATGTATTTGACAAAGCTCCAATCGTAGATAAGGAGGCATTTGTGGCCCCTAGTGCATCCATCATTGGTGATGTTCAGGTTGGACGTGGTTCTTCCATTTGGTATGGGTGTGTGCTGAGAGGTAACTTGCACCACCATGAATGCTCCGAGTTTATTTGAATTTATTTATGTGCTTTTGCTCGAAATACTAATATTCCTGAAACTTACTGCATAGCTGACGTACCTCGTACTACATATTTCATTCCTCTGATGAAGGAAGAAAGGCTACACATTTATACTGATTTTCCTTCAGTTTTAGGAAAACTAAAGAATGAAGGAAAGGAGAACTCTTTTCTATCTCATTCCGTTGCTTCGATTTTTACTATTTAAGAACAAATATCGTGCCTGTCTTAATTCTATGTGTACACACATAAGTATGTTTACATACATTCATTTATTTGCTTACTACGAACATCATCAGGTTGACAGGTTGAATACCAATTTCGCTTCTCTCTCACTCTCTTCCCCTACTTGTCTGCTTCACTTATGGCTTTAGCTAATGACGATTCTTTTTTGTGAAGGTGATGTTAACAGCATCACTATTGGGTCTGGAACAAATATACAAGACAGTTCTCTTGTACATGTTGCCAAGTCGAATTTGAGTGGGAAGGTCTTACCAACTATCATTGGGGATAATGTAACAATAGGTAAGTGACAATGATGTGCGATCATGTTGTGAATCAGTTGAGCATAACAAATTCTAGTGTGAGCTTTGTTTAAGGATCATTTACGATGGCTTCATTTTGAACTTCATAGGCCATAGTGCTGTTTTACATGGATGTACTGTTGAGGATGAGGCATTTATTGGCATGGGTGCAACATTACTTGATGGTGTTTATGTTGAGAAACATGCCATGGTTGCCGCTGGAGCTCTTGTCAGGCAGAATGCAAGGATTCCCTATGGGGAGGTTTGTATAATCTTTTCGTACGAGTGAAATTAGAAATTATTTCTGGTCATCCGTTCTGAAATAAAATAAAGTTTATGATTTGTTTTTTCCTATGGAAGTTGACATAATCATTCACTCTATCAAATAATTCAATTATGGTTGAAGTGAATGATCCAGAGGGTCAGCTTATGATTTGTCACTCCTATGATCATCAAGTTTACACACAGTCTGACTAAATTTGTTTGGTTTTGATCACAGGTTTGGGGAGGTAATCCTGCAAGGTTCTTGAGGAAGCTCACAGAAGATGAAATGGCTTACTTCTCACAATCAGCTTTAAACTATTCCAATTTGGCACAGGTTCATGCCGCTGAAAATGCAAAGCCTTTTGACCAGATCGAATTTGAGAAAGTTCTTCGCAAGAAGTTTGCTCGGCGTGATGAAGAATATGATTCAATGCTGGGCGTTGTTGGGGAAACTTCCCCAGAGCTTATCCTTCCTGATAATATTTTGGCTGAAAAAGCTCCCAAGGCTTCTTAAAGTCTGAGTCTGAGGTAGGCGTTTCCTTTTATGAGATTTTCTGAGTGCGCATCTTATGCGAGCTTTATGGAGAATGGCTGCTTTTGTATCCAATAATTTTGGGGACCTTGCGGATGTTTCAAATCTAAAATCATGGTTCGTCTCTGGCATATGGCTTAGCTCATTCTCTATTGCTGACCATAAAGTTTACTTCTGTTTCTTGATAATAACAAATAGAGTGGAACATTTTGCGATGCTTTCAGTCATCCAGGCACAGATATCCAGTTCTCTAGCTGAATTGTTTACATGTATTCTAAAAGAAAGGACGTGGAATCAGATGGACTGGTCGACCCCATACTTTTATGAATCATCAACTCTGTTTTCCTCTGATCAGATATTATCGCTGCTATTCTTTTCTGCTACTTTATAATTTATGCCTGTTTTTCTGTTGGTAGTTGATCCATGGCTGTTTCCCCTTAAAAGCTAATATAAAGTAAAATATACTACCCAACTCCCAAGCATAGGTACCTGAGCAAAAGGGAGGAAAATTGAGCCCTCCAGGAATTTAGGGCAGCCTCTTTACTTGTGACAAAACACTTTCTAAAGCATCTATTTCTTATGAGATTCTGTTGCCGTAAGTTAACTAGCTTCTCCATAACATAGCCTTATTCTGTATTCACAAATTGTTTTGGTTAGAATATATTATGAAACCGCACTTATTACTTAAGCAAAGCGGAAGAGCTCGACCTCAAGACTTCCGAGACTACGTTTATCCAGAAAAAGTTTGTATGATGACAACCGGGCTGCTACAGATTCTAACAGTTGAATAACAGGAATACGTTGAGCGATGCTTGATGCCCACTGTCTTCTGTTTTTATTCTATTGGGTGTGGAGCGATGGCATAATAATGCTAATTATTATAGCTTTAGCCTCTATAACAAGCAGGCCTGCTACCTGATCTTTGTTACTGATGATGATAGAATGAAATAATCGATTCGGCATTATCCTTAACATAATTACCTTTGCCTCTGCTCAGTTTGCGTGTGAGCAAACTATTTCACAAAGGAATGGAAATTTTTTTTTCTTTTTCTTTTTTGACATTTCCACAATTTCCCTGTGGATAACAATTTCATTGAAGTTTACTGGAGATGTTCATTTTCTAGGGGATAAAAACTGATCTGATGTATTTAGTCTTGTAAATGATGTTTGAAGTTGCAGAACATATACCCCTTAAACACAAACCTCAAGGATTGCAACCCCAGCCGGGCCTCGAAGTGTTTCTATTTTTTTTCCCTTGTTCTCTTGGAAATGTTTTCTCAAGCTAGCTTTTCTTCCAGATTCAGCTAACGATGGTAACAGGGAACAGAATAGTAATCATACAATACATGAAGGAACTTCTGAAGTCAATCATTTCTGCAACATGCAATGTCACGAGACCTTAAAACAATTGATTTCGTGAAGATTTTCTTTGAAAGAAACTCTCTTTCTAGTCAATGATTTCTATAACATGCAATACCATCATCATACTGTTCTTTTAAAAAAAATAAAAATTAAACTATGGTAAAATGTCTAGAAAATAAAAATTTTCCGTTGCCGGGAATCGAACCCGGGTCTCCTGGGTGAAAGCCAGATATCCTAACCGCTGGACGACAACGGAACGTTGAATGTTAGTGGTATTATTATCTTGTTAAACATTCAAAAATTCACACACTGCCTTCCCAAATCAAAGTCAGCTATCCCATTATTTTTTGAAAAAATTATTTTGATAAGGTGCTATTCCATCATCAAACAACCATTGGTTGACCAAGAGAGTTCATTATTTTAAATTTAGGTACCTAATCTTTTAATTAACATTTCAAAAGTTTCAATTTTGTTTTTGTTAACATGTTGCCTAAAAACAACACGTGTCATTGCAATAGTTAAGTATGCGTCTATGGCTAGAAGTTATTTTCCCCAATTAATCAAGCATATATATCAACCCAAAAAAAAAAAGAAAAATATTAAGTAAACACGTAATATTAATTGAATCCACTGATCTTGCGACTCATCAGATGTTCTTCGCTGGTGGCTTGGTTGGGTGTAAGCAGTGGTCGCATACATAGGATCAGAACTTTTTTATTGTACAGAAATGAGGTATTAATTAATATTCTTACATTTATTAAAGAAACAAATTGAGTAGTATTAATTAAGTGAAAGAATGATGAGTTTACGAGACTTGTTAATTGCTGGATAAAGTGGCGGACACAAGGGTCCCATCTCGGTTTCTTTGGTTTTTGGTAAATTGGCATGCAGCTTGAACAAGGGCCTAGCCTCTATCATTTCTTCATTTCAAATCTTCAAAATCAAGACGTACCATCACTTAAAATGACCTAACTACCCTCATTGGAAAAAGCTCAAAAGAATGTGATTGGTCACCCATGAAAAAAAAGCAACGAAACAATTTGAATCTTCTTTTTTTTTTTTTTTTTAATCTTTTAGACTTTCACAGTCCGCACAATATCTTTGAATCTTGGTTAACAGAAAATGATAAAGAAAGAAATGAACATTAAAGAAATAGTACCTTAACATATGGGCGCTGGTGGGCGATGTGGGGACAAACGCCAAAGTCACCTCCAAAAAGGAGATACTTCAATCTTCTTTAGTTGATCGAACAGGGAGAAAACAGTGTTTGGGCAGCTAATTGCATTTGGATTCTGAGACCTTCTTTTTTCTTTTTTTCCTTTGCCAAAATTAGAATCGGATGCCATGGATTGAGAATTTGGCAAGTCGAGCGAAGAGCTGGGTGGGTGAGTTGAGTGTGAATATAGAGGTCCAAGTGGATGGGATGGCCTAATCCTCATACTCTGGTTTGGGCCACTTAGCATTCTACTTAATGCTATAATCTCTTGTCGCTGTCTAAATATCGTTAAGGCACAGACGTGCATGCATGTCAATGACATTACAAGCATTTCCCAACTAACGGCCTCAGATATTGCCACCGCCCTCTGCTATTTAAATGCTCACACCTAATTTTCCTCCCTTTATCCTCTCTAAACAAATGGTTCCTAAAATAGCACCAAACGTTTTCTCCTATTCCCTTTTTTTTTTTTTATAAAAAATAAATGAATTGGGTTTTTTAAAGGAAGTACTTATATATTATATGTCTCAGTTATATTCAATCTTTACCTAATTTATTACCCCTGACTTCTTCTATTTCCCTTCATTTAGGGCTTTATGGCAGCATCAGACAGTTTTTGTCCTAAAAATAATATCCAAAAAGGGATAGTAATTCTGGTCTCCCGAATTTATTCTTGTTCATTACATAATAAATCACAACCTTTTCATTCGGCCATCAATTAAATATATGATTATACTTCAAATTGAAGCCGATTGAATGGCTATCTGAAACATGACATCAAATGTCATTCGTTGGTTCACACGTTGAATTTTAATTACTTTAATTGTGTAATTAAATTTGAATATAGGATAGTAACATATTGCCTTTGTTCAAATTGATTTCATTTGACCCTCATATAGTAATTTAACCTTTGCCAAATATTTAGTAACAACTATAATTATATCAAAAAAAAAATATACATTCGAGTTTTATCGTTAATTTGAAGCCTTTAATAATAATAATAATAATTCAACCTTTTAAATTAATTATGCGATAGTTGAACATACTTTTTGGACATTTCCTCCTTTTTGGATTTTAACATATCTGATCTGTATGGATGTTGGACAATTATATATTCTCAATGCAATATATAATCATGGTTGTTATTTAAACCACTAGCCTGTATTTGGCACAATAATTGCTTTCTATTGACAAAAACAAAATTGCTGGAAACAAAACGAATCACTCAAACATCCTTAGCCATTAATACGTTTTGCTGTCAGTTATGATGAAGCCATGATTCTTTAGCAGAAAGCTACTTAATTAAACTAATTATTTAATATCTCAACAATGAAGACAGCACGCAATTGTTGTCCTTGTTATGTATTGAGACCATTCAGTAGATCAGAAGCGTTATTGCATTACAAACACATTTTGATTTCCTCCACGTCAAAATATGAATTAAATGTTGTGAACTGAAATTAGGTACTGCTATGTAACCTATGTGCAATCATTTATTGTTAGAATGTCCTTCGCGATTATCAAAATTCTCTTACATAAAAAAGGATTGTGAATTAGATAAACTCACAATACAAACAACCATATGTAAAAAAGTAAGAGATTTAAGGATTTAAATTTAGGTTTAAATATGTACGAAAGAATATAATTATAATTGTTATACTCTTAATAAATTAATTTGATGGGTAAAAAATAAAAGAATCTTTCATGCTTTTTGTTTTCCTTTGTGTCATTGGGTCAACATTTGAAGCATTCAGTGGAAAAAAAACAAAAGAGTAAAACCATTTATTGCCATAATGGGTTAGAAGAATGGTTAGGCAGATGAAGAGTGGGAAATTTTTAAATTAGTTTATGGTTTCTCATTGGACCTCTTTAAACTTGAAAGGACAAGAACCTTTGGATATTTTAAGGAGGAATTGAATTGAAATGTTCTAGAATTATAGTTTGTGTAATTTTTCAATTTACCCTGTATGCCTCCAAAGTCCAAACAAGTCCTACGTAGTACTCCACTCACTGTCACTTTTGTCTCCGCTATATGCATGTTTCGAGTGGGAACGGTTTGTTTGTCCGTATAGTTGCATACCTGGGAATTCAAAGATTCCAAACACAATTCATCTCGTTAACAAATAACAAACAACACCTTCCCATTCCCGCGTTGTCACCGGCTTACCGGCTGTATCTGTCATTACCTTTTTGTTAATTTAATTTAATTTTCTTTTATTTTATTTTCTATTTTTGGTTAAACTGCTTTTTTTTTTTTTTTTTCTTTTGGGCGGAGCAGAGGAGAAAATCGGTTTCTGGTTCTGCGTCGCGTCACTTTATTTTTTATTTTTTGCAATTTAAAAAATATATTCGCCAATAATATAGGGCCTTTTTCGTCATTTCATTCTTTACCTTTTTCGGTTTTCAATTTTCCATTTTCTCTCTCGTCGTTCTCCTCTGACGCTCAACAGACTCTGCACTCACAGAGAGGCAGAAGAAGAAAAAAGAGGGAAGAGAGAGAAGTGACTCCGCGAGACTTCTCCCTAGGAAACCCTAGAAGCTGCATTTTCATGGAAAGTGTCGCGCATTCTCGCCAGCCAAACAAGGTCTCCGCCACGCTTTCCAAGAAAATCAGCAACGGCAACAATGGGGGCTTACCAGCTAAAAGTTTATACGACGACGTCTATGGAGGTCCACCGAAGTTCGCTGTGACAAGCCTCTCGCCTCGTTTTGAAGACTACGGTGAGATTTTCGGGAGCTTTCACACTGTACGTGCCTCGTCTATACCAGTACTCGATCTTCCGGTGGTCGATGAAACCGAGGTTTTATTCGATGTCCGGGGCTCTGGTTTCGACTATGCTGAAGTTTTTGGAGGTATTAACAGACTGGATTTTGCGGTCTCCTTTGAGGACTTGTTTCATCAGCCCAATGGTCGGGAAGGTGCTTCCTCTGATGAAGCTTGGTATGAACGCGATCGTATTTTCTCTTCTGCTTAGAGCTACCATTCTGGTGTTGTAATTCCTATTTCATTCCTTTAATTGAAATGAATCATCCATTCTTAGTGTTATTTCGGGGTCTATCTTTATTGAAGGCATAGTGGAACTGGAAACCGAGTTACTACTTCTGGCGTTTAACATTGTATAATGACCTTGAGCAATTTAGACTATGATTTCACTTGCCTCAGTGTGGAACTGGAAGGCAGAGTCTGTAGTTTGAGATTTTCTGTTAAATGGTAGCGAAGCATAAGGCAGACTATTGTGTTTGATAATTAATGTCTTCTACAACCATATGAATGTAGCATAAACTCTCCCACTGTTCAGTGAGCTAAAGCGTTTCAAAAATTGTGCCGGAAATTGGGGTTTCTCTTGAGTTAGCTGTCTTGATCCAACTAATTTTTGTTGAAAGGAGAATTGGAGTTTCGTCGATGAACTAATCAACTATTTGAAGTTTGATGCATGCCAGGAGCTCCTAGCATCTGATAGTGAATGTGTTGCTCTAAGTTCTTTCTGTGCATATATATAAAAGATATATTGATTTAGATGAAAAATGTTATGTGCTTTCATTTTATCTCAATGATTCCAGATTTTTGTGGATGTCTTCTTTCCCTCTTCTTGTTTAAGATAGATATATATATATATATATATATATATATATATATTTTTTTTTTTAATTATGATGTTGCAAGATAATCATATTCTTTCATCATTCATAGGACTCCAGCAGAAACTGATTCATTATCAGAAGTTTCGGATCATTCTGGAAATAATCAATTTCAAAGCACGTCAAACGGAGACCATTACCAGTCAGTTGATGGTGATACAGAGTTTAACATTTCATACCATAATGTCAATGGAACTAGCAATGAAGATATGTTAAGGAGGAAAACTCACACAACTCAGCTGCATGCTGTTCCTGGATTCACTCTCGTATTTGATGAAACTCCACCCTTGCATATGACCGACCCATCATTGGAGGTTACGGATGATGTTGATCTTGATATTGACTTTAATGCAGACAAGGTGAAAGGAAAGCATCTGAGGAAAACATTGTCGCATCCACCTAACTGTTCTTCTGCGGGTGAACAGACTTTTGGTGGTAACGATAAACCTAAAAAGGCATTTGGCAGAAATGCTTCTCATTCCAGTGAGATGTTTGTAACTGTGTCTGACATCAGCCTTAGAACTCATCCCTCTTCAGTGCCACCTCCCTCACGGCCGCCGCCTATACTTGACACAAATAAAGGGGACAATGATGGGTTTCATTTGGACAATGAGCATGTTGCTTCTCAAGGGTCTCTGTCTGGAAATTCACCACCTTTCTTCGATGTGGAGGTTGATATGAATTCATCTGCTGCAGCTTCTGCTGCTGCTATGAAAGAAGCAATGCATAAAGCTGAAGCAAAACTCAGGGTTGCCAAAGAACTGAAGGAGAAAAAGGAGGGTTTGGAAAGTTGTGTAAAGTCAGATGCAAAAATTAAGGAAGGTAAAGAAAGTGAAAATATTAGCAGATCAAATACTTTGAAGGATGAGAAAATGCAGGGAACTTGTGATAGGAGATCTAGCAAGAATAAGACTTCTCTCCCAGATGAAAGGCCAAAAGCTACGAAGGCTGCCCCAAGAACTCCAGCTTCATTAGAAAGGGAAGTGTTTTTAAACATGTCTGGGAATACTGCAGATGAATGTCATATCAGGGAATCCAGGTCATCTCAAGGGTCAGATAGAAGTACTGAAGTTGGCACATGGAAGGAAGCAAACGAGTTTTTTGAATTGGTTGGAACAGAAAAATCTGGTAGGGTATTACAGCCTACAAATCAAACTAAGGTTTCAGTTCAAGATACCAGGATCCATGAACGAAGCCGGAAGGAAAGAGAAGCATATAATCTGCCTGAGGAAGAGAATAAAAAGGTAAAGGGAATTGAAGAATATTGTCAGAAGGAGGAAGACAAGAAGAAATCTAAAACAAGAAAAGAGGCTTATGAACAGGACAAAATCATTAGGAGGTCTAAAGCATCTAATGAAGAACGCAGGCAAAGAGAGCATGTGAAGAAGGAAAAAGTGGCTGAAATCTCTGAGCAGGAAGAGAATGAGAGGAATATAAGAATGGCATATCAGCAGCGAAAAACTGAAAAGAAGATTACTGATGCTGATCAATCAGGAAACTTAGAAAACTTTTTTGAGGCACAGCACAAGGAATATACGCAAACAGCAAGTGAGAAATCAAAAGACAATGATAGATTGAGTGAAGTTCAGCAGGGTGTGAAGTTTAAGGAAACTGAAAAGAAACTAAAGGAGGCTGAGAAACAAAGTGAAAGCGTGAAAAAGCAGAAGCAATCTGAGAAAATGAGAGATGAAAAAAGACAAAGAGAAGCTTCTGCTTTAGGACAACCAGTGGATGAAGAAAGACTGAAAGAGTCTAAGGAGCTGGATACAAACAATGCAACATCGGAGCAGGCTTTTGAGCAGGGTAAAGCAGAGGGAACAGAGACTTGCAGAACGGATGACAAGAAGAGATTAAAAGTTGATCAGGTTCTGAACGAGAAGGGACTAAAAGAAGCTTTTGAAAGAGAGGAAACTAATAAAACCCTCAACAATGTTTTTCAAAAGGAAGAAAGTGATGATGGCCTCAAACAGGCTCAGCAGGGAAGGAATGATCTGAAAGTGAACGACAAGTATCTGAAGGAGGCTTTGGGGCAAAAGAGTGTAAAAGAGGCATATGAAAGAGATCAGGGTAAAGAGATGTTGAGAGATGCTTTGGATGGATATGGACATGAAAATAGACATCAAGAAGTGGATCAGGGCAAAAGGACTTGGAAAGTTCTGGATCAAGCTTCAGATGGTGGAATAATAGAAGAAAGTGTGAGCACATCGAACCTGGAATTTGACCAGAAAGGAAGTGACAATCTATCTAATGAGGATGGTCACCAGGAGCAGTCTGAGAAGGTGCTCAATGATGCTGGTGGGAAGGAAAAAGATCAAGGATTGGACAGAGGTTTGGAGCTTAATGAAGACGGGAAGAAACTGAAGTTTGATAAAGAAACTGATGGGGAGTTTTCTCAATCAGCCTCCACACATGAAGAAAACATTGGAAAACTGGAGGAATCTCAAGAGTCCTTTGCTGACCAAGAAATTAGAAATGTGAGAACTAAATGCAGAAATCAGGAAAAGAAATTGGAAGAGGTGGGAATGAAAAGTGTACTGGCTAATAAAAAAATCAGAGCACATGAAGTAGCCCAAGGAGACATGGAGCATGCAGGGGTGCCTGCCGGAAAGGTGGGTGACACTATGACAGAAGCTGATGAACTTGGTTTTGGTAGTGAAGAGACATGCATTGAGAAAACTGGGACAGTCTCTGGCAATGAATTTGATCTTAGAAGTCAGGAGAAGAAATTTGCTCATGAATGGGGTGAGAGAGGAAAGAATAACCAGCATGTGAAGGTTGTCATGAACCAGGAAGAAGGCTCAAACATGTATGGTGATAGTGGAAGGAACAAAGCAGCAGAATCTGCTACAGTACCAGAAACTGCAAATGCCCAGAAAACTGCTCAGCGATTTCATGTAGGCCGACCCATAGAAAGAAAAGAGAGGAATCTCAATGAAAGTCTTGCATCAGAAGAGAAAGATGCTGAAAGGATGAGAAGGGAAAGGGAGTTAGAAAAAGAGCATCTTAGGAAGATAGAAGAGGAGAGGGAGAGAGAAAGGGAACGAGAAAAAGACAGAATGGCTGTTGACAAAGCAATGCTGGAGGCTGAGAGGGAAAGAGAAAGAGAAAAGGATAGGATTGCTGTAGATAGAGCAACTCTTGAGGCTCGTGAGAGGACATATGCTGAAGCTCGTGAGAGGGCAGAAAGGGCTGCATTTGAGAGAGCTACTGCTGAAGCACGACAAAGAGCACTAGCTGAGGCCAGGGAAAGACTTGAGAAGGCATGTGCTGAGGCTAGGGACAAGTCATTTGTTGATAAGACTGCTGCGGAGGCCAGATTGAAAGCTGAACGTGCTGCTGTAGAAAGAGCTACTGCAGAGGCACGAGAACGTGCCATGGAGAAAGCGAAAGTTGAGAGGAATGCTTTTGAGTCCAGAGAACGATTGGAGAGATCTGTTTCTGATAAATTTGGGGGTCCTTTTAGAAATGCTGGGGGTAGACAAGGCTTTTCATCCTCTGTGAGTATCCACATAAATTCTGCTACTAATAAAATGCATGATCTCCTACAGAATGCCTAATGCGTTAATTGGCAGGATATGCAAGACCCACAGTTTCATAATGGTACTGCTTCCACTGGTTCCAGATATCCATATTCCTCAGTTTATGGTGGTATGTGATTTGTGACACCCCTGCAATACTTAAGTATAAACTCCCATTTAACTTTTTACCATGTCCTGCATGTTACATCTTAACTAGAGTCCATATTTTTCTTGAAGCTTCCTCTTTTTCTGAGAGGTCAGAAGGAGGTGAAGGTGAATCAGCTCAGAGGTGTAGAGCTAGACTGGAGAGGTATCGCCGCACAGCTGAGCGTGCGGTAAGATCGTTTTACTTGTGAACTAATCGTGCATGGATTTTCTAGAGATAGAACATAATCCTGAGTCTATTCAAAATGTTCCAGGCAAAAGCTTTGGCAGAGAAGAACATGCGCGACCTTCAAGCTCAGAAGGAGCAAGCCGAGAGAAATGTGAGCATGTGTCTCCTACTTTTTTTACCCTTGAAATTTCTGATTATCTTCTGAAGTTTTCATTGATTACTCGATTCGATGCTGTTTGCAGAGATTGGCAGAGACTCTTGATGCTGAAGTGAGGAGGTGGTCAAGTGGGAAAGAAGGAAACTTGCGTGCATTACTTTCAACCTTGCAATATGTAGGTGTTAATATTCTGAAATAACTGGCGTTTGTACTATTTCTTTCTACTCCTCCCATGGTAATGGTAGGTAGGGTGTGGCAAGTGAAGGTCCATTAGACAAGGTCTCAAAACAGTGGAAACTGTGCGAATTCGTTGATTGATCCTGATAGCCTCAAATCACTTCCAACTCGTCGTGTTCTGGTTGTTTCTGTTTGAGACCCAGTTATGGTGGGCTAACACTTGTCCCAATAGACATTCTGACTTTGATTGTCTTAAGTTGACGAAACCAGGTTCAACGTAAGGTTTTTTTTTCTGATATTTCTATGTTGTCAGATCCTTGGACCTGATAGCGGCTGGCTGCCTATCCCGTTAACGGAGGTCATCACTTCCGCTGCAGTAAAGAAGGCTTATAGGAAGGCCACCCTGTGTGTTCATCCGGACAAATTACAGCAACGCGGAGCTAGTATTCAACACAAATATATATGCGAAAAGGTCTTTGATCTTCTTAAGGTATGTTTAAGCAATGCATACGACTTTTTACTGGTTTGGGTTCTATTTGAATAATGTTCATAATTATCTTTAACATCACCCACGATTCATCAATAATCATATCGTTCTTTCTCGCATTTTGGTTTTCCAGGAAGCTTGGAACAAATTCAACTCAGAAGAGCGATAGCATACCTTGGTTTGTGTTGCTGATAATTTGCTTTGCCCCTCCCTCCTTGTTCTTTGCTAGCGTGGATAGGCTAGCGCTGCACTTGGACCACTTCAGTAGTTACCTGGGCACGTGCGCTCCCGCTGCCCCAAACCATAGTAATTATTTTTCAGTTATAATCAATGTTTTGTAATATATCATTCTATCAGCATATATATTTGTCTGTATGTAAGAAAATGTTCATCTCACGTGCGGTTTTTCGCAAGCTCAGAAATTCAGAAGTAAATAGATACAAAAGCATTTATGAGATGAAGTAGGATGTCTTTTCTTTTCTGTGGCTGAACATTCGATTATCGCTGTTCGCATCTTAGAGATATACCATGATGTCACAAAATTTGTAGGATTGTGCTCGATGCCACAATTAAGTTAATTGAAAATTAGTTGATCATAGACCATTTCGAGCATTCTTTCACCTTCACAAGGTTGCTTCCCATTCTCATGAACGGGTATGGGACTTTTTCGTTTGTCATCTTCATGTGCTCATATGACTGGTAAATTCTAGATAAATTATATCTGATTAGCAGTCATATTTGTGAGAAAATGTTAAAATAGGAGTGGTGATTTACCATTTCTGTGGTCTCAGATATCAATTGGAGGGATGTTACTGAGAGTGAAAAATTTTAAGGTTCGAGAGTACAAATCCAAATGTGGTCTATCGACCAATGCACGATTAAGTTCTTTTATGAATTTTTTTGCTTTATATTTTATGTGATTTTTTTTTTTTTTTAATCTTCGTTAAATTTCCTTATAATAATTTTTTTTTATACTTTTGTAACCTGTCTCCAATATTCAATTATTTGAAATCTTAATTTTATCTAATCAATCCATATCACTAAAAAAACATTATCTAATCAAATCTCTATAAAAAAAAACATATATCCCTAATCAATGGGTCTCCATTCCTAATTTTACTTAGTGTGATGAGAGGTAAAACCGGAAAGGACAAAAATAGATGAATAAAATATTTGAGATGATAATGCATTAGAAAAGTTTTCTGGGCGCTCAAACGCGGGCATCTTCGTCTTTATAGCTTCTGAAATGCAACGGGCAACTGCCCTTGGTTTGAGTAAATATAGCGGCAAAGAAGAAGGGCAAAAACCGAAAAGAAAGATTCAAACCTTGATGTTTTTCCTTCCATGTCCAGAGCTTTCTCGTCTAATTTCGTTTTACTTTCCCTCCGGAGTTATAAATTTTCAGAGTCGCATCGTTCACACCCACAACATGCTCGATCAAATGCTCCTGTGTGACCTTCACACGCTTAACTCTCGTGTTGCCTCGCATTTCCGTCATGGTGATGCTATCTCGGCATGGGCTCTCTTTCGTCGTATGCATTGCGCGCGTTCTGACATTGATGCCTACACATTCACCCCTGTCTTGGGGGCATGTTCTATGTTACCGAACCCTCAGCGTGGCAAACAAGTCCATGGTCTGATGATCAAGACGGGTACCGACTCTGGAACTGTGACCAAAACTGCTCTTATGGACATGTATTCCAAATATGGCTTGGTGGCTGATTCGATAAGGGTCTTTGAAGAGATAGAATACAAGGACGTAGTTACTTGGAACGCTTTGCTTTCAAATTATTTACGGCATGACCTTCCTCATGAAGCACTCGGTGTTTTAAAAGCAATGAGGGGAGAGAGAGTTGAATTGAGTGAATTCACTTTGTGTACTGTGCTCAAAACTTGTGCTTCTTTGAAAGCTTTGAAACAGGGCAAACAAGTTCATGGTTTGGTGGTCTCAATGGGACGTGATTTGGTGGTTCTAAGTACTGCCCTCATTGACTTTTACTCTACTGTTGGTCGAATTAACGATGCTTTGAAAGTATTTTCTGCTTTTAGCTGTGTAAAAGATGTTATGATGCACAACTCGGTGATTTGTGGATGCATCCGGAATGGAAAGTATGATGATGCATTCTCTATTATGAGCATGATGAAACCCAATATCATTGCGCTCACCAGTGCATTGGCGGCATGCTCTGAGAATTCGGATTTGTGGATAGGGAAGCAAATACATTGTGTTGCAATGCGACAGGGTTTCACTTCTGACACCCAATTGTGCAATGTGTTGTTGGACATGTATGCAAAATGTGGGAAACTTTTGCTCGCCCGATTGCTATTTGATAGAATTTATCATAAAGATGTGATTTCATGGACAAGTATGATCGATGCATATGGAAGTCATGGCCACGGGCACGAAGCTGTTGAACTGTTTGAGAAGATGAGAGAGGATGGAAGTGGGGTATTGCCAAATTCTGTTACTTTTCTAGCTGTTTCATCAGCTTGTGCTCACTCTGGATTGGTGGAGGAAGGGCGAAGATGTTTCAATTTGATGAGGGAGAAGTATGGTCTTGAACCAGGTCCAGAACACTATGCCTGCTTCATAGATATCTTAGGCCGAGCTGGTCAAATAGAACAAGTATGGTCTCTATACCAAGATATGATTGAGCAGGATACTAGAGCTACAGATGAAGTATGGACATCATTGTTAAATGCTTGCAGTCTTAATCTTGATGTCACAAGGGGTGAATTTGCCGCAAAGCATCTCTTGCAGATGGAACCCAATAAAACCAGCAGTTTTATATTTGTATCAAATTATTACGCAGCTATTGGAAGATGGGATCGTGTTGATGAATTGAGAAGCATTATGAGGACAAAGGGGTTGGCTAAAGAAGCTGGGAATAGTTGGATTACTGTTCCAAGCAGCAATAATAGTGCCACGGGGAATTGAAAGGTGTCTGTACAAAGGATAAGCTTGGTAGGGAAGGTGCGTTTGATTTCGTCACTCGTTTTTCTTCTACCAAGTAAGTATAAAGTAATCTGCATTCTAACATTTTCTCCTTCTCATCTTATATTTACTTAATACACGCAAGTGTTACTCTGCAAATTGTCTGCATATGATGTCATGTTGTGTATTTGGCTTCTCTATGTTGCTTTCAGCCATTGGTTGGTGGACTTTTTTCTTGGTATATATAGATAGTTGAAGAAGAATACGAGACTGTAGGAGAATAGTCAGAATTGTTTGTCTTACTAAAACTTTTGCAACTGTCTAAACTCTCGGCTGCTTTGAAGTGGTTTCATTGTAAAACACAATTTTGTTTTCAATTATTATATCTTAATTATTTGTTGCGTTGAAACATTTCCCCGACAAAATGATCGAGTGCATATAACACACGAAACCTTTTGGTCAAGATTGCGGCGAAGATGGGTTCGCAGTCGAAATGTTTGAAATATACAGAACAAATCTCTGGTTTGGTGTGAAGTGGGATTTAACCTAGTGATAATACCGTCCGCAATATTTGTGTTGGCTTTCATTTCCTGAAATCAAATCCATTTCCTTCCCAAACACTTTAATTTGTATTAAAAAGTTTTTTCATCTTATTTATAACAAAAAAAAATCTCTATCTCTGGTTTGGTCAGCATTATTATATAAAATCCATTTAACTTCTAAATGTTGACGCTGTCATGCACTATTAATTAATCATTTGATTTGATAATTTATTTGGCTTCTCAGATAAACCCATGCTCGAACGCGTGGAACTTGTTTGTGATTTAATATTACTAAATGATTCTTAACATGTATTGCATGACGATTAATTTGATGTGAGTTATGAGGATTACCATAAACTATTGTGAATCACTTAAAATTTATCTAATCATGTGGAATAAAAATTTAGCTTAATTACCAGGTCAAACGGAATAGGCCAGAGGCGGATCTTTTAATAGAGATATATGTGGTTTTCTTTGGGTGGGGGTGCCATGGCCCCCAACAAAGTTTTCTTTTAATAGATATATGTAGTTTTTATATATATATAGATAGGTAGATAGATATATTTGGGTATTTCATCATATATTTGTTCAAGTTATGCTAATAGAATGGGCATATGAGTTGACCATTTTAGGTGAATTTTATGGTGTGGACTGGAAGCAATCAAATCACACCTTCTAGATGGAGCACTTTGACCGAGAAACTCAATCAGGATTGGTGTGCCCAAAAATTCAAAAATCTATTTCTCGTATTAATTTAATATTTAAGAATGATCTGTTAAGACGGCATAAAAGTCTATGCCGTTGGTTATCTTGTTTTCAAGCTGTTGATTTGATCCCTTAGTAAACAACGATAACATCAGCAAGCACTAAAATAATGGCAAAATCCACAAGAGCAAGCAAACCAAACCTGACCTAAAATTGAAATGGAATGCATATATATACAAAGCTATGACCCTCCAATACATATATAGCTAAGATATCAAGCAAAGTGCTGTTATCTTTCACAAGACCCAACAATGTTCAAATCAGCAAGCACTCGCGGTGGAGCTTTAAGATATGAGCGGTTAGGAGAAGAAATTGCTACCATTCCTTTGAACGAAGAGTTCAAAAGAAGCACAAGTGTACCTACTTCTGCTAGTGCCAATGGTCGAGCCTTCAGTTCATCAGTAAGGAAGCCAGCTTTGGGTTCAAATTTTCCAGACACTATGCAGAGGAATCCCACAAAGAAGGCTAGCAAGGAGAAGCCTCACCCTCTCTTCAGCTTCATGGATTTTCGTCGAAAGAAGAAAACCACAGCTAAGCCTGAATTCTCCAGATATCTTGAGTATCTCAAGGAAGGAGGCATGTGGGATTCGAATTCTAATAAGCCTGTAATCTATTACGAGTGAGAGATTTCTCTCTCTCAAGTTCTTTCATTTTTGCCTTTTTTTTTAATTGAAATGTTTGATATTTGGTGTGAGAATTAGAATTTGTTTCAAAATTATGAAGATCATGTAGAGTAACTTCTTGAGCCAAATGTGTCTTGGCATGAAGAGAGGAGAGGGGAGGATTTGAGTGGGGATAAATAGAAGTCATAAAACATAGACAAAAGTGTAAATTTCCAGGGTCCATCAGCTTAATTGTTACTTCCATTAGTTTGTAGTAAATTAAATTGATGGGTATGTGGTGGAATTCACACCTTTCTTAATGAAAAGAGAGAGTTCACAACATTTCTGTGGTGGATTCAATTCCACTTGTCATCTTTTTAGTCCCACACACACACATGGAATAATGAAAAGTAATGGAATCTTCTCTCCCAACACTTTGCAACCGTTCACAAAGAATGTTGCATGCATAGTTTGAGTATTCTTCCATCCTCTTGTGTTTGCTTTGAATATGTTGAGTCTGAGACCATCAGAAGTAATCGGTGCTGTGGCTTTGAATGGTGCCTATTATTCCCTCCCCCACCTGGAAAAGATATATAGAGTCACAGACAGACAGACAGACAACTCATGCACTCTCCTATCAAGTATCTTTTATCACTTTAAGTACTTTACCGTTTTTCCCCATGTACCTTTCAAAGTGTGGCGATGCTCTGCCAACAAAGAAGAGTTTTAAGCTTTAACCACACAATTATACCTGCGAATAAAGAAATGTTCAAAGTCTCTATTTGTATACATGAAGAGTGCACTGACTGTTAAAATAATTTGATACTTACTGAATCTGAAAGCCTTCCTATTAAATGGATCTAAATTTAGGATAGTTAGAATGCTCCATGGTTGGATTAATCATTATTATGGTATGACTTGAGCTAATAAATAAGTTAATTAATACTTGTATTTATTATTAACAACTCACTTTATATTATGTCAAAGATTATGCCAAGTTCATAATATTTTAAATGAATCTAAATTTAATGTAATCAAAATATCGTACTATTAGAGTAATAGTTAATATGGTACATTTTTTAGCTAATAAAATAAATCAGTTGATTCTTACATTTATTATTTGACAACTCACCATTGTGCCAAATTCATGAATTTTTGACTATGTCAAAATAATTTTTATTGTAATTATGAATAGGTTTACACTTAACAACTCGTGTTCTATTATATCAATAATTATACTAGTTTATAATATTTTAATTACATAAAATCAATTCCCATTATAGTTATGGTGGGTCTGTAGCTAGTTTGTGGACCAGCTGAATAATGAAGTGGAGGGAGAAGAAAAAGAAATTAAAGATTGATTTCTCTTACGAGGAACTAGATTGTATTCTGTTGAATGTGCAATTAATTTTAACATAAAACATTAATTGAATATTAAAATAAAAAATAAAATTTTGAGAGGATAAATAATTTATTATTTTAAAATATATAATTGTAATATAAACACATATATTAGATAAAATTAAATATGTTAAGAAAAATAAAATATTATAAAATTAAAAAAATAAAATGATAATACTTTTTATATATTTTTTGAAATATAATTTGTAATTATTTTTAATAAAAGTAAAAAAATATATTTGAGAAAATATATTGTGAAATAATAAAATTAATTTAAAATAATTCAAAGAAAATAATAATTAAAAGTAATACAATTATTTTTATTTTAATAATATTAATATTTTAAAATTATAGTAAAACATTTTATAAGGAAAGGTAAATATTTTTTTAAGAGTAAATGAAAAGGAAAAAGTAAATGAAGGAATGACAATTGTAAGATTTATATTTTTTTTATTAAAAATAAAATTGAAAAACTATGATAAAAATATGATGTATGAAATTATAATTAAAAATTAAATGATAACCAGACCATTTGATGAGAAATAAAATATAGTGAGATGAGAGCCCATGCTTGACTGCCACCTGCTTACGTCTCTTACCTATCATTTTGTTTTCTTTCGTAAGCGAACAACTAACTTTTTCTTGCTCATTAAGCCAAACTTCCATTTAATCTCAGCCGTTGCTTTAGAATCTAGATATTTAAACAAACGGCGTCGTATAGGAAGAATATGCAGTGGAAAAAAAAAAAAAAAAAAGAAGGAAAAGTAGTAGGGGTGTATGCCTATGGTAATGGTTCTTAGAATGGGAAAATCAATAGAGCGACGAACAATTGCGGAAACCGAATACGAGTCAGAGGGAAACAAGAGCGTGAGGCGGTCGTTGCAATAGAGCAAAAGCCCTTTGCGGCTTTGCCCAAGAAAAGGAGAAAAATTATCAAAAAAAACTTGTTGGGGTAATAAGTTTAGTTACCTTCTGGCCTTTATTTCCATAGTTGCGGGAAGAGTCTCGAACTTGAAATATGCCTCCTCTCTTACAGGCACAAGCTCAGGCGCTGCCTTGTGCTCATCATCGCTTACCTTCTAGTACTTAGGGTTTCACTCTTTACCTATCAGCGTACCCTCTTCTACACAAGGTAATTGATCTTTCTCCCGCCCTTCTTTTCTAGTTTTTCTTCCTGATTCTTATTTCTGAACCATGATATTCATTAATCGACGTTACTGCGTTTCTATGATTTTTTAATGTTTTGTCGGATTGAAAATTTTCGATTCGGCTTTGTATTTGATTGCTTGAGAGTTCTGCTACCGAAGAGAAAATAGCGATATGGATTTTTTTCCCGGTTTTGTTTGCATTTGGCTTATTCGGGGTGAAGGTTTCTCTTTATCTGTGTTTGTGTTTATTTTTCCATTGGAAATAAAACGGAATCGTAAAGATGCTTTGTGATTCCATTTGGTTTCCGCGGTTCATCATTGGAGACTAATATGCAAATATTGCGGTTCATTCTTTTTCTTTTTCTTTTTTCACCATTTTCAGATGTGGAAGGCAATAGTAGGGCGTAATCTTTTAATTTATATAGTCTGTTGACATTGAATCGTAACATCATATTTACAATCACACTGCACCAAATTAAGTTTTTATTTTACGGATATTTTGATTTCTGGCCTTTTCATCAGCTGCCAAGGATAGGTATTATGGTATCCGACGCCGGCAATAGCTATAGAAGTAAAGTGAATAACATACTAAGATTTGTATTGCATATTTTGTGGCTTTTAGTTTTGATTGGCCTTCCCAGTATTTACTTATATGTCACTTTTTTGGTTTCGAACAGGCATGCCGACCTTTACTGCCATAGTGTTGGATAGATTGTTAGAACCTGGAACTTCCAAATCAGTTGAAAAATCTGTTCCTTCTTCAATGCCTGTTCCCAAACCAAATCTGAAGAGGAGAAATAGTGCAACCTCGAGAACTGGTGCATCAACTACCAAAAAGAAGGCTCCCCGTCCTCAACTAAAACCAGCACTTTATGCCACTCCTGAGGTGACCCCGCTTCCAGATTCGCCCTCTTCATTCCCTCCATCTCCTTACATCATCAATCACAAAAGACGAGGACCACGCCTCAACAAGAGTTTTTCTGAGGCCAATGTGCCGTCCAAGCAGAAAGTTGCGGATGATGAAAAGGTAGTCAATTCACATACTGTCATTGTCAGTTCAGCGGGGGACCTTCAAGTCACTTGCACTAATCCTGAAGCTGTTAAAGAGAAGCATGTGAGCATTGGTGATGACCTTGGGAATGGACATACGGAAACTGGAAGTAGTAGCATTACAAATGGATTGCAGGGGGAAAATAGTGTAAAGGAGGTAGCATTGCAATCCGAAAGAGCTGGAGAGAATGACGACTTCTTTGATCCACAGGATTCACTGAGTTACACGAGCAACACAGATGGTGAGGATAATGCAGAACGTTCGGTGAAGTTCTCTACTCCTGGTGTGGAGTTTTTTGACGCTTGGGAAGGTAATTAAAACTAGCTTTTTTGTAAATTATTTCTGTGCGATTTTCTAATGTATGGCAGTGGATCGATTAGATTTGTAATGGAGTTTCTCAGTGACAATTTTGTGGTGTCATTGACTAGCTTATTTTGGTCTTTTCCTTTCTTTAGAACTAAATTCTGAAGGTGGAGATCAAACTTTTCCATATGATGCTGAAGCTGAATTGCGTGAAATAAGGTTGAGTCTCTTGATGGAGATAGAGAAGCGCAAGCAAGCTGAAGAAGTCCTTAACAACATGCAAAGCCAATGGCAGAAGATTAGAGATGGGTTATCTCAAGTGGGGATATTCCTCCCTGCAGATCTTACAGCTCTGGCTGAGGGTGAGCAGCTAGATTCTGATCCTTTGGAAGATATATGTCAACAAGTTCACGTTGCTAGGTTTGTATCTGATACCATTGGGAGGGGAACTGCCCGGGCTGAGATGGAGGTTGAGATGGAAGCTCAACTAGAGTTGAAGAACTTTGAGATTGCTCGACTATCGGAACGTCTCCGCTTTTATGAGACTGTGAATCAGGAAATGTCTCAGAGGAACCAAGAAGCAGTAGGTGAGACCTATGATCACTTCTATGGTCTGTAATTGTATAGGCCAATATGCTTTCTTAAGTGGATGCGTTTATTGTCTCCCATCTCGAACTGAAAACTTGCACATAAGTTAATGCATATATGCGTTCTTTTTTAAGATAGTTTTTAACAGACATATGCAGGTTTGCTGAACAGTCATCTATTGTAATAGTGATGTGAGGTTGTTAAAAAAGACTCTATTTTCCATAGTGACACGGTTCCCCGGCATTTCATTTAGAATGATACAAGAATACATGTATAAGGTAGACTTGCATGAACATTGGGCATTGGTGTCAAGTATCTGGTTTCTTGTTGTTAACAGTAAACGTGGCATGGTAATATCATATTATCTTGGATGGGGACAGGCATATTATCTTGTAAATAACACACCTTAGTGATACGCTGATTGGTGGTTTAAAATCAGCTATGGGTAAACCCAACACTCCCCCCGACCCCAACAAAAAAAAAAGGGAAAAAAAAAAGTGAAAGAATCAGTTTGTTATTTTTGACTGATTGTTTGGAGATGATAATCAATTCAAAATTGATTTAATTGGAGCGCATTAGTTGAGGTTTGTAAGTATTTTTGTTGAAAGATAAGGCCAAATCACAAGTGTGTATATATATTATCTACAGCCTTGTTTTTCTGGATTCCTGATACCTGGTGATGCTTCCCCTTTTTATGTGCAATAATAACACATTTGATAGAGGATTGAGTGTTATGTACTTTGACAGAGTCCGGTCTTTTCAAGTTTCAACTGCTGTAGATATTACATGCTATTAATTTCTCAAGTTAAAGTTCTGATTTTCCTTTTTTTGTGACTTTTTTAGGGAATATTATGTGTTAGGGTTTTTTTTCCCATTAAGAAAAACTTCGGGTTGCTATTGGTAAACTAAACCAGATTGATTAGCTGGTCCTAATTGATATATAATGTGATTATCTGCTATTTAGGAAGTTTTCACTAACTAGACAGTTTGTGTGCACGAGAAATTATAATCATGTGTTATTTACATGCATCTGGGAAATGTCTGTTTTTTCTGTCGGCAAGTGTATTTTTTTCCGTATTGTTTGTACATCTGTTGTTTGCTTACTTCATTTCCCTATCTGATTCATTTTCTTTGTTGTCTTTTCAAGAATTGGCACGGCGTGAAAGGCAAAGAAGGAGAAGGAGGCATAGATGGATTTGGGGCTCAATTGCTACTGCCATTGCCCTTAGTACTGGAGCCATAGCCTGGTCATATCTCCCTGTGGAAAGAGGATCATCCTCTGCAGACCATGATCTGGTACCTGAGCATGATGATGCAACCAATTAATACACACAATCAGATACTAACTGCAATGCCGTGTTATGGCAGGAGAGGAGAATAAAGGCTATACATTAGACAATGTGGCTTCAGCCTTAAGTAGTCTCTTACTTTATCAATTGCAATTTTCTGGCATCCTGAGTATGTGCATAATACTGGGCCTTTGATGTATACAAAAACTAGTGCCTTTGACTGGTAATCTAGGAGATAGATTATTGAAATGTTTCTGTTGCCAAAACGGTATGCTGTAGCTTCCTTATGCATTAGAGCTGCAAGCTGAGTTGCTTGCGAACACCGAGTATGTGCATAAGTATTTCGCTCCGTTATTTTAGGTAGTGCATTTATAATGAAAGTATTCTTTTGGGCTCGAACTATGAGCATTTTAACGCTGCAATAAGAGAATCTAATTGATCTCTAGAATTTTCTTTCTGATTGCCAACTTTGGGATGGAGAATCTGGATGTGCTTTGATGCAATAAGGTTTTCTGCTGTGCATTTTATGATACGCGATAATTTATTTTGTCAATGATAGACGAGGATGTGATCGTTTGACCATATAATTGTTTATTGTAATCTTTTCTACAATCTTTTAGTTGTAGTTGTTTGTGCAAGCAAACTTTTACTACAAAAAGGTGATTTTAAAACCGAAATATCCAGATCGTGGTTTTTATTGGGTAGTTGCCGTGGATTATTACAAAGGAGGTTCGTCATCCGAACGACGTCGTTTCCGGGAACTGTATTTTATCTGGTAAGTTGGATAAAAATTGAGCGAGGGTGTCAGAGTCATCTCCACTCCGACAGTGGAGCTCCGTCCGAAAAATGGAGCTGGCCTTGCACATATCTGCAACGGCAACTCTTCCCAGAGAGAAGTTTTTCACTCTCACAGTTTTTAATCACTCTCTGTTTCCTGGGTTCACTCCCAGAACTTCATTCCAACCTATCCCACTTGAATTGTCGTCTCAGCTTAGTTGTAGAAATAGGAATCGTCGCCTTGAAGCATTTACCGACGAAACACCGCAAGTTTGGGTAAGCGAACGAGAATTTAACAACCAAATAGAAGAAATGGAAGAAGCTCAGACGAGCTCTGATTTTGAGTATGACTTATCAGTTTTGTCCCTCAGCGAGAAACCAGAAAGAAATATGGGCTTGCTGGACGAAGATGAAGCCGAGGAGCTCGATTATGAGTCTCACTCTGACCATCGAAGTGGTTTGTCCCTTTCTGACTCCTCATAAAATGCTGGGTTTTTCTTTTCAGTTTTCGAATACTTATGGTTGTGTTGTGTTGCGGTTGAACGTTTTAGTGTATTCTATAGATTATTTCGAATAGTTATGTTCTCATTTATGTTTACATTATCGGGGATGCTAAGGATTTGAACGGATAAATGTGCAGTTTTTAATTTTAATAAGTCAAACTGCAGGATACGTGGCTTTACTTGGCAAGCCAAATGTTGGGAAAAGTACGCTAGTAAACCAAATGATTGGGCAAAAGTTGTCAATAGTTACCGATAAACCTCAAACTACGAGGCACCGAATTCTTGGTATATGTTCTGGCTCAGATTATCAGGTTTGATCTTATTGGTAGTTAATTCTTCTGTTTGATTTGATAAACTTGTCTATTTAGTTTGACTAATTATCATGTATGGTCCTTCAATATTCAAATTGTGATACACAATTGTTTCCTAAATCTATTTATCATGATTATCCACTAAATTTCTGTTCTGAGGTTGATGTGTTCTTAGTCATTTGATCTACTCAATACTCGACAAATTCTGAAAAAGAATTTATTGGCATCTGCTGATAGGGAACTTCAGCCCTTAATTTATCACGAATAAAGAAGGATGATAAACATGTGATTAAATTTCTCTTGGGAATTATCCTAGCTTGGAAGTTGATATTAAACAAAAATATAATAGCTACCGATACCTCCGCATATGCGTGTATTGTTTATAATACAACTATATGGTGGTTACTTCTAATTGAGCTAGCTATGATTCACGTTCTCAGAGCTGTGGTGTTCAAATGATCTAATATCTTCAAAAGTAGATGATTGATGAAATAACATGGGATGATTCTAATTGGTAACTAGTTCAATTAAACATTCTATAAATATTTGTTGAAGGAGAATAATGCATTTAATCACTACACTTCAAATAAATTTTTTTCTATTCAACTGTTGTCATCATTAGTCTTGATACTATATTGGGGATTTCTAGGGATCTATAGCTGCTTTTCTCTTTATCTTGTTTCTTGACGTGAGGACTCACTTACAGATGATACTATATGACACACCCGGTGTCCTAGAGAAGGAAATGCACAAGTTGGATTCAATGATGATGAACAATGTGCGCCGTGCTGCAGTTAATGCTGACTGTGTTTTGATCCTCGTTGATGCATGTAAAGTGCCTCAAAAAGTACGGTTCTTTGTTTAGAGAACTGCTTTTACAATGCAATATCCTTTTGCTAAATTGGCTTTTTTGCCTCTAGATTGATGAAGTATTGGAAGAAGGTATAAGAGACCTCAAAGATAAACTTCCCACTTTACTGGTTCTGAATAAGAAGGATCTTATTAAACCTGGTGAAGTTTCTAAGAAACTCAAGGTTGGAACACATAGTAAATTTACTGTTGTGGAAGTTTTTTCTTTTTCCCTAGTGTTTTTTAATGTCTTAACTTTTGCAGTGGTATCAAAAATTTACTGATGTTGATGAGGTTATACCCGTCAGTGCGAAATATGGTCATGGGGTTGAAGATGTCAAGGACTGGATTCTGTCGAAGCTTCCCAATGGGCCAGCTCTTTATCCAAAGGCATGTTAGAAGTTAAAGTTTTGTTTTACTTATTCAACTGTCCATCTTTGCACCATCAATGTATAATTATATTACCATTCAGTGATAAAACAGGAGATGATAACATTAGGCACTGAATTAATTCATATCCTTTCTCGACTATGAAAAACAGTAAATGAATTTGATTTTAAAGCTAAAATAGAAAACTGAGCAAGTATGTCAGAGCTGTCATATCATCATTGTGCCTGCTAATTTTTCGTATATGATGGAATCATCATTGACATGCAGTCTTGGCTGATTGAAGTTGCATATAGGGTCTTCATCAGGGGAGGTTAAGTTATTTTTTTATCAGCTCATCTGTCGAATATTTGCTATACATGCATGAATGCGATCATTTTCCAAGGGAATTATATCGATCTTTGTTTCCAGAATTTTTAGTGCTAAGTTTTGGTTTAGCAATTACATTGTTATTGCTGGGTTTAACAATTATTAACTTAAATTATGAAGAATTTGAATAACTATCTTATCTATATCATTTCTTCGAATTGCTAGCTTCTTGCTTGGGATACACATGCCTTAGCATTGTTCTTGAATTCACAGGGTATCGTCAGTGAGCACCCTGAAAGATTTTTTGTGGGTGAAATTGTTAGAGAAAAGATCTTTATGCAGTATCGAAATGAAATTCCCTACGCATGTCAGGTAAATATCCTCCTTCGCCCTCTCGTCTTCTCCACCACCACCACACCCCCCCCCCCCCCCCCCCAAAAAAAAAAAAAAAAAAGAAGAAAAGAAAAATGAGAGAAACAACACAAATTTGTTCATTTTATATTTTTCTCAGTGGTACAGATGAGATATTTCAAAATTTTCAGGTCAACGTTGTAAGTTACAAGGCTCGTCCCAATGCAAAAGATTTCATACAAGTGGAAATCGTTGTTGAGAAAAACTCACAGAAGATTATCGTAATTGGAAAAGTATGTATACTTATTGATCATTTGTCAATGCAACTGATGCATGGAAAGCATTTATTTGGTGATTGACTTGCTGATAAAGCTTGTACAGCAATCCATTTACTTATCTTTCTCAACTGCTGTAGGAAGGAAAGGCTCTGAAATTACTTGCAACAGCTGCCCGGCTTGACGTTGAAAATTTTCTACAGAAGAAAGTTTATCTTGAGGTGCAATGACACAATTCTTATTCTGAATTCGTACACTTATCTTAACCTGGTCTTGCTTCATTTTGCTGTTTCACCATTTATCTTGATTTTCAAGTGGTACTATCACTGCGCCAACTCATTACTGATGTTTGAACAGATTGAAGTGAAGGTGAAAGAAAATTGGAGGCAAGACGAAGGGCTTCTTAATCACTATGGTTACGGGGGGCAGATCCGAGCTTTATGATGTCAAGTTATCATTTATGTTATGATATGTAAGTTAAGATCCTCTTGCTACGGTTGCCATCAAAAGTTTGACGAATGCCGTGTCATGTTCACCAGCACCATAGGGGCATTGGTTTAAAGCAATGTCCTGTGATCCCCTATTTGGAAAGAAGGGATTATAAACAAGTGAAATGGAAGAATTAAGCGAGGGCCGAAGTTTAAAGACTTTGAAAGCAATTTGCTTACCTTTGGGTAAAATTTCATTAAGGCAGTTGAAGGGGAAACATCTCAACCATCATAATTATGGCGTGGAAACCCTGTTTGTGGTTTTATAACTAGACAAGAGCTCACTTCCTTGATTATTTTGGCAAATTTGTATCAGATCAGTGAATGTGAATGAAAGGACAATCTGAGGCTTCGCATAATAAACAATTTAAATCAATAAATAAACAAGAAAAAAAAAATTATGATTAACCAGCTACTTTAAGTCGTTTTGTTTAAGAAAATTAGAGTTTAAACTTGTTTGGGATTATGAAAAACTGAAAAGTAAAAAGTTATTGAAGAAATTGGCAATATTTATGTTATCTTCGCAAGAGAAATGATTTTATTGTTTTCCCGGACTTGAGCAGACAGCCCATGTTGTTCAGTACCAAGTAGTACAAAGCTAGAGCCAAGCATTGATCTTCCAAAATGTAGAAGAATCTAAAAGGTTCGTTTCACCCTGCCGTGCGCCGACGCAACATTTAAAGAAAATCTACTGTGAGTACCACACAGGATATCATGTTAGTTCGTTAAATTAAATTTCATTTATTGTGATTTTAATAATTCTCTCACATGCAATGCAAGCTTCATGGCAGGATATGGGTAATGGCTGTATTAATTAAAAAAAGAAAGCTATAGATATAAAGATTGGAGCTTTCCATCATTAAAAAAAATAAAATAACATTTACTGTTTTAAAAGTGTGTTTCATATATTATTTACGCCTAAAAATAATGTATATTTATAAGTATTATTTTATTTATTTTCTTATTAAATAAGATACGAAACACATTTTATCTTTAGGATAGTGAATTTTGTAAAAAAAAAAAAAAAAACAATACATTTATTAACATGTGATATATATATGTATGTATGTATGTTTTGAGCCATGTTTTCTAAAATCAGAGTTATGGCAGGATAAGAGAGGTCGGCAAGTGGATATTATATTAGTGGTGGACCTCGTCCTCGTGAGAAAGGCACTGCCTTCGCAGAACATGGGTTCCGTTCTGTTCCGTTCCTCATCCCTCAATTCTTGATATCAAAAGTTTACGCCGCATTGGATAGAGATCACAAGGCAATAGATAGATGAATGAAACCTATTTGTTCTAAGCCAAACCAAACCTATCATTTTCACTGCAATTACTGAAAATTGCCCTTTATTTGTTCTTAGTTACCCAGTGAGTGGTCACCTGACCAAGCCATTTGTTATGTACATCACAAACTTTCAACTATATTTTCTAAGATGCCCCACCATTTATTAATGTCCAGCAGTCCTGCTTATAGCAAATCCAATTTCACTTTGTATATTCTTCAGCTGTCATTTTCTTACAAAGAAAAAGGTGCTCTAGTTCGACCATAACCTATCAACCTTAATCGGTTGAAACAAGCATTAGAGTATTATTGACGTTCAAGAATCAAACCTCAGTGACAATATTCTAAGAAAAGAGGAAAAGAGAAGAAAATTACCCTGAATATTTTCGTGATAATACGTCATTTTTTGGACTAAACTTGACTTAAAAAAAATGTGTTCATGGTCACTTTCCATTGAAAAAGTTTTGTCAATGTTGCCTTCCATGAGAACTCGCAATCAAAGGTGTAGCTGTAGCTGGATTACTGTTTTTCACATTATGGCTAATTATGTGTCGGTAATAATGACACTACATAACCCTTTTTTTTTCGCTTTTATATTCTTTTAAGCTTAAGAACTTACCAGTTGTAAGAAGACAAACTTCGTTTTCCTGCTTTTATTTCTCTCTTCTCGTCATTTAAACAGCAAGAGCTAGCTCCTTCCACAGATAGTGTGCCTGTGATTGAGAGAGATAACAGAAACCAGAAATGAAGCATTTCGCTTTAGCTGTCGTTTTGGTCATTTTGCTCCATCAGCAAAGTTTCCATGCGCTTGTAGAAGCAGGGGATGGTTTTGTTAGAACCAGAGGCATTCATTTTCTGCTAAATGGAAACCCTTTCTTTGCAAATGGGTTCAATGCCTACTGGCTAATGTATGTAGCTTCTGACCCATCTCAAAGATTCAAGGTTTCAGCTGCATTCCGCGAAGCTACTAGCCATGGTCTCACTGTTGCCAGAACTTGGGCATTCAGTGATGGCGGCTATAGGCCCCTCCAATATTCTCCTGGCTCCTATAATGAGCAAATGTTTAAGGTATCTCTCTTATCTCCTAACGCCCAAGGCTCTGTTATCTTCTTCCTTGATATTTCTGATATTCTCTGCTTCTGAGTTTGCAGGGATTAGATTACGTTGTATCAGAGGCCAGGAGGTACGGAATTAAGCTCATACTGAGCTTAGCGAACAACTATGATAGCTTTGGAGGGAAGAAGCAGTATGTGAATTGGGCTAGAAGTAATGGGCAATACCTCACATCAGATGATGATTTCTTCAGGAGCCCTGTTGTTAAGGGTTACTACAAGAACCATGTCAAGGTTGGTATGCAGTGCCTATAATCTTGTTTGTTGAAGGTATATATATACATGAACTCTGATTTAAGAGTTTTGGTGATGAATTTTTCATCCTTTTATTTTGGCTTCTTCTACTACTACTACTACTACTTTCTCTTCCAGTTTGGATGTGATTTATTGTTCTAATTATTTTTGCATTTGTCTTCGAGATGATTTTATATAAATTGCTTTATAATATGATGATAGTGCAAGAACAATAATTATAGTAAATTGTAGATTTGCTTCTTCTTGGAAAATGCAATTTCAGTCTTCAAGTTCTGATTTATCTGCAACCTTTCACAGACTGTTCTTAACAGATACAACAGTTTCACTGGTATTCATTACAAAGATGATCCAACAATCATGGCCTGGGAGCTCATGAATGAGCCAAGGTGCACCTCAGATCCTTCAGGGAGGACTATTCAGGTCAAAATAACCTCTCTTTTTTTCCTCCTTTTTCTTTTTTCTTTCTCTTTTTTCCTTTACTTTCCGGTTTTAGCTCTTTTTCCCTTTCGATGTGACACTGAAATTGCTTAGTTCACGGAACACGACTTTTCAACTCCAAACGGAAGAAAAATGATTCCTGCATTTATGAGGCCAGGTTTGCTATTCAGGGCATTTTTCAATAGCTGACTTAAAATTTCTTTCCAATGTAGGGATGGATAACAGAAATGGCTTCCTTTGTGAAGGCTATAGACGGGAATCACTTATTGGAGGCTGGGCTCGAAGGATTTTATGGACAATCAACACCACAAAGAAAGAGATTCAATCCTAGTATTAATGTGGGGACTGACTTCATTGCCAACAATCGAATCCCAGGCATTGATTTTGCAACCGTTCACTGCTATCCTGACCAGTGGTAACTAAAAATGGTTTATTACGTTCTTTAGTTCATTCCAAATCACAGATTTTGCATGGATCACTGATCGATTAGTATACATGTTGAATTCACCAACAGGTTATCCAACTCGAATGATCAATATCAGCTTTCTTTCTTGAACAACTGGCTCAGTGTTCACTTCTTAGATGCACAATATGCACTGCGAAAGCCAATACTTGTAGCGGAGTTTGGAAAATCATGGAAAGATCCAGGTTACAGCACTTACCAGAGGGATCGGCTTTTCAACACAGTGTACGACAAGATATACTCATCTGCTAAAAGTGGGGGAGCAGCAAGTGGAGCACTTTTCTGGCAACTTCTCACTGAAGGAATGGAGTCTTTCCAAGATGGGTATGGGATAATGCTGGGTCAGAGTTCCTCTACCGCAAATGTTATTGCTCAGCAGTCTCGCAAGATTTTTGAAAGGCTCAGGAATATTCAGAGGTGGAAGAGGGCAAAGGCCAATAGAAGAAACAGAGGAAGGGGCATCGGCAACTGATATTTGCAATTGCGTTCTCTCCTAGAGATGAACGCTTTTCCATCCAGGAGGGCTGTAACACTACACCTGTTCTTTAGTAATTTTTTTTTTTTTTTTTTTTCTGTCATGTTCTTGTTTATGTATCCTTGTGATTTAAATCATGTTGAAGTTGGATACAATCTGAAATTATTGAGATCTAAGCTGCTTTTACTAGCACACGAGAGTTTAAAGACTCTTCCAACGACGACGCACGAGAAGTGAATCTTGTGAAGGAATATATTGATTTGTCATAGGTATAGAGTCTATGTGAAGTGAAACTACTATTCCTCTTTAAGCCAATGGCGAATGACGTACACAAGAAAACCTAAGCAAATTCCAACAGATCCCCCAACAACAATTATTCTAACCAACAAAGAGGATATAAATGGATCCAGCAAAAAGGAATTCCACGACCAATACCACAAGATAGAGAAAATGGATCCAATGACGGCACCAACAAGCACCTGGTTCACCGTATGAAGTTGTTGTGACACCCTTAAGTATGTCTGCAAGTACAGAACGAGCATCAGAAACTCAATGCCACAACTAACGTCTCCTTTTTTGATCCAGGAATAGAATCTATACTATCTCAAAATAGTCAAAAGAAGGAGCAATGTTTACTTACAAAATAAGAACCCAATCCCAAGGCCAGTGCACTTATGGTAATGCTTAATTCGTTTATTCCTAACCATTCTATACCTGAAGCATCATAACAGAAAGCAGATAATTGAGTTAAACCAAACAAGTCAAAGTCTAATTCAAAGATGCAAGATAATCGTAAGACTAAGTCCCAAACAACAAGCTTGCATTACCAATGTTACCCTAATCTTTTATCAATTTTTTTTTATATATATTTTTATAGTAAATACTGAATAATATACCTAAATAATATACAATAATTAGAGATATGACATTTATAACCATTTCTCTATTGTAAGAGATTTAAATCTAGAGCAGAAATTACTTGACAAAACAGCAAACATGACTGTAAAGAAGATGGATTGTGCATGTGAAGAAGGCATCCCAGGGTCGGATTTCAAGGCAGAAGGTCGTTCCTGATTAAATATTCGTTTGAGCACGGTAGAAAGAACAGCATTTAAAACAGAGCCCGCCGCAAACCATAATGCTTCTGCATCATGCCTCGAAAGAATGACAGCACCAAATAGACCAGATACAATCCACTTGCTCTTTAAACAACACCAACAAACTCATTAGCTCATAAAAAGGTAATTGCACCTAAATGCTGAACTAATCTAACTACGAGAACCCCTAAAAATGGGAATTTAATTCTTTAGATACATTGACAATTTTGTGAACATATTTAAACTTGGAGCAATTTAGATTCAAAATAGAGCACTAGAACATGTTTCTGTCGCATAAATGGAATGTAATTCACTATGTCATATAGAATCATCGCCTTGGGCTAGCCAATCACGTGAAATGATCCCAAAATAGTAGCTTTATGCTCTAGTTTTGTCACTCTGAATATTCCGATTATAAAAGTAATAAACAATAATAGCAATAGAACCAAAAAAAGAAGGCACATTGCAAAAAAAATTAGACACGTGAATGAAATCACTTAGGAATTACCAACCAGTTTATTTAGAATTGCTTCCACGTCCTGAAACTCGGATGACCCATCGACGAAAGCTTCTTGTTCTAGCACCCTAACGCCCTCATCACTGTCTCTATCTCGGAAAGCATAAGTTATAGTCAATTCATCCATGGTATTTGATACCCACTGTCCACTTCTCCCACGAACAGCTTTTCTGATGACAAACCCACCGCAAAAGATTGATCTTGAGGCAGATAACGTGTCAGCAAATGAAGTAAGCTTTAAGGATCTTCGTTTAAGGAGATTGGCGCGCGAAATTTTGAAAGATGGGGCATAGCAAATGGTGGTTGTTGCGGCCATGCTAGAGGAGAAAGCGAAGCAGCAGAGAATTGGCATTAAGGCAAGGAGAGTCAATGAGTCGTTCCAGAATTTTCTATTTAAATATTAGTCACCAATGAATAGAAAGAGGGCCTCTGATTATTGGTTGAAAAAAGTCCATTTAAGAAATCTGCTTCACCTCTTCATCTCCAATTTCCGTATCCACAATTCCGAAAGAGGAAGTCCTATTTACCAATTGCCACTCGAAAACAAGAAAGGAGCTCCCAATTCCATAGCCAGGGCAAAGCACGAAATGAAAATGGTTCGACACATAAAGTCCAATTCAACCCATATGGACAGACATAGCATGAGCGTGGGCTTAGTTTCCGAGGATCTCCCAGGTTTACAAAGGGTAGTTCTGGGCTGGGCTATTTTGGTCCATGTTTTATGTTATGGCTTGAAATGGAGCTGACCCACGTGAAAGAAGTATTAAAGTATGCAATGAGAAGGAATAATAATAGCCATGGCCATGTCTCACACTCACATCATGATAAATTTCTGAAAAGCGGCAAAGCAGAATATGCCGAGAAACTAAGATTTCATTGCTTATCCTTCAAAACGTGAGAATTGGATTGTAAGAGCAGTCAATTTTTTTGCAGAGCAGAGCAAATTTAGACCGCAAGAACGAGGGAATAAGCAAGAAAATGGAGTGTACTTTGGGATATGGATAGTTTTGTTGTTTAACTCAGCCAGGTATCTTTCCAGCAACATCTACAAATATTCTTCACTTTACAGGCACGAAAGTCACACCGTTTTCGAAAAAAGAAGCTTCCCCATTGAGACCGAATCCCTTTTCAAGATCATTAGTGCTCTAAAGTCTTGGATATTTTTTTCTTTTTCTTATCTCTAATGTTTACTACAACTTACAACCAAGGAGCAACAGTTGCCTTAGATTCCGGTTAAGCTATTTTCCACAGTTAAAAGCGTAATTAAGTTTCACCTTTTCTTTTTTGTTAATATTTTTTTTTTTAATTCATGGTTTTGGGATGAGACCGTAGATTTTGATAATATTAATAAATATCGGCAGAAATAGAAGAAGAGAGAATATTAAAGGAAGGACAGAATTTGTGGAACCGTGTAGAGAGCGCGGTATAATTTTTTCTTGTGTTGCCAAGTGGGCGATTGCCATTGGATAAAGATGGATAACAGGATTCTCATAATTAAATTGTTCCCTGATTTAACAAACCATATATAATTTTCCCTCAAATTAAATCATCCGAAGGAAGAAAGAAGAACATGGATGGGTGAACAATTGATTTTACGTTGCATTAGTGAAGTGGAAGAACAGGAGATTGTGGGGGGGTCACTCATGCACACTTTGAGAAGTCAGTCACAAGAGCTCCCCAGAGGCAGTGACAGAACACGAAGCCTATAGATGGAAGTTGGCATGCAGTTGCAGATAGATCAGTGGCTACAGTAGCTATAAATTATTTACTTACTTACTCACTTACTGTTACACAAGATAGACAGGACTTAGGACTTAGGACTAGCTAGCTGTGCTCCAAGTCATGGTCATATTCATAGTCATAGGGACAAATACTGTAGCAAAGCAAAGTCATTGGCAGGTCAAAGTGAAAGCCTGAAACATCCACTCCCACTTTAGTGCTGCTGCCACTGACAGTTCGATCTACAACTGAAACCCTAATTCATGCACGTGATCAATTTTATTGTCATTCCTTTTCGTATCGTCTCTACTAATATACATTACGCCATTTGTTTCTATAGACTATATGCATGCTTTGTTTAATCACCAAAGTTAGATGCCATGCCAGTGAGGTTACTAGATTAGATTAGAGACAAAAGTGAGAAAGAGCTCAAGATCGTAAAAGTCTGAAACTCAGCGTACGCTTAAGAAGCAAAGCGAAACCGGAATGGTCAACTTAAGTTTCCAAACACTCACTGCCACTGCACCCGAAGCTGACCAACATTAAAAAAAAAAAGGTTCTACATCATATGGTGAGATTGAGGGCCACGTCATGGATGATATTGAGCTTTCTTTCTGCGGGTGCAACCATCATCGCCCGTACACCGTGATTTCTTCACTTCACTTCGCGCTGGGCCTTGGTCCCCCTTCCTTCTCCTGACAAGTTCTCTTTTCAGTTTTTACCCAATCTCTGTCTCTGGGTACCCTCTCCTTCTATTCTAAATTTAAATGCCTACCAAAAAAAAAAAAAATTTACATAAATACATATTTCATTTTTCTCCAAAAGTTTCTGTGCTATATATATATAATAAACCCACAATTCACATATTATGCATGCAACTAGCTCATTAAATTTTTTCATTGGGTTATGATCACTTTTAATTAATTTATCCCAAAATTATCTTTGTTTTTATTTTACTTTATGTTAATTTTGTAATTGTAATACTAATAGATGTGATGTGGCAGAGACCAAAGATCAGTGGAAATGGAATGTTTCGGACATGAACAGGTATGTATGTTGAATCGGTACACCTCTAGCTTTGAACGAGTAATCTCCCAGACCAGACCAGACCAGACCAGAACGCACGAGGGTTAGTACTCAGTACTGGTGCACCAGGTCACGTGAAATGCCACATCTTATATCATCATCCTCCTAGTCCCAACTCCAAATTCTCAAAATTAATCCTTAAAAAATAAATAATAAATCCTTTATTTATAGAACCGATGTTATTGTACATCACATCATATATTTGTTTACATTTTAAATTCCTCGGCTGTATTTTGTTTTATATTATAATTAAGTAGAACTATAAAATTATTAAAATTCTTTTAATTATATTGAGTTGAAACAAGTAATTAATTAGTTTTTAAAATTATTGTATAAAATTAAGACTCTTTGAGAAAAAAATAAGATATCAAAAAGAAGTGAGTTCGGAATAAGTCAATATAGTGGTTGAGCTTGGAGCATACGTTTATTTCAATATTATTCTTTCACCCAAACCGACACTTCCAACAAATTAATCTCATTGATACGTAGCGATAGAAAGTTCACGAGACGTTAATCTACACAAATGAAGTTTCTAATGAAGAGATAGATTTGCTTAAGCCTCTCCTATTTTATCTAGTAATGAGAACTGTACTGAAGCATATGTTCCTCCAAAAAACAAATCTTAAAACATATATCGAAAAATTTATATTCTTGCTCTGTGTTTATATACTTTATCGTACTGTTTTTTTATACTTATCAATTAAGGTGTGTGCAATCAAAGTTTAACTAAAAAATAACTTAAGTGAACTGGTAAATTATGTTTGGGGAAGGAGATTATATATATATATATATATATATATATATATATTCCTAAAGTATTTATGTAACAATAGAAAGCTAATACTTTTTGAGATAAGGAGATCACTATCACAAGTGAGTATACAACTTTTTCAACAAAATCTTTTTCATCCACGTGGATTGAGATTGAATTATTCTCAACATTTTAAGAGATATTACTATATGCTAATTTTGTTAGGCTTTTTGATACATATTTTTTTTCTAATGTTGTAATATGATGCTTGCTTATTTCTCCCGTTATATTTGTAAAGTTTTATATTAAAAATATAAGGTTATTTCTTAATTTTAAAGAATAATTAATAATTTTTTTAAAATATTTTTTTGTTTAAAGTCTTGTTTTAATGATTATTTATGTATTTAATTCAAAAGATAAAATATTAAATAGAAATATTATAAGAAGAATGTATTTTTTAATCATTTAATTATATAAAGTAAATAATATAAATTTATAATTTTAAAAGATGGAGTAATATAAAAGAGAAAAACAAATAATACTGATTGTTTATTTATTATGGGAAATATTTTTTATAAGATTTGAGAAATATTTATTATATATTAATCGTATATAATTATAAACAAAATACTAAAAAACAGAGGAATGCGTACATAATAGAAAATTAGTTTTAAGATAGTTGGATATTTTTGATGATATTTTAGAGATAATAAGACGTGGCAAGTTGTAGAAGGCCATTCCTTTCCAACCTGGGCCTGTTGAATGCACATTATCCTGGCCTTCAGTAGCTCGCTGGCTCCCGCTACCGCCAATTAGTTCTCAAAATTTTGATTTTTTTTTTTTTTGTTAAAGGACCAAAAAAAAGGAATTTTTTTTTTAAAAAAAAAGAAAAGTACATGCAGAGAAATACAGGTCGCGGAGTCTATATAACACCAAGATTTGTCTGCCATAAAGGTTCAGTTCTCTGAAGTTGGAGTAATTGTGTGAGGCAAAGACAGGAACCCAAGAGCGAAAATCTTGTCTCTGCTCTTCACTCTTACACACGCTAACTCTGCACCACCGAGCCTTCTCTTTTCAGTATCTTTCGCCTTAGATTTCATTTTCTAATCCCTCTTTCATATTTTCTCTCAACTTTCCACCCTCCCGAACGCCCTCAGTTGTCATCTTCCTCTTCTTTTCAAATCGTTTTCGCTTCGGGAAAATTGGCTATATTCTCTCTCACTTCATGGACGCGTTCGACTTCGGCAACGTGAAGGCAGAGAAAACGAGAGCCAAGCTAAGGTACAATCTCTTAACCAGCATTGCCAAGATGCTTCGCATCGTAGAAATCTGCCTTGCCCTGCTTCTTCTCTCTTGGATCGTCACTCAGCTCCCTTTCGCCTTCAAAATCTCTGGCGATTACATCCGGAAACTCTCCGGCTTCATCAAAAGCCCTCTCTTCGTTTTCATGATATCCAACGCCATTATCGCCACTTTGATGGCCAAATCCGGCAGAATCTCCGGACAAAACTCAACCGGCGACAATGCCGGGACGGAGCTCTGCGAAGAGTTGTTAAAGAATAGAGCAGAACGCAGGGAATCGCCATCACAAGGCGATGCTCCGCCGCGAGTGGCAGAGGAGGTGGAGTACCAGGACAAGCAGATAATCTCCGAGACGAATGCGACCTATCGTCCGCTCGAAGATCAAACCGAAATTGAGACGCGTACAGACACTGATTCGGACGATGATGAATTTCCGAAAGTCTACCGCAGGACTCAGTCGGAGAAGATGAATGGAGACTCGGTTCGTCCAAAACTCCGGCGATCGGAGACGGAGATCGGGCGAGAAAATGCCAGGTCCGGCGAGAATTCACTGGAAAAATGTTATCCTCAGGATAAGCTGAGTAACGAGGAGTTCCAGAAGACTATAGAGGAGTTCATTGCAAAGCAAATGAGGTTCCTAAGGGAGGAGTCGTTGGCTATTGTTGTTGATGTTGAGAAGAGAGGCGAATGGTGTAGTAGTAACTAATGATAGAAACAGAAGAATAATAAACGGTGTTTGTTCCAATCCCCTTTCCCTCTCCAAAAGATGAAATTCTACTTCTTACTTTACTTGTGTTGCCCTGTTTTCGGGGTAATAATGATCGCCGTTAATGCATCCTTCCTACCTCTCCCACTGCCATCTACACAGTTAATTTCTTTTTTACCCTTTTCCTTACATTTTTTTTCTTCGTAAAATGCTATTTTCACTCCATTAATTGCGTATTTGGATTTAAGTTAAAAAAAAAAAAATCAGTTAGATCAAATATCTCTTTTCTTATGTTTGCAAATAAGAAAAGGTGATAATAATGTTAATGTAGACCCACTGTTGCTTAGAGAAGTACGTGCAATGAATGACATGCAAATAGAACCATCCATTTAAAGGGATAGAATGGTGTCAATTGAGAATATATTCTAAGGTTCAGGTCGGGTTTATTACTACTATATCAATGAAAACGAAGAGGGATTGGAATCGATTCTGAGTTCTGACCCCTTCTATAGCTTATTATTGTTATATTAGGAGGGAAAAATAAATGTGGGAACTTGTTTCGTGGTTCCATTATGGTAAAAGTAGTAATGGAAAGGAATTGTATTCCACGAATTCGACGTGAAGGGTTTCTGCCTGATTTGATTCATGTCACACTACAAAAGCATATCAGTTTTGTACTTGGATAATGTTTTAAAATTGTATCATCAAATTTTTCAAATTTCAACTTTTTAACCCAACGATTCATTTTGATACCAGCATGAATAATGAGAAATTAAATTTCATTCTCTCTCTATTTTTTTTTTTTTTTAAGTGAATAAATTCCTTATGCTTTTATTAGTTTTTCTTCTTGATAGTCGCATACTCATCTGCATCTCGGGATGCAACTAAAAACATAATAAGTTAATAACAGTTCCTGCGAATATTACATTACACAAAATTTGTGATAAAAAGAATTTCTATCATCGAAGGCTTTGCAAGATTAAATCATAAAATTTATAATAACTAAAACTAGAACACAAGAAATGCTTGTCCATGTTGTGTACTGATATACTTGAAGTTATGACAGAAGAATTTGCTATCGTTTACAGATAGATACTGGTGACTGCATTAGTCCATCAGATATTTAAGAAATACCAATTCAGAATAATTGTCGTCCCATTATGTTTGTTTCCTAATCATAACTAATAAGGTTTTACAAGTTTCCTATTCTTGATGATAACATTGATTGTCTTGTCAATCAAACCAAGTCTTATATAGGACATATATAGCACTGCCCCTCTAAACTTTTGTGTTTTTCCCTTTTTTCTCTTTCAACAAAAGGGTTCTTCGGTGGATAAGTAACACCAATGATTGTAAAATTATGTGATGATAATTGTCAAATCATAGTGTCTATTACTTTCATTGTCCCCCAGTTATCTCGCTACTAAAAAAGATATCTGTCGAGATATTAAATCCAGATTTATAATCTTTGGGGTTAATATTATATTGGCCAACCAAAACTTTCCGTCTTTCCAAAATGCCCTTTTTCTCCTTCTCACCTTTTGCCCCTCATATTGGTATAGTCATGATTATTTCCACAAACAATGAATATTGGAGTGGTTGAGCTAGTTTTCGTTAAGAGATTCAGAACAAAGTCGAAACTTAAAAACCCAAAAAACAGCACGCATGGCAACTTTTGCTTTCATTAACATTATTATTATTATTATTATATGACAGCATTAACCAAAGAGGCAAAAGAAGAAAGTTCACGAGAAGGGGCGAGTTCATTGCTCAAGCTTCAAGGTATCAAACACCTTGTTCTTGTTGCCAACTTAAATGCCTTCACTTCATTCCCTTCTGGGTACCATTCACTTTCCTCTCATTGTCAATGGGCACAGGAACATGGTTTGGCATGTTGCTGTGGTCTCTCTTCAGTGGTGGGTACCAACAGAAGATTGCTTTTTCTCAAGGCACAGACAAAAGCATATGAGGCATTAAACAAATCTAGCAGCTCCTCTTATCCATTGGCTTGAGCAATTTTTGCTAGAGAATGCCTTTTCTAAATGAAACCCACTCAATTATTACTCATAAAAAGGTACATCATTTGAAAGAAAAGCAATACTATTCTCATGTTTCTTCACTATATGATCTCTTCTCTATAAAATTGGAACAAAAACAGCTTTGACAAGAATAATTGAGGACTTTTTTCACAGTTTTCTACCAAACTAGCTCTAATATGGCTATGATAGGGACCCATTTGAACCCACTTCTTTTATTAAACCACATAAAAACAGGAGCATGTCATGATTATGTTTTAGAATTCAGACAAAACTTGGTTCATATATATTTTGATTCACTATTCGCAGCCATTATAAAATTCTATTCATATAATGAACAAGAGATTTACTCAGGTCCCATCTCTTTGTGAGTTCTTCTTATGGAAATCAATAAAGCTCCCCTGAGTCAGCACAGAATTGGCAAAATAGATGAAAATTAACAATACCCAAAATTGTAAGAATCTGTTATTTTCAAGCTGGTACTTTGTTATATTCACAGACACCAATCATAGAAGCAGATTATCATAGAGCCAGAGTGACAGACACATCATCTGCATTAGCCACTAAAAAATAGAGGCCAAAACAAGCCCTGGGTTTTTTTACAGCAGTGTCACAGATCATCCATTTATGGAAACCCCTTGAACATGATTATCTTTCCGTTTAAGCACATTTTGAGTCCCAACGTTTGTTTTGGAGCTAGGAAATGAGTTGATCTGTATGCAGATAAACCAACAGTTACTGTTGGTGGGCGTACCCAGCCAAGAGGGCGTATTGTCCCCAGAGGTTAAGATTGTTGATGAGGACAGGCCTCGAACCCAGGACCTTGGGGTTTTGTCCTCTTGAGTTAGCGGTGTAACCACTAGACTAAGAGGCCTCTTAGTTTAGTGGTTACACTGCTAACTCAAGAGAACAAAACCCCAAGGTCCTGGGTTCGAGGCCTGCCCTCATCAACAATCCTAACCTTTGGGGACAATATGCCCTCTTGGCTGGGTCCGCCCACCAATAAAAAGGCGCCTCTTAGTCTAGTGGTTACACTGCTAACTCAAGAGGACAAAACCCCAAGGTCCTGGGTTTGAGGCCTACCTTCATCAACAATCCTAACCTCTGGGGACAATACGCCCTCTTGGTTGGGTCCACCCACCAACACTTACAAAATTGAAAAAACAAGAAGAAACCAATTATTACAGTTATAGTATGCGGAAAAAGTAGCGTGATTTTGTAGGACGATACCACGTGTCCACCAACAGATTTGATTTGAGTAGCAAGAGGGTCCCCTAGCTACCCTGAATACAGTTGAGGAAACGAAAGAGGATGTAGTTCAAGTATTACATAGACTAACTTTACTCTCTCTATATAGGGTTGTTATCCATCCTTTTGGCACGAGAGTCCCCTCGTGTTCATAGACTTGTGACTGTACGGTATCATATCATTTCATAGTTTCTCAATCTATGATATAATCTGGAATGCAAATTGAAAAGTGCACCACATCACATTTGAGGAAATATCTTGGTTTTCTACACTACGTACCCTCAAGATATTTGATCAATACTATAGGTTTTTCTTAACCAATGGATGGCTAAGAAAAGAAGTGCAACAATGGCAAACTGTAAAAAATATCTGAACTTTTTTTTTTTTTCTTTCCAGCATAATTGTTATTGGTACGAGTACAAGTGAACTATAATGCAACCGGTACTTGCGGAAGGAAGCCTTTGGGTATGCTTCCATTGTTCATGGTCCTACCTAAAATTTCTGTTCATTATCCTTATTTATTGTCATACATAAAACACATTCCAACCCTAAAAAGAGAGGAAGCTAGACCTTGGAATGTACTATGGTGACAGAAAGAGGCTAAACTTTACGCTAGCCTAGTTAAGGTTAAGCTGCCTTCTACGTCTCAATGCGACTTGCCAGCTATAGTCAATGTGGGGTCTCCATCAATATTTATGGCTGACAAAATGAAACAGTAGAAACAAGTGTGGTAGCCAAGAATTTCTATATAGTTCACAGCATAAATTAATATCTTAACATCAATCCTTCAATTTTATGATAAAAAATATCATTAAATTCATAAGGTATTGACATAATGAATTAGAGAAGATTTTTCTTTTTTGTTTTTTTGTGGATAATAAAGACGAATTTTTAGTGGATAGAATATAATAGGAGGATCACAAACTCTTGTTCAAATAATAATCTTTAGTTAATACCTATTAAAAGAGAATCTTTCAGCATGTGCAAAAGTTGGATAGGAAATGAGGTAAAGGTTTAAGGTGTACTGTTTGGGACGAGTCCTGAGGCCCATTGGGCTTGTTGAAGCTTCTCAGTTGAGCTTATCCCGGATGACAAGGCCCCTTGGGCCAGTTGTAGAATATTCCGCATCACCGTACGCCGCCACTTTCATATGCCCGAAAATATACCTAAAATAGCTCATTACTGGTCACTTTACAGAAAATAAAATATGGGCTATGTATATGTATAAACAAATAAAGTAGAAATTTTCACATTTTCAATATAAATATAATCTCTTTTTCATTCACACTGAAGGAATTGAATCTCTTATTGATATTTATTAATCGTATTAAATTTTGTTAATAAAATTAATTTTAACCACCAAAGTTTGGGATGGATTGCTGTAGTTTTTTTACACCTAAGACACTTAAATATCAAACCATGAAGAAAGAAAGGCATGAGAGAATTTAATTTGAGTATTTAAGAATGAAGATTTTTTCTTCGATGAAAGTGTGATAGCAAAAAATGAGTTTTACGAGATTGGAATGATTATGTGCTGATTCGGTAATAATAATTTTTTCACCACCATACCTTGTTTCTGTGGGCTGTGAAAGAAAAGGAAAAGAAAAAGACGATGCCGCAAAAAAGTGAAAGGGAATTTGACATTATTCGTTTCCTTGATTACCATCCTCTTCCTATTGCTCTTCATGGTGTACACAAGGACAAATTAAGACATTCGATTCTTTAGTGGATATGTCTTTGAGATTGAAAGTTACTCATCAATCATTTTATCATCCATTTACAGAGCCCTGGGGATCTTTTATTAATTGGTGCATATGCTATGCTCCTATTTATATCCTATTACAGCTATAGCAGTCTTTCTTTAAAGGAGCAGGAGAAGAAGTCGAGAACAAATGTGTAGCATCTATACCCAGAATACCTATTATTTCTGACACTATTTGAATGGTCTAGTCTAACGGGTCTAAAGTCATCCACTGCGAATCCAATTAGCTGTACTCGGCATCGCCATGTACCGTGTACTCACCAAAATTTACACAATAACTCAAAATCAACATCATGTTTCTTTCTTTTGAGATCCCAATGCACGCAACTTATAATTGTCTAATTGCTTGACTCTACCAATTCTTATACTACAACTAATCCAAATTTATAAAGACTCTATGCACATGGTAACATCCTCTCAATCTCTAACATAATCAACTTACTTAAACATGAGTCCTTTTTCTTTTATTATTTTTTATGGGATAAACATGAATCTTTTTTACTTTTGGAAACAAGACTATCATGTGTATATAATTTTAGCTCAATTATAATTATATATTTTTTTATTTTTTATTTTTTTTAAGCTTAGATCTTAGATATTGTAGAGACTACTCAACTATTACACTTCATTTAAATATTAACTAAACCACATCTTATTGTATGCTTACGTTGACAAATAATAAAGTAGCAATTTGTGGAAGTTAATTGGCCTTGTGATGGACTTTATGAGATTTGTTCACTGTCATATCGTATTCAATCTTTCCTGTCATAAATTTACACAAGTCAAAGGAAAACACTTGAATGGAACTAGAAAGCCATCGACTATATATATATCATGGATGGATATGCACTAAGTGGCTGGAATTTAAACACGTCAGATTACATTATGATTTGCTAAGAACCACAACAAAAGTGATTGGATCAATGTTGTCCTTAGCGATTTCTTCATCTACTAATTTTGCATAATTCTGAAACAAAGCGTCTAAATTAATTCCTTCCCCAAAGTGGTGAGATATCATTGATTCTTGGATGGCCCTAACTGTCATTGCAACCACCGCACCGTAGCTTTCTCCTTTCTTGTCGTTTCGCTCGATTTCAGACTCCTCTATTTTGTCTATCTCGAACGACGCTTCGCTCTCCACTTCGTCTTCTATTTCCTTCCTTGATGGCGCGTAAAAGTGCACGTCATAAGAATCAACCCTCTCCTGCTCCACTTGTCCCTTCAAACAAAACAAACAAAAGGCGTTATTTTTCTCAATTATAATGAAAACCCACTTGCGGATAAGCTTTTGTTTTGTTTTTCTCTTTTCCAAATTGTTTGGGTGCTTTTCTCTGCATTGTACCTCAGAGACTAAGATGGCAAAGGATCTGTAAAGAATTTCCCAGAAGAAAGAGTTGCCTCTGTCAACATGTTCAGGACCCCTTCTTCCCAAGAAAATCAGAACCATTCTTCCTCCTACTACGAGTTCCTCTGAGCGTGACCGAAGGAACAAGGAAAAATCTTCCCGAAATTGCTTAAAGTAAGCTTGGGTCACAACAGCAGGGCTTGCTTCAGAAATGTAAATGGACCCTTTGTTTAATGACTTCCCCTCCTCATCATAAAGACCCGGAGGAACCTGCATGACATTGAATGAGCATTTACTACAGTGAAAAAAAAAAATAAAGAAAGGAATTAACAAACACGCATGCGTTGAAAGGTAAATAGTAAAAAGTAAAAAAGAGAAATTGAGATCTCACCCTAGAAAGCCAGTGTAAACTATGGGAGGAGTGGACAAAGTGCAAGCAATTGTTTGGGAAAAGCCTTCCATAAAAGGAACCAGGGTAACCTCCCATGAAAATAGCAGGAGACTCGCTCCAATTTCTTGTGTCTTGCCTGAGTAACCTTTGGAAATCTGGCAAGGCTTTGAAGATTGAGTTGAAATCATTGGTGGGAAGGTCATTAAGGTAAGCTCTGAATTCTGTAGCTGGCTGCAAGACTTTGTGGCTTATCCCTTGAATGGCTTCGAAGATATCTTTGATGATTGACAGGGTATTGGGTCCAGAGGAGCAACCCAAATCAGCAATGCCCAAGCTCTTTGGAGTGGTTGCACGGTAAAGCTCCTCAACCGTTTCTATGATTATGTGCTTCACCTTATCAGATGCCTTCTTCTGTGAAGAGGAAAAAAAAAAGATACTCATTAGGAAAAAAGAATATAAGTGAAAATCTGAAAGGATGGAGAAGAGACTGAGACTGATTATGTTGGAGGAATCAGAGAGTGAAATAAAGATAGAAAACAGAACCTGCAGGGAGGAATTTTTGGCATAGCTAGTTTTGCCAATCCCTCCGGTCATGTGGAAGACTTTCTCTACATCCATTTTGGTTGAAGTGTGGCTTTCTACTTGGTGAGCCTGTGGTGTCCTTTTAAAGGAAGATTTCAATGATGTGGCCATTTACTTTTTTGGTTCACTCTTGCTCGTACAATTAAATTATGATTTATTTCCTTATCATGGTTGTTCAGAATTGATCTACTATTGAGAGTGTCACCAAGTGATAGTCATGATGATGCTGTTGATTTGTGCTCTATAAGAACCAAGGTTAAGCCAATCTGTGAACTGGGTTTTCGATAGTCATCTCTCTTGGTTGAGATAAATTCATCAATTTAATTACTTGTGGAACGTATACTGTTGAATTAATTAAAGTGCTGAAAGGTAAGTGGCACAATCCTTCTCATTAGTCATCACCATTACCATCACAGTCCCCATCTCCAGCTAGCTAGCACAAGAAAATAAAAAGGGCCTAAAACTAAAACGTAGGGGCTGCTTTTTCTTAATAAATAGTCTTAATGATTCAAGTTACCAAAAAGTTGAGAGTTTAGGCAATGCAATTGCAAAAGCAAAGGGAGTCAAGTATGTTGGAATATAATATAATGCTTTGCAGTTCACTATTTTGTCTCCGCAAAAGGTCATTTGGGTACTAATTCTTTGAGTTGATGAATAGAATAGCAATTGGACGGAGCAACTTGTCACGGTGCCAGTCATTGCCACTTTGTCTGGTGCAGCAACTTTAGAGTCTATCAAATCAGTGTTGCTTCAGTTGGGTAATTAGATGCATTTTTTTTTTTTTTTTTCTCTCTTATCATCTTGTGTTAGTCAATTTGGCCAAAGAATCAATCGGTGTTTGACACGTGTTAGCCAAGGGGTGTTAAAGGACGACCCAGTTATTCCTCACATTGACATAGCTGTAGGGAAAGTGATCAAGTGCTCTGCTCAGCGGCCATGAAAGGACCACATTTACTGTTAGATGCATGAACTTTCAAGCAGGACCATAATTTGGTCCCCACCCCATTCGACCAATCTAACGAGCTTAAAGTTTGGGACATGTTCTATCAATTAATCACGCTTAACTGGTGTCGTAAATATTGGAGCTGTTACTGACACACTCTTAACGATATTTGAACTCATCAAATCTTTGGTGTGCCTTTATGACTAAAGCACGACTAGCGTAAATGGGATGCTGCATCATTAAGTTGAATGAAAGAATTGTTGGAACCAACGATTGACAAGTACGAGTGCCCAAATTTGTGTGTTTAACCTGAAGAAGAAAAAATGCCATAAAGAGGGGTTAGGCGTGGCTCGGTGGTATTATAAGTGGCCAATCAACATAGTCTGTGATTTAAGAGATTAGACGAGTGGAGAGCACAAGTCACCCCCTCGGGCCATAGTTGTGCTCCTCTATTTCAATATTCAACCAGGATTTGCCTCAGTTTATTCACGCTTGAACTTTTAGAGCATAACACCAATTGGAGGTTGATTAATACAAATTTAAGACGAAATTCTTGTTAGTTTTTACCAACTTTTAAAGCAATTGCGAGGACTAAAACATAAAGAGGTTTGGCGAAGTTATAATTAAGAACTTTTTCTTCTTTTAATTCTAAGTCTTATCTAGAATGGCAGGTATGTATTGTGAAGGAGAAGTGAAGGGCTCAAGGAAGATAAGATGGTAGGCGTGACTAGTAGCTTCGGCAAACGAGAAAGGGAGGGGGGAAGAAAAAATAGAAGAATTTCAAGTACATACGGAAAGTGGTTAACATATGTATTGCAGAGAGCTTTAGTTTCCAATGGAATTATGTGTTTACGTTGCTTGCTTGAGTTTGTGTCAAGAAATAAGACAGTCATATGCACCGCACAAAGGAAAATGATTAAAGAGGGGCCAAACCAAAAGCAGGAGTACAAAATGATGGCAAGTGAAGTGAGGCTTTCTTGCTTTCTCTTCTTCCCATATAATGCGTTTGGCACTCATCACACCCCTTCAATCACTTATCTAAACATTTTAATTCAATAATCTTGGAAGGATAAGATAAGGTTTACGAAAAGGAATATGAATTTCCCTAATTGTATGTATACTCTGAATGATAAGACTAAAAGGAATAGAGTCCCCTCCACCCCCATATTGATATTATATTGCCTTTGGTTCAGGTAGCACTGAGTTGTATGGCTTTACAAGTAAGCCCTTCTTTCTTTCTTTGATTCAACATAAACCACTTTGATTAGGAACAACACTCATTTCAACTTTACGTGTTGTAATCAAACATGTTGGATAAAATCACTCGATATAGATTGATTTCCATCAACTCTTTAATTGCATTAATGAACTTAGAGACTAACTAGTGTACCCACAAGCATGCTACCTAATTAGAGCTTGGAGTTGATTGTGCTGTTATATTAATGTTCAACATAATATAGTCTTTGTTTTCTTATCTCGCCAAATAGAATAATAAACATAAGATATTCAAACTCCATAATCCATATAATAATAATATTATTATTATCCCACTAAAAAGTCTACCTTTAAATAAATAACAAAAGAGAATTCTGGACCCGCAAATGATTCACAAGTGGTCTTTGACTTTTTCTTGTCTCCTATTTATTTATTTTTTTTACTTATTCTGTGTCCTGAATGCTGTCCTTTGACTTCGATACTAATTTGATCTTCAGATAATTTAAATTATAGGTTTATTATAAAAATTACAACACTTTTAATTTTCACACTCAAGTGAATGAAACTAGAAGTAGAGTTAGAATTTAAATAAAAAGAGAATCAAAATTAAACAATGAAAATTTAAAGGGGTTAAACATCAAAATTTGAAAAATTAAATATATCAAGTTATATAATATTAAGATAAAATTGAACACATAACATTAACATAAACTCGTGTCCCCTCCCTCTGTCTAATTGGTGACAAGTTTCAACTGTGTGCAGTGGACACCCAAACTAGGCCGTAGAAAGGGAGTGCGCTCTGAGGCTGCTAAATGTGTCTTCTCCCTGCAAAGTCAAACCCACGCACTTCATAGCTGCTTAACCTATGAAGTGATGGATAGCCATCCCACATCATGGCAATTTAAAAAAAAAAAATTCAATCTTGCCAGTTTTTTCTATTTACCGTTAAATTAGAGTCAAAAGATCATAATATCTTTTGATATATATATTTTTTATATTTCAACTTAAAAATATTATATTTTTTGCTTTGTCTTTGGCTTTGTGCTCATTGCCACTGCCTTCAAATTCAATCATGTTGTTGATATATTTAAATATTAATTAATTAAGAAAAATTATAAAGAATTGTTGGGGTATTGGGTGGGCTTTACGGTGCCCACTGGATGGCTGGTGATACGGAAGATTTTGTTAAGAAAAATGAATGGGAATCCAAAATTGGGCATCCCTCCCAGTCCAAAGAGTTTTGGGTCTTTTTCTTTTCTTCTTTAATTTTGTTGGGCATAAGAGTTTCTTTCTGCTACGGCACTGGGGAAGTCGCGAGGGGAGTGCCTAACTAAAGTTGGAGGGTGCGTTAAGCATTTTCCCAGACAAATGCGTATCCGTGAGGCCAGACAACATCATATTAGGAAATTAAAATCCCTCTTTTGCTCTCGAGTCATTTTATTTCCTTTTCGGCTGTAACAAATTATCAATCTGTTTGGTCCAGGAAAGCAACCAAGTCTGCCGTACTGGGCGTGAATTAATTAATACTTGTATAGCTTTCTCATTGAAATCGCCTTTTGCAAGACTCATGACATGTCAAATCCAAAGCTAAGCTAGCTACTTCTATTTCCATAATAACAATTAATCTACGTTGCTCCATCTTTAGAGTTACGCAATCAAAATATAGTGAATCCTCGCGTTAGCCGTACGTTAAGCTTGGTGGTGATATAATTCAACGTGAGTGGCAGATGAGATCGATCTTTTGTCCTTGAGTAATTTGTAGTTATAAAAGAGAACTTTTAAAAAAAATAAGTGAAATTAAACTCTTAAATATTGTCTTATTCGATAAGATGATCACCTGATTATGTATTTTATCTTTCTTTATATGAATAGGATCGAGCACAATACTCATTTAATTTTGTTAGATCCCTTGGATGTGTATTGCTTTATTGATTATCTACCTACATCATCTTGTTTGTTGCTAGCTTGCGGCGCTACATTCATGGGGACGAGGAACAATGGCATCGTGCCAAATTAGCTGAAAACTATTGCGATCGAATTGGTGCATTTGATTTATATAGATAGTTTATTTTATGATTTATTTTACTAAATAATCAACAAAACTCTGCTCTTTCACATTTTTTAAAACCTATGTTCATCATGAATCATGTGATTCTACAAATTTTCTTACGTAATGATCTTTGTTCATGGGATAAGATCAAACATATTTAACATCAATTATATTTATATACGAGTCCTGCGGATATAATTATTTAGTATTAAGTTTTATGGGCTTATTTCGTAGCATGTTCGACTTAAACATTAAAAAAGTCCAATGATACAATCAATCATGTAATGGTTGATTTGACTTTTAGAATAACAACCATGAGTTATGGACATTTAATATTTATTATTTATCGTTGATGTAAAAGCATTTTTAATTATTCAATTTAACAACTCAAAGTATAAAAAAAAATTATATAACCGATTATTATATTATTATATCACGAAAATGTCATATATCTCTTTATACACGAAAATGTTATGTATCTCTTTAAAATATTAGAACATCGAAAACTTAGTTACCGTACATTTTTGAGTTACATGTATAACCATTTTTGTTTAGCCTAGTTATTCCGTAGGTTAGAAGTTAGACGTTTTTGTTGAAATTTTACAAAATGTGGGTAAGCACGCATACATCATACCGCTGATGTAAGTAGATGACATGGCACTCTTATTTATTTTTGTTTGTTATATTTAAAAGTTTAATTTATTCATTCACACTTTAAATTTTTTTATTAATTTAATTTTTTTTAATTTATAAATATTCATAATTATTTATTAAAAAATTTTAAAATATAAAAAATTAAATTAATAAACACACAACTTAATTATTGTTTTAAGTTTAATGAATATGAAATTTTAGTCTGTTTCAATAGGTCCCCCATACCTAGGTTTCTCGGACCCATTTGGCCATTTGCTACCCCATAAGCGTGGTGGATTTCAAAGTTACAAGAGGTTTAGAAGTGAGCCAAAAAGTAGAGAAATTAAGTTACCTGGCAGTTTTTCTCAAGAGGTATAGTAACAAACAGTTTCCCATTTGCAAGGAAATTCATTATTAATTATATCAAGAAATTAAAACACATGGTGAGTGGTAACTCACACAATTGAATCACACGTCAAATCTAATTAATTTCGTCTTAGGATGAGTGCTAACTCTCAGCTCTGTGGACGGCGAGTGAGTAATTTCATCAGTGTATGATTGGTGTTATATATAATTTAATTAATATTTTATATATTTACAATAACACTAAATAAAATACAAGTCCTACAGAATTAAAACAAGTGATCACGACAAATTATCCCATAACAGAGATGACAAATTAACACACAAGCGCAAATGTAACTTGATAGTAGACAAATCCAGTCCAGGAAAGACTGGCTTAGAGACGAATACATCGATCAATTTGTTACTAATACACAAGCATGCATCTTCTTGCTTATTATTCATGATCTTCGGGTCATAGACACAGTGACATTGACGAAGTTAGTTTTCTCCTTTGTCATGCGATCAGATAAGATTTTCTGGTAGCGGCTGAAAACATCTTCTATGATAGCTTCTCCAAAGTGACTCACAAGCAAAGGCTCAGCCACAGCCCTCATGTATTTGGCCACGTTGTATCCTCCATGGTTATGTGTTTCAGACAAGCTATATTCACTGTCATTAAGGTAATTCCAATTGACTTCAGATGCCTCCAAACGGTTGATGACGAATGATCCTTCTTTCTCAACCTCCAATTTCACCTCTGATGGGGACGGTGGGTACTGAGGAATGTTAAACGAATCCAACTCCTCTTCCTTTATGATTCCCTACAGCAGAGCAATTAAAATATTAGATACTTTGATAAATTAATACATTTCTTTATGGGTGCTCTTCCTAGACAAATTCAACTTTTCTGTTGTGTAGTAGATGAAAGACTCAGATTCACTTAAGAAATGTGTGATGAGTAATAAGCTAAATAGCAAATGAAGATCAATGGCTTAGATTAAGAAATATTTACCTCAAAGACCATTTCATTGAGTGCCATGGCCATGAGCTCCCAAATGTAGCAACCTTCTTTGCTAGATGGATCCTCGCTTTTTCTTCCCAAGAATGTTAGAACCATACGACCACCTTCAATCATTTCCTCAGCTCGACACTTGAGAAAAAATGAGAAATCTCTCTGAAATTGCTCATAGTAGGCCTTCAGCACATTTGGTGGGCTTGTCCTAGCCATGTAAATGTTGCCTTTGTTGTTCTCTACGCCTTCAGGAACCTAATTCATTTATCACAGGTAAACAAATAAATCTTCACAAATTATTAATTAACAGGGAAGTTATATAACACACACACACACACACACCTGAGATAGCCATTGAAGGCTGTAAGAGGCATGGACAAAATGAAGACTTTTTGTTGGAAAAAGTCTGCCGTAGAAAGAGCCAGGGACGCCAGTAAAGAAGCATGGACCAATCCCAGCTACCATTTCTTTACTGAGCTTTGCTCTGAAGCTGTCAAGAGACTTGAAAATATTATTGAAGTCATTCCCAGGAAGATCATTCAGAAAGACTTGATACTCCGGGGACTCATGGTTTAACTCTTGGCAGAGCTTCTCCACTAATTTGATGACTTCAGAGACCACGAACAATGTGTTTGGTCCAGAAGAGCAACCCAAGTCTGCAATGGCAATGCTTCTCGGGAGTGTGCTACGGTACAAGTACGATATGGCTTCCTCTCTGATGGGCTTTGTCATTGAAATCACTTTTTTCTGTTAATCGTTCAAATTAACCACGACAATATGGATTCAGTTAAACTTGTATATATATGCCTATAAGAATAAGAATCATACGATTAATAGTTTGGATTTAATTATTATACCTGAAGCAAGGAGTTGCTTGCATAGCTTGTATCTCCCATTCCTCCATTCATGCGGAGCACTTGAGTTACTTCCATTTCAATATCTCTTTCGTGCTTCTTTGTGTTTAATCAAACCCATAATGTGTCCTATTTATTGAAGGTGCAGACTTAGTTTTTGTCAATTATTTATATTTTTTGTGGCAACGGTTGTTTTCATGATACATCTTCATAGTACAGAGCGTTCTTATGGAAATATAATTGGCTATAATTATTGACCAAGAGACGCGAACCGCCCAATGAGGAGACGCGGTGAAAGCATTACTTCGATGAATATTCCTGGTGCAACCCCTTTGAATACAAGGTATCTCATTAATTGCGCACATTATTAATGAGCAGTAGAAATGACTCATTTTTATCACATGTTAAAATGGGTTCTTCCTATAAATGGGTAATGACATTTTTTTTTTGCTGAAAACTAAATTAGTAAATAAAAACATTATATCAAAGTAAAAAAAAAAATGTCAAAGTTAAATACAATTTTAATGATTAAATGCCTAAATTCATACATATTTGTAACACTAATGCAGAAAAAAAAAATGTATACCAAAATGATTGAGAGATATTGTCTGAAAATTGTGTGGCGGAAAAGAATCCGGTATGCTCTACCGCATATAGAAAAGTTTTCACAGAAGATTGCACAGTATGTATGGCAAACAAATGGTTGTTGAGTTAGGCGTACATATGGCATAGTTCATACTAGTGATGTAATCCGCTAACGTGGATGTACAAAACTCTTGTTTAATCAATTGTACTAGATTATATTGTGTTTTATAATGTCATGGAGTGTCTACCGACCATTAGTTTGTCGTATCTTCGTTACCGTCCCCTCAATATTTATAGGACGAGGATTTCCCCAGGAAAAAAGGGATTTATAAAACCCAAATTGCAAGTATGAATGCAGGCACAGCGTCCTGTATTCACGGGCTGTCATTTGAGAATTTGTAGTAATATTATATTTATATTTATTCGCAGATGAGCTTACGTTTGATTAGAAGCACATGACCTACAAGTGTGGTAGTGTGTGTGGACAGGACATGCGATGCCAGCAAGAAGTTGGATCCTCGGAACTAAATCTAATCACGGTCCAATTTCTGATGAGAAATTTACATCCGTATACCACAAAAAAAAAAAATTTATCAATATATATTATTTTTAAAAATATTTATTAATATATATTATTTTTTTCAGATATCGTATTACCGTATTACGATATTCGAATATCGTATTACCATACATATACACAACCTCAAAAAATTAAATTTTAATAAAATATTAAAAAAATTAATTAAATTTTTTATTTTTTATAAATAAAATATTAAAAAAATTAAATTTTTTTAAATACATATACACAACCTCAAAAATTATTATCAATACATACGACATCTTGTATAATAAAATCTTCAGTTATGAAGTGATTTTACCTAAATAAATTTAATATTATCATATTTCAAAATCAAATACATTTTTTTTATATATTTGAGTTAATTAATTTTAAAAAATTCACTTAATCTATTATAATTTTTTATAAAAATAAACATATAAAAAAAGAGATACAGTAGATAAGGGAGAAAAAAAAAATACTCTAAACAACTAATTATTTGTCAAAAAAATAAATATTTTTCTTTCCTTCAAATGAGGCATCTAAGAAAAAGAAACACATTATTATCTTGCATAAATATTTCAGCACTAATTCATGAATCTTGTGTTATCTTTTAATTAAATTATAAAATAAAATAAAATAAATTTGTAAGAGAGTAATATAATTTTATTAAAGGTAATATATATTAGTAAATATTTATAAAAAATAGTATGTATTGGTAATAATTTTTGAAATGATGTATATTTGTTTAAAAAAATTTATAAATTTTTTTAATATTTTATTTGTAAAAAATAAAAAATAAAAAATTTAATTAATTTTTTATTCGAATATCGCAGTACGGTAATGCGATATTCGAATATCGCATTACTGTACTGCGATATTCGAATATCGCATTACCGCAATACGATATCTAAAAAAAATTATATATATTAATAAATATTTTTAAAAGTGATATATATTGATAATTTTTTTTTTTTTTTGGTGGTATATGGAGGTAAATTTCTCATTTCTGAGAACAAGCCAAACTCATTCACGACTTCGGATAAGCACGGGACGGTACGGTCTTCGTGGTTCTTTGTGGGCTATGTATATGCATGCATGACATAACTGAGCCAATGAATTCTTAGAAATAGCTATGCTATGGTTGTTTTCGAATGTGGATGACTGGCTTTAATAATTACAAGTAATGATACGTGGCTATAAAAGAAAATAATTAATGAAAAGGACGGTGGAAATATATGCATATGCTATTACTACGAAGTAGCTACTCTAGGCCTGAATATTGATTTAAAAAAATAGTCAAAAATGGGGGACGATGATTAGGAGAAGCCGATTTGACAACTCCCAATTTTAATTTAAATTTCTCTCGTGAATGCCAAAATTTCTGATTCAAAAGGTGTTGAGTGTATGAGAAGAAAAGCATCTCAAATAGAAAGAGTGAAGGACAATGAGAGTCACATCTCTCAATAAATAGTTGTAGATATCATAATTTTAGAGTCCCAGAAAATTTCTACGTGTTATGAAAATTTCTTACTAATTTAGTGGCTTAAAAACAATAACATTATAAACATATGAAATTTTACATGTTTTATTATCATCGACCGATCATAGAAATTACATTTACAAATGAAATATTTTGAATTCTGATGAATTTTTATATTGATTTAAATATTAATTGTTTAAGCCGTCTCTATTCAAGTTTCATATTCTAATTCTCGTTCTTTTATATTCTTAATTAAAAAATCATACGATAATGTTTTTTTTTTATTATATTATTGTTATTTAGCCATCAAATCAAATGGGATCATTCATCATTGTATGGACTCGCAATTCTGTGACGGTACTTCTTCTGACAGAAGAAGGAATCGAGGAAAAAAAGAGAAAGGAGACAATCTAACTAATGACAAAACAAATTTTGAAAAATAAAATGAATAACAATAAAGTTAATTGGGTCTATAAAGAGTCTTGGACTCACTTGGTAAACTGTCAAAGGGGCGGGAAGTTAGGAGTGTTAAGAGAAAAATTGTAGGTGTTTAAAGAAATAGCTGTCAAAAGATGTTAGACTTGAATAGTTGGGCTTTCTTTTAAGTATTCAGACTTCTACGGGCATGTTCTTGGCCCAAAATAAAATTTCCACAGGTAGTTATAATATGATATTATAATATAAAATGATGTCATAATTCATAAATATGACATAATTATCGTACATAGTAAAAACGAAAAATTAAATCAGTAAAAGGGTCGTAACACACAGACAAACAGTTACTAAAGATAAAATTCATTTCAGATTAATTTTTTTTTTTTAAAAAAAAGAAAAAACCGATTCTCGCACTTGATTTCATTCAAATGTAATTAGAAATGATGCTTGCAATCAATAGTAATTACTCATATTAGCTGAGAAACTGGTAATATAAAGTTGTGATGCAACTGATCCAAGAGTTGGATATAATCATAAGTTACCTGAACCCAGCAGTTGGTTGCATAGCTTGTATCTCCCATTCCTCCGTTCTTGTGGAGCCCTCGACTAATTCCATTTTTCTATCTCTTTCGTGCTTCTTTGTGTCTAGTAAAGCCCATTATGTCTCCTATTTATAGATGGTGCAGATTTTTTTTTTCTTTTTGAAATACAGTACTGAGTTTATAAATGAAGATGCAATATTGTCCTTTCATTAAATATCTTCCGAGAAATAGCACAGGAAGTGCAGTTATCAAGATGAATGCACCAAAAATGGGGCCTATTAATCTTAATTGCTAGTGCATGTAAAATCTGGGACATATTTAGTTGTATTATTGATGCATTGTATTATTGGTTTTGATTATTATTGATTTTGTGAACAGGATTAGCCATTCGAGCAATCAAATAAATCCTAAGAATTCCATCTGATCAATGTCCTGTCTCTCAATCAGGTCTCGGGGCAGGGAAGATCACCTTATCTCTTTGTAGGGTCGTGCAATTAAAAGAATTGCACTCTGCATATGCATGTGTGAACATGCATAAAAATTGCATTTATTCTTGTACGAGAAAAGCTATATATACAGTAATATAGCCACGTACCGTAATGTTTTATTTTATTTTATTTATTAAGATTAAGATTTAGCCTTGAAAACGGGATCATTGTACGAACTATGAACTCACAATTCTGTGGAGGTATTTCTTCTGACACAACAGAAGGAATCAAGGAAAGAAAGAGCAAGAAGACAACCTGATTAAAGAAATAAAAGAGTAACAATTAATTCAGTCTTGGACTCCCTTGGTAACCTATCAACAAGCTGTTGAGCTTTCCATAAGTATTCAGACTTCTGCATGCTGTTGGGGCGAAACAAAATTTCTACGGATGGCTATGATATTATAATTTGAAAATGGTGTTCTAATTTATAAAAAAAAATGAGATAACTATTATTATCCTACCTAATAAAAACGAAAAACAAAGCCATAACAAATTAAGTAAACAGTTACTGAAGATAAAATCCATGCTCTCACTCGTTTTCATTCAAAACAAACAATGTCATCAATAAAAGTGTTGGACAAGTGAAAAATGGACATAAGTCAAAGCTTTTGAGTGAAAAATCTTAGAAGGTACATTTATTGAGAATAATTAACTTAAAGAAAAAACATACATTAATGCTTATGATTCATGATGTTCGGGTCATGGACACAGTGACATTGACGAACCTAGGTTTCTCCTTAGACATAGTATTAGATAAGATTTTCTGGTAGCGGCTGAAAACATCTTCTATGATAGCTTCTCCGAAGTGACTAACAAGCAGTGGTTCAGCCACAGCTCTCATGCACTTGGCCAAGTTGTATCCTCCATCACTACTCTCTATCTCAGACAAGCTAAACTCATAGTCACGAGGGTTCCAGTTATTATCATTAGCATTCCAATTGACTTCAGATGTCTCCAAACGGTCAACGGAGAATGATCCTTCTTTTTCAACCTCGAGTTTCACCTCTGATGGGAATGGTGCGTATTGAGGGATGTTAAAAGAATCCAACTGCTCTTTCTTTATGATTCCCTGTAGCAGAGCAAAGTATTTGAGAAGTGCAAAAAATAGATATATATAGCATCGCCATTTTCTTTATCGGTTCCCTCCGTGCATACCATAAAACTTAAAACAGAATGAATATTTACCTCCGAGACCATTTCATTGAGCGCCATAGCCATGAGCTCCCAAATGTAGAAACCTCCGTTGCTATATTGATCATCCCTTGCTCTTCCCAATAATGTTAGAACTATACGACCACCTTCAATCATTTCCTCTGCACGACACTTGAGAAAAAATGAGAAGTCCCTTTGAAATTGTTCATAGTAAGCCCTCACCACATTTGGTGGGCTTGTACTACCAACGCAAATGTTGCCTTTGTTGTTCTCTATGCCTTCGGGAACCTAATTCATTTATCACCAGAAAAAAGAAAAACAAATAAATATTCATCACAAATAAAAGAGAAAGTTATTGTATGTATATATATATATATATGTACGCACACCTGAGATAGCCAGTGAAGGCTGTAAGAGGCATGGACGAAATGAAGACTTTTTCTGGGGAAAAGCCTGCCGTAGAAAGAGCCGGGGACCCCACTGAAGAAGCACGGACCAATCCCAGCTTTGGTTTCATTTCTGAGCTTTACTCTGAAGCTGTCAAGAGACTCGAAGATATTATTGAAGTCATTTCCAGGAAGATCGTTGAGAAAGACTTGGTATTCCGGAGACTGATGGTTCAGTTCTTGGCAAAGCTTCTCAATTGATTTGATGACTTCATTGACCACAGACAATGTGTTTGGTCCAGAAGAGCAACCCAGGTCTGCAATGGCAATGCTTCTCGGGAGTGTGCTACGGTACAAGTACGATATGGCTTCCTCTCTGATGGGCTTTGTCAATGAAACCACCTTTTGCTGTTGCTCGTTCAAATTAATCATGCCATGGATCCAGTTAGTACTATAGATACGTTTTATATAAGTCAACTCCATCGTGACATGTATACAAAATCCAATAGTCATCATAAATATATATCCGTGCCAGATGTATTATCATTATCATATGTAATAATTAATGTATGCCCATATATATGAGGCTCTTGATATTGGACGTACATTGTTACCAATATAATTAATGATATTAATTTATATATGTTTGAACCTCGATAGTAATTGCTCATATTAGCTTAGAAATTAGTAAAATATATGATCTTGTAATGCAACTGATTGAAGAGTTGGATATAATCTTTAATTACCTGAACCCAAGAGTTGTTTGCATAGCTTGTATATCCCATTCCTCCATTCATGCGGAGCACTTGTGCTACTTCCATTTTTATATCTCTTTTCTCCCTCTCTCTTTCTGCTTCTTAATCTGTGTTTAATGAAACCCACTACGTCTCCTATTTATAGACGGTGCTGCTTTTCTTTTTGAATTTTTGTTAATAATTTATATTTTTTGTGGCTATGGTTGTTTTCATGATATCATATTAAATTAAGATGAAAGTTTTATATTTAAATATAATTCTAATAATTGAATGCTTCGTTTCATACATATTTTAATAATTAATGGGTAGAAAAATTTAAATAATTACTATTGTTAAAAAAATTTATGTTATATTTATAAAATGTGACTTAATTGATAAATAAATTAAGTTCAATAATTAATAAATTTTTGTAAATTAAGAGTTCGAAGCAAAAATTTATGTTTCCATTGTGAGAAAAAAAAAAAATCTATGTGGTAGAAAAATGTCTGATACGGTACATATCTCCTTCCCTGGCCATAACAATTTTCAAGTGCGAAAACGTGGATAAGCCAAATGAGTGGCCGTTAGACTTGCATAGCATATATGGTAGTGAGTACAACATGAGACATGTCCACATACTAGCTTGTTTAATTGCATGAAATACATATGTTACGTATGAAAAGTATTTTACTTTTATTTGTTGCTATATATGAAAAGGATTGCATGCATGGGGTATGAGAAGCTGATTTCTCATGCTGAAATTCATTCAGCAATAGCTGGCAGTGAGGAAAATGTCAAAAAAATTTGCATCTGAGATTACGTGAGTTAATTTGACTCTGATTTTAAACATAAGACTAAGAAAGATGCTATTTAATTTTTGAAAAAAATATAAGGATGCTTTTTTTTTAAAAAAAAAAAAACATAATAAATGATAAAAGTGTTAAGGGCCAAAAAAATATTTCTTTTTCAGATTAATTTACTATAAATATTTTTTTTACCTCTCTTAATGTAGGTCTAGTTACTTATTGGCATCAAATTTAAGCTTATTGATTGATTGATTAATTGATAAAATTACAATTTTTAGGTGACATGGTGAGGAGGTAATTTTTTTGCAGTGAACTATATTATAGTTATTGGATGAGTACCATAGTTAGTATTCATTACATTATACATTTATTTGCAGTGTTTCTCACTTAAATAGATAGTTATATAAATGATATTTGAACAGAACAAGCTGTCAATACAAACTTTAAAAAGAAATCCTACGTATGGCGTATGAAAGATATTTCAGATAAACCTGCAGCAACCTCATCCTTATCGTAGCAACTGCATTCTGTGCAGCTAATATGTTCTCATTATCTCATATTCAATATTTTTGTATTTATCAGTTTGTTAAGTTATTCAAATCTGATGTAATCTCTCCGCCCTTCTCTTTTATGTATCTATTTCGGCGTGTATATATAACTACAATGCGATGATCCATATAAAAACAATACTGGCGATAGAGATTTAGGTCACGGGTTCTACTTTCGAAATCAAAGTCACCCTTACTCACGTCTCTGAGCAGTGAAGGTCACTATCTTGGTGGTGTCCGGCACAACGGTTCAATCAAAACAATTGCATGAAATGCATATGCTATATATATGAAGTCAGCCATTGTTTTCAGGGAATAGCCAAAAAAAGAAAATGGAGGACCACGCATGCATGGCCATGGAGTATAACTATAAGAAGCTGATTTCACATCAGCAACAAATTAAAGATGCCTCGAGAGTAGGGGAAATATTTAAATTCTCTTGAAGAAAATATTGGATGGTATTAAATGTGAGAATAGAAACAACCAAGTCGACTGGGCCTAAAAAGATGCCTTACACTCCCTTGAAGTTGGGCTGTGGGATTATTTTATACATCCCTCTGTCTAGGATTAATATCTTAAAAATACAAAGATGAGATCTCAAAGTCTAATCAAATCGTTAAATTAACCTTTTCACTTTAATTTCTTGCAATTGCTTGTTATTTAGCCATCAAATGGGATCATTCATCATTGCATGGACTCGCAATTCTGTGACGGTACTTCTTCTGACAGAACAGAAGGAATCAAAGAAAGAAAGAGGAAGGAGACAATCTACCTAATGACAAAATAAATTTTAAAAAATAAAAAGAATAACAATGAGGTTAATTGGGTCTATAGAGTTAAGAGTCTCGGACTCACTCGGTAAACTGTCAAAGGGGTTTCTCTTAACACGTTTTTCTTTTCACACCCCAACTAAAAGGGTGGCGGCAGGGAAGTTAGGAGTGTTAAAAGCAAAATTGCAGGTGTTTAAAGAAATATCTGTCAAAACATGCTAGACTTGTATAGTTGGGCTTTCTTAAAGTATTCAGACTTCTGCATGTTCTTGGCCCAAGATAAAATTTCCACAGGTTGTTATGATATGATATTTATATAAAATGATGTCATAATTCATAAATATGACATAATTATCGTACATGGTAAAATCAAAAAATTAAATCAGTAAAAGGGTCATAACAGACAGACTAACAGTTACTGAAGAAAAAATCCATTACAGATTAACTTTTTTTTTTTTAAGAAAAAGAAGAAAAAAACCGATTCACCCACTAGATTTCATTCTAAAGTAATTAGGAATGAAGCTTGCAATCAATAGTGATTACTCATATTAGCTTAGAAATTGGTAATATAAAGTTGTGATGCAACTGATCCAAGAGTTGGATATAATCATAAGTTACCCGAACCCAGCAGTTGGTTGCATAGTTTTCCTCCATTCATGTGGAGCACTTGACTGAATTCCATTTTTCTATCTCTTTCGTGCTTCTTTCTGTTTAATAAAACCCATTGTGTCTCCTATTTATAGATGGTGCATTTTTTTTTTTTTTTTTTTAAATATAGTACTGAGTTTATAAATGAAGATGCAATATTGTCCTTTCATTAAATATCTTCCGAGAATATTACAAGAAGGGCAGTTATCAAGATGAATGCACCAAAAATGGGGCCAATTAATCTTAATTGCTAGTGCATGTAAAATCTGGGGCATATTTAGTGGTAATATTGTATTGTATTATTGATTTTGATTATTTATTGATCTTGTGAACAGGATTAGCCATTCGATCAATCAAATAAATAAATCCTAAGAATTCCGTCTGATCAATGTCCTTTCTCTCAATCAGGTCTTGAGGCAGGGAAGATCACCTTATCTCTTTGTAGGGTCGTCCAATTAAAAGAATTGCACTCTGCATATGCATGTGTGAACATGCATAAAAATTGCATTTATTCTTGTACGAGAAAAGCTATAAATACAGTAATATAGCCACGTACGATGATGTTTTATTTTATTTATTAAGATTAAGATTTAGCCTTGAAAACGGGATCATTGTACTAACTATGAACTGGCAATTCTGTGGAGGTATTTCTTCTGACACAACAGAAGGAATCAAGGAAAGAAAGAGCAAGAAGACAACCTGATTAAAGAAACAAAAGAGTAACAATTAAGTCAGTCTTGGACTCCCTTGGTAACCTATCAACAAGCTGTTGAGCTTTCCATAAGTATTCAGACTTCTGCATGCTGTTGGGGCGAAACAAGATTTCTACGGATGGCTATGATATTATAATTTGAAAATGATGTTCTAATTTATAAAAAAAAATGAGATAACTATTATTATCCTACCTAATAAAAACGAAAAACAAAGCCATAACAAATTAAGTAAGCAGTTACTGAAGATAAAATCCATTCTCTCACTCGTTTTCATTCAAAACAAACAATGTCATCAATAAAAGTGTTGGACAAGTGAAAAATGGACATAAGTCAAAGCTTTTGAGTGAAAAATCTTAAAAGGTACATTTATTGAGAACAATTCACTTAAAGAAAAAACATATATTAATGCTTATGATTCATGATGTTCGGGTCATGGACACAGTGACATTGACGAACCTAGGTTTCTCCTTAGACATAGTATTAGATAAGATTTTCTGGTAGCGGCTGAAAACATCTTCTATGATAGCTTCTCCGAAGTGACTAACAAGCATAGGTTCAGCCACAGCTCTCACGCACTTGGCCATGTTGTATCCTCCATCACTACTCTCTATCTCAGACAAGCTAAATTCATAGTCACGAGGGTTCCAGTTATTATCATTAGCATTCCAATTGACTTCAGATGTCTCCAAACGGTCAATGGAGAATGATCCTTCTTTTTCAACCTCGAGTTTCACCTCTGATGGGAATGGTGCGTATAGAGGGATGTTAAAAGAATCCAACCGCTCTTCCTTTATGATTCCCTGTAGCAGAGCAAAGTAATTGAGAAGTGCAATATATATATATATATATATATATAGCATCACCATTTTCTTTGTCGGTTCCCTCCGTGCATACCATAAAACTTAAACAGAATGAATATTTACCTCCGAGACCATTTCATTGAGCGCCATAGCCATGAGCTCCCAAATGTAGAAACCTCCGTTGCTATATTGATCATCGCTTGTTCTTCCCAATAATGTTAGAACCATACGACCACCTTCAATCATTTCCTCTGCACGACACTTGAGAAAAAATGAGAAGTCCCTTTGAAATTGTTCATAGTAAGCCTTCACCACATTTGGTGGGCTTGTACTACCAACGCAAATGTTGCCTTTGTTGTTCTCTATGCCTTCCGGAACCTAATTCATTTATCACCAAAATAAAATAAAATAAAATAAATATTCATCACAAATTAAAGAGAAAGTTATTGTGTATATATATATATACGCACACCTGAGATAGCCAGTGAAGGCTGTAAGAGGCATGGACGAAATGAAGACTTTTTCTGGGGAAAAGCCTGCCGTAGAAAGAGCCGGGGACCCCACTGAAGAAGCACGGACCAATCCCATCTTTGGTTTCATTTCTGAGCTTTACTCTGAAGCTGTCAAGAGACTCGAAGATATTATTGAAGTCATTTCCAGGAAGATCGTTGAGAAAGACTTGGTATTCCGGAGACTGATGGTTCAGTTCTTGGCAAAGCTTCTCAATTGATTTGATGACTTCAGTGACCACAGACAATGTGTTTGGTCCAGAAGAGCAACCCAGGTCTGCAATGGCAATGCTTCTCGGGAGTGTGCTACGGTACAAGTACGATATGGCTTCCTCTCTGATGGGCTTTGTCAATGAAACCACCTTTTGCTGTTGCTCGTTCAAATTAATCATGCCATGGATCCAGTTAGTACTATACATACGTTTTATATATGTCAACTCCATCGTGACATGTATACAAAATCCAATAGTCATCATAAATATATATCCGTGCCAGATGTATTATCATTATCATTATCATATATAATAATTAATGTATGCCCATGTATATGAGATTCTTGATATTGGACGTACAGTGTTACCAATATAATTAATGATATTAATTTATATATGTTTGAACCTCGATAGTAATTGCTCATATTAGCTTAGAAATTGGTAAGATATATGATATTGTAATGTAACTGATCGAAGATTTGGATTTAATCTTTAATTACCTGAACCCAAGAGTTGTTTGCATAGCTTGTATACCCCATTCCTCCATTCATGCGGAGCACTTGTACTACTTCCATTTTTATATCTCTTTTCTCCCTCTCTCTTTCTGCTTCTTAATCTGTGTTTAATGAAACCCACTACGTCTCTTATTTATAGACGGTGCTGCTTTTCTTTTTGAAATTTTGTTAATAATTTATATTTTTTGTGGCTACGGTTGTTTTCATAATATCATATTAAATTAAGATGAAAGTTTCATATTTAAACATAATTCAAATAATTGAATGCTTCGTTTCATACGTATTTTAATAATGTGTAGAAAAATTTAAATAATTAATATGTATATTGTTAAAAAAAATTATGTTATATTTATAAAATGTGACTTAATTGATAAATAAATTAAGTTTAATAGTTAATAAATTTTTGTAATGTAAAAGTTTATGTTTCCATTGAGAAAAAAAAAAAAAAAAAATCTATGTGGTAGGAAAGTGTTTGATACGGTACATATCTCCTTCCCTGGCCATAAAAATTTTCAAGTGCGAAAACGTGGATAAGCCAAATGAGTGTGTTACGAGTCCCACATCGGTTCCACACAGTAATGTGGAATGGTACTTAAGTCCAAGAGGTCCTCTCACCTAACAGGCTAGTCTTTTGGGTTGGGCTCTCCTCTTGACTTGAGTTCCTAACATTTGGTGCTTTCATTGAGAGTCGAACCACGGAAAGGGCTACCTATTGGCACCTGATAGGTGAGTGAAGCTGCCAAAAAAGGGAAAGGGCTGCCACCGGGTCAGTGGTTGGTAGAGTGAAAGCTGCCGTGGACGTCGGCTCTTGAGGGGGTGACAATGTTATGAGTCCCACATCGGTTCCACACAGTAATGTAGAATGGTACTTAAGTCCAAGAGATTCTCTCACCTAACAAGCTAGTCTTTTGGGTTGGGCTCTCTTCTTAGACTTGAGTTCCTAACAGAGTGGCTGTTAGACTTGCATAGCATATATGGTAGTGAGTACAACATGAGACATGTCCACATACTAGCTTGTTTAATTGCATGAAATACATATGTTACGTATGAAAAGTATTTTACTTTTATTTGATGCTATATATGAAAATGATTGCATGCATGACTAGTGAACATGCATGGGGTATGAGAAGCTGATTTCTCATGCTGAAATTCATTCAGCAATAGCTGGCAGTGAGGACAATGTCAAAAAAATTTGCATCAGAGAGTACGTGAGTTAATTTGACTATGATTTTAAACATAAGACTAAGATGCTATTTAATTTTTGAAAAAAATATAAGGATGCTTTTTTTAAAAAAAATAAAATGATAAAAGTGTTAAGGGAAAAAAAATATTTCTTTTTCAGATTAATTTACTATAAATATTTTTTTCCCTCTCTTGATGTAGGTCTAGTTACTTATTGGCATCAAATTTAAGCTCATTGATTGATTGATTAATCGATTAAATTGTAGATGACATGGTGAGGAGATAGATTCTCTACAGTTAACTTATTGCAGTTGTTGGATGAGTCTCATCCTTATCATATCAACAGCAGTTTAAGCAGCTAATACTTTCTCATTATCTCATATTCAATATTTTTGTATTTATTAGTTTATTAGGTTATTCAAATCTAATGTAATCTCTCCGCTCTTCTCTTTCAGCATGTATATATAATTTCACATGAACATGCAATGATATATATATAAAAACGATACTTGTGATAGAAATTTAGGTCACTGGTTCTACTCTTGGAAATCAAAGTCAACCTTACTCACGTCTCTGGGCAGTGAAGGTCACTATCTTGGTGGTGTCCGGCACAACGGTTCAATCAAAACAATTGCATGAAATGCATATGCTATATATATGTAGTCGGCCATTGTTTTCAGGGAATAGTCAAAAAAAGAAAATGGAGGACCACGCATCCATGGCCATGGAGTATAACCATAACAAGCTGATTTCACATCAGCAACAAATTAAAGATGCCTCGAGGGTAGGAGAAATATTTAAATGCTCTTGAAGAAAATATTGGATGGTAATATTTATTAAATGTGAGAAGAGAAACAACGAAGTCGACTGGGCCTAAAAAGATGCCTTGGATTCCCTAGAAGTTGGGCTTTGGGATTTCATTTTGATTTTATACATCCCTCTGTCTAAGGATTAATATCTTAAAAGAACAAAGATGAGATCTCAAAATCTAATCAAATCGTTAAATTAACCTTTTTCACCTTAATTTCTTGCAATTGCTTGTTACTATATTCTCTCTCTCTTCTTCAAATTTATATAGTAAAAAATTGCTGCATATGTCAAAGACAGGATTGTCCCTTTCCTTCCATGACGATATCCTTTTTGCTTCGAAAACGAATTCATTCGTTTTCATAGTTACCATTATAATATAAAGCTTTGAGTTGACATTTCAACAAATCGTGTTATTATTATTATTATTATCAGAAAAGATTATTCCATCCAAGTTGGCTACATATTTTATATTTTGATTTTGTCGTCAGCATGATCTATTATGCCAAGCAACTTGCTTTTGTAGCATACTGGACGCATATAAGGAACAAAATTTCAACTCAATTTAAAAACCTAAATTTCACCCTTTTATTAATGTCAGTCACTATGTGACTATAGAGATGTTTTTATAACTTTCTTCTTATACGAAAAGGGTTTTCTAGAATGTGACAATAATCTATATTCTTTCTCAACATCGCTGTGTGGATAGCACCAAAAAAAACTGAATTATATTTGGCGCTATTCATGCAACGATGTTGAGAAAGAAGATAGATTATTGTCACATTTTAAAAAATCAGAAGAAAGTTATAAAAACATCTTTATAGTCACTCTTAGTACAAGACAAATGGAGCCAAATTCTATATGGTTTGCCGAAGAGGGTGAACAACCAGAATGACATATCCGTCAAATTAAGCCGGTCGTTGTTGTTACTTTCAACGTACAAACTTAAATATCTTAATTGGCGATCATAATCCTTATTGTCAATTCCCTAAGCTAACAAGGAGAGCTACTAGCTATCTCTCTCATCCTCCATGGCCAAGAAGACAGTGCTCAAGGTCGATGTTAATTGTTTCAAATGTAAAAAGAAACTCCTCAAAGCTGTCTCTTCCTTGCAAGGTAAGGTATTCAATTAAGCTGCTGCTGCTTTTCTCTCTCTTGTGTGATTTTCATGGGTTAAAGAGATTCAAAATGTTGTGTTCCTGTTGCAGGGGTGGATAAAATTGAAGTAGATGAAGCCAAGGGAACGTTGACTGTAACGGGGGATGCAGATCCATACGAGATAATTGTACGAACAAGGAAGGCTGGAAAATTTGCTCAAGTCGTCAGTATTGGGCCTCCCCAGCCACCGCCCAAACAGGAACCTCAGAAAAAGAAGCCAGATGAGAAGAAACAACCCGACCCAGTCAAGTGGGATCAGATGTATCCTATGGCCCATATACATGTGCCTCATTATTGTCCCATATGTCATCAAGCAGCCGTCGCCAATATGAACCCGGATCCATCCTGCTCCATATTGTGACTCATTACCAGAGCAACACCAAGACTACAAACCCTCTTCATACTTTAGTTGCACGGTGTCTATCTCTCTTTTATTATCAAAAAATAGACAGAGCTTTAGATGGTGATAATATAAATGAATGAAGAGTTTTGTTTTGTTTTCTTTTCAGCATTTAAATTTGGAGCCTTTATTTTTCTTTATGACCAATCAAATGATGTGCATTTGGATTCCTATTGTTTTTAAGTGTGTGCAAATAACATTACTTATTTATATATTAACTATACTTTTTTCCCCATTTATCAAACCTATTAATCTAGCAACTGTCAGAAGGTTAATGAATAAATTAAATAGTCTGATAAAAAAATGAATAAATTAATTACACGGTTTGGTGTAAGACCAAGAATGGATCAATGTTATAGTTAGGTGCTTGATGGGACGCTGAACTTGAAAGTTGAAACATCGCAACTGCAAGGAGTTGTCTGATCCGAATCATCCGATAAGATATTGGGTAAGATCCGGGTCACGAGGAATATGAAAATATTCTATTTTACTATATGAAAATATAATTTATTTTCTCGATTATACGTATTGGATAAAATCATTTTTCGCTTTACTTCTTTTTGGGGGTTGCTTGAAATTCCTGTTATGTCCGCATCTTCTATCCGTTCGCACTTCGCACCAAGTGATTCCCAACTTGTCAGCGATCGACGTTGACTGTTATGTGTTATCTGATATAGATATGGTGATCGCTGAATTCTTAACTACGATTTGAATTTTGAAGAAAAGAAAAACCATTCTCTCTTTTCGCCGATTCAATCGGTGATCCCTGACACTTTTGGAGCTCGACAACTCAACAATGGCGGAACATAATAAAAATGTTCGAGTTTTCTGCATTGGAACACTCGACACCAAGCTCGACGAGCTCCGATTCCTCGCTGATTCAGTTCGATCTAGTCTCACTCAATTCTCCAAGGATTCTTCTCTCAAGGTACTCTAAGATATTCCACCCTTGAATGTAGGTGCGAGTTTAACTTGAGTGAGAAAGTATTGATTTTCGAACTTCCTATAGCTCGTAAAACAAGATTTATTAAAACAAAGATGCTTGATCTTCACCATACATGTGTACTTCAGTAGCCCTATAATTAAACAACTTTCTAATTTCTCGATGATCAAATTTACTGCATCATTTATCTCTGTTTTAGATATTTCTTTAATTTGAAATGGAAGGAAAAAATTCAGATTTTAATTTTCCTTTAAACTTGAAGCAACTGGTATAGAATTCATTACGCCATAAGCATGTTATTCAGTTATAGTTTGAATTTTTTTTATAAGCAATTGTAAAACATGTGTACGTGAAAATGGCAGGTGGAAGTAGTGGTAGTTGATGTTTCTGCTGGACCTAAGGAGGCGGAAAGTTTGGAAAATTTTGTCTTTATGTCTAGAAAAGATGTTCTTTCTTGCTGTTGTGGATCAAACGGCCAGGCCCCAACCTTGCCTCCAGATGACAGAGGGAAAGCTGTTGCTTTAATGAGTCAAGCACTTGAACAGTTTTTAAAGAAATCTAATGAGGATCGTGTTCTTGCTGGTGTTATTGGTATCGGGGGTAGTGGCGGGACATCTCTAATATCATCCCCCTTCAGATCTCTTCCCATTGGAATCCCTAAGATTATTGTATCAACTGTAGCCAGTGGTCAAACTGAACCTTATGTGGGAACATCGGATTTGATACTATTCCCATCAATTGTGGATATTGCTGGTATTAACAGTGTTAGCAGAGTCATCTTATCAAATGCTGCAGCTGCTTTTGCTGGAATGGTTATTGGAAGCATTCAGAGATTGAAAGATTCCTTTTCTGTCGAAAGTAAACCTACCGTCGGCATTACCATGTTTGGGGTCACTACTCCTTGTGTTAATGCGGTCAAAGATAGATTACATCGGGAAGGTTATGAGACCCTGGTATTCCATGCAACTGGGGTTGGCGGCAGGGCTATGGAGAACTTGGTTAGAGAGGGATTTATACAGGTATCTGTGACTGCAGTCTGTTTGAATTCAATCATCATAAGTTTAACTGGTACTAGCATCGTAGCTTCACTTCTTTAGAAGCTCACCACAAGAAACATTTTATCAGGTCATTGTTTTCTTTTAGCCTTATCTATTTATTTACTATTTGCGTTCGGCAATTTCCATCTTATTGGTCTACGAGCGCACCCTATAGTTGCAATCTCCAATAGATTGAGCTTGCCTTATATTCTGCATCAGGAGGAGAGGTTTCTAACCGATTTTAAATCTGTGCGACTTAGAGGTTAAACCATTGAGTCTAACTCTGTTGAGAATATTAGAGGGAGAGAGAGAGAGAGAGAGAGAGAGACAAAGTTACCTCGTACCAGCATACTACCAATTCTAACTAAAGCTATGTATATTCATTGCATTGAATACAAAATTTAATTTATTTTTCGTACATATATTCTCATACTGATTTTTGGAAGTGAACTCTTCAGTTTTTTGGTACTCACTTTATTTCGTATACTTGTATGATCCATCAGATTGATAATAATAACCCTGGAAAAGCCAATTGTAATCTGTTGCTTTATTTTCAGATGATTCTTTATGTCATCAATGCCCTTTTTGTTCAATTTTGCTTAGGGTGTTTTGGACATCACAACGACAGAGGTAGCAGATTACATAGTTGGAGGTGTCATGGCTTGTGACAGTTCCCGCTTTGATGCCATAATAGAGAAGAAAGTCCCTCTAGTCCTGAGTGTTGGAGCATTAGACATGGTGAACTTTGGAGCCAAAGATACCATACCTGACAAGTTTCAGCAGAGAAACATTTATGAGCATAATAAACAGGTGAATAATCAATGTTGCCAGGATTTTGTGTTAGTCTTAGCCTGAAAAACTGTCTTATTTTGCCTTGGTGATTGTTTTGCTTTGAATTTGAACTTGCTACAAGATTTTGGCAGTCATTCTATGCAAATGGAAAACGTCCATGTCATCTTGCCAAATGATCATAGTTCTAATCGTAGGCTGGAATTAAGGAAGTTTGACGGGAGTTATGACGTAATCAATCTATTATTGTCCTTTCCAGGTTTCACTCATGCGAACAACAGTAGATGAGAACAAAAAGTTCGCTGATTTTATCGCAAATAAACTGAAAAAGTCATCATCTAAGATTTCTGTTTGCCTTCCGGAAAAGGGTGTATCTGCTTTGGATGCACCAGGAAAGCCTTTTTATGATCCAGAGGCAACAGCTACTCTTCTTCATGAATTACAAAGGCTTATTCAGATAAATGATGATCGACAGGTTCCGTTATTTGTCAATGGTGTTATTTTGCTTGGGTTATTTATTTATTTCTTTTAAACTTGCTTTTTGAGGGTTTGGTAAAATTGAAAGTTGTGTATTCCACAGGTGAAGGTACATCCTTATCATATTAATGACCCTGAATTTGCAAATGCATTGGTTGATGCATTCTTGGATATTAATGACAAAACTACTAATGATTCGAAAGTTGCCACTTCTGAATCTGTTGAACACTTACATAAGGATAATATTTCAAATGCAACAAGCATTGGAATCATTCTCTATACTCCTAGTGACTTCCCAGATGCAAGACCAGGTTTTACTTCGATCTGCATGTTTTTTTCTTGAATATTAGTTACATGATTACATTCAGCTATAGCGTAGAAAATTCTTACATACGCCATTGCTTTAGTGAATTACCTGCTCTCTTACTGAAGAAGTTTAACTTGCCATATCTAGTTTACCGAAAGGAAGACGTTCATTCTCCATGGCTTATGATGTTGAATCCGTTTGAAGTGATGCCTCCATAAGTGTTGTGTCAACATCACTTTGCATTAGTCATCTGTCTTTACAGTTCAGTTTTAAGGCTAAGCATCAGTATGAGTCTATCTGTGCATAATGCTGTCTTTATACTTAAGTGGTTCAGTATTGAAAACACTGTACAGATTTCTTCCTTTGCTGTGTCATCAGAAATAGCTACCACGTTTGCAATGAAGAATTTGATTTTATGATATATTTCTGCTTCATTGAGAAGTTCTTTTTAAAGCTGAATTATTTGACCTCAGAACTGTTTGTTTAATGCTTATATATAGCTACTTTTACCGTTAAAGTGAGTAGAAATAAAATTGTAGATTGTAGATAATTGCCCTTATGTCTGACTTATTTACTGCCCTTTGTCTTTCCTGCTGGAATTAAGAAACTTTGAAGAAAACGCACCTGATCTTGCAGCAACTGAAACATCAAATAGATAAAGGAGTTCCTATAATAGGAGCTGGTGCTGGGACGGGTATATCTGCTAAGTTTGAAGAAGTTGGAGGTGTTGATCTGATAGTATTATACAACTCAGGACGCTTCCGGATGGCAGGGAGAGGTTCATTAGCAGGATTGTTACCTTTTGCTGATGCAAATGCTGTTGTGCTTGACATGGCCAATGAAGTTTTGCCAGTATGCCTCTATATTTTTGCTTGTCCTAAAAGCTTCTAAAATATTGCCCAACTATTAGCTTCTATCTAAGTTCTTTACATCGGAGTCACATGATCACCTGATCTGTCATATAAAACTAGCACCAAATCAATATGTACGTCTTACATCTGAATGCATATGACATGAGTAATTCATTTTCTCCCCACTCTGTTTATTTTGGTTTCCCTAACAATGTTGATCTTTTGTTGCAGGTGGTGAAGAAGGTACCGGTTCTTGCTGGTGTATGTGGAACTGATCCCTTTCGTCGAATGGATTACTTTCTTAAGCAGGTGGAAGCAATTGGATTCTCTGGGGTGCAAAATTTTCCAACCGTTGGGTTATATGATGGTAATTTTAGACAAAATCTTGAAGAAACAGGAATGGGATACAGGTAAGTTCCAGAAAAAGAATTTCTTGATAACATATTAGTCATACAATTATATCTCTTTCAACTTATTTTTGCCCATCAAATGATCAGCTTGGAAGTTGAGATGATTCACAAAGCACATAAAATGGGTCTCTTAACAACCCCATATGCATTCAATCAGGATGAAGCTATTGAAATGGCTAAAGCTGGTGCTGATATTATAGTGGCCCATATGGGTCTCACTACAGCAGGCTCCATAGGTGCAAAAACAGTTGTTTCACTTGAGGAGAGTGTAGTTCGTGTGCAAGCTATTGCAGATGCAGCACATAGGATTAACCCTAGTGCCATTGTCCTCTGCCATGGAGGTATGTGTATTACATGCTAGTCTTTTGTAAATTTGGCATATTGATGATTAAAACTGTAAATTTGGCTTGCACAAGTCAATCATGATTTCTTTAGATTTATGACACTAATGCTCTTAAATCGATTACTGCAATAAAACATCCCATACTGAGGTTAGAGGTAGAAATGGTCTTGGCAGAGTTATCACACTATTGGCTCTAATTGAAGGGTTTCTTCTTTTGCATACTCAGTCTCTTTCAGTAATCTATGGTCTAGGAGAAAAACTCTTTCAGAAATCATTGCTTCCGATGTATATAATTAGTTGTTTGTCATGATTCAGTCCCAGTTCAGAATAATGCTCAAATAATCCATCTTTGGGAGTTTGCAGGTCCCATATCCGGTCCAGAAGAGGCAGAATTCATATTAAAGAGAACCAAGGGAGTTCATGGTTTTTATGGGGCTTCAAGCATGGAAAGACTACCAGTGGAACAGGCTATAACGAACACAGTCAAACAGTACAAGTTAATTTCTATTAACTGATGTCCAACTGGTTTTATACTTAATCATTCCAATGTTCTGTATACTAAGATTTGTTGCCTATGTTTTCTCATTACTTGTTGAAGTTGTTAGGTCTCAAAGCAATGACCATATGATGCAAAGGCTAAAAGGTAAGACAGGCAATTACATACTCAATAATATAAAACTATGGATCTAGAAGTATAGGAAGATATGAGATGGAAATATCAGTGGACAACGCACATAAGATAGTCAGAAAAATTACTGCTACTATCTTTACTTCAAGCAAAATAGCCAATGTAAAGGGGAAAAAAAAGTAAAATTAACAAGTAAATTAAAGTTAACTAAAAAATTCTTAAGTGATTGCAACAAACCAAAAACTAGCTTATTTTACAGAATAGGAGTAGTTTGAGTCCAAACCTAAATAAAAATAAATGAATATATATTCAATGTGATCGTATGAATATATAAACTTTTGAAGCAGGAAAATTAAACAATTTGGTAACTTACCCCTTTTCAACATAAAGGGGGCCTGCCATTACATAGACCATGCACTTTCTAGCAAAGTTTGAGAACTTCACAACGATTTGCGGAGCCGCCGTTACTCCAAAGAAAGAAATAAAATAAAATAAAATTAATAAACATATTTGTGCTATTGAACACGCATTCTCAATGTTCAGTTTGCACCTAAGAGAAAGCTTAACATCAGAAATCAAAGTATCAACAGCTTGTATACCAGCTAGTGCTCTGACAAAGAATCAGTCTATCAAAGTTATACTTGAATTGCATAGTCTTACCATTAGCAACTAAAATTTACTACATTGCATGATGCAAGTCCTCAAGTCATACACCATAAAACATGAGGATCAGTGGGAAATTACAGGGATGAAAGAACGTCACTGCACCACATGCCAACCACCCACTTGCTTAAAATTGAATGTCAATGCCAAAAGCACTATCCTAGAAATTTCTATTATGTAACCATTAAAAACTTTATCATAAAAACAAGAATGAAAACTGGCTAATAGCAAGATAGCAGAGTGCAGAACTAACAATATTTCAAAGAGAGAAAAATAAAGACAACCAATGATGGAACACGGAGTGGAGCGGCTAATCCCAAAAGCGCTATGGCAAAATAGCAGATGATGGAACATGAAGCGGAGCGACTAGTCCCAAAAACGCTACTTAATACCTATACTTAAGTTGGTCAAATATGCCGTGTTTTTTAATTTATAAATCCCAAAAATGCTATAGTGAGATAGCAGAGTGTGGAGTTGACGTTACTCCGTGAAGAGAAAAATAAAGGTAAACTGAAAGGTTTGTATTGGTGAAACAAAAGGGATTCACTCTTGGAAAGAGATGCTGATGTTGATGCTTTGGATGGTAAACTGAAATCTGGTGGTCGCTACTGGTGTGCAACTTATATGGCACTGGAACGCCATAAGAACTTTAAGCGTGTTCGTCTTCTTGCGCCAAAAATGTCCACTATCATAACTCAAGATGAGTTTATACCATTGTCAGACATTCAGACATCTCATGGAGCTGTTGACAGTGATAAAAAAGTTTGGTTAGATTTTGCAGAGTTTCCAAGATTGGGTTGCAGCAATGCAGCGTCAGAAAGGTGCTCGCTTGCAGATTCTTGAAAAGAAGATTAGCATACTGGAGAAGTCAGTTGAGCTTAACCCTGATAATGAAGAGCTATTACTTTGTCTTTTGAAATCATACCAAATGAGAGACAGCCCAGATGTGCTAATTGGGAGAGGGGAAAAGATACTTATGCAGCATTCTGGGAGTTAAACGTTATGGAGATAGTTCTTACATGTTGTTCAGAAAGATTTCTCCAGATTTAAGGTTTCAGAGATTAGAAAAATGTATGGACATGCAATCCAAGCTCTATCTGCTTCATGCGGCAAGCACTTTAGGCAGGTTCTCAATTTTTTTATGCTTTAACTTTTTCTTTTCTTTTCTTTCTTTTTGGTAAATATTATCCTTCTGTTCTTTATTTATTCATCTTTAATTCAGAGGTAGTAGTAGTGTTTTCTATAAAAGGAATCACTGTACATTGTTTTGATGTGTGATGATAAAGATGGGAAAGAAAACGAATGGATTGATGCGTTCGCTAAGGACCCTGTTTTCTTGAAAATTTTTCCCCCAAAGTAGGACGAAATTGATGGAGTGAAAACTTCTGCAGTGAAATGTCGGGAATTATTAATTCTACCTTCCTACAATATAGACAAAGTTGAAGCTTGAAAAACAGTTAAAATTTTCTTTCCTTTCCGTTCTGTTCTCTGAAAAACCTTATCTTACTACTTCCAAGATGAGCTATAGCTGAAGCAATGATAATAATTGTTCTTTTCATTTTATTCTATAATGTGTATATGTATTGTCCTTCATGCTGTTTCATTGACATTTTTCTGGTGTTGTTGGTGAACCTTTCAATATATTTTTTTTGTGTGTGTTGGAGGGGGGGAGGGTTGCGAAACCTGCTGCTTTAATGTCCTGGATCATGAATTTCATATCCACAGTGTTGACAACTTACTTCTCTTTGCATGGCTGTTTTTTCAAAAAAGAAAAAAAAAAAAAAGCAGAAAATCATGTTTATGTAGATATTATTATTCTTAGTTTTGAATATTCTGCAGTAGCATTAATTCTATCTTTTGTTTTAAACAGGTTCACCAAGCTACTGATACTTCTTCACTGGATCCTGCAACTGTTCAGCTAGAACTTGGCTGGTTACAGGGAATTAACCACTGCTTTATTTCAGGCTGAAATTGAGTTTAGTTTGTTTTGTCCATCTTTATTCTTCACGGGGCAGAGTAAACAAAGACTTTGAGTATTTTTGGAATAGTGATGGTGCAAGAGGTTGGAGAAGAAGGGGCAGTTGGCTGGTCCACTTGGTTGGAGAAAGAGGAGGAAGCTAGACGACGGGTTACGGAAGAGGAAACCTTACATGAAGATAAAGGTGGCTGGACTGGTTGGTCGGAACCATTGTCCAAAGATAAGGAGGGTTTCCATGATGAAAATGAAACCAAAAATGATGTGGTTATGGAAGATTTTCAAGAGGAAGAAGAATATAAAGATACTGAGCAGGAAGATATGTATCTCCCTCCCCCCGCCCTCTCTTTCTTTCATGTTGTATATAACATAAGCACGAGCAAAATGAAAAGTTAGCATAAAATAACATATCTTAATCTTTGTTAAAAGGATGGAATTCTCCATTTTTTTTTTTTTTAATTTCAACATAGGCTTTTAGCGTATATTACTGCCCTATTTTTTCCAATCTTTTATTTTGAGGGATTTCCTAATACTGTCAGAGATTGGTGATTTGAGGAGTAGGATATCTAAGTTTTTCAGGAAAATGCATTCCTACCGGAAAATGTGAGTAAAAATGAAATATACAGACTCATTCTTTGGTATTTGATATTGGTGCCTGGTCATACTGTGTTCATTGCAACTCAATTTGCACTCAACATCCTTGCATGACAGATTTCATTGGCTCAATACTGCTTCATTGTATGGACATTATGCAAAATATTGGTACAGAAATTCCTTTTTTGTCTGTAAAATATATGTGGAACTGAAATCGTGGATGGATAACTGATGGTTTTCTCCAATCATTCTGCATTCCCATCGATTCCCATAATTGTATATCTTGAACAATTATTTTATTTTTCATAGTTTGATCTATGGAATTTTAGGAATAATTTTTGAATGAACAGTTGATTGGTCTATAGGCTTTCAATTTTGCATTCAAAGGTTACTTCAAAAGCATTTTTGGGCGTTCCAGAGAGAGAGATGGGTACATTAAGTGGTTTGCTGGAAATGTGGCTTCAGGCAGTGCTGCTGGAGCAACTACTTCACTTCTTCTGTATCATTTAGATTATGCACGTACACGATTGGGCACTGATTCAGGGGTGAGCCATGCTAATGGTCAGCGCCAGTTTAAAGGGCTAGTTGATGTGTACCGTAAAACCTTATCAAGTGATGGAGTTGTTGGTCTGTACAGGGGATTCGGGGTTTCAATAATGGGAATCACCATGTACCGAGGCATGCACTTTGGGATCCATGACACCATGAAGCCCATTGTTTTAGTTGGCCCTTTTGAGGTAAGCAGCAGTACTTTGAAAAAGAGCTATCTAGTTCACAGTCAAGGCGAAAATGCTGTAATTAGATGCACCCAACTGATCAGTTTTGTTATATTCTTTTATCATTGGATAAGCTCTCTGTTTGGTCTGATATAAGAGTCCTACTAAATTACTAGTTTCAACCTGTGCTATGCATGGGTAACTTCTGCAAATAATTTGAGTGGTTGCAAGTAGAAAATATTTAGAATTATGAAGTATAGCAATGCACTTATAATGAAACTTATATTGTTTAAATGCAATGTTTATTTACTTGTGTGTTAGATTATGTGTATGAGATGCTTAACGTATGATGATATATATATATATATATATATATATATATTGGTTTGTATATGTGTGCCTATAACATAATGGTGTAAATAATACTGACCTTTTGATTTTGAACGTTCAACTTCAAGAGAACTACTTTGGAATATGACCTTAACAGAATTTTGTTGCTGTCATCTTTTCTTAGATGTGTTTCCTGATGAATGACTTGGAATGGTTCACAGAATGCTGCTTGAGTTTTTTAATTCCATAAACCTGCATTTCAAACCCGAGTCCCTTTATTCATTTCTCTGCAGGGAAATTTAGTCCCTTTATTCATTTCTCTGCAGGGAAATTTTTTTGCTAGTTTCTTTTTAGGTTGGAGTATCACAACCTTTGCTGGGTTTTGCGCCTACCCGTTTGACACGCTGAGACGAAGAATGATGCTAACATCTGGGCAGCCAATAAAGTATCGCAATGCAATGCATGCATTCAATGAGATCGTTAGGCATGAGGGCTTCCTTGCTCTATTTCGAGGAGTTACTGCAAATATGCTTCTTGGTGTAGGAGGGGCTGGGGTGCTTGCAGGATTTTATCAGCTGCACAGAATCTCATCTAGACATGGTTACCATTATGATACCCAGAGAGTTTTAAAAGTAGTAGGGGATTTGTAGAGTAGTGTATCACTTTACACTGATTAATATTAGCCGCCGGGGGAAGAGAAAGAAGAGATAAGGGGCTCTACTAAGATAGGCAGAGGAGGCAAAAGGAAGGATGAACTTGGGCTGCAAATGTAGTCCATTAGCATGTCTTCTTCTCCTTCTGTGAAGCCTGAAATTTGGAGGGTTGCAAAGATACAATTTCTATACATTAAAAAAAAAAAATTAATTTCATTGTAAAGTTGTAATTCAGCCATTGAAGACGTTAGAGTTGATGAAGCTTGTAACCAATAAAATAGTTTGGTCGTTGCTGCTTTTGATATTGCATTGTTAGCAAAGGTCTCTTGTTGCCTCCACTTGAAGGTCATTATCCGATATAATGATAGATCATCTAGGCATAAGATCAAATCCATCTTTGTCTGTGTCGCAAGGAACGAAAATAGAGGATTTTAGAGAAGATACTATGCATTTTTGTTTTGGGGCTATCTTCTTTTAAATGCAATATTGGTACTATAAGATGTGCATAATGGGAGACTGTTTTTGTCTTGGATTGACTGTAAAATGCACCAATGCAAATGGATTGCACAAATCAGAAGCTGATGGCACCCTCAGTGACACAAGGTGTGGGATATCAAATGGAAAAGAGTATATGCATAGGATACTACTTTCTACACTAAGAAGTCATTTAATCAAAATAAAAAGTCTAATGCAAAGCTTGATAAACAAACAAAGACTAAACATTAACAAAGATTAGTTTAATTAATAAAAACTAAAATTGCATCTAAAAAGATGCAAGGTTAATTTTTACTAAGGATCTTGTACTTGTAGGCAATTTTTAAGTATTTCTATAAATATAAGCATTTTTTGAATTTTAAAACTTATTTTAACCTTAATAAATTTTTTAGAATAAACATGTACTACATTTAATGAGTCAAAATATAAATAATTCACAGTTAATTGCTTTAATTTATAGGTTACTTGTGTAAATGAATCAATACCAAATCAAATCTTATGAGTATATTAACGTCCCTTATGGAGACAAACACGAGTAGCCATGGACTTATTAAAAGCTCCCACACAAACATGAACACTCATCTCTTAATCTTCAGTATTCTTTTCTTTTTTTTTATCTCCTCTTTTCCGTCGTTTCATCTTCACTGTAGTATTCAGCAAGTATATTAATACTTATAACCAAGAGATCGTGCGATCCGTGATTTATTTTGCAACAATGCACGTTCATATTCAATAATGCTTTTGCTGCAAATCTAATGACCCTTGCACTACGAAACCATGAAATGTTCACCCTATACACAGCTCTACTTATACAGCAGTTCAAAGCTGTATGACAAGAACCCCATTGGACATATTAAGACAAGTATCCTCACCCCCGTGTCCCTCCTCTTTTACTCTACTTAGATGCCATCTCTTAAAGACTTCAAAGTTATGGGACACCCACTCCTCAGTCTAGGTATGTGTGCCTTCTTTTCTAGGCAAGTATCCGAATCATCAATGGTCCACCTATGCAGAAGAAGATGATTTTGATTTTTATCCATCTATGCATGAAAAAAAAAAAAAAAAAGAATTGGCACGGCCTAAATTACTCACGTATAACCACTTGTGAGTCGGTGTAAGAAGACCAACATTGTCACTTTAGCCATATTCATGCCTAGGCATGTCCTTGGCCCTGAACCAAAAGGTATGTAACTGTACGGCTTTTGCATTTCCTGCAGAAATAACAACGTTAACATAAAATTGATCATTCCCTGGCGAATCAATGGGCAGAGGAAACAACCGAAAGAAAGAGAGGATATTACATCAAATCTTGAGGGGTTGAATATCAAGGGGTCCTTGTATAAATCTGGGTCGTAATGTATACAAGTTGCGTCCACGTTAACATGCCATCCTTTCTTTATTTCATGCCCTGTAATTGCCATGTATGGATGCGCAGTTGATTCGTCATCACAATGATCCAAGAAAAGTCAGAGTGAATAATCTTTACCTTCAATTTTGGTGTCTTCGAGTGCAACACGAGGAAACCACAACAGGACATTGGACATTCTCAGTGTTTCCTTAATCACCTACAGCATACCCAAGAAGTGACATTACACAGTGTTTCCCAGGATAAACCTTTTTACTGTTTTGTCTTCAATGGAATTTTGGTCGCACAAAATAAGGGCAGCTCATAACTCAGAAATTGCATAGATTGATTCTTTCTTTTTAAAGAAAAAAAGAACCAGTGTGGCTGTGACCTGAATTCCCCTGTAGTGTGAAGTAATAATTGGGACAGTAAAACAATTAAAAAGGTGTCTGTGTCTGATTGGATGACTACTTTATCTCTGTTCACTACAGTAAATATTGTAAACGATGTAATCATTTCACGAGATATTCAGGGGTAAGCAGTATGGGTTTTTAACCTTTTTACCATAAGCCATATCGTTGAGATCTTCAAGAGTAAGCGAGGCTCCTTCAGCCTTCTTTCTGGTTATCGACAGTTGTTCTTCCTGTAACTCCATATATATGAATCCAGTTATTTAATATATTTGTAAATGTGCTGCTGATACAGTATTCCCCGTTAATAATGAGAATAGTTCCCCAATATTGTTGGCTCATTAATTTTTTTCTCACCCTGAACTTGTCCAGAACTTCTCTGTTGTTATCCAGAAACTTGACACTCCACATCATTGCTGCTGCAGTGGTGGTTTGTCCTGCAATTATGAGTGTCAAAAGATTATCTATAATCTCAGAGTCATCAAGTTTCTCGGTGGAAGGATAAGAATCTCTTCGTAGCATTGACTGCAGGAAATCTTCTTTGGAATCTTCTCCCCTCCTTCGTCTCTCAATAATCTCTCTGAATCTTTGCATAAGCCTTCTACGTGCCTGCTTATATAGCCATTGCTAGCTTTTAGTTCAGCCATGCAGAAATAACTTCAGTAACATATACATATATATATATAGCTTAAACTTTCTTATTTCATATATACCTTGATGCCTTTATAGTATCTGGTGCCTGGAATCATGAATGGAAAAGATAACATAGCATCAGAAACGGCAGTGCAATCTTGCTCAATTTGTTGCAGCAATAAATCCTCGGTCACGCTCATCAGCATGTTGCACATTGAATCAAATGTCATCTTACATCAAAAAATATTTTGAAAGGAGTTAGATTTCTTGATTCATAATATTTTTTTTTTCTCATGCATCAATATTAATTGAAACAATGCATTATCCAAACAATTATAGCGTTCGGTTAGTGGGTGAGATTTCTTCACTCAAAATGGAGTAATACCAAGTGATATCCAATTATTGAAACTCAATCTTAAAGGCTTTTTTAAAAGCATTTAATGGTGGCGCATTATTAGCGACAGTAATGCAAAGTGGTACGTAACACTCCAGTTTACACAAGAACTGGTAGAAAAAGGACATAAAATCATATCCAACTAGAACGAGGCACTGTTTACAAATTTGATGATCATATTGAAAATCATCAAATATATATATATATATAGAGAGAGAGAGAGAGAGAGAGTAAAAGTAATTGTTGACTTTAAAATGTAACCTTTATTAATTATACTTTTATAGTATTAGTTCAGATTGATCTTTATTTGCAGCATTTTCAGTTAAGATTGGTAACAGATTTTTAATGAAACAGATTGCCAAGACAGGCAACATATGAAAAAGGGTAAAAAGATCCATTTTTACCTTCATACTGAAGTCCAGCACCTTGAAACTTTTCCCACTTGCTTCCAACTTCTGCAGCCTTCCACATAGCATTTTGTCAAATTTCTCGACAAATGAAGATAAAGAATTCAAGGAGAAAGGATCAGATAGAAGACGCCTGATTCGCTTATGGTTCTCAACCGATACACAGAGCAAGCTTTTCTCTCCCACGCAATCTGCCATTGATTTGACATAACCCTTGTTGAATTGCACAAAATCATTAGCAAACACAGTCCTTGCACCTTCAGTACTTGGAACATATACGTGGATCTTGCCAAACAACCTCGTCTTGAACCATTTCCCATGCCTACTTCAACCAAATCAACAACTTAATGATCATTACCAAAACTGACAATTAATTGTGCAAAACTATATATCAATTATGATTTGTTTTAATAATAATCATATATGTCATGTGCAGAATGAAAGGAAATTGACCAGAGACATCAAAGCCATGACTCAGTCCAGAAGTTTATACATATGGAAATAAATCACTTACCATGATCGACGGAGCCTGACGAAATCATAGCATCCTTTTGTGCTATTAGCAGCTGAAAGAAAAGAAAGGGTTTCTCCTATCAAAGGCACCCCCAGCCGCCCAGGTATCTCTTCTCTCTCCTTTGCTGCTCTTTTCCAAGCTTTTGTAATTAAATATGTCACTCCTATGCAGAACAGTGCAACAATGATTATGTCGCAGTACTTCTGCACAAAGAATACAAGGTCCTCTATGGACAGAATATTCAACATCCTCTCCGTTTTCTGTTACTGGTATTTCTCAGACCAAAGGCCTTGTGAGCTGTATTGTATTGTTCAGTTCAGATGATGATGCTGTTGCTTACATTATTTTTATATATAGAAAGGGTAGACGACGAGGTTATTAAATTATTAAAATGTTGAGCATCTTAGGAGGGATATCTAGTACAATGTAACAAGATTCTTGTTAGTATAAGACAATCTTAATTAGGAAACAAATGGGAAAAGAATATTAAATAAAGTGTCTTTGTCGTTAGTTTTTAACTATAAAAACAGGTAAATTTTGGTTGATGTACATTGTCTCTTCTGATAAAATAGTGGGTTAAATTAAATCGTAAACTGATTAGTGTTCTTTTTTATCCAATTCAATTCAAGTATAGATTGGAAGAGATGGATTAGACTTGAATGCTTTCTTAAATGCTTCCCACTATTCCACAGTCGTTTGAAAGGTGCTTTACATGAAATGGTACATTTTGTTGCGCCAACCACTATAACCGAATGGTTCTGTCAAATTGTGACTGAGCTTTTGCCTAAAAATTTAATCATTTGATGCAATTATTTTGGTTCTGAGTGGAATGGTGAGCGAGTATATATTCTGATATGCAAGAACAAGTTGAAATGACCGACCCACTTGGACTGGTTTAAGGATTTCTAGAATTCAAGTCTTAAAATTTAAGGTGATTTTAATTAGGAAAGGAGTTGAATTGATATGATGATAACGTGACATAATTAGGGTAATTTTCTTCAATAAAAATGACTTAATTTGGATGGTGTTGTTTGGTCTTAATTCGTGAATGCAGGTGCGATGCTCCAAAATGCCCATTAAAGCGACAGAGGAGGCCCCCTGCACTTATGTTACACCACGTGTTTTCCAGCAGATAAACCCTAATTGATTACAAGCCTTCTGGTTGTAAATCTGGGCAAATGCAAGTACATACATGTGCTAACTCTGATGAACGAATCACTTTTATTCCCCATTGATATGATAGGATACAAGAACGAGACCATTCCAATCAGAGTTGGAGTGCAGGAAAGCTTTGAAGACTGCTTCTGCTTAGAAATGAGCCCTAAAGCTGCTAGAGACCAAGGGCTATTAGCTACATTTACATTCAAAGGGAGTTTTGGGCATTCTGTTTAGTCTCCGTTCACATTGTTATCCATTTTTCTAGCCAATAAATGGCTTTAAGAATCCAAATTGAGTTGCAGGATTACACGATCTATCTATCTGATGAACAAGAAAAATCAGTCATGTCATGAACACTAAACTAAACTAATCATCCATTTTGATTACTATATATACTGTAGGATTCGAGTTATGATAAGTTTTCCAACTGAGGTATGGTAGCTCTATATAGGCCACTCGTGATCTGAGTCCTGTCTTGTCTAAGCCTCCACGGCACTCACCAAAACAAGCACTCATTCGGAAGTTGGCACAAACAAGTCAAAGGAATAATCAAAAACATTATGAGCTTATAATTTGATTGAATCAATCTGAGGCCTATTCACTGATTGACCATATAACATAATTTTGTGTTTGAGAGAAGAGTGACTGGAAAAATGAAGCTCCTTGCATACCCTTCAGCATTAGCATTGGCATGGTCTGATTTTTCCTTATGACTTTGAGAGCCTAAAGGGCCTGCTTGGACCCCAACCTACACGCCGAACCCAACGTATGAGCAAAACCAATTGGTGCGTGCCTTGCCCGCCCGTCCCCAAATAATTGAATTCAGTCAACGCTGAAACTTCAAAGAGAAGTTAGTCAACTTTATCATTATGTTCAAATTTGTTGGGATCTCACACCATTAAATAAGTTGACGACTTGACTTAAAAAAAAGTCTAAAACTATGTATAAGTTGTCGCAATTTTAATTAGTTTTTTATTTAAATTAATAATAATTTTACATTTATTTTAAAATTTTCCCTATTTTTCTTTTAAAAACAATCCCTCGTCTTCCCTTGAAATTCATCCAACAAGCAAATAAATTTAAGAATCATTTATAGAAAGTTTTATAGTTTGGGATGTGCATGTCCAAAATTTGCCTGTTACCAGTGAACATAACATAACTTTGTAGTAAGGGACTTCATTATGCCACCCCCGCCTTTAACATTTTTCATTGAGTCAAGATGTGTCTAGAATATGTCCTTCACGATATCCGACTCTTCATCACTCTTATACCAATACAAATATTTGAATTCTTCCAAATATTTCATTAAATGCTACATAACATTTGTGGACCCCTAATCTTCAACTATAATTGTTGTCTAACATTATATATTTGTCTGATTATAGTTATATTTTCTGCATTTTTTTTTTCAAAGATAGCAGTATATCTCTAGGAGGAACCCTGCTTATTGTCATATCTTCTACCATGGTTAACTTTTGCTCATTCAATCGTCCTGTGTATGGATGCCCAAACAACAACTTTGCTAGAGGATGGTTATGGTATCCACATTGCACATGCACTTTCCATAAACCATTAGCCCATTGTTTTTCCCTTCACTCTAAATAGATATCTACATTTTCTTGTTGCAGTCTCTGCCTTGTATGACTTTTCTTTCGAGGCTTATATTTCCCGCCTCGTTTGCACCCTAATATCACTTGTGTATGCGTTTCTTCACCTCCTATCTCAGATTTAGTAATTACAATAACAAATTAGGCCATATTTTCAATATCTCTTACCCATTTGAGACGTTCATCTCTTGTGATAAATGTCTCTAAACAAAAAAAATCATAAAAACCTAACAATCATGAATCAAATTATGTATTGTGTTTGTGTTGTTCAATAAAAAATACATGCTTGATCAGTGCTAAAAAGATGACTCAAGTCTTCTCCCACAAAAGAGCCGTCACCATCACATATTTCATGTTCATTCACCTGTGAACAGAAAATTCGATACCAATCATTACATACGCAAAAATATTCAACTGATAGTCTAATACAAAGTTTTAACATAAATTTTCAACTAAATTTGTATCTGTCATTAAATCTACATCCTCATATGAAATGTATTAACAATTGAAGGATGAATCTTTATGCATTATGTAAGCATAATCAATTTGCTTTCTACATTTACAGAAATAAAATATCAAAATCAACGAATCTAATTTTCATTAAAACGGCTATAGAAGGCAAAAAGGGAAAATCAATCATCAAAACGGCTATAGAGAGACATTCAACCACTCAAACAGCTTTACACAGTCATTCAGGCACAAAAACAGCTCTTCATAACTGTTTTGGAGAAAAAATGGCTCTATAAAGCCATTAATGCCAAAATGGCTCTAAAGAGCAGTCTAAAAGGAAAAATGACCTTACACAGCCGTTTCAAAGTTCCAACGGTCTTATATAGCTATTTTTCCCTTCAGACTGCTCTCTATAGCCATTTTTCATACCAGATTGCAACTGAATATTTTTTACAAAATACTAACTACACACTTAATTTCTATTACAGATGAACTTCAAATGAAAAATAAACACCATTAATAAAATAACTGAAATGTAAAAGAAGATGAGTTAGGATTTGATAGTCAAAGGAGGGGAGGGGATGGTGCTTGGCGTCGAGAGAGGGAGAGGGTTGGGATGTTATGTTGCGACAAGGCTATTTTAGTCATTTCCTGGGCAGTGGGTGGTTTGTGTAAAGGTGGGGGCCTTAATTAATTCCCCTGTAGTAATTGGTAGATTATTAAACGTTGACGGAATTACGTAGTCAAGCCGATGAGATGAGATGGGTTGGGTTGGTTCTGTTCTGGTTCAGTACTACGAAGAAGCTTGGAGGATACTTCTCGCAATCATAATAATGCATAAATTTCAACTTTCACATTTGGTCAAGAGCACTGGTTGTTGATTCCCAGCCTCCTACTCCTATTATTAATATACTAAACAAGCAGAGTACCACTTTGCCCCAACTTCAAAAATGGCTTTCTTTTCTTCCTCTTCCGCTGAAAACAATCTAGCCACCGCAAAGACTGTGCTCTCGGCAGCGGCCTCCGTCGCCGCCACCGCAATGGTTGTCCGGTCAGTGGCCCAGGACTTCCTACCCGGTGATATTCAGGAATACTTCTTCTCTGGTATCCGGAGCTTTTTGAATCGCTTCTCCTCTCAAATGACCATGGTCATCGACGAGTTCGATGGTCTCGTCAACAACCAAATCTACGAGGCTGCAGAGACTTACTTGGGTAGCAAAGTCACCCCCAATACCCGCAGAATCAAAGTCAGCAAGCCCGACATGGAGAAGAACTTCACTATCACCATGGAAAGCAATGAGGAAATCGTCGACGTCTTCAATGGCGTCAAATTCAATTGGGTCCTCATTTGTCGCCAGGTTGAGTCTCGAAACTTCCATAACCCCCGCGACCTGAATTCAACGCTCCGATCCGAAGTCCGATCATTCGAGCTGACATTCCACAAGAAGCACAAAGACTTGGTTTTGAAATCCTACCTGCCCTTTATCATCAAGGAATCGAAATCGATGAAGCAAGAAACCAAGGCGTTGAGGATTTTCACGGTGGATTATCAGAACATGTATGGGAATCTGAACGACGCGTGGGTTGCCACGAATTTGGACCATCCGTCCACCTTTGAGACACTGGCATTGGACCCTGAAATCAAGAACTTCGTGTTGCAGGATCTGCAGAGGTTCGTGAAGAGGAAAGAATATTACAGGAAAGTTGGGAAGGCATGGAAAAGAGGGTACTTGTTGTACGGCCCACCTGGTACAGGCAAATCAAGCTTGATTGCAGCAATGGCCAATTACCTGCATTTTGACATTTATGATTTGGAGCTAACGGAGCTGCAGTACAACTCGGAGCTCCGAAGGCTACTCATTGGCATGGCCAATAGATCCATTCTTGTTGTGGAGGATATTGATTGCACCATTGAATTCCAGCATCGCATGGCAGAATCAAGAGTAGCCACTGGTTCATCAACTTCAGATAAGCAGGTACCTCCTGGCTACCCCACCCACCTTTCTCTTTCATTTTCCCTCTCTGGTATCAACTCTCATATACTTATCGCCATAAACTGGTTAGTAAATTGATAATTAATTCTACCATTATCAGAATTAGCGTCAGGTGCACGTGTGCACAGTGTATATGTAAAATTTCTGGATCTGGATTTCCTGCAGTCAGATCCTCTGCAGTCGGCCTGCAGTCGATTTCAGGCCGTCCGATTTATTTACTATTACAGAATCAACAGTTGACTGCACAGAAGTAGGTAGATCTAACGGCCTGCAGCTGAGTGCAGAAAATCCATTTTCAAAATTTCTACTTTCTAAAGTAGCATCTCAGCCTGTGTTGATGTGTAATTGGTGTCACAGGTGACTCTGTCAGGACTGCTGAATTTCATTGACGGGCTGTGGTCAAGTTGTGGAGATGAAAGGATTATAGTGTTCACAACAAACCACAAGGAGAAGCTTGACCCAGCGTTGTTGCGCCCTGGTCGTATGGATGTTCATATTCACATGTCTTATTGTACTCCTTCTATATTTAGGCAACTTGCTTTCAATTACCATGGAATTGAAGACCATTTTCTGTTCAGAGATATTGACGAGGCAATTCAGGCAACTCAGGTAACTCCTGCTGAAGTGGCCGAGCAGCTCTTAAAGAGTAATGACATGGAAACTTCGCTTGGAGACCTCGTTGATTTTCTCAAAAGGAAGAAGATAGAGAATGAGGAACTCGAAGCTAAGAAGCGTGAAGCAGAGGCCAAAGAGAAGCAAGAGCAGGGCAAGCAGCAAACTGATGGTGATAAAAAATTGGATGATGACGAAAAAGTAGTAGCGGTTGATCCAAATCCAGAGTGAAAATTATAGGACGTTTTTCTGGGATTATATATTTATGTTAGTACATCATCGTGAATCTTTGCGTTCTTAGGTTTCTTTTGTTTTTGCTTTTAACTTTATAAGGAGAGAGATTCTGTTGGGCTCACCCTACATAGCGGTAATAAAAGTATGTACCATCTCCAATATTTTATACCAGGGAATTTCGAAATATCCTTTGTAATTCCTGAACTGAGACTCCATAACTAAATGTGCAGTAATATAGATGAGTGATTTATTATATCAAGTGGAATAGATGTAGAAAAATTAAATTGAGGGTTCCAACCTTCACATTCTTGTTTTTACTCTTCTATACCATTTATTGATTTTCATACTGAGCTAAGGTTTCTGGTGAAGTCATTACATTTGAGAAAAGCGAAGGCAGCTCTAGCTGCAGTCATCTATTATTTCTTCCGATGGCTCCAAACAAGCTATAACTTAGGAGAGTCATAGACAAATGATTATAATCTTTATGATTGATTTAAATTAGAAGGTTTAAGTATAGAACCAGACAAAGGAGAATCACCAACAAATTCACTCAGATTTCTCTGAACCCTTTTCTTTTTTTTAATTTATTAGGGATTGGGCTGAACTTAGCAAAAATCATCTTTCTTGACCATTAGCCTTATTGTGATGGTTGGACAATAGGCCCAACCAGCTGGCTGTAAGGGAGACTAGTTATTGAAGTCAGCAAAATCCTTCTATTGTTTGTGGGATTACTATGTTACTACTGAATTTTATTGAATCTTGAGTAAAACTTGCCTTTGTCTTTTCTCTATTCATGGGAGCCACTGGTCCTTTTTGGCGAGCTAGAGTGATCCGCTCTCTTTTTTTTGGTCTTCAACTATTTCTTAAAAGGGAATGCAGAACATTGAACGCTGTTTTAATAAGAATGGCACAATGTACGCTACGCTTACAAAAGACGCATTGGATCCTCCAAATTAATTTACACATAAGGGTGTGTTTGGTAAGATTAAACTAATGCAATCCACAAAAGACCATCCTTGGTTGTGCGACATGTTGCTCCAAGTCGTTTTTGTTTCTTTTACCAGGACCACTTTTCTGCAGGGGAGTGTATTACTATTCGACACGTTGATTGAATTATTTTTTTAAGGAAAAGGAGATCAAACAAGATTCAGGACAAGACACCAGTTTTTCTTACTCACAGTTAGTACGGTGAAATTTTGAGTAGGTAATGTTAAAAACCATGCCAACGTCAGATCCATGTCATGCAACTTTCTTGAGATCTTCAAATACCACGCCGAAAGCTAGTAAACGTGGGCCACGTCCGTCCTATTTGAGCAACTTAACTATAGCTTGTCCATGGCTGCATGCTCATACAAGCTGACAGAGAGGTGTTGAGTAAAAGATTAGAACAAGAAAAAGGGTTTAGTGTATCAGCTTGTCATGGTTGGCATTCCATTCATTAAGGGAAAAAATAAAAAGAATTATTGAATTAACTGTTGGATCTGAAATGTCACGGAGATTCCGCAGCAAAAAAGGGACAGATGTTATCCTTAAAAGAGTGGAGAGTGGACCTTTTTCTTGGAACGGCCTTTAGGGGAACTAAAACTGTGAATAGATGATTCCTTTCAGAAAAAAATGCAGGGGCGTGTCGAGCTTTGGAAAGAGTTGCTGCATGTATAGAAAGAATATCAGAATATTGTGAGCCAAATAAGCACGCGCATCCAAATCCAAAGTCGAAACTGGGGAGTGAGCTGGAACTTGTGATTTGTCTTATGGATATTGGATTTGGGACACTGTGGCTTTGATTGGGACAGTCACACTGCTCTTGGGTCTTTATTATGAGAGCTCAAAATGGTACTTCACACTTTTCCAACTTGCACGACTGAAGCCTCACAGTTTGGGGAAATCTATGTGTTGATATGATCTCATAGGTCGAGCAACTTATTTGTGGATCACCTTAGCTATTTAGCATAGCAAGTATTCCATTAATTTTTTAGTTAATATGCTGCTCTTTTATCCTTTTCCTTTTTTGCCTGTTTGATTAGTATATTACTCATGAATGACAGGAACCAAGAGAAACATCTGAGGGTTTTCCTGTTGCTGTTGGCCAAAACAAAAGAAACATGGATATCATATTTCAGGAAATAATTAATTTTGATAGATACGTGTAATTTTTAAATTAATTTATTTAGATATTTCTGTTTTTATTTGGAGAAAAATAGACACCCTGTAATCTGTACTAGCGAAAGCGTGACCCAGCTAGACATGTCTCACTTCATATAGCATGTCCGATTGTCAAATTAAGGGGCAGCTGCGCTGAACGGGGAGACTCGCACCTCATAGTGTGTAGACACGTAGTACACTATTTGAGGGGTCTCTCTTTGGTCTGTACACTTTTTTCCTTGTGAGGCAACACCTGATCTATTGGGGGTCGCCAATTAATCGACACGAAATTGATGAGACATGATATAATATAAATTGTTAAATAATTTAACTTTATACTATCAAAGAATCTATGTTTATTATATCATTTAAGTACCTCAATTTTATTAATATTTTTATTGCACCAAATCTAGTAGCATCTAACAGTCATACATTAAACATTACGGTCTCCTTAATTGTTTTATTTCCGTGCTAAAGAGGTTCAGAAACTGAGCTCGAGCGTCTACCGTCCACATGGCGAGCAGTGGAGAGAGAATTGACCAACAGGTTATGCTTTTTGTCCTTTTCAAAATTGGCTGGTTTAGGATGAGAAAGAACTAAGTTACGAAAAGTGGCAAGAGCGATTATGATGAATTGATTACCGTTAAGATTATGAACAACTTTCCACAGAAGTTGCCTAACTTTCTAAATTCGTAACTTTTATAGGTGGCACTCTTAAGTTTTGTATGTAGAAACTAAGTAGATAATGTCAAAACTCATATCTGTTTTGTGCATTCCATGTCAGCCTTAGCATATTCAAGGAACACACATTTATCATTAATTTAATCATTACTCATTTTGTCTGCATGCAAATTTTAGTGTGTAGAACCAAATAAACTTGCCTTCTTAGTTACGGGACAATCATGGAAAGGCAGATCCCCAAATTCCCATTTGAAAAGAGAAAAGAAAAAGAAGAAAAGGCGCACCCCACCCTGTATTACGAGTAGGATTCCACACTCAGAAAAATGCCCTTATTGAGTCTCACTCTCAATAAATACACTCTAGACTAGATGGTGTGCTGAGAAACATACAGAATAGTAATTTTCTTTAGCCTCTAATTTAGAGCTCTCTTGTTCTTGTCCCACGAATACGATGATGTTTTCCAGCAGAGACATGCCTTCCCCATCTTCAATGTTCTCAGCCTATGCCTCCATGACTGCCTCAGTTATGCTTATGCGTTCAATGGCGAACGATCTGATACCCCAGCCAATTCGGGGGTACCTTGCCAATGCGTTCCGGTACTTGATCAAGCCTCATTCTCCCAATCTCACCCTTGTCATCGAAGAATCCAGCGGCATAGCACGCAACCAAGTCTATGATGCTGCAGAGGTTTACTTGTCCACTAGAGTTAGTCCCCTCAATGAAAGGCTCAAGATCTTCAAGAGCCCCAAGGAGAAGAGATTGACCATTCGGCTTGAGAAGGGCGAAAAGCTTGTTGATTTCTATGGTGGGGCTGAGCTCAAATGGAGGTTTATCTGTGCAGAGTCCGAGAATAATAACCCCAGTAATAATAACATTGCTATCAGATCAGAAAAGCAATATTTCGAGCTCTGTTTCCACAAGGAGCACAAGGAAATGGTTTTGGACAATTATCTGCCATTCATTCTTGAAAAATCCAAGGAGATGAAAGATGAGGAAAGGGACTTGAAGATGCACACTCTAAACACTTCCTACTGTTATAGTGGGATCAAATGGGATTCCATCAATCTGGAACACCCATCTACTTTTGAGACTCTGGCTATGGAGCCAGAGCTGAAGAAAGCTGTGGTAGAAGATTTGGATAGGTTTGTCAGGAGGAAAGATTTCTACAAGACAGTAGGCAGAGCATGGAAACGTGGGTACTTGCTCTACGGGCCTCCGGGTACCGGAAAATCGAGCTTGATTGCAGCCATGGCTAATCACTTGAAGTTCGACATCTACGACCTGCAACTTGCTAACATAGTTCGAGATGGCGACCTCAGAAAGCTGCTGCTGGCCACTGCAAATAGATCTATTCTGGTAATTGAAGACATTGATTGCAGTGTGGATTTGCCGGAGCGTACTCGGCATGCGGATGCACGTAAGCAAGCTGACGTACAGGTCAGGAATCTCAATTACTCATCATACTCTGCAAGTATCTTCTTTTTTTTTTTTTAATTAACTGCAAATTACCTTAGATTGTACTTATTTTGTCCACTCCAATTTATTTACTAATTAAAAAAAAAAAAGCGAACCATGATTATGAATTGGTATGTATGTCGGTCACAGTAAATTAGCATAAAATACAGAAATTCGGTTATTAGGTATAATTGATTCTATGGTAGTCGACGTGAGCAAGCAGCACACACCAACCCCCCACTTCCAAGAACTCTTCTTTAGTTTCTTTCACGCCAGGCCACTTGAACAGAACAGCCGACCACTCTTGGTTGCTTTCTTCTTGTTCGTTGTTTTGTGTTTGATAAAATAACAGCAAACGGAAGAGGACATGTTGTACACAGGGTCCCCCTGGTGAGGTGAAGAGATTCAAATAAAAGAATCGTCCTCCTTGTGAAGTCAAAACTATAATGATGCTTTCTGAATATTTGTAGGTTAGTTTACATCACAAACTCAGCCTCCACGCATAACATCACTATCGAAACTCTGGATTATATGCTGGTTTAGTCATAGCTGATAGAAAATTATTTCATTTGGCGAATTGACGTAATTACAATCCTTAGGTTCTGTGTGTTAAGCTAGCCCAGGAAAGCAAAATGTAACTTTTGATTTTTGATGGATGGGTGCAGTTGACATTGTCTGGGTTACTGAACTTCATTGATGGGCTATGGTCAAGTTGTGGTGATGAGAGAATAATCATTTTCACCACAAACCACAAGGAAAGGCTAGACCCTGCTTTGGTGCGACCAGGAAGAATGGACATGCACATTCACATGTCCTATTGCTCCTACCACGGCTTCAAGCTTTTGGCATCTAATTACCTGGGAATTTCCTCGGGACATCATTATCTGTTTGGAGAAATAGAAGGCCTAATAGAGGACACACAGATAACCCCTGCTCAAGTGGCAGAGGAGCTGATGAAAAGTGAAGACACTGATGCTGCACTTGAAGGATTCGTTAACCTGCTTAAGAGGAAGAAACTAGAGGGTGATGTGTGTGAGAATGATGCTCCGATCAAACCAAAAAGCAGGAGGAAAGTTGGTAGAATGCAGAAAAAGACTCTGGGGATCAGCACCAGATATGGTACGAGTTCACAAAGAAGGACAAGAAGGGGAAACAAGCTTTAATTTAGCCGACCCACATGGAATTGACGCTAAAATAAAATGGCTAGTATGGATTTCGAGCTTTGCTAAGAGGATAATTTCTCTACCTAGATGTGTTTTCAACTTAATTTGTATCATGTGTGATATCGGAAAAAAGAGAAGAGAGGTAAAGAGTGATGCGCTATAATTATAACTGGATAAGCTTGTATGACAATGACCAAGACCAAAAAAACGAAACATGTCTGGTCATTCCTAGAGGAGGGTTACTTTGTAAAATTGTAATTGTAAATTAATTAATGAAAATATCATTTTGCATTTTTATCATTTTTTTCATCAACAGTACTCTCCACCTAATAGCTAATAAAAAAATAATCCTATAGGAGAGATCATCAAAGTGCAACATTTCTTTAAAATTCACAAGGCGTATAAGGAATTGAAGGCCTATATTTTTTTTGTAAGTAAAAATTTGGGTAGATTAAATCCAGTGAGCTCATACTTATAAGTTACATTTTTAGTCTTTTCTTTTTCCATCCTAATGTTTAGTATCTCTCTCTCTCTCTCTCTTTTTTTTTTTCATTCGGATAGTGTGTCACCTTTTTAGACTTTGCTACCAATCTAATTAACGAATAATAACTAATAATTATTGAGATACTCCCGGATTAATTAAAAATTGTAATCATAATAATAAAAATATATTGAAAAAAGATACAAATTCAATATATAAAATAAACATGCAATCAATCATATTACGCAATGTGAAGCGTAAAATAAATAATAATACATTATCTCGAAAATAAATTTTTTGTAGTTGATTATGCGGTGTAGTCGGTTGTAGGTCGACCGATCTATTTATTACTGTGCAGTCAACTGTTAACTCTACAATAGTAAATAAATCGAACGGCTTGTAATCAACTACAAGACCGACTGCATAGATTCCGACAGCAGAGAATCCAAGTCCCATTATCTCATCCATCCACATCTACGTTATTCGGTTCATTACGATGACCAATTACATTGAATTTCGGCACAAAGACGTAGACTAGATTCGTCCTTAGTTCTTAATTTTTCTCATCCCCACATCAGTGTATATGTGGAAAAAAAATATGCAATGATTAGCGTATCACTATTTGTGTAATTTAATTATTTTTTACAGTTTTAACTTTATAAAATAATTAAAACAAAGTGAATGCGTGTAATGTACAAGTAACATTTTCCCTGTCAAAATCTGACAACCTTTGACTCGTAGAGGCAAAATTTATGATGTTCATTGAGTACATTGCTCCTGTAAACATCTGATTTTTATTTAAAAAAAAAAATTAAAAGAATTAATTTTTAAAAATTTTACATAAAATTAAGAGAAACGTATAAAATATTAATTAAATGTTAATAAAAATATAAAAAATAATTCATATAACGTTAAAATAATAGATGGATAATTATAATAAAAAAAACTTTATGGGTGAATGATATTTTTTTTTATCTCGGCAAATTTTTTTTTTTTTTTGAGGTATGTTATTTACACATTTTATTTACATATATTAATTTTTTATTTATAATTTTATTGTTATAACATAATAAGAAAAAGATGTACATTTAAAGTATATAATATTAATGTACAACCATCTTTTTTTCGCATGGTTATAATTGATGGTGTATTTTTAGTTTGTCTCTTTGCTAACCTTGGAGTTAGAGAATATCATGAGCTACATAATTGGTAAACGATATTATCAAAAAAAATTTTAACTAATAATTATTTAAATACTCACTAATTAATTAAAATTTGTCATTAGAGGCTTTTCTTTTTTTATAGAAAGTTAAAGATTTAGACGAAATTTCACAATAATGAGTGCGAAGTTTCTCTGAAAGACAGGGAGACCAGATTCGTTTTGAACTCTTAATTTTTCTCAGCCTATGAAAGCGATATGTGGAATTTTGACAACCTTTTTGTTTGGTAGTCTAAATTTGATAACTTCGGACTCGTAAACACGAAAACCATTTTAGTAGAATTAGTTTGTCTCAAATTTTACTATTTTAAATAGTGATAGATGAAATTATATTATTTTAATATAATTTAATAAATTAATGTCGGACGAGATGCGACTTAGGAGGGGTTTGTTTATGTAGACTTACTTATATATATATATATATATATATATATATATATATATATATATATATATATATATATATATATATATATATATATATATATATATATATATATATATATATATTTATTTATTTATTTATTTATTTTTTATTTATATTTACATTTTTATATATAAAAATAAATACAAAACAAGAAATGTGTACAAAGTGGAAAACTAACTTCGTCCATTTGGTATGTCTTACTATGAAAGAAAGAGAAATGTTTAGTGTACACACTCATTATATATCTCTCGAGTTTATGTTTATTTAAAGAGATCAAATTGTAAAAAGTAAGATATATTAAAAAAAAATGCAAAAATGAGTAAAAAAAAAAAGAGAAATTTATGAGGAATTTCTTGCTGGTTCACTATTACACCATTATAAATACAATCCTTAAGCAGTAAGGAATTTGTGTCTCTGATTGAAACAATCCTCCATAACCTAATCAAGCTTTGAGACAGAGATCATGGTCTTTACCATGAGATCCTCCTATGAGGGTCTTTTCTCTTCTTTCACGACCTTTCGTTCTGCATCTTCATGGTTCGAGCTCTATGCCGCTTTCTCCACGTTCATGATGCTCTTTCGGACTGCAATCAACGATCTCATACCCCGCCAAGCTCAATCTTTCATCGTCTCAAAGCTTAAAGATTTATTTTCTGATCGCCAATCAGGTAACCTCGTCACCCTTCAAATCCATCAATATTGGGATGGGCAGCGAAATTTACTCTTCCACGCTGCCAAAGAGTACCTTCCGGAGAGGATCACCCACACTTACAAAGCACTCAAGGTGGGCAAATTGGAGAAGCACAAGAAGGTGGTCCTCGCAATTGACGAAAAGCAAGAGGTGGTCGATGAATTTGAAGGCATCAAGCTTAATTGGAAGCTAACTGAAAGTGTCAAAGAACAGGATCGTAAGTACGACAAGGTAACCGACAATTCATTTGTACTAAGCTTTGATGAGAAACACAGAGAGATAGTGATGAGTAAGTATATACCACACGTTTTGCGCACTCACGAAGCCATGAAAGCAGAGCAGAGGATTGTGAAGATCTATTCCTTGAGCTCTCGCCAATGGAAGAAAAGTGACTTAACGCACCCTGCAACATTTGACACATTAGCCTTGGATCCTGAGCTGAAGCAATCGATTATCGGCGATTTAAACCGATTCCTGAAGAGAAAGGAGCTGTACAAGAAAGTGGGAAAACCATGGAAACGTGGGTATCTGTTATATGGTCCTCCTGGAACTGGAAAATCCAGTCTCATTGCAGCCATGGCCAATTACTTGAAGTTCGATATCTATGATTTAGAGCTCACCCGTGTTTATTCCAACTCAGATCTGATGAGAGCAATGAGCGACACATCGAACCGTTCCATCATTGTTATTGAAGATATAGACTGTAACAAAGAGGTGCATGCTCGATCAAAACCCAGTAAAGGTCCGGACTTTGACTCGGACTCGGAATTTGACACAATTCCTAAAATTGCCAAGGTTTGTTCAATTGTTCTGCATCGTAATTCTCTAACCTTAATTCTTATGATCATTAAAGGTGATTAGAATTTAAAGTTCAAATTACAGGTCAGCGAGGGGTTTACTCTGTCGGGTCTGCTGAATTACATGGACGGGTTGTGGTCAAGCTGCGGAGAGGAGCGAATTATAGTCTTCACTACTAACCATGTAGAAAAAATAGATCCAGCGTTGTTGAGAGCAGGGCGAATGGACATGCACATTAACTTGTCCTTCTGCAAGGCTAAGGCATTCAGAATCTTAGCCTCCAATTACTTGGACCTTCAGGGGCCTCACCCACTTTTGGAACAAATAGAAGAGGTGCTGGAGAAAATAGAGGTGACCCCTGCAATTGTGGCAGAGCAATTATTGAGAAATGAAGACCCTGATGTTGCTCTGGAACAAGTTCTTAACTTCCTCAAGGAAAAGCAGACGGAGAGCAATGAGCAAAAGTAAAGAGAACAACAACCATGTTAGCCTAGACATATTCTCTTGCTCTTGTGATATTTTCTCTCCTCAACTCACCGCAGAAAAATATCAATTACTTATTTTATTTAATAACAAGCGTATAATTAATTTAAGAGGGTGTAATCTCTTCTCTGCCACGTCCCCCGGATTAAATCATTTGGTATACTAAAATCATAATTCGTATTATAGTTCTTATGTTATTCATTAATCATAATTTTTCTATAAAAATATATATTATATTAATTTTTATCCTCAAATTATTTATTTTAATTATTATTAAATTTTATTTATGGTGATGTATTCCCGTGTTAGGAAGAGTTTGATGAGAATAATAATAAAAAAAGATCAAAAAACATATTGGATTTTGAGGCTAACAAAGTTATGTAATATTAATAGAGACATCTTAATTAATTATTTGATAGTTATATATATTTTATCTACACTTTTTTTTTTTTTTTTAAATATAGTATAGTATAGATCGGTCGGAAACCTAAATAAACCATGAAGCATTGTCTTTATAACTGGTTGAATGATGGGCCAATTCTAGTAAGAGGAGCTGAATTAAAAATATCGGGTCAATTGCAAAATGAAGCAAGGAGAAACAGCTGATTGCGAAATAAGTCAAATAGCTTGGAGAGCAAGGAAAGCCGAACCGTGTTCAGCACTCTCGTCGTGTATATAAAGGAGCTCACTCCATGGCCTAAAAATTACACTCATTGCAGTATTCTTGTAGTGGGCACTGGGCAGCGACCAACAACATGTTCTCCCTCAAAGAATCCCCGACAGCAGTATCCACATTGTTCTCTGCCTATGCCTCTTTCGCAGCTTCGATGATGCTAATTCGTTCGATGATCAATGAATTCATCCCCTTCCAAATTCAATCCTACATTTACTCTGCAATTCACTACCTCTTCACCCCTCTCTCCACTTCTCTCACTATAATCATTGATGAGGATTGTGGCATGACCCGTAACCAGGTCTATGAAGCCGCCGAGCTCTATCTCCGCACCAAGATCAGTCCCTCTACCGACCGCATCCGTGTCTCTAAAACCCCGCGCCAGAAGAATCTCTCTTTCACCATCGAAAAGGGCGAAGAAGTAACCGATCAATTCGACGATATTAAGCTCAAATGGCGCTTCGTCTGTGTCGAACCCCAAAATCAAAACTCGCATAACACAGAAAAACGCTGTTTTGAGCTCACCTTCCACAAGAAATTCAAAGAAAGAGTAATGGGTTCTTATTTGCTTCATGTTTTGGAAAGAGCTCACCAAATCAAAAACGAAGAGAAGGTCTTGAAGCTCTATAACCGGGACTGTCCGTACGATTCTGAGGATGGGGGAGGGGGTTCCTGGGGTTCCGTAAATCTAGAACACCCAGCCACATTTGAGACGCTGGCCATGGATCCAGAGCTGAAGAAGGCGATTATTGAAGATTTGGATCGGTTTGTGATGAGAAAAGACTTCTACAGAAGAGTTGGCAAGGCATGGAAAAGAGGGTATTTGTTGTACGGTCCACCGGGTACGGGTAAATCGAGCTTAATCGCCGCCATGGCTAATTACCTCAAGTTCGATATCTATGATCTGGAGCTTACCAGTATATATTCCAACTCCGATCTGAGAAGGGTTTTGTTGTCCACAACCAACAGATCCATTCTGGTGATTGAAGATATAGACTGTAGTGTGGACATCAAGGATCGGCTCAGTAACGATCAGTATCAGTATGACCAACCTCATAATGCTAAGGTCAGTCACTGACTTTTCTTCAATTAGGATAAGGTTAAAAAAGAAAACGATCTTCCTTGAAAATCAAATTAGATAGAAAATTACTTATTCCACTCCCATGTGATGAATTTCTTTACCAAAGTGGTTCTCTTTTTGCATGTTACAGTTGACGTTATCTGGTTTGTTGAATTTCATTGATGGATTGTGGTCAAGCTGTGGGGACGAGAGAATCATTGTGTTCACTACCAACCACAAGGACAGGCTTGACCCGGCATTGCTACGTCCAGGGAGAATGGATGTGCACATCAACATGTCTTATTGTTCAGGTGAAGGGTTCAAAGTTTTGGCCTCTAATTACCTTGGCCTTCATGACACTTGTCAAATTCCTCTGTACCAAGAAATTGAAGGCCTGATAGAGACTACAGAGGTTACCCCAGCACAGGTTGCAGAGGAACTAATGAAGAGTGATGATGCTAATGTTGCCCTTGAGGCACTTGCTGGCTTCCTCAAACGCAAGAAGGCTGAAGGAAACCCAGTCAAGGATGAAGAAGGAGTTGACAACATTGAAGGGGATCAAGGCCAAGAAGCCAAGAAGCTAAAAACTAACAATAATATCGGTAGAATTGCTAGAAAAATTAGAAGGGCTGTCAAAGGAAGATATAAAAGATAAAATGCGGGTGCAAAACCTGCTCCCCCACCCCATATTTAATTAACAACTCTATGTATGTGACAATCTATGGTGGAATTAATATTAATATGCATGTATTATAATAATAATAATAATAATAATAATAATAATAATAATTAAAAAGGACATGTTAGTAGTTGTTACCAATTCAACTGTTAACTGCTGACATAGACAGATGACATTAGTGGCAGCTCAATATTCACTTTGGTTTCATGGGTTCACAAAAAGTCATCAATCACTGCGGTGCAGAATCATTAATCAACTATATAGATGATTATTATTTGTCTAAATGACCATCAACATAGTTTATCAGTTTCTGCAACATTGCGTCTGACTCATTAAAGATCCGATGATGGTAAATGCTGCCTTAATCAATTCCTTTACTCTTAATAATATTTAACACATTGATTTTAATTTAAAATGAACACACACACACACACACACACATATATATATATATATATATATATATTATTAACAAAGTACAGTGAGCAACTTTTAAGATCATTTTTAAATATGTTATGACAAGTAAACTAATTAGGTCATCTGACGAGCTTCTCCAATATAGATAAAGTTGTTTATAAGTGGAAATCATATTCCCTCTTTATGAATAGAGGCGCTTCAAAGCTTAACTTCTGATGGATGGATGATGACAAAAAACAATCTGGACTAGTGGGAAAGTGGTTGCTTTTGGTTAAATACCAGATCAGAATTCCATTTTGAAGACTCTTTCTGATACAGAGACGCCTCCTAAAAAGGCCGGCAGGCTCTGAGTCTGGCTCTGTTAAAGGAGATTCTTGATATCCTTTTTGCTAGGAGATTTAAAAATGAGATTTATGAACTTCTGATGTGACGCCAGACGCCTCGGGCTTTTTTTTTTGGGCTATTCTAAGGGCTTTAACTATTAACTCTATTGACGGTGGCTGAGTATTTGGGCTGCACGTCGGATGAATTGGACTCTGTAGTTTATAAATTGGGCTCGGTTGGCCTATTGTTACATTTTTCTCATGCCTTTTTCTTTGGGGAATTCTTTTGGCACACCCCCATAATTTTTATTCAGGTCCTTTTCTCCGATTCGCTCCTTCACTGGCTCTGAATCCGATCGACGACGCTGGGCGCCACTTCCTACGGATTCCAGTTCCATTTCTTTCTGCAGATGCTTCTTCTTTCGTGAGTTTAGCAGAAGAATAGAACCCATACGCTCGGATCTTACGGTGACAGGAACATCTAATCAGTTTAGTTGTTACATAGTTTGAATTCTGTAGAGAGATGGATCCGAATGCAGTTAAGTCGACTCTATCTAATTTAGCCTTTGGAAATGTAATGGCGGCAGCTGCCCGTGATTATCAGAAGGTACCTCTATAAGCTTATTGTTTATTTCGATATTGTGCATAACCTGCTATGTAATTTCCTCAAAGCAATAATGTTTACTTATCCACATCCGCGATGCGCGATGATATGTGATTGTGATTCCTTTGATTCCTTTTTTTGACTTGGTTTATGTGTCAAGCAACTGGCTCAATCCCTCTGCTTTCTTTTTCTCCTTGTTTAATCACATAGGAGTAATTTCTTAAAATGTAGGAGTTGAATAAAAAACTTTCTAGTGTTCCAGATATAGTTTTAATACTGCTATAAAGGCAATACTAAGTACTCTCGAAAGTCATTCTGCATGTATTCTGAACTAATTTCTAAATTTTGTTAACATAATAATGTAGAGTGACCCATGCTTATGATCCATCCAGGAAGTGCTTGCTCAAGAGAAGACACAGGCATCAAGTTCTGTCAACGAGGAGGTTGACCTTGATGAGCTAATGGATGTATGTGCAGTAAAATTTTCACCTTCATTCTATATGTATATAAATATATGTGTATATTCCCTCGTTTTAATTTAAATGATCAATGCAATGGTGTTTTCAGGATCCTGAGTTGGAAAAAATGCATGCAGATAGAATTGCAGCTCTCAAGGTAACAACTATGATGCTCCATATATACCAGGATGCTTTATGCTTGTCAGATTTTTGTTATCGCTTAAGTTTTTCGGATTTACCTTACATAGAAAGAAGCAGAGAAACGAGAGGAATGGAAGAAGAAAGGTCATGGAGAATATAGGGAGACAACTGAGGGGGATTTCTTAGGTGAAGTCACAGGAAGTGAAAAAGTGATTTGCCATTTCTATCATAAGGAGTTCTATCGTTGCAAGTATGTTTTTCACTTTATTAATGCCCTTTTACTTTGATATCTTTGTTTGTCTCTCACTCTCTGACACGTAGACATGCCCGTGCGTGCGTGTCTGCACGTGACATAACCGTGGCTAATGTTATAGTGTGAATGAATGTTTCCAGGATAATGGATAAGCATTTAAGGTCCCTTGCACCAAAGCATATTGATACAAAATTCATCAAGCTTGATGCAGAGGTCAGCATGTACAGTTTATTACACCGTAATAGAGATGCTCTATTGTTTGCTCAATATGAACAATGTAGTTATAACTTTTGACACATTCACTTAGAAACACTGTTTAAGATCAAGTTCACCGTTGAAACTGAAATGCAGAATGCACCATTCTTCGTTGCTAAACTGAAAATCCAGACTTTGCCGTGTGTCATTCTGTTCAGGTAACGCCGCAATCTATTCACTTCTGATTTTTTTCGAGCACACGATTTCACTATTTAAGAAGCATGTTATTGGTGTTAGGATTTATAAGAGGGAAGTGAGAACAATTTTTAGCTTTCTAAAGCAATCTTATCATCAATAAATTCCCTTATTTAGAAAAAAAGGATATGTTACCTTGTAAAGAAATTGTGTAAACAGCTGATTCTGCGTGGGTCTCATAGGTTGCCAAACTGCTATAGGATACATGCCTCAGGAGAATGATCTTCTGGGTCTTTTAAATAATTGATTCATCATAATACAATATATTGTACACGTTTCTCTTTTCAGACAAGGCATTGCAGTAGATAGGTTGGTAGGGTTTCAAGATCTGGGAGTAAAAGATGATTTTGCCACAAATACGCTGGAGGCTCTGCTGATAAAGAAAGGTAGCGCTTCTGCAAGTTCTTCCTTTTTATTTTTTTCTTCTAAATTTCTTGGTACATGGAAGTTTCTTAACTTTCACTTAACAGGCTTAATCAATCAGAAGAAGGAAGATGAAGCTGATGAAGACGATGAAAATTCGCGCAGAACAGTTAGATCCTCTGTAATTGTTGGTTCTGATTCTGATTAAAACGGAACCTCCGGATGTTGGAAAAAATATATATAGATGCGGTTTAGTATATTCATATCTTTTTGGATTTATGGTTTGTATGATTTGCTTTCGTTACGTGAGTCATAGAGGTATGAATCTGGTACCTCCATCAAACAACTGCAACATTTATCAGTAACCTAAACCTAGATATTTCTTCGGCTTGTATGGTAATTATTTTGAATGAATTATTTTCACACACAAATAATCTATTGATCTATAACAGGAGAAAGGAAACAAAAATCTCGTCAGGACATCCTTTGTTTCAACTGAAGTCATTGAATCGAGGACTCATGGGAAAGTTTTTGGCTGGAAAAATACGGTGTGTGGAGGGCTCTCCTTCAAGTCAAGGGACGTATCTAGGAGATTGTAATGGCAAGGGAGCTTCTCCTCTCGTTGATGAACATTGGTCACAACTCGCAAGATTGAAAATAAGTACCTTTAAATAAAAAGAATCAATAAGTCAAACATATCCATATTAAATTTAAATATTTTGGTAAATTATTTTGAAGAAGGTATCTAAAATTTGTTTACCGGTTTGATTTTTTTTTTTTTCATAATAACTACCAAAAATAATGGATTAATGTCATCGGCCCATGGGCTAACAACACTAATCGGCCCGTAAGCACATCGCGGTGGCGTTGAATTTCACTAAAGCGAGCGTATTGAGATAGTGGGTGCGTAGGCGGTAAATAATTTTGCCGGGAAAATGGGGGCGTTATGGTGAAATAGAGGCAAGAAATATGAATGGAACAGCTTGCCTTTCGCGAAAATCTCAGTTTCCTTGTCTGGAATTGCCATTTGTGAAACGCAGAGACATAGGTGGGATGGTGATGGTGTCGCTGAGTCTTGGTCAACATCGTCTATTACTTCTTACGAGAAAGAAACTTCATCCTTTCTCTCTCATTCTTCTCTGTACGCCTCTCTCTTGTCACATTGCCCGTTGTGGAGTATCCAGTTTCCTATAAGTATTCTCTATTTTGTTCTCCCTGTGCCCTTTGATTTCACGAGGTTAATTTCTTAATTCTTTTTCTTCTATCCTTTTAAAATTGTTTCTTCTACTGTTCTAATCATCCTCTCAAAGCAATGCACATTTTATTATGGATTTCAAAAGTCAATGTTAAATGAAATAATAAATAACTGGTCTTTGATTATCTAGTTGTTGGCATATGAAACGTACTTGATTGTTCTTCCATGTTAATTAAATGGATTGTTGGTGGCATTTCAAGCAGGGCATTTGGGACTGCTCTTTTTTTTTTGCCTATATATGATGAGTACTTGCTTCTTCTGCCCTTTCCCCCGTCCTCTGTGAAGCCAACCGAAGCATAATTCAAACTACAACATGTCGGGACCTCTGTCTCCCAGGGCAGGTAATTCAGTTTAGGAGGCATTTGGTATGCCAGCATTTTAATCTATTTCAACCTTACTCACACCCAAACACACACACCGAGGAAAAAAAAGAAAAGAGAAACCCTGAATGCACAGCTTAAGAGCTTGCTTGTTACATGTACACATATAATCTTGATTTTCATATGCCACAAATTGCAAATGGTATTAAAACCGGAACTTACCTATTTTTGTTGACAAGAAATATAATTGTCATGTTATGCTTGCAGGTCTTGAAAGATCTGAGGTGGCTGGCTCTTTGAAGAAGAAATCGTTCAATGCCTCAAGCAAGTTCAGGAATTCTCTAGCAAGAAAAGGTAGAAGAAGTAGCAAGGTCATGTCCCTTGAAATTGAAGACTTCCATGATGCTGAGGAATCGGTTTCTGTTGATGCTTTTCGTCAAGCTCTTGTACTGGAGGAACTATTGCCTGCAAAGCATGATGATTATCATATGATGCTCAGGTTACTTTCTTGCTCTGCTTTTAGTTAATTATGCAAGTTCATGATTCTAGTTCCACTTTTAGCTTTTACCTTGAATATTTTTTCATTAAAATAAGTAAGAAGGTTGATCTTTTTGATAACATATCTGGTATACGAAATGATGTTACCTTGAGCAGTTCTACTTTTCTCAGGTTCTAGAGTCATCCTTACAGGTTATTTTATTTGCTAGAGACTTTCATCCACATGGTCTAAGTATGTGAGTACATATTCTGTGTTTGTTTTTCATTTTACAGATTCCTGAAGGCCAGGAAATTTGATATTGAGAAAACAAAGCAAATGTGGTCTGACATGCTCAAATGGAGAAAGGAATTTGGCGCTGACACAATTATGGAGGTATTCATTATAACAATGTATTATGAGGCTAGAAAGGAATTATTAATATTATTATATTCTTACACGTCCTTACCCTTTCTTTTCTTCCCACCAAGGATGCATTCAGAATTTATCTATATAACAGTGAACATTTTAATGAATTTCATTTGCTTTTATCTTAATTGTTTCCCTTTGTACTAGGATTTTGAATTTAAGGAACTTAGTGAAGTCTTGCAATATTACCCCCAAGGGCATCATGGAGTAGATAAAGATGGACGACCTGTGTACATTGAGAGATTAGGCCAAGTAGACGCCACCAAGATGATGCAAGTAACAACTCTGGATCGCTATATTAGATACCATGTTATGGAGTTTGAGAAGACATTCAATATCAAGTTCCCAGCTTGTTCAATTGCTGTGAAGAAGCACATTGATCAAAGCACAACCATTTTGGATGTGCAAGGAGTGGTATGCATGAGAAACAGACAAATTTGTTCCAAAATTGGAATCAATTTTAAAATTTGAACACTTTCTGATGGCTCGGAAAAATGATTAAATGTTAACCTTTATTTAGTTCACAATCATTAGCGTAATCCAAAGATTGTATTTTGGTGACCTAAAATGAGTGCTCTTTTCATGAAAAGTAGAGTTGGAAACATGGAATGATATTAAACGAGCCCTTGTGTTTTATTAACAGGGGCTCAAGAACTTCAATAAAAATGCCAGGGAACTCATTACTCGTCTTCAGAAGATTGATGGTGACAATTACCCAGAAGTATGTTTTTCTCTTATGTGGTTTGATTTACCAAACAGTTTATGTTCTGAATATATTGTGGGTCACAAATTTCCAACATCATGATACTATTTGCTTCTCTGCAGACCTTGAATCGCATGTTCATCATCAATGCAGGTTCTGGATTCAGGATGTTGTGGAATACTGTGAAGTCCTTCCTTGATCCCAAGACCACAGCAAAAATCCATGTGAGCATAGACCTGATGTTGAATCTCCTTGTTTTGTCAGAAAAAAAAAAAAAATAATAATCGCTTGAAACTTCTAATTTATCAGGTTCTTGGTAATAAGTACGAGAGCAAATTGCTTGAAATAATTGATGCAAGGTAAGTTCGTGAATAAGTGATATAATCAGTATTTAGTTTGCCTTACTCTGCAAGAACTTTCAACCCTTTTCACTCATTTCAATCTGTCTGCTATATCACTGTAAAGATATTTGACAACCTTCATGCATCCATTGTCTTCGCTTTTCCAGTGAATTGCCAGAGTTTTTAGGAGGGACTTGCACCTGTGCTGGTCAAGGAGGCTGTATGCGTTCTGATAAGGGCCCATGGAAGGATGCAGAAATAATGAGGGTAAGATCTCAATCTTTTATTTTCCTCCTTTTGCCCTTGCTTCTTTTTAAAATGATTTCACCTGATCAATTTTTTGTGCCATGTATGGATTATAAAGCTTATACACTTGACATATGGACTTGCAGAAGGTTCAGAATGGTGATCATAAATGTTCAGTAAAAAGGGAGTCTCAGGCCATGGAAGAAAAGACAGTTATTTCTAGCAATCAGGAAGAAAAGACAGTTATTTCTAGCAATCAGGATGAGGTAGCGTTTCCAAAGGTCTTTATTGATTTCTGGCAATACATTAGCCAATTATTTGGCCTTACCTCTGTAAATTGTATGACTATCTCCATTTTAAGTTACTTGGAATTTTTAAAGACACTTGGTGCCTTTTGTCATTGATGAACTCCCTAATTTATTAATGGCCGTGTTTAGGCACGTGAGACTTCAAATTTGGACGCCATTCAATTGACTTCAAATTTGGACGCCAATCAATTATCTACTGTTTGTGACGAGGTATTTAGAATCCATTCTTAATTTTATTAGCAATTTAAAGCCCTCAAAGTTTACGTAAGCCTCTGGGTTATGCCCTAAGAGATGCATAAAGAATAAGGCTCTTTTGGCTAACTTATCTTTTGGGGCAAAAATATACCTACTTTTTTTTTTCCCCGTAGGAGTGTTTTTAATAGATTTTGACTGATTATATAAGCTGATTGAACTGTTTTGTCAGAAGAGTTATAAAAGATGCTGATTTCTTAAAAACTAGGAGGTTGAAATGTCTTTTAGGACATAAGTATCCTTAACGGATTTCACTTAGAAAGTACTTGATTAATGCATCCAAAACACAAAGTTGCTTCATCGTACTGTATAATCTTGACCTGTGAGAAAACTAAATAAAATTAATAGCTCATCCGAGCAGGTCATTAGTTCACTACTTGCAGAGAAGCCAAGCACATACGGATAAATATGACTCTGAACACTAGGTTAAAGTTGGTTGCCCACTTTTGAGGGCCTTTCTTCATCACTGCATATAAACCCATTTTGTTGAAACTTTTAATTTTTATGTTCTACTCAAGTAAGTGCATCTTAGATATGCAATTCCTGCTTCGGTATTCGTTGCATAATTATGCAGGTGTTCTCCCTGTTGGATAGTCTATCTTGTAGTTCCATGCAAATTGCAGCCATAGGTTTACACACAAAGGATTGTGTGGAACTTTTAGAGCATATAGGCCATTCTAGACATACGTAGTTTGTTAGTCTTCTGAGCTTACTCATCATCAATTGTCCTCGCATTTTATTTTCTCTTGTAGGTCATTGCCTTCCTTCTTGTTTCAGTTCTAACATTCTGTTAAAACATAAACCTCATAGGTCCCTGCTAGTAAGGCTTGCAACTACGACATTGTCCCAGTTACTCATAAAACAGTAGACACATGGGAAACAGTTAAGTACAAATTGTCCTCAAACAATGACGTATGTGTGCCATCAAAAGGTAAGTACATTTTGAAATCACTATTATTACATGTTCATTGTGGTATTTAAGAAGGCTAAATGCTTATCGGTTTCCCTATAAGAAACAACAAGAAGGATTTGGTTGGCTCACATTTATCTTACTGTTGTTTTTTTTAGCCCCTTTCTGATTTCCAAAATGTTTAAAGTCTACTTCTGTCTTTGCCAAGATATTTTTGTGGACATCCTCATATCTTTCACCTGCCTTTGTAATCTGAATTATGTATGCCTTTGTTTAACTTGTGGCTGGAGCAGATGATTACGCCATGATGCTTGATTCATTGAAGATTCATGAAAAAGTGAATTACCAGATTTTCACTGGCCTTATGGCCTTTCTTATGGGCATCATCACCATGGTCAGAATGACACGAAACATGCCCAAGAAACTCACCGATGCCAACTTCTACTCCAATTCCGTTGTTGTTTATTCTGATGACAAAATGATTAAAGGGCAGCTTCCTTCTGACCCATTCCCTGCCCCCGATGGCATCTCTCCCGAAGAGTACATAGCTGTGATGCAACGCATGGCTGAGTTGGAAGAGAGAATGATCAATAATATTAATAGACCTGTCACCATGCCACCTGAGAAAGAGGAAATGCTGCATGCTGCTATAAGCCGAGCTGACGCATTGGAACAGGAACTCATGGCGACCAAGAAGGTAAACGTTGTTGGTTTTTATGAATTTTCCTTTTTATGCATATTATTTATCAAGACCCGACAAATGGAAATCCATACAAATTTGTGGAGTTGAAATAGCTGTAATGTGCTTCAGCGGTAGTCTGCATGCCTAATTGTGCTTATATAAGATGCCTATATGTCAGATGGACATCAGGACCAACTATAATATGGTTTTTCGCGTGGTCCATTGTGATGACGGAGTTATTCTCTTCCGAATTGCGTGTATAATGGTTCTTTTTCAGGCTTTGGAGGATTCACTTGCCAAACAAGAGGAGCTTTCAGCTTATATTGAGAAAAAGAAGAAGAAGAAGAAGATGGTACGAACTGATACTACAACTTTGTTACATAGATTTTTGTTTATCGAAAAGTAGCAGGACTTTGTTTTTCCTCTGATTTTAACGTTTGCAATTCTAATGCAGTTACTCTGGTAAGAGAGAAGCTTTCAAGCTGCGCCATGTTTTGAGAGCAAACAGATTTATACTTCGTGGGAACTCCCCAAACGCACTTTTACATAATGTTCAACTAAATGAAAAAGGATATTCAATATATGAGTTATGCTGATCAAAATTATGGCCAGAGCCCAGAAATATCATTTTCCTATAGGACCTTTTCTTTTCTGTTGTTTGTTCCCTATTTTTTGGTTAATCAATACACTAGGAGTTGCTTGAATGCATATATGCGTAAAATGCATGTCTATAAATTTTTTTTTTCATGTGAACTACGGTGTGTAATTCTCAAAGAAAGCAAAGCATTTTGGCAAATCACTGTGTCTCGGTGAGACTGCTGTGGAAGATCTTTAAATGGTTGTGGATTTTCCGAGGGGAAAAAAAACTAAAAGTAGAAACCTTCTCCTCTGAATGATGAGAGAATAATACAAAATATGCTTAATTAGACCTTCTCCTCTTTCTATTATTGGCTAAGGTACTGTTTATATACACACAGAATATGAGTTTGGACTCCCTAAATATAACAATTAACACATGATGCGTATGAAAGGGGCACAAGACATAGGCCTCTGCTTCTAAGGTCTCTATTCATTTCTTTGCCATCTTCTTCTTTTGGGTCCTGCGGCCGTAAACAAAAAACAATACAACTACTGAGTTCTGAGTAAACTTCATACTAGTGCTAAAGACACATTACATATCTTACCAACTTCAGCATTCTAAAGGGCTTGCTTTGCGATTGCGTTGACTTCATATAAGGCACACTCAAGGTCTGCAATGATAAAAGAGCTTCTGAGTTTCTCCAATAACATTTTTATTAGTATACCTGCATGCCCATAATTTTTTAAGGAAAAAAAAAAAATATATATATATATATATATATATATATAGATATATATATATATATATATATATATATATTGAATGTTAATCACCTGGATTTGGTCTTGAAGGAAGTGGATATAGCCAATAGCTTCGGTCAATACAGATGCTGTATCTGTCTGGAAGTAAATAACAATATCATTCAAAATTCACTAAATTAGTTATAAGGAATACTTCAAATGGTTGACGGCCTATTGAAATTCTGTATTTATATCTGAGAGACTAAAAGTGAATAAGATTTTAAAATAGGATAGGTATGAATGTAAATATTATACTATTTTTCAGTTTCTATGTGAAAAAAATATTTTTCTAATTGAGTTGTACATACACAAACGAGTTAGTATTGAATATTGGCCGTACCTTCCCAAAAGGTGCCACTAACCTCTGAAGTGCCTGGATCCTGTCTCCCAGTTTTTCCTTTCTGACCTGTGTTCAGAAAATTCCACATCAGTCCCAATTTATTTAATCGAAGAAAACATCAGTTTGCAAGTTGGGTTGTGTTCACAATATTAGTTAACACCTTCAGGGGCGGCGGGCACGATGTCCTTGGCTTCTTAACTTTTGCATCAGATGATTCCTTATGTCGAGAGCAATTGCCAGGCCTTTTAGGCCTTGCAGCTCCCTTCATGAACGCCGAGATCTATAGATTAAATTTACTTGAAAAGATTAATTCAGTTCAATGTTCACTGAAACATGAAGATTCAGCATTTAGACCCAAGAAGAAAAATCATCATTCATGAGAATCATAGACAACATGGAAAATAGTTCGTGTTCTAAAAGTGACAAAACAAAGATAGTTTTAAACTTACTAGTTAGTTTTAGTAAAAGTGAGATCCATTCCTACACAAGCAGATAAATACAAAGAACTGGAAGTAGAAGATATACCCACTTTATTATTTGATGGACTGTTTTCACGACCTTGCATGTTGCCGTGGCTCAAACATATGCTTTCTTCATTAAGACGAAAAGCATCATAGGGTAGTTCGTTCCTTATCCCACTACCATAACTTGTATGCAGATCTAACATTTGTGAATTTAAGCCCAAAGAACATGAAACCAATGAAGTAGGCAAATCTAGGGTTGATGATAAATTGGAACTTGACGACGAAACACTGCCAAAGTTGCATCTTCTAGTCTTAGAGAGGACATTTATTCCTTCATCTAAAGGGTGTTGAACACTATACAAAACTTCTGCTGGCAAGAGATCTTTAGCTGTTACATGACGACCAGCCAAGAAACTATGAGAATATTCTTGTGGCTGACTTAGTGGATGAAACTCATTAACAGCTCTGGAGGGGCTGTTTAACATGTCACTCAGCTTTGGTAAATTAACATCAAGAGCATCAGTGGCTAATAACTGTTGGGTGAAGCTCTTTCCACCATAAAATCCAAAGTCTTGGCTTTGGGAAGTTCTTACTTGTGAATCAATCACGGAGCACTTTGGCTCTAGTTCCCTCGAATTTGTAATGCTTTCAATCAGATACCTATTAGGTAAACCATTGCTGCATGCGAAGAAACCCACATATGTATTACATTAACTAATAACAAAAAGAAAAATTAGTGATGCGCATGCATATAGTGAAAAAATATAGAATATATCACAGAGAAACTCACAAACCCTAGATATAGAAAATCAAAAATTACTCAATGATAGATCGAGTTTGATTTTATATTAATATATATGGGTAATATATACTATCTGCGAGAGTATTTAGCAATGAAATTATTTTTAACAAAAAAAAAAAAAAAATGAACGTTTAAATCTAAAAACGGTTATGTATTTAAGTGAGAATGGATTTTATTGCACAAATATATAAAATGATATGTACGTAGACACTTACAATGTTCTGGTTTGGTTCCATGCTTGATAAAAGGAAGGTTTGTAGTCAGATTTGTTGGGTGAAGATGTAGAAAACTGATGAGCAAATTCTTCTTGGGGTTGGAGGCGGAAACCAGTTGACTCCATATGCATACTCACTAAATATTTTAGGAATTGAAGATCCCAAGATGAGTGATGGATGAAATGAAACTAAGCTAAACCAGTCCTTTTGGCCCTTGTAGCTTTCTTCACTGCTCAAGTTTTAGCTGCAGCTTCGTAGAGCTTGAAACACAGCCTTACGTATATTAATACTAAGAGTATATATGAAAGGGTTTGGTGCACCCCGATCTTAATTATAAAAGTCTAGCTGAGCTAGCTTCTCCTGAAATCAAATTCACCTAACTTCTGCTGAGAAAATATAATTAAGATATCTTCAGAGAGAATAGTCATGAATACTATAATCACTAATTCTTGCTAAAGCTAGTTTATAGTGGGCCTTATATATAATGCATTTAATACACGTTTAAAAACAATTAGTTTCACTTTTCCTCAAGACTGAACACATGAGTCATGCGAACTGTGTGATCATAAATAGGAACATTGTACTTGCCAACCAGTTCCAATTCATCAAGACCCACCATTCATTAACTCAGTTCGTGTTTTTCAGGCCTCTCAATTTTCTCCTTTTTTGTTGAAAGTTCTTTTTGGGGTTTTCAGTTTTTCTCCCATGTTAAGAATTAATGCCTGTTGACAGTGATTAATGGCCACCCACCGGCCAGGGACTCTATGGTTTGCAAATACAGAGAATGTATCTGCATTAAGTGAACAATAATTTTGTCGGATAAATTAAAGGAGGTGGTCCTTCATTGGATTAAATTTATGATGATGGAGATAGTGCTGGTATTTAAATAATCATCTACAGAAGATAATTGCATTTAATTAACAGAGAAGCATTGAAAATGGTGACTAGATGTGAGGTAGAGATCAATGTTCGAATTTTCAAATCACGTAATGTAAGGACTAACAGTGGCAGAGATTAAAAAACAAATTTCTCTGCTGCATATGGATCTTCTAAAGAATGTTGAGGTTCGGTTAAAGATGCCATTTCTATGTTCTAGGGTCTAAAATAATTATTTAATTATAATGAGTAGCCTAATCTCTGTATAAGCCACTGCATACATAGGCACTTGTTGGGATCCACGTTGGATGCATTATGGATCCGTATGATGAAAACTATATAATATATCCATCATCAATATTCAATAGTGGTAAAGACAAAGGATATTCTTGCAGCTTTTATCATTGTCTACCGATGATTTTTCAATTATTGTTAGTCAACCATTTAATATTTCTTTCACAGGTGACTCCCTAAAATAGAAATATTCATTTCTCATTATAGTAACTATACAGTAGACATATCTAACCAATTTAAACATTATACTAAAAATTTATCACATCAGTTAAAAGAAGTGAAAGAGAACACGAGACGCTGCTCTAATGGTAAGTATGATTATATAGTCAATAACAAAACTTTGTCTCACGATATTATTTTCCCAATAGATATAATGTTGAAATAGAACTCTGTCAAAAAACTAACACCTGAAAAGATGTTTTATTAAGTCAATTTCACTCTTTAAATTCTGTGTTACAGTGAGTAAATATCGATTTGCCATTTCCCATAAGTAGAGCTCTTTGTTACATGTATATGTGGTATCTAATTAACACACATGATGCATGTATAATTATATTTTAATTTTCCCAAACTAACGAATTAGAAGTTTAATTGAAAAGTCATCTCAAGTTGAGGAAAAGGGTGCGGAAAGGAGATGTCTAAAGTTGCCAAGAATAAAGGCGTTTAAGAAGAAGACAAAAGCTTTGTTGTACTAGAGCCTATCAGTTTATGCTTTACCTTTCTTAGCTTGGACAATCTCATATAACATCCAATAATAATTGAATATAAATTTCATATATTTTCCTGCAAGTTCTTGTATATTGAATATTTAACCACTCGTTTTCAACTCCATAAACAGGGCGAACTTTGTAGTTTGTAGACCATCGGTTGGTCAGAGTGAATGCCTTTCTTAGTTGACTCCTCTGATCATTAAAGTGGCTGTAGTTTAGTGGTAAGAATTCCACGTTGTGGCCGTGGAGACCTGGGCTCGAATCCCAGCAGCCACATTATTCTACTATTTTTTACACGGATATAATCCAAGCATGGGCCATATTGAATACCTACTTCCGTTGTTGGGCCTTTTGTCATAGAAAATTGAAGCCCAATACCTGGTCTCGCTTAATACTGTATATATTTCTTTGCCTGATGAAATCTACGTACGGGCCACCTTTTTACTAATTTTAGAATGGGCCGTCTTAGGTGCCTGCTTCCAGAATTGGGCCCTTTGCACTAATCAAATTAAAGCCCAATATGTGGGATGGAGTAGGTTACTTATGATTCGGAAGAGCTACCCGTTTCCCTTTGAATAGAGCGGGCAATCTATTTGCTATGCACATTGCGCGGGTGGAGCGAGGGGAATAGACCATAGCAGATGGCGAGTGAAGAGCCTAGAAGAAAATGGCGGTATACTTGGGAAGCACAGTCCCATGTCCCAACTCTTCGGTTGTTGCTTTTCCACAGAGACACTAAGCCCTCTCTCCAATGCCAGAATCTGAATGTTCACCTTGATCTCTCACAGTCTCTGGTGATAGTTAGCTGGTTTCAGGATGCCCAAGTCTCACTTAGGGTTCCGATTCCTCGGGTTTTGGTCGATGCTGAATCGTCGGTGAGCTTTAGAGCACTGGATGATCATATTGAGGCGAAGGTCGTCCTTCTTCTGCCAGTTGACCACCCAATCGTTTTGAGCTTTGATTCTGTGCTGAATCTATCGGAAGACCAAGAAAAAGTATTGTCAGATGTATCGAAGCCAGTCATTATGAATTCTGGTAATCCCAAATCAAACTGCTTATTATTCATCGAATTTGGATATTTTTATTATTATATTTTTGGGTCTAGAATTCTTATTTAGGATTGAAGCCATCCCATGTTAGATTTACGGTTAATATAGTTGCCACATATCAATTTTTTTTTTTTGTAACCTTCGGAACGAGAAAAACTAAACTAAGTAAAAAAAGGAAATGAGCCTTTTGATTGAGGGCAAAATCAACCGTTTTATTGACTGTTCCCTTCCTACGTAAATTATATGATAAAGAATTGTGACTTACTATTTATGCGGAATGTATTCAATCTTTTGTGGACACGTTATATCTGTGCTTATTTGGAATATCTTATTTATTTCCTACTTGTTTGTTTGGTTTAGATGTAAAAAGTCTATCTTCTAAAGGAGAAGCTGACTTTTACTGCAGAAGTTGCTCTTTCAAATTGACCAGAAGTCCTCTCAGGTATGATGTGTCAAATTAATTATTCCTAATTTATTAACACTATTGGGTTCGATTACTTCAGTTGTAAGTTAATTATACATGCTCAGTGATTACTGATTAGTAGGGAACAATTTTTTGGTGTGATGATAACTCTTAGTTAGCTACTGAGTGATTTGGTGTAAGAGTTTCAAATGAATCAGCGGATTGTTAGATAGTGATGTTTTTCTCTTAGCTCGTTTGTCTTTTCATTTTTCTTTCTCTTCAATTGTGTAGGAATTTTATTGAAATGCCATCAGTCAATTGGCGAGAGGTGGCTGACAACTGGTTTGGGGCTTGCTGTTGTTCATTTGGAGGAATAAGTGAGAAATTGGTTACAAAGTATGCAAATTCTTATGCATGTGTACAGGGAATGTGCTTACTAAGCCCTACATCTATCAATCTTTGCAAGGATGATCTTGTGGAATGTAATTTTCCTGAATGGGGTAAAAACCAAGAGTGTAATTCTAAAGCAGATACTTCTTATAGTAATGGTGTTAAGAAACCTTCTTCCTTGGCTTCTGGATTACATGAGGAAAGAACTTCTACCTGTGGTGATCAGGGTGAAATGACCTGTACTTTTAATGAGAGTTTAAGGTTTTCACATTCTGAGGATGAAACCTCTTCTGTGAACTTATATGAAGTCACTAAGAGAAAATTTAATCATGATAGTTTCTCTTTAGCCTCAGATTCTAATATCCCTGAAGATGTGGCCATAGCTCCTAGTTGTTGTGCACATGCGACAGGCAGTGCTTGCATCCTTGATAATGAAGACGGAGAACGTCATTTATCTGAAACCGCTAGAAGGGGACAAAGAGCAACAACCAATATCGAAATTCTGGCAAATCAGAAGTCTTTTCTCAATGGGTTTCTTGGAGATATTTTCATGGCTAGATTATCCAATCTCTCAAAGGATATTGATTGGCATGAGTTTACATGTCCTCATTGCGCATCTCTTCTTGGAGCCTATCCATGTTATAAGGGCTATATACCTGTAGACAGGGGAGTACGAATGTTCAAATGTTATGTTTCAACTTGTTTGCCCGTGGGAGGATCTGGGGATTTGTTCAGGTTAGAGACCAGTTACAAATTTTCAATTGTTCTTTTTATCCACAAAGAAAAAAAGACTAAATTTTGTGTTTCATATTCATTTCTAGTTGAGCACGGAGGAATAGCTTTGGTAAAACATGTTACATGTATGATTTTAGGGCTTGTTTTAGTGTGAAAATAATTTCTTTGGGGATAATAATAATAATAATTATTATTATTATTATTTAATTTTTTTTTCTCGTATCTTTGGTGATAATTATTTAGGAATAAATTAATGTAAAGGGTTTATATATGATTAGGTTTCACATCGTTTTACCAGTTTGGATGTTGGGTGGTGGAATTAACATAACTTGAGGGGACATAATTAAAGCATCTTTGAACAGTTGAAATTCAAATAATAAATAAATAAATAAACAAAACTTTGAACTTGCTAATTATTTTAATTTGTCTGAAATAAAGTTTGCATTTGTATGCTCTTTTGTCAGCCATGTTGTATCTCTTTTTTGAAACAATTCATGAGCCACTTTACCAAAGTCATTCTTTTATACTTGATCGTGCTTGTTTGCATAATGTTAATAAGTCAGGATTTTAAAAAGAAATTGCCATTCTCAGAAGTTCATCATTTGTATGTTATAGGATGTAATCTGGTAAGAAGGCAAAGGAAAAAAACTAGATATATGCTGCCTTTTCTTGATCCTGTGTTCGAATGCAAGATTGATTGATCGCACCTGCACCCACTTTGCATTTCCAGGGTATTACTTTGCACTTCTACTGAGACATGTTATGCAGAATTGTCAAATTTAAGATCAAAAAGAGAAAATAATAAAGAATATATTTTGAAGTTTGCTTGCCAATTGCAGATGTAGTAAACATAATTTTATGCGTTATTTTTGTTATCAGGATGTATACAGTGGAAAAAATGTTTACAGATCAGCTGGTGGAATGTGCAAATGATGAATCATTATTCCGGTTTATGGTTAGAGATCTGAAAACCAAATCCCCTAGTTTGCAAGTCATTCTTATAAATCCAGATACTTGGTCCTGTTCCGGTAATTGTCTTACCGCAGAGGACACTGAAGAACCAGTTCCTAAAGTACAACTACAGCCCATTGTCAAGGTGCTTTACTCTGACTGTAGCGCTGCCACTGAATCTCAATTGAGGTTAGTTTATATCAAGGGCCTTCATTTGTCATAACAGGTTAATTATATTGTGATGATAACTGTTCCATATCAGATTTACTTAATGATTTTGTTTATCTTAATCTATCCTTTCTGTGTTTTATTCAGTTTCCCTAGCTGACTTGATGTAGCTCTTTCCTTTTCCTCAGAACTTCTCTCTTTAGAAAGCAATTTTGTTTTGCCGTTAACAACCCAGCTCAAATTGAAACGATAAATAAGTCATCAGATACATGTTTTATCATAAATAGAAGACAACATTACTTTGAGATAGCAACCAATATTTAGCACCTCAGCTTAGAATAATCAATAGTATAATGTATGCCTTTTTGTTTTACTTGCTTCCTAGGAGTTTTAATACGGGATTGTTGTCAGTTCTAACGAGTGATAGCTAAAATTTCTGCAGGGCAATTGAGGAATGGGTAAGCAGGAATTCAGCTGAAAACATTTTTATGCTGACTTATCAAATAGAAGAATTGGTCGGGTCTTTGATGTCATCAAAAGATATATATCCGCCTTCATATGCATCTCTTCAAGGTTTAACTTTGTCATCTATGCAACGGTAGTGATCTAATCTACGACTTTAAGTTGACTCGTTTGACTGAGAAAAGAATGATGGATGCTCTCTCTATTACGTGAAAGAAGCAGAACCAATTTCGGATTGCATTAGGACTCTTAAGCAACTCTGAAGCGGATTATATATCAGAGCTGCATAGACTTCAAAACCGAAGTTTTTTGAGCGAAGCAAAGCAATTGCTGACCTTCAACAACTCAGGGTCGGGGGTGTTAGTAATTTCATGTCAGTTCTTGGCTATCCGAGATAAGAGCATCCAGCATAACTCGTTTGGCACTTATTCGGATACCCCAACTATTATGAGGATCTACCTCATATGATTAGAAGGCAAGCTGCCAAAAAGCCACGGATAGTTTTGTGGGCAGCACGATTGCTCGTTTTATTTTTGGCAGGAGAACCATAGCTGCAGTGTTGAACCATCCACGGTTCTGGTTACAAAAGATGGATATTTCTCGCAGTTTTAGATGATTCAAATCGTTAATCAAATGAACTTAAATCTGTATATGTATTTCTATTTTTGGTGAAAAAATTGCTTGATGCGTAGGCTACAAATGAAGGAAAAAAAGAAAAGAAAAGATTATAGATATATCTATGGTGAAATCTCAAACATTCCAAGATTTTAGGCTTTTAGAACTGGTTGTTTTTGTTCTCTTGTATTGATCGAACTCTTTTTTTTTTCAATAACACACACATATATATACACTGTGTATGTATATCGATCCTTCTTTTGAGGCCATCCTTTCCTGTGGACGCTCATTAAAAAAAAAAAAAAAATCTAATTTTGTTCATAAAAAGTTTTAATTTTTCTTGCTTACATTTCCATGCAACAAATTTAATTGATTGTTCCCGCTGTAATGAAAGAAAATCAATTGTTATAATTTAGTCATTTGAGACTCTGGATTATATTTAAATGGTTTAATCTAATAAATTAGCCTTGTAAAATAAGATCCAATCCCCTTTTAAGGCCATAAAACGTGTTTGATAAGCAGAAAAAAAGGTCTAGGCAGGGAAAATTCCGCGAAGTTCTAAAACGACTGACTTTCTAAAAGATTATTGACGTCCACGTTTTAGGACGCCTAGTAAACGACACAACTCTAGCAAGCGTGAAAAGAGGACTCGCTGTACTTGCCGTTTTCTGTAGGCCTACCATTTTCTAGTTTTCTTCGTTCGGTAAGTGTCATTTCTGGTTCCGAGTCTCTCAGCTATGTGCTATCTGCAATGATGAGTAAGTTGTTGTTGCAGTTTCACTGACAGTGTATCCTTGAAAGACGGAAGCAACGCCTATGGGGACGAAGATGCATCTTTCTACCGTGTTAATGATTTTAATCATAAGTCGGTTTTCCATCTCATCTTCTTCTAATCTTCTATCTTTTTGATTTTGATTGCTGCTGGATTAATTGTTCAATCTTCTTCAGCTGTTCTTTCACGGACACCTTGGGTTGCTTCAGTTGTGGTGCCCAGTTCCAATTGCTATGCTTTTAACAATTCTAGTCACATTGTTGATTTCGTATCCGACATTCAAGTTTATATTTAATAATGTACTTACATTTTTATATGCTTAATTAAGTTCTTAGTTGTATCAATGATAAAGTTATTACTTAACATAGCTTATCAGAGTAGCTGGATCGGGCACCTGTTTGAGTATGAAGGGAAGGTAATGCTTCCAAACAATTATAGTGTTCATAGCTGGACTGGACACTAAGGTGTCGTGATGTATAAATAATTGTGTTCATATGTTTCTTTGGGTTCTAGGTTTACTGATACATTCACTTTTCACTGATGCAGGACTCTGACTTGGTGATTCGATTTTGCAAAGATGTGGAAAGTAGATCACAAACGGTAGTCCATGTCACCATACTTTCAAGTACTTCGTCAATATGTGCTCTTTTATTATTTATTTAGTTAGGTTTATAAATATGATATCATGTATTTGTTCATCTAATAGAACATGATCAGAATTTTAGAGTCAGAATTCACATTAGTTGCTGTAGTTATTATCCTTCTCGCATCTGAGCACTATCTCTATAAGAATTACGCTATGAATTTCCTTGAAGATTGTAAGTCATAAAATAATCCTTCTCTATTAATGTGCTCTTGGTTAACGGATAATTCACAAGTTGCAAATTTCAACTGGATAGGCTTCTTGTATCTTCTTAGTTTTCACACCTTTATGCAATGCTCATTTCCAATTTTCTGCTGTCTTCCTGTATTTAATAATTCTGTTGGTGCACGCAAAATGCTGTTTGTAATGAATCTTAAAGTAAAAGAATGAAGTGGTTGTGATGTGAAAATTCCCCGAGTTATTCTGCAACAGTGCAACTATCTGAATATGTGATGACTTCAAAACACTTAGTTGGAAGAAGCCCCTGCATTAGTGGATCTTTCATCTGACCTAGATTTATTTAAATTTGAATTATAATCAGCTCATGAATTTTGACTATGCAATGCGTGTATATGATCAGTAACTTCTGCTTGGTTTTTTGGTGTTATTGTTTCAGTTCCTTCTTTGCCTCGGTGAAATATTTCTAGCCATTTATTTGCATTTACTTTTCTATAATACATTCACTCGGCCAAATTATTTAGGGATATGTTGATTTTGGCCGATTTGATATTTTCAACTATTTTATTGCTGGTTCGGGTCAATCACACTTTGTTCAAGTAAGTTACTTCTGTTATTCCTTTGCTCTATATTGCCTTCACTATCACTTTTGTGAGTTTAATGAAATGTCTTGATGTCTGAAGGGGTTTCATAATGGCGACTTGATGAATTGTGAACAAAGTTATGACAAAATGGGACGAACAGCCCAGGTTGATGATTCTCTGAGATTATCTTTTCTTTTCTTTTCTTTTTTCCTTCAACTAGTGAATAACTGGATACTGAACAAATTTAAATTTTCCCGTAAATTCAAGATTTTTTAAGATAATGCTCATGTTATTATCTGGTGCATGCGCTTAAATTCTTTTTTTTCAGGTGAATATCATATGTGGAAATTGTTTGACTGGACAATGTAAAGGTGTGTCTAGTCTTAATTTGGTTATCTATCTACCCTTTGGGCACTGTTCTACTTGAATTTTGTGCAATGTCTGAATTCTGACACTTGACTGCTTTAGATTGCTTCTTCACCCCCGTGCCCTTAAAATTCAATTATTTTGATGCTTTTTGCCCCCTCCTACTTGCAGGTCGTCTTGGATGCATATGCAGTGTCACATATGAATCAAACTGCAGGTCTTCTATACTTCTTTTTTTTTTGTTTTTTTTGTGTGTGTGTGTTTCCAGTTGTTATCTTTCATTTCAGAGTGTGGAGGTGGAATACCTTCGTTATCAATTTAATATTTTGCATGATAAATTTGTAAACCAGAGCATAAAGTCTGGTTTATATTTCAAAGTGTGGACTGTGCCTATATATTTTCTGTTGTGTTCTCCCCTTTTTTCCCTCTTGAATCCAACTTTTACCCCTGAAAATGATAAGGGGATTACTTTGTTACTTTTTAGCTATTATTTGTCTGAAGCAATTCATATTGATGAAAGTTTTTGCCATGAGGTCGAATAGATGAAAAAGAAATAATGTATTAGTTGAAAAGAAATATTTTGATGAGTCATAAATTGCTTCAGAACATATCATATAATAATGATTATATGGTCACTGTGTCATAAATTGCGTCAATATGCATTATCTTACCTTGTTCTCTGTTTGACTGTGGTGTTTATGTGGATATTGTTGTTTGTCTCAGAGTTTTGGTTGAACTTGCAATTCCATGTGAGCATCCAGGTCCACGAGTATTTCAAGGCTTCACGGTTGGTTTTCACCCGAGATCATGGGAACTTGTAAGCAGCTCTAAATTGCCAGTGATTTGTATTTATTCACATTCTTAAAAGTCTTAAAATGATGTTACATTCGTCCAGGAGTTGAAGAATGGCGCTAATTGAATTTACCATTGTAGGTTTATAATGGCTTGACTCAATTTGGTTTTGCAAAATCGTTCCGAGATTTTAGGTACAGGATCTGGCTGTTACTTCTAGTCTATCATTTCCACTTTATTCTTTTCTTATCAATCGTATTATGTATTTGTGCTTCACCATCTAAAATTATTCCCTCAATTTATGTTACAAAGAATGTCCTATGTTTGCATTTTGCAGCTTCCGTACAGAGCAGCTTCAAGTGACCCTTTATATGACTGCAATTGCTTCTCTCTCATCTTCGGTTCAAAAGCCTAGTGTCAAGGTACTTCTGTTACAGTGTTCAGTCTATGGGCAACTGTAGTTATCTTGCTTTCAAGGTGCTTGATACATAACCATTTTTACTGCTAATTAGGTTCTTCCAAATGAAGGCTTGGAAGTCAGGTTGTCTGGATCTGCAGCAAATGGCATGCCTCCTACAACTTTGACACCTTCCATGTTGATTGTGGGTTGGAGATGTATGGCCCCACCTTTGTTAGGAAAGTTCATGTTAGCCTGTCTCTCTTGTTGAATTTTTCTCTTTTTTCTTTCTCGTTTTTGTTTTTTGCAGGTGAGGTGGCCCGTGATACTCCCTATGAAGTTAATATCACAATTCCAGTTGAGGGCTACGAGCCAATTCATTTTGTGCTTACAAAAATGTGCGGTAAGTTATGCTAATTCGCCTAGAAAACCCTTCAACCCCTGCGTCAGCATTTAATTAATAGACAGACAAAACAATATATGAGGCTTGTACCGAAGGTTTAAGTTTAAAGTTCCTATTAATTTTTTCTATCTCAATCGAGTTAAAGGCTAACACTTCTTTTTTTTCAGAATATAAGCAGGCTGAAGAGGGAGGTACCACAAGAGGATGGGCAATATTTGGGGTGTTATCCTGCATGTATAGCAACTTTCCCTACCTTTCTGTTTGTGTCACAATTATTTTAACGGGGAAGTTATGGGTTTTGGCCCCGTTGTATTGCCAAAAACAACAAAGAATAAGATGTAACCGGAAGTTAGAATCTGGGACCGAACACTATGCAATTCATAAAATATATTCTATTTCATTGTCTTGTCACAAGTTTTTTTTTTTTTTTTCCCAATGCTTCTTGCATACTTATTTATGGCAACTTGTTGGGCAGATTCTTTGTTTTTTCGACACTTTTTTGTTGTGGAGGGTTCATTTACAAGACAAAAGTGGAGCGCCAGGTGGGCTTTTTTACTCCTTTCATTTCCTAAGATGGTTGCATTTCTGTCATGCTTCAAACAAATATGGCGTGGATTAGTTATATTTTAATTTTAATTTTTTTGCAGCGTGGAATTGATGCATTGCCTGGCATGACCATACTATCTGCCTGCTTAGAAACTGTGAGTTCATAGCTATAGCTACTACTAAATATTTTTTGTTCCATTGGAACTGTTAACGCAAAATTTGTATAAGGTTCAGTTAAATGATTTCCGAACTCGTTAAATTCTCTTCTTCTTTTTTTAATTTTTTTAAAATAAAAGAAGAATTTCATTGTGCTAAGAAAGGAAGAGGATAAAAAGAAAGGAGGATAAGCCAGCCTCCTATGAAAATTTAAAACACACTAGAAAAGACAACATCAAACATGCACAAAAGTATCAATGTACCACAGCCTCGTACGAAAGACAAAGGTAATGCTGACTGTCATTGAATGTTCTTGAGGGATAGAATTGGGATAGCAATGTTTTCTACTGTATGGATTATTAAGCGAATAATACCGCATTACTTAGAGTCACAGTTGTTATACTGCAAAGACGTCTTCGTCTGAATTAAATTAAAAAAGAAAAAGAAAAATGTGAAAGTGGCATCATGTTAGCTCGGATAGGTACCTGTATAAGTATGCACAATTATGGGTCCAACTCACATATAAAGAGAGGGGCTCTTATTAGGTCCGAGCTCGACTCAATATGGGACGTAACACTGATTTAAATGGCTTGCTTTAAATGGGTCAGGTTATTAGGCACATCACAGACATGGCCCAAAAGTGTGAAATTGCTCTGTGTTTCCAAGTTTGCATGAAATGTCAGATACCTCATTTGCAGACTCTTCTAACATTTGCATGAATTCTGTGATAAAATAGGTGAGCGGAGCAGGGCAAGGCTACTCACGGCCAGAAGACCTCAATAGTGGCGTTGCCAGTGAAGCCTCTTGGGAGCGCCCTCCTGGTTCTGTTCAAGGACCACGGAGATCGACAGAAAGAAAATACGGTTCCATTTGAATTTTTGTACCACCTCTTCTACTTTTGATTTTTTCGTCACTTGGACTTTCGGAATTTGTTTTCTTATCAAAAGCTTACTCAACTCAGATTGCGCAAATTTTGAAGCCAGTCTAATGTATTCCATTCTTCACTAGCCAAATTTGCAGCAATAGAAATATGTGAATTGCTAGTAGCACTTACAACGATGGAAGAGACAAACTTGATTGCTTTAAAAATTGATAGTTAGAAGGAACTATTCATTATTCGTTACATTGACAGGTTGTGTGGATGTTTTCATGTTTTTACATTGACAGGTTGCTACTTATTTCGAATGAAAGGTATATTTTTTAAGAAAAAGTAGCAAACTCACGAGAGCTCAAACGCCGAGTAGAATTATGTGATTTAGTTGTCTTTAATTGTACTGGTGGGTCATGCTGTGTGTTCAGAAGGAGGAGCTTGGAAGACTTCAAAGTAAAGCAAATTTCACCCTTAAGACAATTATTGGGAAAGATAATAGTTTCCTACTTGATTAGAGCATGCAACGTAACTTTTGGGTTTTTAGATTTTAATAATGTTGCATGGAATATAAATATGCAATATTCGTCGATGATCTTATCCACCTTTTACCCTTACTGCCACACGTCTAAACTTGGTTATCCTAAAATTAAAGAAGAAATAAAATAAATCAAATGAGATGCAAAGGTGAAACCATCCGATTATGACACTTAAAAGCAATGCCACATTTTTCTAGAAGTTACTATAATTTATAAGCCAAGGTTGTTGTTCCCTGATAATCAAAGCAAAAGTTAAACCCAACAAAAAAAAAAGAAATAGAAAACCTTTTACTACTTGCAAGAGACAGAGAGAGTAAAGCTCAGTACCTAAACTTCATAAGCAAGAAAAGATGACTGTTAATTGGAGAATAGAATAACAGAGCAGCCCCAAAAGGAGTAGGTATCCAACCATACCTATATCTTCATGATATTGGATCGTTCAACTTAGCATATTCCAATTCTCATTTGTTTTGTATCTTACCGACACTTCCTGTTATTCTTACACAAACAGGTGCAGAAAGATTAAATTAAGGTTGTTATAGGCTTAGAAGTCAAAAAGTCTGCCAATTTAAAATTTCTTAAATCAGCAAAGCAACATCTTCAGCCATGAACCAGAGTAAAAAAAAAAAAATCAGAATCAATACAAAAGCGCAAACAGTTGTACCAATCATGTCTAATATTCTACCCTCATCATGTAATAGGGTGAGAAGAAAAAGTTATTCCATCTTTCGTTTATTACTGTATAAACTTTGGTGACATAGAAAACGTAAAACAGAACAGATCAAAAGGAGAAGATACGGAAGAATTGATTTGAGAGATTCAACGTAAATTTTAAGGCAATGTTTACAGCTAGCTTTGTATCTTTCTTGCGGTGACACATTGCAGACACCATTTTTGTTAGGAAATGTTTTGAGTCAAATAATGTGAAGACAATACAAGAAATCAACTGAGCAGGTGAGTCCACCCTAGCTTTGTAGACTCTATAATAAGACAGAGAGGTCAAAAGCTGTAGGTTGACTATCCTTTGATGTCGTCATAGCAATCTGGAACCTCTCTAGATTATGAACAGGGCCATAGCCTGTATTTCAATTTACCCTCAGTAATTGGATAATTAGGTATTTCAAAAGTTTAGTCTTTGCCCTTAAATTTGTTCTCACTAAAATGCATGAGTGAAGTGCATGTAAAAAAAACATCATTAGGTTTAGTGATTGTTTATCCCATGAGTAAAAGACTGTACTTTAGGAAAAACAAAGAAAGGAATTCACGTGGTCTTAAACAAGAGACTAGAGAAAATGTATCTTTGTAACTTCAAACGCAAGAATATGATAATACTGAGGAACTGGGACCAATCATTTTGGTCTTTCTCTCGTTAAGCATGTTTACTTTATACTAAACCAAAAGTTTGTATCTCTATATTTTTCAGCTTAGGTTAAACTTTCTGCTTCAAGCATTTTTTGCTTTCACCTGTGTTTTTAGGTGACTTGAGCATGCCTTAGAATAAAAAAATTACCGACTCCAATTACAATTAAAAACTAGTCCGCTAACAACTCCAACACTTTTGTTCCCCAATCAACCTTGCCCACTCCTCTTTCTCTGTCAAGCAATACTTTTCTGCATAATTCTTCTATATAAATAACGTTAACCTTCTCAAGTCTCATCCAATTGAGTTTGGAAACTTGTGTTCAGTTTCTCTTCTATAGAAGTCTTGTTCTAGAAAGTGACCTTGAAAGAAACGACTATGGCCAATTCTATTGGCCTTCTCATACTTCTTTCTCTACTTGCCTTTGCTCCCCTCTGCCTCTGTAGCAAGAAAGCTGGGGGTTACCTCTACCCGCAGTTTTATTACCATTCATGTCCAAGAGCTCAAGAGATTGTCTACTCCATTGTTGCTAAGGCTGTTGCCAAAGAACCTCGGATGGCTGCTTCCCTTCTGAGGCTCCATTTCCATGATTGCTTTGTGAAGGTCTCGTATGCAGGCTAGCAAAGCCAAAAATTGTCTTATTTTCATGAATAAAAACAGAAAACGATCGCTAGTTTCATGACTATATGATCCTTTAGTCTTGGTAATCATCTTTCAAGTATATGACTCCAAGTTGATATTGCAGGGTTGTGATGCATCAATATTGCTGGATAGCAGTGGAACCATTATCAGTGAAAAGAGGTCAAATCCCAACCGTAATTCAGCTAGAGGATTCGAAGTCATTGATGAAATTAAATCTGCACTAGAAAAAGAATGCCCACATACAGTGTCTTGTGCAGACATTTTGGCTCTGGCTGCAAGAGATTCCACTATTCTCGTAAGTGTTGGCTTTCCTATTATCGTGATCTTATCTTGGCAAGCCTAATTTGTCTTGTCTATTATACACAGACTGGTGGACCAAGCTGGGAGGTACCTTTAGGTAGAAGGGACTCTCTAGGTGCAAGTTTAAGTGGCTCCAATAACAACATTCCTGCTCCAAACAACACATTCCAGACCATCCTAACTAAATTCAAGCTTCAGGGGCTTGACATTGTTGATCTCGTTGCTCTATCAGGTAATTTTCTAGAACTTGTCTGGAAATCCTAGTTTCTGGTCTTGTACCTTCACCAGAATGACTGTTTAACGCTATTGGTTCTCTCCAAGGAATCTGGATATCATTGTGGGTAAAAATGTTAATGGTCCTGATTCACCAACCAGAGTTAGCATGATCTCCATTTCTTGGTCTAATTCAGCACCACGTCTTCTGTACTCAAATGGCAGATTTGATATCATGTCTGCTAATACTAGTATGACCAAATTTTCTGCATTTGTGATGTAGGGAGCCACACTATAGGAAATTCCAGGTGCACCAGCTTCAGGCAAAGACTCTATAACCAAACTGGCAATGGAAAAGCAGACTTCACGCTTGACCAATACTATGCTTCCCAATTGCGTACCAGGTGCCCAAGATCTGGTGGTGATCAGAATCTGTTTTTCTTAGACTTTGTCAGCCCAATAAAGTTTGACAATAGCTACTTCAAGAACATACTGGCTTACAAGGGTCTCTTGAATTCCGATCAGGTTCTCCTCACTATGAATCAAGTATCTGCAGAACTAGTAAAGAAATATGCTGAAAGGAATGATCTTTTCTTTGAGCAATTCGCCAAGTCCATGGTTAAGATGGGAAATATTTCTCCTCTAACAGGTTCAAGGGGAGAGATCAGAAAGAACTGCAGAAAGATCAAAACTTACTAAAAGAAATAATTTCATTGCAATGTCGTCACATGTTAAAATTGCAGCCTGCATTTTTTATTTAATTTTCTTTCCTTTGTAAGAAGGTCAGCCTGTCCTTATCTATATGAGTTGACGAAGATATTGAAAGTGTGTCCGGAACATCAAGTGGGCGTTTAGATAGTCTTCCAGTGGGTGTTCACGAAATTTGCGTACTTATTTCCCATAATCTTGTAAAGAAATGAGTGTTTTTTATTTCTAATAATTTATGCAATTATTTCCTAAGGCCCAGTCCTCCAATTGCTTTGTGTTGGCACATTCAGAAGAAGAGCGGGTCTCCCAAAAAACAAGCGTAACTTGGAATTAAATCTCGTGCAAGCACTTTTAAAGATCACTCAAGGTCATCAAAGAACAAAAGCTGCAGTTTAACCATAAGGAACACATTTCAAATTCTAAGCAAATCTCATACTTAATTCAAAGCACTGTATATACAGAGCCATAATCACAAGATCACTACCATAAGATGATGCCACAGTTCCTTTCTTTGCGTCTACTTGTGTATAGATCATGCATCAGGGGAAAAAGAAATTGCTACAGCAAACCATCCGCCAGTGAGCAATTAAGAAAGCGTTTCACCTTAGATTTGGCATCTGAAATAGTTGCATTTATCATGGCAGACTCATTCCTTGCTCTAGTCAAATTCTTCTTGCAAACAATCTCTCTATCAAGGATAGATTGGTACCTTGCTTCAATTGCCATTTTCTCCGCTTCGCATGCTTTCAGTTCTCTCTCCACAATTTCAATGGTTTGTCTGATGCTTTCTTTTTTTTCTTTCAGCTTGCCAGACTCTTTGAGCATTTGCCTTACCTCAAGTATCTCCACTAATCTCTGGTGAAGCCACCCAATGTCCAGTTTCGTAGTTTTGAGTTCATTGACAGCAGAAATCATTTCTTGCAGGTCATCTTCTTTGATTTTACTCAAGTTCTTGTCTTGCAATTCTATGATGATGTCACATGTCATCTCCAGCAAGTGTGAACGGTACTTCATTCTCGTAACCGTACAACTATTAGCAATATCTCCATGCTTACTGATGATTTTTCTTAATATGGGCATGTATTCTGGCTTCACTTGGTACCCATCAACTACGTCCATTGATAAACTTAATCTAATAGAATCAACCTCGTCATCTTCTTCATTCCACATTTGAACCATTTCAGTAAGGTTAAGACTGAAAGATGGGCATGGACGTGCAACCATTGAAGTAGACTTGCTATGACCCTTATTTACTCTTTCCTGAAAGCCATTTGATGCTTGAATATCCTCTGCCAAAGGTACTTGTTCAAGTGGGATACATTCTCCTTCCAAACCATTAACTTTCATTGAGGCAGAATCAGCTTCATGCATCGTTGCTGGTGTCAAGGTGGAAGGATTAGCAACTTGTGGGCATGGTAGATAACCAGCTGAAGCTTGACATTCCTGCACAAAATGTTGCAATAGATAAATTAAAGATTCCATCTATAGTTTCTCTGTTTAACGGTAGAATACACAGAAGTAAATGAATTTCAGCAGAAATGCACTCAACCGAAAAAGACAAACTAGAGATTATGATAAATAAAAACCTTATCATCTAAAAAATTATACTAGTTTAGTTATGATCTAGTTCTTCTACTTCAAACAAAATTCAAGTAGGTATCTACAATTAATTCGGTGTAAATAGGTTCCTATATCTTTAATTAGTTATAACAACATTAACATAATACTTCTGTGTCAAACGGTGTGCATATTTGGCAGAAAAATATATCCTAGCTCATTCAAACTAAAGTCCAAGCAATATTTGATTAGTATAAGATGTGACTTGCACATATGAAAGTGGGCCCACCAAACATGTGCAAGTCACATGACCAACCCAAGTTTTTTCGTACAGAGGTAATCATATTGTCAACTAGATCATCAAGCTGTTGGGAAAGATCATCGGCAGCAGAATGTTCTTTGGATTTCTGAGGCTGCGAACATCTTGAAACAGATGGTGCTTCTTCATTAAGCCTCTTTGTGGATCTCAAGGAGGCACGGCGAGAGAAAACTATTGTAGCATCTGGAATCAAATGCTTTCCGGAGGGAGGAGTAGGACACTCCCAAGACTCTGACTGAAACATTGCAAGCCAACAAGGAGCGTGTTAGAAATAAACCAATTACAAGTGAAAAAGAGAAAACGAAAGAAGTTCATGAAACAGTTTTACTGTAAATCTTTCTTGTTTCAAAAGTAGGGGGTGGGTTCTTGTATCATTTCTTAGAAATGATGCGAACAGGATTCTTAGTTGGGTTATGTTACTGACATTCATCAAGAATGAAAATACATCCGCATTTTAGGTACCAATCAAACAAGTTTAATTGTCCCTTTACTTTCCCATACGCGTCATGCAACAGCAAGTGAAACCTGTATCTAACCCCCAACTTCAATAACAGAGGAAGATCAAGGGAATAGAATTATATTACTTCCAAATGTGTAGGGGATAAATCGACCCCCACCCATACATAGACATTTAAGTCTTTCGGAAAAATTTAAACTTGCTAGCACAAATCATATAGAGCTATAAGTAATATCATTAAAAATCCATTCTGGACCCAGCTGTGAGACCCATAACCCAACAAATTTTCTACCTTTTACTGAGCAAAGAGATTGTTAAAAATCCTCCACCAAAAGTGAGATGGGAAAATAAGAAGCGGAGACTATTATCATTTTGCTTCCAAGTTTACGTTTTGCCCATTTCATTTTCATAAGAGAGGAATAAAAATGCCTCCTTTGGATCATTGTTATTCTTTGTTAAGGAAAAATTCTCGTACCCAAACAAATGCAAGGTTCACACAAAAAGTTAAGCAATTACCACAGCATTCATAAACGAGAGAGAATGAGGTAAATCAGAGTGAGAAGAATCCATAACTTCATCCTGCTTTCTTTTCTCCTTCAATCTCGCTGATCTCCTCACCCTCGGCATGGTAGTCTTCTAGCCAGAGAGAAGACAGAATAAGGCTTAAAAGATGGCTCATTAGACCAAATAAGAATGACCATTAAGAACAGAGTCAAAGAAGTTGTGTTTTGCAGGAAAAAAAAAAACTGTAATTCCAAGTAAAGTGAAATCAGCTAACACCAATCAACACATGCAGATAAAGAAAGAAGCAATGTAAATCGGTGAACACGGTGGGAAAGGAATAGAGGGTACCAGTAAAATAATGGGCTTCTGTGTTTCACAGTACTCTTGTTGAAGCTCTCGAGAGAAATTCTGAAGATAAGGGGACAGAGAGCCGTCTCTTCATGTATTTATCCAAAACAGAAACTTTCTTCAAAAAACCAAAAAGCTTCAATGAGAAACAGATGTCAGTCCCCCAAGGAAAAATAGCAAAGAGAGACGCACCATGGTTCTAAAATAAAGTAAATAGCAGGAAAATGCCAGGGGCGGGGAGAGTGAGTGAGAGAAATATTGTCCTTTGAAACGACGTGAGAAGGGAGCGTTTACAATACAAAACTAATGTTTTTGTCTTTGAATCAAACCAACATGATCCAATGGCCGAAATTTGGCTGCAAGTTGACCGTAGGCGTAGACGATTCAAATCCGAGAGTGTACCATTAATTCCTGCCATGCTACGCACTTGTACTATGTCAAAGGAAAATGTTTGAACTTTAAGAGGTTCTGTAATATCTTGTAATGGATCGGGTCTTTGCCAAAAACAAAAGCCTTGCCACTCGGTTATTTTCGGTCAACCCATTTTTATTTCTGGTCCACCAAGTATCCGGTTTCAAAACAAATCATTTTTTGTTTCTTTTCTTTAAGAAGATAAAAGCTTCATACTCTCGTGCCCTTTAATGAAATTAAACTGTTTTTTTTTTTTTTAATTTTCTGATGACATTTGCATGAGAACAAGTTAAAGGGGGAAATTCCAGTCTTTGATTACTCATCCTAAGTTTTTTATTATTATTATTATTTTGCCAACTTGCATTACATTAACTAGATATAAATACTCACATTATGCTGCGATTTACATGTTTTATGTTGTATTTTAGTATCTGAAAAATAATATTATTCTATATTATTCTAACAATAGCACAACTGTATTCAATATAGAGCTGCCACTTTAAATTTGTAAAGCTATATAAAAATAATCAACTATAATTTCCACTTTCTCATCCGTAATAATTAAATTAATCAAAACTCATTTCAATTTAACATTTTTATTTCTCTTGCAGTTTGCTAATGTTTAAAACCCTATACTTATTCTCATTTAGTACTACTGAGGTGGTGCATTTGAACATAAGATGATGAAATTGAAAAATAAAAGTAAATGAAGAAATTTATGCACAATTGAAATCGAAATGAATGACTAATCACTTGTCAATTGGGAAAAGAAATAATACTGAAAATAAAGTAAATGGTGGAAGATGAAGAAACAAAGAATTAAGAATCATAATGTATGGGGATGCAATTATATAATTAATATATATAACTGCAAATAATAATAAAATGTAACTGAAAACTACAATTATAGAATCAATATTCATCTTTAAAAACATAAAATAAAGACTAAAAGACTAATCAAGTGACTATCCACTTACATGCCAATTGGAAAATAAAAGCCAATTAAAATTAATATATATTTGATGACTTTTAAATAGATTTTTGCCTGATATGCGGCACGACTAGTTTTTGCTATTAATTCCCATTTATTATCATTCCCAAATAACTCCAAATAAAATGTATAAAAGATTAATGAAGTTTTGGCATAATTCCCATTTATTTAAAACGGTTTCCTAAACCCCATCATTTCTCGGTTGGTTTAAATATATACATATTTATGGTGCAGAATTTTGTTAATTAGTAAAACGGTTTTCTAATTGATTAATTAATAATTTCAAATGAATGACAATTAATTAATTAAAATAGAATGTTGATTGCCAATTAAAATAATTCACTAATTGAAATAAAAATTAAAGTAAATATTCTGACGTGACTATGTTAATTGGACATATTAGAGATTACTTTTATAGTATGTAGATATCTCTTCAACAGCTAGTGCTTTAATAGCAAGTTTACTAAAACAGCTGTCTGTGTCTCTGGCTGAGAGAGGTATGCGTGTCTCTTTATATGCGGAGGAGATTTGAAGAATAAAAAGGTTGACCGTTGGGTCACAAAATGAATGCTACTTTGTTTTTCAAATCATCCACAGTACATAGGCCCACAGAGCCCATTATAAAGATGAAATTGGGCCTAAGTTAGAAACGTTAATGTTGGCCCAATAATCAAATCGGCCCAACTTATTTATGAGTATCATTTTTATTTTTTTTTCTTGACTGTCTGTTCGCGTAAGGGTTTATGCCTGTAAGACTCACTGGAATAGTAACTAGTCAGTGCAAACTGGAAACTGTATGCGCTTCTGGATTCAATGCGAAGAAAGTATCAGTAGCTTGTACCCTTCTCGGCAATGTTCTCATGAGATTCCAGTTATTGTAGACACACTCCGTTAAAAGATGAGGCATTTTCGATTTATACGGCTATCACATCTCTGCAAAACCTTTGGCCAAAACCCTCCCTGCAATTCTCCATCAATTTCAACTTCCTGTATCATACCCAATTATCAATCAATGCTTCAACGTTATTTAGGTTTATCGTGTAATTACTCTACTTCTCAGGATTCAAAGCCAGTCCAATCCGAGAAGGTCACGGTCATCGTGGATGAGCTCATGGGTCTCACGCTGCTTGAAGTCACGGACCTTGTTGAAGTTATGCGCCAGAAAAAGGGCATAAATGAGATGCCAATTATGATGATGATGATGCCCGGAATGGGAATCGGTGGCTTGAAGGGTGCGCCAAAGGGTGCACCCAAAGGAGAAGAGAAGAAGGCTGAGAAGACCGCTTTTGATTTGAAGCTTGAAGAGTTTGATTCTGCAGCGAAGATCAAGGTAATAAAGGAAGTGAGGACATTTACCAATTTGGGGTTGAAGGAGGCCAAGGATTTGGTGGAGAAGGTGCCCACCCTTTTGAAGAAAAGTGTAACCAAAGAGGAAGCAGAGACGATTATTACCAAGATGAAGGAGGTTGGCGCAAAAGTTTCAATGGAATAAGGTGCAACACCCTACTAACTATCGAGATAAACATGTATAATGATAAGGTGCTTTCTGATATGTTTCTGGTTCTCATTTCTTTACTGCCCTCGAAATTTCTTTGCATGACATATGAATTGGGCTTCAGGGTTTGTATATATGTTTTGCATGACATATAATAAGTGTCATTGAATTCTTTCTACTATGTTTTCAGATTCGTTGTAAAGGAAAAAGGGATTGTTAAAATGGAAAAATGAATAAGAAGGTCTTTGGCTGTATAAACTAAAGGGTCATTTCAGATAATTATACCATATGATGAAGCTTATTATCAAAGAGAAGCTATTTGACATAGAATGATGTGGAATATCTTTTCAAATTAAAAGAACACAGTCCTAATTGGTTGCTAAATTTGTCGATTCTGCAAATTGTTATCCCTCGACTATCTAATCACCTATCCGTGTTAAGAATGAAGTGAACTATCTCTTTTGCTGTTAAATATGAGGGATAGAAAGGAGATCCTGTCATAGCTCTATCTATTACAGGTTTTATCAACAGAAGTTTAGGATAATTGATGGAATGTTTGTTGCTATAAGGAAAACTTTTGAAGGCAACATAAGGACATAAGCAAATGGCTATTTTTGGGGAGGTGAAGAACAGAAGTTATTGGGCAGAATTTTCCTAGCAACTATATGCTAAGCAAAGTAAAATAAAGGAATTTCATATAGTTTTCCTTTTCATTTGTTGTGTCATTTCTTTAGAGCCTGAAAATAGCAGAAGTTAGGTAGACGAGTTCATAAAGGATGGAAAATTTTATGTGCATTTTACTTGCTACATGAAGGTGGAGCTCTATTGATATTTGTTGACAATTATGATTTCCAGCGAACAAGTGCTACTTGGAAAACTCGGCTCACATAAAGGATGATTGTCAAGATGGAATGGTGAATAAAAATTAATAGATATTTGCATCACTTCTTTCAATTGATAATACAAGCATCCCTTGTTTGTGTGTGTGTACTTTTTTTTAAAAAAAAAATAAAAAAATGTATTGGTGTAATTGTTTTCCTGGTAAATGTTAATTATGATGAACTTGTATATGCCACTACGATGGTGTCGGCAATATTAATTTCAATTTCTAATTTGTGTTTTAATGTTTGGATCAGATTTGCTTGGTGAAAAAGGATGAAGTGCCAGTCATTGCAAAAAAAAATTTAATGATCAAGCGCAGCCGTAAAAGCTTCATACTGGAGTTAAAATTGGCAAGTGAAAGACATCAACTAAGATCCTTTGATAATGCAGAGCTCTTTTATATTCCTTGTATTAGAAAACTGTGTTGAGTAAGCTATGCGCCTGCCTAACATTCTTTTTGCATTTTTCTTTCTCCTTTCATCTGAGGCTCTTTCTGCCTTATTTTTTTAACTAATGTTATAGAGTTAGATTTTGATGGTGGGATCATTTTATGCACTGCTATAGACAATACAATACTACTCACGGGTAGAATGTTAGACCCGATGGTCTCCAAAATGACAAGCTTTCTGATGGCTGTGTGCTGTTTAAGGCGCACACAATGTAGTACCAATTTTTCTGTTTTCTTTTGATCTATGTGGTCAATAAAAAGCAGTTGCCCCATTTGTTAGTATTCATGCCCTTGAAAATATGTTAATTCTGCGATATTGTCATATCGCTTGCATTTGTTTCCACTTGTGAACAAATTGTGGAAGCTTTTCCAGATGTTTGTAACCCCATCCTTCTCACAGTTGCGGTCTTTGACAGATGAACCTTAGCAAACAGAACAGTTTTACGGTGGATATTATTGGCACTTGGCAGGGGATATATGGCTCTTGTCATGGTTGAAGATTGCAATGATTCTTAAGATCTTGCCTCCCCACGGACCTCGAGAACTGGCTTCCAATGTTTCGAACTCACGAATTAATTTGTTTGATGATGAGTTTGTTTTGCTTTAATACCAATTCTCTTTGGATTTCGCAATTTCATGTTTGAATTAATCTTTCCTTCTTTTTTCGCAATGGAAGTCTCTCAATTACTCTTTCTAGTCTAGTGTGCGAGTGTGATAGCTGGTATCTGACTGAGTTACTAGTCTAAGGATGATCAAAGTTCAATTCTAATTAATCCGTTTTGACTTTCTCTATTCTAAAGTAATTCTTTTTATTAGATATTCTAAAGTAAGTGAACATGTCAAAAGAAAAAAAAAAAAAAAAACTTAATTTCTGGATTAAATTTACAACCAAAATGAGTGATTAGATTTTGAGAAATAAAGTCGATTTTGTTTTTAGAATTAGCGATAACCCATCCTCCATCCATTGACGTCCCGCTCAAAATGTCCAAAAAAAAAAAGTCGGAGCACAGGCAATGGGAAAGTAACAGTAAATGACACGGCTGGTGCCGCCGCTGGCTTCGTCACCGTTGCTGTTATTCATCCCATTGACGTGGTCCGAACTAGGTTTCAAGGTTTCATTCAATTCTCTCTCTCTCTCTCTATATATATATATATATATATATAATTGAACGCGCTTGTACTCATGATACGAATGAGTTTTATTTATCTATTTGCAAATTTGTTTGATTATGTCAAAAATTAATTTGATTTTGCAGTTAACGAATGATCGAGTCTCTCATCTCCCTAACAATAAGAATACTGCTGACACCATTTTTAACGCTGCTCTCTCAGAGGTTTGTTAATTCACCAACTGGAAATTTGTTACTCTGTTTATACTTCTCTTATTTCCCCTGCTCTGCTCTTTACTTACGTTTGCTTCTCAGTGCACTAATTGCTTGCATTTTTGCTTCTATAACTTTCCATTTACTTCTTGTTTCTTCCGCGCACCCGTAACAGCCTATGTATAGCACCTGATATTTTGGATCAAAAATAGAAGATGTATTTCATTGTTCTGTGGAATGTTAGTGGAATCTATTTTAGATATAGTTTATCTAGTAGGATTCTTTTATTTATTTATTTATTTTAAGATTCTCTGTTCAAATTGCTGGCCAAACTATTGGTTCTGACTACGGCTATGGCTAAGCCAAACAAAGGGATGCAAGAAGCTGAACCAAGGTCTTCATCTTGCTTCAGCTGCTGCTGAAGCAGGAGTGTTGGTGGGTATGAAAAATCCGAAAACTATAAATGGATGATTCGCAAACGCAAGTATCATTATTTAGGATGATGTTTGAATGGTTCCTCTTATATATTGTTTTCATATTGGTGGCATTTCTTTGTTTGTGCTTAGGACATAGAGCTCAGTTTGCGTCTCCGGTCTGTTTAAGTAGATTGTTCACGTTTTTTAAGTTTTGCAGCCCCATAAATTGTTCACGCTTTCTCTCATTACTTTTCAACGATGAGGTTCCACACAATACGTAAGCTAAGACTACAAGAACAATTTCAGGAGTTGAAAAGGGAAATGTTTTCAGTGGTTGGACTAGTTGTGACTTCATATCATGTTATTTTTATCTCCTATCTGTAACTTTCGGCTGTCCTCTTTCTTTCTTTTTTTTCATTTAACCTGTATGTCCCTTACGCGAAAACACCTTATATAACTAATGTAGCTGTAGTTCACCAGACCTTTGCAGGAGAAATATGTATATTACGAATATGAACCGTTTCTGGAGTCTGGACATGATAAAAAAATGAAGTATACTATTGAATCACAAAAAGAATACTTGTTTGGGAACTCAATATTTTGGCTAACCCCCGGCCCGCATTAGGGAAACCATCATTTGAAATTGGAGGTCATCGGCAAAGGATGAAAAGGAGTGAATATGCTGAGTCGAGAGAACGGCTAGTGGCTCAGCGCTCTTTATGCTTTTTCACAAGAAACTGAAGCCCAGCTGATGAAGAGTGGAGAGTAGCAGAACTAGAAACTGCTTGCTGTACTTGGATGAAAAGTCATTCTCACCTACCAACGTTGCGCCTGCGTTTGACATCTGCAGAACGATCTGCAATTGCAAAAAGTAAGTCTTGTTTCTTGCCTCTGTATATATATTGCAAATGCCAAATGAAATATATTAGTGGATGGATTGGCTTACCAATTGCCAGAACGTCAGTGGTTGATTCAATTGATGGAGTAATTTGGAAGTCAGGCAAGTCAATAGTTCTAAGTCTGTGTTCAAATTCCACTGGCATTCCTATAATCTTTATTTTCTTGAGAGCTGTAACAGCCTTGAGTCCTTCAGGAATCTTTTTCAGCTTCTCGCAGCGATTAATAACCACATGCTCAAGCCTTGGTAATGCCCTTTCCTCAACTTTCCACTCCTCTAATTCCCTCAAAAGATCAAACCGCAAAATTCTCAACTGTGGAAACCCTTCTGCAGAAAAAATCAATTCTGGCCAATTGTGCGCCCCCTTCCCGAGAACAAGCGTTTTCAGATTTGTTAATCGCTCGAGTTTGGCAATGGATTCCATCTGTAGGAGGGAGTTATGTAAGGTTAGTTTCATAAGGTTTGGTGGGAATTCATGCGGATCAGGTAGCTTCTTGATCTTCCCGTTCAGTGAAAGCTTGATGAGATCAGTACATTGAGAAAGCTGCATGAGGATTGGAAATTCCTCCTGTTCAGATTGGAGTGTTAAAGAAAGTGAACGAAGGTGGCGTAATTGTGGTGCAATAGAAAGAACTGAATTCACCATTGTTCTTGACAAATCATATATCCCCAATTGCCTAATATTGCTCATGTTGGCTAATCCCCTATCTATCCAGGGTCCAGCCTCTATGTATGGTAGGCTTTGTAAATTGCTTAATGTGTCCATTCTAAGATGCCAACTATCTGGAGAATCAAATGGAGTATACAGGAGTAAATGCCTCAGGTTCACCATCTTCCAAATTACATCTGGTATCCTCTTAAGAAAACAGCAGTACCTTAGATCAAGTGTCTGTAGGTTCTGCAAGTTTCCAATGGAAGCTGGTAGCTCTTCTTCTAAATTAGTCTTCCTCAGTCCTAGGTACCTTAATTGAATCAGGTCTCCTATTGTATTTGGCAAGCAAACTACACGAACACCATCAAACTCTAATACCCTGAGGAGCATGAATTTCCTGTAGATGAAATTCAACTTCTTTTGAGGCCTACCAAACCTGATTCTCCTTATTATTTCTTCATTATACTCTCTATTGAAGAACAGGAGCGAACGTGAATACTGGGCATTGTGTTTTAAGAAATCATACCGGTCAAAGCAAGATTGTATGGCGTGCCTCCGGGATTTAGTTAATTCAGATGCAGATGAGCGCTCCGTGCCAAGATATGTCTTGAAAAAATATTCTTCTTTTCCTTTTGAGACCGAAAAATCTCTAAGAAGATCATGAATGCGAATTGCTTTAACCCTGCCTAGTGAGCTTACCGTTTCTACTTGAATCATGCACCTGCCAATCAACTCATCCAAGCATTTCTGAGCTACACCTTCTGCTGTTTCTTCACCTTCTTGTGGTAAGAAACCTTCTGCAACCCAAAGGCGGACCAATTTTTTCTTCTGAATGGTCATATCTTCCGGGAAAAGACCCAAATAGAGAAAGCATGATTTTAAGTGAGGAGGCAAATCTTTGTAGCTTAGGGTCAAAATTCCTGCTATCCTGCTGTCACCTTCTAGCAAGTGCCAGCTTATATTTTTGAGCACTTGCATCCATTCCTCAGTCGACCCTCGTTTCCTAGATAGTAAACCACCTACCACTATCACAGCCAAAGGCAAACCGCCACATTTTATGACAACTTCTCTGGAAAGATTTTCCAACTCAGGGGGTATCTCGTCCATACCAGGGAATGCTTTGTTGCATAGCAATTTCAAACTTTCATCCTCTGTCAGTGTTCGTAGTTGATGGGGAATGCTACCTGCATCTGCATGTAAAGCAACTTCCCTATTTCTAGTTGTGAGCATGACTTTACTTCCCTTCCTCCCTTTAGGAAATGAAGATTCTAGACCATCCGACACCTCCATGCTCCAGATGTCATCAAGAACTACTAAATACCTCCTATCATCCAGGAAATTGCGCAGCATGTACATCAACTCTTCCTCCGATCTTTCAATTGCATCCCCATCGAGAGCATTTGCTTTCCTGAGAATTCCTAGAAGAATGTCTCTTCTTCTGTATTCTTTAGAGACATAAATCCAAGCTCTAAAATCAAAATGTTCAATAACTTTACCATGATGATACAATTTCTTGGCCGCAGTGGTTTTTCCTAAACCCCCCATTCCTACAATAGAAACCACGTGACGCCTTGGCTCCAATTTCAGCAGTTGCATAAGCAGCAACTCTATGTGATCTTCGAGCTCAATAACATACTCTCCCTCAGAATATGGTGATGGCTGTCTCCAGTGCCTCAACCTTTCGTTTGCACCGTTTGCCACCTTCAATTCATCTTGATTGCTCCTTTCAAGTCCGTATTTTTCACGCTGTGCGGATATGGCCTCTATCTTCTTTTGGAGTTTTTCAATTTCTCTTCCCACCTTGTATAAACGTATGGGTCTGAACACTCTGTCCCATCTGTTTTGAGTAGCTGCCTTGTACGCATAGGTTTCTATCAGTTCCTCTGCTTCAAAAGCTGTATCTCTAATGTCAGAAACCCACCGGCGAACTCGTTGGTTGCCTTCCTGTTTGGCTTCTGCATCCCTCAAAAAACACTGCATCCATTTTAATTCGTTCTTCAGTTGATCTACTTTCTCTCGTACCCCATCCAGTACTTTGTGTAGTGAAACTGCTTCTTCAAGTAGCAGTTCTGAAAGATATTCAACAACTGTTGATACAGCAAGCTCAGCCATCTCTCTTCCTCTTCTGCTGCTGTGGTCAACGGACTACAATTCTCTATTCTTTGCAAAGTTGGAGGATATGGTCGGATGCAATTGTTTGTTAATTTTCAGAAACGGGGTTCCTTCCTTTGAAGTAAGAAGAAGACTCCAGAGTTGACCCACGATCATGCAACTTGCTTTGTAACTTCGTCATTGAGATGGAGTCATAGACCGAAAGATCCATCAACTAAAATTTGCCCCTGGATGGAAGTTAAAAAACACTGCTGGAGTATGTATAGGCTGTTCCTGTTTCCGCCCCAACTGGGGTCCTCACCTTTCTAAATTCGTGGACTTTTTCAATGTGGTATATGACCCACCTTGTATTATTTTGTATTTGCATTCAAGTGGGAAAGAGCTGAAGATTTGATTTTTGGATTTGAAAATTCTGTGCAATTTACGCATAATTGCATAGAAATCAATATAGTCAAGGATGAAATTTAACATTGTCTTTTTAGGATTTTACGGTTCACTGCAGGCAGGCACACATTAAGAAACTCCAATAATCTCTGTTCAATTAGTCTCCGAAGATAGCAGACTCTTCTCAACACCCTCATTGAAGCATTCTTACGGCTTAGCCTCGTTTTTTCCAAGTCTTACGACCATGTACTGAACTGCTGTGCAGAGACTTATACGCAAAAGGGAAGAATAGACAGATGAAACTGTTTCTTATGACGCTAACTCCTTCAAATTGAGTGAGATTGCCGCAAGTCACTGTCACCATTCAGAATTAGACACAGGAAATAATTAAAGCAAGGTTTTCGTCTAATGAATTATGAACCCGCGAGAACTTTGGTATGTCTTGTTTATCCACCCAAAATTAATGAATATAAAATAATATTTATTTTTTGTTTAAAGGTAATGTATAGTCTTTACATCTATTCCTTCACCTTTTTTCATTGGTATACCCAACAATGTAAAAAAAGTTCCATTACCCGATTCTATTCTCGCCTCGTTTCTTCTTTCCATTCTTACTAAACTCATTCCACTCTACCAAACACCACCTAATTTTGCCACGTGACTATACCGTGTGTCATTAAAGAGCCAAACTCGGCAGTAAATGGAAAGTGCCTCTGACCTTGATGGAAACGGCAGCGCAGCCATATGGTCGTAGTCTACAGAACTACGCGACGTTGATCTGTAGTCATCGTCGTTTGCGTTTTGGTTCATTATCAAACACAAAGGCAGGGAATGTGAGGTCGGCGGCGACGTTGGCCAGGAGAGCTGGAGGCTACGATCTGAATCTGCGATGCTTCTCTTGGAATATTGGTTTCAACAACAATCAGATTCACTTTCAAGATCGACGACCCTTCTTTGCTCAACCAGTGATGAAAGCAGGACGCATAGCTGACAGGACGGAGACAAGCAAGGTCGAGGCGCAGCTAATTGGGTCGATATTGGGGGACGAGAAGAAGAAGGTTCTTAAAGAAATCCCGCCACCGCCGGAGAAGCCTTTGCCAGGTGATTGTTGTGGCAGCGGATGTATTCGCTGCGTTTGGGACGTATACTATGAGGAGCTTGAGGAGTATAATAAGCTTTATAAAGGGGATTTAAACCCCAAACCTTATGTTCTTGTGGAATTTCTTATTGCTTGCTCATATAGTGCGATGATTGAATTGTTGTAGTTTGCTTTTTGAATGTGAAATAGGTAGCATTACTCACCTTATTTTCCCGAAAAAAGAAAAACGCATTGCTCCTCATTGTCTGCAACTCTGCCTCTTCCTTAACAGCACAGATTCGGCTATTGTTTCCCTTTCTTGCCTTTTTGTGTTTTTTTTTTGTTTTCTTCTTGGACCGTAGATAATTATCCCATGAAGTGGGCTATGAAATATGGGCCTGGGCTAATTGTACACCTTCTTACCTTTTCGGCCTCACTTTTTGCGGCGAAAACCCAGGATTCATACACATCGTTGCTCACAGGTACACCGGTTGGAACAATTTTGCGGGATGTGACCAAACCAAAAGCAGTTGAATATGGTTTGCAACTGCAGCGTCTCATAAATCGCTATTTTTCAGGAAGTAATATGATCTCAGATGGAAGGATGAAGAGGTCGGAATTGATCCTTTGTCTGACAGTATCTCTTGTGTTGCTGTTGGTTGGGAACGGAGCAATGCAAGTGCAAGCCTCTAATTCAGTTTCTGCCTACGTTCATAATGTCGTTTACTCCAACAAAATCGCCATCTTCTCTAAGTCCTACTGCCCGTAAGTCTAACCTTTGGTATTCCTTCTCTCTCTCGTTTCTAGTTTCCATTTGATAACGCAATTGTTCATGCCCTGACTCTTGAGTCTTATACTCGTTTAGGGATGCTAAACTCTTCAATTTTGTTTACTTGTAGGGATTAAAATTATTCAATCCATAACAGGCTTTGTTTTGTGTTGTACATAGCATTTCTGACATTTAGGTTATTTTTTCCCTTCAGTTGCTAAGGACTAAGTTTTGCCCACCCATCCTGATTTATTTTGTTCTCCCCTAGTACCCTTTTGAAATGCAAGGTTGGTTGGACAAATAGACAAACTTGTTTCTTGTTTGATTTGATTTTGTAGGATATAGCATTATAAGACACACATGATAATAGTTCTGGAAGCTAGTGGAGTTTTCTGTTTACCTATACTCTGCCGCCCCCTTTGAAAAGATATCATAAGGATTAAAACCCAGGGGCTTATGTATGGGGTGTAGACTGTTCTAAGCAAAAAATGAAGGTTGGTCGGACTATGTCTTGAGACTGTGTGCTTACTGAAAGTTTGATAACCCCATACCTCATTTGTTTCATATTGATGACTGGATGAATTGTTGATGAATCTCTATTGCCTTCTTATGTTTTTACTGAACAATAACCTCTGAAATCAAGTTCTGGTTTGTAAGAAATGGTTATTTTCCAGTTTCCACGTTGCTGCCAACTGCCAAGTGTGTTGAACCATGATATTAATGCTTCACTTCCTTCTCACCTGCTTAAACAATGAGCGAAGCAGAATGACGCATTATGTTTCATATTAATAGATATTCTTTGCGTGCCAAACGCATATTGGGTGAACTAAACGAGCAGCCTTTTGTTGTGGAGCTTGACCTGCGAGGTAATCATCACTGGCTACTATACCTAATTATCTAAATGTAAATTTTATGGTGATCTCAAATCAGAAATCTCAAATCAGAAATGTGTGCAGATGATGGGTATGAAATCCAGAATATTCTGCTGGATCTTGTTGGTAGAAGGACAGTCCCACAAGTTTTTGTAAATGGCAAGCCTATTGGTGGATCGGACGGTTAGTTCTTAGTTTTGTGCTTTTCTGAGTAGTTATCACTCAGATAACCTTGGACTACCACTCACTTTCTTTGAACTTCTTTCCTCCTTATACTTGCACTCTGGTTTTTGTTACAATACAGATCTCAGAGCTGCTGTCCAGAGTGGCGAATTGCAGAAACTCCTGGGTACAAGTTGATGGCATACTAGAGACCAAGGCACACAGGCATCTGTCATGCATCTTCGCATGTGAAACCGCCATGCATTTTTTAGAGAATCAAGCTTGAAACTGCAAAAAGCTTACATCTGCCATGCATTTTTTGGGTTTCTTATAATCTGTTGAGTTGAATACTTGAATTGGATATGTTTTGTTTATGCATTTTGAGTTTTCTGGGATTTGTTGAGCTATTTATATTCCCTGAATGAATTGCACTATCTTGTCATTATCAGGAATTCACTAGATGTCCTCACATTTTATATTAAGCTTTCTTTTTCTGACTTCAAGCATATAAAAATCCAATAAGGAGATAAAATGAACACTATCAATGATGCAGTAAATATTTGTGATTAACATCTCTTGATTTGGCATGATGACATTGAGACATACCACGATCGTTCAAGAAGAAAACTGCAGGTCAAAGCACCTAGAGCAAATTTAGCACTCTGGTCCTGCCCACAACGTTTCAATGTTTTAATATAAGCCACTTGTATCTACGTTTACTGACCTCAAAATTTGAACAATTTGACGTGTATTTCTGTTTCAAATTACTAAAAGCAATGAAAAAAATAATAATTGATGCCGAACACAAGCATCAAGCAAAATTACAAGTTTTATAGACAGCTAGAAATCTGCATCTACAAACATGAATTTGCACGTCGGTGCATCGCAGCATTTCCAGTTGATCCCATGTGATATTTGGAAGACGATTACTGTGCTATGAACGGCGAATGATGGGCTAATACCTTGCCATTGCCAGTGATAAATAGTAAATTGAATCTCCTACGTTGCCTTCATGCTCATAACGAATCTGCATAAGAGCTCGGCCGCCAAGTCCCTTTCTTGGCCAAGAGCATCCCTTGTTGCATTTCTTGCTTTTTAGAGAAGGGGATTTCCCAATGCAGAGATTTTAACAAAATCTCCACCTCGCCAATTGTGTTGGATTCATCACGGACAACCAATTTACCTCCTGGTCTGACAACTCTATCAACCTCTGCCAGTACAGGAGCTAGTTTGCACCTGAGGATCGAGACATGGAACCACATTTAAGGTTATGGCATCTCTCGATCTAAAAAGATTGGAAGATCGACATTTTTATACCTCATTTTTAGCTTTGAGAAAAGCTGATCTGCATGCAGTAAATCGTAAGTTCTTGGGTATGTGCTAAAGGATTCACACCAATCATGGTACATTCCAAAAAGACCACGCTCATAGATGATGGGAAGAGTGTCCGGAGCATCTACATTGACCACATTAAATACCCAAACAGGAAGATCCCTCAGAACTGCTGCGAATCTGCAAAAAATTTCAATAAATTTGACTCAAGACCGAAAATGTCGCTTACGAATGAGAATTAAGTCTTAGTTTTATTTATCAATTACCCTCCATAGACAGCTCGCATGTCCATGACATTTCTGACATTAGACCAAGTGATGCCAATGTTGCTCATCTCGTCTATAACATTCTTCCAACGTTCATTGTCTGCTTCAAAATCTTGAGAAGCTGGTTTCCCATAAATCCCCATCTGCGAGTTATTTAACCAATATGGGGTTTTCTGAAGTCGGAGAGGCCAAGCTTCAGGCCACTTGGCCCCTCTCTCATTCGGGTTCACCGGAACCCTGTGCATGCACGCCTGCAGAGGTACATACCTGTAACATAACATGGCCAACTTAAGGTTAAAACTATGACTTTGTACTTAACAGAGCTGACATTAACAGAGATGACTGTACCAAGCAGCATTTGAGTCATCGTCTTCTTTGCACATTGGAGGAGCGTCCTTCTCTCTTTGTTCATAACATTCATTGGTAGTGGGTTTCTGGTAAATGGCAGCACCAACACTATTCAGTGTATCTCTGTTTATGGTCACAAGCTCCCAACACATGGCCATAGTTAGTGAGGACATTTCTACGAGAAAATCACAACCATGTCAGCTCAGCCTAGTCATATATATATATATATATATATATATATATATATTTCAATAACAGATAACAGACATCTGTTCTGTTTTCTCCTACCCTGCCATATCTGCACATCTTCTTCGAGCTTCTGGTACACAGGAGTAGCAGACCACACAAAATAACCCCCAGGTCGTAAAAGGCGATTCAATTCCAAAAGCAACTTACCACCTATATATGACGTAGTTTGACATAATTTCTCATCAACCACAATCAATGATTAAAAAAAAAAGCGCTCAACTATAAATGCCAAATTTATTTTTAACCTTCAACATGCCAAGGTACTCGACAGCGTGCACAATGAATAAGATCAAAGACTCGGGAGGGGAACGGTAGCCTCTGAGAACCCATGACCGCAGATATGGTAGGTATTCCCCTCTCAAGTGCAAACTGTACTTGTGCTTCATGTTCATCTTTGGGTGCAAAAGACATTGTAATAACATCTCTCTCGAATAGGTAACCTCCAAAACTGCCCACCCCACACCCTACATCCAAAATCACCCGAGTACGCTTCCCCCATGCAATGTTAGGTTCAGCCTGCAAAGCAAGCCATGCTCAACATGGTCACCAGCAATTGTAGTAACAAATTTCTGTTTGACTAAAAATCCATTAATCCCACTCATTGCTATTGCTATTGCTATTGCGTGAATCATAAATATTATGCTGCAAAACTTAATTTTTTACCTGTTGAATAAAATCAATATAGTGGAGAGCGCCATGGATGAACTGGGTGCCTCCTCCTGGGAATGTCAAGAACTCACCTGACACCTTCACCCAATTCTGGTGCCCCTTTACCTCTACTAGCTTTGTATGTGGTACGTTGTGGTACCATATCTGTTGAAACAAACACCAGGGCCACATTTTAATTTACATTTAGATTATATTATGGAAAGGACCTCCAATTTCCTCGGAGTGAAATCAAGGTTTGAGTTTTGATTACCTTATCTCTGCTGCTAGGCCATTCAATGGGTGTTTTGTAACCTTTGGGTAGTGGTACCAGGCAAGTGGGTGCTTCCTCAAGAGGAGGGCAATGCCTCTCTCTGTGTTCGAAGTGTCTTGTGGTGCGTAATTGCTTGATAGCCTTTTGGTTGTCCAAACAGGGTATATAATCAGTATCCGCAGTCACATTGCATAGAAGCCACGTGATACCTTTTGCTATCTCTTTACTGTTTGTTTCATTCTTCTGTCTCTCTTTCTCATTCTGCGATTGATCCACTTGGGTTGACCATGCCTTCTTTGATTCCTTCTTCTCAGCGGTGAACGACTTCCTCGCCTTGGCCTGAGCATTATCATTTTTATCTGCATCCATCTGCTTCTTCTCTGTTTTTGGCTTCTGGATATCTTCATTTCCATCCCGTGTTTTCTGCTGAGAAAGTTGTGGGTCTCCGGGTTTTTCACCTTCATGCCCAGATAATAACTCCTGGGATTTCTTTAGCGAACCCTCTTTTCCTGTTTCCTGTTGTTTCTGTTGCTGGTCTTCACCATGCTTTTGCGATCCTTCTTTTTTAGATTCTTGTGCAATCTCACCACCTTTGCCTTCTCTTAATTGTTGTTTATTTAATTCATCTTCAACTTTTTTAGCAACCTCTTCTATATCTTTTGTTTCCTTTACCTTCACATCCTGAGATTCTCTGTTATCAGTTGCTTTTGCATCCGGGTTTTCATCTTTTTGAGATTTAGCAGCCTCTTCTTCATTCTTTTTGCTTCCTTCAGATCCTCCTCGAACATTTGTAACAGTTGGCTGGACTTTCTGAGACTCGAAAATTTTCTTATCACTCTGTTGGTTAACCTCAGAACTCGTTTCAACAGCTGTTTCGGAGGCTTGTTTTTGGGTTAACGAGCTTTCCTCTGATATCTGAGCATCACTGGTGGAAACGGCTTCTTTCTGAGCCACATTGTTAGTATTAACACTGGGGTTTTTATCATCAGGTTTAATGGCATCCTCGGGAAGCTGACCAGGATTATCTCCAAAGACAGGGGCATCCTTTCGGCCATTGCCTTCAGCGGCGGCGGCGGTGGTTGTTTCGCGGGAATCTTCGGAGGAAGAAGAGAAGTCATTGTTAGTGGTATCAATAGTAGTACGTGTAGTGGCTTCAGGTTGCGGTGGTACTACAGTGTTGGAGGTTAGCATCCATACACCAAGTACACATACTGCAATGAACACTAACGTTGTCAAGGTTGATGAGTACGAGGATGATGAGGATCTCCTAGTCCCACGTGACTTAAGCAGTGCCATAATCTCAGACAAACAGAGAGAGAGATTGAAAATTGAAATGGGTTTGTCTGTGGAGTTGAGGAAGATTATAGTCAAAATGCCAAGGAATTTGGGGAGAGGTTTGAGCTATGTTTGTGGAGGAAATGGTAATTCGTAAAAACAAATGAGGAAAGCTTCTAACTTGGAAAATTGGAATATATCAAAGATCCTTAAGAGTCGGATGTAAGAGAAGTAAATGAATGACGTGGACCAATCTTTTTCTTCCCTCGTTTCTCTTGGTAATAATCAAACTAAACTCTAGCCTTATTTTTCGAAATCAAACGGACCCAATGTCGGCCTTCATTTAAAGGTCCATAAGTTGGCCTAACAAGAACTTAATGGGCCGAACTCTAGTTCATCAATGGCGAGTTTAAATTTATGGCCCACTAAGTCAATAGCCCTAAAGAAAATCAAGCTCAATCTGATCCTGGGTTAGCCCTCTTTCTTTCCTTGGACGGCAATTCCCGGTCTTATTAACAAGGATTAGAACAATAAGAAAAGAGTTTGTTTTATCAAAGAGCGCATTTTGGCGGAGGATGAACAACAAAAACAAACCTTTTTAGTCTCAGATTGTTATTGTTATATTTGTTATTCAATAATGCCCGACATGTGCTTGAGAAAATTCCAAAATGGTTCGGTTTGGTACATGGGTTTCTTTTCAAGGGATTGTACGCCTGGCCATCTATGCTGCCAACATGGACCTGAATTAGGTACCAAACGATAATTTTAAGCCGTGGACAAACTGAATCTTTGAATTTTAGCATCAAGACACAAAGATGTGCACAAAAGGGGACAAGAGAGTATCATTGGGTTCAGACAGCTAGAGTGATTGATAACCTTAGCTTATTTTGTTCATTCTCTAATAAGAACTAGAAACCAAGTGCTCTATCTTAATCTAGCTTTTTGGGTTCGATTTCAGCACAAAAACAATAGCCATATCCATTGCCTTTCCTATTTCACTTTCTACAGAGAGGCCCCGTGGTGGATCGTCCTTCTAGCTAATACAGTGCTGCATGCCGTTACAATCATAACCTTGTTTTATTTGCTTTTAAAACAATCTCACATGCACAAGCTGCTGTAGCCACGTGATGGAATGTTCACTTTGATTTTGGATTATATGTTGCTCAGACTCTCCAAAAGGATACTACACTCATATTCTATATGCTTAAAATGTAATCAATCACCTAATCAATTAGTTTCACTATATGGGTCCAATGTATGATATCTTAGACTACCCCATTCCCATTGTTTCATTATTTTTAAGCTAGTAAAATAATGAACTGTCTTGCATTTATGCATATATATTAGCTTATTATCAACCCTATGAGTAAAGCCAATTAACAACATGTATTGTTGTGGATCAAGTCTGTCCTGTGATGTTTCCTACGTACACAGCAAACAGATAACGACCCTTGCCCAATAAAAATGAGATTGGAACTTGTAGTTTTTTTTTTTTTTTTTTCTTGTTTTTCTGCTGCTGCTTTTTGTTTTCCTCTTTTTCTCCTGTTTTTATTTTTCAAGTCTTACACCCTCCACTCTCCAAGATTTATTGAGCTGCAGTGTGTGCATGTCCCTGGCAAGGGTCATATCCTATGATTAATAAGAGAAAACGTTTCCTGTTCCATGGCCCACATAATGGGAAAGCGTTCTTCATTGAGGTGCGATAGCCATCTGGTTTTCCAACCTTGACCCTTTTGAAAGGTTGTTTAGATTCTTCCCTCTTTAATTTCCTTTTCTTTATTTTTCATTAACTATAAGCTAGTGACCAAACCTATATGACTCGCCGTTATCACTGAAAGGTTACTGTGGAATATTAATGTATTTACTGGGTGCATGGCAGCTAGAAAGCTCTTTCCTCTGAGTCTTGCAGCATCTTCTTTTGAAATGGTTGAATTGATCCTCTATTTGAATTTTGAATTCCCAATTTGCTTGACTATATATAGGTCAAAGATCAAAAAAGGCTACACCAACTTGTTGTGTGTCATCAACAGTCATGAAGCTAGTGGGTTATAGCTTTTTAAGTTCTATATATGAACATTTGTCCTTAAAACGTTCCAAATAGCTTGCCTTGTACAAATGTGTAGCCATCTAATTATAATTAAGCTGCAGTGTATGGGAGACACTCAATGCAAAAGATGCATAATATTATAAAAGTACAAAAAGAACAAGCACTATTATTGAAAGGTAAAATGGGCTTTCGTATAGGCATGATTACGAGCAGAATATCTGATAAAATAATGAAAGAAAGGAGGGAGGATATTGCATGCAAAAGTTTGATGTTGCCATGTTACTATTTTGGGCGGTGCATCACTTTCACAATGCACTTAGACCAGAGTATATATGGATGGTACTTATGAGCTGCCTGTCCAATCCAGGTAACTTCAAAATGATGGAAATTCCTAAGTTAATTCCATTCTCCTTCCAACAACACGTGCTTTAAATTATTTAGTCTCTTTTTCCTTCCATTAATCTTTGTTAGTCTAAGGAACATAACCAAACTTTATGATTGGATGGTCATCAGAAATTTTTCCCTGAGATATGCTCAACTGACAAGACATGGCTGATTATTGTTAATATCAAGTTGAAGGTTATTCATAAGATTCTCAACCTTTTTGTTTGCTGATTCTTATATGCTATCCCTGCGTATTATGTAATGTACGTATATGTGTACGTACGAGTATTATGCAATGAAACTAATACGCAGAATAAACAGACATTAACGTGTAATTATATAGTTCTTCTGTTATACTGTGCAGAGCAGAGTCTGCAAACCAGATTCTTCTTCCAAATTACTCACACACAGTACACTGCTCTGTATATACGTATTGAGGATCAAGAATCAGGCAAACTTATGTAGAGAAAGAATGAGACAAGTACCCAAATAAAAATTAAAAGAAAAAATAGGACTGGAAGCACTGAAGTCATGTGTTCTTAATTTTTGAAATCGTACGCTTTTATGGGTCTGGTCTGGTTTTATTCTTAAGCTTAAAAACACGTTGGGCCCAGCGATTGTCACTGATTTGTTTGTCCCAACTTTGTTCTTCTTTATTCTTTTGCATCATTTATAAATCCAATAGCCTTTAATTAGACCATACAATGAGCATTAGTGAAGTTTATATGCCTTCATCGCAAATATTACCCCTATAAATCTCTCTCGTCTGTTAGAACCCGAAAAGGCCACAACTAGTTGGTCATACAATGAGCAAGCAACTTAATCAAATTAATGAGGTAGTCAAATGCAAGGCTTTCAATTTTTTTTTTAGTGTTTAATAAATCATGCACATGCATACACATAATTACCAGGCATTCAACAAAGAATTTCATTATGTTCGGATTCAATTAAATTTAGTATATGTGAATTCCTTTGTAAATTAATTTTCTCAAGTGTAATTAACAATTATAAAAAATTTATTTAGAACGGTATATATGTTTTCCCGATTTAATCAAGGAGAATATTTATTTTCGTTATATGTACTGAGATTCAAATGGAGTGAAGAGTTTCAGTTCACTCCACTACAGGCTACAATAAATTTTCAAATGCTAGAAAGTATGTTAAAAGGGTGCAGTTCTGCTTCACTCTTTTTAATGATGGTAATTAAGAACTTTATGGCTGTCTAGTGATGAAATGGTCTTCACAGAAATTAATAGTTCCCCAAAAGGAGAGCTAGCTAAAAGATCAATGTTTGAGTCAGCATCGGCATATAAAATTTGTTCATTAAATTGGAGCTGGCTGAATTAGGCAGAAAGCTCAGCAAGCCTATGATCCCAGCGAAAACTTTTAATTAAGCTTTCTAGTGTAGGCACTGACCAATGACTAAGCCACCGAACCAATAATTATATATCCCCCCAAGTCAAGTCTTACAAGATATTGCCAATATATTCAAAGCTAACCCATTCAAGTAGTTTTCGTGGGATAATTTTAGGCCCGCAAACTTGGCAAGTGGTAGTTAATAATTGAACATGTTTAATAAAGTTGTTTGAATTGAATTATATCAGCAAGGCACAAGCTAGATTGTGAAGCGCAAATAGCTACAAGTTTTTTCAAGTAATTAAGTTCATTATCTCTGTTAAAACTCAAACGCAAAGTCGTGTATCATCTACTTAATTAACTAGGCATTTGGTCCTCGTCTAGTAAGTATGTGATCAGCAGCAGAAGGGTACTTTCTTGTTTGTATGCGCGTTGCCTACTGCAACAGAATTAAGACTTGAAGCATAAAGTTAAGGGCAACTTTACAGGTCACCAAGAAAATTTTGCTGTAGCACAAACCCTAGAGGTCCTCAAGAAAAATTTTCTGTTGCATCCTTGACCAGTCAATATTTCAAAATATATAATCCAACTATCAATTGTGTCTAATCCAACCAAAAGACTTGAGGTACCCGTCAGGTTTTAGGTTGATGTAGTTTTTATATCACTTTCGTTTTTCTTTTTTTCTCTTCTGAGTTTGATAGCCATTTGGTTGAAGGCTGGGAAAAATCGAACATAGAGAAGAGAGGTGAAAAAACCTTCAAAGCTGAAAATAAATCTGTTGATTGAGTTTAAGATCTAACTCTTATATTCTTTAGATTTATTAGGGTTCAAATACCACACATTTGTTTAACTATCTATTGAGTGTTTGTTCCGCTTTTCTGCCTTCACTATTAGGGAGATCCAAAAGGTCTTTGAAGTAAATGAGTCCTTACGCCCAAGCTATGTATTACAATTATGGTGGACCAGTCTAAGGTTTTACAGTTCGTGGTCCTATATTTACAGATGTTTTAGTATCACATTTAACTTTGGAGAAGATGATCAAAACATTATCATACAATAATTATTTTCTCCCAACTGATTATTAATATTGTTTTTATTTTTTGTTATAATAGTGACTTCTTGAGCTTTCTACATCTACGTTAGTACATTAGTCAGATGAGCAATGATTCATGGTATAAAAACACAATTATTTTTCTCCACAATATGCAATCCAAGAAGGATTATATCTGGTATGGTTAAAAGTAAATAATAATTAGTTCAGTGTAATTCTGACTGCTACTTTATACCGGAACAAAAACACTGCCAATGGTTGCACTGAAATGGAAGAACATTATTGTTCGTCCAATTCGTTAGCAACCAACTAAAATTTTTATTGTTTGTTAAACACCCCCCCCCCCCAAAAAAAAAAAAAAAAAAACACTAAAATCAATATGCCTTAATTACAAAATCAATCAGATATTTTTGGTATACAAAAGTATAAGTCAAGTGTGAAAAAGGAGCTGACCATTTGGTTAAGTACTTTCTTGTAAATTAATTTTATAAACATTCTTGCCAAATAATAATATGAATATTCCTGTACATATCCCATCAAATTAGCTTTGCATTCATAAACAAAAGTCTTATTGGATTAAATGCAGTAGTTATTCTTTTGCTTATACAATTGGATGAATTAGGTATAGTAGTTGAACATTATGATGTGTTCTAGATAATCAACCTCTTCGATTAATCCAGATATGAATGCTTACTTACAACGGGAAGACCCGTACTCAAATTCCCCTGCACTTTTTCTTAGACGATGTTATCTCTCAATTTTTTATCCTATATTATTCTTAGTTCTTAATCCGACAACACATGTAAATGTACGTGGAAATAGAATGAATTCTCTCAACTATAATGCATTGATAATTTGCATATATATATATATATATATATATATATATATATATATATATATATATATATATATATATATATATATTTTAAAGATAACAAAGTATTATTTACCAAATTTTAAAATAATTATATTTTCAGAACTTAAAATACAAAATTTTTTAGTTGAGTTAACGAGGCTTGGTAGTTTGATTTATTTATTTTTGAATGTATAACTAGGTGGGTTAAAGTTATTATTAACATTAATGTGTAGACGGGGAAATAAAATTGTTATAAAGTGAAATAAGAACGCTGCCCTAACCCAAACGAGTGTTGTAGGTAGAATGTTAATAATATAGCAAGAGGGGTTGTTTATATTTTCCTAAAAGTTGATGAACCCTAGCGTTTGATGTAATTTTATGAAACATTACCGGATTTTTTAACTGGTAGTGACTTGGTGACGTGATGAGTAATGCTTTTCCACCAAGAATAGTAAACCTAATTAACCAGTGAACTACGAGCACGCGATGGTTAAAGTGACGTGCTCACTGATATTTTAATCCATTAGCAAGGGGGAAAATTGTGGCTCAAGTGTGCCACTTTAGATTACCATACATAAGAGGAAATATTAGCCAAAGTGGCTGGCGTGATATTTGATAGATATTTGCAGAGAGAAGAAAAATAAAATTGAAAGTGGCAAGTTGAGAGGGTAAATGATAGACAGATGGTCCTACAACGTTAAGATAAGACAAACGGGTGGGACCCAAAACCAGAGTGCATGTGATGGATCTAGTTACTCATCATCATCGATCATCAGTGGTTTGCTTTACTTGTCCCAGTTGGGTTCATTCATTTGCCAGGCACCCAAAAAGGGTCATTCTGCTCTGAACAGAATCGAATTCGAAGGGAATGTGTTTGTGTTTGTGTTTCCCTTTCTCTTTCTCTTTCTGTTAAGTGTTAGTGTTGTGCCAAACTTTCTTCTTTTCTTTATTATAAAAAAAGAAAAAAAAAGAACAAAAGAAATGGCGAGAAGAGAAGAGGGTTAAAAAAGTTGGGGCTTTGGGGTTAGAGAAACTGACGAGAAAGTAAAAGAGGAGGCAGAGGGAGAGGCAGGAAGCAAAGTAAACCAAGGGAACAACCAAATCTTTTGGGTATATTTTTGACTTCTCCACACATCACATGCCTGTTTGGCTGTTCCCATCAGTCATTCCTCCCTTCATTTATGGCTCCGATAAGGACTTTTTCGTCTCTTTCTTCACAAAACAACGAATATATCTAGTATCTCTCGCTCTCGCTCTCGCTCTACGGGGTACCCTCACAACCGAACAAACCAGCAACGCGTTGCTGGTGCTTTGCCTTAAAAAAATTAGGAGGCATAGATATAGGGCGTTGTGTTTGGAGGAGGTTGCCAAAAATAGAATATTTTCGTAATAAAAACAAAGGGAAGGCAGGAGGGCGGTGTTGTGTTATTTGCAGTATTGGGTTTGGGTTGGCGTTGAAGGGTGACCCAAGAATAGAGTTAGTTAACTTTGGGATTTGTGGCATCTTCTTCTGGGGGAGAGTAGAATGAATAATGGGAATATCATGGCATTGGTCTCGGGCCTGCACCCAGAAAACGTCTATAAAATAAAAAGCAGTTATTGAAGTGATGTGATGTGATGCGATGCGATGAATGAAGGAAGGCGCTTGTTTTGTTTGGCGATTAGTAATTAGAATCTGTGCGTTGTAAAAAAGAGGACACGCACAGTAGACGTATTAGTCTTAGGGTTGATATTTATAAAGTTTGAAGAGAAGAGAGGAGAGAGTAGTCAACCACGGGAACAGACACAAGGCTCGAGAATGTCACACGTACAACAATTATTGGGACTCGCAGTAATTAAATAATAACCCGTATAGTGCGTGGCAGCCAATTACCCTTCCATCGCAAAGCAAACAAAGTAACAGGTAAATCCACACTAGGACTAGGACAGGAATCACAATTAATCAACAAACGAACAGCATACTAAGTTACAGGCCATCACAAAAAATGCTGAAAAGAAAATATGAATTAGTTGAGTGCTACATCTCATAACACATGCTCTTCGCTCTCTCTGCAAATCAAAGCTTTCACGCCAAGTTTTCTACTTTAATAGTATTAAATTTCAAAGATTCATCCCCTTTTTAGAGTTGAAACAACTTTTTTTGTTCTTCTGTAGCTATCCAGCTGTAATTAATTACTATAAAATATGAGAATCTAGTTTAAAGTAGGGGGAAAAAAGTTGACGGAGACATATATTACCCGTGGTTCTTCCTTTTGTGTCACTCAAAATGAACTGTACAATGTCAATTTTGTACTAAAAGCAACATTTTCTCATTTCTTTAATGTGCCGAGCATAAACCTTTTTCTTGAAGATGCACGTCAAATTAAGGACGAGGAACTTGGTAATGTGAAAACCAAGCGATCGCTGTGGGGTAACTAGTAATTAGCAGTATCTAACTTTTCACTAGTCTAAGTTAATTACTCTAAGTACGTTGAAGGTAATTTGCCAGTACATATATGCTTTTAGTAGAAAGCATGCAAATTTTTCTTTTAGCAGAAGCATGCAAGGAGTGATCTTGTAATTTTTTTACAAAAAATACGATTTTCTTTTCAATTATAAGTTTTTTCTCACAATACTATCTGACCATTTTAAAAACATAGTTATTAAGCCTTTTGAATCTTATGCTTTTCTAAAGTAATTACAGAAAAAATTGTTAAAAAAATAGAAACCAAATTTACGAGATTTCACCCTCCTTTGTTTCAAACGCGATTTATATTTTGTTTCAAAATAATATAATCCTATATGGTCCCAAAGGCCTTATTTACACGAGTTCGACCTAATGCACGCTACAATTATTGCATTACACTTAATAGCAAGACTTTGAAATTTCAACTTACTTAAACAGTGAAACCTTTTTTTTGTTTGCAATTTTGAAGCTTTCTTGGTATACTGCAATTAAATGATTTGAAAATTTTAAAATTAAATGTTGTATGATATATGAACTAACATATTAGAAGGTGAACAGTTAGAAGTGTAAATAGGGTACTAGGGACGCATGCATAATGAGCACAGTATAACGTGACGCGTGCAGCATGAAACGATGTGCGAATAAGATTGATAAGAGGGATTGATTGATTGATTATGCTATGAGGTGAGTGTAATCCGTTCAATAATATTGTTTGGTCTCAACTAATTTTGTTGGACCATCCTACCCCATTCCCTAATCACCTATCATCACATATACATATATGTACCCATAAGCTACGTAGGATCTACGAACTTAGACATAGCTCTTAGGTTGCCACCATCCAACGTAACAGTATTCCGAAACCTCATTACTATGCTAGCTCCTTCCTTTCTATGAGGTACCTTACACCGCTCCTGATCTTTCTTTTTCGTATTAACAGCACATAATGTCATATATATATAAATAATATATAATTGTATTTACTCTCTCTGTCACTCCTTCTATCGTTCTAAAAGATTTATTACCTATATATATCGGGTCCATATTTTGAAACTAGCTATTTTTATAATTGTTGTGTGTCTGTCTTCTCCAATGCAAAAAATTGTAGTTTAAGATTCAAAAAGGAAGAAGTGATGAGTGTATTTATTTATGTATATTTTATATATTATAATTGTTTATAACTGTAAAATTATTAAAAATGTAAAAATATATAAATAAAACGTAGATAAAGAATTGCTCTTTAGATCAGTGAGTCATAGTATATATTTTTCTATTGTGAATTGACAAAAAGGCCATCTGAGGAATTTGGTGACATGGCGTGATGTGACTGGAGCGCAGTTGCCATCACAAAGGCCAAACTACACTACTACCCTTCCGTACATTCCAGTTGACTTAGAATTTTTTTTCATGCACGATGAGTTGTCACTAGCGATCCCTCACGCGTCACGCCCATCCACAAATGCGTTATGAAGACACAATCCATCCTGACCAGAGTGACAAAAAAAAAAAAAGTATTGTCTCCTCCGTACAACTGATTTATTATAACTCTATGGCAAATTTAAAAAAAGTATTTTTACTTGCTTATCTGATATATTCAAAGAACTTAAATAATTAAAAAAGTGATTTCACCATCTTTTTTTATTTTTCAAATAAACAACTAAAATTTAGATGAGATAAAATATTCGGTTGTTTAAGTAGTAATTTCATTATACTAAAAATAAACAATGTACGTTTGTGAATCGTGTTCTTGGCGTAATTAATAATTTATGAAAAATGCATACGAAATGCATGGTTGAAGAATCATTTATTCCCTTTTGTACTGTTATTAAAAGCTAAATTCCAATCTTGAAGTTTAAGGAGTTGTTGAGATATTAATTTATTTATTTATCTATTCTACTGTATTTAACAGTGATATTGGTGCGAATGATCCAACAGTCAGCATTTATATCAAATCCAAATAACACAATAATAACAGTTACATTGCATGCACGGTTTAAATTTTCTAAAATAATATAGTACTGGCGGAGAGTAAAACCTCAATCTTAAATTTAAATTCTTTGTTGAATATAATTTTGATTCACCATGCAATCTGTTTTTGAATTGGTTTCTTAAAAAACGTTAATTGTTGTTAATAAACGGGTTATGTGAATGAAGATTAATTTCTTTTAATGCAATACGTCCTTTCGTAAGTCTTTAAACAATATAAAAATCGCGCCCAGTAAAAATGAAATCACCTTTGAAATGATATATCTATGGGTCGTTCTTTTGTATATCTCCAAAAAGAAATAATCATCTCGTGATATTTATCTCCTAATTAATCATATGGAATGATGAGAGGCAGAAATTATTAAGCCAGGATATAAACAGAATTTTTCTTAAACATTACAAAAGTTTTAAAAAATTAAGGAAAAAAAGGGCCACTATATTTATTATTCTGAACGATATGAATAAACGGACATCAACGAGTAATAATATAAGCATGTTGGTAAAAAGACTAACAAATAAATAAAAATAAAAATAAAAATCAACGTTTGATACTTAACCAGTAGCGGTCGACCGAATGGAACTTTTGGGTTTTGGCGTTTGATCGATGCATTGTTACTGTGCCTGTACCGTACGGCTCAAAATTGCTGTGATAGGGCTCATGCGCCGGTGTTGCAGGCCGGCGGCCTTTCTTTTCTGTAACCATATTAATCATCGCTGTCCCACTATTATAAAATATTCATATTGTTAATCCAATCCATCAATCAGCGATTCGATTGAAAAGATTACTATTTACTATTTACCACTGGTATGTGGTCATTCCCTCCCTCTCCCTGATATACATGTAATGTAGTTCAGTCCAACCCCAGTTCCATTTTTTTGGTAAAGGAATTTGCACAAATCACCACTCGCGATAGTATTACTATTTTTTGTGGTTAAGTAGTAATAGTAATATCACTATGAAATGAAAGGAACTCGGCCGAGACGCATTAAAAAAAAAAAGTGATAAGAGTTTAGAAAAGTGGAAGTACCATATGGTGGCGCTGTGTTCCCCTCTGTCGCCGCATAATGTTTCAAAACCACATGATTATTTTTATAGAAATTCGATGAAAGTCGCCTCTTTTTCACCAGCCCAAATCAAATCTATCTGTCTTAATAAACAAATCACACAGTATTTAGCAGTATTCTGATTAAATTACAACCTTCCATGCGCGAAAGGATTCCATATAGTCAACTTACCATTTCTCTCCCTCCGCTCACGTTGATACATAATCAGATGAAATTTCACTTTACAGCCTTACTTACTTACCAAGTGTGAGCGAGGAGGGGAAGATCAACCTTTCTAGAGTTTCTTCTTTTTAACCCACTTATTTTTATTTATATCGTGGTAAATTTATTCTTATTAATATACTAATCGGTGATGAGAAGAAGGGACAAAGAATTAATGCAAATGAATAGAGAAAATTATAATTAATGAATAGAAAAGAGCAATGTGTCACGAAAAGTAGCGGATTTTCCGGTAGAAAGGACGAGGGCCGCAGAAAGCTGTTTTCTGACACGTGGGATGGGCATCGACCGTCGGATGAGCATGAGAATTTTATCGGCTGTTGAGATGAGATCGATGTCATCCGTTCCCTTGCCACGCGAGAGAGCACAGAGAGAGAGAGAAACGAGTTTGAGTGGTTTTGTGCTACGGGCGAGAGACACGAAGGGAAGTGTGCTCAGAACCAAAAAAAGCTCATCTAACTGCTAAATTACCAGAGAGAGACAAAGGGCAAAGAAAAGAAAAATGGGTTGGGTTGGGAAACTTAAATTGGAGTAGCAGCAGAGTTGCAGAAGAGAAAGAGAAGGCATGGCGGCGTTGCAGGGAAACCTGTAAAATTCTGGTGGGTGTTTATTAATGCACATAAACGCTGCCAAAGAGGGAATTGAAGGCGCGATTAACGCTACCCAACACTGTTCGACGTCTGTCCTTCCTTAATCAACAGACCTTCAATTACCACTCTCTTCCCCTTCGGCTACAGCAGCTCGGCAACGCGCTCTCTTAGAAGGAGGAAAAAAAAAAAACAAAAAACAAAAAACGAAAAAGAGAGTAGACGGACACATACTCACACAAAAACCGAAGAATACGAGATTGTTTTTTCTTCCCTCTACGAGCTTCACTTCCATCCCCACATTCAAAGCTCAAAACCCAGAGAATTAATTGAACCAATATTTTAAGAACCCATATATTGGATTTGGGTTTTCTGCTTCTCTATACTATAACAAGAGCGATCGAGCTTTTGTGATATGGATTTTCAGTCACAATTGAGGTGTCGGTCAGGTTTAGAGGTGGCAAAAGAATGGCGGGTTTATTCTCATTAGGCGGTGGAGGAGGAAGAGGGAGCAGCAACCCAGAGGAAGAGCAGCACCATCATCACCAAGGACATAATCCGGTCACGGAAATTGCTCCTCCAGAGAGCTTATTTTGGTACAAGAATAACGAAGATGTTTCCTCTTACAGAGGTTTCGAGCTATGGCAGCAGCACGAGCAACTCCTCCCGCAAGCTCAAGCGCGACAATTCCATCATCATCCACATCCTCAGCAAGATCTTTACTCGTCAGCAGCTGCGCTAGGGGTGGGACCCAGCAGGAGCTCGATCAACGTCTCCGATGATCAGTCATCGTCGAGATCGGGGTTCATGGTGATGCGAAGCAGCGGAGGAATAAGCTGCCAAGACTGTGGGAACCAAGCAAAGAAGGATTGCCCTCACATGCGGTGCAGGACTTGTTGCAAAAGCCGAGGCTTCGAATGTCAAACCCATGTCAAAAGCACTTGGGTTCCGGCTCCCAAACGTCGCGAGAGACAACACCAACACCAACACCAACACCAACTAGCGGCTATGCAGCAGCAAGAGCAGCAACTACAACTTGGCGGAGATAATTCCAAAAGGCAGAGAGATAATAACCCAAGTTCTTCGGCTCTAGCCTGCACTCGTTTACCCACCAACCCTTCTTCCTCAGGTACATACGCACTCACTTACATATGCTCTTGTTTTGTCTTGTTCTATATGGCTGCCTCCACTTCTGCAGAAGAGGCACACTAGCACTGTCTGCGATTGACTCTTCATCTAATCGTAAGAGAAAACAGAAAAGAATCTAGAGAGACGAAAGCATCCGAGCATAAATTCTCTGAAAAGATATATCAGTGTGCGTGAGAGAACGTTTTGAAAGGAAGTATAACCCCAAAACGAGGACCATATTCGATTGGATTGCGTGTGATGGAAATCGACCTCCATACTCATAATTCATCCGCCATCAGCTTTGCCTTTTCTTTTTTTTCCAAAAACACTGTTATGTAGTAGTCCTGACGAATGGATTGACAGGAAAGAAACTGTTTTTCCTCCATGTGTGTGTCTGATTGCGTGTTCGTATCACGCTCTCATCTACTCTTTCTTCGCTCATTCTCTCTCTCCATCATACATTTTCAGTACTCCATTCCTCCTTTGTTGATATCTGTGTATATTACCATATCTAATGTAACGCAATCATTTTTATTTTGTTATCTCTCTATTTCCATATTCAAATTTTATTTATTTATTTATTTATTTTTAATCTAATCTAATGGCTTTGCATTTTCTTTATTTAATACGCATCAGAGCACGGAAATTTGCCATCCGTCCTGAGCTCTCCTGCGGATTTTCGTTGCGTGCGTGTTAGCTCCATGGACGACCCTGACGAACAGTACGCATATCAGACTGCCGTTAACATTGGAGGACATGTGTTCAGAGGAATTCTCTACGACCATGGCCCCGACAATAATTACATGGCATCCGAGGGTTCTTCCGGTGCTGTTGTCGGAGTTCAACCTTTGAACCTCATTGCTGCCGCCCCGAGCTTACCCTCTGGCAGTGGCGATGCTATGGTTTCCTCTACGGGGGCGCTTGTGGATCCTTCTTCTTTGTATCCAGCTCCACTTAACACCTACATGGCTGGTAGCGGTACGCAATTCTTCCCACACCCAAGATCTTGAGAAAACAAAACAAATGATAATAGAGTTTATCACATTCTTCTCTCTCGCCTTCATCGACTTTGTCTTTCAAACGTTTCATATTATTGGAGTAGTAAATTTGACACCCATTCAAGTAGGAGAAAAGAAATTTAAGGAAAGGCGATGTTTTTTTTTTTTTTTGTGCAAATTTCGATGCTTAGATTAAATATAGCTTGAGAGGATTCGTCTTCTTATTTAAAACGAGATTAAGCTACTTGTTTCTTACCATGTGTACGATATATTGGACATGTAGTTCTTTCTAATTTGGTGTAGTGCATTTTTTTTGTTTTTCCTTCAAGTTGAAATTTTATCACACTTTAATTTGTGCTGGGTTTTGAACTTGGAAGCTTCTTTCTCCCTGTTTACCATATGCTTGCTGGTTTGAAATTGAACTGGAAACAAGGGTTTGGTCTTTCATGATTTGGTTTGGACTAACCAGAAAGAGACGTTAGTACGAATTTCATATTTCGATATAGACGGTGAGCATTCAAGTTTTAAAGGTGAAAGATTTCTCTCCCTCTTCTTTCCAATGCGATGCTGTATAAATATACTGTTAATTCTAACTCTTTATATATAGATGTGACGTTGATTATAAAACGGAAATATTGCTTATCAATATGCTCGTATTTAATGCACATGCAGGTGAGTATAGGTATATAGGGAACAATGCATTATATTTAAGGAGTGCAGCATCTGGCATAATACATATTTAAGGTTATAAGAAGACATCTCAGAATTTTCAGAAAATCATATGTTGCCGGATGCCCTTTCATCCTTATCAATGGTCACCTAAGTAGTACTCTCCATATGCATCGTATTTTATGATGATATCACTGCTGTCATAAGATAAGACTTGCCTTCATAGAACATATACATTTTATAGACATATAAAATTAATTTACAGATAACTTGCATAAAACATTATTTTTGCAATATTTGGAACCAATATTCTATATCTATTCTAAAAGATTTAATTTTATAAAATTATTTATTTATTTATTTCTTTGGGTCATATTACATTACATGTGCAATTTGTTTCTTTTAATTTATGTATTCTATCAAATACTAGTATCTATTTCTATCCATAATAAATATTTTTTAAAATAACCAAAATCTGCACACAGAAGTTCATATCTAAATCATAATTGTCTATGTTATTGTACATCAAGTTAAGAGTCTTGTCTAGCTAGCTTACGTAAATTTTAATTCACCCAGCTGGTAATTAACAAGTAAAGAATTTGTTAGAAACTTGTGTGCGAACTCATCTATGGGTTAATGGATTTGAGACCATATTGCATTGCTTGTGTGTGGAGTCATCTATACATCTGTTTTCCGATCATTGGGTGAATGCAGATTTCATTCATAGCATATATGTAATATAGAATAGAATAGAAACATACATTATATTTGTCACCGAGATAATTAGTGATCAAGAGACTCATGTTCATAATACATATACGTACTATATCCCAATCGATCTATACATCTCCTCTAAAGATGGGGATGAAAGGAATATGTATGTGTGTGTAGTGAACCAACAAAAGAATCTACTGGCACAGATTATCATGCATGGACTTTGTTTTTGCAGTAAAAGTTTCTATATATTGCTTTTAGATCTTTATCTTGTTAGGTTACAGAAAGAATTAGGCAATAGGATGTTTTGTCATGTCATGTGTTTTTTATTTAACCTCTTAATTATGCCAAGTGTTCCTATAATCGCCTTAGGTGCAAGAATATAGCAATTTTCCAGTTAATTTCCCAATACTTCCTCACGATGGCAAAAAATTAATGGGGCAACATGTCTTGCTGTGTTTAAATTATTTTTCTCAAGGCCAGGCCATTACATGTTTCTGCATGATTAGTTTATTGGTTTGAAGCATATATTAATTGCTGGGAATAAAAGTACATAAAATTCGATAATAATCTAAAATATACCTCAAATTGTAAGTGGGTCTTCCTCTCTTCATTCGGGTTTTTCCACATTAATCAATTCCTCAAGTCTCGGAAACTTGATTGTTTGTATGTTCTGTCAGGTAATATTGCAGAATGTGTATAAAAATGAAATGAAAGATTTCTCAAATGTTTAGACTTCTAGTAACGAAGATTATTAGTATTAGAATGTTTGGGACAAACAATTTGGATACTATCTAAAATGTTAGAGTTCTATTATCTTATATCAAAAAAAAAAAAAAAAGTTTGATGAAGTAGTAACCGTTAGTGCTAATAACCTATTTGCTGTCTTCTCTCTGATTTCTTCAATTCCTAAGAATTTGTCTACGTCACTATTTTCTGTCGTGTGCAATTAATTGTTTTTTTTTTTCTTTTTTTTAAGAAAAGTATGAACTAAATAATTTTTAAAAAATTTCCATATTGGTGAAGTGTAGCCTAACTTGGGTGCAAAATGGCGCTACATCCAAACGGTGTAGTTCTATCTTTCCCTAGGACCTTTGAAGTGTTTCGAAATGGAGGATTTTCTCTCTTTCCCAATGCTTTTAATTATTGAAACTACTTTACCAGAGAAGAGATGTTGGGGTGGTGATGCTGACGATGAGTATGACCCATGTTCCCCGCCCCTTGTTTGCTATATAAAAATTTCACCTTTCTTGGATTCTTATTCTTCCTTGAGCAACAAAAAGTGGAATAAATATTCTCCTTCGGCTGCTACCATTTCTACGGAAAAAGCAATCAATCAACTTCCACCCTAACCTTCATTCCACCTCAAATCCCTATATTGCTATTTCTGTTTTTAAATTTACACTACGCAAACCAGTTTGAGTTCAACGACTGTCTTTTATCTAATTTTTTTTTTCTTTTAAAAAAAACTATTTCTATCTCTCATAAATGTTAGGAAATATTCATAAAAAAAGAAAAAGAAATACAAGTGTTTGGAAATAGGGAGTGCAAGCTCACACCTTTATTTTCATTACTTGCTTCTGGATCCCTGACTGCAATAAACTCTGCGTCCTAACATGCATGCAGCAAGCCTAATCGAGTTTGCTTGGGCTGGTGCGACGCCTCGAAGCAGGAGACATTGGCGCTGCACCACTGTTTAAATCTTGCTTCAAATGTTGAAATTATAGTGAAAAAAAAAACAGAGAGAGAGAGAGAGAGGAGGAAGGAGGAGGGAGGCTAGAAGTCTAGAAGAAGAGAACAGAAGAGCAAGGACGATTAAGCATTTTGAGCAGATTTCTGTGTATAGCGATAGCATAGAATAGGTAAAGCTGAAGAAAGCAAGTTAAGAATAGTAGGGTTCAGACTGTAGTTGGGATATTCATATAATTGGGTTACTACTAGTATAGGTACCTGCCTAGTGCAACGGTGGTCTCAGCTCTGAGGCTGTGGCTATGGCTGTGGCTGCCATAATTGTTTGTGGTCCCAACAAGCCACTCTGCTGTTTAGGGATGTCTCAGGCTTTCACCATCACCAACCTTGATATGATTTACTAGCTGCAGCGTGGGAAGCCAAAGGGAGCAACTTTATGCTGCAAATGCGATCGTGAAAGAACAAATGTTGTGTGTTTGAGGTCGCAAACTGAGCACGTATTGCGTTAGCCCAACACCAATTTCACTCATGCTAACATTTGGTACGCCAGAATTTATTAGCCACGTCACTGGTTATGCATCTGGGTCATCATTTAAAGAAAAAATTTTGCCTTTAATTTTTTTTTTTTTACATATATTTTCTTTTCACCTGTTAATTGTATACATTGAAACCCAAATTTAAGCTGTGAATCGTTTTATATTTGAAAAACAAATTTTTTCTTTTTCTCCAGCTCATTAAAACTCTAATGATAAAATTGAAATTACAACTATATATAACTCCGTGCAATAATAAAAATATAACTACTTAAAATGGCCTAAGTGTCTCAAAATTTCATTTTTACAACTCAAAATAGCATGTGAAAAAGAAAATTTCCGAAAGAATACAAAGTTGGAAATTCATAACAGGTTGATGATCATAATGATGAATATCGATGATTGCATATTTGCATGTGTTTATTTATATGGTATCAAAGCTGAGAAGTCGTAGGAATTTGGAAAACATAAATATGTGGGCCTCAATTAGATCTTTCGGATCGGATCTTTGTCGGCTTTTTCATGTCCGATTCACTTTCATGAATACCGGGCCTCATTTTCAATCAGATTTTGAGGAACTTGATTACGACTCTTTTTATAGGATCTTTGCGATTGAAATTAGTAATGCACGCCTGACGCTTCACTCCAGATATAAAGATACCTTAAATTAGATTTAGCCTTTTTTCTTTTGTACATTTATTATCCTTTATTTTAATAAATTAGCAAAGCAAATTTTCCATAACAATCCAGGTTCGATTACATAATCAAAATAAACTAAAGCTAATCTAAACCTTACATTACAATTAACTAGATTAAGAATTAGGTCACCTTCTTGTGTTTTCTGATGCAACATTTCCTCAAAACTCCATGTTAAGGTTCACATGCGACTTTTTAAACATACACTCCTTTTGTTTTTCTCTCCCTGGACAAGTATCCTTGTAAAATTTGTCAACAACCAACCCAATATGAAGAATTTTAGCTGAAATATAGTTCACAAGACTCTTTCAAATATGTGCTGTAGATTGACCTGTCAGATGAAAATAAGCGTTTATATATAGCCAACCCCTGGTCCACTATAGACTCTGCCTCACAACATGAAAGTCATGAAGTGCTCAACTAGATGGAGCGAACAGCATATCTTCCTGACCCAAAATTTCCAGCATTCATGGTGATCCTCTCGTATCACTATCCTGACTTCATAATCAACTGCCATCCTTTAATTCTATGCGTTTTAACACCCTTGATGTTCAAGCAATGGCATGCAGCTTTTCATGCAGAGTCTTCCCTGCTTCTTAGTTCCTGCAAATTTAAGTATAACAGAAGCTCAAGTTCTTCATCGAGGACCAGATGAAGGACGTGGTTTCCCCTTCACGGAATTCAAGTGCTGAGTAACAAATATAATTCCCATCATCACAATGAGGCAACCAACTAGTGTGCTGAAGAAGAGGGCTCCAGGTTGCCTGGTCTGGACAAAACCGTAAACTCCACTAGAGGTGACGACAATAAGGTCAGTTAGCCCATCATTTGAGAAGTCCTCACAGATCAGGGCATGTGTTGGAGGGCCAGGGAGTTCAATTGTAGCTAAAAAACCACCTCCAGGAGATATCACCACAGCTTCTTGCTCTCCAGCTGCAAGGATCACTTCCTGATTATCATGCAGCCGCAAGGAGAGAGGCTTCAGTGTGGGAACTGTGATACCATTTTCCATCATTCCCGATGGGGAAGGAAGATTTGACCAAGTAACACCAGTTGACAGTTGCCATTGCCAAATAGCATCATGACCATGCAAGCCGGGAGAGTATGCAGTTACCTGCAAGAAACATATTCCAAGTCACCAAAGTCGGCTTGATTTCATTCGAACTCATTAAATCATATTAATAAGATCGATGATGTTTAAATAACGACAGGAAGGGAGCCAAACTATAGCATACCTCTCCCCGATTTGTCAGGAAGATGACATACCCATGGCTCCCCTTCCGATGCTGATGACCATCACTTCTTGGAATGAGTATGGGTGTGGCTACTTCTAAAGCAATATCTGAACCTCGACTGAAGCTTCTAGAAAACTCTCCATGTGGGAATAGGTTGAAATGGGAATAGTGACAAATAGATACATTAAAGAGTTGTTCTCGTATTGGCACACCAGATGTTGCAACAGCCCAACAAGGTCGTAGTACTTCCATTGACCCACTTACTACAGTCTGCTCAGCACCATGTCCTCCAACAGCCTGAAAAGATTGCATATAAGCCACAATATACTCCATTTCGGGGGTGGGGGAATCAGACACACTTTAATAAGAATGTGCAGTAATTGCTCCAAACATTGTTTTATCTTTCCTGGAAAATGACTCTCTCCGCAAAGAGCAGAATTCCAGTGGAAGGTAAATGAAAGGGCAATAAAGCCACCAAAAAAATAAATAAATAAAGTAAAATAAAACAGAGTAGTTACAAAAATCCGAGTGTATTAATTGCAATCACCCACTGATGTATGAAATATATTACATAGATAATCTTCAACATGACATGAGGCTGAATAACGCCCCCCAGGGGGTGGGGGGAGCCAACACGCACCTGCACATGATCTAGAACTCCATCACCATTAATGTCAGCATGCAGACCACCTTCTTGAAGGTGAAGCTGGGATAAAGAAAATTGAAAGAAAAAATAACATGAGAGAACCAAAATGAAATTCAGCCAAAACAATGTGAATTAGGGCAGCTCAAATACCGCAAACATAGGAGTAAAATACAGATTTTGTGAATAATAAGAGGAAAGTATTCTAGAAGCAGGAAGCAGTACCGCAGAATACAGTATTTACAAATATAGTACAATCTTCAACAGCCTTTTGATAAATTTATGTAGCTTAATTCAAGACATAGCCTATATAACAATATAGTTAAGTTCAGTTGACTTTTGGGTTTATATTTACCTTACATATTGTTCGACCAGATGCTAGATGAAGTGCCTCTATCCCTTCCTTCTGACGAGCCACCACGACATTAGGAACCCACCAGACTTTAGTGTAGTTGGTTAAGGTTGGAACATATGGCAATTGCTGTATCCAAAGAACAAAACATTATGACATAATAATAAAAGTACCCTGAACGAGTTTATAGCAATAGGATGGTACCCATTTTATTGTGAGAAAATTTAGCACAAAAGAAGTGCAATAAATACTTAAAAAAATATATCTCCTTGAATAAGTGAAAAAGCATATTTAATACTTTGTGCATGTTATATTTAATTATTTAGGCATAAAAAATTCTGTGAATTATTTAAATTGCTCAGACTTACATTAAGGGATTACTTTGCATGTGCTGTATTTTATCAAATAATTAATCTCTAAACATGAAATCATCATTTGTCAATGAAGTTATTATTTAATGGAGTTTATTCTTGATTAAGTGACAGTTTCCACTTTACGGAAGTATAATGATCAAAAAGTAGAACTTCATCTTATGGGATGACTATGGTCCTTCAACCCACTTACCCTTTTATTAATGTCACTCTAACATCCACCACGGGAGGGTGAACGAGGAAGGAGATGATTGCCAGTCAACTTAAATGATAAATAAACAAACGACTAATTATCCCTAACAACTGATTAGGAAAAAAAATTTAGAGTTATAAGTTATCTGGTCGTGGCCATCTTAACAACTAATTATCATTATGTCAGCAACTGAATGAACTTCAATGACTATGCAAATCGAATAAAATCCACATGTTCAGCAATTGCATGGTGTTGTTTGTGAAATTAACCTTCTTAGGCTTTGCTGAACCGGCATAATGTGCAGCTTTCCCAATCATGTTTGAAATTCTTCTCGTTGAGTCCTTCCCTGGAGGATGGTTTTCCTCAGGCTTGTGGAAAGGGTACTTCATTGCCTTTGCAGGTGTTTTCTTCAATGCTTTCCTCTTGTGCCGTCTGAAGTGTGCTAACTTTAACAAAGTATCTTCTCTTCTATCCTGATAAAGACATTTATATGATGTAATTCTCTTTAAAATTTATGATAAATTACAGTACAGGTAGAAACAAAGGTAGGCAAATATATCATACCCAGTGATGAGGCATAACTCCCAGGATTGATTCTCTGAATTCCCTACATTCAAACTGGAATTTCTCGTGTCACGAGAAGATACCCATAATCATAAATGAGAAAAGGAACCCACTGAAGCAGCAATGTAGCTTTTACCATTTTGCAACAGCATTGTGTATCTATATATTGAGAATGCATTACGCCCTTAATACCTATAGAAGGTGACTTTTATACAGTTGAATCATGCCAAATTGCAGTATAATCACACGTCAATTTTCATCCATTGAAATAAGATAATTTTAAAGGAGTACCAATCAATTGCCAAATTTTATGAGCATGATCTACATCATGAGAACTTTCATTCTAGTGATTGGATCTATGAAATTTACTTTCTACATGAAGTTATTGAAGGGTGTGAGTGGATCCCCACTCGTGTGTGTGTCTAACACTGCAATAATTTTTGCATCCACTTTAAGATTAAATCATGAGATTAAAAAGCTGCAGAAAATACCTCTCCTGGATGGCGAGTATTCAGAGCATTAACATCAAGCCTGTAGTTATGCTGTGGAAATAGCTGCGATTCATCTGAAGAATGTGCTTCAATATTCTAATCAACATAAGACAGTTCTAGCAATTAGAAAAACAATAACCAACAAAGCATCGCTTCACCAAATACATGTCTAGGTAAAATCAATCAAACGTTCCGTTAGGCTTGTCCAGGATGTTATTATTCTATATGTATCACAATAGCAGTAGGTTGTTGATATGTAAAATCATAAGCTTTATATAAGTTGTCTTTAGCCGATATATAGATATATAGAGAGAAGTTTGTTTCTCGTAATATTTTGTGGTTAATCATTCATTGAGGAATTTAGGACACAAATGATAGTCTGCTCTCTTTGAAAGCCTATTGGCAGTTCAATTATGTTAAATTTTAATTATATAAGACCAATATCACCATAAATTGATAAGAAAACCCAATGACATGGAAGATTAGAGACAATAGATAATGAATAATGGTAGATTCCATTTAAAAAGAATTCTTGGTCACGGATTTTGGCATTGTCAAGCATAGGCAAAGTCATTGAAACATCTATTACAGTGTCACAAATGGGGTAAGGAGGTAGGTTGACGTTGTTTGGGAGGTGGTTCAATCTGTTTGATGGGCCGTCCATGGGCATGTATAATCGTTCAGAGACTTCCAGTGGGTTCAAATTCCGGTTCATAACTGTGACAGTGGTGTTTCAGAATTTGCTTTCTCCAAGTATGCAATTCTGTTAATATCCCAATTTGTGGCATTAATTATAATTTTCTTTTCGTTGGTGTTTGTCCTTGGAAAAATCTTACTTGCATGCCTAAAATGTTACTTAGATAAACTTCTAAACAGGAGATCAAGCAGAGCACGAGGGACAGGGATATACGTGAAGAGAATGAAAGTAAAGTCTCATTAACAGCTAGGAGTTGTATGCTAGAAGCAAAAGGCATGAAAAATTATCAGACCTTATAATATAGCATGCAAACAAAAGAGCAAAAGACAAAGCACAATTGCTAAGCAACAGACCTCGTTCTTTCTACTCCATCGTCCTACACCAGTTCGACCAGCAAACGCATAAAATGCAAAATGACATAAATCCACTGTTCCAGACAGAAACCTGCACAGAATAAGAATAGAAAAATGGTAGATGTTTTCCACATAAATATAGGAGGAGAAGTGACATCAACCAGATAACTGATAGAAATAATTTATCCAAGAGATTCAACACCCCTAATCACTTTTCTTTTTCTGTTAGTGAACAACATCTCAATTTAGAAGTTCAGCTCAATTAAAGGCTAAAGAAGAAGGGCCATCTTCTGTTTTCACCATTACACTGATATCACATTTACATGATAGTAAAATAACAAAACTAGCACAATGTACCACCCACAATAAACATGCTCGTACCTCCTTTTCAGTAGCACTTCTTCTACGCTGCTCAGCAAATTTGGCTCCCATTTCCATTTCTTCAAAAGGATCCATTAAAATCTGAGTGGCAGAACAAATTACTAAAGAAAGCAATGAGAAGGAAACCATACTAGGATCGCACTTCAGCAATAAAAATTTCTGAAAAACTTCCATGTTTAGCCTCACATAGTGCAGAGAACGAAATAAGAAGATAGCTTTGGTCATATATGCAAATGGTTTTTCACTTTCAGAAAGGAGGAGAACATGCAATCCAATTTAGAGTGTAACTATTTTGCAATTATCATATTTAGAAAGGCAAACAGAATTAACAAATAAAGTATAATATTGACACATACATGTGGCTGCATTTCCATTCTCCCACCAACGATGATCAATCCTGTATCTCCATGCTTAAGTGTATAATTGCTTATAGAGATAGCAACTTCCCTATGGTGAGCATTATGCGGAAAATCCTCCTGCCATAACCGCTAGAAGAATTAAGAAACTCAAGAGATCATAATTGGGTCTTCTGTAGCAGACAAGTGAAAATACAGTCCTGATAAAAGCTACAACTGAAACATCATAGTAGGACCAACCTGGAAGTTATTTTCCCACAACTTTTGGAGGTTGGAATCGAAACACATTACAGACCAACCCGATGTTACTACGACAAGAACCTGTTTCTGTGCTTGCCCAACTCTATAGCGATCAATATAGCCCGTAGCCATAGCAACAGGGCGTCGCCCAGACGAAATACGAATTTTGTCAGGCAACAAGGACACTTCAGCGAGTACCCGTGCCTCGCTAAATCCTTCATCCACACGCCTATTATAGGGCTCTAAAACCTGAGACACCCAACAAAGTTATATAAATCAGTTGCTATTAGCAGCAGTTATAACAAAGTTATACAGCATAATTAGCTAGAGTAAACTACTAGAGATTGTTTCTCCACGTATATGAATATTTATGCTTATATGCATATAAACTCAAAAGATTGAAGGAACCCAACAATCCAAAAAAGAGAAAGATGAAACTTCACAACTCTCTCAGACTGTCACCCATTAAAAAAAGTATTCGAGAAACAGGGTATGAAGATACCTGAATTTTGGCATCATGAGTTGCAACTAGAACTTCCTTCTTTCCGTCACCGTTTAGATCAGCAACCACAGGCGGAGGGAGGCGCTCGCCTTCATATTTTATTGGGTATTCATCAGATAGATGCATCCACGCATCTCTAAACGAAATGCCACCCTCGTGCTGACAAGTCAGGATGTGAATTACAATGAGCGATCAAAAAAATGAGATAACTTTGTTTTTTTTTTTTTTAAAAAAAAATACATCATTTCGATTAAGTTGCATCTTCCTGCGAGAAGGCTTAGAGTTTAAAGGCGTTGTTTCCATTGTGAGTGTATCATTGGCAGGATTTTTGTCATAAAACGAGCAAATAAAAAGGTGTAGAAGTGGAATAGAAAATTGTAGAAGTTACCTGTAGAGAGAAGAAAATAGCGAAAGCAGAAAGCATAAGAATTGCCAAATCCCGCTTCCTCATAGTGCATTGTCTTCCTTGCTGGTGAAGTGATTAATGTTTCTTTCTCAGTTCATAGATCACAAATTACACCTATGGTTGAAGACAGTGAAGTGTTCCAGAACTCAGCTCAAGGCTTCACAGCATTTTACACGTCCAGTGATTTCCTTGTCCAGTAGGCGAGAAAATTGACGAAAAACCGCTTTTTTCGCCTTTTCTTTCTAAGGTAGTTATATATTAATACTCTTGATATATGAATTAGACGTATGAATGCATTAAAAGTAACCTGAAAATGAAATTAAAAATAAAATTTTATTAAATTCTTAATAATTATTTTTATCAGCTTAATAATTTAAATAGTTGGATATAATTATAAAAAGCTAAATTATTTATTTATCAATAAAATATTTTAATAAATTTGTTTATGTATCATTTTTAATTTACTTTCAAGTATCCAACAGTCTTGAGACATGAGAAAAAATTGTTTGTGACAGAAAAATTCCTTTTGAGAAAACAGGATTCCAAGACAAACCAGAAAAGTTTATTTTCTTATAATCTCTTAAATTGTCTAGGTGACTTCTAACATTTTCCTTCAAAACCTTGCCTGCCTCCCTTATGAACATGATTTCGTTGACAACAATAGACTTTAGTGAAAAAGACGGAAAACATACTTCTATCAATTTTATTAATGTAATATTAATAAATTACACCCAATACGTACATTTTATTTGTTGTGAAAATGGTTTGTTTGGCCAATCAGTATGATTTCAATTTTTTCTATTGATAGAACAAAATTGAAATTCAAGGCTATATATTTGCAAACGGGTGGCGCCCCCACAATTTTCCTAAATTATTTATTCAAATTGAAAATATAAAAAATTACAAAGATTCATCTAAAAATTATCATGCGAGTTGCTCGAATTCGACGGAATTAAATTTTTTAACAGATATGGGAGCTGAAAATTTCAAGTGGGATACGAAGGAAAAGGGGGCGGGGTGGTGGGTTAAAGGTCGATTCTTAACCGTTTTAAGAAATTCTAGAACAAATCACGGGAGATTAGAAAGTACAATAAAGTCTGCCTGAGTGTCTGCTTTTCAATTTTATTTACATGAAGCACAAGCCACCCACATTATAATTTGCTTCTCAAATCGGATTCTAAAGTTTAAGAAAAAGGAACCTGAAGGGAAGTCCAGGTAACCCCCATTCTACCAAATGTTGCCAAGTTTCTCAAACATGTTCACTGTGTGCTTTTATTTTCTTCTGCTTCCTCTTAATCTCCAAAAGTGAAGAAAGTTCAGCACACTTCCCTTTAATTTCAACCAACTCCTTCTCCAAATCCTCAACCTATTCCAGGCCAGCGAGAAGAACAAGTTTACGGTTACAAAGTTGAAACATAATGACTATTTGAAGCAAAATTATCAAGCTTTGTTATCAGATTACTCTTACCGTCTGTTTCAACCCAGCCTCCCTCCGCATGTATTCCTCACACCTGCAGAGAAAGGTTTCAATGACAAAACATGTAAAGAACAGGCAAGGATGCCTCAACCAAGTACAGTACATACTTCTTTTATATAATTCAGTTAATTCTAATATTTAATCCTTGTTAAAAAATTCATCATGATCCATAAAAACAAGGTATATCCATTTCTAAAGCAATTCATATACTACTCAAAATATTGGATGAATCATACAAAACCTTGTCAAGAGTAGGTGAATAGCAACAAAGTCTACGGCTTTATAAGATATATACCCTTATTAATACCAAGAAAGGAGTTTGATCACAGGTACTAGATTTAACTTAGAACTATAGCTTGCAAATCAGACTGTAGTAACAATCATTGAGCAAACTATATATACAAGGATCCAGAGTAGATTGACACATGTTTGATTGGACTACGCGGAATCAAGATTTACCTAATGAAAAGTTCTATATTCTCCCCACGGATCTGATCGGCAGACCTTGAACTTGATGTTCCCACAGATTTAACCTGTTCATAAAACAAGACGTGGTAAAAACATGGGTTTCAATCAAATACATACTTATGTTTTGCATTTAAAATAAAAATGCATATTTTGGAGGTTGGTAGCATACACACACACGTCTCATTTGGAGCGCCAATACCTGTTTAACCATCAGGGTAACATGCCGGTATTACTGAGTCACAGGGCCTAAATAAATGAATCAAGAAAAACAAAAAGGAAAGTAGCTTCTTGCTTAAATGATTGACATGAATAAATTCTAACTAAGAGTGGTTGCAGCCATGGCATTCCAATTAAAACTTCTCCATATCAAGTATATGTAGAAGCCAGTACTTCAAATGTTTCTGAAGTAACTGCACCTACTCATCTACAAAAAATAATGTACAGCGATATGCTAAAATGATCAACAAGATACTGCAAGTGTAAATTCTAGCCAAGTTGAATTGATCAATTTCAAATGCGTATGCTCTAGTACTTAGATTTAAAGCATCATTTATTACTGACATGTAAAATGAATTATTACCTGAGTTTTATATAGTCATCAAAGTGAAAAAATGCCCAAACGTATTGATCAATTACACACAGTAGAGAAATAAGCAGTGTAATATATTCCATTACACATAAGGCGGCAAGTATGACTTCAGGAAGTACATAGAAGAAAACGTATTGTGCACTACTTCAGCTACTTACATGCTGCTCATTACTCAAATAATGCACATCATCTGCTCGAAGATCGATAATCGGCTGATCTGAACTCAAATCTTCCTCATGCTCACGGACCATATTAATAGCATGTTGATCAGCAGGCAGCTCATTATGAGATTTACTTAAACGCCCAGCTAAACCTTGAAGGTGAACTTCCTTCTGCACCTCTTGTGGTTTGAAATTTGGTGGCTGATATCCAACCAAGTGACAGTGACCCTTCCTGTCTAGTCCAGAACAAATATCACCAAATGAATATCAACCATGAATTTTAGGTTAGAAAAATTATTCATGGGAAAATAGCATCCAAACTCAATGTCACATCGACATTAAATAATTCACCGAATGAGAATTTCCCACTTATATACATTTCTGCTTCTCATATAAGTAGTTTTCACATACATTTATGCTTGGCTTTGCAGTCACATACAAAGAAATTTGTTACAAAATATATCCAGCCTTCACAAAAACAGAAAAAGAAAAATCTTGGGGTGTTTAGAAAGGAGAAACAATGCTGTCCAAGAAAAACTGCTAGGTAATGCAACAAACCAGTATTCCATTATCATTTGTTTCAGCCTGGTTTCCAGCCTTACAAACAGCAATGATCTCTCAAAATCCTGCTTGTCATGTGTTGGTTCGATAAAATTTGCTTCAAGAACTCCTAGAATGTACCAATAAACCAGTAAGAACTAGAAATCTTGAAGTGATTTCCAAGAATATTGAATGGTTTAAGGAAAGAGGAGTATACCAACAACACCATTCCCTTTTGAATAACCATCTGCTGTTACTTTCCAAAAGGGCTGCTTCCACATGAACCGGTTAATCACATTAGCAACAGAACTGTACTACAAATTGCTTATGTATGAAGAGGAACAAAACAATGTAAGTTCACCAAACTTCCATCATTTAAATTGGCATCCTTAGTTAGCAGAGTGAATTAATTCAAAGATCAAAACAATCACATCAGTTACTGAAATTGAATAGAAGTTAAAAGTTCAACATTTTACATATTTTCAATTCAAAAGTGACAATTTTCCATTGAAAGAAACAAGAAAAGAGTAGAAAAAGAAATCCGAAGACTTATAAAAGGAAACTGGATTTCAAACTGAGAGAAGGCAGGTCAAGCAACGTGATCATACCTTGATCAGGCGATTTTTGTGATACACGTTATAACCAGAGACATTAATAGAAGGAGCCTCCTTTAAAAATCCAATGGTTGTGTTCACTGTGACCTATAAATTAGACCATACTCATCAGATTAAAATATGCAAACTGTAGTTTCCTTGTTGTTTAATACCTGAAGAACAAACTAATGTACCACAGATGATAAGTGCAAGAAATCAAGGGTTAGAGTAGGGTATGCATGACCCTCACACAGAAAGAAAAGAAATTACCAATAAGATTTAGATAATAAGATGTTATTAACTAAAAAATAAATAGCAAATAAAGGTTTCCATGCCATATACAGACACCATAACCATAAGATAGCAAAAAATAGTAAAGAAATTATCAATTCAAAATGCTTGATGGAGCTATTATTTTAATAGGACTTGTTGACTACTGTTTCACACCACATAAAATGGCAAAAAAAAGGGTAAAAATATTATCCATTTATAAATGCCTAACATATAAACACTATTAGGTCATAACCTCCATGGTTAGAAGACTTTCAAGATCTTGTTATAAACAAATATGATTACATTGAGTGAAGTAATACAACAACAAACTAGTACGTACTAAATCAATTGGAAACCAAAATTCCAACACTGTTAGTTTATCTCACTTTTCCCCCCTTTCATGCCCTTTTCTAGGAGGGATGTATGGTTGATAAGTGTGTTATATGTTTGATTCACTAATGCTTTGCAGCTTAACAAGCAGAACATTCTGGATTAATATTATATGTTTGCAAAAACCTGCCAATCAATTCTTCCTTTTAAGATGTTTTACCACACAAACAGAAACCGTTGTCATAGCATATTTGAAATATGTAGCAACTTCCCTGGTAGTGCTATCATACCACGGATCTTACCTCGTTTGATGGCATGGCTAACTGGGGTCGGTAGCTCACTACTTTTGAATATTTCAACTCCTCTGTAATGTCAAACCAGTCCACAGGTTTTCCCCTTAGTATGATTTTGAAGTTAGGAAATTTCCTGAGGTACAGTATTGAAGCATATGCCTGAAACAATAAATAGAAAAAGGGTAAATTTTAATGAGAGGTAAGATTAGAAAAATGGTCCCCTAATAAATTAATAATAGTTAAAGCTATAAATAGTTACCCTTAAGGAATAACGGATGCGGTAAGAAATATGTGATAGAAGTTTAACAGTATGTTTGCGCAACTTTGTCTGAGCTCCACGGTTGGCCTCATCTCTCAATCTGATATCCTGTGTAAGAGAGTAGAGTGCATCGCGATCACTAATCTTGATGAATAATATACAGAACCAGCACTCCAAGCAAATAGATATACATAGACACTCATGCACACCACAACTATACTGACTAAGCAAATTAGCCATCAGTAAACTGAATGCTCTTCTTTAATTAAAACTCAAAATCATCAAAAAAGCAACAGTTACAGCAGTATTAGAAGAGAGTTAAAAGAACGGCCAGAAGCAGACACCACTAATATGCAAGTATCAGCATAGATAAGGACAACAAGATGCTACGTTATATATACATATACATATATATATATATATATTGGAAGTCAACTCTTGCAATAGAACTCTATCTTTTACATTACACACCCAAGGTAAAAGGTGAAATCTTAGGCTTCATAAACTTTTAGAAAAATTTATGGGTTTAGGGTTTAGGGTTTAGGGTTTAGGGTTCATATGGAATCAAGCTGTTCTATTAATTTTGCAGTAATCCTAAGAACCTTGATCATATAACAAATGGAGATAGCAAAATAAGACATGCCTGAAGAAAACGCAAAGGACTAACACGACCTGCTTGGTTTGGAAAAAGTTTTCAAATTTTCCTAAAAATAATTTTCATGTTCATGATTTTAGATTTTAGAAACATGTGTTCGGCTGATTTTATTTTTTTTCTGTCTCTCTCTACCAGGAAATAATATTTGAAAATACATTTCCATAATAAACCCTCAAGGTAGAAGTTTATATGGTAAGCCAGAAATACAACATACCTCTGAATCATCATCAAAACTCAATTCATATATCCCTTCGTCATTCAACCACAAGTTGTATATTATAATTTTTGTTCCATGAAATCCAATATCCTCAAACTGAAAAGTATAAACAAACCGATGAGAAGAAGAGTACACAGATTACCAATTATTCAAAAGTAGAATTAAGTGTGCTGTCAATAGCCACATTCATTCAACAGTTGGAAAGTAGAATTAATTAAGTGCTGTCAATAGCTCGATTGCATTAAACTTAGCACAAATGTATATCTTGAGTACTGATGCAACGGATTATGATGTTTCACTAGTATGAAAATTGGCGTTGTGGCATAATCAAAGCAGGTTAAGAAACATTAATAGAACCCAGAAAGACATCAGCTTATAAACCTGTAGCATGAGCTCCTCCTTTGATTCAAAGGGAGACCAATCAAGGATTGTTTTCAAATTCTCTGTCCAGTCTTCCTGTGAGCTATAGATTATTGGCTCTGCCCAATGGCCAGATATGTCAAAATCTACCTACAATGGAATAAAACTGCACTCATGTAAATAAGAAAGAAGTAAACATTCTCTTTCAGATATTGGAACATCAAGAAAGAGAATCCCACCATTGGAATGATTACATCATCTTGTCCTGTTTTCCGCAAAAAAGTATAGGATAGTAGACCCACACTTTGTGTTGTCCGGCTGAAGGACAAAAGTTATATGGTATTGAAAAAAAAGGACTTATTATAAGAGATATAAATCCCTCTTAAACATGCTAAAAGTAATCATCTATATCTATTGGATACCATCTTCGTCTGTAGGATTAATCCCTAGGAATAGGATCAAAATACGTCTATGTCAAAAATATCGTAAGCATTTCTTCTTTACCTGGCAAACAAGGGAAATCTTTCATCATACATTAATTTTGCATTAGGGGTCACAGTTGCACCTCTCTATGTATTACTTCATCTCAAATATGTCCTTGTCAATCAGGGGAGCCCATTCCTCAGTAAGAGCAAGAAACCATGGGAATTACCACACCGACATCAAACTTGTTCCAACCAAGCTTGCATTGATACCACTTGCATGTAAGTAGTTTTAAATGAAACTATAGCATACTGGATATGCCCAAAAACATATCTCCAGTCAGACACACATCCAAGCACATATACCAATCACTTATTCTTTAATTGTCCCTTATAGAACCTTTCTGCCCGCATACATCTATGAAAATTTTCCCATACAGTTCAAAATAGTGGAGATAACATCCAGAGGAGCAATTATACCAAAAAAAAAAAAAAAAAAAATATGTGAACAACTTTAAGATTAAAAAGAACCAATTGCGTAAATCAATAAACTAGTTGGAAGTATACCTCAAACGTGTTGCACGGCTGAAAACAATTGCATCAGCACCTAACCTCATGGTACTAGTCTTGAATCCATTGCCATCTAGGACAGCACATGAGTGATTTTTTTTAAAGAAAAATAACCATTTTAGGATTCATCAGAACTGAACACATTCACAACCAAATGAGAGGAAATACTTGATGGAAGAAAAAAAGACTGGAAACATGCAAGACAAAATGAGGAGCTTGTTAAATTAATTGCACAAGGCTACACCAGAAAAGCACTTGTAGTCATGATGGAAAAAGAGGGATGAACTTATGAAATCCTTGTAAATAGATTATTTCATTCCTCTTCCAGGTGACTTGTATGCATACCAACAGAATGGACAAAGCTAAAGAAATAGCAAATGGATAAAGGAAACACATAAACAAATGACCAAGAAGAAAGAAGGCTGTCCTTGGTCTCACCTAAAACAAATATTCCTAGAGCCAGAAATATAAAATAAGTATTTGGCAAAATAATGCAGTAGCTACTATTAGGCCATATCCAGTAACTGAAACAAACATTATGGCAGTTACATTGTCCAATCGTTGTCTTTGACTTCTTTGAGGAATAACCCAAGCTCATGCACTTCCGTATAGCTTCAGGATCCATTCCACCACCATCATCTGCATAGAAATATATGCTTCAGTCTATCTTCATTGACAACAATGAATAGATGAAACCAACAAAATCACTATAATAGTGAAAACTATGCTTGATTTACTAGCATACCTAGGAAAAGTAACGCTGGTGAGTTATCCTTCATGATACCAAGCTTATCAACCTTTACAAAGGTTGCACCATTTTGAATCTGAATGTATGAAGGGGAATGCAGTTAAGAATCATAATCTACAATCTCTCTATATATATATAAACCTTTGACTCTTGTATCAGATCATACCTCATCAACAGCATTATCCAAAAGCTCAGCAATTGCTGCCAAGATTGAAAGGCACATTATGAATAAAAAGGGCAATATATCACATATCAAAAGTCTGTGAAGACATGTCAAAAATTATTTCAAATGATCTAGACACGTTGTCTAACTAATCTCTGAAAACAACTTAAAAGCCCATCATGTCCCCCGTTTAGCAAAGCTAAAGTCATTGCATAAATTCAACAAACTCTGACAGCAATTTATAACTATAAGATATGAACAAGCTCACTCGCTCTCAAGATGCACATAGAAATTCTTCTCATGTTTGCCATTGCCTGGTTAAAACTTCACAAATCAATGCAGCAGCATATGTTGCTGAAGAACTTTGTCAGCCTAAAGCTTTCCTGTGCAACCGTATCCCTGAAGGATGCAAGTAGCAGTAGTTTTATATATCCACTTTCTTCCAACAAAGCAAAAAACAACCACATGCCTTGGCAACCACAAATTGCCCAAATGCAATTCGGATATTATTGGAATCGACAGGCATGCAGTATCTTTAATAATGTGAAGGGATATAGAAGAGCAGTTTTGAGGAGAGTGTTACCCCAAAAGCGAGGTTAATGAGAATAAGCGACACAAAGCAAAGGGCAAGCCAGGAGTGGATCCTTCCACCACCCTCTTCCTCCCATATTCACCTCAATGAGGAAAAACATAAAGTAAGAGAATCCCATAGTCAAAAAGCCAAAAACTGGAAGATGCCTGTGATCCTTTACAATCTATATGTCTAACGCAAACTAGTTGAACCACCCACTCAAAATGGAACTCTTTTTGAGAACTGATGAGCTTATTTCAGAGAGTGAATCACCCATTAGCGGTAGAGTACATGATAAACCAAAAGAGGAAAAAAAAAAAAATTACTGTTCAGCTAACTAAAGGATACCTCCAAAAGCCCATTTATGGGAGGTTGCGTTAGAATGAAGAAACTTGGGATGAACACGGGCATGCTCCAAGTCACCTGCAACTTGAGCGGTTTAAAAGAAGAAGCCGAACTGAGAAAGGTTATGAATTATAACGTAAATAAATACGGAAACACTACAGTGCAAAATATGGGACCTTCAGCGGGAGCTGGCTTCGAAATGGGACCTACAACGTAATCCCCAGCTTTCCAAAAACTACGAGACTGAAGCATTTGATTGTTGGAGACGGACGACGGTGAGTTTGATGCATAGCTATTCTGCAACTGAACTTGTGGCATGGCCTGTGACTGAGATGGAGTCTTACTGGAACATGCATTGCTAGTTCCAGGCCCAGGCCCCGTACCATTCTCGTCGTCGCTGCAATCAATGTTGACGACAGGGACGTCGTTTCTCTCTATCTTAGGCGGCATAGACACAATGACGCTCAAAACTCCGGAACCACTATCATAGTCGACAATAAGGATTCAGAATTTTAAGAGCCTTTAGGATATCTATGCAATTAAATTGCAATCGAATGCAGAGAGTAAAATGCAGCACCCCGCCCCGAGGAACAACAGTAGAAGGAAAGCGGGCGGGAGAGACAAGAAGTAAAAGCAGCTAAAAGAAACGGCGCGTTCTGCCCTACTTGGCGGCAACGAACGAAGATGCCTCCATTTTATTTAAAGCTTTCTTTTTCAATAACGCCAGGGAAATTTATGGAGAAAAAATTTACTAGATACAGTAAATCTAGTTTTAAAAAAAATCTGTATTGTGCATAACTAATATTACAATTTTTTTTTTTTTTAAAAAAGTGATTACTATATGTTTGAAAAAAAAAAATTTGTTCACACGCTTATTATATCACAAATAAGCTACTTAGGTGTTCCAATAAAAAAAAAAGAAGAGGAAGGCTACTAAGTGTAGCTTAATAGTGAGTGTCTAGCAACAAAATTCTATAAATATCATTAAATATATCCAATAAAAAAAATTACTAATGATGACTAAATCATTAAAAAAAATTACCTGAAAACGACGGATTTGGTTCCAGAACCAAAGTGGCGACATTCTTTGTTTTTTATTTATCATCAACTAGACTAGATGCATACGACAAAGATTTTTTTTTGTTTCCCCTTAACACTCTCTGATGGTCAACCAGTTCCAAGATGCAATCTAAAAGGTTATAACTTATATCAAAGCGATCAAGTTCAAGAACTTCTTGCTCATCCTAACTTGTGCTTTTTCTGGGTGGATCTGAACCATCAATTCCTGCAAAAAGAAAGAAGATAATGATGGTGCCCGAAAGAGCCCAGCTGCACATAGCTATGACTTTCTCACAATTCTGTCATGCAGGAAACCATGTCTTTCTGAGAATTGCACTGAATTTGGGCGTTAGCAAACTGGTTTTCCCTGTTTATAGAAACATCACTGCTCTGCTTCTTCTGGCTCCTCTAGCATATTTTTCTGAGAAGTATGCAGTTTAGCTCTAACATATGTATATATACTGTGCTATTATCGTCCTCATCAACTGCTTTTCTTTTTTGTCCCTAATCTACTTTTCTCTATGTAAGGAAAGACAGGCCACCACTAACTGGTCATTTTCTGATACAATTCTTCCTACTAGGACTTGTTGGGTAAGATTTTCTTCGAAAAGAAGTTCAATTTGTTACTATACGGAGGAGGCATATTTGTGTAAATTTTGAATTCATTTCTGGCAGAATAACAATGAAAGAAGGATTCTACCTCGTGGGTTTAGATAGAACATCTCCAACATTTGCTTCTGCTATGCAGAATTCTGTTCCAGCTCTAACCTTTCTCATGGCCGTGCTACTCAGGCATGATTAAATTAACCCTTAATCTATTAAGCCCTAAAAGCCTATGTTGAATACTTACAATACAACCATATTTATTGTATTCTATTTGTGAAGTGTAGATTTGAGAGTCTGCAATTGACGAGGATAGATGGTTTAGCCAAGGTCCTTGGTGTCCTTGCTTCAGTTGCAGGAGCATCGGTGATAACCCTTTACAAGGGACCTATCATTTATAGTCCAAGTTTAGCTTTGGGGGACACCAAGGGAAAGAACTGGGCCTTGGGTTGCCTGTATCTGCTAGGTCACTGCTTATGTTGGTCGGGTTGGATTGTGATGCAAGCATCTGTGCTAAAAAGATACAAAGCTCCACTCACAGTTGCTGCAGCCACTTGCTTCTTTGGTATAATGCAATTTCTAATAATTGCAGCCTCTTTCGAGAAGGATTCTCAAGCCTGGCAGATTAATTCTAATGGCGAGCTCTGCAGTATTCTATACACGGTTTGTAACTCAAATTAATGGGTGTATCTGTATAGGAAGTTGAAGAAATGCTTGCTGCATTTTAATACTCAATTTCAGCCATTAGAATATACGGTATATTTTGCTTTTATATTATCAGTTGCGATGCTTAATGTCTTAGGTTAGGATGACTGAATAGATTGTTTGTAACAGGGGCTGATTGCTTCTGGGGTTGCAGCAGCATTACAGATATGGAGTATTGGCAAGGGAGGGCCAGTTTTTGCTTCAATTTATCTACCCGTACAGACATTTCTCGTGGCTATAATTGCATCCATTGTTTTAGGTGAAGAATTCTTCTTAGGAGGGTAAGTTCCCAAATTTAGGCAACTTAGTTACATTTTGTTTCCTCAAAATCTTGCTTAAGTACTGATAATTTCATTTAACTTTGTCCAGAATTATTGGAATTCTCTTTATCATATCTGGCTTATACCTAGTAGTCTGGGGAAAAAGTGAAGAAACAAAGTCTGAGATGGAGGTGAGAGTGCCCTGTGATTTAGAGAAGCATCAGGAACAAAATTGTGACAACTCTTCCCTTACACAACCATTTATTCCCACGCCAAACCATTGAAAGGCAAAGAGTCCCTATTTCGTCGCTAATTCTTGGTTGCTGCGGAGTTATTATTTGCAGCAGGGTTATCATTAGTTTTAATTGGCCGATGAATCATAAACATGATCTTGTTGATAATCCTTAATCTTTCAGTTTCCGGAATTGCTTTAAATTTCTGGTGTTGAGTATTGCCACATACTCTACAGTATCCTTCTTTGCAACAATTGCTTATTCAAAAATATTATTGGGAACAAATCATTTAACTAATTAATGCTTCTACGTTCATCCACACATCAATCTATTGTTGGGTATTAAATGTCGTCCCTAGACCTAATTCCTATTGTAAAATGCAATTTTTTTTTTTGTAAAAAAAAATTATTATGTATTTAGTTAACAATGTAACCAAAAAAAAAAAAAAAATACTCCAAAAATGTCTGATAAAAAAAGAAAAATATAATTACAAATTGTTTCTCGCGTTGACTGGGGACAAATTATTCGTTAGGTTGGTAGTCCATTACTATTTACGCGAGAAATATTGTTGGCTATGGGATTTTGTCAGAAGAGCCCAAACAAATTAACACTCGCCGGAATGGAGCCAAACTGAAAAGAGCCAACGCATTCCGCACAGAGGAAGCTGGCAAAAGGAGCACAGTAACCTTATCGGGTACTCTTTGTTTCTAAATCCTCCCTTGTTTATAGAACTTTCTTTTAGATGAAAATATTTTGATGTCTGCCTCTGTCTTATTGAATAACTTTGACGATGTTTAGGTTTCTAATTTCGGGAAATATTAGGGCTTTGCCTTTGTTATTGAGGATAGCTCTTAATTGCAAACCTGTTTAAATTTTGCCTGCTCAAATCCCTGGATTGCTCTTAAATTCTTTATGTTGATCGGTGATCGGAAAGATTTTTGAATCTTTTTGAGTCAAGCGGATCCCGATTTGGTTTGGTTAGTGTCCTTTAATTTTCACAAGTCTAAATCCATAAGCGAGAAGAGTTAGAAAGAGAGATTTCAGAAAGATAAATGTCGATTTTAGAAACTATGCAGTAAGATTCCATAAGCTTGACGTAGTAATCCAATCTTCAATCCGAAAAGTTCGACCTTTTAGCGTAAGATGGCTGCAAGTATGTTTTGATATGTATAGCTACATCCCCTTTGCTTTGTCATTTAGGATGGAATAGAAACACCATTAGCAATCCTCCCTCACAATTTTAAGAAATGAAAATATCTCACAATTAGGACAAATTTACGAAGCGAAGAGGGGGAATATTTGTCTTCTGATACCTAACCTAAAAGAGAGACTTGGTTTTGCCAAGGGCAGCAAAGCAGATTGTTAATAGAGTTTTAACACTTTCCAAAAAGAATGGCGTTACATGTCAAGGGCTTTATATTTTAAAGTTTATTGAAGAGACATATTTTGGCAATTTGAATGCAAAAAAGAAATGTCAATGTCGTTGTGCTAGCTCCAAAAAAGGGGGAAGAAAGAGAGCACAAGGATGTAAATGGGTGAAGGAATGGGCTGGGCAGATGTCCTCAACGCTAAACAAAAGGTTCAGGCACAATGAATATGCTTCTTTTTCTTTTCCTTTTTGGCATTAAACTTGAGGAAGTATATGAGAAGCCTGGAAAAACTTGAAACACATAAGAAAATGGTAAAAGTTGCATCCTGGATTGGAAAAAAGCAAGATTATTAATTTAGTATTGTAGCTACACTCAAATCAGGTGAATGTGCAGGCTATCCATGTTCAAACTTTTGCCTTCAATGTTAATAGGTGAACTGCAACACTGTAAAAGGCATTGCACTCGCTTTCTTGGTGAATCATCATCTTGTAGGATAAGCTGTTCAAGGCTTAAATCACGTGTGTTTATGACAATTTTTGTTACTGAACTCTTGTGTATAGGTAAGTCAGCATTCTCCAACTTCTGTAATGGAAGCAGACATGGACCCTGAGCAGCAGCAGATGATAGAAGGAAGTTTTTCCCAAACCATGCAAATAGATCCTAGAAGGGCTCGATTTCCATGCTCCATTGTGTGGTCACCACTTCCCGTTATCTCATGGTTCATTCCTTTCATTGGTCATGTTGGCATCTGCAGAGAGGATGGAGTGATATTGGATTTTGCAGGGCCTAATTTTGTGTGCGTGGACAATTTTGCATTTGGAGCTGCTACTCGCTATATTCAAGTAGACAGAGAAAAGGTATGCAGTATTATTTCCTCTTCCTTACCTTCTTTTCAGATTGGGGGAGGGGGTAGTGTGAATGTTTCCTTATCTTAGTAGACATAGACACTGGGGGAAAAAATGGCCTTAACCAAAAATGTAAACGCTCTTGTTATCAGTGCGACATATCAAGAAACAAGATAATACCATAGGACTGCTCGAGTGACTGGAAGACTGAAAGGATCCTTTTTGTCCCTTTGGATTTTTGCACTATCCTGTGATTAAAACTATCACTTTTATGAATAAGATGAAGACCGATATATGAGAGGAACTTTTTACATTGTCCAAGTTGCTATCCCATTGATTTTTTATGCTCATCAACCACTTTACTAACATTCTTTAAAATTATGGTCAGCAGTGCTGTATCCCTTCACGCCAGTCTGCATATAATGGCGATGATAGATACATGCAGGATGAAACCGCAGGAGCAGACATAAGAACATGGGATGATGCATTGCGGAAGGGAACTCAAGAATTCCAGCATCGATCTTACAATCTTTTCACATGCAATTGCCACTCATTTGTTGCCAATAATTTAAATAGGCTGGGCTACTTGTCTAGCGGATGGAATGTGGTTAACCTTGCCATTTTCATTTTATTCAATGGTCGCTGGGTCAGCACAGCATCCATGCTGCGATCTATCTTGCCATTTGTTGTTGTATTTTTTCTTGGAGTCACCTTTGGAGGGTTGACCTTCCTAACTTTTTTGTTTTTCTTCACCTGTGTTCTTGTTGGTTGGTTTCTTCTTGGTACTTACTGTTTCAAGAATTTGATTCAGTTGTAGTTTGTATAACAAGAGTTCCTCTTACTTTGTATAAAACTGTAATTCAGTACGACTTTGTAAAAGTTACTTATACAATCATTTTACTTTATTAGATGATCTGCTTGCTTCAATTGGACTTCATTTCGGTTTATGTGCCCCATTTTTTCTTCTCTATGTTTTGTCTGTAGGCTGGTATTTGTGAATTGTGGAGTTATTTATTTATTTATTTTTCCCATTTCCGTATCGGTTTCTTTCTTGGAAAAATGGTAGCTGCTTTTGCATTGAGTCCGTAAAGATTTTTATTTTCAACTAAATTTTTAACTGAATATATAAAAAGGTGGTTCAAAAGTCTAAATTTTATACTGTTTGTTGAATGAGCGAAGTAAAATGAAGCTATGGCACTTAACCAAGTAACCAATATCCGTTGGTTTATATGCCGAATAATAATACATGTGAAAAAAATAAAAAAAATCATATCAAATCAAAGGTGTGCTCCGTCGGTCTATCCTATTCCTATATGAGGAAATGGTTCGGGAAACTGAATCGAGGCCTAGATGCTGATGTGCCGACAAAAGCAAGCCCGCCATTGTGGTCTCCTTGGTCATTGCCCCAAGCACAAACGTCAGTTACATTTACTTTCAATTTTAGAAAATGCCATAGACGACTATGTGCTGTTACTTCTATTTTATAATCAGATGCTCGATATACAATTCATTCCTATCATGAATAATTCTTGAAGAATAATTGGTCTTCCCTCACTGAAATACTGTGAAATTTGGGTAATTTCTTGATTCTGCTGGCATCCATTCTGATTTGAAGTTGTTTTATTTTCTGGTACTCAAAGGTAGAATGAGACTGCATAGGGATTGTTTTCAATCTGTTCCATATGTTTGCGAAGGTTGTTTTGTCGTGTCTGACCTGATATTTTGTATTTAAATGGTGTTCGTATAATTACAAGATGATCAATCAAAGAAAAATAAGAGGCAAAATGGAACAAGAAAGGACTTCTATAAACGTAATGAGACACTGGTTAAGTAGGATCCGCTCCCAACTTGAACCTGATTTGAGAGGAAAACAATCAAAAGACACAAATAAATGAAATAACAAGACCACCAATGTGCCCATTAGGCGGGACTAGGACTGACTCAAAACAATAAACTCACAGAAAAGGGCCCGAATTATTGACCCCCGGATTTCAGATTCGCCTATCTAACATCTAACAATGATTAATTTATACAAACCCGTAAACCCCCACTTCAGCTGTAGACTTGGCGCCTTTGGCACTAGACAGTAGACACTAGAGAACAATGTTTCTTTCTAAAAAAAACTGACACTCAACCTATTCAACTACCCTTTAACTGTACCTATACTAGTCTTATTATTTCCTTTTCTTGCTGATGGTATGCGGTTAAGTCACTACACACTAGACGATAATCAACCTCTCCAATTGGTAGTAGTTGGAGCGCAAACGGCTTCAACTGATAACCTCTTCAAAACGTTTGGACATGGGTCTGGCCCAAAGTTACTGTTTGCTACAGTCACTGTGCATCTCGGCTTTCCCATACATTTCTGAGACATTGTGAAGAGAAAGAAAGTCAAGTAATATTCACAAAGATAGTAATTGAAAAAAAAGTTATCAAGAGTATGATGAAGAACCTTCTCTAATATGGCGTATGAGGCCGGAGAATGACAAGCTCCTTGTTGGTAATTCCCACAAGTTCCAAGAGGGGTTCCGAAGCTTGCAAATTTAATGGAGGAGATGACCTGGCCGGGGCTGCAACGCAAGTGAACCTTGGGTGGATGAAACTCTTCTGACTTGCCATAGCTCTCAATGTGCCAGTTCTTCAGAGTTGGGTGGTACTCTGTGACATCAGCACACACGCTGGTCACTGTTCTCTTGACAAGTGAAATTCTTGAAGGATTTCCGCCAAGTTCCTCAAAAATAACCAACAGATTTTGCGTTGGTTTCAACCAAGACCGAGGTACATGGTACCTGAAATATTTTGCAGAGAATGAGATATTTTGTGCCAGAACAAACACTGCTTCATATGTTATCCACTGTAACGACTACAACAAAAGCTTCCAAATTAACAGTAATTACCATCGCTGGGTTGGTTGGCCACAACCAAGCTGACATTTTTGAGGTCTGAATGATCCAGAATAGATGCACTCGTTACAATTACCAGTAGCAATGGCAGTCCAATATCTTCCAATACTCTGCCCATTTATCCATATTTGACCTTTTCCCATACCCTCCATATCCAAAGCCAATGGTTCATCTCCTTCAGGGGCATCGAAATAAGTCTGCAGCGTTTACAGATGAAGTTCAAAATTTCAGGCCTAATAGTTTGTTTGCTGTCAACTTTCAAGCATATTCTCTTTCTTTGTTACCTTGTGCCATGTTAATGGTTGGTTCTTTTGTACAACTATTGCTGATTGCATCCACTCAACAGAGGAGATACTATTTGGTGAGGCAAGATTCATGGCCTCTCCTTTTAGTCCAACCTGTTTAAGAGGCGTGTTAGGGAATTTCCCTTCAGAAATCGACTCAATCTAAGCATCAAAGCTTACAAACCAACCTGATAGGTCCATTTCTGCCAGGACAGGTCCCACTTTCCCTGGTCAAGACCATGGAGTGCAACTGGACCAAGGATTCCTGTGTTCCATGTCTCATAATGTCCTCCCACATTCTTCAACAACAAGAAACGCAAATGTATTTGATCATTCATATTATCCATTATTTAAGACATTAATATCAATACATTTATTTGATGTTTTCTTGAAAGTGTCGAATTTCAATTTTCAAGTCTGGATTTCAAGGTTTTCAGAATCTTAGAAGGGTTAAAACAAAACAAAATAAACATGGGCATAAAGCCAGTAATTAATATTTACCAAACTTCATCATTCATTGAAGTAAAGACTTTTGTTAGATAAAGGCGGGAGAGAAAACTTACTGGCAGGCCAACAGCAACACTGAGCAGCGCTATTCTGTTTGTTCCAGCACGGAGATTAACCTTGCCAGTATAGGTGAATCTCCTATATTCCCTTGTTCCAGAGGCAGAGCCTGTTTTTCAAAGATATAAGTCACGTTTCCTGTCATTAGTAAGTGGGACTGGGAAGATCTATTGGAGAAGCAAACAGAGTACGTACCAGTAAGTTCACCATTGATAAAGACGTGTACAGCATGGCCGGTGGACTGAACAATGAGAGTGGGGAGTTCACCTCCTCGTAGAAAGGATTCGGATGAACCTATATCAACACTATAGCACATTGACATGAAATAAGTTATTATGACCATAGTGACATTAACCAAGCTTTAAGATAATAAAAATTACTGCATCACTTTCGGCCTCCTACTGTGCTAAATTTTAACTGTTCATTTTCATGACTGACAAGTTCTGTGTTGTGTGTTGGAAAGATATGAAATGAGGATTCTTAAACATGATGAATCGACACTTGTCATGGAGACAGTGTGTGGAGGAATAAAAATAAGAAAAAGATAGTGACAAAATAACTCAAGCAGAAAATTCAAGACACTTGGGTTATCAGGCTTACTTACTCAGTTATATACCAAAGATAATCACTCGTGTCCCGTGTCACATTTATCTGCTCCAAGAGACCCGGAGCAGTGATTGTAGCACTGTCATCGAGAGAAAGAGTAGATGTATCTTCATCAAAGCTCTCCCATGAGAACATTTGATTATTTGTTGGCAACATTTGCATCTGTGATGTTTGCACTCCAACCTGAAAAAGGAAAACGAGGAATTCATTGATCTGAAAAGGTTTTTTATCATTGAAGATAATTGAATGGAGATGAAGTTAGTGAAAAAATTGTGTTCCAGGAAGCACAACCAATCAGAGGTGAAATTTTCAAAATCCATAAAGTCATTTGATTCGTACTTTTGCTGTATTGAATACAACATTTCTGCAATCAGGAAGGATGCTGATGGACCAAGGAGGCAAGTTATAGTGCATATTATTGAACATCACTCTAACAGTTGACTTTGTGTCGTAGTTTGCGAGTAAGGCAGCACAATCTCCAGATTCTGTTGAGTATACATGAGCCTGGAACAATGGAAAAGTATTCGCTAGGTTCAGTAAAGAAACTAGACTGCATACAGAAAAAGAGTAAGTTGGGAGTAAGTTAAAACCTGTTGGAAGCTCCCTAATGAAGTTACAATTGGGTCAACTGAAACTAAAGCTCGTTCGCACATCTTGAGAGACCTATGAAGCTCCTTTAGATGACCATATTTTGGTTGCCTGATCAAGCCTATCATATTTTTTTCAAAAGTAATCATAATCAGCCAAGCCCACAGTAATATCATGTGTAGGAGACAGTTATAATAACTAAATACCAGAATAAGCTATTGAGACAAATTTGCTACTTGAAATCTATTGAAGGGTGAGAAGTGCTTGAACTCAAAATTATTATACATGCACAAAAAGTAAAATAAATGACAGTAGTTACTTGATGTGCATGGCATTATCTGCCCTAGTTCTTGAAATTTCCTTAGGTTATACTCTATATTTCTTTTTCCATTTTTTTTGGCTATGACTCATTTGTAGTGGGTTGTAGTTTGATGAAAAGCACTTGGCAAGAAATGCTGAATACTATAAGTTCGTTAGAAGGTACAGGATTTTCAGTTCTCACCATACTCATCTAGTGGAGCATCATAGTCATAACTGGTAGTGATGAAAGGGCCTCCAGCAGTACGTCCGAAATTGGTTCCTCCATGGTACTACAAAGAAAGGCATCGTAAGTTACTAGCCTAGATGTAAGCATCATCAAATTCCCTAGTTTAAGTGAACCAACCATGTAGTAGTTTACAAAGGATCCTCCTTTTTGTACGAATCGGGCAACTGCAAATGCCAAATCCTGGACCGGTCGTTTGTGAAGTGGAGCTCCAAATTCTGTAAACCTTCGTATTTGAAATAAAAAACATTAAAGAGGCTATTCTCTTACATTTCCATTAGAGAATCGCAGGTTTAATGCTTACCAGCCACTCCAAGCCTCCGTCCATATTGTAGGCTTGTAGGGTTTGTTGGGAGCAAATTGATCACAGTAAAAGCCGTTGCATGTATTAATCTGTCACCAGCACGCATGGAACAAATTATTTTGGCAACAACGTTGCTGAATTTTTAAGGATGCTTCAAAGAAATAGATCACCACTTGTTGACTCTTTTTTTAACGAAAATATTATAATATGACTACTGAATAGAAAACCCAACACATGTTAATAATGAATTTTGAGATTATTTACTTTCAGGTGAGCACAGAATCTGCAGAACAATAGATAGAATACTCACTACTGGATCTGGTGCATCTTCTTCCTTGCACATCACCCAAGGAACCCCTGTTCCCAATTCAACAGCCATTTTCGCAGCCCAGTTTACATAATTCTGGCCAGCAGCTCCAAATAACTTGCTCTGACCCCCGTATTCATTCTCAATCTGAAAAAATGCATGGTTTTTGAGCCGTTATTGTAGCTAGATCTAGACTGTTTCACAGTCACGAGTGCTTTCCTCTCAAAACAAGCAATGTTACTAACATTGGTAGCTAGAAATACAGAAAGAAGAGCTAAGAAGATTAAAAGCCTAAAACACAAGATTCTACCTGTGAGAGTATGATTGGACCGCCCTGAGATTCATAGAGATTTTCTCTCTTCATCATTCCCACAATCTTCTCAGTGAACCCTTGCATTGCCCTCTGCAACAGCATTAGAGCAGCAAATAATTTTTTTGCAACTTGACTGATTTCCTCTTAATTATTTGTTTTTGGGAGAAAAAAAGAAAGATTGAAACCTTGAAAGGTTCATTGTCTGTTCTAAAGCTTATGCCTGGAACGTACTTGAGCCAAACAGGAAATCCTCTGCACATAACAAAAATAGGAAATTCATTGACAAAATTCTCGAGTTGTTGGGAGGAGGGGAAGAACAGAAAGAGCTCCTTCGAAAGTACCCGAAATTCCATTCTGCACAGACATAAGGTCCAATGCGAAGATGAGCATATAGCCCTGCTTTCTGTATAGTCTTTACGAATCTCACCAAATCATTTCTCCCTTCAAAATTGTACTGAACCACATAGAAAACCCAGACGATAAGACTCTAATTCAGATACAAGAAAGCAGAAACAGACCAAAACACAAAAAGAGCTTAAGATTAGAGAGTGGTGAAGTACATTGCCAGAAGAAGGTTCATGAAGGTTCCAGAAAACATAGGTTTCAATTACATCTAGACCTCCCTCTTTTGCCTTCAGAATCAGATCTTCCCACATCTAGGCAAAGTCCATTTCTCAGTAAAGTCAGTCACCGCACCATAATGAAACGGAAAAGTAAAGGTTTTGCAAGAGTAAACTTCAACAGGCGAAAATTATGACAAATGGGAAGAAGCAGCATACCTCAGGGGTACTTCTGGGATAATGTATGGAGCCAGAGAAGAGGAGTCTCCTCTGCCCATTGATTATTATGGCCTTTTTATCATAGGTCACACTAGAATGAATCAGCCGAGAACCCAGATAGAAAGCCAAGCAAAACACAAAAAACAGTTTGGAAACCGAACTACTATCCATTTTTCCCAAAAAAAATTGCTTTATCTTCTAGATAGTGATCACAAGATGAAATGCAGGCAGGAAAACAGTGAATTATGGAGAGAAAAGGATAGGGGAGGGGACTTGTGATTGTAGCGTTCTAAGAGAGTGGTGGTAGTGGAGCAAGGAAATCTACAGCATCCATTCCATGTTGGGGCGCACCACCTTCAAGGTCTGGTCTGAGGAGGCTCTGAGCAAATCAATTTATAAGTCATATGAATACAGCTTTTACTCACAGTCACAGGTGTCGAGGAGCATCACTGCGTGGCTGCGAGCTACTAAAGCAGTAAACACTCTACTCTACTCCGTAATCTTTCGAGCACGGAGAGAGAGAGAGAGTCACAGTAAATGGAAGAAACTTTTATGCTTTTGTCGAAAATACGAAGCAGTAGATTTTCTTTCTTTTTTTTTCTTGCGTTTCATTATTTGTGTTTGTGAACGGGTTACAATGTCAAAGCTTTCTCTTTGCAATTACAGTTTATTATTTCGACTTTTCAGTTGGGTTTGAGTAATTTAATGAAATTTAATTTATATATAAATTGTTATTGTGATGCAACGTAGAACCTGCCAAGTCGGATCAGGGTTGTCGTTGAAATGATGGTCCAAAATTCCATAAATTATAAAGCAGTCGACACGACTGAAAGCAAATACTCCTAAGAATGGAACATGGGGTTTGACCTGTGAATGCCATTATGACCGAAGGTCATTATGGTAATGTAAATAAAAATAAATTTAATTAATAAAATTACATATTTTCATATTTAAATAGAAATGCGTTGGAAGAATGTGTTTATATATTTATTGTATTGTCTATTTTTCTTACCTCTGTAACCGGTAATTAACACAGTGCAAGCTGTTGGGCTACTTTTGTCTTGTGTTGTGGTCCTGTAGCATGGCCCCACACACAAAGTGGCGATTCCAAGTCCATGTGAACCCAAACCAAGCCCTTTTTCATTTTGGTTTTTATTGGGTCATGCGAACCCGAAACCGGTTTGTGAATGTCCCCCACTTAAATGGTTTTTTGTCAATTTGTTATCTTCTGCCCTTAAATGACTCCACCAACCTTTCTTTGGTCATTGGTACAAAATAAAATAAATGAAGGAAGCTCCCTCTCCCACTTTCTCTTGTCCAATCTCATTCTATATTACACTTTTCAACTTTTCTTAAATACTTTGTGCTATTTTAATGTACACACACACACTCTTAATGAGAGATTAGCAGAATAGCCAGGTACCACAAGTTCTCTTATTTATTTCCCTTTGGCCACTAGCTGTCTGTACTTGTACTAAAAATTATAATTATTTTATTGCTTTAGAATAGTAAATCATAAATAAATTTCAATACTATCCAGTAATACTAATGTCATCACTTAAGTTACGATACGTACTTTGGCGAGGTTATTGAGAATCAATTGTTGAATGAATATTCATTTATTGAAAGGCGAAAAGCATATATTGTGCACTTCCTTTTGCCTTATGCTATACAGCAATCCATTGATTATGGCATAAGTGACGACCTAGCTGTGGTGATTGGAAAAGTCAACGGATTAAACATGAATAAAAATCCACGTGGTAGGTATCACAATTCTCTGCATCGTCGTGTTTAGTTGTCTAACCAAACCCCTTGAGGTTAAAACCTCCAGCATTGTGTTGCTTGCTTTCTTCAACGTTCAACGCCAGAAAGTACGGAAGACCTTTGCTGAGCGTAAATCTCGGACCCTATTTCACACAACCAGTCAATCACAGCAAAAATAAAAAAAAAAAGTGTAAGGAGGTATAGGTAGCGTAAATCATGAAAGCGAAAAAAACATTCGCCGCGTAAAGTGAAAAAAATATATTGATTCTCTCCCCCTCTCTTTCCGTGCATATCCTGAGTACTAGTATTTGTCAGCTTCTGTATAATTGAATAGGTGGTAAGACAGATAGATACATAAATTGCATGCTAGGTTCCAATTTAATTTAGAATTTCGGAGCATTGTCATTTACCCCACCGAATCGCACACTCCAACTTATCTTTGGACTAGCTGCTGCATTATATCAATGTCCTCCCTGCTCTCCATTCCATTGTCCATATAATAAGCTAAAATGATTTGGTACCACCATAAATAAATTAATCAATTACTAAGTGTATTATTTTAAGAGTAAGTGAAGGTCCTATACCACCTATTTCCTTCCCACCAACTCTCAATAGGAAAGAAATATTTACTGCCATCATCAAAGCACTGAAAATCTCAACCAGAACATATATTCTCGGTCTAGAATAATTACGGTGGATTACAATCCTCAAAAATTCAAAGAGTAATTACACTTTGGATTTCCCAATAGGAGACACTTCACCGAGAGTAGCCATTTCGTGTTCAAGGAGAGGGTGATGAACGAAACCGAAAGGGTAGACCGAGGCCTTATTGATAGTCCACGTGAAATGAACTCATTGGTTGCCTCGCCAGGACCCACGAAATATAACGTCGGTGCTATCATTGCCTTTTGCGACCCGGACGTACAACGTACGTGGCATTCTAATAAACGAAATAGAGTTGGCGCCGTTGCGTGGGTAACGGTACGCTCTCTCTCGGGATCCTCTTCCCGTTAACGTACGTCGGTGAAGTTATCCGTTAAGCGTTGCCGTTGGCTGTATGTGAAGATTGAGGAAGTAGATCTGATCTACGGCTTTCGTTGTTTGGGACTTGTGGGAATATTTTCTCTTCTCATGAGGTGATCTTGTTCCATACCAACTCGACACGTGGCTCGCGATGCGATTTGCTCCCTCACTCCTCAAGAACATTCGGACGGCATACGAGGAAGCTTCTAGGCACGCGCAACAATGTCGCGTTCTTCCGTGCACGCCCTGAATTCCCGGGGAATGATTTTTCTAAAAACCAATCAATAATTTGTTTTGCCACTTTTATTATTTTTTAAACGTTTTACTCACAGCTCAAACACTGTTTTTTCTTTTCTAGTAAATAGATTATAAAAAAATGTCCTTGGTAACACGGAAAATGAATGGTCATACATACAATACAAGCATGAATGCTCCATAACTACTAGCAGAGCAGTTGGATGAGACAGAATTGTGGTATGGGGATGATACTCGTACTTCATACGTAGCAGTAACACGAAAAGAGAGGCCGTACATAGTCTCGCGTAATCAGACAAGGATCAAGATTTTTCATGGCTCCTCAAACACTCAGATTTTCCTAAAATCATGGGTGTTCGAGTCAAAAAGGACAAATCAGATCAAATCCCATGCTACATTTAACTTGGACCGGACCCGTTGCGATTGGCAGCTAGCAGAAGAAGAAAAGCAACCAAAAAGGTAAGACTTGTTGATGCAATTCATGATTCCATAGCACATGGCCTCAACCGAATGACCGTTAAGAAAATCATAGCAACAACCACTAGCTAATTGCTCGTTAAGACATAATAAGACCCACGAACATGAACGAAACAAAGCTTTGATTGACAAAAAAGAGAGAATGCCATGCATTATTTCTTCTGTTGTAAGATTTACTCAAACGGTTCACTTTTCTTTTTTAGACTGTCATTATCCATCTCCCAGTTCTTACACACTTTGGGACCCCTCTCCTCTCGATGCAATGTTCAATTGTTTATGGTTCCATCTATCAATCCACTAAATTAAATTAAAACTAATCTTTTTTGCTCCTTTCATCCAATAATAAAATAACAACACCGTCGGTCCCGCTCGTAAAGTGAATGGAATTCCCAACTTTCTTCGTTTTGGCGGGGCCGCGCGGAAGACGGAAGAATTTGCACTTGGCGCCAAACCAAACAATCAGGCTCTCTCACATGAATGCTATGGTACGGTACGGTAGGTGGGTTACATATTCATCCATTATTTAGGCTAAGGATTGGATCACCACGTTGTGCTGCCAAGTATATTGATATTAATATTAAAATACAAATATAAACTTATAATAAATTTTATTCCGTTAGATGCCACAACATGCGGGAAACAGAGACCGCTGTGATAATTTGGTTATAGTTTGCCTAATTAGCAGGGACACACGAATATGTTTCCCATTTTACACTACTATAATTTGAATAGTCCCCGAATGAACAATTATTCTCGACCCAAAAATGCTCAAAAAAGTAAAACTGATAGAGTTCCCAAGCAATTATTAGTTTTCTGCAGGTGCGGCAGTTCAACCAAAAATTGATCCCAATTAACCGTATAAAAATAGACAAGCGTGCATCAATCGTGTAATTATACTTGCTACCGTTCTGTATATCTTCTCAAAATCAAGCCTTTTTTCTGTCCCACCTCGCATCGTGATGCATACCCATACACAAACATAACACAATTGTTTAACCTTCTTTCTGATCATACTTTGACCAAAGAATTATGATAATTTCTTTTAAAATTTAGATTCATGTGTTACAGAATTTTAATTTATGAAATATAATTTACACTCTAAAATTAAAATTCCAAAAATAAATGAAATGTGAGATTAAAAAAAAAACTTGCAAGAACTATTGGAGTAAGCAGAACCAGAGAAAGCCAAAATAACTAACCTTTTTTTTTTTTTTGGTTAAAAATATTTTAAGTTTTTCTAGGGCGGATAAGACGTTTTGGGCTGAGACGAGATTGTGAATTGCCCGATCACTTCTTAATGTCACATGGTTTTGGTCCTCATTGGGCCCAATCACTTCCTCAATCTCTCCAAACCGACCCGATATCTGTTCTATCTCCATTTGCCGAGGACCGGCGTTGCGGTGCAGTTGTGTGTGACGGGCGAGGCTTCAAATCCTAACGGTCACTTTGGCTCGAAGTGCTAAACGCTTTTAGTGACATAGTAAGCAGATGATTCGCGTACCAAAATCTGTCGTTGGATTCTTTCCCAGGCTATGGTTATTGCGGCAGTTCCATGCGAAGCATGGACGTCGCTGTCACCCCAAAAGCGACGATCATGACATGGATTACGCTGTTCGGAAGAAAGACGGGGATCAAGAACAGAATTTATATCTATTCAAGAGTAGAGGTCAACACATTCTCACCAACCCTCGAATTCTCAACAGCATTGTTCGAAAATCTGCAATAAATCCCACTGATACTGTCCTCGAGATTGGACCCGGCACAGGCAATCTCACCCTAAAGCTTCTAGAAGCCGCCCAGAAGGTTGTAGCCATCGAAATCGATGAGCGAATGGTGGAAATTCTCGATAAACGAACAACCGAGCGTGGACTTCGCGATAGGCTCATGGTAAGTCTGAGGCACCCTATCTGTTCGATAAAATGTCTAAGCTAAACATTTGAACACCTACTCTTGAGTCTTGACCATTGGTTTTGCAGGTCATACGCAAAGATGCGTTGAGAACTGAGTTTCCGCAATTTGATCTTGTGGTAGCCAACATTCCTTATGGGATATCTTCGCCTCTTGTTATTAAATTGGTATATGGGAGAACAACCTTTCGGAGCGCCACTCTTCTGCTTCAGAAAGAGTTTGCACGAAGATTATTGGCTAATCCCGGTGACTCCGAGTTTAATCGCTTGGCTGTAAACGTTAAACTGGTGGCTGACGTGGAGTTTATCATGGATGTAAGCAAGAGAGATTTTCTCCCCTGTCCAAAAGTTGACTCCTCCGTGGTTATAATCCGCCCAAAAGCTCAAGTTCCTGATGTGGATCTCCATGAGTGGTGGGCTTTCACAAGAACTTGCTTTAGTAAGAAGAACAGGACACTGGGGGCGACATTCAGGCAGAAAAGGAAGATTATGGAGTTATTGAGATTGTCCAATGTCGAAGGTTTGAGCAAAGAAAATGCTTTTGATTCCAACGTGGGTAACTGCAGCAGTGATAGTGAAGATGAAGGATGTTGTCACCAAGGAATGAGTTCGCTGAAGGAAAAGATAATTGGAGTGCTTAAAACATCAGGGTTTGAAGACAAGAGGCCTTCCAAACTGTCCATTGAGGAGTTGCTCTATTTGCTATCATTATTCAATCAAGCTGGTATATTTTTTCATGGCCATGAAAAGCCAAGTAATGAATATAGTTTATCCATTGATGCTGACTAGCTCCTATTGCCCACCTATTCAAGATGCTCATTTTTGCCTTCATATATCATCATTTGCTTCACTTTCAATACAAGCATAAGGTATAATATCACTGAAACAATTAAAACTGAAGTCCGTTAAAGGGGGTTGGCAAAATTGACGCAGTGTCTGCAGAAGAGAGTGACGCCCATACGAAACAGAGAGTTGGCCAATGAACAAGGATCGGAAGCCTTTCTATAAGTGTCGCACTCCTATTTATTGCTTTGATTATCAGTTGTGAAGGCTCTGATCATTGGATAACATAACCGTTTAAGACAGATCTTAGAGTTGAAGAGCGACAGAGGGGTGTACTCCCTGAGAAAGAAATGGAAACGATTCAAATGAAGGTTAAGTTTGCGTCAAAGATAGATTTTGTTCATGCCAAAATATTAAAATGCTAAGGATAAAATCCTCTTTTGGTTCTGTAAAGCTCGCTGAGCATAACAGCAGATAATAACATTTCTTGACAGAGTATGACGTTGTTTTAGTAAGTTCTATTCCTCAATCCTTAGGTAGGATAGGATTTACTATGCTGTTCTGTCAATTATGCACCAAAGACAACAATCCTCACGTATCAGTTATAGCAGTACGATAGGATTTACTATGGTTAACCTATTGTTGTGAAGCTTTTGTATATTATTATAATTATAAATTTATACACGATACAAGCGAAGCATTTTCCATGTCTACCTTTATCTTTTGGGTAATAATATCAACAATTTAAATTTAATTAGATTCACATTAAGTTTACTTTTAGCTTTTCTGCATGGTTGAAAATTTTCCACATCCATAAGCATGATGGAGAAATCATTATATTAAGTGGTAATTTCTGAAGCCGGAGAAAAGAAGAAATTAGGAATTAACAAATTAAAGAATGAATACGAAAAGAAATAAGGAATGATATATCTATTCATGGTAGTGGTCCTAGACCTAGTGGAGGGAGAGGTGGCGCGGGAAAGCCAGGTTGTGATGCAGGTTGCATGGTACACGTGGCCGCAGGGGAGTCTTTTGTTCCCCTCAGCGCCGGCGGAGTTGTGTTGACGAAAGGCTTCCATGCAAACCGAACAAACATCTTGGTTGTGCTTATTAATGTCATTAGCATCAACCAGGGGCAAGTTTGAGACAAAGCACTTTGTGGCGGAAAATATCCTGCATGCTTCCTCGGCGGCAGCCAGAGACTCGTCGAGGTCGAAAAGGATCGAATAGTCGGAAGATGAGATCGGCGACAATGTAGACATGGTTACATCATTGTTGGAGTATCCATTGCAAATATCTGGATGGAATGTGCATATTTATAAGAGTACAGGTAATTATGCGAAGGTACAACTTGTGAATTAATTAACTGTAAAAAGTGGAATAAGATATTTGTCTGCGGATCAAAAGTTAATAATTGCTTAAGTGGCAAGTGCTTAGACACCTAACTCCAATGTGCAGGTATGCTTCATGGAATCTTCATCCTGTAAATAATAAGGCCATTTAAGGGGAAAAACAATGAATAACTCCAAGTTAAGCGTTCTGTTCACCAACTAGCCTAATTCATATTTAAAACAGACTTTTGACCTGTCTGATGCAATATTATATGATTGTCGACGTCGATACCATCAATTAAAGCAAGATCATAATAGTCAACAGTCGCCAACTCATCTCCCACTTATTTCACTTTTTGGTCAGGGATGGCGGATGGCGATGCATTCCTAGCTCCAATTTTAAAATCTCATTACCCCCTTATTCATCCTATTTACTTAAATGGTTAATCTTGAATTTTGTTAATTAGTTAGCTAGACTTTTATCTCTAATCTAAAGATCACCATTTTAATTAATTCCTCCTCCGTTTAAGAGGGATTTAAAGTGTATTTTACTCTTTAATTTTTCATCCCTACTCTTTTCGTATTTATGTTTTGGGCTGGGCCTAATTTCCGAGATTGGGAAATGGGCCCAATTGTATATTGGCGCTTCAGAATAGTGTGAATATTTGCTCACTCTCCCTTGTCGATCGAGTAATTTCGGCTCCTGCAGGCATTTCAAGCAGAAGAGGGTTCGTTCTATGCAAAAGGGAGAGATATGGGTTTCGGTGCCCTAAGGAACATTATTCGTCCACTCTCCAGAAGTCTAATTTCGCGAGTATCCACTAATTCTCTGACGCCGTTATCTGCACCTTTGACATGTCCCAAATCGGAGCTGCGTTTCTTGTATGGTGGATCGCAAGCTCAATGGTGGCCGAGGATTCCCGTTTCCAATAATTTCCACAGCTTGACGGACACTCGCTTCCCCAAGAGACGTCCTTCTGATAAACCCCGTCGAAAGAGGGCCAGCCTTAAACCACGAGGTTTGTCTCTTTCCCTCCTATAAGTTCTTCTTTACTTTTTCTTTTTCCATCTTACATTTGAACTAAAGTAATGGATGCAAATTTTGTCAAATTGGGCAATTTTATCCCATACCTTTTTCCCTTGGTACAATTTGAATGCAGGGCCATATGCGTTGGTTCAGTATGTACCGGGCGAACCAATATTACCAAGTAATCCCAATGAAGGGAGTGTCAAAAGAAGGAATGAGAAAAAACGCATGAGGCAGCGCCGTGCCTTTATACTGGTGCGCTTATCAATTCCCCATATAGATATTTTTATTCTGCCTTATGCAAAATTGTGATTTAGCATCCTTAAAACCATGTTTATTAGCATGTAACATTGTGAGTTGAATCTATTAAGTATCAAATTCATTTGGTTTACTCCATGTGGAAAAGGTATTGAGTCATGGAGTATTGAGTATGTACATAAAGAGTTAATCAAACATTATTTTAATGCTCTGGTAGGAAGGGGGGTAAGAAGAAAGTGGAAACTGAAACAAATGAGGAAGTTCTCCGATGGTTTCAAAACGAATGACATTTTATATCAGTTTATATTATTGGTGAACAACTCAAGTCTTTAGTGCTGAAAACTGCAGTCCATTGGCAAAAATGTTTGAATGGTCAGTCTAACACGCTATATGTTAAAAACGAATTATCTTATAGTCCATTGGATTTTGGTAAGGCACTTCTCCTTTTAATTTAAAAAAGAAACATTTCTATACAAATTTTCTTTCTCCTCTTAACTTTTACTTCTACTTCTTCTTTTGACTTTTTAGTTTTTAGAAGCCAGTCTAAACGAGCTCTTAGTCTTTCAAGTAAATGATGATTGATGATTGAAGGTTTCGAAGACACAAGTTATATGACGGTTTATTTTCCATCAAGCAAGCATAATGAACACAAAATGAATCTTTGTTTTATCAAAAGGTGAATCAGCTCGGTTCCCAGTTTATCTTCGAATAAGAATATTGGGTTTCAGTTTAGTTTGTGGAGAAACTTCGTCTTTTATGTTAGTACTCACTTGTTTAACATTTTGTCGTTCACTTTTGGATTGACTTAACTTTGGCTTTCTAAATGTGCTTTCATGAGATGCACTAGGTCTCGTTTTGCTCAGGAATGTTACTTGTAATAAATTGCCAAAAGAATATTACGAAGAATAATCCCCAAAAACTTTGATGACTTTAATTTGACAGTATTTCTTATCTCATTGCTCCATGGAGCATATATATATATATATATATCCTTCTTGACCTTTCGTGCAGTTGCTTGAGAATTGATTATTTTGGGTCTTCGAGCCCAATTTCAGTTAGGCCACCTTTGCAACATTTCCCCCCTATTGTTTCATCAGATTTTGTTCTTTTAACTAAAATCTTTTTTGCATTATTTGTCTCAAAACCCATTATTGCACCCAGTGGGAACTGCTTTTATATCAAGTAGGCAGGCTTATGTGGGACATTGTGTTAAGATTAGTTTTTCATATGAGATAAGTTTATCTTTTTTAATGTGGACTGTGTTTATTCATTCACAGTCGGAAAGAAAGAAAAGGAAAGCAGAGATGCAGGAGGCTAAACGGAAGAAGAATATTAAGAGGGTAGAGCGTAAAATGGCAGCAGTTGCAAGGGAAAGAGCATGGGCCGAAAGACTGGCAGAGCTGCAGCGACTTGAGGAAGAGAAGAAACAGTCTATGGCTTGAATATGATTTTTGGACCTCATATGTAATTTGTAATACTGGTTCGTTTGCTTGTCATAAGTTGAAATTTCAATCCTTTTATACTGGATCTTCAATGCTGCTGCTAACCCTGTTAGTTAATTGGGTTACCCTGCGCATTTCTTGTTCTTTACTCCTCATTTTACCATGGAGCTTTTATTGTCCCTTTTCTTTTCTAATCATCATGGAACCTTTCACAAGTTAAGAGGTCTTCTTTACCATATTTTGTTGATTCGTGTCTTTTTGGCGCTTACTAATTGACTGGATTCTGAAGAATGAGCTTGTTTGTTACTTGAGGTTCAGACCACTATAAAGTTTCAGTATTCTTATCGTGGCCGTTTACATATGATTTCACACAAGCGTCTTAATCCATGATACATGATTGCGAATTGTCATACGCCTTCTTCTTAGTTGATTGCCATCCGTATATTTATTACTAGTAACTCATTTGCTTGCATATGAGGATATTGCACGTTAGAAAGGTACGTTACCAAATAATAGAAGGAAAAAGAAAGCGAAAACAGAATAAGAAACGCTGGCAAGTGGCAATGACAAAGACTCGGGTGGGTGCATCAGCCATAGGTTTAATCCTTGGGAAGAGACCGCGGGCAAGCAAAGCATTCTGTCTTATTGATAAAACCAAGTATATTGTTTTCATTCAATTCTCGCTTCACCTGACTCCTTTCCATTTGAATAGAAAGATGAAATTCTTCTGTTTGGTTAGCCAGAAAAGCAGCGTTTGGGAGTTGCTGGAGATTTAAACCTTTTCCACTAGTGGTAACGTTTTGAATTGCTCGTTATGAACAAGTTTCAATTTTATTCTATTCTATGGAAACCAAAGGAGTAGGGAATCTGATGGTACGAAACTTGTACTATGACCCCACTAATTGAGAGATAATAACGCAAGGTAGTGGAGCACGAGCCCGATGTCATGGCATGGGACCAAGTGCACTACAAAACCCACATGGAGATCAAACCCACCACAAACATTACACTGCAATCAAACAGAAACAATTAAATTGATGGAGACTCCGATGTGAGAGTTAGCTTCAATCATCCCCACTAGCATTCAATTCTTCAAGATGACACACAGGGCCCAAACCCACCTTTCTCCTCTGAATTCAGATGTGACACTAGAGCTAACACAATAATACACATCCCCCATTTCCTTCCTACCAATGCCGCCTTATCCTTCTGTCTACTCTTTTATTTTTTCACCTTATAAATCCTATGCCTTCGGGTTAACTGTAATTCTCTGCAAGCTCCTATTCTTTAATGGGTATTACACGTATTGGAAGCTTTCTCTTCATCTTCACTGTTGGAAAGTAGACAATTTCATCCTCTCGGCAACCCATCTGCATAGTAAAGTAGCATGAGATTGCAATCTAAAAAAGTTCAGAACTTCAGACCCATATAAGCTATATCAGTAATTTTGAGATTAACCATTGATTACCTGTAACTAGTAACAAGGTGGTGAAGGAAAATAGAGAGCTCTAGTCTAGAGAGTTCTATTCCAGGGCACAGTCTCTGTCCACCACCAAATGGTGTAAAGCAATTGTTACTGACCACAGCTCCCATTTTCTACAAATGGACAACAGAAGTGATAATGAATTCATTGCATTATAACAAGAGAATACAACTATTATTCATGCTTACCTCCCATCTCCATGGATTAAACTCATAAGGGTTTTCGTAAATTTTTTCATCAAAGTGGACTGAGGTAAGAGATGCCATAACACACCAGCCCTTGGGAATTAGATACCCTGCATATGCACAATGAAACTACATCAAATATTTCCCCTTTTTTCTCCAAAAAAAAAAAAAAAGATAAAGAAAAGAAATCTTTCTGTTTCAAGGCTAAAAAAATTCAACCTTTGATTTCTACTTCTTTGACTGCTTTTCTCCAAATCGCATTGACAATATTGGCCATTCTCAGAGTTTCACTGATAACCTTTTTGGGAAAATAGAAAACGAGATAAGGATAAAATATTAAGTTATATACTGTATAAGAGCAACTTGATGTGGTTAGAGTTAGTATCAGAAAGGCTCACATTTTGAGTAAAGGGCAGGGACATGTAGTCAGTCCATGAATAACCATTGATGCTATAAGTTTTCAGCCTCTGAAGTTCCATGTTCTCTTCCTACCATTAGCAATAACATAAAGGCAAAGATACCAAATATAAAAAAACGTCATAAGTGACAAATATTGATGCCAATCTGCTAATTTGAAAATCTTTCATAGATTCACTTTTAAAGCGGCATACGTAAATATGGTAATGTACTTTTGTACTAATCCTGCAAAAATACCTAAAATTGAAACCACATAAACCTCCAAATTTCAGTCGGCTCATTCTAAGTCACCGTGAAAGTGACCTTGATACAACAAATCAAACTTGTCTTGCAATTAAGATTACAACAAATCAACTTTAATAATGTCTTTTTTGGTTGACTTTACTTTTATTCTCTGAAAAATTAAATGTTCTTTTCCCTATCAAGCTTTTTTTTTTTTAAAAAAAAAAAATGCACTAATAAAGACAATACATGATATGAGTACATATTGCACATATATTTTTAGGATTTTTCATAAAGATTAATATCTTAAATTTGAACATATATATATATATATATATATATCATGTCTTCAGCTTAAAAAAAAGTAACTTTATTTAGCATTATAAGGATTATTAAGGAGAAGGAATTAAGTGGGCAATAAGTGAAAATAGAGTTGAGGAGGTGAAAACTTGAATGAAAAAAGGGAATAGGACTCTTAGTGGTTGTGTCCTTACTAGCAGGACTTAAATAAATGGCATGGCTGGTCGGGTCCATCCTAACCTACAAGCCGTTCAATCTAGTATCGTACGGTAAGGAAAAAGCAACAACCCATTTCATATTATAAAGTGGGCCCCTTAAAGTCACTCGTGTGCGCCTTATTTTGCTTCTAATGAAAGCGACTCCTTGCAAGAAGTCAAAGACTTCTACGGTATTACTTTGCGCCATACCGTACCCCAGCAGACATCCTTGGGCCCCAATCGTAGATCGAATCTCAGCCCTCAAAGCCCAACCGTACTCTAAAATCTAGAAACTCTTTTTTATTTTTCTATTGAAAATTCAAACCCTTCAAAAATATCTTAGAAAAAATAAAACTATTGATCTACTAATGTATGTATGTATATCTATTAAATAATATAAAGTCAATTTGTATTGTACGGTCATGGACGTACCTGTAATTTGGTTAGAGCGAGAGGGCAGTCACTGAGAAATTTGACAGCCAAGGTCATGGCCGTAGGAAGAGTCTCCTCGCCCGGGATCATCATCTCAACGATGTTGCCGCTAATTGTTTCGGCGGACAACGTTGGCATTGAGTTATCCCGTAAGAGCACGTCCACGGCATCATTCACTACACCCTTCTCGGCCTCCTCTGCTGCATCGTCCCCCTTTCTCTCCTCTAGAATCTTTCTCACCATCTTCAGCATCCTCTCCTTAGCCTTCAATGATTTGTAGAGTCTCGTCCCCGGAAACTTGACCGGCAAGCAAATCAAACCTTTGATGAATTCTCCGAATTCTCTCCTCAAGAACTCCAAATCTTCGCCACCATCCATGCTCATCAGAACTTTGACCAAAATGGTAAATGTGATCTGACAAGTGAAAGAGTCATTTAATTATTTGTCTGTTTTCTTTGATGAGAATGAGAAGGAGAGTGAGGAATAACGAGAAGTTTTTTTACCTTTTTGACCTCATCTTGAATGTAGATTGGTTGGTGGGATTTCCAAGCAGAGAAGCAGTTTTTGACAGAGATTTCGATGTCTTTGGTGATTCGAGCTTTGAGCTGAGGAGATCTTAGGAAGCTTACGAGGAGTGCATGGACTTTCCGGTGAAGGTTACCATTCATCTGGAGGATAGAGTGTTCGCCCATTAATTCTCTGATTGATTTTGGATAAGCAGGAACAAACATGTTGCCCTGGTTCTGGAGAACAACCTTGTTCACCTCAGGATCCGTCGACACAATCACACCATTTCCTAGAATGCTTGTCTTGAACACCTTTCCATACCTTACAAACAAAACAAACATTCATTCAATTGGGCTTCTTTTTGTTTGCTGTGGTTACAGTCTAGGGGTTATAGACTGCAGAAGCAGGCTTTTTCTGCTGCTTTCGCTTAAAAGATACACATGTTCTCTTTCTCTTTCTAGATGAGGGCTCAAACGGATATGGTAATATTTAATGGATCACGAGGCTGTTAATGCTTGGATTAATGGAGCACTGATCTGCGATGTTCCTTCAGCAACATTCAATTTTATTTTAGGGTTGGGATGTGTGATTGTTTAGGTGGAATACTCTTTTTCACTTGAACAGAAAGTGAGGGTATGAGATTATGCTTCTACTTCAGTGCTCCTAAAAGTTTACCATTGTTAATTTGTTAAGGATTCAATCTCATCTTTGTCTTTAATTTATAACCACAATAAAAGAAATCATAACAACAGTTAACTGATGATTCTTCCTACAAAACACAAAATGAAATGAGAAAATAATTAACATATTGCTTTGTTATATTTCAATTGGCAAATTAAGTTTTGTCCACATACTAATTGGAGGAAAATTATTTCATTCATACAAAATTGATTTTCTGGTACATACTTTTTGATATAATCTGATCAAAGATGGATGCTAGATAATAAAGAGAATCACATATAGAGAAGCCAAATTAAACTAAACTTCTCAATCTCAATCAAACTGCAAAATGAGAAGTGTGACACGACTCTGATTTCCTATTTAATTTTTAAAACATTTTACTAGTGTATATATCCGTAATTTCATAGACCTTTTCTTGCAATAGCCAGTGGACCAACAAGGACAAAATTAAACTTACTACTAGATTTTATTTCACTATATTATTTTATTTCCTTTTTTTCTTTTTCACTGTTATGTGAATGAATCCCCAAGTATTTAATCATAACTTGGAACATTGAAAGCTTTATTCAGGGAAATCCCTTGTGTGCATCAATGACATAAAATGCTCCAAACACTGTCTTGGCGGAGAAGATAAGCGGAAAACGAAAATTCTGATCAGAAAGCATTGCTAGAGGCATCATGCAGGTATGTCATTGCTTCGTTGAGAATGAAAGGATGAAACAAACAAAAAAATAAATGATTTTTTTTAAAAAAAAAAAGCAGAAAAATGGAAATTATGTATGTGGAAGAGATAGAAACTTACAGAGACTTGCGCTTTTCCATGAAGCTGACAGGCTTGGAGGAGTATCCAGAAGCAATGAAATCGAGAGTTTCTCCCAACAAAGGCCAACCAGAGCTACCTCGTGGAAACTTTGCCTTCTTTCCCATATTTTCTTTCTCCCCAAACAGGAACCACCGCGTTAAAAAAACTATAACCAGCAGAACCCATAATCCCACAAGCCATTCCATACTACTAGAGTGAGATCGCTGTATCTGTTGTTGCGAGTGATGGCAAAAGCAGGAGCTGCTTGTTCTGAGGGTTCAGTTCATGCAGGTAGCTAGCAAGCTCCGTTGTATTTGTACTTCACTGTGTATCTCTGTGGGTGTGGGAGAAAGAAAGAAAGTGTGTTGAACGCTTGATAAGTCAAGAAAGAAACTTCTCTTTGTCCTTGAGAGAGGGTTGGGGTCATGAATGAAGAGCGAGAGAGAGTGAAAGCAATGATAATAGATAGACAAGAGAAGAGATTCTCTCAAGATCTAAAGCCTTGAAACAATCATTTATTGAGATGGCCATATCAGGTTCACCGAATGCGCCACGCTCGTTTATTTTGTCTTCACTCAATTTAGATAAATATTACCCGCATTTCTCTCCCTTAATTCTCCAACCCGACCCATCGCCCTTCCTTGCGTTCCCCATTTTCTTTCTCTCTTGTTTTTATCTACCTTTCTTTTTTCTTTTTTAACAAATATTCTTATACTCTTCTTTTGATATAAAACTATTACTTTTTCATCTATATTAATGCCTTAGAGAGCAATCAACTTACCTAACATTTTGATAGTTTTATCAATATTCCTTTGGAATCACAATCCTCTCACCAATACAATAAATTTTCATTGAAATGATTTCAACGTTTTAATTCTCTGTGGATTCTGAAGATCAGATTCTCATTAATTAGGTCATCATAAAGTAAACACATGATTTCAGTACTTTCTCACACTATTATAGGATTTACCTCATTAATTAATCACTTTGTCGATATTTACCTTTTTCTTTTTTTGTTTTTACATAAGAATACAATGCATTTGAGTACATGGCACCAATATTCACGTATGACCCTTGAATGTTACAAAAGTTTACTCAGAGTGAAAAAGAAAATATATTAGAATAACAAGAAAGTTTGGATCTAGTTGAAAATTAAAAGGGGAAAGAAATTATGATTTTCATTCATACCATAAAACAATGTTCTATGGGAAGGTAGTGGAGATTAATGTACACGAACTAAATACATGAAACTAAATAAAATGAGGAAAAACTTGTGAGGGAAATGATATCTGTGCAGAATGATATAGCATTTGAAGATAAGATGTTAGTCATATTCAGGAACCACACCTGAATTGGAATCTCAGAATTAATGTTCGTGCTTACTGATAAATACATGTAATATCATCATTACGTAGCCTCTTTGATGAATCATTTCACCATTTTCATATGAATGTATATATATGAATAACAAAAAGTTTGTGTTTGTTTATTATTGTAAATCTTTAAATCAAATGGTATTTAAAACAATGCTGTAAATATTATTAATATATTAAAATATTATATTGTAAAATTAGCATAAATATTTTAATTATACATGAAAATGATTTATACAAAACTCGACATATTTAATAAATAATAATTATTTTTTAAATATGTTAAAAGAAAATTTAACATTAATTTTTCTACTTCAAAAAAAGATTAATGATTGCTCTGTTTGAAAAAAAGGTCTCCAATTATTAGTTAGGGGATACTTTGAGTGCATACCTGTGAAAACGAATTATTCCCACAATGTTAGAGCTCATGGATTGTCAAGTTATATTTATCGCCACTTCAATATCCACTTGCTATAAAACTTAGCTTGTTTATATTCATTGCAACTTAATAAAAATTGTAATAATGTTGAATCATTTTGAGAATTATTGTTTTTTTTTTTTATTATTTGGTACATCATAAAAGTTATCCTTTCATTTATCTATATGATATCAGGACTAACATTGATTTTGGTGTTTTAAAAATATCTCGATTTGGTAATGATTGCATTTGTCCTACAAGTTTTTTTTTTTTTTTCTTAGAAAAACTAATATCAACTGTAGCTAATTATTGAGATTAAATCTAGTCTTGGTTTGTAACTCCCAGATGTTTTGTTGTTGATCTTAAATCGAACTTATTATTCTGATCTTAAGACGTCCAGTAGCATATTTTACATATATATTATATATTATATTGATTAACTTGGTTGAACTTAACTTTCCATTAATTTGCATGAATTACCTACGTACTTGTATATCTTATCATTGCATCGGAGTGTTCCCAATTTTTTTGAGCCTGATTAATCATGATCAAAACCCGAGTTAGAGCAGATCTAATTTGATTTAAACGTAAATCACAACTGAGATTGACTTAATCATTGATATTCATGTGGATAAATCCAAATTTTGTTTGTAGGGCAGAGGCAAGAAGATCATGAAAGAGTCTATAAATGGGTGGCAAATAGCAATGAAACGTCTAATCGTACATCAGTTACAGTTGGTGCTGTGTTTTCAGATTTTTCAGGTTCAGCTTTTGTAGAGAGGTCTAATCGTTGAAGTTTTGTTCACTCAGCATGCAAGGCAAGGCAAACTCTCTCTTCAATGCGTTCCCATTTCATCCAACTGCAGCAAGACAAGATCGGTGTTAGAGATTTTAACCGTTATTTACTTGTTTTCCTTTATTTTTATATATATATATATATATAACAGGCCCCACTAGTTAGCACTTAGCAGCGCAGAGTGTGCACGTGAGAGGAACCCTACTGGCCCCAATGGTTGGCGCCGGAATTGCTAGCGTCTTGTTCTTCTCCCACTTTCTTTCTATTATGGTCACAGCTAAGCCATCGTCTTGTCTGTGTCGTCCCTCTCTCACTACTCCCACAGTCTTCACCACCCACTTTCTCTCTCGCGTTTTCTCATGCACAGCACAATTTATGCTCTGCAATTTGCACTCTCGCTTCTTTATTGACTTTTCTTGTCCCAACAACAACTTTAAATTTCCTTTTCCTTTTTCTCCAAATCCTTTGATATCAGCTAAATATACCGAATGTATGGTTGCCATATGTTTTGGTTGTGCCAGAACTAGAGTAAACATCAAGTGGTCCGTTTCTTGCATGTGAATTAAGCGGGAGGTTTGTGCAGAAGAGGACCAGTCCCTCCATGTACTTACTTTTTGACCCTATTGCAGTATCTATGGACCATGCTATTCTATGCCACTCTCTATATTGATCATAGTTGTGCAGCACCAGCACCGGCATTTACCCACAAACAAGATTCCTCGTTGTTGTTCCCAAATTATATTCCAATTACTATTTCTGTTCGCTCACTATTTCCGGGTGGAGGTGCATCAAAACAACCTTACTAGTTACAACGCAGTTCTGCATAGCCGGTCTTATATTATCATTTCTTATTTTCTACTACTTTAGAAAAGAATTGAGGAATTTATAGGACAAATAAATGAAATTCCTTTCATCCATTTTCTAAAAACATTTTCTATAATGCAGAAACATCGAGAGATACAAAAAACTTTCAAGGCTCCTTAAAAGTCCTATGAACTAAGAACCTTGATGGGAACGGAACCAAACAATCTTACATAAACATGGCGAATCCACAAGGGGAAGTTTTAATTTGTGGGCTGCCAGTGACATTGTCGATGGTTAATTCTGAAAGTCGACTGCACATTTTCCATGGAAAGATTAGATTAGAATAGCTTAAAATTTTGATCCGGCTGAAATGCACAGTCGATCCCACTTTGCTTCTCTCATAAAAAGAAGATGCTTCATGTCGATGTTTGTGCTGCAAGTTTTATGCGCTGCAAGCAACAGCTTCTTCATTTGTATTTTTGTAGAATGATGTTAATTTAGTTACAGCAAGTGCCTCGCCAAAGAGTGATGCTCTTGTAGATCTTGATATGCGGACTTCAACAAAATCACCAACTACAGGATGTCGCTTAACAATGTCATCTTCTCTGTGAGGGACTGGAACATTAACAAATGACACTCGATGTCCTTTGTCAGTCTTGCCCATAAGTTCAGTATCCGGAGCTCTCCTATTAGGTCCTTCAACTAGTACAAGCTGTATAGTTCCAACTTGGGAGTCGAAACACTGCCCTGTGCTCTCACGGAAAGCCTCAATAAGTTCAGTAAGCCTCCTTTGCTTCACTTCCTCAGGAACATCATCAACATAATTTCTGTGGGCATGGGTTTTCTCCCTCATGCTATAAGCAAACATGAATGCCATATCATAACCAACAGCCTTTACAAGACTCAGAGTGTCTAAATGATCCTCCTCTGTTTCTCCACAGAAACCTGTTGGATTTACAAATATAAGAGGCTAGAATCAGTGGCCAATTGTTTACATGTATTCAAATATAAGAGGAACAGAAAAACTATAAGTTCTAGTAGCAAGTTTTGTGCGGCAAATCCATATAACTAAATTTTTTTATGAGCAAATATATCTTTAATACTACTAATAAAAATAGATATGTTGCACCTCATGGCATAAGAGGATTGGCATACCACTCTTCAATCACACAAAAAAATACATGCAAAGCCACTAGGTGTGATTTAATAGTGAAAGTTTTGGGTAATATGCAGGAGATTATGGGTTCAAACCTCCTTGCATCATGTAACCCAAAAAAAAGTTACATGCATGCAACAGAACCAAAAATATTTGATCATACTATTCATACATAGGACTTTTCTACCCCTCCGGTAGATTATGTGATCTCAATAGTAATCCATACGTATCAGTCAAAAATAAAGCGTAAAAATAAAAACCTCCAGAAAGTTCAGCAACTGGATGTGCCCCTTTATAGAGTAATGTGTAAATTGTGCACCATGAATACCAAAAAATTAGATCATCAGATTCGCTTAGTATAAAAGGTCACTACCTACTCAAAGGAAATCTTTTTATTTCTTTCTTTTTGTCCTACTTTTTGTTTATTTTGGCAAAACACGCTTTACAACCAAACTTAAGATCAATCAAAAACAAGAAGTTCATAAGTAAAAGTCAAGATTATATTTTCTTAAAAAAAAAAAATGTAAATGAAAGAAGGGAGACAGAGCTCCAAGATATATTACCACAAATGAAATCGCTGCTTATGCCCACATCTGGAACTATACTCCGTATCTTCTGCACAAGATCCAAATAGGCCTCTCGAGTATATCCCCGTCTCATTCTCTCAAGCACTGCGCTACTACCCGTTTGAGCAGGTAAATGTATGTAATTGCATATATTATGTCTTTCTCGCATGATATAGAGTAGTTCATCTGGAAAATCTTTAGGGTGGGGAGATGTGAATCTGAACCGCATCTCAGGAAATTCTGAGGAAAGCCTATCCAAAAGATCAGAAAATCTTAAGCCCATTTTTTTGACCTTGCACATGCTGGAAAAGCCTTCACTGTATTTCCAGTTGGACCCTTGTTCAACTTCGCTCTCAGTCCCAGATGTATCATTGTAGCTGTTCACATTCTGGCCAAGAAGTGTTACTTCTTTCACACCCTCTTTCCAAAGCTCTGCCACCTCCCTCACTATGGATTCTACAGGGCGTGATCGCTCTCTGCCTCTGGTGAAAGGGACAATACAAAACGAGCACATATTATTGCAACCCCTCATAATTGAGACAAAAGCAGTAACTGAGTTTTTGGAGATTCGGACTGGATTAATATCTGCATAGGTCTCTTCAAGTGAAAGAAGAGTATTTATCCCTTTCTGACCATAGTCTACCTCTTCCAGTAATCGCGGCAGATCTCTGTATGCATCCGGTCCGCAGACCACATCAACCATTTTATCAGCATCTAGTATCTTCTCCTTTAACCTCTCAGCCATGCATCCCAGCACGACTACTTTTGGAGGACGTAAGGATTGTGACCTCCCAGTAGCAACATTGCTCTTCCAGTGCCTTTTAAGAAACCAAAAGTAATTAAGCCTCTGCCATACCTTTTGTTCTGCATTGTCCCTGATGGCACAAGTATTTATGAATATAATCTCTGCATTTTCAGGTACATCCGCTACTTCACGATACCCAGCATTTTTCATTATAGATAGAGCAATCTCCATATCGTTAACGTTCATTTGGCATCCATAAGTCTCGTGATATATACGACCTTTCAAAGGAACTTCAGTATCTGATACAATACTACACAGACAAATAAAAAGTTAAAAAAGATTGAATAAATGAGACATAAAGAAGCCCTATCGATGTCTAAAATTTGAAATTATGTAATAATGGCGCATCGATGAGGGCAAAAGGAAACTAAAACTGTCTTGCATACCAGAAGCGGGCGAGGAAAGAGAAATTCATAAAAGTGGTAATCCTCTAAAAACAAGAGGAGGAACAAAGTCTTGATCAGGATTGAATATTTTGACTCTATGGTCCATTTAATCTTTGCTTGTATGTGGAAAATTTTGATATAATCTTGATGGAATTATCAGAAGACATACGCAAGCAATTTATGAATAATTGAGTGTATTGAGTGTCATCTTTATGCATTACCAGTACTCATTTTGTGGAAAAAGTGAGAATTATCTATATGCTTTTAGCGAAAATGTCACATGCATTTTGAAATATCACGTCCCTCGTTCATGGAAGTGAATCATAAGAACCCGTCAGGAAAAAATAATTCAATTTGGAAGTGGTAGTATAAAGTTATATAATTTATAAACAAGCAATGAAAGAAGTATCTGTTTCTGAACTTACCCGGGTTGAGCATCTGAAGCAGTGAGAGTAGCTTGAGCAATGAAGTGGCGTAGACTAGGACCCTCAGACTTATTGGGGAGAGGGACGTTCGACTGAGAGAAGTTTCTGGTGAGTTTAAGAGTGAAATCCCTTCGGACCCCAGGCAATGAGCTAGACGCTCCATTGCCATAGCTGCGTGAAAAAGGAACTTCGGGCTTCTGGTACAAGATTCTAAAACTGAAGCAACATCGATTATGAAGTCTAAGGCGTAGAGCACTGTGAGGTTGGTGGATGATGGAGGAAAGGGACGACAGCGTCGACGCCATTCAATTGAGATTTCAGGCGCATCAGGCTTCGATTGGGGCATCGGATAGGGTCATCAGGAAGTACATATGGAACTGGCATCAACGCAAGAGTTTGTCGTCGTTTACCTATCATAAGGAAAACGACGTCGAATTACACATTCTGCATTCGAATTTCAACATTAAATTTTCTTCACTATATAGGTGAAATTGGAAAATATTTTTAATTTTTAAATCTGGAAATTGGAAAGTTATTACCATAAATTGATCGAAAATAATATCTCTATTCATCATCATTTCTTCCCTTTTTTAGAAAGAAATCATTATATGTTCACTGTAAAATAATAATAGTATCTGTTTCTCTTATAATCATAAATATTGGAAAAAAATACTTTAATTTATAAAAGCTTAAAAATATTTATTATCTCAAAGTTTTTTCATTTATACTTATGGATGATAAAATATTTTGAACGAAAGAAGTTGTATCATGTTATAATTTTTTTTTTTTTGATACCATCGTATCATGTTATAATTAAATAATACATTTATACATATCACTAAAAAAAATACATATATCATATAATTTTAAAATAATTTTTAGTACTTTTAAGTATTCTTTTAGATTCAGATAAAAATTTAAATACAAAGTTCTGAAATTTTGAGATAAAATATTTGTTTTGGAGATAGTTTAATTTGTCGCATTAAATATTATAATTATACATCTAGAAATAATAATATATAAAATTGATGCATCATAATGACATAACTTCATACTTAAATGACTAATAACTGTCAGATAATAAAAAAAAAAAAAAACTAATAACCGTAAACATAACGAAATTTGTTTCGAGTGAGAGCACTGGGAGATAGTGTCGTTTGCACTTTATAGCGTCGTCTATGCAGGAGTATTAGGGGAAGGGTATTTCAGTAATTGCATTCTTCTGGTCGCTGCCTCGCTTGCCGTATTGTCAATTATTTGGTCTTTCTGGCAGAATCAGTGTCAGACAGGTTCGCACGAGGTGAAGCTGAAAATGGTGAATTGGAGAGCCGCGCATCGCTTGATCACACACTCGTCCAACCGCTTCTTCCATCACCGACGGAACCCTTCTTCTAATATTTCAAGTCTCCTCTGTTCTGCTTCCGGTAATGGTTCTTCTAGCATATCTGATTTTGTACTCTCAATCATTTACTTGACAAGCAGCTTTTTGTTCCCCATTGCTTGCGCGCCTATCTCTCTTTCTCCTTGGGACAGTATTTAGGAGGAGTTCTCTTGATGAAAATGTCAGAGAGTTACTACCCAATGTTGGAATTCAACGCGGAGTTCAGCATAAATGTTATGGTTCATTGGCTGGGTTGGTTCAGAGGAACCCGGCATTCTCAACATTAAACAATGAAGATATTAGATATTTTGAGGGGATATTAGGGGATAAAAATGTCATCCAGGATGAAGAGAAGCTTATTGCTGCTAATACTGATTGGTTGCATAAATACAAAGGCTCAAGTAAGCTTCTCCTACAACCTCGGAGCACGCAGGAGGTCTCAATTTTCTCTTTTACTTTTTTCATAATGAAAATTTTCTCTTCTGAACTTCGAATTAGCAAGTTATTCATAAATTGTCCTTGTTCTATGTTTTGTCTGTTTGTTTATTTTTGTACTTTTATGGTGATCCTTGATTTTTTACTATAGCATGTTATAAAAGTTAAAATAACTATTCATAAATACAAATATTGTGGATACTTCAATGATCCACATTTCATCAAATTGACTAGCTCGGTTTCCCAAGAGTTCCTTTTGTCGTTGTCACTCATAAGTCATAAATGATATTGTGGTTGTGGTTGTTACAATCATTCCTCTGCCACTCTTGAGTGTAACGCTGTGGAAGGTTATAAACCATAAAGATCTTTAGTAATCTTTGTCAAATTATTTCCCTTTTCAGGTTTCTCAGATTCTTAAGTACTGCAACTCCAGATGCTTGGCTGTTGTTCCCCAAGGTGGAAATACCGGGCTTGTAGGCGGAAGTGTTCCTGTCTTTGACGAAGTAATCATCTCTTTCACTTCAATTCATTCTGTTACATTTTATTTTAGCATGAGAATAGTGGCTCTACACAACCCTCAAGGGGAAAAATTGTCCTGTTATCACAGAAAGCATATTCTGCCATATTGTCGATTAGTCTGCTAATGGCCTTCTGTAATGTAATGCTGCAGGTAATCATCAGCCTTAGTTCAATTAATAATATCATATCTTTTGACAAGGTAGGTCATATACATTTTGAAAGGCATACTTGTTCGGTCCTCCATCCCTTCTCCATCCAGGGGCATTTCTATGCTTCTTAAAGAGCAAAATATGTTTCTTTTAAACTTATCATGGCATTCTTGATGTCAAAAAAATGTTATACTTTCTCACTGTCTCAGTGTATATTTTAAAGATGAGATTTAAGTAGTATTTGTAGTATTTCATTAATAGCTTAAGTTCCCTCGGATTTGGTGTTTAAATAGAACTAATTTCAACGTTGAAATTTGAAAATCACAAGATATCTGCTCTTAATTGTAAAGTGTCTGCCCAATACGTTTTTCAGGTTAGTGGTATATTGGTTTGTGAAGCAGGATGCATATTGGAAAATCTAACAACATTCCTGGACAATGAAGGGTAATATCTTCTTTATTTTTTTAATGTAATAAACCATGCTTTTTGTCATGGGACCAGTAATCTCTGCGTGGTTAGATGTCATAGAATTTTATGACAAAATAGTTACTTCTGTTTCTTATGTTTTACACTTTTAATTCAGATTTATTATGCCACTAGACTTAGGTGCTAAAGGGAGCTGCCAGATTGGTGGAAATGTTTCAACTAATGCTGGTGGTTTGCGTCTTCTCCGTTATGGATCTCTTCATGGAAATATACTCGGTGAGGAATTTTTCCCCCATTGAACTTGGATGATCTAACAAATTTACTATCGTTTGTTTTGATACATCTTGTGAGTCTGGTCCTTCCAAAGCCAATACATGCATACTAGATGAATGTGTTCGCTTTATCATATCTAGGAAGGAGTTGAGCTGAAAGGTAGGGTCATATGCTTGACTGTCAAAGCACTGCTGTTCCTTTAATAATCGCAAATTTAATAGAATCCTTGATCTGTTTTTTTTTTTTGAAGGGGGAGAGGGGGGGTTGGTTCGACTAATATTATTCTGAGATAAGTGCTGATTGATGTCATGTCCCAGGTATTGAAGCTGTTTTAGCTGATGGTACTGTACTTAACATGCTTAAGACATTACGCAAAGATAATACTGGCTATGACCTGAAACATTTATTTATAGGTACAAGGTTAAGCATTATATAAATTATAGCATAAATTCTAAACTAATTGAAGACATAATTGCACTAACTTTACCTATCATTGATGTAGGAAGTGAAGGTTCCTTAGGAATTGTGACCAAGGTTTCTATATTAACCCCACCAAAGCTCTCTTCAATGAACGTGGCTTTTCTTGCTTGCAAAGATTATGCCAGCTGCCAGGCATGATCAATCTTCATTCCTTGAAATTTATTAGTTCACCTGTTGTATTCGGTCTGTTTGAGAAATTTTCATTAAAAAAAAAAAAGAAAACACTGGTACAAATAATCTACATCTTGTATGTTTATGAATATTTTTGTAATTTATCCCTTATGAATAAGGCCTACCTTCTATGACAGATGTTCATATATTGCCATGTACTTGCGCTTTCTGTTTCTAAAGTTCAAACAGATGTAACTAGACATCTGATGAATATAAATTTTATCCTGTTTATCAGAAACTGCTACAGGAAGCAAAGAGGAAACTTGGGGAGATTTTATCTGCATTTGAATTTCTCGATAGCCAGTCAATGAATTTGGTAACCTTTTCTGATTCTCTCAGATGAAATTTCCCCCATTGGCATACATATTGTAACATTTAGGAGTTACCAATGAACTTGACATTTGGACAAAGGGGCCACTTATAAATGCATTCACACCAACATCAGTACCTCTCTTAGTTTGAATTTGATCAAATATTATCTTGAGAAAAATTTTCACTTTAAAGCATAAGTCATTTTGTTCAAGAAATGGATAGAACTCCATGACTTTTCTTTCTTTCTTTTCCCCCCTCTTTGGAATCTTAGTAGTTGATTGTTTTATTTGCCTTCTATCAGGTTTTAAATCATTTGGAAGGCACTAGGAATCCTTTCCCTACATCAATACATAACTTCTACGTTCTGATTGAGACAACAGGAAGTGATGAATCTTCTGATCAGTAAAGTCCTTGCTGCTTTCTCATAATTCATCTGCTTTGTTAACTTTATTCTTTAACAATATTAGTAAGCTTATCTGATACTGAATTTTTTCCCCTTACTATCCATGCTACTTCTGACCTTAGCTAACTTGCACCAGCTTTTCCTCTCCTCCGTCCTTTTTCTTTGGGGGATTGGGTGGGAGAAAGAACTGCTGGTTCTGATTGAGAACTGGATAAGGAGATCATCATCTTAAATATATTATCATCCATAAAGTTCAGCTTACAGCAGACTGAATTAATCCAAATGAGGAATTCTATACTTGAACCTGAGGAATAAGCTTGAACATTTGCAATATGTCTGGTCTTGGTTTCTAATGTATTTTTTTTGCTCATGTTGTAAATCCCAAGTGTTTTGTTAAGTTCCTTAACATTTAATGTCTTGGTTAATTTCAAATATCTCCAGACAAAAGCTTGAATCATTGCTACTTCGCTCCTTGGAAAATGAATTGATATCTGACGGTGTTCTTGCACAAGACATAAACCAAGCATCATCTTTTTGGCGTCTACGTGAGGTTACCATTTTCTACTCTATGTTTCTTCTAATACTAGGAATACTTTCGTTTCTTCATAATTAAGGGTATATCTCTTCTGTGTTGTGTTTTAAATAAATATACTGACCTATTTTTATAATTTTCTATCAGTGTCCTCACCAACAGTTGTGAATCTGTACTTCGTTTAATCCTAGAACCTCGAGCAAGTTAGATCAACTATATAATTCCTTTCTGAAATTTTTAATCTCATCAAGGTCATATAGCATCATTATCTAGATGCATGCCTGATCTTTTCTTTTTTTTTTTTTGGTTGCTTCATCCTTGTAACGTATCTTCAACATGACTTCCCATATCCCTTCACTGATCCTAGTGGTCTATATTTTCACCTAAATTCCTCAGATTATTCTCATTTCAGCAGTTGGTGCGCCTTTGGCCTTTCATGGATTACTTTTCACTGTAGATTCTTCTACATGTCATGCATTTCATTTATTCATGTCCTTTTTCAGTATATTGATATGGACAAAGAAATTGATGCTTGAACAGTGAGTGCTAGAACTATTATGATGGCTCTGTTGAAAATCATTTCATTTGCTCAGCAGTTCCATCTCTAATGTTCATTCTACTTCGATGGGCTGTTATCAGTCTGAAATTTCGGAGTGCTATAGACTGTTCAATTGAGTTCCTGTCTAATTACTGGTATAGAATTCAGCAATAAATGTCATTTTTTGATGTCAGGGTATATCAGAGGCATTGACCAGAGCAGGAGCAGTTTATAAATATGATTTATCAATACCTGTTGAAATGATGTACAATCTCATTGAAGAAATGCGTGTTAGACTTGGTAAGAAGCAGACTTTTGCTTTTATGTTTTTGTATTTTCTAATTAGTAACTAGTGGTACAGTTTGCAAAGGAAACAAAATGGATGTTATTGGTTTTTAATTTTCTTGAACTTGACCAACATCAATTTTGCGGCACTAGGTCCTAAAAGTTGTATAACTGCTTTAGGCTTTTCGATATTGAATACATTATCACCAGTATCCTAATCTTGCATGTTAGAACATACATGCATACTTACAGAGAATTTGAACCACAGGTGATGCAGCTACTGTATTGGGATTTGGTCACCTTGGAGATGGTAACTTGCATCTAAATATTTCAGCTCCCCAGTATGATGATAAGGTCCTTTGCTCAGACAAATTTCAAAAAAACAAAACTGCTTGGTTATCAGACTATTGTTTTTGTTTTATAATGAAAACATGTACATTTGCAGATTTTGGCACAAATTGAGCCCTTTGTGTATGAATGGACATCTAAGCACAATGGCAGTGTTAGTGCAGAGCATGGCCTCGGACTAATGAAAGCCAACGAGATTTTCTACAGCAAGACACGTGAAACTGTATGTACATTTTTAACTCAAATTCCACCCATATATTTGTGAAGCAAACTTGTGTGTAGAAATGTCTAAACTGGTATCAAATTGACCAGGTGCAAGTAATGGCTTCAATCAAGAATTTGTTAGATCCCCATCACATACTCAACCCATATAAAGTTCTTCCGCACTCCCTTTCTTCATAATCTGAACTGAGAACCTTGATCATCATCATTGTTTCTCAGTCTCTTTACTTGCCTTCACTTACTTTCTTCGAAGTGAGATCCAATGCATTTGTGCCTATTTATAAGAAGAAACCCAAGGATTGGAAGGGAACAGTATTCTGAGCTAAAGGCAGACCTTCTTGATATTCGAAGAATTTCCAATGACTGAGAAACGGTAATACAGTTTTCAGCTGCCTGATAACATATAAAATTTACATGTATATCATACTATTTACACCGTGAATAATTATACATTAAATCCATGTTGATGAATTGCTCTACTCCCTGATAGGCCCCAAATTTTGGAGCCAGTTTGTGATGTGATGGTTTAAATTCAGTTGTAACAATTCTCTAAAAGAAGTTTGAGCATATAACTCGTTTGTGGATTCTGATCAGTTCTTTTGTCTCATTATGCCTCTCACCACCTTTTGTATCCATTTAAGTGTTGATATGGAGTGAGAAAAGCATTTTGCTCTCCCTCAATAAAAATAATTGAGGGTTCCTTTTGCGTCCATGATCTAAAATAAGAATGCCAAGGCCGAAAGCACGGTAGTTAGGGGATGTTCAAGGGATAACTTTTATGCAAGATGACATTTCTCATTGCATAATGATGTCCTTTTTTATAAAGTAAACTTTCCTATCTAGCCAATAAATGCTCTTCATATTTGGTGCTCGACTGCTTGGCACTAGATCCATGTACTGAATGCTAGAGGGTAACAAAATTACGTGTTGATACGACGACGTGAATAGGCACAAATAATCCAAGCATTTGAGTTGGTGATGATCCTTCTGTTTCACTCCTTTGCAAATAGCATGTTCTTTCTCGTAATTATAAAGCAGGCCTTCGAAAAGGTTAATTTGCAAGTAGCCATGTTCGTTGGATGTTTTCCCAAAGGACAATCTGCAATACAGATTTTCCACTAATCACGTACGGAATATACTTGTCTTTAGATTCTATTTGCCATGCCCATGTGTATCACCAAGTTTACATTTTTTAGTCCCCAACTTGGGATAAGAAGTCAATGGGATGGCAAGCATCCTAAGCTTAGAAAAACTATACAATACATCGAGTTCATTCAGTTCATACTTGGACTTATCTCGGTGCCTTTATACTAATCAAACAAAATAAGAGGAAAAGAGAAGGATGGACAACAATATTCATCTAGTGATTGGTTGATTAATTTGCTTAGCTAACCGAAAGAGATGAAGAAAGAATCTGTAACATGGAATCAATAACGTGTGTAGTGCTTGCATGGCCATAGAATAACATTCTTTGGAATTCTTGTCGTCAACGTCAACTCATTAAAGATCTTTAAACAAATGATCCACGAAAAGCCGAACAAGATAGGAATATGCTTTTACTCTTCCACCATCAGTAAATCACAGTGGAGAAACTCTGAACACAGAACCAACTTTATTCCAACATCACAAAAAAAAGTACATGAGTATAAATTGCTTATCCTGCTTTTAATTATTGGTAGCATAAGTGACTGACTGGAGGGACCATTTAGATTCATGTCCAACGGAAAGAATGGTGCCTAATTGCTTTGGGAATTTTTATTGATGTGATACCCCGATGCCAACTTATGAAAACAATTGCTGGTCTCTGGCCTCCTCCGATTATCATCTGTCCTTGGGATTTCATTTCACATTGCTATGGATCGTGGATGTGGACTAAAGAGTGCCCTTTCTGTGCTGCAACTAGTTTTATTTCTTATCATGTATCTTCCGGATTCTCCAATATTTTCATCAATTATTTATTTACTTTTCCTGTCAATTGTCACGATTAATGAAATTGTTGTCCAATAACAACCGTTCATCCGCTTCTTGATTATTATAGTCAAGGGTCAACGTGTTTTTCATAATACATAAACTCGGGAGCAATGCTCCTAGCATAAAAACTATAACCAGTATATTTTATTTACTGAATAACATAAAACATGAAATGTTTTTTATAAATTAAAGTAAAACAAATAACATTTGATTTTTTTTTTTTTTTGACGATCGCTTCATTCTTCCTTTTAATTCAATTTGTACAAAATATATGCAACTTCTCAACAAAAAAAAAAAAAAAAAAAAGCATTTATTTATTTTTTAAAGTTTCATTGGTATTTTTATTTTATATGGAAAGTGAAATTAATCTTCGTGGGATAATGAAAGCACGAGAGGGTATTAACGAGTAAATAAATTAATTAATGAGAGGATGGGTGGGTATTATTAATTAATCGGAGCATGGGTATTGCAACTTTAATGGGTCAATAACTCATAAACCGTCGTCGCGGGTACCTTTGTCCCTTTTGTCAGACACCTCCTCTTCGATTCGCATTCCTAACTTTTCTATCTTAATTCTCATATCCTCCTTTTTCTCATTACGGACGAAAATCATGACCAGTTCCTCAGCTAGCGCTCGCAAGGTTAGCCCTGACTTTGTTAATCTAGTACGTGCTATCTGGAATTTGATATGAATTCCTATCCTACTTATTTTGATTTGATGTTTTCTCTTCTGATCTCGATGTTCAGGCTCTGAGTAAGATTGCCTGCAACAGGCTCCAGAAAGAGCTTGTGGAGTGGCAGGTCAATCCTCCTGCTGGTTTCAAACACAAAGTCACCGACAATCTTCAAAGGTATTTGTTTTCTTCTTATAATTCATCTTTGGGTATTGGATTTATTTTTTGGTTATCCATCGTCGGGTTCTTTGAAATCAACAACGAGGAAATTTTGAATTTTGGGCTGTTGCTTGGTTTTCTAGAAATTATACGCGTGGCTTAAACTTAGTATGAAGATAGTGTTTTCCAGTCGAATTACTGGACCGAGGTTTCCTACTAACTATTTGGTTATGAATTAAGATGCTTGATGAGGCCCCGACGAAACCCCTTTGAAGTTGTTATCATCCTTTAGGCTTATTGATCTTTTGGTTAATACCCCCATTGTTCCATCACGTTGTTTTTACGGTTTTACTCGAAGGTGGGTTATTGAAGTGACTGGTGCTCCTGGGACACTTTACGCCAATGAAACCTACCAACTTCAGGTTGATTTTCCCGAGCATTACCCGATGGAAGCTCCTCAGGTTCGGTTCGCCATAAGTGAATTCTTTAATTATACCATATAGAAATTCACTTTTTGTCGCATGCTCTGAAGTTTATTTTGGACCGTTTAACAGGTCATATTTCTGCACCCTGCTCCAATGCATCCCCATATCTACAGCAATGGGCATATCTGTTTAGGTATACGTGTGGATTTGTGATATTGATATTATACGTTTCAATATTTGTGTTATATAGTCTAATATTATATACTACATTCCTTTAGCACAATGTTACATCCAATTTTCGTTATCGATATGGAATAGGATTTCATCGGATGGTTTTGTTTGTATATATGATGATTTACATTGGCTCTGTTTCTTCGCCCATTTTTTCTAGCACCGATTTTGCTGACTATATCTTTTGTAAATTGCTTCTGGTCCCAAATTTTGTTTAAAATCAGGCAGTAAAAAAAAAAAAACAATTGCTTGCTGTAAAGCAATCGTGAAAAGCATGGAACTGAATAGGTGGTTTTAAGCTTCATCGATTGTGAAAATAAACTGCCTTTCTAAGTTGTCGATAAACCTTGGAAGATTACGGAATAAAAACACAAGTCTTTAGTAACTGATTCTCATTATAGCAGATGCGTGTGTTCCAGCAGTTTTTTATGCATCCTAGACCCTCGTGGGACCAGGTTCCCATTACAACTTTTAATGTGCTGGAAATGTTTAACTGAGAAGGAGATAGGGAAAAAGTGTACGTACACCTGGAAAAAGTAGGATAAAGTACGTTCTGCGTTTTCTTTTCTTGAACTTTTTTCCCCTTCTTTTCTCTGTGTGTTCTCTTATCTGCATAAATATACTGTCCTTTGTTGCGTCTGTCCTTCCTATCCATTCCAAAGGGAAGTGAATGGGACCTTCTACTGAAATTGCTATGACAGCTTGTACCTTTTATGCATGATTTATGTGAATGTTTGCCTAAGAGATATCCTAAGTAGTTGGTTGGAATATGGTTGTTGATTATGTGGTGATTTTCTTATTGGGGCATTCTCAGTATAAGTGCAATGATGCTATTAAGATGTTTGGAGAGAAGGAAAGGAAGTTAGGAATGCATTTTTATCTGCTTAATCTGTTCAAGTCTCAGCACATTGATGATGTAGATCAGAAGTATATTTCTGCTGTTGATAGCATATAGCTCGTGCCTTACATCTTATTCTAAAATTAAAACCCCTCAGTCTCTTGGGATGAATGGGTGAGTCAGTAGTGAAAGGCTTGGATTTTCATTTCCAACTGTCACAGATGTTGTTAATTTGAAGTCTGAACCTTTAGTTCTCTTCTTGACTTTCTTTTGGAAATGTAAAGTTTGAAGAGATTTACCTTGACACCATTTCTCATGGGTTCATTTGGTTTTCAAGTAAGAGTACTGATATTAATTCACCTGTGTTCTAATTCTTTGCCTGTTAAAAATGGTATACTGCCTGCTGGTACTGAGCTGACATTTGATATATGTTATGGAATTATGCAGATATACTGTATGATTCATGGTCCCCAGCTATGACAGTTAGTTCTATCTGTATCAGCATTCTCTCGATGCTTTCAAGCTCTACCGTAAAGGTTTGCATCTTTCTTTTCCTGGTTTCTTTCATTTTAAAGAAACTGAAATATGGATATACTTAAGCTGCGGTTTTATTTAATTTTCTACAGTACATATGTTATTACCTAGATTTTTGATTAAAAGTTTTTTAAATGATGATGCGAAGCCCCCTACTAGTTATTATTTAAGACATCATGTGAGAGTAAATATCAGTGTTCTTCCCTCCCGTGTTCCATGTTGACTTACTGACAACTGGGATTGTCTTGATCTCTCTTTCAGCAACGCCCTGAAGATAATGACCGCTATGTAAAGAATTGCAGAAATGGAAGATCTCCTAAGGAGACAAGGTGGTGGTTCCATGACGATAAAGTATGATAATTGTTATTCTTGAATAAGTTCACAAAATTAGTGTAGGGGATTATCCTTCTGAAAGAGCAATGAAACATGGGGGAAAGGTATTCTGAGAAACGAGGATTCCTTTAGATGCAAATAACTCTCGTGTAAATTGGCATTTCCTGGTATTTGTAAAGGAAGAGGAAACAGTCTGTACGAAGCAACTTTAAGGAGCAAACAAGCTCAGAACATTGTGGTTGTGGGATGAGAGGTAGTTAGATTTGATTATAGATAGTCTAATTACCCCTCAGATTTGATAATTGGTCTTGTCTAAACTTATCGTCTTATGTTATTTTTGCTAAATTTGCAACAGGTTTACTTGAATATTTTATACTTTTGCCGTACGTACGAATACAGTAGATTAAACTTCCCTTGATGCATGCTCCTAGAGATAGGAATAGGCCAGATTGCCGTTATTGTGGTGTTATGCGCCTAGTGCTAGTTGCTATTGTTCGTGAAAGTCTTTAGGACAGGGGAAAACGTTGGTGTTGAGCACACTGTACAATAATAGTCCAAGCAATATCTCTCACTAACCAAATGAATTTTGTCGTTTCTGAAACAACCGGAGCCTTGTCAAGTCTACATGCCCATATTTGATCTATTACTGAAAATGCTAGAACCAACTGGGTTATTACTCCTTGCAGCACAGTACGGTAGTCACCAGCATCCACAAAAACGATGCATCAAATGTTTTTTGATTTGTTACGGATTAATCTGTTTGCGTTTTTTGGTTTTTGAATGTAGAGGATGTCAAATTCAACTTGATTGAATAAATAGGGTAAATTAGGCTGAGGAAGAAGTTAAGAACTTCACTGGATTGCCATTGATACTCTATCTCAATGAATGATTTAGGAGTGATAATCCTAATTTTGGGGTTAAGAACATTCATCAAGTGAAATTTTAAAATAGTGAATAACAGTTTAGATAAGTTGGATTTTGAGGATTCAAAGGTGAAGGCAAACCTTGAACCTTAAGCCTAAGGTTCAAGGAATGTTTGTAGGGCCAACCACAACTTTTATTGAAGGGTAACGTTGTCAATTACAACCTAATAAAATGAAATGATAGAAGAAAGAAAAGGTTGCTAGCATCTTATAGCAACCAAGATGTGAAGTATCAGAAAATGAAGACTACCCAGGCGCTGTTACTTGGTTGAAGGAGAAGAAGGAAAGAGAGAGATGACCCTGTCAAAGTGATAATAGTTTTTTAATCTTTTTTTTTTTTTTTACGAAATAAAAGAACCTTTCTGGAAACACCCTTGTACGGGGCATTGACTGTTTTGAGATTAAAAAGGCCAGATTGAGTTTTGTCCCAAGTTGGGTTTGACCCAATCGAAGCCCATAAACTGAAGGCACTTCCGCTCATTTGTCGTGGCCGACGTTGATACACTGTCGGACCTCTTGATCACGCTCATTCTCATACGCACTTACTTAGGGTTTCTAGGAAAGAGCAACATAGTGAAGATATGTTTTACTTGGCGCGGACGAAAAGCGAAGGCGGACTACGGTGCACCATAAAAGGGAGAAGAGGATGGCCACGATGCGGAGAGGCAGTGCCCTAGGGTTTGGGCTATCACTCTCAAAACCCATAAAATTCCTGGCGACATTTGTTCTGAGCTATGGCACTTATAAAGACTCCATATGCTAACTCTTTCGCTTTTTTGAACAGTGATGAAGACGAAGCTCAACTGGTTGAGCGTGTTTCTGCACTCCTGAATGGGAACGGAACCCAGAAGGAGAGGCCCGACGCCGAGCAAAACGTGGCGTTTGGTGAACGCCAACGACGCAATAATGGCTTTCACATCAACTTCCTCCATACAACAACCGTTCGCAGCGGAACCCTAATGGAGGTTATCAACAATGGGTGAAGCAAGATGAGGAGAAGGAGATGAAAGCTCCTTCGGACAACGGCTCTGATGACTCATGGCAGCATGTGAGATCTCGTAAAGGAAGGAGTGGTGCCGTAAAGAGAGATCAACAGGGGCAGATCGGGAATCATGGTTATTATCAAGGGAGAGGTCGTGGCCGTGGGAAAGGTGCCACCTTTCGAACCTTTGGGAAGGGGAATCATAATCGACAACAGCTTGGTGCGGATGCGGGGTCTGAGTTTACAAGCAGCGGAAAGAATGGTAGTTGTGATGGTGATGATGGCCATCGTGGAAAGCCACCACCATCTACCAACCCGCAGGCTTTGGAAGACCTCAAAAAAACGAATCAGGAGAGGGTCGTGAATCCTGATGACAGCTACAATATGAAATCTCAAGATGAGCTTGTCAATGTCAAGTCGTCAACCAAGCCCAACAAGGACAAGAAACCTGTTCGTAGGCCGACAACCTTGACCATTGATGACTTCTTTCCTGCTCCCAAGGGTCGAAGGATACCACCGAAAAGGAATAATAAGAAACATATGGAGGTTACACCGCACAAGACTACTCAAGAGCCGGAACAAGTTTCCGATGTTTTGGATCTTTATGATGGTGTCTTCCCTGTTCTCACTGCCCCGCAAAGGGCATAAAGAGACTGTGCTAGCTTTCTTTTAGAAAGGAGTAGCCGTAAAGTGCTGCTTTGTCCCTTACTATCATGTTCTAATCGCTATCTATCATTTTACATATATTATCTAGTATATATATCAGCAGCTAAAACTCACTTTGCTATTGTTGCTATAGATAATGTCTTCTTATCTAGTTATTGGGTCTTGATCAATACCTTTCAATCAAATTTCCAGCAATTTTGTTCGGTTACCATGTTTGTGTGTTAAGTACTTCTTGAAAATTTTCTATTCAATTCTATTTATATGTGGTTTGGAAAATAGAAAAAAAAAAAAATGATAAGAGAGATGGAGAAGAAAATATATATATATATATATATATATATATATATATATAGAGTGTGCCCGTAGAATAAGTTTTGGATGAATTGGGACTACATTGGTGGATCTAAAATTGAAGCCTTTTAACGTATAAGCAAGTAAGTTCTTACTAGATAATGAATGAAAAAAAAAATCAAAAAAATCATATTCTCAATTAATTTGATTCTTACTGTAATTCTTTATTTCCAATCTATCAAGTAAAGTAATGCCATCAAGTTTTTTACATTCGCCTGTTTATGAAATGCATGGCAATGCAAGATACATATGTTTTAATAGTTAAATTTTATATTCTCTGTGCGCTACTCAATCTTGTATTTTTTTGGTTAAATTCACCATTTTGCCAATATTAATTTCAGCAGCAATAATAATAATAGTAATAGAAATAAAAGAGTGATATGTTTTAAATTTGACATTGTTTGAAAGTAGAAATTTACATTGACATGCTTTGCAAATTAATAACGGGGAAAATGTCTGATACTTTTCTCTCTGAATGAGAAAACTGTTATTTATAGTGGAGAACCAGTAGCATCGAGCAATTGAGAGCTTGTATCTAGTTGTATTTTGGGAAGCCCATCATGGACAATAGTAGCCCAAAGTAGTACAGTTTGTATGCCAAGCTAAGAAACTGCATCTTGAACTCGAACTGGTTCTGTGGGTTACTTGGCTTGATTTCAAGGAATAGATTTCTCTGCACAATACCTTTGTCAAAGGAGTACTTCCCTTGGTACATACCAAGCCCACACTGCACAATACCTTCGCTTGAAAGTTTTATCTTTGGTGATGGTTTAAATGGCAAGAGGTTTTGGCCTTGAATTTATAAACTCTATGCTTCCCTGAATTTTGTTCACCTGTAAAGAATGGAAAGTATGATATAATGTTTGTGAGAGCTGAGACCATAATGGATATTATTGTTGATTCTCACTATGATTGTAGGTTCAGTGAACCAGAAAAAAGGTGTTCAAAAGTAGCTGAATATACTTATTTGACTGATTATCACCTCATGTATTGCGCTGCAGGCGTAAATATCATTTTGATTTTTAAACTCCATCAATGAAACAAAATAAGCCACGAAAAGGAGGGGATAGGGAAGGAGAGAGTATACAGTTTGATCGTCTTCATCAACTCGCATCGCCATGAACATTGGAAGCCACAACAAGAAGAGGATCTTTAATTAAGAAGATTGCATAATCTTTGAAAATGATTATTATTGTTTACAATTTTGGCAACAAGCTTTGACTCTTTCGGGTGTTGTCACCATAGAATTTCATGATGAATTTCTTTAATGATTCCACATATTGATGTAACAGTAAGCAAACCAGTAAGGAAATTTAACGAAATGAATTTGCTAATCATGCAAGGAAACTACTACCAGTAAAGAATATGTTATTCCATATCTTTGTAGTAGTAGTTGTTCTCTAATATGTGCTACACCCTCAATCACCTTAATGGCATCAGGGGTCCAAGTAATGAACGAGGGATGGAAGAAAAGAGTAGCTTGCTCTGAAGGATTTATAGCCATAGCGAATGCATTTCCCAAGCTCTCTTGGATGCACACTCCTTTCTTTCCAATGAGACCTCCAATTCACAACCATCTTCCATCAAATTAATGCTCCCAACTGCATTACCATTACGCGAGTGCAAAAATCATATTAAAAAAAAAAAAAGAAGATGTGTAACGAACATTATCCTAATTCCAAATTAGAAGTTTTGTTTTATTGTCCTTTTGGCTAAAATAAAAGTCCGCTTTCGGCCACATCGGTTATCAATATTCTTTATATTGAAAGGGGTCGCATTGAAACTGACACGAATGATGTTATTTGCATAATTTCATAACAAAATTTTCATACTTGGTAGCTCACTAACACCACTTTATATGATTTTTTTTCCAAATAAAGTTTTTTTTGGTGTAAATGAGCTTAGACATTTCTGGTACACATTGTACATCGTGTCATATAAAAATATACAAGGTATAAATTATATGTATATCTAACAACCTCAAATTAATAGTTTTTAAGTTTGTTTTAAAAGATAAGATAAATTATATTTTGTATCTAGAAAAATCAAAATTACTTTTTGAGGATAAAGGCTTATATTAGATTGTGATTAGACAATCATTAAAAAAAAGCAAAGTAGTGTCTGCTCCTCTGTGAAAAGCAGATAGAAGGGCGTCATATTCACTAGGTGGGCTAATCAAGCATTTGCTGATTACCTCAAAGAAGTTAAAAGGGGTTAAAGAAATTGCCAAAAGTAGAAAGAGGTTTTAACCGTATGGTGCGTTTTGTTAAGAAGAAGCAGTGACAAATCTTAGCCTCGAGATAAGAGTTGAGAGCAGCACAAGTTATTATCAAGTCAGAACTGAAGAACTTATGAAGCGCCACTTGCCTGAAACGGTGGGGTTAGGTTGGGGTCCGAATCCTATGCTACCAAACAACGTTAAATCTTCGAGCTTTCTCAATCGCAGTACCAATACTGAATGATCATTGTTAACACGCCCTTCCCTTGCTGCTACATTGTAATGCAAGTTTTGTTTGAGATTGAGATTATAGACCACGTATATAAATGCAGAAGGTTGTTTAGTGGAAAATTCCATGTTGCTTCAAAATGCATTTTCCCTTTCTCCCATGTCACCCAAATATATAAAAAGAAAGTTTTGGGTAGATTAACTGTCCAAGGACATATAACTAATATAGAGAGTATATCACAAGACATTGGCACAACATTAATATACAGTACTGTTCTGCTCATTTTCGTTGACCATCACGGTGTGTGGTCAAGGCAAGAACGAACAGCAATGGTTGTAATTTGTACCTCTAGGGCTCTAACTCAGTTTCTTTAACCTAACACATAATTAATGCGCAGGCTACGGGAGACTTACTTATTTGTAGAAACACAACTAAATCCACTGCAAGATAATCATTAAATAAAAAAATGAATTAATTAATGTTTAAATAAGGAAATGGTAATGCTAATTGAGATGCAGTCATGGGGTAGCTGATTAAATCGAAGCGTACGTCGCTGTTGCAGCTTCTCAGTCCAATAATACTAGTAGCATTGCTTTACACATGCACCCTTTCAGTCTTTCACCAATTTAGCATTTGTTCACAGTTACACTCCAACCCAACTTTACTTTCTCCTTTCCTGTTTTAGAAACCTCTTCACTGCTCCTCTTCCCTCTTTTTGGTTTATCTTCAAGGCTCTATATCTATATCTATGTGGACTAGAACTACCCCTCCCTCTGCCTCAACATTAGGTAGCTGATATATACTTGCGTTGGCCAAGTAGACCAGACCAGATACTAAGAGGATCAATTAGCAAGCAAGATGGGTCGAGGAAAGATTGAGATCAAGTTGATTGAGAACCCAACCAATAGGCAAGTCACATACTCTAAGCGACGTAATGGGATCTTCAAGAAAGCTCACGAACTCAGTGTTCTCTGTGATGCTAAGGTCTCCCTCATCATGTTCTCTAGAAACAACAAGATGCACGAATACATCACCCCTGGTCTCACGTAAGCAAAAATTTCACCTCTCTGCTCTGCAATTAATAAATATTTTGTAACTTGTTTATTTTCTCCTCTGGGTTTTCTGAATCAGGACCAAGAAGGTCATCGATCAGTACCAGAAGAATATGGGGAATATTGATCTTTGGCGTGCCCACTATGAGGTTATTCCACCCTGTTTTTCTCGCCTTCAGCTGTTGACTTGTTTTTTTTATTTGTTGATTCTCTTGTGTGTTTTATTTGATGTCTGCAGAAAATGCTTGAAAATTTGAAGAAACTGAAAGATATAAATAATAAACTTCGAAGACAGATCAGGTATATAATCAGAGCTCAAGGGCTAATTTAGATTTTAGAGGATGCAAGGAATGCTTTTACTTTTATTTTAAGCACACTTGATTAGAGTTATGGTTTTGAAAGGCAAAGGATGGGTGAAGATTTGGACGACCTCAGCTTTTCCCAGCTACGCAATCTCGAGGAAGATATGGTTTCTTCCGTAGGGGTCATACGTAATCGAAAGGTTGAGTCTTTTAATTTAGACTTAGGAATTCTAAAGATGAATACTCACTTGTTTTTAGTAGATCTGATCCGAAACAAAAGCTTCACGGTCCATATCATGATTTTCTTCAGAAATTCTGTATATCCTGTTTTTTCATACTTGTTTCTTATCTGGTTGTTTCATGTATTTCTTTCACAGTACCATGTCATCAAAAATCGAACTGACACCTGTAAGAAAAAGGTGAGAAATATTAAAACAAGTTCAAAGATAGATATGAATTTGGATCTTCCCGATGGATATACCATTGTCTTTTAAATGTAAATACAGGTTAGAAGCTTGGAGCAGTTAAACGGAAATCTACTGCTATGCATTGTAAGTAAATGAAAATAGTGAAGCTGCTTGATTTTAGTTATGAATACCAGAATTAACTGACGATTTGATCGTGTTTATGGAATTGGCCCAAGAAGGAAAAAGGTGTTGTGATCCATCCACAGTATGGTTTGTTGCATGATGAAATTGAAGGAGGAGATCCAGAATCACAGGTTGCACTGACCAATGGTGCCTCCAACCTTTTTGCCTTCTGCCAGCACCAGAGCCATGCCAATGTCAGTAGTCTTCACCACGGAGTAGGATTTAAATCCGACGATCTGCGCCTTGCTTGATTGATTCCCAACCATCAGCCCTGCATGTACTTTAGCAGCAGCACTTGTCTGTGCTATAATATAAATATTCTAGTTACAGAAACAGCTAGCTAGCTTACTTATATAGTGTTCCTGTTCAACTGCAATGTAACCAGCTGCCCAAAACAGAATACATTTCTGTGTGGTATTTTATTATTTATATAGTATTTTGCTTATAGTTTCGTCTTATGTCTTGTTTGGACATCACATAAATGAAGGAAAAAATGTGATATTACGTGTTATCCATAATTGAAATACTCTTTTGTCTACATTCAGAATAATTAATTTTGATATTAAGTGGCTAGCTTTTAATAGATATGAATATTTGGTTTAATTGGTATAATAATTTTATATGTTAATAAAATAATTACATATGTCAACAAAATATCATATGTTATCGAAGAATGATCAGGTATCTATTAGGATATTATGAACATTCCATATACTAAATTAAAATTTCTTATCATTTAAAATTATATGATTTTTCTTACCAAAGAAATTATATTTTTCAATTAAAAAAAAACTATGGCCGTAGACTATTGATGTTTCCTTTGTCTCTCTCTAACTAGAACTTTTCTGTTGTTTTAATTTATTTTGGGTGGAATAGACATTGAATTGCAGTAAGCATTTTTCCGTCATAATGATAATGAATTTGTAATTTGAGGTTAAATCTTGGAAGGTATCTTTTTGGGCATCATTCCTCAATTACCCGCCTTCTTCAATCCGTCACTCTTCACTGTACTTGAGATGACTTGGGCCTTTTTCTCCCATCCAACAATGAAGCTTGCTAGCCTTGCTTTGCTTCAATTTTCATTTGCAAAATAGATCGACGAGCGTCTCTCTTCTCTTAAATTGTATATTTAAGTACGTATTCGTGGAGGTGATGATGGACATTGCTTCGGGGCCTCCGTGGATTCCTGAAGATGACCTCCTTCTAAAGAACGCTGTTGAGGTACCACCCTTCCACTGTCACTGTCACTCTGCATTCCTTTAAATCTTCTTGAGAATTCCGTCTCAAATTACCCTTGTTTTGAAATTTATTTGCTCCCTGTGAATTCTGAAACTAAAACCCTAGTCTCTGCTTGTGGATTTTTACTTCAATTCCAACTCTGCGCTGTATTGTCCTTTTGCTTGTGAATTGATGCGTATTTTATTGTGGTGAAATTCGCCTTAGTTAATGAATTTTATGCTACTGAGGCGAAATTAAGGTATGCCTGTAAACCTTGATGCTTGTGTCCTGATTCTATTCGTTCGGTTTCTGTGATTCTTATGCATAGGCGGGTGCTTCTTTGGAATCGCTTGCCAAAGGAGCGGTTCAATTCTCTCGGAAATATACGGTTAGAGAGTTGCGAGATCGGTGGCAATCTCTCCTTTATGATTCGGATGTTTCGGCTGAAGCTTCTGCTTGCATGGTTAAATTAGAGCTCTCGGGGTCCGGTGTGCCTTCCAAGTCCAATGGAAATGGAGTTAAAGAGAGTTTGTCAGAAGGTAGGACTAAGAGAGGAGTTCACAGCATTCGCAGGCAGTATTATGCTATGCGGAAAAGACTTTGCAGCCAAATCTATGACTCTTTTGGCATGGTTTTGCATGATGGAACAAATGTTGCCGAACCTATTGGTGATGGCGGTGCCTGCGAAAAGGATATGATGGTGCATGGCGAGTCTGTTGCATGCAACTGTACCGATGGTGCTAAGACGGATTCTTTGGGGAAGAATAATTTAAACAAGGATATGAATCACTTACTTGTGGATAATTTGGTTAATTATAGAAATTGCTCCGTGCTAGAAGAAATAGGGCAATATCCTTCGTTGCCTGATATCCCTCTCTGGAAAACAATTGAGGATGTCTCTGCGCCTACTATGCCAGTCCATGTGAGCCTTGAAAGTAAAGATCACGATGAAGAGGAGCCATTAGTGGTCTCAGATGATTTGAAAGACAGCCATGGCAACGATGTATTAAAGGAATCAATTACCATCTCGGGAGAAAATATGACACACCTTTCTGATACTCTTTTAAACTTTACAAACGAGGACGAGCTTCTCTTCATGGATATAGAAGGGAAAGGTGCAATAGATAAGTCTTGCTATGATAACCTTGATTCTCTTCTGTTGAATTCTCCCTGTGAAATTCAGGGAAATGATGCACCTGATATTTGTGAACCTCAGAAGTTAGATTCGGAAACAAAACTTACTATACCTAGTGGTACGTCAACCACGGGCCCAGAGTTCACAGCCAACCCATTAGAAAGCAGTAGTGGTGATCTGCATTCTATTCCTATTCCTGGAAATGATGCCCAATCATCTGTCACAGAGCAATGTTCTGCTCCTCCTGATTTTAGTTGTGAATTTATGCATTGCGTATTGAACACTGAGGACCCTGAAATACCATCCAATGATGATATAGGTCCACCCATTATGGTTCCTTCTTCTGTGACTCAACCAATTCGTAAGGAGGCTGGTTATCAAGTTTCCTCCTTTGATAGTCAAAGAAATAATGAACCAGAACTATGTTTGAAGAAAGAAGATAGTCCTTTACAAGCATTGACTGCTTCTCATCTGGGGAGACCAGAACTGGTGGCTAGTATTAGCTCAAACCACCCACCTGTTATTGCAGTAAAAACTGAGTATCCTGGTAGGAGTCACATATCTGCAGTTTCAGGACCGGGTAACATTGTCAGTCCCAACCAAAGTCAGAGCAGATTAGCTCATGGAACCATGAAGAGTGCTGCAGATGGACGTCTGAAAGAAGAGGTTAAATATGTCAAATCCTGGATAATTTATAGTTAGATAGCATTCTTGTTATAGAACAAAATTTTATGGTTGTGCTTTCCTCAAGAAAAATTCATTCAAGGTGCATGTTGTAAACAGGAAAATGATGCTCCGACTTCAGCTAAAGTTTATCCAGTTTCAAAGGGAGAAAAAGATCAGGATTTTTCTAAATCAGAAACAAACTCATTAACTCTGAATCATGAAGATGAAGATGACGAAGATGATGACATTCCATACTTTTCTGATATTGAGACAATGGTAAGGATAAACTATTGCTTTAAATAATAAGGATTCTTTTTAATCGTATACATTAGGTTATCTCATGATTATTGATGTTGCTTTCTTAGATTCTCGAAATGGATTTATCTCCAACTGACCAGGATTCAAATGCAAGAAAAGAAGGTAACTCTTCTGATGCCAGATAAAGTAAGATAATCACAGTTGTGCATATGGTTCTTAATTATAAGAAAAAAAAAATGTTATAAGGGCGGCCATTGAAGTTTTAATCCTTAGGTGAAAAAGGAAATTGATGGTTCAACTTCAGTTATTTTTTTCATTCCTATAAAGCTTCTTATGATGAGATGGATATGCTTTGATCTTTATACTTGTCCTCACTGCACTGGAGTTTCAAATTTCAACAATTGATAGTAGTTTACATTATATTTATTCAATAATTTCATCATCACACACGGTTCCTTGTTAAATTGTTGGTCTGTACATTTTAGTGAAGATAAAACTCATAAAATCATATATCATGTGAGCGTTTGAGTCTTTTCTTCTATGAGCATTGTGAAGATACAAATTTTCTTGGCTTGTTTGTCATCTAATATTTTACCCTCGTATTCCAGTCTCAAGGTATCAACATGCTGATTCAAAAAGGACTATCATGAGATTGGAACAATGTGCTCAGTCTTTTATGCATAGAGACATTGCATCCCGGGGTGCTCTTGCTATTTTATTTGGGCGCAATCTGAAGCAATATATTAGAAAAAGCGAGGTGCATTTTCTGTGTTGTCCTCTTCTTTTCCCTTTAGATAAAGAAGAATGAATCTTTCATCATTATGTCTTTCCCCTTCACTATGATGTAGTATTTTTTGATATTATCACATATTTACCAATAATATGTCCTGGCAAGGGGAATAACTTAGTGTTAATGTCAGTTAATATTTTTTTTTTTTCTTATCATAGCAAAAATTTCAAACTAGCCAGCTCTAAGTAGGCCAGTGACTTCTAGATTTTTATGGTTTTTAAAGCAGCTTCCATTATCTGTTGAGGATCTAACTTTTCTTATTTATCAATGTCTTTTACGATTACCTTCATTGTAAGTTTTAGTAGAAGTCACCAAATTCTGAAGTGGTATATACAGTTTCAGACAAAAGGTTTACCATTTTTATGCTAAACCATATTGTCCTTCTCATGCACATCTTTAATACCCTAGATATGAGATGCTGATATGATTTGAAGTCTTTGCGTAATTGGCACATTTCCTTAGTTGTAAATGTTCGTTCCTTTATAATAATCCCTCTCATTTTTATGTGCAATTTCATTCTATTTCCTAGGTAATACTAGGCAGAGCAACCGACGACATCAAGGTTGACATTGACCTGGGAAGAGAAGGGCGTGCCAACAAAATATCTAGACGCCAAGTAAGTTTTTTTTTTTTAAAAAAAAAAATTTTGCGTGTGTGTGTGTAGTTCCTGCGCTTGGTTGATTTTACTGAAGAACTGAAAGATCTTTCATGTTTCTCTCTTTTGTTTTTTTTCCCTCTATGTTGTGTTTGTGTATTTTTCTTTTTCGTTTGTTGTTGTGGGTTGTGTTTTTGTTGGGGGGGGTTCATGTTGTTTGAACATAAATGTTGGTGCCATGGAAATAATGACTTCCCTAAAAAAGGTGTTTTGCACTAACTTCTGGAATCAGCTGATGCTCTTATGGAACATTTTGTAATGAAGTATTTGATCTTGTAGTACGTGGATCTGCATCGTATTTCCCCATGCATGAGCATGCATTATGGGCAAGGACCAGATTTTAATGTCCTTTGGCTTAATATAGCATCCAGCGTGATGTGATGAGTTACAATGTTTTATATGCTAGGCTCTAATAAAGATGGAAGCGAACGGTTCTTTCATTATTAAAAATCTTGGCAAGAGTTCAATATTCTTGAATGGCAAAGAGGTTGCTACCGGACAGCTTCGAGGTCTTAGTTCTAGTAGTTTGATCGAGGTAAATGACTTGATTATACCATTATAAAGCTGCCATTTTTCTTTCTTTCTTTCCCTTTAGATCCTAGTTCATTTGTGGTAAATTGCTTACTTGCAGATTAGAGAAATGGCGTTTATCTTTGAGATAAATAAAAAATCCGTGGGAAAATTTTTGGAAAATATGGATAAGAAGAGGGATGGTAAGAACGATCCCTTTACTTGGTTGCCTGAGGGTGGTCGCAGAGAAGACTGAAGAGATAAGGCATTGGAAGATATACTGCTAATGCTAGCACTCACGTCGTAAATAAGAGATACAACAGTTATTCGGTAATATCAATATGAATTGTTAGTCGGAAGTCAGAAAAATTGTATGTATATATAGATAGAAAAAAAAATAAAGTCTTTACATACAGATATATATATCGCTGTTGCACCGTGGCAACTGATTGTGTTATGTTTCTCTTGTTTTGGATTTTCGCATGGCTGAGGGTAAATTTAGTGTTCTATTTCAGCGTATGCGTTTGATTTGGTTTTTAGAAGTATAATAAAATAATTTACAGTGAGAGCGCTTGAGAAAACTTTGTAAGTATAAATTTACAGGGGTCACTACGGGAGGCGTTGCAGTTACAGAGCATAAAAATTGAAGCTACGGGATGGTACTAACGCCTTAAGAAAATATAAAAATTACAAGTTCAATTACTTGCAGGGTGAAAAGCTGGCCAAAAACACAAAACAGATGGAAAGAGATTTAGCATTAAATTAAAATAAAGAAAGAAGAAAACAACAATGTACTATTGTCCTTTGTCGCCGTTGAAAGCGAAAATGTCGGATAACTGATGTTGAGTGGTCGATACCGTTAAACTTCCCTCGGTTCCCGTTTACATGCCGTCCTGATCAAAGTCCAGGTTAAATGCTAAAACACAAAATAACATTCTTAGCCTGTTCCCTTTCTCTTGTTGCCCCATCTGATTCAAAGTCTCCTCTTCGCACATAAAATATTTATCCTATAAAACTTAATCTGAGGTTTGAGATAACTAATAATACAAAGAAAAGATCAAAGGTGATTGATTAGCAATCATTGTAAAAGAAATTGTTATTACAAGAAACTTAGCTTAAATTATTTATTACGAAATAATGTTCAAGGATAAACCAACTTCTTCCTCTTTCGAGATATGTACAGTAAGTTGATTCCCAGTTCATCATTATGGTTAACTACCTTTTATCTTGCTAATCAATGCTTATCTTGCAATCTTTTATATTGATGACGATAATGATTTGTACCAACAAATAAGACTTTCCCATCCAAATTAAATAACAAAGTATCAAAATAAAAAATAATTACCTACACGCATTCTCCAGCCACGATATGATGATATGACATTCATGATATGGCTGGTGGGAGTTTTTCCTATAAATGTTGATTCGATAATATAGAATGTAACCATTTGAAAGACTTTGCCAAAGTTTAAAGTTTGTTATCAATAATTGAACTCGTAAACAGAATTGCTAGCTTTAACAATGGTACTAGATGCCCAGACCAGCTCTGACTGCAACCACCGCCATCGCTGCTGATGCATTATTGGCTGGCATTCGATTCTGTAATCTCTACCAAGACAACCCTCTATACTTTCTTCATCGTTACGACTGGGTTTGTAGCCCTTTGAGCATTTATAGAATGAGTAATAAGTAATGTCATATTATAAAGAAAGTGTTCATAAATTACTTGGGCAAGTTTAAATGAAGGGGTGAAAGTGTAATAGACAAAAAATAATAATAATAAAGGAGCCAACTATTGATTCTACCAAGGTAAAAATGTTGTGTGGCATTTGTCTAAGCCTTAAGAGATAGTATTTGGGGAAGTTTAAAAAGGGGTGAAATAGAAATTAATTTAGTGTATTTGCTCTCATATATTTGTAAGAATTTTCGCTTAACATAAAGATTGAAGCAGAATCAACTAACTTCAAATTTACCAAATGACTTACGTAAATATAAATACATATCACATTGTTATTATTATTATTAAGGGATGGGCGTATCATGTATAATTCAATTTAACAAGAATAACGATCAAAGTAGAATTATTTAGAATTCATATTTATTCTATTGTTAGTGCAAATATTTACATAGGAGATATATGGAATGTGTAATTAATGAGTGTTGGATAAGAAGCAGCAAGACGAGAGAAACACAACATAACGGTTAGAAATTTTGAAAATAAATAAATAATAGTATGAAGGAAACAGGCATCAGTATGAGATGAAGCAATGTTGTGCCCCATGTACAATCAACTCAACACGGGCATTCTAGCTCTTTCTGCAAAGTGCAAAACAATTTAAAAATGCATTGGAGTAGCCTCTGACGCCTAACTGTGAAAACCAATCACAGAAAAATATCTCTGACTCCATTCATTAGATAACAGAGCTTCTCACATTAAAAAAAAAAAAAAAGTTACCTTTCCCCCTCTCACTTGTTTGTCCTATTTACCATTCTTCGTTACCGTCTGATTCTGGTTTCCTTATCCAAAGCCCCTCTCTTCTCTGTCCCTTTCGTTTATGTGCATGATATTTACAGTTTCATACGTTTCTTTCTGGCTAGAGAAGAGTGAAAATAGCTAATGGAGCTTCTCTTTTTCTCTCTGTTTTTGATTATTGCCGCTTCTGGTTCTGGACTGTTTTTTGGTGCAGAATCCAAGACATACTGGGGAGACATTGAGGTTTTGAAGGAGTTCAAGAATGCAGTGGACCCTGCTTCTGTGACTGCTGGTTCGTGCGTCAGTTCCTGGGACTTCACCCTTGATCCATGCGACAACCTCTTCGGCGAGAAATTCACTTGCGGGTTCAGGTGTGACCTCGTCATTTCTGGGACGAGTCGAGTCACGGAACTCAGTCTGGATCAGGCCGGTTATGCTGGATCCCTGTCCTCCTCCACTTGGAACCTTCCTTTCTTGGAAACTCTGGATTTCTCCAATAATTACTTTTCTGGGCCAATCCCTGAGTCGTTATCCAACTTGACTCGGTTGCGTCGACTCGTTTTGTCAAGGAACTCGTTCGCCGGTGAGATACCCGGTTCAATTGGTTCCCTTTCTAATCTTGAAGAACTATACTTAGATAACAACAATTTGCAAGGAACAATCCCAGCGAGTTTCGGTAGCCTCTTGGGCTTGAAGAGGCTTGAAATTCAGCTCAACAAGCTCTATGGCCAGCTTCCCGATTTGGGCTCTCTCAAAAACCTCTATTACTTGGACGCTAGCGACAATGCCTTCAGCGGACAAGTTCCTGCTTCATTGCCCAATTCTCTTGTTGAAATTTCAATTCGAAACAACAGCTTAAGTGGGAGCTTAACATCTCAGAGGCAGAGCTTCAGAAATTTGCAGTATTTGCAAGTAGTTGATTTAAGTTACAACCGAATCGGAGGTTCTGTTCCGTTGGTTTTATTTGAACTTCCATCGCTGCAGCAACTGACCCTCTCTTTCAACCAATTCTCGTCCATAGAAACACCTTATTATAGTGTTGGTTCACAGAGCGGGCTCATTGCGGTTGATATAAGCAACAACGTTATTCAAGGCTTTTTACCTATGTTCATGGCACTAATGCCAAAGCTATCATCTTTATCCTTGGAGAACAACAGATTCACGGGTATGATTCCGACCCAGTACGCTTTGAAGACCGTTTTTCCAGAATCTGGAATGTCACCGTTCGAAAGGCTATTATTGGGTGGAAATTACTTGTTTGGACTCATCCCCGGTCCTCTGTTGTCCCTCAAACCGGGTTCTGCAAATGTTAGGCTAGTTGACAACTGCTTCTACAGATGCCCACTTATTTTCTTTTTCTGCCAAGGTGGTCAACAAAAGTCATTACAAGAGTGTAAGAGATTCAACCCTTTCATCCCATAGATCATCGTTTCTATTCGCAGGCACTCTCTGCCTTTCGACTGCATTCTGCTTTTCTCTTTTTGCTTTTGGATCTGTAGCCCTTAATTAAATGTTTATTTAATGATAAGAAATCTTGTCTTAAATACAAATCAATCATCAAAAAGGGAATCCAACGGCACTGGTAATTGGTGCTGAAAGTAATCTTTTTTTATTTTGATCATAACTGATGAAGATTATATATCAGTATCACTGCCAACTTTTCTTTCTTTCGCTGACACATGAACGTTGTAACCATGTGACCGCACTGCGCCAGTGTGGGGTTTTATTGGAGGCCCACGTTGGCGATACTTCATGGGCCTGGCCTTTCTTGGGTCCGTTGGCTACGGGAAGACTCAACTCAATGCTTTTGGGTAAATAAAATCTAATGACAAATAATTCCCAACTGCAAGGACAAATATACCTACTACTACTAGACACGCTCTTTATTTGCTTCTTTGGATCTCCTAATCTGCATGATATGTTCACTTTAAGTTTGAGAACACACTCCTTGTCATTTATTGAAGTCACAGATTATCACCACTCTTGAACGGCAGCGACAATCCTTGTCATTTCCCACTAACTCTAAATGCAGCCAATGAAACATTAACTTGACATTTAGTCAGTATTATAATGTCTTGATACTTGTGTACAACGGACAAGTCTGAAAACTAAGAGGAATGCCATTACCATGCACATGGGTGCAATGAATGGTTGAGTGAATATATTGAAACAATTTCTAGAACTCTTTTGAGACCTCTGGCAATGGCATACAAATTGTTACTCATCTTGCTGCTCCTTGCATCATCACACACGGAGGCGTCCAATGATGTAGACAAAGAAGCATTACTTGAATTGAAGAGCAGATTAAGTTCTGATCCTTCAGGACTATTGCATTCTTGGACATCTTCCTCTGATTGCTGCTCTGCTTGGGAAGGCATCACATGCGATTCGACAGGCAGAGTCATTAAGCTCATTCGTTCTGGTGTTGTAGACGATGATGGCCTCCTCCTAGAGACGTACATGTCTGGAACATTATCACCTTATCTTGGAAACTTATCTAATCTTCAAGTTCTGGACCTCAGCAATCTCAAGGAGTTGAAGGGTCCGATACCACAAGAATTGGGCAAATTATCTGCTCTCGCTAGCCTTTTTCTTCAGTCAAACAAGCTTACAGGTTCCATACCGCTCGCATTGAATAACCTTTCCCAGCTGCAGCAGCTATACCTTGGTAACAATCTCCTATCTGGTAATCTTCCTTCCTCTGTTTTTGGGTCCTTAACGTCACTTTCAGAACTCAATCTATCTGGGAATGAATTTTCTGGGGGGATTCCATCCTCAATTGGAAATTTGAGATTGCTCACTAACCTTGATCTCCACGGGAACAATTTTCGTGCAAGTATTCCTGCAAGTATTGGCCAGCTTGAGAATCTCAAGTATTTAGATTTGTCTGAGAACCAGATAAGTGGAAGGCTTCCAACTTCAATTGGTGCTCTTTCCCAATTAGTTTTCTTAACTCTGAATCAAAACCAAATTAGGGGAAAGATTCCTTCTTCGATTGGGGCCCTCAGTTCTCTGACATTCTGCAGATTATCTGAAAACAAGTTCACAGGCACTTTACCCCCATCCATTGGGATGCTTACCTATATCCAAAGGCTAATTCTTGAGAATAACGAGCTTGGAGGGAAGTTGCCTGCTACCATTGGCCATTTAACCAATCTAACTGACATGTTTTTCTCAAACAATCGTTTTACAGGAACAATCCCATCTACCTTTGCAAACTTACGGAACCTCCGGACACTTGATTTGTCAAGAAACCAACTTTCCGGCGCACTTCCCCCCGGCTTGCTAAGTTGCAGAGGTTACAGACCTTAGATTTGTCATTCAACCCATTAAGCTTAGCCAGAGTACCAAACTGGTTTTCAAGACTGAAGCTTTTTCAGCTACGTTTGGCTAAAACTGGGATTAAAGGGAAACTTCCAAGCTGGTTATCATCATCATCTATAGCTCAACTTGATTTGTCAAGCAATGCACTAACAGGAAAATTTCCCCCTTGGATTGGAAACATGACAAACCTTGCATTCCTCAACTTATCATATAACAAATTTCATTCCTCAATTCCGGTTGAATTCAAGAATCTCTCGCTTCTGATGGACCTCGATCTTCGTTCCAACAACCTCAGTGGCCCTCTTGATGTGATATACGAGAAAGAACACAAATACCCACTTGGTTACTTCAATTCTATTGACCTATCCAACAATATGTTCTCTGGTCCCATCGATGAGAACATTGGAGAGAAAGCATCAATGACTGCTCTGAAATCCCTTGTTTTATCTCACAACTCATTAGGAGGATCAATACCAAAGTCTATTGGGAAATTGACACAAATAGAGATACTGGACCTCAGCGACAGTGACCTGTCTGGGAGCATACCTGCGGAGCTCGGTGATGCCAAGGAATTGAATGTGATTCTGTTTTCTAGAAACAAGTTAACTGGCAATATCCCAGAAAAAGTTGTGAGCTCGAAGAGGCTTCGAGTGTTCGATGTGTCCAACAACAATCTCAGCGGCAGGATTCCTCCTCACAAGACCAACATCCCTAGATCTGCATTTATGGGTAATCCTCGATTGTGTGGGTCACCACTACCTCCTTGTAATCATTTTTAGTATATTTATTCATTTATTTTACCAAAGAACACGCAGGAAAGTGTTAACTGATGTTAAGAGTGAAAATATGAATAAATGTTATCCCTTATTTTTCGCTCTTCAAACAACACTTGTTTTTACCATTAGTTTAGTTGATATCAAATTTTGGGGTGCTTTTGAAGGAGTCTGCAAATTAGACTCGCGCCCTTGTTCAAATGCTAATAATATTATGAATGCGGATGTTCTGTAATTGAGGCCTTTGCAGTCGCGATCGGATGGCTGTTATCCATTCTCAGCTGCCTTTCTCCATCTCGTCCGTCAATTCGCCACACGTTCAATGAGCTTTGTCCCTTTAGTCTTGGTGAATTGACGAACGAGATGGAGAGAGGCAGCTAAGGATGGATGACAGTCGTTCGATCGTAATTGCAGAGGCCGACTACAGAGGAGCTGAATGTAAAAAACCCAAATCCTAATATTATTCAGTACGCTAAAAGAAAATTGTACTAGTACAAACATGATAAATTCCATAGATGGAGTACTCTTGCTTTGCAAAGCTACTTTTTCGCTTCTTTGTGGAGTATTACTCATTATATATAATTATCGGTTACAAAAGGATATCTGAGCACCAGTGGTCTAGTGGTAGAATAGTACCCTGCCACGGTACAGACCCGGGTTCGATTCCCGGCTGGTGCAATTCAAATTTTAATAGCTTTTTGTGTGAATACAAGATGAATTATGAAGGGGCGAGTTGAGATCACATAAACAAAGGTAATATTATCCATATCGTGAGGAATGGGCATTGCATGCATTAACTTTTAAGATATTAGCACAAACCTTTTCCAGATCATTCTTTAGCTTTTTTCTGAACGAACTACTTGCACTAGATCAGTTTTCACGTCAACTGCAACTATCCTATCCTTTTGGATTTCTGCGGGAAACTAATCTTTATTACTTTTCAAGTTTTCACCTTCGTCGTGGACAGCCACCAAAACCGACCTACCTACGATTATATATATATTTGTGTTCAATATATATGGCCAACCTAGCTAATTCTTTAGACATAGACATATGTACGTTGTCATAAGATGTAACATGTTGTGTCCATTGGTCAGGGTCATATGTTTGGAGAATTAGATGAAAGAAAAAGTGGGAGCTAGGGTTAGGTTCACTTCATGTATTGAGAAATTAGTGGATAAGCAGAACACCAGTCGCTGCCTGTGATTCAACTGCCATGCCATGGTTCCCTTCACATCACATCAACATAATACATGCCGTCGTCCAAATCCAAAGCAAGGAGTCATTACCTAAGCCCAATATAAAGCCCAACACACCACATCATATATCTATCTAATCTAATCTAATCTAATTAATAACAAAACCCAAATAGGAACAAACAAATAAAAACAAACATTTCCAACTTGTCTCTCTCTGTCTAGCCTGAAGTTGACTTCTCTCCATCACCTTTCTTATACTTTTATTTAACTTATGTCTACCTTTATGTTTCAATTTGAAGTATGTCTGAATAAGAGAATTCGATTTACTTAAATTTAAATAATTTTTTTTATATGTTCTATTTTTGTAATCTTAAAAGATTATGTTGTCTTTTTATGTATGTAGCTTAACGAGGACGAATTTAATATATAACAAATACAAGAGGATGAGTGTATATAATATTTATCATTAATAGAATTTTTCTTTTTTTTTTAATGATCGCGGGGTGTATTATAAAAAATTAACTTCATTATACGCATATAATATATTTACGAGGTGCATAAAAAGAAAATCATATACTACGTAAGTGCGTATAAAGTTTTAAAATCTAAAAATGCCGCGGCATAGTGTTGACGCGTAGATGATATAATTGAAATAATAAGCATTTGAAAAAAGACGTTGGGAGCACACGGTTAAATAGGAGCCAAGTGTTTGAGTCAGCAATTACCCCATACCACTGCCATATATATTGTCTCCCTCCCCATCTAAATATCAAACCCACCATAATTACAATCCATATATTATTTTGTATTTCCTTCAATCTCATTCACATATATATATATATATATATATATATATATATAGATTCGACTCAACAAAAATGGAATCTGCATCCGCAGATTTTTATTCAAACAAGTGAAGCAAATAGGTCGGACCTTGGTTATCTAGGTCGTGTCAACACCTTCTAAGTAATTTACTTCTTTCGTTGGAAATTTCACAAGATTCCCCTCTCTAATTGTAACTAGGTAAATTCATCCAACATCATCGGTAATAGACCTCGTAACCGGTAACCCGTACGTACTACGCCGCATCCGACCATTTCAGTTTCACTTTCCTTGTTTTAATAACCCAAATGCAGACGAATCCTGGTATCTCCAATAACACTCCGAGTCTCCATCTTTTACTAGGAACACCACGTTTCACGTGCCCGGTGTCATTAGACATTCCTTGTTTCTGCTCCAAAAATATCATCAAAATATAAAAACAAACATTTTTCAAAAATTTCTCCAATTTGTGGAGCTACGTCACATGCGAGTAGCTTATCCAATGAAAAGCCTACACGTAAACAAAACGGCTTGGGGCGGCTGAAAACGACCGGGGAAGCCGGCTACGCCCTCTCGCGGAAAGACAAATCATAAAACCGTCGACGATTGGAATCTCATATATGCGTATTTTGATTCTCTCTGCGGTTCGCAAAAAAGCCGGTAACCTCTTTCTCTAAATTTGTATAAATTAAAAAACAGTAGCGTAACCATTCAAAAAAAAAAAAAGGTAACGTGCATAAAAAATTTCGTGGTTGTACCAGAAACGACCCTGGCTGGCGTTTGAAAGGAAAAAAATTTCAAAAAAAAAAAAAAAGGGTGATAATGATAATCACGTGTAGGTGGGCGCGGCCATAATTGGGGAAACGTTGAAAGAATACAAGTTCATTAATTGGCACGAAATTAATCAAAGGAATAATTAATTTACGATTGTTGCAAGTAATTTGGTGGATTAATTAGATTGTGTTGCGTGGTGTGGGGGAGAATAGGAATCATTTGAGTTGGCTAAGTCAGTGACAAAGGCTGCTGCTCTTCTCTTCTGTCCATTCACTTTGCTTCCAAGCCATGCCTTGTCCCAAACTCCCCTCACCTCTCATCATGCCATTCCTTTTAACTTTATACAAAATCATACATAACAATATGTACTATACAGTCTTGGTCGGGGCCATCCAAGGTCATCGCCTCTTTCGACTTTCACAATTTTGGCTTAAAGAGGAAACTGGCATATGGCAATACGGCAAGCATTCTATAAGTGTGTTATTAATTTGTAATTGGAGATTTCACGTAGCATTTTGGCTCCTTCATTTGTCTGCCTGCCTTACGTAGTAAAATTACACTCATTTGTCCAACCCCAATAATGGCTTTCTTTGTTAACATAAAATGGTGCTCTTTAAGCAATTTCCATCATATCTATAAATTTTTTCTAATAAAATAGTAATTATTATTTATTATAAAGTTTTGATCTTTGGGACATTTTTTAGAAGAAAAATGCTACGGGCGAGACGAGAGAGAGGAGGATATAAAGAAAAGAAGAAATTATTAAAAATGAGATTTGCCTTTTTTGGGTAGTCCCAGAGCAGACATACAATAATAATAGCGAGGCAAAAGAAAGTGCACAACCAAAATGAGCGGCGATCACCACGGTCGCTACTAACAACAGGTAATTTAGTCAAAAGAGATTGGCCAATTTATTCCTAAACAGGGAAAGTAAAAGAGAAAAAGGAAAACAACAAAAAAAACACGAAAGAAGACGGTTTCCTAGGCCTCCACGAAATTGGCCTGTGCCATTTTCCATTCGTCGTTAGAAAAAGTAGTAAGTAAAGGATAGTAAATTGGTGGCAGATTGTGGACATGGTCCTAGTAAACTTTCCATTTGTACCAAAGGGATTGTGAAAGATCCAAGACTCAGCCTCGCCCACTCTGTTTTTAAAGTAAGTAAAATAAAAATAAAAATCCTTGAAATTTCAGGTATTAGTTAATTAATTGAATGAATTTGTGCATGTTTATTTATTCACGAGGTTGTTTCGTTAAATACAAAAAAACGTATTTGACATTGAATAGTATAAATACACATTAGTATAAGAGGAGTATGTATATATGGCGAGAGAGAGAAAAAGTAGTAAATTAAAGAGAAAGGGAGAAGGAAACGGGCACTTTTTAGTAATAAGCCACTGACCCTTTCAGCCCTCATTCAATGCTTTACCAAACGCACCATCCACTTTTCATTCAATTTCATCCCCTCGCTTCATCCACCCCTGAATTCCCAACCATATCATCGTCTCTCTCCTCTGCTCCTCTCTTTTCACATCTTCCCCTGCTTAAGGTATATTGTCTAGACTATCTGCATGTGAATTTTCGATCGCAAGTCTGAGTCTTTTGTTAAAGTTTCCATTTTTCTAAATTCATAGAAATGGGTTTTTCTTATTTTTAGGCTGAAACAGAAATGGCGTGCGTGGAAGCAGCAGCGTTGAAGACCAGTTTTAGAAAAGACATGGCCATGAAATTAAGCCCCCAAGCCTACATGGAGGAGTTTTCGGTGTTTAATGTGCAAAATGGTGCTCCTTCCGATGACTTTTCTGTGGACGACCTCCTTGACTTTTCGCATGAAGAAGCCCTTATCCTAGAGCAACAACCGGAGGAAGAGGAATACAAGGCTGCCCTTGTCTCTGTTTCCACTCAACAAGAGAACCAAAGCCACGAAACATCTTACCCTGTTATCCTCAAAGAAGAATTTGGGCGTGTGCCACTGCCTACCAGTGAACTCACCGTTCCGGTACCTCCTTTTTTCATTTTCCCACTGAGAAAGCGCTTTTTCAGGTTTTGCTCTGTTGGTTATTGACGAAAGTTTCAATTTTTATAGGCAGATGATTTGGCAGACTTAGAGTGGTTGTCTCATTTCGTTGAGGATTCCTTCTCGGAATACTCTACTGCTTACCCCATCGGAACTTTAACGGAGAAACCCAAGAGCCATGCAGAGAAAGAGCCTGAACCGGGAAGCCCTGTTTTGACTCAACCCTGTTTTAAAACTCCAGTGCCTGCCAAGGCCAGAAGCAAGCGAACAAGGACCGGTGTTCGGGTCTGGCCACTTGGTTCTCCTTCGTTCGCCGAATCATCCTCAACGTCTTCCTCTTCATCGTCCTCTTCGTCCCCCCAGAGCCCTTGGTTAATTTACACCAACACCAACCAGAGCCTCGAGCAGGTTTCGTCCGAAGCTAAACCCCCAGCGAAGAAACCAAAGAAAAAGCCGGCGTCGGACGGAACGGGGAGCGGCGGGGGACAGACTCCTCGACGGTGCAGCCATTGTGGTGTTCAGAAGACCCCACAGTGGCGAACCGGGCCACTTGGTGCCAAAACACTTTGCAACGCATGCGGGGTTCGATACAAGTCGGGTCGACTCTTACCCGAATATAGACCAGCGTGTAGCCCGACATTCTCGACTGAATTGCACTCAAACCATCACCGGAAAGTGCTGGAGATGCGGCGTAATAAGGAGGCAATTGGTGGAATTGAGTCCGGTTTGGCCCCTCCTCCGGCTGTCCCCAGTTTTTGACATCATTTAAATTATTTTTAAAAAAAGGACCAAGTATTAGACAGGAACAGAAAATAGGGAAAGCGAGAGGATTAGGAATAGAACTGTTTAGACCCGGTTGGAGGAGCCCGGCCCGAGTTGGTGTACATTTTTTCTCCAGTGCTGGATAAGGTAGGCTTTGTAACTGATTAGGCAGCCTTTGATTTATTTGTATGCCCTTTTTTTTATTAAAAAAAAAAACCAGTAATTTTTTCCCCAAAAAAATTGAATGCGCAATTTTGTAGCGAGACAGGGAAAGGGGAGAGTGAGTCAGAAACCGTTGAACCTTTGTTTGAGATGGTAACGGGCGTTGAAAAGCACGTTTTTTATGAACGAGTAGAACTGGTTGAAGACCATGCCATGCCATGTTTTGTGTCGTAAGAGAAACGCAGTTTGCTTGATTGAACTCACTCAAAATTCAGAGCTGTGTCTTTGTGAAACAGTAGCTATTCGAAAGTGCACAAGGGTCCCGATTCAGGAACCACGTTTTCGTACCCGCCCAATAAATAAGAATTTTAAGGAAAGATTAGGTTTTTTTGGCAATTCAAAATTTGATTTTGGACTTTTCTGCTAAGTTCTCCGAGCTGCCGAACGGGCGGCATGATATATCATGACAACTGATGAGTAAAAGAGTTTGGTGTAGCTGTTTTATTACGAGGGAAGTACTCATCCACTTTTCTTATATACTCTCTCTCATCATATCCCTTATTTTGAAAAGGCACTCTCTGTTAAAGAGTGTTTTCAGTAGCACTATTATTAATATAATGATAATATTCCTCTCTCTCGTCCTTTCCTTTGACATCCCGCAAGGACGTTGATATCGATGAGCAAAGGGATACAAGATGGAGCACCTTTAATTTATTGAGATTTTCCATGGTAATACGATCCCAGTGACTAAAATTATTAAGCTGATTCACAATATCATTTCTTACATTGCTTAACTTAAAAATAACCCGAAACTTTATTCAAGCCGTTATTGCATGTATATATAGTTCAATAATAACTAAGGCAATTTAGGTGGGTGGCTGCTTTGGTGTTGTTACTATTGAGAGAAAATTTGAGGATGGGCATGCATGAATGCACCCATACTACACGACTCACAAAGTCCAGCACCTTCAAATGTAGTAGAGTTCTCTTTCGGTATTTATGTGCATGTGCCCCTATAGAATAGGCACCGCACCTTTTATCTTCAGTATGGGTACAATTAATATTAGTTTAGATTCACCGCTGACCGAACCGACGGTGACATCGATGCTGAGATTAAGATATATACGTAACTCTCTCTCTACTTCTCTTGATCTCAGAGAAATTAAAAGTCAAAGGAGAGGATTATTATAAGAGATTAATTTAAAGTAAGGTTTAGACTTAGTCATGTAAGATAAGATGCCATCTCAATATAACAATGACTATAGAAAAGAAACCAGATTATTATTAGGGTAGAAAAGAAACTTGCATTGATTGGGGAAAGGCCGGGTGGGTTAATTTAATAAATTTCCATTTCAATATATTAAGTAGGGACTGGGTCAGTTTAATTGAATATATATCAGTACCTGCATCTGGTAGGGTTTAATTTGTTTCAAAATTTAATATTGAATGCCATCGAGCTGGACGCAGTTGATGTCGTGACTTACTTGGCGCGCGCAGGGTTCAAAAAAATTCATATGTGCATGCCATGCCGTGTAGATGCAGAGTTCTCAGAACTCTTCAGTTCCACCCAAGAAACCAACGCTTCTTTGCATTGTCTAGCGCCAGCACCAGCTATTTGCACATTGCATGCTCTCAAACTCAACCCAGAAACTAAATATATTTATAAATACATAAATAATAAAAAGGTCTGCCTATACACAGTCCGTTGGATGTTAATTATTTGGTCAAACTAACACTAGTTGCACTCCGAGTCCTTCCTTGAGAATGTCGTATAATTTATTTAACTGCCGTCGTTTTATAATGCAGTGCGTCGCGTCATGATCTACATTGATGAGTGGTTAACCCCCAAGTCTTTTTTTATAGTGGAATGAAAGTTGGTCGCCTTATTTGGTCGTGATATCTTAACAAGAGAAATAATAGCAAAGTCAATCCTGCTCTACCACGATAGCTAGTGTAGTGTTAAACAAATAGATTAAAAAAAATGTTGCAAATTGGCTGTGTTATGTTGGACTAAGTAGAGAATTTAAGCAGTACAGAACAAAACAATATTTTAAAGAAACATCCAAAAATGATAAAGCTACGGTTGCACCTACAATTTCATAAATATAAATAATTTAATCTGCTAAATTAAAAATCATAAAATTTCACCAAAAATTTTAATTTGAACCGAGAGATTGGTTTTGCTCATCTATCTACCCATGTCTTATTCTAGCCGCCTGCCTAGCGATATGTACATTGCATGGAAAAAAAAAAAAAAAGGTTCTATTTTAGTAGAGGTGGAGGAGGGAAAGCAATTGAAACTTGTTTTTGAGTTTTGGTCTCAAGTTCAAACGGTGGAAAAAACAAGTTGAGGAAAAGGTTCAAATTTGAAATGCTGCAAATAAATTCAAAGTTTCGTGTTCGAATCATTGGTGTCTATTTTCTGGCACTCCATTCCAAAGAATAATAATAATGGCAGTAAAAATAAAGCTTTTGGCATGGGGTGATTAAGGTGTGGTGGGTCTGTCTTTTAAAACCAAAAACGCAAAGCGGGATTATAACATGCATGCCCAAACCAATGATCTTGATTCCTTTCACTCTGCTTTGGAAGAAATCTATAAGATTTATTTTTTCCTTGTTCGATCGCTTGGAAATTAACAAAGTTGGGGAAATTCTCTCGTGATTGTGCGCACCTCAACCTTTTCTGATCACGTGCTCTCGTCATTATCTTCTTAACCCTAGTATTAGTAAGAGTATATCTTAAAGTTATACAACTACAAGCTAACTAATCCCCCAATGTCTGGACCATATAAGATTAGGTTAACTGCAAAAAATCCAATAGAAAAAAGATAAACCTTTTTAGTTTGTAAAATCAACTGTTGATTTATGCTGTCGCTTTTGCAAATTGCAACATCAACACCGTTTGGCGCAGATGTCAACAATGGACCACTGCTTTTGTTTATTTATTTTTTGTATCATCATATATACTTTGGTAAAAACTGTTAAAAGATCAGATGCTTGACAAATAACTTGAAAGGCAGGCACTTAAGGAAAACAATGAAAATGAGATATTACAAACAAATGTCCATTTCATGATTGCTTAGTATTTTATTCAAATTTGATCTATAGTGTTGTTGGGTGGGATGTACTAATTATATGCAACAGATAAGGTAAATACAGAATGATGAAAGCTATGTAGGTGAAGGTGACCGATCACTGCCTCGGTGGGTATGGTATGAGTACTCTGCCTTGGAGCTCTTCGTGATAAGAGTATCTGAGTATGCATATATTTCACAATCTGGGCCCAATTGTCTTTTAGATACTTAACTGAACTTATTAGGTACAAGGACGTGGCAAAACCGGTTTTGCACAGGGACCCGACCCTTTCTGCTCTGTTCTCTCAAAAATCATGAATTCAAACCGTACTTAGCTTCAGGGCCTATAGGGTATAAGGCCCGAAGATGCGTGGCCCATTAGGGAGACCCAATAACAAAAAGAGCCTATGATAAAACCAAACGGAGTTACGAGAGAAAGAACTGATAAATCATCCACAAAATCAAACTTCAAAAAAGAATGTAAGGGAAGAGTAGTTGGCACCCTCGGACCAATGGAAATTTCAACTTTAATTTTATTGTATTGTATATGAAAGCTTCAACAATCAATATATATGGTGTAAGAGCCCTCTATGTAAAAGACATCAATTCCACTCACTAAATCTGGAATAAAATGTTTACTTTTTTTTTATCTGTATATGGTATGGTTAAATTCCAAACGGTGATGAATGATAAAAGCAAGGCACCCAAGAGTATGTGCTTGGAGAGCTACGAAATGAAAGCAAAAACAATGTGATGTGATGTGGGCATGAGAATTGGACTTCCATCAAACATTCAACGTGCGCGGCCATCTTTGGTGTTGGAAGTAAGAGTGCTACTCCCTTCACTTGATTTTCCATGCCCACCGCATCCCCACATCCAACATCCTCCCTCGCCGTTACCTCCCCAACCCCAACCTCCTCCTCCTCCTCCCCCACCGCCCCCACCTCCACCTCCTCCTCCGCCTCCGCCACCTCCACCTCCCCCACCACCACCGCTTCCTCCTCCACCTGCACTAGCATTCCCTCCCCTGTTGTGTCCACCTCTTCCAGTACCTCTCCTACCTGCAATTCCTCCTCCACTGCCACTCCCACCTCCACCACCACCAGCACCCCCTCCGTTACTCGCATTAGAATTGTTTTGGACTAGGACTTGATCAGATGAATGCGTGTTACTTCCACGAACATCTTGCTTAAAACTATGGTTCCCAGGGGAAACCTCGTGGGTAGAATTATTATAATTGGCATAGTGAAAGATGCCATCTGTTGGCTTATCATTAACATTTCTGCCATCAACCAAACAAGGAATTAAGAGAACCACAAGAACTCCACACACTCTTCCCACCTCCATGTCTTGCTTCCTTTACTCGTCAATGCATACCAAGACCTCATACCACCCTTTTATATATACCCTCCGCATGCATTGCACCACTGACTGCTAAATGCAGTCCCCACACTAACAAACCCTAAGCTAACAAAACCCATAAGGCTGCAAAAGTTAGCCCAAAGAGATGATCGATAGTACAGTATATGGTTTTCCTTGCACTGCAATGCATCCCCACCTCCCATTTTCCACGAATCACTACCCCTGAGAAAGATAATGTTCTAATTTATATGCCGATCACCTGGTCATTCGTACTGATGCACGCACAAACAAGCTTCTTAAGATTATAGTTATCCTAAAATCTTAGCGCATGCAATACTACTCAAAAAAAAAAGGTGAGACTACTTGAAGTTGAAGGTTGAAGGTTGAACTCTGTCATCAGCATATATAATTATTTAATGCAAATGCAGCTGATTTTAGTCACAGTTAATTGATTTCCTTTTAAAATATTTTTGTGGAAAGTGCAGCACACATGCATGCCGGACTTAATTTAAACAACTAAGGAAAAATATCACTTGACGAACGGATTAATTAATGGCCACTAAGCAATAATTAATTGAATGCGGATACAACTATAAGGGGACTTCAATTAGATAGTGGTGTTTAAACCCTATGTATCCATCCCATTGCTAAAAGGAATTCAAGTCACTGGCTTTCACTACTTTCGGTTGTTCTACTTGCGTGCTAATAATAATTTACACTGCGCCAGCTGGTAATTCCATATACTTTTCTCTGCAATGGATCAAAATCTTCTATTTTTCTTAAAAAAACAAAAATATGATAAAACTTTTATCGGGTGATGTCTAACTTATTAAAATGTTATAAGTAGTCTGTGTTCAAACATCGTAAGCATGCTTTTATATATATATATATATATATATATAGAACCGCAAAATTATATAACTTTGTGCTATATATATAAGCTTAGTCATTGAATTGATTATGGCTAAGATAAGCAGAATATGTGCCAATTCAACTAATTGTTTACATAAGATTTCAGATGTATAAAAGTTTGTGTCTGTTTGGAATGATGTATTGCATGCCCACTAAGAAAAGAAATTCACCAAACAGGGTATTACATATAGAAATAGAGTGGATTAGATCCATGTGAGATGTTGGGGGTGGGGTGTTGGCTTTCGCTTAACGATAGAATTTGAGCGATAGATGGGTGTGCAAGTTGTGTGGTCAACCCCTGCCCTAGGCCTTTATAAAAGACTGTCAGTGGAGGAGAGACGATCATGAGTTGGAATATATGTATATGTATATATATATTATTGCACGTGTTAGAGAATTAATATAAAAGCTGCTACATAGTGGTGCATGTTAATTGGATTTATATAGAGCAAGTTCTCGTTATTCACCTCAAGCTATTGCTTTAGGAGATATATGCTTTTGCCTTTTGTACGTATATAAATATCTCATCGTGAAAATGTGTCAGACCACATGCACAATGTTTCCGATATATACAGCAAATTAACCTTATCGAACATGACAAAGGCCACCCCAATTTCAGTATCATATCATGTTCCTTCTACTCAAAATTTTTCCACAAACCCATCCTATATTTTATTTTCACTGATACAAATGTGATTCGTGGTAATTTTTAGACGGGCCTATATTTCCTTGAATTGGTCCAGTATCAGGGCCCAAGAAAAGAAGAACCAATTCTTTGGGACGCCAAGCGAGGTCGTACGAGTTTTTAATTTTTTTTTTTTAAAGACTTTAATTTAATTAATGTCACAATTGTAAATTGTTTCTCCGCCAAAATGAATCATATCATATCTAACAGGAAGAGCACAGAAAAAAAGTAGCAGACAGACAAATCCAACTCCCTTTATATGTATTGTCAATTGCTTTTAATCATTTTAGATGGAAAGCGGAAACCCAATGGCAAATAGAAGTATATATTATCCTTTGATTTGATCCCAGAAAAGAAATTAAGAAAGTGCTCATTTCTAATCAGCCACAAAGATAATTAAGCTGAATAATGATAATGCAATTCTATGGCAGAGTGCATATATCAAAATATTTTTGATAAAATAATTATTTTCTTTTAGTAACTGCTTTTCAGGATAATCCGTTTTCATAGCACTGTGTTATTTATTATGCATATTTTATACATGTTCATATATACTCTAGTCTCTTGATATGTATAAACATTTTCTTTTTAGTCATACATATCAGGAAGCCAAGGAGACTTAAAGTTGACCATTGACTAGAACGCACCCACACACTTACTGGAAAAGTGGAAATTGCGTAATTTAAAATGTGGCCAATTTTTATTGACCATATCTAGGAATTCATCGGTGTCCTAGTTGCACTTTGATTAATTATTTTGTACCAAATTAAAGTAGTTATTATAGCGAAATAGAGTAATATTTATTCGCAGACCGGAGACGCAGACAAACGATCGAGGGTCGAATTACATGTTGATCTTGATATATATATATACATATATATCCTTGTTGTTTATTTATTATTGCTTAGTTGAAAGAAAGACACTATAAATTGCTATTATACTGAAGACCCTTTCCTAAAGATGTAACAAATGACACAACTTTATTCATAAATTTTAAAAGCACCACCACCAACCAAACCATCTCATGTAATGGTAAGTGTGTGTACACAAAAAATCTTCTTTTTCTGCATTCACTTTTTCAACGTGTTTTTAATTTCCAATAATTAATTTGAACCTTTTTTAAAAAAAAAAAAAAATGCTTGCTCTTAATTTCACATTGTCAATATTGAGAGTTGAGTGTCGCCTAACACACATGGCTAGCTAGCTGTTCCGCTGAGATGCATATGAATAGTAAGTATACAGTGCAAGGCTCGCACTGCCAAAGCTCGCAAGACATAAAAACAGAAAAACCAGACACATCCTGGTACTTCATATTCCCCTTGTCTCTTTTAGCTTCATTTTGAGGAAGAAAAGATAAAAAAGTGTACCTTAAAATAGTATGCGGTTTCCCTTATGTTGTACGTTGATCTCGTGTTGTGCACCAGCTTTTATCCACCGGAACAGTAATGCAATGACCCGTGTATGTGTGTGTGTGTATATATATATATATATATATATAGCTAAGTCTAAAATATCTTAAAATAAATCCAAAGATATTTTTTCCAAAATCTGGAAAAAGAAAAGAAAATTAATGGAAAATCCAATGAATCCACTTGTGGGTCCCGTACATATATATAATCTTAAGAGGAGCATTACAGAAAATATGGAACTGGTCTGACAGATTCCGTGGCCAATAAAAAATCGGATTTATATGATATGATATGGATCATCTATAGAATAAATTTTGATAGAGATATGAGGTGGTGAGGTGAGGTCAGAGTGATCCATGCATGAAGTAAGAAGCCATTCTTACATAGGCCTCACGGGGGTATGAAGTAAGATTCCAGATTTTTTCAGTAACTACATTTGACCCAATTAATTTACAATTAAATTTGAAGATCAACTTAATTAATTTTTGTATGCTTGGGGTTAATAAAGCTATATATATTCCTTAATGGTAGCTAGTAAATTATGTGATTGGACGACGTCTTTTCAGTCAGATCAACTCAAAGAGATGTCTCTATCTAATTGAGAGGATTTGGATGAGGATGAATACGATGTTACTTACCACTTCGAATTAATATGCCATACCATAAATGATGATGATGCTAATGCATCACCCATCGAAAACATCATAAACTTAAAGCTCCTTCTGTATGTGTATACATGGACCGCTACCTTTGTTGATGAAGATGGCAACTTGGTGCCTTATTCTTCATAAATATATTTTGCTCGTGCACGCAACCTTGAAACCGAAACCAATTTCTTTCGGTACACATCTTTACTAAGAAAATTGATTCGATTCGATTCGCAGAATCAACAAGATTCTGATACAAAACACTAACTTTGGTGAAAAAATAAAAATCTGTGGGTAGAAGAGAGAGAACTCTCTAATAAAGAACTCAAATAACATACAACTCAAGAATGCTTCAGTACATGGGGATCGCTATTTATACTTGCTTATAAAGATATTTTTGTCCTATAATAAATTTGAAAATATCTACCCTAATGAAAATCTCCACGCAAGCTTATTGGTGGTTAACAGTACTTCTTTTTTATTTTCCATGCATCTCTAAAATTATCATTTGAAAATATCTTGTCCCTTAATTAAAGCGAAGCCATGATCCCCAAAAAAACTCTTCTAAAAATATATTATGTGAGTTATGGACGGGATCTCCCATGCATGCTTTTGCATCTGGGCTTATTATTTGGGTACGAGTAACGTAGCACATGGTAGTTTACTGGTTGAGGAGTTAGGACACAGAATCTTATGTCTCTTGCGGATAATATGTATACATTTCCAGCACTCCGAGTTATTATAAGAAGGCTAGGTTAGCTAGATAGATTGCCCATTAATTGATTCAAACTTAAATAATTAAACCCTGGCAACTAACAATATGAGATGGGAAAGATATTTCTAGACCTTGCTTGAGAAATCATCCAAACAGGTGTCACACTTAGAAATAGATGGCACCAGACACACAAATATATATATATATACATATATATATATATATATATATATATATATATATATAGCGAAACTCTATTGGCCTTTATCGATTTGGTCATGATTACTGCGGCGTTCTTGAATGGTTTACAAAGGAGAAAGTGTTGGCGTGGTCACAAAAGACCACTGAACAACTATGAGCACGAACAACACAATGGATAGCAATTAAAACAGCAAAGATAGAGCAGAATTAGCCTGCATTCACACAGTTTTTCCTAAGTTTATAAATTGATCTTTGATTTAAAAGAAGATTCTTTGCTTGCTAAACAAATCTGATCGATCGTGAGGAGTTTCTAGATATATATTCATACTCGTGCGTTAACAAACAACTACTGGGAATATTTATATATAATGAAGGGTTATGAAGGTAAGTATAGTAATATAGAATAAAGAAATTAATTTTACATTAGATAGAAACTTAATTTATAAACGTCAATTAAACTCTAAAAGTCTTGAGTTAATTATATCTATGCGCATCTCTTCTTTCTTGGCTAAATTTTAAAATGCCATGCTTTTAATACAATAAAGAAAAGGTGTGGGAAAAAGAAGAAGATGCGAAGAACAAATAACCTGCAATCAAAGAAAGCAACCAAAACGACAAGGACCTTAATTAAGCTTTCCATCAATGAGTAAAATAACAATATTCAACATTTGCTTCAGTGGAATAGAACTGAGGACAAAGGTTTATTTGACCTCACCAAACCCGACATTGACATAGCTAGTGTATAATAAATCGTCATCCTCGGCTCATACAACTTGATCCTAGCTACTACATGATTTAGTTCCCGATATCTATTAATCTATTAGTTAATTCTAATAAAGTAAAAGATTTTTTTTTTTTTTTTCCTTTTGAGTCATGAGTTTGTAAGCTAGTCAAAAACCAGATCAAATCAGATATGAACTCTTGGACCGCGAACAAACAAATAAGGGTTAGTTGAGATGTGAAATCATCTAATCATATACGAAACTTATCGTGTGATTATATATATGGGAAAAACAAAAGAAAAGATGAAAAATAATTATTCAGCCGAAGTGATACCTCACAAGAAAAATAGTAATTTATTTAAGCTTAAGTTAGATCGTGGGAAACTTTTACTATTATTTGATCACATTTTTTTGAGTGATGTATCAAACATTTCCTAAGTTTTAATTGCAAGATTGTTGTCTTTTAATTTATGTAATCTCTGATAATAATCTCGACTTGCAAGATTGGCTTCAGAAGACGGTGAGGAGAGGAGACCGTATAAATAATTTTGGTTACTAGTCATGCATGCATCCTGCAAAAGGGGATGGTTGTCTTTTCTTGTATGTGTATGCGCAAACGCGCGTGATGTTATGAACTCGGTACATCGGTGTTGGTTAACTTGTCGTTCTATTCTATGTATGATCTTTTTTGGCCAGTTAACTTGTTGAATTGAACTATTAATTAATTAAATTGCAGTAATTAATTTAATTTCCTCATTAACCAAAAATTAAAATAAAAACAACACTTAAAAAGCAAAAAATCAATTGGAAATAAAACATATGATTGTGGCGCCATCATCACTTGTCTGTGTTTACTTTTTATTTTTTCTCATTAACCCCACATTTGAAATTTATGGTTTAGTAAATTATGTCATAATTTTCATGGTTTTAAAATTTTCTTTTGGCTATCTTTCCTTTCAACGTTAAGCAAATACAGTCCAAAAAACTCAGTTGACAAAGCAGAAAAAAGAAAAAAAAAAAAGGAATTGAAAAAAGAGACTTTTGAGCAGTTTCACTTTGGTTGGGAACTTTAATTAATTAATGAAGGGAGACTTATTAAAAGTTAAAAGGATATACATCTTTCTCTCCACTCTGTTTTTCTTGTCAAAAGTTGGCATTTAATTTGACTTTGTTAATAGGAACACAAACCATCATCTTCAACCTTGTCGGCTACTCTAAATTCTTGTCCTTCTTGTCTATTTTCAGTACCACTTTCAAAGATTTTGTATATTGTTTTTATAGCCAATAAGCATAAAAAAACTCACGCTATCTATCACATTGGGAAAAAAAAAAGACAGTAAAATATATAAATTATAATATTCATGTCAAAATAATAATAAAATGAGATGATTGTTTAATTCCAAAGTTTGATTTTTTTTGTAAAGTTATTTCATTGTTCGTCACACAAAGTTAATATGAATGAAATTTTAATTAATTAAAAATATGAAAATATCTTTTATTAAAAATAAAACAAGATATAATTAAAGATGATAAATTTTAAGAAAGTACTAATTATATAAAACGTACTTAAATGAATCTGAAAAATACTATATATACATTCATTGTTGTATATTTCTTTTTATATCTTACTTATTATAGTTATTTATAAATAAAAAGTAAATAAAATTTAAAAATATAAATATACATCAATAAATCTATGAATAATGTCATTTAATAAAAAAAATCCTTTTAAAGTGAGAACGTCCATTAGAAAGGATTGTTTCATATATATATTTTTTGTTACCACATATTAAAGTGGTCAACGAAATAAATAAGCCATTGTTATAGCAAAGCAAAACTAACATAAAAGCAAAATTGCAAATTTGTGTCTACAACTTTTTTTTTTTTTTCCCTTTTATTAATTAAGATAGAGGGTCAAATTTATTTTTTAAGCTCAACTATTTAGAAAAAAGAATACGGAAACCCTAAATGAAAAAAAGTTGGAAGTTTCTCGTGGAGAGAGGAGAACTGGTACAAGACATAGACAAGACATATATAGATCAAATCATATTTAATTCAGTGATTGCCCATGAACCTAATCAACGTACATACAATGTCAAAGTTCCAATTGGACAATTTCAAGTGGTTATTTTTTAATTATTATGTAGAGTTATATAACGATGCGACTTTAATTTTATTATTATAACTTTATAGAAACAGATGAAGGATAAAAAAATAATAATATTAAATTAAAATAAAAAAGTTAATCCCACTTAAATTATGTAATTAAAAAAATTATATAAAATATAAAAAATAACGTGACTAATAAACTCACTTTAAAAATAATAAAAAATAATATAACGATCGTGAGTTACATCACCATAGATTCTCTTAAGAGTAAGTAAACCTAGAATGATCAACCTAGCTAGCTACCTCTCCAAAGTAAATGATATAGCTGTAGGATAGCTTCCGTAGATGGGGCTCTTTAATTGCTCCACATGTTTAACTTCAACTATAACACGTGCATGCATTTGCTAAAAATTGAGAGTGGGGACTTAAGAATGAGAAAGAAAAGTTGATTAATTATATGATCTAATTAAGTGGCAAAATTATTATTATCATCTTTTTATGCTTTTGTCACGTGCGTGTTATCAAAATATTTTTTTCCCAAGAAAATTGTAATTAGGTACATTAAATCAAAGCTTGAGAAAAACAGCTAGCTAACTAGGTTTCTTAAAGAATTTCATGGGATTTAATAGCAACCAAGAAAGGAAAAAAAAGACGTGGGCGGTTGTAGATTTGGACCGCTACCATCATCGGTCCTTTACTTTTAAACAAAATAAAATAAAATAAATGTTCTATGTATAATTATTTTGTATATTCATTTTTATTTATTATATTTTAATTATAATTTTATTTCTATAATATAATTAAAAATAAAAAAATGTGCACGTGAATGTAAAATATATATATATATATATATATAAATATAGTATCAAACTATCATTTTCCATTTAATATAATTATATGATCATCCCTCCCTCATCCTTATTTCTATTCCGATCACGCACAAGCACAATCATGTTAGGGCAAGACTGCCGATAAAGACCCCTAGCTAGCTTAGATCCATATGCTATGACGTGGACAGTTCTTGGTGTTCCACGTCGTCCCGGTGGGTCCAGATTGAAACAATGTTGTTTTCCAGATTTCTGGTAATGAAGAGGGAAATACATCTCCATCATCCAAACAGTAATGATGCCTTACTTTCCGCCTTAAAATCTTGTGCACTCAAAAACTTTCAAAATGCCTTTCAACGTGAAGTGAAGATAAGCACAAGAGAAATCCAAATTTGAGTTGCAAATGGAGACAAACAAACTGCAAATGGGTCTGAAACAATTAATTAAATGACGTTGTTATGATGCTAAAACACGCAATCTAGTATTTACCTAGGTCAGGTTTATATACAAGCAAAATCTTATTTCTAACAATAACCGTGTCTGAAATTTGTACATCCAGCAACTGCTGACTTTAATTCAAAGGGAAAGCAAGCATATATATAGATAGATAGATAGTTTAAAATGATTGTAGATAATGAATAAATTCATGGTAAAACGAAACCGTCAATGGTTCTGACATCGAAGTTTAACCACAACAAGGACAGCAACACAAACATACAAATAAATAAGGTCAGATATCAATTCCATCACCTTCCGGTGTGGATGAATTATCACAATTAAGGTTCAACCTATTTTTATTTTTAAACCTTGCAACAATAATCTGCATGGATCACATTGCAAAGGGAACACATATTTTTTAACTATTCTTGCTGAGGCGCAACAACTGAAAAATCACGTATATGCAAAGCAAACTTGATTCATTAGTTTAATGTGTGCAGCAACGTAACTCTCCTAAAACCTGATAAAAATGGGAGCATAAAATGATAGCAGCAACATTATATATATACTTATATGGATGGTTTGTTATTAATTTTCTTGGAAGCTAACTCATTAAAAAGAACATATTGTTCTTAAAAAAAAAAAAAAATTGCATGATTACCCATATATAGGTGGAGTCAGCTATGCAAGAGTAATGACTTAGAAATAAGTTTTTGATACAATATTTTGTATATTACATGATTTAAGTTTAATTGGTTCTAACATTTTGTTGCTACCTAAGTCAAATTTTGTCCTGTTGTAGAACGTTATGCTTATGCAACAAAATATGTACGTACGCAGTAGTGTCTATACTTCCGGTTATATAATTATGAAAAATTATGAATAGAAGAATCATGAAGATGTAAAGTACGTAGAGTAAGTAATGTAGAAATGAAGTGACCTACGTCGGTAAGCAGTTGGACTTGGAGGATCACCATCTGATAATGTCCACACACACACACACACACACACACATATATATATATATATATATAAATTCAATCCAAAGTGAAAAAATTCAAAGGGGTAAATGCCGTACGCAGTTGAATTGAAGCCCTTTTCTTGATTGAATGTGTCATTTAAAAAGGACAATGAGATGGTAGACTTGTTAGATAGATGATTGTGTTCCCTTTGGTCTATATACTTTGGTTTGGGACTTTCATTTCGTTTAGATTCTTGTTTTAGTAAAAGAGGGCAAAAAACAAAGAAAGATCGATGATTAACACATCAATATATATATGTTCATGCATATTCCATCGATCTGCTCTGAAGTCAAAGAGCTGTATAATTTAAAATTTTAGTTGAAAAAGATATATATCACGAAGAGAAAACGAGTAATCCAAGCGCTAGCTACGTCTTCTTATACTGGAGCTTCTACTTGTCTAATGAGACATACATAGCCATGGAATTACATAATTTCAAAATCCCATCAAGCTCGTGAGATGACTTTTTTTTTCTTCTGTTTTTATGTAGACTTTAATTGATTGGATGTGAGAATTCCGAAAAAAAGAGCAAAATATATAATAAACACATAATTAACTACCAATATTATATCCATAGCAAAACTTTTTTAGTTCTATTCATTATTTGAATGTACAATAATAATGACTATATATAATGCAAATAAATTTGTTCAGACAATTTATTAGTTTTCATAAATTGAAAAATTTTCCCCATCTTAGTGTAACCATGATAATTTTTTTTTTCCTCCTGTGTAAATATCCACAACCAAAGCTTCTAGAGGTAAATTTCTATAGACCATTGAACTCAACTAGGAGCATATATATTTGATATTTTCATCTCCTTCCATAACTTAGATTAATATAAATATTTCTTCCTAATTCGTCACCTCTTTTTTTTTTTGTATAGCTTCTTTTTGAATGATTAAAAGATTTGGTAATTTGTTCCAATCACAAGTAAAATTAAATAAATACAAATGACATATGGTCATATAAGGTGGCTAACCTAAAAAAGAAGCACAAACAATGTTTGTATGTATACGCCTCAGACAATGATCGGTGCTGTATTTTCGCTAGAGTTGAACAGTTGATGGTTTCGCTTTCTGGCTGGTCCGTACTGTTTTACTTATTTCACAGGGAACCATTTACTTACTTCGTCCATAAAAAAATAACCAAAAGAAATCAACCATTCATTTTATTTATGTAAAAAGGAAACAGTGTCATTGTCTTGGCTAGTTTTATAATGATGTTGTTTTTAATTCCCCACAAGGATATGTCAGTGCTAGAAACTTGTATATATAAGGCCCCATGATATATTCCTCAACTTAGCAACACTTGAAGTTGCAATCTCAAACACATTATTGATATATATCACAAAACCAGAAAAACCATAGGTTAGCCTACTAGCTAGCTATATAGCAAAAGAAGAAGAAGAACACAGAATCAATATGGATTCTGTTGCAGAAATCTACAGTAGCCTTGGCCTGGAACCATTCCACATGGTTCTCTTGTTCATAATCCCATTCTTCTTGTTGTTGGGCATAGTGGGTCGAATTCGTGGAAGAAAGCCACCGTATCCACCTGGACCAAAAGGTTTACCCATAATAGGTAACATGCAAATGGTGGATCAGCTAACCCATAGGGGTCTAGCCAAGCTGGCCAAGCAATACGGTGGCGTTGTCCGCCTGAAAATGGGGTTCTTGAACATGGTGGCAATTTCGAACCCAGATGCAGCTCGCCAAGTGCTTCAAGTCCAAGACAACATCTTCTCCAATCGCCCAGCCACCATAGCCATTAAATACCTCACCTATGACCGTGCTGACATGGCCTTTGCCCACTATGGCCCCTTCTGGAGACAGATGCGTAAGATCTGTGTCTTGAAGCTCTTCAGCCGAAAACGCGCCGAGTCCTGGCAGTCCGTACGAGACGAGGTGGATACTGTCGTCCGTGCTGTTGTAGCCAATACCGGGAAGCCCATAAACATTGGCGAGTTAGTGTTCAATCTCACGAAGAATATAATTTATCGTGCGGCTTTCGGGTCGAACTCGCGGGAAGGGCAAGACGATTTCATCAGTATACTGCAGGAGTTCTCCAAGTTGTTCGGAGCTTTCAATATCGCGGACTTCATCCCGTATCTCGGGTGGGTCGACCCGCAGGGTCTGAACACTAGACTCGCCAAGGCCCGTGCTGCACTGGACAGGTTCATTGATAAGATAGTGGACGAGCATATTGAGAAGAAAAGGAATAGCAGTGAGAACAACGTCGATGAAGAAACGGACATGGTAGATGAGTTGTTGGCTTTCTACAGCGATGAGGCAAAAGTCACTGAATCGGACGATCTACAAAACTCCATCAAACTCACCAAGGACAACATCAAAGCCATTATCATGGTACGTACGCGCTTGCCTTTTTTAAGCAATATTTGTTATTTATATTTCACACGTTTGAATTAGCCCCCATTCCGTTTATTTACAAAAATCATACGATACGACAACACGCCAAAATTTAACCAACCAAAAGAAAAATTGCTTAAATTTAAAAATTTGAGAGAAAGGCTATTAAATTTTAGATATCTTGCATATAAATATCTGCCTTGTTTTTTTTTTTTTTAAAAAAAATAAAAATAAAGTGATGATTTCATGTTAAGTGCGGTGGTGATTATGATGGATGATGATACAGGACGTGATGTTCGGAGGGACGGAGACGGTCGCGTCGGCAATAGAGTGGGCCATGGCGGAGCTGATGAGATGTCCAGAATATATGAAAAGGGTTCAACAAGAACTTGATGAGGTGGTTGGTCTTGAACGCAGAGTGGAAGAGAGCGATTTTGACAAGCTCACACACTTAAAGTGCGTACTCAAGGAGACACTTCGCCTCCACCCACCCATCCCGTTGCTCCTCCATGAGACGGCGGAGGACGCGGTGGTTAGCGGTTACTACATTCCGAAGAAGTCACGCGTTATGATCAACGCCTGGGCGATTGGTAGGGACAAGAACTCGTGGGAGGACCCGGATGCGTTCAAACCTTGGAGGTTTCTGAAACAGGGTGTACCGGATTTCAAAGGGAGCAACTTCGAGTTCATCCCGTTCGGTTCGGGTCGTAGGTCATGCCCGGGAATGCAACTGGGACTGTACGCGCTGGAGTTGTCTGTGGCTCACCTTCTTCATTGTTTCAAGTGGGAGTTGCCAGATGGGATGAAACCCAGCGAGATGGACACCAACGACGTGTTTGGACTCACCGCTCCCAGGGCGACTCGACTCGTTGCCGTACCGAGTAAGCGCGTGGTGTGCCCTCTGTTTTGAAACCCAAAAACACTTGGCTGCGGTTAAAAGGAGAGGAAAGGCAATTAATTCCAGAGTCAAACGGCGGCATCCAGTTTGGGTTTTTTTCTTTGTTTTTAATTTTTACAATTGCTCAATTATACATAAAAAGAAATTATGAAAGAGAAGCAGAATAATTCATCGAAATCTCTTTCTTCTTCGTTTGATTTTTATGTTGTATGAATTGCCTCCCGCTTTTGTATTATCGTTCTTACGCTGGAATAATCAAATGTTAACCGAAAAGATTATTTTCAGTTTTCAACTAATAAATAAAAAACAATTGATAATCACAATCCATCATTATGTGACCATTAATCTCTACTTTAATTTTTAAGATTAATTAATAATAATAACACAATAAAGGAGCTAAATATTTGTTGTCAGAGTTTAGGTTCTAATTATTGAGGTAGCCGTGGTTGGTTCGTTTGTGAAGGCCCTGTCCTGGTGTCACTGATAATTGTCCTCTCATACCCCACTGCTCCATTCAGTCGTCTTCCTTCCATTGATTAGCTGCTACCTAGAACGGACTGTTATTGGTTTTTTTTTGTCTTCTCTGGAGAGATGGTATCCTGATAGAATATTTGATTGAATAAAGTTCTTTCCTTTGAAATTACATGACATGTTTATGATGATACCTTTATGGCATTTGCCCCTATCTACATATAGCAAGTGGAGGTCTGGAGAGATTGATTCATTCACCAAACTAGCTATATATCTTTCAAATAATAATGTTGAGAAATGACATCATGCATAAGAATCACGACATGTGGGATATTGAATATGCAAGAGTAACCATGGACCAATTAAATCTAAGTGGTTAGGTTTAGGGCTCTATTTATCTCTGCCTTGCTTTATTAACAAGAACCTGGTCTTACATACATATATAGTATTAATTATCATATTTAAAGCATGGCATCACCTGTTGGAGAGAAGCTCCAAGTTTTGGTTTAGGTGAGCAGCTCTCAACTTGATGACACTTGCTTAGTGGGCCATCAATTTATTTCTGTCATCAAAGTCGTCATCAAGTTGAAACTCTTTATCTACATTTTGGATTATAAACAGGTGGAAGGACCCAAGCCCAAGCAGTCCCCGTGCAGCTGGACCAGTCAATAAAACGAGGCCCACACTTGGAGGTCAGAAGAAGCCGTAATAGCCGCCGACCACCTCTGATTTCATTGCCACGTTCTGAATTTACAGCAGCAAAGTCCTTTGATAGTTACGTCAACCAAACAGAACTGGACACTCCAAATAAAATTGCAGACGACGCTGACTGATAAATAATGCATACTTTTAATTACGATGGAAAAATGAATATCAAAAGCTGCCGGAGATTTTGTCATTTAAGGTGTAAATGTCATTCGTTACACTGGGCCTGGCCTGGCCTGGCACCAACAAATTATGCAAATATCCCACGAGCAAAAGAATATGTAAAGAATGGGGCTAAAAAAGGGCTGGGAGCTGCTTCGTTCTTCTACAGAACATACAACATCTTCAGTATAAGTATAGTCACTATTTCACTTCCATTTTGTCAATCGATCTTAGTTGGAATACAACCTGTCTACATCAAGATGCGAAGAACAGCAAGGCCAACGGCGGAGATTGAAACGAGGGTTCCGATGCAGTATTTGATCACATCATATTTTGCTGCTTCCAGCTGGGCTCTTAAAGCATGGATCTCCTGGACGTTATCATAAGAAATAGAACGTATATGAAACACATTGCATGAGAATAACTAAAGAATAAACTTCTCAATGCCCACTTATTTGCTCACTCTATCAAGTTTGTTTGTCAGGTTGCTTGTTTCAGCATTCTGATTAGACAATTCCTCCCTTATTCTCCTGCAATTGCATTGAACCATTGGAGAAAGGAAAAAAAGAAGAAGTGATAAACAGCTATTTTAATCTAGATCGTGCTCTGCAATCCTTGGCACTCAAGTTTTCTTCCTTACCCCCTTTCAAGATTCAAATCCAGTCGCTGTCCAGCAGTGACTTTATCTATCTCATACCTGCATCACACATGCGATCAACCACCATAAAGATCATGATTCATAACACCACAAATGAACAAAGTTAATGTAGTTGATCAAGGTCAATGGCTAGACACATGACAAAACAGACCTCAGTTCACTACGCATCTTCTCTATATCATTCCGAAGCTTCTCAGTCTCATGTTGCAACAAAGAAAAATGGTGCCCCTGCAATATAATTTTTCCAGTATATTACAGCACCAGGCAAACAGAAACCAACCTCATCAATCTACATAAGCACTTAAGGAAAATACATAAGGACAACCAAGAAACAAAGTTATTCCACAACAAGATAGATGTTCTCCCTTTACAAAATGATTAAACATTTTGAACATGCACTTCTCCAAGGCTGTCTAACGCAGCAGAAGGATAAGAATTAAATGAATATGATGACAGAAGTTAAAAGGAAGAGGGGATCCCTAGACCACTAAACTTCTCTCGTGAAAATAAAATATTAGCGTGATAAAAATACTACTAAATCATCTGGTACCAACGTCAAAAGTAGCCAAGAGATAAGGATGTCACAAGAAAATACAAAGGAGGTGGTAAATGGAAAGGGAAAAATAGGAAAAAAAAAAAGTTAGGGAGGGAAGTGTTGTGAAAGTGATTTTAGGGTTGGTTAGGTGTGTGAGAGAGAGATGGAGGAGGATGACCTTGAGAGAGCCCTATGTAGGGTTTTAGTATGGGCTTTCGTGGGCCTGGTCCATAACAGGAAGGATTGAAAGAAAACACCCAATCTCAGTCAGAAAGATGGGGAAAGACTAAATGAACTTAAAAGGTAAATACTTTTTTTTAAAAAAAAAAAATGGAAAGATAAAACTTAAAAGAAGTAAACTTGAATTCATTACTTCTAAAAACCCAGCCAAATCAGGTCATTAGAAAGTTCTATTGCTGTCCAGAACAAAGACAAGTTGGAGAGTACTTTGCATTGACCTAATAACAGGTGATAAATGACGAACATATTCGTTCAAGTATTTTCTCTCCCTATCAATTGATGTTGAAAGAACTATTTATTCAATATCAATATCATTTTATGTGCATACTATTTATGCCATCAGCAAAGCAAGATGCCCATTTCCTGCAACCAATATATTCACACAAGTTCTTCTCAACAACAAATTCAATATCAGCCTCACTCATATACACCTAAATCATAACTCAAACTCTGCATACAACCCTTAAATCTGCTTGATTAATGAATACCTGTGAGCTCTGTACTTCTGCTTTGAATTTGGACAGGTTGGCATCTTGGATCATTTCAGTCTTAGAAGGCATAAGCAGAACCAAAGCAAAGTTGACATTAGTGCATAAAATGGTGCATTTCAAATCCGAAATTGAATCAATGCAGAAAGGGAAGCACGAGAATTGCTGTCAAAGGATCTTACTTTCTGCATCTCTCCTTTTGATACAAATGACTGAGATACATTTTCCAGACTATCATTCAACACTTCAGTTATGGCAGCAGTTATTGCCTCAGCTTGCTTTGAGGGTAGACCTTGCCCCTCTAATCTCCTAACCTAGACGAAAAGGCAAAGGATACCACAATTGAAATAGAAAAACATAAACTCAACTTCCCTCAAAGCGAATGTAGAATGAAAATCTTAAGCAGAAGCATGCAATTCCTCCCGTTCCCTTCATTCGAACTGCAATTACACATTTAAAAAGGGAAAAACTGAAGAAGAAAGAGAAATGTAAATTACAAGGGCTAATGTGTCAACGAGAAACAGCCGCTTTCCGTTAGATTTCACCAGTTGACAAAAGTGTCTATAATCATTTTGTCTACACGATATGGAAGTAAATGAAGGTGATAAGGGATTATATATTGCTCTTTCCAACGAAGATGGAACTTTCGAAGCCCCAAAGCCTCCTAATCCCAATTGCCCCACCCGCTTACATGCCGCAGCCGCGGCCATTAGTTTTCGTGAAAAAAAAAACTCCAAATATAGTCGAAAATTCTTCGAGCCCTAAATGTCAGCAATCCCAAATCAGCTGCAAAACCATTAAAAATAACTATTCAAGCAAAGAACAAAATCACGAATTTAGATTCGCACGTAAAAAGAAAAAAGCCACTCTGAGCACAACCGACAAAAAAAACTCAATCTTTCATTTTGTTGGCTTCCTTATCCATTTTACAGGCAACCAAACTGAAATGAATGTAAATTGAAACCAAAAAAAAAAAAATCGTCTGGGGACCTGTGAAATGGATAATACCTTTATCCCGATAGATGGAAGGAGACTTAAACAAGGGCGATCATTATGCTGATTAAGGAGTTGGTCACCGTCTCCATTGTCCTCTTGAGCAAAGGGGAATTTCGGTATTTGGTGGGAAAAGAAAGGGACTTCGCGGTTGCTTCTTCCTTCGCGGACCTCTTCCCTTGTCACGAAATATATGTATATATATAATTTAAAATTTTTTGTTTTCTCCGTAGAAAATCACTTTGATTTACGTTCTTTCATTCAATGGAGAAATATTCGGCTCATGTGCAAATAAGGAGCATTGACAAATTTGGACTTGTGGAGTTGTTTCCTAATTAGGATTTTTATTTCTCTATCTCATAAAAATGGCTTTTGAAATTAGTGAAAGATAAATAGAATTCTTTAGTTTCTTGATACATGTTAACTGGGTTCTTTCAGTTATGTTTTTAGTTAGTTCCAAAACCTTCTTCCTAGTATACTAATCATTCAACTATATGATCATAATTCTGATAGAAGGAATGTATATGTTTATAATTTATTGTTTCATCGAATTTATCTCAAACTTGATTTGAGAATACCCTTAGTAGACATTCGTGTTTGTATATAAACTACATGATTAATTTTGTTTTGTTAATTAGTTTGAAATGATATATACTTTAGGGGATTTAGTTTGTACTTCTTGATAAAAATAATTATTGAATACCAATGACTACCTTTAAGGATTGAAAAAATATTAAAAATTTATTTAGAAACGGATATTCTTTTAAGATCAATTAGTTGGACCAGGTACGCTGACAGTTGCTTGTTTCAAAAGGTATTGTATTCCACTCTGTCAAGAACCAAGTTACATAAAAAAAACATTTTCAAATTCTTTTATTTGATTTTTTTTTCTTTTTTCCTTTATCTCTTTGTTTGGAAACAAATTGAGGAAAAAGAGAATATGAGATATGAAATGAACTCCTGTCTTTTTTCTTCTTTTTTTTTGCTCCTGTGGTCGGTCATGCATTATAGGAATGAAAATGACGACAATTTTTTGAAGAGTATATGTCCACCCTTAAATAACTTTTTTATTGAAATGATAATTCTAAAATATTTATGTAACTTAAAATGCTCTAAAATTACATTCTAAATTTCCGGGTCACATAATTTACGCCCGTTATTTCTCTCTTTCAAGAGAGAGAATGACTAGAAATTATCATCTGAAGAAAGGACACTATCACCGTTTCGATGGTAGTAATGAATAAGCTCATCTCTAGAACATGTTAAAGAAGTTAGAGAGAGAATATTATTTGTATGGCATAGAAATGGAGCAGAGCTTTTATCTCTTTGAGCTCCAATATCTCACTTGGGTCGCCTCCTATCTGGATGTATAATATCATCAACTCTGGATTTTATATAACTCCCCATTCTGAGCAAGTCCCTGGCTACCCCAGATGCAACTAGACCTGCGTTTTTTGTGAACCTGTACAAATACAATGATGGCACATGAACTAGTTTAGTTAGATGCATAATAACAACATCCTCTGTAAACTAGTATGTTTAAACTCTAACCGATCTATGAAATTCAAACTGTATACTCGCCTGCTCATAAAATCATCTCCCACGGAAGGAGTTGGTTTTGGCCTTTGAGGAAGAGGAAGTTGCCGATTATCTTCTGAATTGTAAAACATAATTGTTAGGGGAAAAAAAGAACAAGAAACATTTAATGAAAAGCAAAATTTCATACAGTGTAAACTGTTGATTAGTATAAGTTTGATAGCAATACATAAAAAAGAGAACGAAACATCCACTATCTCCTTAAAGTAAAAAAATGCTAACTAACTTCGCTTTTTTTCCCCCATTTTCTTAAGGCTGTTGGGAATTCAGCGAAAGGAATGCATCCAGTTAAAGTATCCAGGCAATATTTTCTTCAGTCTAACACTACACTAAAAAAAGCATGGATAAAACATGCAGAACAGAAGATAAAAGGAACCTTGTTACTGCCATACAAACCATCAAAGACATATCTAGTGCCCTTAGCAAGCATTAACAACCACCAAGCTCCATTGATTAAAGACCAACTTCTCTCCAATATAGAGAAGTTTAAAAATACAATGGCTTCAGCTATGACAAGTTTGATTAAGAATTTAAGACCAAACTGACAAAGGTCACTTTCTTACCTTCTTCATTCTGGGCTTGAGCTGGAGCAGGTTTATTGCTAGAAACTTGTTTTCCCACTAAAACCTGTAGATTAATGTTGTCAAAACAACTAGAGAAGAAAAATAGCACGTCTATCAGCTCCATTCTCCAATTTGGCAATTGCACTCAATAATTCTGATTAGGATTGCAACTTTCCCAGATCCAAAATATTTTTTTTACTAAAATATCTTTATATATAAAATAGAATATGTATAATGAGTTAGAATGATTTAATAATTTAGTTTAAAAATATTTTTTACATAAAATAAGAGAATATATCTTCAAATGAATTAAATTGAGTTTATGATTATTTATTGATTTAGATTGTACTAATTTTTAATCATTTATTTGCATTTAATATTACAGGTAGCGGAAAGGGCATGAAAAGGAGAAGAGATTATTAACCTGTAGGCCCGAACATACAGGTAATCGTGTGTTTGCTTCATGCTTAATCCTTGGCATCTCTTCGCTGACTTCATTCAATCCATCCAAATACATAGAATATCCGAGACATGAATAACTGAAATCGGTAATATTTTGACCATCTTTAGCAGTCAAAGTCTCCGTTTGTTCGGGGCTAACCACACTGCGAGGCACTGACCATTAATGGTTAAGAATTAGTATCTATGGTAATATAACTTGAAACATATTTTTAATCTTTTCACAAATATTAAATTAACAGACATATAGAAGATTCAAATCAATAATACACAAACACAAACTGTCCTAAGCTGAATACTACCATTATCAGTGACTTCTATATGGACCTTAAATTAACAAGGCAGAAGTTTCTGCAATCCAAGTTATGTTTCAAGGCAGTAACATTTGTCCTTGGAAGACAGCAAGAAAACATTAAACTTTTCTAGTACTTAATTAAATCATCCTTGCTTTGAGCAAGAAAACTTAAATGAAAAATAAATAGTTAGCAACAGATAAGCTCCATTCTCGTCTAACTTTGATAGAGGATTCATGGAGTTGAACCGCAAATTTTGTTATCGTAACAAGGATATGCATGGTGAAGAGTGCATTGTCTTGACCGAATAAGTGAATAGCCAGAAATAAGTTCATAGTGTCTCTAAGGGGAAAGGGGGAAGTTCCGTTGCCAGAAAATATGAATGGTTGAAGCAGCAAGAAGGACCACTTCCTGTTCATTTTAAGTTGTAAAAGGAAATTGGGGAAAAAATCTAGTTAGAGAAAGCAAAAAAGACAGAGCCCAGAAAGTCAACCAGAGTACAACCTGCCTTAATCAAGTTGTGAATATGATTTAATATCTCCTTTTCCTTTTTGCTAAAAGAAAATGATTTAATGTATCTATTACCAATAAAATGCACAGATATAACATCCGAGTTTCTGTGAAAATACTAATGTGGATGAAACCATAAGAGAAATAGAGGAAGGGGGTTAGCACGAAAACAAAACTAGGGATCCCAGTAACATAAAGCCAGCTTCTTTTGTAGAACATCAGGAAGAGAAATAAATCACCCCAGAAATCAACGATCATATGGAAAAAAAAAAAAAAAAAGTTAAATCACAAAATCAGAAAGCAGAAAGCAAATGTTTGGTTGATGAGAAACGAAATCATAATCTCAAAAAAGCTGGTGCAATAAAATGTTGCCAACACGAAGCAAAGGAGTAAGATTATATGCAAGATGTAAGAGAAGGTAAAGGACCTTGAGGGAGGGTCCTAGAAATGCCGAAGCAGCGAGGGTTGCGAGCTTGAGATTTGAGAGCGGCAGAGTAAAATAAATATCCTTTGCATGATTTTGCTTTTAAACCTTTGCCTTTGCTTTTCTTTGGGTTGACATCACCAGCTTCTCCTCTGCTTGTATCCATGGTTATGCCTTGCTCTCTTCAACGTCGTCTTTTTTATTGCCTTTTTTCTGTTGCTTTCTTGCCCCTCGGAGGGGAGCTTAGGTAATGGGTTATAATTCATGAAATAGTCATGTAGACAAAATTAAACTTGAATAGAGTTTAAATACAGTAACTTTTATTTTAAAATTAAATTATAAGTAGAGAATATAGGTTAAAAAAATAAAGTATTCATTTAATATACTATACAATAAATAATTTACCTCTTCGCATTGCAATGTTCATTTTATTATGTAATTAAGTATAGAATTAAATAATTATTCTGCAACGTGTAAATCAACTAGTAAAAAATTATTTTAATTAAATTAAATATTTTAAGTTTGAGATATACATTAAAGTTTAATAAGAAAAGCATTCCTACCATTATTAAAATTTCCAATGACCTTTACAAATTAATTACAAAATGCTTATCAAACAATTCTCTTAAATTCTAAAGATTGACAATGATAAATTGCTTAAAATTTATCATCATAAATTGAAATAAAAGAATACAGGTCTGTTATATGGTATTATTTTATCGTACCAAAAGATGGTGTCCCACCGAATGAACTGATCAGGTGTTTTAGACAGTTTTAGCCTTTTTTATTGTTTAGATTATTTCCTCTCTACCAAAGGAATAATCACTGTGCAAACTCCCCACAGTCAACAGTACAATGCAAAATAATTCTCAGTTAAATGGGGGAAGGATATAACTGATTTTTTCTATTGTCGTCTCTTTTTTTTTTTTTTTGTTTCAGCTAATTGCGTTTGACACTAGAGAGTTGCTACATTCCACGAAGTTACAAAGCAGGCGAAGCAAGATTGAGAAGAACCTCCACGCTCTTTCTTCTTCTTTACTAACATGCTTCAGTATTGAGCTGAGTATTTTCCATTAACCTGCAAAGAAAATGGGTCATATTTCTCAATGCATCAAAGAGGTGGCGCAACCCCTGCAATTTGCTCCAACAGTTTGCAGTTGTAGAAGAACTGCGAATGAATAATAAGGAAAACGAGAAAGAGGGGTTTCTACTTTTTGCAAGTAATGGCGCTGAAAACAGGATAGTAAGTATCCAATTCGAGTTGGTCAAGGATTTGCTGGGTGGTCCATAGATAAGAAGAGTGGCCTTCAATGTGATCTGTCACGTCAACCTGCAAAGCCGTAGAATACCCCTTGTTAAAGATCCAAATCCAATGAATGCCAGCGCCATGCATGTATAGAAGAGTGATGGTATATAAGCACAAACAAACTTTATAATTTGCAAAATTTTGACATCAACTTTCATCAGATTAATGATGTACTGCATGAGTCTCGTAGGTAAGGTTGTCAAAATATCTTGTTCTTATAGGTTAGTAACTTCCAATTAAGTCCTCATAGTGGGTAGAGGAATATCTTACATTTTCGGCCCCTGGAATGTCGATTGGTTGAATTCCAGCTAATCCTTGAGTAAGCAGACTGCTCAAAAGGGAAAGGTGAGTAGAAAAGAACATTATTATTGTTACAAAGGAATATTATCCAAAAAAACTGTTCACATGCAAGAAAGGCACAATACGAAAATTAACAACAATGATAAGACAGTTGAGTTTTGCTTTTACAGGGTCGGAATGCCAAATCATACACCTTCAAAAAAAAGCTGCCTCAAATTTCTATTATTTTAATTCTTGTTATATCGAAATGATCATTTGCTAGCAATACTTGGCTATGTTTCGTGTGTCAACTGGAAATACCTACAACTCCGCAGAAATTCTACCACTACATTTTCCAGTACCTGGCACGGAAAGCAATCCCGAGCATCCAATCACTTCTTGAATAAGCATTTATGAATCTTCCAGCTACCATCTATAGAACACCCGAATGTCAAGAAGGATGAATTTACATAAAACAGATGAGTAAGTGCTATTAAGAGAAAAATGAAATCCCCTATCACCTTCCTAGCAGCGTCCCAGTTCTCATCCTTGATTGAGATGGGTGCTCCGAGAAGAACAACTCTTTCTACAAGTTCAGCTGCCAATAAACATAAGAAGCGTGTGGGATCAGTTAGAAACTGGAGTCCACAAGGACCTGAAATCATCTGCTAAAGAACAAAAGGCTATGCTTTGAAGTGTACTGTCTAAGATCTAGAATTATCAAAGACGGAAGAACAAAAAAAAAGCAGCATCACTTACCACTACTTTCAGTCTCCGCCAAACACTCCAGACACTTGAAAATAACCCGTGCCCCAAGTGAGTAACCGACAAGTGTCACAGGCCTGAAATTGATAGATTAAATTGATTAACAATATTGCAGCCTTCATAATCTCTAGAATCTGAATAAAAAGGAAACTTTATGGTCAAAGACCTATTCCCCTGCAATCCGTTTAATAATACTTCAGCAAGCAACTTCCCTGCTTTGTCTGATCTGCAAAGTAAAATCAAAATCAGATAAGCAGATATACTTATAAACTGAGAACGGAAAATGTTTTTACAAATTTTTATTGAGACGCCATTACATCCTTAGCACGCCAAACCAAATAGATTTCTCATAGTTCTTCCAAGGAGTAATTATAGCATGCTTGAAATATTATATTTAACCCCATCGAAATGGACAGATATAAAATGTCATGCTTCAGGTTTGACAAGTTCATATGATTAAGCAATAGAAAAGCTATAAATGCTACGATATCTAGTATGGACCCAATAGAGAAAAGGATCATTAAGAATTGGAAATTTAAGCCAGATATTCCCCACAGAACGAAATTAATTTCAATTGGTCTCATGTAATTGTCAGATCCAATACTTTTTTTTTTCAAAATTATGAAACATTATTGTAATCCAAGGACAACCCCAAGGACAACCACCCACATAACTGCTACCAGTCCAAAAATCAATTGAAAACCTTGAATTGTGTAAACACATTAAGTAAGAAAGAGCAGTTAGGTTTCTTTCCCATTCCCATGCGAGAGTTCTGCTCTACAAATAATCAAGGGGAAAAAAAAAAGACAAAAAAAACCTGTCGATAGCAATCGCCCATTTACTGTCTATGAAGTCGGTGGCTACAAGTAATGCAGCTGGCCAAGCCAACGCAGTTAAAAGTGTGCTCAAGACAGTCATCATTGCGCCTTGCTTCATTAGTCCCATCGCAATTTCTACAGAAAATGGCAGCAACATTGACATCATAAAAAAAAATTCAATCAATGTATTACTTACTAAATATTACTAACAGCCAGAAATTAAACCAATTACTTGAAGTTAGCCAATCCTGAATAGCAGTGCTCACAGCAATTAGATTCTTGGACTCCCACTGCAGTGCATACCTAACTTTTTGGCAAGGCCATATGAAATGTCATTTCTTTTGTTTAAAATTCAAGACACAAAGGAAAAAATCAAGGTGATGTTCAGATGGGTAAGAGATTTCCAGTCACATGTTCCACCAACATCAAGCACTGCAAGCCAAAATTATCTTCAATATTTTATCACTTGTTGGTCAATGATAACTGTAATCAGGGCTAATATTAAAAATTATATCATTTCCTCTTTTTGAACCTCATAGTACTTAACCGAATGTAATCACATTTGGACGTGGGTTATGATAAGTGTACCTCTCCAACTTGTCGGTCTGTGCTTCCCATGGCCGTATAAAATCTTCCTCCTCAAACACAAATCCTGAGACGAAGATCTCAACTGCTAGCCTCTGCAAGCAGAAGTCCAACAAGAATAATCTAACTTTCAAACCATAAGTCCACAAACTACAGCACGAGTATCATTTTACACCACAATAAAATAAGAAGAAGAAGCAAAGGTGCAATAAAGGTGACAGAAAGACACAGCTCCATTGTCCTACAAAAACTTACGCCTTGGTTATGATTTTCTCCTATAGCTTTGAATTCGAATTCATCTACACTTCCAACTCTCCTAGCCATTTTGCTTCCTGTAAGTCCAGCTCCAGCAGCTGGTAGAACGAACTGTTAATGTAAGCAATTTCAAGAAAAAAAGAGTCCAATTGCTCTACCAATGCTAAATGTATTAAAATATCATATAAAAAAACAGCATATATCACAGAAAAATCGTCAGTTGATAATAACCTCCTTAGGATATTGTGAGAAATAGGAATTATTCGGCATGCATGACTTCTTCATTCAGTCACAGCTAACAAAAAAGATAAACGCCCATATAACCCCATTAAACCTCTTCTGAACAGTTAAAAGATGAACTGAAGAGATCCAGTTGGTGCTTCACTACCAGCTATCTTAATCAAAAAAATTATTTCAATCCAATACCGAGATAAAAGTAAAAATTACCCTCATAACCTATTAATTAAACAACAGTTTTGCAAAGTGTAGCACAGAAACAACCGTAGAGAGACCACGTTTAAAACCCCAAATTGAACGCAGCACACCTCTACAGTCAAATATGTACCTCCAAATGATGCAGCAACAGCAACAGAACCAACAACAGTCCCTGCAGCACTAGCAGCTGCAGCAAAACCACTTGCTCCAATTACAGGGATCAGAGTACCCAAAGTTGGAGCTAAAGCGCTAAGTCCGGCAGCAATTGCTGGAGCAGCTAATCCTGTTGAATACTTAAAAGTAAGACACAATCAAATCTGCAAGAAAATTGATTCATTTCAAAATTATAGGTTTTATATTAGAGTTAGAAAATGCGTTAAAAAATCCGTACCGCCAGTAACGGCCATCAAGGCTCCTCCCGTTACTGCAGCAGCACCAATGATACCACCACGCTTCCATTTAGCCCACTTGCTTTCTTTTGATTGAGTTTGTTCTTTCTTTAGTTCTTCCTCTTTAACTAAAGCCATGGCAGAACAAGCAACCATGGTCTCAATGGCCTCCTGCAAAGTGAACATATATCTTCATCAATAGAACATCTATCTTCATAGTTTACAACTATGATTCAAATTGTTAAATTTTAAAAGTTCTCACATGTACAATTAGTTACAATATAATATCGAAAACTTAGAATTCAAGGTGATCAATGCATAGTTGGTGCTCATCAAACTAAAAACCCTGTCAGATCAACTTCCAACAAGCATATATACAAACCATTTTTGCCCACTTGATATCAAGCCAAGTTGCCAGTAACCGCAGAGCCACACGATGTCGAGCATCGTAACCCTTTCTTCTCCGGGAATATTTTTTGTTGCTTTCACCCATATCAGCCAGACACGCAGAGAGGAGTTCATAGAGAACTGCCACTTTTCTCTGATAACTGAGCATCATCACCTCTTCAACTGGTCTCTCATCAATGCTACTATTAATAGATTCTTTATGTGGGTCTTTAACATCAAAGAGAGGAGTTTCTGTTCCCGGCTGAGTTTCTAAATGCATATCCAGCTTTTCGGAATTTGATTGAACGTCGGCAGTTGAAAATTTCTCACGACACTGATGCTCATATTCACGGAGCTTTTCTCGTTTGGACTTGGAAGACTCGGAATTTTTTTCCATGCTAGTTACCATACCATCAACAGCTTCTGACAAAGCAAGTTCTTGATCTAACCTTTGAGAAGAATCTTCATCACTTTCCTCTGAGAGTAATCTCAAGAACTGTGGCATTCAGATACATAGTCTTTGAGTAAGAAAACTAAGTAGAAATTCAGAAAAAAAAAAACACAAACACACTCACACAATTATGTTAGATGTTTTTGAATTAATATGGACTTTCAATTTTAGAAAACGAAACAAAATCGCAAAAAGACATCAAAACACCACAAGGCGCAACCCTGAATGCGTATATATAAATGAGTCTACAGCTTATTGAGGAAAAGTCAGGAAAAAGTGAAATGACATACTGGTCCCACATGATGTCTAGCTGTTGAAGACCCAGCAGTTTCCTCTAATCCAGACCATGCAGCAGAATCAATATCTAGAAACCTGTTCATAGACAGAATCATAATTAAATGGAATCCAAAACAGCGCAATAGGTGGGTAAGAGAGAGAGAAACAATGTCCCTTAATTGATAGTTCAATCGACTAAAATAATTAAACTAGGCAATACCACAGGAAAAAAAAATAGGAAATCCAGGCTAGGGAAAGAAAACATACTTGAAAATGGGGTGGAGCAAACCGGAGGAGTGGTGAACCCAAAGCTGGGGATCCTCGGCAACTGAATCACTGCTGGAACTACTAGTGCTGGTTCTTTCATCACCAGTGCAGTCGTCCGGCTGGAAGCCCAGGGGCTGAGTCTGGTGAATCTGGGCCTGGTGAACAGCCAGGCTGAACAGTGCTCCTGCTGCGTATCTCTGCATCGGCGTCAGAAACGACGTCCTTGCCATTGCTTTGATTTGACTACTTATACAGGTAATTCGACTAGTAAAGCACCTGCTTCTGTAGTACCGGATTAATCATCAATGAGAAGAGAGAAAGAGAGGAAGGAGAAGGGGGATCGTCGTTTGGATGATTGGGACTTGGATGGGATTGAGATAAGAATGAAAAATGTGAAAATGGATATGATTCAATTCAGAATAAATGGTGGAAGTGAGGGTGAAAATGGAAAGCCGCTTGCCTGAAATGATCGATCTGTGTCACTTTTCCGTTGACCGTTATCTCTGCTGCCCGAAGGAAACGCGCTTCGTTTATTCCGATTTCCGTCACCGCACTGAACTCCCACCAAATCAGACGTAGGAAGCCACCGCCTCGTAAAAAAAAATATTTATATAAAAAATTAAAAATGTCCACATCACAAAAAAAAAAAAAAAAAACCATATATTTCCTTGTTGGACATGGGTTAGGATCGATGCCAATATTTATTTGAAGCCCAATGAAAATAAAATTATAATGTCTACGAGGCCGTGATCTTAATGCAAGATTTATTTTTTACATCTTTTAAAAAAAAAAAGAATACATATAATGAAGCTCGACGAAGAAAGTTTGATGTCCAAGAATGTTATTGGAATTAAATAATAAAATATTTTAGTTCACCTAAAAGAGAATAATTTCATGTCTAGAATGAAGCTCTATTATATTAAAAAAAGGCACTCAATACACTGAACACGTGGAATTTATTGAGTCTGGAAATAAATATCCTGTTTTTTTGAACACCCTATCTCTTATCTATTAATATTTTATTTCGTAAAAATGTGAATATTTTTGTTTTTACACCTTCGATATACAAATATCAATACTTGAACAACATATTTAACTGTTTTTTGGATGTTACAGGCATATACTGAAGATTCAAGTAAATAATGCACAAAGTGTCTGAAGCTGAATACTAGAGACAAGGCAGAAGTTTCTGCAATTCAAGTTACGTTTCAAGGCAGTAACCTAAGATAGACATTTATCCTTGGAAGAAAGCATTAAACTTTTCTAGAACTTAATTACAGCACCCTTGGTTTGAAGGAGAAAACTTAGCTGATACATAAATAGTTAGCAACAGATGAGCTCCATTCCATTCTCGTCTCATTTTTAGTTTTCCACATAGCAGATATGGGATACCGAACTGCAGAAGATGAGGAAAATGGAACAGGGTGAGTTGAGTTGAAGAGGATGAATGATTTTAAGAACCAGAGAGACATGTCACTTGAGAAAGAAGAGATGACAAAAGATACTTTATTTGGAAGATCTTAATCTAACTTTGAAAGATGTCGACACGAAGCAAAGGAGTAAAATTTTACGCACGACAAAAGATAAGGTAAAGGACCCTGAGGGAGGGTCCTAGAAATGCCGACGCAGCGATGAAGTATCTAACAAAATTTGTACGGTGCTACAATTATGATGGGAAAAAAAAATAAATTCTGCCACTTGACTGTTACTGTCGTAGGTTAAATTACAACAATTGGAAGAAGACAACTTCCAGATATACTAAGGATTACAAGAATTGAGTGTGACAAATGGGTTTGGTATCCAAAATTATGGGTGCAAATAACCACATGATGCTCCCTTCTTACAGTAACCACTTTCATAAAATTTACAAACTCGCTGCCCTTTGGGCGGAGGCCTGTAGGAGCCCCCATTTCCGACACCAAATGGTGGCTGCCTGTTCCACACGTTTCTACCCCTAACGTTACCATGAAAACCACGATCTCTGGGCGAAATTCGATCGCTGCCATTGCCATATCTTGGTTGGCTTCCCCAGAAGCCCGGAGTTCCCATGCAACTACTGTATGAATTTATGTTCCTGTTAACCTGAGCTGCCCCCTGAGGCTGACCCACTCCCCAAGCTATGCTTGGATTTGCTTGATCCATTCCACCCCAGCCCATGCTCACATTTACATTTTCCTGAGATGCTTGCCACCCGCCATTACTCTGTAACCCAAGCCTCCAAGTGGTGTCTGAGGCCATGTCCGAGGTTGCTGGTTCTGGGACAGTGGATGGGATTTTAGAACTTGATTCCCATTGCTTACCTGTTATACTGCTGTTTTTTGTACCCACCTCAACTTCAGCACTTGTTGAGGAATGCCCCCCAGATACTCTTTGATGATGATGTAGATCTGCTTGGCATAATGTTTCCTCTGCTGCTGTGGATTGAGAAGCTAATTGTATATCACCTGTGGAGCTCAGTGCATCGCCTTTACCTGCATCAGGCATTGGGCTAAGGCCGTCTGCTGGACTGAGACAATCAGTTTTTGAATCCTCAGTTAGTTCCTCACCACAACGCATGATTGACGAAGCAGAGTCCAAACCACCAAGAGACTCCATTGCCTCCACTTCTGCCAACAAATCTGAAACTGATTCATCAACTAATGATTCAAATTCATTGGGTTCCCCAATGATTGCCTGCCATGTAGACGTATTACAAGCTGGGTGGGAGGGGGGGCTATGTGTTAATTGGTCATTTATTGAAGATGGAGTAGCAGCACAATCACCAACGGTTTTAACCACTTTCAATGAAGATGCAGAGACAAGATTGGAGTCCCATTCCTCAACAGAAGGGTCAGGTGGAGCCTGTGAGCATCTCCATTCAACAGTCACTTCAGGAAGTGGTGTTGCACCACCGACTAAACTGGAAGCAGTGCTCCAGCTCGGGCCAGCATCTTGAATAGGAACATTTGAACAAGCAGACTGTCTGTTTTCGCTGGCAGGAACTACTGATTCAGAATTATTTGGCGTAGCGGTACGACTAGGTAACTTTGAGAAATCAATCTCTGGGTTTTGTGGTTTTGCTGCAGAAATGAAAGCAGATGCAGAATCGCAGCAATTCGAGGAACTAGTTACAGGAGTGGGGCTGGGCAAATCGAATTCTTGATTTCGTGGTGAGGGATTTGTCACAGAAAGAAGAGCCGATGTAGTAACCAAACAACTAGAGGAACTACTAACATGTGGAGGCCTCCAGTTCTGTCCAGAAGATTGCCCTGAAGTTCCCTCACTGTCTGATTGTTTTTGATAACTCTGTCCACTATTACTTTGACCCTCGGAGTTCCTGTTTGAGTCATGTTTTCCATTATCTACATCATCCAACATAACCTCGACTCCTGAAGATACACTTTTATGATACTTCCCATCTAATGCATCAGATAATAATATAGAGTTACTTTGGTCCTCATTTATCCTCCATATTCTAAGATCAGGAGGGAAATGTCCACAGCTGTTCCATTTATATAGCTGCAACAGAGAAAAGGGTCCTTGAATCTTCCCAGTTGGATCCTGATAGTGCCAAAATTTATTACCTGCAAAATTATTAAATGACTGCTCCATCCCTGTAGGGAGAGGCAATGAAGAAACATCTAACGCAGCACCAGATGCTTCTGATCTCACCACTCCCACATGGTTGCTGTCACAAGTTGCTGCAGTATTAGGATTTTCCGGGGTAGCAACCAGTAAGTCTTGTGCTCTGCGCCCAACATCATTCAACCTTCTATTTTCATCTGCATAGATATAAACATGTTTACCAAAAGACAAACATTTTGCAGTATTGCTTAACTAAAGGTGAAACGGGGTCCACGAAGCAAGTAATTGCTACCTTGTTTCCTTTCGCCTGACTCTCCATTATCTTCATCAGACTCGAACATATAATCAATATTTGGATCAGAGTGTACCACAGGAACTTCTTGCAGCCTGCGCTGTCGTTCCTCTGGTGAGCTCAGTAGCTGCAATTTCTCCACGCATTCTCTCAGCTTGCAATGTTGTCAAGGAACACTTCAAGTTTGACTATGTGTAATCAATAACTAGGCAGAGAAAGGTAGAGAAGACAAAGACTAATGATTGTCTATGACAAAAATTAAGATCAAGCAATCCTTAAAATTAGGTCACTTTCATAAAGCCTTCATCATGATCTCCCTAATACAGCAGCGTTATCTACAAACCCTTCTAAAGATAAATAATCACTTTTTACTTCTATCCATATCACCATCTCCCTCTCAAGTCTCATCCGTTACATTGATTCTCTTATGTAACTTCCCACTCTCGCATATCTAACATTTAGTTTTGATAGAAGTTATGCCTATCTGTGTAATCTCATTCCCTATTCGATCCTTGTTATAATTTTGTGGTAGTGTACAAATATTTCATTACTACATGTCCAATTTGTGAGTTCAGCAAAAAATGGTGCATGATATGATATGATTGCAGATCATTTATGCCTTATGGAAAATAAATTCAATGAACGGTAGAACAAACAAAAAGGTGATTAAAGCCTAAATATAAAAATCTGAACAAGCAACTCTATATGATTCCCAGAAAGTCCCGAGATTATGGCCTCATTTCATCTACGCATTGTTTATCCAATTAAAGAAACATGAAGTGGGGGAAACATGTTTTGGCACGTCATTTCCCTTGGGTAATTTTTCATATGCAGATATTTCACTAATATATGATACATAGCAATAGAATCGAAGTATCCATCATCCAGTACCCACTGTTTGGTGTGCTAAAGTAAGGCAGGCAAAAGAGTAAAGAAATAAACATATAGTAAAGGATATTCTTTTCCATGTCCCTTTTCACTTGCTCTATCACGAAGATGATTAAGCCGCAATATCTCAGCATCCAGAAACTAAATCAGAAAAGTCCCAAAATAGTTAAAAATAAAGCCATATTATGACGCTATGTCTAATCAGATTTCAAATATATAAAAAGGTTGTAATATGACTGGCTTGGATGCGAATATTAATCAGAAAATAATAAGACACTTACATCACTAACTTTAACCGCTTGAAGTATCAATGCTCTGTCTAGAATCTCTCCCTACAACCAACCAAAACTGCCTTCTTAAAACACACATAAAACTTAGGACATAGTAAGGAAGTTGGCATGTTACATGCACTAACCACAGTCAGTTTCCTTGAGAGCCCGTACTTAATACTCTCTCGCATACGCTTGCATTCATCCTGGACATATAATCAAATAAATTAACCATCACCAAATTCGCATAGGTAAAACTAATTGTTCTACAAATTCTAGAGTTGCACCAAAGGTTAAAGTAGATCCCATTCACCTCAGAGAACTCTTGATTTGAAATCTCGTCAATTGATATGGTCTCTTTCTTGTTTAAATTTAAAATTTCAAGCACAAAGTCTGTTGTTCTGGTGCCAGTTTTGTAAGGTTCGGCAACCTTTCTTGTACCTGCACATAGTTACCAACATTTCCAAATTCAGATGATGTGTGCTTTACAAACTCACGCAAGAAATATAACCTGGAACTGGGGGATGTATAAATTATATACCTACAACTTGGACAAGCCTATACATCTCTTGCTTTTGATCATTACTAGATATTCTTTTCCGCACAATTGAACCAACAACCTTGTCATGAAACATTTCAGCATCTTCCAGTAGATTCTCCATGAGATTGCGTCGCAAGTAAATCAAGTTAATGTTGTGAGCATTTATTGCAGCATATGCATCCGGATTATTTTGAGGTACTTGAACATCAACCTTTTTACGTGTCTTACGTCTCTTATCATTAACCACTGTCAACTGGTTATTGTAATAACCATTAGACTCAACCTGGCCAGTAACAGCATCAATAATTCCTGCTGTAACAATGCTTTCAGGAGGGGTACTTTCCTTCATAAGAAAGTGAGATTCAAGAAGCTTTATCATTTCAATGTGACCTACGCGTTCTCTCCCAAACAAATTTATTAGCCTAGTATCACAAACAATCTGACATTTCTGTAGAGGATCTCGAAGATTATTTTTCTTCACATACTCCAGCAAAAGATTCTGCGCATCAAATGGAGACAGGAGAGATGTATCACCATTTCTCATGTGTGCAACAAACTCTAAAAGCTCCTTCGATGCCCATTCTGTGCATCCAGGCAAAGACATACCTTTGTCAGCACCTAAATCTTCCTTAGTAAGGAAATCCCCACTGTTAAGAAACTTACCCTGTCTCTTAATGTCTTTGTTTTCTAAATTATTTGACTCTATATCTATACAGGAATTCTCAGAACCGGAACCTTTGTCATCTTTAAGAAGATGTAATTCATGGGAAGTTTCAATCTTATAACCCAAAATAGCAGCTCCTTTCCATGGGTTTTTAGCTCGAAGGAGTTCATCTAAAGTTAACGATAACTTCCCCTTCAAGTATGCCCAATACACCTTGAAGAGATACTCCCAGCTGCTTTTGTCATCAAAATCCACTTGACACTGTACACGTTGCAGAAGGAAAGGAAAAGAGTGAAGATAAGACCATTATATTGTCCCGTATCACTATCTACAACGATCACAAGGGATAAGTGGAACATAATAGACAAGAAAGTTTAACATACCATTTCCTTATTTCCCTGCGCACTGTTCTCAATGAGCATTATAGTTCTCATGCATATTCCGCATAAACCTTTATTTCCTCTTACAGAGACATAATCAGCACCTTTTGTACATCCCTTGCACAAAGAATATGGACAAGTATAGCACATATAATAGGATGCCTTCCGACAAACACTGCATATATGCCAACCTGAGTACCACAAAAATCAAACCTTAGTAAGGAAAAGTCAGTATAAGTTAAGGCACGTATATTTCAAATCAAAATATAAGTGATGCATGCATAGGGATTTATACCACAATTCAAATGGCAAATAGCACTAATGGAAGGAGATCTATTTGCGTTGTATTTAACACCAGTTAGATGTTTTTATTCCTTTTTTGGTAAATGCACAAGAGCACATTTTGAGGAGGAGCATACCGCAGTTCCATTTGGCCTTTGAACGAAAGAATGCCTCGTCTCGCTTAATGCACGCGGGATGATATGCCTTAGGACAACCCCTGAAAAGAAAAGGAAAAATTAGAAATAGATAAAATAATATGGAGGAAATATTGACCCCGAGCGTTACAATGAATAAAGCACAAGCATCCTTACTGATAACTAAAAAGCCAAGTGTTTTCTATATTGGAGGACAAAAATGATTTTCCCAAGTGTCCAATATAGACAAGCAATCTCGTCTAGAAATTAATTTTAGCTCCATTATTATTATTACCCGTATTTCTCAAGGAGCAACCAACTCGAAGAATTCCTAAACTATCGGAGCTATAACTCACCGGCGATCACAGAGAACAAGGTTCCCACCATCGAAGCAAATGAAACAAACATCCTCCTCCTCTTCCTGCTGCTTCTTCAATGGCGGCGTTTTGGATTGACCCCTGGCGGGACGGCCGCGCTTCCGTTTTCCGACAATTCCGTCGGCAACCTGAACCTCTATCTTGACCTCCGAATTGGGCAGGCAACCATCTTGTCTCTGGGCCACGTCAACATCGCGAGCAAGTGCCACAGGAACTCCGACGAGCTGGGAATCCTCCATATCCCTAACACCCTGACATTGATCGACGTTCATCAGGTCGACAGTTGTGTCGGAAGCTTGAAAACTCGGTCTTCCCTCATCCTTAACAAGAATACTGGGCTCGTACAAAACCAAAGCTAGTTGCTTTTCATCCGGTTGATGCTGTTCCATGAGAAATCGAAAAAAAGGATAATCAATCAAGAGTTGAGGAGCATAAGGCGCGTCAAAAACCCTAGTCTTGTTCGCGGCAATTGGGAGCGTGGTCGGTCTGGTATTGTGTGAGTGGGCACATGGAAATGGACTGGGTGCAGATGCGACAAGGCAGTGCTTGTGTTTGTTGGTAATTCCGTGTCCCAATAAAGGGTAAAGAAAGTAGAGTGGGGACACCGGGAAGGTAGATAGCAGAACGACACACAAACTCACAAAGACGGTCACTTGGGATTAGTTCATTTCAGTGCAAGCCTTCTAATTTTATTTTTTATTTTTTAATTTTTGGTCTAACTCGTAACTTTCCCTTTACCTGTCGCAAGCAACGTCAATCGTCAAACGTGGCTTTATGACACTCTCGATTCTGTGTTTCTCGAGCACCACGTGGTTCGTGGGTACCCCAAAAACGCGAACCTATATGGGCCCACTTGGCTAATTTCTTCAACGCCGAAAACATGATCAAAACTCTTTAATTTTTTTTTTATTTTTTTTTAAATGGGGGTATACAAGATTCCAACACGAGTAAACTATGGAAAGTCCAATTCATACTTGTAGTAAAAGGGGGATGTATTATATTTTTTTTTGGTTGTTTTAAAGGGGATGTATACAGGGGAGTCACCATTTTTTCTTTCTTAAACATCCCTTACACGTACATATTGTATTGTTCGGTGAAAAAGGTTCCACGATTACCTATTTTGCTTTGACACGAAATTTCCCATTTATATTTTATAATATAATATAATATAATATGCTTTTGGTATTTGACAGCAGTAATTTTATGGATCAAGTTGTCTTTGTGCTAGTTTAGAGGATTGATTTGTAATTTAAATTTCCTGGTTAGGATAATTATTATACGAGTATGATGATGTCTGGCAAGATTTTCCAACGTCATTTATTGTGATGTAACCTCTTTTAATTTTTGGGATGAATGTCTCTGTTGGTAGCTTTCTCGCGACTCCAAGGGATTGCCAATGCACTTATTTTTTATTTATTCGAATAAAATCTGAAGTTATAGTATTTGAATCTCGAGTGTCATTTAATATAACCATCGACTTCCCCGGCAATCATATTTGCATGCAGTCAGTGAAAACGCATGACCTCGGGGAAGTCATTTGTTCACACCTATAAACTTTTAACTTTAAATCCATTCATCGTATTACTACTTGCTTTTCTGGTACCAATATTCATTAGATTTTTTCTTTCGGCACCAATAGGCTAATTTTAAAATGCAAGAGTGCCACCCCCCACTTTATTTCTTTTAACACCTCAAATTGCTGAATAATAGCCAAACTAGTTGTTTCATCTTTATTATCAAAAAATAATAATAATAAAAATCCTATTGTTTCAACAAGTCACATATTACAATTTTTTTTTTTTTTTAACATATAACTTGTTTATAAAAAATGCATTAAATTAACATAGACAATTTTAAAAATATAAATTAAAATTTACTATTGGTGTAGTTTAATTTATGATGGTTTGAATAAACAAAAATTCATATAATATAAACATGTTCAATTAAAAATAAATATTTACTAAAATTTTACAATAGAAATCAAACAAATAACACATAAAAATATCAAAATTAATATACAAGTTAAATTAAAATATTAAAAAAATAACCAATAACCATACTAAATTTTACAACACTCAATATGTAAATAATATTGTTAGTTAGAAAAAAATAATATAAGAAATAAAGTTAGAAAAGTCCTCAATTCAATTGAATTAATTCAATAAGTTATATATATTCAATTACGTTAATTTATAATATATTCGATTTGATTTTTAGAGATTTAATTTTTTAAAATCATTAAAGCAAACCGAATTATTGGTTTAAAAAATTTTAAAATCTTTTGTCGATTTTAATTTAATTGAGTGCAATTCAAACAGTGTAGTTTAGCGTAGTTTGTTATTAACTTGCTCGTACCTCTAAAAAGAATTATCCAATTTCCTTTTCCCATAGCATTTCTTCCATTTTACTGACTAAATAGTTTAGTTTTTCATCATTATCATTATTTTTGGGTTGATAACAATTAACAAAATCCGAAATTTTCCATTAATTTTTTTCTCCAAAAATTTGATTTGTTTAGCCATTATTATAATATTATTAGGAGTTCTTTTTTTTTTTTTCTTCAAAGGAAAGTTTTTAGAATCTAGAAATTTAGAAAATCTTTTATAAACTCAGAACTGACTTTGATCGAAAATGACTCATCTCTCCTCTCCCAGCGATTAGACATGCCGTTCCGTGCGGTGGAGGCATCGTCGTTTTGTTCGTCTCTGTAAAGCACACGACTCTATATAACCCAATTAAACATCCAACACCTGTGCCTTTAATTCGCGAAAGTAACGTAGATTTCCTTAACCGAGAAAATCCAAAATCCCGGAAAAAGCAAGTATGTTGCAGAGACCCAGGAGACGTTGCGAAGGCACAGCCATGGGTGCAATCGTTCTCGATCTCCGACCTGGTTTCGGAATCGGACCCTTCTCTCTCGGTAATTCCTTTAAATATTACCGTCTTCCTCATCATGATACACGCATAGTTGATATGGTTCACCGTTGAATGATTTTTGATATTCGGATAGGAATGTGATAAGAAGATATTTATCGTTCTTCATTTCTTCGCCGGTCAAACTTATAAGGAAGAAAATAATCCGATGATTCTAAGTTTCAATTCACTTAATTCGTTTGCTTGAAGCGCATTACGGCATTTTGACTGGAAAACATGGTATTCGCTCTTCATTTGCTTCTAGCAGACGTTGTGGATTAGGTTAAACTAGCTGGGATTTTTGGCTTGCTCTTATATTCTTCTTCGTTTACTTGTTTGTAAAAATGGGTCGAAGATTTGATTATCTGCTGGTCCCAGACCAGCTCAGTTCTATGGAGGCTTTGTTGTCGATGAAACAAATACGTGCCATCAAGTGCTCTTCAAATGTTAAAATTTAGGTATATGAGAGGTCAAAGCTATCCACAGTTATTATGCTTATTAACTAGTTTTGGTAATTGTCATGGTGTTCAGGGATGCCAATATGCGATGCATTTGCCCAGATAGAGCAGCAGCCTAACATATACGATGTTGTCCACGTGAAGTATTTTGATGAGGTCTGTAATAACTCACTTAACTAGGTAGTTTTTCAATTTTGTTGGAGAAGTTCCTAGGTTTGCTTACTTAGGGCAGAGGTAGCAGAGAGCCATACTATATAATCCGATGACTGTTTGGCATCTTATGTTTTGTGTCAAGTGGCTTATCCATATTGTTCTTTCTATTTTATAATGCAGGAACCCCTAAAGTTGGATATTGTTATAAGCTTTCCAGATCATGGCTTTCATCTTCGTTTCGATCCCTGGTCTCAGGTCTTCTGAATATATATACATATATATTTCTTTTCCTGCTAATGATATGTTTACTCTCAAGTCATGTTTGTATTTTGGAGCTTATTTGGAATCTAACCATGGAGATTGATTTCAACAGCATTATCCAATCTGATAATTGCTTTGATAGAGTCATCACTAGTATCTTGGTACTTATTGTTGAGGTCTTATACCAAAACACAGTTAATTTGGTTGGTGGCATACTGGATTTGAGTCTGGAAAGCTTGTAGTTATGACAAATATTGCAGACAGGTTCTGAATTTTTACAGGAACCTAGAATCCCCTTGCAGTTTTTAGTTCATAATGTGCATCCGGAACTTGTAATACTACCTTGGAAATGCATTCTCTTTCTTTGAATGTCAAAATTGGATAAGAGAATATATAATGAATGAAAAATGCTCTAAAGATTTTATACTCATAGATAGGTCATATGTTTGTGGTGTATCCTCAAGTTTATTAAAAATTGGTGAAAACATTGTTGTTTATAGTTTGATACTAAATTATTTGTATTTTTCTCCCACTTCTTTGGGTTGGGTTGCTTGAGATTTGATTGCTTCTCTCCATTGCATCTGTTTTTATGCATTTATACTCATTAAAATGATAATTTGCTTGATCATTTATATTTATTATTCCCATAGTGATTATGCTTCCAATAAATTTAGGCTGTTGCTTAGTGCTTTCCATTTATTGTGATTCTGTTTCAATGACATAATTTTCAAATGCTGCCTTAGAGACTGCGCCTTATTGAAATATTTGATGTAAAGCGGCTTCAAATGCGCTATTCAACTTCTCTGATTGGGTGAGTCCCTGAATTTCAAACCTCAGTTGATTTTTAATCATAAGATGTGCGATTGATCATTGTTTGAACTTTTAGGGGACCGTCAACTCTTGCTACTTTTGTTGCTGTATATGCACTTTTTGGGCCCACATATCCTGGAACTTTCGATAAGGATAGAGGCATTTATACTCTGTTCTACCCGGTATTTTTTGGGATATCTGATTCAGCATAGAAATTGCATCCTCCCTACAATTTTATGTGAATATATGTTATTTATCCTTTTTCCTTTCTTCTTTTTAGGGGCTTTCATTTGCATTTCCTATTCCAAGTCAGTACACAGACTGCTGTCATGATGGAGGAGGTATTTATTCATCCTGAAATTGAATGTTGTATTGAATTTTGTTGATGTAATATGTTGACTTTCCCTTTTCATTTTGAAAACTAGAATTGCCATTGGAGTTTCCAGATGGGACCACACCTGTCACATGCCGTGTTTCTATATATGATAGTTCCGCTGGTAAAAAGGTTGGCGTGGGATCATTAATGGACAAGGCTTTGGCTCCTCCGTTACCTGCCAGCAGCATTTACATGGAAGAGGTTCATGTTAAGGTATGAGTTCTTTAAGCCTTCTATCATACTTTGCATTTTCTTAAGAATCCAAGGGGCAATTTAGATAGCTGCTGGCTGGTCTTCCTATTGACCGACCTCATGCTTATCGTTTTGTTTCTTTGTTATGATGTCTATTGCCTAACTTCATTTTAGACAAAATTCTGGACTTACTACTTCATTGGCTGTTATGTTTGAGTCTAATTTACTTTTCTCAATACTATATAGCTTGGGGAAGAATTGTACTTTACAGTTGGTGGTCAGCACATTCCTTTTGGTGCTTCTCCACAGGCAAGTGTTAGGTTACAAACTGTTGTGTCCTTTTCCTGGTCTCTTATTATTGGATCATTTTTCTCATGCCTTTTGTTTATTCTATATTCTTGTCTAAAGCAGAGTTGATTCTCAGCTTAGGTTCATTGTTCATCCTCTATATGTATTTATAATATAATTTCCTGCTTTCTGCAGGATGTGTGGACTGAGCTAGGTCGTCCCTGTGGAATTCATCAGAAACAGGTATCATGAAGTACTAAATTTTAATTGGAATTTTATGCTTTTGAGACTTTTTTTCTTTTTAATAGAAATCAACTAGTATGGCATAGAGCAGCATGGCAATATTACCTACTATGTTGCTTAACAGCTTGAGTGGATATTGTGTGGTTGGAGACTGATTCTTAAGTCTGCAGGTGGATCAAATGGTTATTCACTCTGCATCAGACCCACGACCACGAACAACTCTTTGTGGGGACTACTTCTATAATTATTTTACTCGTGGTCTGGACATCTTATTTGATGGGAAGGTTTGATCATTAACTCATTGTTTTGTTTATGTAAATTAATATATAATCGAAACTTGGAGGTACTTATCTGGACATAATATTTACAGACTCACAAGATCAAGAAGTTTGTGCTACATACCAACTATCCTGGTCATGCAGATTTCAATTCATACATCAAATGCAATTTTGTTATCCATAGCTCAGATTGTAAGCCGATGTTCTCATCAGAATTTATTATACAGCATAAAGAGCAATATTTTTTGCGAATTAAAATTACTCTGATTTTCTTTCTGTAGTTGGGGATTCTTTTCAGGAGGTCAGTAATGGCAAACAAAGAGCCATTACACCTAGCACAAAGTGGGAACTGGTGAAGGTAACCATTTATCCCTACCGACTTACGTTACATTCTTCTAATATAATATTTTATCCTGGACAATCTTCTTTTCTTAGACTAAGTAGAGAATTTTGGGTAAGAACAATGTGATAAACTTTAATGCCTAGGTTTCCTATTACGATTCATAGAAGATTTTGGTTTATGATAGCGTTGGAGAATTTTGGGAAAGAAAAATGTGACTAGCTTTAATGCCAGGTTTCCATTTATGATTCATAGAAGATTTTGACTTATAATAGCATTGGATTGATTCGTATAGGAAATCCTTGGGGATTGTGGCCGTGCTGCCATTCAAACACAAGGTTCTACAAGCAATCCTTTCGGATCTACTTTTGTATATGGTTATAAAAATATTGCCTTTGAGGTACGTCATTCTTTATGCTCAATTGCCTGCTAATATCAGGTTACTCTTTGTGCTTAAGCACCTCCTAATTTTTATAGTAGAATTCTAATCTATTATTGTCTGATCCAGAAGAGACTGCTAATCTATATTCTGTTGATGTTATCAGGTGATGAAGAACGGTTATATTGCAACTATAACTCTCTTCCAGTCATGATGATGGTACGTTTTTCTCATCATTTGCCTTCCAGTATTTTGATGCTGATACATCTCTTCCTGTGCTTTATTAATCTATGTACTTATTGTCGTGACTTTTTAAGGATCTCTTTGGGATATGGAAATTCACAAGGAGCAACTTGTTAGACTGTACAGCCTATTGGTGTATAATAGTTCAGTCAGTCATCATCTTCATTATCGTTCCAAGGACTAAGGAGCCATCACAATTGTACAGCTACGTAATTAATTGTACAGATTATATGTGCTGTTATATTGTTTAATTTTATTGTGCCTGTCCACTGTACCAAAGAAAAAATAAGACTTTGTGCCTGTAACTTCTCACTGAAACCCAATGAACTGAAATTCGATTACATAGCATTTCAGATTGCGTCAAATTCAATTTACTTTCTTCTCTCTCTTCTTGCGACCTACAAATTCAAGCAACGATACTTAAAGATGTAGAATTGGTTGAAACCCAAGTTCTGAACATTTGTATTGTCCATAGAATTGAAGCTCGAAAGACTAGGTGAACTGACACTGTCAGTTGATGGCAGTGACGGACAACATCGTAAGTTGCAAATACAGAAACGTAACGCCACGAGGTGATTGTTTATTTTTGCAATGATGTATGAAGCATCGATTGGTTGCAAACGTTGCAGAAGCATAGGTACCCAATATGCCAATTCTGTTCCATTTGTCTGCAGCGTCATCCACTCGATAATTCATATTGCCTAACTTTGCACCTTGCATCTTCCAAGCTAATGTAAGGCCATACTCGCAGGAATCTCAACCTTCTCTCTCTGCATTTTGGACCATTACAAAGTCACCTTTTTAATTTTTGGTTCAATCGCAAAGGCACTTAACTTCGGGTTATTATCTACTTTTAGAGTTAGGCATAGGCAGGTGACCAACTTGTCTTTTGCTTTTTCTGAAATATAGAGTGCTTGTGCTTTGAATGAACCAATGCCGTTTACCCAATTACATAATGCTTTGTTTGACCATCACAATTCATTTGACCCATTTATTCAGGAAGAAGTAGAAGGAAACTCTAAGGGCAGTATAAGCAAGAAAAACTTCAACAGCATTGGGACTTAATTAGTGAATAAGTATATATTGCTAACCTGCATTTGGAGGCATCCGTAACTGTAAACTGCGTTTGTGGTTATGATACATCATTTTTATAAGAAGAAAAATATTTCTAAAATATTGCTAATACCGTCGCCTAGAATCGAGCCCGGGTTTTTGGGATGAGAGCTGAATATCGTGACCAACTAGACTACAACGGATCTTCCAAATAGTTCCAAGCTACTACTATAAAATAATATTAACTTTCAATTTTATTCCAAGCAGGTCAAAAGGGTTTACTGTCTCTGTTGGCCTCGCCATCGCGCTGTATCCTCCTATCCGTTGCCAAGTCGCATTACACACTCTGTAGCCAACTATGAGAAGGTCCAAAGTGAAAGAACCGAAGACTGTTTGAATTTTCTTTCTTCGCTTAGGTATGGTACGCCTTAGTTTCCATTGTTCATTTGAATTTCGATTTCAGTCGCTCCTTCTTTTTAGTAGTAACTAATATCGATACCTCCCTTTTGCGTGCGTGTGTCTATTTATGTATATTTATATAATAATGTATAGAACTATAGTCATTGAGCGGCTTTAAGCCTCCCCTCTCATATTTACCGTTCCAATTGCATTATATGCGGTTTAGAGCTTCCCAATGGTTTCAAGAAGTAAAGGTTTTATACCTTTTGAGTATCTAATTTGATTGCATATTGTGTTTAGTTTCCGCGATTGTTCGTTTCGCACGTATTGGTGCTTGAAGAATGAACTTGGGTAATCATCTAAACTTCACTTTGGGGTGCCCAAGATAGTAGCTTGGGGTTAATATCTGCATATGATTTTTAGCTGTTCTGAGTTCAATACTAGATATAAAAGTTGTCGCATTTCTATTGAATTTCTTTTTGGCGATCATCAGCACTGCAGGGCAGATAATTAGCTAAGAAGGTTTTTTTCTGTACTGTTCAAGCAAACTTTTTCTGCCCAATGAGACATAAGTTATTTAATAAAGTTGTTATGTTTTACCATTCATCTAACAGAAGAACAATACAGATCTGATTTTCAATTCTAATGAGTACTGTGTTAATTATATGCCGGTATCCTTTGGTTTGTAATGCAATATCATCATATTTGTATTTTCAGTTATTTCACATCTCTCTTGTTGTTCAGTGCAGTGATTACCTCTGCTTTTATTTCAGGCATTAATTTGGTGATTTTGTATAGCATAAAAGGGCGATATTGACGGAAAGGTTCTTAATGATGGCTCTATCTGGGTTGAGCGGTAGGCCAAAATGTTGTCTCCAGCCACCTACTTCTCCCAATGTTTCACCGCACATGCGGCCTGTGGCCTTTCCTAGGGCTTGGAAACGTAAAGAACAATTGGCATTTCATCAAGTAGACAGGTATACAGTATACCTGATATGATTTCCCTTTAAACTTGAATTTCATATCAAGGTTTTGCAATGTTGAAAACAGATGATATATTTTTGTTTCCCATCGCCTTCACAGAACTAGCTTGGTGGTTTCTGGACTAAAATACAATAAACGGCCAATTCAATTGATAAAGAGTGCCATGGATGCTTCTTATGGTGATATGGCAGACGAATCTACTGGTAACTTTGTACATATGCTATACTTTTGTATGTTGTTAAATTGTTATATCCATACTACTCAAAATACTGCTATGTGATGTGTGATGGAACTCTCTGGAAGAAATTGATCAATGTGTCCATTATAAATGTTTAGCCCTCGCCTATATTCAAAAGAAGGAGAATTCTTGTGTTTTTGTTCATCAATTTGTTCAGTTTAAGTCAATTCTTACTTTTCAAAAGAAGAAACCATTATTAGGGGTCCATTACTATCGGAAGCTAGGTGTTTTGAGATTCTGAGATCAAAGAACCATTTCTAAATTTAAAATTCTTCCACAATGGATAATAGATGATGCCGTTTATATCTCTGATCTCGTTTATAAGATAAGATGATTTGAATGGTTCTGTTGCTTCTTCCTCATCTCCTCTCTACTTCTCGTTGATATGTCCTCAATGTTTACACTAGCATGTCTTAGTAGAGACCTCTGGATTGCAATGATGGTAGTTATTTACCTCTAAATAATTTTCTACGTTATGCATGATCGTTGGAGCCAGATGATAAATATTACTGTTTACCTTACCATTTTTCTGCTCCTTGGCTGTAAATTTAGCTGTATTTCCAAGAATTAATGTGAGGGACCCATACAAACGACTTGGAATAAGCAGGGAAGCTTCTGAAGATGAAATTCAAGGAGCAAGGAACTTTCTAATTCAAAAATATGCGGGTCACAAGCCCAGTGTGGATGCAATTGAATCAGCGCATGATAAAATAATCATGCAGCAGTTTTATGAGCGGAGGAACCCAAAAATTGACATCAAGAAAAAAATTAGGGAAGTCAATCAATCCAGATTTGTTCAGTTTGTCAGAAGCAGATTTCAAACCCCATCCACCAAGTTCATTTTAAAAACTTCAATCACTTTCTTGGTACTTGGAGTTCTGACTTTTCTATTTCCAACTGAGGAAGGGCCAACGCTTCAGGTCGCAATATCTCTTCTGGCAACGTTGTATTTTATTCATGATCGGCTGAAGAGCAAACTCCGAGCCTTCCTTTATGGGTATGTAAATGATGACATGACTCATTCTTCTAAATCAGTCAAAAAGTACACATAATTTTCTTGTATTCTCAATTAGACCATGGATTTACGAATTTTTATCTTTTCATCCCATCTTTACTATCCATGTTAGGATTCTTGTACGGATATTAACATGCCATTTACTGTCCAGACTTAATGCACTTGTGGTTTTTCTCAAAACTTAAAATCCTGCATCAGTTTTACCAGTATTAGGTTCCTATTATGAAATTTGTTGCTTTGGTGCAGGGCTGGAGCTTTCATTGTTTCCTGGCTGTTGGGTACCTTCTTGATGGTCTCAGTAATTCCTCCTATTCCCATACTTAAGGGGCCAAGAACTTTTGAGGTGATGACATCATTGATAACATATGTTCTATTATGGGTTTCATCGACCTATCTTAAGTAAAGATTAGAGCCATGGTGACTGTATTTTCTTAGCATGAGACAATTTTCTCAGTGATTAGTCCACAGAATTTTGCTGGCTACTTTGTTAGTTTCGTTATTCGTTAATTAAATAAATAAATGAAAAAAAAGTGCACTGGTCGAATTTAAGTTTTCCATTCAGGTTTGCATACACATCGCAATATGAAGGACTCTGTGTCTAATGCAATAATGCATCACCCAAATAAAGCACCCAATTGAAGGACCCACATAGGATCATGTCCTGAGAAGCGATAAAAGCTTTTCCCCGCTGTTATGAATTCTATCAGTTGGGAAGACTATGACAGGCTTTACTTTTCAGCAAGCTTTCATTGCCGTTCGTTTGGTCAGTTTATATAAAGGTGTGATTATTAATAATAATTTCACCAATGTTTTTATGAAGTGTTTTGACACCAGAAATGAGGATCACTTCAACGTGCATGACGCAGCTGAGTACGAATATTCATATATGATATCTGTTGTTGCCTTGGCACTCGGATAGCCACAAGTCCATATGCTCTACTATTTTCTGCCTTACTTTGAGTACTGCATCAGGACTGGTGCAGTTAGCCGCATTACCTGAAAAGGAAAAAACAGATTCAGAATTTTGGTTGATACGTACAGCTAATCAAATACTAGATTTTCTGACTAGTGCGCACCTTGTGTTTATGTATGAAAAAAGGGCAATGTAATAATATTAAATTTATTATTTTGAAAACCTTAATATATTATTAATAGTAAATCATGGTATTTATTTTTTTATATATACTTTAACGGTGCTCATTTATTATTTTTAAAATTTTAATTTATATTATTAATAATGAATGATAGTATCTTTTTTTATATTATTAACAGTAAATGATAATATTTATGTAAACAATAAATTTTATAAGTTTTAGGTTTTAAAAAGAAAAAAAGTGGTTTAAAAAGAAAAAATAAAATCTATGACTTACATATTTTTAAATAAATACCCCATTAGAAAGTTAGTAATAATAGTAGTGAAGATCAATGGCCTATATATTAGGTAGGCCATGTAAGCAATAAATTTTAATATATTTTTAAAGTGTAAAAAAAAAAATGATTTAAAAAAGAAAAAAGAAAAAAAAAGTGGTTTAAAAAAGTGATAATATGTTATTAAGTACCCTGCCATGTAAAGAATAAATCTTGAGTTAACAAGATTTTTTGGTGCACATGCATGTGGAACCAAAACATATGCAACACCAACCTTATTTTGAATGATAGCAACCACACTAGATTAGCGACAAAAAGTATAAGTACCTTCAAGGTTCAAAGGAGTCTGAGGACAGCCCCGCATATCAGTTCCATGGCCACAATTGTAACACGAGACAGTGTAGGAAGGTACTGAAAAGTTAAGTAGGCAGTAGTCGGTGAATGACATGGAAATATACTAACTGTACATAAAAAACGAAGGCACACAGAACATGAATGAACTCGTCCCCTGTCTTGTGGCTTGGAGTCTAAACACTCAGCAGATGAGCAAGTAATTCCAACTGATTACCCAGCAAAAGAAATATCCATGTTGATTTTGGGAGAAATGCAGTTTTGACATAATATGATGCCTGACAAGAATGCCTAAATTGATAAAAGTAAATGGCAACTCACAATCAGGAGATGAAGTTTGTTTGGAAGCATGACGCCAAGGATCCTGTGAGCCATTCGTAAAAATAATTTTTGATCCTGTCCATGAATATTACATTAGGATATATGAACTAAAAGTTAAATTTGTAGATGATTATATGACAAAATAAAAACCAACTCCCTTAAAAGGTCTTTGAAAGAAAGTAAAATCCAAATAAATATCTGTACCAGCAATTTTTGTGCCTCCGTAGTATATATTTGTTGCGGTAACATCAGGATAAACACCCTCTCCAAAGACATTTTTGCAAAGGTCCAAATGGTATCTGCCATAGATAAGGAAACCACTTTGTACATTAACAAGACCGCAATGAAAGATTCAGAAACTTGAGAAGTATTCACAGAGGAATATATTACGTTAACACTGGAAATAGGAACTTGCCTTGTGTCAACCTTCGGGGAGCGTACACTATCATTTGAGGGTGCCACCTGGAAGTATGCAACTTCAGTGCAAACTTGAAACCACCACAATCGAGTAGAACTGTCTTTATTAACAGCAGTATTTTTCAAGTACTCTTGATTATAGGTTTGCACATCAACACCAAAACTTCCAAGGTAATAATCTCTGACATATTTGGCAAAAGCATCCTGCTTGACAAATTACATGTTTGCCATGAGATGCAGTTCTTCTATAATATCTTGGGCAAAAGGGTTATATTTAAAATCATACCACCAAATCCTCTCCAGCCTTCTTTGCTTCAAGAAGAGGTTTGCATACTTTATCAGGATTTCCATATTGAAACTGCAATATTAAACAGAAAAAGAGGAGGGGAAAAAACAAGTGAATTTAAATACCAGAGATTGAGATGAAGGAGAAAAACAGGACAAGTCACATCAATTACCGCTATAACAGTAGCATCTGCCAGAAGATACTCAAAGTCACCGTCGATTTCAAGCTGCAAAACAGAGGAGAGGTAGCGTGAGAAGTAAAATCAGAAATCTAGCAGTAAGCATGATTCGTGCTTTTTGGGGAAAACTATGATAAATAAGCATTTACAATTGCAAGGAAAAAAAATTAAAGGAACAGGGTGAACCTCGGATGCATTAAACAATGCCTTCACTGCCTTTCCATCGATTTCAAGTCTTTGATCAATAAGTCGAGTTGTTTCTTGTAATGCAGCTTTACATTCAGCACCTGCTGACTCACCAACCTTCACGTGAAAAGTAAAACAGTAAATTTGACTATTTTTTTAAAAAGGGAACTTTGTATGACAAACAGCATCAAGATAATAATAACAACAAATTCATAATAATTCTGATTCAAGAAATAATAAAAAGATCAGCATAAATAAAACTATCTTCACCTGCTGATCAAATTCTGTATAGTTGTAAACAGCAAGAACAACAGCAGAACTAGCAAGGCTACCGCATGTTAAGTGGGGAAACTTAAGACGGAACCAGGCACTAAGTGCTCCAGGATATGAGATACCAAATACGAACCAGGGGTTTTCAGTCTTTGTTCTATTAAACCTCACATTTAAGGAGTCCTACAAGAAAAGATGCAATATACAGTTATGTAAAAGAAGCAGCAATGTCTAATAGAGACCATATAAAACCCCATCCTCAAAGAAAGATGGATTAATCATAAAATTGACTCGTGAAATGGAAAAAGTAAACAAACTGTAGAAGAGAATATGATAGATTGACATCTCGAACGTAATGAAAAACTATCAACACAGAGAAATTGCCTGCCTCGTTCACGATAGATGCATCATATTCCTTCAAGTATTCAAGAATGAAATGTAAAAGCTCATGCTTGAGTAGTGAACGTTGTCTTTGCATCTCTCTCACATATAGAATAATGAAAATTTTCAAGGCCCAGATCAAATGTACAAGTAATTATCACTCAGCAGAGATCATATCTTATTTTTTTATGGTGCCAAAATTTTTTTTTTACAGAGATATTAGCAATGCCATGCAACAACCGTCTTGTATAGAAGAGACTTGTGTATATTGAGAAACAAAGAAAACAATGTATTTCATGCCATCTTAACCTATATAATGTGATTTACAATCATAAGAATATTTACACGCCTATGCATTCTATAATTTGGTTTTATGCAATGTATACACTGAGCAATTAAGCAGTACATGCTAGAAAAATGCTTCTTTAGTCATCTATAAATAAATAAGGAAAGAAAATAGAGTAATTCTCTTCAACCAAGTAACTTTTCAAGGCACTATTTACTGGCTTCATATTCTGCCAAATTTACCTTAACCGTCTTAGTGAAGAATATGACTTGCCTGATAATACTGGCGAAAAGTAGCCAAGTCAAAGAGTGCCTGTTTGGACGAAAGATATCTCAAATTTTCCGTTGTGAGAGATTTAAATGGAGAACTCTTTCCATAATAACGATGCTCAAGAGAAACGACAGCTGCTCCAAACTTCTTTGCCAAAACCTATAGATGTTACATAGCATGGAGATTTGGTTAGATTAATGTAAATGCTCTACAAAAGCTACACAATCACCCTTTTCGAACTTATTATCTTATCTCTTTTAAACCAGCAAAATGCTGCTAAAGGAATGCCAATACAAAGTTTGACTAAAAATTGAAACTTACACTGATATAATCATTTGCTATCCCATTGCATGAAGATTCACCACAGATAACAATAAAAATTGGTCCATCTGGAACCCGGAAAAAGTCAAGAAATTCATAGTAGCGTTGCCGGAACTGACGGTGATCCTGCAATATAATATACAAGTAAGCACAATCCAAAGTATCAGAATTTAATAAGTAGAAGCGGTATATAGATACCATAATTAAATTTTTCTTTTCTTTTTGAGTGAAATTTAGTGGGACAAGACTTATTGTTTACTGTGGAGTAAAACCTTCTCAGTGTATTGATCAATTGGTTCACCCAGTGCATAAGCCAATGAGAAAGTAAAATGCTTCAATCACTGCTGAAACCTTAGAATCATAATCCATATAAGGATAAGTTCGAATACTTGGAGATCAGAACCTTGTCTTAAGCATAAAAAATTGAGCTCATCAAAAGAAGACTACATAAGCATCCCTTGCCTTTCGTATAGGGAGAACGTTTTTAAGAACCATAATCAAATCTTGAACTGTAATTTAACACAGTTCTCCGTTGACTAAGCAATAAATGGCATCAACGGCATTGATGAGTTCATGCATTATATGTAATTAAGCACTTAATCTCACTATCGAATCTTCTCCTGCCCCACCCCAAAAACTCAAAAAACCAGGTTTTTAGTTATCTAAGCGAACAGAGCAGCAATAGTCACGAAAGTCGTTGGCATATTAATTAGCGGGAAAAATTATCAAAGCCTACAAAAATTAATGAAAACCAGAGAGAGATCAGAGTAGGGGAAGCGTACATAGGGAGAGAAGTGATCCAGAGTCTGATTGAACCAGTGTTCTTCGTTGGTCAAATATTTTCCGCTTACAGACAAACGGTTAAGCAACGGAAGAGGTGCCGCAACTCCATAGGAGATCGTCGGAAAAGACAGAAACAGCAACAAAGCAGATGCTACGATGAACAGCCATCCCTGTCTCATAGTCCTAGACATTGCCGCGCCGTTTCAGCTAAAAAAAGAAATAAGATCCACCGGCTTCCGACCAAAAGCAACGGCACATTTTACTTTTTACTATTTTAGTTTAACGCAATATGATTTGCTCTCATACCAAACAAACGCAGCATGTGTCAACGTGTCGCAACTATAACTATTTAATATTTATCTTCCTGAAAAATCTAAATCAAGTTTTGTTCCTGGTCAAACGATATTTCATTAAAAAAATAATTCTTCACGCAGGTTTGGTAAGACTGCATAATGCTATAAATTTGACTATAAAAGAAGAAAATAAAATTTGGAATTTTCTTAGGAAAAGAGCAATATGAAATCCACGTCTTGAAATTTATAATTTATTCCATTTTCCATTTCCCTCTGGCTGGTTTCATCCATTCACGGCAATTTTCCCATATTTCTACGATTATTTTGGATTGGAAGACCAAATATAGTTCTGATGTTTTCTTAGCTGAAAAGTCAAGCCTCCATTGATACAAACTCTAGGAAGATTTTCATGCTCACCTTCCAAGTTAACGAAAGCATTTACGGAGACTGGAGAAGCAAAATATCTGATTATAGCGGATGTGTCAGGAAGGAAACGGATTACTTTGCAGTGTACAGTACAATCGGTCGTTTGATCTACTTAAAACTGTTACTGTGACCGCAGGTAATCTGATCTTTCGGGAATGCTTACACAAACACGAACTAAAGTCGACAGCTTTCGTATCATTTCATTATAAGGAGCGGTGGTGAGGGCCCCCAAGATCATAATGGCAACCAGAAATCAAAGTGTTGCATTAATTTTTTTATTTTTTGTGGTCGTTGTTGGGTTTTCTTCTTCTTACATATCTTTTTCCTGGCAGCCAGCCTTGTCCTTTTCATAAACTATCTAGTGATAAGACTCCAAAATCTTGAGACAAGGTCCACATCATATGTATCAGAATAAAGAAAATGAAGGTGGGAAATGACAGGCCAATAGACACCAAATGATTTGGTTCCCCGTATGGTTGAGATAGCATTTGCATTTTCAGCCGTGAAGGTCTCTCTATCGTCTCATTGAATCAGTGTCCTTTAAACACAGACACCTTCTCTGTAATAATTCACAGCCGCAAGAAACCACCGGCTGGAAACTGAGGCAACTTTTTCACTCTTAAAACGTCTATCATAATCAAAGTAAAGAGGAAAACGAATGAAGACGCTCTATGTAACACAAAATTTTAAAACAATGATTTCTAATATCACATGTGGTCTGTTTGGTTAAACATCGCACGAAAGAAGTCTCCTTCTCCCCTTAACTTTTTTGGGGCACCATATTATGACATACCAAACTTTCAAACGAGAAAACAGAGTTACGATACAATGCTTTGCAATACAGATATGGATCGTGTTGAACTACCAAATTGAATTCCTACACGAGATACTCCACAAAGACTTGGTGCTCAAACGCCTCATTTGTCAAATGGGAGTTTTAACAGGGAGTATGTCGGCACTTTTAACTTGCGTGGATGATAAATGTACGAAGTTTTTTGCACTCCAAAGATTTCCGGTGTGAGATCCTGTGAGAACTGCACTAGCTAGCTGCAAGATTTAAGGCTGCCAAGAAGAAAATATAATCATAATGGGATGGTGAGTTTCGCAAACAGTATCCGTAGAAGTTCATAAATTTGGAGCAAAAATTATTTTCCGGTGATTTTTAGTAGACTATCAATCCGCAAAACCAAAACTTCTTAGTAGTAACATTGTACTTTTTTAACTTATGCAAGTTATGAAAAATTAAGATCATCCCTATTCTTTAAATGCAGAGTACCAGGAGATGTTCCTTCAAGGTAAGATAAAAATTTGATCTTATAACGTGAAGAAATGCGATAGTGGAACATGAAACCAAGCATCAAGAAAGATGAATGACTGCTTATTCCAAAAAGATTATACAACATACTTCCACGACCACAGAGCACAGAGCACTTCAATCTAAATGTCAAGAATAACTATCTTAGTCATTTGGACAGGTTTACGATGTCCAGTGCACTACAGAGTTACTTGAGAATAATCCAGGTTCTCATGAAATGAATTTGTGCCAGAAGGGTTAATAATTCAATTTTCCTCTCAAGGCTTTTTAAGGGAGATGAGCATGCAATATGTGCAAAACGTTGAATAAACACATTTCTCTGCAATAAGTCCACACCAGAATTGAGATCTCTATCAAATGAAACAAAAAAATTACTTTCCATTCAATCTAACCTGATTATTTGAAGCATGTTCATGTATTCTTTGAGGCTTCATGTTCAAATCAATCATTTTAGTTTCCATCTTGGCATGTCCATCAGCATCAGGTTCTGGCGTCGGAACCATAGGCATCCTGTGATTTTGTTGTTTCTCTCCCATTTTCACTTTGGGCAGCGAATTTTGCGCTCTTTTATTGTCACCAGGTTCCATAGGTTGTGAAGCTGGATTTTCCCCTTGACCTGGCTTGTCCCCTGGAAACTGTGCAGCAAGCACATATTGTATACATTCTATGGACATGTGGAAGAAGCATAATCACAAATCATGAACAATTCAAGATGCAAAGGAATGACATAGACATACCTCAACTCTCTGCCTGAAAAGAAGATATCTTGAATGCGTTCTTTTACCTCCAACATGAACTATCATATCGCATTGCAAACAAAGGGAACTTCCATCTGTCTCGCAATAAAAGAAAGCTACATCCAGATTCAAAGGGCACAGCATTAGTACAGGCGTATGACAAACAAAGAAAATGATAGAGCAAGACCGAAAGGTCTACCAGGTGCATTTTCACATATGTCACAGTGCGGCACATCACTTGGACTTGCAAGACCAACTCTCACATGCCGGCTTGCTAGCTTATTACACATGTGAACCTGTCACCCAGTAGTTAAAGCTTTAGGGAGGTGCTTAAAACATGTTGATCAGGAGGACGTTCAAGACTGGACAACAGGAACATAGATTGCGTTCAAGTTTATAAAATTTTGCAGATAGATCAATCTGATGAAGAAAGCCATGGAGTTAAATTGCAGGCCCTTTAGTTTTTGTGAAAAAGAAAACACCTTGTAAGTACCCATTTCCTTTATTAATGAACCCCCAAGCGCAGCTGATGATTTTAATAAAAAAGCTACAAGTTTACCACAACATTGATCCTTCAAAACTCCATTAGTAGTTGCCTTCCCTTTTCTTTCACATGGGAATAAGAGGAACAGTATGACTATCCCCATTTCAGAAACATCAGATTGCCTCAGACTCAGTCGATTGAAAAGATACAACCACAACATCATTTAAAAGACGAAGCAATAAAATTAGACACCCATAAAGTAGCTTAAGAAGATCCCCTTTTGCCTTTTCTCCCAAAAAAGAAAAGTCAAGTGCTTTTTCCAGAGAAAGTTCATTGCTCAATAAATCGATTATACCAGATCACTCAACTTCAGTAATTTGGGTATGAAGAAAAGAAAAATCAAAAGGGAAGGAACCAAAATAGCTACCTTTTCGTCGCAGGCACGACAAAGAGCAGCCTCATCAGCAGCGCAGAACACGATGGCGGCCGCGCTCTCACAAGCGTCACAAAGCGTTCGCATAATTGGACCCTCCTCCCACTTTCATTGCTTTAAATTCAACCAAGAAAGTTAAAAGCCAGAAACTTGAAGAAGCAAGACCTGGAATTCCTCGTAAAAAAAACACTGAAGAAATAAGAAAGAAGATGCCACAGAACAAGACAGAACTCACCAAATCCATGTGGGTATATGTTGGTTTTGTTTTTCTGTGAGTTATGTTGCCCAGCTGCTACCGGTGGAGGAGGTGTTGGTTATGGGTTTGAAAACGATGATGATGGGGAAGGACTACTATAAGGGTACAACATAAAAGAAAGGATTATAGAAACGTGGGGGTCCTGAGAGGTGATTCCAGAAGGGATATGTGGGTTTTTAATAAGCACAGGCACAATAAATGAGTGTTTGTCAACTCTGTTGGCCTCAAACTTCACTTGCTAGCCACAAATTCAAAGCCAGTGTGGGGCTGACAAGACCTCCTGCTTCATTCTCACCCACCAGTTACCATATCTGACACAGCGACCCATCTTTCCTTTGAGGTTATTTGCTAATCCTAGTATTACCTTCCTTTCATGCGCAGCGGTCCACAAGGAATCTTCTCCCCTCACTTATTCCTACTAAATTCATATTTTTCTCTGCACTAATCGTGTAGCCACATGAAACACACATTTCTCTGGATCTGGCTCATAAATATAAAATCACTCCCTAATAAGATGCATTTAGCCATACTCACTAACTTGCATAAATGATAAATCTCAACATCTGAACACATCAATTCCAACTAATATTCTAATATCAGAATTCCACATACTGTACACAGATTCCAAAAGAATTATAAAGTTCAACTCATAAAATTTTAATCTGATAGCTCAAGTAATGCACAAATATATCCATTTCCATTTGCAACTATCATTACCACAAGTATGAGATTTCCTTAAAATTGCTGAGGAGACTAGAGAGGAAGGAAGTTTAAAAAGTCTAAAACTTTACTAAATAGCCATGGTGAAAAATGGAAAGAAATACAGCAGACATTGACAGATGTTTTAGAGTCTTGAAAGCAAATGCTTTTATTACGCAATCCACGTTCATGAACCTGCCCGTCTCCCAACCATCAATTTTTGCATTTTAATGGGAGGGGTTGGTAGGAAAAACTCCAACATAGTTTTCAGCCACTCATCTTTTTCACATTGACGTTTTCATTATTTTATTGGATTAATTCCGTAGTTAAAAGATAATAGATTGCTTAATGATAATAAAGATTCTTACATTGTCATTTTTGTATTTTTTTTTTCAAAGACAGCTAATACATTATATAATTAGATTACATGACAAATTTCTTTAAATTTTAAAAAGCCGTTGCAAAAAATGCTTATCCTCGCTTCCATCTTGTCTTTGTTACTAAAACAAGCTATTGATGAATTCTGGACTGCTGATACTTTATCTGATAAAATGTTTGCAAGTGAAATTTGAAAGCTTTTGTTGGTTGGGTTTAAGTTAAACGCTTTAAAAGAAAGAAAGAAAATTAAATTAAATGCTTTACTTGAATTTCACACCATCACATTACACACCTAGAGTTGAGTTTTAAAATTCATCAACATTCCTCTTTCTGGTTTGGCTTGTTCATGAAGAATAATATGCAAGTCTATATGAAGCTACTTCATATACAAGATATAATCAATCTCACAATTTATTATTCAGGTGCCACATGAACAATACAATAGAGTTTTCTTTTCTCTTTTCCCTCGCAAAACCAAGTCTCCCAATCACAAACAGAATTTTGAATACAATTGAACATAAATTACAGGAAAGTCATTTTTTTTTTTTTTTTTTAATTTTGTTATCCCTGGCATTTTTCCTTTTCTGACTAGCTTTTGCACTCCATCAGACAAAGGCAAAGTGAACATTACCTTGTTCACTTCGTTGTTTGGTAACAATATATTACAGAACAAGATAATCAAAAGGAAAAGTTCAACATGTCCATGCTCAAGCTCTCCATCATGACATTCTCCATGAATCCACACTTGTTTGGAGCAGCCTTCTTGAAACTCTGAGCACGAGGCTTGAAAGGGCATGAAGAGATTGGAAGGATGGGGATATTCTCACAGTTACAGAGCTCTATCATATACCCATCTGGGTCATGAAAGAACACCTGGTCTATCTTGCTTCCTTCGTCTTCTACCACCGCCGTCACATATCTCATTCCCATGTCCTCCAACCTCCTCTTTACCAGCTCAACATCCGCACACTGTTCAAAACCAGTTACAATGTTAACATTTCTATGTCAGATAAAAACAGACATCTTAGGTCTGCACCATATTTCAGTTTTAGTAATTAATTGAATTGAATAAATAAAGAGGAAAAAAAAAATCTTACTTGGAAAGAGATATGGTTGTCCTTGGGATTAATGGGTCGCAATTCATTCATGCTGGCGTCAAACTCATCCAAGTCTGGATTCTCAATCAAGTGTATCCCAATACCATAATTGTACAACCTAGAAAGAATCAAAGACGTTGTTAATCTTGGTTTGAGCATAATCATGTTCATGGGTATATATTTTACTTAAGGAAAGGATAGAAAAAGAGATGCAATTAGCAATTAGTAATTACCAAGCTCCTCTGAAATTGAAGGAAGAGGGGCGTTTGATGGAGACGAAGCCCAAAACGTCCTCATAAAACCTCAGAGAGTCCCAAACGGATCTGCACAAGAGAGACACATGATTGAGTGAGAGCAAGGGGAGTGCCTCGCAGTTGCCAACTTCCTCAATCTCCATCTTTCACTCAACTAGCTAGCTTTGATTTCCTCTTATGCTTTGATGTTTTGCACTGACTCTAATTGCCCGAGTTGGTCTATACATAAAGCAGGGGTTTCGTAGTATCTCCATGCTTGATCCAAACATGGCTGCAATTTTTGTTGTCGTATTTAGTAGGAACTTTCCTGGCAGATTCTTTCAATCCAAGTAGACATGCAGATTTAGCTTAACTAACATACTCCAGCTAGCTGCTCATCGGATTATTATACATGCCGTGTATTTAATTAAATGTTACAAAATCAATGTTATTGGCATGAGAATTTGAAGCTTCCGAGGACAGAAAGTACAAGGTGGAGAATAATATTGTGAAATTTCTATGATGTTTCCTGCCACAAATTGAATGTATACTCAACGTTCATAAATAGTCTACCACTACGGCACCGTCCTCTGTTGTACGACGTAGTAGCTTGACATTAGCAGGCGTATTATTAAGAAACAAATCTTTAGTACGTGGTTTGTTTGGTTTAAAGTTCTAACCATTTGATGCTTTTATAGCAAGTCAGATTTGGCAAGGTTTTTTGTCACTGGAACACTCCATGTCGCTGCTTTATTACTATTTTATAGACTTGGTAACATAAAACGGCACACACCCTTCTTTCACTAATGCAATAGTTCACCAGTTACCCTCGGAAAAGAGAGAGAGATTTCTTCCTCTTTCCATGCAATCTGTACATTAATATAGTAAGAACTTTATTTAGTTAGATTTCTTTTTTGTTGGGACTTTGTTTAGTTGTAGATTGGATGTGAAGTTTTGAAAAGTCAACGGAAAGAGCGAAGAGATAACGAAGGTAAAGAGGAACGACAAAATAAAGAAATTGCTAGAATCAGGTCGTAATATTCTATTTTTAACAGCAGCCAAACATATTTCAGTTATTTTTTATTAAATAGTTTTCCAGTGTACAATATGTAGATGGTTAAAAAAAAAATTGAGGGACTAGGAGGAATGCAATATGGGGTTCGCGGTTCGGTTTGGACTTATAGTTAGTTAAAAAGTCATTCAATTTGATCTTAAAAATTATATATAATTTTATATTTTATTTTTTTATAACATCAAGAGCAAAAATGTTAGATAAACATAAGAAGTTTATTGACAATAAAAAAAAAAAAATCATAATCACTATGCTTTTAAATCTACTGATATACCTGTGAAACCAATAATTAGAAATACTAAATGAACAAGCAACGCAGGAGAAGAATGAATAAAGCTAGCAAACGGAGCAACATTAAAAAGAGAGCATCTCAGCCTCTCAAGCGGCACCATAAGTACTTGGAGAAGAGAATGTTGATGTCAATTAAGTTAGTATAAATGACTTAGTATTTTTAGGATTTTAAAAAACACAACATTTTAAGCAGGTATAAAGATTTTAATTAATAATAATATGTTAAATACAATTCAAACTGAAAATCGATTTAACCTGATTAAAAATTTATAGTTTTTGTGGTTTTTCATTTTTTATTTTTTTGAGTCAATTTAAAACAGATTGAAACGGTTTACAAAAATTCTACGAAAATTCCTATGAGACAGCATAGAAATCTAGTTGGTTGTCCACCCTAAACTTGATATCTTCCCGATCCTTGTTCGTGAAGTTGATACACATTGCATAGAAGAACATATAGTTGTTAACGTATTTTCCTTAATGAAATATCATGTTTACGTCGTTAACAAATGAAATTGAAACATCCCGTTATTGAATGTAGGGTTGCACTTTTCCCGCGGACATTTAAGTGACGCCTAGATTTTAGTTCTCCACCATCGATCGCTCCACATTTAACCAATTCCTTTGTCTTCGACTTAACAGCAAGAAAATGACCACATAAATCGTATAAATCTTACGTACAGCAAATTGAGCATTCTATTCTTTCACTAAATGGTTTTCTGGTGCTATGCATGGCCCCCGCGAGACATATTTAAACGTGCCACATCCATTCCAACTTCAGCTAGTTTCCATATCATTTCACGTGAGCTTGTAGAAGGACCTATCGTACATACAATCTTAGTTTTCCTACGTGCATCTGAATTTATCCCAGCTTGCCCCGCAATATAATTGCTGGACTGCAGCTCAAAGGCAGAGCTTGTGGTGCCCCGTTAAATTTGAGAGAGCACCCAAATACAAACCAGGTTAGATTGCAAGATGTAAAAGCTGAATTTATACTCAGAGAAGTATAAATAGCATAGTGTCTTGTTCCTATTGAGAGTTTTAGATAGAAATTCAGAAACGAAGTCCGCCATCCAATTCTAAAAGTGGGGAGAAAACTTTTAGCTTTATATGAATAATGTGGTGTGTGATACTGGAGATCTCCGTTTGGGTTTGTTGCTTTTTGAGACATATATTTGGGTTCTTTGCTCTGAAGTACTATTTCTTGTTTTTGGCAGTGTAATTTCATGTTGCCTACTACCTATTATATCTGGTTATGTTGTGTGGGCTTTGGCATTTTAAATTAGCTTTTCTTTTGTTTTTGTTTTCGGTAAAGCCATCATGCTTGGTCCAGTGCATTTAATGCGGCTTTGTGCCGATCATCGATACTGAGAGTTTTGTGCTGCAGCTTGCTTGTCTCTAGCACTTTCATGCAGTTCGATTTATCTTTGGGAAATCATCTGGGAATTTCAATGTCTATCTTTCTGCAAGCAAATTGAACCTATTAGGTGTCTTTCGGCATTGTGTTTGAATTTTCCCGCTTAGTGCCAACATCTATCTATATAGGAGGATGAGACCCATTGTTGTCTGCGTTGTAGTGGTTTGTTTGAGCCGTTCGTTCTCACTTCAGCTTGGCGTTATGCCCGTTCTAGAATGGCGGTTTGTATTTTGTTTATGTCAGTTCAATTGTTAGAATAGGTTGTTTTGGCATCTAGACTTTTCTTTGCTTTTCGGGTTTGTGCAATGGGGTTCAACAAGATGACAGGAAGACTATAGCCAGAGTTGGTCGATTGTGGTCCAATACGGTCTACTCAAGTCGTTTCTAATTGATGAACAGGTCTGTTCTAAGTGAATGTTTCGGTTACTGTACATTTTAATTTGGCTGGAACTTGACAGTATCTAAAGCCTTACCGTGTGCATAAGATACAAGCAAGTGCATATAAGCCAACCTTCTCAAAGGCAGGAAAAAGCATAAAAGGAAGCGGTGAAAGTGAAGAACCTGACATGCGCAAGGAGATTGATCGGTTAAAAGAGTAAATTATTAATCTGAAAGCTTCCAACGGGGAGCTTAAGCAGTTGGACCGTGAAGTCAAGGCTGGTATTTGTATCTGTAAAGTCCGAGTATAGCTCTTTGCTTAATTAGTTATGATAATACTTTTGTTAGTATTTTCACTCTACTTGTGAATATAACTGTTGGTGTGCTTAACTATCAGTTGTTAAATATATGCCTATTTATTCATGAATTATCAGCAAATCTGTTTTATAGTATCAATATACAAGTCTTTTGTGTCATGAAATTTTCCCTTACAACTCTAGTATTATCTAAAGTTTTTGTCTGCTTAACTTATCATAACATCATTTATCAATGAAAAACAAGAACAAGAAAAGATGGAGATGTATATGTTAGTTAGAAATTCTAACAAGTATGATCTAACATGTATCAAGACTTTTTGTTATCTGTGAATTAATTTGACTTTCGACATTCTTTGTATTAAAATGCACATATTTTTAGAATAGGCCTTCTGCATTATCTTCAATACATATATTCTTGAGTAATCTATACAAATGAAGTCATCTTCGCCTTACATTTGTCGACTATATTATAGCATTTGCTATAAAATAGTTTATAAAAAACTTCATCTTATGTTTATTCACTTTAATCCATATCAAATGAAAATGAGCTGTACATTCTTTAATGTGCAAATTAATTGCCAGGGACGAGTCGAATTCAATTCATGCCATGCTATTTATTAAACATTAGGTGTAATGTAAACAGAAATTAAATTGATATTATATCTTGTTAAATTTTTTTTTTTTTCACATGTATTCATATCAAGTAACATGATATCAACAAATTGATTATTTGACGTTGAGAAGAACCATCACCAAGTTAATAGCACTGCCGTGTAATTGAATAGTATATGTAGCACAAATGTGTATTGATTAAACCATACAATCATATATAATGAATTATTATAGCGTAATCATAAATTTCAATTCAAGTTTTAAGAATTTAGTTATATTAAAATTTAATAAATACAATTTTATTGTAATTTTATTGAATTTAAATCCAAATAAATCGAAGCATCATACAGTACTTTCACGTACATATTGATAGAGCATGCATGCGTAAAATGGGGATGAACAGGCCTCTGATTTTACGTTCACCTAATCCACCATGGAATGTTGAATAGTAATTATTGATTAGGCTATAAATCGCTGTTACTGAGCCCAATTGCCTACTTTAAGCTAGCATTTGGATATGTACTATTACGTGGCTTTGCAATCAAATTCAATTGAGAACATCACCCACTTACCTAATGCACCTTAACTAACACCTAACATTTTTTAATTATTAATTATGTACTCATCATTGCATTTATCTTCAGTGCAACAGCTTCTCGATCTATAGCTTTTCATTTAAAACAAATAAATTAAAGTAGTTAATAGAGATATTAATTACTACTAATTTGTAAGGCTAAAAACCAAATGACGTTGAAAATTACATACATGAGCGCTTTAAGTCAACTGTTGCTTTTTCTGAATTCAGAAAGTATAGTTATGGGTTTGAAATAGCGAATTCTGCTAGGTGGAAAAGTCATCAAGCATGACAATGAGTATTACTAATTAATATATTATATATAGCTAGGTACATAAGGGCCATTTTGACTAAACATCAAGCTAAAGCAAACTATATTGACAAATTAAATGAAAAGACATTATATTTTTTTAATGACATTTATATCTTTACCAAATAAGACTTTTGTGATTGGCAAGACCACTCTGGAGGGAATATATTATTATTATTATATAGAAGGCTGAGAAATTAACGAGGACGTGCAACGCAGGCAAAAGGTTCTGAATTGCTTCATGATCAATCATGAGGTGTCCCTTAATTTTGTACCAGACAGGGCTGAATGTCCCTTTGACATGCCTCTGGGTTCCTAAGGAATCTCCAAAACTCATTTTCCGCAGTGCTTGGATTGATTTCAACCAAGTCATATGGTGTGTTTGGCACACCTTTAATCATGTCGTACAATATTTAGTTTTCAAACACGAGGTCTCTACCCTTTGTAATGCATTACAGATACGACTGCAGTTCATATGGACCTCACTTTTCACTCGTTAAAGAATCTCATGACTATTTTGTGACTTTTATGTCCTGTGAGAATCATGAATATTCGGAACCTTGCAATTTTTCAATGATTAGCCAATCCTTATGTTATTTTACCATTTTCAATGCAATGTTTTTTAGCACGTTAAATGAATATTATATTATGGTAATTTTGTATTCTATTTTTTCTTTTCATACGTTGAAACTAGGTTAATTTTGGTTGTTACATCAATTTCTTAGGACACAAGCATACATGGGCAATGGGTCCTCTCCCATCAAGAATCTGAATGACCGTGGAGCTTCTTCAGCTTTAGTCCCCTCCGGGCTTTCTCTCTCTCCCTGTCACATGCACATGGGTTGCTGCTTACCTCTTTTGGTCAAAGTGTTCCCAGCACCTTTTTCTTTGCCTAGCCCTTGCCAACGACTTTATTCTTCAAAGCTGCATTATCCCTCCGCTAGCTCTCTAGCCACCACATCTTCTCTTGTAAAAAAATCTGGATTAATTCCTATACCTATTCTTGATGATTAACGTAATTTAATTTACTCACCACTTTTATTGTTTTTTACACTACAAAATTACGGTGTGTGAGAAGGGATGGGGCATGGGATTGGGTTGTTATACAGAGTGGAAAGTCAACAAAAGTGTCACGTGTTTGGCTAATTTGCCTTCGCTTGATTCATTATGCTCCTCTGCTTTTTCTCTGAGTTGTCCGCGCAAATTAGGTCCAGGGTTGTGGGCAGATTGGTAATTTCAGGCTTTAAAAAGAAAAAAGTTTCAGTGATTATCAGCGTCTCGCTCGCTGAGCGCGGTACTTCTGTTTCGGAGGCTAACTATAAATACAAAGTTGCGAACGAAGACGGAGACACTATAACCTCTCCTGACAATTTCAAAAACTCACTCGCGAAAAAGAGAAAAGACTGAAATAACTACATTCGCGCTCGCTTTAGAGGCGAGGAAACCATTTCTGCAATTCCCTGCAGCTCTGCTCTGATTTTGTTTTTAGTGTTCAGATGTTGTCCTCTCAGTGATCTGCTTTGTACTCGAGATCGCATTTCCATAAGGTCAAACGATTCTTCAATTTTCACTGCATTTTCGTGTTAGTTCATCAATGGAAGTTGACTGTGAACTTCCACTATATTTCCACAACGAAATTCACTGAATACTTAATTGTTCAGCTGTTAGGAGTGAATTTTTTTCCCGCATTTCCCTTTATATTGAAAATGTGGCATCATTTCCTGCGTTTGGCTATAGTGCTCGGATTCTAATTTGCTTTAAATAGTAGTTTGGTCACCATAATCTGCTTTCAATTTGCTACTTTGCAATTCTGACTCAAATTGTTCGAATGTTTTGGATTTATTTTTAGTTTATTGTTGTTAGTTTTTTTATCTAATATTGATATTCTATTTGAGGAACTTGGCTGTGAGTTCTGTTTGTATTTTAATTTACAGGCTAAATTTAGAACTGAAATTTATTTAGTCGGTAAATTAAGATCCATTCATTTTCCTGACAAACTATTTCTAGATTTCTTCTCTGAATTGCTGTCTGCACATGAAGTTAAGAGTTGAATCTTCCATGGAAAATTGACTGCCTAATCTTTTTTGTCCCCTAGGTAAATTTGTTTTATCACTTTCTCTAATCTTCTGTAATCCATGTGGCGAATTTGACAGTCTGTTTCTTGGGCTGGGGACCATCTCAGACAACTCCAAACGTCCAAATAGAATACAGAAAACACGCACTTTGGTCACAAAATTATACGTGCTTGTCATATTAGTCAATCAGTATTGTTTCTCTAATTATTGTTATGGAAAGGATGGCCGAATATAGCGCTAAACTTTGATTAGTTTGTTGCTGCAGACAATGATTCGGGCCTGAAAGCTTGAGTGGCCCTTGTCTTCCATCCCATCCTAACAGAACTTGCTTTACGAAAAGGATTCGAGAAGTAATAAATCAAACCAAATAGCAAAGGAAACATTTCGGTGGCTCAAGAGAAAAGTTGAAGGAAAATGGGAACGGCCTTTGGAATGCTCTAAATTCTAGACTTATGATATCGTTTTCATCGTTGGAGGTGGACTTTACAAGAGGAGAAAAGAAGCCAAGGTGAGAAATGGGTTCTATTTGTGGGGACGAGGCAATGCAAGGTCTGAATGGCCGTGAGGAGAGAATTTATGTTACTGTTCGTATGCGACCTTTAAATGAGAAGGAGATTGCTAGACATGATGTGTCGGATTGGGAATGCATCAATGATACTACCATCATATATAGGAACAACCTTTCAGCTTCCGAAAGGTCCCTGTACCCAACAGCTTATACATTTGGTAAGACACTCATCTTAATCTTACAATCGCATGTGATTTAGTTCATTCTTGTGATGAAATGATTTTTGGCTGAGTATATATTTATCTGTATGGATGAATTTTAAAATATGGTTGACTTGGAGAATAAGGTGGGAATTCGCCATAGTTGATGTTAATGATGCCTTGCGCTCCTGTTGTACAAGATACTGGACGTTCTGCTACAATTGAAGACTTGAAATTTCCTTGGATCTTTGTTCGGTCAATATATTTTGTTTAAATCCATATGTGTCAAGCTGATTTATCACCATTCTGTTTTTGAAAAGGCTATTTCTGTAATATGTTGTAAATCTGGTTATATACATATATATATGATAATTTGAAGGTAGTCCATTGCTTTCTCTGAGAAGGCAGGTTGTGCGTCAGAGAACAAACATTCTATAAAGATGATATTTGGCTTCTATAGGACTTAGATGAAGGCATGTTAAGATGAAAATTTGCTTCCCTCTTCTGATCTGCATTCCTTTCTTTTTCCTGTAGACAGAGTATTTAGGCACGATTGCTCCACAAGGCAGGTGTATGAAGAAGCAGCTAAAGAAGTTGCTCTTTCAGTTGTCAGTGGCATCAACTGTGAGTTTCCTCCTTTATCTGCCATTTCCCAACTTTGAGCATCCGTTGGACTCCAATAATCACATCTTCCTTCTGTCTGCTACCCCCTGGGTCTTGTAATTTATTTTATCAGCAAGCGTTTTTGCTTATGGACAAACAAGCAGTGGAAAAACATACACCATGAGTGGTATAACTGAGTACACTGGAGCAGACATTTTTGACTACATAGAAAAGGTAAATAGAATCTGGATTCATGGCCACGTTATGCTGTCTTGCTCCAAAGGCATTTTCTGATTAAATAATGTGTTGATCTTTTATAGCACAAGGAAAGACAATTTGTTTTGAAGTTTTCGGCGATTGAGATCTATAATGAATCTGTCAGGGACCTCCTTAGCTCAGACAGTAGTCCACGCAGACTTCTTGATGATCCAGAGGTAAATATCTTTGTTGCTATCAAAAGGAGCTTGTAGATGTACATTTTGCTAACGGTTAGTCGTTTTAACAGAGAGGGACAGTCATTGAGAGACTCACCGAGGAAACTTTGATGGATTGGAACCATTTTACAGAACTTATTTCTTTCTGTGAAGGTAAGTATGGCCTGAACTATTCTCGCTTCAACTAATTTAACACGGACTGATTTTCGTCTTTTGTTCTTCTTGCTGTTAAATTTTTTTGTCCAACTAGACCAGAGTGCATAGTTTAATTTTGATTTTGTATTTGTAGCTCAAAGGCAGATAGGGGAGACATCCATGAACGAAGCAAGCTCCAGATCCCATCAGATTCTCAGACTGGTATATTTGTTATCAATTTTTTTGAAGGTTATGAATTCGATTTCTAGTTTGTGTAGGACCTTACTTACATTTTCTGGAATCTGTGGTTCTGCAGACAATCGAAAGTTCTGCACGTGAGTTTTTAGGAAATGACAAGTCAAGCTCTCTTTCTGCTTCTGTGGTATGACTGATTTAGTCTGATAAACTGAAAATAAACAAGAATCAATTTGATATGTTATAGAACAATATTAGGAAACCAAAATGATAATTTTTTTCTTCTTGGGTACAGAATTTTGTTGATCTAGCAGGAAGTGAACGTGCATCCCAGACATTATCAGCTGGCGCAAGGTTGAAAGAGGGTTGCCACATAAATCGTAGTTTACTAACTCTAGGAACTGTTATCCGCAAACTCAGGTTAGTTTACTAATCCTTGGCTCTCTTTCCTTATGTGAGATTATTGTTCTACTTCATATAGTAATACTTTTGCAGCGACTCCTTTAATCATCTCTTTGATTATATGGTTGTAGATTAAGGTCTGCTGATGTTTCTAATGGTGGTATCTGCCACATTTAGCTGTATAGAATATAAAACAAGTGACATGGTGATAAAAAATATATTCCTTTCCCTGTCTATGATTTTACCTGCCACCATTCATTTTAATGAGAGTTAGGGTCACCGGGTTTATCTTTGATTAAATGCAGCAATTATTTAATGGAAGAAAGTGTTGGGCTTACTGGATATACACGATTGGTTAGTGTTTGTTTCCTTTCAAGCCCCAAACTCCATTGCACTGCTTCATCTTGTAACCACATCCTTATATGTTTATTCTCAGCCGATTATTGAACAGTTTACTGTTTTGGGAACATTATGAGCAGATGCCTGCCCTGGGGACTCGTTTTGTTACCAAGTTTGATTGATGAGTCTATTAGTTAACATCTGAAAAGTTGAGAGTCTTTTATTGAATTTCTTTTTGAATTGTTTCTTTCAATTCTATCTAAAGACAATGAATTTGGTCACAGCAAGGGGAGAAATGGGCATATTCCTTTCAGAGATTCGAAGCTAACCCGCATACTGCAGTCCTCCTTAGGAGGCAATGCCAGAACTGCAATCATCTGCACCATGAGCCCTGCACGGAGCCATGTTGAACAAACAAGAAATACCCTCTTATTTGCAAGTTGTGCTAAAGAAGTGTCAACTAATGCTCAGGTCAATGTAGTGATGTCTGATAAAGCTCTGGTTAAGCAATTGCAAAGAGAATTGTCTAGGCTGGAAAATGAGTTGAGAAATTCAGGCACAGCCTTGCTTACATCTGATGCTGCTGCATTATTAAGAGAAAAAGACCTCCAAATTGAGAAGGTGATGACTTTGGCAATAACATTCAAAAATTTTTGAGCCACTAATATAGAAATTTTCCTACATATCTGACAAGAAGGGAAAATTCTAGTTCATATACATTGATAAGAAATATCTGCCACAATGTTACATTATGCATGTCTTATTCCTTCAAAGTGGACTGTATCTATGATTCTTCGTACACATAGAACTCCTTTAACTACTACTATATCTTTTAACATTGCCACCGGATTGATTCAACTATTCGTAATTGGTTTTGCAATGTTTTGCTATACCTGCTTTATCTATGACTCTCTATTATTGTATGTCTTGTGGTACCTCAATGTTCATTTTTATAATATTGAATTATCCTTTTTCATATAAAGCTTTTACCTGTAAATTTGCAATAAATTTTCTTTTCTTGATTTTGATATGCGATACTCTTCCCATGAAGATCCACTTTTCAATTGATTTATCTTACATATGCTTTGTAGTTATATGTTGTCACTGAATATTTGACGCGCATTGCTTGAGTTTTAAGCATGTTTCTTTCAGTCTGTAAATGCATGAATTTTGTTTTTACCCCTTCCCCACTCTTCTGTACATGCAGTTAAAGAGAGAGGTAACTGAGTTGACTTTGCAACGAGACCTTGCTCATTCTCAGATTAAGGATATGCTTCATGTGGTCGGAGATGATTATTCTTCATTGGAATTGGTAAGTTTATTTGCCTACCCTAAAGCAAAGTTATCCATTATGCCTTCTTTAACTAAAAATTCCTGCCCATTCTCCAGGAAAGTTTGGAACCTCAATATCCTAAATTACGCGTGCGAAGTTCATTGGACTTCGAAAATCATGCAGAGGCACCAAAATTATTTGGTTTTCACTCTAAAGATAGTGTCGGATCTTTTGATGCATCTCAATATTCAGATGGACACAGTTTTAGTTCTGATGATAACTTGTTCCAACTTCCTGATTTAGAAAAGAATTTTCCCCGTAGAAATTCTTCCCCGCCGCTGACAATTACTGTAAGGAGTGACTGGGAACAGGAGAAAATTGAAGAACAGCATCCGGAAATTTTAGAGGATCTTTGTAAGGAAGTTAGGTGCATTGACTCAGAAGATCCAATTACTGACAGATATATACGTTCAGACATGATTGACTTGAGCCCGAATCACTATGCTGACTCTAATGTGTCATCTCCTCGGGAAAATACAGCTACCACCTCAGGATTGATCATAGATGAGAATAGAGACAATAAGGATTTGGGCTCATCTATATTAAAAGAATGCAAAAAAATGAACAGCTTCCGCCAACTTTTAGCTGTTCCCCCACTAGAGAAAATTTTTCCGATTGATTCTGAAAATAATACACCTTGCTCTAGAAGAAGATTGAAGTTGACCAGAACTAAAAGTTGTAAAGCAAGTCTCATGAGGAATTCATCTTCAGATTGGTTTGACAAGGAAGAAATAATCGAAACCACACCCCCAACAGGGATTGAAAAAGAATTCACTGGAAGACCTGAGGGAATTCAGAGGAAGTCATTCACGCTAAATTACAATGCCAATGCTGAGAGGCAGTTTGGGAATGGTTCTGAGAATTATCGGGAAAGTGCAGATCTTGAAAGTGTGAAGCAACTGGCGAACCACCAGGTAAGCTTCTTTCTGTTCATCTTCTTTCCTTCCTTCCTTTCTTCTTGTTCTTGTTGCCCAATGTTGATGTCTAGGAAAGTACTGTTAGCGAATCTGATTGAGAATTTTTGAACATCGCCTTATAGATTCCATCACTTCTAGCTCTGTTTAACCAAGTTACTGATGCTAGAATATGTACTAAAGGATAATTAGACCTTCCGTTTTATAGTATTAGTTGACTTGCGTGCAAAATTTACCTTATTTGTGATGTCGGAGACAGGATTCTATGTTATTAATGGTTTTGAATTACAGGTTCAGGAGACAGAAGCAATCATGCCGGCAAAGAATTTCAAAGATGTTGGCTTGGACCCCATTCAATCTGATGGCGAGACTCCTTCAGATTGGCCTTCAGATTTCAAGAAGCACCAAAGAGAGATTATTCAGCTATGGCATGAATGTCATGTTTCGTTGGTTCATCGAACTTACTTTTTCCTTCTATTTAAAGGTGAGTCATCAGATTCTATTTACATGGAGGTAGAACTGAGGAGGCTATCCTTTCTCAAGGATACTTTTTCCCGAGGTGATCAGACCGTGGAAGATGGTCGAACTCTTACACCCTCTTCAAGGTAACGACACCGTTTCAAGTATCCAAAATTTGTTAAAACTCCTCTACTTTAACAAGTAAAGATAAAACTGTTTCCTTTGCAAATAGCATGAGATATCTCCGAAGAGAGAGGCAGATGTTGAGCAAGCAAATGCATAGGCGAATGTCTAGAGCTGAAAGGGATAACCTCTACAAAAAATGGGGCATTAAAATGAACTCAAAGCACAGGAGGTTGCAGTTGGCCCACCTCTTGTGGAATGACACAGAAGACATGAACCACATCAGAGAGAGTGCCGCCATTGTTGCAAAGCTGGTTTGTACAGTAGAGCCAGACGAAGCTTTGAAGGAAATGTTTGGACTCAACTTTGCCCCACGACAAACATCTCATAGAAGGAAATCTTTTGGGTGGACTGTTAGCATGAAGCTTACTTTGTGACGATGAAGGGGATTATCATCATCATCATGTAGGAAGATTCATACTTGTTACTTAATGTGGCCACGTAAAAAATATTCCAGGGGCCTCACTTGACGTAGATAATTCTTTTTATTTTTTTTGTACCCTTATAAAACACATTACTTTCTGTTTTGTTTCTGGCTATGATGCCATTGATTGAAAAGAGGTTTATAAAGCTTGTGCAATTTCAAGATTGATTTTATGACTCCGTCGAGTTGGAACAAAATTGATAACCACGTCTTGTTACTAATAATAATTATTACTGCTGCATGATTGTCTTTTTCCTAAAAGCCATACTACTACTGGTGATTTCTGTTGCAGCCCGTTGACACCATTCTTAGTTAGTTAATGTCGGGAATCAATTTGCAATTTAATGAATAAGATTACCCCTATGAACACTTTAATAAAAAAAAAAACTCAAATGTCTATAAATTGAACCTAAGAGAAATATCCTCTCTACTTTTCGTCTTTTCGAACCTTTGAAGTTTTAATCCGATTCATAAAATCGGCAATAAATGGGAACGTTGTCTTCGTGATCTTCGGCCATATTTTTCTTCTACTCTATACTGTTGTGCTGTTATCTTCAGCAACTTGTAGCCTTTTATATATAGAGCTGCAGCCACATCACTTGCGCGTGCCCGAAGTGAATTTGCTCCATTGCCAAACCCTACAATTCCCGATGAGCTGGATAATCCAGCTAGCCCCATCAACCCTAATTCACTCTCCTTAACATAAGCCTGCAAAGGACCATTTACTCACTTCATCTCCCCTTTTCAACCATATCCTCTTCTTTTTATTTGTATGGCTTTTCAATAAGTGTTTGGTAAATATGTCTGATAAATACTACTTAATTACAACATTATATGTCTATTTCTTGTTATACAAAAGGTTCGATCGCTCACAGCTAGCTAGCTAGCTAGATCATATACAGTGGCAATCTATCTTTCTAACCAGAGATCAGATTGGTAACTTGAGCTATATATATATATACTTTCTACAGTTCTTTCACATGAAACCCTTCAATTTAATTACATCACTTTAACTACACATTAAACTTGTTTGGTTTAGCTCAACTAATAATGATCTCTTTTCTCAAACCTAGAAGTATTTTTCTTGCTTTATTTGGTGTATTGGAAGTGATCTCCAACTGGCATGTTGGATAAAACTAATTAGGTTCCTAAAACTAAAAGGCTTTGAGTCAGTTTGTGTCTCTTTCTTCAATTGCCTTAAAGAAGTTTCTTCAATTGGTTGGACTATTCACCTAAAAGAATAAAAGATGTTGGATCTGTACAGCATAAATGTGCTTCGGCACAATACGAAGAACGCGTCTCTTGTCTTGCAAAGCAAAGTCAACAAACGTTTTAAGTACACTGATGCTCTTTAATTTTCCTTTATTTTATGTTCAATCTGTTGGTATTTCAAGAAAAAATTAAACAATCCAACTCCAAGCATATAATTATAGTACAACACATATTATTCTCTATATTGTTTGAAGCATGCATACATATAACATATGGCATCTGGTAATTACTTCCATCTTATTAGCGATCAATGTACTTGATTCTCATTTTTGTCCTTTGATTACTTCTCTTATATGGATGGTTGAGAGCATATAGTAAATTAAGTTGTGTTTTTGGAAGGGTCATGCATATGGAAAATGAAGATCAGGAAAGGAGAAAACACACGAGTATTTTCTATGCAGCAAGAGGCACATGCTTTATTATTATGGCCAGCTTTGTGGCATGGTTGATTAAACGGCTCATAGCACAGGTAGCTTTACATCCCAAGCTGTATTCCAGACAAGTATATATCTATGCGCTGAGTGTGATCTTCATTATTGTGCTGCTTCTGCTCGCCATTGTTATGCTCTACATGGCTTGCTCCGAGATGCTCAGTATATTTATAAGTCTTAGTCTTTCTGACCCCAAAAAACCCTCTTCTAACTCCCCGGTATAACTATAAATCTATGTTCTATTAAGGCATTATGGATCTTCATAATAAAGCTTCAATTTGATTCTTTATTGGAGTCTTAATTACTTCAAACCACTATCGTACAATAGTGGCCAAATCAATTTATTAATTTGTCTCCTGCATGTTCAAACTCGTCCAGAGTTTAAAAGCAAAATGTAACTTTTTTCCATTTTTCCTAATGACAAGTCAATAAGGTCAACTTCTTTTGGCATAATCAATAATGTCAATATAAGAGCATCTTTTAATAAGTTCGATCAATTGACATTAATGTGGTTGACAAAAAATCGGTGTCACAACTACATTAAGTATTAAATTACTTTACCAACCTAAAGCTCGAGTTCAAATCCCACGAGTAATTCATATTTATATTTATCCTTTGAATAATATAATTTCTGATTGAAAGTTTAAGTTCATAAAAAAAAAAAATTGAAAAAGGTTATGTCTTTAAGAAAATAATAACATTATCTTGGTCAATTTAGTACAAGCCATAATTTTCATTTCGGAAGTGGAAGTTGGGCTTGGCCTTCCAATTTTGTATTGTTAAATGGGCTAAACTACCTGTCCATTATTTTTTTAAAAAAAATCTTCATTCCGCAAAATTATGAATCCAAGCAAAGAATATATATATATTTTTTTTTTCCTTTTCAATTTTCATTCTCCCATTTTTGATTGTGTGTGTATATATATACATATTCTGAAAAGGTATTTACTCAATGATTTTTTTACATATAAAAATAGTCAAATTTGAGTTAAAAATATTGGAAATTCGTAGTGTTTTAATTTTCAAAAAATCTTTAGATTAATGGAGTGAACTGTATTTTGAGCCATAAATTTATTTTATGTGCTAATCTAAGCTTAAATAAAGTTAGGGAATCAATTGTGATCTCTTAATTTTATGAAGCTCGATATTTACTATCTTTTTTTTTTTTCTCATAACTTGCTAATGAATCACAGTTGTTATATTAGAGAGAAGATATTCAAAACATAATTGCTCAACACAATTCAGTTTCAAAATTAAATGAATAGTTGTTGTAGTTAATTAAAAGGAATAAAAAAGTGTGAGAAGGACATATTATTCTCTGTTTGGCTAATGCAACAACCAAACTAAAAGCTGGTTCAGTCTCCCACACACAAAACTATGGAGAAAAGCCAAATTAGTAGCAAAGATCTTGAAATGGAGTTTTGCACTTAAGTAAAAAGTGCTTTTATAATTGATTTTCCTCCCTCCCATAACAAATGGCTTTGATGACCAACAAACGACACAGAACAAAGGGCATTCAAAATGTTACCTAATGGCATTCAATTTCAATCATACACAGAGAAACATAAAAAGGTAAAAATGAATGCCCTACACTCACCCATCACTCTGCCAAGTCTGCCCATTACTAATTATATGCCTCATTGTATCCTATTCCTATTGATGATATGCTCTCTACCACTCATGCCTTATTCATAACTCATACCAGCCAACACATTATATCCAAAGCTTAAAGATTATAACTTGAAAGGGGCAATTCAAATTCCGATCCACTTCATCTACATCTGCATCTGCATCTGCAATCATATGGGTCCTTCTACCCTGTAAGTAATGAACTCAGCTAGCAGGCTTGTGATCAAACTCTGGCAATGGCAGAGCTCACTTATTGCTTGGTGGACCATTCTTCAATTACTACAGAATTATGTACCAAGTGATTATGTTGTTGTTTTGTTAAAGAGAAACCCTTTTTAGTTGGCAAAATGTCTAAGCTAGTCTCCCCTTTTTACTTTTTCTTTTTAATTTAATGTAGGTTTCCACTTAATTAGTGCAACTAAATCCAACCCAAAATCCCCCAAAAGCATTCCTATTCATGGGTATTTTTTTAATACATTAAGAATATGATTTAGAATTTTTTTTTTTTTTTTTTTTGTGTGGGGATGAAAAGCATTCCCGGGTAACATGAATTGATTCAAATCTTGAGATATCTGTCTGCTTGTCTTTACATTGTCAAAATTTTCAACTAAAGCCGGCAACCTGACTATAAAAATTTGTGGTCCAACTAATTGATTGACCTTAAATCCAATTTGCTTCTTGCAGATTTAACCTTTTTCTGTACTTTCCGCTTAAACTTTATGGCCGAATAGATTCAAAAGCCTAAGTAACAGCGAAAACACTTACCTATTTTTAACTTTCAACTTCAGTTCATGTATTGACCACTCGATTCTTGAGGGAATGAACCTCATTTTTGAGGGAAACACAAACATCCAGTCCAACATCATTAGACGAGTGAAAAGTATAAAGTGCCAAACAAGAAAAAAACCAGTTTCTCCCCATTTTTTAATCATCACGTTTAACTTTGCCCCAATGAACTATGTAAAAACAATAGTAGATTAGACCATCACCTGTAAGTGATTTAGAGGAAAAAGAAAACAACTTCACAGTACTAGGAAAAATTATATAACGTGAAACGTTGATGAGAAATATATATATGATTAAAAAAATAAAAAGGGAAAATATAAGATACACAGGGCTCCATAATGATTCAAGCCATATAACATCACATGAAGTTAAAATTGAACAGAACCTGAGGGTCCCATTTGGCACACCACACAGAGTCGTTTTGAAAAGTGTTGGTTCAAAGCGTTCTCTTCTGGGGAAAACCAAAATAATTTAATTGCATGTTTCATTAAAAATTTAAAAAGAAAAGGGAACCACAAACAAAACAATAGTACAAAACCCGGAGAAAGAGAGAGAAAGATTTGCAATACGAGAAATTGAGAATCTCTCTCTCTCTCTGTTTCTATATGCTTGAGACGGAGACTGAAAACCAGAAAAATACGCACATTGGCGCACCCTTATGCCAATCCCTTCTCTGCTCCTTCTCCTGCTCCTCTCTTCCTTCCCAGCCACAAAGAGAATCGCCACTCCTCTCTCTCTCCTAATGTACGCAACCCCTGCACATCCTCTTATCCTCAACCACCTATTTCCAGTTTCTACCTTTCACTCTTGAAAGCTTCGTTCTTTGACCATTTAAAACATTTGATTCATTCCCCTCTTCGGATTTTGATACCATGATACGCTTTCTGGCCATCTCAGCTCCTCTTCTTCTTTTCATGCTTCTATGCGCACCTTTCTTATCGTGCGCCGAGCGTAACGCCGCCGAGATCGAAGCCTTGACCTCTTTTAAGCTCAATCTTCATGACCCCCTTGGAGCTCTCAATGACTGGGATCCATCTACGCCGGCGGCACCATGCGACTGGCGTGGAGTTGCCTGCAACAATGACCGAGTCACCGAGCTGCGTTTACCCATGCTTCAGCTCAGTGGTCGGCTTACTGACCGGATTTCTGACTTACGCATGCTGCGAAAGCTAAGCCTTCGTTCCAATTCCTTCAACGGGACTATTCCTTCGTCACTCTCCAAATGTACTCTTTTACGCGCCGTCTTTTTGCAGTACAACTCACTCTCCGGCAACCTTCCACCGGAGATCGGAAACCTCACCGGTCTTCAAATTTTTAACGTCGCACAAAACCAACTCTCTGGCAAAATCCCCAGTGACCTCCCTTTAAGTCTCAAGTACATTGACCTCTCATCGAACGCCTTCTCCGGCGAGATTCCGAGCACCATTGTCAACCTATATCAGCTGCAGCTAATCAACTTGTCATACAACCAGTTTTCTGGTGAAATCCCAGCCAGCTTTGGGGAGCTTCAGCTGCTTCAGTACCTCTGGCTTGACCACAATTTCCTTGGGGGAACTCTACCTTCGGCACTCGCGAATTGCTCTTCCCTTGTTCATCTGAGCGTAGAAGGAAATTCTATTGGGGGTGTAATCCCCGCGGCGATTCCAGCTCTTCCGAAACTGCAGGTGATATCTCTCTCGCGGAACAATCTTACTGGTTCCATTCCTGCTTCCATTTTCTGCAATGTTTCTGTTTATACGCCGTCACTTCGAATCGTTCAACTAGGATTTAATGCTTTAACCCATTTTGTTGGGCCTGAGACAGAAACGTGTTTCAGTGTTGTTCAACTTCTGGATATTCAACACAATCGTATACAGGGGAAGTTTCCCCTGTGGTTAACGAATTTGGCCACAGTAAAAATGCTTGATGTTTCGAACAATGCACTTTCTGGCGAGGTTCCACCAGAAATAGGACACCTCACGAAATTGGAGGAGTTAAAGATGGCCAACAATTCTTTCACAGGCATGATTCCGGTGGAAATAAAGAAATGTGGGTTCCTACGTGTTGTTGATTTTGAAGGAAATAGATTTTCTGGGGAAGTTCCTTCGTTTTTTGGTGATATGACTGGTCTGGAAGTGCTTTCCCTTGGTGGAAATCTGTTCTCTGGTTCAGTTCCGGTGAGTTTTGGTAAACTTTCAGTGCTTCAAACCTTGAATTTGAGAGGCAATAGCTTGAACGGAAGTATGCCTGAGGAGATAATGGGAATGAGCAATTTGAGTACACTGGACCTTAGCGGAAACAAGTTCACGGGTCAAATTTCTGCAAGTATTGGGAATCTGAGTAGATTAATGGTTCTCAATCTGAGTAGCAATGGCTTTTCAGGGAAAATTCCAGCCACTTTGGGGAATCTGTTCAGGTTAGCTACACTTGACTTGAGCAAGCAGAACCTTTCCGGGGAATTGCCATTGGAGCTTTCGGGGCTGCCAAATCTGCAAGTTATTTCTCTGCAGGAGAACAAGTTGTTCGGGGATGTTCCTGAAGGCTTTAGCAGTTTAACGAGTTTGCAATATGTGAATCTCAGCTCAAATGCTTTTTCTGGGCATATTCCTGAAAATTATGGTTTTCTTAGATTACTCGTTGCTCTTTCATTGTCTGATAATCACATTACAGGAACGGTTCCTCCAGATATTGGAAACTGTTCTAATATAGAAATCCTTGAGCTTGGATCTAATTCTTTAACAGGTCATATTCCTACTGATCTCTCTCGCCTTTCCCATTTGAAAGTGCTTGATTTGGGTGGAAACAATTTAACTGGAGATCTGCCTGGGGATATCTCCAAATGCTCTTCATTAGCTGCTCTTTTAGTGGATCACAACCATCTCTCAGGTTCCATACCAGAGTCATTCTCAGAGCTATCAAACCTAACAATGTTGGATCTCTCTGCTAACAATCTTAGTGGGGAAATTTCAAGTAATATTTCAATGATTCCTGGTTTAGTCTACTTCAATGTCTCTGGGAATAACCTTGAAGGTGAGATACCACCAGTGCTGGGATCTCGGTTCAATGATCCTTCTGCATTTGCAGATAATCAGAACTTATGTGGGAAACCATTGGATAGGGAGTGTGCAGATATAGACTCGAGGGACAGGAAGAGGTTGATTGTGTTAGTTGTTCTCATTGCATTTGGAGCTATCTTTCTGGCATTGTGTTGTTGCTTTTACATTTTCAGTCTGTTGAAATGGCGCAAAAGGCTTAAAGAAAGGGCATCTGGGGAGAAGAAAAAAAGTCCTGCTAGGGCGAGTTCTGGAGCAAGTACAGGTCGTGGCAGCACTGATAATGGTGGACCAAAACTTGTCATGTTCAATACCAAAGTTACACTTGCTGAAACGATCGAAGCAACTAGGCAATTTGATGAAGAAAATGTGCTGAGCAGAACAAGATATGGATTAGTATTCAAGGCCTGCTACAATGATGGAATGGTGCTTTCCATTCGCAGGCTCCCAGATGGATCTCTGGACGAAAATATGTTCAGAAAAGAAGCTGAAGCACTTGGGAAAGTGAGGCACAGGAACTTAACAGTCCTTAGAGGTTATTATGCTGGGCCACCTGACTTGAGGCTTCTAGTTTATGATTACATGCCCAACGGAAACCTTGCAACCCTTCTCCAGGAAGCATCTCACCAAGATGGCCATGTACTAAATTGGCCAATGCGCCACCTCATTGCACTTGGAATTGCCCGTGGTTTAGCCTTCCTACACCAGTCCTCAACGGTTCATGGGGACATGAAACCACAAAGTGTCCTCTTTGATGCAGATTTTGAAGCCCATTTGTCAGATTTTGGCTTAGACCGGTTAACCATAGCCACTCCAGGCGAAGCTTCCACCTCAACTTCAGTTGGCACATTGGGTTATGTATCACCAGAAGCAGTGTTAACAGGGGAAGCCACCAAGGAGTCTGATGTCTACAGCTTTGGCATTGTCCTACTCGAGCTTTTAACAGGAAAGCGACCCGTGATGTTCACACAGGACGAAGATATAGTCAAGTGGGTGAAGAAACAATTGCAGAGGGGTCAAATAACAGAGCTATTAGAACCAGGTTTGCTTGAGCTAGACCCAGAATCATCAGAGTGGGAAGAGTTCTTGCTGGGTATCAAGGTTGGCTTACTCTGCACAGCACCAGACCCTCTTGATCGCCCAACCATGTCTGACATCGTCTTCATGCTCGAGGGTTGCCGGGTCGGCCCAGACATCCCATCCTCCGCCGATCCTACCTCTCAACATTCGCCGGCGTAACTCAAATGGAAACTTCCGGTCATGTTTCACATTTTTTAATCTTTTTTTTTCCCCGATTCCAGAAATGTAAAAGTAGCTCTTATTCTCTTAGCTGGAAATTCTTCCTTCCCGCAGAAAAAAGTAACTTTTTTTTGGGTACACTATTACCCTTTTCCTGTTCCGAATTGATGCCGGAGGGGACCACGTCACCACCGGAAGCGAATCGAAATTTTTTATGTTCCGAGTCAACGATTTTGACAAACGCAATTGCAAAAGGACGAAAGTGGACAGCGAGTGGCGCCCACATGGTATTTCCCGCCAAACGCAAAAACTGCTGTGATGTACAGTCCCCTGACCTCATCATGTGCCTATCTAGTTTTTTAATGAACGCAACAGTTAGTTTCCATCTACGGACTAGGGAGTAAAAATATAGCCGTTAGGGTTGCGGGGTCCGAGGTACATCTACTTCATACTGTTCCCAAGGGCACAAGCATTGGGCTTCGCCACGTGTCTCCCTCTGGAAGAATATAAAACCCAAAAAAAGAAAAAAAAAAATTGGGAAACGCTGAGGTCCCACTAAATCCGCAAGTAGTGAGAGAGAGTGAAGCAATGATAGATGATTTGCCCACAGGCTTAACTTTTGAACTTTTTGTGGGTCTTCAATATTTGAATTAGATTTGTCTTGTAACCAAATCTTGTTTTTGCTTTTGCCTTTGGGCGTGCTGATTATCAGGAGAGGGAATTAGTCATTAGGACTAAGGAGATATGGCTGTTTCCGATTTTTCCCTTTCTTTTGTTTTCTCTTTAGGTTCCAAGGAGACAAGTCCAAATTTTTTACCAGTTCTGCTTTGATATCACATCATGTGGCAAACAACGTTCAACTAGATTTTCCTGTTTGCAAGTGGCATAAACAACCACGAAGGAACGTTGTAGGGTAGTAATATTATATATATGGCCTTGGATCTAAGATAGGAGGATACTATACAAGTGGGTTGGCAGTGAAGACTGTACTGAGAGCCCAATTATGAATTATCTCTTGCGGTGACCGTTAAGCTTCGTTCGTTTTTTTAATGGTTTGGAGCATGTGCAAGATGGGTCAAGTTAGTAGTGAGGTCTATTGCAGTATCAAGATGCTGAGTTGTTCACTTCCAATTACTTATTCATAAATTGTTTTTGCACATTTGGAAATGTGAGCATTATAGAAAAGGATTAAGTAGATCGTACCATGTATTCAAAAGTGTATGTAGATTTATAAGTATACAAATATTGCCAAGATAAAGTATAATTCAAAATAATGGGAAAAATTGAATAAATGGGACATAACCCTAGTGAAGTAGAAAGTGCTTAAATTGACCAAGAGATAGAGTTTATTAATTAATCGTAAAGGAGAAGGCATATGGTTAGCCTCTTGTGTTGGTGTCTCGTGTTAAAGGGTGAAAACTCTTTCATTATTAGTTCAACTGCACATTCTTTTTCTTAAAAAGCCATGTTTTTCTAAGATGGACCTGAGCGTCTTTTATTTCAAAAGTAGAAATTACTGATTGGCATCGAGAGCCACGCAAGTCATTTTCATGATAACAAATTCGAATATATTTTAGTGTTTTTATTTGAAATTTGAAGCCTTCCCTCTAATAAAGTCTACTTTAAGATGCTAAATCTTTTTTTGGAGTCAATTTTCAAATAGGGAAATGACGGCTGTTTGCTTACGGTAGGGCTGGAAATGACCTTAACCAGCTTGCGAGCGGCTATCGGCTTTGGTGACCGGTTAATAACATGTTAAGTTCATGAACAAAATTACGCAAGATTAAGGTTGAGCTGATAATAAATAATTCATTTAATAAATAGGTTCAATTTGAGTTAACTCAATGATTTTGAGCCACAAACTAAGCCAATTTAACTTGAGCTTGATTGGTTAATTTGAACTAATTCATTATTGCCACGTTAGGAGCAGCTCAGAAAGTGTCGAACAACACCAATGTTCACGAAGCATTTGAATAGGTATACACTAGACATAGCTATTCCTCATCCAATAATGCAACGCCAAACTAGCTTTAATCGGATGACATGATAAAGAAAGTCCAACTCCCATAAATAGACTCATGTTACGATGGCAGCCATTGGTTAGATTGGCCCAACAAGCTCCACACAGGCTTGTAGATTTTGCTTGTGTAAATGGGGTGGGCGGATGTTAACATATCATATAAATCAATTTGATAAGTGGCAACTCAAATCATCACTCCATCTCCGTCTACATTGAGCTCAATTGATTAGCCTCACTGACGTAGACCCAGCATGTCCAAGAAATAAAGCTAGAATAGAATAATGGAAGCCAGATCTCCTGTCAAGAAATATTCAGAGACAGACAGATGGCGGGGAGAAAAAATATCATAAACGGTACGAATCAACCAAACAGTATTTATTGTATTACAATGATCCTAAACTAGTTCGAACCTAACATGTAACTAAATACAGTAACAGGTAGAGAAATGCTTGATGGGCTTTATTCCATGGCTACCCTCACAATAATATAACCTGGAAAAAAAGACGAATCACGTGAGCACAACAAAGTTTCAGACCGCACACTAAATCACCAACCTCAAATCACCAGTACCGTTGACAATCCGCGCACCACATCCAGCAGGAAATTTCTATTAATCGGCTCGGGATTGGCCAGCACGGGATGAGAGAATGATGCCAACAATGAGGCCATATAAAGCCAAAGCCTCAGCAAAGATAAGAATGAGAATCATTCCAACAAAGAGCTTTGGCTGTTGAGCATTTGCTCTGCAAATAAAGTGAATTTTCACCTGTCAATCAATACGCTAAAAAACACGCTTCATGACGTTTGTTCTGTCAGAAATAACTTCCAAAATGATAGCATCCAAACAAAGATGCAGAAGGGTACACCACGTAAAATTGACATAAAATCTCTGAAATAAATATCGATTCTAAATGTGCTAGACTAACTAATAAGTGATGTATACTATCTTTCTCCGTCTCTGTTCTATAAAAATTCAACAAATATAAGCATTTAGTCCATACTAGAATATTATTATGATTTCTTTAAAACACACTTCACTACCAACATGTCAACCATATATGTGATTATGTTCAACAAACTAATGCACTAATTAACTTGTTAAATAAAGCTTTCATGCATAGCTTAACAGAGTAGATATCCTTTAGCCCTTTGTGAAAAAGCACTAGTTATTTACCGTCATCTTCACCAACCCAGATATTATAATGTTGTAATTGTAAATGTAAGTATGATAATTGAGTTTTGACATAGTAAATATGTCATTACATTGACAAAGACCCTGACAATAAGTTTTCATGTTTGATTACCCAACATTGAACTGAATTATAGAAAGATGAAAGTGATTGGGTAACACACATATAACCTAAGACAGGACCATAACATTATGAAAAAAACCTGTGGTAAGATCAAGCCAAAAAAGCTGATCCAGCTATAGTTGTGACTACTTAAGTCTTACAAAAGAGATTAGACCAATTAACAAAGCTGGACTCCTATCAAATGGATAAAGTTTTATCCTCTAGTAGACAATGGTTAGTAAGCAATCTTTACTAATGACTCACGTAAAAGGCGATGATGTATATCCATGTAACTAAATAATTATCATAGGCATGTTATTTGACAATGTCCATATATATTTGCCTATTAAAAAAGAAAAATGCTAGTTAGCATGGAGAAACCACACCAACTGGAACATGGAATGAAGCGGGAAGAATCATAAATTGTATTTGTTAAGCCAATTGTACTTCTCATCACCCTAATTGTTCAATCGTTATGATTTTCCAAGTGTGCTGTTTTAGTGAGTCTCATCCGTGTTAGATAATGCACAGGCCGATTTAATAAGAGAAATGAAGAAAATAAAAATTCAATTTATGATAGACTAAAACCCATTTATCATCATAACTTGTTTCGGAGAGTCAATCAAGTTAGCAAAACAGTATAACATAACTCATAGAACAACATGAAGCTAATGCAGGCAAATAAAACGATAGCATGTCCATATTCTGTGTTTGTCTACAAATCCAAAAGGCCGACATAATCCTTATTTCATTTTCAGTCAATTGCCAATCAATCAATTCACTGGCAATCCAGCTACTTTAAACTTTATAATGCATGGCAGAGTGCTGTATCATTGAGATAGAATTTGAAAACTAAACCTGATAATTGCTCTCGCAATAGCACGCATAGTTTAATAGCTCCATTTACTATTTATATTATTGTATAGATGATATCTAGAACATTCGTAATTATCTAAGCACGAAAGGTCAGTGTGTGCATATTACTTGATTGTGAATATTAGATCAATAGTTTCTAAATCGACAATGAAATGAGCTGAAGATATGAAACGACAATCAAATTTTACATTCCCAGATTCAATGAACATAAGATACTAAAAGGAAGGTGAGACAAGTAAATAATACCTGACACCAGCATCGCCTACAATACCAATGGCCATGCCAGCAGAAAGGCCAGCAAGGCCACAAGCAAGACCCGACGAAAGGTGAGCATAACCATCAAAGAGATAGTAGGATTTGGCTTTAGGGTTAATGCCTGTACTGATAATGACCGCAATGATCAAACCATAGATACCTAAGACACCAGCCATAACAACCGGCACAATAGATTTCATCACAAGCTCCGGCCTCATCACACCCATCGAGGCTACTCCAACACCACTCTTTGCAGTGCCATAAGCAGCTCCCATACCTAAAATTGAACAACTATTATAAACTAGAAGAATATCACAGAAATTTGAAGTTGATTACCATAACAAATTTTGAAAGGAGAATCCAGGTCGATGTAAATTTGAAGTTGATTTCGCATATTTTGTATATTGAATTTTGGCAACAACCAAAGAAACTGATTACTTACAGGAGAAAACTAGAGCCGCCGCGGCTCCAAGGAAGCCGAAAAATGGAGCAGTTTCATCGCCGCTGAAGCCAGCCATATTTTTCTCAGAAACCAATTCGCAGCAATGGGAGCTGATCGTGATCGGTAAGTGGTAACTACTTCACCAAAAAGAGATCTATTGCCCTTCCGCTTTTTTTTTGTTCGACTTTCGAATTTTCCAAGCCCTCGAAAAAAAAAAAATCTGGATTATTCCTTCTTCTTTTTCTGCGAAAATTATCGAATGAGACAGACACTTGGACATGGATGGAAGTTTCTCATTGGCCCAGTAAAGTTTGCATTGCAACTATGTGACGACAAGAAATGGGCCTACAGAATGGACTGATAATTGGTTTGGTTGCTCATACTGGGCTTGTTGTCCGTATCAGAGGTCATTTCGTTTAACACCTCCATTGTTTCTTTTTACACCCATCACCCCTTCTTCTTCTTCTTCCCCCCTTTTTACCGTTTATAAAACTCTTCACTTATATTTTGCTTACTCTTGGAAGTAATTTTTGTTCACAAAGAGAGCGCTCAACAGTAAATCATTTTTAACAAAAGCAATTCAATAATATTAAAGTTAAAACTGTTAATTTAAAATACTTAAGACTTAATTAACTCTATCAAACCAACACTTTCAAAATTAAAACTATTCTTCTTGTGAACAACTAATTTAACATAAACAAGTGACAAGAAAACGTATTAATGCTTTAAAAAGAATACCATTTGATTAACTGATGGATAAAAAGGCATTAAATCACATCATGTATTCATGCTTTCGCTTCCATCATTGAATTTGTCTTTAACTTACTTGCTGTGAACAAATAGTTGGTTTACAGCACCAAAAGCTCACTTAACTAATTTAAAGTAAGTGAATGATGCATTTTTCTCACTAAACTCAAATCGCATTCAATGTCTGGATTGTTGATAATATAATGTTAGTCCAAAGCATACTGCATGTCTCGGACCTTCACTCTGAAGAAGCAGTACTCGCCACACGTTCATTTTAGATCTGCTATGGGGCCAGGAAGGCGTATGAAAGAAAAAAGAGAAAAGCTCAACGGAAACATCACCATGATAATTATAAGAGCCACTGCCGCACTGATATTAACTATATTATGTTTATGTCTAGTTTGTTTATCAAGCGGTGGGATCTTGTTGGTTTTTATTTTTGTTGACCCCAGGAAGAAGTAAATATGTTTGGCTTATTTTGAATAAGAAAGATCATTGACTACAAAATGGTAATAAATAAAGCTAAGGAAAAAGGTAATGACCTTTTTGACAAAGAGAAATTTCTTATGAATGCAATGCATAATCTAGAACTCCAAAACACGTTTGTCCGTGCAACGCAATTAAGCAACAAGGGAATCTAACGAGTCAATTCGAAACGCGTCGCCATCGATTTGTGTTGGACCCTCCGCTGAAAGATCAGATCAGAAATATCTCCTCAACAAGCCGGAGCCCTATTCATTAAGCAGGACCGGACCCCATCATGCCATTTCTATTTCATGCTCGCAGAGTTCGTGTTCAAATGAAATTACTTATCCATCATTAACATTTCTTCTCGTCCTCTCTTGTTCCATACCTAACACTTGCTCGCTCACAACAAACCAAATAAAGACATTTAATTTAATAAAACACTCGGTCTGCATTTTCAACTTTTAAACATGATTTCTTCCTGGCAAATGGTCTGCTTTTCTAAGAATCCCTCCTCTATTGAACCTTCCATCGTAAAGAGATTTGTTACGATCAGCCATTTCTCATCTTACTATCTCATGCTAAGTTTGCAACTTCCAACAGTGTGTATCCATTTGTCAATTTTAATCAATCTCAAACTTTCCCAGACGTGGTAGGAAATAGAAATGGTTCAGGAAGGAAATCCACTCTGGATGAAACATAATGATCAATCATCACCTCATAGAATGAGATTGGGGTCTCGTCTCAAAATTGGTATTAATCATGGAGTATTGAGTAACAGAAAGTAGCGTACATATATTTATTTGTTCTTTCAACGAAATATATTAGAATTAGCACCTAGGAGGGATGCAATCATAGTTAATGTCCACATTGAAAGAAGCTTGTGATTCACACCTAGATTGAAACAGAGTGTAGCCGAAGACTCGAGAGTTATTCCTTTTACCTTTTTCCTGTAAAGAAAGCAGAGTAATGTCAGATTGTCTTCACCAAACACCGTGAACCAGAGATTAAAATACCACAATAACAAACATTAAAAAAAAAGAAAAAAGTAAAAGGGCGGAGGCGTAATTGATAGAGAGAGAAGGGTGGTCTGTAGCAGGGTCTGGGTCGAAAGGATAGAGATCCTTATAGGACCCAGCAAGGATATCCTTTAGCTGGTTACGCAAACCTTCTCGTGTTGTGTTTTTCTGTGGCCTTTCTTTAGTAATTAATGAAGAAAAATTTAAGCTGATAAGATAGTTCAAGTTGAAGTTCATTGCCGCCGGAAGAGAGAGGGGAATGGGAATGTTTTCTTGGTGGGGTCCACGGAGGAGTCCGATCTCATGACTTCGATGATGCGGTCCGCCGCATGATTGGAGACCCACGGCCGACCACCACCACCGTCCTACGTGGACTACTCCTGTCTACATCATTGTCTTGTCTTAACCTTTTTACTGTTCATTGTTTTCCCTTCACTACCATTCTACTCACCACTCACCCGAACGCACCTGCTTCCACCTTATCGAGTCGACTGTGCTTGGCAGCATGTAAAACTACACTAATTGCTTTTCTTTATATTCTTCTTAATCTTCCCTTCCCTTCCTTTTGGTCGTGATGACAGGGAGTACGAAACTGGGGAGTTTAAAATAAAATATTATTTAGATCTCTCAAATCTGAAAAACTTTACATCTTGTCAAGTGAGATAAGCACATCGCACTTGTCTTTTGCTGCACGATCAGATCAGCGAGAGAGAAGAAAGTGAATAATAAAGTTAGAAAGTAAATTAGCTAGCAAGTTTAATTAGAAAGACACGTGCAGCACGTATTAATTATGATTCCAAAATGATTTTGCTAAAAGTTGACGAGTTACAAAATTAATCTCGTGCGAATGCTTTCTTTTATGCCAAGTTTTATTTGCCAGTAACACCTGCAGTTGCTTCGTCACCAACTATACATGCCCAAAATGGACCATCTCAGATTACACCAGATTCCTTCCGATAATCAACTGTTTATAAGCAATGCCTGATATATACTTGATAAAACCAAGTAAAAACGTACTATTTCTTGATATGAACGAATACGGAAATCAATTAAAGGGCATACAAAATTGTCTTCACTGTCAGTGTTGGTGGATTCATTAACACTGGTTTAAGTTTTACTTGCAAATATATATATATATATATATATGGGTCTTTAGACATCGGATCTCGTTCGAGCTGGCCCAGTGGACCACTGTCTTTTTTTTTGCAAGTCGTTTTCTATTAATTAACGCTCTAGAAGGTAATTAAACTGTTATGTAAATGTAATATGCGATAAAGAAAAAGTGAACCAATTAATTATTACATAATTAATTACATTCCAAGTTATCAACAGTCCCCAACCTACACACCCGTCTCTGTTTTAGGGGAAGAATTGGGCATTACAGGATCATAAAATCTTAATCTTCCACTATTGGCCCAAATGGTCCATTCATGCTACCAACCTCAGAAAGAGAAGGGAAGGAAATGGAAATGGTTGTGTGCATATAATTACAAATTAATGCATATGCCGACCATGAGCTCAGCTCTTTCAACCATATATATAGTACGTGATAGTAACTCATCTAATCGATGGATAGCATAATAATGCAAAGCTTCTGAGATTCCTTCTGTCTTTTCATCTTCCATCCCTCTTTTTACATTTGTTTGGTCTCCATATGTTCCACACACCCTTTCTGTTATTTTCACACTATATATCATTATAAAATTATATTCTAGTAGCATGCCTTATTTGAATAGATATTGATTAATTAATATAGCACTATTGATTATTATATATATAAACGATAAACAATAAACAATTGAATTTCAACGGGTCAATTATAAATAAATAAATAAAAAATAAATAAATAAATAACAAATCTATAGATCTACCAATTTGAAGACCAAGACTTAGCCTAGTCTATTAACTAATTGAGAAATTGTATTTAACCAAATTAGAAAAGGTAGGGGTCTTTGGTAATCGAAGGCATGGGCCTGAGGATTGAATGTTTTCTAGTTTTATTTTGTCTTTTTCTTTGTTTATCTTTTACGTAAAGTTCTAGACAAATTCACCAACCCGTGGCTTACGCGTTGATTAAACTTGATATCCCACTGTTGTCGCACAACTTACGTTTTCTCTTCTTTCCTTTTCTACACTTGCTAATCCGAAATACTTGTCTAGAAATCATTCGTAGACCGTAGCTAGGTCGTATCATAGTCCATAAAATATACTACTGTATTTGGCTTTTAAAAAAGGAAGGCCATAAACCAAAGCAAATAATTAGATTTAGAAATCCTACGAGTATCAACAAAACATTAATTGTTTTCATTAAAAATAAAAAAGAAAACATTAATTGTGTCTGAACCTATCAATTACGATTTTGTTATTCTACCGTTAAGAATAGTAGATAGTTGTCTCTAAACCTATTCGTAGCCTATTGATGATTTTGTTACCATAAGGAAGCAGACAAATGGTGGGTTTTTGTTGGGCAAATTAAGTTGCTTTGCCAAAAACAGAAAAAGGGACCATATTATTATGATGGAGCATGCATGCGTTAAAGTAAATTATTCGCCACGTGGAAAATAGATTTTCCTGGTTGTTATCTCTAAAGGGTGAACTTGTGTTGTACATGCATGCACCTGCAACTATATATTTCCTAGACGATCTTATTTCTCAATCTTGCTAACCATTGATCATCTGATTGTTGCACAATTTTGAGTTAAAATCATAAAAACAAAGGGAGAAAGCCAACTGCTAGTCAAATTTACGTTTTCTTTAGTTGAAACTTTCTGTTAATTAAATGGATTCAATTTGAGTTGTGAGATGACGTGGCTCAATTAAGGTAATTAGACGAAGATTCAATAACATATTAGCCTTGTACACTTATCAAGATTAATTTTCACTTTAAAATTTTTTGGAGTGAAAAATGTCTCTTTTAAATCTTTTATGTGTTGCTCGAAATTAATTGATTTAGGAAGAATATCGTTTACATATACGATCAAGTTCCTTTTTAATTGATTTTTAAATGTTTTATTCATGAACTTTTGATAAGTTACCCCGACATTTTTCAACTCAAATGACATCACTCTATAACAAGCCTAATTGCACAATTACAATAATTTATAATTAAAAAAAAAAAATGGATTCCTAGAGTCTCTCTTCTTAGAGAATCATGGGATTATGTTTATGTGTGTATACTTTTATGTAAGTAGTAGTAATGCTCTTCCATGATCTAACTTTATTTTGTCACTCTCTTACTTGAATCAATGAATATGATTGTGTAAAATTGTAAATATAAAAATTGCACAATTAGTGTTAGTCTTATAAAAGAAGCATGTATTAAATTGTGATGTAGAGACAGACTGAAAAAAATGGCAGAAACAAAGGGTGAGATATATAGAGTTGTTGAAAAGAAAAGGGAAAAAGGCAGAGATTGGTTAATTACTTTGTTAAGTTGGAGTTTATGAAAGCAAGTGCGAGGAAATAGTACGGATAACTCTTAACAACATATTTAAGTGTTGCACAAATAAATTTATCACTAGTGAAAGAAATAGAAGGATAAGAATTCCATGAAATTGAAATTGCGCACACAAAAAAAAAAAAAGGAACAAAAAGATTTATGAAAAAAATTATAAAATAAATTGATAAAAATAAAAAAATATAAATTTGTAAGATTTATTTAAATTTTTTAAAATTATATGAATACAAAATTATATAAAATAAAAAATAATATATTATTGTAAAATCTAAAAAAATAATAAATATATGTCTCAAGATGCTGAATAAGAAGCCACGTAAGAGCACCGGGAGTTGCGGGAGAAAAGTACACGGCGTGAACGGGCGGTCGCTTGGCGGCAATACGCCACGCCAACGTCTAACAATGGGCCAGCTTGGCATGTTCGTCAGAAAGTTTAAACGATAACTGAATGTCCAAATTTTCTTGAAATATTCACGATAATTTGAGTTATCGACCGTATGGATAACGATAAGTTAAAATTTTAAGGTCCAACATTTTGTACAGCCGTAGATTAATTTTCATTCCTGCGATCATAATCATTAACCAATAGGCGATGAAGTGATAAAGAAAGGTTTGATACGAAAATCTCGTAATTTACAACTTACGATAAATAGGTGAGAGGAAAAGAAGGTGATATTGATATTGATAAGAAGAAAAAAAGAAGTGACGTCCTAGGGGGGGGGGGGGGGGGGGGGGGGCGCCAAGCATCAAAGGCCATGCGCACCTCAGCGGTCCTTCCTCTCTTCCTTTATATTCTTTCCAACTCCCACTGCTAACGGAATTTTTCTTATCTCTCTCTTGTTTTTGTTTCATCTTGGTCATCCTCCTCCTTCCCCCAACTCTATCCTGAATTGATTCATTCCTCTTTTTTGTCTTCTTCTTCTTCTTCTGAATTGGACTAGTTCTGGCTAGCTCATTCATTACTCAGGTAAAGCTTTCAACTCTTATCAGTTCTAGCTTCACATGCAAAACTCATCGCATTAGAGATCACCATTTTCCCTCTTTTTTCTCTTACAATTTGACTCTCTGCATTTCACCTGGGAACCTTTTTTTTTTCTTTTTAACTCTTTTCCAGATTTATATATAAATTGAATCACTTATTTTTACTCTTTTGAAAAAAAAAATGTAATTTCATGTCATCCTCCCTGCACTTCCATTCCACATCGTCGGCTTAACAAACAAGTCCTGCATTCTATGTGTTTGATTAAAGTTTCCTGTTCACTTAGAGAACCCATGTAACTGCAGTTCGAAAACTAGTTTCTGGAATGGAAAATTGAAATGTCTTTTTTTTATCCTGCTTTTCTCACCTTCCCTGTTTTACTACAGAATCCCTTTTTCTTTTCAAATGCAGTTCACTTAATCATGGGTCTGTGTATAAAATGCTGAGTATATGAAAGTTATGGGAAGGCTGCACATATTGGGCAGCCATGAAAGTTTTGGTTTTTCTCATAGTTCGTCAAGGAAGGAGGTCAGAAGTGCCACGAAAATTCTCGACAAAGAGACAAAAGAGTCAGAGCCCCAGTTCTTGCAACGAGACACATACTGTGGCTAATGGCTCAAGAGTGTGCTTTTCCTTTTTCTTCTTTCTCTCTTTTTATCATCCTCCCATGGCAGGTCTTGATCCAATAGAACGGTGCCTCTCTTTTTGCCTCTCGACCTTTCCCTTTCGAGAAACGCGTGCCATTTTGCGATAACGTCATCCATACCTCCCCATTTGGCATTCCCTTTCTTCCCAAACTTTATTAAACACCACTTCAACGCTCAGAATTTCTCGATTCTCAATATATATTTTTTTAAACAATTCCAGCTCCTAGGTCATTATTCGTTTTAGTTTAGTAATATTATTAATGTTCCGTTCTGTACTGGTTTAAATTAATGTTTTGCTAAAAAGTTATTTTTGTTTGTTTTATCCATGTCATATTCTTAATTTTTATGGAGTTATGTCATTAAGTTATGTATATAATTATTTATAGTAATGGAATGGGAACCCCGTTCTTGACGAATCATTTCCACCATTCACTAACACAAGACAACATCATTAGCACAAACCTCTAGTTGTCCGTTTCTTACAGATCCCTGCACAAACATAAGCTAAGCTCCTACTACTCTTGGTTTTTTTATCAAAGCCTAACTCTCATGATTTGGTTCTCTCTCTATCTTTTAACCCCAGGAAAAATCATTGTTTCTGAAATTATGGGTTTTGTTTTATAACACGCGCTCATTTTTATTTTCCTTTCAGATTGAATTTGGTGAGTGTTGCTCACCACCAAATGAGCTGATGATTATCTCTGATAACACTTGTCACCTTTTCACTAAAAGGGCTTATTATTTCTTTTTAGAATTTTGTTTATAAAAAAGAAATAAATTTTTTTGGCTTTGCCTTTTGAGCTTTTCCATCTCGGCTGTTATCTTCCCTTCTCTTCTCTCTTTCTTTCACATATATGGTGCTTGTTGGGTTATAATTTATACATGATGAAAACCTAAGTGTGGTGGTGGTGAATTTGATGCAGCACCAGTTGCTATGATGGAGTCGATGGAGTCATGTGTCCCACCCGGGTTTCGGTTCCACCCAACTGATGAAGAACTTGTTGGCTACTATCTCAGGAAGAAAGTAGCTTCTCAGAGGATTGATCTTGACGTTATCAGAGAGATCGATCTCTATCGGATTGAACCGTGGGATCTACAAGGTACATACCTGTGGTGCTATCTATTAGCTAGTGAGAGTAGTGCATGGCATCCTTTTCTTCTTCTCAACTCTCATCTTATCAAAAGCTTCCCAAATAGCTAGCTAGGGTTTCAATTAAGTGTCAAAGCTTTTGAAAACATATCAGCAATTTGCTATATGAGAATGATGAATCTCTTTACAGTTGGTATCTTCATTTATCTCAATGAAGATATATAAGCCAAATTACTCCCTTATGGGATCTTCTTTCCTTATGGCTTTATGCACTTTTATTTGCATCTATATCTATGGATCGGTGTTTATCTCAGACATAGATTGAATGAACGATATGCAGAGAGATGCAGGATCGGTTATGAAGAGCAGAATGAGTGGTATTTCTTCAGCCACAAAGACAAGAAGTATCCAACTGGAACAAGGACTAACAGAGCTACCATGGCTGGGTTCTGGAAGGCAACAGGGAGAGACAAGGCAGTGTACGATAAGACAAAACTCATAGGTATGAGGAAGACCCTTGTCTTCTACAAAGGAAGAGCTCCTAATGGACAGAAAACTGATTGGATCATGCACGAATATAGGCTCGAATCTGATGAGAATGGACCTCCACAGGTAAGCACATAGATCCCATATATCCTTTTCACTTGGTGTTTATGTGTGTGATTTCAGATGTTACGTTCAGACCTTAAACATGATGAGTGGCTTTAATTAGATGCCTCTCATTATCACACACAGATATTCCATCGCCTTTTTAACCTTTCACACACACATGAACAAGGGTCTTAAATTGTAGACCATTTCTAGTAATTTAAAGAAAAGAAAACCCTTCGAAGGTTTCAACTTTCAAGCAATTCCTTCTCTATATAATATCTTGATGGTAAGTTAAGTGCTTTAAAAATTATTGAAAAGGTCTTACTGTTACCACATTAATGCAAACCACTTTTGCTTTCTGCATAGACTAGTAGTACAGGAATGTTTACCAAGGTACGTACATGCTTTCTTACAACATAACTTTCACCAACACCAAGTCAAAAGTCATTACTTTGAACGGCGAATAATTGAACTGCTTTCTTTCCATTCCTTTTCATGCTAGACTTTTTTCGCCATTGCACTTGTCAAACCTAAAACTCTAGTAATTAATTATCGATTTTTCATTCTTTGACTAAATCTCTTCAGCAGACAGATGGTCAATTCACGGTTGATAAAAGGAAAACACCACTAAAGGGAAACAACTCGCTTTTTTCTCTCATAATATTAATTTACCTTGTCAAGCTTTTATGCAATCAATAAATGCCACAAGAAAGAAAACTAGTTTGAAAATAAGTCTCATCATTTTCAAACTTTGGTGGAGTTTGTGCAGGAAGAAGGATGGGTTGTATGCAGAGCATTCAAGAAAAGAAACAACAGCCAAACGAAGACTACTCATGAGGGATGGGATTCAAGTTACTTCTATGAGGAAACAAGCGGGATCAGCGCGGTGGTTGACCCAGTTGATTTTATATCAAGACAACCTCAAAGCTTTATAGCTCAAAATTTACTGTGCAAGCAAGAGATAGAAATGGAAAACTTGAGTTTTATGCACTCAGAGCAATTTGTACAGCTTCCTCAGTTAGAAAGTCCGTCTTTGCCATTAAAGAGGCCAAACTCAGTGCCTTTAATATCAGACATTAATGAAGAAGATGAGCAGAATAGGTTATCCAACACGACCGAGAAAGTGACTGATTGGAGAGCTCTTGACAAGTTTGTGGCTTCTCAGCTGAGTCATGAAGACAGGCGTGAACTTAATGGACTGCCCAACTTTGAAACCCATAACAGCTCAGACATGGCAGCATTGCTGTTACTACAGAATAATAGAGATGAAGTGAGCAAGCTAAGCCCATTTTTAAATACAAGCTCAGACTGTGATATTGGGATATGCGTATTTGAAAAGTGAAGCAAGAAGGGGAATCACGGGAAGTTGTTTTTCATTGGTAGTACTACATAAATGTTTGATGGATGCGGAGACATATATTGTTGTAAAAGTATGCGTGGAAGGTTAAAAAGAAAACTATGTCTCCTCCTCTGCGTGAGTGCAGGTGTGTGTGTAAATTGAGATGCATGCGCCTTAGCTGGCTCTAGAATCTAGATAGCTAGTTTTATATTTAAATTATATTATCACAGAGAGGAACACTGTCACACATGAGTCCTCTACCTCGATCTTGCTCTAATGCCTAAGACTGAGATGCTGTGAGTCTGTGACAGCAGAGCAGAGTGTGATCCTCCACAGTTATGCTACTGTTTTATTTCTGGGTATAGAAAGCCCTATGTTCCTGAAACACCAACCTATCAATCAACTTGATGCTCTTTTCCAAAAACATGTTGGAGTCATTTCTGTTAACTTATCTTGGTTGGTATATTTTCTTTTTTAACGGCTAGAGAGAAAAGTTGTAAAGAAAATCCAGTCAAAAAATTATGTCTTTCAGAAAAGTACGTACAAGAGGTAGTCTGATGGAAGTAGAAAATAAGCATGCATGTGATAGCAGAATATTTAATGTTAGTTTGGAATTGGTTTTATACGTAAATGTTAATTAATGGCAGTGAATTTTGTTTCTTTTTTATGGCCAATCACTTCGTACTGACATGCATGCAAGTAAGAAACTCCGCTTATACAGAAGCACTATAGTCTGCACGAATAATTCCCCCTCCCCCGCCCCACCCATAAGAGCTCTATATATGTAGTTCTTAATTAGTAACATGCTTTGCAATCTAATCCAGTTCGAGTTCGAGTTAGGTAGAATTATAAGGGTGATAAAATGTTTTTTATTAAATTTTAAAAATATAAGTGGTGTCAAATAGATTTCAATAATTAATATATATATATATATATATTATTTGATGAAACAAATACAATCCTTTTGTGCCATTAAAGTGTAATGCTATAAAAATTGAATGAGGAAAAAATAAGTAAAATAAAGAGGTCCTAAGTAAGAGATGCGCATAAATTGAAAAAGATCATTGGGTAAATAATCCTCTCTCTCTCTCTCTCTCTATATATATATATATATATCTCACTACAAAACCAGTCACCATCATGTTAAGACATGTAAGCCACTGGGGCAAATCCTCAGCAGTTGAGTGAATAAGTCATGAGTGTGTCTATTAGATCTTTGATCTCATAATGTTATAATGTTCCAAAAACTATGATATTTGAAATTAGTATTATTAAAATAACGATATATATGAATCATTTAAGTGTGTGTATTTATAATTCACACGTTTTACTTCTCTTTTTTTTTTTTTTCATTTTAGTGCATGATGATATGAAGATAAAATTAAAATTTCGTATAAACTATTCAAAGTCTAGGCATTAAACTACACTTAGTAAATTTTATCCATATATCTATCTATATATATGTAAGTTTGAACCGTTCATTATACAAACACTTTTTTAATTATGAATACATTAGTCAAAATACTTTAATGCATAATCTCAGTATTTAAAGGGTAATTGTGATCATAATATTACTTTGTTAGGTATTGAACCTTTTCATTTTTACATACTATAATCGTAGTCAAATTAATCATTACTTATATGTTTTGGTACTGTGCTAAGCTTTAAAAAAGAAAACTAGCAAAGTGAATTGAATATCCTCTATTCCGTAGTCCAAATCCAGCTTGAGGATGATCGGTAACTAATGTCAATTAATCAAGTTAGAATAAAAATAAAAATTAATAAGAAAAAAAGCAATGGCATGCATGTTGAAAGAGTTAGCAGGTCATGAAAGTGAAACAGAAGTTGAAAAGTAAGACCAATGAAATTAGAAACTATAAGCTAGCTAGCAAGTGATCGAGGGCATATATATGTGAACTATATATATATGTATGTATTGTGGAGCATGGGGCGCCTCTCGGTGGGAGTTTTGGTGGGTCCTTGTGTTGTCTAGCATGCGTGGCTCCTGTTGAGCATGCTTTGTCTTATGCCTCCACAATTTCAATTTGACCATATCCTCTTCAAATATTTTATTTTCCTTTTCTCCTCAAAAGTTGCTTTCTTTATTATTAATTAGATGAGTCATGAACTCTCTTACACATTGGCATGAATACTAGCAAATACATACATATATATTTGGATTTCAGAAAAAAAAATTATCTGATATCTTGAGGAAATTGATGTTAAAGTAAGTAGGTAGGTAGAGCTAGTTTATATAGGACGTCGAGTCCAGTTAAAATTTACGCAGACATTTTTGTATGTTTTCTTAATGTATGCTTGTGTCGAAGGAGGGATTCTTTGATTGATTATATGATTTAAATACTGCATATATATATATAGCTGCCGTGCAATAGCTACTATAGGTGGACCAAACCAAATGGTCCAATTATATATGTAGTATATATTCCAAGCAGCCCCACAACTTATATATTCAGTTCATTAACGATTGGAAAACGATATATCGTCGCTTCTATCTATCAGCAACTCAACCAGCATCCTATATCCACAATTGAAACTGATCCAATTTCTGCAAACTAAAACTCTACTAGTTCATTTGCAAAAATATGCATCAAAAGCTGATAACTTGAAAGAAAATACAAGCCATTAATTTCTTTCTTTCACCTCCAAAAGCTAGCACCCTCACTCTCATAGTACGTACGGTACGTAGTAAATTAGATGATCTTTTAAGCCAGTAAAGTAAAGAGAGGCCTCTGATCCCTCAATCGTGGATATTGATCCACATGTTGTTGTTGGACAAGTAGGACCCAAAAGTGCTTAAAGGGACAAGTGCTTAACTTTGTTACACTAAAAGGAGGGTCATTTTTATATTTCTGTCTTCACTTAGAGCCTGGAAGGTAAAACACAAACCCAACAAGATTCCAAAGCAGTATCCAGCCACAAAGACATGCACAAAGTCTAAATTACTTCCAAAACGTTAGGCCTGTTGGCCAATAGCCGCAATCCACGACAGCACCATCTATACCTCCAATAATTCTGCTCCATTTTTATTAACAATGATTGCTAGAGCTCTCCTCATATATAGCATCTGTGTTTTCAGGGAAAATTGCTGCACGATGATTGTTAATCAGACTAATTACACTTTCATTACTCTAAAGTGATTGACGTTTCTGTGTCAGATACAATGTGCCAAAGAGACCCGGCATGCTTATACTTTGTATAAAGGCAACATTAAATGCATGTGTGATAAGATTTTGCGAGATTACCACGTGGCAGATTATGAAAAGACAGCAAGAATGCTTGAAACCATGGTCATGGGTGCAGACCCCTCCACATAAAGAAACCATCTCTGTCAACCGGCCGCGAGCAACTCGACCAATCACGTTCAATGAAATAAGTGCAATGAAAACCAATTAGTTTTTCTTTAGAAGAAGAAGGGAGGAAAAAAGAACGGTGTCTAAATGAACACAGCTCCTTATTATGATTCAAGAAAAAGTTGAACTTTTACAGACACATGCTGTCTCGGAGTTGAATTTCAAGTTTATGGGCTAACCAGGAGAGTCCACGTTTAATTAGGGTACGTATTTGTCAACTTTTGAAAAAAATGGAGTAAGAGGGTAAGGATGAATGATTGTGGATGAGCAATTATTAGTGTAACAGTTGACCCGGACAAGATTCTTTTTTGGAGAACAATGATGCCTATGTCAGCACGCAACTTTGATGAGCTTCTCATACAAAGAAAATTAAGGCTCCAAAATTATCAGGGAGAGAATATAGCAATGTGTGCATGTATCCCTAGCTAGTTATATACCTGCCTCCACCTTAGAATACATGATAAAGCATGGAAAAATCAACTTCCTCTACTTAATTAATTGTATAAATATATAGAGAGGCATCCAAAGTAAGTCAAATATCCTTCTTTTTTTTGTTCTGAGGGGACGGAACAGAAAGTTGAAATAGATATCTGTGGAGGTGGAAGTTGAGGGCAGCTTTCAAAACATTATTTCAAATTATTAGACCTTGAATTAATAGAGCGTTAGAACAGGTCTGGCCCCAAAAATTGGTTGAATGAGGGAAAGGGTTATTGGGCTGAATGTGGCTGCTTGCATAGTTCCATTTTCTTGTTAGTTATGATAGTGTTGGCAGCATGCCTGTGTCTTCGGCTTTACAAATGTCACTTATTTTTTAACGGAGTTTTAAACCGTATTTTAGTGGTTCATCCAAAAAGCGTTCATATTGCCTTATGTAATTTATCATCATTGCCCCTAGAAGAACAACAAAAGTGTCGATTCTTTAGTTATGAAGTTCTCAGGGTCAGTAGAGTTTTCCAAGTTAAACGCTCAAGAGCATGCATGGTAGTGATGAAAACCAGCGCAATAATGTGGAACATATAAACTTATGAAATTACAGGAAAGGAGAAGTTACCATTTCTTGCCAATTGTAAATGAGGATAATGGTTGTTCTAAAGTGGAGGCAAGATATTTATGTATAGCATGTTTGATTATATTTGGTTCAAATGTTAAATCTTAGGCAATGATGATACTTTTTACTTAGCGGAAAGTGTTACTTTAATCAGCCTTGCGCGGGAGAGAGGAAGGGGCTGATTCTTGTATGATATAGCATGTTATGTTATTGTTAATTACTTACCTTTTCCTTTTTCTGTATGTCTGTCTCTACATTCCCTTCCCATCGGCCACTGTTAGCTGATGGAGTTTCTGGCTTTCAATTTGCAAGTCCAACATATAACCAGAGCATAACAAGGCCAATATATAGACCCGGTAAGGACTAAGGACCGAAAGAAGTATGTTCAACGAAGCCCTTCTCTTAAGGCCACTAGGCTTCGGCCAATTCTTTTGGAACACCCCCATATTTCTAACCACACATCCCATATGATACAAATAGGGTGTGAGAGAGACAGATGTGTGATTAGAAATTGAGATGACACAAATAGGTACGGATTGGGTTAGAGATTATGCGATGTGCCAAACGAATTGGCTGGCTTAACTAGGCTCTTTCGTTTGGATTTCTATTACTCGCGCTCCTGTAAACAATTATTCATTTGTTTATTTTTCTTATTCGAAAAACAGTAGTTTCCCACTAGAAGGCAAAGGCAAACTTAACAAACCAAAGATCTGTTTTCTCCGGTGATAAAATTGTCATTAACTTGTGGAATGCGTTGCTCGGTTAAACATTTCATCTTAAGGAAAATACCACGGTAATAAAACTCCTTATGACTCTGCTATATATCATAAGAGATTAAGTTAAACCCACATAAATCTTTCGGACAGACCCACCCTCCATCAGTTTGTTTTAGGGATCCGTTTGGGACCGAAAAAATCATATGGCTTCCCATGCTCTCTGGCTCACCGGTTAAATACATAAACCCAAAACTCATAAAACATACTTGATAGAATCTGACAATAACTCAGACAACGGCAACACTGCAGAAAACTTACATATGAACAAATCACCTAGCAGCCTATGATACACAGCTAGATGTGGAAACACACTAAGTTCATGATCCCTTGTAAAGAATGATCATAGTCTACGCAATAGGCCAATAAATATACGAGGTAACTAACAAGCATTATGCTAAACAGATTCACCAGCCACATGTCTTAAATGCCAGAGAAAAAAAATGGCTAAACAGGAGCATACGATATAGCAATAACAAAACATCTACACCGGGAGAAACAACAAGGTTTAATAAATGCATCTGTAGAGTTTCATTACGCAGTGAAGATCAATATCATACAGCAGTTCACATGCGAAAGACAAAGAAATTATGAGTACATGACATACAGTCTAAATGACAGACACAGAATGATTAAGCCCTTTCACCACGAATACGCCTGGCAAGCTGGATGTCCTTGGGCATAATAGTCACCCGCTTGGCATGGATAGCACAGAGATTAGTATCCTCAAACAATCCAACAAGATAGGCCTCTGCTGCTTCCTGGAGAGCAAGAACAGCATGGCTCTGAAACCTCAAGTCCGTCTAGACCACCCACGAAAAAAAAAAAAAAAAAAAAACCAGAAAAAGATAGAGTCAGAATTGGTCTTTGATTAACTTAGAAGTATAGCTAAACAAATATGAGGGAGGGGTGAAGGGCATTACTTTAAAGTCCTGAGCAATTTCACGAACAAGACGTTGGAAGGGCAGCTTCCTAATCAAGAGTTCAGTACTTTTCTGGTACTTCCGAATTTCACTGATCAAATGAATAAAACCAGGTGACCAATTTAATTCCAGTTCAGAAAAGGGCTACAGGAAAAGAAGATACTTAACTAAAAATACAGAAGAAATTATCTTACCGCAGAGCAACTGTTCCAGGGCGGTATCTGTGGGGCTTCTTTACTCCACCGGTGGTAGGAGCAGACTTTCTTGCAGCCTTCAGATCCAAAAGACAGCTCCAAAATAAGATTTCAAATGATACTAACAATATGAATGAACATAAATATAATCTAAACTCTATCTTTCATATCAATTCCAACAATAATATATAGTTTATTCATTTTTTATTGCTTAGCCTCTGTAAATCCTGAGAGAAAGATATAATAAAAGCATGCCACAAAATTTACAAACCAGATATATATACAAAATCAAAGAAAAAGAAATAAAATATAAGGGAAACAATGGGTTTTATGAATTCTGCTGAAGTAGTTTCATGCGGAACTGTTTCAAAATATCAAAAGAATAGAGCATGTTAATCTTGCAACAAATTATGAAAAGAATACTTGTCACAATTCCAAATGCTTTGTAAACAAAATTAGAAAATTCGCAGAACAAATAAAAAAAAAGAAGGCGTGGAACGAAATAAAAGAATGCAATACAACGTTATAGAGATGAACAAATCATGAAAGGCAAAGAACGAAGGAGAAAGACCTTGGTAGCGAGTTGCTTCCTGGGAGCCTTTCCTCCAGTAGATTTTCGAGCGGTTTGCTTTGTACGAGCCATCTCGGTTGATATAGGACGAAATTGAGATTCTCTGGCGATTACAACGAATACAGGTGGATTAAAGCCTTAAGAGTGAGAAGTCTTACTGAGAAACGAAAAAATCAAACAGATCGAAAAAGAGAATTTACCAGATTAGGGTTTCGAGTTGTTGGATTATGAGAGGCGCTAACAAGAACTTGTGTCTGTCTACTTTCGAGCAAATAAATCGCACGTGCAGTGCCGCCGGCATAAGGATGTTTCGTTTTATAGGTTCGATGTTAAAAAAGAACATTAACCAATTCATTTTTTTTTTCTTTTTAAAATCACTAATAATAGCATTCCTCCGTTGAGGATGAAGTAAAAAAGAGTTTTAAGTAATGAAATTAATAAAAAATTATAAGATAAAAAAAGATATTTTTCAATTATTTTTATGCAACATTAAACATATTTAGTTAAAAGTTTCAAAATTATAAGAATAATTTTGTTGTCTATTAATATAGTTTAGTTACAAATCTCAAAATGAATCCCTAGAAATACAATTATCAATTAATTGTGAGTATTACTGACACCTATATCAATTAGTTTAGTGACGTGATCCTTTTTGTCTGAGCCATAGCCTAATCCCGGAAGCAAACAAACTATTGAAGTGGGTGAGTCTTTTTCCTAATTCCTAGGCTAGCTCTTTCGTAAATTATCCTGAACTTTAAAAAATAGTGAAGAAATCTAACTGAAGAGTAATAAATTCCTCAGAGGCGATCGATCCTCATTCAAATAATAATAAAAAGACTTGAGTATGGATCAAGAGTGGCACAAACTGCAAAAAGAAATCTCCATTACAACCAAAACTACATTATTACAGAACACGTTTCAAAGTTGTGCACCAAAACCAACAACAAAAGCTAAACGTTTAATATTCCTATATACATAGTACTATGATACAAAGTTGCTCTCGCTCTGCATCATGCAGCAATAGCTCTCCTTGTCCTTTTGGAAGGAGACCTCAAAGACTTTGGCACTTTGGGTTTTGCAGGCGTCGTCTTCTTCGTCTTCTTCGCCGCACCTCTCTTTGCAGGCTTCGCAACCTTGTTAGCGGTCTCTGTTTTCTTAGTCGACTTGGCCGTTGTAGTAGCAGCGCTGGCGGTGATCGTAGCTTTTCGTTTCGGGCGCTCCTTCTTCTCCGTGATGGACCTTGTCTCCATTTTATTTTCCTTTTCCTTCTCCTTCTCCTTCTCCTTCTTAGCAGCTTCGGCTAGCTTGTACGAAGCCTTAATCTTGATGAGTTTCCCTCTCGCAGCTTGGTTCTTTAGTTGCAGAGCCAAAATTTTTCTGAAATTCGCAGGGAGCACCGACTTATGCTTCTCCTCCATGTACTTGGCTATGGCATATGGACTAGAACCACCCTTATCCTTGATGGCCAATAAGGCCTCTTCGATCATCTGCAAATCACGCAAAATTAACCATCTATGAACCAAAAGTCTTGCTATCTATACCCAAAAAAGAAAAATCGAATTCTCAAAATCAATCAATCAACCAGATCAGAGCTATAACAGAGTAATAAATTGAAATATACCTGAAAGTATGGAGGATGAGCAGCAGCTTTGGGCTGTTTGGGCTTCTTCTCTTTGGGAGCCTTGGGCTTCTTCTCTTTCACTGGCTTAGCCTCCTGCGGCTGGGGGGCTTTCTCCTCCTCCGCAGGTGGTTGTTCAACGTTGGGAGCAGCATCACCTTCTCCGGCAGAAGACATCTCCGATCACGGAAACACAAATACGCAGAACGATTATTTTGAGTAGGGCAACTAGTCGCAGTAACCAAAATCTTGTCCGGTGATGCTACTTGAACGTGACCTTTGCTCATATATAGCCAGAGATTAATCTCTGTCCTAAAAAAATCTGTTCTACGATTGGTGATCATGTCACTACATGGATCCCCAGCGTGTCCATGGAGAGATCTAGAACGTACACGTGGCGCGTACGTCAGCGTTGTTTACTGGGCAACTATTCGTGTGCAGTGCATAGGAATTCCAACGAGGCTTTTCTGAGTTTTGCTTACCTTATAATACCTGTGTTTCCTTTCTCATTAGGCAAATTCAATTTCTTGCAACATGCTACGCTTCTTGCCAAATTTCTTTTTGGGAATCAATGCCAAGAGAATATTGCTTGCAATGTCGGCAAAATCAGGAGAAATAGTTACCATTTGCCCTCCAAATTAATCCATCAAGCAAAAACTCTTGTTTCACTTTTGTTTATCAAATTTTTATTTTTATTTTTATATTTAAATATTTTTACACACTGTTAATTTTGTTGAAAACAAAAATAATAATTGGCTTATTATGATAGTTGACATATTTTTCCTAACAAATGTAATCTTTAGCCAAAAATTTATTAAGGCCAAGGTGTATATGTTTACAATCTTACGTTACCTTAAAAAGAAGAACTAATGGAAAATTTTACACGAGTCAACAAGTGGACAAATTTTATTTGTGTCCTATATTCGTACTTTGCAGCATTTCGTTTGTATTTTCTTTTCTTTTTCCGGGACGGCATAAAAGAATGTTGTTTCACCGTTCATGGGTAATGAACGATTTTCCCTTCTAAGCACAATTACAACATAAATAATGATTTCTTTGATACTCAGTTGATAATTTGCTTAAAAGTCTCAACCTTAGTATGAAAATTTATTTGTTTAGAAAAAAACACCATCCATTCGTTTAGCTTGAACTAAACCAAACCACTCCAAGATGTTCACTGAAAATGCCACTTGAATCAATAATTGAACCAAAATACATATGTTACATAGTTCTACAAATTGTTTCTCTCACTAGCACAGGAAGAAAATCACTGATTAGAACCATCAATGTAAATGAAGGAATTAGCAATGATAAGTTTGCCCAAAGAATAAACCAGCTAAATTTCACAGCACAAGAATATACGTTGATGACATCCCAGAAATTATGGTGAAAATGAAAAAAACCCGATTCATGTTTTCATATATTGTGTTGTGTTGATGACACTGGTTAATGTCAAGAACTGCACATCCGGTTCTCTTCAATACAAGATCCAGAAAGCACCGTGCAAAACTATAATTTAACCTATCATACTATATTCTAGCCTTCGATGGTCAGTAGCAGAAAGTATACAGTAACTACAAACTTGTAGGTTCTGCACATTAAAACATCAAAAAAAAATAAAAAAAAATGTAGGTTCTACATATAGTATACTAATAATGATACCAGCATTGCCGGAATTCATCCTACATAGCTGTGTGTGTGGCAACACCAACATTTACACAAACTTGAAGATATTCACAAATGACAAAGAACCAGAGGACTAAGAGTAGCAATTATTAGCTCCGCAGCACAGACATCCTATCCTATCATGACAAGAATTCATCAGTGCAATCATCATTTGTCAGTATAACATAGAATGGGATTTCACATAGATAAACAAAAATATCAAGCATGTAACATCTAAACGGTCATCACCAAGTTACCCTCAATCCATCTTTGATACTGGAGTGAGAATATTGAAGTCCTTTTGTTTCAGATGCAAACTTCAAAACTCAAGATCATTGTAGTCATTAACTTTGTGATGAAAAAGGAGGTCCATACCAAAGCCAAACTAATCTGCGTAAAATCCAATCCTCTATCTACCATCAACACAAGCCAAAGTCACATCCTAATTTTTTGGATCCAACTTCAAGCTCAAATAAATAAGCATATATTTGAACCACCCAATTCTTTGAAAGAGCAGAAAGAGAAAAAGCCTATAATAGCCTTCGAACCAATATTATTGCAGCAAAACCATCGCAGAAAAATTCAGTAATTAAAACGGCAATGCACTTCATCCTTAAAAGACTGTACCATTTGATACTTACGAAAATGTTATATTCTAAAATAATGCTACATCAACAAATCAAAATCATGGAGACATCCTCAAGGATACCCAAATTAACAATGACGTATCAGAGACACAAATCAATCTGATAGATTGTTTGCTCCATAACAGCGTCCATGATCACCATTCCAAGTAAAGATGGGGAAACTTTCACTGCATTAGCCCATACTCTGAACTTCAAGCAAATTTCATGACCAATAAAGTATGCCATAGAAAGGCTGCTTCCAGATTGACATTATTAGATATCAAGAAGAATTCCACCCAATAAAAAGAACACTAACAGAATGGTAACACCTTCAGTTCAGATCAAAATGATACGGCTCCTAATCATGGAAGTTAACTGTAAATGAATTTAACTCTCCAGAACATTCATGAGTCACAAGAGCCTCCAAATGTATTTCAAATCTCAACCCTCGCTAATCAATTTGTGAAAAGATAAATCCTTCACCTGAAATTCTTTCTTCCAGTCGATCAGTTACCTATATACCTCCGGATCATCAATATTATTCTTGAGAAGTAAAAAATTGTACATTGAACATAGCATCCCCAAAATACAAGTCCTCAATCTCATCAAACCTAAGCAAAGGAGATCTAGTCTACTCTCCCTCATACAAGGTCATACTAAAGTCTAACTCCAGGACACAAAGAGACCTAGCCTAGATAAACCAGTTCTATCACCCATAATCTAATAGACCAAAATAAAAATAAAAGTCAAAACAGATCGACTAGGAAAAAGAGCAGAGAGAAGACATCGGAAAAGAAATATGCAAATTCCATATTTTATGCGAGCAGCAAGGCATGTGCTCGTCATTGAAGAAGTCCATCGCACAATTCCAGCCCACCTAAAGACAAGTAAGGAGCCATGAAACATTAGAAGAGAATTCACCACTGAACGTGAGTACAAATTTCTAAACAATAATCTTTACCAAAAGGTTCTTCAATCTAATAGTAGTATCCACGTCCATACGAACTATTACCCCCATAGAAAGATGAATAAGGACCTCCACCATACTGCAACATAAATATAGTAACACATCAGAACTTCCGTGATTGAATCGTATGAATAGTAGAATAGGTTGAGCAATAATCACTCACATCAGGACCATAATAATCGTGTGGATACTGTCTGCTTCCAGCCCCAAAAGAATCTACAGAAGAGAAAAAAAATCATCAATACAACAAACCATATTAAATTTGCCAGAGACAGAACAGTGGCAAAAGTCCAGACCATGATATTGAGATCCATGACGAAATAAAGCAGGATCTGTATAATCCAATCGGGGACGAAATCTGCTAGGCCCCATGTAATCAGGATCTGGGTCCTAAAAGACAGTAGTACAATTTCAAACTGTAATTTATGCTAGGAAAAGCAATATGTCATAAAAACACAACTTTTGTATGGACATACCAGATAAAAAGATATTAAAACAAGAAACTTACAGTCATATAAAATGGCCGTTTCACCCCATGTGCATTGTCTTCATAAAGATACGGATCATCAAAATGCCTTCCCATAGAAGGCCTACCATACTGTCCTTCAGGGGAATATGGCCTCCTTGAGAGAATAGGCTCAGCCGGGCCTCTCTCAGGAGCACCATACCATGCTCTATCATAATAAGGTCCAGGGGGACCAGCAATGGCAGCACCTCGACCACCTGCATAATGTCCACCCCTAAGAGGCCCCCTTCTTTCCCCTGCTTTGCAATATAGTAATAAAATATTAAGATCATTTTAAAGTTCAGACGGTAAAGTTATTAAAAATTATATCAGTCTTCACACCTGTGCATATGGAGTGACTCAAAAGATTTTTTTTTTTTTTTTTTTTATAAAAAAAAAACTGAAGTTCAGGAAATAACCTCTTGGATCATATTGCCTCTGATGAAAATCTGGATGTGCATTATTAAAATCAAAGGCATTCCGGAAACTCATTCTTCCAATTTGACTGCGTCCACCATGATAATTATTCCGGTCCCTACTGAAATTTCCCCAGTTGGAGGAATGCCCTCCGCGCCCAAAACCCCTTCCTATTGCAATATTGATTAAACAAGTCAATATGATGTGCAAAGGTAATGAAAAGTTTCAATTGATAGGAAATAGGAAAACTCTTGTTTCACCAAATCTTGGAAAGCCTCCAGTACTGGCATGACCGATTCGGAATCCACCACACATGCCACCTTTGACAGCCTGTGTTTTGGGTAAAGGATTTGAAAGCCTAGCCCTCACTTTCATCTGACAAAATATGGCAAAGATTAAGAGCCTCAGAGAATCAAATTAAATGGAAATTCAAGCCAAATCAAGTGAACAATTAGAGGGAGAATTACTGAGAAGAACGACTGGTGCACTTTTAGAACACATAAAGAACATTAACCATTTCCGAATTGAATGACCACAACTTTTTAAACGGATATATCGTTCAGAGTCCTAAAAAACTTCAAGCCATCCTTCAGCCATTCTCCCAAATTTAAGAGATCATAAAAGTTAGCTTTTCTGAGAGAAAACCACTATTCTTTTTTTTTTTTTTTGTGGGGGTAGGGGGGCGGGGGACACACAAACCCCCCCTTCCTATTTTCTTCAACTTAAAACCAATGCAGCTTGGGTTACACAGAACTCAAAAGGTGCCCCATATTTCAAAAATAGAAAATATACCTTTGATGCCCCATCATCCAATTCAGAGGTATTTACACCATCAACGCAAGCTACAGCAGCTTCATGAGTTGCAAAATCAACAAACCCAAAATCTTTCCTCTTAGCAGTAGACATATTCCGTGCTAGAACAATTCGTACAATTTCACCAAAACCTTTAAACTGCTCCCTTACACGATCTTCATCCCAGTGAGGAGGAAGACCATCAACAAAAACAGACTTTACTTGTGCCATTACCTCTGGATCTGGCTCACGTAAGGGTTCAGCAAAGGCTACTTTAGCAGTCCTCTCAGCATGGCCGAAGATGACATCAGGCTTTTGAAGTCTCTTATATGCCATCATGGCATCAGCGTGACAAGAGAACTCAAGGAATGCAAAGCCCCGGCTCAAACCTTCATGTTGAACATCTGAGACAAGGGTTATTTTTTCAACACCTTCAACACCATAATCCTTCAACTTCTGTTTAATCTGCCACCCATATCTCAGAGAGAATCAATGAACAAACCAGGAAAGTAAGTATTAGGCAACACAAAAGACCGTTAGACACTTACAGCTTCTTTTGTCCATGTATTACAAATATTTCCCAAGAATAACGTATCGTTGTCTTCACTTGGTGCTGTGCCACATCGCTTACCATGTATCTGTAAATAATGAGAGGTCAGAACAAAGCAAATAAGAGAGAGAGAATTTTATTTTTTTAAAAAAGAACCAGAAAGAGAGAAACATACAACAGGGTTTTTCATTTCTGACAAAGCTTTTTTAGCATGTTCCTTATCAGCAAACTTTACAAAAGCATAGCCCTTATTTTTGTTGGTTGAACCATTTTTATGCAACCTGACTTCAACTACCTCCCCAATCCTCTCAAACACCTTTCTCAGGTCTTCCTCCGTGGCATCACGATCCAGGCCTCCCACAAATATCTCATGTTCTTTCTTAATCTTGCGCTCCTTTGCAATGGCAGTCAATTCCCTGCGCTCCTCTTCCCATGTCTCAGTTTCTTCAGGAGTCTCCTCTGAATAATCCTCAATAAGATCCTCGTCACCCTGTTCTCCAAGATCCAACTTCTCATTACACCCTTGCAATCCTTCATCATCACCAATATTACCCGTTTCAGGTTTACCATCTCCTTTCTTTAACTGATCTTTCTCTTCAATGCTAATAAACTCAGTATTGCATGCCTCTTTATCTCCAATATTATTTGTCTCCTCTTCCTTTGATTCTTTTTTTGCCTTTTCTCCCTCCTCTTCCTGTGCCTTCTCTGCTACCTTGGCACCAGCAGAATCTTCATCCTCCGCAGGTTTAGCAAGCTCCATAATGGTTGGTTTTTCTAGCTCCAAAGAATTGTATGAATCATGAGAAGTACATATTTCAATTTCCACTATGTCTTTTTCCTTTTCTACTGATTCACAAACATTTTCCAATACAGGTTCATCCACTTCGATGGGCTTTTGTTCTTTCTCTGCTGGTTGCCCAAGAACCTCATTGTCTTGTTCCCCCTCTTTTTCACTCTCAATGACACCCGCATTGGCTACTTCAACATTTTGAGGCTCTTCATCTTTCTCTGCTGCCTTAAAATTATCTACTTTTGGAGTTTCATCAGCTCCTATCTCCACTTGTTCTGCTGGCTTGGGGGTGGAACCTGCTCTAGTTGGTGTTCTAGTTCTCCCGGGTGTTCTCTTCACTGCTGATTTTGTAGTTGTAGCAACTTTTGTAACTGAACCACCAGGCGAGGGCTTTGCCTCCTCCGCTACAGTGTCTAGAAAGGAAATGGTTGAAGAGGGATAGCATGAAAAATTGCTTCAAACAAATTAAAATCCGGATTGAGGTTTTTTTTTTTTTTTTTTTTCTTTTAAAAAAAATTACATTTCCTGATAAGCACCGAGAGAATGTTATGGATCGACCCAATGGCTTACCCTTACGCAAGCCAACTGGTTTCTTTTCTTTCAATCTAAATCCAAAAAAATTTTGAAGCTTTCTTTTTTCTTTTTTTTTTTCCTCTTTAAATCTACGTAACAAACGAAATATTAATCTCAACAACTACACTTCGATGAATGAGGGGAATTTTTTCCCAGAGAAAGAAAAAAAAAAAAAATTTCTGCGGAGACACCTCTGGACAGAAAGTTTACCAGATGATAGCTCTGTTTTTGAATCGGCGGTTGTGCTTGATTTGAGTGAGAGCTCGTTCTTCTTCACCTGTCTCGTTTTGGTCGCGGCCGTGCGCTTTGTGTCGGCGGATTTCGGAGTAGCGGATTCTCCAGCCAAATTAGAAGGGGTCGTGGGTGTTTTAGTGGCGGATTTCCTCGCCGGCGGTGTCTTCTTAACAGTGGCTGATTTCGAAGAATCAGAGTTTCGAGTTCTCATGATGAATTGCCGCAATTGAAATAAATAAAGTATGCCAACAGAAGCTAATGGTCTCAAATTCTGGATCTTCCTGAAGTCTTGCACTCGCCAGAGGAAGTACGATGATCAATTTTGCAGTTGTGGTGTGCTTTTTGATCTACAGGCACTGTTGGCGCTTTCGCGGGGGAAATGCATCATAAACAGGGATGGCAATTTCCTCAGCGGAGCGGAGAATCAGGCGAAAATTCTTTCAAAAAATTTTAGGGACAAGATTGAGAATTACACTACTTGCTCTGCAAGGATCCGAATTAATAAAAGTATAAGAAAGCTTTTTTATTTTAAAAAGAAATATATATATATATATATATATATATATATATATATATATATATATATATTTGTTATTTTTATAAATTATTTTATATTAAATTAAATTTGTTTAATTAAAATATTTTAAAAAAAAATTACAAGCGATTCTTTTTCTTGATATTGTGAGAGGAGACAAAGTAAAAAAAAATTCTAAAAAAAATCAGGGACGGAGACTCACCGCCCGTTACCATCCCTGGTCATAAATAGTGTATGACAACGGAGACAACAGGATTGCGGAAGATAGCCTTCCAAACAACTTCGTCAGTTTCCTAGACCATTTTTTATTAGTAGGAAAAAAAAATAATTACGTGCATATTTTCTTCTTCTTTTTTTATTGGGATTACATGCATTATTTTCATTTTTTATAAAAGCGTAAAATTTAAAATTTATAGTTTCTAATAATACATTTATATATTAATCAAAAATAATAATACATTCAAAAAATAACAGCTACAAAAAAGAAAACATATGTTGGTATTAATAAAAAAACTAAAACATATGGAAATTTGATCTTGGGTCCAAGAGGCCCTCCCTAATTTTAAAAATCTAAATACACGAAATTTTACATAAAAAAATTATATTATTATTGATGTATTTGGAAAAATCTCCAAAATAAGGCTTATTTTGCTATATATTATAAAAATAAAATTGATTTTAAAAATATATGTTTTTGGCTGGAGTTTCCAGCTGAAATATGCAGACGACCTAACTTTTTTAAGGTTGAAGTCGTTAGAATCATTGGCGTTTCCATCATGAGAGCGTTTCTAGGGTTGATATTTTCAGATTGAAAGCGTTAGTGAACCTGATGATTTCAGAGTTTTTATTTTAGTACTGATGATCTCAGATTCTATTCCGAAGTTTAGGCCCTAACTTCTATACGCTTTCTAGGATCCGTTGAGCGTTGATTTTAGCAGAGGCGCGGGATTCCGTTGAAGCAGTTAGCCATAACAACTTTGTGCCCCAGAAAAAAGCCGCAGAGCACCGGAACGAGAGAACAAAAGCAGCTGCAGAGTGCAGACAAAGACCAGAGCTTATCCCCTATTCCGCAATAATAGCGATTTCAGATTTGAGTTTCGAGCTCGATTCTACTGTGAAGATAGAAAAATGGGTGCTTCAGAGTCTACTCTATCAAGCTCACAGGTAGAACTTCTTGAATTTTAACAATGAATGTGCTGACAGGTTTTTTTCATGCTGTTGAATTGGCCCCCCGTCGCCTAATTCACTTTCAATTCGTTATGGATGAAGAGAGCAGAAGACAAAATCACCACAGTATCGGAGAGATCAGAAGCGGCTGACCCCATCTTAGAGAAGCTCCAATCTCTCAAAATTGTGAGTTGTATGTTCTGCATTTGATAGTAAAATTTCAATTTGTGGTCTTTTGTAATCTTAACTCCCACTTTAATATCTAATTGTAGACATCACCTATATTGACATCTCCTCCACCAACAGAGGGTACCTTAACTGATATTCTAGTGAGGAAGTCCTCGTCCTCTTCGATTCCAGGTGCTTTCTTATGGCTCACTGCTCTATTCTTCCTGGGATTCTCAGACATGAAAAAGGGGTCCAAAGCTGAAACCTTTTCTTCTGAAATTTTATTTGGTTATTTATTAGGTTAAGGATTTAGAAATTTGAGATAGATTCTAATGTTTATAAATATCAAAAATGGATTTGAAAATAGTTATGATTTACGACTGAGTGCATTTTACTTTGTGGCATTTTCGACTGCTGGAAATTCCTCTTCCCAGTAATGAAATATCAACCTAGTTGGCTCATGCTATCTCTTGCTACACAAATTGATTGTTGTTGAAATGGCCAAAACTTTGTTATGGATAATTCAGTTACAATTGATAATCCCTAAAAGAAAATCATGTCAATTGCTCTCTCAATGGTTCTCATGGCTCATGAGCTTTAGCTTTTACTGATATAAGTCATGGTGCTTTTATCCTTAACCGACCAAGTCCCCTTTCGTTTATTCCTGATAAGTAAGTTGCTGAAGCACATGTGATTATTTGGAATCTCTCTCTTTCCTGTTAACCCCTTTTCCTGCCACATTTATGTCTTTGTGATTCCCTCATATTAGTTCACAAACAGTAATTGATGGCATACTGTGTTAAAATCACTGCAACGCTGAAATGGAATAACCTCTTTCCATTGTTGTTAAGACTTAAGATGGATCTCCACCCTTTGAGATAGGTACAAGGATGAGATTCAGTCTTCACAGCAACCTATGTATATATATATATATATATGATGTATATATACAATTTGTCTGGATCCTGAAAAGATTTATGGTAAGCTGTTCAGCTTCATTTTTCTCACAAATAAAATTTGGTCACTTTGTTGATATTGCGTTAATAATTTTTTAGTCATTTTGTTGCATGCTATTTGTTCCTTTTTTAGATTAAATAACATTTTGGCTGAGGCTAATTCTTAGTGGCTCATCTTCCATGGTTGAATTAGCTGTTGTGAATCCTAAGGTTCTACTGGAGCTCTTCTCAATGTACCGTGCTTGGCAGGAGGACAAAGTCGAAAAGATAGCCAAGAGACAGGTTTGTTTGGAGGATTATAAAACCAAGATATTCCCCATTATTCTTTAATCAATCAGATTTTATAAAAAAAATCACTAAGACATATAACTAATAATTGGTAAACTATGTATAAGTTGGTATGTTTAGTTTATTTAATCAGCGCTTTAAGTTTCTCTGTTGGTCAGTTGATTGAAGAAGCTTCATAAATTCTATATTTTTATCTTTTTATCTCAGCTTGCAGACTGGTTATTTTGAAACCAAATTCCTTTCTTATTAGAGTGATCCATCTTTCAAATACGATTCTTAATGAATTTTTTTTTTCCCTGATTTTATCTCCTTGTTTCCACCTATTATTAGACATTGTTGCCACGTTAGGAAAACTGACCTTTCATGTGTGCTTTCTTTCGTATTTTTGGTAGCTAATTAGCTATGAAGTTTGTTGTGTCTGCTATAAAAATTTTCGGGACTCTTGCAGGAAGAGATAGAAAATAACATAGAAGTTGTTGATGCCCTGGCAGCTAAGCTTCTTCAGCGTTTGAATTATTCGGTGTCTACAATGAAGACAACTTCACAACATCTATCAGGAGGTAAAATACTAGCTGCGCAGCAGCTTGTAGTTATTATGTAAAATACTATCTGCGCAACAACTTGTAGTTATTAGATCGATGACTACCACATTTAAGTGCCCACCAAATCATAATGGAATCTTGTTGGTCTTGTACGATTGCCTGTGAACATTTATTAACTTCTGCTTGGAATCTGCATGCAGTTCATGCATTGCAGGTTGAGATTGGAGAGCTCAAAGGAAGATTGACTGAAGTTATAAGTAACTGTGATGCACTGTGCAATAGAATTTCAGTAGAGGGACCAGAATCTCTCCGGTCATCTATCAAGCCCTTCAAAATTACTGCGACTAAGCAAGAAATCCGCCATGACACATCGAACGTGCAGAGTGTTTTAAACAGAAATTCTCCTTCTACAGAAGATTAGTTACACTGACATGTTTGGTTCCTGTACATGTATTCAAAAGATTCTTGCATTCTTATTGCATTTGAGGTTTCGGTCGGATCACATTCACAGGTCATGGACTGATTTCTATGAGCCATGTGTTTTTGTGAAAAGCACGAAGCTTTCCATTGTTTGAGCCGTCAACTCGTGATGACGTTGATGTATTCCTATAGAGCAAACTGCTATTTTACCATGCTTTCATTATAAAGAGCTTAGCTATGCTGTCACACCGACACAAACAAACATTTTGTCTTATTGCCTAAGAAAGACAAAATGAACTAGACTTTACCTAAACAGGTAATGATATATTGGTGAGTACAGAAAATCATCCAATAGTGACGGTTCAGTTGGATTTGCCGATAGCAAAGTATTTTCATATTGAGACAAACACCAAGAATCCTCACAATGTTTCTTTTTTCTTTTAATATTTACAGGGTCACCCCACAACCATAAGAATGCCTAAGATTTCGACAGCCATTTCCGTTTGATTTTATTGTTTTGGTTTACTAAATCGTTTCACATATCTTTACACAAGTTCTAAAATAACAAAGTAACCAACATGGCGCAGCATGTAATGCAATCTTTTACCAAAATGAGGTCCTACCATGCTAGCCATACCTGTTTTTAGTGGTCCCCTGTGCTAAATTACGGGCAGTGATTAGTGATTCGGCGTAGATAGCCGAGATTACAAACCAATTTAGGTTACGGGATGCAAGGGGAGGCAGTGGCTTCAAGATTTTTCTAAGTGTAAAATTTTTTGATAATTAGATTTTTGAATAATTAAACTCGACCCCACTGATTGCGTAGTTTCTTTTGGCAGTGGCATCTCTGTTGATTGGTTCCTGAATCCTTAGATCAAACAGGAGCAAGACAGTCGATGTTCTGAGATTCAATGAATGATAATTACAGAACATTGGCAATGGCAATTCATAAATACGGAAATAACTTAAAACTCCAATAGTAAATTACTCACAGATCAAACTGTATCTATCAGCTATGATAAATCAATCCTAGACAACAGCATTGTATCGCTAAAACCCAGAATCAACTGAAACTTTGCTCAACATTGCTTTTAAAAAAATGTAAAAATCTCCCCAGAAGAGATCAAGGTTGCTGCTGAGCATCCATGTAGCCAGCATCCACAAGCACCTTCTCCCTCTTAGCCTCTTCAATGTCATGGTCCACCATCATCTTCACCAATTGCTCAAAACCCACCTTAGGCTTCCATTCAAGAACTTTCTTGGCCTTGCTTGCATCACCTTTTAGATTGTCAACCTCCGCAGGCCTAAAATACCTCTTGTCAATCACCACATGATCCTTCCAATTCAAACCCACGTAGCCAAATGCGACCTCCAAGAATTCTTCGACTGTGTGGGACTCCTCTGTAGCCACAACGTAATCATCGGGTTTATCCTGCTGAAGCATCATCCACATAGCCTCCACGTAATCCCCAGCAAAACCCCAATCCCTCGAAGCTTGCAAATTCCCCAAGAACAATTTGCTCTGCAATCCGATCTTGATCCGCCCCACTGCCCGCGTAATCTTCCGGGTCACGAAATTCTCGCCTCGTCTCGGAGACTCGTGATTGAAGAGTATCCCATTGCAGGCAAAGATCCCGTAAGCCTCGCGATAATTCACGGTGTACCAATGCGCAGCGCATTTGGACGCTGCATAAGGAGACCGAGGGTGAAATGGACTAGTTTCCGATTGCGGAGGTGGAGTAGCCCCAAACATTTCAGATGATCCAGCCTGGTAATAGCGAATATGCTTCCGGCCAGTGGCGGCGATGTGGGAGCGAACAGCCTCTAGTAGCCGGAGAGCACCAGTGGAGACAACATCGGCAGTGTAATCGGGGATCTCGAAGGAGACAGCGACATGGGACTGAGCAGCGAGATTGTATACCTCATCGGGAAGGATAGTATCAACCCATCGCCGGAGAGAGGAGGCATCGGAGAGATCGGCATAGTGAAGCTTCATTCGGGCCTTGTGGGCGTTGTGGGGATCGATATAGATGTGGTTAATTCTGTGGGTATTGAAGTTGGAAGACCGCCGAATCAGCCCATGAACCTCGTAGCCCTTTTCTAGGAGGAACTCAGTGAGGTAGGAGCCGTCTTGGCCAGTGATGCCAGTGATCAATGCCACCTTCCGCTGCTCGGTCGGAGTCACATCGCCATTGGTGGCGGTGGGACCAGATCCAGAATTGACGGTGTCGTTCTGGGACGCCATGGAAACTCAGAACAGTTAATTTGGCGGGTCAGAGCACGGCGATCGATAAAGAGAGATATGCTGGCTGCTTGTGCTGTGTGCGCGCAATGAATATGACGAAGAGGATCCTGCGATGGCCAAATTTATGGACTTGGGCAAGAACGGCGACGGCACGCGCTTTTATTATTTTCGCGAGAAGACCAGTAAAGATAAATTAGATACTGCTTTGCTTATGGGTGTTTTAGTAATTTTACGATTTACCATTAGCAAAACCACGGTACTAATACCAGTTGCTAATTACTAATCACTGACAAGGTAACTGAAACGAGGTCTCACAAACTACACGAGGTCTCAAACAAATTCATTAATTGATTCGGTTTGGTGTCGGTGGGGTATGTAAACGCAAACTAATATTATATGAAAATAAATCCCAGCTAGTAACTACTCTATTTTGTTTTGCCTTTCATAGTCTTTTATTTTATTTTTCTATGTTTACTTTTTTTATTTATAAGTAACTCATTCCCTTATTTTATTCCATCAAAGATTATATCATTAAAAAAAAATGTATATAGTAATTATCTTTCTCTCTTATATCTATGGTAAGAATGTATTTCATGAACAGAGTACAAACAAATAATGATAATTACTCAAAAGTCAAAATACCCCTTCTAGGTTGAATTATACAATTCAAAAATTATGAGATAAAGAAAAACTCTAATTTATATTTCACATATAAATATATTTTTAATTAAAAAAAATCAAACTTTTGAACTTTGACACTCCGTTGAAATGCAGTGTTTCTAAAGGTTGACACTTTACAGGTTTATTTAATTCAATTATAGTTCTTTTCTCTTAAATATACTACGTCAATAGGTGCATTAAAAGGAAGATAATATTTCTGATTAAAAAAAAAAAGGAAGGTAATATTGATGTATGAAAATTTTACCGCATCTATTGTTTAAATTGGTCAGATCTAAAGAAAATTTATTTTTATTCTATTTTATTTTCAATAATAATAGTGCCTTTAAAATCCAAGTAATATAACTGTGGGCCATAAAATTGAGGCCCGATGCCAACTGCCACTAATGCATGTATGCGCTGTCATAACCTTGGCCAATTCTTTTTAATACATTTCAAAATTTCTAAACACATTTTATATATTTTAAAATAATAAATTTTTTGAATATAATTTATATTTGAAAAATTATTATTTTTTAAATAGATAAAAATATGGAATTAAAAAAAAGGTAACGTGGAATTAGAAAAAAGGTAGTGTAAAAAGAATTGGCCCATAACCTTTCTTCTACTAAGACAATTGAATTTCGAATCGTGGTTACTGTCATCCTCATCCAAACGTAACCCAATGAAAAAGGGATTAACCGTACCCAATCCAAGTAGGAAAGTACCCAAAGGACGCATGCAATATTTCTAGGGTTTTCAAAGTATCCCCATCGCACACGCATCTTTATCAACAACTCCTTTGCGTCTCAAACCGAAGAAGAGCTGGAGAAAGAAAAAAGAGGAAATTTTTTATCTATATATCTCATTCGTTGCCGATTAGGATTTTACAACGCATCCTTCTGAATCGATTAAAATCTGACTTTTTCTTTGATCCTCGATCTAATTGATTTCTGATACTTAAAGTGGTAATCGAAGCAGAAATTTCTCAGATTTAATATGAAGCGGCCAAGGAAATCAAACGGGGTTTCGTGGGCTTCTGAAGTTTATCTGTGTCAGGTATACCTGTAACATTCCTTCTTCAAAATTTCTGTTTTTCTTCTTTCTTTTTTTGCAAAATTTCATCGTTTGAACTAAATATATGTTTCCGATTTTCGGTCGCGCACTGACCCTTCTCCTTCTGGGTTCTTTGCGATTGGATCTCTTCAAAAATTTTGCACATTTTACTTTTTAGATCCTTCCCATTAAATGACCTACCCTCTTTTGTCCACCCCAAAGTCCTTAACTTTGTCCTTGGGAAAAACGAGGGATATCGTTTAAAATTTGTTTTACTAACTGAGAACTTATATCAAAGAATTTACGATGCTGATTTTAAATATTATTGTTTTAAATTAAAATTTGTACCCAAAGACAAATGCAGAATTTGACCTCGATACTGCTGTGGTGAACTATATATGTATATATTTTTTTTACTGAAACTCATAATTCTTAAAATTTATTTTACTAAATAGAAGTAGAAACACACGAATATTTACATTGAAATTTGATTTTAGGACATAAAGCTGGTAAATGTAAAACTAAGTAAAATATATTGTAGTCCTAAATATAGGGGGCTTCAAAATACAAGTTTCTAGAAGAAAATTTTGATTTATTTTATAAAATATTATACCAGAAGAATGAAAAGATCTATGAAAATATGTAATATAGTACGGAGATGGTGCCTTCATTATTTCGTATTAACATAGAAAGATTGAAATAAATTACTTAATTATTTATGGGGGTAAAATTAAAATATAGAATAATTTTTTATAAAAATTAACTATAAATTTTGTTTAAAAACATGTAAATTAGTTAAGTTGGACTAGAATATCAATTACGAGCTTTAATTAAACAACCGTTACTTGTACCTGTGGGCAAAGGTTTCTCTTTGATACATGAGCAATGATAAGCGATAGCACCCAGCAGAGATGGTGTCCTAGCGAAGTATTGATTAGCTCTAACTGTGCGATGCAGTGCCTCCAATTTTATTGATATGGAGCAAACGACAATTGTAAATTTACAGTTACTTTAAGAAGAGTATTATGCGTGTACCCATAAAAAATCATTTAAGTTGATAAATTGATTGATAACCATGACTTAAGACTTCAAAATGCTTATTGAACTAAAATGGTCTGAATAACACTTTGATAACAATATAAATATTTATTAGCTTGATTGAAATATTCTTTTGAAATTCCCATCTGCCTCTTTCAAACAAAGAGTACAGTCATGCAAACAATTTACTTGTTAAAGTTGGAGAAGTGAAACGGAAAGCAGATTTGCAATATACTCATTATACTGCTAATTTGATACTTTGTTGTCATACATAAATGCAAATTGTTTTGGGCTATTAAAGGCTATTTTACAAACCAAAAAAGTGGTGTAAAATAATGCACATTATGAAAATAGAATATGTCACGTTAGTTTTTTTTTTTTTTTTTTCTGGGGAAAATGGAGAATTTAAATCTCGTGTTTGTCTATCATTTTACCAAAGGAAAAATTAGAAGAAAACGAAAGATACCACGAAGTAATTTGCCAAATTATTTCAACGAAGAGTTGAGAGAAACTATGGTGTTGAAGCAGACCTTGTTGGCACTTGTTTAGGGGTCTTATTCACCTAACACTTTCTCTCATATAAGCTCTTATATTGGCTGATTGATTTAAGCAGAACCATTTAGATCATGAAACTTTGCATGCATTTTAAATAATTTATGAATCTATTTTTTTAATTTATTTTTTGATCAAATATGAGCAATGTTCTATAATGCTAAGTTTGGCAATTAGCTTATATAAGTGCGTTGTAACATATACTTATGCTAAATTGTCTTGCATGGTGCATCAATGCGTAAGATGTGTAATTATGAAAGTCAGTTATCATTTCCCTGTCATTCTTATGAAAAGATTAACTGTAATTGCAGATTAGTAATAGTGGTTTCATTCCATTTGGGTCCTAAATTAGAAGCAAACGAAGACTTACTGAAATGCATAAATACATTCTTTCTTTTGTGTTTTCACTTGGTGAGGACTTTGACATTGGAAAAAAAGATGTTGCATTTACCTTGTCTGGAAGGATAACTGAGCATAAAATATGCAACCTATAATGTAGTCAAGCTGTGGTTTTTTATTTTATTTTTCTTTGGAATGCAGATAGATAAAATTACCAGAGTTTGGATCTATCATAATTTCATGAAACTTGCTTTAAGCAAGTTATAGCTATCATTTGTACTAACCATGGTCGTAAAAGTTTTTGGTGTTGAACTGTAGAAGAAACAAAATTAAGAAATTGTTTGTTGTCAGGCTTCATTAGTTTTGAAATTTTAAGCTCAGTACTTTTATCTTGCGATGTGATGCGCCTTTCCTAGTAACAGAATGAGTGCTAACTTCATGTCCTCACTACGTAGGTCATTTGCTGAAGTTGATTCCCTGGCTGGTTGCAACATTTCGCTTTATATTCTCTATTTTATTGTTAGGAGTTTCTTTTGGTATCGGTTATGCTTGAGTACTGTAGTCAATGTGTACTTCTTATTATTTAGTTCTGCAATGTTGACTGCAATCTTTGTAGCTGGACGAATTCCCCACTCCCCATTGCTGGACCCAAATTTATCTTTGATCACTTCTTTCCCATATCAGTTTACCTTCGTACAGTCTATTATAAGGTCTGTTCCTTTTTTTTTCCTTGTTAATAATATTAGTGATGAAATAGGTAAAGCTGTTCTTGTCTGAAGATTGCCCTTCAAAAGTTGGCCAGAAATTTCAAGATCATCTTCAAGCAAAGGCGTCCTTTATGCTGCATTCAAGTCCTAATGAGCCCAATGATCTACCCCCGGGGTTTGAAGGCAATCATTTTGTGAACCAGTCAAAGGATGAACTGTCTCGCATACCTCAGATTAAATGGAAATGCCCACCTCAGGTAGCGAGATATTGAGTTGTTTAGAATTTCCCTTTTACATCCGCTGGGACCTTATTATGGAATCTGTTCTTCATTTCAGTGCTTCATACTCTACATTATCCATTTTGTTGGTTTAATATTCTATTTGCTTTTGTACCAGTTTGTTTTCAATTATGCCTGGCGTGTTGCAGCTGGTGAAGAGAGTAGAGAGAAAGAGGATCAAAAGATAAGGGAAATGAGGGTTCTTGAAGCAGTTTATCCTCGCCTTTCTGCGATTCCTCCTTGGTAAAAGTGTTACGTTACATCAAGTCAGAAAGTATCCTGATATTTCATCTTCTTTCTATAACTAAGCTTGTGACTTTTGTTTGGGTGTAGCCCTTCTGTTTCCTTGGATGTGGAAGAGGAAGATTACGATGATAGCCTGATTCCTCTCGTTCCTTTGATTCCCATTGAAGAAGAGTCCGTGGATATAAACGCTCAAGTGGCATCTGCAGCGACCATCACCCATATGCATCAATATGCATCAGCAACCACAGCACCCATAAGTTCACAATGCAATACCCATGCTACCCTCGCCTCCCCTGCATGTGGTAGAGATGCAGGTTTAGCTGCCATCATGAAGAGTAATGAGCAAGGAGGCATGATTGATATGGATCTACTCGTTAGGATATTTAATGACCCAATACTGATTGAGAAATTGATTTCTGAATATAGAATTGCAGGTACCACTGCGTTGAATCCTGCAATTCCATTTGCTCCAAGGTCTTCGCCTGCACCTGATAAGCCGGCTTCTGGGATTTCACCGATAAGTATGGCGGGTTTATCATCTGCTTCAGTGCCGAAGCCGGCGACGACTTCAGTTTCATCGCTGATGCCTAAATCTGATAAGCCAGCAACTCCATCAGTTCCAATTTCGAAGTCTATGCCTGAGAAACCAGTAACTGTTGTTCCATTCTCAAGGCCTATGCCCGATAAACCAGCAAGTGCATTTCCATTCTCAAAGCCTATGCCTGAAAAGGCATCAACTCCCCCATTTCCATTGCCTCCAGCTACACCTGATATGCACAGGCCGGTAAACAAAAGCATTCACCATTTGTCAAATGGTGTGCTGCCCGCTTTAAATACCCTTCTTCCTCAACAAGACACTGTTTTGGCATCACGGATTAAGCAAGCAGCATCGTTGACTTCCATTTCATCCAATGAAACGAACATGGTGTCCTTACCTTCAGCTGGTGGGAACTTGAATTCTGTTGCAAATCAGGTGCCACCCACTGTAAGTACAATGCATTACCAACCAAGTACGAGTTCAACTTTTGCCATGAAGGAAGCTTATCCTGTGAAGGATGCCAACTATTATAAGAACCTCGTTAGGCAACATGGTACAGATAAGCAAGATATGCTGGACTCACAAATAGGTAGCAGTCATAATAACTTCCAAGATTTGAAACCGGTACATAACCATAAACCAGGGGAAGTGAAATTCAAAACTCAGAAACCTTGCTTATACTTTAACAGCTCCAGGGGGTGCCGAAATGGTTCCAATTGCCCCTATCAGCACGACATGTCTGTTCCGTGGGGAGCTGGTAGTGTCTTAGGGTCCCAGAATCATAAAAGAATGAAACTTGGACCAGAAATTAAGGGGAAAACATAATCTTAAGGGCTAAATTTCAAAGGTAAAATACAAGAATTTTCAATTACAACCTGTACAGGTAATTTCTACACACTGAAGATGTAAGGGAACAAGGGAAGGAGAGCCTGGGAGTGAGGGGGAGAGGACATGGTTTTCCATATTTTTTTCAGCAGTTTCCAAAGTGTTTTTTCTGTTGTTTCTGGAATTGCTCAGGATTCTGGTTTTGATTTTCGGCTGGCTTCCTATCGTGATCTTTCCGGCTATGGCCAGTGGGTTGGGTTGCAGCCTTGCAGGTTACATGTTTTCTTTAACAGGGTCAGTGACTTTGAGGAATTGACAGGTCAAGGTTGGGGACAAATTGGAATTTTCATTTTATGCTGTTGGAGGCGGTCGCCATCGCCATCGTCAAATGCTGGGGTGGTGGCAACCTATTACTTTTCAATGCAAAACACAGAGGATACGAGAAAATTTTAATTATGTCAAAGAATATTTGATTCATTTAACAAAAAAAAAAAAAACTTTAATTAAAAACTAGTATATTGGACAAGAAATGACTAAATTTTTTTTTAAAGACTCAAAGTTACTAAAAAACCTTGTAACATATAAAGCCTTTGGCGGAATTGAAATTGAAATGAGAGACGGTGAAAAGAAAATATAAATTTATTAATTAATTATATGTCTAATATTCGACACTACATCGTCAAACATTTAGCTTGTTACAGAATTTCACAAGTCTTAACGCCAAATTCCTGAAGGGGAAATATCATGCACGGACGTTGTATGTCAACTCCAGTCAACTATCTTATTTCTTCAACCCTACAAAAGGTGCCAAATTGTGTTCAAAACTAGTAGCTTTACCTGCGTCGACTGGCAATTTGTCAATGTTACTAAAATTTATTTTCGATCTTTGCACATCGTTCAAACAAATTGTGTATATTTGGATAATGTTATCAATCCGGTCAATTTTAGGACTCAGGAGTGGGACGTGTCACAATGATCATCCTTTAAAGTAAATGCTTTACTTTGTTTAATTTATATCCAATTTTCAAACATTCTTGTACCTGGAAACAAAGTTTTTTATTTCATTTTTTATCCAATTATATAATTATAAAATATGATTTGAAAAAAAAAATGAGATAAAAATATTTTGTCCCTTATTTACCTATGATAAAAAAGATAATAAAATTATGAAAACATCTCTCTTAATAAAAGTTTAAATAAAGTGGAAACCAACTCTTTATGCTACCCAACCCCTATTGTGGGTCTCTATAGATCTGGTCCAATTTAACACTTCAGGACAAGACTCCCGCGAAAATACTAAAAAAGGCTTAAGGATTAATCTTACCAACCAGCTACCCTAAAATTGGAAAGTCCTTTTTGTTTCACCCCACAATCAAGGTCAACTTACTATTTACCAATGAGTATATATTTTAGTAAATCGCACTAATTGTAAAACTTTATGGTCACTAGGCATACCGCAGAATACACCCATAGAAACAGAGTTGCAAAAAGTGTGCGCCTTGCTCATAGTCTCTACTCTAAATAACTCATTTAAAGTTTAATAACTTCTTCCGTGCGATTTAAATTTTATAAACTTCTCGCTCTTTAAAGAACAGGGAATAAGAAACAGCATCGGCATTGTCCGTATCGTTTATCATAAGAAAACACCACAAGAGGAATCGGTTATATTTGATCATCTAACCAATAAACATATGGTGGAAGCCATAATTTCCTTCACTTAAGTGGAGTTTACATCATAGCAACATGGCTAAAAAAATAACATTAAAAACCCTATGTCATTAATATGCCAACAAAATAGCCAAGACCTTATGTCATTCGTTGCTCAAGCAAACAGCTTCGAGTTTTAAATTGTAGCGAAACAATATATCATCCAAGCATGTCTTTGGCAAGTCAAACATTAATATGTCAATAAAACCTCAGATTAAAAAAAAAATGGCACAAGTCTTTATATAATATGTTACTGCAACAGGAGCGGAAGAAGCCCAAAAGAAATACTCCGCGTAACAATCAACCTGTTCTCTTGATTATGTGCACTCCACTATCAGTCTCCACGGTATCACTTATCTCACCAACTTTAAGAGCAAAAGTGGCTTCTTCAAAAGGTTTCTGCATCTGCCCACGACCAAAAGGACCTGCCGCCAAGAAACATCCATGTAGTGTAAATTGTGGATTGCATTTAATATTATGTCACTTCAGATGAAGAATTCGATGACTAACTATAGATCCTCGGTATTGTGTCATAATAGAATTTACATACCAGATATTAAGAAGCTTAGGGAACTACATTCTGTGAGATACGGTTAACCTTCACTACCAGATGATAACAGTTATAGCAAAATTAAGAAGGTCGCTTACGGGTAGGCACTTGACATTAGCAAAATAACAAAACACATAAGCCATTTTACCGTTATAACTTCGGAGTAGACCCATTCGCATTCATACCATTATCTGTGTTTATTTCTTCTTGTTTATGTCTAATCCGATCACATGAAGTGGATATTACTCCACTCTATTAAATCACTTCGAAGACTATTAAGAGGCCACACTTACTTTATAGTCGATTCAACGCGGAGAAAAGATTTAATACATACTGAATAAATTAAGAGCTTAAAGAGACAAAAGAAATTATATGGTTGTCTGTAAGTGTGCGGAAAGAGGGGGAAGGGGGGCAAGAAGGATGAGAAGTCAACAAAGAAATGCATACAAACTGAGGCTTTTATTTTTGCATTTCTAGATAAAAGACAACTTACAAATATCAAGTGCTGCAAATTTGAATGAACCATAAATAGATAAGAGGAAGATCTTTAGAAGCAATATTGAAATAAGCAAATGAAAATTGACTAAAGAAAATAGATAAACAATTTTCGTACAACAAACGTAAAAAGAAGTGTTCCAGCATGTGCAAAGACGACCTCAGAGCGAAATAATAATAATACAAAAGTGCAACTGGAAAGTAGAACAAAAGATGTGTATGATATCAACTTTCCTACAGAAACAGACAGAATATCTTTGGAAGATTAAGTCTGGTGTTTTGTCAATCCCTTCAAATTTTGCTTATAACACCACTAAGTATTCTCACAGCAGTTAAACTGAATTCCTCCAACAGGCTTTATAATTAGGAACCTATTCTTCTTCGGCTTCATTTTTTTCTCCCTGGCAGAAGGAACCTGTTCTCCTTATTCAATTTTTTTTTTCTTTTTTGCCTGTGCAATCTGGGGAAGGGGAGGAAAATCCACAATAGGGAAATAAAAGTAGAGATTTTCAACTGGTACATGAAAGTATTTGCTTCATGTTTCCACAATTTACAATAACCATACTTAATTTTCTGTTATAATTCATTTTGACTAGATACAGCCACCGGCTAGGCAATGATGAATGAGGTATGACATGTTGGCTGTTTCAGTTCTCACACAATTTTCAAATCCCCTCCAACACTTCCAACGATGAGATGAAATCATCAGAGACTGTAAAATTAAACTCATTATTTTTGAGCCACCATGAGTCATTTTCACTTTAAATGACTTCTTAAAGATCGAATTACCTCATCAAAGAGATATAGTATAATAAACCTTAAATCAAATGAATATACAATTCTCAAAGTATGAAGCAAGAATATAAGCGCAAAATAAAACGGACAAATTACTGACCTAGATCGCCGCCACGCTTGGCAGAGCTACAATCGGAGAATCGAGATGCAATATCCTCGAACTCGGCCTTGCCTGAAACGATTTCATCACGAAGATCCTTGAGCTGAGACAGAGCGGCTTCTCTGGTAGTGTTGTTGATTACACGGCCTTCTGGATCCTTCCACGAAGCCTTACGCCTAGAACCTTGGTGTTTGATGAGTATGTGGGATGCCCTAACCTGACCACCCTGTCTGTTAGACGATGACATTTTCGTCTTCTTCTTGTGCTTTTCCTTGTCCGTTCGATCTGCCGCCGAGATCGACGCCTTCTTCCTCTTCCGATCGGAATCTATCTTCGCAGTTGCAGACCAAAGGATAAGTGTAATCGCAAGTGGATGAGTTGAAGTCAGAGCCTACTATTGAAAAAATTTTGCTTTAATAATAGAAATATCTTGGTTCAGCTCGACTAGAGGAATGAGACAGCGTAATACTAATGTGCAATCAAGCGCATCTGAAACGTCCGTGACAGCGCCGATTTTCCGGTTCAGATCGAATGGAGTTCCTACAATGTTTGAAGGGGGCCCACCGCGGTTCACCGACTTTGGACGCTAAATTAGTAAACTGGCTACTCTGCAATTGCCAAGTATGCCGAATCTTTACCGAAATCTAGTTATTTACTAATGATGTGAGATAATAAAGGCGAACCATTAACAATTTTGGACCAGGTTTTCTATAATATTGAGGAATTTTGAAAAAAGTTTAGTTTTCTATCATCTACCCCAGTGGTGTAGTGATAGATGCAAATCGCATGTTTATGTGGCAATAGATCCATCCTTCTTTCCATTTTTGTCCCCCTCTCTCTCTTTCATGCTTAGTTTCAACTTTCAAGAATAAGCCAAGCCCAAATGAAATAGGTGTGTTTGCACATTTATGGTTCTTGAGGTTGAATGAATTGAAAGAGATCAGCGGTAAGTACGCCCTGGTATTTTTATCACTAATCTCACGCATACAACTTCAGAAAAATAAGATATTCACTCATGTTACGTCGGCAGATATTGACCACCACTTTTGTATCTCAGATTGATGAGAACTTCTACCTTGTATCATTCAGATGACGGATTCAAATTCTATCTTAGCATTACTTTTTCTTTTTCTTTTTTTCTAAAAAAATGTTTTGGGCCATGTAATTCTTTCTAAAGTCAATGATCCACTTCGAGAAGGCGCATCGTTAACAGTTTTTTGTATGCTCAAGTAATCGATCTTGTGATTTCAAGCAGTTTAAGCAAGCAAAAAAAGGCAACTAAGTGCAAGCTCGTTAGCTGAGGGCAAAAAATGATGTTCTATATGATATATATTTTTCTAATTGATCAAGAAAAGTGAAACAGAAATGTGAAGTGGTCAGTAGATTTTAATCTCATTAGCTGAAGCCTGACGTTTAGAGCTGCCTCTCCCAAATGCCTACTACAATTCCCTCAAAATGGGCCAACCTTTCTTAATAATGTCGTTGATCTTTGCATCAATCTGTCTTTGGATTTTTGGAGGGCAAAGCTCCGCAACATATCCATTCAGTTTTGTTGCCAGACTCGACCTTCGAAGCCCCTCTTCGGGTAGATTTCCAATCAGCTGAAGAAGGAACGGTTTTCGCTTGAGTTCAAATTTCTGCATAACATGAAATCGTCCGTCAGTGATTGCAGGTTGTACTTCTCGGATAACATTTGAAGTGAGTTTCGAATTCTAACTAAACTTTACCCCAAAGCAGCAAAAATTTACACAAGTAAGCAGTTGAAGGAAGAAATGATTTTCTCAACCAAACCTGGTGGTCAGCCTCTGCAGGATAGAATGTTCCAAGTTGGGTAATTTGAGTAGTAACAATGCTGTTTCTTGATATGGTTTGTTCCTTTTCTTTGCTAGCAGTAGCCAGTCTTGATTCTTCACTTCCATTAGTAAAAATAATAGACCTGTCAGCATGTAAGTAATATGATTCAGTACAGAGCATGAGAATTTATAGGAAGGAAGATCTCATGAAATTACATTTAGCATCACGACTATTATTTACCTGTACTGACCACCCACATCAGGACCTTGGCCAAATACTTGTCTCGGATCATGACTAGACCAAAAGACATCCAGGAGTTCCCTAAAACTAGTCAGCTTGGAGTCATACTCAACCTGCATCACATTGGCAAACCATAACAGTAAAGACAACGAGAAAAATCATGTATATATCATCAGAGTGATAAAGCAATGCATATTTGGATTTTGAGAAGCTGCATGTAGTGTCAGAAACATTTAGTACATTACTAAAAGCAAATTATACCACATATTCACGTTAAGAAATATGCTCAATATCGTAGAATAAAGCATGTTATATTGTTATCTTCAACACATGTTATTCCACAACTATCAGAACCCTGGTAATCCAAAACTTGAACTGCAAACCGTCCATCAGTTTTGCCAAAATCTTATTGTTTTCAAGGTCAAGACGTTTCTTGACTATGAAAGTAAATGGTAAGAGCAAATGATAGCCCTCCATTCTTTGTTTTCATAAAGCAGAGGCATTGATAAAATCAAACTCCATGATTGCTGACCGGTCAGTTGGTTACAAATAAACACACTTCAATTTCAAAAAAAAAAAAAAAAAAAACTAAAACTTAGAATAGAGGTAGGAAACTTCACTAGAATTGTCATTGTCAATCTTGGGATATGGGAATAAGTCGGGAGAGGACACTTTCATTCAGAAAATACTAATGTTCAGTTGCTGGTTAGGCTTACTTGGTTCCCCTATATTTGCACAAATGTCCGGTAAAACCGTCTAGAGAATTATATGAAGAAAGGTCAAATGTTATCAATTTCTGGATCCGCCATGTAAGCACCATAGTATCCTGTGTATTTTAAATGTAATATCCCCTAACCGTACAACAAAAGTGATATCATACCATTGCCTCTAGATAGATACAAGAGACATTCATTGGTGAAATTTAGTCATGATTCTTGAATATCCATCTTGTCTACTTATGAGGAAAAGCAAAACGATACCAGCTAATGACCGATTCAGTGCAGCCTTATTCTCTAATATTTTAACTATAGACCTCATTGTTGCTAATTATCTCCATTGAATGCCAATGCTTAGGAAGCAAAAGTTACGTAACCTCTAATTACAGACTCCTACTAATGTCTTCACCGGAAAATCAGGTTTAATTCCAGATAATCAGTGACCACCCCTGGAGCCAGTGCCACAATTTCAGCAGAGTAAAAGTCAGATTCGGAAGATTCTATAGCATATTAGTTTGTTTTTCTAAGTTACCTTTTGCTAGCAGCCAGAGACCTATGACTAGATGAAAATACAGCTTTTTTAGCTTTGGATAAATGAAATACCTGATATTTTCACCTATTTCCTCATGCACCAAACAAATGAAATTCAGAAGTGTTGAACCGGAAATTTTGAGGAAAGTAGGAATAGAGAGGTAACCTGGACGGACTCGGCGTGGTCTCCCAAGCTTCTATACTCAGGATTGGTTTTAGATCCACCGGCATAACCCACTGTAGTCCGTCTAACGCCGGGAAGGCAACCAAACACGGCTTCAGATCTCCAGAAGCTTCCGAGAGCGAAAACCGCTGTTTTCAAGCACTGTTGGTCGGGTAGGTCCCGAGAGGAGTCGGGGATCCGATCCGGTATTCTGATGCACAGAGCCCGGTCGACGAGTGATAAAATGAGAACGATAATTAGTAAGAATCGATGTACACGGACGTTTTTTTCTGTAACTGCCATTGTAAGAAACCTACGCTGAACGAGGACAACAACCTCTACGGCGAATGGCCATAAAATCGCGGCGTTTTGATCCCCTCCCAAATGAGGTGAGAGATGTTAGTTGCCGTTTTCAGGAATAAAAACGTCCGAACGCCCTCCCTCTATCTTGTCGTTTTAATTTGCGTTGCTAATGAGCTTTTGGCAGTAATCAATAGCCAAACCCAAACCAAACAACAAGCATATTGAAGTTGAAGGCTCAATACCCTACAGGCTTAGAAGAACGTCTACCATTTTCAGTCTCCCTAATGTAATCTCCTTAAGTCCAAGCGCTAACGATTTTTGTTATTGCAATTACTGAGATGGTTATCTCAATGAAGTGGGTGTTCACTACTCACTAGTGTCACCGGATCAATCCTTCCAGGCTTATTAAAATTTGGGCCAGCTGAGCGGGTATTAGGAGATCAAGATGACGAATATCATCAATGTACATTAATTCTGTTTGTTTCTTTACAATTAAGTTCTATGATATCTCAAGATCAAGGATAACAATCAGCAGAATTTTACCAGCACACATCACATTTAGGAATCAAGAAAATCGCTAATAAAAGACCATCCACATGTACCCAGCTTACTACCCATTTGCATGTTAATCCACAAAATTAGGGGCATTATATTTTAGTAACTTGTTATTGATTATTGATGGGGCCTCTTCCAAACTACATTTCATAAATTAGCAATGCTAGCCTGTACGACTAACATTAGAATGAGACGAACCGGGGCATTAAAACCTCAAAATTTCAACTAGGAAAAAACACACTGCACAAGAAACATTCTCTGCCCCAACGATTCTCGGCTATATTTCCACCAACTCCAAGTAGCTTCAGGCCTTCGACAACCATATACCACACCAAAACCTCATGACCAACCATCCTATCAATCAAATAATTGACAAGGGCAGCAGATTCCAACATTCCATCAAGACGAAACTAGTAACATATTAAAGCAGGAGAATTGCACATTACTTATAAGTGAAAACAAATAGAGGGGGTTGTCTCTTAAAAGCTCTATATCGTCTCAAAATGGTATCCAAAAAAAGTTCGCGGAAAAACTATAATGTAAGCAAAATTGAAATAACATGGAAATCAAATATAATTCTAAACTTTATCAGACTTGGCAGCAGTTGCAGCAGCTTGCCCCCTAAGACGACCAGTCCTCTTAGCAGCAATAAGACCAACTTTCTGGCCAGGAGGAGCATCACGCCTGACCGTACTGGCATGACCAATGTGTTGGTGGTTACCTCCTCCGTGAGGATGCTCAACAGGGTTCATAGCCACACCACGAACCTTAGGCCAACAATTCCTCTTCACCTTGAATTTGTGGTAAGCATTACCAGCTTTAAGAAGGGGCTTTTCAGTCCTCCCACCACCTGCAACTTGGCCAACCATGGCCCTACACCCACTTGGAACAATCTTCTTTGCACCAGAAGGAAGCTTGATCCTGATAGAATTAGGAAAAGTGATTAAAATTCCATATTATTCTCACAAAAAGGGTGGCAAAGTCACCACATTAAGAAATCCTCAACTAATTTTAATCCCCTCATTATATTTTCCACGTTACAACAGTAACCTAGGAAGCTTATACTATCAATCTAAGCAGCAACCCAGTAAACTCATAATAACAATGGCAAAGATCACCACATTGAACAGTTCAGGAAAATTAATAGATTCAAGTAGATACTCCAACATTAGTTTCATCTTTCTGCGGCATAGATTTAAAACAACAGGGTACCTTGTAACATTTGGGATAAAATCTGTAAATGAACAGATCATCCATTAAGATGAGATATGCCTTCACCATTTTAAGAACAATCGAAAACATAAATCAAAAAATGGACACTGAGGGAAACTATATACCTAGTGGTGTCGTTGTCAGGGTTGTGACTGATAACAATAGCGTAGTCGCCAGAACACCTAGCAAATACACCACGATCACCGACATGGTGTTCAACGTTGCAGATAACAGCTCCTTCAGGGATGGATCTGAGGGGCAAAACATTACCAACGACAAGGTTGGCCTTCTTGCCGCAGTAGATGAACTGACCAGTATAGATACCCTCGGCAGCAACGAACAACTCACTTTGCTTCTTATACCTGAATGGGTGGCGGAAAGCGACCTTGGCCAGTGGAGCACCGCGACCAGGGTCGTGAATGACATCGGTAACTACTCCCTTGATATATCCATTTCTCTCACTAAAATCAAGGCTGCGGAATCTAGCAGCACCCTTGCGAGTATGGGTGTGGGACTTGAAGACGGAACCAGCACCCTTACGCTGTGCTCGGATCACTCTTCCCATGGCTTTCTGCGAACGGAGACAACAGCCACACCACACCCTCCAGAAACTGGAACCTAAGTCTTCGATCTAGGGTTTTGTATTGCACGCATCGGTTTTTATGCCCTCGTCCCTTTCTCCATTGGGCTGTTTATTTAAGATGGCCCGTATTGGCTAGGCCCGAAGGCTGAAAGAATTTCTTACTATTATGAGTATCTAAATTTAAAAAAGGAAAACTATAATAATAATAATACATGACATCTCTATGAATTTCACACTACACGTGACATTGAATTAAATATTTTAATTTTTATGTAAAATCTATTAAATTAAAAAAATTAGTTGATCATTATTTGTAAATTGAATCAAATCTAATTTAAAAATATAATATTCAATTTTATTTAATTATTTTAAGGTTTATTTTTCTTCTTATTAATAATAATTTACTTGTTTTAAAAAGTATTTAATTTTTCATATAAATATTATTTACTTAGGCAAAAATAATCTAATTTTTACAATGCGGGGCAAAATATTAGTAAAACTAAAATAAAAAGAAAATGAACTTACTTTTTAAAATTAACAGTGTTTGAATATCATTTGAAAATCGATTGCTTTGACAATCGACGATGATGTGTATATAGCTACTTTTTCTTTCTTAAATCGAGGAGGAGCGTTTAAACAGTGACCGCTGACGCGCACATTTTGGCCATTTCCCCTCTCTTCCTCCCGCTCCTTGTCCCTTTCACACTCAACTTTTCACTTCTCAGCTCACTCCTTAAGTTGAGTGCAGAAGACCTCTGGTTTCATTTCGTCTCAGAAATTTTCTTTCTGACCTGCTTTGTTTCTTTACATCACTGGAAATCTCGCCTTGTAAGTTCTATACTTTTCCATATACAACTACTATTCTGCTAATGTATATTTTTGTTACTCTGCTTTCGCCTCAAGTTCACTAGATTACTGCAACGAAGCCCATTGGTAGAATGATCATGGAGTTTTTATACCATCGTGCTAGTGTAACTGAGTAGATTTTAGTGTAAGGCTCAGAAACTATGCAAGCTAAGCCTATGCTGCTGAATGTGAAACCAACACTTCATCAAATTGATCCAATTGGTTTAACTGGTGTGAGGGGAACTTGCCATATAGTTCGATCATTAACCTTAGTTATACAAAATACATTATTTAAATTTAATAAATGGATTTTTATGTTTGTAAATTGTTTAAGCAGTGGAAAAAAAAGTGTCTTTTAGCTGGCTTCTTCGGTTTGATGTTCTTATTGTACTGTTAAATTATTATTGTGTGAAGCCAGCATTGATTTTATCACATCCATGCTCATTAATATTTTAGCATCGTTTCCCCTAATCATTGAAAAGTTATGCATTCAACCTCAATTTGAGCAGGGTAATATTCTGAGATGGACCGCCGTGGTTGGCCGTGGAAGAAAAAGTCATCTGATAAGACCATAAATGCCGATAAACCAGCGTCTGCATCAGAATCTCTCGGTTCTAGCTTGTCTTCGCTGGCACATCTGGGAGATCAGGTCTGTCTATTGAAGTCCAGGGATGGAAGGCCAAGTTTTTTACATGGTCATTGCCTAAATGGCTTACCAGCCATGTTATGCTGTTGTGTATGTCAGTGTGTATATAATTGTGTGTTTCACTGTTTTTGACAGGACAAAGGCAAAATTCATAACTATGTACAAATATCAATGGACTCGTACAAACATATGTCCACTTTGGAAGGTCAAGTTCAGAATTTGGAGGACAAAGTAAAGACATTGGAAGAAAAGCTCTCTGCTACTTATTCTGAACTAAGTAACAAGGACAATCTAGTGAAACAGCATGCGAAAGTTGCTGAGGAAGCAGTCACAGGTAGTGTAGTGTACATGTGCAATTATAAATTAATTTACAAAACCCCAAGTTAATTTTCTTCTTATAGTGAAAGAAATAATTTTCATCTTATAATTGGAGTAGTTCTTCCATTTCCTGTCCAAACATATTAAAACATGATTTCCTGCTGTTAATATTTAAACACAGCATGAATCTTGTGAAGTTTCTAAGGTTCCATTGTATTTTTCAATACCACTGGTTAAAATAATTCAACCTTGTATGTATTTTAGGATGGGAGAAAGCTGATGCAGAAGTTATCTCTTTAAGACGTGACCTTGAATCTGTCACTCTCTCAAAGCTTGCTGTTGATGATCGAGCATCTCACGTAGATAGTGCTTTAAAAGAGTGCATGAGGCAGATAAGAAATGTGAAGGAGGAAAGTGAGCGGAAATTGCAAGATGCGATTCTTATAAAAACAAAGCAGTGGGAGAAAGTAAAGTTAGAGCTTGAAGCTAAAATAGCCAAATTAGAGGAAGGGCTTCTGCAGGCAGCAGATGAAAATGCTGCCCTTCTGAGGTCACTGCAAGCAAGTTCAAATAAGATAATGAAAATGGAGGAAGAAAAATCTCAAGCTGAGGATGAGATTAAGCTTTCGAAGGAAAGCATTCTATCGTATGAAAAAGAAATAAGTTCATTGAAGTATGAGCTGCATATAGTCTCTAAGGAGCTTGATATCCGAAATGAAGAAAAGAACATAAGTATGAGATCAGCGGAAATAGCAAACAAGCAACACGCAGAGGGTGTGAAAAAGATCACCAAGCTAGAAGCAGAGTGTCAACGACTTCGGGCTTTGGTACGCAAGAAGTTGCCTGGGCCTGCTGCATTGGCTCAAATGAAGCTTGAAGTTGACAGTTCAGACCGAGATATCAATGAACCCCATATCAGAAAATCTTCAATAAAAGGCAATAACCTTCGTGTGTATTCAATACCAGACTCTTCTTTTGGTAACTTGCAGCAATCCCATAACGAGTTTCTTACGAAAAAACTGATGGCAATGGAAGAAGAGACCAAGGCATTGAAAGAAGCTTTGGATACAAGTAATACTGAATTGCAGGCTTCAAGAAACCGATGTGCTAAAACTGTTGGTAGACTTAAGAGCTTAGAAGCAGAAATGCAGGCTTTTAAGCAGAAGAGAAGCTCCCAAAATTCAAATTTGATAATCGACAGCGGTTTTCCCCCAAGTAGAATAACCAATAATCCACCAAGCATTAAGTCCATATCCGAAGATGGACTTGGGGACGCTGAAAGTCTTGTTGAGTCATGTGCAGCATCAATTTCTGACCTTTCAGACTCCGGGAGATGTGAGAACATTGATAAATCTGAGAAGCATATGAATACAACTATCTTAGAATTGATGGATGACTTTCTGGAAATGGAGAAAATGGCGTGTTTGCCAGAAAATGCAAGGGTAGATCCGGGCATCCCGAGCAAAGCTGATGATTCTGGAAAAAGTTGTGTAGAATATAAAGAATCACATGATGTTCCTCGGGCAAGAGATTTACATCTTAAGCACTGGAACGGCCTGGGTTTATTACCAAAACAGGACTCCTCTGTTGGAAAATTCTCGATGATGGAGCGTGAGGATGAGTCAATGTCAGAGAAAGATGGTATGGTAATTGAACATGCTCAATATTTGCAAGATCTTAAGAAAATACAGTTGGAGTTACAAGAAAAGGAGCAGCTTCTCGAAGAACTTAAAATACAGTTGTCTTCATCTCAAAAATCATATAACTTGGCTGAGGTTCAGCTAAAATGTATGGCAGAGTCTTACAAGTCACTTGAAACACATACGGAAGAGTTAAAAACCGAAAATAAGATTTTAAAACAAAAAATAGAAGAGCTACAAAATGAGCTTGTGGGACAAAAGCAATGTCATCTCGATGCTTTGGCGAGGTGCAAGGAAATTCAAGACAAAATGCAAAGGTTAGTTCCTGGCCCCCTAAATACGTCGTAGTTGGTTGCTCATCAAGTTCATAAATCATAGCATTAATCATTTTGGCGTCAAAATGCATTCTGCTCGCAATTTTTTTTTTTTTTTTTAATATTGGCTTTTAGAACTTTCCTTCTATAGTTCACTACATGATGAACTTCCTTATATTTCACTATTTGAGTCCATGTATGATCCTTTCTGAATCTATTGTATGTCACATGAAGGGACGAGAAGAGCTTGGTGCGTGCATCAAATTCTATATCAGATTCTGGCATCAATACCAAGGTAAAGTTATATAATTTATCATAATATCTGCCGTTGCTATCGGATTTTCATTTTGCACCCAGAAGTATGCAAATGGATTCAATAAATGAACATTATTTCCATGGCAGCAGGATATGGAACTAGCAGCTGCAGAGAAAAAGCTTGCAGAGTGCCAGGAGACCTTGTATCTACTTGGTAGGCAATTACAGGCACTGTGCCCTCAAATAGAAATCAATGTGTCACAGCATAGCAAAAGGTTTCAGAAGATTGAAATGTTAGTTAAACCAGACCATTGCTGGTCGAGTTCACATGGCTCTTGTAACTCCAATGAGCTTGATCAGGTTGAGGCATATAGTGTTTCTTCTGACATTCAAGGAATGAGTGAAGAATTTTCACTCCATAATTGTGGTTCCACATCATGTCTTTCTGACACTGAAGAAAACCTTTCATGAACTAGCATTATTTCCCCATAATTATAGGGAGTTCCTAGATATGCGGTATATAGTAAAAGTTGTGGCCTGTTTCTATTGTAAATTTCCTCAATATGGGTAATTTGAGATAATCTCTTTCTCTTTTTTACCTGCTCTATTCCATGCTAGACATGATGATTGGTAAAATGCAGCTATCTAATATTGATTGATGATATGATAAGCCTTATACTTAAATCATAAAGGCAAGAACTTGCCTTGGAGGTGTTGATGATCTTAACTATTTCCTTTTCCTCCTAACTTTCCTGGTTTTAATTTTCATCCATTATAAGTTTTTAATAGACATGAAATAATCAATGGGCAGGGAAGAACAAAGAGAAACAATGTACCGGTTTTTACAATAGGTTATGCCTTCATCATTTATTCTTCTGATAACGCACGTGTTTTGATGAGTTTGGCTTAAATGAAAAGTCAACTAGTTAAGTAAAAGAAAAACAAAATCAAAGAAGCATGCACTCATTCAATATTTGGTTCTATCACAACCAGAAATCCGCATTTGAATGGGAAAAATTATGACAGCAAGTTGGTATTTGTCACCCCAAGGTCTCAAATCAGAAGCCGAAACTGAACACTTAGTTTGAATTTTGGGGACACAATGGATATCTTAAATTTTTAGCAAGTGGTTGAGTTTTCTTGTGTTCGGTAGTTGTTGTTGCCTTGGACTGTGGAGTTGATGAAAATATTAGGGAATAGGAGGACTTTGGAAGCAGAAGCTTTTATATTTTTATTCATGAACCCAACATATCTGCCCTACAGTTTCTTCAGCAACCGAACCTATCAATGGTATGTGCGCCATGATTTTAGAAAGCAACAAAGAATAATGAGTCACATTAGACAAACCTTATAATGTCAGATCCGATAGATACCCTATGACTTTATTTGTTTAGAGGATATGCTCAAATTTAATAAAAGAAATGCTCATTGAATTACAAGTTAGCTAAAAACTAAGGAGTCTTGAAACTTATATTTACAGCCAATAAATAATTCATCATTGAATCCTGCAGTGCTACAGAAAACGACGACGTAAAGAGTTTTTAATAACCCACCATTTCTTCTGGTTGACACATTGATCAATCATATCGTAGTCGACTCCTAACCCCTTGTCATCTATGTAAGCAGACATCCAAGCGACCTTAGTGGGAAATTAGCAACCAAATCTGAAGTTGTAAACCAATCAAGAACTGCATACATCGGACCAGGGTCAATTCGGAAGCCTAACAATATCAGTGGGATAAAGCAAAAGCTTATGCTTTATTTCTGTGGCTAAGATGAAGAATTTTTGTTACATGTTAAGGGAGGTAGGGACAAGAGAGTAATTGTACAAGAGACCCCATCCATTTGATGGACAATGAGGCCCCAGTTGCATGTGCACCAAATTGACAAAATTGAAGGAAGATTAAGCGTGCGATTATCATTATGAGAGGTGTAGAATTTTAATGGTGGTCAATTATGGGGCCAATGTCATTCACTAGATCCAGAGTTCTCAGAAAATGAGAAGGGAAAGGTTATCAGTACTGGGATGGACAAGTACCCTTGTCCTTTAGAGAATGAAACTTCATTGGGAATGTCCTTCTTTGGATTAAGACCCATTAACTAATTCCTTGGTTATGAACAAAGCTGAGCACTTTAAAACCAATACTCTTTTTTGTTAATTAGGTTCTAGTTAATGATAGTCGCATGCAGTGAATTAAAGCAAAGAATTCCCATGCAAAGCAAAACATGATTCTGGCTACCTCTCTTACTGTTTGTGCTATTTGCAGATAATCCCTTTGGTGAATAAAACTACCTCTCATTTGAAAAGTAAAGAGAATACTCTAGCTTTCCCTGGATCATAGCCTTAGAAGGGTTAACAGATCTGACATAATCAATTATCTATTATTATAGATTACTAAGTTCAACACGTGAACCGTGTCCAGTAATTGAACCACCACCACCCTATCTCACAAACTACCAATAAGAAAAGAAATCTTTTTCCTCCACGTGTTGTCTGATTGAATGTCTATGACTAATTTGCTTTCATTTCAATCACTGTTTTCCCAAGCTTCATTTTCAGAGCATGCAAATGCAAGTTACAACACCAAGAGTATGAGAATAATTACAATAGCAGAAGTCAATAATGTCCTAGTATGACGAAGGGATTTGTGTTGTAACGTGTAAACCACACAACTATATTGTCTCTAATGCTTCTTTCTTATCTTATGACCGAGGTTAAGGACTCGAAAACAACTTCTTCGCAGGGAATGGTGAGGCCCATGTCGTGGTTGAAGCCAAACTCTTCTTCAGCTCTTTGGAGAAGACTCTGAAACTGAGGATGAGCCAACCATGAAATCGGGATAATGTATCTTGTTCTGTTTTCACCAACATAGACCGCAAAATGGCCTTTTGGCACATCAGCAGGAAGATAGCCCTGTTTCTTTCCAAAACTCGAGCATCTTTTTATGATTTGCTTCAGAACAACTGCTTGTGGTAGCTTGTTCGATTTTCTGATACCCATTTTGTGGTTTTGGTCACTATCCTTTTGGCGGAGACTGGGCGGGTTTAAACTTTGAAGAGCTAGAGATGAAAGTGTGATAGAAAGGGCAGAGTGGAGAGGTATTTAACATGGGTGAGCGCGGAAGAGATTGAAACAGAGCCATGTGGGTGTGGGGACAAATAGTGTTATAGAGAAAACTGTTTGTAAGAGAATGTATAAGTTCCAACCTCCAATAAACCTTGCCTTATTTGCTACTTCCCCAAATAGACAAAGTGGGCCTCTTTTATTTTATTCCTAACTGAAAAATGTCCTGGTTATTTGTCTCCAATGGCTTATTCTATCATCAAGCTACATCTGTACATATCTCTGTTTTCCATCATTTCCTGATCTTGGTACATGTCAATCTTAGCTCATAATTATCCAAAACATTTTCTTTTTTTCTTTCCTTTTTCTTTCCATGAAATGACTTGCACTTGAAAGTTGCATGACTAGATTGGGATGGTTTTAGGATTAATATAATATATGGGTTTTATCGTTTTATTGGCTTTCTATACAAACAAAAATTCTACATTCTATCTTCATCCTCAAACGTTGAACTCACCTTCAAGCGCAGTGCTTGGTGGCCGTTTTCTTTTTTAAGTTCTCTTGTTTACACCATTTCGATACAAATGGGTTTCCTTTCATAAACTTCATCGACAAGATTAAACAAATCTCCCCATTAAAGAGCTCAAATGTTCCATACTAGACTGAAATCTCTCTTTCGCTAACATGGTGGAGAAATCTGAAACAACCGCAAGTTCTGTGGCAAATGTCAGAAAGAGTGAGAACAGAGAAACGTTTCCAGATGGACGCAGAGTTTGAAAATTAATTTAAAGCAGTGGTCCAATTCCAAACTCGCCAATAGACGAAATATTCACTTGTCCTTCTGAGTACTATCTCTCGAAATGGTTTTAATGAGATTATGTTTAATTGTGTTAAAGCATTTTCTTTCCTTGCTTTCCGCATTTAGGAGACAAAGCAAACGTGAAACTCTATCAGATATGCAGACTGCCCACGTGACAAAGATTAAGGATGAGAATGAGGATGATCGAGGGCAATGGCGAAAGAAACATCTATCTATAATCTATGGCTTCTAAAATAAGAGCCACTAGTTAGTACCTCTAATTCTTTGTCTAATTTTTCGATTCTCAAGGTCCTATAAAGATACGGTCACGTTGTCAGTTTACCTACCCTCCATGAGTTTAATGCATGGTACAAGGTGCCACCACTTATCACATGAGTAAATAGGAGAACTTGTGCAAGGGCCAATAAATTTTTATAGGTAAATTGATTCTGGTAAAACTATCAGAAAAGGTTCAAATGAATGTCTTGTTAGAGTTTCAACAATGTTCATTACTTGAATCCAACAAAAGCAATCTTAAAAAGAAACTACGAGGAATTCGAAAAAGAGAAATATTAAATATACATCTATTTTTTTTATATCTCAATATATACTTTTTATTTGCAATATATTTAGAAGAGTAAAACTGTAAATAAAAAATAAAAAAGAAACAAATGTAAAGAAAAGGGATAGCTCATCATTGCCAATAACAGGCAGATCATAAACAGAAGGAATTTACGTCTACAGATGGTGACCCTTTTAAATGATCAACATGTGAAGCCATGTTACTCTTGTCTTCCAAGCTCCAAAGCCAAATGTGAGGACGTAAATGAAGGATATACAGTAATTATACAGACTAACATTTAAAAAGAACATGAATGCCTTTTCTGTTCTGTTCCATAACTGCCACAAACCATGTCCATTCTTCATATACCAAAGACCCAACACTTTGGCTTCTATAAATACAAAGCGGAAGACAATCTATAATGAAGTCCGTACAGTTCAAACTGATAAGCATATTTACATTACATAATCATGCATTAGTGAATTTAATCCTAGTCAAGAATATCCAACTTGAATTATGTACATTCATTCATAACCAGAGGCTGGTTTTGACAGTTGAGGAGGCCCTTCCAGCAAACTCAATTGTCTTCGCAGCTTAACAATGTGAGCTTGCACCTAGGAAATTGCAAACACAGTCAGCATGCGAAAATAAAAATCCAACAAACTTTATAATAATTTGAAACTTGAATAGTCTGCATGCAAGAAATTGGCACAAGCTAAGGACAAAAAAACATGGATATTTTCAAAATATAGAGAAGCCCACATGTGCCACGGGGACAGTAAACTTGGTGCTTAATTAAATGCATCCAAACAGTGCAAGGCAAAGAAAAAATTGGTAACATCCACACGCCATATCGTTATGTTTTACCATCCAGTAAAAGCTTTTCACAATAACACGAAGAAATTGAATGCAGACAATTTACACCATTGTTGAACAAGGTTAATCAGCACGTGAATGACATGTTAACATTTAAATATTATCTCGGACAACAGATTGACTTTCTTAGTTGCACATGAGGAACAGAATAGGATTTTTTTTTTTTTAAAATAAGAAACCTTAATATAACGAACTATTAAGAAGGAAATGCAAAGTTTGCAAAGCATCCAACAGATGTACTGCAGCATAAATCTCTCTCTTAACTCTTCATCCATAGATAATAAAAAGCGGGATAATTTGAACTAAGTAATGATAACCTGTTGACGAGCTGCTGCAAGTTTTAAGAGCTCATCAGCCTCTGAGAAGTTCATGAACCACTGACTTAGAGGATGATCTTTGGTATCACCCCTCTCCTTTTCATTCATGTTCTCAATTGGAACTGGGGAGGATGAACAAATAAATAAACGTTTTAACATTTAGGCAATTCTTCTATAGGGGAAAAAACACCGTAACTGTAGAAACTGACCAGGACTAGGTAAATTTAAACCAGGAAGCCTAGGCACAATAACAGCAGGGTGATTTTGCACACGTGCAAGAAAACCCTCAGAGGGATCAGGAAAAACAATCTCATTATAAGATTCCACAACAACAGGTTTCTTGGTTGACTGTGGACCAGATTCGTCTTCTCGGTATAATTTTAAATGGTGAAACCTATTCAGAAAAATCCAGCAATTATCAAAATCCACTGTTAAGCAATCAAACAAAAATGAATACCAGAATATAGTAACTACTCACAAATCCAACTGTTTATCACAGACGTCATTGTGGAAAAAGAGGTTGATTGCAATTTCAAATTCCCCCCAGCCGCATTCTGATATTTCAAATGGAGGTGATTCAACTACTCTAGAAGGGTTACTAAAACTAGGATGCAACTGAAATACAACCCGCTTTATCACCACCCCGAGATCTTCATTCGATGCCCCACGCACATAGACAGTCCACTTATGTGATTGAGTCCTAGCGGCATTTAAGAATTAAAGATAATTGCATAATTCAATTAACCATGAAAAGAAAAGCAACCCCACCAGAAATGGAACTTACTCACTAGCCTTCCGACCAAGAGAGAACGCTATAGTCCCATATACTATTGGGACACAAACTTCAACATCTTTAATCCTCCTATTAGCATTCTGCAACATCCAAAAAATGACAACTTTGTAAAAATTTCGACCTTCCCAGAACCATAAACGCACACAAAATAGTTAATAAAAAAAAATGGAAAACATTGCCCGCGCCGAAAGTGTAAGGCGTTCAACTTCACCATCAACATAGACCAAAAAAAGAAAGCTCATGCAGACTTAGGGTTCATAAATTCCTGATGAAGAGTAAAGGTACCTTCTTGTCGGCATCATCAGAAGGTATTGCAATTTTGAGGCGAGGAGGCTTGGGGGCAGAAGCTGATGTGCCATCATCGGAGTGAGGTTCGGCTTGTTTCTTAAGGGGAAGCGACGGAGTGTGAGACATTTGTCTGTCAGCTTTCGAAATTCAAAAACTCTACACACACAAATAATGTCACACAGACATTCAGTACAGCAGAAATGATCAAGTTAGGGTTTTAAAAGTAAAATAACAGCTCCATAAATGTAGATTAAAATCACCTCAAATTCTGAAGAGGTAAGTTTTAGGGGTATTTGTTTATTCGATTGGTAGTTTGTTCAGTTTTCCGTACTACGTTCCTCCAGTTTATTTAAATCCACCACTAGCAGAGTCAGTCCAGCCCAGCGCCAAAAAGTAAATAAATAAATCAAAAAGGTCTACGAGTATGGACTCCCAAGGTCAGGACTTTTAATTTTTCTTATTTTGAAAATCGAAATAATTAGAGAAAATGCACCAAAAAAATAACTAGAGAAAAAATTCGTTATAGTGTACATATAACTTTTTTTTTTTATGTTATTACATAACAATAAGTTCTAATGACTTTTACTTCTAAAAAAATATTCAATTAATTTTCTCTTTAATCTTTCCCTTATTTGAGAAAAAGTAAAAATTTACTATGAAAGCATACCAAAAATATATAAACCATACCAAAAAAATATATATATAAACTAAATTCAGAATATTAAATCACTTTCTTTAATGTTTCCTTTGATTAAGCAGAAAAAAAAAACCTTTCAATGTCTATGCATGATCTTTTACGTGTTAGAGGGTGTAAAAACAGGTTGACTCCTAAGAACTTTTAAGTCAATTTTTTTTTTTTTTAAACGAATTTATTATTTAACATTATCATATTAACCAAAGATTAATTTTATTTTCAAAGAGTGTAAAAATTCCCTCTGTATCAGATGACAACCCCTAAATGAAAATTAACACGAAATGCGCATTTTGACTAATAGAAGCAGAACAATGAGCTATTTCCACCCAAAAGGACAAGAGGGGGAAAAAAGAAAAAGATTGCTCCTTCAAGGTTGTAGCAGAATGACTGGCAGACTAATATGAATACTTCATACTCATATTTATGATATCAACTCGATGATTATCTTTGATGTGAAGGTGATGTACAGCAAAGAGCTTTTTTTCTTATGAAAGAACACGCCAAGTTTGCATTTCAAGTAAATTATTTCTATGGGTCCAGTTTCAACAAAAGGCGCAACAATGGAAACAAGGAAGAAAATAAAGGCACTAATCATGTTTAAGGAGCCCTCCTCTAATGCTTCTTTTGGATGAGACTATCAGAGGACCTCAGTCAAGCTCTTAATCCTGTGAAGCCCCACTTACACGTATCCACTCCACTGGTAGGCAAGGGGGCATGAAGCAATCAATCTGTACTGCGCGTTAGCATTTACATATTTGAAGCACTCAAGGCCATTAACTTGCATTGCTCATTCAAGGCCAGAAGTTGAGCCTCTTTCTTGTCAAGCAGAGCACTTAGTCTCACATTCTCTTCCATTAGTTTCTGAACTTCAGCCTCCTTCTGCTTTTTCTCATCCTCCAGTTGTGTAGTTTTTTCAGCTAGCCTGCTCCAGTGCAACATCAAGAAGTAAGACACAAGTTCCAGTCATGAGAAATTGAAATTTCATGGAAACTGTTATACGACACTGCATGTTAACTCTAGAACAAGCGATCAAAGACAATGAATTATGAAAAACGGAGTTATCAAAATAATGGTAAAAGAAAAACCTCAATAGGATAGACCTTTCGAGAGCATCCTTTTGAAATATAACAAATTTATACATTAGAGGTTGACATCAACTAAGCAACAGTCATTCGAAGGAAGCTGTAATCACCCAAAGCAATATTAAGAAATCCATAAGTTTGCCACTGTGGGAAGAGAGTAGTAGGAAAAATAACTGTTTCCCTCTCTCTCTCTCTCTCTCTCTGTGTATAGTGGAACTGTTTTTATAATATGATTCAACAACACCGAATATACTAGCGCTTTCTTCTTACATAACTAGAAATTCAGATTTATTTCAAGGTTATATGCAACTCTGCAATGAATATTGAATATAATAGTCCAGGAAACAAACTGCTCCCAAGTTTTCATGCACAACTAAGGCACTCGGTCCAAGCAAAACCACAAAAAGACAAGCCATCAAGCAAACTATAGAAAAGCACAAAATGCAGCAGCAAGTGTACAGTGACAACACACAAGGAACAATTCATGATGCATGTCAAACACCAAATAGTCATAAAGACATTTAATAGAAACATATTACATATATAGCATAATATACTTACCGCTCAAACAGCCTCTCAATAGTTTGAAACTGCTTCTCCGAAGAAAGTAAGGTTTCTCTCACAGTGATTAGACTGTTAACATAGGATTTTAGGGACTCGAAGTCTTGTTTCACTCTACAAAGTTCTTGCTCATTCTCAGCAGCTCGCTGTCTTTGTCTGGACGTTTCTTCTACCAAATCCTCAATTCTCTGCCGCAAATCATTAAGAATACTATTTGTACCCAGAGCTAAATGCTCCATCTCCTCTAGTTTCATAGTCATATTCTCTAATTGGGCAGACTTACTCTGAATTTCTTCCTGACCTACACTTACTTTTTCCTTCTCCAGGGCAGTTTCAGATTCTGCCAATAAAACCCTTTTCACAAGGGCTTCCATCACATCTGTGACTGTCTGGACAGAATTGAGAACCTCACCTATATAAGTAGCATCTTGTTCATCTAGATAACCATTCTGATTGTTGATTCCTATCCAAGATTCTTCATCTGGACCATCAAATGAAGAAAGATCAACACTCCTAGACCAACCTGATAAAGGTATCCCATTTTTGTCAACAAACCCTACCCCCTCTACTTGTTTGATGCCACAAGATGTATAAGCTAGATGAGGAACAGACATGATTCTAGCTTTCGATTTTAAGTAGGTCAACAATGTAGCAGTAGTTCTAACTCTGCGCCAGAGAACCTCTAACTCCTTTTTGGCATCTTCCTCTGAGCTCTGCATACAAGCCTTTACCTCCATAAGCTTAGCTTGCAACACATCCACTTTGGATTGGTCTTTCTCCGTATCCTGTTTCCATGCTTCTTTTGTATTGCTCAACTGAGACTTCAAAGTTGACATGTCAAAATCTTCATCTGCTGCCATGCTCTGTCCTGAGTTGGATTGAAATAAAAGTACCAAGTATCTTAGAGTCGTAATAAAAAGACTGGTACGGATGGAATTCATGTGTCAGGATAAGACTAAGCCTAAGATATTTAATTGTAAGAAAGACCTTAACAAGGACTTTGAAACTAACAATTTATGAAAAAGCTCCAAGAAAGGGCAGGCAGTAACATTGCAATTAGCTAGAAGTGGATTTTTTTAATGAGCAATTCAAGAACTAAAATAAAGCATCCTAATAGATTGGATCAATTTTCCCATTTCGAACTCATATATTTAAAGGTCAACCAAAACACATAAAGTCTTTGACAAAGCAACTATAAGTATCCCATCCACGTTTCCTGTTGCTTTGAAGCATCAGAAAGTGTATATCATCCACCTATTCTAACTCTGGAGAAGTATTTAGCTTAAAAAAGCAGACGCAAGAAAGGCCACATGATTCAAAACATCAAATTGTATGGAACTGGACATCTATGTAAAACCTTTGTCGGGCTACCACTTGACAATGTTCACACCACGCAGCACATGTACAGAATTGACTCAACCCATATTTAGCTAGTATCCCACAGGAACTACTGGCAGCTTCATACTTTGGGATATTTACTTGCATAACTTTTTCCAGGTATACTTACGTTTGAAACTAGTTATCACCGGAAATGTAAAGTAGAGGAAATGGGTGCCCCTTGTTTAGCTACAACTTTGTTCGAAAATTTTCCACGTTTCAAACAAAGCAAGCTCAGAAGAAAATAAACATCGAGCATTCACATATTAGTGCTTCTAAGCTATATCCAGTTACCCACCACTAATAACCTAGCAGAAGTGTTTCTCTATTAAGACAGACCCAGATTTAAAACTATTACCAGTTCAAAGTTTTTAATTACTTCAAACTCTCCAACCAGCAACCCTGGTCAGAGCTGTACATCAAATTGTTATTACGATAAGATGTAGGAAACGAACTGCAGCTAATCGCATGAGCGGGAAGAGAAACAAAAAAATCCCCAATTGTGGGCTAATAGGCTACTTTAAACTGATCTTCCCATAAATCCAAAGCTGAACCCTAAACCAGAACCAAGGGATAAAATTGAAACAGGATCCCACGTAAACTAGCTAAAAGATAATATGACAGAATTTGAAGATAACAAAAGCAATTAAGGTGGAATTTACTAAAATACAATACACCAATAGAATCAAAGTGGAAGCAAAAGACGGACGGAGAAGTACCCGGTTGGATAAAGAGAGAGAATCCGAAGAGGTTAGTGTGCAAGGATGGAGACTATAGGTTTGAGCTGGATCGTCTTCTTCCTCCAGCACGCGTTCAGTCTCATCAAAGACAAGGAATAACAAAAACCGGAGATAAGCAATGGGCGCTTTCTTGTTCCCCTTGGCTTTTTGCTTTTTTAACTTTTTCTTTTCCTCATTATTTTTATTTAAAAAAATGGAAGAGTAAGAAGACTCCTAACGTCTACATTACATTTTTTTTTTTTACTTTAAAAGAGCTAAATTTCTCGTGGGAAATTTAATCAATAGATCCATTTTTTTTTTTCTGAAGTGTTTACTGGAATTTTAAAATTTTAATGTAAGTATTTTTTATATAAATTGTAGTTAGCTTTTTTGACAATAAAACATTCGTCAAATTTTTGTTTCTATTGCTAGTCATTTTTTTTCCTATCAATTTGACTGGAACTTAATAATACTTTAAGTAAAAATTATTTTTTCCAATTTCTATTAATATTTAACATTATCTATTAGCGTCAGTTGAAAAGAAAAGTTTTTATCAAATAATCTTTAACCAGATAAAAAGTTAATCTTCTTTCTTATTACAAGGCATGCGCCAAGATTCTTAAAAATTTAAAGTACAATTTAATTTAAAATTTGGGTTTATTTTCAACACTTTATAATATACATCAAATAGTGCATGTGAGACATTTATAAAAGCAAAATCTCCGAGGAAAAGAAAGATACACTATTCATAACCTAAAATATGACTATATTGAAACTCGAATCTAAAGTTATTTACATCAATACAAGCTGATCATAGCAATTGAGTAATCTTGATAGCTAAGAAGGAAGAGCAGGATGCAATCTCTTACTTAGCTCTCCAGCAAACCAAGTAATAGAGCCCCTCATTCTATGCAACCAAATAAAGCAAAACTCTGGCTTTCTAAAAAGAGGTAACTACAGAAGAGTTAGCGAGCAGGCCAGAGAGAAGGCCAACAAGGAGGGCATTGTTGTAAGTAGTTGGCTCCGTTTGCATATGGTTATCTCTTGTATCATTGAATGTGTCATTGAAGGAGGGACCACCCACTAAGGCTCCAAAAGCTATATTGGGGTTGGGATTAGGTGTGTGAAGCCAGTGGAATCCATCTCTGCAGCCAGTGTTGGCATCCATTGGAATTGAAGATCCTCTGTGATGAACGTGTTGAGGGTAATGGCTTCCATACCCAACAAGATAGCTCATCTGCATTGGATTTTTCCCCAGCACATAATCTGCCTGTGATATCGCAAATCTACGAAGATCTGCTGGCTTATACAATTTCCCACTGCAATATAAGTGTTCAGTTTGAGATGTGAGCATGTAATCGCTGTATAGAACAGCTAGGAATGCAGAAGCCACAGAATGTTGCAACGAGTTCCATTCTACCAGCCATATCAGCCCATCTGCATTTTTTCATAGAAAAGTAAGGATCTCTCTCTATAGAAATTAATGTTTCAAGGAAGAAAACAGGAGCCCATCTTACTATCAGTTCTGTTGGTGGTGGCTGTTGGTGAATCTGGTAGAAGCGCACACATGAGGATTTCAGCAGTTTCTCTATACATCTGGAGGTCAAAATTCTCCACAACTGAGATGCCTTTTGCACTGAGAAAATTAATCCTCGACAAGAGAATCTAGTCCAAAATCATAGAATTGAGATTCAGCATACAAGTAAGAGAGCTCTTTTTAAAGCATGCATTGCACTAGATGAGATCTATGTTAGTATCTGTTCATCACCTGAGTTGCAGCGTGTTTATCATCCCAACTAAACCAGCATAGATTTCCTAAGTTACCAAATGCTTCCTTGTTCTGCTCAGTAACATAATAGAGGTATTGTGGGTCTTTAGTTGCATGATAGAGCCAGGTACTTGCCCACAAGAGTTCATCCCCATATCCTGAAGAGTTATAATATTTCTGCACTTGAGGGATGCTGACGCTATAGGAACCTCTATAAGTATCAGCAAAAGTAAACAGCTGACGAGCATGCGTTAGCAGAATTTCAGAATAAGTGAGATTGATATTCCTGAAAACCAGAGATGCAGAGGCCAAAGCGGCTGCAGTTTCTGCTGCAACTTCTGATCCTGGGTAAGATGAGTTAATCTGGATCGGTGGTCTTTCCTCAGTCATGGCTTCGGGTCTCTCCCAGCAATTGTGGTCCACTTCAGGATCACCCACCTTCAATCACACAGAGAACAGCTGAAGCTAGAAATCCCAACTTCACAAAGAAAATGAAACAAAGTAATAATTGATGCCATGCGAGAACCATTCAAAGTTTAAAGTTGAAACAAATTGGTAACCTGAATGTAGAGAACTTCTGCAAGGGGATGGGCATTGATGAGATAATCAGTTATCCACTTAAGCGAGTCATGGCCATGTTCTAATTGCTTCACTGCATCCATGCGATCACCATATTCAAGAATCGCCCAAGACAAGATAGTAGCAGTAAAAGCCATGGGAAACCCAAATTTCATAAGGTCTCCAGCATCGTACATTCCTTTGGATAGATCCAAATTGGCTTCACTCCCATCTCGTAGCCCTGAATTCCCCCTCCAAGGAATCCTATTATTCTCTAGCTTACCGGCTGCAACGATCAGAAAATCACCATGAGAGAACAGGGAAAGATAAATAGAGACTTCGGCTATAAATTAGAATTGCGCATTACATCTTTGAATGTCAAAAAATTGCATAGACAGTTGAAGGGCAGTGGCATATTTTTGTACAACGTTGGTGGGATGAGCCGAGAGCTGAGGTTGTTGAGGACGATGAAACCTCCTCAGTATTTCTAGTACAGATGCAGTGATTAGAAGAACTCCAATGAGGAACACCGTTATCGACCAAAAACATGCGCCCAAGTTCCTTTTCGGCTTATCAACCTTGCCTCCCATTTCACCCATTCAATTGAGTGCTGCTTTGCCTAGAGATTGTCACTAGAAAGCATCCTATTATAAATCATAGGTGAATTCACGGATTAGACCCATTTTGGGAATTTAGTAACTTTGGAAAGTTCCAAAATTCCATTGTTGTTAATCGACAGTGATATAATCTAACTGGTCTATTTTTTATACTACGAGTTTAATCTTAGACGTCACTTGCGACTGGTACTGGGTGATGATCATGAATCATTCTTCTTTGGAGTTAACGCCTCGTATGATGTACGTGTCCATGTGACATCGGAGGCAAATGAAAATGTTAGGAATGGCTCTAAAATGTTGCCTTGCTGGGAAAGCATAAAAAAAAAATCAAAATAAATATAAATATAATCATCAGTAAGCAAAAATTATGATAATAGACGTTACTTTTTAGTGGACAGCTTGTCGTTTCTTCTAGAAGCAAGCAATCACTAGAATTTTTGCATGACTGTCCTTGTGATGATGGCTGCAGGCTGATAGTGATAATGACGTTACAAGAGAAGGGAGATTTTGTTGAGCACTTTGGCTCTACTTCACCTCCAATATTATAAAGATAAATCATCCAAAACATTGGATTTAGAGAAATAGAAACCCTCCTGCTCCTGCTATCAAACAAAAGCAAGTCCCCTTTCACCCACTCCACAATCTTTCAAAAACTTGATACATGACATTGTTAAAACACACCTAAAATATCTTTCGTTCTTCAAAGTCCTAAGTTTTAAAATTTGGAATTTTACACAAAAATAATTGCTAATTTCGTACTTATATAAGCATGAGACAATTCTAATTCTAATTTTTAACTAATAATATTTACACCACCCTTGACTTCTATAACTCCGAACCCCCAACTGGAAGAGGTGGTACAAAAATCAAGCAATCGGCCCAATAACCAAAGTCAATGGGCTGTTTCTAATGAGGGTCCAAAATTGCAGTTGCAAAGTCTTATTCCTATTTTTCTGATATTTTTATATTTTTTTTTGTTTGTTTTTATTATATCGATTTCACTTGTATTATAGGCAGCTCCGTTCTTCATTTCTTTCCCTCGCCGATGCCCATTTCTATTGCCAGTTCCCCCTTCCCCTCTTCTATCTCTGTTATCTCAAAACCAGAAACCCTCATCTGCGTCTCCTCGCTGTACTGCTGTTGACTTTGATTTCTATAGATACCTGCAAGGGAGACAAGAGGAAGAAGAAGGAGAATGGGAGAAGGGAGAGAAGGGGATTGGGAGTGCAGTGGATGTAATAACAGGAACTATGCCTTCAGGTCATTCTGCAATCGTTGTAAGCAACCCCGCCTTCTGGTCGATACCAAAACCCCTGCCGACTCTAAGTGGCTTCCTCGTATTGGTGATTGGATCTGCACCGGTTAGCTCCTACCCTCTCCTCCTCTATTGTTTTTGGTTTATCTTTGACTTTATGGCCTTTTTTTTTTTTCCAAGTAAATATTATATATTGGCACATGTCGTAGCTACTTGACTTGGATAGCTGGTAATAAGAATTCTCGATTAGATTTTAGGGAGGGAATAGTTTTTCTGACAAATAGTGGGTGGCTGTTGGTTTATTTATCTGTTGTTGATTTTTGAATCAGGGTTTAAGGCAAGTTTGTAGAATTGCCTTTTAACTCCTTAAAAAAAATCCCTTTGATATTTTGTTTGCCATTCTGAGTCCTGGAGATTTCTATGTAGTTGCTGGGGTATATAGGAATCTGCTTGCGTATTGACCTGGATGTTGATAACGAATAAATGCAGATGAAACAGAATTAACATCTAGTTAACTGGTCTTATGATAAAACTTATGCAAGCTTTTCAAATTTAGAGTCAAAAAGATAATCTAATATTGGAAAATTACGTTGTTTTTGGTATAAGGAAAGCTTTTTCTTTCGTTATTCCAGCTCCCGACCTAATTTGAAGGTCTGCAGCTTGTGAAACTGACAGTTAACTGCTTTAGTTGAAGTCTCTTCGATATATTTAGACAAAGCTCTGTGTGACTTGAGTATAGCCTCTTCTAGAGTGGATTGCTTCGGGAGCTCTAGGCATTGAAGTCTCTACTTTGCGTACATCTATAGTCTTTAGTAATAAAATAATATTGAATTTTAACACTGTCGCTTGATTTTATAATATTCTGTTGCAAATTTGAGATGAAAAACTTGCTGTAAAATAGGTTGAGATGTTTGTGCTTTTTGTATGTGTAATTTGTGTGGGATGGACGTGTTGGTGTGCGTTTGCTTGGCTTCCTTTCCCTCTGGCTGCTTTGTGGGCTGGGTTTATATGCAATCCAACAATAGGTTGCACTAACAACAATTATGCATCAAGAGAGAAGTGCAAGAAGTGCGGACAGCCAAAGGAGTTAGCAGCAATGCCAGCAATTGCAATGACTGGAGCTTCTTTCCCGACTTATTCACATTATTTTTCCAGGGCTCCAGGAGGACTGGAACAAAAGATGAATTTTGGACTGATGGGAAATGGCACTCCACAGCAGTCACTTCCTTTAAACTCTAACTGGCCTGTCGCAGGGGCTGATAAGTATGGCATTCAGCCAATTCCTACATGGCCAACAGGTGGAAACTTTGGTTCTGGACTTCCTTTTGACAATTCCTCCAATCAGAACTCATCTGTTCCAAAAGGATGGCGAGATGGGGATTGGATGTGTAATTGTGGCTTCCATAATTACTCATCGCGTTCACAGGTACAATCCTACATTTTACCTCCAAATGATCACAAATGATATAGGGGTTTAAAAAGTATCTTTCTGATTCATTCTGAATTTGTTTGCAGTGTAAAAAATGCAATGCTTTTCCACCTGGTATGGCTTCTTTTCGTTTCTTGGTTTAGTATGGTAGATAGAAAATGCATAAGCTGCATCCTCTACCTACAAACTCTTTACAAATGCATAACCCTTGTCTTACTCCCTGGGGTTCATTGCATATGGGGACTATTCCTAATTTAATATCTAGTATGTATTTCTTTTTAGAAATTGTTGATAAAGTTAATCACACTTTCCACTTTTTTCTGTATAAAGCACCTCGTACAAAACGATTAGCTTCAGAAGAGTTGGTTTATGACTGGGATAGCAAGAGATTGAATATAGGACATGTAAGGATTGTTTTTTCCCCTCAATTTCTATAAATAGTGATGTAGTTTGACAATGCTGTTTTAATCAGCATACTTCTATTTTTTTTTTTTTTTTCCTTTTTCAAACCCTCACCATTTCATTTCTTTACTAACGTACAGACAAATGAGCAGCAACGGTCACACATAAATTTTGAGCCACTCTTAGGGGCCAATGCAGATCCAAAGCCTGGAAACTTCCCTTCTTATCCCGGCATAAACTCAAGTGCTGCTCCAAGTTTGCCAATGCCCATGCCATTTGCACAAGTTACTACGCCCGCACTCCTTGGAAAAGGGTGAGTAATTCCTCTCTATAAGTTTCCTAATTCCTCTATATCGGAGATGTCTGTGTAGTGTGACTATAAATGATGCTATAATACCTTCCAGGTGAAGATCTTTTCTTCCCCCTCCTTTTTGTATTTACCATGCTATTTTATGGTTGTTTTTTTCTTCTCATTCAGCATGAAACACGGCCAAATAAACATAAATCAATTTGAAACGTTTTATTTAGTTTTCTTCTTAATGATTCTTTCAGGTTTCAGCAACATTTCACCTAATTTTTATTTTCGCAGAAATACAAAAGTTTTATTGAGAATGCTGTAAAGAAGATTGACTTAACCTAAAATACAAGGGAATGATCAAGAGCATTGAACTATCTGTACTCTTAACTCGGTATTTATAATTTTTAATATTTTCACCTCCCTGGCTTATCAGAGCAAAGCAATGGCGCAATGGAGATTGGATGTGCACAAATTGCAATAATCACAACTATGCTTCCAGGTTGCAGTGTAACAGGTTATTCTCCAATCCTTTCATTTTGATTTTCTAAATTATAAGGGGGAGTTTTTACGAATTGATTCTTGAGCCATGAATCTGAATCTTATATAATCATTGTTGCTTGCATGGTTTTGAATAATTTGTCTCTCACCCCCTCCCCCACCAAAAAAAGGGAGTCCATACAAAAATCTAAACGATGCTAGTTATGATCTATGGAGCCGTCATACACAATGTTGACATTTGTTGTCTAAAGAAGTATTAAAGTTTATTCACCATACTTACGTTGAATGTGTTCATCATCTACAGGTGTAAAACTCAAAGAATGCCGCCCGTGCAACCCGTCAATGTGATGTAATTTTGAATTCATTAGTTAGATTGTTGTCTCTCTTGCAACGGTCCGGTACTGCTTGGTTTTTTCTGTTTGGGGTTTGCGGCAGGAAGCGGACATTTTCTACAGGCTCATTACGTTTGCTGAAGTGGTTAAAAATGAAAGTTAGTGGATTTGTATTTCTTTTAATGAAAGATATGTAATTACTAGAGTTATTTCTATATCATATTTCCACTTAATATAGAGGCAGTGCTTTTGGGTGTGAGTGTGTTTACTCCGACTTCAGAACATGCATTCTTTCTTTACTTCCAATTTGTGGGTCTGGATGCCGATCCTGTCCATGATTTGAAGAACAAGAAAGCTAACTGAAAATTCATATTAATAACCCACTAAAGCTGTGTCTAATTTGACATTAATCGTTGTAAGCAGCAACTGAATTTCTTGGGGAGGAAGCTGTTAAACTAAACATAATTTAAGTTTATATTATTGATGATGTTGAAAACAAAACTGGAGATCATTCAGATCCCTTGAACACGGAAGTAGGGGAGAGTGGAGGGGAATCGAACTGGTAAAGGTTGAGGGCAGGACCCACAAACCTGAAGAGTATCCAAGCCCCAATCATAATGAAGATCGAAGCATAAGCAAATTTATTGAGCCAGAAGAGCATACCCTTCTCTCCCATGTATAGCTCCGTTGCCTTCTCCGATATGTTCATATCCTCCCATTTCTTCGGACCAGTCCGTGAAGCCTTTGCCTCTGGTTTGTTGAATCGATTGCTGCTAGCACTTGAGGCATCTCCGCCCTCCCTTTCTTGTCTCGATTGCCTTCTCGACCTTCTTCGAAACCTTACTCCGACAGCAGCAGGTGACGATAGTGTCGGTGGCGGAACTGAGTTTGGCTGTGGCGTGCTGTTATCGTCATCGGTGGCGGTGTTGCTGCCATCACTGCTACTGCTGCAGCTGATTCTGTAATAACGATGGTGTTGAGGCAAGAAGATTCGGGCGTTCCTGCATGTTACTGAAGGTCTGGTGATGATGGTGAGTGTGTTGGAAGAGAAAGATGCGAAGGTGTCCATGGTATTGGTAGAGTACCAAGTGCTGCGGTAATTGAGTGGTTGGATTTTGTTCATCCATTTTATCCTGTCAGGGATTAATTTTAACACACCCAAAGTCTAATATTCACACCCCCTTTGAACAATTGGAAAGTGAGACAAATTTCGGAATTTATGATCATCCACCAGCAATTTCTTTTTGCACACCTCATTATTTCCGCTACCTTTCGAAATGAGGTGTGAGAGAGGGAAGCAAATTCCCCCATCAACGTTAGATTGGATGCATTTATGATGTTTATTTTGGTTTGTACGAGTTTGTCTGTATGTTAAGGTTGCTCGATGTAACTCTTACAATTTATATATTCAGTCATTATATATTATTCTTCACAATATTTCGCAACTCATAGAGATTGAGAGTTTATCTCTAAGTTTTTTCTATTTTCCAAAATGAAATTAAGAAACATTATAATTTATTGGGAGTTGTTAGAAATTGTTTTTTCTTTGTCATTAAAATTTGTTGTGTGTTGTACTTGGCTGTTTGTGTATGTATCTTTTCACACCGTAAAATAATAGGACAGCGATCGAGCGAGGGGATGTCTCGGGTTTGCAAGAATGGAATTTTCAGCTCAATGAGTGTCTGAAACATGACGAGACTTTTCAATGTTTTCATAAATCTGAAAAGGAATCTTCAGGTTCAGGGGATGTTATTTTATAAGGTGCTTAAATAAAGGACAAATTAATATAATTATTATTATTATAATCTAAACACATTTCCTATTTAATTGCTTTGATACATGTCACATTTTTTTTTTTGGGTTCTGCTCACGGGGCTACTGCCCACACACATTGTGTGAGAATATAATATAGTATTTATTTATTTATTTATTACAAAATACAAAGTTCTGGTGCTTCATGGCCAACTTGCAGGCTACGCGCGGTTAATCATTTTCACAGAAATTGGCTTGCTTGGATTTTTTTTTTTTAATTATTATACATCTTATTTTAATTTATATTTTATAATTTTGATCAAACTGATACTTAATTTTTACTGCGCGTCTTTTTAATGTGAAAAATCTTGAGATTTGGTAATCAGTTTACCCTTTGTGTCTGAACAAGTATTTTGTCTAATTTTTTAAAAAAGTTAAAGTTAATTATTCATTTTATCTATAGAAACATTCATCGTTCCTTTTAATAAATTTTTATTTTAAAAATTATAGATAATTGCTATTGTCATTGTGATTAGCACATTTAGTTTTCATATAGTTTTATTTTACTATACAATAAATTATGGTTTGATTTCACAATAAAAATAATATTCATATTAAATAGTGTATAACAAGAATAGATGTGAAAACTTAAAGAAAATGAGACCCACTCTCAAATTTGATGTAACTATGGACCAATATTACAGCTGAATAAAATTAAATTATATTTAAAATAAATAAAAATACTGATATTAATTAGTTATATATCAAGATCCAATTTGTATGCACATATCACAGAGAATTTTACATGAAATTAACAAGACAATTTATAGTTTAAATAAAACTTGCATGTTTAATTTGTGAGATCAGTGTATCTAGTTCTCATTAAACCCAAATATAATGAAATCTAAAAGAACTTGTATCATCAAGTTTGAGAATATAGTCTAACTTCATCTTATGCACCCAGATATGATATACTCTGTCCAAGCACTGCAGAAGTAGACATTAGCTAGAGAAAAATCAGAAATGATGAATGACCTGCAAAGTAATTATTTGATGTTGTTTTATTTCATCAACTTAATCAGTTCTTTATCAATCAAAATCTCCCAACACGTGAAAATTGGGAGAAAAAATAATAGTTCTAGATTAATTCAACAAGTATTTAACCAATTAACATTCTTTCTTCCCCTTTCTACTCTCACAATTGTTTGAGAATTTATAAACAATACTTTGTGAGAGATAAAAGAAGTAGTATTTAATATCCAATCCGTATATCAAATTAAGTGAATAAAAAAATATCATATATATATATAGCCTGCATTCTTGGAAGGATATGGAGGCAATGAAATGATATTTGTTTCTTCCCCATTTTCAATTCACGCCAAAAGAGCTTAACAAAGGGCGCAACAACAATCAAAATCAGCCGGTGAAAACGATCTTGAGTAGTTGGCTCAATATATACTTGCTAATTGCATCCTACGGTTCAAGTAAAAGATTTGTAAAGGTGTGAACTTGCACCATCAAACACCCAAGATTTTAACTGTGTTTCACTTTTGGATTAAAGCCAGAAACAACTTTCAGTGATCTAATCAGATATGCATTTAAGAGCTGAAAAAAATTGGACCCAGAAACAGCTATAACTGGTTTGTGTTGTGGTCCAAACAATGTTATTCTAGCTAGGTTATATAAAAGCCAAAACTTAACTGAATCAAAACTTGAGTCATGACTACAATCCCAGTTCATGTATTAATCTCGTAAAATTTAACAGTACTGCTGCTAAATATTACGTGATAGTGTATCCATTATAAGGAAAATCAGCAACAGTATCAAGCTGCACGCCACAGCTAGCTAGCCAGTTCGATCGGATGGATGTATCTTGTTTGAAAATGATCGTACAGAATAGAATAAAATCAAAATGAAAAGCACAAAAAGCTTGTGGCTAGGGTTTACTCTATATGGTTGCAAAGTCTCTGTCTAGAACTTGGCAAGAAAGAAAGCAAAAAGAAAATGAGACGAGTACAAGTCAGTGTAGAGAGAAAGAAAGAGAGATATGGAATGATCTTTGTGATGTAGATTGAGAGATATGGGCATAGAAAATTAGTGCAACAAGATGATTACCCGTAAGACTAGGGAGAGTACCACTGCGGCTGTGAACTCTCTAGGGCACTCCCTCCCTCATGAGGTAAGCAGGCTCAGGATTATGGATAAGAGAGAGAGAAGGGACAGAGATGAAGGGCCTCTCTTCTTTCTGGCATATCAAGTATATAATAAAGGTAGAAGAAGAATGTGACCCATTTGGCCTAAAAGAAGAATAATAATAAAAATAAATAAATAAATAAAAACAAAGGGAGAGAGAGAGAACGAGAGGTATGGTGGTTTCAGTTCCAAAGTGTCATGTAAATGCATGATAAGGAAAGGAAAATCTCATGATGGCAGTGTCAAAATCAAACAAATTCATTATGTAATCTGAAAAGTTGAAACGCATTGACACATGAAGGAGAGAAGGAAATTGAATAACGTTCAGATATTGAACAAGAATATTTTACACAATAATTAAAAAAAAAAAAATTGAATTCAAGGAAAGATTGAATAGTTCCATCTATTCAGTTTCCCTGATTGGTTCATTTTTGTGTAATTTGTACTTTCACCATACCACACAAGAAAACAAATTGTGTTGGGTAAGTCTTTTCACTGAATTCATTTACTCACGAAGGCCTCAATGCATCTAAATCAACCTCCAAGAAAAAAAAAAAAAAAAGCTAACATCATTTCATTTCGAAGTTACTTATATAATTTTGTTGTACCTTAATCGAAGGAATTTGATATTGTAAATTAAGTTGCCGAGTTGATTAATTAGAATAAGAGCCTCATGCATGTAAATCAATAATAGCTAGATATGCATCATTCTAATCAAAGTTGATGCGTGAGTGAATCAATATCTACTGGAAATTGATCAGATATATATCTTGGTAGGAAATTTAATGCATATTGCAGTGGACTCACTCCCTTTCAAGGGAATGGGATTGTGTTGCAGTTTGCTTGTAGGGTTCATGAGACGCTGAAAGCTGAATCGCAGGTTTAGAAGCGGCAGTGGCAAGAAATGATGTAGCTTTCGAACACTGATCTCACACCAAGATATACACAGAAAAAGATCCACAAACAATGACATCCTTTGCACATAATGCCAAAGCATTAAATTTTTGGGGCGCGTGCTCTTGCAATCATAAATTCATCAACTTACTTTTACATTTGTACCCTGCTTGCTAGTGCTACCCTTCGTTTTCTATGGATTTGAACTTCTTGTATTGCTGGCTTTACAGAAATTTGAACAGCAATAAAAAAAAAAAAAATTGATTTTCTATTGAAGATTCACGTATCACACTCCGAAGACCTTATTTTTAACAGTTGGTTGGTACCTTTTTTTTAAAAAAAAAAAAAAATCTATGGAAAATGGTATACTTTTTTTTTTTTGGTTGTGGGGGGGGGGGGGGGGGGGGGTGGTGTTGCAACGATATAGAGGCAGAAGAATTTCCAACTTCTTTCACCGAAAATTGAATCATTTATTATCAATACTGAATTGGCAACCAAACATGGTTCCATGACCTATCAAAAAAATTGTATTTAATCCATTCATTTTTCCGGGAAACTTGATGAAGGAGACTAGAAACACCAGAAAGCAAAGGGTTAGACTTCGACTGTTGATCAGTGTTCATATGTTAGTTGGCAACTATAGTTAAATTTAGGATATTTTACTGTGTTTAAGTATATACAGATTCATGGGAAAATGTGTTTATTTCTTTTTCTCTCTTATTTTATAATAAATAACCAAGTTTTTTGTGACCTTGATGACGAGAATTATTACAAGTTAAGAGAGCGAGAAAAGAAGAGACCAAACTTAATTATTTCTAGTTGGGAAAACAATTCCAAAGGCAAAAACAGAAGATGCTTAGCTACATTTTTTTTGACCGACACTTAATTAATTTCTCATTTTTAGATCTTTCTTCCTTCTTTCTATTTTTGGTCAGTGCCCAGTATTAGTCCAAGATTGTGCAGAATTCACCAAAGAACCTATGAGTTGCCCTTCCCCCTCTATCTGTCCCTCAAGAGAATGACCCTTTAAGGCTCATTTTCACTAAAGCTGCCTTTTATTCTGTAAACTGTATATTTTGAATATCATTGTCACATAGGGTGTACCGTCTATAATCGAGTAGTCTTCCCTGCATATCAAACCCACACATCCTCACCGCCTCACAAGTTCAAGAAAAGCTCTAATTCCTTCCTGAAATTCCTATAGAAGATGCTAACTATAGATAGGGCAACAGACCAAAAAACAAAAAAGAAACCCTAATGGAAATAGCTCATATATTGGTTGGGACCCATAGAATATGGAGAGTAAATTGATTAAACCCATTTTTACATCTTTGCCCATGACATGCTCAGTTAAGTCCATGAATATCTTTGTACTTGATTTGTCTTAATAAAAGAAGAGTATTGAGAATCAAAAAAATATTTGAAGAGGGCCATATCTATATCTCCATCAAAAGAAGAACCTATTGAACTCCCAAATCACAACCCACATCATTCTATTGCCATTCTTTCATTCATTCATTCACAACCTCTTCTTTTTCTTTCCTTCCATCAAATAAATATATTCATACGCCATTTTTCTTCCCCTTTTCCCTTACTTTCTCTCTCTATCTCTGAGCAAAAAGTTCAAAAATTTCATACCTGGTCATGCCTTTTTATCCAAGTAATTCTACTGGTACCCTCACTTTCTAAGCCCTCTTTTGTCCCTTCCCTTTTAATGATCTTCTCTCTGTCAACTTCAGTCCTTCTCTTCCAGATAATTCTGTGATTTTCTCTCTTCATCATTCCATGTGCCTCCTTCTATTCCCTATTATAAGTCATACCCCATAATCCCTGTCTTTCTTCCAATTCATGCACTCTCACCTACCCCCTTCCCTTCTCTCTCTCTATATCTCTATCTAAGTTGTTTTTGTTTTCTTCTTGTTTTGATTCTGTCATGGAACCTCAACAACAACATCAGAGCCAGCAACACTCACCAAACGAGGATGGCGGCAGTGGAAAAGGGGGATTTCTCTGCAGGCAAAGTAGTACACGTTGGACTCCCACTACCGACCAGATAAGAATATTGAAGGACCTTTACTACAACAATGGTGTTAGGTCCCCAAGCGCAGAGCAGATTCAGAGGATCTCTGCTAGGCTGAGGCAGTACGGAAAGATTGAAGGCAAGAATGTCTTTTACTGGTTCCAGAACCACAAAGCTCGAGAAAGGCAGAAAAAAAGGTTCACTTCTGACGTTCCCATGCAAAGACCATCAACAACTAATGCTGCTGCTGCTACTACTGCTAATTGGAAACCTGAAGAACCCATTCACACCAAGTACTCTAACATATCTTCTAATGGTAAATTCATAATCATGATCTCTTCAATCTCATCTCTGATCTCTTTCATAATTTCTCGTGTTCTGAGGAGAATTTTGTCAAGTTAAACTCGATTATGTGTATGTGTATATAGTCATCATGATATTATGGCTGTGTTTTATAGGGGTGTCTTCTGCACCTTCTTCTTCGGCTTCTGGGATGGTTACTCTGGGGCAGGTAGGCAACTATGGCTATGGATCTATGACCATGGAGAAGAGCTTTAGGGTAAGCTATAATGACTAAGGGTTATTGATTTTATGGAAATATGAAGGGCTCATATGATCAAGTGTTTTTTCTTCTTCTTTTTTTCCTTTTTAGGTTTCTAGCTATTTGATTTTTACTAGCTAATGGTCATGAAGCTTTGTAATGTATTGAATTGGAAAGCGACCATCACAATTTGCATTATTAATGTGAGATTGGGGAATGCGGCCCTAGTACTAGTAGTGATAGTCAACTAACTATATGATGATCTATTGGTATCTTATTTAACAACAAAAAGGAGAGACAAAATAGCAAATAGCATTCTTTAATCTTTGAATCTTCCTGAAAAAGAAGAGTGCCTTTGGTCTCTGGCAATGTGACCAAACATAAAAGAAAAACTTTTCATGAGGAGAAAGTTACAAGTCTCTTTTAGTCCACTCACTTGGGAGATGGATTTATGAAGTGGATTTCCCTTCTCCCAAAATCATTTATTTAGGGTCTAAGGGTAGAGCTTTTGAGCCTGTTTTCTTAATAAGGTGTTATTTAACCATTGAAATTAATTAATTGCTGATCACTTGATTTTGTACCCTTTTTTCTCAGGACTGCTCAATATCAGCTGGAGGTAGCAATTTAAGCCACAACTTGGGATGGGTTGGTGTAGACCCATATTCCTCAGCCTACACCACTTTATTTGACAAAATAAGGCCAACTGAAGAAACCTTAGAAGAAGAACAAGAAGAGATTGGGGCCCCAGAGATTGAAACCCTTCCTCTTTTCCCTATGCACAACGAGGGCATCCATGGCTACTGCAACCACAGGTCTGAATATTCATCATACAATAATGGTGGCTGGTATCACAGCACCGATCATGATGGCTACAAGAACTGTTCTCGCACTTCCCTTGAGCTCAGTCTCAACTCCTACACTCGTAGATCCCCAGATCACATTTAAGGCCTCTTTGTCATCCTTAATTATTAATTCAATTCAATGATGCTATAGCTAGCTTTACCTAGTTATTGTCCCTTAATTAAGGTTCTGTACTTTCAAGGTACGTAGTTAATTGAAGTTGATCAGTAGGGATGTGTGCTCGGTTTAATTAAAGCTGGATTTAAGTTAAGAGCTTATCCCAACTTGACACTTGTCACGAGGGAGTTAATTAATTAATGGATTGACTAATTATAACTTTATGATGTCCATTTCCCAAAAACATTCCTGTCTTTAATTTGCTAATTGAAATGATTGGCTTGGCTTAAGAGAAGAACATAATCATGGTTGGTTTATCCCAAAAAGGTTACAGTATTGTATTGAAAATACAAAGCAAAGGATACTCCTCTGTTAACTGTATGCAATAACATTGCTCATGCTCATTGCTCCAAAGTTCAAACATCAATATCGTTATATGTGAATGAATGAATGACTCAGAATGGAAAATCTCTCTCCCAAGCCCTAAACCATTTTAGCCTTTTGTCCATGATGAAAATATCAGAAAGCAAATAATGTTAAATGATGCCCTGATTCTTTCTCAAGCATCTTTGAAACCCAGTACAACACAGAGATTCATGCAGGAGTTTACAGCGCGTGAGGGTGTGAAGTGAGCTCTGGTCTCCAAGGATTTATGTGGGGACCATTGAAAGTCTGTGTAAAGCCACTGACAACTTGTACGGTAAGTTTGGGTTGCTTTTATTTTTATTTTCTTTCTTGGGTTAAAACCTAAAGGCTAAAAAGCCTTTTGTTTCTCCGAGCATCTTATGGTCACTATGTAATGTGTGCATGACAGTGAGATATGTCGAGAAACAGAAAAGAAAAGGGGTGTGTATGATGAGAGGGAGAACTCTGCAACTGGTACAAGAGTATATATTTTGAAGTTTGAACCGACTTCGTAAATACCGCACGCACAATCGTTCCACTCTTTTCCTTCCCACTGCTCGAAACCCGACATTTCTAACACGGTTGGCCCACTTCTTCACCCCAATAAAAGAAAAACCCTCACTTGGCTAAGCCACACGAATGAATGAATCAAGTTTCTTATTACAAATGTAATGGATTCAAATTGTTTCGAAGCGTTAATAGTTTAACTGATTAAAGGGGGCTTTTCTTTTTTTCCCCCTTCAAACTGTATAATCTGCCCTAGAGTTTTTAATTGGTCGAGTAAAATTTAATTATTTATATGAAAAACAATATAAAAAAAGTTCTGAAACAGAAAATAAGACCGCGTGGGGCAAAAATACATAATCCAAATTACAATGTCTATACCATTTTTTTTTTTTTGTCCTGTGTTCTGTTATTAGAAGAATGAAATGTTTCTATTTCAATTTTTTTTTTCGTAAACTTTTTTGATGTAGGGGGGGTTGGAAAGAGGAGACAAGGGTGTTATAATAAATCAGATATAAGCATGATATCATGACATTGTGAGTCTTTATCATCCGTGAGACCTTGGATGGATTCTTTCCTGTATTCGGCTTGGCATAATTTCACTCTTGTATGGCTTACGATGGCCCTATGTTGTTTAGGGTGTCAAACATGATAAGATGGTTTTAAAGTGTTCATAGTAAAAGTGATTGGTATTCCATGTTTGATAAATGCAATGGAGATTTAGTTGTGAATCCAACAAGATCTTTAAAGCTTTTTGAGGCTTCAAGTTAGTCATGGCCTCGAGGAGTAACTGAATGAAAAAAGAAAAAGAAAAAGAAAATTACATTATTGAACTTCACAACATTACATTAGCATCAGAAAAAATCTACCCAGCAGAGTCAAAGGGGGCCTTGTAGGTGGGTGAACTCCACAACATTAATTAAGACAAGTCAGAATTGTAACTACAAATCAACAATCTAAATCTTATACATATTCTCATACAGAATTGCTAACCTTTCATATACTTGCGAGCATCAAAGATTCTGATGTAACCTTCAAACACGCTTTGAGTCTAAGATCCCCTGCAATATATAGCGTTCTCATTTTCGTGCGAATACTTACCATTTACAGAGAACAGCACTCGCTTGTTGCTGAGTGCATAAAGAAAGTTTAGGCAATAAATTTTCATTAACAAGAAAAATAAGTAAGCTGGCAGAAAGGAAAATATAGTTATTTAATCTCAATAACACTTACAACTAATATGGAGGCTGCTCTGCCGCTGAAGTATCGAAGGTCCACCCGGAGGAGAAAATTTACATATCATAGCTGCCATTTCGTCTTGTATGGTTGTCCTGATAGAGAGTTAGAGACAAAGGACACAATTAGAATAACTATCTTACTATACTCATAACATAAAGTGTGATGAAATAATGTAACAGTAAAGATATTACCTTTCACCTATTAACTAGCAAATCCTAGCTGTATGGAGTAGAGGTTTACTTTCTTCCAACATAAGCCCCCAGTTTTGATAAATCTGGAATCCAAAATGACAACTCAGAAGACCCGGTTGCAAACATAAGACTTCCAGGAGCCCACTTAATAACAGGAGGTCCAGTATCAGAAGTGGCACTCATCCAGCTTGCAACCTGGAATCATTAAACATGAAATAACGTTGTAGTGGCACAAAACTATAAAAGAAATTTATTAAAAGATGCAGAAGAATGGAGACATTGAGCTTATCATACTTCTTTCCCACTCCGAACACTCCAAGCATAGACGCTGCCATTGCCTGAACCTGTCAAAAAGTTTTCAAGTTAAGAATTTAAATTGTAAAGCTAGCATAAGAGGTCAGCATATAGCATAAACAGCACGTAACCAACAAGAGGCATCCATGCTGACATAAACTATTGATGTCTGATGAAGTAAACAACAAATGGCAAGATGCATGGTTATACCAAAACTAATTTCAGCAAACTGTTTAATTGGTCAACAAAGAGCAGCAAATTTCTGGATCTTGGGAAATGCTTTACCTGATATCACGAACATTCCCTCAGGGCTGAAAGAAGCTTCTAGTGTGGAATTAGAGGAGACTGGTGTGACATTATATGTGGATAACTATGTACACAGAGGGTAAGGGGGTATAGTCACGCAGAAAACCTTCCAAAGTAGATAAAAATCAATTGACAGAAATGAAATTGGAGCAATTTAAATAAAACAGATACGAACCAGTGTGCCACGAAATGAATCGAGCACATGAATATGTCCACCAGCAGTTGTTAAAAGCATGAGTCTCCCATCATTGCTAAACTTCACAATATTTGCATCGGAAATATCTCCCCCTACAGAAAATATGTCAAAGGGACCCTGTAGGAGTGAACTTCACCACATTAGGTTGGTATCTCACAATGGTTAGAGATTAACAATCATGGTAAAACACTACATCTTCCACATATATTCTCAGATGGAAATTGCTAACCTTTTCATAATTGCGAGCATCAAACATTCTAATGTATCCCCCAAAGGCAATTGCAAAGACTAGCCCTTGATCGTCATATGATATTGCAGGCCTCCCTTGTACACGTATGAGTCCCTAATTTGAAAATTTAAAAATAAAAATAAGAAGCCCATAGAAAATTTATATGATAACCACGAAAATAAACAATCATTTGTATCAAAATGCCTCTACCTGGCACTTGTCTAGCCTTTGGTCCCAGAGTAAAACAGATCGATCAAGAGAGCCGGATATAAAACAGTCATTGCGAGAGCACAAGCTAAGAGAGACAACCCTGGTAAAAGCATAGCAAACTTTTGTATTAAAAACATATCACTTTAACCGAGGATTAGAGATAGGAACAAACACAGAGGCGCAGAAAGAAACCTGTCATGGTGACCTTTGAAATATCTCAAGTACTTGTTATCATGCAAAGATAGATGCCTCAAAGATTCTGGATTTATTCATGATATTAGTACATGAACGTAAAAACATTATTGAAGACGAACACTGGAAACATACATACCATCCCAACCATTTTTTGATGAGTAGATTACAGTCGTAGGATGAGATGTGAAGCAAACTAGATCAACACCATATTTCTTGCTATTTATTGTCTTCAAACATCTGGTAAAAAATAATGTCATGACTCACGATCAGCCACTATTATTCATGTCAGATCAAATCATAAGACACTACTCTTTTACTTAAATTTATCAGGCAATATCTGTTTCACAATAATACTAGAAACACAGATAAGATTATTTCAACAAATTAAAAAGGCCATACTTATTTTATATGTCTGCTGTTTACATATTTATGGCAACAAAATAGGGGCTTACGTTCCACTGGTGACATCATAGAGACGAATGGACTCATCATCACTTGCAGTCACCAGATAACTCGACGCCTTGTGAAAATCCATCGAACTAATTTTACCATTCTGTTGAAACATGCAAAAAGCCTCAGTAAATAAAGCATGAACAAATAGTTATGAACGTGGATTAAGTTGTTGTCAAACAAGATGTTGGGATTGGCAGGTCATTCTTCAATTTTAGGACTTGACAACATAGTAAAAGCATCTTATCTTATATTCAACTAAACATAGAATTTGCAAAATCTCAACGCAGATTGGGGTGGTTTCCCTTTGCCCAAGAACTAAAATTCAAGTTCAAATTCTATTTAAGTGAGAAATACCCCGAAATAATTAAGTTTAAACTTCTCCTTCCCGTCAACAAACACAGCCCCTAATGTCCATTTTATTTGAAGAGCGACACGATAGAAAAAAAAAAAAAAAATGATGTTAAAATACTCACATAGTCTTTAAACGCCATTCCTACTTCCATACTCTGAATGAGTTCTTCACTGAGCTCCAAAGACACCTTCTCTTCTCTCTCAGGTTGGGTCCCTGCATGCAAATGCTCAAAACTAAGAAAACCAGGCAAACTAGCAAGCAGAACAAAGCTAGCGTCGAACTTCAACGATTAAAATAAGAATTTCAAATCCACTACCACCCATTTGGATAAACTTTTTTTCTGATATCTGAAATTTTTCCTGCAATATTAGTATTGTGCAAGCTCAAATGGAAGTAACCTAGAACCGAACAACCAACGTCTTTAACCCGCCGGAGAATATCAGCTCGAGCGACTGGCGAGTAATACGTTTCTCATATGGACGGGCTTGCTATTGTGGAAAATTAATTGCTCAGCCCACCATCCAAACAGCGACTTGTATGGGTTGGGCTTAAAAGTTTTAATTTAAAAAATAAAACATATAATAAATTAAAATTTTGAAATATTAACTTAGCCCCTTCATTATTTTGGACTAAAGCAATTTATTTTGTTTCATGGCTTTGATATATTTCCTTGAAGTAAATAATTCATTCCTTTATTTTGGTCGAAATAATTCATTCTTTCACTCCAAAAGTAGTAAATAATTCATATGAATTAATGTTACCTTGATTCTTCTTTCCATTTTTTTAAAGTTTTCTAATAACAATTAATTCATCAGAAAATTCATTCATATGTCAAAGAAAGCTGATCCTAAATATCATTATCATATCTTATAAATATGACAGAATTTTTTTTGATAAATAATATGAAGTATTTTTTGTAAATAATCTCTTAATATCAAAATTTGTTTCGTCGTCTATCCTCAAATAAAAAAAAAAAAAATTGTTTGGTCATTTAACTCACTTAAACTAATTTTAACAAAAAAAATAATAATTTGTATGTTATGGGACCAATTGAATGGAGTAGTTTATCCCCTCTTATAATTGCAATATAATCAAAATAATTGCAATATATAAAATTTAAAAATATTAGACTTTTACAATAAAATACCAAATACTCTGTTGATTTGAGGATCATTTTCATATTGTTGACTATTTTTTTCTTATTTGTATCTGTTGCTTTATATATATATATATATATATATATATCCATCAATGTTAGGAGAGAAAGACAATTTACATGGATCTCAATTCACATTTTTATTTTTATATTTTTTTGATGAGAATAGATTTACATCTTTATTTCCTTAAGTTGTTAAACAAAACTAACTACAATTTTGTAATGAAATTAATTAAAAATTGTGAGATGTAATTAAACATTTATAACTAAGTAATTAGTTAATTAAATTAAAATTATTTAATAAAATTAATTGTATAATTAATTATAATATGTTAAATAATTAAAAATATTATATTATATTCACATAATATTATAATTAAATATAATTCATTTTGTTTATTTATTAATTAATATATTTTTATTATTTATTTTATTATCAATTAATTGATTAAATAATAATTTATTATCAACTTATTAATTAAATAAAAAAAAAATTGAGTTTATGAGAGAGAAAAAAAATGAGGAGATAAGAGAAAAGGAAGGAGAGGAAAAAATAGAAGAAGGAAAAGAAATAAAGGACCACTATTGAGTTGTTAAAAATAATTGTGTGAGATTAAAATTTATAATTTGTTAACAAATTTAAAAGTAAAAAAAGAAGTGAATTATTGGTAATTAATTTTTAAAAATTAATTTTTAAATATTATAATTTTTTTTATTTATTAGATAATTCTATTAACTTATTTACTTAGATATTTTAAATAAACTAAAAAGCTCTCTTTAGTATAAAATAAAATACAACGTGCTATTATAAATTATTGAAAATAAAATTTCTTGATCATAAGAAAGGGACAAGAAAAGAAACACAAATTAAATTCACTCAGGCAATTGTGAAAATTTTAAGAAATTTACAAAAGAGAAGATGAAAATTCTATATTGGATTATTAATTCCTTATAAAATTCACAAACATGAAATTCTGAATCTATTTCGATATATCTACAGATCTCACCTCTGTTCAAATCAGTGGTCAGCTAGCTATATATCAATCATCCACGTATCCGAACAATTTCTCTCTGCAAATAAAATAGACAATATTATTGAATATTGAATTGAATTACATGACCGGAACTCTTATGACCTCGACGGAGCTACAAGAAGAAACACTAGAGTGACGGTTATCTTCTACAGTGGCTTTCTTCTTGATGAATTCAATGCAATCTGCTACAGCTTCACTATAGTGAGGATCACTTTGGTATGGATAATAACGACGTCGTTGCCGTCCACGGTCGCTGGCCTTCGATAGAGCAGACAACATCATCAAACGGAACACAGCCTCACGGAACCGCTCTAACAAGCTGATAGGCGATGGACTTTTGTTCTGTGCACTGCAACTTCTGAACCTGGGCATGCATTGACCCTTCCTCATTTTTTATTTTTTTCTGATTCTGAATTAATTTGTCATCCTTAATTCTCTGCACTTCTGCTCTTGTTTTGATAACAGAGAGGCGTATTTATAGGAGAATCTGCTTCCTGGAACAATGATTCATGAATGTTAATTTGTTTTTGTTTACTTAGACTGAGGGCATGGCTGGCTTGGTCATGTGGTCGAGCCCATTGGATCAATGATCACTTAATAATGCTGCTCATAAGTCATTACAATACATTTTAAGGTTTTGGTCCCCACTCCCGAACCTGGAGATAAAATCATAATCATATTATATATATTAGCTTTTGACGAAGTTATTGTCTTATGATGTAAAAGGACATCTCAGCTACATTAGAATACGAGGATTAATTAATTAGGAATAATCTACATGGAAATCTTCAAATTAGGCCTTGTCACATGCTTTCCATCCCAACTGTGAGCGTTGACCAAGATTAAGGGAATTAAGGTGAGGCGGTCGTAGTCTGATTAGATTTAATATCCATATCCTGCTTAATTTGCCTAACATGCTGCAAATATATAAACTACTCAAGATTAGGAGTGCACACTGTGCAACTAGGAATGAGGAAACTTTCTCGTGCCAAAGGGCAATGGCTTGAGAGCTGCTAATATGAAGCCATGCACATGCAAAGGTCCCGTATCAAACTGCGTCTTTCACCGGGAAGGCCTCACATGGCTGCATGTGCTCACCGCATTGTGATCTCACATTTCCGCCAACTTATGACATATCCTATATATTTATGAATCTCATGGGGTTTTGTCCTGTTGTTCTCAACTTTTTTCTTTGTAGTTAGAGGGGGTTCATTTGAATAGAGAAGGTTCTCTCAGCAGCGAATGTCAGTACCATGCTTGCAACTGTGTTCCTATCTCCATGTTCTCTTCCCCATTCCCTATCCCATGCCATGCATGAACTTCCTATGCTTTTGGGGTTCTTTAATTTAATTTTATTTTTTTCGTCACCAAAGCGTTGTTAGCTTCATTAGGAAAGGCCGAAGTAGTTGGGCTTATCTTAACCCCAAAGTTCAATTAGCAAAAGAGTACAGTAAACAACAACAGGTTTATGTCATGTGGCATGGAGAATATTATACATGAATTTGTGTTATACTTTATTGATTCTCGTTGGATTATCAGAGACATGTATGGAGTAAGTAAGAAATTTACAAAACTGAGGAAAACAAAGCTTTTCCTCTTTGTGTGAAAATGGAAACGAAATGGGTAATTATTAATCATAGGTAAAAGAAAATTAAAAAAAGAGAAAAAGGAAGACAGACTTGTTAATCTAAGGACCAAAGTCTCCGTGGATAAGGAAATTCTGCATACTGAAAAGACTAACTGTCCCAGGCTGTTGGAGAGTCAAATTCCTGGTTTCCCTTCTTTTTGGCAAAAAGCCATCCTATGAGAGGCATTGATAGCTTCCTCCTAGTCTTTTTAACCGAAGGAGGTCTTTCTAATGATTCATCCCTATTGGGAATAACTTTAGCAAGCACAGGAGGGCTCGCAAATTTGACACATCTTTTCCTTTCAAACTCCTCTGTTTGTGTCTTGATCTCCACCTTGTTTGCATTCTCAATGAACTTGAGGTCTTCAATCTCAGGATCTTCCCTACGTTTCAACAACATCAATTCTTCTCTTGCCTTCATCTGATCTCTTATCTCTTTCTTTGCTTGTTCCAGCTCTTCTTTGAGGGACTTAATGCGACGAGCCATGAAGCTAAGTTCTTCTCTGGCTTTCTGAAGGCTCTGCTTTGTCTCTTCTAGTTCAGCTGCCATTGCTCCGATCCTAGACTGGCCACTTCCAGTTTCACTCACTTCAGCTCGCGTCTCATTTATCTGATATATTTTTATATATATATAAATATACACACACACACACACACACACACATACAGATTCAGAATAAGCTAATCAGCTGCCATTTGTGATAGACATCAAAAGAATATATATAGGAAGAAATGTTGATAAGAACCTCTTTGAGCTTGTTGGCGTAAATTCCCCCAGCTAAAACTCTCTCTCCAAACAACATAACAGCTTCTTTGACGGAATTGAATGGCGCCCTGGTGTCAATCTCTGCACGTCCCATTACCACCACCCTGCCTTCTTCTCTGTCCATGTTTAGTGCACTATATCTACAATTGCCCTCAAAAACAGAATGAGAAGAAAATGAGTGAGTTAGAAGAACTTGAGAAGAAAGCAGCGGAGAGACCTAAGTTTAATACAAGATGGGTGGGCGGTGCATTTTTCGACTAACTGTTAGTAGAATAATAATAATGGGGATTTCATTTCTTCGCGTCCACTTCACTGGTATTTTGTTAATTGAAGTTGACAAGGGTAGTTGCACCCTTGATTAGGACTTGTCTCCTTTCTTACAACTAGATGCTCGGTATTAGTGGAGCCCGTAAATATGATTAAGATAACATTATGTATAATTCATGATTAAACATAGCATTAATGGTTGGGTTCAGGCTATTCGTACAAGGGCCCGTTCGTACATGGTTTGAGGCAAAAAGTAAGCATGCATTATTTTTCTGAGAGGAGGCCCATGATCTTTTTTTTTTTAATTTATTATTATTTATTTTAAAGAAAGGGGTCACTGTTCAAAAAAATTAACATATAATATTTTCAGCATCTTATAAATATAATTATAATTATAAGAAGCTGTTGTCTTATACTATCATTATGTTTTCATTCAAAAATTTATTTTTCATACAATATTAATTGAATGATAATGTGTCTAATAAGCACCATCCAATCAATTTTATTTGGGATTCATAGATTGTTATAGAATAAAATGGTTCCTTTTAAATATGTGAAAACAAACAAAAAAATCATTAAATATGTCATCAAGTTTTAGTTAATAACCATACAATTACAAACTAAAGCCAACAAAATCCTGAATTTTTCTGTATATATATGTAGAATTAAATAAGGATAGAATTTTCTCAAAAATATTTTTTACATATATATAAATTTAAACTTAAATCATATACTTAAGCGATTTTATTTTTTTATTATTAAAATTAACGTCTGTTAAATGAATTTTTAATTATGTAATATTAATATTAAACAAGATCGACATACACAATATTAATATTAAACAAAATGAAGCATAAGAAATATTAATATTAATCAAAGTATTATAACTATGGCGATAAAAAAATTGAGTTTTTTTTAAATTATTTTTGTAAAAATGACACCGTTTTATCTTATTTATATTTTTTTATAAGATAAGATTTTTCATATTTACATTCATATTCCTAAACATATAACAATTTCATGTAATATATATATATATATATAATAAGGGTCGCTGACCCTGTGTAGAAATCGATTCTCATAATGGTTCTAGTGCCGAGTCGCGTGGTCAGAGAAAGATCAGAGAAAAGAGAGGGAAAAGACCGTTGCTCAAAAAACCCGCTCGAGCCCTAAACATCATAGTCTCTAACAATCGTTTCACTCCTAATTCGTTTATTTAGATGTTACAATCCCTTCGAGTTCCATTTCGTGCGCTTCGCGGGACACAAGACTGTGACTTGCTGAGAGCTGGGTTGTACATAGGAAGTGGTTCTAGAACCACAACAGAAGCATTGTTTATTTGTTTCCTTAAACCCTAGAATTTTGACTTAATTGAAATTCACTATAAATTGTTGTCCCTCTGAAAAGGTGGAGCTAGGGTTTGAACTTGTTCCTGTTCCCGTTTTGCTTATGCAACCCCGCCATGAGTCCTATTCAGAATTTCGAGCAACATTCACGGCATCTTGTCGAGCCCGACTTGCGTATGACCTCTATCTCTTTTAGTTGCAACACGCACAATTATATATATATATATTCTGTACTTAATTGCTTAGAGAAACGAAAAGGAAATTGCATTCCTTGTACAATTTTTCTGGGTGGTTTCTTTTGTTGACTTCTAAGTTCACTTGTTTTGGAAAGCTCGGTCTGTGACGAGTCTTTATGTTTTTTCTCTTTCCCTGCTTGCTAAATTGTACACGTTTTTCCTTTGTTGCATATCATTGTTTTACTTTGTGTTATGCAGATGTAAATGCAGAATTTGATAGTAACCTTTTGTGCTGCCGCTTTGTAAAGTTTTGCCTTATTTATTTTATTTTATTTTTTAAATAGCGATGCAGGCAAGGCTGCAGATGGTGATGGAAGTACGAGACAGTCTTGAGATTGCTCACACAGCTGAGTACTTGAATTTTCTAAAATGCTACTTCAGGGCTTTCTCAGTTATACTTCTGCAAATAACGAAGCCACAGTTTGTAGACAATCCAGAACACAAGGTTCGAAATGTTGTGGTGGAAATATTAAATCGTCTTCCACATAGTGAAGTCCTCCGTCCCTTTGTCCAGGATCTGTTGAAGGTTGCCTTGCAAGTACTTACCACAGATAATGAAGAAAATGGCATAAATTGTATCCGCATAATCTTTGACCTCCTTAGGAACTTTAGGCCAGCTCTAGAAGCAGAAGTTCAGCCATTTCTGGACTTTGTCTGCAATATTTACCAGAATTTCAAAGTAACTGTAAGCCATTTCTTTGAGAATGGGGCAGTGACTGGAGGAGATGTCAAGCCCATGGATACTTCACTCTCAGACCCAGGGATAAGTCCTGCCCCTGCCACAGGTTCACAGCTTAACCCAAGTACTCGCTCATTCAAAGTAATTACAGAGAGTCCACTGGTGGTCATGTTTCTGTTTCAATTATATGGTCGTCTTGTTCAAGCAAATATTCCTCAGTTGTTGCCATTGATGGTTGCTGCAATATCTATCCCGGGTCCTGAAAACGTTCCTTCTCATCTGAAAACTAATTTTATTGAGCTCAAGGGTGCACAGGTTAAGGTACGTTCATATAAAATCTTCAAATATTTCGTAAGATTTTTAATTAGATATTCATCAAGACTTTCTGCATAAACGTGGGAATCACCACTTTTTAGAATAAATGAAAAGTGAATAATCATTTCTGGTTTGATTTCGGTAGTTTTTGTGGAATCCTTTGTTGAGATACTCCAGACCTTCTTATATGTACCATAGAGCAATTTAAGTAGGGTTTACAATTTACATTGTTAAGGCACTGTTTTTGGTCTTAATCCTGCTTCTAATATTTCTCCCCTCTCTCCCTCTCTTCCTTCATCCTTCTCTCTTTCTGCACAGACTCAGATTGAGGTCTTTAAATTTTAGACGAGAGTTATTATATTGTAGCTATTTGGGCGTGAACTTGGAAGAATGCCCAAATGCTATTGTGCTTCAACCTATTTATTTTATTATGTGGATATCATTTAATTATGTCATACTGGTGTCATGTTCTCATCATTGCAGACAGTTTCATTTTTAACTTACCTGTTGAAAAGCTACGCTGAATATATAAGGCCACATGAAGAAAGCATATGCAAAAGCATTGTAAATTTGCTTGTGACATGTTCCGATTCTGTATCCATCAGAAAGGTGATACTGGGTCTTGTGTTTTAACCTTATTAATTTTCTCTGTTTTTTGATTTAACACCAAAATGTTGTTTGCAGGAATTATTGATCTCCCTTAAACATGTCCTTGGGACTGATTTCAGAAGAGGTTTGTTTCCTTTGATTGACACCCTACTGGAGGAAAGGTAAATTTTGATCTCCCAAATACTTTTCCTATGTATACCAAACTTTCAAGGCCTTGGTGTAGATATTTTTCTGATTGATTGGAACTGTGAGTTTTGGATGGTCACTGGTGATGCAATCTGGTTGGTCCTTACTTTATCAGTAGGATAAGCAAATATAGTTATTGAACCAGAGAAGGATTAAACTATATGATCTCTCTTAGGTTTTGTGTTCCCAACAAGAGTTGGAATGTGTGTGTGTGTGTTTTTTTTTTTTTTTTGGGGGGGGGGGGTGGTGGTGTGTGTTCTTCCTCAAGTAAAATTTAATTGCTTGATTTTCACTTTAAATAAAATCTTTTCCACTGTTTGGTTTCCATTTGAGATGTTGTTTTAGGTTCTATATGTCATCGTTCACATGGCTGCACATGTGATTGCTTTGTTCTAAAAGGATATTTTAAGTGAAAGAATTAAAACAATTAAAGGATTTATTATAGTTGTGTTTTTGTGAGGAAGATATGGAATTTAATTAAGGATAGATGCAATTTGAGGGTAATTTTGGTCTGTTCCTTGTAAATAAAGTTTCATAACATGACAAAGATAGAACAACTGTAATAAACATGTTCTCATTTTATAATTATTCAACCTTTTAGGGTCCTTGTTGGAACTGGACGGGCATGCTTTGAGACGTTGAGACCCCTGGCATATAGTCTTCTGGCTGAGATTGTACATCATGTTCGGCAAGACCTTTCCTTATCACAGGTATTCTTTTGCCCCTTCACTTCATCTTTTCTTAGGTGGCAGTTATTAATATTGCATTGCTGTTAATAATCCCTTTTGCGTCATGCAAGTTCAGCCAGGGCTAATGTCTGTCTCCACCTGTGCGATTATTTGTTATAAAAGTAGTTCATTGCATGCATCAATTGTTTAATGTAATGTTTAGGGTATCCAGGTTTATTAGATATTTTTTAAGTTCCATGGTCTATAACTTTATCTCTCTTCTATAGAAGAAGCTTTATGAAGACTTTAATGTTAGGTTGCTAATAGTTCAACAATTGTGTTGCTGCTGCAAGAATAAAAGGAGCATAAAGGTTGGACTTTACATGCTTATGAGATGGAGAGTGGAATAATTGTTCCATTATTCCATGATCTTGAATCCCCGATACTAGCTTCATTCTTGCATAGACACAAGTTACGGTATTGTGTGTACAATAAGCTATGCGGATAGGATAATTCTTGAAATATTTAGGATGCCCATATGGCACAATACGTCAAATAAAATGTTAAAATTATGTTTTTATGCATGTAGATATTCGTAAACAGTTATTGAATTAATATTAGAAGAAGTTAACAATATATGTTCACTTTTAGAAAAATCTTAAAAATAAAACATCCAAGTGTTTTGATGCCATTTTGACATGTTTATGTGGATTTTTCTGAGTTACAGCACTTCATTTTTGGACAAAAGAATTTCGTTACAGATAAACAGAGAATTAAAAAGGACAAAGAGGATGAGTTATCCTTCTCAAGTAGGATATACAAAGAAGCTAAACATCAAATAAATGGCTCTCCAATCTCTTTGCATAGTGGTCAAGTGTATCCTTGAAGAAGCCACATGCATAGAAGGCCAGTAACACAATCCTGGCTGAGAGTAGTTGTATTGTTCTAAGGAAAGTAATTCTCTCTAAAAATTCTAGCATTTCACTATAGCGAATACACCAGAAGAGCAGCTAACATAACAGACTGCAATAAAGTCTTCCTTCTTATTGTTAAAACCTCTGAAATAAGTTGAAAGGAGCTGTTCTAGATTTTGAGGGCACACTTAGAGCTCAAACTTTACCAAAAAATACCAAAAAGCCTATTCCACATAGAAGTAACCGCTGGGCAATGTAAGAAAAGGTGCAAAACTGTTTCTCTGTTGGAGCTACACATCACACTCATATTAGGAGATAAATCTTTATTTGGTCCTCACATGTTGATTTTGTTGAGTTATATTGTTACATTGCATTTCTGTTTACTACTGATGTTTTTCTGAAGGTACTGTACAGGACATCCTTTATGTAGTCATATTGTGTTGGTAGCAAAAAAATCATTTTATGTTATTACCTTATTGCAAATATTTTTGTGGCAACATAATATGTCTTTGTTCTCTACACCTCGTCCTTCCTGACTGAAGTTCTTTATTGTTGCAGTTGTCACGGATTATTTACTTGTTCTCAAGTAATATGCACGATGCTTCATTGTCCCTGAGCATTCATACCACATGTGCTCGCCTGATGTTGAATCTGGTACATATCTCAACTTTGTGCTTTAAAAATCTGATTTCTATTCACATTTTCCAATTTTTATGTCCACTCAGGGAGCTTTTGATGATTAGCTTCTAGGGAGTTGGTGAAAAGTAGGAAGGCAAAATTTGGTGGAGATATGCATTAATTCTATTATAAACTGAGAATCTTGATTTCTCATTTGCCTTGGGAGCTTGTGAAAATTTATTTATTATAATCATTATTATTAATATTTGCGGGATTGTCTGTGGTGTTTTGCTCCTGGCATTTTTAGGGGTTTCACTAATAAAAATGTTGGAAAGTGTTATTGTATCCTTCTCTGATATATTCCTTTTTTGCCTTTTGGTTTGCTTTCCTGTTTCTCTTGTAATCTTGCCCTTTGTCATCAAAGAAAACCTTTTCCTTTATTTATCCACCCTTCAAAACAAGAAAATGACATTCGGGAGCTTTTAGTTGTATTATATTATTGGAGCAATCTGATTTAGTTCATTTTGTTTGAATCTAGGTGGAGCCAATCTTTGAGAAAGGCATGGATCAGCAGTCTATGGATGAAGCAAGGATTCTGTTGGTGTGCTGCAAAATCTAGACTATGACAATTAGGTACTGTTTTGGATTCATATCTTTCTGGGAATGACTTGCATCATGTTTCTCTATAGGGGCGCATTCTGGATGCTTTTGTTGGGAAGTTTAGTACTTTCAAGCGGACAATACCTCAGGTAATGTGACTGTTTTGTAATTCCCTGTGACATAACATGTACCTTATGTTGACTCTGTACTCTGTAGCATTGTAGTTTCCAGATGGTATTGTTGGCAACTGTTTTTGTGGGTGCTTCTTCTAATACATATGCAGTCTGTCTTACAATGTGGATTCAGTTGAATTAAAAGTCCTGTCTGCTTATGCTTTTTGAGTTACCAATTACCATGGAAAGAACAACTCTTCCACTGGTAGTCCATAGTGTTTGGATCTCTGAAGTTGGCCTTTTGTTCCCACCTCTAAGCATGTTGTTTGACATCATTTTCTTTCGTGCATAAGTGCATAGATAAGTATTATAGTTGAATTTGTTGATGCCAGTTTAAAAGAGAGAAGTATTTAATATAGGTTTGCACTTTGCAGCTTTTCTCTCTCCTCATTAAAAAGTTAGATCCCATGTCAGATTCCTACCATAAAACTTGAGTGTTTTGACTTTTGATCCATTATGTTAAGAGAAAATTAATGGCCAAAAATTGGTGTTGAGAGGTTTGCTCTTAAAGTAGTGTTTATGTATCTTGACCATATATTTTTTTTATATATACATATATATATATATATATATAGAGAGAGAGAGAGAGAGAGAGTAGGATGGTAATTAGTTTGATCTGTTGGGGCTTTCATCATGTCTTCAGCTCTTTTCCCCTATCTTTTAAATATTAAATATGTCTTGTAACTACTTTTTATGTATCTCTTAGTTTAAAAGATGTTGGATGGTTATGTTATTTATTAGATTGAATGGTCTACTTAACAAGAATATTGGATGGTTATAAGAAAAATTTATAGGGTTTATAATAATATATATAATATGTATAATGGAAGCAATCTCTCGTTGCCCCTGTAACTATTTTCAATTATTGATTTGTTAGGTTGATTGTATGAAGGTCGAACCAATTAAATTCAGTTGGAAGATACATTTTTAACCACAATAAAAGATAACTCTCCTCCTGTCTATCTATATCAATTAATGGGAGCTACTGTTGTTTTCATTTGCATTGTTATCAAGTACATAAATTATTATTATTATTATTTTTAATTCATGATTTTGTATTCTCTTCATCCTATTTGTAGTTTGTCTCCAGATGTCATCCAATTGCTCGATCATCAATCTAAATTCTAAAGTTGTTTTACCTGCAGTAAATAGATCATATTATGTGTTTTATTCATAGGCTGCATCTGATTAGGAACCGCATTTATCCTCTAGGGCATGTAATTTATTGGACTTTGCTTTCTTGATTCTAATAGTTCTAGTTTTTCATACCTTGTCTCTGTTTGATTAATATCATGTTTCCTTCTATTCACAGTTGTTGGAAGAGGGTGAGGAGGGAAAGGACCGTGCTACTTTGAGGTCAAAGCTTGAATTGCCCGTGCAGGTAGGTTGACAACTTTTCTTCAGAATTTATTAAGGATAAATTGGTACTTCTGTAGTTAATCACATCTGGGTTGGCTTCAGTTGTTTGCTAAACTCTGCGTTAAGCTCTTGATATGTAATATATTAGACTTCAAAGATGGTTTTCATTTGGTTTTTATAAAATAATAATAATAATAAAACCTTTTATAGCTAAATCTTGTTTTTTGTTAAAATTGTTGTCCCTAATTGGATCAGTTGTCTCTGTTTTTATAGATTACAAAAATTTGTTGTCTTTCAAGTCTCAATAATTACCGTGTTTTGTCAAAATGAATATGTCTCCCTCTTGCTTAAAACGAATGCAACATTGCAACTTAGTGTGATTGGTTTGAGAAACACTGTCAATCTTAAGAAAAGAATGCTTCACTTAAAAAATGTGCACTTTTAGGTGTAGAGGAAATAGACTTCTCTAAACTTGTAGAAGTGTCTTGGGGTTAGTTCAGAAGCCAAAAATGGAGTTTCTCCAGGAGCGGAAAGCTCGTCCTAGTTGAACAGTGTATATGTTTATACACAAGTATGAAGTATCTCTAGTTAAAGCAACACGACGGGATTGTCTAATCCCCTGACCAACACCATTCTTCCTCACTATCTTCAGTAATTTTACAATTGAAAAATTACTTCAATAGTGTGCATCCAAACATCTTTACTCATAAAGAAAATTCTTCTTGATTGTTGTATCCCAACAAAAACCAGCTTCACTCCAAAACAAACGTACTGAAAAATTTATACTTTAAAAAGTACTTTTTTTCTTAAAAAAAGAAAAAGCACAAATGCTTCTTTGTCAAACTCATTAATAGAGTTCTCAGTTTTTTGTCACTGTCATGAATTTATGTCTTTATGTGCAGATATATGTATTATTAATTGATATATTTTTATTGCTTCATGATGCTTATTATTGCAAGATTCAATTTCTTTTATGTTGTTTGAATTTTGCCTTCCTTGACTTCTGGCTTTGGATTTCTTTTCAGGCAGTCTTAAATTTGCAGGTTCCTGTAGAACATTCCAAGGAAGTCAATGATTGTAAGCATCTGATCAAGACATTAGTAATGGGTAATTTATCCTTTTCCATAGTTCCTTGTCTTTTTTCCTTATACACTCTAATAGTCAAGCTTTCAATTAATTTTGATGCTCCTCCTCCTCTCCTTTTGATTGATTAGCAAACCTTTTTTATCATATATCCTTAATTTTGGGGGGCATTTGTTCTTTCAGGAATGAAGACTATCTTATGGAGCATCACTCATGCACACTTGCCTAGACCTCAGGTTATCAAATCATTTGCATGTTATCTCTGCCCAACCTCCCCTCCCCCAAAAATTGGGATGTAATTTTCTTGTGCATGGGGTTTATACTTCTATCCATGGAATATTACAGGTGACTGGACAGCCGTCATCTAATTTACCACCCTCTCAAGCATTCAAAGGCATGCGAGAAGATGAGGTACTTATATAAAACTAGCTGATTTACTCCAACACGGATTTCTGTTCGTTATAATTATATTTGACCTAAATATTATGTAGATTTGGAAAGCATCTGGTGTTCTGAAAAGTGGTGTACACTGTTTGGCACTCTTCAAGGAGAAGGATGAGGAAAGGGAAATGCTGCATCTCTTCTCACAGATTCTGGGAATCATGGAACCTCGAGATCTTATGGATATGTTCTCTCTGTGTATGCCTGAACTTTTTGACTGCATGATCTCCAACACTCAACTTGTACATATATTTTCTACACTTTTAGCTCTCCCCAAAGTGTATCGGCCATTTGCCGATGTACTGGTTAGTTTTCTTGTGAGCAGCAAACTTGATGTCTTGAAGCACCCGGACACACCTGCAGCAAAACTGGTTTTGCATCTCTTCCGCTTTATATTTGGTGCTGTTGCTAAAGCTCCGTCAGATTTTGAACGGATTTTGCAGCCTCATGTGCCTGTTATAATGGAATTTTGCATGAAGAATGCTACTGAAGTTGAAAGACCTCTTGGTTACATGCAGCTGCTTCGTACAATGTTCAGGGCACTTGCAGGATGTAAATTTGAACTTTTGCTGCGGGACTTGATCCCCATGTTGCAGCCCTGCCTCAATATGCTGTTGTCTATGCTGGAAGGGCCATCTGTGGAAGATATGAGGGATCTTTTGCTGGAGCTTTGCTTGACCTTACCTGCACGTCTGAGCTCATTGCTGCCATACCTTTCTCGTCTAATGAAGCCTCTGGTATGCTGTCTTAAAGGAAATGATGAATTAGTCAGTCTAGGTTTAAGAACGCTTGAGTTTTGGGTTGATAGTTTAAATCCTGACTTCCTTGAACCAAGTATGGCAAATGTTATGTCTGAGGTGGTTCTAGCCTTGTGGTCTCACTTAAGGCCTGCTCCCTATCCATGGGGTGCAAAGGCATTGCAGCTTCTTGGTAAGTTGGGCGGTCGAAACAGACGCTTTCTTAAAGAGCCTTTGGCACTTGAGTGCAAAGAGAACCCTGAGCATGGGCTTAGATTGATTCTAACATTTGAGCCTGCAACCCCATTCTTGGTCCCACTTGATCGATGCATAAATCTTGCTGTGGCAGCTGTAATGCACAGGAATAGTGGCATGGATGCTTTTTACCGAAAGCAGGCTTTAAAGTTCCTTCGTGTTTGCTTATCATCTCAACTCAATTTACCTGGAACTGTTGCTGACGAGGGATTTATATTCAAGCAGCTTTCTGCATTGTTGGTTTCTCCAGTTGACCAATCACTGCACAGGTCTGAGTCAACAGATGTAAAGGTTAGTTTGTTGTAGCTTCTTGTTATTGTGTAAAATGATGCTTCCCCTATTTGATTGGTTAACTTTACCTTTAAGATTCTTATGAGCAGTAACTCAGCTTCAGTTCATTATTTAAGCTTCTTGTGATTTATCAGTTTCATCCTTGATGCCTCTGGATACTTCAACTTTCCCCTTCCTGTCATTTTGATCTTTTACTTTTAATTTCAGTACATGTTTGTATTTGTAAGGTGCCAGTGTGCGTGGTGTATCCCATTTTACTGCACTTATATAGGATACCTCATTTCAGGCTGACTTAGGTGTGAAGACAAAGACTCAGCTGATGGCTGAGAAGTCTGTTTTCAAGATTCTGTTAATGACTGTAATTGCTGCCAATGGTGAGCCAGATCTCGCAGACCCCACAGATGATTTTGTTGTAAATATATGTCGCCATTTTGCAGTGATATTTCATATTGATTCTACATCTAGTAATGCTTCCACTGCTGCACTGGGGGGTTCATCGCTATCAAATAATGTTCACATCAATTCTAGGACAAAATCTAATGCTTGTTCAAATTTGAAGGAACTGGATCCTCTGATATTCTTAGATGCTTTAGTAGATGTACTAGCTGAAGAAAACAGACTCCATTCCAAAGCTGCTCTTGGTGCTTTAAATGCGTTCGCAGATACACTTGTATGCCTAGCTCGTTCTAAACATAATGATCTCATATTGTCTAGAGGACCTGGTACACCAATGATTGTGTCTAGTCCATCAATGAATCCTGTTTATTCTCCACCCCCCAGTGTGCGAGTTCCTGTATTTGAGCAACTCTTACCCCGACTTCTGCATTGTTGCTATGGACTTACATGGCAAGCACAAATGGGTGGTGTCATGGGACTTGGTGCCTTGGTTGGAAAGGTCACTGTTGACACTCTCTGCCATTTCCAAGTAAGGATTGTGCGTGGTCTTATATATGTCCTTAAAAAGCTTCCCTTATATGCTACCAAGGAACAAGAAGAGACTAGTCAAGTGCTCACTCAAGTACTTAGAGTGGTAAACAATGCTGACGAAGCAAACAGTGAGGCACGGAAGCAAAGTTTTCAAGGAGTGGTTGATTTTCTTGCCCAAGAGTTGTTTAACCAGAACGCATCTATCATTGTGAGAAAGAATGTACAGTCTTGCTTGGCACTTCTAGCTAGTAGGACTGGTAGTGAGGTGTCTGAATTACTTGAGCCATTGTATCAGCCTCTACTCCAGCCTCTTATAATGAGGCCACTCAGGATGAAGACTGTTGACCAGCAGGTGTCATCTTTGTCTGATGGCTGTCTTTCTGATCCAATTTATGAACTATTATTCTTTGCTTTGTTGACTTGATTAGATCTTTTCTGTAGGTTGGAACTGTTATGGCATTGAATTTCTGCTTAGCCCTGAGGCCACCTCTGCTCAAGTTGACTCCAGAGTTGGTGAACTTCCTACAAGAAGCATTACAAATAGCAGAGTCTGATGAAAGTGCATGGGTTACGAAGTTTATCAACCCAAAAGTGGTGACATCATTGACTAAACTTCGAACTGCTTGTATTGAACTGCTTTGTACAACAATGGCCTGGGCTGATTTTAAGACTCCAAACCATTCTGAATTGCGTGCAAAGATTATCTCTATGTTTTTTAAATCTTTAACTTGTCGGACACCAGAAATTGTTGCTGTTGCAAAGGAGGGCCTGCGACAGGTATAATTATATTCTATGGCATCATTGTTGCTGCTTCTTCATTGGCTTAATCCTGATGTATCCATAGAAGTACAGGGATGCAGATACTTCTATGTACATCTTATATCTGAAGATTTATCATCTTTTCTATCATTAATTATTTGTTCCTGATTATCTTTTTCATTGACACAATCTTTTGTGGCCTATTGAGGAACATAGTACGATTTTGTTATCATAAATGATCAATGATAGTATTGCGATTCTACATTTCTAGTGCATGCTTTATAGTTTGTGCATTCCTTTTGATTTATTTTTGAGCTCATTCTACTTTGGCACTATGTCATTTAGGTTATTAATCAAAGGATTCCCAAAGAACTTCTGCAGAGCAGCCTTAGGCCAATATTAGTCCATTTGGCGCACACAAAAAATCTCAGCATGCCTCTTCTGCAAGGGCTAGCCCGCTTACTTGAACTATTGTCCAATTGGTTTAATGTTACCTTGGGTGGCAAACTTTTGGAGCATCTAAAGAGGTGGCTGGAGCCTGAAAAACTTGCACAGAGTCAGAAGGCATGGAAGGCTGGTGAAGAACCAAAAATTGCTGCAGGTTATGCATCTACATTTTTTAATCTACTTAATGTAAGTGTTTTTGGTACGTCTTCCATGCCTCAAACACTTGCTAATTACATCATCTTCTTTGATGCAGCTATAATTGAGCTTTTTCATCTTCTTCCTGCTGCTGCTTCAAAGTTCCTTGATGAACTTGTAACCTTGACTATTGATTTGGAAGGAGCTCTTCCCCCTGGACAAGTATATAGTGAAATTAATAGTCCATACCGCCTTCCCCTGACTAAATATTTAAACCGATATGCACCATTAGCAGTTGATTATTTTCTTGCTCGGTTAAGCGAACCAAAATACTTCAGGCGGTAAGTTTGGGATGCTGGAGTTGAACTATACACAGAAGATTGAATCATAATTTCTTTTTTGATGTTTTATTTATTTATTTTTGCCATAAATGCAGGTTTATGTATATCATTCGTTCAGATGCTGGCCAGTCATTGAGAGACGAACTTGCCAAATCACCACAAAAGATACTTGCTAGTGCATTCTCTGAATTTCTTCCAAAATCTGAGGCAGCAATGAGTCAAGCATCTACAAGTAGTTTACTAGGTGAAGAGGGCATTGTTACTCCTTCAACTGATGCTTCTAATCCACCAGCCACCCTTGTCAATGCAAACTCAGATGCTTACTTTCAGGGACTAGCACTTGTAAAAACTCTGGTCAAATTAATCCCTGGCTGGTTACAAAGTAATCGTGTTGTGTTTGATACATTAGTACTTGTTTGGAAGTCACCTGCAAGAATTACACGTTTGCAAAATGAGCAGGAGCTGAACTTAGTACAAGTAAGTATTCTAATATAGGAAAGTTCACTTTAGTTACTGCTGTATTTTTGTTGATTTTCATGTTAGGATAATCTTTGTCAAAGTTTATGGTTTCTTTCTTTTAATGATTATGTAAATTAGAAATGATTTTCCTTGCAATATTTCGTGATATATAGGTTTTCTCTCGTATTTTAGGAGCACTACTCAAACACTCTGATGGCATTGCATGATTTCTATATTTATCTTGAAAACAACCAATTATATGGCATTGAAAAGAGGCATGGCCCCTGAATGATCGTTTATTTTTGCCCCATCTTTTTTGCATTTTACTCTAGTTTCTAGCATTTCCTGCCAAAAGCAGGTTGTTGTTGTTGCGTGTTCTTTTTTTTTCTTGAAAGAAAAAGCTTGTTTCGGTTCTCTGGTATGCTATATTCAGAATGATTTTGGATGAACTATGTTACCTCATATAGTTGACCACTAATGTGATAGAACATGCACAACGTCACTTGGATTCCAATTGACTTCTTTAGATTTTAGAAGACAGAGAAGAGTTTCAATAAATATATGTCATAGTGCGGGTCATGCTTTCACCAAAAGAATTATATGATTAAATCTTTTTCATGACATCAATCTGGTTGGTTAACTTGTTTTCCTCATTATCATTGTATTGCAGGTTAAAGAAAGTAAATGGCTTGTGAAATGCTTCCTGAATTACTTGAGGCATGAAAAAAATGAAGTGAATGTTCTCTTTGATATACTTACCATATTCTTATTTCATAGTCGTATAGACTATACATTCCTGAAGGAGTTTTACATCATTGAGGTATTTGATTAATATATCTGAATTTTGTTTATTGAGATCTCAATTCATTCTTATATATACAATTATATGCAAACTGCCTTGGTCCCTTTCAGGTTGCAGAAGGTTACCCACCCACCATGAAAAAGGCACTTCTGTTGCATTTTTTGAACCTTTTCCAATCAAAACAACTTGGTCATGACCATTTGGTGGTTGTAATGCAAATGCTCATTCTTCCAATGCTTGCGCATGCATTTCAGAATAACCAAAGTTGGGAGGTTGTTGATTCTGCTATTATAAAAACAATTGTTGATAAACTTCTTGATCCTCCAGAAGAGGTATACCCTGATTCTCAGCGGCTTTGTTCACAGCTTGTTGAGTCTTCATGATTTAGTGTCTATGAATTGCATTTTTTTTTTTCTTCCTGAATGTATATTGCGCCCTTTTTCTAGGTGTCTGCTGAGTATGATGAGCCTCTGAGAATAGAACTTTTGCAGCTTGCCACTTTACTCCTTAAATATCTGCAGAATGATCTTGTTCATCATAGGAAGGAACTGATAAAGTTTGGCTGGAATCATCTTAAACGTGAAGATACTGCAAGCAAGCAGTGGGCTTTTGTGAATGTTTGCCATTTCCTGGAGGCCTATCAAGCCCCGGAAAAAATAATACTTCAGGCATGGAAACATGGACTTTCCTTGTAACTTTCTTTGCTTAATATATTATCTTGTAAGCATGGTTTTATCTGAGCTAAGTGATTATCTGGTTGATTGCATGATGGTTTTTAAATTTCTCATTAAAAGATAAAGTTCCATCTGGGAGAAATATAGTTTTAGTATGATCACAAATATGTTACATGGGGGGGAGGGAGTGTAGCATGTGAATCCATTATTTACGTTAAAGGGTTAGAGCATGCAGCAATAATAGAGTAAACTCAATATACAGTGTGGCAGATGGTTGGATGCTTGCATCATGCTTATGGAGAATCATTTATGCTATTTTCTGTATTTTTCTGGTACATGGTATTCTACTTTTCTGAGGGGTTTCTGGAAAAAAAAGAAGTTGGTAATGGTGCTTATGTTCATCTTTGGTGATTACCATGGGCAGAGGTGGATATCCTAAATGCATAATACCCAAGAGAATTTTCTCATTTTTTTTTTTTTTGGGGGGGGAAATTTAAGAACTTAAGCTGAAAATATGTACTGAGCAAACTTGTTCTTGTGGTGATTTTATATGTAGATCTGAAATCCGGATGATCTTTTGGCAAAAACTAACATTTGGGTGCAGGTTTTTGTGGCGCTCCTTAGGACTTGCCAACCAGAAAATAAAATGCTGGTCAAGCAGGCTCTGGACATATTGATGCCAGCACTGCCACGGCGTTTGCCTCTTGGTGATTCTCGGATGCCTATATGGATACGATATACTAAGAAGATCCTAGTTGAAGAAGGTCATTCAATTCCAAATCTTATTCACATTTTCCAGCTTATTGTCCGCCATTCAGATCTCTTCTACAGCTGCAGAGCACAGTTTGTTCCTCAGATGGTGAATTCTCTGAGTCGCCTTGGATTGCCATATAACACCACAGCAGAGAACAGACGTCTTGCCATTGAACTTGCAGGATTGGTTGTTAACTGGGAAAGGCAAAGGCAAAACGAGATGAAAGTTGTAACTGATACCGATCCTCCCAGCCAGATCAATGATAGCTTTAATTCTGGTGCAGCTGATGTTAAGCGATCTGTGGATGGGTCTACATTTCCTGAAGATTCAACTAAACGAGTAAAAGTGGAACCTGGTTTGCAATCCCTATGTGTTATGTCACCCGGTGGTCCATCATCTATCCCTAACATTGAAACACCAGGAACTGCTAGTCAGCCTGATGAAGAATTCAAACCAAATGCTGCAATGGAAGAAATGATTATCAATTTTCTTATTAGAGTAAGTCTTTCTCTAACCTGCTCTTTTACCTTGCATGGTGTTGATGCTGCCAAATTAGGAATTCTTAATAAGATTCTTCCATTTGGGAAGATTGGATATACCGTATTTAAGGCTGTCCAATTGCTGAAAAACTTATTCCAAGTAGTGTTAATAAAATGATTGATGTTTGTGCCATTGCCGTGTCATTCTTTTTGTTTTCTAATTATATAGTGTCTTGCTCTCGTGTTTATACCAGCAGAAGTATAAGGCCTTAATAAACTTGTCATGGGAAAGAAAAAAGAATTGCTCCAATATCAAACAATAGCCTTTTTCATAGTGTTGACGCTATTTTACGTTCCAACTTAGTTTGTCAATCTTCACCCACCCATTATCCCTTGATTTAATTGATATATCTAGATAAAGACTAGTACTTTATATTCATAAGTATGATGGTGACTGTTATGGTACTTTCTGTTGAGGCAGAAGTGAAAATTGTTATGAAAAAGATTTCAATGCATGTTGCACAACCGCATTTCTATCTATCTCTCTATATAGGATTGATGTTTTGAAAAATACTCACAAAATGTTTGTGATTTAACTTTTTAACACTCTGGAATTAGGTTGCCTTGGTTATTGAGCCTAAGGACAAAGAAGCAAGCGCCATGTACAAACAAGCTTTGGAGTTACTTTCCCAAGCTTTGGAGGTCTGGCCAAATGCTAATGTAAAGTTTAATTATTTGGAAAAGCTGCTGAGCAGTATTCAACCATCTCAGGCAAAGGACCCTTCCACAGCTCTGAAACAGGGTTTAGATGTCATGAACAAGGTTTTGGAGAAGCAGCCCCACTTGTTCATTAGAAACAACATTAACCAGATTTCTCAAGTAGGGCCTTTGATAATTTTCTTTAGTTATCTGATTTATCAAATCAACATATAACAACCTTGTCATATTTTATTACAGATTCTTGAACCATGTTTCAAGCATAAGCTCTTAGATGCTGGCAAGTCTTTTTGCTCCCTGTTGAAGATCATCTTTATTGCTTTTCCTCCAGAAGCAGCCACAATACCAGCAGAAGTTAAATTATTGTACCAGAAGCTTGATGATTTAATACAGAAGCATGTTGCCACTGTTACAGCTCCTCAAACATCTGTGGATGACAATGTTGCTATCTCAATTAGTTTCCTGTTGCTTGTCATCAAGACCTTGACAGAAGTACAAAGGAACTTCATTGATCCTTTAATTTTGGTCCGTATCCTGCAACGGCTGCAACGTGACATGGGTTCCTCGGGGGGTTCTCATTTAAGACAAGTAAGTAGCAGCCCCTCCCCAACCCTGCTCCTCTTTCTCCTCCTCTATGTTTCTCATTACCCATGCTTCAATTATGTCACTTTTTTTCCTGTCTGATGCTTAAATTCCAAATTTCATAAATGTTAAATTGAAAAAGGAAAGTGGTTCAGTAGTTTACTTTTTCTTTTTCCATACATGGAAAGACAGGTAGGTGATACATAATGCAATCTTTTTAAAATAAAATAAAATACCATGGTGTGCACAGCTGCCTTTCCGCCTTTTTTTTTTTTTCCCCTTTTGTAGAATGCAGTCTCCCCCAGCACCCCCTTATTCTTGAAGCAGCTGCCTTGGTTGGAGTGTAGTTGTCAGACATGCTAAGATGTTCATTTAGCCATATCAGAGCTTTTTCGGATATAAAATGTCCATTAAAAGCACATTCCATTTTGATTTGTGATTATCTTTTCTAGGTTTATTCTTGATGATTAAGAAACTTGTCCTGTATGATCAGGGTCAGAGGACGGATCCAGACTCAGCTGTCACTTCTTCTCGTCAAGGTGCTGATGTTGGGGCAGTTATCTCGAATCTAAAATCTGTCTTGAGGCTTATCACTGAAAGAGTTATGATCGTTCCCGAGTGCAAAAGATCTGTATCTCAAATCTTGAATGCTTTGCTCTCAGAGAAAGGCACTGATGCTAGTGTACTTCTGTGCATACTTGATGTGATAAAAGGGTGGATGGAAGAGGATTCCTCTAATAAACAAGGCACTTCAATTGCATCAAGTACTTTTCTCTCTCCCAGGGAGATTGTCTCTTTTCTTCAGAAACTTTCCCAAGTTGATAAACAAAACTTCTCTCCATCTGTCCTGGAAGAGTGGGACAGGAAATATCTAGAACTTCTATATGGGATTTGTGCAGATTCAAATAAGTAAGTAATTGGTCTCAAGTTCCCTAGTGCCATGCTTTGGTTTATATTTATATTTTTGTTAAATATTTTGCTTGCCTTCCAGATATCCTTTATCTCTACGCCAAGAGGTTTTCCAGAAGGTAGAAAGGCAGTTTATGCTGGGTTTACGAGCAAGGGATCCTGAAGTTAGGATGAAGTTTTTCTCTCTCTATCATGAATCGCTTGTAAAAACATTATTCACTAGGCTTCAGTTTGTTATCCAACATCAAGACTGGGAAGCATTGAGTGATGTCTTCTGGCTCAAACAAGGTCTTGATCTTATTCTAGCAATATTAGTTGAGGATAAACCAATCACACTAGCTCCAAACTCTGCCAGGGTTCCACCACTTCTGATTTCAAGCTCTCTTGTGGAATCAACTGGGATGCAGCACAAGGTTAATGATATCTCTGAAGGTACTGAAGATGCTCCACTGACATTTGAGACCCTTGTGCTTAAGCATGCCCAGTTTCTTAACAACATGAGCAAACTTCAGGTAAACCAAATTATCTTGACATCCAATTATTTTTATTGGCTGTCATATTACATATCGCATCATCAATGCTTTTTCTTTGATTGCCTGTGGTGATTTTCCTGTGTCAAGTATGGTCCAAAATGCTATGCACCATGTTTAGTGAAAGACTTGGTTAATTTTGCAGTAGTTGTCTTAAATGATAATCTTTGTATTTTACTTCAGAATCCAACTGATTGTTGAGAAGTGCAATACTCTGGTCACTGGTTTCTTTTGGCAGTTGCTTGTAATCTACTGTCCTGCACTGAGTTATTGAATATCTTAGGGAGGTTGAGCTCCCTATTTACCTCCCTTCTTTTTTATTTTTCAGGTTTCTGATCTATTAATTCCCTTGAGAGAGTTAGCCCATTCAGATGCTAATGTCGCATATCATTTGTGGGTTTTGGTGTTTCCAATTGTCTGGGTTACTTTGCATAAGGAAGAACAGGTAGCACTCGCTAAACCAATGATTACTCTCCTCTCTAAAGATTATCATAAGAGGCAGCAAGCTAGCAGACCAAATGTTGTACAAGCTCTATTAGAAGGGCTTCAGTTAAGCCATCCTCAACCCCGAATGCCAAGTGAACTTATCAAATATATTGGAAAGACTTATAATGCCTGGCATATTGCACTGGCTTTGTTAGAAAGTCATGTTATGTTGTTCACAAATGAGACCAAGTGCTCTGAATCTCTGGCTGAGCTCTATCGTTTGCTGAATGAAGAAGACATGAGATGTGGACTATGGAAGAAGAGGTCAATCACTGCAGAAACGAGGGCTGGGCTTTCTCTTGTTCAGCATGGTTATTGGCAGCGTGCTCAAAGTCTGTTTTTCCAAGCCATGGTCAAGGCAACTCAAGGAACATATAACAACACTGTACCTAAGGCTGAGATGTGCCTATGGGAAGAGCAATGGTTATACTGTGCTAGTCAACTTAGTCAATGGGAAGCACTGGCAGACTTTGGTAAGAGTGTTGAGAATTATGAAATACTGCTTGACAGTCTTTGGAAATTGCCGGACTGGACATATTTGAAGGATCATGTGATTCCAAAAGCTCAAGTGGAAGAAACTCCGAAACTTCGTTTGATTCGAGCATACTTCGCCCTTCATGAAAAAAATACAAATGGAGTGGGGGATGCTGAGAACATGATGGGTAAAGGTGTTGATCTTGCTCTAGAACAATGGTGGCAACTTCCTGAAATGTCTATTCATGCAAGAATTCCCCTTTTGCAGCAATTCCAACAAATAGTTGAAGTTCAAGAGTCATCTAGAATCATAGTGGACATTTCAAATGGAAGTAAACACTCTGGAAATTCTGTAGTTGGTGTACAAGGAAACCTTTATGCAGATCTCAAGGATATCCTTGAGACATGGAGACTAAGAACTCCAAATGAGTGGGATAATATGTCTGTTTGGTATGACTTGCTTCAGTGGAGAAATGAGATGTACAATGCTGTCATAGAAGCATTCAAAGATTGTGCTGCCTCAAATCCACAACTTCATCACCTTGGTTACCGTGACAAAGCATGGAATGTCAACAGGCTTGCTCATATAGCTCGCAAGCAAGGCCTTTTTGAAGTTTGCGCAAGCATTCTAGATAAGTTGTATGGCCATTCGACCATGGAAGTGCAGGTATGACAACTAATCTAGTAATAGCTTGATCTTTGAATGAGAACTGCTGCTCTTGGCTACATTGTCAGCATCTATGCATGGGTCTTAGATTTTGCTCCCTACCTGGCTTCTTATGTTACTTGTAATCAGCCATTGACTGCAAAACTATTATTTAGACAATGCATTCATCATCTGGATAGTTATTCTGATAAGTTTTGATATCATTATATCAACATATTTTAAGTTCCAATTCGGAGATGTTTTGATGGTTTATGTGCATATTGATACACATACCGTGATGTTCATTTGCAACACTGCACTAGTCTATGCACGTATTGCATACCTGTTTGATTTCCTCACTTTGGATCTGTTCAACTCTGATTTTATCTTGGCTGATCTTTCCTATATATTTTTCAGGAAGCCTTTGTTAAGATAAGAGAGCAGGCAAAGGCATACTTAGAAATGAAGGGAGAACTTACAACTGGATATAATCTGATTCATAGCACCAATCTAGAGTATTTTCCTGCAAAGCACAAGGCAGAAATTTTCCGCTTAAAAGGGGATTTCCTGTTAAAATTAAATGACTCTGATGGTGCTAATCTTGCTTATTCCAATGCGATTAGTCTTTTCAAGAACTTGCCAAAGGGATGGATAAGCTGGGGAAACTATTGTGATTTGGTACTCAACTCTTTTCTGTTTCCCATTCTTTTAGTTTGACTATCAACCTCTATTCTCATTCATCATGTTTTTCTGATAGGCTTACAAAGATACCCATGAAGAGGTTTGGTTGGAATATGCTGTCTGCTGCTTCATGCAAGGTATCAAACTTGGTGTGTCAAATTCAAGAAGCCATCTAGCTCGTGTTCTTTATCTTCTCAGCTTTGATACCCCTAGTGAACCTGTGGGAAGGGCATTTGATAAATACTTGGACCAAATACCGCATTGGGTTTGGCTTTCTTGGATTCCACAACTCTTGCTGTCCCTTCAGAGGACAGAAGCCCCTCACTGCAAACTTGTTCTACTGAAAATTGCAGTTGTGTATCCCCAGGTAAGTGTTATTAATCTATAGAGTTACTTTTGTTTAGAGAAACAGAAGAGGGAGACAGGAAAAAAAGAGTGTACAGAACTACAATAATTTTGGTTTCTTTTCCTGAACTCCAGGCTCTGTATTACTGGCTGCGTACTTACTTGCTGGAACGCCGTGATGTTGCAAATAAATCTGAACTTGGTAGAATGGCAATGGCTCAGCAAAGGGCACAGCAAAGTGTCTCTGGTACTAGTGCAGGTTCTCTTGGTGGGCTGGCGGATGGAAATGCACGAGTACAAGGGCCAGGTGAGGGTCCCTTGTCTTCTGATAATCAAGTTCACCAAGGCCCTCAGTCTACTGGCGGAATTGGACCTCATGATGGTGGAAATCCTCATGGTCAAGAACCTGAAAGGTCTACTAGTGCAGAAAGCAGCATCCATAACGGAAATGACCAGACATTGCAGCAAGGTTCTGGTTCTGCCAACATCAGTGAAGGTGGTCAGAATACATTAAGACGCACTGGTGCTTTAGGTCGAGTTGCTTCAGCTGCCAGTGCTTTTGATGCTGCAAAAGATATAATGGAGGCTCTTAGGAGCAAGCACGCTAATTTGGCTGGCGAGCTGGAGGTGATCTCCATTTTTCATTTATTTTATGTTCCTTTGGTAGATACACTTAACAGATAACTAATTAACTTCCTCCCACTCCTCTCCTGGCCACACAGATATATGAAAGATTAATTTGCATTTATGCCTCAAAATAGACTATATAAATGCTGATTGCACTTATTATATAAATTGTGAGATGGCTATATGTAGAAAGAAATTGTTTGATGCATTTTATTACAGAAGCATGGTACATATATATACACTCGGGGAAATAATTAGGATCCTGTAAATAGGTTCCTATTAAAGGCTAATATCCCTAAATATCTACACTATCAATCAAGGAATTAATTTGTAGGTCAACTAATTGATTACCCTATCAATCATATATTCTATTTACAGTAACTTCCCTTTTCTGAATTAATTTCTCAGTCAATCAATCAGCCAGCTTGATTTCCTACACTATATATTTAGTCATTGTATGGATTTGCTGACTTGAATTGACGAGATGCAGGATAAAACTACTGACACAAACATATGATATAGAATATTAGAAACTGTCGTGTAAGCTTGGATATGTGTAGTGTAGTAAAACTTTCTAGTTGGTTCATCCTACTAGCTAGAAAATATTTCTATCTTGTTGGCAAAAAGTGGCTTCTTTTTAACATTATATTCTATATAACCAGTATGTGGTCTGCAATACTGTATGTATCTACTTGAATAAAATACAACTGGTTGAGGTGATGAACATTTCGTTTTGCAGGTTCTACTAACAGAAATTGGCTCAAGGTTTGTTACTTTGCCTGAGGAGAGACTTCTGGCAGTGGTTAATGCTTTGCTTCACCGCTGCTACAAGTACCCTACTGCTACAACTGCAGAAGTTCCTCAGTCTCTCAAGAAAGAGCTCTCAGGTGTTTGCAGGGCTTGCTTTTCAGCGGATGCTGTGAACAAGCATGTTGATTTTGTGAGGGAGTACAAACAGGAGTTTGAACGTGATCTTGACCCAGAAAGTACTGCCACTTTCCCATCCACTCTCTCTGAATTGACTGAACGACTAAAACACTGGAAAAATGTTCTACAGAGCAATGTTGAGGACAGGTTTCCAGCTGTCTTGAAGTTGGAAGAGGAAAGTAGGGTATTGCGGGATTTCCATGTTATTGATGTTGAAGTTCCAGGGCAGTATTTTATTGATCAGGTGACTAGTTAAAATGTTCTCTAATGTACTTCTAAGTGTTTTGTTAAATTCTAGTAGATTGTTCCTTTTTCTTTTTCGATTTTTCATTTTACTATTAGCTGTGATTAAATAGCCCTGTGTGTTTAGTTGAAGTTGGCCTAATGGAGTCTTTGATGCATCCTATTCTGTTTCAGGAAGTCGCACCAGATCATACAGTTAAATTGGATAGGGTTGCAGCTGATATTCCAATTGTACGAAGGCATGGAAGCAGCTTCAGGCGTTTGACCCTAATTGGCTCTGATGGTTCCCAACGTCATTTCATTGTCCAGACATCTTTGACTCCTAATGCAAGAAGTGATGAACGCATATTGCAGCTTTTCCGTGTGATGAACCAAATGTTTGATAAACACAAGGAGTCAAGACGCCGGCACATATGCATTCACACACCAATAATTATTCCTGTTTGGTCCCAGGTCAAAATAATTTTCCTCATATACATAATTTCTTTTCCCTGTTTTAGTTTGAAGTAATGGACTTATTGACTTCCATTTTAAAGTAAATGAAAAACAGATATAATGAAAACTGTATAGAAACACTTCGTCTATATAAAGACAATCATTAAACTCTATTAAACCGTTGCATGGACAGGTTCGCATGGTAGAAGATGATTTAATGTACAGCACCTTCCTTGAGGTCTATGAGAATCATTGTGCGAGAAATGACAGGGAGGCAGATCTTCCAATTACCTATTTCAAGGAGCAGTTGAACCAAGCTATAGCTGGGCATATATCACCTGAAGCTGTTGTTGATCTCCGCCTGCAAGCGTATAATGAAATAACAAAAAATCTTGTTACTGACAACATCTTTTCACAATATATGTACAAGACTCTGCCAAGTGGCAACCATATGTGGGCTTTCAAAAAGCAATTTGCCATCCAGTTGGCACTTTCAAGTTTCATGTCCTTCATGCTACAAATTGGTGGAAGGTCTCCAAATAAGATCTTGTTTGCAAAAAACACCGGAAAAATATTCCAAACTGATTTTCATCCTGCATATGATGCAAACGGACTGATTGAGTTGAATGAGCCGGTACCATTCAGGCTAACAAGAAACCTGCAGGCATTCTTCTCCAGCTTTGGCGTTGAAGGCCTTATAGTATCGGCAATGTGTGCTGCATCACAGGCCGTAGTTTCACCAAAGGTGGAAATAGATATCCAAAATCTTATTATTTTGATGATTGTAATTCATGCATTTAAGAATGCCAATTGACATGTTCTCGAATTGATATGTTGCAGCAAAGTCAACATCTGTGGTATCATCTTGCAATGTTTTTCCGTGATGAGCTGCTGTCTTGGTCTTGGAGAAGGCCACTTGGGATGCCCATGGCCCCTATGGCTGGAGGTGGGGCCATGAATCCCATTGACTTCAGACAGAAGATCACTACGAATGTGGAACATGTTATTGCTCGGGTTAAAGGAATAGCCCCACAGAATTTCTCCGAAGAGGTAAGGCAGTCAACAAAGTTGCACTTGTTAGTTTCCGGATAACATTTCTTTTTGGGCTATCTGCTTCTTAGGTAAGAGATGGAATAAATGAAATATAAATCTTGGATTTTTTAAATGAAGTATAGATGGAAGGATGCAGATCAATGTTTGTATGAGCATATTGTTAAAGAGATGTAACAATGATTCATTCTAGTTCTCCCAAAATTCGAAGGGATTCATTTGGATTCCCTAGACAAAGACTTAACGTCGAGTTGTAATAATGATTAATGAAAACTAGAGAGGGAAAGAAAAAGAAGTTTGGTTTGGGGGGGGTGGTGGTGTCATCATTGATACTGATAGTACCGTAGAATGTTAAAATAATATTACAGTATTGCCCTTGGTAATTCTTACCTTTCGACCTACCATTTTCCCTTTTACCCATACTCATCAACGGGTGTGCCAGTCCATGACTATTTATGAGAAAATTAAAAACTGTTACATTTACTGCTGTACCTAATTTACTTTTGTGCCTGCACAGGAGGAGAATGCCATGGAACCACCCCAACCGGTGCAGAGGGGTGTCACTGAATTGGTTGAAGCTGCGCTGCAGCCTAGGAACTTGTGCATGATGGATCCAACGTGGCATCCCTGGTTTTAGTTACTAGCTTCTTTCTCTTGTGAGGTAGAATTTAGAGTGCCTGTATATATATATGTACATATCCCAGCTGTATTGGGCAATGCTTCTAGTGAAATATTTCGAAACTAATAATGGAAATTCGCTCTCTATCTCGTGTCTTTTATTCCCAACTTGACATTGTAAACAAAGGGAACTTACATCTGTCTCGCAATAAAAGTCAGCTACACTGCATCCATTTTCAAAAGGACAAAATATTTCCCTAAATATGGATATTATAATTTTGTGCCTAACAATATGTTATTTAACCGGGCCATTTTGCTATTAAGATATGTATGCATCTCTCCCGAAATATGTCGAAAAATGCTGGGTTGCGGTGGATGTTGGTTGAAAATATAGCATATCATTGATTAATATTCAAATGAATTGTTGTAAGTATTTCTAGTTAGGTGCTCAAATGAATAATTGCAGTTTGTTGTTTATCTTACCCAAATTACCGTACTTCTCGACCTTGACAATTTCAATGGTTAACTGCCCACTTGAAATCATCATCCCTTGTTATTCTTGACAATTTCATTTTTGTTACGTGTCAACAGAGACAATAGAGATAATGTTTCGATATATATAGGTGAAATCATCATGGAGTTTTTGAATCTGTCAGCGTAACTATTGTAACTCTTCTGTTTGGCATTGCTTCAACCATGACAGTTGAAATCAGTTTCAGCTTCTATTCCTCTGTATCAAACCTACTAGCAAACTTTCGCATGCCAAAATGAGCAAGGGATCCTAATTAGCATATGAACATCTCTAGAAATTAGAGAGACGTGTTTGAACAAAATGAATTACTTTATTATGAAAGAAACAATTATATTGAAGCATTCAACCACACAATGTGGTTCATCATTAGCTTCAATACAAAAGTTTAATCAGCTCAAATAAGAAAAAAAAATAAAAAAATGAGCATTGTGTCAACAAAGACACCGAGCATGACATTACAAAGCATAATTTCCTCAACTTCTCGTCTTTACTCTTCCTCAGGAAAGCGCAGGTGTTTTCCTTTTGGGGTTGGCAAGCCCTTCAAATGCAGAACGTTAGGCGAAACAGATTCTTCTTCTTCTTCAACAAGCTCATCATCACTGTTGTAAATAAATCTTGTGTGCTTACCAGCGAACTTGGGAGCCACCCTCTCATTCATACTAATGTTGTTCATGCCTTCGCAAAGTTGATCGAGCAACCCTCCATCTTCTTCTTCTTCTTCAATATCCTCATAGTACTCTTCTTCCTCTTCCTCTTGTTCTTCAGCTATTTCCTCCTCATCTTCATCATGGGTACTTGCATTGACTTGTATCGACCAGATCGATGAATCATCATCTACTGTAGAGGGCTTCTCTTTGCAACCTTGTACTACTTCCTCATAAGTTACCTCAGAGAAGCATTCTGATGCATCGGAAACCTCAGATTTCTCAGAGAAATCCAGAAGAAGAGACCTGGTTAGACTCTTCTCAGATTCAGCACACTCTTGATTCTTTCCGTCCAATATATGGTTCATTACCTGCAATAAAAGGATTATGCTTTATCAGGAACCTTAGGATCACATTAAAATTCAATTAATCAATTCAGGAACCTGAGAAATTGGGTTATATATCTTAATCAAGAATCACATTTGAATTCAATGATTCACGAACCTGAGAAATTAACTGTTCCTCAACCACGGGGGAAGGCGTGACCGAAGCCAAATCAGTGTTATTGTTCCCACACCCATCGCCAGAAAGATTCGAAATTTGGGGGGTATTTGCTGGAGTAGGAGCAAGAAGTCCCATCGGAGAATTCACAAGTTGAAGAAAGGGACGACTTTCCAGTGAGAGCTTGGAAAGCTCTGCCTCTTCTTCGACTTTCTGTAAGAGGGTCTTGACCTGACCCCTCAGCAGGGCCTCTCCGGACCCTGGTGTATTCTTCACTCGACTTCCCTTCTGCTTGGCAATGGACGACAATGGGGTTTCAAGATTCCCACTTGCAATCCCAACAATTGGAGAATCATTCGTTATGTCAATGAGGGCAGATCGATCTTGCTGTTTCGCATTCCTCTGTCTTGATTTTGACAGAGCCTGTTCGGAATCTTCAAGACGCTCTGAATCACCGAAAAGAGATAAACTGTTAAAATCCATTTTTCAATAATCAAATCTATTAAATTTTGAGGGAAAAAATGGAAGTTGATTGTTTGGAAGAAGAGAAAATACTCACTCGAAACTGGGATGCTGTTACAGCTGGTGCTGCTATTTAAAGCAGCCAAGGCCTGTGATCTTGTAACTCTTCTGGTTGATGATGGCGTCTCCATAGAGAAAAAAAAAAAAAAAAAAAGTTAATCCAGAAATTGATTGTTTCAGTCGATGCAGCGGCAAGAGGGAAAGCCAGGGAGGCAGAGGAGCACAAAATTCAAAAGAACATATGCGCTTAGGGCAAAGTTATACGAGCTTTATAAAGGAGAGGGGAGCAAAATGACCGTTGGCTCGTGCTGAGTTGCCAAAAATTGACAAGGAACTAGCCGTTAGTTTTCTATTTATTTTAAACTCTGGGTCCGTCTGTTCGGGCCCCTTTTGTCTATCATTGCAGTTTAGATAATGGGCCTACAGAGACCACTAAGCCCATTAGATTCATTAAGTCACTTTTCGTTGTCAAGTGTCACTAGAGATAGATATTAATTAACTTTTTTTCCAATTAGCTTCAAAATTTGATATTCTAGAAGATGGTGTATTAACCTCTAAAATTTGTACCCATGAGTGTTTGTGTACATTAATTAATTAGGCAGGCCAAAATCAGAACCACCCATAGATTGCAAAAGTGCTGACCATGCAAGAACACTAAGATTAATAACTGAAAATAGAAGACCAATTAAAAATAAATATGCACATCAAAGCTATATTGTCCGTCTTACTCATGACTTGAGCATTGCATTTCATAATTCTCTCTACACAGCCTTTTTATATTCAGAATGAAGAAAAAAAAAAAAAAAAGAGTAGCGAGAATTCGGGCGAATGGAAGTCCTGCTCATCATGATTAGAGAAAATATTAATTTTAGTTATTTTTTAACAAATTATTCCATGATATATTTTGTTTACAAATTATGATATAAAATATTTTATAAATCCTGAGATTTCCAAATTTTTTTTTCAGCCTAAGAGAAAATTAATAACAATCATATGCCATTAATTTTGGATCACTTAAATATGATAAAAATAGATTGATATATAGGAAGCTTACAATTCGATTTTATATTGATATACCAGACTACAAATGAATTCTTGGCCAAAAAATTGAAGACTACATGAATTAATTCACTCAATGTGTGTATGCCAAAAAATGATGTTTGGTTGTCAAAAGGTTAGATTGGTTGGAGCTTAGTATATATGAGTATTGAACACTTCTTTTTTAACTTTTAATTTTAATTTAGTTGTAAGGACAAAACGTATAAAATATAAAAAAATACAAAAAAAAAAAAAAGATAGAGAAGATAGTGTAAAATTATAAATAAAAGAAACTTGGTTTGATAACCCAAAATTTAAAGAATTGATTCCCCTCTTTCTATGAATGCAAATTAACACTATCTAGGAAAAAATAAAAGAGATGTGAACAATCTTCAAATTAGGAGGCGATGACTATTATACATATATAGCCATTGCATTGGGCTATTATTTCTCAATTCTATAAATACCAGACTCTCTCATCCAAAGCTTCACACACAGCTAAGCTAAATATATTCTCAAAAACTAGACGACGATGGCCACCGCAACCCTCACTGCTTTAGCTGGGGAGGGAACCCTGCGGTGATTTCACTTGCTGGATTGGATGAGGCTGATCATGATGTAGGGCGTAGAGCAGAAATTGTGGATGCTTTTGAAGAATGGGGTGTCTTCCAGATTGTTGTTGATCACGGCGTCGACACTAAACTTGTATCAGAAATGACCCGTCTCGCTAAAGACTTCTTTTTGACTTGCCCCCTCAAGACAAGCTTCGTTATGACTTGTCTGGTGCCAAGATCGGTGGCTTCATTGTTTCCAGTCATCTAAAAGCATGTCTCTCTCTCTCTCTCTATATATATATATATATCCCTATGCGACGCTTGAATATTTATTTATATGTGTGTATCACATGCAAATATATATATATATATATACTCTGCATGCAGAGAGAGGCAGTGATGGACAGTGAGAGATATGTTCATATCCGGTGGAGAGCAGAGACTGTTTGAGGTGGCCGGAGAAGCCGAAAGGGTGGAGAGAGGTGACTGAGAAATACAGTGAGGAGCTGATGGGTTTGGCATGCAAGCTGTTGGAGGTGTTATCTGAGGCAATGGGGCTAGAGAAAGATGCTTTGACGAAAGCTTGTGTGGATATGGACCAGAAGATCGTGATTTATTATGATCAATTTTATATACACGTGTGTGTAAGTAATTGTATGGCAGTAATAGCTGAATAATGAAAGATTTAGGTGCTTCTAATGTCAATAGTGCCGGCGAGCTAGAATTTAAGATATAGGGTCGGGTGGCAGTGTCTCATTTACGAGAAATGTCTATATCTTAGTTAATGGTGCCGGCAGAATTGACTGATGAAATTCTACGTATAATTTTCATACAATCAAAAAGTGGAGCTGCTGCTACTTGCTCACATTGCATAAATTGCGATCTCCGGTCTCCGCTCTCAACTAGAAATGGCAGACGGCACTAGTCTCACTGCTATTGCAGAGGAGAAGAGCGTTCCGTCTAGCTTTATTCGCGACGAAGATGAGCGTCCAAAAGTAGCTCACAACCAATTCAGCAACGAAATTCCAGTGATTTCGTTGGCAGGAATCGAGGAGGATGATGGGCGTAGAGAAGAAATATGTAAAAAGATTGTGGAGGTTTGTGAGGATTGGGGCATCTTCCAGGTCGTTGATCATGGTATTGATTCCAAGCTTCTATCAGATATGAGTCGTCTGTCCAGAGACTTCTTCGCTTTGCCCCCAGAGGAGAAGCTTCACTATAACATGGCCGGTGGCATTGCCAACACACGAGGAGGCTTCTCAGTTTCCAGTCATCTACAAGTATATTATTTTTATGGATTATATAGGATCAATTGATTCTTGTTTTCTTGATTATAATCATTTATGCCGAACTAGGTAAGTAATTAATTGGTTGCTTTCAGGGCGAGACAGTACAAGACTGGAGAGAACTTTATATTTATTATACATATCCAATTAATAGCAGAGACTATAGTCGGTGGCCCGAGAAGCCACAAGATTTGAGAGAGGTGACGGAGCAATATAGTGAGAAGGTATGGGATTTGGCACGAAAGTTGTTGGAAGTGTTATCAGAAGCGATGGGGTTAGAGAAAGAAGCATTGAGCAAGTCATGTGTGGAAATGGAACAGAGGGTGGTGGTGAATTTCTACCCAAAATGCGCTGAACCAGATCTTGTACTTGGGCTGAAACGCCACACTGACCCTGTTACCATCACTCTTTTGCTTCAAGACGGGGTTGGTGGTCTTCAAGCTACCAGAGACAATGGCGAGACATGGATCACCGTTCCACCAGTGGAGGGTGCTTTTGTGGTCAATCTCGGAGATCATGCTCATGTGAGTTAACTGGAAACTAAACTAATCTCTTGAATTGAATTGAATTGAAATATATATGCTATATGCATGCATGCAGTATGTAAGCAACGGAAGGTTCAAAAGCGCGGATCACCAAGCAGTGGTGAACTCGGATTGCAGCAGATTGTCCATAGCCGCTTTTCACAACCCAACACCAGAAGCCGTTGTGTACCCACTCAAGGTCGGAGAGGGAGAGGAACCAGTGCTAAAGGAACCAATGACATTCAAGGACTTGTACTGGGGGAAAATGCACCAATACATTGAGCTCGCTAGGCTAAAGAAGCTTGCCAAGGATCAGGCCAGACAGCATGCACTGGGAAGATAGGACATCCGTACGCAATCTCCAAATTCTTAATCATTAGCTGCAACAAATAAAAATAAAACAAGCACCGGAAAAGTCTGTATGTTGATTAATGTATGCTCAACGATGAAATTCTATGTACAACAAGTCTCATATTTCAAACGATCCATTTATATTTGATATTACTTAGCTAGCTTGCTAAATATTTTTTGTGTTAGTTTTATATTAATTATTAATTCAAGCAAGACAGTACGGACCTTTACTTTCAATATATTCCTAATCAAAAACAATATCATTTGCAAGGCATTTTATTTAGAAAAAGTTGACTTGGAGAATTGGCGATGCAAAAATGTATACTGAGTCAGGAGGAGGACAAGAACGGGTTATTTATGCTTTGAAGTGATTGTAGATGGAATAACGTGTGATGGACCATGCTTTCACATCAGAATTATTACCTGTCTTTTCCATCAATTATCGATAAGATATAGGATTATATGATTGGCTTTTACGGAAGCGCAGTTCTATTTCATTATCTACGTCATTATTTTTAACTGTTCAAATTTTATTAAATAAATAAATAATTATTTATTTTTTTGGCTGATTATATCTGTAATTAATCTCAACAATCAAGTCACTACTTGGGCTGCCAGGTCATGTCAATTTCGTTGATAAAAATAACAAAACAAGTCTGCAGCCTCCGCTTGGTATACGCTGTATTCTCATTCTCTATATACTTGCCGTTCCTTCTGTTGCCCAATTCAACATAAAAAAACGAAGCCGTATGTGTTTTTGCATTCGATCCTATAAATAGCAAAGATTATTGTTAATTAGCGGTATAACTTGAACAAGTCGTTATTTTTATTTTTTAAAAAAAAATATAAATTGAATGTGTAAGAGTGGTGAGTGAAAAAATAAAAAATAAAAGAAACAAATTGGAAACCCACATGCGCGTTACTATTTTACTTTACTACAATGAATAATGGTAGAGCTATCCATAGAAATCTTTCCGATCCAGGAATACGCAATTAAATTATTGCCTCTGGTAGCTGAACACTTGACGTCGACGGTCAAGATTCAACACACGTAATAGTATTAGAATTAGAATGTACGCTCAGTTTGAAAGTTAGGTAAGCTGTGTCTACGTGGTTATACTAATTTTTATTCATATGCGCCCAATTGTATGACCTTTTTTTTTTTTGTTTCAATCAAATTTTAATGTTTATTTGTGTGTGTCAAAAAATAAGTGCTAGAAATTATGATATGATTAAAGAAGGTCCATTAGCCAATCGGTTGATTCATCTACTAATAAGGCTGAGTTGCTTGGTTCTAGAATTTAACTTACCAAAAGTGTCCTTAGTTATAGAAATACAAACTTAATGTGTTTTTAGAGCATCTATAATGGTGCAACACACCCAAGTTGCATATATCATTGTTTAATAATTTTTCTGTAGATCTCATACTAACACATCACTCTATACAATTTATATAATTTTTTCTCTACTCATACAACTCTAAAAAAAATTTAAATGGGTCCCACAACTATCTCTTTTACCTTATAAAACCTTCTCTTTTTTTTAAAAAATACAAAAAAAATATTGTGGATCCCATAAACAGTATAAAGTAAAGGTATTTATACTTTCAACTCTTCTTCTTTCTCTCTCTTCTACCTCGTCCCCTCTCTCTTTTATTTTTTCTATACAACGCCCATTAAAGATGCACTTATGCAGCCAATGGTTGAGAGGAGGACGCGAAGAGTGTTTGGTAGGTGTGTGATTTTAAGAAGGAGGGATGGGTGGAGGTAGTTAGAGCTGTCACTCCTTGTGCATCGTTGCCGCTATATATACATCACACACTCTTCCCTCGTTTTATCCAACCCACAACGCTCGCTTGACGTTAAACGTCCTCTCACAGAATATGGCACCGGCCAAAACTCTCACTTCTCTCGCCGAAGAGAAGATCTTCGAGTCTCGCTTCGTTCGCGACGAAGATGAGCGCCCGAAAGTAGCTTACAACCAATTCAGCAATGAAATACCGGTCATCTCGTTGGCCGGAATCGACGAGGTGGATGGCCGCAGAACAGAGATTTGCAAGAAAATCGTTGATGCGTGCGAAGATTGGGGAATCTTCCAAGTCGTCGATCATGGCGTCGACACTAAGCTGATTTCGGAGATGACCGGTCTAGCCAAAGAGTTCTTCGCTTTTCCCCCCGAGGAGAAGCTTCGCTTCGACATGACTGGAGGCAAGAAGGGCGGTTTCATCGTTTCCAGTCATCTCCAAGTAATTTACATAAATAAATATGATGTTAATATTTTTTCACATTTTCAGACGTAAATAACTGATTAAATTTGATTTTATAGGGAGAGGCAGTGCAGGACTGGAGAGAAATTGTGACATACTTCTCGTACCCAATTAGAAACAGAGACTATTCGAGGTGGCCAGACAAGCCAGAAGGGTGGATTGGGGTGACCGAACAATACAGCGACCAGCTCATGGGTTTGGCGTGTAAGCTGTTGGAGGTGTTGTCGGAGGCAATGGGGTTAGAGAAAGAAGCTCTGACGAAGGCTTGTGTGGACATGGACCAGAAGGTTGTGGTTAATTTCTACCCGAAATGCCCACAACCGGACATGACACTGGGACTGAAGCGCCACACCGACCCGGGTACCATTACCCTTCTCCTTCAAGACCAGGTCGGCGGTCTCCAGGCTACTAGGGACAATGGGAAGACGTGGATCACGGTTCAGCCAGTGGATGGAGCTTTCGTCGTTAATCTCGGAGATCATGGACACGTGAGTATGCAACTCCTTCCTTTTCTTTTTTACTTTTTGTGCCCTATTATTCATCAATCACATTTAATGTGTGTGATAGGAGTAGTGAGCATGGAAATGCATTGATTACCTTTTTTCCCATCGATCGTGATTGCTCACGGACCAATTAGACTATATTTATGATTTTGTAATTGTAACATTAATTAATTGATCGGTGGGGCACGGTATGGATGGACAGTTTCTGAGTAATGGGAGGTTCAAGAATGCGGATCACCAAGCAGTGGTGAACTCAAACCAAAGCAGATTGTCGATAGCAACATTCCAGAACCCAGCACCGGAGGCAATTGTGTACCCGCTGAAGCTGAGAGAGGGAGAGAAGAGTGTGCTAGAGGAGCCAATCACATTCGCAGAAATGTACAGGAGGAAGATGAGCAAGGACCTTGAGCTGGCTAGGCTAAAGAAGCTGGCAAAGGAGGAGAAGGAGCAGCAGCAGCTAAAGTTGGAGAAAGAGAAGGAGAAGACCAAATTAGAGAGCAAGCCAATAGAGGAAATCCTTGCTTAAGACATGAATCGCTCTCGTGCCACTTGTGTGTTTTGTTTTGTTTTGTTTCCACTTTTTACCCTCTGTGCATTGCATGGAAATGGGATCCTTTTATTTATATACATATATGCCTATGTTTACTACCAATTGGGACCCCAGCTGTGAGGTCTACGTTTGTGCCCACTTGGCTTGTATGTGTTTGATTCTGCATGCCCTAAAACCATGCGATTAATTTTGTGATTTTCTAGTTCTTAAATTAGTGTATATTACTATTACGTTCACACTTTCCATAGAGCTCATAAAAGATCAAGTAATTCGGCAGAGGAATTAATATTATGGCCACAAAAGCATTACCCAAAATTAAAATACAAGATCGGTTGGAAAATAATTCTCTTTTTGTCTGCTTCTATATCTATTCATTTATGATGCAAAGAAATGGACAGGAACCTAAGACGACAAGGCCACGTCCTCCTCTTTGATGCAAATTTTTTATCTGAGCTTTTTTTATTCTTTTTAACTTCTCGTGTGCTAAATGATTCATATAACACTATCTTTTTGTTTTTTTTTTGCAAACAAAATTCTCAAATCAATATTAATTTATACCTATAACTAGTATTTTGATTTTTTTTTCTTGACCTCGAATGGGTTAATTAAATTCTCAAAATAATATGAGAATAAATTCTAAATTTCAAAATATTTAAACATATGTTCAATGAAATCATTTGTATAAATCACTAAGAGTGATATAGGTGTAAAAAGTTTAAATATTATGTAAGAGATTAAGTGTTGGATCCCACTTATTTGATTAAAAAAAATGAGCTCATTCGTATAATAAAATAATCAAATCCTTGCATGGTGAATTAATTGCTCGTGCCTTGGATATAAATTGTTAAAGGATGGAGTTAACGTAAAAGTTATCTATAAATTGTTAAGATTATGTCATTCCTGCCCAAAAAAAAAAAAAGCTATCAAGTAGAGAGCAAAAATTGGGCTACTCACTCAATTTGCACTGTCTTATCAAGTTATCGGCTACGTTTTTAGATAGGCCCATCAGACATGGACGATCAAACGCCACCCTGTTAGAGCTCGTTTTGATAGCTCTTCCGATATATTAATGGTCTATGTACAAATGAGATGGGTAATGGACAGTCCTAAATTAATAGTCTTTTTATATATATATATATATAGGACTCAAATTAATAGTAGTTTTTAAGTTTTTTCGAGAGAGTAAAACAAATTATATTTTTACTTAATAAACCATTAAATTTATGTCTTTATAGTAGCTCGTCACAATAGTACGGCAGTGTATATCTGTATGACACAATAGAATCCTCCTTTATCCATACACTAGTTAAATTTACACAGGCTTCAATTGACGTGGTCGAAATATAATCTAAATTTCATTTATTCATTTAACCTTGTAATTTTATTTTTTTTCTTTACGAAAAGTATCAAATTAAGTCATAAAGGTGGACCTATTTATTACCTTTTGTTGAGCGATGAGTAGGTACAATTAATTAAGGGCTCAGAAAACGTATCATTCGAGTCTTAGTCTAGTTTGCCAACAAACATACTCTATTTGTATTTTAAGAAATAATTTGCCTCGGAATTTTTCTAGTTAAGATATGTTAAGAAAATTTAAATTTTATACAGTTGTTACAGTCGTACAATCAATTATAAATTATTTAATTTATATCGATTATGTAACTTCAACAGATCAGACGGTCTATAATTCTGCAAGGACTGCAGAAGGAGCTCCTAAATGTGCTTTTGGCTGTTGAATCAATTGACTAGTGTTTATTTTGGAAACATGATTGATTCAGAAATTGTGATGATTGAGAACAACTTTAATTAATTTGCTGCCCTGGCGGTTGGCTTTTGTAGTTATGATCATAGTACGTTCACACTTCCTTCTTGGTTACTTTAAAAAAATTGTGACACGTTTTCGGTGCGGTTATTTAGGTGGATTTAGATTTATGTTTTGATTGTTGGAGATTTAATCTCGAACGCGAAGAAAAGAGAAAACAAAGTTGTTTGTTTGGATGAAAAGTATGAGCGTGTTATTCGTTATCATTTAATGGAAACTGCTCGTGGTTGCGGATAATGCTAAACATCGACTCAAATTTGAATCGTCACTTTCAGCTTTTTCCAGTAAACGTGTTTTTTTTTTTCTTTTAAAATTAATAAATGACTTTTTAACAGTCAGCTTTCACACTTGACGACCGCCAAACATCATTCTCAAAAATCATCGACGACGCCCATGTGTTGTCGACTACTTTGCTCGATGCTCTCTGCTCACTCCCTGCTACCCTCGCACACCCATACTATTTGACTTGTCCTTTAACCTTCTATATTTCGATCAATGTGAGAAATATACAACTATTCTAATTTTTAAGTGAGTGACGTCAAATGAAAAGAAAATTTAACAAATAGAGAGATGATTTCGTAGAGTTTAATTTTTTTAAAACCCACAAATGTACATTAGAGTTCTAATTTTAATTTTTACAAATTATTATATTTAAAATTATGATGAACAACCGTTAGACGAGATGCCATTCCCTTGAGGTGAAAGAAAGAAAATCAAAGTGCCTGTGAATCTGGGACAGATGGCGTGATAATGTTGACTTGTGCTTTGTTAGAATGTATTTATTAATTTTCACTAACCAGTGAAGACCCGGTCAACCTTCTTCCCCATTAGTATTACTATAATCTAAGTGCAATGTCCAAAAATCAATTTCGCCGTACAGAGTAAAATTCAAGTTTACTTTGATCATCTTTTAATATAGTCTTAATCAGTTTCTTTATCGTTTCCGTAAAATGAAAAACTCAATGTTAATGACTTTGCAACTTCATCAAGTCCTTGCCTACTTGCATTTTCCTTATTAATACTCGCGATATAGTCGTTTACTCATAGAAAAAGGGGAAAAAAAAAATAAAAAGACGAGAGTTTTTATTTCCTTTTGGGAAATATGATACTACTGTCTAATCAAAATTAAGTAGGTTGCACTTTATTTATTCTTACTTTTTATAGTTTATTTATTTTGATATTTTATATTTATTAATTTAATTTTTTATATTTAAAATTTTAATTAATTTAATTTTTAAAATTTTTAAATTTATTAATTTAACCTCTCACAACTTAAAAATATTAATAAATTTGAAAGATAAAATTGATAAAAAAAATTTAAAGTGTGAAGGACTAAATTGATAAATTTAAAATGTGAGGAATAAAATTGATTAAGATTTTAAATATGAGGGACGAATTTGATTAAAATTTTAAATAAAAGAGACTAAATTAATAAATTTAAAATATAAATAACTAAATTAATAAAAATTTCAAGTGTGAAGTACTATTTATTTTATTTTTTTAATTTGATTACAATTCTCTATTCAAACACAAATACTTTTGCTTCATTTAATTTTGATATTATATACTTTGAATTTATTTACTTAAATTTCACCTAAAAACGCCGCTTAGCTCAACTTTTTACCTGTAAATAAATAAAAGGCTGTATTTGCAATTCAGAAAAAAGAAATCTGTTTTACGACAGAATATACACTCTGCTGAATGTCCTTGATTGACAATGGCGCTAAATTTTTGTTTCCAAATTTTAGTTATTTTTCTGTTCAACAGCTGTGATTGAAAAACTATATCTTAAAAATAGATCGCCTAAGATTGAGAGTATAAATTTGATAAAAAATTAAGAGTATAAATAAGCTTAAAATCATAATAATAATAATAATAATTTCATTCCATTGCAATAATAAATTGCTAAACTTGATATTAATATTAACGAATGAATTTTATTTTATGTCGGAGAAATTTTTGAAGTGGGGGGAGAGCTCATCTTCCCTTCCCTTTGATTTTCATCTCTGTCGTTCAAAAAGTCTGTTTTGACCACCACCGTCTTTCGTCCCTTCTTCCTCCTATCTGCTTCTACATTTCCTTCTATAACCTGACATCAATTTATCTATTTCCCTCTCAACCCCCATACCTTCAGAGGAATGAAGACTACTAGTATATATTAGGATTTTCACATGATTTCGATGTATTAAGAACTTTGAGCATTTGCCATTTTCGTCGATCATGGGTACCTGCTTTTCTGCCACCAAAGTCAGTGGCTCAAACAGCAATACTGCGGCCACCGGCGCCGCCGCCACCGCCACCACTGTTAACCACAATCGTAAAGAGAGTACAAGGCCTCAATCGAGGGCGTATAAACAACAACAGTCTTCAAACGATCAACGACAGAAAGTACCAAATGAGACCCAGAAGACTCAGACAAAGAGGAATTCCCAGCAGCAAAGACCCAATAACAAGACTAATACGAGGCGCCAAGGGGGACATATTCCGTGCGGAAAGCGCACAGATTTCGGTTATGACAAAGATTTCGATAGGCGGTATTCACTCGGGAAATTGTTGGGGCATGGACAATTTGGTTACACATATATTGGAGTTGATAAAGCAAATGGGGATCGGGTAGCTGTGAAGAGACTTGAGAAGGGCAAGGTATTAATTATGTGTGTTTCTGAGCTGAGTATATTTTGGGTTGACCCATTTTTTATGCATCCGGATCCATTTCACTGTTTATGAACATCCAGATTTTGTGACCCCTGTACATTTATCAGTAAGTTTATGCTCCTTTTGGCATCTTCTCTCTCCAACTGTGGCTGGTTTGGGAAGAATTCTAGAGGTATTACTCATTTTGTGTTGGAGAGTTACAATCGTGGTTTGGGCAAATCCTATAACGCTAACTTTGATTCTATTATTTCTCAAGGAACTTTTCAATGCATACTGTTTCCTCAATACGTCTATCTGTTCCCTGTTAATCTCAAATTTCTTGAATTTCCACTACTGGAGTCATTTTGTTTGTCATACTTCTTCGTTTGCTGATGAATTTAAGGATTTTTTACCCATATGGCTTATAGTCTTGTCAAACAATCTCATAGAACCCTGGTGGATATTGTGTAAATTTTAGTCATTCCTTGCCTTCTTGAGGACCTGCATTCCTGCATTATTGACTGATGAACTGCTTTAACCATGTCAGAAGAACAGAGTGCTTGTTAATTATGACAATATTGCAACTACAAATTAGGTTGCTATTCCCCATTAAAAATACCCGGTGCCAGCAAAAAAAAAACAATTGGTCTTGAACTCAAATAAAAGCATGGAACAGTAATATATAATCTTAAAAGTATTCAGATACATGCAGTTGTTCTTAAATAGATGCGTGGTTTATGTAGTTTGACTTTGAGCCGTACCTTAAACCCTAGTTTCATTTGGCTATTATTTTGTGTTTTCCTAATTAATTTTAGTATGGTGCCAGATGGTTCTTCCTATAGCTGTTGAGGATGTTAAGCGAGAGGTCAGGATATTGAAAGAACTTACAGGCCACGAGAATGTGGTTCAGTTCTATAATGCTTTCGAGGATGATTCTTATGTGTACATAGTTATGGAGTAAGTTAGTTTTCTTGAGCTGCTTCTTCATACTGTTTAACTGTGCCCCGCTGAATCTTGATTCTGTGACTGCAAAACACTTTATTTTCATTTTTCTGAACGAAGACTTTATCTTTTGGGAGTCGATTTATCATATAATTCTTCTTGTGTTTATATTTTCAACTTTTATTATTATCGATAAAAATATTGAATCTCTCAAGTTTTTGAATTGTGGTCTCACAATCTACCATCTTATAGGTTATGCGAGGGTGGAGAACTGTTAGATAGGATATTGACTAAGTAAGTTTCATTTGGTTGTCGATGCGATTGGATTTTGTTGGCTAAGTTGCTACTGAGGATGTGTACTTATTGGTTCATGCTTTGCTTAAATCAGAAAGGATAGCCGTTATACTGAAAAAGATGCAGCAGTGGTAGTAAGGCAGATGCTCAAAGTTGCTGCTGAGTGTCATTTACATGGTTTAGTACATCGGGACATGAAACCAGAGGTATGGTCAAGTCCAATAGCTCACTGACATTTTTAAGCTAATATGTACTATGCTACTTGATAGTGAATTCTACTTCTTCTTTTTTCTTGCATACAGAATTTTCTTTTCAAGTCGACCAGAGAAGATTCACCTTTAAAGGCTACGGATTTTGGTTTGTCAGATTTCATAAGACCTGGTGAGTATGTTGATGATTAATCTTCCCTCCTTTGTATTTGAGCATTCTAGTTCCATATTATTTTAAAAATTTCAGGAAAAAGGTTTCAAGATATTGTTGGCAGTGCTTACTATGTTGCACCTGAAGTGTTAAAACGCAAGTCAGGCCCTGAATCAGATGTTTGGAGTATTGGTGTTATTACATACATATTGCTTTGTGGGAGGCGCCCGTTTTGGGATAAGACTGAGGATGGTATCTTCAAGGAGGTACGGTACATTATTGTGTCATACTGACTTTCCCATCATACATTATAAGATGTATGTTATTTTTTTTTTTTTTTTGTCTTGAATGACCTATGGTTTCTTATTCTTGGTCATTGTTTCCATCTTCTACTAGATATTGTCAAAAGATTTTCTTGACAGTTCTGCTAATTTTCTCTTACTGCATTAAATTCATGGCCTGCAGGTCCTGAGAAACAAGCCTGATTTTCGCCGAAAACCATGGCCAACTATAAGCAATGCTGCTAAAGATTTTGTAAAGAAGTTGCTGGTAAAGGACCCTCGGGCAAGATATACTGCTGCTCAGGCTTTATGTATGTACTTATTGTTCTCTTCTATACGTGTATATATGTTGGCCATTTTCTCTTCCTGTAATATGAAAATGCTGTTTGGCTCGGTATTTTGGTCTTTATGTTTCTGTGTACATCTTCCTTGTTGGTTGGACCTCTAAAATTAATTTTCATATGAAAGTTTCGTTTCCTTGAAATTATTTGAACTCTTTGGGTCACTGCCTCTAATTTAGTCGTTGTAACTTTTTCCTTTATACTCTTTAAATCATCCTTAAAAGTAAGACTTTCACCCTAAGGTTCAATTTTTCTGATTCCCCAATTTCCAGCACATCCGTGGGTTAGAGAAGGAGGAGAGGCATTAGAAATACCTATTGACATATCTGTCCTGAACAACATGAGGAAGTTTGTAAAATATAGTCGATTGAAACAAGTTGCACTGAGGGTAAGACAACTTGATTGTAGCCTTTAGGTCCTTTACATGTTAGAAAGCATGGAACTTTTTCATCTCCGTTTTATTGACTGTTTGGTTACCTTGCAGGCATTGGCTAGTACACTCGATGAAGAAGAGTTGGCTGATCTCAAAGATCAATTTCAGGCAATAGACGTTGACAAAAATGGTTCTATTAGTCTGGAAGAGATGAGACAGGTAAGCCATTAATTTTTCTGACTTTCTGATTAACTTGAATAATAAATATCATATTTTCTCACTGAGTAATTAACCCTTGCTTATAGTTATTCTCCACGCCCTTTCCGGTCTAAAGAACAGATTTTTTGCAGGCTCTTGCTAAAGATCTACCTTGGAGATTGAAAGATTCGCGTGTACTAGAGATATTGCAAGCGGTGAGTAATTGTGATCTTGTGCACACAGTCCCTGTATGACATCGACAGCTTGGTTTTGACTTGCGAAAACAGTATAATTCATTGTCTTTAACTTGTTTAAGGTTTGTCTACATACGCTTGCAGATAGACATCAATACAGACGGGCTTGTGGATTTCTCCGAGTTTGTGGCAGCTACATTGCATGTGCATCAACTGGAGGAACATGACTCGGAGAAGTGGCAGCAACGATCACAGGCTGCATTTGATAAATTCGACCTAGATAAGGATGGATATATTACTCCAGAAGAACTGAGAATGGTTGGTCTTGTTCTTATATATCCTTATTAAGTTTGCCTTTATTTGGTGTATTTGGGTGGAAGACGAGGGCTGTTAAGTTCCAACTGGCGGGAAAATCTTGTCGAGTTGAGCTTTATATATATTTGTAAAGCAATGTTTCCAACATCATAAACTGTTGATGGAACTAACGTTACTTTTTTGGCTTTACAGCATACGGGCATGAAAGGCTCCATTGATACACTACTTGAGGAAGCTGATGTTGACAAAGATGGAAGAATCAGTTTATCAGAGTTTCGTAGACTTCTAAGAACTGCAAGCCTTAGTTCGCGAACTGTCAGGAGCCCAACTGCCCGTCCGCGGAAGAATTAATCAAAGGTGTTTCAGCCGCTAAGTAAAGTTAGAGTGCAAGTGGAAGTCCTTCAAAGATTATATATATATCGCAGATTTGCTCAAGACCTTGTTTGCTCTGACTGTATTTTATGATCATATGACTCTCAATCTCAAACTCCAGTTCCTGACTGTGGCATCCCACGTGGGATTTTGTGAACAGAAAGAGTTGTTTGCTAGAGTTTGTGTAGACCCGCATCGATCATAGATTGGTTTCATATACAACAATTTCAACAGTGTACATCAGGCTTTCTTGGTTGTTACATAAATGTAATGTGTAACTATAAATAAACAACATCAAATGATATATGTCCATTTAGAACTCAATTGGCTTCCTCCCACAATTTTCTTAATTCTTTCCCATTATTTTCTCAAAATTCGTGTATATGCATTAAGGCAAATCATCTCGGAAGTTTACAGTAAGCATCTCCTTACCTATATTCACATGGAGCAACTGCTGAATGATGGGTTATATTGACAGGGAAAATGATAAAAACCAGAAGCATAATGACTCAGATCAGAACCTGAAACGTTCTATGAATTTGTTTACAATGATACATGTATCATGTGTGTGATATAGTCGTTAGTACAAGAGCCTGAATGAAATTTCAGTTATCGGGCTTTGGTGTGTCACCCACACTGTTAGAGCTATCTTGAAAACCTTGAGATGAAGAATACCTGCTTGACGCACTCCTATCTGTGATATTTCTCTCTTTCCTATGTGAATGCTTGCCCTTCTTTCCTCCAGAAGACGAATCCTACAGAAATTCAAAAGGTGATTTGATGATTTGTACACTGCTAAAAGCTTGGTTTTTCAAACATGATAACTGACCCGATGGGCTGATGATCCAGGCATCTTAAGTTCAAGCTCTGTAGCCACATCAGGAGACTCGCTGCATCTTTCAGCATTGCTGGGCCTTTTATGATCTGGTGACTTGCTTCTGGATTCTTGTTTGCTCGAAATGTGGGATGTGGAGGCATACTGGGCAGATGGCTGCTCAACAGGGGGATTTACTGGAGCTGAGAATGGGACGTATGTTGAGCAAGGATTAGGAATTGGACCCGGATTTTGATTTCCAAAGAAGGGAAATGGCTGAAGTGATGGATGAATGGATATTGGACCTGGAGGAATGGCTATTGGAACTGGATATGAATAAGGTGGGGCCATGCCAACAGAATGGTCAATTGCAGTCCATGGGAACATGATTCTCACTCTCTGCTGATACTGGGCGTTAAGATTGTCAATGTCAGATTTTAAGCATGCCTTCTCTTCTCTGAGTTCATTCTTCTCTTGCATCAGCTGAGAATATGAAATAAAGTTATGAACTGATGAATTAAGCAGCAAAAAGGATTTATAATCTCGAGCACAATTAAAATAAACAAAAACCTTACTTCACGCGATTCTTCAGATAGTGCTGCATGCTCAGTCTTTAGTCTATTGACTTCACCATTTAAATCCTTTAGCACTTGGATTGTATCTGTAAGGATGGTTGCCTTATCATTCTTTGGCCTATCCGGGTCTGCAATTTGAGTTCATCAACATAAATATCTCAGCTGCTTCACAACAACCATAGTGAAAGAGGCAACACATGTCGAAAATGGCAAAAGCCAAGCACGAGATATAACAGTTCTGGAAGGAGGACCGCTAATAAGCAAGTTATATCGAGTCTCAAAGTTCGAATAAAAATAATAATATTCAAGTCGCATACACCTAAAAACAAGACCACCTTTGCATCTTCGATATGGATAACCAAAACTATTTAATCTCAAAAGCAGCATCGCGTATACGTTTGATAACAATTTCAGGAAATATATAACTAGAGCATATTTCTGCTCCTACAAATTTTTACTGTATGCATAGCAAACTATATTTGCAATAAATATGAGCAATTGAAATTCCATATTACAACTGAACACAGCTATATGACTTTAAATTAGATAAGAGGACCTTGCTTTTAGTTGTCTGGAAGGGTAAACCCATTTGGGATCTCAGCTCAAGTTGGTTTAAGAAATCAGGGGAAAAAGCTGGGATATTATCGTGCTATAATAGCATTTCTCCTCTTGTAAAAGATGCTGGCTGGGACGTAGGCCGTAATATCCGGCAGCATGTATTCAAGGAAAGGAAGGCAATAACTAGTTTCACGGATCTAGGCATAATAAATTGGAATTGTGGGGAAACCAAGGAATGTTACCTCATGGATACACTTGGCTATAAAGGCTGATGATAAGTTAAGCATAGCAGTAACAACTTATTCTGGCAGATAAACTAGGTGCGCAAGATTCCCATTTTCTTGATCAATCGAGTGGCAAGCACAACGATTGTTAAAGAAAGAAATATAAGCTTTATTCGTCTTCCTATTTTCTTTAGGATAAGAGTAGTACAATTAACCTAATGCGTTTCCCAACTCCAGGAAATGTTCATTTAGTCGATCCCTCCTCAGCTTCTCTCGGTCGGCCTTCTGAACTTTTCTTGCAGCAATTGGATCCTGTGCTTCCACTTCAGGTCTCTGCCTACAGAAAGTAACCCCAAAATGAATACAACAAACGAGAATTGATTCAAAGCAATGCCTATAAATCGCAACCGCAGCTAACAGTCTTGAAGCAACCCATCAAAGATCATAAAATTTCATGCTTCCAAAACTTTTTCCACAACTAGCCGTATTACAAATTACAAGTAAAGTTAAGAATAATCTAAAGTAAAGATAGAGAATTTCTCTTTTTTGGTGGGGGATAAGAACCTGACATCAGGATGCGAGTTCTGCAAACGACCAGAGGACACAGGATGAGGTTGCAGGGAAGTACAAGGAGCTAAATCTACAACGGGCACTGCTTTAGCCAAATCCTCAGGTTTCCACTGATCCATTCCAAAAGATTTCAAACTTTATTATTCCGCTCTCTACTCTAATCTGAAAACTTAATTTTATCCATAACCAAAACCTTTCAGCAAAACTGAAGAGGAAGTGGCTCAGACAAGGACAATCCCACCCCTCAAGCTTGTGCTCTCCACGAGCCACGCAGCATAATGCCGATCCTCTCTGGACTTTTTCAATTTAATCACATTTTTCAACCTTCTTTTTTTTGAAGAGACAATTTAGAGTGCACGTGGAGCACACTGGATGAGTGGTCGCCATCCGTCTTATCGTTACCAGTGAAATGATGATGCGACACCCGGACAGGGAAAAAAGATATCGTATTTTCATATTACGTTTTTATGAATAGTACGGCATAAACAAATATAAAGGCGGTAAGTCAAACACCGTTTTATGATCTGCTGACACTGAATGCAGAGTTTCTGTTTCCGACTTTGGACGAACCACGAAATTACATGTGGCGGACCGAGCACAGACTGCAGGTCTTCCAAATTCGTCAGACGACGAAGATAGTGAAAGGATTAAGGCCGCGCACAGCGCAGTTACGTTCTCTTAGGAATTTGCTTAATTCGTTCGACGGCGATATAATTTGCTTTCAGGTGATTCCTTGCCACTCACTTACATTATGATTTTCTACCTTTTTCTGGGTGTACTCTTTCTGGCAAGGCGCTTGTTTTATTGCCTCAACCACAATCGCGTTATCTGATGAGGAAGGTATTTCCTGCTCATTTTGCCCTTGCCAATCTTATCTTTAGACGTCATTCTTTCGGTTTCATAGCACGATTAGGAGTCCGTTGGAAGTGATACCTATAATGATAACTGGTGGCTTTTTAACTGAGTTTTAGGTCGTTTGGATGTAGACTTTATGTGGCTATGTTTTGATATATTTGAAACAAAAGGAACAGAACATTAGAGCAGACTTCCTTTTTTGTGGAGTTTCCTTTCCAGCGTGGTCAAGTCATGCGATATTGCAGCTCACACAAGTATGAGTTGATAGGATAATACATTGTTCTTGGCTTTTGAAATCAAGTTGTAGTGTTTTTGACGAAATTGTGTTTTCATCTAGCCAGTTCCTTTCAATGTGATGGGCCTCGGGCTGAAAGTGATGACACACAGAGGATTGAGTTCGAGAAAAAAATTTACGTCTTTTAAATGAAAACAACGAATGATGTGATCACTTGTAGTTACATAGCAGAATATTATCTTTGCATGATTCAAGGAAGGAGGATGTTTGTTGTTGGTGATCTCAATATTGCACCATCTGCTATAGATCGTTGTGATGCAGGACCAGATTTTGAGAATAATGAATAAGCTACACCAAATGATCGTGATTATCCTAACGGTCTCTTATGTAGGTTTAGAAGATGGTTCAAGTCTATGCTGGTTGAAAATGGGGGCCAATTATGAACAGTCTTACTGGAATGGCAAGGAATACAACAATTGATGCAGGATGGTATACCTCTTTGCAAGGGCAGGTTGTGAAGAAACGAGGTCCCAGACTCTATTTTTGTGCTCGTGCTGAGGTAATCTGTTACTGTTCTCATTGACTGGTTTTAGGCATTCCGTTTCCTATTCATTATCATATTAACTAAGATTATCTCCCTTTTTGTTTATCTTACATCTCACCCTGAAGCCAACTGTAGTTACTTTAAAGGGGCTACATCAAAGTCTAGGAACAAATCATCATGAAAACGACGATGCAATTTGGTTCGAGTATGAACACGCGACCCCTATCTCTGTCTGCTTCTTCTTGTCTCAAGTCTTCAACTTAGTCGTATCAAGCTCATCCCAGTCTTGGATACTTGTGTGTCACGTTGGGATTTGAGATGATGGCACTGGGGAAAAACGGTGATTTCACGCGTGTTTGGTTGCTGATACGAAAAAATAACAAGTTAAATCGGACGGGATAAGCCTCTGGATTGTGTGCCACGCTCCCCCGAAACAGAATTACGAACTGTGCTTGGGGATGGCAATTCAATTCCAAGACGCAAAACAATCCAATGCATAGCCACACATCTGGGTTGGGTTATACAAGATGTTTACTTTCTTGGCATAGGATTGGACGGTGTTTGGCACCTTCGACACTATAAAATTGACTTGGAGTGGAAAGAGACAAAACGGTCACAATCGGATGAACATTATATGTAAAAATTAGTCAAGTTGATTTGATTTGTGTTGGCAAGATAACCCTCTTAGTCTTAGATTAACGTTGATGTCGCAATCACTCTGGTCGAAATCTATCGATAATATCAATGTATGAACCGTGGATTTCAACACAAGAAGATCATCATAAAAATTTCATGGTTAAATTTTAATGATTAGAGAACCTCATCTTGGATAGTGAATAATAGCAATGAGATGTCAACCTAATTCTCATCATCCCCATTATTGGAAAAAATAGGATAGTACAATTTTATTTCGGCGCAATTTTTAATCTAGAATATAGTTCAGTTCAGTTGTCTTCGTCTTCATAACTTCCAAATAGCCACTTGGCATTACATACACATACAACCTACCTAGATCTTGCTCCATATATATGTTAAATAAGTGTAAATAAGATAGAAAAACTTTAGTCCATGTCAGTATTTATGCATTTCATATTATTGACCCAATAAAATAACATCCAGCATCGATGATTTCATTCGTAAAATGATTCCATTTCCAACAAAAAGAGCGAAAAAAAAAAAAATCTAATAATTTAAGCTAATGGAACAGAAAATTTGGTGTCATTTCCTTTTTTGTCAAGTCATCATCAACTTGATATACCGATGGAATAGACTATGAGCACAAGTAGGATGGATCACATTCGTATGCCCATATTATGTTTCCAAGTGCTCGCTGGGAGAGAGATAGAAAGAAAGAATTGACAGCCGGAGAAAATAAGAGGCACAATAATTAAGAGAAACGAGATGTCTAATGTCTATCTCTGTTTTGCTTTTATTTTTCACTAATCGAGTTTGAGTTTGTCATCAATTATATTCATGTGATTTATTCTCTTAATAGGAAATTAGCGGAACCTGTGAGAACGGAATCCAATTATAGAAGAAAGCAGTTGCATAGTAGTGATTATGACTCTCCACTCTTACAAATTTTTTAAAAGCAGAGCAATTATTGTTATTATTAATACTGAATGAGACATATTTCTTCTAGAAACAAGATTAAATAAAAAAATGAGGACAATTTGCTTTTGGTCTCAATTTTAGTGCCACATCAAATTGGGGCTTATGTCGACTCAAAAAATTATTGTCGCATTCGGCCGAACTTCTCAAAAAAAATCTCAAAATTAAACAAGTGGAGGTGCCTAGCTTTTCAAATTATTGCCACCATATTATAATTAGTATTGAATTTATTGATATTTTCCTTCAAAATATTACGGTGTTCGCTATTCGAGCTTCTTATTTATTTTTTTTTTAAAATTTATCAGTTATTTCTTTCAATTCATACAGAGTGTAAGAAAACTTTAAAAGAAATCTTCGAAATTTCCAAATTGAATCAACGGAAAAGATCTATATACAAATATTCGTTTTTATTTTTGGCTTGTTTACAAATTACAACAGCCAGATGTTAACATAAAAAAAATAAAATAAAATGAAATTGGATAAGCCAATTGTTAGCTAGCCGACTCACCGCCCGAGCAATTCGATAAGTATTCCCCTCCAGAATATCAGAGTCACACTCCGACAGTGACAACGCAACTTAACCACTGTTAAAGCTGGGCCCCGCCCCACCGCCTTCTCTTCTTTCTTTATATAAATAAATCCTCTCGCTCTTTCCCTTTCCTTCATAATTATTCACGACGGCAAGCCATAGCACCGTAACATGCTCTCCTCAATAACTCCTCCGCCTCTCGGACTTACCGTTACCAATACAGCCTGTAAATCCGTTTCTTCGCCGCCACGAACTGCCAGATTCCGGCCAATCGTCGCTTTTTCCACGGCAACTGCCACCGACGCTCGCTCTACCTGGACGGACCAGCCAAGGTCTTCTTCGTACCTGAGCTCTCGAGGTATGGCTTCTTGCACATCGCTCTATGAGATTCTAAGTATTCCGGCCGCCGCATCGAATCAAGAGATCAAGGCAGCGTACCGGCGATTGGCGAGAGTTTGCCATCCCGATGTGGCGACGATGGATCAGAAACACTCGTCGGCAAACGAGTTCATGAAGATTCATGCTGCCTATTCCACTTTATCGGATCCCGAAAAGCGTGCTGATTACGACAGGAGGCTTTTCACGAGGCATCAACCGCCGTTGACCACCGCATCAAGATTTTCCGGCTATACTTGTCGGAATTGGGAAACGGACCAGTGCTGGTAGTGAGTTGACTCGCTCGAGTAACCACACTGAGTCGCACCAATTAGTTTAGATTATAGTTCAAGGACAGTTAGCGAAGCGCCTTTAGGTTTTCTTTTCTATTATACTACACAATGTACAGATAGATATACTCGTAGAAGGTTGATTTTTAGTTTATTGCTAAGATGGCCTTCTGCAGCTGTAGTAGAATTTCCACAACAAATGAAGAATGCCCCTTTCTACTACGCACCGTATAGCTTTTAGAGCAAAGTTTCAATTAAACTGAAAGGAAAAAGATTTGTTTTTTTTTTTTTTCTCCTATTTTAATTGACAATTTTGAGGGAAAAGAAAATTGTGGAGATAAGTGGAATTTAGTTAAGACTGAGTCACATCCTTGCGCGATGCGATTCTGATAGGTTCGTTGTGAGTTAACTGGCTTTCTTGGAGATGGCTATGGCTAATCACATTGAAGCAATGTGCCAGCGAGGAAAATAAAGTCAACTTCTTTTGGGTGTGTTTATAACAAAATTCTAGAACAACTTCATTTGTGATTTGTGATTTCTTCCCCAAAGAGGGAAAATTCGAAGAATCTGGACCATGAAGATTTTTGTGGACGGTGGTCCTGTAGTGTCCATACATATACATTTCACCGGCTAGTTTCTATCATATAAAAATAAAAATTGAACATCGCACGACAAGAAGAGACCAGAGTTTTACCACCAAGACAGGTTAGGTTGTGTGGTGTTTAGTGATACTGATAGAGAGGGGACCATCACAAAGCCCTATGAAATAGCAACAAAAACATATCTTCTTTTGATTGTGAGATATGAGTTCCATTTCGGTTAGAGGAAGGAAAAAGCACTAGCAGTGGTGTTAGAAATTAATTTATTCAAAACATCATTCTATTTCGTATTCAACTGGAGATTCTTATTTTGCATGTACCCACAAATTTTTCAAAGAGATTGATTCATAAATGGGAAATTTTCCCAACTTCAAACCACAATAAATAAAAGTCTCTAGGTGTCCCTTTCCGTACTATTTGGAGGGACTTCTAGTTGTAGATTGTTTGTTATACATGGTTATTTTCCTTATAGTAATATCAAAAAAACATCACATTTAACAGACAAGGAAAGGAGAAAGTAAAAATATATACCACAACGTAACTCATCAACAAAACACGATAAGAAAAATTTACATTTTTAAGGTTGTTTACTAAATAATATAAAGTTTAAGCTTAACTTTCTATATTATCAGATATAGAAAAATTTAAAGGGTTTGAGTAAACGAACAAGTTCAGGATTTAAAATGGATCCTTTTCTTTATCTCGCATAAAGAAAAAGGAGGACCACACGAGTGAGTGTCGAGAATAGAATATTTGCAATGAGAGACTGTCCATTTTATTTATGTTAAGAAGTCGTTCTTCTAGAAGAAAATATCTATGAAACGCGATTTGTGATATGGTAGGGAGTGGCACTAAGAAAGAAGGAGTCACACTCATATCATTTAATATTAATATTATTCGTAACAAAGGACAACCGTGCTTCAGCCATATTCAAAAATGCTTTTCTTTTACCATAACAAAATTTTTATCATGATTTTGCAAAGTTTTTTGATTGAGTTCTAATATCTTAAGATTACATGTATTTTCTTTCTCCTCATCCTCATGTTTATAAAAAAAAGAAAGACTTTCTTCTTCTTAATGTCTTCTTGATTACTCAATCTAAGTGGCAAATGATATCAAAATTCAAAAAGAAAGAACCCAACACGTAAACCATTCATTACAATTAATTACATACAAATCAACGTTCCTTGCTGACTCTCACTCTCTGAACCAAAAAATCAACCTCTCTAATTTCTTCGGTCATTGAGGCCCAAGAGTTTTGGGCTTCCCACTCGATTGCTAATATCTTTCTTCTTCTACATACGATATGATGGACAATGAAGTTCACCTTTTGCCATTCTTTTCGGAGACAGAGAAAAAGAAAGGACTGGACTGGAATGGACAAATGAGAATCGAAACTGAAGATACACACCAGCACCACCCTCGTCGTGTGCTGCAGTGCACCTCACTCTGTCAGTATCAAAACACATCAAAAAGAAACGTATTTATCTGAATATTTTTGCTTCTCATTTCGGGCATGATGTGATGGAGCTGTCATATTTCAGTATAATCACATAGATCTCCAACCGGCAATTCTAAGATTTACTACCACTCTTTGACTCTACAATCGCACGCAAACACAATACTTTTATCATCAACTTTTAGGAGCTGCTTTAAACACGAATAGTAGCATTAGTTTTTCTTTTATAAATAAGCCAGCCTTTACCTATCAAACCTGTTTAAATAATCATCCTTTTATCCAAAAGAATCCTGTGCTCCTTTGAATGTGCAACTATCTGCCAACACATATTAAATCGGCAATCCAATCACTTTGACCGGAAAACAGTGAAGCACTTGGCTTGGTTTCCCCAGTTATTATATTTCAGTTTTTCATTATACATCCACTCCAATGATTAACCAAACAAAAAGCTAAAAACCATAGATCTATTTAAACACAAAAAGCTTAACATTACCTAATCCATATCTTTATTTTCTCTTAATCTTTTCCGATTTAATTGCATTTTTTATAAATCAACAAATTACTATATCTATCAATCTCGCGCACTCACTTGTTCTGTTTTCGCATCATTGAAATGGACGGGAGAGCAACACCTATAAGATCTACTCTCTCTAGTACTTGACAGATCCCTAAGGATCGGAAGGAATCTATTCCAAGAAATACGTACATAAATGCAACGACAATATGATTCATGATTGTATACTCTATCTGTGGTGTCATACAAATTCATCTCTAGACACAAAGTCGTCGGTGTAGTGTCGTGGCTTCTTTGTCCTATCAAATCCATCACCGTGCACATGAATGTCTGAATGCTTTTACTCTTGGGCCACTCTTCCCTCTAATTGCAACCCTATATACAAAATTCATAACAGGGAAAAGTATATAATTTGTGTTTGAAAGTACGTGAAATATTGTTATTATTTGAAGCCAAGTACTTTTTTTTTTTTAGAAAGGGAAAAAAAAAAAGAAAAAGAAAAGGCAAGTGAATCAAAATAACCAAAATTTTCCCAGTAAAGGCACTTTCGTATTATGTTCTTGTTCACATTGTTGGTGGGATCATAACCTCACTTGTCGCTGCTAGAATAAAAGAACAATGAATTACCCCACATCGGCGACCCCCTCTGGTTCTCTTTCTTTCTTTCTTTTTCCAACATAAGAAGACGTTATTATCTTCCCACGTGAAGCACACTCCAATTATCATGTTTGGATTGGTATCAATTTAACCAGGGAGTTATTTATTAATTTGACACAAACTCGGTGAAAAACAAAGCAATTACAACGGAGCATGATGGTGACTCTCCTAAAACACCAGAAGCTTGTGCCATTGTCTGTCCAAACAAGTTAAAAAAATGTGACTGATAATTGGTAAGCACTCACCAATATTAGCCATGGCACGTCGCTGCTATCTGGGTTATGAACAGAGTGATCAACAGTGTAACTGATACTAGCTCAGTTAACAAAAGAAAGCTCCCTTGCCTAGTTTCAGAGAGATTTCACTATGAAGCCGCGAGGGATCTTATTACAATGGACTGAAACATTATAACGGTGGAAAGTTTAATATCAAAGCAATAATCAAACCATTACAAAGATTGAAACAAGAACAGTGAACGGTGAAACAGACCCTTAAAGGAGGTACCGGACTAAAAAAAAAAAAAAGAAATTCCTCATCCAAACTTCTGTAACCCAAAGAGGGCCACTTTCTTAGCTAACCATGGAGATCAACCTCAGGACTAATTATGCAGTGAAATAAAGAAATTATTTTTGTTCTTTATCAATCCTATTTTGGTTATTCCCTATGCACCTACTTATCTATCTTGAGTTGAAATCAATATAAACTGAAATGCTAAGAGATTTTAATGTCAGTATCACTAATAAGATGTTTCTGTTATATCAGCACGGACATTCATGAACTAGCCTATCATGGAAGGCTAAGCATAAGTAGTCAGCATGAACAAGATTCATTTGAAGCCACCCTCAAATATGGAGTTTATATAGTGAAAAAGACAATATAGTTAGAATTCAATTTGCACATGGGGGACTCCAGATTCTCTTGGGGAGTGAAGTTATCCAAGATAAGTGAAATGATTCACACCTGTTTTTGGCCAAAGACGCTGTGTACGGTTTGAGGCTAAGCAAACCCACAGAATCCACGTTTTATCATGAAAGTCTGCATCCCGACAGTCACTTTTGCCTTGTCCATAGATAGTCCAAAACGATGTTGCTTCCACGAAAGTTGTACCCATTGACAAGGCTGTCAAAAGAGGCAAACAGTACTCACAGACAGTACCATCGAAGCGGCGATTGCGACCACATGCCATACTTAGCTAACCTTGGTCCTATTTAGAAATTGGAGAAAAATGTTTGCTCCTCCAAACTAAGACCGCGAGACAAATTTTGACGCTATTCTCCCGTTTCTAGCTTTGTTTTCATTGATGGTGCAACGAGCTATATCCTTTTTGCCACCGGTAGCTTCAAATTTTTCCTGCAAAACAAAAATCATAAAGAGAGGAGGAAGTAGGACAATTGCACAAAAGAAACGATTAAAATGTGCCTTGAGCTGTGAAATGGTAACCATTTGGGTCCGATTAACCTAGTCAGCTCTCGAGTTCACTTGTAATCTCAACGTGATTTGACGTGTGATAAGGGAATCTAAGTGGGGACACGAAAAGGTAACTCTTTTGTTCTGTGGGAACTCTGCACAAACGTCTTGGGTGCATAACCGTCGACGTTGATGACTACAGATGGAGTTTTAAACCAGTGGCCCGATAAACCAAATAGAAGAGCTTGGGGCCGGCGGAATGCCTTTTTGGCTTACCAAAGGGCATGTACGGCCTAATCAAAGAGTCATGTTGTACTAGTGCCAGTAGGGATTTCAGGGCTTATTTCTTCAGACTTCAATCAGTACTATCTGGCACTTACTGCGGACTAGATCAATGGTTTGCTTTCCATCTTGGCAAGTGTTCGGACGGCTAAACATTTCCAGCGGCAGTTAAGTCTGCCATGATTATGGTTGTTGCCATCCAGCGAATGGATCGGGTTTGCCTTTTAACTTTGTGTGATAATACTAAAATTAAAAGATAGTTTTACCCCAATTCAATGGGACGAAGGGAAAAATGACAATTATCTAATCGATTTATACAAGTAATTTTTATTTAGACTTACTGTCTCCACGAACCATCACCGACGTAGTAATTTTTTGAGTTAATAATAATAATATACCTACTAGAAGAAGACTAAGATTGGAATTTTGAGTGAGATATTATAAAGATCTAACATATGAATGGGGGTGGGGGATCCATGACCATGACAGGTGTGCTCGTCGTCGTGGGAACCACTCGCCGGTAAGAATTATCCTATAACTTGTTTGGAGTGGATAAAAATATTAGACAGAAGGAGTTGAAAACAAAAGCACTTATTCCAAATCTGATTCCAATCAGCATTAAATAAATTGTTTTACTTGCCAGCTTTTGGCGTCTAAGCCTTCTTTCTTGCTTCTGCTTATGATTTGCTATTAAATTATATCAACAATTAAAACTTGCATAAGCTTTCCAAATGTTATTGCTCATTTCTCTTCTGCCACCAACTGCGACAACCTGTTATGTTCCACTTCTTATGCATCGATGATTCAACAAATACATTCTCTTTCGAACCAAACAGCTATTTTTCTTGTTTTGAGAGAGGAGAGGACACAGGAATCAAGAGTAAGAACTTGAAAAGGAATTTTTTTTTTATGTGTGATAAGGATTCCCCTCCACGTCATTAATTTTGACCATAAAAGTCACGATGCTTCCGTTATGACCAAAACTTGTTTGACCCGGTATAATACAGCACGCATCAAGAGATTGGAACCTCAACCCACTAGTAAAACAAAACGACGTAGCATCACAAAGACCATATATACTGCCTTAATTCCATTTTTGGTTGAGTTGATATTTACTTGTATAATGTTCAAAACACGCTGAAAGCCACAACCAACACTGTCGTCCACGAGTTTATTCACTTCCTCTTGCCCAAAAAACAAAACTGTTCGTGTTTGGTACGTTATCGTGAAAACAGGAAAAAATGTCATCTTCCATTATAAGGTGGAAATGGAGAGAGTTAGTGGCAGCATTGAAAAGCATCAAAGGTAAGATTAAGAAGATAGAACAATCATCTAGAAGACTTCAAACAACCTTCCAAAAACAGAATTTTGCAAAATCCACACGATAATCTTCGATTTTGGATTGATGGGTACGAGTTACTTGTTGAAATGAAACCAAAGCAATTGTTGGCCCTTCTTTTCAACTCAAATTGCAAGCAAAAATTTCCAGAGCACAATCAGAGTAAGTACATCTACGACAACGTAACTCAATTGAGTGAAAATTTGGGAAAGGGTGAAAGAAAAAGGGTGGCCGGGGGAATCTCATGTTGGGCCTTTTCAGTTTTTAAATGAAAAAGGAAATGTGACGTTGCCTCTCAGATTATCTACTTTTTCTCTTACTTATATTATTATATATTTTACACAAATAATAATAAAATTAGGTGAAGAGTTAAGAGGCTAAACCCAGTCAGGGCAAAGGTTATAAAAGAAGAAGAAACCGCGTTTGACCTTGTAAATCCTGTCCCCCGTGGAAGACTATTCCACAGTCTTTGTAATCTGCAAATCATACCCCCCTCTAACCCCCACACCAGACCGTAGAGCCCCCGCATCCCCTCTATGCTTCTTCTACCTCTTCCATAAACAGACGATAGCCAGTTCATATTCATACCATTTCTTAGGCACCTTTCAAAAGTTTTCTATCATTTCCCTCTATCAAGGCCGAAATTGTTGGTCTATGAAATAATCCCTTTTCATTCCTTTGATCTCGCAACTTTTTAGTTTTCTCACTCCATAAAGACTAAATCTTAACCCTTGGGTCCGCCCTCGAAGCTATGGCGGACATGGTGAAGCAAATCTTAGCAAAGCCGATCCAGTTAGCTGACCAAGTCGCTAAGGCTGCTGATGAAGCTAGCTCTTCGTTCAAGCAGGAATGTGCAGAGATCAAATCCAAAACAGAGAAGCTTGCAGCGCTTCTCCGGCAAGCTGCAAGAGCCAGCTCCGACCTCTACGAGCGCCCCACACTGCGGATTGTTGAAGACACCGAACAAGTCCTTGACAAAGCTCTTCAACTGGTGCAGAAATGCCGCACCAATGGCCTCGTGAAGCGCGTCTTCACCATCATTCCCGCCGCAGCCTTTCGTAAAATGTCTTCTAACCTGGAGAATTCAATCGGTGATGTGTCTTGGCTCCTCCGGGTCTCTACTCCGGCTGAGGATCGTGGCGACGAGTATATGGGTCTTCCTCCTATTGCGGCAAATGAACCAATCCTAGGTCTTATATGGGAGCAGGTTGCGATTCTCCATACAGGGTCTCTCGAAGATCGATCTGATGCGGCGGCTTCGCTGGTAACACTTGCTCGGGACAACGATCGATATGGAAAGTTGATCATCGAGGAAGGGGGAGTTGGACCCTTGTTGAAATTGATCAAAGAGGGTAAGATGGAAGGTCAAGAGAATGCTGCAAGAGCAATTGGGCTTCTAGGTCGTGACCAGGAAAGCGTTGAGCTCATGATCCATGCTAGTGTATGCTCAGTGTTTGCGAAAATCCTCAAAGAAGGCCCCATGAAAGTCCAAGCGATGGTGGCTTGGGCTGTATCAGAGCTTGCGGCGAATTTTCCCAAATGTCAAGATCTTTTTGCCCAGCACAATATAATACGCTTACTTGTCAGCCATCTTGCATTCGAAACAGTTCAAGAACACAGCAAGTATGCCATTACTAGCATAAAACCCACATCAATTCTCGCAGTTGTGATGGCAAGTAATAATTCCAATGCCGATATAATGAAAAATGCCAATGATGACGATGACAAGCAACTTCAGAGTCGAATACCGCATCCCTTGGGTAATGAAACCCCAAATCAGATGCATAATGTGGTCACAAGTACAATGGCAATGAATGCTGCAGCCAAGCAGTCCAAGCAAGTCCATGGAGCAAATCAGAACCCTCAACCTAATCAACCCAAAAGCAACGGCCTTAGCAATGGCAAGCAAAACCATCTAGCTCACCACCAGCAAAATCATTCATCTTCGGGAATTAACATGAAAGGAAGAGAACTTGAAGACCCCCAGACTAAGGCCAGAATGAAGGCAATGGCAGCAAGAGCCCTGTGGCAACTTGCAAAGGGTAACTCACCCATTTGTCGTAGCATTACAGAATCAAGGGCTCTACTCTGTTTTGCAGTTCTCCTTGAGAAAGGGCCTCAAGAAGTACAGTACAATTCTGCCATGGCAGTGATGGAGATTACCGCAGTGGCAGAGAAAGATGCTGAATTGAGAAGGTCTGCCTTCAAGCCAAATTCTCCTGCTTGCAAAGCAGTTGTTGATCAGTTGCTTAAGATCATCGAGAAAGCTGATTCAGACCTCCTAATCTCTTGCATCAAGACTATTGGGAATTTGGCGAGGACATTTCGAGCCACTGAAACAAGGGTGATTGCTCCCTTAGTAAAACTTCTTGACGAAAGAGAGGCTGAAATATCAAGGGAGGCATCGATTGCCCTCACAAAATTTGCCTGCACAGAAAATTACCTTCACCTAGATCACTCAAAGGCAATTATAGGTGAAGGCGGGGCAAAACATTTGATTCAGCTGGTATATTTTGGAGAACAGATTGTTCAAATTTCAGCATTAGCTCTTCTATGCTACATTGCATTGCATGTGCCAGACAGCGAGGAACTTGCCCAAGCAGAGGTTCTCACAGTGCTTGAATGGGCATCCAAGCAATCCTACATGACGCAAGATGAAACGCTAGAGACATTGTTGCAAGAAGCAAAGAGTCGGTTGGAGCTTTACCAGTCTAGAGGTTCAAGAGGATTCCATAAATTACATCAATAAGAAGAGGGTTCATTATCGTCAATGTAAAGGTTTTTAGTTAATCATTTCTGTTCGATCATTATCATGAGTGTATATACAATCTATGGTTTTTTCAATTGTTCAGATGTGTTATCATGTAACAGTTTTTTTTTTTTTCTTTTTTTTTCGAAATCTGTAATTTGAACCAGTCTTTGGTATTTGAATGGAGCAACTTGGGAAAGTAGAGATAAAGAGAAGTATAGTTGACCCGAGGCCATCCCTCCCTGGCCAAAGATTCACCTGCAAAAATTTCAAAGTAACCCACATCAGGCTCATCCATTTTGGTCCCAGGCCAACTACAATAATAAACTACTCATTAATCATAATAGCAATTTGGTTGGATTAAGCAGGGTAAGGTAGAGAGAAGTATAGTTGACCTGAGTTTTGGCCATGGATAATGGCCTCCTTGAGCAAAGATTGACCTGGAAAGGTTGGACATATTCAGACTAACCACTTTCTCCGTCATATCTATGTTGAATTCAAGCTTAAACCAACAATAAATTACTCGTTAATCAAAATATTATCCCACGTGGTGCAACACTGAAGGGCATTGACTATACTTTTCTTAGTTATCACAAATTACAAACAGCCCTTCCAGATACAATTCAATTAGGAATAACCGATCAGGATTTTCGTGCAAATGCTAATCATCATTATATGAGAATGTAGCATGAGGACATAGACCGAGTGTGTGGGTCGTTTAGACAGAATGTATTTGTGGAAGGTAAAGTTACAAATCAATCTACGTCTATCTGGGTCTTTTATTTTGCTCTTCGAATGATATAGGTAATAGGAAGGAGGACTGCCAAAAATAAAATAGATTCGATAAATCGGCATAATGTAAAACGTATTTCAAGTTATTTAAAAAAATATGGAACTGGGGTTATGACAATCATTTGCAAATTCAGCATTCTAGTTATAAGAAATAGAATCGACATAATGGATCTTTTTACACGCTGTGATTCATCCGGAAAAAAAGAATGTTGAACGAACAAATAACAAAAATCTAGTCAGACGCCAGAGAGGAAAAATATGGCAGACCAAAAGTTGGTCAAAGACATGTGCAGTTCCGTTGTTGTGTAAACAATCTGAATTCTAAAATACAAGTTTTGACCAAGCACTGATTTAGATGGCATATGTCATTACAACGTTGTCAATAAAAGGAATTTGTTCACCAAACTTGTCATGCATACCGTAGAAGTCAAGGTCAACAATAATACTTTATGGACGATGGATGAGAGGTAAAATGACCATATATCACATTAGTCACAATATATGGGGGGAAGTTTTTGAAGGGTTTGGGCTATCTTACCAGATTGAGCAGAAAATTTAAATCATAAACTTTCAGATAGAATAAGGAAGGATATTTCTGCATAGATCACACCAAACATCTCATCAACATTAATTAATTGCACACAGTTGTTAGAAGACATTTGAATCATATGACAATCTAAAAACTAGAGCTTTCAGATAAGATAGGAAAATTCTTATCCATCACAAGAGCTCCAATGATTTTCAAAAGCCAAACAACATACTGTGTCAGCATAAGAAGGTAAATAAAATGAAGCTACTTAACTTTTAACGGCCTGGCTGCTGATGAAGCAAATCAGCCTAAAGGAGTTAATCACGAGAACCGAAATTTTAAGGCCTCCTTGTCATGGGTTTCAGAAATTTTTGCTCAGAAACGATACAGCATACAAAACAAGAACTGAAATGGCGACTAACAAGATCAAGTTTTGGTATACATATCAATATATTAAAGATATGCTATGTATAATGATGTCTCAGATATTTGAAAGGTCCGCAATAAGGAGGGAAAAAAGAGGAGGTATTACAACTTCAGCAGAGAAAATACTTACAAAAATGAAAGAAGAAATCAAAGACTATATTAACAGGAACTATTAATCAAATTGCTTTCTTAATCTGATCTGACGTGAGAATCAAACCCATAAGAGAAAAGAAAGCACAAAGGAAAACACCATCCTATGCACGTCCTAATTCTCTAAAATTTAAAACTGGGAATGTTCCGAACATCTAATATATAAATTCAAACAAGGCAAAAAATATATACATTCAAACAGACAAACATAAAATTCCGACAGAAATATCATTGCTCAAAAATACTTTTATTTTCCCATAAAATTTTAACCCATTCTCTACTGTAGCTTCCGAGCAAGGACATTTTGGAGATGCCGCTTGTAGCGCATTTGACGCGACAAGATTGCTCATCATCTTATTGGAAAATGTCAACGCATCTAAGACTGCAAGCCCTCCAAAATGATGAACAATCCTGCCATGTTGAAAGCACCACAATGGCCTTAGCTGAAAGTGATAAACCGCAATGCTGAACGAAGATGAAGAAAGCAAGACCATTCTGAGAATAAAACATAAGCAATCTACAAAATATAGCCAAACATAAGCAACTAATTAGGAAATAAAACACGATTATCCTAATTGCTCCGCCGTTCATGCGTGCAGTGCTTAACCTTAATTGAAATAGAAAGAGATCAACAAAATCAGCATAGAAAAATAAATAATTATAAGAGATTCTAGAACGTATCAGAAATCCATAACAATAAATGAATTCGAATCATTAAAAGCGTCAAGGAAAAAAGAGGAGTGGACAATTTCAGAGAACAGAAATTAGCCAATAAATCAGCTGATTTTTGAAAAATTAGAGCCAAAACGGCTAGAAATCTCATCCTCTTTGTTTTCAGATTAAAGGAATTGTCGAGATTGTTCAATGGATCGGAAAGATAGAGATCGTAGCTGTATCTTCCAAATTATTTCACTCAAAATACCGATCTCCGTTTGAAGCCTCGCAGTCACAGCAGAGGCGCCAAGTCTTAGCGCCGCGTTACAAACGTCATCGTTTCAGCATATGGAATGAAATTGTAGAGTTTTGTTTTTGGGATAATCCATGGTTACGCGGCAACATTATGGATCTATATTACACTAGAATTGCCAGAACGGGCCCATTTTCAGATGGATTGGGGCTTTTAAAAGAATCTGAGCCCAAAATGTTTCCCTCTATAAGCACTTACCCGGGTAACTATAAATCATATGGGAACGCGACATAAGTTACAAAATGTATAAGGAAACTATTATGATAATGCATTCAACTGTAGAACTATTCCAGTATCTGAGAGATTCTTGTACATGTTCAATATAAAAATATTGTTTTAAGGAGGAGGAAATATCATATGAAAAAAAAATTGAACTAGGATATATTATTTTTGTGGTGAAACAACATTTGGGATTTTAAAAGATATTTTGTTGAAATATCATCGAAAATCTTAAATTTAGGAAGTATGGTAGATACAGAGAAAAATGGGAGTCTTAGAGGCAAGAACGGAAGACATGGTAACACACTGTGATATGTGAATCGAAAATAGTACAATTGTGAGGAGTGGTCACGTAGAGCTATTTGGCTTGACAGGTGAGTGTCATATATTACGCATAGACTTATCCTCACATCGGCCACTACACTGTCTTCAAAATCTCATCCACCCAATCATATTATAATCCTCTGTGCCACCAGAAGAAAAAGATCCTGCTCTCTCTCTCTCGCTCTCTCTGTTCATATTACCACTTCAATTAAGCACTACTGATCTCCCTTCCCCCCTCTCTGTCTCTCGCCTTAGTTATAGTTGAACATGGCTGCTGCTGTAACCGCTGCAGTCTCCTTTCCATCCACCAAATCCTCTTCTCTATCGAGCAGGACCTCTATCGTTAACCCAGAGAGAGTAGTGTTCAGAAAGGTACCATTTTTAGAAACCCGGTGAAGAATTAACATTGTGGTTTTAATGGTGATTGAGTTGTTTTATGATCTGGGTTCGTGGGATTTTCAGGTTCAGCTGCAGTTCAGAGATTTTTGTAGCACTGGGAGGATAGGTTACGTTAGAGCCCAGGTTACCACTGAGGCTGAGGCACCTGCCAAAGTTAAAAAGGAATCCAAGAAGCAAGAAGAGGGCGTGATTGTGAACAAGTACAAACCCAAGGAGCCATACATTGGCAGATGCCTGCTCAACACTAAGATCACTGGGGATGATGCTCCAGGAGAGACTTGGCACATGGTCTTCAGCACCGAGGGTGAGTTAAATTCTTTCTTCCTTTTTTCCCTCACGTTTCCTTCATCGACCATAAGTCTGATTGCTATTAAAGTTGTTGGTAGTTTGAGGGCTAAAGAAATGATTGTTTATCTCAGGAGAGGTTCCTTACAGAGAAGGACAATCAATTGGAGTAATCCCAGATGGTGTTGACAAGAATGGCAAGCCTCACAAGCTGAGATTATACTCAATTGCCAGCAGTGCCCTTGGTGACTTTGGAGACTCCAAAACTGTGAGTCTTAATTTACAATAAGTCATGATACGAGTATATATATATATATTTTGGATTCTTCATCTGTTGCAATATATTTCAATTTACTGTTTCTTGTTCTGGCAATTTTTGTACTATATGTCTGATATGATCGCCTTCATTCAGGTTTCTCTGTGTGTGAAACGTCTTGTGTACACAAATGAGAATGGAGAACTTGTCAAGGGAGTCTGCTCAAATTTCTTGTGTAAGGATGAATAGTTTTAGTTCTTCTATATTGTAGCGCAGAAAACTCTTGGCTGTCTCTTTTCTTGGAGATATTTAATCAAGCGAACATGTTTCTTTCCCATATTTATGCAGGTGACTTGAAGCCTGGAGCAGAAGCAAAGATCACAGGACCTGTTGGCAAAGAAATGCTTATGCCAAAAGATCCTAATGCCAACATCATCATGGTACATCATCTACTCATGTTGACCAAAGGGGGAAATTGAAATGCCTTTTTCGTATTCATGATCATTGTTTTGATTGATTCCTATTATTGATGACGCAAAACCTCTCCACAGCTTGCAACTGGAACTGGGATAGCTCCTTTCCGCTCATTTTTGTGGAAAATGTTCTTTGAGAAGCATGATGATTACAAGGTATATTAAAACTTGCATCCATATTTAGCCTCTAGCATGAACTAGATCATGAAAATATTATCTGAATGCCTATAATGAGCGGAGACTACTGAATGATAACAGACATTTCTGAGTGAGAAGCTCAAAGTCTAAGGCAAGAGTTGAACGGAGGAAACATTATTGAGTCATTGATATGACAATCAAAATTGGAATTTCTTACAAATTTATGAAACCAGGTTGTTTAATCTGAGAAGTGGTTCTTGGTTCTTGCTTCCAACTACGCCATCCAGATTAAATATATACGTAGATCTCTTATCTTTAAAAAGGCGACAAACTTGATTTAACTTGTGATTATTGGAAAACAAAATGATTGCTGCAAAACAAACCACTCAAATATGCTAGTGACCTTATTTGTTAAGTTCCACATGTATGCAGTTCAATGGTCTTGCATGGCTTTTCTTGGGTGTCCCCACAAGCAGCTCACTGCTTTACAAGGAGGTGAGATGATTCCTATGCCTTCTGCAACCAAAAGGGCTTAAAGATCAATTTGAGACGACATAATGTACTGATACTACTCAAACTGATATGGCACAGGAATTCGAAAAGATGAAGGAGAAGGCACCTGATAACTTCAGGCTTGACTTTGCTGTGAGCAGAGAGCAAACCAATGAAAAGGGGGAGAAGATGTACATCCAAACCAGAATGGCTCAATATGCAGAAGAGCTCTGGGATTTACTCAAGAAAGACAATACGTATGTCTACATGTGTGGATTGAAAGGCATGGAAAAGGGAATTGATGACATAATGGTATCATTGGCTGCTAAAGATGGTAAGAAACATACCCCTTTTGTTTATAATCACAGAAAATCCTACTTATAATCAGAGTGAAAAGATGTCTCATTTTGTTCATTATCTTTTCCAGGCATTGATTGGATTGAATACAAGAAACAATTGAAGAAATCAGAGCAATGGAATGTTGAAGTCTACTAAATTCTGTTCATATTAAGATATCTAATCCTACTCAATGCAGCAGCTATTCTGTCATTTCCCCTGCATTCTGTAGATAAGTTGACGTCACTGTAATTTTTACTTTCTTAATGGACCAATTTCATTGTAATTGTAATAGCCTTAAAAGAAGTAATAACTTTGAGGGATCATGCAAATATAGACGAAGCCCACTTTATTCAACTTCATTTTGCCAATTTTCTGATTATCTTGAATCTTTACATTTATGAATTAATACATGGAGCCTCTCACACCATCAATGCTTCTGGAAGATTGTTGAATTATTGATGTTACCCAAAAAATATAAAGCACATTGCAAAAATAATTAGGAGCACTGCCATTTACTGCTTGTTGTCATCTCAAATAGGACGAATCTTATAACATGCATGGGATATCTCAAGTGTAAACGTAAATAAATGGAGATTTCATGATTACTAAACTTGTGCAATGTGACAGAAAATTTATGTTATATTTGGTGCATTCATATTTTTAATATGTAGGTGTGTGTTTTGTTTTTAAACCATTTCAAAACTATTTGATAATCAATAATATTATATTAAATATCAATTACTTTAAATTCTATAAGTATTTAAATTGTAAAACTCTTAAATTTTAGTTTAGTTTAGCTGCATTTCTAAGTTCCTTAATTTATGTTTTTTAAGGTAATATCTTTTTGTTGTAATGTATTTATCACACTAAAATCAGTTTGCCCTAATTATTTTTTTTTCAACATAAGAGTTTTCTATTGATTTTCGGACTTTTCACCCTGGATCTAAATCTAATCCATATTATTTTTTGGTAAAAGGGTTCTCGTCTATGTTTAGTTGTCAGTTCCTTAATTAAAACTTTAATTTTGTTCTGTGTCATTAAAAACTTTAATTTATTTATTAATTTTGGAATTTTATTGTATCTTTTAGATATTTCATTTTTTTAATATTTAATTTACTTCTCATGTAAACTCAAATTATAAATTTTTTAATGGTAACAACTAAAATTACAAAATTTAGAGTTTAATTGGTTCGAAATTTTTAGGAATTAAACGTATATTTAAGATACTTTTTATGTGAGAAAACTATTTATGATTTTTATGCAAAATAATTAAGATATTTTTAAAGATTATGATGATAATTTTTTTTAGGGGTAAGATGTTTATTCTATTGTTTTATTTATATATTATGTTTTGGGTATGTCATTAGCGAATCTGAAAAGGTTAGGAATTAGGCCCCTCTACTATATCATATCTGTAACTAATTAGGGTTTAGCTCGTGGGGATTCTCGTCTTGTGATCTGATTATATATAAAAGAGGGAACTTCTTGGGGTTTCCTGTTCAGTATTCAACCAAGCGTAGCTTTCTTTCTAAAATTCTAGGGTTTAATGGCGGAAGAGAGATTGACCGGTGAGGTTCTCTGGTTTCGCGATTCTAAGGGTTTTGGCTTCATCAAGCCGGACGACGGAGGAGAAGATCTCTTTGTTCATCAGTCCTCCATCAAATCCGATGGCTATCGTACCCTCGTAGTAGGCGATCGCGTCGAGTTCTTGGTGGCTTTCGGTGAAGACGGAAAATCCAAAGCCGTTGATGTCACTGGCCCCAATGGAGTTCCTCTTCAGTCTAAGAAAGATACTTACGGTGGCGGCGGTGGCCGCGGCGGGGGTGGATATGGCTTTAGCGGTGGATGGAGAAGCGGGGATAGGCGCAACGGTGGTGGTGGCTGTTATCACTGCGGTGATTTTGGGCACATAGCCAGGGATTGCAATGCTGGTGGCGGTACTGGCGGCGGTGCTTGTTATAATTGTGGTCAGTTTGGACACTTGGCGAGGGATTGCTCTCGCCCAAATAACAGCGGCGGTGGCAATGGTGCTTGCTATTCCTGTGGTGAAGTTGGGCACATGGCGAGAGACTGCACCAACGGAACCGGTGGTGGCGGTGGCAGCGATGGACGTTGCTTTAAATGTGGAGAAGTTGGCCACATGGCGAGGGATTGCAGCAAGGAAAGCGGTGGAAGGTATGGCGGTGCTGGTGGCGCAGCCAGACAAAACACTTGCTTTAATTGTGGGAAAGCTGGGCATTTTGCGAAAGAGTGCACCGAGCCATCCGGTTGAAGTAAACTTAGGTGAACATGGAAGCCAGAAAAGGAGGAATAGTACATAATTTTATTTTATTTTTTTTAAAGTTAGCTCATATTGGCTTTTTTCGAATACTAAGGCAAGGGTTTTGGTTTGTCTCTGGAATTCATTGAGATGTTGCGTTCATTACATGCTATGTTTTCTATGATTAGAATTTGGTTTCCTGATTTAACATGTTTTTATTTCGTATATTGAAGCATAATCTAGAGCTTAGGCATTACTAAATTTGACGCATGTGACCTGACTGTGGTCTAGAGCTGTTTAAATATGATCTGGAAAGTTTAGCAGGTTCAAGTTTTATCCTTTAGACTGAACTCCAAGTATATGAAGCCCCCTCTTTTTTTCTTTGTCTTTTCCCCTGCTCTCCTTTCTAGGATCGTGCAAGCATATAGAGATTTGTGTAGGTGGACATCAATTGATTGAAGCACCTTATAAAAAATATAAGGAAGAAGAGTAAAAGCTGAGGTGATAACTTGATCACATCTCTAAATGTTAACTCCTGCACACAGTTAGAGGTTAATGCGTCCCGGCAGCATGGAAATAACGTTTATAGTTTTTCTTAAGTTGTCCTTTCCTCTTCAGCTCGCCACCATCTGATCCTTTTTTTGTCCTTCTAACACATGAACATGGGCTTTGATTCTAGAGATATTTTTGCTGCACACAAGAACGAAGCAAATGTAACAGCTACATATAAATAACCTGTCCTGTGCATTTTGGGATTCTGCTAGATGGTTTTCTTTCACGAGATCTAGTGAATGTTGGTTTGCAAATTAGTTTCTTATTAGGGCCTTTGTTATTCCTTTTCAGCTCTGGAGTTTTAATTGCTTCCTCGTTGGCAATCATTTCCAAGTAGCTTTAACCGAGTAGTTTTATTATGTCAGTTGTGTTAACAATTCGATTATCTGTGGATTTGGTTATAATTGTGTTGGTTTTGCCTTCCCACTTTGATTTTGGATTTGCAAGAAGTTTCCAATTCTTCAAAGCTTGTGTTCAGATTGATATTCCAAATTTGTTGAATGTATCTTTCTCCTGTGTGAATGTCTGGAAATTGTGATACTGCTGCTAAAACATTCAAAATTTTCAGATATATTGAGATAGCTGAACCTCAAATATAATTACTTTGTGCGACATCACATCTTAAGTGGCATGCTTGAATCATAATCCTCGAGATATACTTTGGGACGGGAAGGTAGTGTGAGTGTGCTTATCTGTTGTTCGACTGGGCATTTCTTTGGTGTTTCGTCACTTGCTTTAACAATTTGGCAAGATGCAATTTTAAAAAATAGTCATCAATAAAGTTCGATCCCCTTAGATTCTATTTTATTTTGTTGGGTTGAATCAAAGCTTAGGTATTGAATTGTTTATTTTATTGGGTATTTTTTTTCAAATGAATTATGAAGAATTTTTTTTTTTGTTTTTTTTTTTTGTATCTAGAGATTTCTAATGACAGTAGGGTGGTATTAAAATTTATTAGATATCTTGTAATCATTCGAAGGTTTCTTTTTAGTCTTAAATATTGATTTATTAGTATTAAGTGATGCTTTGAATTTTTCTATCAGTTTTATGAGAGATTTTTTATTTTATGCTTTGAATATTATTCTATTATTTTTATAAAAAAAAAAATTTACTTTTATGATTAATACTTCGAACTATTAATTTTTTTTTTTAAGAGATCTTTATAGTTTTTAAGTTTTGTTAGCAATTATCTTAGATAGCCCTTGAATCTTAAAAAAAAAAAAAAATCAAGGAAAGCATCCTGAAAAGTTGTTTGGAGTTGAAACGGTCTTTAGAGAGTAGTTTGGAGTTCAAACAGGCAGAGCCGTTTCTTCAGAGTGTGTTAATTAATTTTCTGGAGAATTTCACTCCTTCTCAGGAACACACCTAATCGTTGAAGTGTTCCTCTTGTCGTTGTCAGGGCTCAGGTTAATTCTGGTTCGATTATTTATTTATACTGTTGTATTGAACTGGGCTCGTCACCTGGGCAATGAAGGGCGGGCCAGTCTTCTTCAGACTAGCATGATCTAACGCTGGAACAAGGTTCCCTTAAATTTGGTTACAAGATATTTTGGGGTGTACGAAGGCAGCTGGCATGTTTTTTTTTGCACTTGAGTGAATTGATGTTGATATAGTGAAGACGATACTTCATTTTCAATGATGTCCAAACAGTGTCCTATTTGCGGTGTGTAGTGTAGCCTGCCAATTTGGTCGACTATTTCGGCTCTCGAAGCAGATTTGATGTTATCTTGGATTGGAGCGAGCAAGGGGACCAAAGCATTGGGCTGTGTTGCGATTTGCCCTTTGGGGGTATTCACAGGACATCCACGTATCACTAGCTGGTGGCAATTATCTCGGAAGCGGCTACGGTCAAGTTGCTACTTGTATACGCGGAATACGGAAATCTCACGTTTCGACTTTTTCGTTATTTTCCAAGGTTAGTGGTAATATTCCAGCGTTGCATAGATTTTATTAATGATACACACCAAAATTTATTATTAGGGCACAATGATATAGAGAAAAGAGGGAAGATGGTTATTTGGTTAAGTATTGTTACATAAGTTTTTTTTTTTTTTTTTAAAAAGAAAGAAAATATTTATAAAAAAAATAATAATTTGTAAGATTTATTTAAAAAAATTTAAAAATTATATAAATAAAAATAAATTATATAAAGTAATATATTATCATAAGATTTATAAAAATAATATAAATAATTAAGATATATTAACGAGTGTCAGATGGTCTAATTGTGCTCGAAACTGATACTAACTCTTATTTTATGGGTGAGAGTAACAGTGTGACTGGGCCTCTCTCCTACCCAATTCAAATGCATTGATAGTATAGTAACTTCATAATCCATATTTTACTCTGGCTTTCTTTGAGAGCTTCCACTGTTCTAATTTGTTTGTGTTAAGTAGATTACAAGTGTTGCTTTAAACCAACAAAAGACTGTTGAGTAGAGATGATACAAGAATATTTTCTTGGAAAAAACCTTTTTGTGAACCAATTCATCATTTTTTTTATAATCATTATAAAACGAACCGTATGGTTACCGAATTTGACGACAGGCAATTGTGATTTGATTTGAGAGAAGAGAGAATGGGAGCAACAAAAATCGCATGGTGAGAACGAAGGAGTGGCACCCTTGGATTTGACTAAACTACACTCGCTCAGCCTTGAGAACCACTGGTCCAAATATCTGGGTGGTTTTTATTCCTTGACCCTCCATGTAAATTCGTAGCCGTCCTTTTTCATCTCCCTCGAATCCATTTCTCATTTCTTTAATTACTGCTTTAGATCCGTAGCTTATGCAATAATATTAAGTGCTCCGAGGCCAGACAATTTGCCGACCTCAACCGTGGCGGTTTGTGTTTGCTATTGTTATTGTGCATGCATGTGCAAATGGTATCGTGGGCCCTCCGACCCACGCCAGCACATGGATCGCACATTCAACCGCTATAAATACCCTTCCCTCTCATTCCACTCTGTTTTCAAATAAGAGGAATCAAATTTGTTCGTTCTCAATTTCTCATTTCCATTGAATTGCATTGTCATATTTCAAATATGGCTGCTTTTGTTGGATTCGCCACTACTTTGCTGTCTTTGTTCCTCTTCCAATTCTTATTAGGTGACTGTCCATTTTTATTTTTATAGAATACTAGCCGCCATGCTAGTATCTCCTCTGTTTTTGTTATGAATATGCATGACGAGGTTGTGTTGTTTCAATTACAGGTGTCCATTCGGCAACATTCACAATTGTAAACCAGTGTAGCTACACAGTTTGGCCAGGCATTTTGTCGAGCGCTGGAACTGCACAACTCTCCACCACAGGCTTCGCCCTTCAGCCAGGCGAGTCCAATGCTCTGTCCGTGCCCACCGCCTGGTCCGGTCGCTTATGGGGTCGAACGCTTTGCTCCCAGGACTCCACTGGAAAGTTCGCCTGCGTCACCGGCGATTGCGGATCCTCCACCCTGGAATGCGCTGGTAGCGGTGCCGCCCCTCCGGCTACACTAGCAGAGTTTACGCTCAACGGAGCCGGTGGACTCGACTTCTACGACGTTAGTCTCGTAGACGGATACAACCTTCCGATGACGGTGGAACCTCAAGGTGGTACCCCTGGAGTTGGCAACTGTACCGTGACGGGTTGCAGGGTGGATTTGAACGGGAATTGTCCTACCGACTTGAAGGTTATGTCCGCCGGTGATGGGCAAGAGGGCGTGGCTTGTAAAAGCGCGTGCGAAGCCTTCGGTGATCCACAATATTGCTGCAGTGGCGCTTACGCGACGCCAGACACTTGCAAGCCCAGCACTTACTCGCAGTTTTTCAAAAGTGCCTGCCCACGCGCTTACAGCTACGCTTATGACGATGGCACCAGCACCTTCACTTGTGCCTCTGCCGATTACCTCATCACCTTCTGCCCCACTGGCTCCTCCACGAGGTAACCTACAAATTTATTATTCAATTATTTTTGGGGTTAAATTCAGATCATTCATATATTTATAATTTATAAATATGCAACTACTGCTATTGATAAGTTGAATGGATTTACCCCCACAAAAGTTGGGTCAAATATCAATTTGGGGCCCGATTATGGTATGGGTTTGGCACCATGGACGCGTCAAGGTTGTTTCATATTTTTGTTTCTTGTCCAATGTCCACGTTTAAGGCGTGAAAAGTTTGATGTATAACAAGCACCGTCCATAGTTGTGGAACCCCATGTGCGACTTTGAAAAATAGCTTCCAATGTCTCATTTGGATTGTTATTGTTACTCAGTTGAATTAAAACGAACGTTTGTGTGAATGCAGTTTGATAAAGTCTGGAAATGGGAAATACCCAGTGGCGGTGGATATAACAGGAGCAGCAGATCATGTGATTTCGTCAGGGAAACTAATAATGGTGACTCTTTTGATGGCGGTTTGGCGTTTCTGGCAACAAGTGCTTTGAGTCTCAAAGACTCCCCTAACTGCCAAGATGTAATATAATGATAGTTTTAATGTATCTGGGTTTCGGCCAATGGCAGTCTCCATCTGAATCCAAGCTATGGTTGATGCTTCGTTCTCTCAAGTTGCACCTGCAGAGTTATTCACAAGTGCCACCAACCACACGTACCAACTTGTCTTATTCAACAGTAACAGCGGCATTCGGCAATTTCTATTTTGTCAACTTGAGAAGCAACTACACCTCTGTCACAGTCTTAGAGTTGCAACCTTCGTTGACAAAAGGTTCCTAGATTCAACAGGAAACGTACACCGTAACCAGCCCACGTCATCATTCACCAGAAAAACTAACTCGTTTATTTTTATGGTAATTCTCTCAAACCGGGACATTTTAGGATTAGAATATTAGGGAATCGATTTGCTCCAATTGTAAATACATATTATATTATTGTCATTGAATAAAGAGGAGTACAATTTTGATTCGCTGCACAACAAAATTATGTCATTTTTCTTACAACCACCGCCCAATGCCGCCAACCGGATGTGTTCGTATTTCGTACCTTCTCTTCGTCGTTAATTGCTTGATAAGTTCGTTTATTTATTTATTTTGCAAATATACGTTACTTGTTCTTTTTGTTTTTTTGTTAATTGTTGGTAGGGCGTTCATTTTCTGCAACCACACAAGTTTAATATTTTTAAGGATGTGCAATTAAATAGTGCAAGATATAGTAAAGAAAGTGATATTTTCAGATCATTCTTTATGTTGATATATGCCGCCATAACTCGTTTCTTTTTTGTATTTTCTACCAAATCAGGCGTCTACTTGCTCAGTTTTAATATAATTAATTATTAATAGATTAAATATAAAAATGTATCATTATTAACTTTCTTTTCACTTATGGTATTTTTTTCCTTTGGCGCCATCACTGAATCCATATGGTTTGGTATTATGAAAAGGGACCGACACATGCTCTTCTTAGTGTATTTGATTACACTAATGACCTATTTTCAAGATTATGTGATTTGCTACCTATAATTAACATCATTAATATCATATCTTTATTGTCACACTATCACCATTCACTATATACATTCATTCATTCAAATTTCAATCAATCACCTGAATCTCACTGTGCTTTTGATGATTATATTTTGTTATTAGCGTTTGACTGTTAAGTCCATCGAGGTTCAGATCTTCTGTACGTGTATATATTAGCAAAGAGAGAATCAACAATTATATTGGTTTCACTGTATCTTTTGTTATACATGAGCCCCAATCCCCACTAGGGTAGTGTGGACATTCCACCATCACTACATTCTTGTAAGCTTTATCACATCAGCACCCCATGTTCGTTTATTATCTTATCACTGATCTGATTCTAAAGCTACAATTGCAAATTGCTTCCTGAAAAAAAGAGAATAAAGCAAAAGAAAAAAGAGAAGAACCTAGCTATATATATACCAGTCCACAAAAGTAATTGATTACCTTAGATAATATATATTAAGTTGAAGAGTTAAAGTATGGGATTACCTTAGATAATATATATTAAGTTGAAGTATGGGATTTGAAGAAACATGCAAGCTTGAGCGTTAATTTTCATAATTTCACTTAAACGGGGTTTGGGTTTGATATATTTGCACTTTTTCAGGCTTGTATCTATCACTGGGAAAGTTGGTCACCAATTGCAACCACTTTTCTGCGGATAATAAAAGGTCAATGAGTCATTGGAAATGGGAGGCTCGAAATCGTTCGGGGCATTAGATTCCTTCTCCCATTTTTAATCTTCCACATTGGACAATGGAGAATGAAGATGGAATCCCCATTGTCTACGCTCAATATCCCCTCTTTTCATACTAACTAGTAATTGTATTTATGTATTTAATGCCTATATATGGTAAATCACAAGTATTTATCTCATAACAGAAATACTGATTTCAGTTCTTATTATATATTTTGAACTCAAATTTTTTATATTGTCAAAACTACTTAATCACTCAGATCAATCTTGTGCAGAAATAATCTTAACAAAATAATTTAAAAATATATGTTATATACATGCGTATTTGTTAGGGTTTCTCGCTAGGTTAAGTCATTTGTTTTTGGATTCTTACCACTAATAGTTTTCTTGTATGTTATAATTACGTCCCACCATGGTTGGGCAGAGGGGAATGTTTTTGTTTTTCACTTTTTGACTTGTAGCGAAAATATCATTATCAATGGAATTTCAAGAATCAAAAGAGAGACTTAGTTCATGTTGCAATTCACACTTTGTTTGATATAAGGTCACTTTATTAATTATTTATACATTAATATCTTTGATCAAATTATTAATATTATGGAATGGTGAGAATAAATGCCGACGTCTGGTCATAACTCCACTATCAATATTTACATGTCCATTTTGCTTCTTGTCTTTCAAGCATAGTCCTTAGTTAAACATCAGCCATCCACAACCTAACATAGGAACTTTGGTATTAAAACTGTTAGCATCATTTTACTATATGTTAATCTATCTTGGCACCTATGACTTTATCGATCAGTTTGTGGAAAGTTGTCGGTTTTACCTCAACTTTTCTCATTGCTTTGCCAAACGGCCCAATCTTTCCATATTGACTTTAAATTGAAAATCAAAGAGTTAGAAGCAAATTTTGAGAGTGCTTTTATAAATGGATAAGATTCATTGGGCAGATCATCAACTTTCTAGAAGGGTATTAAAAAAATTTGTCCTTTGGGCTTCAAACTAGTGGGCTTAAATGAAAAGGTCAATACGCCACATAGACCTTGTTGCCAAAACTATTAACAATGATCAAGCAGCCCACAACTTGAGGGCCATTTGACGTGGATGAACCCCAACCTCATCTTTTTCTGAGAAAGTTGACAATTTCCTATTTCTTTCCAACTATTCAGGGTCCTCTCTGACTTCTTTCCTTCGCCATTTCTCATTCTATTCCCATCTGCTAAATAATAAGTCTATATTTTTTAATGATAAAATAGTTATTCTTCTTTATCATACTTTTTTTTTTTTCAAGAGAAAAGTTTAAATGAATGAAACTTTAAAGACATGATAAATTTAATAACTCAAAAAATATGCTTATGAAAGTATTTATATATTATTTATTAACAAATTTCTCCCATAAATGAGAGGAATTTTATCTTATATTTTAGTAGAAGATAGAGCATGCATTCATATTTTTATATAACTTTTTCAATAGTGGCTAAACTTCTCAAATTAATAATTAAACGATTTCTTGCTACAATTTGCATTACATCCTTCTGGAATCACATAAATGGGGAAATTGGCTTATGGTTTCATTATCTAAATTCAAATGGATTAAGTCACCTATATAAAATGCACATGTTGTAACCATTGGAATCACTCAAATGGAGAAATGGGGGAGAAAAAAGAACGCAAGTGAAGAGAAAGAGAGAGTCAGAGAAAGAAAAGCGCTTTAAAGGAGACGATATCTTGAATCCTTGATAAGGAAATAAAGCCATTCTATGCTACTTTTCCATATCCTCCATGTTTGCTTCCACCTTTCACTGAGTCTCTTTTTCTTCATGTTACACTTGGGCCCTTACATGACATAAAAGTGTTATATTCAGTTAGTAAACAAGATTCGAGTTGGATCCATATCTAACTCACCTGCATCCAAACTTGACTTCACTATTTGCATATCATATCAAATTACAAATTTGCCCTCAAGTTAACTAGTGTTGTGAGGGTTGTTGTGTAGTTGACAAAAATGAGAGTTTTCTCCCATTGGAAGCCTTATGTTATCTCTTATACAGAGATAATTGAGGTATGAGTATATGGGCTCGCTTGTTTAGGCTCTCTGTTTAGATGTTAGTCCACATCAACTAACAAATAACTTTTAACATTATGTATATTTTTTCATTTTGGTCATTTACTAACTTAAATTTTCTAAACTCTTTTTTATACAAATTACTATAAATTTTTCTTTATTAAATTTCTTTCGTTATTCCCCCTCTATTGTCCATATCAGCGTTCCCATGCATTTCATAATTAAAGATAGAAACTAAATTATCCCTTTTACCTCTTATGTACAAACAGTTAACAGAATGATCGATAAGCTTGAGCCTTGAGATTAACAAAGGCAACTAGAATGAAATAAAGATTTCAAAGCCTTTTTCTTAATTATAATGTGGATGATCACTTTTGGCTCTATCGAATTAACATGCACGCCAATCCATTGCTGATGCGAAACTTTATTAAAGAACATGCGTGCCATGGAAGTTTTTATTTTATTTTTAATATAAGAAAAAAAAAAAAAAAAAAACCAAGGGTATGACGACGATTACGTTTCAAAAGGCGAAAAAGAAGAATTCTTATCCAGGCCACTACTTTACACGGCATACAAACGAAACAATAAAAGACCATTGTACGTTAATGGAAGTTGAAAAATTCAAGCCCAGGAAGCAAAAGCAAAGAGTCCGCTTATACTGATAGGCAGTTGCAAATTTTAATACCAATTCCTTGATAAGTTTAAAGAGGTTATCATTTTCAATTATTTCTTTAATTTCCTTTATCAGCAGCATTCGACATAACATAAAATAAAATAAAATTAAAAATATAGAAGGATAAATTGAAGGTGTATCCATTGATTTGTCACATTCCACTGACCCATGTTTTAACTCAAACGCGGGGTCCACAAGATAATGTAATTAATTAATTAAGAAGATAAAACCTTTGAATAATTAAACCCGTGTAAGAGCCATAAAAAAGAGAACAACATGGAACTTGGGTTGAAGGATGAATCAGAAAGTACTGCAGTGTTAGGGGAATCTGGTATGACAAATCATACTACGTAGCACATAGCTTCATGGCTTTGGCTTAGTCCTGTCACAATCATTATCCACTCATTATTCAATTCAGCCACGTCAATTTTGGCATTTTGCACACATTAACCCTGCGGCTCTCACGTGTTTATTGACCAACTTTTGACATAGATTACAGGTAAAATCTGGTGTTAGTCTTAGTACCATCCAAACGTCAAGATTTTGCTTTTGCCCATGTTAGAAAATGAACCTAAACTGACAAGCATAACCACCTAGATTAGCTAGCTAGGTCTGCTCAACCATTCAACAAAGATAGAGAGCCAAATAAGCATAGGCAGCTAAGTTTAATGGACATAGCATTATCTACATCCATTTTGCTTGCATTATAACTTTATTAAAGTCTTAACACATGTGGCATTGTCACCAGCGCTGCTGGCTAGATTAAAAAGGGTCGCTAGTCACCAAGTTTCTAGTTCATGAAAGGGTTGGATCGAAGCTAAAATGTTGTTCGGTTTGGTGCAATGCAAGTGCACGTGGTGTGTAAAAAGCTTAGCAATGAATTTGGGACATTTGGAAGTGAATTCAGACATGGACCATGCGCCATGCGGGATAGAAGGTTGATGTCGTTGGAACATTTACATTTCATTTGCTTTCTTTGTTTTCTCCACGTAGATGATATTTCAGACAGAAAGTGACACCAAGATTTGGGTGTTAGGTATATAGTGGATATGGAGAAGTAGCACATGAGAAGAGGACCTGACAACTACAGGCTTCTATTGATCGGGACCAGTTTTTCTTCCTTAATTTTCCACCCTTATCCATTAACTATTTAACATTATATATCACTACTGTTCAACCGAATTATTTTAGGAACAGGGAAACTAAAGTGGCAAACACGTTATTCATTTTTTTGGTACCCTAGATTTGACACCAGATATTCGGAACATGGGTCACCAAGTATTTACGTGGACAAAAAATGAAGCAACTTAATTAAACATTTTCTTTCTAAAATTTTAAATACCACAAAAAAGGACTTTTTCTTTTTAAAAAAATAATGTTCTATTGCTTGATTTATGTGGGACGCAAGTATTTGTCTCAACGTTTATTTGGAAAAAGTTGAAAAACCAAATTAGTTGGATATGTTAGATTGCAAGTGCATGTTAGATTGTTGGCTATTTTTAGTTTGAGATGAGATCGAAGGCATCATTGGCTTCTAATGTAAAACGGTGGCGTTTGTCGACTTCCACTTTCGGTGACGGTAGTCGAGGACAATCCGCTTTGGCAATCATTAGACGCATAAACTATGCGGAACCTTATAATGCCATGATTCCAATTCTATACAACAACACACTCTGATTCTTTTACTTCCAATCATTATCCTCCAACGGAATCTAACTGCTTTCCCTTTAGCATTTTAGAGAGGAGATCACCAAAAATTTTCAGGTGATTCCAAGCGTGTGCGGTTCTATAGTTTACAAGTGAAAAGCATGCAGCAGTTAAAGAAAAGAAAGAACCAATACAGTTTTGCCACCTCACAACGTACAACAGGAAAACACTATTCTCGGAACATGAGATTTTTTAACCGACACTAACGATTTCTTTTCCTCCAAGCAGTGGCACCAAATGAATAACTATTGTAAAGCAAGTACCCTGTCCTGCAGTTGAGGCCTGCAGTCGCCTCTGCAGTCGTAATCGGACGGCTGTTATCTATTCTTAGTTATCATTTTTTATCTCGTCTATCGATTTGCCGCACGTTACATTGTCCTTTTAGTTTTGATGAATGGATGAATGAAATGGAGAAGGATAATTGAAGATTGATGGCAGCCGTCCAATCCCTATTGCAGAGGCCGACTGCATAGGGTCGTCCCTACCCCCTCTCGGTTCACTGTAGTGGTCGTTTCAAAGGTTTGTTTGTTTTATAAATAGCGGTGCAGGAGCAAACGCTAAGACTCCCCACCACTCACTCCTTCTCCTTCTCCTCACTCTTTTCTCACTGAAAGAAAAAGAGTGATATTATATTCTAGTATTTTCCATTCGTTCTCTCTTAGTGCCATAGAGATTTGCTTCGTCGATTCTGAGTTTATAGTTCAGCAGCTGTAATCATTAAGTTGGAAACAGGGGAGGGAAATAATCATAGCTCTGTTCTCGTATCACCAACGATCATCGAAAATGTTCCTGGGTTTCATCCTTTTTCTTGTTTTCAAAGGTGAAAGTCGTGTCTTTTATGTTTCTTTGCATTGGAGAGTTAATTGGACGATTGTTAGATGAAATTAATGAAACTGACTCATTTTACTCTGTTTTGTGATGCTGAAACAGGGATTTCGGGGGCTACATTTACACTTGTTAATAAGTGTGACTATACCATATGGCCTGGAATTTTAGGGAAACCAGACATCGGAAGCACAGGATTTGAGCTTAAAAAGGGAAACTCTCGCAGTTTCCAAGCCCCAACCGGTTGGTCCGGTAGATTCTGGGCCAGAACCGAATGCAAATTCGACGATTCAGGCCACGGTACTTGCGGCACCGGAGACTGCAGCTCCGGCTCCATCGATTGCAACGGCATCGGCGCAACTCCTCCAGCTACCCTTGCGGAATTCACTCTGGGCACTGGGTCGCAAGACTACTATGACGTGAGCCTGGTTGACGGGTACAATTTGCCAATGATGGTGGAAGCAAGCGGGGGATCAGGTGCATGCGCGAGCACCGGGTGTGTGGCGGATCTCAACCGGCGGTGTCCGTCGGAATTGAGGACCGACAGCGGCGATGCCTGCAAGAGTGCTTGTGGCGCGTTTGGAACACCAGAGTACTGCTGCAATGGTGCGTTTGGTTCCCCTTCCACGTGCAAACCCTCTATGTACTCCCAGATGTTCAAATCTGCGTGTCCAAAGTCTTACAGTTACGCTTATGACGATGCCACGAGTACCTTTACGTGTACAGGCGCCGATTACACCGTCACATTTTGTCCTTCTTCTTCCCCAATGTAAAGTTTCCAACTTTGAACACTTTCCCTCATTTTCTGATTCTTTCTTTGTTGGGATTCGGTCAAAACTTTACAAATGAGATGCTTGTGCATTGCGATTGACATATCTAGGATTTGTTCTTTGTTTTTTTGGCAGTCTGAAGTCTTCAACAGATTCCTCTCCAAAGCCAATAGGATCAACAACAGACGGATCCGGGTCGAACTCCCAGCCACCGGTGGAGCAGGCTGCACTTGCTACTACGTCATGGCTTGCGAATTTGGCAACAGGGGATTCAACCAGAATCCAACTTTGTGCAGCTGCATTGCTTGTGGCTCTTAATTTGATTCTTTCCCTTTTGGTGTACCTTTGAAGCTTTTGACAAGGAAGAATAACATCAATTTGGTGTTAGAACCATGTTAAGCTTATTGATTTCTATGTATAGTGTAAGCATTTTGATAATTTAGTCGCAGAATTTTTCTATGAAAAGTCTATTGATTCTGAGTCTTTGGAATCAGTGGAGATAAAGAGCTTTTACTCCCTTAAAGTGATGGGGATATGAAGAACAAAGTGTTGTTGTAAATTAATGGGTAGTGAGATTAGTGGGTGCCGAGGCCCATCACCTTTTTGCTCACAAGTTGTTATTAGGAAATTGCGAGAAAGACATCCATCCCAGCAAACCACCAAAACAAGAAAGAAATGGCAAAAAAAGGAATGTAGAACGAGTATAGGCCCATAAAAAAGTAAAGGTTTCTACTTTCAAAGACCATGCATGAGGAGCAAAGACTTGATTAGTAAAAAGAATATGCCCCATAAATTTTTTTTTTGGTTTTAGGTTAATTGGCTTGCTACTTTTAACTTCAATTATACGAGTCTCTCCTCACGGGTTAAACAGGAAGAGATATTTGATGATATTTTGTGGGGATCTAGAGCTAGCAGCAGTACTACTAAACAGGAAGACTTCCAAATTTGGAATGAACAATAAGCTCGTTGATTCATGGATCGTCTAGAAAAAGGTGACATGATTTCATTGGGCGGCAAGGATAAGACTGCTGACATTTTGCTTGAAACCTGTATTCTTCAAGTGTCATCATGAAGGAAGCCAATTTTCACACTCTGCAAACTAAAGATAGATGACGAGAAGAATTGACAAAAGCGAGAGTGAAAAAGGACAATTTCAGGGCTTAAAGTTGCGTAATGTTGTAATGATATTGATAACAAATCACATCGAATGACATCTCTTTCTATTTTTTCTCGTGGGATAATTGAGTTCGCATACTCTATCGTATCTTTTTAATTGATTTAAATAATTTAAAAAATATATGTAATATTATTTTATAATTTTTAATAATTAAAACGAAATGTGACATAAAATATGAATATGAAATCAGTTAAAATCTCTCGTATTAGACCTAGAAAAACAGTCATGTAATTGAACTTAACATGCATACTTAAGCTAAGAATTCATAATTTAATTGGTAGTGACTCGAATAATCAATTGAATAGAATGATGACAAAAGAACTCTAATTCTTACGCAATTCAGATGTAAGCAACTCACAAAATGAAATGGTTGTAAAATCAAATAAATTTTCCTTTCCTCTCATCATTAGCCATGGCCCAGTTGGAATCATCAATTCATATATACTTGCAAAATTTAGAAATCTCCCCAAACAGTCAGATTTTTTTTAATCTTGCTATATATTGTGACTTTTTGGTAGATTGTTGCTGTTGCGATTTTTGAACACGCCCAAATAGGAGCGTCACAATAAATGATTGGAAACGCCAGTTCTTTCGCTATTTGTGAAGGTGATACATACAGGGGATAGGGATGGATAAGTAATGCTTTTCCCAGCTTTCGAAGTTCTCTTCACTGTAGGAACATCTGAAACATCACTGTTACAAAAGAGGAAAAATAAAAGGAAGCTGCAGAGAAGCCAAAACCAAGCTCCTCCAAATTGCTGTCCAAGTAAATTATGGGTTCCAGTTTCTTTCACCAACTTGAGCTAAATGGTACAAAGAGAAAGAAAACGACCTACTTTTGTTCAAGAGGACAACTTCGAGTCCATACCTCAGTGCTTGTTTTCTTTTCCAATTTCAACTTTTCTCCTTAATGTTTCATTCCAACCCAAAAGGGCTAACCTAGCACCCACCATTTTTTTGGCCATTAGTACCCACTAATAATTATAGAGAAACAAAGCAAAAAGAGAAGGACGCCAGCAAAAATATTTGCTACTCAGGGAAGTAAAACCGACCAACCTGTGTCAAAAAAATAAGCAAAAAGTGGGTCTACTCATAGGCAGAGAGCCTAAAAATGGTTAAATTACAAGGAAAGATTTAAACTTTGATTAATTTTACCTAATAATTGATGCATAGAAATTAATTATTTCATGCTTTTGGGTTGTTTTTCCACTCAACTACCAAAGGCCAACCGCAGAATCTCAACCTTAACAGCTTGTACTAGTTTATACCGTAATCGGAGATGTTTACTTTCTATTTCCCTTTTCAAAGTAACAATTTTTTTTTTTTCTTTTAAAAAAGATTGATTCTTCTTCTAATCCTTAGATTCTTCATTCTATCAATAGCTCAAAACTTAGTTTAGTTTGCGCTTTGAGCTTCTTATGAACTAAACAAAGTTAGTTTTGGGTTCACATCATTCATGACATGTATATTGGGTAAGCAATTATTCTATGCTTAAATCATTGTAGATAATCTGCATTAAGTTGAAATGAAACCAAACTTTATCTTCACTAATTTGGCTCCTTTACATTATACATAACCAAGCATGAACTGTCTTACAGTTGTCTTTAACTCCTTTTTTTCTGGCATGGGCACTAACGACCAGGAACTCATCCCATTTTAGAAAGAAATAAGAAAATTTGACGAACATACATTAAGACAAAGGTCAATCACAAAAAAAAAAAGAAAGAAAAGATAATGAACTGTTGCTTCCGTAAGAGTTAAGGATTCCAAGTGATGACCATGTCTATGTCCACAGTCTCTGAATTGCAAACAGCCAAAGACAAAGCACGTTGGTTGCTGTTGTGTATATGAGAAAAGGAAACAGTAGATTTCCACTTGGATTAATTTCTATACTAAATAGAACCAATAGGGTATGTGCTAGCTTTTCAGATGGCTCAACTTTTGCTTTGTTTACTCGTTGACAGCTAGTCCCAAAAGCTTCTTCCTAGAAGCCTTGATCCTTAGCTTAAGATAAGAAATCTTTCTATAACATGTTTCAGAGCAGAAGCCGAAATCAAAGTCCAAGTTACTCTTTCCCCTAAACAACTCTACATGCATAATGGATCTAATCTGCCATTCATCAACTTTGAAACCGAGAATACATAATAATAAATATAACCATAATTACAATCTAAAGTCTTACCACTATAATACACTGTTATCTACGAAATACAGACATTTTTTCGGTTGGTAAAGATCGAGTGTATTATGTTAAGCATGCTTAAATAATCCTGGGTACTTTCGACTCGAGGCTAAAAATTTAAGCATTGCCCAATTGAGATAAACTCATATGTGACTATATGACGTAATGAGGATAATCGTGCTGTCTATTGACGATGTGACTCCAATGATAGATTATGCAGCAATTGTCTGAAATTGGCGAGTGCATGCACTAACAGATTTCTAGTGTCCGAGGAAAAGATACGTATGTAGTCTGCTTCTAACATGGGTCAACCAACGTTGGAGAAAAAGTGCCAGTTTCCTAAAAATTGGGCAGAAACCAAGAACGTGAAGCTGAAAGTTCATGGGGTAATTCTGATCAAGAGCGGGTAGCAGTGGTCTTTCTCATAGTTGGGCCAAGAGTCTTTATCCTCCCCATTCATCAATCTCTCATGACGCTTCCAAATTTCCGTGTCATAGTTCTCTGTTACACTGAAATGCAGGCCATTTTCTTTAACAACCTCCAAAAACATATCCAATGAGTCGCCTCTCTTAGGACTCAAGAGTATAGCCTCAGCGGACCCAGCATTCGATAATAAGAGTTTGATAATACGAGCAAAGTCTTTGTGGAAATCCTTAAAGAAAGTGCTGCAAAAAGGACCGAAAAAATTCATGAATACAATAGAAAGAAGATAACAATAGCATAAAGATCAAGAAAGGTAAGTCATGCTATATGCATGTGAATGTGCTCATGCATTACGTGCTAGGTACAAACGGCTTTTGTCAACTAGTGAATATATTTTCATATCTGGACATTTACATACATCAAAGATTACAACTACAAAAAGTAAGGGGAAAAAAGTAAAACCATTTGCCAACCACGTCATCCAAAAATCTTGTCTAGTTCTCATCTTTACCCAACTATATAAAAAGAAATACCATCGCCATGACATAGCACGTCCAATGAGTGAGAAGATATACCAAAAAAATTGCATTTGAGGTTTACTTGATTTTCATCATAGGATGGAAAAGAACAATACAGAAACTCGATAAAATGAAGGTTAAAACTACAAAGAAAACAAACTTACCAATCACTAGCAACAATGAAATCAAAAGTGTTTGCAATATTAAAAATTTCTTCTTGATTCCAGTGAAGCATCATAGACTTCGCCATTGTATCTCCAAACACTCCAGAGTTAATCTCAATGTTATTCTGAATATCTGATAGTCATGGAAGTTCAATCTAAATATATGAAGAAAACATTTGATGAGAATGTTTGTTTTTCACCAAGGACATTCCTTCAAACAGTTGAAATGCAAAACAAAATCAACATAAATAATATTAATCTGGTATGAACTAAATATTGACAAAATAAATTTCACGTTTGGAGTAGCAAAAAGCCTACGCTTTCAAGTTTATGACATAGTTAACAACAAAAGTCCTGAAGATATACGACAGTCAACAATATGGAACATTACCAATTAAATACTTGTATTCCAATTTGAGCAAAACAGAAATGAATATATACACAGTAAAAGTTTAACTAGGAAGAGTAATTTTACATCTTAAGGGTAAAAGGTAATCACTAGGGAAGTAATGCAGATGAAGCATGGCACGGAAAATATCAAATATATACTGGAGTGAGACAAAAATTTACAGAAATATAAAAAATCAATAGGATAAAGGAAGCACCCAAGCAAGATTTGTTCCTTCGAAGCTTAGTTGTTTCTTTAAGATGTAATTTGATCATTAGTATACTCCTTGGATATCATTTAAGTGGACTATTAAGTCTACGCTCAGGTTAGAGATAGCTATTTCCAGACTCATTTGACAATTAAGCAGGTTGCTAGCCACTTCTCAACCTACCATCACCTATTCAGTTAGAGTAAAATGGAGCATAATAGCTAATTCTCCAACACATCTAATTGTAGATGAACAAAATATAAGATAATGCATTAGCAATAGGTTAAAGATAATAGTACTTGTAAGTCCTCCTTGCGTTGAAAATTTTGAAGAGTGGGGAAAAAGTTGCCTTTCTGACTCTACAAGAACGATATCTCTCCCTTTATAAAAGCAAAAGGGAAAGATGGGCCAGCCACAACAATTAGCAATAGAAGAAATGTCCCATTTGTCACGGGGGGAATTGTTTTTGAAGCATCCAAGTTTATTGTCAAGGACTCTTCATCATGTTTGTCAAGAGAAAGAGAAAGAATTAAGATGTAGAAAAACCATGAACACTCTTGAACAATGACTTCTTCATTATCAATAAGGTATATTGATCTATCCATAGCATGACAAAGCATAACAAAATCACTCCAACCTTATCTGAATTTGTCACCTTCCACTCTGTTATAGGTACTTTAAATTCTCTCGCCAAGTTCTTCTATCACTTATCAAGTTTCTCATGCTTGTTTGGATTACTCATTTTGAGAACAACATGAATATTTTTTACGTAAGACTAAACCAAAAGGATACAATTAACTACTTGAGGATTTCCATCTGAGATTGTAACCTCTGATGCCTCAGTAACAGCTGCAATAACAAATCCAGCCAAGCCATACCCAGCCCCTAGCTCAATAACTTTTTTAGATCTGAGAAAATTGAAATGTAACACAGAAATATGTAAGCAGAAAGACACATAAAAATCACATAGCCAGATGGAAGCTACCAGTACCCAAAAGAACAAATGTCTAGTTATTAAAAGAGTATAAATATACATAATATCATTATTCAAACCTAAATAGATCTTTGTGTGACAAACAATAGTAAGCAAGAACATCTTCTGAAGGCCAGTTACCTGCAGAATGAATGCCAAATTAAATTATTTATTTTTAATTATGCCTCAAAATATAAGTATTTTATTGATATTCTTCTATTTCACAAAAAGTGCCACTTAACCATCTTTCATATAATATAACCATTTTATCACCAGAAAAGTTTCTAACTAGAATTTTCAATAAACCTTCCTTTCTCCATTATTATGTCTTCCAAGTTCCAAAAGCTTCAGTTTTACCAGCAAGATTTCCAACTGAGGAGAAAAATTAAAGGGAAAATAAAAAAGAGACAGCAATTTCAAGGATGAATTCTAATTCATGTAGGACTTAAATTTGTCACTTCACTATGAAATGTGATATTAAATCCTATGTGAAACATTGTAGGCTTACAATAGAAGAGTATAAATCTATTTAGCAATCGCCATATTCTAAGTCAATAATAAGACACTTGATTGAGATATTTATCAATCCCTACACACAATGAACATCATCTACGAAGAAAGGCCTTCCTAGAAGATGGCAAAGGGAACTTACAAATAAGCCCAGTATTGTCAATGTTGTATCTGTTACAGATCTCAAAATCTCTGAGGGGAGCATGGTTGTCCACTCTTTGGCTGCATAAAATCGTATACGTACGACTTAGTCATTCTAATATTATTCAACAGCAAATAGGTTTCAGGATGAAAAAATCTGCACTGTTACTATTGACAAATACAAGCCAGAAATTTTCCAAATCAACAAACACAAGTCACCAACTACAGCTTTTAAGTCCAAACCAGCACCCACTTTTTTCATGTTTAGATAAATAAATATCGATACTAAATTATCATATAAACAGCTTGTTCAAGCCCAATATTTTACGATTGACTAATTTGCTTTTCTGTTAAGCTAAATATAAACAAACCAATTCAAGATCTAAACTAAAATGTAGCTCGAATAGTAGCATACAGGACAAGATAACAAAACAGAAAGCAGCAAAAGGTACAAAATCACCTCAAAAATAGTTGTGGAGCTCCGTGGACGGGTAACGTATAACAAACGCGGGCATCCCTGGAACCAAAGCAGTTTTCTCTTTGAGGTTCATCGAGTAGATGAGAGGGTATTAAATTAAAGCCATGATTCGCTCTTCTTGAAGTATGCTTAATGCCCATCTGAGTTTGCTCATCTGTAAAAGCATTTACTCTTCTGAATCAAGTTAGAAAATAAATTGTAAAGGAATTGGTAACCAAACAGTTGCAGGAAGAAGAAGGCCATAATACCAACGAAGGAGAAAATGGAATTGAAAAGTTCACAAACCCGGGGTTGAGGGAGAGGGGTGACGGAGAAGAGCATGACGAAGGATTTTCCATCTCAAAGCTGAAGCTTTCACGTCAGTTTTCTTCTCCATTCTCTGTCCCCTTGAGAACGGAGGATTTGATGTTGTCCAGTTCAAGTCCAATTCGTTTCAGATTTTGGCCATTTTCCTTTGATGAAAAATGAATTTTTTATGAATACAGCTCCTCTGCTGGTTCACTCCTGTTCCTCTACGGCCTCAAAACGATAAATAACAATGACCGTTTTGTTTCGTTTAGCCATAGATAAAACGACAAAGCTCTCATGTCGTTTTGTGTGTAACAACATGATTGGCAAAATAAACAAGGAAAAAAGTGATGTATCATCAAGAATGCCAGATTATTTGGCAAAGAATATCGGGTACAATATATGCCAATTTATTTTGAGAAAATTTAGGTGAAATTTCATATGTATTTATAGTCATAGCGTATGTGTGCTTGTAACTTTTCTGGCAAGAAAACATATTTTATTTCATAATTTGTGCTATACTCAATCATATTATAAGTTTATTAGTGAACAAATTTATTTTCAATAATGTAATTTTTTTTATTGTTTTATTGATCAATAAAAATAATGGAGACATACGACATAAATTATGAAACATTTTTTTATTTCACTTCTATTCTATATAAAAGTGGTCTAGCCATGTACAAGTTCAAAGTTGCTCATTTTCAGATGTTGCAGCTCCCATGGTGCATTTCATTTGGACATGAACTCTACGAATTGAAGTTTATTTACAATTCAAAAATAGATTAAAATTTACACGTACTAAGTGGCAATTCCTTCAAGTCTGTTCCTACGGTGTTGAAGTGACCAAACTCTTCTCTAACTGTATCTTGGAATAAACATTCTTTGTTCTAAGTGCCAGAAACAAGTCCAACCCACATCCCAGAACACAAGTAATGGCCATTATCACAAACACAAGCATATAACAATTTGGCCCAATGCAAACGTTCCCCCCTCCAGGTACACTTGTGGCTTGTGCATCATACAGAAAACCAGCAATGAGACCGGAGAAGATGAAGGAACCCAGCGGAAGGTTGAGAATGATAATGTTGTATAATAAACCAAAGTATTTGAGGCCGAATAGTTCTGAAGCTATCGGCACTGTCACAGCAAAACGGACTCCATAGCATATTCCTACTATCATTGACCCAATGTAGAGTGATCCTGGCAGGGCCATGGCCATTGCAACGTATCCCAGACACATGAGAATTTGAGAAGCAGCATTCCAAAGTGGCCTTGGCATTGCTGATTTTCTGCAGAATAGCATTCGTGGAGAATATAACAATTACAGAAAACTTAAAAGCATTGCATTTATGACGGAAGATTGGGAAGTGAGCAAACCTGATGAAGTATTCTGAGAGTGAGCCAGAAAAAATGCGTCCAAAGAAGCCCCATATGCTGATGAATGAAATGAATATGGATACATCGGAGTAACCTAGTGCTAATCCTATCTGTCCCATGTTGTTCATCACACAAAGTCCTGTTCCCACGCCACAAAGAAATGACACGAACAAAACCCAGAAATCCAAAGTTTTTAACATTTCAAGGATGTTGTGGTCCTCCCCTATCAAGGGTTTTCGCTTTCTTTCAACTTCCTCCACTTTGATGCCAGAACTTGCTGGCAGATTTTGCTGCTCCTCTTCCGTTTGCAGTGAACCATTTTGGCCAAGCAATGGTTCCTTAATCTGTTGTTCCATGTCAGGATTTGGATTCGATTGGAAGAAAATTGAATATAAAGGAACAAGAAGTGGTGAGGCCAGGAGGATAAGAAGTCCTGCAGTGAAGACCAAGGAAAGAACATGGCCATGGCGTCCAGTGATGTCAAAGGCCAAGAGGTAGACTGCTACTGTGATAGCAACTATATTGAATATATTGAAGAATTGGGTTTCTTGTTTTTCTTCTGCAAAGGTGGAAGCTGGAGGAGATTCACGAAGAAAGAGAACAGCAATGAAGCAAATAACCGCAGGAACAATGGCAAGCATTAGCAGAAAGGTAGAAGGGTCAGAGGAGAACAGAGCAGTGCATATGTCTGTGAAGATTGCAGTGCTGAGCCCTACATAACCCTTGAGAATCCCAGAGACAGGGCCACGGTTTTTGGGGAAATTTCTCAGGCAAGTTACAAGCACTGCCGTGTTCAACCACGTTGAACTGTTTCCTCCCAAACACAAAAACACACACATCTGCAGCACAGATCCAAATCACTCTCAGAAAAAAGGAATAATGAAGCAAAGTAGTCAAAACCAAAAAAAAATTCTTGGAGTTCAAATTTCAATTCGTTCATCTAAGCCGTTTACGAGGAGAAATCAGAAAAATGCCAACTTTCCTACCTACCAGCCAATAAGGGATAGGACTAATTCTCTGGCTAACAACAAGCAATTGAACACCATAGCCGATAAGCCCTTCAATGGCTCCAATGATGAGTATGGTTGAAGTAGACCAACAATCAGAGGCAAGACCAGAGAAGATCCCAAAAGCCTTGCCGACATCTTTAGCAACAGAGAGATTGTTAAGCTGCGTTTGGGTTAGACCCATTAGGATCTTCAATGCATCTGAATAATTGGCAAACGTGTAGTTGTTGCCACATATTGCTTGCACCCATATGGCTGTCACAAATCCCAGCCATTTCCCAGCAGAAGACCTGGAAGTCAGAGATAAAAGGGGAACCATGTTTGATTGATTATAAAAGGAAAGTAGAACGCTTTACTCTTTGCTTTGCTTTTAGGTAGAGACTTGCATGTGTTATTTATAATCCCATAATGAAAAACAGATGGGTAAACGACAAGTTCATTATTTCTTTCGAAATAGAATTATGTCATGTGTTAGTGTTATGGTAGCTGGACTCGTTAAACTATGGTTTTGGGATTCCGCGACCAATGCAGAATGTCTAGCAACTTGGTTTGGCTTTGCAAAATAAAAATAGCAAATAGCTTCAGTGAAATCACAAGCACAAAAGTAGGGACTAAGAAGCCAAGATTAGTAGTAGTCCGTTTTGAAACTTCAAATCATCAGGTGGGTCCTTCCCAGATGAAGTCCACGGCTGATTTAATACATATAGAATAAATTTGAAGAAAAAAAAAAGGTATTAACAATAAAACCTTATTTAGAAAGTGCCCAAGACAAGATAATAAATGGTAGTTAACACAGACCATTACAGCATAAAATCCAAGGAGACTCTTTGTGAGAGAGACAGTTTTGTTAGTTGCGTGGATAACCACGTAGGAAAATATGTGCATGGTACAAGTGGAACAAGCCAAATCTGATGTCAAAACCAGGCACTGGTTATCTGAATCAGCGCGTGGTATATTATATTATATTAATATATTCAAAAACCGTTGTCTGAACAGAGGTGAGCCACCGGGTCTCTGGAATTAGATGAAGACTTGTATTTTCAATTTCATTCCAGTCAACCAAAAATTATATGATTAGCGATAAAATAAAATATTAGGTAACCCTAAATCAAAAGACTCGCATTGCTGTTGGAAAACAACAGCCAATTTGGCTAAAACTATGTAATCAAGTAGGAATAAACAACTTGCCATTTGGTACAAACTCCTGAACAATAATTACAACTCCACATTGGAAGCCTTATCCAAAACCCAGACGGCAGAGAGAGTAATTCCAAAAGCTGGTTCTGACCAAATTTCTAATCTTTGTGCTGTTGAATGATTAAGAGAACAGATACAAAATTGGGATTTATAGCTAGCTTCGATAAACGACATTCGTTCATCTTTCAAAATGACCCTTGCAGATTTTTCTCACACGAAAACGGCTAGAATTTATCGTATGTATCAGACATTGCTTGTGGCTACTTTATTAGCCATAAAGACATGTAGGGCCAAAAGCTTCAAAGGAGTAATCTTGCATCGGGAAAACGACAACGTAGGATGGCCTTTGGCTGGGCTTGTGGCTAAATGTCATTAAGAACCATGTAAATGTTGTATGAATATTCTTAATCCCTACAGCACATATCTAAATTTGTTTAGCAATACAAAATAACATTTCACTAAGGGATTAAAAATTAAAAACAAAAGAAAAAGTCAAATAATCAATTTTGTGAACTTTGCCACGAAGAGTCCACTGGTTTGAGACGTTAGTGGATCAAAGCGCAGTGTTTTTAGTATCCGACCATTCTTGCAAGGCCAACCTCTAGCAGATTCTATATCTTGCAATTCTGTAGATTGAAAGAGAATTTGCCAAAACAAAGGAAAGAACACATTAATGACATCAGTGATAGATTTGTTGCAATTGCAAATTTTGACATGAAAGCAAAAACTGTATACACATGATCCAAGGACCGCTATCAATATTATATCCATAAGTTTGCTAACAGAGGCTCATTTTACTGGGACTAATCTAAAGGGAGAGTTTATATAAAGAAAGCACGGAACATGTTACTAGAAACAGGCAACATAAAACTGCTAAGTGCTAATCATATCAATGATATGGATTCGAAGGCATATTATTAGATTAAGAACCAAAAGAAACAATTTTTTTTTTTTCCAGAAAACAAATTCACACAGGAGATAACTTGAAGCATAAAGATCCTACCAGCTGATCTGTTTGGATTCGAAGGCATATTATTAGATTAAGAACCAAAAGAAACAATTTATTTTTTTTCCAGAAAACAAATTCACACAGGAGATAACTTGAAGCATAAAGATCCTACCAGCTGATCTGTTTTCCTTCAGGAACTGATCTACCACATCTTCATTTTGAGCAAAAGTTAAGCTAACCAATAATAAAAAGGTAGTTGTCAGAATACAAGAAGAGAATGCAAATCATAGTTTGTGCACATTTTGAGTGCATTTAAACAACCAAGAGGACTTTAAACTACAAGGTACCTGCAAGTGCTATATACTAGCGTTCCTCCTACTTTCAGTAGTCTGAAACCATTAGTTAGGAGATCCAACTGCAGCCAGAAAAAAAGAGATATAGGAGAGGTGAGAGAAGGTGATCCAAATGGATAATGAAAATATAATTCGGCTTTATGAAGCGGATGAATCAAGAGAATAATGAGTCACTTGCCTGAAGAACATGCAAGCTATCAGTTCTCTCTGCATCTAGTACACGACGCTGGAGAGTTTTCCAACCCCAATGTTCAAATTTTTGGATATGTTTAAATGAACCATCATGAGTGCACTCTGCATCCACAAGGACCTGCATCAAACCCCAACAGATAATCAACTTATCAGGGTATAAAAAAACACATAACTAAGAAATATACAATCAAATTAAAGTACAATTAACCTTGTCATAGCCACAGCTCCCAATCTCATTCTCAGATAAAGTCTTGTATAATTCTCCTTTAGTTAGTCCAACAACTCCAGAATGCTGCCCATAATATATGAGTTCTGGAGGCTGAGATCTAGAGGCCAACAGTGGAGGACCACCTTTTTTTGCCTTTTGCCGCTCTTTCCATGGTCTTCTGGATGTCCACTCCTTAAATACATCTACTTTTTCTTCCAACTGATCTGTTTGATACTAGATGAAATGATCATATATCAAAAAGCATGTAAATGATGAGTTATCTTAATCAATTACATTACAAGATTAGCTAACTTTATCACTAAATTAAAATTTTGATTACATGAATTACAGGCTGAATGAAATCCTGCAGGAACCAGTGAAAATGTTGTTCCATCAGCAACAAAAAGCCTGCATCGATCACCCAGTGTATATTTCTGCAACATTGTTCTGCATGCTGCTAAACGGTGTCTTGCTACATCTACTCCAGTTAAGGAGCCAGAATTCCCAAGAAGGTCTAATATCATACAAAGTTTAGCACCTGAAAATTAAATTTGCAAAAGGGTTACTGGATCATGATTTTAGAATATTGAAAAACTAGATGTAAAGTTGATCTACAACTAAAAACAGCAATAACAAAAAGATATGATAAAAAAAACTACGTAAAATCACAACTGGATTCAAGCAATTCGGCATACATGCTATCGAAAAGGTGTACTTTATAAGCACTATCAGATGCTAGTTTAGCATAATTGAGCAGAAAAACATGTACCGGGAGCAGCACATAGATCAAGGACATGATCTCCTTCTGATATATTCAAAGCCATAACAGCAGCTCCGGAAGATGCATCAATTCCATATATCTGATACCCGACCCATCACACACCAGAAATAGTCTTATCAGCATGGTATTTAACAGATGATAATAATTCAAATATACAGCATAATCAAATAAGCAGAAGAATAAATTTCTAAGGATTGTTGATAGAAATAAAACCTTTGAATGTGTAAGTGGAATACTCACAAATAAATTCACAAATCTATTGCTTCCAAGCATACTTTACTTACCTTCCCTTCTTGGTATGCCTTTGAGCTAGCAATCTGAATATCAGGTGGAATAGAGTAAAATCCTGCCAACCAATCCACTTTCTGGAGTTTACATTTCATCTCTGCTTGAACCTCTTCAATATAAGCTTCACACCCAGGTTTCAATCTTCAAGATAAAAAAAATTTCTTTCAATTTTTCAGTTTATGTAAACGAATGAGCAGTATCAAGTAGATGGAGCTGAAAGAAGTTGAAGACCAAAAGAGAGCTTATGTCTAGTGAAATGCTTCAAATAAGAGTTGAATTACTTGAATTACCGAATGTATCGTGGAATGGAATCAATTGCGGTATAAATCGAAGGGTCAAGCCCATTCTCCTTCAGAAAGTCAAGGAAAGCACCAGGCAACGGTAGTTTTTCAGCGTCTTCCATCAAAGTCTGGAAGTAAGAAACTACCTGAGAAAATAAAGGAATGTTTTGGCAGCACTAGAGGATCAGATTCGACAAGCGCAGGATGCTTTGCTGGCGACGACGAAATGGAGGGAAAAACAAAGGAAAGGGTTTCAGAGTGGCTGGGGCAATCAGGGCCAGGGGTAAGGTAAAGCGAAAACGGCAATATTATCGAGCGTCCGAAACTGTCGTTCAAAGGTGCTAACTTGCAGTGTTAATTTTACGGGGAAAAAGGTACAGAGACTAAACGACATGTATCTTCTTCAATGATTCATGCAACGACGAAAGTATTCGTTTTCGCTTGCGTGGCACATTTATTAGTTCCCTCCAATTTAACTGGAAACTGACGCACAACGCAACCAATCTGACGCGGCACGCAATTTAATCGCTTAATTATTGATTATTGATTTGTTGATGCCTGGCTAATAGCGCCTTCATCGTCCATAGATAAAGATAAGGCAGAAAGTGTCTGAAACAGCTGTTGCTGCGGTTCCATAAGCACTCTGCGCCACCGTTTTTGGCCCTCCTTCACCTGGTTTTCTTTGGAGTCAAACCAAGCAACTAGCCCCCAGCTTTGCAACCCACTTGCATATATAAATACTGGTTCTTCATCATGGGCTCCAATGGGATTGAAAGGTCTGAACTTTATGTTTTACACAGTATCTAGTCACAATTTCAAAGTCATCACTGCAGTTAACACGATGGTTCATTCCTGTGTTTTGGCATTTCTTCTTCTTTTTATCTTCTGCAGTTCGGGATCAGAGGTTGTCACCGTTGATGTACATTCAGCCAAGAGTCTCATCAACAAGGGCTATGTTTATCTGGATGTCAGGTACAATTCCTTCAATTTTTCACCCTTTTTCTCTTGATTTTATAGGATTGTGTTGGTTGTCACCTGGTTTTCTTTTGGTTTGATTTGGCAACTGTAGGACGGTGGAAGAGTTCGAAAAAGGACACGTGGATGCAGAGAAGATCCTTAACATTCCATACATGTTCACTACCCCAGAGGGTAATAAATTTTGATCTTTAATTCTAATTGGACCTTTGTGGAAGGTAAATCTTGTTCCTTTGTCTTGTATCTTACTGAAATCCTTTGGTTTCTGACAACAGGTAGGGTGAAAAACCCAGAGTTTCTGAAAGAGGTTTCAGCAGCTTGTAACAAAGAAGATCATATTATTGTGGTAATTTATTTTTTCTAGTTTCTTGAAATTCGTTACTGTAATTTCCCCTTGACTTTTCTTTTTAGGATAATAGTATACCTATTATTTGAAGGCCAAAATGGTTTATTTGTTGGATAAACTCTGTTTTCAGGGTTGTCAAAGCGGGGTCCGATCTCTGTATGCAACCGCCGATCTTCTGGCTGATGTAAGTTAATGAAACAAAGGCAATCTTTGATTCAATTTATCAAATTTTAAATTAAAAAAAGAAGAAGCAATTTCTCTTCTATAAAAAGAAAAAAAAAATCCCTTGTTCTCACCGTTAATCCGAATGAAATTTCACTGAAGAAAACAGAGTAATGGCTGTTTATCTTTTGAATAGTACTCTGTTTTGTTCTGTATCAAAGGATGAGAAGACCAATTAGTATTCCCATGAACTGCAGGGTTTTAAGGATGTGAACAACATGGGTGGAGGTTACCTCGACTGGGTTAAGAATGAGTTTGCTGTGAAAAAACGAGTTAGAGAAGAGTTACCAGTGCCAGTGGTTGAACCTGTTATGAATGATTTTCCTGCCAAAGAACCTGTGGCTGTGAGAGTCGAGCTCTGATGAGCTAGAGGGTCTTTGCATTTTCTAAATGCACCTCCGCGCAAGCCATATGATATGTACAAATTAATTTTATTTGGATGAAGTGAACTCTATCATTATTCAGAATGTGTATTTGTTAAGTTTTACACTCTATGCACTTCAATCATCACCAGCAGATGATGCAAGCTCGGTCCAAGATTCCCCCCTCTTTCGATCAGATTTTCCCGAAATGCAAGAAACGCACACATATCTTCCATCTAAACTTATGAATGATCCAACTACTTCAGTATATATTTATTAAGATAAATTGAACTCACTTGTTTTGGCGAGAGAATTCATAAAAGATCAGATTATTTAAATTTTAATTTTTATATATTTTTTAAAATGCACTCAACAAACAAAGAATATCCAATGGTATATATAGAATTTAAATTTAAAAGGTGAAGCAAAGTAGTGAAATGAAAATGGAAAAAGTAGCATTTATTATTAAATAAATCGGAAGAAAAATTTCCCCCAAAATCGGCAATCTTTATTTTGACCGAAGTTTTCAGAGAATAATAATTCGTGGGACCCCACAAAAATGACTTAGAAATTTGACACTTGTTCGGTGGGACCTACCATGGTGCATGTTTCATTAACATTCAATCTCGGGGAACAAGGTCTCCACATTTTGTTTCTGTCACAGGCAACAAAGCCACCAACTACCATTGGTAAACATTAATGTCCAACATTAAACTCTGCATCAAGGTGGCCATTGACAACCGGCACATTGCTCTTCTTGTCTTATTATCTGGAGTATTATACATTGGTAAGCACAAAATATTCAGCACTCATGACCTGAGATTCATTTACTCACTGAGAAATGGGGAAAGAAAATGGCGAAGGATCATCTTTGGAGGAAACCCCCACTTGGGCAGTTTCAACTGTAATCACTCTCTTGGTTGCACTTGGTTTCTTGTTTCATGCCACCCTCAAAAAATTTGGAAAGGTATTCTTCCTGTTCTCTCCTTCCATTTTCTCCCTCTTGTTGTGTTTTCTCTCGGGTTCTGACATTATTTTGTTATGAATCCAACAGTGGTTGGATAGAACTAAGAGAAAATCTCTGCTTGCTGCGTTGGAGAAGATCAAAGAAGGTAAGGAATTTGTAACCCCAAATGGGGTTCTCTTCACCGTTTCAGTAACTTGTTCTAGGAATGTTTAGATGTGATGAGTATCAATTAACTGTAATGAAACGGTTGCCATCTCCAAGCAGAGTTAATGCTCTTTGGGCTTCTGTCGTTGCTGATGGGTCATTGGATTATTTTCGTGGCAAAGATTTGTGTTAAGTCATCAGTATTAAGCAGCAGATTCTATCCCTGTGCATTGAAGAGTCATTCTCGAATTATCTGGACGAGTTCAGAATATTCAAACAGTACGATTTTTAAGGAGCAAATGAAAAATGGGACTCATGAGTATTGTGCTGAGGTACTTTTCTATTCCTTCTAGAGTTCTACTTAGTACTTGGCGGCGCAATGCAAGCAAGTTAACTTTGAACTTTCCAGGGTTATGAATCATTTGCCTCTCATGAAAGCCTTGAGCAGCTTCATCGTTTTGTGTTTGTTCTTGGGGTCACCCATGTTTCTTTCAGTTTCGTTGCCGTTGCCCTGGCCATGATTAAGGTCAAGATATGTTATTACCAAAACATTTTACTTACACTACATTTGGAACTTAGAATTGGTTTCTGAGCACTGGATTTCGTATTTTCATTTATGCAGATATATAGCTGGAGAACATGGGAAAATGAGGCAAAGACGCTGGCTATACAAAGCATACATGGTCTAGAATTACACACCTGATGACTGCGATCATTAGTATATTACCCTTCTGAATATTTTTTTTTTAATAAATCACTTTTCTGGGTGTAGATAACAAATTTAGGCGGCTCTCTACTTTCATCTGTCACCATACATCCCATCCTTGGAGTCAGCACAGAGTTCTTGTTTGGCTGGTATCCTACACTGTGTTTGTTTTTTTTATTAACCTCCTTTTGCAGATCAAACTATTTGAAGATGCTTGAATATTACATCTACTCATGCTTAATTGCTACATGTTGATCTTTTTTCATAGTATTAATAGAAAAAAAAAGTTCTAGAACAAAATCAAAACATATATGTTTATCTTCTGGATTGGAATTTGTTTTACAACTACGTTAGCTGCTATGGAGTCCTCCCCATATGCCACTACAGTTTTTCTATTCTGGGTTTCTTCTGCACTTTTAATAGCAACGACTTAGGCCGCTTAAAATACTGATACACCTAAATTGCAGCTATGTTTTAGCAGGCAATTCTGGAGTTCCATCAACCGTGCCGATTACATGGCGTTGCGCTTAGGCTTCATTACTGTGAGTACTTTCTGGTCATGACTCACATCACAAGTCACTGCTGTGGTTTATTTACCTAAACTTTTGTGTCAAGAGTCAAGATTTCAATCGCATCAGAAAAATTGTCTTATATGTGCCAAGTCAAGATTTTCTTAGTTCTGGTTACAATGTCTGAAAAAATAACTAAGTAAGAACACCAAATTTATGGTAGAATCTGAAGTAAGATGTCGACTGTAGTATATCTGATAACTTTCCATACAATCCAAATAGAAAGGAAATATTCTTTATTTGCAAGGCTAATGTTGCTCTATTTTGTTCTATTTCTGGTGCTCTAACTATAGACTCATCAGCTTCCTTTGACATACGATTTCCACAACTATATGCTTCGAAGCATGGATGACGAATTTCGTGACATTGTTGGCATTAGGTATTGTTTCTTTACTCGTTTGTCGGCTGGCTTTGTCTTATCAAATTCTGGGATGCTCCTAGAAGTCCATTTGATGGCTTGATTTGGACTTTTCTTTTACAGTGTGCCTCTCTGGATATATGCCATATGTTGTATTTTTCTAGATTTTCATGGTAAGTTTCTGTGAGTCTCGAATTAAGCTCAGCACTCTGCAGAAAAATTATCATATCTTGTGTCAGCTATTGTAATATTACCTAGAGGCAACATAATAGATGGCAGAGTTTCAGAGAAACAGTTTTGGTTGTTTGGAACAGACATGTTTATCAGCTTTTAGATTTGTATGACATTGACGTTGTATTTTTTCCTCTGAAATAGTTTTCTACTTCTAGTCATGGACTTAATTTATCAGAGTTATTATTTTCATTCAGGAAGCAACATCTACTTTTGGGTTTCCTTCTTACCAGCAATTGTAAGTTTTCACGAGATTCCTTGTGAGTTGTTAACATACTGATTACCACCAGTACTATATATCCTCTAATAAGTTCTAACAATTCAGTTGATCCTCATAATTGGTACCAAACTGCACCGAGTAGTGGTTAAGTTAGCTGTTGAAATAATGGATAATTGCCCATGGCCAAGTGTGAGACAACATCAGTTTAATTTAAGAGATGAGCTCTTTTGGTTTGGGAAGCCAAGGCTGCTGCTGCAGTTAATACATCTGATATCTTTCCTGGTCAGTAAACTTCGCTTTCCACTTCACTTTTCACAGCTGTAATTTCTTATAACTAGTTCTTTTTTTGCTTTCACATTCTTGCAGAATGCATTTGAGATGGCATCATTCTTATGGTCCTTGGTAAGAAATCAGCATTGATTTTTATATTGCAGGATATATATACAATGGCTTATTAGTCCTTCTATTGGGTTGCAGTGGGAAATTAAGGAGCCATATTGTTTCATGGACAACCATGTCTTCATTGTGATTCGCTTGTCATTTGGGTAAAACAACCTTGTCTTTACGTCAGACAGTTACCAGATTGCAATAGAATCATATTATTTATGCTTTTGATTACCACAGGATTATCTCCCAAGTCTGGTGCAGCTTTATAACATTTCCTCTCTATGTTATCGTCACACAGGTATATCATAGTTCTTAATTTCTCTTTCTCTTTTCTATCTGATATTGTTTATGTGATTGTAGATGGGTTCCAAGTTCAAGAAATCTGTGGTCTCTGAAAATGTAAGAAAATCACTCTCAAAGTGGCAGAGGAGAGTGAAGGAGAGACAAGGTTCCCCTGCTGCCCTTCCCAGAGGAAGATCAACAGCATCAGATTCTGGTGTGCATGAAATGGATGAATCTAGTAGTGACCATTCCATAAGCAAAGAGGAAGGAAGCACGTCAGGAACTAAACATGATTCTTTCTCTCATGATCATGATCATGATCATGCGTTAGAGGGCCAAACACGTGAAATTTTACCAAGTGATAATGATAATCTTCATGCAAAAGATGATTCATCTCTACTACTTCGACTAACTTGAGATTACTTTGCTTGTGTTGTAGACATGTAATGAATTATTCTCGCAGAAACTCTTAGTAGCAGGATCACTATAACTGACTCCATTAAGTTCGCCGCCATAGAAAGAGTATATCTCCAGACACCTAGATGGATAAATATGTATGATGATCTAGATTCCTAATGAATCTGTATGTTGACCTTCAAAAGCCCCATGAAAGAAAGATTAGTGATTCATATAAATCACTTAATGGTAAATGTCCCGAAAAAATCCAACTGTAAATTCACGTACCAAAACAAGTGCTTGCGAATTTTATTTTATTTTTTTACCCCTCTTCCAACATTATATAATATACATTTTTTTTTTCCATAAGCCAAAGTCATTTTGTTGGTCTATAATGTTTTCCATCCCAAACAATATTAGGCTTATACTAACTGAAAATTATAATAACAACTTGCTTGTAAATGAAGACAAAAATATTTGTGCTTGGCATTTAGGTGAAATTTCGTATGTATTTATGGTCTTAGCATATTTGTGCTTGTAACTTTCTAGCAAGAAAACATTTTATTTCATAATTTATGCTATGCTCAGTCATACTATAAGTTTATTAGTGAACAAATTTATTTTCAATAACTTGAAGATACTTATAATATTTTTTTTTTATTGTTTTCTTGATCAATAAAAATAATGCAGACATAGGACATAAATTATGAAACATTTTTTTATTTCACTTCTCTTCTATATAAAAGTGGTCTAGCCATGTACAAGTTCAAAGTTGCTCATTTTCATATGTTGCAGCTCCCGTGGTGCGTTTCATTTGGACATGAACTCTACGAAAAAAATTGAAGTCTATTTACAATCCAAAAATAGATTAAAATTTACACGTACTAAGTGGCAATCCCTTCAAGTCTGTTCCTACGGTGTTGAAGTGACCATAACTCTTCTCTAACTGTATCTTGGAATAAACATTCTTTGTTCTAAGTGCCAGAAACAAGTCCAACCCACATCCCAGAACACAAGTAATGGCCATTATCACAAACACAAGCATATAACAATTTGGCCCAATGCAAACGTTCCCCCCTCCAGGTACACTTGTGGCTTGTGCATCATACAGAAAACCAGCAATGAGACCGGAGAAGATGACGGAACCCAGCGGAAGGTTGAGAATGATAATGTTGTATAGTAAACCAAAGTATTTGAGGCCGAATAGTTCTGAAGCTATCGGCACTGTCACAGCAAAACGGACTCCATAGCATATTCCTACTATCATTGACCCAATGTAGAGTGATCCTGGCAGGGCCATGGCCATTGCAACGTATCCCAGACACATGAGAATTTGAGAAGCAGCATTCCAAAGTGGCCTTGGCATTGCTGATTTTCTGCAGAATAGCATTCGTGGAGAATATAACAATTACAGAAAACTTAAAAGCATTGCATTTATGACGGAAGATTGGGAAGTGAGCAAACCTGATGAAGTATTCTGAGAGTGAGCCAGAAAAAATGCGTCCAAAGAAGCCCCATATGCTGATGAATGAAATGAATATGGATACATCGGAGTAACCTAGTGCTAGTCCTATCTGTCCCATGTTGTTCATCACACAAAGTCCTGTTCCCACGCCACAAAGAAATGACACAAACACAACCCAGAAATCCAAAGTTTTTACCATTTCATGGCGTCCAGTGATGTCAAAGGCCAAGAGGTAGACTGCTACTGTGATAGCAACTATATTGAATATATTGAAGAACTGGGTTTCTTGTTTTTCTTCTGCAAAGGTGGAAGCTGGTGGAGATTCACGAAGAAAGAGAACAGCAATGAAGCAAATAACCGCAGGAACAATGGCAAGCATTAGCAGAAAGGTAGAAGGGTCAGAGGAGAACAGAGCAGTGCATATGTCTGTGAAGATTGCAGTGCTGAGCCCTACATAACCCTTGAGAATGCCAGAGACAGGGCCACGGTTTTTGGGGAAATTTCTCAGGCAAGTTACAAGCACTGCCGTGTTCAACCACGTTGAACTGTTTCCTCCCAAACACAAAAACACACACATCTGCAGCACAGATCCAAGTCATTCTCAGAAAAAAGAATAATGAAGCAAATTAATCAAAACCAAAAACTTTTCTTGGAGTTCAAATTTCAATTCGTTCATCTAAGTCATTTATGAGGAGAAATCAGAAAAATGCCAACTTTTCTACCTAACAGCCAATAAGGGATAGGGCCAATTCTCTGGCTAACAACAAGCAATTGAACACCATAGCCGATGAGCCCTTCAATGGCTCCAATGATGAGTATGGTTGAAGTAGACCAACAATCAGAGGCAAGACCAGAGAAGATCCCAAAAACCTTGCCGACATCTTTAGCAACAGAGAGATTGTTAAGCTGCGTTTGGGTTAGACCCATTAGGATCTTCAATGCATTTGAATAATTGTCAAACGTGTAGTTGTTGCCACATATTGCTAACAATCCAATATACAGCATAATCAAATAAGCAGACGAATAAATTTCTAAGGATTGTTGATAGAACTAAAACCTTTGAATGTGAATGTGGAATACTCACAAATAAATTCACAAATCTATTGCTTCCAAGCATACTTTACTTACCTTCCCTTCTCGGTATGCCTTTGAGCTAGCAATCTGAATATCAGGTGGACTAGAGTAAAATCCTGCCAACCAATCCTCTTTCCGGAGTTTACATTTCATCTCTGCTTGAACCTCTTCAATATAAGCTTCACACCCAGGTTTCAATCTTCAAGATAAAAAAATTTTCTTTCAATTTTTCAGCTTATGTAAACGAATGAGCAGTATCAACTAGATGGAGCGGAAAGAAGTTGAAGACCAAAAAAGAGCTTATGTCTAGTGGAATGCTTCAAATAAGAGTTGAATTACTTGAATTACCGAATGTACCGTGGAATGGAATCAATTGCGGTATAAATCGAAGGGTCAAGCTCGTTCTCCTTCAGAAAGTCAAGGAAAGCACGAGGCAACGGTAGTTTTTCAGCGTCTTCCATCAAAGTCTGGAAGTAAGAAACTACCTGAGAAAATAAAGGAATGTTTTGGCAGCACTAGTGGATCAGATTCGACAAGCGCAGCACGATGCTTGGCTGGCGACGACGAAATGGAGGGAAAAACAAAGGAAAGGGTTTCAGAGGGGCTGGGGCAATCAGGGCCAGGGGTAAGGTAAAGCGAAAACGGCAATATTATCAAGCGTCCGAAACTGTCGTTCAAAGGTGCTAACTTGCAGTGTTAATTTTACGGGGAAAAGGGCACAGAGACTAAGCGACATGTATCTTCTTCAATGATTCATGCAACGACGGAAGGTGTCGTTTTCGCTTGCGTGGCACATTTATTAGTTCCCTCCAATGTAACTAGAAACTTACGCGGCAAGCAACCAATCTGACGCACAACGCAATTTTTAATCACTCAATTATTGATCATTGATTATTGATTTATTGATGCCTAATAGGCTGGCGAATAGCACCTCCATCGTCCATATATACGATAAGGCAGAAAGCGTCGGAAACAGCTGTTTCTGCTGTTCCATAAGCATTCTGTGCCACCGTTTTTGGCCCTCCTTCACCTGGTTTTCTTTGGGGTCAAACCAAGCAACTAGCCCCCAGCTTTGCAACCCACTTTCATATATAAATACTGGTTCTTCATCATGGGCTCCAATGGGATTGAAAGGTCTGAACTTTATGTTTTACACAGTATCTAGTCACAATTTCAAAGTCATCACTGCAGTTAACACGATGGTTCATTCCTGTGTTTTGGCATTTCTTCTTCTTTTTATCTTCTGCAGTTCGGGATCAGAGGTTGTCACCGTTGATGTACATTCAGCCAAGAGTCTCATCAACAAGGGCTATGTCTATCTGGATGTCAGGTACAATTCCTTCAATTTTTCACCTTTTTTCTTTTGATTTTATCTGATTGTGTTGGTTTATGTGAGCTTAATTGATTTGGCAACTGTAGGACGGTGGAAGAGTTCGAAAAAGGACACGTGGATGCAGAGAAGATCCTTAACATTCCATACAAGTTCATTACCCCAGAGGGTAATAAATTTTGATCTTTAATTCTAATTGGACCTTTTTGGAAGGTAAAACTTCTTTCGGGATCTTGACTGAAATCCTTTGGTTTCTGACAACAGGTAGGGTGAAAAACCCAGAGTTTCTGAAAGAGGTTTCAGCAGCTTGCAACAAAGAAGATCATGTTATTGTGGTAATTTATTTTTTCTAGTTTCTTGAAATTCGTTACTGTAATTTTCCCTTGACTTTCCTTTTTAGGATAATAGTATACCTATTATTTGAAGGCCAAAATGGTTTATTTGTTGGATAAACTCTGTTTTCAGGGTTGTCAAAGCGGGGGCCGATCTCTGTATGCAACCGCTGATCTTCTGGCTGATGTAAGTTATTGAAACAAAGGCAATCTTTGATTCAATTTATCAAATTTTAAATTTAAAAAAAAGAAGAAGCAATTTCTCTTCTAAAAAAAAAAAAAAAAATCCCTTGTTCTCACCGTTAATCCGAATGAAATTTCACTGAAGAAAAACAGAGTAATGGCTGTTTATCTTTTGCATAGTACTCTGTTTTGTTCTGTGACAAAGGATGAAAAGACCAATTAGTATTCCCACGAATTGCAGGGTTTTAAGGATGTGAACAACATGGGGGGAGGTTACCGCGACTGGGTTAAGAATGAGTTTGCTGTGATAAAACGAGATAAAGAAGAGTTACCACTGCTTGAACCTGATTTCTGCCAAAGAACCTGTGGCTGTGAGAGTCGAGCTCTGATGGAATAGAGGGTCTTTGCATTTTCTAAATGCACCTCCGCTTAAGCCATATGATATGTACAAATTAATTTTATTTGGGTGAAAGTTAACCCTATCATTATTCAGAATGTGTATTTGTCAAGTTTTACACTCTATGTCTTTGCATCTTTTAAATGCACCTCCGCTTAAGCCATATGATATGTACAAATTAATTTTATTTAGGTGAAAGTCAACTCTATCATTATTCAGAATGTGTATTTGTCAAGTTTTACACTTTATGTCTTTGCATTTTTTAAATGCACCTCCGCTTAAGCCATATGATAGTACAAATTAATTTTATATGTGTGAAAATCAACTCTATCATTATTCAGAATGTGTATTTGTCAAGTTTTACACCCTATGTCTTTGCATTTTCTAAATGCACCTCCGCTTAAGTCATATGATATGTACAAATTAATTTTATTTGGGTGAAAGTCAACTCTATTATTATTCAGAATGTGTATTTATCAAGTTTTACACTTTATGTCTTTGCATTTTTTAAATGCACCTCCGCTTAAGCCATATGATAGTACAAATTAATTTTATATGTGTGAAAATCAACTCTATCATTATTCAGAATGTGTATTTGTCAAGTTTTACACCCTATGTCTTTGCATTTTCTAAATGCACCTCCGCTTAAGTCATATGATATGTACAAATTAATTTTATTTGGGTGAAAGTCAACTCTATTATTATTCAGAATGTGTATTTATCAAGTTTTACACTCTATGTCTTTGCATTTTTTAAATACACCTCCGCTTAAGTCATATAATAATAAAAATTAATTTTATTTGGGTGAAAGCCAACTCTATCATTTTTCAAAATGTGTATTTTACACTCTATGCACTTCTATCATCACCAGCAGATGATGCAAGCTGGGTCCACTTCAGTATATATTTATTAAGATAAATTGAACTCACTTTTTTTGGCGAGAGAATTCATAAAAGATGAGGGTATTTGAATTCATAAAATATCAAATTATTTAAATTTAAATTTTTATATATTTTTAAAATGCACTCAACAATCAAAGAATATCCTATGGTATATATAGAATTTAAATTTAAAATGTTAAGCAAAGTAGTGAAATGAAAATGGAGAAAGTAGCATTTATTATTAAATAAATCGGAAGAAAAATTTCCCCCAAAATCGGTAATTTTTATTTTGACCGAAGTTTCCCTAGAATAATTCGTGGGACCCCAAAAAAATGACTTAGAAATTTGACACTTGTTTGGTGGGACCTACCATGGTGCATGTTTCATTAATATTCAATCTCGGGGAACAAGGTCTCCACATTTTGTTTCTGTCACAGGCAACAAAGCCACCAACTACCATTGGTAAACATTAATGTCCAACATTAAACTCTGCATCAAGGTGGCCATTGACAACCGGGACATTGCTCTTTTTGTCTTATTATCTGGAGTATTATACATTGATAAGCACAAAATATTCAGCACTCATGACCTGAGATTCATTTACTCACTGAGAAATGGGGAAAGAAAATGGCGAAGGATCATCTTTGGAGGAAACCCCCACTTGGGCAGTTTCAACTGTAATCACTCTCTTGGTTGCTCTTGGTTTCTTGTTTCATGGCACCCTCAAAAAATTTGGAAAGGTATTCTTCCTATTCTCTCCTTCCATTTTCTCCCTCTCGTTGTGTTTTCTCTCGGGTTCTGACATTATTTTGTTATGAATCCAACAGTGGTTGGATAGAACTAAGAGAAAATCTCTGCTTGCCGCGTTGGAGAAGATCAAAGAAGGTAAGGAATCTGTAACCCCAAATGGGGTTCTCTTCATCGTTTCAGTAACTTGTTCTGACATTATGTATATATATCATAGTTCTTAATTTCTCTTTCTCTTTTCTATCTGATATTGTTTATGTGATTGTAGATGGGTTCCAAGTTCAAGAAACCTGTGGTCTCTGAAAATGTAAGAAAATCACTCTCAAAGTGGCAGAGGAGAGTGAAGGAGAGACAAGGTTCCCCTGCTGCCCTTCCCAGAGGAAGATCAACAGCATCAGATTCTGGTGTGCATGAAATGGATGAATCTAGTAGTGACCATTCCATAAGCAAGGAGGAAGGAAGCACGTCAGGAACTAAACATGTTTCTTTCTCTCATGATTATGACCAATCGTTAGAGGGCCAAACACATGAAGTTTTACCAAGTGATAATGATAATCTTCATGCAAAAGATGATTCATCTCTACTACTTCGACTAACTTGAGATTACCTTGCTTGTGTTCTAGACATGTGATGAATTATTCTCGCAGAAACTCTTACTGTAAATTCACGTACCAAAACGAGGGCTTGCGGATTTTTTATTTTATTTCTATAAGCCAAAGTCATTTTGTTGGTCTATAATGTTTTCCATCCCAAGCAATATCAGGCTTATACTAACTAAAAATTATAATAATAACTTGCTTTTAAATGAAGACAAAAAATATGTCTTTGCCACTATTTTAAAAGGTTAGACACTAGTCCTATTTTTTTCACTTGCACCCATATATATTTATTTAAAATGGGAGCATTAACCATGTTCAGCACTATTGTGCTCTAGGAAATCATAGTGGTATATTTTCTTCTTCATTTTTTTTAATTTTCTTCTATGTTTTTTGATCTGATTTTTTTTTTTTTTTTTTCCTTCTTAAGAAGTTTATAATGAAATTGGGGAGATTTTCCTACTTATCTTAAATTAAATTTTAATAGAGCAAAAGAAAAAAGAAAAAAAAAAAAAAAAGACACCCAATTTTGGTCCTTGGGCTTTTTTAGGCAAAATCTCTGTTTCGTTTATGAAGGGCCCGGAAGTAAAATTAGGCTTCAATTTGGGCCCGAGATGGTCCTCCTAGAAGACTAGAACTCATAAGTGGGCCTGACTAAACTATAAACCGTCTTTCGGGCCTAAGAACTGCTTCTCTTATCCGATTAAAACCCAACCTCGCCAGCAAGTAAAGCTGAGTTCTCTCCATTTCTGATACAGGGAAGGCACTGTTTAAACTCGCGCTCCATCTTTCGCTCTGCTTCGATTCTGTATCTGCGATCATGGTGCTCGAGGTAAGCCTCGATTTATCTTCATTTTGTGTTGAAGAATATGAAAATTACATATTCTTCTTTTCTGTATCAGAACTTAGGGTTTTTCATTCGTACTTCTGATCTGTTCAATTTCTTCGTAGGCGACAATGATCTGTATTGACAATTCGGAATGGATGCGTAACGGAGATTACGCTCCTTCAAGGTTTCAAGCTCAAGCAGACGCTGTTAATCTTATTTGTGGTGCGAAAACCCAGGTGAAGCGAATCGTGGATACTTCTTTTCTGATTGTTTCTTTCCTTCTTCCCTTGGCTTCTGGAGAATTAGTGAGACGTGAAAAACACTTCTTATGTTTTAGTTAGTTTAGAATAGGATTATGGACTATTTTTTTCTTGGGAAAAAAAGAAGAAATTGTCTTATTTTAAAATTGGATTTACATTTGAAGTTCAGATACGTGTTTGGGTTGTTGTACAGTCTAATCCAGAAAATACAGTTGGAGTTCTAACAATGGCAGGGAAGGGGGTACGCGTATTGGTCACTCCTACCAGTGACCTGGGCAAGATTTTAGCTTGCATGCATGGTAAGTCTTTTATTTCTTGAATGCCTTCATTGAGTTTTGTTTTTAGAGACTTGCACTTGAAGTTTATGATTTGTCCGATGCTGTACTGGAAAAGACTGAGGGAAAAATGGCTATCGAGCATACGAACAAATGGCTTTCTCGATTTTTATTAAGCGTCTAGAGAATTAACCCTTTTAAGAATCGCAACTCGCCCTCCTTTATAGCGTATTTTTCTGTTATATTGTGTTACTTTTATACTTATGTTTATGTTAATTTTAACTCTCTCCCCCACAAAAAAAAAAAAGGACTTGAAATAGGTGGTGAGATGAACCTAGCTGCTGGAATTCAGGTGGCGCAATTGGCTCTAAAGCATAGGCAAAATAAGAAGCAGCAGCAAAGGATCATTGTCTTTGCTGGAAGGTGTGTATTCCTGTTTCTTGTTCCTTTTCAAACTATATCATTTTAGGTTGTTCCCTCCTCTAATTCATCTCCTGTCTGCGTTTAAAGTACTATCAAGCATGAGAAGAAGTTGCTGGAGATGATTGGGAGGAAGTTGAAAAAGAATAGCGTAGCACTTGACATTGTCAATTTTGGTGAAGAAGATGAGGGGAAGACAGAGAAGCTGGAAGCACTCCTTGCAGCTGTTAACAATAACGACACCAGTCATATTGTTCATGTTCCATCAGGGCCAAATGCTCTGTCGGATGTACTTATAAGGTTTGTGTGTTCAGTTGCTTCTTACTCTTTTTCTATCCCCCCTCCTGTACCAAAATTTCTGATGTAACTTCTGTATTCATACTTGGATTTTCTTTTGTGGCAGTACACCTATATTTACTGGTGATGGGGAAGGTGGAAGCGGTTTTGCAGCAGCTGCTGCTGCAGCTGCAGCTGGTGGTGTATCTGGCTTTGAGTTTGGTGTGGATCCGAACTTGGATCCTGAACTTGCTCTTGCTCTAAGAGTTTCAATGGAAGAGGAGAGGGCCAGACAAGAAGCAGCAGCGAAAAAGGCTGCAGAGGAAGCTGCTAAACAGGAGAAAGATGGTGAGCAGCCAGCCAGCTCACAAGATGCAACAATGACTGAACGCACTAGTGCAACTTCTGAAGCTGAGCACAAGACAAATGATATGATGGTTGGTTTCTTTTGTGCTTTTAGCCATGTCTTTTTCATTTTCTGTCCTGTGCTTGCTTAGGTAATAATGATCAAAATGCATATAATGGTATCTAGGACTAATTTCTTGTGAGATAATTCTCTCATTTGAGTGGAGGTGTAAGTAAAACATCAAAAGTTCTCTTGAACTCAGGAGGCTGGGCCTTCTTGAGACTGTCTAGACTGCACTGTTACACTATTTTGTCCTTCTCAACTATCCTTCATCTACTTATTCTCACAACTGCAGTCCCCTAAGATCATAGTGACGATGCTGAAATCTAGTTGAGATTATTTTACCATCAGAAACAGAAGCGCCTCTTTCTTGTGCATATTTCAATCAATAGATATTGCTAATCTCATGTTTTAACCATCATATCAGAAACATCACCATTTTGACCATCGTACCACCAATGTGATCATTGTACCTTCATTTTGCCTTTGGCATTGCTGGTGCTACTAACATTGTTAACTCTCCATTCATGACTTTATACACTACTTATGGAGATCCTCTATGTACCACTTGCTATGCCTCTGTTGTTTTATGCCATACCTATTTATGGAATATGGATTTTCCCCCTCTGGCTAAGTAGCAATATATGTAACTCTCTGTTTATCTAATCTTTTGCTTGTTCTTGGAGCAGGAGGAGAGGATGTCAATATTAAGTTTTATGTATCACAAAGAAACTAATATTTCTAACAAATTTTGCTTTGGAAAGTGCAACCCACATTAATGGATGTGCATAAAGTTTCTGTCATTAGTTGATACAACACATAAGCATTTGATCTTTTTTGATTTGCTTCTACCTGATCTAGTCTTGGACAAGTCTGTTCTCTTTGAACTGACCTTCGAATGGAAACAGGATGATGAGAATGCTCTACTAAAGCAGGCACTTGCAATGTCAATGGATGATCCTGCCACTAGCCACGATGTAAGAGATACCGATATGTCAGAAGCAGCTGCTGATGATCCTGAGTTGGCTCTCGGTAAGTTGCTATGCTATTTAAGCATTCTTCATCTTTGCATGGTTTAATGGTTTGCCGGTCTGTATTTTACATCTAGTCCTTTTTATCATGCTTGATAAGGGGTTTCAAAAATTCAGGCTTAGTGAAGTGGGAGAGTGATGTCTTGATGTTTGTAGACCTTTCCCTATCTTTATCTATAACCGTTTTCATATTACTTTGATTCATAGGATTGTTTAGAATGAGCTTAAATATTCACTCAACCAACTCCCACCCCGATTGTTTGAAGGCTGGGTTTAGTTGGTTGATGGTAGTCTCTTCTATGAAAAGCTTAGTTGGACTAGTAGTTGGGATTCAGTTGATTTTGTATGTTGTAGAATTTGAGACAGCAGCAACTTCCGGGTGATTGTCTGTTTTTTTCCCTGACCTTCTGATCTTTTTTTTTTTTTTTGGCTTGCAGCTCTACAGTTGTCAGTACAGGACGGTACAAAAGACTCAGCAAGCCAGTCGGACATGACTAAATTGTTGGCTGATCAGTCTTTTGTATCTTCCATCCTAGCATCGGTATGTCTGATAATATAATAATATTTTCTTAACTTTGACTGGTAGACATAATGATCTCACTACACTGTAATTCATTGCTTCTGTAGCTTCCTGGAGTTGATCCAAATGATCCATCTGTCAAAGATTTGCTGGCTTCCATGCAAAATCAATCTGAGGTGAGTTGTTGTTTTTTCCCCCCAATATGCTACCACCTTTACACTTAATGCTTCTATCTTATACATCTTTTGTCTGAAAATTGAACTGTTGTTATTTTGGTACGTTCTCTCCATCTGATTGCGCTTGTCAATATTTAGCCCCAGCAGAAGAATAATGAAGACAAACCCCCAAGTGAGGAGAAGAAGTAATCTTCAGGAGTTTCTTTGCTACATAAGGTTTTATGTCCTGTTCCCTTGATAGACATGTAGCATGTTGGATAATTGGGGCACTGTCTCACGTGTTACCGAGTCTCTGTAGTCGTTTGGGAAAAATGCCATGCAATATTGTTTGCCAAGGGCTTTTCTGAGTATACCTGGCCATTTAGATGTTTCTCAACTAAGATCTCGATATTTATATTAAACCCTTCACAGATTGATTCATATGTTTTTTTTTAATTTGCTGCTGGTGCGTTCTTATAGAAAATAGAATGCTTAATGCCGATGAATTTTGACATGCTGTTTATCAGTCTGTGGGTGCTGACTTTGATGCCCATAGGCATTAGAAGAACAAATCATGTCGTGCATGCCCTTGAATCAATGATGTATATTTACCATGGAGAAATGGTAAACCCACTCCGTCATCTATGCTATTTCCACAAGCTTGAACATCTTCTGTCGCCAAGTTTTGACAGTTGGGGAGTTGTTTTACGTAATTCTAATAAAGAAAGATTATAAGGTCTAGCTAGAGAAAATGGTGGGTGGTATGTATCATGTGTAAGAAATTTGTTGTTTACAACTGTCCAGTGGCATCATCTTAGAAACAGAAATATAAATTATTGGCTCCAAATCTGATATGACCATGGAAACCCATAAGCTACGATTTTCTGGGGCGATTATGTTTATGGTCGACGAGAAGACTTATTTACAAAATAATATATTGATTCTCCCGCTTTGGCGTTATTGCTAACGATGGTCTTCTTTTATTTTATTTACTACGAAAATAAAATATGAATTTATTTTAATCTTAAAATAAAAAATAAATTATTGAATTCTATTCTTCTATGTCCTATTTTTAATATCTTTAAAAATTTTGTTCTATCTATTTTATATTAAAAAATTAAAATTTTGTCAAAAGAAGATTTGTATGTGTAAATAATTTTGTGTTTAACCCATATATATATATATATAAAAAAAAAAACCCCAATCAAAAAGCCTAGATTTTCCCGATTTCATTTCTGTGAAAGAGACCAGATTAATGTTTTCTGTGTCATAAGAAAGCAACAAATAACATAGTCACGAGTCAATGCTTAATAATATAGCAATAATGAAAATTACGAGGCAGGTCTGGCTATAAACAAGCAAGAGCATCTGTTAAAGCTTTTTTTTTTTTTTTTTTTTTCTAATTATTTGCCTTGTATTGCTGGACTGCATTGTAATTGAATATTTTGAGCATTCACATGGTCCAGAGGGTAGGGGTTAAAAATACAGTGCCAATCAGATAAGATAAACTCAATGTCTCAATTAATTTATGAGCGTCTTGATTTATCAGATCATAACAAAAATGATAAATCACAAATCCAAAGTATCCAAATATATATATGTGTGTATATATATATATATATATATATATAAAAGAAAATCTGCTGCTAATTTTTACCTGAATATTATATTTTAAGAACTTAACTATGTGAATATTATAATTTTAATTATTGAATAATAAGTTGCAATTTCTAAATGTTCCTTCAGAAATACATCTTAATTCTCGTATCCATATCCATGTCCCGTCGAATTTGATGCCTCGACTTTGATATTTAAGCGACGGCTTTTATAGAAAGGCAATTTCATCCAAGTGGAATTGTCAAATCGCATTCGCATGTAACATCATACAGGACAGGACAAGCGGCACCTCACGTGTTTTTGAGCTGTCAATTATTCTTGATTATTATATTGACTTTGGATTTGGATTTCGTATCTGTCATAATTTATATCTGTAATTTATCACTAGTTCCAAAGATTTCCGATTATCAAATCCTACAATTCAAGTGTCGTATCTGTGACTTTGTGTCAACTCTGTAAATTTCTTCAATGCCACCTAACGCTCGTGGTAATCAGAAGAAATGGTCCCCGTCCCTTTCCACCTTCAAAAAACTATCCTAGGCCGGCATTTGCAAGAATAAACCAATGCCCATTTGTTCTCATTCACAGCATTGGTCTTATCCTCCTCTTCTATAAATTGAATATTACAAAACCCAGAAACTGTAGAGAGTTTGTGGTTTGCAAATGGGAAAGAAAAAGACTGCAGCTTTTCAGTGTCTCTCTGCTTTTCTTCTCATTCTTTGTCATTATGGCACAGTAGTTTGTGCCAAATACATAAAGTACAATACTGGGGCAGGTGTGGTTCAAGGCAAATTGAATGTTCATCTGGTAGCACATTCCCATGATGATGTTGGTTGGCTCAAGACTGTTGACCAGTACTATGTTGGATCAAACAATAGCATCCAGGTTAGAGTCATACAATATTTGACATCGTCATTTGGATGGAATTGATGAAGCTAGACTTGAAGTTGTCGACTTTCTTTGGGATTCTCTGTTTTGTAGGGGGCTTGTGTTGAGAATGTGCTGGACTCGGTTGTGGCTTCTCTGCAGCGTGATCCAAATAGGAAGTTCTCCTTTGCCGAGATTGTAAAATCTATGAACTTTATTTTAGTCTTCATTGAATATTTAATGAGAGTGAATTCAGTAATAAATTTACAATGCACATATGACCCACTATAATGTATTTCCTTTAATTTTCAGTTTCATTATTGAGAAGCATATTTCGTTTCTTTTTATAAATGGCAGGCTTTTTTCCGTCGATGGTGGGTAGAACAGAGTCCAGAAGTACAAGAACAAGTGAGAAAGCTTGTGGATGCTGGTCAGCTAGAATTCATGTACGTAGTTAGTGAGCTGGAGCTACTGTTGTTTCATTTTCACTCTTGTCTGTATTGGTGTTTTTGTTTTCTGAGTTATTACTCCTTTTTCTGTGTGCATGTGATTAATGAGGTGTGATTATGTCGGCAGAAATGGTGGTTGGTGCATGCATGATGAAGCCACTGTTCACTACATAGACATGATTGACCAAACGACTCTGGGTCACCGTTTCATTAAGGAGGAGTTCAATAAGACTCCTCGCGCTGGTTGGCAGATTGATCCATTTGGACATTCTGCTGTGCAAGCTTACCTTCTAGGTGCTGAGGTGGGTGATGGGTCAATATGTAATTAAATTCTTTCCTTTTTATGGTTTGAACAAAAAAATTGATTTTTCTGCGTTGACATTGTTTCTGCAGCTGGGTTTCGATTCTGTACACTTTGCTAGAATTGACTATCAGGACAGAGCAAAAAGAAAAAATGACAAGTCTCTTGAAGTCGTGTGGCGTGGATCCAAAGCATTTGGTTCTTCAGCTCAGGTTTGGAAGAGAACTGCTGTGCTGTGAGTCGTTTTTTTTTTTTTTTTTCCCCTTCATAATAATTTATGTCAAGTTTTTACCTTTATGCGTCATATGCAGATTTTTGCCAATACATTTCCAGTTCATTATAATGCCCCCAAAGGTTTCAGTTTTGAAGTCAGTGCTGAAGATTTGGTTCCCTTCCAGGTTCTGCACTCAACTCTAAAATACGACTATTGAGATTCAATTTTTTATTGTATATTTGTTAAGCACATTGCTCATTTCATTGACAATTCACGACTACAGGACGATCCTCTCCTGTTTGATTACAATGTTCAAGAGCGAGTAAATGACTTCGTTAATGCTGCTCTTACCCAAGTAGGTTCCTTCCACTCTCTCATTTTTATGACAAATGGTTAATTTTTTTTATCATATTTGATTGATATAGGCATCTAATTTTTGTTTTAATCTGAATTGCCTGTGAACAATGTAACAATTTGTGAATTTTTAAATAAATGAATTGATTGACAGTACAATCTCATCTAACAACTCACAAATTGTTACATTAATAATTGACTTTAAGTAATTTGTGCCCTTCAATTAAATAGGCAAGTGATATGTAATTTTCTTGCACACTTTATATTGTAGGCAAATGTGACTCGGGGAAACCATATTATGTGGACAATGGGTGATGATTTCAATTACCAATATGCAGAGTCTTGGTTCAAGCAAATGGATAAACTCATTCACTATGCTAACAAGGTAAGTATTTAGGACTACAATCAAGGCAATTAATTGGTACGAGTATGTTTGTGCCCTATGCTGATTTCAAGTGCTCATTTTTGTGTTTGTTCAATCTTATCAGGATGGCAGAGTGAATGCATTCTATTCTACACCATCTTTCTACACCAATGTAAAAAATGCTGAAAACATATCATGGCCACTGAAAACTGATGATTACTTCCCGTAAGTATATTTTAGAGTAAGAAGAGGTTTTCTTGTCCTATAGTCTAAATATATGTCACATGTTTTAGCGAGAACTTTCAGCAAAGAGGGATTGTTAGACTTCGACTTTACAATAAAACTACTTACGTCTTTACCAATTCTCATTGACTGTTTTCTTTTTCAATCAGCTTATCATGGGTTAACTGCTTATGTACATACCTGACTATATTTTACAGGTATGCGGATGGAGCAAATGCTTATTGGACAGGTTATTTCACTAGTCGCCCATCCTTGAAGCGATACGTTAGGGTGCTAAGTGGATACTATTTGGTATGCTATTTGGGGTTAAAATTTTATTTTTCTCCTTAGTCTCAGATTTCTATAGCATCTGAAAGACTGCAACAACTTCATATATGTCTATGAAGGCAGCACGCCAACTTGCATTTTTGGCTGGAAAGAAACCCACTGGTGATCATACTTTTGACCTCGGAGATGCTCTAGGAATTGCTCAGCACCATGATGCAGTCAGTGGCACTGCCAAACAACATACAACTGATGACTATGCAAAACGGTTGGCTCTTGGAGCCTCTAAGGTCAGTACTTGCTGCTTTCCCGAATTTGATTTCTGACTGCATATTTTCTGAAGATCTTTTCAATTCTCTGATTTCTAATAGACAGAAGCTGTTGTGAGTTCTTCTTTGGCTTGTTTAACAAGTAAGAAATCAGGAGGTCAATGTTTGGCTCCTGCCTTAACATTTGTCCAGGTAATATTTTATATTTACAATAAATGATTCTATCTGCATTGTTACATGCTTTAATTAAACATTTGTTCTTCTTATGTGAACAGTGTCAATGTAGATTATCAAATTAACTCTCCAATCCTCAGTTCTTAAATTGTTTTTTGATTTATTATTCGATTTTGCAGTGCCAATTACTCAATATCAGTTATTGCCCACCAACAGAGGAAGATATCCCAGATGGGAAAGTTTGGTAATTTTCTAAACATTCATCTTTTTTGAGAAGTTTTGGTTAATTTCTGTTTATCATTTGTTAATGGTTGCTTGCAGGTATTGGTGGCGTATAACCCACTTGGATGGAATCGTACTGAAATTATCAGAATACCAGTGAGTCATAAACCTGTACTTTTAAAACTAGATTTTTCTTTCTATTTAACTGTGTGTATTTCATTACTGTATTATGTCTACTGAAATCTGAAGGTGACAATTTGCATCAGGTCAACGACAACAATCTTGTTGTCAAAGATTCAGCTGGAAATAAACTTGAAGTGCAATATGTGGAAACAGATCAAGTTACAAGTCACTTGAGAAGTCTCTATGTGAAAGCCTATCTGGGAGTGTCACCCAAACAAGCCCCAAAATACTGGCTTCTCTTTCAGGCGTCTGTACCTCCATTTGGGTGGAGTACATACTTCATTTCTAAAGCACCAGGAGAAGGTAAACATAAATTAATAAAAATCTGATTTACTGACTTACCTGCTTTCTGCTCAATGTTTCTTATGCTTTTATGATAGGGAGAGGGAGAAATGGACTTCTCTCACCAATCAGCGGTGAGAACAATGAGACCATTGAAATAGGATCAGGAAATTTGAAGTTGTCCTTCTCTTCAGCCTCTGGACAATTAAAACGGATTTATAATTCCAGAAGTGGAGTAAGTTTTTCGTGTTCATACCCTAGAAGGAATTTAAGTTTAGCATTGGAGAATATTTTGTAATTTCTATAATTTTACCAGGTAAGTGTACCAGTTCAGCAAAGCTATCTCTGGTATGGCTCTAGTGATGATGCTGATCAGGTCTGTAGTCTCTCTGCACAGACAAAGACTTACTCTAATGGTTCAATTCAGTGTCAGTGTATGGTTAAACAAAGTTGCCATTGGTGTGATTTCTCTTGCAGGCTTCTGGCGCATATATATTTCGGCCTAATGGAGCCCCTCCAACTATTGTTTCAAGATCAGTAAGTTTTTCTTTACCTCATTTTAAGGTTTTATGAATATAAAATATCATAGTGATTATGATTAATTGTGTAACATATAAATTGGTCACATCAACATAAACTCATTCAGATTATTTCTTTCAAGTGCTTGTTAATCTTTTAAATTTCTGAAAGTAAATCCGTTATTCTCTTGACTTATTTGATATGCAGGTGCCCCTGAAGGTAACTCGTGGACCACTAGTTGACGAGGTTCACCAACAGTTTAATTCTTGGATTTACCAGGTCAGTAACTTACAGAGACTAGGGTTTATGTGGTTATTGTTGGCCCACGAGTAATTTATTTGCTTATTTTTTAGGTCACCAGGGTTTACAAAGACAAAGAGCATGCTGAATTTGAATTCACAGTAAGTCATATTATTATTATTATCTTGTACTGTGCCCGTTGATTGGCCTGATCTGAAAGGACAAGGTTGTGACACCATTTCATTTTTGAAGATTGGTCCTATTCCTACAGAGGATTCAGTTGGAAAAGAGGTCATCACTCGGTTGACAACATCTATGGTCACAAACAAAGAATTCTATACTGATTCTAACGGCAGAGATTTTCTCAAACGGGTAAATCCCTCGTACAATTTTTCTTGGGTTTATATATATAAATTGTGACGTACACAAATGGTCATGCAGGTTCGAGATTATAGGGAAGATTGGCCCCTTCAAGTTACTCAACCTGTAGCAGGAAACTACTATCCGGTAAACTTTTTGGACTCAACGAAGCTAGTATCTTTATTGTTCAAGGAATGAGGGCAACAAATGAGCAGAACGAAGAAAAGAAAGAGAATTTGCTGAGAACTTGCTTTTGTCCATTTTCAGCTTAATCTTGGAATCTATACTAAGGATAAGAAATCCGAGTTCTCGGTTTTAGTTGATAGCGCTAGCGGTGGATCCAGCATTAAAGATGGTGAGGTGGAAGTAATGCTTCACAGGTACAATACTTACATTCCATTTTCAGTATTCAGTTCAATATTGCATGTATAAAACTGATTACTGGGTTTTACTACTGAAGGCGCATGCTCCACGATGATGGTAGAGGAGTTGGCGAGGCCCTAGATGAAAAAGTCTGCATAAATGGCTCCTGTGAAGGACTAACAGTAAGAAACATTAATTTAAAACCACCTTATATATAATATAACATAGTGCACGAGATGAAATTAACATGTCTATTTTTCTGATATCTGGTTTTACACCTTGCATCAGGTGAGGGGGAATTACTATGTTGGCATCCACCAAGTAGGTGCCGGTGCACGCTGGCGCCGAACAACTGGCCAGGAAATTTACTCTCCACTTTTACTGGCATTCACACACGAGGTATGGTTTTGGTTCTAGTTACAGCCACACTTACTTTATGGATTAATCAACACTAAAAATGATTTATTGAGCAGAATCAGCAAACATGGGCATCATCTCATCTCACTACAGGAACTGCGTCTGACCCAAATTTCAGCTTGCCTCCTAATGTTGCTTTGATAACTCTTGAGGTACGCTCAACACTCACTGTCACCGCAGCATAGAAATGTTTAACTGTATTAATTTATAGCACTTGAGCCTGGATCAATCCCTTTCTTTCTCTCTAATGTTAACACTTATTGCAGGAGTTGGATTCTGGAGCTGTTCTTCTCCGCTTGGCACATGTATATGAGGTAGCCATCCATCCTTTACTAATAATACTGATTTCAACAAGTTTAGCTGTAACTAGAGACCCTCTCTCTTTCTCTGTAGCTGTATTCTAGTTCTGACCCATTTCTCTCTTCTTGTGAATATAATTAGCCAAAAGAAGATACCCAGTATTCAACTCTGGCCAAAGTTGAATTGAAGAAAATGTTCGCAGGAAAAACGGTACATCTTTTGCCTTAAGATGAAAATTTTCCTTTCTATATCACAAGGCAAGCTTAGTTTTTTCTGCAATTTAATTGACGTGGAAATTAATTAATAATACATGTTGCAGATAAAGGAGTTGAAGGAGGTAAGCTTATCAGCTAACCAGGACAAGTCAGAGATGAAGAAGAAGAGTTGGAAGGTTGAAGGGGACAATGAGCAAGGAGCTGCACCAGTTAGGGGTGGCCCCGTCAGCACTTCTGATTTTGTCGTCGAGCTTGGCCCAATGGAAATTCGTACTTTCTTGCTGAAATTTTAGGAATTACGACAAATCTTCCGTGGAATGGTGCGTCACGCTTGACGAAAATTACGTGGCATGCTATAAACGAGCAAGAGCATATGTTCAGTATTTGGCTTTAGCGATAGACTTCGCCGTCGCATGGTCTGGAGGAATTAAACAGACGGTGCCAATCACATCAGATGAGGAAATTTATTTGTCTTTACAAAATGTCTCAATTAATATATGAATGTCCTAATTTAATTATTAGATCAGATCAGAACAAAAAAGCATCAATCGGAAACCCAAGTATCCAACGACCAATAAGAAACGTGACTTTTACAATTGGACAGAGGATAACTGGATCCTCGAACGTGCATAAATTCCGTGCCAATAAAAAATTAAACTAAAGAACAATAGAGTGATTTCTTTATGATATAGTGTTTGAATATTATTTTAAGAACTTATGATAATATTATCATTTTAAATGATTATATAAGTATTATTATCTTTCTTTTTAATTAAAAAAAGAATCGAAAGGAAGATTTGAACAATGTAGAACTCCCGCGTCGCGTATCATTTATCAAACCCTCCAATTAAAGGGTCAACTCTGTAAATGCTGCTTCAATGCCACACAATGCTCATGCTCTTATCCTAAATGCCCATTTTGCTATCGATGGTGGGTAGAACAGAGTCCAGAAACAGAAGAACAAGTGAGAATTTATGTACGTACATAGTCAGTGAGCTGAAGCTACTGCAGTTCTTCGTTTCCTGTCTTTTTTCTTTTGGTTTAGAAATGGTGGGTGGCAGATTGATCCATTCGGACACTCCGCCGTGCAAGCTTACCTATTAGGTGCCGAGATAGGTGATGGGCCAATATGGAGTTAGTGCGGGCCACTACGGAATATAATGACTTCATTATTGCAGGACAATCCACTTCTATTAGATAACAATGTTGAGGAGCGAGTAAATGACTTCGTTAGTGCCGCTCTTAGCCAAGTAGGTTTCTTCCATTCAGTCATTTTAACGAACAAATGGTTAATTTTCTTTTAACAAAGGAGCCATCTCTTGAACATATTATATTATAGGCAAGTGTGACTCGGGGAAACCATATTATGTGGACCATGGGTGATGATTTCCAGTACCAATATGCAGAGACTTGGTTCAGGCAAATGGATAAATTCATTCCCCATGTTAACAAGGTAGGTATTTGGGACAACGGTCAATGCATATGCTAGCAATTCGCCGTTACGAAGTGTATTTGGTGCCTATTGCTGAGTTCAAGCAAACTTTTTTTTTTTTTTTGGTGTGTGTTAAATGTTTATCAGGTTGGCAGTGTGAATGCATAATATTCTACACCAATGCAAGAAATGCAGAAAACATATCGTGGCCACTGAAAACTGATGATTACTTCTCGTAAGGATCTTTTATAGTTCAGTGCAGTGTATGGTTAAACACAGTTGCTGTTTTCTCTTGTAGGCTACTGGTGCATATATATTTCGTCCTTATGGATCCCCTACTGTTTCAAGACCAGTAAGTGTTTCTTTACTTCATTTTTGAAGTTTTATGAACATAAACTAACGTAGTAATAATTATTGTATAATATATAAATTGGCCAAACCAACTAAAACTTATTCAAATTAATAGATTATCTCTCTCAAGGACTTATTGAGTATATTTGGTTTGACTTATTTGATATGCAGGTGCTCCCGAAGGTAATCCGTGCTCCTAATGTTGCTTTGGTCACTCTTGAGGTACACAGAAGCCTCTTATTTTTACCTTAATGATGAAAATTTTCCTTTCTATATCACAAGGCAAGCTTAGTTTTTTCTGCAATTTAATAGACGTGGAAATTAATTATACATGTTGCAGATAAAGGAGTTGAAGGAGGTAAGCTTATCAGCTAACCAAGAGAAGTCAGAGATGAAGAAGTAAAGTTGGAAGGTTGAAGGGGACAACAATGGGCAAGAAGCTGCACCAATTAGGGGTGGCCCTGTCAGCTCCAGCTTGGCCCAATGGAAATAAGTACTTTCTTGCTCAAGTTTTAGGAATTCTATGCAATTTCATGTTATAGGATTCATTTTATTTGAAGCAAGGGACCTTTACCTTTATGTATTATTGCATGTGCCTCGTGCCACCAGTTAGGGATAGGGGTGAGCACGAACCGGGACGGGACGGGCTAGGAATTGGGCCGTCCTGGTCCGGTCTCAAAAAAAAAAAAAAATTTTGTCTTGTCCCGTTTCGCCTGAAAATTTTATATAACTTTGTCTCGGTTCCGTCCTGGTCTCGTCCCAATTTATTTGTCTCGTCTCGTCCCTTCCCGTTAAATTTAAAAAAAAAAACAAAAAAATGGGTGTAAAAGTAATACGAAATGTGTTGAAAACATGTTGAAAAAGAAAAAAATGAGGTGTGAACAGTAATAAACGGGACAAATATATATACTTACCTGGACAATTTCAGGACGGGACGGGACATACTTACAAAAATTTCAGGACAGGACCGCGACAGGATTTTACTTGTCTTGGTCCCGTCCTGTCCCGAAAATTCATCGGGACACAAAAATTGCGTCCCGGTCCCTTCCCGAGTCTCAATTTGTCCCGTTCCGAGTGTGTCCTGAACTCTTCGAGCCAAGCTTGGACATTGGGCCGTCCCGCCTGTGCCCACCCCTAGTTAGGGGTGAGAAGGATGTAGCACAACTAAATGAGAGCTCATACCTAAAGTGGATAAGCCTAAATTTGTTTCTTAAATTTCATCAAGACAATAATTAGTTCTAACTCAATATCTTTATTTAAATTAATTCATATATAATATTTTTATTTTTTCACGCAAACTATATCACAACTTTAGGCATGCAAGAGTATTATTATTTTATAAATTTTTCCCGAAAAGCTTAAAATTTAAACTCCACTTATGGTTTGAAAGACGTTAAAAATTTAAGGTTATTATTTAAGCTTAAAGAGTAATAAAATAAGTAAAAATATTTTTAAATATCCGGTTCTTACCGGTTTGCGCGCGGGAAGTTCCCCGAGGCAGTGTAAAAGATGCTCGCCGCTATGTTCCCCGCGAAGACAACGTGGGTCCATGTCCTGCCAACTGTCTTTTCTTAAGTCGCCCGTTTCTTTTGACTGTTGATCCTTCTCTCTCTTATTTCCTTTCGCTCCTAAATCTCCGACGAAACTACTTGCATCTAATCTAACCTGCGAACCACTCTCCAATGGCATCGCAAAACCCTAATCGCAGGAATTCTCTGTACCCCGAAGTAATCGATTCGAACTCTGATGCATATTCTCCTTTCACTTCCAATCCTAATCATAAGCAGCCCTCCTCTTCATCATCTAATCTCTACCCTTCAATAGAGATGGAAGACCTAGTCATAAATCTGTTCCCAGAACAGAACTCTAATAACAGTCCTAAATCCCCCTCTGCTCCCCCAATGGCTACTGAAGATGTACTAATCAAGATTCCAGGTACCATACTTCATCTCATCGACAAGCAATACAGTGTGGAGCTTGCTTGTGGCGATTTCACAATAATTCGTCTCCGGCAGGACAGCAACGCCGTTGCTGTTTATGCCCGAGTCGCCGATGAGATTCAATGGCCACTGGCTAAAGATGAAACGGCCGTTAAAGTAGATGAATCGCATTATTTCTTCTCCTTCAGCTTTCCAAAGGAAAAGGATTCCAGTGTCGAGGAAGATGGCCGAAAAGGTGATAATAGCATTGATATGTTGAGCTACGGGTTGACGATAGCGTCAAAGGGACAAGAGGATTTGTTGAAGGAGTTGGATGCTGTTTTGCAGCATTGTAGTAACTTCTCTGTGCAAAAGGTGTCTGAGAAAGCCAAAAGAAAGGGGGAGGTTTTGGATGGCTCGGTGGCGAAGGAGATTTCCCCTGCGGATTTGAAGTCAGAGAAGAAGAAGGAGTTGATGGAGGAGAAATGTTCTGCATATTGGACCACATTAGCTCCAAATGTGGAGGATTATAGTGGAACAGCTCCAAGATTGATAGCAGCAGGATCTGGGAAACTGGTTCAGGGGATCTTATGGTGTGGCGATGTGACAGTGGAAAGATTAAAATGGGGAAATGACTTTTTGAAGCAGAGAATGACTTCCAGTTCAAATGCAGAGATCAGTCCAGAAACCTTAAAGCGGATTCGAAGGTATGCTGTAATCTCTCTTTTTTTTAAAAAAAAATCCTACTCTGGAGTTGATATCTTTGGTTGCATGTGGTTCGCCGGCATATCACTCTTCTCTCTTAAGAAATGAGTTAGTAGTTTTATCCTTAGTCATGCTTTAGTATATAAAAATACGAATTGAATCATCTCAACTGAAATATCTACTGTACCGAAATATCTACTGTACCGAAATAATACTGACAAGAGTTTTTTTTTCTTGCAAAATAATTTTGAAGTTTTGCAGCACAACAATTTAAACATGTAAGTAGGAAAAGGAAAAGAAAAAATTAAACAAGAACAATTGACTACTTCAGTTTGAGGCTTTGGAAATAATAAGATGCCATATATATTTGAGGGAGGCCCTGAGATTTTGGGTCTTCTGGGAGTAATCCTTTGCCTCTGATCATATGGTTTTAAGTTGGTTAAGGAATACTTGTGGCGTGTATATGGACTCTTTTTTTAAAAAAATCAGTTGGTTGGAATGCATTCAACTATTCATTTATTTACCCATTTAATACCATAAATGGGAAATCACCAAATTCTGAGAGAACTGACGATATTATGATGCATTTTTGAAACAAAACACTTCACTAGCTTGTTCTTTTTCCATTTTTCATGCCGTCATGTTGCCGCAGATAATAGGTTACTCTCTCACTTTTCAACCTGCCGTTGTTTTATGTTAGTCTATTTAGTGATTCATGACCTTCATCAGACAAGGAAGTCAGAGTCTGTTACCCACTTGGATTGTATTGTTGTTTCTCAGTTTAAGCATTTATATGCCTGACACTTTGGATGGCTTGCTTTTTAAGGGCTAAGAGAGTGACTAAAATGACAGAAAAAGTAGCAAAAGGAGTCCTCTCTGGGGTTGTGAAAGTCTCTGGAATTTTTGCTAGCTCATTGGCAAATTCAAAAATGGGAAAGAAATTTTTCAGCCTTCTGCCAGGGGAAGTTGTGATCGCATCATTGGATGGATTCAGTATGTCAATTTTTTTAATCCCTGGTTTTTTTTATGTTTTCTATAATTATCATGTGCCACTAAGGAGCTCTTTGAGTTCTAACAGCAAGTCAAACATCTAGCAGTAAAGAAACAATAGAAAACCCTCAATTGATTTTAGAAAAAGAAAGAAGCTAAGATAACACTCAATGAATTGGGATAAAGTTCTTTTCCAACGGTATGTTACAATAATACAAGCATGTAATTGCTTTGTACATTTGCGTATCTATTAATCTATTATGAAGAAAGCATGTAAACTTCATTGACTAGTTTGAATTTGAGAGCACCGATGCTGTTGTCTGTGATAGTAAATGGTTGATTGCGGTCATTGAGATTACGTACTGTCGGATGTGACTGTCATTAGCCGTTAAACATAGGCAACTATCCTTTGTGTTTCATGTTCCAAGATCACATTCTGCAATCATTATGTTCAATCGACTAACAATTTTGATCAAGTGTGAATTTTTAAGATCAATTGCCAATGATTCTGCAGGTGCGATATTCACCAAGAATATTGTTTAAGCTGCTAATATCTACTTCTTAGTTATATTTGTAACAGAAAAGTTTGAATTATCTGTTAACTTTTCCATCCTTATCTTGATGAGTTTCTTCTTTTTGTCTTTCTTTTCCCCCGAAAAAGTTTCAATTGCCTCAACTTTGCATTATATTTATGTTTTTATTTTATTGCAAATAGGCAAAGTCTGTGATGCAGTTGAAGTATCCGGGAAAAATGTCATGTCAACATCATCCACTGTGACAACTGAGCTCGTCTCTCAGAGGTAAAGCTGAATAGATGCATTATATCTGGTGAAGTGATGATAGTGTTTTATAGTTATTTTAAACTAGTAATGAAAAGTTTGTATGCTTCCTAGCATTACTGCCATGAGGAATTAATCAATAAAAGGAACAAGCAAAGGAGAAATGCATATGGATTGCATTGTGGTATACTATTAACGGGCTTGTTTAAAGTTAGAAATCCGAAGTTCATTTGCTTGCATTCCTGAAATGGGGACAATAGTGTTCAGAATCTTAAGATAATTCATTTCCTTTTACAACTTACAGCTGTAGCAAATGAAATCTACTTTCCTAAATTTAATTTGTGTTCCAATTTCTGTGACCTTCATTTAGGCATACAAAACGCTGGTGGTGTGCTGTTATGATTCTTTAACTGTTTAGTGAATCTGGTGCATGTGTGTGCTGCCAGGTATGGAGAAGAAGCTGCTAAGGCAACAAGTGAAGGGCTTGAGGCTGCTGGTCATGCTGTGGGGACCGCATGGGCTGCTTTCAAGATTCGGCAGGCTATTAACCCTAAGAATGCTCTTAAACCTACCAGCCTGGCTAAATCTGCTGCTAAAGCTGCGGCTGCTGAAAAAAAGGCTAAAAGGTCCAAGTGATTTCTGGCAGGAGTTTTTGAATTCAGGTTTGGTCAGGCCAACATTAAAAGCTGCTTTTAATTATCACTTATCCCCTGAGAAAAATTAATTCTTTGTCTATATATATAATAGTCTTGTATATATTGTAATTATTGCTTTGGTGGCAAGAACTACAGACAGTTTCTGTGATGAGCTTCGGAGATTAATATGATTTCACTTTCGGTTCTCACCACTGAAGTGTGAATATGTAATCTTTGGTCGGCATTGCATTTTCCCAAGACATGTGTGCATAATTACGCTTTCACTTTTGTGGAACGAGGGAGTTCAGCATTGTGCTGCTTTTAGGCACATCAAAATTTGAAGGGGTGCTGAAATCCTTTTGAAAATCAGTGCTGGAGATAGTTCACAATTATAGAGATTAGCCCAAGTGAACTTGTCATTTTGATAGATTCCCTTGGAACTAAGTGTCCCCACCAAACTGATAGCCTGGGAACATATCATACATTATCGTTTTTTATCCTTACTGTTTTGACAGGTAAGAATTTGTTGATTACAATGTATGCTTCATAAAACCCTAATCAACTTTCATTTTCATTTTCAATTCAGTAGTTAAACATAGATCTGCGAGGGTTTTCCTGAATACCTCTGTCAACTCTGAGCGTGTGACCTTTAAGCCTTGTTTGGAGATTTCAAATTTTTAAACTATCTATTCTATCCTGTGGACTCAGATTGTGCAACAAACCTAACTTTCTTCTTGTGCCGTGAATCATAGTATTAGTCTCTGTCCGTCGCCTTCTCAAACGTCAGTGCCCTATGGCACCTTTAGCTGATGCAGATTCTTAGTAATGTTTTTCTATTGGGAAGGTAGGGGTGGCCATTATTGGAGCACCAACCTCTCTTACGATGGTGATGTTTCCTTTAAATGTCTACCGCAAGCTCTCATTTCTCAATGGCTATAAGCTTCTTTCTTAAAGTCTTATCAGCGAATCAAATTCTTCTTTTCTATCTGATATGGTTGTCCAACCTAAAACTTACATATATTTAATAATGGGGTGAGCTTTTCTATCGCTTAATAAAATTGACTTATGATAGTCTTTGGATGAAAGCCGATTGCTACTAAAAACAGTATTCAATTGTAGTCTAGTAGTGAGATTCTTGAATAATATGCAATAGATTAAAGGCTGACACTTGCCATCATAAAAAAAAGTGTATTTGGTTTAAGAATATATACATTATTTTATTTCAATCTTAAATCCATCCTTGGCTAATTGTGACATATGCTTTTAAAAAGATTCATCCAGAAATAAAACAATGAAATGCACAAAAGGGTTTTGGCATTGGAGAGATAGTCCATTTGATTCTCTTCAATGATTATGATCTCACTGAATGATTGGCTATGAGATCCTTGAAAACTCTACGACTTGTGGAAATGCAGTTAGAGATGTCTACTAGGATCTCTTTTTACAAGGGAAATTATTTGACTGCTTGGAAGAGAAGCTATCTTGAAGCTATTTCTGAAAAGCACAGCTGCAAATTTCCACCCTCAAGTTTCTGGACCCTTGGAATTAATTCCTTCTTGGCCCAAACAATTGATTCTTATCAGACAAGTTCATGGAATGGAATTTCTCAAAATTTGCCTTGACTGTGACTAAATTCGCACATCTTCTCCACTCCTCAATCTTTCGCTGATGCCCACACATTTAGCACATACGTTATTGCTTGCTGCTTGCTTGCTTGCAGCCAATTCGTTGCCTGTTCATTAAGACCAAGAGGCCATTTGCTAGAACACCATATGCAATTTTGGAATTCAAGTGGTATCCGCAATTGAAGTAATTTCATTTAAATAATAAAATAATTGTGACGACATCTTTATTTAATATATATTTTTTAATAAATTTAAATTTTTAACGTTATCCACTTTTATCTTATAAAACAGAAAAAAAAAAAAAAAAGGTTATTCATGAAACACATCGCCACAACCGACGTATAGATACTATATTTTTATCATGATCACTAAGGGCAAGCGTTTTGGTAAGGAAAGGGAAGTGCGCCACTAGCTTTTATTTATTCATTAATTGACAAGAGAATATGTGTAAGATCTTGGATGACATTGTTTATTGCGTTCATGCAATGGAAATGGAATAAGGTGGAATTTTTTTTTTTTTGGCACCAAGCAGTTGAAACTTTTGGCCACTGACACTGTGCCATTAACTCGTTAACTATTAAGAAGATGGGTACAGTGCGTTTATTTTCTAATTTAAGCATAGACGAGGATGTGTACTATACACCACAAAAGATGTAGATGGATTAGAAGCTGAAACTTTTTGCCACTATGCCATTAAATAGAGCTTCAACCTTTGCTTTAGTGCTTATCTTGTTCTAATCTATTTGAAGAGCTAGCTAGGACTGGGATAACCACATATAGATAGATGGATTGGTGAGTTGGAGCACAAAAGCAGAGCTATTTGAGCTAAGTCAAACATATTAAGTGCACGCCTAATCGGCCCACGTTTTACTTTTATCAGCTCAACTCTCACTGTATAGCCGCCCTTAAGATGCTTTGCAATTTTGTGACGTCTATGGATTAATTATTCACTACCAGCTACCACTTCACCACAAAAAGAATACAATTAGTTGTTGAAACTTGTAAGAGGATGACGAATGTGAGCAATGATAGTGTCACAAGTTAACTGCTTATGTAATGATTTCACTAAGATATTGTTTCTTTGAAAATGAAACAAATAATTATAGAATTAAGTTTGGACAAGTGGCAATGAGTCGGTATTGAAGAGGACCAATTAATCTGTTTGGTGGGGAGCATCAGAAAACGAAAGCCGAAAATATGTTGAATGGTTTGACGGAAAATGTTCCCCTTTTCTGAAGAGTCGACTCGTATCATGTCAGTCAATGTGCCGCCAAAGGCTTGTGTTGTGTTCCCATTTACCACCGTTGAGTTTGACCTTGCAACCAGAATCATTGCTCCCTTGAAAGGAGACCTCCTTCACAAAATCCATCTTCTTCAATGCTTCACCATCAATCTGGTCTTCTTGAGAGTTATGTATTTATTTTTATATTTTTATTCTTATAAATAATTATTAACATTTTTCTGAAATAAATATACACAAACTAGTTTAATATTTGGAGTCAATGTGTAATGTTTTGGTTAAAGAACCTGTAAAGACTTTAGGGAGATAAAAGTTAAACATATGTATTATTACTACTCCTTCAAATAATTTCATCAATTATTTTCCTTTAATCATACAAATGAAGTACATTCTAAAATTATTAATAAAATGTCATCTCAATAGTAATAATTGGTTAAATTAAAAGTTAAATCTGAAATTTTGAAGTTATATTTATTAAAAAATTATTAAAAATTATTTTAGTTTTAAATAAATTTTATATTCAAGGAGTGTTAATTAAAAGTTAAAATCTCTTATATACTAAGACAGAATCTCACTCTTTCATCACAATTTATGAAATACATGTCTATAAAAATATTTGACATGTTTTAATAGTAGTTGTCTGCTTAGCTTTGCTCTTTGATTGTACTTTAAAGAATCTAGCCTTGTAATTTTTTTATGGTAAACCTAGTATAAATTTTTAAAAGATAGCTTTTAATGTATATTATTATGCTTTAGTTTTTTTTTTTTTTAAAGTACGTTAAGAATCAAATATTGACTCTTTCTTGTTACATTTTGACTTGGTAGTAAGAATTTCTAAGTACTCATATTTCTGGTCGGCAGAGGGACCCTTAGATTTAAGAGGAAATTTCTTATAATTAAGGGCTTGGGGCCACGTGTGCAAGAAAGTGTTGGACGAAGGTCACTGGTCCGGGTTTCTTTGTCTTTGTTGGCTATTATAGGTGGTTCGTGTAGTGCCAGCGGCCAACGGGAGAAAAACCACGGCATAAAGATTGTGGACAAGGGATAAAAGACGGCACGGCATCACTACCAGCACCCCCACTTACAAAAACCAAACCCCTCTTGCCTTAAAAAGTGGAGATGACACAAGAACAAGTATATTAAAAACAATCAACATACGTAGTGGCTGCCTTCTCTCTCTGACACACGGTCAAGATCAACAAGCTCTTCCCTTGCTCATGTCTACACTATAAGTTTATTGCTATGCCAGTGAGGTTATGGCAGAAAATAAAGACGAATGCTCTTGTGAAAGTTCTGTATGTTCACCATCTTCGAGCTCCCCCATGGGTAGCAAGTGCAGATATTTGTTTGATAGAATATGGGGTTTGGGTACTTGTTGTAATAAAAGTAGCACACCACATGGTCGACGAATTTTCCACAGAGATGTTGAAAAGGAAGAATTCCAGTATGCAAGTACTCACTGTCTCTCATCCTACTACAGTGTGTTTGTGGTTCGCCTAGCAATCATGGTCAGTGAACTTTTCTCAGCTCCTTCCTAGGATGTTCCACGTGCATAGTAATAGATTTCCTCAAACTGATATGTAAAGAGAAGAACCATGAAGCTGAACCAGCTGTTGGCTCTTATTGTTGGAAATGATTCCTTATTGAATGAAGTTGCTTCTGATTCACTTGCCCTACCCTGCTAGTCTTTCTCGTGTACTTAATTAATTTTTTCTATCGTATGTGGAGATTGATTCGTTACATTATTAAACAAACCTATTGTTTCAGCTTAGTTCATCCCATCGCCTAACAGAGAATAAGAAAAGACAAGGCCCTTGCGTGCAAATAAAATCCCATTTGCTGTACTAACCTTTATTTTGTTTTATGCAGGCCATGCTAGCAATCTTGATTGGGCTGCTCACCATACTAACATGGCATTTCACAAAGATTTATACAACAAAATCACTTAATAGCTTAGCGTATGGCCTTCGTTATGAACTTCTACAACGCCCCATCTTGCGGATGTGGAATATCTTGAATTCTACTGCTGAAATTACAACTGCTCAGGTCAAGCTCTCTCAATATGTAATTAGAAAGTACAGCAACCCTGCCAATCAAGCCCAGCAAGTTGAGGTTGATCCTTAATTTATTCAATATTCTATTTCTATGTTGTTATTGTATTTAAGATCATTAGCTTATTTGTAATGTTCCAACTCTTAGCAGCTCTATGAATCTATGAGGGCAGTCACGTGGGCGCTGTTCGCTAGTCGCAGAGCTCTTAATTCAATAACGATCAATTACAAAAACGGCTTTGTCCAGGCATTTCACAGAAATCTGAAGGATAACAATACTTTCTACATCTACTCTGATCTTGCAAATTACTCCATAGGTGCTAGTGGCTCTAATGACATCAATTCACTCTCAACACATCAAGCATGGAATGATAAGGCCATCCATGGCAATAATTCTGCAAAATGGTACCGTGAACCTCTTGATCCTTTAAGTGGTGAGAAGATTGGAAAGGCTACGGAAATAGCACCAGATGATCTAATCAATATTGCTGGCCTTTCTCAAGTACCTGATGGTGTAGCTTCATGGCACGTTTCAGTGAGCAAGTTTACAGATTCACCGTTGCTTTCAGCAGCACTGCCAGTTTGGGATGCTTCTAATAAGAGCATTGTGGCTGTTGTGGGTGTCACAACTGCACTTTATAGTGTAGGCCAATTAATGAAAGAACTAGTGGAGTTTCATAGTGGTCATATGTATTTGACCTCCCAAGAGGGTTACTTACTTGCCACTTCCACGGATGCACCTCTTTTGACAAATTCAACGAAACCACCCAAGCTTAAGATGGCAGTTGATTCTGAAGATGATATCATACGATCGGGAGCAGAGTGGTTACAGAGAAACTATGGAAACAAATTCCCTCGAAGTCATGAAGTTCACGCAGAGAATGCCAAGCTTGGCCACCAGCAATATTACATAGATTCGTTCTTCCTAAACTTGAAGAGACTTCCTTTGGTATATTTCATGACACTACATCTGTTACTTGTTTTCTTTCATTTGCAACATTGCATTTAGATTTAAAACGGTCTCTTGATAATCACGTAGAATATCATGACTTGTTCCTCCTCCTCCCTTCCCACCCCCGTTCCTCCTACATCTGTTCTGCTAAACAAAAATTAAAAGAAAACTTTCATTCTATTTCAGTTTGACTGACCAACTATTCTAATATATCTTTTGAGTGTTGACAAATTATTGGTTTAAACTTTGTGCAGGTGGGAGTTATCCTCATTCCTAGAAAATATATCATGGGGGAGGTTGATGAAAGAGCCTTAAAAACATTGGTTATATTGATATCTGCATCATTGTGTATTCTAGTGATTGGATGCGTATGCATTTTGATACTGACGAATGGGGTATCAAAGGAAATGAAACTAAGAGCAGAACTGATCAGTCATCTGGAAGCAAGAAGAAAGGCAGAGGCATCAAGCAACTACAAAAGTCAGTTCCTTGCAAATATGAGGTTGGTTTTCCTAGTTCTACTGTAAGCATATCGCTGTGGTGCTAGACATCTATCATATTTCAGCACAAATATCGCACATGAAGTGATGGATATTGTCTTTGTTTGTCCAGAAATATGCTTCACCTTTTTATTTTTTGGTTTACAGTCATGAACTGAGGACACCTATGGCTGCAGTGATTGGATTGCTTGACATTCTTATCTCTGATGATTGTCTCACCAATGAACAATATGCAACAGTTACTCAGATAAGAAAATGTTCAACTGCTCTACTTCGTCTTCTTAACAACATCTTGGATCTCAGCAAGGTAAGATATATATATATATATATATATATATATATATATATATATATATACGTGAAGCTAACCTTTTTTTTGAAGAATATTTCATTATATGCTTATAAGTTATAACCTCAGTTATTGAGCCATCTTGTGAAATGCAATTTTAAATTGGTATACTTTTGTGCCAAAAACTTCACTTTTGTGAAAATTTTCCTAATGTTATACACACAACACAGGTGGAATCTGGAAAGTTGGTATTAGAAGATGCAGAATTTGACTTGGGGCGAGAACTTGAAGGGCTTGTAGATATGTTTTCTGTGCAGTGCATTAACCATAATGTGGAGACTGTTTTAGACCTGTCTGGTATGAGTATTACATTTGTTGCACCAGAAAATAAAACTACAGTAAAAAGTATATAATAATCAGTATCTTGTTACAATTTTCTGATGCACATTGTTGGTAACTGTTTCCGTGCAGATGATATGCCAAAGGTGGTTCGCGGTGATTCTGCTAGGGTGGTTCAAATTTTTGCAAACTTAATCAACAATTCCATTAAGTTTACTGCATGTAAGTTACATTCTTCATCGCAAACTTCTACTGCTCTAGTTATTCTGTACGATAATGGAATAGAAAAAATAGAAAGGATTATCATACGCAACTTACCCGCTAAAACATGTAACAAAAATCTGATGAATAGTAAAAATTGGCTTTCTGAATTATGATTTCCACGCTCAACCCGGAAGCTTTTTTCTCAAACTCTAAACATTGGTCGGTTACATTGCATTTCCTTCGAAAGGTTGAGTGTAGTAGATGATAAGGGTTTATTCTTTTCAGGTATGCATCTCTTATGATGGGGTGCTACATAACGACTGGACCAAAATGAGAGTTAGTTTTGGTTATTTCGTTGGTAGCACCCACATTATGTAAGTAGTCGTTCAATTGTGGAATACATGTCCCCTGTTCTCCCCTTCTACAGTGAATTTAATCTTATTTTCTTTGACAAAATCTATCACAATATGCTTTTGAATTCGGTCGTTTGTTGTCAAAGAATGATTCTCCTTAGGTTATATGTACAACTATGAGACTCGACGCTCTTCAATCCCTGGGGAAAAATAATAACTGTTGGATATATTAATCTTAAGAAATAACCCATTGTATCAACATTCATAAAAATGCACCTTTAGAATCTCAAGGAAGGTAAAGTATTAAACAGGTCCATTGACAAAACTCCAGAAAGCATCAGAGTTCTGAAGGAAGACTAATCTAAATTCTTTGAAATGGATTGCAGCCGGTCACATCATTCTGCGAGGATGGTGTGAGAACCCATATTCTTGGAGTGACAATGCAAATTTTCCTCTTGATCAGAAGAAGTCGCGGTCTGCCCAAAAGATTAGAGTAAAGCAACATGAGAACCACGTAAAAAAGGCATCCAAGAAAGACAACAAAATGATTCTTTGGTTTGAAGTTGACGACACAGGCTGCGGTATGAACCGAAATATCTGTCTTAAATAACCGCACGGACTGAGAATCATCCATCAATTAATCTTGATTTTCGTCTCATGCGTGATAGGTATTGATCCAAGTAAATGGGATTCTGTGTTTGAAAGCTTTGAACAGGCAGATCCATCAACTACTAGACTGTAAGTAACTTGAACAGAACTCAAGAAATCAGTCTTTCAGAGTTAACTGGCAAACATGATTTTCATTATCTGAGATTGTAATTGAAATTTCAAGTCTTCCAAAACAATTTCTATCTTTCAGGCATGGAGGCACTGGTCTCGGACTTTGCATTGTCAGAACTTTGGTGAGTAAGACCATTTCAAATTTAGGTCAAGGATAGTTATCATTTTATAATGCCTGTGCTTGGTTAGAGACAGCGAAAGTGAATCTGCCGGCACAGACATGTAATTACATCACATAGTTAAGTGAATCTTTCATCAGCTGCGTGTTCAAAACTTAATCAGGGTATAATATCTTGAACAAAAACAAGTACATCTTCATCAAATTTTAGGAGGATAAGGTTTAATCTCATCGCTTGTAGCATTTAAGGTGTGGATGCCCGTTTTCCTAGTATACTAAAATTCCTTTATCTCATTAGTACTCTGGCATGACAGGTTAATAAGATGGGAGGAGAAATCAAGGTTATCAAAAGGGATGGTCCAGGAACTCTGATGCGATTGTCCCTGCATCTAAGTGCACCCATGGATGCCACAGAACAACACTGTCAAATGGATTTTGCAGACTATGGCTTAGTGGTGAGTAGAATCACTCTTCTGATAAGATAATATTTATAGGCTTCCATGATTTAAGAACCCAAAAAGGACAATTTTCTGCTCTTTGATTTTCCAAGAATCAAAGCAAAATTATCATTTTGTTATTGCTAAGGATAGGAAGAAACGTTTTATAGGTTGAGTGGTAGAAATGTTGGTTAAAAACTTGCAGTAAACTTTTCTTCAAAATAGAATTAATTCTACTTTTACATACCGAAAGTGGTGGAACTTTCACGCTTCTTAAAAGCCGAAACGACTTAACAAAAAATCATATAGATTTCTCTCCAGGTGTAAAAACATTAAATAGCGGGCCTCTATCTGGTAGGAAGATAGCAGAAAATCACTGCAACGACAATAAGCAGGGACTAAAATAAGAAGTATCAATGCAGGTCTTGCTGGCACTGCACGGGAGCATGAGTCGATTAATCACATCTAAATGGTTACAGAAAAATGGGGTGTGCACTATGGAGGCATCGGAATGGAATGGACTTACACAAACTCTAAGAGAACTCTTTCGTGCAAGAAGTTTAGTCGAAAATAATGGATTTGATGTACATTATCCAATAAATGAGGCTTTCAAGGGTAAATTACTCAAGATACAAGAAATGAGGAACCCAACTTTTGTCATTGTTGTCGACATAGGGCTACTTGACTTGAGCACAGATATATGGAAGGAACAGCTTAAGTTCCTTCACAAGTACTTTGGGAGAGCAAAGTTCGCATGGCTGCTAAATCATGACACCTCCAATTCAGTAAAGATGGAACTGCGTAGTAAAGGACATGTATTGATGGGTAACAAACCGCTTTACAAGGCAAAATTGGTTCATATTTTGGAAGCTATCATACAAGAGAGAAATCTTGAGTTGCAAAAGAAAAGTACTGCTGCTCCAAAAATTACAACCAAAGAGGGTGATCCACATGAGTTTCTTGAGATTGATTCTACTCATTTTGATGCTACTAGCTCTGATGGTTCTGACATATCTGAAATGGGCGGTCCTATTCACAGCACTGCAAATGGAGATAAACAAAGAGAAAACATTGCAAAATCATGTTCATCATCACAATGCCAGAGCATAAACAACTGCCTAGTTGGATTAACCGATGAATATCCAGAAGATAATAATTCAAGGAAAGAGGAGTCATGTCAAGCCAGCCTCAATTCCCATGATGTCACTGAAGATGCACAACAAAAATTAATGTCCACTAAACAAGCATCCTTTTCAACAGAAACTCAATGCGAAAATTCTGAAGGGAGTGAAATACATAGGACGAATAGCTCAAATAAAGCGGTGAGTGGGAAGAAACCTCTTGAAGGCTTAAGGATCTTGCTTGCAGAAGATACTCCAGTGATTCAAAGGGTTGCAACCATAATGCTTGAAAAAATGGGAGCTACAGTTGTTGCTGTTGGTGATGGGCTGCAGGCAGTGGAGGCTCTGAATTGCATGCTTGACGACGAAGATTGTAGAAGGGGAATAGAAGTCTCCAGTGGCCCTGCATATGACTTGATCCTAATGGATTGTCAGGTAAGATTTAGAAGAAAAAGCGTATGTTACATTAGCAATTTGGATATCTTACTTATCTTTCTTGTCTGAGATTAAACCAGAAACAGTTTCTATAAAATGCTAGCAAACTTTAGATCAATATGTTTTATGAATCCTTCTGTCCTTGTGAAAATTCAGATGCCAAAGATGGATGGTTATGAAGCAACAAAAGCAATCAGGAAATCAGAAGTGGGTTCTGGCTTGCACATTCCCATTGTTGCTCTTACGGCCCATGCAATGTCATCAGATGAAGCCAAATGCTTGGAGGTGGGCATGGATGCTTATTTAACAAAACCAATTGACTTCAAGTTAATGGTGTCCACCATTCTTTCACTCACCAGAAGACCTTCTTGATTTTTTACACTATGCTAAAGCTGACAAAAGGTTGCCGTCTGCTTAGAGATTGTAAATAAGTTACCTCATAGTTATACATATCTAGTAGTACGGCTTAACACTTGCCCTTGTAGAAATTCAATCCAATTTTCCTAACTAAACTTACTTGTACTTGAAATTTGATATTAAAAAAAAAACTAAGAGTGTTGCATACTTTTACAATTGCTATTTAGAAGTTATTTAAACTTTAAATCTTAAACTCTAAACTACATTAAATGACAAGACCACTTCTTAAAAAACAACTTTAAAAAAATGCAAAATTATTTTAATGTTATTTCAATGCCACTTTTATTTGTACACGAGCTTATTATATGCTTGACTTAATATTTTATACAAAAATAAAAGATATTTATATAATCGATGTACTGTGCAATTAACAAAAAAATAGGTACATATTTTGTTTGATGTATTTGCTAAAATTGAACAATGTTTTTTACATGAAAAACTCAATAATATACAGTTTAGGTTCTTAAGATGAAACCTTCTGTACTCTTAATATTTTCAACGGAACAATCTCTAGTTGCTCCAATATAGAAGTCCGAGTAAAAGTCTATAATATATATTCTTTTTAATAAAAAAAAAAAAACTTCTATTTTGATGTTGGACTATAGTGATGGGGCGATGACCAGTCCATATAAACTGGCTGGGCTTGAGCTAACTACAAATATCAGTGGGGCCTCCAGTGAAAAGAAACGGCCCAAAATTAGTCTACTTGTTGCTTAAGCAGCTGCACCGGGAAGCTAAAACTAACTTTAGCTTTCTATGTTGTCGTGTTGAGCAGAAGAAGCAAAAAGCTCAGTATTGATTTGAATACGGTAGAGTTATTGACACAATCTCATCAAGATGGCTAGGTACGATAGAGCAATCACAGTATTCTCACCCGATGGTCATCTCTTCCAAGTCGAATACGCCCTAGAAGCCGTTCGTAAAGGTAACGCTGCCGTCGGCGTTCGTGGCACCGATATCGTCGTTCTCGGTGTTGAGAAAAAATCAACCGCTAAACTCCAAGACTCCAGGTACTCACCCATTTTCGAACCCTTAGTTGTAAACTTATGTTTTTGATTAAACTTCCTTCTTTTTTTAAAAAAAAAATAAAATTCATATTTACTTTTTTTTTAGCGCGACATGATGAATTCATATAATGGTAACAGGAGAATTCGATCATCGGTTAATTGAGATTTATTTTAGGGCTTAAGACTATAAATCCCTGTTTGCGTTTCCAATTCGTTCTAATCTAGATTGCAGTATCCTTGAGGTAGATCTACTTCCGCAAAAATCTGATTCTAGGGTAGTGGAATTACCCTGTCTCGTTTACAGTGTGATCGAAGCTTTCTGTCCTTTACGCTCATAAATGTTTATGACCTTTCTGGCTGTTTGCCTATGCTCAGATTCCACCACATGTAGTTTGCTTGTAGTAGACTCCAGATATCCAACATTTTTCATGCTGTGATTATCAACAATTAATCCTTGATAGAAAAAACGCATGGTAATTTTTGGAGCTGTAGCCTGTAAGTATGCATACATGCAGTGAGGGGAACAGGGCTGGGAATGTTTAGCAGCCCATTATACATTTAATTTAGTCACCATCACATCTGGAATATTTTTAAAGGACTCAATCCCTATGTACTCAAATTTTGTTGATATGAAATTCACTGATTTATGTTGTGAAAAAAGTATACCAGCAATATTTTTTCATTGTGATGCCGAATAAATTCATTATATTAGTCTTCTTGTGATAATGGATATTTTCAATCCTTCAATGTCCTCTTCAGAAGCTTAAAGAAATGTTGGATTTGTGATTTTATGGTTTATCTAGTGGATCATATGAAGTGTTCTCTCTTTCATCATTTTGTAGCTTTTGTTTTGCAGAACAGTGAGAAAGATTGTCAATCTGGATGATCACATTGCCCTTGCTTGTGCGGGGCTCAAAGCAGATGCTCGTGTCCTTATAAACAGAGCACGGGTTGAATGTCAAAGCCACAGGCTTACGGTTGAGGATCCTGTGACTGTTGAGTATATAACTAGGTACATTGCAGGTCTTCAGCAGAAGTATACGCAAAGCGGTGGTGTGCGACCTTTTGGCCTTTCAACCTTGATTGTTGGCTTTGATCCATACACTGATGCACCATCCCTGTACCAAACAGATCCTTCTGGGACATTTTCAGCTTGGAAAGCTAATGCAACTGGCAGAAACTCGAATTCGATTCGGGAGTTCCTAGAGAAGAATTATAAAGAAACTTCTGGACAAGAAACTGTAAAACTGGCTATCCGAGCACTGCTTGAAGTAAGTTCAGTTGGTTTTTTGTGTTCCTGTGAAACCATACATTCATTTCTTCTGTTTGCTGTGATCAAACTTGTGTATATGACATATATTATAGACGTACTAGTCTATGTCTTTAAAAGGGTTATCATTACATAAGAAAAATAACAAGTCTTAAAAACTGGTTTTTATGTAAATACACTTGTATGTAAATTTTTGCATGAACTCTGATTTGGATTGCACGATATTATTTGCTTCATATCCTTGTTCGTTGTCAATGTTTCAGCAAAAAATTTGTTTCTCAACTTCTTTATACTTGTGAGCGTACCATAAATCTCAATTCTTTTCATTACAAGAACAATAATCCTTTGCTGTGTGCTCAGTTTTATGAATGTCTTAATTGTGGATTGCCTTAAAAAACTCAGATATCTCTTATTTCCTAACTTCCCTATTATGTATTCATGTATATCTGTAAATATGATATAGACCTTTAAATATTTATGATGATTTCTATAATAGGCCTATTATTTTCATTATTAACATTAGGGATTGGATGCTGTAACAGTAGCTGTCCTTTATTCAGTGATAACTTTACCTTGTTTACATATGATAATTAGGTAGTTGAGAGTGGAGGCAAGAACATTGAAGTTGCTGTAATGACTAAGGAGAATGGTCTGCGGCAACTCGAGGAAGCTGAAATTGATGCCATTGTGGCCGAGATTGAAGCAGAGAAAGCAGCTGCTGAGGCTGCAAAGAAAGCCCCTCCTAAGGAGACATGATTTGCTTTTTTCTCGTGTCCATTGTCTGTGTTGAAGATACCTTTTGGGTACTGAGCCTCATACTTTTTAGCAACATTTAGATGTAGATACTTGATAATGCAGAACTTAAATATTTGATAATATGTTGCTGTGAGACGCAATGCGACATCCTTATTCATGCAAGTTGATGGATTCTGATGAGTTCTGTTAGAATTTGTTGGTTTTTGGCCAATTTATGGTAAGATGTTTGTTGGACAGGTTATGGTTACATAAAGTAACCGAATACAGATACTGCTAGACCTCGCCTTAAATACGTGTATTCTTTGTATGCTCAGACAATTTGGGTTGCACTTGACGAATTTACGAAGTAGGGAGTTTTAAAAATAAGAATTAAATTCCCTAATTGAAAGTAAAATGATTCGAAATATTTATTAACATCAATAATATAGAGTAATATGATGAATATATCTTTTAACCATAAGGAAAAATAATATAAGTTAACCATATTTGATCAAGAAGTAACTAAATAATTCATTTCAACATAAGTTCTATTACAGTTAGTTACTGAAATACATCTAAAATAAATGTATTTGTTAAAAAGGATTAAAAGTAGGAAAAAAAAATAAAAACGTGGCCCATGCAGGTCTCGAACCTGCGACCTTGGCGTTATTAGCACCACGCTCTAACCAACTGAGCTAATAGGCCAATTGAAAAAATTTTACTTTCTATTTTATTTGTATAATTTTTTCACTTTTTTAAATAATAGTTACTGTCAATATTACAAACACAGAAGAGGAACAGAGAATACACATTTCCGTCGATTGCTGAAATACACCATGAAAGATGATTACGAGGTACTATTCTTAAAATATTCCCTTGCGTCCACTTAGCTTCATCACCTTTTGAAAGAAGAAAAATCGGTTTTCTTACACTTTCAACTTTGTTTATCACCAATTCCCAATTCCAATTTCTCGCGTATAACCTCTTCATTATCATGTTTGGTTCGTCGTCTGTTAAGAACAATAAGCAAAAATCTGGAAATTTTAAGCCAGCAATTGACTAAACTGATTTTTCTTTTCATCTGCCATATCGCATGTTTTACTGTCGGATATACTTGTGATTGTAGAAAATCCCTTGGATTGTAGATCAATGGTTTTCTGAATTAGGGTTCAATCTATTTATTTATCTTACAAATCAAATATTTAAGTCAATAAAGTGTCCACTTTGTGTGAATTTTTTTCTAGTTCTTTCGTTTGAACAAAAATTGTGAGAGAACACTATTTAGGTGAAGAGGGGTCTCAATTGTTATGTCAAGAGTTTCTAAATAATGGAAAATGAACTGACAAATTCATGTTTCCTATGATTTCAGTATATGATTGAACTATAACAGTACGAACAAATTAGAATGTTCCATCTCTTTCCAGGTTTCACCCTCTTGAAAGCCAATTAAATGACAAACATGTAGTTTGATCATTAACAACTTCTAAATCTGAAATTTAAAAGTTGCTGTTTTTTTTTTCTCCCCTTTATCTGATTAAAGATTGGCCTCGAAAGATCTGTTCATTGTAAGAATAGCATTAACGAGACTCTAGTCTTGGGAGTATGTTTGTCCCTTTTGGTCATTTTCTCTAACAATTTGAACTGGGTTGCAGACTGAAGAGAAAAAGCAGGCTGCTGCTGATGTATTGTTTCAATATTCAAAATTCGTAATGGCATGTATTGGGAATCGAGCTAGACCTTGTGATTTGAGATTACATTTGATGAAGGTACGGATAGCAGTTATTTTTGCATAAGTAGAAGCTCAAGAGATTCCAACATGCCGGCTGTTTTCCCATTTATCTTCAAGCATTCGGAGCTTTCATGTTTACTGCCTTCTCTTTTTCAGGAAATTTCGGGTTTGCCTACTTCTCTCAAGAGAGAGCCACCACAGACTGCAGCATCTCCGGATCCCATGGGTGAGTCATCGAGCTCAGGTACAGCTAAACTTGATAAAGCAGACAGCTTTCGGGGGCTCTAGTTCAGAGTATTACTATTACATGGTAATGAAGATTCAGCCTATCAATTTCTTTTCAAAGAGGTTTACTAGTTGCCATTTTACTGCTTCATCTCATTTCAAATTTGCTGTAACCTCACGAATTGGTGTGCTTCATTTTGGTCCCTTTTTCCAGACTTCTCCAAAATATGTGTTTACTCATATATCTAAGTTCCTTCCGTTTGGATCAACTAAAGATTAGGGTATAAACATAACACAGTCAATGAAAGTTTTTATCTAGGCACTGAAAAATGACAATGATTTTAGGAGGAAAAGAAAGATTGGTACAAGATAATCCTTTTCTTTTTCTTTTATAATGATCAAGTCCTTGCTGATTGCAATTTTGTTATATGAAATCCTTCATACAAAGCAGGAACGGGAAGCACGTTGTATGTGAAATCCAATATCTTTGTATTTTTTTGGTAGAAACATCATATCAATTTGGCATGTCCTTATAAATACTCCATATACAATTAGAAAGATGCTATCAAGCTTCCACTTCATCTGAACCGCTCCTACAAATTACTCTCCGCAATGCCTCAGAAGGCACCACCGTCGACACTGAGCTTGCTTCAGTTCTAATTTCTGTTTTATGGGGTTGATATTTCTTATATTATATAATGCTTCTCATTTTCTTTTCACTAGATTTTTAGTAACTTTAATTCTTAATAATCCGTTAAAACAAGCGTAGAAGAAAAGATTCTGTTGGGGAGGGGAACCAAGACTAGATTTAAGTTCGAGTGACTTAAGGTAGGAAGAATTTAAGTTCAAATTTAATGAACAAGATATTGTCTGTGTAACAATTTCTAGATGGATTTACCTTCTTTAAAAAATAATCTCAGTAAATTAATATCGCAAGTTTGACCAAAGTGTTCAAAAATCACTACATATAGATCCACCAAAACCAAACAAAATGATATTATGTTATTTGTCACATTCCAACAGTTATCAAAAAAATGTCCCGTTATCAACTGATTTTATTTTATTTTTTTTAACTTAACCTCTCTTCTTTTCATCTCGGAGAGAAAAATTTTCTATCCTCTAAATAAAAATGCGAGTAGATTTTGAGTTATATGACAGCAAGAATGTTTGATCTTGTATCCTCCTACGCTGCTAGCACACACTTGGTAATTAAAAAAAATGTGAGCAAAATTCTGATTAAAAAAAATGCGAGTAAATTTTTATAGTCTCGCATGTGGGTAAAAATAAATAATGGAAATCGACAGAAACAAAATGTAATTACGCGAAAGTTTAGTGATATTATTACTGCATACGTTGTCCCGACGACCTGTGGATTTAGCACAACGGCTAGTTTTATAAACGGTAATAGCTCAACGGTCGAAATTTCAAATAGTTTTCTCTTATTTCTCCTTCCCCTCTAAATCAGACCGTTCCGTCACTACTCTTTACCATTCCGCGACCTTTTCCACCATTCTCCCTCGCTTCCTCTGCTTCTTACCAAACCGTCAAGTGTCTGTACCTGATCTGTAGAAAGCTTCAGATTTCACAATGTTGCAAGACATGTGGACTGCTCCTCCTGGTTTCAGACCCACCAAGTCTGCTCCTTCTTCACCCGCAAAGCCTCTTGCGGTATGCAGAACTCGATCGGAATCCTTCCACGTGACCCACAAGGTCCCTGTTGGCGATACTCCTTACGTCAGAGCCAAAAACGTTCAGGCAAGTTTCTGGGTTTCCTTCAAATTGATCCAAATTTCGATTGTCTTTTTGTATAATGATGTTTCAACTAAGGGGCGCATCTTATTCTTTTGTTTCTTTTCTTTCAGTTGGTTGATAAGGACCCAGAAAGAGCAATTCCACTGTTTTGGGCAGCCATCAACGCTGGAGACCGAGTGGATAGTGCTTTAAAAGACATGGCAATTGTAATGAAGCAGCAGAATCGAGCTGAAGAAGCCATTGAAGCCGTTAAATCACTCCGACATAAATGTTCTGATCAATCCCAAGAATCTCTTGATAATATCCTTTTGGATCTTTACAAGGTCATTCACAATGTTCACTGTAATTATCTTATCAGAAGTGGTTATCAACTTATCAATTTACAATACTAGTACTCAACAATTTTCCTTTTTTTTTTTTTTATCCTTTTTACAGAGATGTGGAAGGTTGGATGACCAAACAGCCCTTTTGAAGCACAAGTTGTTCTTGATTCAACAAGGGTTGGCTTTCAATGGTAAACGAACTAAGACTGCTAGATCTCAAGGAAAGAAGTTTCAGGTTTCTGTGGAGCAAGAGGCTACTAGATTACTGGTGAGATGCAGGAGCAGGAGAAATGAATTTCAATCTGGTTTTCTCTAATACATCAATGTAACTTGTGCTTTTTTATGTAGGGAAATTTGGGATGGGCACTGATGCAGCAAAATAACTACATCGAAGCAGAAGATGCTTATCGTAGAGCACTCTCAATTGCACCAGACAATAACAAGATGTGCAATCTAGGCATTTGCTTGATGAAACAAGGGAGAATTTCAGAGGCTAAAGAGACTCTGTCTAGAGTAAAGCCTGCAATTGCAGATGGCCCAAGAGGCTCAGATTCTCATCTGAAAGCCTATGAAAGGGCACAGCAAATGCTCAAGGACCTTGAGTCTGAAAGGCTGAACAAGGGAGGGGATAGGCTTGAACAGAGCAGGCTCTTTGAAGCTTTTCTGGGTTCTTCATCAATCTGGCAACCTCAGCCTTGCAAGGACCATGTCATGCCAACAACGAATTCAATCAAAATCCAAGATAGTTTTGCTGATGAGAACATTAACTTGAATATATTAGCAAATCGTACAGCGCCCCAGATGAAAGTGGACAATAAAGTTGCTGTTGCTGCCCAATTTAGGAACTCACTTAATGTCGCGGCTCCACCATTTTATTCATCCAAAACATTGAAGGAACCTGTAATGAGAGAACCACTCGGTAATCACTTGCCTGAGAGCCTAAAGAGAACCAGGTCTGGAAATGCTGCTGGTTCAATGAGAATGAATGATCCGGAGGAGTTAAAGCTGCCAGTGGAATCAGGGGTGCCAGAGAACAAGACGAGAAGACTTTCTTCAGAGGAGGATACAGGGAACAAGTTAGTAGATCTTTTGCCTGACAACAAGGAATTTGAAGAAGCTATTCTTGCCGCGATTTTGGGGCCAGAAAATGATACAGAGAAAGCCATTGACGCAAACAACACCTCGGGAATCTTACAGAAGAAAATTGATAAGAGGCTTAAGGTTTTTCAAGATATTACATTATCTTTGAGCCCCAGGGCATAACATTAATTTGAACTAAATTATTCTCAATAATATAGTTATTAGGTCGGAGATGAACTTGTTCTCCATTTCCTGTAGAGGAAGAATATGCTACGTTGTAGCAATTCTACAACGGATAGAATTGTATGGTAGATTTTGAGTTGGTGAATCAACTCATTCTTCTTATCTTTTTTATTCGTTATGCCTAGTAAACAAGGCACATCACACATCATTGACTAAATAATATGATGAGTTTGTCTTGAAAATATATGCATTGATTCCTTTCTTTTCTCTCTGTGGAAAATCCAAGTACTAATTCTTTGCAAACAGAAGAACTTGCCACTTATCTCGTGCTCAGACAGAAGCTATAGAGAATCAAATTTAGCTAAACAATTTTTAACAAACAATTTTTTTTTTTTATTTGAATTACTTGAAACTTTAGATACAAATTAGGGGATCCCAGTAGCAATTAAGAATAAATAACCAAAGGACAACGCTGCTTTCAGTTGATTATTCTTTTCACTTCAAATAAGTAGCCCAGGATCACCACAGTAGCAACTCCTACAGCTCCCAGAGCCAATATAGCAGCAGGTTTGAGAACCTTGGAAGGTGGTGGATTGAAGCCCAGCTCTGATAGTTTTTTGTGAGAGGCTGCATAATCTGCAAAGAATCTATCCTCATCCTAGTGCACAACACATTGTAATTTCATCAGTAGGTGTCCAAACTCTAAAATATCACATCAATTATAGCACTTCATTAATTCTAAACTACCCAGCTTTTCCCCACTCTAAAATTTGGTTACCTTTGCATACAGCTCAACATAGTGGCGGAACCGAGGATCCTCCACTAGAGCCTTGTCCGTGGGAAGCTGCAACAGGTCCTTTGACTCCCCTTTCAGTAGTTCCCTGTTACGTGTTATATAGATCTTCCATTTACATGCTATTTTGGTTTATAGTGAATGAATAAGACATGATCATTTCAATATCTTACACAAAATATGAGTTATCAAACTTCAAAACGTCCCTTGTCCATGGGCCTTCAAAGCCCGATCGTTCTTGATGTGCCTTACCCTAAACAGTCAAAATGAAGAATGAAATCAAATGCATGCTTCTGCCATGATAAGGAAGGAACTCTTAGATGTATTATAATTAGTATTACCAAAGTGTGGCCTCCAGAAAGAGCCACAATGTCTTTATCTGTTAGACCCATCCGATAGAAAATATCCCTTAAATGCGATGCACCTGAGAGCATATACAGGCACCAATATCAGTGCATTTTGTAACCACCCAAGATCGGTAAAATAGTATATATGATATTGAACGTCGTACAAGGGAGAATAACCAAATGGAAATACTTTTCTGATAACAATACCTTGTTTGGCATCCGGAAGGCGCCCTTCTTCCGGGGATTCCTTTGAATCCTGATCAAAATAACATTATAAGTAAATAGCCTATAAATTACGTGGTAGGAACTTGTGCTATGATTGTACCTTTCTGCCAGGGATAAAGTCAATTGGAGGGCCTCCGGTGATCTCTACGGCCACAACACCAGCGAGCTGAAATACAAATTCGATGGCTTACTGTTAATCTAATCCTCGATGGGCATAGAAAACTCTACCATATTTTTCAATGTATGGAACAAGCATCTTTTTGTATACACATTTAGTCAATTATAAGCAAGCAAATAGTACTTAATTTCCAAAACTATAATGTAAAATCACCTGATAAAGGTCTGCATACGTAATTTTTGGATGTTTGGCCTTCACTTCTTCTGCTCCCGAGAGAACCAACAGAGTAAGTACGAAGAAAGAACAAATATCAATCAAATACTAAAACCAAAAAAAAACTTACCACAAAATTCCACTGCTTTTTTCAAACCATTATTTGCGCTATGTCTCAATTCTGTCTCATTTCTAATTGAACCATTAGGACCTCCCGTGTTAGTCTTAGCATCATAGGTTCCAGCATCGTGCCATCTGTAAATTAATATATTAATTAAGAACTATGAAAAATTATGATCAGTAAATAAAATTAATTAGGCGCTTTTCTTCGAATGGATTCTCAACTTCAACATTTATAACACCGAAATTCCTAAGAACAACCATTAAGAAAGCTAAATAACCATACTCCACTTAAGAGAAACGCTTACGCCAAACGAAGCATAAGAGGTGCGCAGTTTTTGCTGGAGATGAGAGCACGAAGGTCCAGACGAGCCTTCTCGATTTCCTTGAGATACTCAGCGTCGACAACTGGTGCCGCCATTGGAGAATAATGCAGCTAGTTTTTTTTTTTTTTAACTTCAGCAATGGAATGCAATGCCTCTCAGAGAGGAAGACGAATCAAGTACAGAGAGGTTTTCCTCTCTGGAGATTTATAAGGCACCAGAGAGGGAATGATTGAGCCGTGGGTTTTGGCTCGGAGGCAAGAAAAGGATTTGTAATTTGCTGCCGCGAGTGGGAAACAAGTCGTTATATTCGTTTTATTTTAAATTTATTTTTCTATGGTATGGCAAGTTTTCAACCAAAACAGCCACGAAGAGAGTGTATAGAAAAAATAGAAGAGAGAGGGGATGAGTTGGAAGAGAGAGGGGATGAGGTGGAGGAGAGAGAAAGAAGAAGAGTTGTAAGTATAAATGCCTCTACTTTATACTGTTTATGGGATTCACAACATTTTTTTTTATATTTTTTAAGAAGAAAGATAATGTTTTATAAGGTAAAAGAGATAGTTGTGGGACCCATTTAAAATTTTTTTTAGAGTTATATTAGTAGAGAAAAAATTATATAAGTTGTATAGAGTGATGTGTCAGTGTAAGACCCATAAAAAAATTATAAAATAATAATATATGCAACTTGGGTGTGTTGCTATAAGAAACGCGCCAATAGAGTCAATTTACAACTACCATACGAGAGGACAAGACAAGATAACGAGGCACCCAGTGGGCCAGCCTATAAAGGGCCGTGTTAAAGTGAGGTTCATTATCTATCTCGGGCTCGGGTTACAATCATCAAATGCAATAAATAGGTCCAGTGGGCCCAACAACCAAACCTTTCTACTCTAGCCCAACGGACGGGCAAAGAAAGCCCAATGGAAAAGTAAAAAAAAAAACTCCGCAAAATTCTCGTGTTACTATTAATGATTTATATGGGTTTTTTTAATCTACTTATTTAAGTATTTATTTCTGATAAAGCAAAACCAACTTTCAATATATCGTATAAATACAAATTGACCTAAAAAAATACTGTTATGTCATTGCCAAAAATTTTGTTTGCTAAAGTGAAATTATAATACAGGTCAATGTTGTGAAAGAGAATGAATGGTCATACATTGAACGGAGTGAAATGAGATTGTAAAAAACACTAGGCTACTCATGTTGTGTATTTTTTTTAATAGAAAACAAAATTTCATATTTACATTATTGCATTATAATGTATAATTAATTTAAACTTTGAGTGATATAATTCTCAAAATATGTAATATCATTATGCATTCCACTAATTTAAACTTGCAATTTTAGTACGATTAAAAACTTTTGTTATTTCATACTGTACTATTGACCTTATCATATACAAACCCTTGTCTATCAGCTAATATTTGTGCTTAGTAGTAAAACTCATGTTACTTTATATTTTATATAAAATTGGTTGAAGAAAATTAGGCTTTCTAAGCCATACATTAATTTTTTTATCGTCACTTTTTTATTACATGATAATGGAAGAATCTGACAAAACGCATTAATTTATGTTTGTCTATTGCAATTTTTGTCTTGATACTTCTTTTGTAATAACCCAGTGGTACTAAAAAGAATATACTAGAAGTAAATATATAACATCTAAAAGGGTAATATAGTCCTTAAATTCAGGGCTACAAATTTGAGCATCTTCATACTTTATCATAACCGATCATCGGCACTCCCGAAAAAGGTAAAGGCATTAAATTAAATTAATTAACTCCGTATCATACCCAAATGCCTCACGCTTTTGTTTAGTGAAAACGAGCTAGAAACACTGGATTACAGCCTCAGCCTCTGCCTCTCCAATTCCCAACCCAAAAGAACATAAAAATCATATCACAACGCACGCCACACCAAATTAAAGCTCACAATTAATTCAATAGTTAACCTTCAACAAATAAATTTTATCTAAAAGAAAGTATTTTGAAACAATCTCTTATATCAATGCTGAGATGGCCGTTGCGGCTAGTTACCCAAATGCCCTTCGACGTGCTACCAATATTTAGCTACTCCATCCGTACCATCTGATCTGGCAGTGCCCGCTTGGCAGTTGCGCTTGGCTTGGTATGTTCTGTGGCTTCTGCTACTGCTACTGCTCTGCATGTTCGTTCGTTCGTGTTTTATAAAAACATAAAAACTCGGAATAAAACTGACCTCAACCCAGAATAAAATTACAATCTAGGACCAGGCGGGGGCATTTTGGTCAGTAAATCTGAATATAAAATTCTGGTTATTACAGGCTCTCTGCCCAAAGCTACTTGTCTGTGTGGTACTACTCAAAACAGTACCAAAGCTCTTTCTGTTACTCCGCCACTAGAGGCTAAAGCCAGAGGTATATCCCAAATCTGCATTCATCTCCTCTGGGTGGGAGAGAGATTTTTCAGATTCAAAGAGAAAAGAAAGAAACCCAGTGTTTTGAATAACCCAGAAAATATCTCAGAAAAATCAAAGTAGAATTGTCAAGTTTAAGGCAGAGCAGGTGTATCAGTGATTTCTGCGAAGGTGTTTTTTTGACCCAAAGAAAGTAACTTTGGCAGCCGGAGTTCGAGGCAGTAGACAACTTTTGCAGAATGAAGATCGCCAAGCTCAAAGACCCTCATTGATCAGGCTTTTACGGAGCCAAAGAACCCGCCATTTTAGCATTGTAAGCCAACAACAAAAAGAAGCTAACTTTCTTCTTCATAAGCATTTTCCTCTGCTTTTTCGTTCTACCTCCGGAACCAGCCACAAAATCTGGTTGATCTACGAAATGGGTTGCTGCTATTCGAGAATAGAAAGAGAAGAAACGGTGTCGCGATGCAAGGCGAGGAAGCGTTACATGAAACAGTTTGTGCAAGCAAGGCATGCGTTCTCTGCGGCACATGTTATGTATATTAGGTCTCTTCGTAGCACTGGTTCTGCTTTGCTTCAGTTCGCCAATGCAGAGACCATCGTCCACCACCACCACCCCCCGCATCCACAACCGCAGCCGATCCTCCCATCTCCGCCTCCACGAACCCCCACCCCAATGCCGCCGCCTCCTCCTCCAATGAGTCCAAGCTCTGATACGTGGACATCAGTAACTGCTTCCCCTGCTCTTCCGCCGCCACCGCCGCCACCGGTGTCATCTACCGCCTGGGATTTCTGGGACCCATTCATGCCCCCTCCTCCTTCCTCGAGGTCTGTGACAGAGGAGGAATGGGAAGCGACAACGACCACGGGGTCTGAAGTTGTGGTTACGACCACGGGAGCGGCGAGTATGACGGCGCCGCCTTCTGTGGTTAGTGGATTTTCCAAGGAAACAACGAGTGAGCTTGCAATGGTGGTGTCTAGGAATACAAAAGATCTGGTCGGGGTTATAAAAGAGCTCGACGATTACTTTCTTAAGGCTGCTGATGCTGGCGGCCAAATCTCGGCCCTCTTGGAGGTTCCAACCTCTGGTTTATCTAACGAGAATAAAGGAAGTAAGCATCAAAAACCGAAAATAAATTGTGGGATAATTTCCATATTTTTTTTACATTATTTTAATTTCATCTTCAAAATTTTATTTTATTCTATTCAAGCAAATTGGTGAATTTCTACCCCATTCTAAGGCGCTTAAGTTTGCACTTTCCTGCATTAGTGACAGGTAAAGTGTACAACTATGGATGGAGTTTGAGTCCATCGCTGTGGTCTCGGGGTTCAAGTCCTAAACCTCATGGATTTGGCAAGCTGGGTTGGGAAATTCCTGCCATTAATTTTGGTGCCAAAGATACTGTAAGCGGTAGTCACTGTTCCACCGTTGAGAGGCTATATGCATGGGAGAAGAAATTGTACCAAGAGGTTAAGGTATATAATATAGCTCTTCCTCATCTTATTATTACATTTTTTTTTCTCAGTTCCTCAAGACGAACATTTGTAAAAGAATAAAAGGGGAAAAGGTTAAAGAGCAAGACTCCTCTTTTCCAAGCATAAATTTGATGTGGGTCTCGTGCTTCCATGGGCTCCTGCAGAAGATTTTTCGTTTCCAAGTCTTTCTGTGGGTGCCTTTGTATTTTACTCGTTGTGTTAACTTTCTTTTAGTTCAATACTGTATTTCTCCCATCCCTCGTAGTCCCCACAGCAAACAAAAAGCAATGGGAAGCTTCAGTTTCCAATTAAGTTGTTGAGATGCTTTGATTACTCTTAATTTCCTTAATGTTCTTTGATTTGCTTCAGAATGCCGAGTCCATAAAGATAGAGCACGAAAAGAAGGTGGCACTGCTAAGGAAGCTAGAGATGAAGAGGGCTGACTATGTGAGGACAGAGAAGATGAAAAAAGAGGTTGAGAAATTAGAATCCCAGATGATGGTTGCTTCCCAAGCCATTGAGAGTACATCCGATGAAGTCATCAAATTAAGAGAAAAAGAACTCTATCCCCAACTGCTCGAACTAATCAAAGGGTTAGTCTTTCCTTTTACTTGAATACCTCTCAGATATTTATTTTTACTTTGAGTGTCTCGCGTCAAACACTAATCCATCGGGTGGTCCAAGAACTACAACGTTGGTCATGGACTTTGGTATAAACATGTTCAACGAGAACCATGCATGTACCATGGAAGATCTTTTGTTTAACGGGACAAACTACGAATCAATGGATAAGGTAACCAGCTGTTTCTTTTAGCAGTGTACAAGTCAACTGCTACAAACAGGACCGGACTACATGCCTAGCATCAGTAATAGTAGAAGATGATGCTTTTTTGACTGCTTTTAAGTTTTCACAGAGAACTTGTGCGCCTAACTCACTTCTTACGAAAGACATGCCATGCCGACCACCCTTTCATGACATAAGTATAATCGGATTCTTGTATCGGGTATCGTACGACCAAAATCTCATTTTTTATTTAATCAAGTGGATCACGTTAGAATCAGGGCTTACTTCCTTCTAAACACCCCCCCTGTTTTTGAGACCATTTTTTACGCACTTTTTTTTAATTTTTATTTATAATTTTATCAAAGTAGAGGTATACGGTGGAGTGTACTCCAACAATGGTATACGTAGCTTTTCTCTTTTTCTTTTTCTTTTTTCCCTGTTCCAATCCAGGTGTGTATTCCCTGCGGAGACAGTATCATGGCCTCTGTGTACGATTAAATTCCTCATTGTGCTATAAGCTTTTTATGGTCCCCACGTAGAGTGGATAGCCCGTCTCTTCATGTGTTATGATTATGATACGCTTTTTCCTTTCCTTGGAAGCTCTACTGTGTTTCTGGGCCTTCTATTCTCTGGTCGTTGAAAAAGTTGGTGTTTTCTGCAGGGGGCAACAGTTTTACAAGTTATATGTGACTCGAATTGTTTTACAGCATTTTTCTTTTTGTTACGGTGTAGAATATGTTGGTTAAAATGAAATTGGTGTTAGCAATGATGTTTCATATTTTTGGCAGATTGACGTGCATGTGGAGAAGCATGTACGAGTGTCATCAAGTTCAAAAGCATATTGTTCAGCAGCTGCAATACCTGAATGCCATTCCATCAACTAAACCCACTTCTGAGATTCATAGGCAGGCAACTCTTCAGCTAGAGCTTGAAGTGCAGCAATGGCACCAGTCCTTTTGCAACCTCTTCAAGGCCCATAGGGATTATATACAGTCCCTGACGGGGTGGCTGAGGCTCAGCCTTTTCCAGTTTAGTCGAAACCCATTGGGAACAACTGCTCAAGAGTCCAAGATATACTCCCTCTGTGAAGAGTGGCACCTTGCAGTTGATCGAATTCCAGACAAGGTAGCATCTGAAGGAATCAAAAGCTTCTTGACAGTTATCCATGGCATTGTGGTCCAACAAACAGAGGAGAATAAACAGAAGAAGAGGTCAGATTGTGCATTCAAAGAGCTTGAGAAGAAGGTGGTTCAGCTTCGATCCTTGGAGTGTAAATATGGTCCATATTCCATGCCCGATACGCTGAGAACCAAGGACCCTGTCACAGAGAAGCGGGCAAAGGTGGAGACTTTGAGAGCAAAGGCAGAGGAAGAGAAGACCAAGTATGAAAAATCAGTGAGCGTAACAAGGGCGATGACACTGAATAACATGCAGATGGGCTTCCCACACGTTTTTCAGGGGATAGTGGGATTTTCAAGTGTGTGTACAGAGGTTTTTGAGTCCGTATACAACAAAGCAAAAATTACTGAACAGCAGCATGATGTCAAGAGATTATTACCTTAGAAGAAATAACCTGGATCTGTATAGTTTTTTGTAGAACTGAGGTTGATGTAGGATCCTCATGGTAGAAGTTGTTTTTTTCTGGATTTAGCTTGGCTTGGGATTCTCATAGCAGAAGCACCCAACTATGGCAGTGATTATATCAAGAGTGGTGTTTTTGTCTAAAATTGTTTACCGGTTTTTACTTAGGAGGGTATTATTTAATCGAAGCAAAGTTTTCTAGTATACCAAACGAAATTGTCTGGTATCTGTTTCCTATGGATGTTTACTTGATCCGATTTTACAGCAGCTTTTAAGCTATGCTCGGTATGTTTCCTTCCTCCAAAAGCACTTATTATAACTCCATATTTGTAAAAAATAATATTTAAAAATATAAAATAATTTATTAATTGTAAGAGTAATTAATGATATATTTTTTAAAAAATATTTTTATTTAAAATTTTATTTAGATAATTTTTTTATACTTGATTAAAAATAAAATATTATAAAAAAAAGTATTTTTTTTTTTTTAACTTTCTAACTAATCTTTAAGAGAGTATATGATTTCAGTGAAGAAAAAGTCTCAGTAAATCCTCACGGTTGAGTGGAATAGAAGCCTAATATTTTGACATAATCATCTATAATGGGAAGCTTGGCAATATGGGGCAATCTAATCACGCCTCTAATCAAGATTGACAATAATAGACTTGGCACCAGTCGAGTCGACATAATTGACAAAAATGTATAACCCCTCTTTTTTCAACCTATACTATTGGATGCCACGGCACATTTGGCACGCAACCAAGTTAAACGTTTATCCCCTTTGAGAGACAAGAATATCTCCCTTGCATTACGTTTGTTGAACAAATCTAAAGCAGCAAAATATAGTTGCGAATCAACACCTTGGATCACTTCTAGTTCCCTAATACAATCAGCCACACTATATCTGGCATTATATTGCTCTATTGCAGCTATCCTCATCCTTGAAGCAGCAGCCATCTCCAGTATGGCTCCTGCAATAGCATCATCAATTCCCTTACGCCCTCTTTTGCGGCTATGATTTGCAGTAGGCGTAGCAGGTTGAGTTCCTTCCTGGTAATTACAGTCTTCCTCTTCTTCGGATTCAGACGAGGACTCCTCCTGGTGTGTGCTCAAAGGCTCCGAACGTAGTCTAGAAGTTGGTTCACCCTCAGATACAGCTAAATATTCATGCTTGCCATTGGTAGCTGGCTCAGAGAATATTGTGCACAGCTCCTTATAGATTGGGCAGCCACTGCTTTTCAGAGTCTCAGCATCGGGGTGTTCCTGTCAGTGTATGTTTCGAGGAGTTTATCATTTTTTTTAAGAAACATAAAGCAACTCCTGTCAGTGTATAACAAGGAAAAATGTAGACAATAACTGAAACAAACATAGTTGTAGAATTATTAAGAGTTAGACTGTTTTTTCCTTCTCAGGCAAGGCACCACCTTGATGTATTCAGCCCAAACTTCATCCTTGGCCATCATAGATCCTGTGGCTTCATCCCAATTAAAATCACTTCCACGAAGCATGGACTTTACAGTAGCGTACTGTCTCCTCATGACTGAATGTCGGTTCTTCAGTTGCTCCTTCTCCCATCTCAGACCTGTCCTGCTATAGAATTCTTCACAAATATATCTCCATGCTTTCTTGTTGAAAGAATTATTATGTTTATTGCCCTTATGTACTTGGTCAACCATTAGATCTGCAAGTATCTTGGTGAGTGGTGTGGTCCACTTAGCCCTTGACAGTTGTTCCTGCTGCTGGGGCGGAGGTCTTTTTGATCTCGTAACTCGACTTGCCATCTACAGTTAACAGACAAAAGTGCTTGCTAAAGAAGGATAATCGATCATTACTAGAGTGGCTAAGTGATTTCTGTGTTGATTATGGTTGGAACCATCCTAAGAAATCATTGTGTAAGCAGCAAAGCAAGAACACGAGTCACAGAAAACGTAATGATACTAGACTATAATATATCAAATTTAGGTACATGAAACCTACATATACACTTGAAACGAAAAACCAGGGGTAGTTTATAAATAACTAACCAACATTCCTTGCTACATAGACCCTGAAAATGCACGTTTTCTATATAAGCCACAATTCAGGAGATGGAAGATATTATGTAATAAACAGATTCCTGAACTCAACCATGCCAAACAAGAAGAAGAATCTGGAATTAAGGAGAAACAAACACAAAGCAGAAGACAAAACAGCGTGGCTCTAAATCCATATGGGGCCCAAAAAGAATATAGTCTCTACACATACCAGACTTAGGAGATTGAAAGATAATTAGAGAACAGATTCATCAACTCAACCATTTAAAAGGAACAAAATAAGTCTAGCAAAAAGGAAAAAGTTTGAACAGACAAGGTCAAATTTTATTGGCGATACTAAATATACCCATCAATCAAATAGCCACAAGATTCATGAATCCCAAAAAATAAAACTTTCCGGTATTTCAGAGTTCGACGAACCAGAGTTTCAAACCCAATAAGCGGTCATTTATAGAAACTGATACAGAATTTCATATTTCGAAAACCCTAAAGTAGTATGAGGAAAGACACTGACCTTCCACAAAGCTAGAACGCTCCGTTCAGAATCGGTCCTTTGCAGAGGACGAGACTTTCACTGTGTACGACGAAATTAAGAGGAAAGAGAAAGGAGCAATCCGAAAAATCAAAATAAAATAGAAATATTTTCCATAAAATAAACCATTAAAAAACAAAGTGCGTTTTTTTCCAAATAGCGCATTTGTAAACCGAACAATTTACTATTTACTAATTAATTAACTTTTTCCTGACTAATTTTCTGATCAAGCGAGAAGTGTTACAGTGACTATTAGCATGATTAAATAATTCATCAATAAAATGTTTTTATCAGAATGAATAATAAATATTTTTTGGTCAATAATAATAAATATTTATACAAAAGGAAAAAAGAAAAACATTGTTTAAATTATAAAGTTTATAACAAGATCCATCATATATATATATATATATATATATATATATATATATATATATATATATATCACAACACAATTTATTTTTTAGTAACAATTTTGATTATTAAAAAAAGTTGGGCAATATTCGAATCCAAGAATAGATTGACAACCGAAACTCATATCGCCGTATATCCCGAATGATTTGTGAATTAGTTAAGTAAACGTACATTCTTTATGCCAGAGCTCGCAGTGGGTAAACATAATTTGCTGACAAAGCATAAATTTTATCCCAGCAAGGCATTAACAGAAGCATACTTGTCAGTTGGTTTCTAGTGTAGCATGCATCAAGACATCTCTTGCTTGAAAATATTTACAGACAAGTTAATTTAATAGGAAACTAAATACCATTCCCTACAAGTAACGCTTAAGCCTTAAAAATTAAAATCTTCAATAGGAAGCTAGAAGAAAATCTTAAGATTTATACAGAGCCAACTGTAGTTACACATCAAACAGCTACCAATCTTCTATATCGTCGTCATCATCAGAAGTTCCGCTTGCTTGATCCTCTAAACTCATTTTGTCAAAAGAATCAACATCTTTCATGCCCAAGTTCTGCACTGATACCTGAGGAGATTTAAAACATCCACTTGCCTTATTTCCAAGCAATTTAAAGGTTGGCATGTACTCAGTGACAATAACCGACAAATTACTTGAGCTAAACCCTTTACAATCCGCGATTCTCTGCCTAAACATCTCATTCTGCAATAAAACATCATGTGCAAAATTCAATTAAGGGAATGGAATGGCGAGAAAAACAACACTAAGCTACTGTTTGTGGCTTCATAACACTTCCTAGCAGGTTAACAATTGCTTTCAATGTCTTTAGCTGAATAGTCAAGGATAAAAATCAAAAGATGAAATATCACCATTTGCTGCCAATAAGAAAGTCATTTTGCTTAGGCCCGTTCAATTAAATTATGAAAACAAAGGAAAACATAAGAGCACAAAGAGAGATTATCAAGAGGACCTAAAACTATAATCTACTTTAGTGATGCTCAGTTGGGCTTTTTATTTTCTTTTATTCTATTTTTTGGGGTGGGGGAAGTTGGACTAGGACGGAAAAATATATTTCAAATTTGCTACTTAAAATAGAAAACAGGCATACTGGAGGAGAAAAATATAACAGTCATAATGGGACACCTTATTTTGTATTGAAGTTCTCTCAACCTCCCAGAGCTTTGGCCTCCGAATAGCATGCCATCTGCAAAATTTATTTGAATATTTAAAGAGGAACATAAACGTCTTTCTCCTACAGTGAAGACTATTCGAGCGTATAATTGATAACCTGGAGGATAACGGATGAGAATTTCCAAATAATACCCCACGAACAGCAACAGAACCAGCAGCTGACTGTAAGACACTGTCTGCCTCATCATATCTAGATACCATTCCTCGAAGTTTAGCAAGAAGAATGTCAGCATCGCCAAGGTATGAAGACAGAGTCCACGCATCTTCTATTGCTTCCTCATTTAAAAAATCTAGCACTGCAAGAATCAGAAAGTCATAGGACTCTTACGAGAATAAATAAATGAATAAATTATCTGTAATTACGAGATAGCATTTTAATCTCCCAAGTCCCAAATATATGTTTGAGCATGCATATGCATATGTATAGTCAGTCCTCCAAAGTGAGCACGGATGTGTTTGTGTGAGTGACAGAGAGCAGAGGAATCAAGAAATAAACGACAATTGCTGTAACAGGTTACTTTTCAACAAAGAAATCCAACAGCATACGGACAAATATTTACCGTTTTCATGTAGAAAATCAGCAATAGGACAAGGTTGAGCGTGGGCTTGACAGAGAATCTTCTCAGGGACGTCCATTTTTAAGGGCAACCTTGTTAATCTTTCTTGTATAAGAACTGCATCTTTGTCTACCACCAAAAATAAAAAAAAAAAAAACCTTAACAGAGCACAACACAGAGATAGCTCCCATAAAAAGAAAGATGACAAAAGATATTCTGAATTTCTGATTTTAATGGATCTCTTGGGAAGATGTACCATTTTCTATTGCAGCTCCAGTTTCTCTTTTATTATGCAGCAATTTCCCCAGAGCATGAAATAAAGAAAGCGTCTCATCCCTGCTGAAGTACAAGGAATATGCATCGTCTAAAATAACAGGTTCACTTTTTCTCTTTTTAGATACACTGGGAGAAAGAGAGGACAGAGATAGAGAGTGCATTTTATTCTGCTTCAGAGAGAAAAACTGTAAAGATGTGATTGCATGTCTTATGTCACCTCCACTTGCTTTTGCTAATAGATCAACGTGTTCGGCAGTTAAATCACACTGCTCCAGTTGGCATATTCTAAAAAGTACCTTTCTAATCGAATTAGTCGTTATGGGGTTGAATACAATCTGAAAGTTTCCAAAATCAAGATTTGCATAAGTCTTCTCTCATAACACGACATCAAAAATAGCAAGAGAATTTTTCAAAGAAGTAACCTTACAAGCCCCAGCACTCTCTAGAGAAAACTTGAGTTCTTCCCAGCACCGTGTAGTATAATCTGCTGAATCTGCGTTGCCATAGTCTGTCACCAATATAGCTGTAGGTATCAGAGTTGAGCGCGCAAAAAGATGCAAGCAATCTTTGAGTCTTCCAAAAGCAGCTTTTCCATTTGTCAAAGGAAGATCATCAATTAAAAGTATGATTGATGCTTTTGACTCCCCAATAATGGAAGTTGGCATCAACCCATATTTCCGTATTCTCTCAATGAAAGTTTCAAACTCCTCCAACTTGGACGTGAATTTGACACCTGCATGTTGATCAGAAAATATGAAAATAATCATTTAGAATAAATTCTTTTCTCATTTTATGAAAATGCAATGTATGCATTTTCTCTTTGACTTGGGAACCAATACATCCCCCAGGAAGGGCTGTTTATTGTAAAAACTGCCAGTTTAGCAAAAAGAGGGGATCCTCAATGAAAATCCAGTATCCATAAGACTACCTAGTTCATAAAGCTATACTGATTTTACCAACCTGTACCAGAGTTATAAAGATGTTCTTGCCAAATTACAGGTGTAGGTGTGTTCCATTCACATAGTACAGCTCCAAGGTGAGATGCAATTACATGAATAGCAGCCTACATAGTAAAAAAACAATTTGTCAATGACAAAGTGATGTTCCTTTGAAAGTAAATGAAGAAGTGGTTCTTCAAAATAACTAATTTGATTGAAAAGTGAAAAATTCAATTATATTCAGTTAAAATCTCCATGTCTTAAGAATTCACAAACAACAGAAATAACATCAAGAAGCACACAGAAGGAGAGCTTTGACAGTGACACCAACCCACGTTCACCTGGAACAAATATTATCATCACAACATGACACATGCAACAACCATATGCCATAATCTAATTCGTCATGTGCTGCTGTGCCAATAAAAGAAAGGGTCCAAAAGCATTAAAAAGGGAACAGAAGTGGCTGCATACAGATTTTCCAACTCCAGCCTGACCACTGATGACAAGAACATTATTTTTGTACACACCCTGTAAAATTTTAAAAATAAATGGAACCCAGTTAATTGAAAATAAACCGCATAGAAAATATCAGAGAAAATACTAAACTCACTTAAATGAGCATAATTTAGTAGTTGCAGAAGAATGCACAATTGCATATATATAATTAAACTCAGAAACTAAATGATGTAGGAAGTCCAACAATGAAGGCGAGATTCAAAGTAACTAAGTAAGCGAATCAGTGATGCTGCTTCCTTTTCTACTAAGCCAATATATATATATATATATATATATATATATATATAAAAAAATTATTTTTGAAAAACAAAAGCATGTCATAACACTCAAATAGAACTCAATTTAATGCTGAAATCTGATTATTATGATCTTAATTATCCCAAACATAAAAATGAAACCACAAATTCTTTCTGCGTCAACATGAGATTTACTGCATCCTAATTACTTCATTTTAGTCTAAAAATATGGTTTGCAAGTTTGCAACAGTCATAGTCTCTAACATGTCACCAATTACCTAAAGGAAGAACGAAAGAATAATTATCAGGATTGAAGTTGGCAATTTTATTATAGTTTTCCCCTACATATTACCTGCGAACGTTTCAACCTTTCCTCAAACCAGATTTTAACTTCTTCAACCTGCAAATATAAAAAAAAAAATTAAAATAAAATAAGATGGCATTCACATTACCAAAATAAAGAAGTTACATCCACTTGGTTGACCTTCTTTTTCTGAACAGCAAGCTCTTCCAGGGAATGGGGCTTGTATTTATCAATCCATAGCTCCTCTGCATTGCTCTTTTCAGTACCTGGTGAACACTTTTATATCCATTTAACACTTAGAAATTAAGATAACGGGAAGAAAGTTACAAACACAAAAGACACAGTAATTGAATAAAATACTGCTTCATGTGAATTTTATTTGACTCATCCTTGTTTTAAATACAAGTAGGATTTAAACTTTATATATTTATGGCAAAATTAAAACGACATCAAGTGAACCACTATCGATTTGACATTAAAAATAAACTATCGTGCTAAACACAACACAGTAATGGCACACCAGCAGATACCTTGAACCCAGCAAACACTTCATTGAAGTCATCTCTAAGTAAGCTGATCTGTAGTAAATTTAAGTCATCAGACGTCCACCATAATACATTATCAGACATTAAAAAAAAAAAAAAAAATAGGCAAATATACAGAGGAAAATGGGGATGCAATCAAAACTTGAGCTCGCCAAGGAAAGTTGGTGTCAGAGAAATGACAACATAGCATTAACAAAATCTTTCAAATAACTCTCATCAAGGTGATACACAGGAAATGAGCAGATACCGAATATAAACGGGAAAGGCTATACACCATATGACCAAGGTCACAGACAAAAATGAGGCTGTAATTCTACAACAAAGGAGAGAGTAAAGTAGCACTAGAATTGGGGAAACAAAGATGTCTATTCAATATACCTAGCATATCCATTCTGCTTCGAGTTCAAGTAGTTTAAATAAGAAAAAACTGAATCAAGTATACCTCGTGCAACTTGCTGGAGTCTTTAGACAATCGAGGCCGTGAACTAGAGAGGCGTGCCCTCTTCTTCCCTCTGGAGCTCGTTGACGTCGACTTCGACTTCGACTTTGTATAGCTACTATTTGAACTCGATGAACGAAGAGTAGCATTATCTTCATCCTCTGATGATAAAACAACGTGGGCGTTCCTCTTTCCCATGATCATCACAATAAGAAACCCTAATTTTAAGCGACTACAGCGAGAATTGCATAGTTCGAGGTTCTGTTCAATCAGCAAAACCCTATTGTTCTCCAACCTTCACCGGAAATGAGACGCGGCAGAAGACAAGAGGAATTTCGCGGGTATTTGAATTTTGGAGTGAAAATTGAGATGGCTTGTATTGTATTGTAATTGTAATAAGAAATAAGAAACAAGGATTTGGCGGGCTGGGGCGCGGACCGGGCAGCTAGTATCCGAACCATTGGATTCGTAGATAATTCATAATTTCGTTCTTGGGGCCCTAACTAGGTGTGGCGTTTTCATGAAAGAGTAATAGGCATAAAAATTAAATGGATATACGTGTAACATCACTTATTCTTTTCACAATCCCCTGAATTTTATTTACACCCTCCTTCCCATTTTATTACTGAAATGACAAAAATAACCCTATCCTATCAACTAAAACAAAAACAACTCACTCCCCCTCCCCAACGAGGTATCCCCTCATTAAAATTGTCGGCAATTCCCCCCCCCCCCCCCTTGGTGGCCATGACAGCACTTTCAATTGCAGAAAATTGAGTTCTATTGTAGTTCTCTTTGTCCCATGGGTGTCTCTACACCGCACCGCTGAATAGGAGAAAGTCTTATCAGCAAGTAAAAGTGTACTCATCCGCCAATCCTTGTGTATATACACGCGCGTTATATTAGATGAGAAGAACATTGAGCTCCAAAAAACTCGGAGAGTAAGAGTGAGTTTAAAAGCTTGAAAACAAAAAATTTATCACTTACTACTTTTCATTATAAAAATTAAACCTTGTACTAAAGGAGTGAGCATATCATAAGTGTTTTTTTTTTAAAAAAAAATCAACATCATAGTAAAAATTTGTAATGAATTGCTACCAAAAGGAATCCAAACCAATGCACACAGAATTTTGTGTAGTATGTTTTTGTAAATTTTACAAACCGCATACTACAATTTAGTTTATGGTTTCAGCACTTCGAAAATCAAACAATTTGAACTAAATCATACTTGATATATGTACGTATTGTTTACTTCATATATATATACACATAGAGACATACATAAATAATCACAAATTATGCCACGGAAAGGCGTAAGTTAAAATAAATTGATACACAATAAATGAGTATACACGCACTAATACCCTAAGTAGCAGAATCCTTAATTCCCCAAAACAAACATGGGTTCTCTACTCTAACGAGAAGAGGAAAAAGTTGACTGGTTCAAATCTTAATCTTAATAAATCATCTCCTCCCTTTCTCTTATTTATATGACATGTTGTTTAAACTATAAGTATTACGACCATGTGTTAAATTTGATGCTTAATTTTATTTTAAAATATACCTTATTATTGATTTTTTTTATAAACAACCCTTAGTTTAGTTTTCATTTTAACATTTTGGCAATACGAATCAAAGCACATGACATAACATCGAGTGATTTGATTTACTATTTTTTTAAAAAAAATTGCACCGCGCTCACTGCTAAAGTGGGGGGACAGGGAGTGCATGCAGCAAATCCCGTTCTCCTCCGGCCTTCAAGATTTCACCTAACCCCATCTATCCCAATCCAGCACTTGTTACCTTCAGTTACCAACCCAAAGCTCTCATTTTTGTCTTGCTCAGTTGTCAGCTTAGTCAATTAATGGCTTCTAGTTGGCTGGATTGTATGTTGTATCAATGGTTGATTCTTCAGTTGGTGGCAAAACAGCGATAAACCACCGCCTTGGGAAGAACCTCATTGGTACCTTTTACCAACCTCAGTGTGTACTCATAGACACAGACACATTAAATACATTACCAGATAGGGAACTGGCATCAGGGTTTGCAGAGATTATAAAGTGTGGACTCGTCAGGGATGCAGGCATTAATGGCAAGGTGAAAATATCATTTAAATACTGTTACAAGCTTTCCAAGCGTATGAAACAAGCTGGAAAGTCTTTTGGGTCAAGAAAACAGATGCTGTGCTTAATACGTATGAGGAAACTCAAAACGCCTAGATCATAAGTTTGAGATTTATTACTCTCTGTTATTGAGACTTTCATCAGCTCATGTACCGGGGATTTTGTTAGAAACTTATTCTTACAAGTTGGTTTGGTCATGTGCGTACTTGGATTTAACTGGTGTATTATCTTAGATTGCAGAACTGTGGCATTTTGTGCTTTGAAGTTTATGTTTATATATTTTAGGCAATAGAGACTGGATTTGGTCACGGTCAGTGGCTTCGTGGGGAGGCTGTTGCAGCTGGCACGGTATTGCACTTGTATTGATATTTCTTATTCTCACCCTCGTTTCTCCATAATGATTAGTGATGGTTTTTCTTCTCCTATTGGGGAAATCCCTTGGTTGGATTGATGTCTAAAACAGCCGCCACGAAAGTGGATAGATTCTCTGGCTTAAATCTCAATTTGTCTATATCAATATCATACTTGATAAGAAGGTAGCCGATGGTGTGTTAAGACTTGTATTGCTAAAAGGTCCTCTGGGAAATTGCGTTTCATGACAGAAATGCCCTGGACGATACACTTGGTGCCTTTTGTAGATCCTCATCATCTGATCTAGGTTATGGTCGGTCTGCCCATTTCTCCCAGTCACCCAAAATATCCCTCTGGGCATAGTTCCCATTTCAATGGCAACGGGTCGGGAGCATCAAAATGAGCCTGCAATATCTTTAGACAGAACCAAAACTTTGTTTGGGAAACCCCAAAATATATTGTGTCTAATCTAATACCAGTCCCTTGAAGCAGTAATAATCAAAGGCAGAAGATGTTTTGAGTCAAAATTAAAAATAAGGAGATTTCAGTTATGTGGGATCAAGAGAAAATGTTCCTGGGATGACCTGGTCTGGTTTCGTACTAACAGAAATTCGAAATTGGCGGGTTTTTCTCTCTCTCCACGTCACCAAACACAATATTTGTGCTAGTTTCAAAGAGTAAGGACTAGACATCAAATGCCAATTTCATATCAATTTTTAATCCAGAAATATATTATATTAGTTGAAACTTCCTATTCAACAGCACAAATAAATTAATCAACCATGTTTACTATGTAAGAGAAATTTTATAATATGCCTTGGATATTGTTGCTTTTTCTTTCTTTTTTTTTTTAATGAAAAAAAAAAAATGTAAAGAGTACAACACACTAACCAACGGTATGGCTAGTCGAGTTACAATCCAAAATCTCCCTAAATCCTTTTCTTTCATTTTTCTATATAACCCTTAATCATTTTCTTCATTTCTTTTTCTCTTAATCCTGGTTTGGTAACATTTTTTATAATAGGCTTTTTATTACAAAAATTTAAAAATATTCTGTGAATGTCAAGTGAAGAGACTGTTTGGCCCACAAACTGCTCCTTGCCAAAACAAAACAAAAAATAATGACATGACTCAAAATTAAGATAAAATATACAAAATTTAATCATATTCTAGAAACAAAAGGAAAATTACAAATTTTCATTAAAAAGCTCAAATTTCCAATTACAATAACTTGATCTATTTTTTTTATTAGTTCCATGAAATTGAGGATATATTTTGTAAAAGAAGGTTATTGCGGAAAGGCTAAGTGATATTTTTAAGTTGTCTAAAAAATTGATAATTTATTTAGAGATGGTTACTTTTGAGTTTTTCCTCTGTTTCTCTCCTTTCCAATGTATTTTTTCTTTTCTTTTGTTAAATCTATAAAAGAGGGTGAGGGACCTTATTGGATTTTCATACACTATTTCTCCTAAAGTGATTTTTATTGTAATAATAATAATAATAAATAGTAAATATTATTCCGGGACCTTGGATGAGGATCCGATTATTGAGACGAGCCGAGTTTCCATCCGATTAACGCGTCAGGTTAAAATGGCAAAAAAAAGAAAAATATACAAGTATAGAAAAAACAAAATAAATAATAATTTCAATAAACACAAAGTGACGGGTTTGTTGGCGAGGATTGGTTCTCTCAACGAACGCTTCAACGGCAAAATTTCCCGGCCAAAAGGGTTCGTGTCTCTCTCTTTGATCTCGATCTGCTTCTCCGTAATGCATAATTCCATCTCCTCCAAAAGGGTTAGGGTTTCTAATTTCTTCAAAATTTATATCATTTTTCGTCGCACAACATTCTTATTCTCATTTTTCTCTTTCTGCATTTCCCAATTAGGGTTCGAATTTGTTAGGGCATTTTCTTTTTGATTTATGGAGGTTTTTTCTTTCCTTGGATTTTCATTTTGCTTCACACAGATGTGTAGAACCTGAAGCAGCAGAAGAAGGAAAGTTGGAGGGGTGTGTGTCCTCAGGTGAAGATCTGAGGCTTTCATTATTTGGGGTTGAGGAGAAAATTTTTCATAAAGGATGAGCGCTTCTAGGTTCATAAAGTGCGTCACTGTTGGGGATGGAGCCGTGGGCAAAACGTGTCTGCTAATCTCATATACCAGTAACACCTTCCCCACTGTAAGTTCTTCTTTTTTTCCCATGTTTCCACATACGTCATGAAATTTTCTTTGCTTTTTGAATAGATTAATTTCTTTCTGGTAGTTTCGGTAGTTGGCATAAAACATGAAAAATGAAAAATCACCCTCTGTCTCTTTTCCTTGGGGTAAATATTCATTTTATGCTTTTGTGTGTAAGAAATTCTCCAACGTAAAACTGGTCTTTTGCAATATATGTTGCATGTCATCTCCATTTGGGGTCGGAATCCAAGAGATGCCATGTGTGATGTCTGGCGTGTAATACTGCAACAGGATATGATTCCTTCTAAATTTACTAGATTGAATACGTTAATTTAACTCATATGTTTCTTCCTTCGGATTTTTTTCTCAAATGAATTAGTCAAGGTCTAGTATTCACGTTTTGACTTGCATCTAGGTTATAACCTTCCTTTATTCTAATCCATAGATGTTACTTTCTGTTTTGACAAATTGTAATGAACTTTCTTTATTTTGGATGAGAATTACATAATATGGCATTCATCTTAGAAAGAAATAGGATGAAGTATGAGATTTTGGCAATAGATTTGTCCTCTGGGCTGTAATTTTAGGTTTGTATTCCAATATTTCCAATATGTACTTTAATGGGTGATAATATAATCTGCAAGGATTCAGGTATTTGGATGCTTAAATGAGAAGATAATGATCATTTTATTTTCCTCTACTCTTTTGCATTCAAACAGGATTATGTTCCAACTGTTTTTGACAATTTTAGTGCTAACGTGGTTGTCAATGGAGCCACTGTTAATCTGGGTTTGTGGGACACTGCCGGTAAGTTTGTATTATTGTCACTCTTTTTCGTGAAATGTATGATGTAGAAAATGCCCTCTAAATTTATTGTCTTAATTTTTGGAACAGGACAAGAGGATTATAACAGATTAAGACCTTTGAGTTACCGTGGTGCAGATGTTTTCATACTGGCTTTCTCTCTCATAAGCAAGGCCAGCTATGAAAATGTTTCCAAAAAGGTACTTGTTCCAGTGGATTTCTATGTTGAAGTATTATAGCCCGGTGTCTTCTATTTATTTCCATATATCCTAAATCTGAAATCTCCATGTAGTTAATGATGAACAATATGTTAATATGCTTTCTCTCTCTCAATAATTTTATTTTTTAATCTAATTAAAAATGCTGATGATTTGGAAATGTGTTGACTTCATTTCCAGTGGATTCCGGAGTTGAAGCATTATGCCCCTGGTGTCCCAATAGTTTTGGTTGGCACAAAGCTTGGTATGTTTTATGCTGTGCAATATGATTTTTACCACCATGATGATATTATGCGTTTATTACATGGCAGATGCTGCCATCTAACGTATAAAATTCTCTGTAACTATTCTAGCTGCTAATGCTATAGAAAAAGGTGATGGGAGTTTGCATTATGTGGATTTGTTTAAGTAATATCTATTTGCATAGAGTTTACGAGAGCTTTGCATCTTGATCAGCATCTTTAGAACTTTTCCTTGTCAATAAGGCAGATGATTTACAGTTCACCTCCAATGATTGTTTGATTTGAGTGATATACTGTTTTACAGTTTTTTTATTTGGTCGGAATTGGGTGAGGGGTTTTTGGTTATGCATGTTTACTGAGTTTACTTAATTATTCTGATCTTGCCTGATTCAACAGTTGTTGTTTTCTGGATGAAGATCTCTAGCCAACCTAATATATCCTCTATAAGGTTTTAGTTGGGTTTTTTTTTTTTTTTCCCTGGATGCACAATTATCAAGCATCAGAATCTTCAGTTCTTCATATTCTATCTCGCAGAGACATTTCATCTACCTCGAAGTTAATTATTTGAGCACTAGATAACTCTTGTCTTGATCAGATTAAGTTCTTGACTCTACTATCTTGCCCTCTTTTACCCTGAAAAATTATTTGGATAACTCGGATCAGGATGGAATTCTATTGGACCATGTTAGAGATTGAAACATTATTTAAGCCTCAATTTTGTAGTTTTTTTTTTTTTTTTTTTAAATTGACACAGAAAGGAATCTTTGATTCAAATATTTGGTGAACTTCCTGACTGGGGTGTATTATTCTACTGATGGTTATTAATAGAGAGCTAGTCCCTTACCATTTTGTTATGTGTGATGAGACAGACCTCCGGGATGATAAGCAATTCTTTGAAAACCATCCTGGTGCTGTACCTATTACCGCAGCTCAGGTGAGATTATAGCTTCTGGCGTTCCTTAATTTGTTTTACATTTTGAATACTTTTATGCAAACTTCTTAGTTTTTAATCCAAATCTGACATTTGTATCCCCTTCAAGGGAGAAGAGCTAAGGAAGCTGATCGGTGCACCTGCTTACATCGAATGCAGTTCAAAAACCCAGGAGGTAAATTCTAGTTCACTCTATATCTGACAAGAGTTAATTTAGCGTGCGATTTCAATTCTAATTTCTGGCATTTAATGTAGAATGTGAAGGCAGTCTTTGATGCAGCCATAAGAGTTGTCCTTCAACCGCCGAAGCAGAAGAAAAAGAAGGGTAAAGCACAAAAGGCTTGTTCCATATTGTGATTCCATAGGTATAAACATTTGACTGCCATCTATTCTGCCTGTATTCCCCGCTGCCCTCTTCTTCCTTTTCTTCATTCCTTTCCTGTTGGAGAAGTTGGAGTCTATGTGAGTGTTCCTCTGACAATTCTCTAGATCTCCTTGAAGCATGAGGTGGTTTGATGCTTTTGCTTTCTTGGAATTGTGGATTCTAATTGTCAAATTTCATTTTATGGTTCCCCACCTTTTTTCTTTCCTATCTTCCGTTTTATTCTATGTATTGATAGACTGGAATATCTAAATTATTGTATTTCACGATAATTCTTGGCTTTTACTCAGGCGTCTAGCAATTTTATCTCTATGATCCGGTTATTTTAGGATAATTAGCCAAAAAAAAAATTCAAAAGGTTTTGCTGAACGGAGCAAATATGTCTGCATGAAATTTGCCATAAAGAAGTTACTGTAAACAACTTTTTCCCTGAATCTGGCGCATGAGCATTTGGTTTCCGCGACTTCAATGTAGATAATTGTTGCATGATTTAGGACAAGTAATTCCCTCAGTTAAAAATGAGCTTGGACTCAGTTGAAAGAAAACACAGACTTCGTTAACAATTTGTTAATAACTAAATCAATTTCCCATCCCTTTGTCTTCCGTCATATTTTCGAAGCTGTATGTGCACAATTCCATTATTGCTATCCTCTTATAGAGTTCGTAATCGAATCATAAAAAATAATAATAATAATAATAATAATAATAATAATAAAAAATCAGAGATTGACATTAAGTTGCTAATGTAACAAAATATGTCCGGCAAATTATAATCAATTGTTTTTAAAAATCCCCAAGAACAAGACAGGTGTACCTTACTGCAAAACGAATAGCCAAGTTACAAGAATAATCCATGGTGATACGATTCAAATTCGAGAAAGAATATGGATATGGCGAATGAAAATTTGAAAAATAAGTTCATAAAACTGGACATGTAGAGCAATTATCTGTCCTTGTGACTGTTATCTTCCGCCTGCAACTCGGCGAATTGCAATCCACAGTGCTGCAAGTAATATTTTTTTTCATTGAATTAACGTTTCCAAAACAGTGGTCAGTCTGGTGAGTTACACGATGAAACCAATGGTTATAAATTTCTCTGATTATTCCGATTCCTAACCAGGAACACAACTGGTTACTCCGATTTCTGATGCCGGCACATATCACGAACACAATCTCGTGGTTCTTTCGAAATTCAACAGGAGACAATTGAAACCATTCACCGGACTAACCCACGATCAACTTGTCATATTTATAACATGATTTGATTTGACGCTATTTGGTGGCTGTCATGTCATCCAACCAGTCAAACCTTTATGGGCTCATACTTGTCCCCCACAGTGCCACCTTTCTGTTTCTGGAATTGTATGTAACGCAAGGTCCTAGCCAAGAAAGCATCCGCAACTGGATCTGGAGTTATCGTGTCACTTTGCATTTCAGTCATGATTAACTCGATTAGGCCCTGGATAGGAGCAACGGTGACCTGTGGGTTTCCCTTCTCAAAGAAATAAAGGTACCTAGCAAACACAAGCGGGATTAATCCAACTTTTTCACTGTGTAGAAGAGGAGGAAACGTGAAATTATGGGTTAGTAATCCTACTTGTTCAAAATCTCAATGAAGAGCATAACTGAACCAGTGCTACCTCGTGCTGCATTTGCCATTTGCCGAGCGGCATTCGCAATTCTCAAAGCCCGCTTGACGCACATCAGGACTCTAGTTTAAATGAAAGTGAATAAAAAAAATAGTAAGAAATATGTAAAGGTAGACTGAAAAATACATTCTTTCGCTTGAGGCATATCGGGACTCTAGCTTAAATGACGCTTCTTTTGCAGAGTTCTCCATAAATAACAAATTGCGAAAAAATATTACAAGAAAATTATTAGGACGGGTGAACAATTTAAGTTGACCAAGGACCTTTTTCTCTTGAAGAAATTACCAATTAGAGAAATCTCAAAATAACATAAAGAGGAGACACATAACAATGCAAAAAATATGCATATATATTAGAGATGACGATCTCTTCAAATTTGATATCAATAAAAACACACCTCTCTCCATCTTTCATGTTATCCTGGTCATCAACCCAAAATAGATGTGAGCATGCATACACAGCTCTGCACTGATCTGGTTTCTTTAAAAGCCTTGCCGAGTACTGTCAAACGAAAAGGCATCATATTATGTCTTAGAATATACAGATATATAAGCATCTCTATACAATGGAATTCAATAATCTCACTCCTGTGGCCTTGTGAGTTAAAGTATCCCTGTTCTCAACACCAAAGACGTGCATCCTTTGAAGAGTTCCAATTATCAAATGGAGTGCAGTGATCTGTGCTCTGGAATCCTATCATATTGACACATGCGTGAAAGTGAGCACAATTAACCCAAAATTTTCGTCATAAATGCAAATCTTCCACCTCCCACCTCACCAACCCCACTTCTTTTGCCTCAATTCAACCAAAGAAAACAAGGGGAGAGGATGGAAGGGGAAGAAAGAGAACAGAATTAGTTAGGGGGTTAAGATAAGCAGCTGACTCACAGCAATTTCCTCTTCATACAGAATATAGGCTTGGGTGAAAAATTCATATGCAACAGGTTCTAAATCACAATCATTGGCAGCCTAATAGAACAAAAACCATACAAAAATCAGCAACCACTGTCAGCAGAAGAATTTTTTGTGACTAAAACCAGAGATTTTCCACTACCTCAGCACATTGCAAGTACAACCGTAATGCCAATTCAGGTGCTGGGACACTTGACAGTCTCTCGATAGTCTAAGACAAAGGGGAAAGATAAGACACAATGTGCATTCCAGTAAAAATAGCTTATAATTAGAAGTTATATATCAACAAAAAATCATATTGTGCAAGACTTATATCTGTGCGTGTCAGGATTTGCTGACACCTGTTGAATAACTCTTCATATAATAGGACTTCCCTCAATCTGACCTTTGAATCATGAACATTTAGTATTCAGTTCTTACGTAAAATTTCATAAAGATTCCAAATTTGTAAGTACTAAATCAAATCAGTTAATAGTTGCTTCTATTTTTGAATAGCATACTATATTGATATCAAATACACCTACCAACTTCCAACTAATAATTGATCTTAGAATATTATAACTTGAATGTGTATAATTTACATGATCAGGTCTTCTAACCCAACAGGTAACATGCACATATATGTTTACATGCATATTACCTGATTCAAAAGCTGAAAAATTTTCTTTGGTGTTGTTGATGCGTCTTTTCCAAAAGGATTTTCTTCCTGACCTTGCAACTGTCTGACCAGCTGCAGATATTTAAACATAAAATCCATAAATACTCATACTGGGTTTGGATAATGATGACAAATGCAGATTTGCAGACAGTCTACTTGTTCTCAAATAATAAAGCTGCAATGAGGCAGGAGCATAAGCTTACAGAACGAATCACCTTAGTATTTTGAATAATTTTGATATTGGGACAGCTTACAATATTTCATCGGTTTTACTAGAAGATAATTTATTAGGATTATAGATTTAATAAGCTGCCACAAAGGCTTCAGCTGTCTGGTGACTAATCTGTGAACAATTGATATGTGAAATATAGTACCAGGAATAATAGCTAATGAGATTTAGCATTTACAGCTTCACCCTGAACCAAAGTTATCAAACTAGTTACAAGTACAGTAACTTGTTCGGCATCTGTGAAACAATGGGTTAGCAGGACCTTTGAAAATCTCACTTCACATTATTAGAAGGGGTCCCAAACTTACATTGGCCCCTCTGTCTTGCCATCTCAGAAGAGAGGCACTGTGGGAGTTCCATTGCAAGGCATTGCATTAAAATTAAGTAACCCAGTGACAACAGCATTCCGCAAACACATTATGAGAGCTACAGCATCAATAGAGTGAAGGCACAAAAAAACGTGAAAGCTAGGAGCCATAAATGGCAGGAACTCAAGCAGAATAAGTGGTGGCAAAGACCAGGAACACTGACTCTTCCTAAGTGTTGTATTTGAAGAAAATTTACAACCCACTACTAATCCCAGTCCTGGCCACTTTATGAGAGCTGTCGAACAGGTTCCCTATCCATTATCTACATGGTTAACTCAGTGGATGGCTGCAGCATGTTAGCAGCTTAGGACAGTAACACAGTACAATCAACCTACAAACTCAGCATTTCTAGTTCCTCCCTACCATTTCCAATCATACCAGACATGGATTTCAGTGTGCATTCAAGATGGTTTGCCATACCTTTAGAGAAGAGAAAACAAGAGGTGGAATGGTGAAAGGGAGACGCTTTGGCCCTCCAGTCAGTATGTGCTTCCAAACAGTGTCTATAATCTGCAATTTAGTGCATGGATTGTGGCACAAATTAAACTAACGATAGAGGTCAAAAACAACACAGAAGTAAACCATACACAGTACAAAAATACAAAACTCATTAAAAGCTAGGAGTCAACCAAAGCTGTTGCCTGTAGTTGGAAAAAGATGAGTCAACAGAGAATACAAAGAAAAGAACATTTATTTCTGATCATCATCAAATACCTTAAACATTTCTACTGGATCATCATTATATAGCATCTGAATTAGACGTGAAACCGAATTCTGCTTCTCCTTGAATTCATCTTCATCTAACTGTTTTAATGGGGAGAACAGGGTAAATAAAAAGTAAAGTTCAATAACAATAACATAGAGAGAAAGGGGCCACTCACGAACATATTCATAAAGAGCATCTCCTATGGGCCTAAGTAAAAAGATTGACTAACTAGAAAGAGGCAAGTAATGCAGAAAGCCAAATAGTTTGCATCATAAAAATAGTCAAATATGACCAGTGGTGGAATTGAAATTACCTCATCATTAAGAGTCACATCAAAATCCTTTATGAGCCCTTTTATCAGTTCAAACAATGCTTCAACCTACATATAAACAAGGCCATGTTAACGGGAAGCACATGCCCAAAAGCTAAATGAACAGAAATACAATTCATACATACCTTGTCTGAAGTAGATATACGAGTTCTGTTTTTCATAATGCTTTGAATAATAACAGTTGCCATGACCTTATTTGTTCGATTGTCAAGATATTCCATGACACGAGGATAGTTTGAAAGCTCCAAGGCAGTCACAATATCATTATATTTCTCTAGTGGAGCACTTAAAAGAGCAACAACTTTTTTAGTTGCGCTATTGTCCTCAATCTTCCCTTTGCCAGAGAGTTTGTTCACGCATGCTCCCTGTCAAGTATATACATGATACAGTAAAGATTTGGTCTTGAGTAAATACTGGAGTAAGCTGTATGCTAACATAAAAGAGGTACTGTTCTTTCCCAAGACTCAATTGTGTTGAATTTATTTAAAAACACAGTAGACAAGTTTTTGGCATATAAAACTCAAACATGATAGTATTTCTAGGGATGCAAGTAAAAAATTTACACAATCACATGAAGCAAACAATCAATAAATGCGTATAAGCAGTGTAATGGAATATACCAGAACTTGATCAGCATAATCAAGTCGATCAGGGTGGACATGAAGAGTGAAGGTTAAAAGAGACAAATATAAAGTTACAACTCCAACAGTTGGCATGTCAGGCTGTGCTTCTATCACCTACATAAAAATAGTGAGTTTAAATTGCTCTGGAATATACATATTTTTTAACTTCAACATAAAAACCTATATCAAAAATGCAAAAGAAGAAAACTTAAATATTCAAATGGCAAAAGGCAATTACTAAAATCCATTACATAGCCTGGTGCTGAATTGAGAAAGCAAAAGCTAAACACTCGCAAAGAATGAAAAGGAGGAGAAAAACTACCAGCATATGTATCGAACAGAATATTGCACTCCCCATAAAAAGGCACAGAACCCAAACATTGATAGAGATGCACAGAAACATGATTCCAAATACAGTACAAACAAAGTGTAGATGTTGCAGTTCAAGGTCACTAAACATCACAGAACATGCATATTAATGCCTTGCTTCCTTTGAAAGAAAAGAAATAAACTTCCAGGTGTTATTTTTGGTATTAGGTGCCAAAACAAGACATTAAGACTTTATCATTAATCATTTTTGAACTAATCATGGGGAAATAAGCAAGCTTAATTTCTAGAAAGATTCTATCATCAGTCTATGGTCAGTTTTAGGGTGAAGATGTCAATTGCAAAAATCAGGTTAAACCATGGCAAATGCTTTTCTTTTCTTTTTTTCTTTAAAAAAAATATAGATATGAGTTTTCCAAAATACAAATTTACCTTGCCAATGGCATTGCTTAACTTAGAAAATGCTTCCACTTGCAAGAACTCAGGCAACACATCAGCACTAGAAGCAGCATAGTTTGAAAGCCTTTCCATTAATTGGGAAAGCACTGTCTTGATGTCAACAGAGGGCTGAGGGGCAGTGACAGCAGAGATAATGAAAAGCGTGTAATAAGACCTACTGGATTTACAGCATAAAAATAGACGTGTTTGTGATGCACAATTTGGGTACAATGTTAAGATTCAACCACTCTTCAAATCACAATTTATACATATTCCAGCAAATGAAAATTTGTCAGTAGTTCAGAAACTGAAAATGTGCGAACTATACATGGTTACTTTATTTATTAATTTTTCATGCTTGTGTGGATATTATGTTGTCTTCACTTTGGTGCCACTTTGTGTCAACTTCTATTTGATGAATAAAATCTTTCGTGAGTAGGAAGAGAAGAAAGAATACACAAATGTCAAATGAACTTTTGACAAAATCTGCAATGTCAGCAACCTGAAGCTGAGGGCAAGCACCCAACAATACATCAAGGGTCTGCAAGTGATACTCATCAGGAAAGACTTGAATTATGCACTCCATCAAGTAGAATTGGGCTAGCTCATCTTTACAATTTACAACCTATCAAAAAATAATAGAGAAATGAAGGTTTTTGCCAGTTAGAAAGTAAAACATATCAACGTTTTCAAAATGAAGTAGAAATAATAAAACAACAGATTGACCTGTTCCAGTACTCTGGGAAGCACGACATCTTTGTACATATCAAGGTCAACACCCTCTATCTGACTGAGGACATGAAGATTCTTCCCAACCTAATAACAGACAAAGGTAACAAAAAGAAACAAAAAAGGCCTTCTATAAGTGTTCATTGATAATGTAGACAATCTCATTGCAGCCAAAGAAACCAGTTATGGGCTATGGATGTTACTAGATCACGTAGCTCACTCCTTTCTTTCTCTCGTTTCTCCTTGTCCCAGGCAGGCCCCTGCAGACCAGAAAGCCCGACAGCAAGCCTCAACTCAGGGTCAGCTAAGAGTATAATTGATTCACATGCATAACTACACCTGCATGACCAGAAATCATGTCCTCATGATATGCAACTACTGTGATGCCATGCATGTTCAAACATGAGAGTAGCAATAATGTACATGTAATTTAACCAACCTGATGCTGCATTCGTACCCAAAGCTTGTTCATTTCTGTAAAATTTTGGAGTACAAACTCTACAGCATCATTCACAGTGTCTGCATCCCTGCAGATGTCATAGGAGACATCCACACGATAGGTTCATTCTCAAATAGCCTTGGGTTAGAAACAATAACAAGAGTCTACTCTTCAACTTATACTAATAGTAATACAAATGAGAATGGTGAAAGAGATGGTCATGCCAAGGGGAGAAAGGGACCACATTCCAAATGTTTGAATGACTACAGTCAGTTTATCATAACTTCAGATGAGGCTCAACCAAGACATCAAACAGGATTGATCCCACCTATTAGAAGAGCGGAGCAGAAAAAAAAATTCTTGCTGCTTACCCTTCATACTCAGAACCAATATCAGGCAATTTATCTCTACTAACTTGAGAAAGATAGCTTCTGAGAAAGAGTCCACGAACAGGGTGCTGAATGCCTCGACACATTTCCACAAGGTCCTTAAGCACATCCTTAGCAGGAGCTTCCTTGGACTTGATGTATACAGATCCTACTGTACATAGAAGATACCTAATCGAAATCACAAAACAGCAACAGTGTGTTAATGACAAGCAAGAATCAACATGAGAAAGGCTTTAAACTTATACACATTCGAGCTATGCAAAACTAGAAATGAATAACGCAAATAACACGCTCATATAAATTAAGAAGGACTAGGAAAGCTATATCACTTACAATCGCGGCAGAATGTTGCCTGCATGCTGGACAAGCTCATAAAGATCAATAATGGAGCAGCCACGACGAGTCTCTTGCTCAAAAAACATCTCTAGCTTCCTTAATTGATCAAAGACGCGCATGTCTAAAGCACAGAAACACATGGCAATTAACAATCATAAATAGTTGCAGCTTCATTGTTCATTGAGCATTGAGAAGGAAGGACAGAACCAGTTTCTCAATGGAAAGCAAGAAAACAACGTCGGATGTACTGGTGGAACTTACATAGTTCATAGTACTTGTGAGGAGAAAGCTTCGAAGTCCGAAGCTCAGAAAGCATCTGAGCTGAAAACTTCAAAGCATCTCTGAGATTGTTCGAGTCCTGAGACAAGTCAAAATTTGATCCAAATTAGGTTTGAAAATGCTTATTTCGAAATTTTGATAGAAAAATGGAAAAAAAAAAAAAAAAAAATGACAGAAGATGATTTTTTGGTCCTCATTTTGCAGTCATCCTCCATGGAAGAGAAACCAAAGAGGCTAGGGTTCAACAGAATTACCAAGGCACGGTGCATGTAGAAAGCATTCTTCTGAAGTCCAGCAATTCCGGCAGCAAGGAATTTCTCTTCGTCTTCGGCTCCATCTAACATCATTTTCACACAAGTCTGTGTTCTCTGCTTCGCGCTGCTGACTTTGTTCTGCTCCTGTTTCGGTTCCTCTAACTGCCAGTCCAACCCCTTTTTTTATTCTTTCCTAGCGTCCGCTTGGAATTTACGGTACCTTTGGGTTATTTGACCCGTACCCGTACCCTCTTTTTTTTGTCCTCCTCAATATTTTTTAAAAAACACTGTACACTTTACCAAGTTGTAAGTTTTTACAATCAAATGGAATGTATTAAATGGATCAAATTAGCACAGTTGGATTCATATAATAGCAGCATCAAATCTAAATCTAAATACTTATTAAATGTTTGAACAAGACAAGACTATGCAATGGATCTTGGCACAAAAATAAAAGCAAAACTAAATAGTTGCGGCATCCCCTGCATGTAAACTTTACTGCGCTCCTCCTTTTTTCTCTCCTCCTACTTAGCACTTAGCCTTAACGTGCGTGAAAGTGGAAACTCGAAGCAAAATGGGCCGCAGCTTTCATCTCTTCATATGAGATATGAGATGAGATGTTGCTTCCCAAGTTGTCCACGTATAAGCTTACACATAACAAAAACCACGCGTCGTTTCGTAGCCTACTGATCAGTTTACAGGCTTAAAGCAGAAGTTCCAAGTCTTCCATAAACCCTTCCTCTGCTCGGCATTGCATTCTGTGAATTCTCTCTTATTAGAGTAAGTTTTGTGCCGTTTACATATTTTACGTACGTCAATGGGCTTTTCGGATTCTGTCTCTGACTTTGTGGTTCGCATTACATACACCGCAGGAAACGGAAGCAAGTTCGGGTGAGGTTTTTCCCCTACAATTAATGCAGTGCTCTCAAAGTTTTGGCTTTAATTTTCTATCATTTTTAACGTTGATTTTTCTAAGACTGAAGAAATCAGTGGAAGGGATGAAGGGAGCGACGCAGGTGGAAGTGGAACCCAAGCAGAGCAAGCTCGCTGTCATTGGCTATGTGGACCCAAACAAAGTGTTGCACCGCACGGGGAAGAAGGCAGACTTTTGGCCTTATCTACCTTACGACGTCGTTCCTCACCCCTCCCTGTACAGTGTACAATGTAGCAAAAGATAGCGTATGAATGTTAAATGTCTGCAAGTATTAGGCAGATTTTTTCTTTTTCTTTTTGCATTCTCTGAGCGTGCAATGGGTGGTGCAAATATTAATTTACGTGGTGTAAAAACTAATTCCTTGACATTGTTTGGTCCAGTTTCCAAAGTGTTTCAAATAGTCCAAGTCCAGCCCGTATATCTGTTTATTTTGGGCCTTCTTTAAGCCCGAATAACAGCATCTTGCAAGAGGGAAAAGAGTCAGTTCTACGGGAGAGGAATGAGGATGACATCATGCAACGGCATCTTAGATGACCTCGTTTCTATTTCCAAGAGGTTGTAGTTAGTGGTTCATACAAAATTCATTCCGGTGGCAAATATCTTGGATGACTTCATTTCATGTGGTAACAATTATAAAGAGGATTCATATTGTTTAAATGAATATGAAATTTCAATCAATGATGATCGATGCAAGGGAGGGTTGGCTGGCTCATGAAGATTTTATGACTCTGCCAATTACCATGCAAGGACTTTGAATATTTCTTACTCAAACAATGTGAAAGCATCCAAGTTGGAGAGATCTTGATTTAGAAATTATTTCAGAAGTTGCGTTTCTAGAATTTTCTGTTTTCCACTGAAAGAGCATTAAATTAACGAATCCTCTTGCTCCTAATTCATTTAATTAAAGTTTTTATTTCAGAAAAAGAGGAATTGTTTAAAACAACTTGCATCATAAAGTTTGCTTCTAATTTAAAGGTGTAGCAGCAACAGCTGTTACATAACAACATGCATGGGTTTTTCAAAGGAAAAACAGAACTCTCATGTCCTATAAATAGCAAGCTTGTTCAGAAGGACTAACATTGAAAAACGGCCATTGCATATTTCCAAGGAGAAGAGTGCAACATTAAACTTAGACAAACATGAGGTGTCTGTTTCAAAATCTTTTGCCTCTGCTGATTATTTGGTCTTGTGCCGCATTAATCGTCTTTCAACGAGATGGTTCTGCCGTGAGTCTACCAAACAATGAAACTGTACCGGCAGTGATTGTGTTTGGAGACTCCATAGTGGATCCAGGCAACAACAACTACATCACCACTCTCATCAAATGCAATTTCTTGCCTTACGGCAGAGATTTTGCTGGAGGAGATCGGCCAACTGGGCGTTTCAGCAACGGTTTAGTCCCATCAGATATCATAGGTATCTGCATTATAATATAGTTCAGAAATGAATGCATATTTTCTTTTCTCATGCCAAGTTTTTTTTTTTTCAGCTGCAAAATTTGGGGTCAAGAATTCTTTGCCAGCTTATCTTGATCCAAATCTGCAACTCGAGGATCTCCTCACTGGTGTAAGCTTCGCCTCGGGTGGTGCTGGCTATGATCCTCTCACTTCTACATTAGTGGTATATATATACATATATATCTCAAATTTTCCAAGTGAATTTCATTTTTGTTATCATAGCACAAGATAGAACTAACTCTAATTCTCTTTCTCCTTATTATTGAAGTCTGTGATATCATTACCATCTCAACTGGAAATGTTCATAGATTACAAAATCAAGATAAAGCAAGCAGTTGGAGAAAGCAGGGCAGCATATATAGTATCAAAGGGCATATACATAGTGTGCATAGGAAGTGATGACATTGCCAATACCTATGCTCAAACACCATTTAGGCGAGCTCAGTATGACATTCCATCGTACACAGACTTAATGGCTGAACAAGCCATAAGCTTCTTGCAGGTATGTTTTGGGAAAACAACCACCACACAGTGTCTTCTGTTCTGTTCACAGTATATCGTCATGTGCATATTGCAGTGAGCAAGTTAAAGTTGACCAACTAATAAATGCAAAATCAATGTCAAAATGTTAGTTGAACTTTCAGCCATATAGCTCATGCGGCCGTTACAATAAATCTCACTAAACTAATAATGTGTGACTCAATTGATAAATAAATTAAATTTAATGATTAAAAGAATTTCTGTAATATAATTAATTCGAGCTTGCAAGAAATTAAATTTATAATGACAGAAAAAATAATTGTAATTATTTTATTTTTTAAATAAAATAAATTAATTCTACTTCTATATATAGCTGGCATTTTATATCTTCTTCTAAAACAGAATCAACATACTTTGAATATAGACATGTACTATTTAATTGTGCATGTGCATGCTGTACACATTTGAACCGTGGGATTTTACAGTAGGATGAGACCCTCTTTTTAGAAGTTGATTTTATTTAATATTATTATAAATAAATGTTAACTGGTTTTGAGTTGGAAATGTTGAATGAATGATATGCACAGGAACTTTATGGAGTAGGAGCCAGAAGGATTGGAGTTTTTGGTTTAACAGCTTTAGGGTGTGTACCCTCACAGAGAACAGTTGCTGGAGGGGTAGGAAGGGCATGTGTAGATTCTTCCAACCAAGCAGCAAGCCTTTTCAACTCCAAACTGTCCTCTCAAATGAGTGCCCTCAATAAGAAATTCCCAGACGCTAGGCTTGTCTACCTTGATTCTTACAACCCACTGCTAGACATGATTCATAACCCTGCTTTATATGGTAATAATGATAATAATAATCACTCGCCTTCATCACCATGAATCTTTTCTTTATGCATGGTATTTTCATTTCTCTCATCCATGCATTTTGGTGGTTTAGGCTTTGAAGAGACAGAGAAAGGATGCTGTGGCACAGGAAATATAGAGGTCGGCATTTTGTGCAACCCTTACAGCTTGAACATGTGTCCAAACGCCTCCAACTATATATTCTGGGACAGTTACCATCCTACAGAGAGAGCCTACTCTGTCCTCAGCTCTCTGGTGCTTGATAACAAAATCCAAGACTTCTTCTGAGAGCATTTCCACTCATCTCATTCTCAGCTGCTGCTTCTGGTGTGGTATAGTTATTCAATAATTCTCAGGTCGTGTTGCAAGCTCCTGGGTTTTCTATTCAAAATCAACAAAATTACAAGTGTTTGTGATATAATATGTTCCATAAAAATGTATGACAAATTAGGTATCCTGTGAGAATATATTTCCTTAATTATTCCAACTATTTCAACTCTTCCTCCACATGGGTTTTTAGATTGTCAAAAACCGATTTAACCCAATACACGTTCACAATAACATGTGTTAAAATTTTGATTTAATTAAGAAAGTGATGGTAAAAAAATTTGATCTTGATCGTTAAGTAAAAGAGGTTTTAATATCATGTCAAGAATTGATTTTACACAAAAATATATCATGATACATGAGAATATGTATTTTCAAGGGAACACATGATAAGCATGAGCAGTTTGCATGACAAAATTTAGTGGAAAGAGTTCCCACTGAATTAATCAATTAAGCACAATAGCATTATCACTTTTGGCAGTTAAGTTTCTATTGCCGTTAGTGAATGGTTAGAGAGTTCCAATCAATAACTTAGTTTATTTTCTCATATTAATACTGATCTTGATCAGATAATCAATAGCTCAAATCACTTGATAAGATTGAAGCTTTCCTCTCTTTAAGTAAACACCTATGGCATTTCTGTTTTCTGTCAATGTCATAATCAATCTCTGCCCATTGGTAGTGGCAGCAGCCCTATCATCATCATCACTGCCTAAAAATCAATCAGTTCCTGCTGTTATAATATTTGGTGATTCAATCGTGGATACTGGAAACAACAATTATATTCCCACATTTATGAGGTGTGATTTCTATCCGTATGGGAGGGATTTCAAGGGAGGAAAATCCACTGGGAGGTTTAGCAATGGGAAAATCCCTTCAGACATATTTGGTACGTAGGTGCCTATTCAAAATTTTCTATTAAAAACTAGTTCAATATCTGAGCTCTCATTGTGATTACGATGATATCATTTTCAGCTGAATGGTTTGGTGTTAAGGAGTTCTTGCCACCATATCTCGATCCGAATTTGCAGATTCAGGACCTTCTGACTGGCGTGTCTTTTGCCTCTGCGGGTTCAGGGTATGATCCTCTTACACCCAAATTATTGGTAATTATTCTCACTTTGCTGTTCAACTCAATCGTAACCTCTAAATTTTCTTTCTTTCTTCTGTTCAACCATATAACAGTAACCGTTCATTCATTTGTTTCTGCAATATCAGTCAGTAATTTCACTGGCGGATCAACTAAGGATGTTCAAAGAATACACCAAGAAATTAAAGGAAGCTGTGAGTGAAGAGAGGACAGCTCAAATTCTAGCACAATCCATATTCATCCTCTGCTTGGGAAGCAACGATATTTCTGTGACATATTACTTGACACCCTTCAGGAGGATACAGTATGATTCCGATGAGTATACCAGTATTCTGGCTAATATATCTTTAAGTCTCCAACAGGTATGCTTGTACCCACAAAGTTATTAGTTCTGCAATCTTCATTTCGTCTCATCGTTAAGAAAAGATCACATTTTGGTGGAAATTTCATGACAGGAACTTTATCAATTGGGAGCAAGAAGGATCGGAGTAATGAATGTAGCCCCGGTAGGGTGTGTGTCACTGCAGAGAACACTGTTTGGAGGTTTATGGAGACGCTGTGTAAAATCAGAAAACCAGTTAACCCAGATTTTCAACTCCAAGCTTTCTTCTGGCATGAATGATCTCAGGAAAAGACTTCCAGATGCCAAGCTTGTCTACCTTGACATTTACAATGCAGTCGATGAAATTGTTAAAAACCCTGCTAAATATGGTGAATTTCTTATCCTTTAATGGTCTCACCATTGCATTGTCAATCTCACGAAGGCATTTATTTCCTTAAAATACTCATTGCTTGTGTATCAGGATTTCAAAGTGCGGCTGAAACATGCTGTGGCTTTTTGAACATAGAGTTGGGGCTTCTCTGTAATATGTTCCAGGTAAAGGTCTGTAAAAATCCATCTGAATATGTATTCTGGGACAGTTATCACCCCACCAAGAGGGCTTATACGGTCATTGCCGAAGAGGTCCTCAGTAAGACCATCGATGAATTTTTCTGAAACTACTGCTCCCCGCTATACTCTTCGGTGCTGAAAAATCATTATCGCTTTACTGATCTATTGTTCAAATACTTTATTTCATAGAATAATATTATTTATTTTAGTTCTTATTATCCTTGCTGAAATTCTTAAACCAGATGAAGAAGCAGTTCATTCTCTAGCTATTACCCTGTAACATAACAAGCTGGTAACAACTAGCCTCCGGCAACACTTCCTTTTGGCTTTTGCAGACTACCTTGTAACACCAACGTACAAGCAAGAATAAATGCACAATATTTTCATAATAATATCTCATATGCTTCAATTCTCTTAAAGGAGTAACTGGAAAGTAATTGCTTCAGACGTGCGAAACATATACAAGTAATGATATAATATACTATACTATTCCCACGACCACTATCTAACCCTCACCATCTATTTAGCCATCTGAAATATCCACACCAACTAAACTGCCCAAAGAAATAAGACAAAATTGCATCCTTGCCATCCTAACGACATTCACTAATCACTGATGGAGATGAGGAAAGAAACTATACACAGTAGATGCACGCCAGGCAGTAAAGAAAACATAAGATGATCACATCAGCGAAGTTTATTCTGAGCAACAGCCTGACACAACTCATCCTCGTAGAACAGAACTCGATTAGAAGCCAAGGATTTGCATAAGGGCTTCGGTAAAACAGATGGGACCATGCAGCGAGGAGGGAGAGCAGATTCTTGGAAGAGAACAGCTGTGACTTGCCGCATCTCAGAAAATTTGAGCCGAGAAGGTGTTCGGGGACCATGTCTGGGTGCTTTAGGTGTATGTGGACTTGGAATCCTTAGACCCTTCCCATCACCTTTGCTGCAAACGTTAATAGCATTATCAAGAACAATGGCATGAAAAATGCAAGAAAAAAATTGAGTGTGAAATACCTACCACAGAAAAGGCCACTGTTCAGTTGGGCGGGGAGTCATAGTACTTAGCAACTCTTGTCGAGAACGGTCTGGGGTCGTATAATTGAAGTGGAATTGCCTTGCTATTAAAACCTTACAAAAGTACAAAAAGCGTTAACTAATTAACCAATAATAACAATTGCCAAGATTACAATTGACTGAACCACTTGTGCCTTCATTCAAATGAACATATACAGAAAGCCAAAAGAAACTTACTGCTTTTCTAATTCTTTGAGAGACGTGGAACACTGCCTTCAGTTGGTCATGGAGCAGGTGGCACAGAATTTTAACCTAAAATTTATGGGATAAAGAAAGTGAGTCAACGCAACAAAAAGGTTAACAGATTTACATAGGATAACAAGAAAACAAGAGATACACAAAGAAACACATGACAGAACAATACAACTGAACATAATCAATTGCCGACTCATAAAACAACCCAAGTTTGCATGATTTAATTTTACACAATGGCATAAGAAAAAGTAGCAGATTGAAATATTAGACATTTTCTCAAAAGTTTTCAGCCGCAAGCTACAAAATAACAAATACACGTGCAGCTTTACGAATCTACAAGCTTGATCTATCTTTTATATTCCCAGTTAAAAGCAGCATATGAGACAACTTTTTTTGGTTACAGATTAAGACAATTTTAATATACATAATGCTGTTATCAAAAAATTCATTCAATGATTCAAACGGGGATTCGGGGAAACACAAAACTATGTTCCCAAACATCAAATGAATCAATAAAGACAAGGAAGCCACCGTCAATTTTAGTGAATACTACCAATAGTATCAGCAACTATTTGGAAGTCACAAGGGACAAATATTAAATCACACAGCAACAAACATCTTTATGCGTGTTTATTAGGGGGGAAAAGTGAGAAAATGAAGATATCCAAACCGGCTTCTAAATCCAACATCAAATGCATGAATAAGGACACCACCGCAATTAATATAAAGGCTAACCAAAGTCCAGAAAATAATATACTTTGGAAGAAAGAACGCAATAAAGGCATTGAAACAGCATTAATAACAAAGGTAAGAACCATAATACTGTGAGAACATAAGTTTATGCATAGCGAAGGAAGAGATAAACGATCAAAAATTAAAGAAATTCCCAAAGACAAGGCATTGTGCCACGATACAAACATGCAACAATCGAACAAATATACCAAGTAAGCAGCATAACACAAATAGGCAACCATCACTCAAAAAACTAGCAAACTACCAAGTCAGAAGAGGAAGAGAAAAAGAAAAAAGAAATTGGGGAAGATCTTTTTAAAAAAGGCATTTTGCCACAATGCAAACTGGCAACAATCATACCAAAAACTAAAAAATCTATTAAGTAAGCAGCAAAATAACCCGCAGTACAAAGAGTTTATCAAGAATACCAATAAATCCATGGGAAGAGACTCAAGCCTTGATTCTGATTCAAAATCTTCTGGACGAGGGGTCTTTGGTGTCCCTAGTAAATTATTCTGACTAACCAAATTCACAGGTGATAACGTCAAGGGGCTTTTATTAAGCACTTCAACTTCAGCTCCAACATTATTCTCTGTTTTCCCGGAATGCAAGATGGCTACTCTTTTCTTTCCAAGATCAGTATAAGTCCTGGCTGTGGACGATTTACTGTACCGAAGCTGGGCAAGAGTACCGGGCTTCAGATACTTGTTACCTGAGCTCCGCAATTGTCTTCTTTGTTTAGGAGTCTTACTGCCCTTATCTTTGGGTGATGTTTTTCCCATAATTATTCAATACTGCTGCCCTAACAATAACACCTTCCCCTAATTGTTTCCCATAAATCTTCAATTCAGAACAATCAACCTAAGCAAACAACAATAAACCAGAAACAGAATAAACAAAAACCCCTTCAACATTATGTAAGAGATTAACAAATAATACCCGGAAGAAATTTGAAGCACTAACTGAAACGAGGTACTGAAAATAGAGAAACTGAAAGCAAAGCTCAAAATGAAAAATCTTAAAACGTGAACTTACACGTTTAGAGACTAGAGATATTGCGATCCAGAAAAAGCAATTAAGAACCGTTCCAAAAAAAGAAATTTACTGCAGAATGACACAAGATCAATAAAACTGCCGAGCGTGAGACCGAAACTTCTTCGGCACTGATCGTTACAAATAACCCTTAATAGCAGCGTAGAAGAGCTGATTGACACCAACTTCAGAAGAAGTAGCAAAATTCTAGACAGAAAAATTATTAGAAATGGGAAAACCCAGCGTCAGATGAAAGAGGCGGTTAGGGCAGCTAGGGTTTGATCTTTATTTGAAATTGCTCATTGCTTACTTTGCCCGCCAAATTTTTCATTAACTTTAAGAAGTGCAGGCGGTATAAGATTTAGCTGTTCTGACGTGGCTGGTTTTTATTGGACAGCCGGTTATTCCACACGATGTGCTTTCATAACCGGGCCGCTTGGGTCGGCGTAAATTACGATTATAGGATACAGGAAATTCAGTATAGTTTTCCTTAATTGGCTAATTAAGTTTCAAAATTAAAAAATAGGAGGGAAAATGTAATATCGACATTTGAGAGGGAAATCTATAAGTATTTCGAAATGACTGAATTACCCTCAGTTGCCATATTCGTCTGAGAAACTCGTAACCGTCGATTTGATGTGCTCAAGGGCCACAAAGCGGCCTTGAAGAAAGGCGGTCCGGTCCTCATGATCTATTTAATGTAAATAAAAATAGATGTTTCCCTTTTAGAAAATCAGAAATCACACGTGAGTTCTGCGGCGCTAAATTTTGAGTCTTAAATACGATAGATTCTCTTCTTTTTTTTTTTCTAATAATTTTTTTGGTTACATTTTTTTTCCTAATAATTAATTTATTTATTTATAAATTTATATTTACACGTACTTACATCAATTATCAATCGATTATTACATCAAAAAGATTGGAATCCAATGCTATGGTTATGGATGGTTTTTTTCCCAATAAAACATGATTGTTTTGTTATTCTTGCAGGACTCTACTATTCCAGTAGGTTAAATGAAAGCATTGGATTCTAAGCTTTTTGATTGGTCGCAAAATTCGTCGATTGAATATTGACCAGTCCACTCAATCTTGATCGCAAAATTATTAAAGTAGATAATTTTTTTTTAAGTAATAAAAATAGACAAATTTAATATAATTCATATGTTTTCATATAATTTTTCAATTTTTTAAAAATAATTTTGTACTTTTGATATATTCCTATTATTACAGTGTAAAAGTAAAAAAGAATGTCAAAAATTATAGAAATTAAGAGCGCAGAAATTATGAGAATTACTGCGGATGTTTATTAGTAATAATTAATATTAATAATTAGAGATTTGAGAAAAAAGATAAGATATAATAAGAGAGTTAAGAAAGTTTTGAGAAAAAATGCTTAAATTACTTGAAAAAATTCCTACAAAAAACATTTAGATAAAAAATTACTATTATATGTTTTGGTGAAGAAAATGATAACAATAATAATTTTTAGATAAATAACATCAACTGAAAACAGTATGTATAGTGGAATATATATAATAAATTATCCTTCAAATTTTAATTAATAACGCTTAATTTTTAGCCTAATAATTAATGATGCAATTAAGTAATTATCTAAAGTTTTCACTATCTTATAATACATATATATTATTGATATTTGGTAATTTTTTTGGGTCTAAGGGTATTGCCTTAATGGCTTAGGGGCTTATTAAAACGAGTTCAGTTTAAAATTATTCCCAAAACTAATTTATTTTTTAAAAAGGATAATCTAAACTTTAAAAAAAAAATAACAAAACACCAAATTTCATGTCATTTTGACTAATTACTTTGGCGTTTTGTCATTTTTTTTATAATATTTTATATTTTTTTTGGTGTTTTGATTCTCTTTCTCAAAAAGAAATTTATTTTCGTAAATAATTTTAAATTAAACCCATTTTAATAAAAAAAAAATAAACAATAATTTGATTAAAGTTTGATTGTAACAAAATATGTTTAAATTTGGTAGAAAAACAAAAGTGGTATTAGATGAGTCCAAAGTGCATCGTCTGTAACAATATCAAACAATCTAGCCAATATTAATGGTTTAAAATGGGCAAATATATATATATATATATATATATATATAAAAAAAATAATTGTAATTATTCGTTTCTCGAACAAAATTAAGCGAAATAGTCGTAAACTAGCAAACAAGAAACAACTTGACTACTTTTAAAAACATAATTTTTCATAAAAAAAAAAAAGAAAAAAAATGTTGTATGTATAATATTGTAACTTGTGTTTATAGATATTAAAAATTTTAAAAAACAGTGTAATATGTAGAAATATCTTGGACCATTGCCTTTGGATCTACAATCCCAAATGACAAAGTATGGCCCAGAACCAAGTCTTTCCACTCAAGCAAGGGGATTTCTTTTTATTAAGAGGGTTATTTTAGCAAATTTGATAAAAAGGTAAGAATAGTAAAATTAGTAGTATGAAAAGAATCTCCCTCAAACAACAGTGGCCCCAAATGTTACCATAAAAAGTTTAAAAGCCCAACTATGTCGTTTAAGTCCCTTTCCCTAAGCCCAATAAATAAAAGTAGTCAGCATGTCCAATTTTCCTTTCAAGACTGCGGCCTGGCATCTCAATGTTGCTCGTATTTGGTGAAAGAGGTAAAATGCGAATGTTTGAGTTGTTGGAATGGTTTTATAGCTTGAATTTGTCACCAAGCAAGATAATAACACATTAACAAACGCTACTCGTTTCTTTAAATATCTTAATCTGTAATCAGGCGTAATTATAGAATTTTTTTCCTTTGAACGAAGGTTACTTTTGAGGGTCAACTATATAATTGAATGGTAGATGGAGCAGAGGGCCAATAATGACGTTGACATTTCCAATTATGTACTGCAAGTTTGCCTTTCTTGTCCGCTATTCCACCTTCACAATGGTTAAAATGGTAATGGGATTTTTTAGTACGTGAAATTGGATGAGAATAGAATGGGATTGGGTGGAAGGGCGTTTTTAAAGATTGAACGGAACGAATAAGACTTGAGGAAGGAGGGGATAACAAAACAACAGCTAGAATGATGTAGATGGGCATGCTAGCTTTTGTGAAGGACCACCAAAAACGTCGCTTGGCAACTTAGGTACATCTTAATAGCTCTAGCTAAGTGCCATTTTCAAACTAAATTAACTATACCTTTTTCAGTTACTCGCACCATAAATTTTTTGGATTTGGATCGTCTACATTCGGTACATGACTTTGCAGTAGTGCAGTTGACTGCAGACCATCTGTTTGCACAATCAACAAGATTGAATGACTCGCAATCGACAGCACGCGATCCAAATCCAAATCTTTCTGAGCTAAAAAGCTGTGCTCTGAACTCAAGGTACTTCCTTTCTAAACAGTCCCAAACCAGCAGCAATCACACAACACAGATTGCCACGCGCACAAGGTGACACGGTGCAAACCATGCTACCATTTCTTCCATCTGTTTAGGCACGTTCCAGCATGATTGCACGTCTTTTCCTCCTTTATCAATATGGTTAGGGTCCCAGCCGCACCTAAAAACAGTGCTCTCTACCATGAGACAACCATTTTAATTTTACCTCTCCAAGTTTGGTCTAAAATAAATGAAATGAGAATCTTATTATTATTTGCATGTTTTATTTGATATATAACAATCTAAAGTGTTAGTTTATAGGATTTATAAAATATAAATCATGTAACTGCAACCATGTTAAGAATAAAAAACAGTCGAAAGTGTTTGCGTAGAGTATTTAAAAATATAAGTTATTATGTAACTGCAACTATAAGAATTGTGTAAGATAGATGGCACGAGAGCATTGCTCTTTTTAAAAGGTGAATAGATAGAGACAGAGACATAAAGCAAAAGCGACTTTATTTTCATTGAATGAGAGGAAAAATAAATGATTATAGGTGAAGTGTACGAACAAGACCAAGAGAAAATACTATATCAGGAGTGAATTAAACAATCCCAAAAAATAATACTTGGAGTCACGTTTACGGCAATCAATTGGTGCAAACTTTAATATAAATCACTGAATCTTAAACTTTAACCAATTGGGACTGCCTTGATACCATTGCCCAACCTTGCTCTCCTTTAATTTTAATTATAATTATAATTAGAATCTCTCTGTGCATAATATATTAAGAAAATGAAAAGTGATACCAGTGTGGTGTTACAATATTCAATACTGCACTGTACTGCTATTGGTTAATTAATCTCTTCTGCCAGCACCCAATTTCGTCTCTAGTGAAGATTGTGGTTAAGGGTAGTCATAAAGACTTGTACCACTAAACCAAAAAGCTCAACTAAACAAAACATTCCTTGCTTCTGATAACACCGTCTGTGCATTTCATGAGCAATTTGTCGCAGCGAATCACATGGATACCACATTCATTATGCCAATGGATGGTTACCTAAACTATAGGTAAAACAGATCATTTAAGTTTATGTATATATATTTTATAATTTTTTTTTCATACACATAATCAAAATTTCTATTAATATTTTATTTTAAACTTTGTGTGAATTGTTTATGCATGTATGAGGGTTACTTAGGTATTGGAATATTAACTAATAGAATGGAGTCAATCCCTAATACAGACAATTAGGTATCCGACTGGAATATGACCCGTGAGTTGGTGGGTTTAATTATTAAAAAGAATCACACGGCCACGGGTTTATATTCCTGTTTGGCCTATTTGTGCTTTTTAACGACGACGCCGGCAGCCGATATAGAATTTATTTATAGCATGAAAACGCAATATTAAATTTATGAATAGGATAATCCTTTTTCGTATTAAAGTAAATATTAAAGCAGAAGAAAAACATAAAACTTTGGTATAATTTGATAGTAACAGTGAGTTTATTTTTTGAAAATATTATAATTTTTTAAAATGAGCTTTAAACTTATGATGTGATTTATACATGTATGATATGATATATTATTATTGAGGTTGGGAGACAGGGAGCGACTAATTGGCAAGATCAAATGACATAAATAAAATAGAAAGACATAAAGAGATGGAGGCCATGTGGCATCGGAAACATGTGCACTCTCTATCATGATCGTACCGCGGTAGGTCCACCTGGCAGTTGCCAGAGGATGGATGTTCAACCATCGAATATCCCCTTTACAAATTAGCCAAATCATTACCCCGTAAATGACGCTATTGACCCTCTTTACTTTTTTGTTTTTGTTTTTTTTTTATTAATAGTTAAGAAAGATAGGAATTTCAACTTTTTATTTTTTGAGAATTCGCTGGTTAACTTAACTAAAATGCTACTAGTCTCTTCACCTTTCACTCAATCTTTTTGTTATTATTATTATTATTATATTATATTATTGAATAAAGTTATTTGTTTCATCAAGCATGCTAAGTTAATCCTAAAAAAAAGACTAAATTCCCGTTCAAACCTTTAACTATTAAATTAGTTATAAAAATAAAATAAATGCTATTCCTTTAAATTTACACTTTTGTTCATAGTATAATTAAATTATAACTTTATAATTCATTAGTTTATTCTTGCATCAGGCACACTCCTAATCATTGGAGAGCAACAAATTTGTAAGCAAAACTCCTAGTGTAATGTTTGAATGTTGTATGAAAAAGGGTTTTAAGAAAATTTCCCTTAGTGAACATTTTCTGAAACTATGATTAATGATTAATTGAGGGGAGTGCAATAAATAGTTCTATATTTTGGTATAAAATAACAAAGCCACTTCCTGAAGTAATGGCTTTAAATTGATGGTGAAAAATAAGAAAAATATTATTAAAAATACAGATTACTTTCACTATTAATGCTTAAAATATTAATTTTTTAAATTTCTAAATTTTGTTAGTAATTATTTTAGAGAGTTATTTAATTAAAAAATTTTACTAAAATAATTCTTAAAAACAGTTTAAGTTATTTTGTGAAAATTTTTTATTAATAATTTTATAAAATCGCTTCATGAAAAAATATTTTAAGAATCGGGGCTGGCTTAATTGAAAATAAGTTTGTTAATTAAGTTCCTGTGAAAGCCGATGATGATGCCCTTTGCCTCTACTAGCCTACACCCTCTACACTGCTATGATATCAAGTGCCAGCTGGTGTATGGAAATAAAATAGTCTCCATGGTAAAGCTGCTGCTTTGTCAACCGTCAACCTGTCCGTATTACGCCGATACTGCGTTACAGTCCGTGAAGTGAGAGTGGCACTGTCGTAATAAGCGTGGCAACAAAAGGGCTTTCAGGTACTTGAGCTGGCCATCCCAAAATCCTTCGCTCTGTGTCCTGTCCTATGGTGGTGTGCCTGCGTTGCGTGTGCGTGGGAGCACTTTATGAGTCCAAACTCAGCTCCGCACAAAACAGAGACAAACAGCACCGAAACTGTGAGCGATAAGCACAAGAGAGAGAAGAGGATCACACAAACACAGTAGCTTTCTGCCTTTCTCTGCCCAAATCGTCCAAATTCCACTCAGAAGAAGAAGAAACTCGTCCCCGCAAAGCAATGCCTGTCATTGCCAGAATTCCATGCTCCTTTCCTGGATTCTGACGTCTCTTTCTTCTTCATTTGCATGTAATTCTTAGAAACCAAAATAAATAAAAAAAAAAAATACAGGTGAGGAATTCCTATGAGCAATTTCATTTTTTTAAACTTCTGTTTACTGGTTTCCAAAAGGAGCTAGTATTTCTATTCATTTTTGGTTTTAAAATTTTTTTATAATGAGTGACTAATCTGGCCTGGGTTGAAATGGCTAGTCGAGACTGTTCTGTTCCAGATTCCCAGATGGGTACTTGGGAGATTGGATTTCTTCATAGATAATTTAGTGTAACGTACGTGAAGAGATTGTCAGATTAAGCAAATAATTATTTATATTTCTAAGTTCAGCTTTCTGAAGTTTTCGCCCAACTCCTATTTTTTCTTTTTCCGCTTTATCTTCTACGCTGAAAAGTGAGTCAAGAAGCGTCATTGACAGTCTTAAGATTTGTTAGTTCAATATGAGTTGCTTTAACTGGATTCTACAACGTTTTTGCAGTGGTTTTGTCTCTGTATATCCGAGATCTTCGAAGGCAATGCCATATTTGCAAACATGGTCAAAGGGAGGGCTTGATCCGGCCTGAAACTCTACACCGTTAATATTGCCGGCTAAATTCAGCTTCCCTTGGTCTCCACACCACCCATTGCAGGCCTCAGAGCCTTAGAATGCCAATTTTGTGAACTTTTGACAAAGGTAAATGGAGCCCGAAATGTGAAGACTTCAATGTTTTCAGTTCGTACTCTGAGTTATAATTTTGGTTCATTCACTTACTTCGGTTCCAATCATATATCTTAATTTTCTTTTCACAAATTGATGATGGGATTTGTGAAGAGAACGTACTACCGGTGTTTGGAGATATGGGCTAATATTGCTTGATTTCAGATTGATTTACAGATACCATGGCAGCTGCATGGGAACATTTTGGAGAAATAGCAAATGTGGCCCAGCTAACAGGCCTGGATGCTGTGCGGTTAATTGGGCTGATTGTAAAGGCTGCGAGTACGGCACGGATGCATAAGAAGAACTGTAGGCAATTCGCACTGCATCTGAAGTTGATTGGGAATTTGCTTGAGCAGCTCAAGATCTCGGAGCTGAAAAAGTACCCTGAAACTAGGGAGCCTCTGGAGCAGCTTGAAGAAGCCCTGAGAAGGTCTTACATTTTGGTCAATAGTTGTCAGGACCGAAGCTACCTTTATTTGCTGGCCATGGGCTGGAACATTGTTTATCAATTCAGAAAGGCACAGAACGAAATTGACAGATACTTACGGCTTGTTCCCCTCATCACTCTAGTGGACAATTCTCGAGTCAGGGTATCTGTTATTCTTCTTCATTTTGCTCAGTCATCAGCTATGTCTTTTCATAAGCGTTCTTTTAACTAGTACAAAGAGGAAAAAGTAGTGGTTCCCTTAATTTCAGTTGTTCTTTCTACATCTTAGTTTCCTTTCATAAATTATGCTAGAATTTTATAGTTTTCATCCCACTTGAAATCAGTGTTGTTTACTTGAGGCATGCTTGCTTATCTTCCGTTTATTTATCACTATAATATTCTGGTTTGCTTTACATGATTTAGTCTAAGATTAAATTATTTTATAAAGGTATTCTAATGAGATCTGATTCAGATCAACCTCCGGCTAAAATTATGAATCAGAAACTCTAAAGCGGCATATTTTTAGTACTATTATAATTATAAGGCATTTACTTTTTAATATTAAATCTTGTTCAAAGTCGAATTTGAAATACTATAGTTTGGGTCAATCTGGTACTGAAATGATACAGATTAATGCTTATTCTCAGTGATGTCTTGCTCTAGGGGTAGTGCTGGACCAACAAATTTACAGGAATTAAATTGTCAAAACTTATTTTTCTGCGTAGTCCACTTGTCCGCTAGATTGCTTTGATGGCATGTTCTTGTTTAATCGGTTACAGTCCATGTACTGAAAACTGATTTTATGCATTGAAAATGCATGTTTGGAACGCTGTAAGTCTTCCCAAAAGCTTGTTCAACAGTGCTAAAGCGAGAATCCTATTGCCTTCCTAAACATGCTAATAGTTTTAAAGTTTGGCCAATGAAAAAAAGGGTCTTTCCCTGGCAAGTTGTATGAGCTGAAAATAGGTAGCTTCCTTCAAATCTGGAAAATATTTATTAGTAATATCTTATGTATAACTGAGAGGGTCCACTTAAACATATGTTTTTCAGTGGGATCTAATTGATGCTTCTTTTGATTATAACAATGTTTATAGTCATACTTTTAGGTATCGATATTTAGATATATACAGATCATGATTCTCCACTACATATTTATGCAATTGTGTCAACCCAATTTTGCACCCAAATTAATCAGAAGTGGCCATTTTCCTAGATGTCTATAGCGTGTTGTAACTTCTTTGTAGCATCTGCACTCGTAAATTTGATCTGGGTACGGTTAACAATCTCTTCTCTGAAATCCTCAGGAGAGACTTGAAGTTATTGAAAAGGATCAGCGTGAATACACATTGGATGATGAGGACCAAAAGATGCAGACTGTGATTTTAAAACCTGAGCCTGATAATAATGATGCTGTGGTGCTGAAGAAAACTCTTTCATGTTCTTATCCCAACTTGCCTTTCAATGAAGCACTTAAAAAAGAAAATGAAAAGCTTCGACTTGAGCTACAACGATCACAAGCATATATGGATATGGGTCAATGTCAAGTCATTCAGCATTTATTAGATGTCACTGAAGCTGCAGCTTATTCTCTTCCAGAGAAATGCTCACCTGAAAAATGTCATGAGAAACTGGATCACTCTTACTCTGATGCCAAAAGTGAGAAAGATCTTTCATCTGATGAAAAATATAATAAATCAAGGTAATGATTTTCCACCTCTTCCCAGCTTTATTGTGTTATGGGTCTACTCAGGATGATTGCAGGGACTAAAATTAAGAATTGGTATGTGTGTTTAACCGGGCACTTTTGACATGCAGAAAGATTGCAAATTTTCTACTTATATACTATCATAAGTTCCTTGTTCTTCCATCTCTATGTTATGTTGTTGTTCTGTTGATACTGCTTATATTTGAGAAATAATATCTTTTCGGAAATTAACTTATTTTCCTGCAAACTTATGTTGACTGAGTCTGTTGCTTTTACATCTGGGCACAAACAGATCACCTGTTTCAGGAAAGGATCTGATGTCAACTGGAGGTTCATATCACAGCGAAGATTGGCATACTGATTTGCTTGCCTGTTGTTCAGAACCTTACCTTTGTACGTTATCTCTTGCTCTTAGTTCCTTAGCTTTTTGTGTTTTGTCAGTTATAATAGAAAGTTGACTTTCTACATGCTAATTGTGAATCATGATGTCTGTAACATTCTAGGTATTATCCATGCCCAAATGTTGCATTTCCATTAAGTCAGAACCATGGAACACCCCCAACCCCGGGTAATATAGCTCAGTGTCAGCCTGATAGTATGATTCCCCTGGACTTCTAATTCATGTAATAATGCTATTGATTTCCAGCAGTGTGAAGATTGAATGATCAATTTTATAGTTTCCGTCTATCATATGGAGGTTCTACTTCCATGTTTTTACAAATACCATCATACACTCAACATACTTATCATGATTTAAGGTTTTATTTAAGGTGTCTAGCATCTATTTTGAATTATCAGTATGGTTAAAAATTTCACTTCCTTTCTAGATGAAATTTTAGCTGTACGGGAATAGAAGGATAGAAATAAAATTAGATTGAGCTGGCATGCATGAAGTGCACGTGAGATATATTTCTCTGCAAAACTTTCTGTTATGTGAACATTGAGTGAGACCAGAAGTAAGTTGGTGGTGGTAGTTGTGGGAGCTGATTTCGCTTTATTCTTCATCTTTCCTATTGATAAGTAAACAACTGTGGAGGGGTAGCTTCATTGATCATAGAGGAGCTGTTAGCACAAAAGTAGCATAACATCATCCGAGTCAAGTGTATAAGGCAGATACCTTGTCCTGCATTTGCCAAGATGTATTTTGCATCCTCATGCTGAGCATGCCACCTAATTTGCAGGTATAAAGACATTCTTCTTTCCTTGTGGGACATTTTCAAAGATTGCTACTGTGGCAAATAACAGGCCCATATGTAAGTTTGCTATAATATAATGTCTATGCTTTTGGAGTGGCATTTGTATGGCTGTACCTGTACTTGAGGTCAATAACTTTGATGATGTAAGACCTCACCGTCATATGGTTTCAATTTAGATTTTGACTTCATAAGAGGTCTCTCCCTTCTTTCCCTTGATGGAGTGATGAAGACTTGGCATAATATTGCTTAAGTTTTAGAACAAGCCATATCTATACTTTCTCATATAATGAATACTGGAGAGGGCTGCTGATCCTGAACTTTATCAATTGCTGAAGTCTATTCTTAAGTTTACTCATATATGACTATCAAAGTCTTAATGTTTTTCACAGGTAATGGAAACACATCATTGTTGCTTTTTGTTGAATTATTGACTTAAAATCGGCTTTTGCTAATACTTTGTGATAAATTCATATGTTTAGTTATTGTCATTATCTTCTTATTTGGTTTTATACTTAACTTTTCTATTCAGGCTATGCGAATATAATTTCGATTTTTCTTTCAGCTTCTGCCGAAGCATGTAACGATTTGATGGCATATTCATTAATTCTGTCTTGCTGTTGCTATACTTGTTGCGTTAGGAGGAAGCTTCGGAGGATGTTGAACATCACGGTAACACTTCCTTTTGCATATGTATAGTTTTCCTTCGTGGGCACACAATTTATTGGAGGCATGAACCCACCAGGATCGCTATCCCTATACCCTCTTTTTCTGTGTCTTTAAAGACACCTATATGTTGTTAGCTTCATGGAAGACATTGTTTCATATTGTGAATGTAAAGCTTTGACAGGAATGCTCATTTTGCAATGTCAGATTTGGTCCTGTCATTCTGCAGGATGCATCGAGTACCTGCTTTTGTAGTTATGCATTTTAGACCTATATTATTGGATCATGTCAGTTCATTATACAAACTGCGTTATGGACCTGTATAAAAGATGATTTGTTCGAGTACATAGAAATTTATTGCTGTTTAGGTCATATTTTGGCCTGTTTGCATTTTCTGGTCTCCCCACACGTACTTAAGTTGCATTCTTTGATAGGGGGGCTTTGTTGATGATTTTCTCTCCCATCTGATGTGCTGCTGCTGTGCCCTTGTCCAAGAATGGAGGGAAGTAGAAATCCGCGGGGTTTCTGGTATGTCCTTGTCCTTCAACTTGCCTTAACATTAATTATAAGAATTCTGTGACTTGAGCACTAGAATATCTGGAAATTTCTCTTTTTTCAGAGTAGTACTAATTCACCTTACAAGTGCATTAGCCAGTCTTTCTTTTTCTTGGCAATGCCTTTTCAAATTAGCCTAGACTGGTCTTGTAGATTCCTATTTCACCATGACAATTTCTGTTGGCTTTCTTTAGTTCTGAAGTGACGCTTATTGTGATTAGACCTAAATTAGTGAGCAAAATATTAATGTAAGACCTTGTTGCAGGTTGCGATAAGACAAAGACGAGCCCTCCACCCACACAGTACATGGAATCTTGAGCAACAAATGATATTGTTATTTGGTTGTCTGGGTCCTTATAGTCATAGAACATGTTATATAGAGATAATTGGATGGATGTTGCAACTTGCAACTGTTACAGGAAACATGTATTTTCGTCTTTCTGTTGCCTGCATGTAAATTAGCTTCCTTTTTATCTACCAGGTTTAGCTGATCTGATCTGATGTTGTATCACAATTTTTTCCCCACCTGTACGATATTTTTCCTAATTGTTTTTTAGTGTATCTTCCTACTGGGCTTTCTGTTCTGTTCGAGTAATATGTTATAGAAATAATTTATTTATCAAGAACTTGCTTGGCTTAAAAAATTATCTTCTTATTCAATACAAATTCAACGAAAAACTTTTGATGCTGGTGTTACTACAGTCTTGTTGGAATTTAACAGAACAAAACAACAAATGTCAAAATTAAATTCAAACATATAAAGAAAGTCAAACAAAAGAACAGTGAATCATGTTTCAGAACAATAACGATTTATTCAATATTTTCTCTGGACAATTATTAAATAGACTATTTAGTAGTATCATGTCATCGTTGAGAAAAGGATGGTTGATGATTTAAAATAAACTTGGGCCTTCTTGAGTGTGTTCTTGAGTTTTATATTCTTAATTTTTAAAATATAATTAAAATTGAATGATTCTATTTTTTTTTAAAATAAGTTATTTTGTATTTTTATTTATTTTAAAAATTATTTAGCTTTATTTTTCTAAAATAAAAAAATAGATTTAATAAATTAAATTTCAAATTTTATTAACACTATAATTTAAGTGTCATTATCCTTAATAAAAATCAAATATCTTAAAATTTATTAATCACCCGTGTTACATACAGTGAGAAAAGCTAATTTGAGTTAGGAGAAAAATAATGAAATTTAAATAATAGTACAAAAAAACTTCTGATCCAATTAATTTATTTTTTAATGAAGAATGTTTTTGGCTGATAGAAAACGTTTGACTCCCTTCCAGCTACAATCAAGGGTAAGAAAAAAAAAATATTATCAACTAAGTTTTCTTTGTAAAGATATCTTAAAATTTAAGTAATATGATAAATTATCTTTTTAATAAATTAAATTTTAAATTTTATGAACACCATGATTTAAATGACATTACCCTTAGTAAAGAATCAAATATCTAAACCCAAAGCCAGTTTAAAGGCCTCGTTACCTCACCTAACCGGCAATTAAAAAATATTAAGCTCACTTTAGCAAGTCGGCTGTCGGCCTAACAGGCCTGTTCGTAGGCTCTCAAATTGTAGTCGTACAACTGCGCACTTTAGCAAAGCCCAGCTCTCTTTTCTAATAATAATAATAATATATAAAATATAATAATAATAATAATTAATATGTAATATGTGATTATTAAAACTCATAAGTGATTTTTTTTTTTCTTTTTGGGTAGGGAATAAGTGATAGTTAGAACACATGAAAGTTGACAATTGAGTGGCAATATTACATATTTTAATCTGATTTTTATAAAAAAGTTTGATTTTAATTTTTTTTTATTACATGAGATAGTGGAATGAGAAACCTCCTAAATTAATTTTAATCTGAACCCGCGATCGAAATATTTATAATATAATATATAATGTCTATGTTTATATATATAGATAGGAATCTATATCCATCTATATTTAGATAAAGGTTTTTAAATTTAGAAGTTTAGCTTATCATATCCTTTTAATCTTTAATTTCGTTATATTGGAGGAAAGTGAAACTCTCAAACTTGAACAAATAAATAATCGCCACGTCATATTTCCTTGGATAGGGCGGACAGAAAAAAAACAAATATTTTGAAACAGAGAGAGTAGTTTCTAGAATATTATCTATAAAAAAGGAGCCCGAGGATTGTGTTAGTATCGGTTCCGAAAAATCGAAATTGGGAAGCTAGGGTTAAGGATCTTGGTTTCTGGCCTGCTTGGCTTGGAAATTGTTTTCATTGGATCATGTCGACGAGGAAGATCACCTTGAAGAGTTCCGATGGCGAGGCTTTTGAAGTCGACGAAGCCGTCGCGCTTGAGTCGCAGACCATCAAGCACATGATCGAGGACGATTGTGCCGACAGCGGCATCCCTCTTCCTAATGTCACCAGCAAGATCTTGGCCAAGGTCATCGAGTACTGCAAGAAGCACGTTGAAGCTTCTAATCCTGAGGAGAAATCTTCCGAGGAAGATCTCAAGGCTTGGGATGTTGAATTCGTCAGGGTCGATCAGGCCACCCTCTTTGATCTCATTCTGGTCAGTTCATTTTCCTTCTCTTGTTAGTTATATCTACAGATTGCTTGTTTCTTCTGTTATTGTCTCGTCTTGGAACTTTTAGACTAGTTGATGGTATGATGTCTAGGGTTAGGGTTCGTGAAATTGGGACTTTATGCGGTGGGCATGCTTATTATTCTTTTTTGTTTCCGATTAACTCTTGACATCAGGATGTAGCGATCAAATAGCAAAGATAGCTACGATTATGCCATGTTCAAGTACTCTGTACTCTAGTGGATTTGTGTTAGTCTAGACGATGGAGATTTTGGGCTAATTTGAGATTGTTATTAGTTGAGGTTGTATTATGGTTGTCTGTCTCTTTTTGTAGTATTTTGTTGATTCTGAGTTGTTGTATTGGGTCCTCAAGAAAGACCCCGCTCTTTTCTTGGTTTGTAATTTCTTTTGTATGTTTGATTGCCTACCACTATCTTTCCTGGGTTCTGTGATATTCTTTACGACCCACTTTCCTTCTATCTCCAAAGAGTTCATTTTGGGTTTTTTTTTTTTCAACAAAACTTACTTTTACTTTTGTTTTATGTCAACATAACCCGTGTATGTGTATGTCAGAATTGCTGGATGACTTCCGGCCTCTGCTAGTTTGCATTCTATGCTAGATATCTCTTTATTCTATTAGAATTAGAATTGTAGCTAGATGTCTTCCTTGGACTTGTTTGGATTCTATATCTACCCTTGTCACCTTATTTTATGTTTTGCCACCATGATCACTATCTAAATGGTCTGTGATTGTGGGACAGAAGATGTCTGTCCCTATTGTAGTTGTTATTGAAGTTGCACTCTGATGTTTGCCTGCTTCAACGTTTTGATACATTTTCCTATGTAATTCCAATTTGAGTGTGGATCTTAGGTGGTGATATGCCTATTGCGTTGTGTTATGACATTCTCTTTTTCAGGCTGCAAACTATTTGAACATCAAAAGCCTGCTGGACCTTACATGTCAGACTGTAGCAGACATGATCAAGGGCAAGACTCCGGAGGAAATACGCAAGACCTTTAACATCAAAAATGACTTTTCTCCAGAGGAAGAGGAGGAAGTTCGACGGGAAAACCAATGGGCATTTGAATGATGTATTAATCTTCTTTTTTTTTTTGTGTCTAAGTTTGAATCAAAGAATTTCCATGTGGGTTTATGCTATACTTAGCTTATCCTGCTGACTGTCTTATCTTCTGTTGACTTTGTTGTCGGATCATATTTATCATCCTTCATGTGAACCTGTGGGCATTTTGAAATGTAGATAATAATAGTTGAATTTGAACGAGGGATGGTTCGATTCTGCCAGAAATTAATGCCATTAGGCTTGTTAAATTCATTGCAATTAATATTTTCTCCTTAATATTTCTTCTCATATGAATGTGGTATTGTGTGAAAGCTTGTACCTTGCTGAACGTCTCATACGCACTCATGCCCGTGTGATCAGTCATTAGATCCGCGCTAGTTTAAAGATGTTTTCAATGCGTTCAAATGTCTTCTTGGTTGTTTATTTTCCCCTTTTTCGGGTTGGTCATGTCATCGGTGGTGTCCATGATCAAAGGGGATTTTAGTGTTGGCAGTTGGAGTGCTTGTCTATTCTGGTCTTAGCGTCGTCCTTTGGGATGATATAATGTTATGCTCCTTTTAATCTAGTTTTGCTACTCCTTTATGGTGTGATTATGCTGAAGAAAATTCTTTCCTGCTTCTCAATGTCATACGCACACTTTTACTGTTTGATGGTGCTCTCGCTAGAAGTAGAATTGATGAATGGCCCTGATACTGTTCCCATTAACTGGTCTTTTTTCCGTTGAGTCTAACAGGCTGATTGCATTTACCAACCATTTATTTATGTGAACACTCCGAAATCGTAAGGTGTTTAAAAGGCGTCAAATTCACCTGGAAGTCGACAAATTCCTGAGCATAGCATAGTCATTGAAACGCGTCTATCATTTACCTCCTGGCGGTTTGTCTCTTGTTGGTTCTGTGGCGTTTCTTAATTAGCGAGAAAATGGAGGCACATTAACAGAGCTCTTTCTGCAAAAAGCAGCCGTGTCTATCGGGTGGTGTGTCATGTTTTCTATCACTCTATGTAGTTTGTTTCATTGTGTTGCTGGGAGTTCATATATCTATTAATTCTTCCTTAGAAGAGAAGCTTCCTGAATAGCGTGCAGACTCTGGAGTATCCAATCCATAACCATAACATAACAAGGAAGGAGCTCTCAAATTTAATCCGACAACAATCTGTAGATTATTGGTCAGTCATAATACCAGAACCATTCTCACACGAAGCCATTGCTAGTACTAGAGTAGCATGTATAAAATACAATTAGGTGCTTGGTGGTTGATAAGTGTTTCTATCTCTCAAAGGAACAAAATATCAAATCTAGGTCAAGAGTTACACTCTGTCTTGGTGTAACCGCTGTGTTTGGACGCTTCAAACTGACACAGCTTATCTAACCACCCTTTCAAATCAAGCAAGCAAAACAACTACCTAAATAAGACCCATCTTGCTGTGTTGAACTCGTTGCTAAACCCTTAGTATACCAATGACTCTCGAAGGCTTGATATCCATTATCTTCAATTTAATTGGTCTAGTAGAAGGACCGAGGCCAAGGAGCAAGGAAGCCCATCCACTCTACCAGCTAACCTGCAGCACTATTGTCCCACACAAGATCAAGCAGCAGTCATCTGAATCTGAATCTCATTCTGCCTCGGCAGCATCATCGTCAAACATTACTGAAACTTTTGAGGTTGAATGTTGCTGCGTGTGCTTGTCAAGGTTAAAAGAGAGAGATGACATGCGTGTTCTTCCATGCTTGCACAAGTTCCACAGGCTTTGTGTTGATAAATGGCTAAAGGGTCGCCGGAAAACTTGTCCACTGTGCCGGTTTTCAATGGGAGCAGAGGACAAATGTCTTCAAGTTCAAGCACAAGCTTTCACTGATGAGATGGTAATATGGTTTTCTTCCTTCCACATAGCTGGTTTCTGATGTTCTTGCCTCCTCAATAACTCAAAACAGAGCCTTGTCCGCGTCTTGCCTTTTTAAGTTTGAAGGCTCAACTGAAACCAGATAATAATATTTGTCAAGTGGGTGTAATTGTAAATGAGCAACCTCACAATGCTAATCGGGAATCAAATCGTCTTTCCGTTTTCTTATATCGTATATCTTCAAATTATTTACAGATTATAATGGAAAATAATAAAATAAAAAAATGACCGTTAAATGATGAGGGGAAAAATAAAACTTCCGTTGCCGGGAATCGAACCCGGGTCTCCTGGGTGAAAGCCAGATATCCTAACCGCTGGACGACAACGGATGTTTGCATTTCGATTGCATTTATATCTTATTGATAAATATTTTATGAACAAACGCCAGTACCTAGTCACGCGCGTTCTTCACCATACAGAACAAAATCTCATGATGAATTGGAGACTGTGATCGTATTGCATGTTACCAAATCAGTGAAATCACCTTGTTCTTGAAATCGTTTAATTAAAAAAAAGGATAGGCAGTCAATGAAATGGAGCAATACATTATTGGCTCAAGGCATGTAATGCAAATTTAATGCTTATATTGTTTCACTATTTATAATTAAGTTGGACGATTATGAGATTGTAATTTCAATTGGAAAACTATAGTCCAAAGTAGAAAGAAACCGTTCATGTTACCACTATTCAAACAACTGAATAACTTTAGTAGAATCACATTATGGGGCCCATTACACTCTTTCTATAAAGTGACACATTAGCGGAAGTGGAGCACGATGCACATGTACCATGTACCATGTTTATGATTGAGTTGCGATTGCCACTGTATTGTTACCGTAACCCTAATTACTTAACAAAGACCCAATTTATTCAGAAAGGAGAAGACCCACAAGACAAAATTGAACTTCTCTATCAGCCACCAAGAGTCCTTATTAGAGTCCTAATAAGATGATGAATTCAACCTTAATTGCTTGTTATTTTAGATTAAGCAAGAAATGATAGGTCATATCACATCAGCAACAGCCAACACAAGAAAACCATTAATGGCTTATCACAACGAAGTAGGAAGATGTCAATGTTGTGTGGTAGAAGGGACACCCAAAAGATAAGATAAGGATATGATGCTGATGGAAGTAAATGAGAAAAGAACAAAGTGTCTCATCTGATCTCTCTCTTAATTCACCTACCTACATCTTGTAGACTTTCACTCCCCAACACTCTGCTACATAAAGAAAAATGGGAATGAAGTAAAAGAAGCAAAACGTCAAGACCAGAGGAATAATACCATATATATCACCAGCCAATTTAGGTTACTGCCTCTCTGTTATCATACACTACCCTGTTTGTTTTTCCATAGAGGTTAAGTCACCTCAACACCCTCTATGCCTGCAATAAATTAACGTTAGAGTTGTACAACCAATTCAGAAATACATTAAATCTTCTCAAAATGGAGCTGTAGTTGTTCGATATAGAGTGCTCTTCTTCACTTGATTGGCTGCGGCCTTACATATCTGCAAGACGTGGTAACAAAAGAAAAATTTACTACTATTGTGCTTCCACTACTGTAAATGGAAAACAGTGAAATGCTCCGTCTAAAGAGGAAAAAGGTTTTGGACTATTAAGGGTTTTGGCTAAATATCAGTAATCTATCTATTAATTTACCTGCTCATGCTGCCTTCTGAGCCTGGCGTTCTCATCCATCAAGCATTGTACTTTCTGTTCCAATTCGTTAGTGTAAGCCTGTAAACAAGAGGAGAAAAGGTAAATATGTTAAACAAAAATAGAAAATTGAAAGCAACCTAGTTCGAATTTTGTCAATAATTAGAACTCGGGATAAAAAAGATGCAATCTTTTCCTGCTTTCTAGCTCTTGACCGTGCAGCAGACTCGCGATTCTTTATCACGCGCTTATGTCGCCTGTCTCCTGAGCAGCTATCAGAATCAGTGGACCTCTTGTTCCCGAAAGAAGGGAAACCCGAAGGGCATGTAAAACTCTCAAATGGGTCACCCATGACAGAAGAAACATTAGAAATAGAGTGGCGGGGCTGCAGTAAATGTGAGTTGCTTGGCCTTAAATGCCCAAACTGAAACTGAGGACCACTCAAGCTCAGAACAGTGGCGGGTGGCGGCGGCGTCGAGGGAGGGCCATAGAGAGAATTATCAGTCTCAGAAGCAGAGACAGAGGAAGCGACGCCGGTGGGTCGTGGCCAATCTCGGTTGAATGGTCGAGCAAGAAAGTCTTGGAGAATCATGCCGCGGAAATTGGAGTTTGGGGAGGTGGGAATGGTGTGATGTTGATTGAGAGAAGATAAGTTGATGTCTTTCCAAACTTCTTCCATGGTTTTGGTGGTGGTTGGGGTTTGGGGAACGAAACAAGGTGAGAATGGGGAAGGAGATGATGAACTAGTTGAGGATTGTGACCTTGAAGAAGAAGAGGAAACTCTATTGAGGCTATTGCTGTTGCAGTTACATTTTTCTGCACTTCTTGCTGAAGACAACATTGCTAAGAAAAGCAACAAGAGAGCAATGGCGAGGATTTCAAGCGCCTAAAAGAGGAGGGGTCGTAGGGTTAATAGTGCCTCTGCACTGATCGATCGAGAGAGAGAGAGAGGTGATTTGAAGTGAGAGGTGCTAGGCGCCCCTCTTAACGACAAATTTACACACATATACTATTAAAATATATATAATATATATATATATTATTAATATATATCATTTTCAAAAATATTTATTATTCTATTTTTTAATATAATATTATATTTAAATAAAAAATTAATTAAATTATTTTTTAATAAAAAAATTTAACACATATATATATATATATATTATTTCAAAAATTATTATCAATATATATCCTTTTTATAAATATTTACTAATATATACTACTTTTAATAAAATTATATATATATTATTTCAAAAATTATTATCAATATATATCCTTTTTATAAATATTTACTAATATATACTACTTTTAATAAAATTATATCATTATCTTATAAATTTATTTTATTTAATTTAATTAAAAGACAACACGAAATTCACGAGTTAATATTTAAATATTTTTATAAGATGATGATTTGTTTTTTTTTTTGGGTGCCTTGAAGGAAGGAAAAATATTCATTTTTTTAGACAAATGATTGGTTATTTTGAGTATTTTTTTTATTTTTTTTCTCCGTTATCTACTATATCTTTTTTTATATTTTATTTTTATAAAAAATTATAATATATTAAGTGAATTTTTTAAAATTAATTAACCCAAATATATAAAAAAAATTGTGTTTGATTTTAAAATACAATAATATTAAATTTATTTAGGCCAAACCACTTCCTAATAAAAGATACTATTGTACAAAATATCAAAATATAATAAATTTAAATTAAATAAAATAAATTTGTAAGAATGTGATGTAATTTTATTAAAAGTAATATATATTAATAAATATTTATAGAAGTGATATGTATTGATAATAATTTTTTAAATGACGTATATGTGTTTAAAAAAATTTATAATTTTTTTTTAATATTTTATTTTTAAAAAAATAAAAAATAAAAAATTAATTAATTTTTTATTCGAATATCTTATTACGATAATGCAATATTCGAATAAAGTTATATATATTGATAAATATTTTTAAAAATAATATATATTGATAAATATTTTTAAAAATAATATATTGATGTAAATTTCTCCTTCTTACTTTACATTTTTTTTTTAATCTATTAATTTACAGTTTTATTTTTATAATATAACAAAAATATATATATACACACATAAAATGTACTTCAATAGTATTTTTCATTTGAAGTTGGACTAAGAGTAGTCAATTTAGTTATAATGAAGTGATAATGTTATATATGTATATTTATTTTTTATATTTCTTAAATATATATTCTTTATAATTACTTTTTAAGTTCAAAAGTTTTTTAATCTTGACCTTAAGCACCATTCACTTACCCCAAATTTCTTTTATCAAAAAAAGTGCCATAATGTGACACAGGGCAACCTAATTGGAAAACATAAATAAATTATGAATTTTAGATTATCCTAAAAGGTTATAGTACAAATAATTATGATAATTTATGAGTCATTAAATAACATTACATCATCAATCACTCCTTTCGCATAAACTATATTATATAACTTTGATGTTGATGTTTCCTATAAGCTACCTCCTTTGGGCATCCAATAATGGTGACATTTTTCATATCTACTTTGGCTTTTGCCATTTGTTGGGACACAAGAGAAAGTAGGAAGTGACAGACGAAGGTGAGGGAAGAAAGAAACAAAATAAGACCAAACTGTGTTCCTTTTTCCTCCACGCTTACCCGTAACGAGAGCAAGAAGAAAATAAAATACATTTATAATTTAATATATTATTATTTATTATCTGCTTTTAACACATGTACGTTGAATTTTAAACGTTAACCTGCATGTCATATATATGCTTCAACACTAGAAGAGAGAGTTCTCCTTCAAATATCTGAGAATGACGGATTCGGATTTTTTTGTAGTTAAATTTTTTATAGTTAGTTTTGTAATCGATTTTAAATTATTTAATTAATTTATTATTATAAAATTAATAATTAATTACATAATAATAAATAAATTAAATGATCTGAAATGACTGCACTACACAATCCACAGCAAAAAATTTATTTTCGAAAAGAACAGAGCCTGGTTGAGACTGACGCATGCAGCCAAAAAAAAACCTTTAAAATTCTACGTATAATTTTACTCTTTTTTTTTTTTAAGAAATAATAACATTATAAATAATTATTCTGTGTTTTTAATTATCACTCTTTTCTCTTTTTGTTTTTTGCGTAATTGTCCCTGTCTTCAGATTCACAGAGATTCCTTTGCTTTCTCCCTTGTTTACATGATCAAGAAGGAAGACTCTTGGGTTAAAGATTGCTTTTGTACGTTGGTCAATTTGCTTTGCCAGACACTCTGGGGAATGATATTAATGTTACTTAAATATCTTATTTTTAACGGATTATATGTATTAAAAAATGCATTAAAGCATTTAATCTTTTATCTGCATTATATTTTCACGCTGCAATCTGCATATAAGATAAGAAGAATATTAACATTTTTTATCCCGGTCATCATCATCATCAACAAGCTATAACACTTATGTTTTTTAATGGCAGAGTCGATAGGGGCCTGGAACTAGCTTAGATAAGGTTCCTTAGATTGCCTTTTATTTGCTTCGTTGTTATCCTTTTGAATTATTGAGAATCTTGTACGGTGAATAAACCAGTAGAAATCTATTACCTGATGCTTCGCGTGAAAATTTATCAAAGTATATATTCAATATTACATTCTAGTTTATCATATCTATATATTTCCCTAAGAAAGGTATGGCTCAACCTTCCAAACACAGGGACAAATACCTTACTTAAGGTTAAGGAAGCCATTTAATTTATGATTTCTTGGCATAAAAAGCCAAGCAATACCGTGAATCTCAAAAAGACAAAGTGACAAGTGAGAAAGAAGGGCGTCAAGTGTAATGCAAATAAGGATTAATAAACTGAACAGATATGTTTGGGGTCGGGTCAGGTTATCCCCCGTTGTGCCAAGTTCTAAGAGAAAGTGGACAGCCCAGCTAATGACCAAGTACACAGTTGTCAACACTGAATTGTTGTGTCTCAATCTCTTTTACACTGAAATGGATTTATTCTAATGAAATCAAATTAGAACATGACTATCATATTTTTATAACGGGAACGCCAGATAATTCAGCATCCTTTCACACAGCGCTATGCTCTGCTGCAATGCAACAACCAACTGTAGCTAATCTCAATTCAATATGAATCAATTAATTAACCTAGTCTTAGTCTTGGGCTTTGATGCTGCAAGCAACTGTAGCTTCCACTGATTCCTTCTTTTTAGTGAGCAGGGCAGTGCTGTTCCCACCTCACTCTCTCAGCAAAAAGTAGCTCAGATCAGATGAATCCTCCTGTAAGCATCCACCACTTTTCTGCCTTTTAAATTGATAATGATAAGGATTGTTAGATGCACTGTTTGAATTCATCCATATATACAAGTTACATCAAGAAGATAACAAACAGTACTGTCAACGGTAGAGTGTTGCAGTAATGGTTCCGGGTTTGATTAATCAACTTCCAGAACCATCAAGCTAAATATATATTATATAATTGAATCTGCGGCGAAGGAAGGAATGCAGAAAAAGTTATATATTAGTAAGATTATTATTTTTTATTTTCAATTTATTATTATTGCGTGATGTAACTAAGCCTAGACAAGTTGGGATTTGTCCATTGGTACCAAGAATGCAACCGACGCATACCCATTGGCTGCATGCACAGCCTAAATGGACTCGGATTCCTAAGCACTCTGTCAGCCTGCACCGGCACTCAGCACTCAGCACTTGTCAACAAGAAAATATAATGTGATGTTCCCGTATCCAAATGCGACGCTCTGCGCAGTAGCAGCAGCTAAAGGACCTCGTCTACAAAGATAACACTTGCCCCTAACCTAACCTTTATGCCTTTCCATTTCGAATGTGACTTGCAGTGCAGTTCCATGAACTAAATCTATGCTAACAGTTGGCAGTGTTTCTGGTTTTTACTGTTCGAGGTCGAGCTCCCCATGGCTTGCCCTTGACACATGGCCAACGTTTCAATTCAGATTGACAAAACTGGTGCATGTTTGTTTAGGAAATATTCTTTATTATCCTATTATATGTTGCAAAATAAGGAAATGTATTCATAAAGGGCAAAACCAAAAAAATAAAAATAAAAATGTAAAGAGCTATAAAAGAAAGATGGATAAAAGAAATGTCTAAAATCCTTGGAAACAAAATCAATCTCCAATTTGTTAAACCATAAAAAAACACACACACAAATGATAGGCAGGCCAGGCTATGCTGGTTGTACGCCTTAACTTGTACAACCTTTACCACTTTTGAAGGCACAAGATTTTCACAGTGATTCTGTTTGTGTCCAAACAGTTTTCAACTGTGCTAAATTATTATTTCTATAAAATTAATTTAATTTGGGGATATAAGTCATGTGCAGATGCAATTCCAAATCAATGATACAGGAGCAACGTATCAATCGTATCTGGGCAAAATGATCAGAAGGCAAGAACCATAACATCGATTTAGAAACAATAAAAAGAAAAAGCTTATGAAGGAGAAGGGAATATATGCTGCTATGCTTAGGTAAGACTTTGGAACTTGGCCCAAGTATGCGCATTAATCTGAAAAGCCCTCAAAATAATCTAATCTGCCCCACCAGGACGAACCCAAGCCTTTTCGACGCGATGCTCTCTCAAACTCAAACTGTCCAAGTTAAAACGAAATACCAATACCGGGGATTTCAACTTGTAGGAGAGAGGATCGATTATAAAAGCCAAGTGTTGGGGAGTCACTTCACAATAAATACAACATTTCATTAATAGAAAATTTTCAACGCGACCTGTTATTTATTTTTATGGATCTAGGGGTCAGAAAATGAATAATATAATATTTATAATTTTAATTGTTTATTTATCTCATTCTTGTTAATTAAATTTATGATATTATTGAGTTATTTAAGTTGTTCTTCAAATAATAAAAAAAAAATTATCTCGTAATTTTAAATTTAATAATTATATTAATTTATAATTTTGATAAAAAAGTATAATAACTTAATTTGAAGTATCAAGATAACGAATATTTAAAGCGATAAAAAAGTAAGATATTAAAATAATGAGTTTTTAAAGACAGAAATAGGATCTCAAATCTTAATAAAAACTTGTTTGAGGACAAGGCTAGAGAACAGAAAGGTTGGCGAGTGGAAACCTCACCCATTGCTATCCCTACATCATTGATGCAAAACACAATCCTAATCAAACATCATCATTAGCAGGTACAAGTCTTCTTTTCAGCAAATAATGATGGAAGAAATCTTTCTTTAACCAGTTACTCCGACTTCTTAAAAAGAAAAAAGTTTTTAAATTCAATTGTAAAGAAAGCATGGTTAAATTTTTTTTCTCTCTCTCTCTCTTTTAGAAATAACGATCCAAAGAACTTTCAATACACATAAAATACGGATTCTCCAAAACCGTTTTGTGCTTAGATAAGGTGCCCTCAAATATGTATATATATGTATATACATACACGATCAAATAAACACTTCAAAAGCTAACTAGATGAGTATCTGATCATTCAAAGATACACTGAATATTGAACCGTTTAACCACAAATATTTATACCAAGCATAAATTAACAACGAAATGTGAGAATAAATGGAATAATCAAGATTTAAAATGGGTTCAAGTTCCATGCAACTTCAAAGTCTAAATAAGTTATCCAGCAGCAACCTGGATAATCAAAGGTTTTGTTAGGACCCACAGGGACCATTTATGCCTGGAATAGAGTTTAAATAGAGGAAAGCTTAAAAGCATAAATATCCATATCACCACAGATATGATATGATAAGAAGCGAAACTCAAAGACATCATGAATTCGTTCTTCGAGCAGTTGGAGGACATGACAAGCTTCAGCAGCAGAAAACCATCTTTCCTTCAGAGGCAAACAGACAGCGACCAAACACATTCAACACCCAGATCACATATAATGCTCCTAATACTGGAGGAAGACTGACCCCAAAGATTTTAAAAAGCAACTGAGGGGCAGTCGGGGGAAGCAAAATCAAAATTCCCCAGATTTAACCAACAATGATCCCACCATCAAACAGTAAGAACAGTACAACCCCATGAGGAAGAATTAAAATAAAAAATAATAAAGTCATGCAACTAGCTCCAATATAAACTTTTTTAAGGAAAGTGCCTTTTGTGGAGGATTTTACCGCTTGTCTTTTCTTTTTCTTTTTTTTTTTTTGTTTTTTTTTTTTTGGTGTTTTAATAGGTAGTTTTCTTCCCTTCCCAATGAAGTCTTCCTATATGCCTCGTGAAAAATCATATCCCATTGTGTCATGCAAAGTTACCATCTTCAAAAAGTGTGTGAGAATCGTTTAATTCCTACTTCCTGTTTTCCTCTGAATATTCTCCAACAATGTGCTAAAGCACATCTACAGCTAATTTCTTGCAGAAATAGAGTGATCTGAGCCTTGAATACTAACTTGACCAGTTCCCTCAATATCAGATAGCTGCAATGAGCTATTCAAATCCCCAAATGTGGGTCTGTTCTGTAATGCCTCAGGCTGAGCATCTAAACCACCGCCACCATCATTCTCAGTCTTCTTCTCCAGTACAATGCTTTGAAATTGTTCAGTCAGCCTTTCATGACCTAACTTTCCAAGGGCTTCAGGGGTTGTAACGTTAGGAAACTGAACAGAAGAAGGCATAACCCATCTCCTCCAATCATTTCGTCTCCTTATTTTGTCACCCTATTATATAAAAAGGGAAATTGTTTAGTAAATAAGAAATTATATACTAACAAAATAACTTTATCAGAGGGCAGTGGGGTGACAGAAAAGGGAGTTGAGAGAACAAAATGATGGCTGTAGTTGCAAAATCTATAACTTATACCACAGATAACTCTTAAAGCAAGCACCAGAAAATACCTGCACTTCGACAACAGATGAAACTCGAAGAGCATCTAATATAAGCTGGACATTGTCAGTCAAATGCATGACCTGGGAGAGAAGTAAAATATGGTCATCTTGTAGTGAACATACAACTCACTCATATACTACATACTTAGAACTCAATACAATTTGTTTGCCAAGGTGATTGTGAATTTTGTTGAACAGAACAATATAAATTTAAGCAGATGATGCATAGAGGAATAAGAACACATAAAATACTCATATATCAGAAATGAAAGTCCAAGAAAATCTAAACCATCAAACAGAGCAGTAAGAAACATTCAGCTGAATCATAAGATATGGAAGATAATGAAACACCAGTACATAAAACCAAAAGATATGAAACACCAGAACTAAACCGCTTTGCAGTAGACAAGCCTAATAATAATAGAATTCAACCAGAAAACATTATTAAGGCTTAATTCACATGCACAATAAAAGGGAAAAAAAAAAAGATTGGACTGACTTAATTCACATTCACATGCACACTAAAAGAAAAAAAAAATGTAATTATAATTTAGAGTAGGAATCCCCCCCACCCCCCCTTCCCTCCTTCCAACAAAATAAAAAGTGCAGCACTTATCACATATTTACTATATGAAATATTAATCATATAAGAGATCGTCTTCATAACACAATTTTCACAGATATAATATGGTATGAAGTCAGCAACATTGGGAAACAACAAACGCAACCACCATTTGTCAGACCATAACTGAATTAAAATCAAAGGTACCCTTGATTAAGATAAGCCCTTAATTTATAATCATAGACATTGCTTTCTTACTAGCACTCAATCAATCAGCATCTAGTTTGCAATAAGCATAAAAGATTATGACTAGAATCAACATAAACAATCACTCGTACAAATAGTCACACACACACACACACAAAGAATCAGGAACCAGAAACAACTCACTTTGTTGAAGCCTGCTATTAATTTAATAGGAACCCATCCCTGGTCATCCATATTCTGCCGCAAGTATGTATCTTTAATTAAATTCTCATTGCTGCAACAGACAAGTTATGGTATATCTACTGTTAATGCTTCTGAAACAGTCAAAGACAATGAGCCAACACAAGACAAATAATGAACATTGTAAAAGCAAAGCACTACCTGAAATAGTAGTCAATCTGGTTCACTATTTTAGTATGCAACTGAGGATCTGGAGCGGGAAAATACACTGCATGAGGTGGTATTGGTGGTACAAAAGGAACAGTTCTCATAGACTCTGGGGGTGGAGTTGCAACATACACCACTGGAGGTACTAATTCTGAAAATGAATACAGTTATCAGAGCATATACACATCCTGAAAGAATAAATCTTGATATAATACAGCATACCAGGGAATCCAATAGGGCCACCATAAGGTCGCATTGGTGGTGGTGGAACAAACTGAGCAGAATGAGGTGGCGGTGGAGGCCTTATATATCTTGGAACAACTCTTGCATGCATATGGGAATCTCTACCATTGAAATTTCGATGAGTAATCCAGTCCTGATTACCGCGGTCTTGTTCACGCCTGTTATAATTATGATGGTGAGCTCCATCTCCACGCTGATGTGCACCGCCATTACGGTTCCTAAATGAATTAGGCTGCTGTGGGTGATCATTAACATTATGGGGCAGAGACTGAGACACAAAAACACTTCTTTGCATATGCCCCTTTGGAGAAGAGTTGTGGGAGCCTGTTACAGCTATTGAAGCTTGGGATGCAGACTGTTGTGTGTGGCCTCCATTAGAAGATGCACTTGAGCCACTACGTTTCATTGATTTCTGGCGAGTTGGCACAGGAGTGGTATTAATCGAATTGTCACCTACTTGTCTCTGTGAAGTCGGAGATGTGCTTCCAGTACCCTATAATTTTCACTCAAAAGAAAAAGAAACTTATACGTGCATATATAAAGCATATAAATCAAGAATGTAATATGTATATATCAAAACTAAAAAGGAATAGTGTATTTCTCAATCCGTTTGGTTGCTAAGAAACAGGAGGAAATCTGATCTAATACTTCAACTCAACCACAAAAAATTACCGCTTTATACTCAAATTTTCAATCACCCAAAACTCAACTAACAATCGTTTTTCCTACCGTTTTCTCGATGTTGTACATTTACTGCATTGTCCCCGCAAGACGGTGTGAAATAAGAAAAATTACTTTACTTCCCAATTATCGTTATCAATAATACAGTTGTTGGTTCAGAACATAAGAAAATTCCTCAATTATCCTACAAAGCGAATAAACTCTAACTGGTTGGAATGCTTTTTAAGTTTACCAAAATAGAATTGAATAGATAATAATAAGCGAAATGCTAGTATTGTCCAAACTGTAACAAACTAAATCCAGAAGGAACCGAACCTGAAATTGGGGTTCAGATGATCCATCAGTCAAACCTTTCGACGATTCCGAAGATTTCATGGTGGCCCTGGTGGACTCCGATAAGGCGGGCCAAGAAACAGCACCCATGACTGGCTTAACTTCCGAAGCTGCACCATTCGATGGCTTGTTCCAAGCAGGCCTCTTACCCGTGTTGCCATTCGACCCGCTACCGTTCTCAAAGCTCTCACCTACAGAGCTGGAATCCTCAACCGGCAAAGAAGCCAAAGTGACCGGAGCGGATTCAATCGCATTCGCGGATGTTGGCGATGAAGGAGAAAGATCAGGAGCAGCAGCAATTGGCTCCGATTCACCACGGACAATCTGGTTCCATGGCGAAGAGACAATGGACCTCCCAGCACGGCGGGGCTGAGGGCTGCTAAGGTTATCTGAGGAATGCCGTGGAGAATGATTGATCGCAGTCCCACTCGTGTCCATGAATAATAGCTTAAGAAAGTATATTAGGGTTAATCTAGTGAGTCGATGAGTTGATCGACGTGGAGATAGCAAAAATTGATGCTAAAATTGGCGTTGGAAAAAGTATTAGGGTTTCGAAACTAAAAAAAATGCAGGATTCCAAAATTTCAGCGATCTGATCGCAGCTTGTTGAGAGAGAAGAAGGCGCAGAGGAACGGTGGCCGCTGTGGTTTCTCTCTCCCTCTCACACCTTTTACCTCCCTCCGTTTTATTCTGTATGTATTTTCTTTCCTACATGCTTTGGTATGCCTATGGGCTATGGGAATACTTCCTTTGGGTGCCAGGTCTGCTTTTACCCAAATACCCCTTATTTATTTTATTTTAATTTTATTTCGATTAAATGAATTAGGGGAGTTTTTATTATATTTTTAATTTTCGTGATAAATTGATAATTAATTAATTATATTTAAAATTGACGATTTTTTTTATCAATGAAACAATTAATTTTAGTTGATTAATAATTAATCAATAATGATAATTTTTTATTTTAGTATTGTGTGTACTTATGATATATATTTGATTGTAAATTAAGAATGTGAGTATTATATAAATTAAGATGGGTTATTTTTTTATAATGTTTATGATTTTAATAAGAATTATATGAATAAAATAATAATACATAAATAATAAATATGAAAATATATCAAAATATATATATGAAAGTTGTATTTTTTTTTCAATTTCAAACATAATTAAATTTTGCTGATATCTTTTCCCCCGTTTCTTAGGTGAAGCCGTTACGGCATCTATATCTGTAATCTGACCAGAAGAATAGAGGTAAAGTCCAATTAGAGTTCCGAGTCAGGTTAAAAACAAAAGGAGAAGCAAAGTGGAGCCAGCACCCCAACTAGGTATTACAAACTTTATTTAATTTTTTATTTTTGTATTTCAATAAATACAATTATCTGAAATTTTTAATTATTTTAACAATTTAAAAAATAGATTTACATATCCATAAAAAATATTTAGATTTACATAATAATAATAGATAAATAAAAAGGCTTGCATGTACTTGATCTCTTTTTTCTTCTTCTTTAAAAAAATGAATTTACTATGAAAATAAAAGGCATACGGATTACAGCAATTACTTTTATTTTCCTTTTATAATATAATTATATTTCGATATTACTTAATAAATATATTCTATATTATTAAAATTTTTCATTAGAAGATACATACCAAATATATATTATTCTTTAGCAAATTGGAAATGCATTTGAGGGTAAAATATCGACTATAAAATATTTAAAGCTTACCTATTAAGATATGGATGAACATATACTTTCCTATTATCTATGTCATAGTTAATGCTAAAAGATCGTAATCAATGAACTTAATTTAAATCTCTAATAATATTCTCATATATTTTTTTAACAATTTAGTATTTTTTTGTTTTAATCTATCAAATTTCCTATATTAAATATTATTCATAAAGAGATATACATTCCGTACATAAGTTGGATATTTTTATATTGATATATGCAGAATAACTTTCCTAGAAGTTTACAATGTTTCCGAGAAAGAAGACTTCGGAAAAAGCGTTTTGAAGACCTTATTTTTGGTCAACGATCGATTTTAAGACGACGAATGTAAACCACAGCTCATAAAATAAGTTTGGCAATTGTAAAGGATTTGTGTTAACAAAAGAAAATTTTATTTAATTAATAAAAATGAAAATTATATTTCAGTTAAATGTAAATTTGAGTTTTATTGTATTATAAACAATTATTAGTAAACTTGCCTAATTTTAGTAAATTCAAAAAAAACTACCAACTTAAATTTGTTCTCACCAAAAAGGAGATGAATGATTTCTCAAATAATATTTTTATTCAAGCATTGCTAATAATCATATTTCTTATGTTATAGACATATAATAACATTTTTTTTTATCTCATATGATATGATTTTTTATGGAAGACATATAATAACATTTAAAATTAATTGGATTTTTAATATTAAAGATAAATTTAAATAGATTCACTCATTTTTTTTAGTGGTTTAGAAAACACCTCTCAATCCAACTGAAATTTTACCCTTTTTTTCCCTACTAATGCAATAAGAGTATGACATTTTCTTTTTCCGAAATATGGCTTATAATCTGGACCCAAAACTAGGACCCGGGCTCGTATTCGTAAATTGTAATTCCATTTGGGGTATGGAAGTAATTTGGTGTAGAAGGGCATCGCATTGGTTATGGGCCTATGGAGACGAACATTACAGACTTAAGCATAATGGATTTAAATGAAGCCCACCAGTGTACCGTCTTATGGGAGGAAATTAATAGTCCCACCCCTTTGTGCTTTTTGGGAACATATTTCTGAGTGACAGAGGAAAAAAAAAAGAAAAAAAAAAAAGAAACCTTTATAGATTTTCCTTTTGCCATCCGAATCAAATGATGGATAATCTTTAAAGCTTTAGCTTATAAAAAAATGGGAATGATTCTAAAATGGTTGGACTAGCTAGATACGGTCCATCTTTGTACAGTATTATCTGTCATATATGCTTGTAAATCTAAACTCGAGAATATCCAAAATATGGCTTCTTAACTTCTATATGCCCATTCTTTCAGCTAAAGGCATGCATATATCTCACCGAATCATGTTGCAGATTTTCCACTTTTCTGAATTTCGTGCTGCTGAAGAACAGAATTTCCTTTTAGGAACTTCAAGTTAACCCCATAAAGTAAAGAAATCGACTATGACTTTTTTTTTTTTTGGGTAGTAATTAATGAGTACTTCAAATTATGTGCCTCTGCCAACGAGAATAGATTTCCCACAGTCGACTATAGGCCGTTTGATCTGTGCTGATTATACATTACAAGTCGTCCGATCGGTTAAAATTGTAGAATCAGCACAGATCAGACGGCCTACAGTCGACTGCAGAAAATCCAGATCCCTCTGCCAACCAGGACACGAAAATGTATTTCTCGGCCATGCACTTGTACTTTATTTCACGTATAAAGTTGTTTTTATTCGCTCACGTTACAAAGCACTTCTCCCTCTTGAATTTCAAAGCTGTCTCTAGGGAGAAAGGTCTTACTCATGCATCATAATTGGGAGACCGCTAACTCAACTATCTCGGCGAATCATCCTCTTCGGCAGACATAAATATGCACACCCTTCCTGGTCAGACTGCTTATATGCCCATGCTACCCACAGCCAAGCACTTCTACAAGAACTTACGAGAAAATAATGCACTGGCAAATGCTAAAGGAGATAGAGCAGTAGTACAAAAAATCCATTCACTACTTTGAAACTAATGTAAACTACAAAGGCAGAAGCATGACAGGACACGGAATGAACTCAGCAAGCAGGTTTGCATCTATATGCTTCGTGTGAATGGCTTCCATGCTTAGAACTACCAAATCCAAATTAAGGTCATCAGCAACATCACCAATAATGGCTGTGGGTTTGCTCCCTTCACCAAGTCGCTCTAGCAAGCTATAGTCCTTGAATCCACCTATAATTATTTAAAGGATCATTACATTAAGGTTTGCTTGAAATGATTATGATAATCCATATGATTTTTCTTTCAAATTTATAGTAGAGTTATGACCGATATAACAATCGACCTGCCCATAAAACACATTGAAATAACATAAATTATTCAAATAGAAATACAGAATTAATTAGAAGAAGTCCTGCACAGAGGAGAATGGGAACAAATTTTGTACAAGAACGAAGTAAAGCTGATGTTGCAATCCTTGACACTATTTTCACACTAAAAATATGACAGCCATCTTAACCTGCAATTTAGTACACCGTTTAGGCTCTTAAATTGCAGTCGTACTTAAGCAGGTAAGGTTCACTTTTACCACTTGGCCTTACACAAAAAAATTGAACGAATATATTACAGGCTTATCATACGAAATCTTAACAAAATACTCAAACATAGCTAGTGCTAGGACTCCCAGCAAGCTAACACATGTATACTGGTATTGCACAGTCAAGGGCCTCTCGATAAGCATATTGCAAAGTATATAAAAGTAAAAAAGTGAAAAGTAAATAAAGAAAACAATACCTTCTGATAGATGCCAACGGATGCTAGACAGTTGGGTCTCATGCTCAGGCAGTGACTCTTTCTGCTGTTCGTCAATAACTGCAAAGCATATAAATCTTTTTAGCACTTGAAATCTTTCATTAAGAAGCGTCTGAAGCAAAAGAATGTGAAAGCCATTCCTTTTATATACTACTGTTTAACACTCGTCGAATAAGATCAGTTCTCAATCGGAGTTAAGCATACAAACCCACAACTGTGATGTCTGCTCCATGCATTTTTGCTAATGCAGTGGTAGTCGATATAGCCTACAAAAGTTTTTAACCATAAGTTAGACTTATGTTTAGGAAAGAAATGGACACAGAGTCAAGACTGTGTATCCGGAAAGTAAATCTTCCAAGTGGTTGGTTTCCAATTTCACATTCTTAATAGGAAAAATCTAGCATTTCAGAAGGCAAATGGACAAAATCTGTTATGCTAAAATTCCTCCCCACGCACTAAAACTAAAATAGGTGCATCATAGAAAGTCACCTGTCTTGTTCCTTCTGAGAGATGGGGATTCCTATCTGTAATAGGCAAAAGAAGATGCTTGAATTGTGTAAAAGGATCACTTGCTACGCTGACTTCAGGTTCATGTGGTTTGGCCTTGGCTGAAAAACAGTGACAACCCTGAGATATGTGATTAAAAAGAACTGAACTTAGGACTCAAAATGAAATTATTAGAGCCTAATGCCAGGACTTGAAAACTGAAAATATTAACGACACAAAGGCTTTGAAGTTCAAGGGCAATGATCAATTGGTTACCTAGAGATATCATAATACTTTTCTAGCGCTAATTTTCAACAACTGATCTTACTTGCTCAATAAACGGAATTTAGAATCAATTGGATAAAATATGAACAATGTCAGCAGATGAAATTTACCTTGATGTCCGATCCTACGAAACCGAGGAACTAAAGAGTGCTTTCGAACTCTTGAATAGGGAGCAGAAGAAAACTTAACAGAAAGCAAACACTTTGGAGAAACCGAAAATGATGGCGTCAATATCGAAGCTTTTGGGTACTTGGAGAAGGTTTCAACGGGAACAGGGAGCAAACAATGAGCAAACGCCATAACCTGCAAGTGACAACTTCTGAATTGGGAGACTGAAAGAATGGGGGTTGGTTCCAGAAAGGGCAATACAGTAAGAAAATTGAAACACTAGGAAAGTTGACAAAGGAGAATGATTGCATGCGCTAAACGTGTATAGAAGAAGAAGGTGCGCTGTAACGCTGGCACTCTATGCTCGCTCCACGTGTTTCCAATGTGAATCGATTATTATCGCTGTCCGATTGTTTTCTCTTTCGGTAGTCAAACGTTGTCGTTCCGTGGCGAGCTTACGAATCCTAATGTGGGAGCCCAATATGACAGTAGGGCCATTGGATAAGGTTTTCTCTTTTTAGTAGTAAATAAAATAAATGGAAACTGGGAAAAAATAAAAAATAAAAAAACCGAAGGAGGGACTCATGTAGATTACAGAATTGTAGAGGGCAGAGGCAGACGCTGCGAAATTTCAAAGTTTGTATACTGCCGAGAATGGAAGACGATGGCTTCAAGAGTTATCTTTATTTTTTTGGCATCATCATGTACTTTCTTATTATTTACTTTCTAAATTCTTACCAGACAAAAGATCGTGGACTTTAAATCCTTTTAAGAGCCTCCGTTCCTTTATATATGTGCAGTTTCAACCTTAAAAGTGATGGGTTTTCTAAATCATTCTCTGGTAGAAAGGTTAAGATTTGTTTCATGGGCTAACCTGGTCTGTGGAGTCAATCCGAAAGCAAAAGTATAATACTTGGTGGAGAAAAAATACTAATAGAACTAACGAAAAGAATGATTAATGCTTCATTGTTAATATTCTCTGGCTGTTTTCTATTGTCTACAGCAATGGTGGGAACTTATTGCCGATTGTTTGCAGGTTCGTGACAACATGAGAAGAGTTTGTGTTGTGACTTCAATAAACTCAAGTGACTGTTTTACGTATTCCACCATTAAGGAAGCCTGTGCAGGAAATGTCTCCGTGGACTGAATCAATTATCTACTATTTTTTTAAGTGTTGGCATTGACGTGGGCTATATGGGATTCATCTATATTCAGTTTACAGTCTAATTATTCTCGGGGCTGATGTATTGTATGACTCAAATGGTAAGACAAATTTCTGCGTCACTTCTTTTTCCACTATGTTCAATGGTATGTGCTGAAACACTGAATTCTTTAGCCTTTGATGACCTCTTTGCTTCGGTGACATTCTTGCTCCGAAATTCTCCTGGTTCAATTTTTATAACATCGTATCACAAACGAAGGTACTTTTTAATTCATTTAATATTTGGACTTATGATGCGAATTCATCTTAGCTTTACAATTTGTTTTGATTCCTTTCTTTATCTGTTAATTCGTCTACCTAATAATGTGCAATGGGGATCACCTGATGTTAAAATGGGGCTTGAAGTGTGTGAAACTTCTTAACGGATTTTCTTTCTTGCCATCCTACAAGGCATCTGGGCTAAGTGTTGACATTCAATGGGCATAAAGAGCTCTTATCTCAAAATACAGTTCTGTAGGTATCTCAAAGATTCAAGGGAATTTTCAGAAGTTAATTGGTGACGCTACTACTTTAAATCAATGTTTGTACTTCTTCTTGGTTTGTTCAGGATTGTTCTTCTTCATGTGTAAATCTACCATCTGAGTCAATGTTTTCTCGCTCAGTTAATCTTGATGCTGATATAACTCGACTTTTGCATGCTAATTCAAATTATATCACTGAGTTTCCCTACGAGTTTGAGCTCATAATGAAAGTTATTGCTAATATTAAGCGGGGCTACAAATGTGTTAAGCTGCTAAGAGCTTATCATATCTTGCAATAAATTTCTAAATTGATTACATCACGATGAGACAAACCAATCTTTTCACAATTATAAAGGAAACAAACAATTCTCTTGCAATCTTTCACAATTATCCATAGCAGTGATACTTTTAACTTATTTTCTTTCGGTTGATAATCTTAGTTTAACTTGAACAAACTAAGATTTCCTAATTGACAACCCTACAGTCCTTCCTGACCTCTTGTCCACCAGTGATGCTACCCATTTTGATCATGGACTTCACAAATGCCTTGTAGAAAGCCTCTCTTGAGGTAGCAAACTCATAAACTAGACTCTTAGTCTGGGGGTTACTGAGCAGAGCTTGATCAGAAGAGAACAAGCTTTTCCCTTGTATAATTAACTTGTAATATGTACTATCAAAAGTTGCTGCAGAAGGGTCCATGGTGGTGCCTGCATTCTTCGGTTGGTTTTTCAGTGGACAAATTGATTTTAACTTGGCTGCAAATGATGGATTCAACGTAGGATCAACATCATGTGTTGAATCGAAGTTGTGGAGTCTTTTCCGGAAGGATGAGCAGTGGGAGAAGCCTAAAGTATGTCCTCCTATATATGAGCCAAAAGACATTATTCTGAATTCTGTTGTGAATCTCTGATACACACACACACACACACGTGTATATATATATATATATATATATATAATAGGATAGAGATACTAATTAGAAGTTACGTTTGGTATTACTTGCCTGATAGAGCGACCAAGTCTTTCATGGATAGACCTCTTTGGGAGAAGCTCTGTTTTAGTTGTGAAATGTTGAAGGTTGGTGCTGGTAATTGTATGGTTTCACTGGCCTTTGATGTTCTTCCATCTTTTCTTCCTTTGGGTACATCCCAAGTTGGACCTCCTGTCTGTAAAGATCACACTCAAATACATCATTAGGATTAGACAATGTAAAGCTGCAAAGTTATCTACTAACAGTTTATGATATGGATGTGAAATAATTTTCTGAGCTTTGTCTTTTTTACCAGATAAACTGCATCCCTTGCTGCAAAAGCTAGAATATCAGCACAGGAGACAACGCCAGGGCACGAAGCTTCCACTGCTTTTTTGGCATCGTCAATGACATAGAATGCATGCAAAGAAACATTTGGTGGTCCGTCTTTCTCTGCTTTGTTGTTTCCTCTTGAATTTAGTAGCACAGAGGCATCACATCCCTTTATGAAGAGAATAGAAGAAAGATAAATTTCATTATCTAAAACACAAAACGTATAGATATCAGGCACGGTAAAAAAACCCAAAAAAGGGTATGCATTTCATCTTACCCTGATGAAGCAGTCATGGAAGTGCAGTCGGAGGAGTGCTGCAGGAACAGTTTTGTCGTTAGAAAATGCATCCTTCACAGTCTTGGCGACAATGGACTCAGCATCAGGGCATGTCTTTTCATAGTAGTTTAAGCTCAGTGAGTTTCCTATGGAAGCTACTGAAAACATGAGCATTAAGCTCAAGAATTCTGCCATGATGGACATGCTAGTCAACGACACTGAATGATCTTTCTGCTTTTGGCTGTGAAAACCAACGTGGATCAAATGTGTTTTTATAGAGAGAAAAAGACTGATTATTTTTTTTTGACTAGGATATGATGTGGTCCCATATTATCAATTGATTAAGCTACATTGTCAATGGAGTTTTAAGGCTAAAGCATCCACAATACCAAAAGACAAACAACTTTATTGCCTTGGATCCTCCGGTAGTTTGCATTTTCATCTCGTGCATGCTGTTTTCAACAAACAGCATCTACTTACTTTTAAGCTAAAATCAGTCTTAATCTATAATTTCACGGGCATAAAAGTTAAATTATCAGATCCAGTGAGACAAGATATAGTTATGATTATGTAACTTTCTTGGATTGTGCTAATTAATACTTGATACGTGGTGAAATGTTTGAATTGGATGTTACCATGAACTTTCCACAATCAAGTGAAGATGATAGTGGTTTTCACATGTGAGGTGAATTGAGTCAAGCAAGTTCAGATCAGAACCAACCGAATCAGCCATTAGATATGCTTCTTGTTTTTCATAGCTAAAAAGCAACACTGGTCCTAGCCGCCCCTCACCAATTATGGATGAGAATAAATGTCCTAGGTGGTTAAGGTGGAAGCATCCAAGTTGTTAATTTTGTCGTCAAAAAATGAAGCTTGCATTACAAGTCACTAACTTTGTTAGTTATGGTGATAGCCAGGTCATATCAGCCGTATAATCATTGGAGCTTCCACGTCCATGCTGATTGTTCTTAAAGTTGAGTTAATCTAGACCTAACTTTTGTACAAAACAAATAAAAGAAGTATTTTTAATAAAAAAGAGAGATACAGTTGTTAAAAAAAAAAAACTTTTTTTTAAAAAAATATTCGACTTGGATTGAAATTTATCAAAAGTTTTCACATAATAAAAATGATTTTATCATTTCCCTCAATCCCATCTCATATAGATTTGAAAAACTTTGATATTTATAGTAAAATCTCTAATGATTAAAAAAATAGTATTAAATTGGGTAATATTGTCACAAAAAAAAAAAAATTGATCTGTGCTTGGACCGGATTTTGTTGGATCATTTCTTTTTTTATTTTTTATTTTGGGAAAAAATTCAATGTATTGCTGCCGGACAGCACCCAAGCTTGGACTGAATTTTGAGATGATGGGCTTGAGGTTGGGTTATTCAACAAACCGATTTGGGCCTATTCATAAAACTATAATGAGGTGGGGGAGAATAACTATGGGTGTTAAAATAAATACTCTATGAAATTTCCTGCTTAAAACTGATTTTGGGTTACTGGGCTTAGGCCTAGGCTGTGGTTGTTAAATTGGATATATTGGGCTACATGCCTCTACTGTCCTTAACAAAAAAAAGTTATACCGTCCAAATTTTTTTTAAAAAATATAACTATTATATAAGGGCATTACACTTAAAAAAAAAAAAAAAAAACAAAAGACAATGCACTTGCCACGCCGACAACATATGAAACCCTAACGTTTTTTAAGCGCCAAGACCTTCACTTCGTCCCAACTTCAGCTGGAGTGACCAGAGGCGAGCGCTTAACGGGCATGGGATCCAAAAGAGAAGAGAAACTGAAGAAGGAGAAAAAGAAGAATAAAAAGGACAGTTTAAAATCGGATCATTCGCCCCTTGTGCCAGAGAGCCATGGAGAAGAGGAGAACGCAGGTGGTGGTGGTCGCAAGGTCGTCACTGATCCTCGGTTTTCGTCTGTGCACAGGGACCCTCGATTCAGGGAGGCTCCGAAGCACGAAACCAAGGTTGCCATTGACTCCCGCTTTGACCGTCTGTTCAACGACAAGCGCTTTTTGCCGTCTTCGGCTCCGGTAAACAAGAGGGGGAAGCCACAAAAGCGAAATACACAACAGGGTTCTTTGCGGCATTATTATAGAACTGAGGAAGTAGAAAAAGTAGATGATGAAGATGAAAAGGAAGTAGAGGAGAGCAGCGAAGAAGAAGATGAGGAGGAGAGAGAGAGAGAGGAATTGGTGAAACCCAATCGCGTAAAACCGGGGGATGAAGAAGGAGGGGATTCAGAAACATCTGAAGAGGAACACCAAGAAGAGACCGATGAATCGGAATCCTCCACCGATATAGATGAAGACCAGGGAGTTTACGATGACGAAATGCCTGACACGCAGGTATTGTTTTCAGCTCAATCTGGAAATTCCCTAATTCAGTCCTGAACACTTTACAGCCGATGAACCTTGAAAGAAATTTTTCTTTTTAATTAAGAATGCGATAAACTAAGGAAAAACTTTCTGAGAAGTTGGAAAAAAATAATTTATGGACGCCAGAGAACTTGAGAGAGGATGTTCGTAAGTCCGAGCTCTTGCTAAGTTCCTAATTTTCCGGCATGGAGCTTTGCTTCCTGTTTCTTTTTCCTGGTTCGCATTGATTATTGGTTGTTGTGTGGACAGGAGGAGGTACCAGAAATTGAGAAAGAAACACATAGGCTTGCTGTAGTTAACATGGACTGGAGGTATGTTCAGGTATGTCATTGAAGTGTGGATATGTTTTCAATTGTTGGGTTCTATTTTCCGACACCAATTTAATTGATGTCCAAAAGCCTTTGTTTGGTTAAATTGTTTTTTATAGTTCGTTTCTTTACTTGTTAGATGTTTTGTTTTACATTACAGGCTGTTGACTTATTTGTATTACTGAGTTCATTTCTTCCATCCAATGGACAAATCAAATCTGTAGCTGTCTATCCATCTGAATTTGGTCTCCAATGCATGAAAGAGGAGGAAGTTCATGGCCCCGTTGGCCTATTTGATGATGACGATGAAGCAAGTAGCGATGGAGATAGCAGTAATGATAATATTGACGATGAGAAATTGCGAACATATGAGAAAAACAGGCTGAGGTAGCTAACTTTTCAAACCACTTGTGTGGTGACATTTTGACTTGAAAAGCTTAGGGATAAAGTGGTGAAGTTTTTTAGCCTTAATTGGTTAAACTTTCTACTAGTAATTTAGTCAGTATTATTGGTGGTACTCATCATTTAACTTCATATAAAGTTCGAACTTTTATGTTGGAGCTGCTATATTTAAGAGTACTTTAAAAGACTTTTGAGATGGTAGGAGATGATGATTCTGACAAGACCATTGGTTCCAGCTTCCTTGTGGCAGCACCCTCTTCTTCCTTATAATTTGGGAGGGAAGCAGTGCTTCTAATTATAAGATAATCCTGTGCTTGTGTGTCAGAGATTAATCTCACACCTCTCCCAGTTTTTATGCACTCGAGTGTATTAATGCATGGATTGGAGTCAATCATTTAACCTATCCGTGATGTACGAATAGGAAAATAAAGTACCCTCTTCAGCGTTGCGTTCAAATTGTATAGATATGTTCATCATGCGAAATGCTCTGCATCCCTCTTTTTCCTATGTCATTTGTTCCTTGTGTATCTAAATTCTCGCCTCTGGCTATGCAGATACTATTATGCCGTGGTGGAATGTGACTCAAGTACCACAGCAGATTACATTTACAAAGAATGCGATGGGCTTGAGTTCATACAATCATCAAATGCACTTGATTTAAGGTTTATCCCTGATACTATGGAATTTAAACACCCGCCTCGTGATGTTGCAACAGAGGTATACAGCATCCGGCCTTAATTAGCCTTTTCTTTTTTATATAAACATACAGTATACAATAGACTTAATATGCAAGAGCTGCAAGTGGCTTAAGCAATTGCTATTTTAAACCATATAGCCTGCATCGCATATGCTAAGCTAAATTATTGGCATAGCATTACAGCAAGTAATTGGCAGATAATGATTTTTTTTTTTTTTTTTTTTTGGCTTAGGCGCCCGCAAATTATGAATTTAAAGATTTCTATACTCGAGCACTTCAGCACAGTAAAGTTCAGCTTTCTTGGGATGAGGATGAACCTCTTCGCATGAGGACTTTGAAACGGAAATTCAATGATGAGCAGGTCAGTGTTTTCATTCATTTATACCTGCCTTAGATGTTGCATATAAGGACTTTGTGTAATGTTATTTTGGTGTTTATGAGTATTCACATCTTTTATTATTTACATTTTAGTTAAGTGCCAACCACCGTGTGTGTTCATGGCAGAAAAGAAAACAGTTTGTTCATTTAGTTTTATAGAATGCATAGCAACGTTTGCTACCTAAAAACAAGTTTTATATCCAAAATAAGATTTTGGTTGTTGTTAAATGAATCTATATTACTACCTTAATTTTAAGTTATCTTTATAAGGAAATTGTATCGTATCTTCTATCAAAACAATGCATTCCTTGGTTGGAGCGCAACATCTAAGCTTCAACATGTTCTGTGCTGTAAGCATAAAATGATTTCATGACATGTATGTTAATTGTACATACCTACATCTTACATATGTCATTCTCTCACTACCTATATATTATATACATATTTGTCTATGTTATTATGTGACTCCATGTTCAATAAAGACACGGGGAAGATCAGATATTATCTGCACATACATTATTTTTAATAGATGTAGATGAAATGCATTGTTTTTCTATAGTTTGTGTCATAGTGAAACGGGCTTATTTTCTGACCTTCTGACCCCATTTTACGTACTCTATTATAGCTAGCTGAGTTGGAATTGAAGGAATTCTTGAATTCAGACGAGAGTGAAAGCGATGATGATGAGGAGGCCAATGAGACAGAGGATAAGCCTGATAAGAAAACTGAGAAACGAGAAAAGTATCGTGCTTTACTCCAGTCTGGTGACGGTTCAGATGAAGATGGGGAAGATGATGGCCAGGATATGGAGGTCACCTTCAATACAGGTCTGGAGGACATAAGCAAACGTATTCTAGAAAAGAGGGATAAACAATCAGAAACAGTTTGGGAAGCATATTTACGGAAAAGACGTGAGAAAAAGAAGGCTAGGAAAAATAAATCAAAGAATTTATCAGATGATGATGATAGTAGTGATACTGACCAAGAAGCAACTGAAGAAGCAGCAGATGATGATTTCTTCATTGACGAAGATGCTCCTAAAAAGAGTAAGAAACAAAGTAAAAATGACAAAGCCCAAAAGCACCAAGATATGGATGGTGTAGGTAAGGCAAGTAAAGAAGAACTTGAGTTATTGCTTGCTGATGACAAGGGGACAGGTACTGGTCTCAGGGGATATAATTCAAAATTTAAAAAGGGTAAGGGTAAAAGGGGGAGGGAATCTATTGATGAGGGAAAACTTCCAAGCACCGATGACATTGATGAAGATCCACGATTTAAAGATTTCTTCAATAAACCAGAATTTGCATTGGATCCCACTGACCCGCAGTTTAAAAGGTATCTTCTGTTGAATACTACTTATACATTTTTATAGGTAGTAATCGGGTGAAACTGAACTTTTATCAACTAAATAAGAATGTAGCTTACTGCGAGAATGGTTTGTGGCTAAGATGTATTTGCGACAATCTGTCAATGTTTTAGTTATTTACACATAGTGGTGATTATCTCTTATGTTAGACAGTTCTTTCTGATTGGAAAGATTAGTCGGTCTCAATCTTCCACAGTTACTTGCTTCTTAGGTGGCTTTTTATTGATATTCATGTAACAAATTCACCTGAATTGCCCTGTGCTGAAATAGTTGTTGGTCTTTGCAGGAGTGCAGCTTATGGCAGGCAGCTAGCACGGAAGAAGCAGAAGCGTGATATGGATTTATTGGCTGAAGGGGATCATGATAAGGGTTCAAGAGTGACGCCATTGTCATCTGATCATGCGAGTGAGATGAAGGGTGAGAAAAATGAATCAGATGATTTGCAATCAAAGAAAGAGAAGTATGACTTATCATCACTGGTTAAATCGATTAAGATGAAGTCAAAGCAAGTCCAATTGCCATCAGATGGTAAGAAAAAGAGAGATGGAAAACTGCTATCCAAAGTTAAGGAGAAAAATAAGCACTAGCTCTCAACCTTGGTTTAATCCATTAAAAACGGAGAATGAGGATGCAGTAGGTGGGCATTGAAGAATGATGATTCGGGTTGGTTGAATATGTGACGTTATCTGTGCCAATTTTCAAGGGTCCCTTTTCCTAGCGTTTCCTTAATGGGGGACAACTTTCAAACACAATGTCTAATGTTTAAGGTTATTTGAAAGGTACCCTTTCTATTCGTGCAACACATATATATATTAGTATATAATGATTAAGATTTGTATTGAAAGATTAAGAATAACAAACTGCCATAATTAAAATGTAGAATCGATGAATGGTATCATTATCTTGTGCTGAGAGCACTATTTACAAACACGTCATCAAATCAATACTGGTATTAATAGCAGCCAGAAAATGGGAAGAAATCATGATTCTACCGCATAATCAAATGTAAATTAGAGCCTATCATTCTGAATAATATATATGATCGAATACCCAAAAGAATGATTAAACAATAACTATAAAGGGAAGAAGAGCCACTATAAACGCAAAAGCAAAACTGAAAGGGTTCGTCCTGGAAGAGCTACTAGGCGGCGGGGCCCCAACAGTATTAATATTGGTCCGGTTTGATGTTGCTACGGGATTCACAGCCATAGCAGGAGAAATTGCAGGAGAATGCGACGGGTTAAAGTCTACTGCGGAGAGTTTATCAGCATAACCTGCAAGGGATTGTAATTAACAACTACTAAAGATGAAAATGGAGAATGCGAAGATCAATATACTCACAATCAGATTCCTTCCAACCCAAAATCATGTTATCACGATCAAACACAATACGGTAACCAGTCATGAAGTTCTCTGCACGAAGATAAATATAATGAGCTTTGAAGATACTCAGCTTCTATGGCGATATGTTTTACTCAGAAAAAAATACTTTACTACTGATAGAAACTCACGTCCAATGATATTGACGGTATTGCTTTTCACGATTCCCAAACAAAATAGGTTTCCAGAACCCTGGATGTAACAAGAAATAACAAGATTGAGAAAAGTGAATAGAATCTTTAAATATCATAAACCAGAAGAATGATCTCTCGTCCTCACCTCAATTACTACCGTCACTATTGGGTGGTTGAGATTATAGTTGTCTCCACCTTTCATCGTTAGATTCATCACGGGAACTTCAAAACTGGTCTGATTTGGACTGCAGTTAAATTGGAAATGAGTGTTTGATCATGGCGAAAAAAGAACAAGTTGAAAGAAAGGTGGCTAGCTCAGAATAATATATACAACCTCAAATCATAACAGTACTCAAAGGGGAGAGCAGAATCCGACGTATGCCGTTGTTCCTTGATCATTGAATTGAACTGCAAAACGACAGAACTTTTTAAAAATTCATGACATGAAACTGCCGGTGCTAATGCTATCATGTAATTTAGATGACTTACACTCTGACCAAATAGTGTGTATGCTGGGTCGTTTAGGTAGGTAAATGATGTACCAGTGTCAAAAATTGCATGGAACTCAAGATCAGCAGCGTTTCCTCCAACGATAACTTGGGTAACGGTGATGTTGTAAGTTGGACTGTAAATAAGTGTTTCGGTGTGTCTTTAAGTAAGAAAATTCTTGTCACACTAAAAGAAGGTAAAAGAATCAGCTCGGCTCTTACTGTAATGATCTGACGTTGAACTGTGTTTTCCCTTGGTCCGAGCTACCATTGTCTCCAAAGGTGATCCTCCCAAGACCATCAGATCCAAAACACATAGAAAAAGAATTCAGAGAGATCCCTTCTTTGGCTAAGATGCTGGGGACGGATATATTTTCCATACCAAGCCCAAATAGACCATTTGGAGCAGCACCATCCAGAAATGAGCCAGTCTGGACTTGACCACAACTGCAACAAGTACCCACATAGAAGATGTTGGAAAAATCTAACCTTAGATTGATGATACAAGCTTTAAAATGTTATGCTCAGCAGGTTTGAGAATTTATTTACCCAAAGGTAATTCGTGTGTCAGCGTCTTTTGTTTGATCATCGTCTGTGATTAAGTGCAAAACATCTTCAACCAAGAATCCAGTAGAAGAAGTACCATTCGAAAGATACCGAACTTGGTATGGACAACTACTGCTTGATGAAGGGCATTGTCTTTGTTGTTCACATAAGCTGCTGTTGCACAGAACACTTTGGCTTGTGGATGAATCTTCGGGACCATAGATATTGAACTTAACCTGTTAGATAAATAAAAGTATTATAGAAATTTCAAACTCTCACATCAGATTTATACAGAAGTGAACAAGAAACCAAAGACAATACGATTCCAATCAACCAATACTAGCTATTAAGATATCCTTCGATAAGTAATCATGACTCCAGTGAAGTTTCATATATGGTCTTCAAACAAACTAAGCACAAGTAAGTACCAACATGCAGTTTGAGAGAGTCTGAGCAAAGATAGATATTTTCTCTTGTCAATTACCTAATTCTTCTCTAAAGGTCCAGTTGAAATATTAAACAATTAATTTAGAATATACCGCACACTTGGACTTGTATTTATTACTTTGCTGCATTCCCTCTATAAATTTAGAAGATGAATGCAGATGCTGAACACGATAGAAAACCTTGTAATAGAAAAACAGAGTTTGAGATCCAACAAAAGATTCAAAGTTGGTGCAAACCTGTCCGCTAGTTGTGTTTAAACCATGGACACAACTGGTACAGTTGCAAGGTAACCAGAATAAGTCACTCCCAGTATCCAATGCCACAAGAAACCACAAAGCTGGTGTGCCCACGGAAACATTCGCGTAATGCAAACTGAAAGTCATATAACGAGGACAAATTGTTACTTAAGACACAGCGCGAGAGATTTCCATAAACTTGAATCGAAGTTAAAACACATAGAAAAGTCTGAATTTTCAAGCTTGATTTGTTACACCAATTATACCACATCATTTTTATTTTTATTTTTTTATAAAAAAAAAAAAAAAAGTTTCTTTTCCTTTCGCTTTCTGCACTTTCTCACCGATAGAGAATATTCCCCATTTCTTAAATAGTTCACTATCTTATGTTCATGTTCCTACCCGAATTCACTATCATCTAATACCAGGAGACCAAAAAAATAAATAAATGGAAATAAAAGAAGAAAAATGTAAGTTTGACTAGAGGGAGAAGAAGCAGTACAATCCTAAGGAGCCGATTCGAAAAGTCTCGTTGCCACCGGCGAAAGTCAGGGAGGTCTGATCACCAACGGCGAGCCCGCGACCTCGAATTATGTGGTCACGATGGGTCATAGCAACATAATATTCACGAGTTCCTTTGGCAGGTAGTCCACCAATATCCAGAATTCCCTTAACCGGATCCGAGAACCGGTGGTGAATATCAAACCCGAATGTCCGGAAACCGTAACAGCTGTGGGAAGCCAAGCCCAATACCCATAACATTAATACACAGAGAGAGGTAGGACTATAGCTGCAAGCCATGGCTTAACTCAGAGCTAAGAGAGAAATCTTCCCGGGAAAGAAAATATCTGCCTTTCTCCGAGGAATGCTCTGTTATGTTATGTTTTCAAAAAAAAATATCAGTGGGAAAGGGTGCATAAAAATAGTTTGCTTTTGGGTTTAAGAGTTGACGTAAACGCAAGACTTTGAGGACAGAGAAAAACAAGAGGAAGGTGAAAGGAGGGTGTGGTCGTGTACTATTGCCCAAAGTCCAACTCTTCCTTCTGTCACGGACCGTAGTAGTACTGTGGGTCCCTAGTTTTTAAGAATATTAATTTGGAAAATTTAATAGTTTCAACTTCTTAATTTTGTTTAATAGTTGCAGGGCCAAGTCAAGCTCTTGATGCTTTCTTTTTCACCAATCTGATTTTTTAGTTAATCCTCAATTTCAGATTAAAAGTAGTTTTAGTCTTATTGAGTTAAATAATTACAATTACCTTCTCTTAATAAATTTTTTTTATATGATTCATTTTAATATTGTAAAAACTCGTTTAAGTTCCTCACTATATCATGTTTCTAATGTCTTAATTCATTTCCATCACTCATTACATTTTACCTGCCAAGACATTCATGTACTTAGACCCAGTCTTGATCAAATCTTCTCTCCCAAAGCTCTATTGTGATTAATTTAAGTCATGTGGACGTGTAATGGAAGTCAAGCCAATAACCAAAGGGAAAGTCAACCCAAATTGCCTTAATACGCGGACTAGATGAATCAATTAATGATATTGAAGACCCCGGGCAAATCTAGGAAAATATCAAAATAGAGGGTTATGAGATGCAAAAAGGAAAGAGTTAGAGGTGGTTGGGGAAAGAAGTTGACATCCAATTTTCGTTTGCATTTGCTGGAAGAATAATAATGGATACATATACAAATTCATTCTTATAGTTCGTAATCAAATGGAATAATAATGGATACACATAAAAAATTCTTTATTATAACATTCCACATTTTTTCTAAAAAAAAAAAACTATAATTTTATTGAATTCACTTAAAATTTCAACATATCAATACACGATTTTATGCCATACACAATTTATAAATTTATACTTCTTTGATAAATCAATGATATTTTTTTTTTGTGTTACGATAAATCAATAATATTGTACGTTTTGAAAGAATGATATGTTATTATTTATTATGATAAATAAAAATAAATATTATAATCAAGGAAATTCCAAGTTAAATTAAGTATTTATGGTGCTAAAATCTTGCCACGTAATACAATTAGATGAGGTTTCATTGTCGTTTTACTACGTTCCATCAAATGACAGCGTTTTTCCACAAAAACACGTACTAAGATATCAAAGTCGTTTTACTTAGTTCCTTAGACCATCTTTATTGGTGAGTAGTTTAGTGTTACATAGTATTATGCAACAAATAAAGAGATAATACCGTGAGTAAAGAGGGGTGAAAGTGGAATAGAAAGGAGAGAGTGAGTTGTTTGTTTAAGTAATAGATAATTAAAAAAAAATAAAACTTATATTTTATAAGATAAAAATAAAATATTTATATATAAAAAAAAATTATAAAATAAAAATATAAAATAATTGATGTAATTTATTTATTTTTTTAAAAATTATATAAATAAAAAATTATATAAATTATATAAAATAATATATCACCATAAAATAAATAATTAAAATATATAGCTTACGAGGTGTTTTGTTCCTAAAATTTTGAGTTAGTTCCTAAAAACTTGCCGGTCGATTGTGCTGGGCTCGTGGCAGTGTTTACGACAAATGAGTCTCTGTTCAGCTTCTGACAAAGTTAAAGTTATGTTTGGCCCTACCGAAGGTAGGGAAGATTAGGTGTGTTTCATTTGGCGGCGTAACATGTTGAAATTGATAGCACGCTTTTTTTGAATGAGATTGGTAGAGCAATTTCGGAGAATGGAAGTTTAAGGCTGTAGAGCAGATTCGGTACCCAGAATTGCTATGTAACAAGAAAAAATATGGGGCTCGAATGATTAATCTTCATTCAATATTGTTCAACTGTACTATATAAGCAGCATAGGAAAGTTACTCTATAATCAATATATAGTACAAAAATATGGCCAAAAATTTGCCATGAGTTAGCCTTTGGCCCGCTAAACTGAACGATCATAGAAAAGGTAATATGACAAAACTGAACACAAGAAATCCAATGCAACTTACTAGTGGACCATAGCTATGATAAGATGGCGGTGCAATTGAACTAGGGGAATTGTTCCTAGTCTTTTTGTTCGATTTTGGAGCAGAGTGGTTACCAAGCCCAGCGGCTACAGCCGGAGGCACAGTATCTGAGTGTGGATTTGCTGGGAATGTATTATGATCCTCAACGTCATAACCTGTTCATGGGCTCAATATGTGGCTGTTAGTATCATATTAACGATAAAAAGGAGGAACGGCCCATAGTCAGAAGAAAATAAACACTCACAATCGAATTTCTTCCAGCCCAATATGAGCCTTTCTCGGTCAAATACAACCCGGTAGCCAGTCATGAAGTTTTCTGCAACAAACATGAACATCTGAGGCGTAAACAATCATTATCCTAGGCCAGACTCAAATAGTGCAAAGTGTATGAACACGTCCAGTCCTGAATCTATAAGGTGCAAAGTTAGATACTTACGCCCAATTATATTAAGTTCGGTACTCTTGACCACTGCTAGGCAATATACAAGTTCATTCTGCAAATAATTAGAAATAAATTCCTTTAGTTATATCTGAAGCTAATATGAATAGATATAGTGTACGGTGCTCAGTTTGAATCGCCACCTGAGTAGAGATGATAATTATTGGATCGAAAACAGCAAAATGGCTTCCACCTCTCATGGTTAAACTCATGCTAGGTATCAAGCTGGTATTGGCGTCAGCACTGTCCATCATAACGAAGAAAATTTAGCTTATAAAGACAAGAAATAAAATGTATTTCAAATAAAATAAGAAATATGACCTCATATCATAACAATATTCAAAAGGGATTCTTGAATCAGATGGACGCCGCCTATCCTGTACTTGGGAATGAAACTGCAGAAGACATAATTTGATAAGTTGCAGTATCAAATAATACATACCCAAGAATAAACAGATTTGATCCCTTTTCAGTACTTACACTGTCAGAAAACCTGGTATAGGTTGGATCAACCAAGTACGTAAAAGAGGTCCCAGAATCAAAAAGAGCAGTAAATTCCACATCAATTAGAGTTGTTCCTACTCGGACTTGCGTGACTGTGATGTTATAGGTAGGGCTGTGAGACGTGTCCAAACAGAAGAGATGATATTTGTTCAAACATTCATTGGAAGTATCAATAGTACTCTAATTTAAGAAATGTCAGAGGCAAGTAACTGGGGAATTACCACTTACTGAGATGGGTTTAGATTAAATGGAGTTTCTTCTTGATCAGGACTGCCCTTGTCGCCAAAACTTATCCTTCCAATGCCATCACGCCCAAAACACATAGAGAATGAATCGGCTGTAAAGCCTTCCCTCGATAAAATGCTAGGAACTGATATTTTCTCCATACCTAGCCCAAACAAGCCATTGGGAGCTGCAACATCTAAGAAGGAGCCACTTTGGACTTGTCCACAGCTGCACCACATGCGTGACATTTTAGTTTCATAATGTGAAAATGATTGAAATAAAATAGAAGTAAAATGGAGACAAAAAGCCAAAAGCACTCAGATCAGCACAATGTTGCAGGAAAAGAAGTGTTCAAGTCAGTTCGGTAACATAACACTAACCCAAATATGACGTATGCCCCAACGAGGTCACGGTGGTTATCTTCTTTTGTTAAGTGCAGAACATCCTCTACCAGTATTCCAGATGTAGAAGTTTCAGCTGAGACATAAGAAACCATGTAGGGGCAGTTGCTGAATGTCCCTGGGCACTGGTTGCGGTGTGTGCACAGACTGTTGTTACAAGTGACCCTTTTGCTTGTTGAGGATCCATTAGGATTGTATATACCAAGGTCAAATTCCTGCCATAGAATTGGTTTTATTTTAAAAAAAAAAAAAAAATATCAGGGGCATGATCCCATGCATAATTCAAGTAAATGGAAACAAGAATAATTTGAAATGACACAAAAAATTGTTTGTTTTAAGATCTGACCCTCGTCTTTACTACTGGAAACCAACTGACTACAATCCTACGTTTACAGCCTATTTGAAAACTTCTGCTAGAAAAATTGTTAATCTTAAGAGTTAAGTGGTAAGGAATTATCTAGATCAGAGTGAGCATTACAGAAACACTTCAATCAGCACTCTATAGTCCAGATTACAACAATAGCTGCTACAGTTAAAAATCAAGAAGAAGAAGAGGTCATACCGAAGCAAAAACAGTGCCATCAGTCGCTGCACATCTGGTGCAATCGCAAGGTACCCAGAACAGGTCACTCCCCGTATCAAGTGCCACCATAAACTTTACTCCCGGTGTCCCCAGTTGAACTGTTGTATAATGCAAACTGTATGAATCTCCAGAAAAGTAAATATAAGGATAAGTCAAAAGAAAGGGAAGGAGCGAGTTCCAAGAAAAAGACTAATTAAAGAATTCCCTAATGATTCAATTCAAATTCAATGCATAATCTGGGGAATTCAAAGGCATCCTCACAGAATATACGACTTTAACAATATGTGAAAAGATAAAACAAAGTTCACTATGAATTACATCTATGTATCTTCTAAATATCTAAGTTCTTCCTCACAATTCGAACTTCTCTTCAGTTTTATATATGAATCCAAGCTAAATCTGGTTAATTTTAATCTCCACTTGAAAATGTGTCTCCAAAATATAATTTATAAGACGAATTAAAGGGAAGAAAGGCAAAAGTTTTATCAGTAATAAATAGAAGAAACATACAATCCAAGCGAGCTTATCCGAAAGGTGGAGTTGCCATCAGAGAATGCAAGGGGGTCATCTATTTCAGAAAGCTTGCGGCCACGGAAGACGCGATCGCGGTCGGCCAGTTCGGCATAATACTCGTAACTCCCCTTCTCCGGCCAATGATCCACCGGATAGAGCTTTCCGGCACTAGTCTCCGACCACTTCTTGACAGGTTCGGAGAAACGGTGGTGCATCGTGAAGGTGAAGATGCGAGCATTGCAGCAGGCACAGAAGCCCGAAACGAAGAGCAAGATGAGGACAATTCTCCAGAAATTAGGCATTCTTCCGTTATTGCCGGAGCATAATCCCTAGAAAGATTTGAACTAAAAACATAGATCTTGGAAGGTGAAGGAAATCTAGTCCAGATATAGACAACAAGGGTTAGGTTTCACGCAAAGGGATAGAGGATCTTGGACTTTTGAGGATTGAGGAGGGAGGAGGATCTTGAACACTGTAAGCTGAGTGAAGCTATGTACAGCTTGGGTGCTGACATGTGAAGTGGCCCCCGCATCCGCTTCTATTTGACAGTTGAGGAAGGCGGTGTTCAACTTTTGGTTACCGTTATTCTATTAACTCTTTTTTTTTTTTTTTAATTCCTTCTCTCTGCTTCGTTTTCAAACAAATATTTGGCAGAATCTTCGTATTATGAGTTAAAAAATTATTATAAAATTTGGACCCGAAAAAATTATTATAAAATAATTTCACCAGATGAAATCCGTAATTGAATTCATACAAAAAATTTCATAAAAAAAAAAAAAATTGAAGCCTATAATAGCAGAGAAAAGAAAAAGAAAAAAGACAATGAATAAAATAATTGAATTTATATTGCTCCTACGTCGTTTTCATTCTAGTTTCAATTTCTACAACTTTAGGGTGAAATTAGGTAAATTATTTTTAAAGTGATGATCACTACAATAATCAACACTACAATTAGGTAAAAGAATATTGACCTTATATTGAGAACTATTATATACAAAGAGCCTCATAGGCTATTTACGAAATGGAAAAGTGCTTTACACTAGTTTTGTCTACAAAAAAACTCTGGAACGGTAGTTTCCAACTGTGCAAGGTTGTTTCCATCGGATAAAATGGTAAAATTGGTGGAGACACTTATTTTCGATGTGGGACTCTCTCTTACTGTCTCCATGTTTTTAGGGTCTCATATAGGAGAGGCAGAAGCAGCGGCAAAGCCAAATTTATCGGATAGTTTGCTTCGCGCAAAAGGCGAAACAAGTTCCATTTGGTGAAGGAACTCCACATCGTGCACCAATGGATTCTCTGTTCTTCGTGGTGGAGAACCCGAGTAGCAGGAAGGTAAGCAACCGTTGCATATCGGTTCCTTTACATCTCTATTCTGCAGTGATGCAATCATTAACCATAAGAAATCATCTAATTCCATTTTCACTTGTTTATGTTTGATTTTGTTAATCTGAAACCAAAACCTTTTCAGTGATCATATTGAGAACTCCCATTCTTTCATCACTAGTTGGCTGGCTGGCACAATCAAACAAATCAGCATCAAATTCGTTAATGGATAAAAAATATGAAACCGAATTTATTACAATCAATGTAATTACTAAAGTGGTACTGCCCATCATAGTTATGTAATATTAATATTGCATAATGCACCATATCAACAATTGCACTAACTGTATCATTTTTTGAAGACAAATAATGAATCCATCAAACCTGTGTTTGGGACACTTGAGCGGCTTGAGGATTTCAGGGATGGCATGTGAAAGCCTTCGAGGTTTTGGGCAAAGTGGTTGATCTTGATCATATCCAAGCTTGTCTATTGTTAAACTTGAATCAATAAGATTACTTTTCACTGCTTGATGATGCATATTCCTTAATTATGCACCTTTCTCCCGAGTGACAAAGCAAATCAAAGTCACCAGTGAAAGGAACAAATAACTTAATTCTGACTCACCATTCAATCTGTATATTTATCCTTCTTGAAATGGCTTGGAGTAAAGACTATCAGTTGTCTTAAAAGATTAGCCACACATTTCAGAGAGAGAGAATGCTGCCATGTGACACATTAATTAGTAATCAGTGGAGCCACAGCAATGGATAGGATTTGAGAGCATGTTCGAGTGAGAAAACAGAGCGTTTGCTTGGCCAAGAGTGAACATAGGAAATGGTCTTTTGACGAAAGCATTGATCTCCAATTCTTCTCCATTTCTCATATTGCCTACAATTCATTTGGTCCAAGTGAATTCCAACATTCTATACCTCATTCTTTCAATTGGTTATGCAAACCTTTTCTTCTCAAATACAACTTTCTAAACAAAAAAAAAAAAAAAAATAGGTAAACGGAGTAAATATTGGAAACTGGATTTACCCAACATCATCAAACAAAACAAAAAAAAAAAAAAACGTGAATAACGATGACTATTACACAATAATGAAGTTCATTCAAATCCAGGACCCTTAATCAATTTTGGTCTTCTACGGCTTCATCTTCTTGTATTCTCCTCAAACTGTTCTTATCAACATTGTCAACGCCAGTGCTATTATTTTCCAGACACTTCAACATTGTGCTCTGAAAGGAGACGCTATCCATGTCAATAACAAACTTCTGAAACCCAACGCCATCAATGCTCACGAAGCTCTGTGAATAATCGTGGTTCTCCATTGATTTTCGAGACTCCGATGATTCTGCTGAATGCTGAGATGACCCAAAGGATCTGCGGAAACCTTTCCAAGGGCTCTTGTCGACATGGCTATTATCAGCCGAGTTGAGAGCTGCTTCTAATTCTTGACACACCTGAGTCATTGTAGGACGATGTTTTGGTACTGGAGCCACACATTTCATAGCAAGTTGCCCCATCTTTAGCATAACTTTCATATTGCATGGCTCACATAATAGGTTTGCATCTAAGATTTCTTCAACATTACCCTTCTCTAAACTAGGCCATGACTGCATAGAGCACCAAAAGTACACGTTTTTGAATGATGTTGTAATCCAAATACTCAAAAATTAAACAAAAGCGCTTTTAGCAGGAGAAAACCCATCCAAACGAGCTTATAATGAACTGAGACAAATTATATTACTCACCCAGTCAACGATGTGAAGATTATTCTGGTTTTTGGTTGAATCAACTACAGGTCTAACTGAAACAAGTTGCAGGAGTATGACACCAAAGCTATAAACATCACTGAATGTGCTCAAATGAAAGCTTGAGCAGTAAGCAGGGTCAAGGTACCCTGGAGTCCCTTTGATTTGGCTGCTAACGTGTGATTGATCTCCTATAGGTCCTGATTTTACCAGCCCAAAATCTGAAACCTTGGCCTCAAACCCTTCTCCTAGCAAGATGTTGCTTGGTTTTATATCACGATGGATTATGCTTGGTTTCACCCCTTCGTGCAAATAAGCAATGCCTATATACAAGTTCCAAGAATTTCTTTGTAATGTAAGAGAGTTTCTACTTGTTATCTGGGATATAACGTTTTAGAAATTTACCTCTAGCTGCTCCTATTGCTATCTTTACTCTTTGCCTCCAGGTTAAGCTCTTCCCTCTTTTTCCTACACAAGTAGAGATAGTTATACTCACGGGTTAAAGAATGAAGCTTATTAAAGGTAAACAAGGAACTCACCGATCATATACTCTAGGAGAGAGCCATTAGGCACATATTCATAGACTAGTATTTTGGCTCCATGTCCTTCTGTTAAAAGCATGATTTGGCTATATTAGCATGAAATTGTGTTGCAGTTACTTGAAGACAATTTTAGAACTGAAATTTAATTGTATTTCTTGTAACACTTTTAACTATAGTCGTCAATATATGTAATTTATGAGTCGTTGGATGGGCTGATTGATGGACTGTATAATAAATGACTCATAAATTGACATGTTAATGCAGTCAATTGTAGGCAATTTGCATTTTCTTTTGCATACCTTGTTCTTCACAATATCCCACGAGACTAACCAAATTCCTGTGCTTTACTTTTGAAAGGAGCCTCACTTCTGTTAAGAACAAAAACAACTATGTATATCAGTGAAATTGAACTTTCTCTTCTGGGAAAGATGTGATGGGAATTAGCAGGAGGCTCACCATTTCTGAATTGTTCAGCAGTTAAAAAAGATTCACAGTGAGCTCTTTTGATCGCTAATGTTCCTTCTATGCCAAAGTTTCCCTTGTAGACATTTCCAAATGCCCCAGAACCCAGCAAGCAATCTTGGCTAAAATTATCTGTAGCCTTCTCAAGCTCCTCCAAGTTAAAACACCTTAACGATATCTTATCATATTCTAACCCTTTCTTTTCTTTACCTGCAACAACAATCAGAAACAAATTACCCTGCAAAGATTCTGTCATCTTAACTTTTAACTTTTTACTGAGCATATTGGTAGCTACCAATCAACTTTCTTGTGCAAATGTTACTCACCTTTCACAGTTCTACCCCGCTTAAGAAACGGAATGACCTTTCTCCTCAAGAGGCAATATAGCGAGGCCACAACCATTACTGATAGAATTCCAGCAATAAATCCCACCATCATATTCATACTCCCATTTTTGGAAGGAGATTTGGCGGTTTCGCCAAGCAAACGGCGGTTCTGGTGACCCATTGAAACGTTATGCTAGTCTAGTCTTGTCCACAAAGAAGGAATTCTGTGACACCCCTATCTAGCAATTCACTTTCATAGCCGGTTGTTAGGCATATAATTTTCAATTGCAAGTCCAAGTTATTTGAAAGGGCACTATGGTCACATCTTAGGACGGCATAAAAGCCACAAAAAGACAAGAAACCATTACATGGTAGTGACATGATTTTACATATTTAGCATAATGCACGAATTTCTCTGAACATGCATTTATAATAATATTTACTCAAAATTCGACTATAACTTCGTATCATTTTATATAAAATGCAATACACCAAATAAAGACACGGGGAGCAGTTGAGGTTTTTTACTTTTCTTTGTAAGTTTAATTTTCTTGTCTCTCGGTTAATATGAATCACTATGTGTGCTATTATTTTTTATTTATTAATTATTTATTTATTATTAATAAAAAGTAATGACACATATAATAATAATAATTTCTTCTAGCAGGACAATAGACGTAGACTCTCTGTTTTCATGTCCTCATCACTCTAGATAAGTATATCCATTGATACGATAATCATAGTACTGTTTTATGCAATTGACCCAGTAATTATGTTTGATCTAGCAACTTGATACTATGCCTTTTTGTGTTTGTCTTGGCCTATATGGTGTGACGGGTGATAACAATAACTTGAATTAATATATAGAGTAACAAAAACAAATATACCTTATTTTGTTATGCCATCACATCTGTCGAGCCCATGGGCTAATGGCAAAGATAAGATTCTCAGCAATCTGATAACGACAACAAATAGTACAAGAAAGGTAGCATTTTAAGGGGTCTTGAGACTTTCTTCTCACTTTAGTTAAACAAATTATCTTAATTAATTGTCCCATATGCTATTTGCTGGTATTAGTAATTCCTGTGGAATTCAGCATACCTTAAAATATTTTTTTTTACTTGTAATTTTAATCTAAAATATTTTAAAACCTCATGAGTATAATTCATAGTAGGAGATAATTTTTAATTCAAATGTTGAATTTTAAAAAAAAATTATTATAAAAAGTAAGTAAAATAAATCTTACTTCTGAAGTAAAACATTCTCTTTCTTTAAAAATATGTTATTTTATATTTTTTTGACAAATATAAAATATAATATAGGATAAAGGGTGCTATAGTTCAATAATGCAGTTAACTAACCTACTCGTTCCTTCGTGCCACGTGCTTCACAGATAAAATACAAGAAAGAAAAATGCAAAATAATAATAATAATAACAGCTAGCGCAAGCCAATTACTTTACTTGTCTTTGAACTTTGAACTATATATAGAAAGAGAAAGAAACTTTCTCATTAAATAGTTGGGAAATTTTAACCACAAATAATATTAATGTTGTCTTCCGCTCACGTGAAAATCTTTTCTTTTAGCATAAAGCAAGTGTAGGTTGCCGCCCCAATATAAAACTGGAAATTTAGTGCTACCTCTGTGATTCTGAAACCTCTGGGAGAAACTTTAAGAAATTAAATTATATATCAATTTTTAAATTTAATGGAGTATACTATTAATCATAAAGTTAATATTTTTAATTTAAATCCATCCCTTATTAAATATTCGAAATTTAAAAATCCCATACTACCTCGTACAACAATTGGAAACTAATTTTAAAAAATATATAAAATATCTAGATTTGTTGATTTTCTAAACGGAGGCATTTAAGAGAAAGAACCCCTGACATGGGAATTTTTCCAAAATTGAGCTAGAAATATAGATTATGAAAATCTTATATGGTCCTAGGTTGGTTAAACTAGAGTGACGGAGAGACGAATGAAATATGAGCAAACGTGGCCCTTGAGAAAGAAAGCAATAAATTCATAGTATTATCGGAATGGCGTCTGCAAACTTGAGTTTCCGCAAGAGACAAGCCACAAGTATATTTAATGTGGCAGATGAACAGTCTATTCTCTACAGTAGCAATAGCAGTAGCACTCTAACTACAATTATTTGCCAGGACAAGTAGTTTTGAACACTTTCTCCTTCTTCTTCTTTTTGCCTTTTTCTTAGGCGATTTAGCAATTATAACTGAAATTATTGACCTAACAATGGAATCGTGTTCAAACTTCAAACTTCAATGTAGTCGGATTTTAGGTCTATTGCCATTGCGGTTGGTTGAAGAGTTCACGTCAGAAGGATGAGTAAACTGGTCACAAGTTGAAATTTTTCAATAAAATAATTAACCACAACTCTCCCTAATGATTCGTGAGCTGCTCCTTATTCTGTTAAATCAAAGGTTTAAAGCATAAAATGTGTAACCCATATACAAGCAATGGAAACTGTCTAACATTCTAATCTCAAAAATTTTCTTTACATCAAGTACAAACATATACAACTCGCCATGGGAAGCTCCCACTAGAATAAAACTAGGATAAGTCCTACGAGTAAATAGGAGTGAGTATAAACAATAAAAGAACTCTCTTGTCATGGCTTATATAGTTTTCGTATACAAAATTACAGATCCCTTCTGCACAGTGGGCAAGATCCATGCCTGAAGAGCCACTTATCTATGCAAGGTAGGTGGAAGATGTGATTACAATGAGGCAAGCTTCTAACTGTTTCTCCGAGTTGAAAGTCCTGAATAGATTAGATACAAATTCCCAATGTAAGTTCAAAATGGTTATAATTTATAAAAGGGAGATAATTGGTTGCAGAAACGAACCTGGAGGCAAACAGAACAAGAAACTCTTTCCCCAGAAGCATCAATGTTGTTGTCGCCTGTGATTTTGATCTTTGGGATCTTTTCAACTAAATCTCCTGATAAACCTTTGGCACCTCCAGTGTCAAAGAGGTTCTGAACCTCGTCAAAGCTTGTTTCGACAGCACCCATCTGAAAAGGAAAAGGGAGAGTGTAAGCAAAGCAAGATGAGAGTGCAAATACAGGTTTGCCTCTCAACACTTACAAACAAGATCAAACTACCTGACTTTGGACGGCACTTAACATTGCTGGGCCTATCCTCTCACGCACTAGTCTCCCGCTTAATAGACTTGCAATAACATCAATCTGCATAAATCAAAGGATTAGACAACTTCATAGTAACCAGGGAAATGCAATCATCCGTCTGAGCAACAAAAACTTGTAAAGCAACGCGGGAACAAAGGATCGCAAGTTTTGAGTCTTTGAATAACAACTTAAAAAGCTGAATAACTCACCAAGTATAGAAGACACCCAATTCCGGATTCATCAGATTGCCAAAGAACAAGTGAAGATTCAAATACTTCTATAGAGAAAACGGCTCCAGAAATGGCACCAACTGCGGCCCCTCGAATGAAGCCACTCTCGGTTTCTTGCCCTATCAAAGCTCCAGTCATAGCACCCAACAAAGTGCCCACTGCCAACAAACAAACGATTAGCCTTTTGAAATTGATCAATTTTTAACATGTGGCAGCTCGAGGAATTGAACAACATGAACCTTGTTTTTCAAAATTTTCGACATGTATAAAAAGACCAAATTTTTACATATGCCAAATGTTCTAGTTCAATCACTGACAACAGTCCGACAAACAAATGGCCAGCACCCAGGAAATCATTTTTCATTAAAGTTCATTCCTGTCCTAAGCAAAAACAGCTGAAATTTGTCCTCAAACATGTAATCTCGAACATCTTCAGACAATGACAAATCCAAGGAGACAGAGACAAATCCCACGGAAACAGAAATCAAAAAGGCATTTCTAGGGTAAACCCATAACACAGAAACAAGCAAATCAAATATATCCTCAAATAGGACCGAATATGTCCAAGCCAATAAAGAATGCAATTAGAAGGAGGAGAATAATCAAACCTAACGCAAAGCAGAATGTCAAGATCGCAGAGAAGATGTTCCCAATAATCACAGAAACAGCAAGGCTGCTAATTTGCCTAACCCTTTCAACGAAATTCCCCAACGAAGGCAACAAAATGGAGTGCAAAGGACATGGGGCTGCTACAAAATCCATCTGGGTAGCTCAGAAAATGTCCAAATTGGAAAGCCAGATGCAAATACGGGTGCGTTTGATGTCAAAGATTTGGGTTTAAGGAGGACTTTTATAAGCGTAATTATAGGAGAGACGCGCTCCGCAAATGCTTCGTCCGTAAGAGAAGATGGGAAGAAACTACCATCAACCAACTCGCATTTAAAGCTTGTGTTGCTTAATGCAACCCTCTTTCTCTCTCTGGCTATTTTCTTCCAAGAAGATCTTTCGGGTTTAATCAAAAATATAATAGCAATGGCATTCACTTTCAAAGGGCACGAGAGGATGATAAAGAAAAGTATGGGAGTTTTCTTTGTTGTATGACGATTCAGCGTGAGATTCAGCTCAGGTGTCTGATAATCCACAAATACAATCCCAAATAGTTTGATTTTCAATCACTCGTTTTTCTCATTGGGTACGGAGAGTCAAGCTTGGATGGGGCAATTGCTATTTTGCCCCAAACCCATATATATAATTGGTGATACAAGTGGACGACGCAAACAGCAGCCATTTCTCACGTTTTTCTATTTCTATATTTTATAGAAGGTAATTTATTTGAGGAGCGTTTTCTCTTAACAAACTTCTTGAAATCCAACACAACAAAACACGAGATAATCTATTTAATGGCTAAAATAAAGTTTGATATTTTTAATTATAGAAAAACACATAATTTATTAATATGATAAATAATTTTAAAAATTATTTAGCTAACCAATTGTTTAGTTGACACACACGTTCTTATTGTAAAATGATTATGTGTTAAAAAATTCTAAGTAGCCAAAAATGAATAAATGCGATTAATTATTAGATAAATTAGATTAGTCTAAAGTACCGGCATATATGCAAATAAAAAAAATATTTATACATACACATCTGACAATACTTTTTTTCAGAAATATAATTATAATTATGTTAAGACTTTCTTTAAAAAAATTACTTAACTTAAATTTTAATTAGTTAACGCGGAATATAAGTGATTATATGTTATAGATTTCACAAACAAATATTACTCATTTCTTGTTTTTGAATTGAAGACTTCCCTGGGATATAATATGAACGTGGGACTTTTTTTTAAAAAAAAAAAAATTCTTAGAGGAAAAATATCTCTGGTTAGATGAGGATGGTAGGTGACTTGCAGTGGACTTGTAGTAAAGTTACCACCTCGGCCACCGGTATCCCAATGGCCTGTGTGCCACTGCCCAGTGAATGCCCCATCCTTAGACTCAGATTTTCTGCAGTCATTGTAGTTGTGTAGTTGAGTGTAGGTCGTTTGATCTATGTTAATTGTGCAATTTCAATAGATTAAACGACCTGCAGTCGACTACACGACTGCAGCTGCAAAAAATACAAATTTAAACATATTTGAATGACGATGATAAGTCTATATTCTCTAACTAGAAAATTAAGAATTACATTTTGTATTTTTTAAGATTAAAAAGCTTAGGTGATTGGATTTACGTAATTTATCCAAACCAATGTAAATATTAAATCTTAAATAGTTTTTATAAGGATATTTTTATTTTATTCATTAACAAAGTTTTTTATATCACAACAAAACTTTGAATTCATATTTTTATAGAATATAATTTTGATTTTATTAATTAAACTAATTTTTAGTGTCTAGATTTTTAACAAAAGAATAATTTATCAACATTAATTATTTTTAAAAAATAAAAAGGTATGACAAAATGAATGAAACCAAATTATTTTTCTTATTTTTTAAAAATTAAAGGAAAGTATTTTTTTTAGAGAAATGATAATGAGATGGTCCTCAAAATTTATGTTATCATATTCATTAAATGATACCGTATTCACAGGAACTGATCAAGGAGGCCACCCCTCTTCATCTCAATTTCTATTAAACGAACTAAAGTGGGAAAGCTCAGTATGAAAAAAATAAATAAATAAATAAAATAGAGAGAATCCTGAATCTTCTGCATCTTTCATTATCATCTAGAGCTAATTCCCCCAAATATAGGTTGTGTGCAGTAAAGTTAGCAAACCCCAAAATTTGCCATATCTTAGGATTAACACGGCTAATATTGACAACGAAATACTCTGATGCTATTCTTGGAGTTCTTCAGAAAATAATTATAAAATCATTAATCAAACACAGAAAATTTGAGTTTCTTGTGATGCCAATCCTGCATCAATTATTGACAACTATACATGCCCCAAAGATCAGTGCACTATACATGTAATGCCCCACAAAATCATGTATCCTCCTTAATTTTTAGACTGATGATGTCACAAAAATACACGAGTTTTAATTTGTCTCTGTGCGGAGTTCTAATTTCAAGCTTTTCTTCTTCTGCATTATATATAGTGTGGTGGTTAAGCTAACATGACCCATAAATCTAGTTATTAGATTCTATAATGCACCGAATCAAAATACTGAACAATTAATTTGATCGAATTCTCGAGAAAGTCACGTTAGATATTTATTTGTTGCAACTAGATAAATTTTTAACAATTCGAGATATATATATATATATATATATATATATATATATATATATATATATATATGTTATGGACCAAATCAATTAATAACGATAAGGGTCAGCGTTTAAATAAATCTAAAAACTTACATATTACCCTCTTTATATAAGGGATAAAAAAACTTAAAAGAAGAAATTTCATCCTATGCATAACAACCCTCACAACAATATATATATATATATATATATATATATATATATATATATATATATATATAGGTACGTAGGAGTAGTCTAGAAGGTTTTGTTCTGAGGATATTTTGCTTGCAAGTTGCAGTTTATTAATTGACAACAATGTGTTTGGCGACTTGGAACAACGAAATAATACAGATGAATTGGCGAGTACCAATCCATACAACTAAAGTTTGAAATATATAATTTTCCATGATATAGTGACATTTGGTGCAAACTCAGTCAAGTGTCTCAATCTGTTCAAATTAATGTAAGCAATATTACTTCTCCCTTCTTCTTTTTTTCTTGTTTAGTTTGCGAAAAAAAATTAATTAAAATGTTGGGAATCAATCACTTAGTGCAAAAAGAATTTATCACTTTGTTAAAATATGAGTTGGTGAATGTTTTTAAAAACATAAGAAGTTAAGAATGTTTTTAAATACGTAAGTATTGGTAACATAGATTGTTTGGTCATTAATTAGGGACAAATCTGTCTGGATTGATCCCTGTAGCATGTTTTTCTTGACTAGGTTTACGTCGTGGAATTAATTCATTAAGAACGCGGCCTAGGGACGGTCTTTTTGAGGTGTTGTCTGCTTGGGCTGAACATTTTCCATGATGCACTCCTTTACCAATACCTCCTTAAATATGCAAATACCATTTCATTTTATTTTCTCTTAAAGTTAATGTTGATCGAATTAATTAATTCTGAAAAAAGAAATGTCATAGATTCTTAGTACATATCAAAGACAAGAAAAAAAGCAAATGTCATGGCTCTATCCGAAATGACTACCTTAACCTCCATCCTTTTACGACTATGGGTTTTGTCCTTGTTCAATCACAATGCACTTACCTACCACTCCACATGGCCTGGTTGTTAAGATGTTGATGTTTCTTATTAAAATATTATTTTAATCATTCTTACAAAATATTTTTTTTAAAATCGATATTTTAAAATAATTTTTTTAAAAAAATAAACAAATTAATCCATACATTATAATACAATGACTTGACATAAAAATTTTAAGCGGGAACAATTATTTTAGAGTTATTGATGATTTAAATGTTGACTAGCATTTCTTCTAAAACTCTTAATATGCTGTGTTCATGTTCTCTCTCTGTATTCAAATTCTGTGGGCAGGAGTGCAACGTTAAAGTCTCCGCCGTTCCTATTTTAATAGAAGAGATAGGATGCCAGCTTTTACTTCTTCAGCTGCTTTCAGGCCTCGCACCTCGCACCTCGCTTTGGGTGACTTGTTCAGCAGTGGACTTGGAGCCATAGCCGCTAGGTCCCGCCGAGCCCATAAAGTATTTCACCCCTGGCCCCAGAATTGTCCACATATGAAATTTTTATGCCAGATCAACAAGTTTTTAGTAGTGTTATAATAAAAAGATTAATTTATTTACTTTTTAAATTAAGAAGGACTATTTTATTATAATTAATTTAAAAGAGATTATTTTATGATAATTTTAATTTAAGAGGAATTAAAATAATATTTTAATTTTTTAATATGTTACAAAATTTAGATAAAGTAAACTTTAAAATTTATTAGAACTAATATAATTGTCAAAATTAAAAAAATTATTTATGTATCACTTACCAATAAATTTTTATATTAACAGTAAAACTTAACAACATCCTTGTGTGATACCTTTTATTTTTACCCTCTCTATTTGTTACAATAGCCCAACTACACTTTTTGTTTTTTAGTTGGTAGACAACCATACTTTTAATTAGTTTAGTGGTACACTATTCCAAATGACTTTTTTAATTTTTTATTAAACTCATCATGGTGCAGTGGTGTAAGAAGTAGCCCTTTACACAGTGGCATGATTTTTAAATATAAAGTTATAGAATGTTGATTAATTAGTATAAAATTATTTTAATTTAATTAAAAATTTTAAGTTTGAAGGTCAAAGAATATAATTATATTAAAATTTATAAATAATTTTTTTTATTGTAATTTAATTTAAATTAAATTAAATTGAATTAATTAATATTTAATATAATATAAAATGCAGATAATGTTTTAAAAAATTATAACACCTAGGCTTGAGCTATTAAAAAATTTGTGCCGTTGTGCAATCACTTAGCATGGTGTAGGATATTTTCTTTTTTGGTTACTGTGTAATGATATTTTTAGACAAATATGAAAACATAGTCGAAACAGGAAATGATTAACGCTTGCACGACTCCATCTCTCAACGGCATTTCAGACTTAGCATAAAATACAATAATACGACAAATCCACGGCAACGTGGTATCCACGGGTTCATCGTCCACCGACTCTACGCCGTTTCCATTTCCATCTTTCTCTCCTACTCCTCAGAACCCTACTCTACCACTCCTCCTTCTTCTCTCTCTGTTTCTTTTCCTCTCAGTGGTCGATCTTATCAGCCAAAGCTATTTTCTTACTATGGGTAAACTGGTCGTGCTTAACATTCATTTTTTTACCGAGTAACAGTTATGAGATTGTTTGCTGATTGTTCACTTTTACATGTTTGATTTCTTGTAGCCACTGGAAATCCTTTCAACACGATATTGAAGACGCTTCAGAAGCCTGGAGGTGGTGAATTTGGAAAGTATTATAGTTTGCCAGCTCTCAGCGATCCTAGAATCGGTATGTGATTTGCATTTTCAGTAACCTCTGTATTGGTTGCTGAGAAAAAGCAACGTTTGATCCGTTCGTAGTTTTTGTTCTACTAGGTTAGTTAGTTTGCTCTGTTTTACTAGGTTGGATAGAGTTACTGTCTTTTTAGTGTCAATGGAAAGCATGTTTTCTTCTGATATTACATATCTATGTAGTGATATGTTATACGTGTTAGTCTCGAAGGAAGAATGTAGTGATCTGGGGCGATGATGGATTGATAAAATTTGACGTGGAAGTTTGAGAATCGATGGTTACATTATATGTTTTGCAGATAGGCTTCCTTACTCTATCAGGATACTTCTTGAATCTGCAATCCGTAATTGTGATGAGTTCCAAGTTAAGAGTAAGGATGTTGAAAATATTATTGATTGGGAGACAACTTCTACCAAACAGGAGGAAATTCCATTCAAGCCCGCTAGAGTGATTCTGCAGGTGAGTGGCGTGAAGATATTTATGATAGGGGAGGGGCATTACTGTAGCTTATCATGTTGTTTCATGAGATTCTTTGAATGTTAAGTTTTAACTTTGGTGTTCAGTGAGCGTTAAACTTTAATGTTAATTTCAGGATTTTACTGGCGTACCATGTGTTGTTGATCTCGCTTGCATGCGAGATGCAATGAACAAGTTAGGCGGTGATTCTAATAAAATTAACCCGTTGGTAAGCTGCACTATAGGTTTTTTCCGTCTTCTTTTTCTTGAGTGGATATATGTAACAGTTTTAAAATTGTTTGATGCAGATACCTGTAGATCTTGTCATTGATCATTCAGTTCAAGTTGATATTGCAAGATCAGAAAATGCTGTCCAGGCAAATCAGGAACTTGAGTTCCAAAGGAACAAGGAAAGATTTAGTTTTCTCAAATGGGGTTCAAAAGCATTCAATAACATGCTCGTCGTTCCTCCTGGATCAGGGATAGTCCACCAGGTAATTGCACCATTCAGATGTTACAAACAGATATACGGTATACGGTCTGATTCTATAATGATTACTTTCTAAATGATTTTTCATTTTATTTTTTAAGAAAAAAGTTGTTCTATTCTCTAAATGGTGGTTCTAGTTACTCATGTAAATTACGTTTTGTATGTCAATTTGCAGGTCAATTTAGAATACCTTGCTAGAGTTGTGTTCAACACAAATGGACTTCTTTATCCTGACAGTGTCGTTGGAACTGATTCACACACAACTATGATAGATGGTTTGGGTGTTGCCGGGTGGGGAGTGGGTGGAATTGAAGCAGAAGCTGCAATGCTGGGTCAGGTAAAGAAGTGAGGGAACGGTTAATTATAAGCTGTTAATTTCTTTTTTGGAAAAAAAAAACTGTTGTTTTTTGTAAAAATGCATATGGACTATGTAGTATTTGTACAACTGCTTCTCTGGATATTAGGTTCTTTCTAGAATTGCCTCCTTACCTCTCTCTTTTGCTTGCAGCCCATGAGCATGGTCCTGCCAGGTGTGGTTGGGTTTAAATTATCAGGGAAACTAAGAAATGGTTTGACAGCCACTGACTTGGTCTTGACAGTTACTCAAATGCTAAGAAAGCATGGGGTTGTCGGCAAGTTTGTGGAGTTTTATGGTAAAAACTAATCGATAATAGATACACTAAATATCTTGTTTATTTTGTTGTATTACTGCGTCAGTAGTCCATTAGTATCACCTTATATGATGAGCTCTTTTCTCACTTATGCAGGGGAAGGCATGAGTGAACTGTCATTGGCAGATCGTGCCACCATAGCAAACATGTCTCCAGAGTATGGTGCAACAATGGGCTTCTTTCCTGTGGATCATGTTACTTTACAATATTTGAAATTGACTGGCAGAAGTGATGAGACTGTAAGTAAACATTTACGTCATGATATCTTTGTTGTCTTCATGTGCTTACATGTTTTTCGTGCAGGTTTCTTTGATAGAATCCTATTTACGAGCTAATAAGATGTTCGTGGACTACAGTGAGGTATATTATGCATTATTTTGCGATAGTTATTTCTATAATATCTAAAAGAACCTTGCTTGACCACAAGACTTTTGCTATACTCAGCCCCAAGTGGAGAGAGTGTACTCCTCTTACCTGGAGCTCAATCTTGAGGATGTGGAACCCTGTGTATCAGGTCCAAAGAGGTAACGAGTCTTCTTACTTCCATTCAAAACTGAACTACTCCATTTTGAGTTTCTTCCGCGATACAACCCTCAGCATCAAATCTTTTCAGGCCTCATGATCGAGTTCCTTTGAAAGAAATGAAGGCAGACTGGCATGCCTGTCTTGACAACAAAGTTGGATTTAAGGTATGAACTCTTCGTAGTACACATGAAATTTTCTTTTATCACCTATGAGTCTTGGCAATGACATAATTATTGTCTCATAGGGTTATGTGTTCTTTTTCCAAGAATTACCAAGAGACTCGTAGTATTAATGACATGTATCATTATCAATTTCTAAGAAAATTACAGACAAGTCGCTAATAAATCATTTATTGAAGGAAGAATAAGTGCAGTACCTGAAGATTCATGGCCTAAAGAGAAATCAATCAACCTAAACGATGGTATTCTTTTGTTATAGAAGATGATACAAACGATTTTGACATATGAATTATCTTAGTGGTGGAGCAGTTAGGAACTAATTTTCAAATGCTCAAAATGTTCTAGCTTCAAAACAGCAAGTGATAGCTCTAAACGTGAATTGTTAAGCTATTGGGTAAGGTACCTGTGCCTTGTCTCAGCAGTTATGACCTCGAAATTGTTTATAGTTTATCTTCGATTTCCATATATTATTCTTAAATTTTCTACAATTATCCTTAATTGGGTTACCCTCTAAGCATTATCTCTCTCTCTCTCTCTGCACATAGCTCAACAAATGAAATATCTTATCCGTAGAAATCAGCTAGTCACGTTAATAATATTATTATTTTAGCTTTTGTTGTACCATGATTGGCTTTATAACAGCATTAATAATTTTTCGATTGTTTGTGTTAATTAATCTTGCATTCTCGACAGGGTTTTGCCGTACCCAAAGAATATCAGAATAAGGTAGTAGAGTTCACATTCAATGGGACGCCAGCACAGCTTCGGCACGGGGATGTTGTTATAGCTGCAATCACTAGCTGTACAAATACCTCAAATCCTAGTGTAATGCTTGGGGCTGCATTGGTTGCAAAAAAAGCATGTGAATTGGGATTACAGGTTGAATGTCTCTGCGTTTGAAATCTTTGTCATTTCAACTATATTCAATATCTAATGGCCTGATAATGATATTCATGCACATAATATATGCATGATCCAACCGGCAGATTGACACTTAAGTTGGGCTGTGCATTTGTACCTTTAAACATTTTGAATTCAATGCAAACTTTGTCCTCCATTCATTGTCCAGTGTTATATGTTTTTTGCTTTCTCCCGTTTTGATAACTACTGGAGTTGCATTAACAACAGTTGAGGTTTCCTTTTTGTTTTATGGTGTAATAGTTACACTCGTACATAATAGATTGCATTTTTTTTTTCTTTTCTTTTTTGGCTACTAATTGATTGCAATCAATTCTATGATATTGAATATCAGGTGAAGCCATGGATTAAGACAAGTCTTGCTCCAGGTTCTGGTGTTGTTACCAAATATTTGCAGAAGAGGTATTCTTGAGAATATAGTGAAGTGCATGAATGAAAAGTAGATACAATTACATATTTACGGGGCTTTTGTATTTTAATTCCTGAGTCATATATTGTCCATGTAGTGGCCTGCAGCCGTATTTGAACCAGCTAGGATTTCATGTAGTTGGGTATGGATGCACCACATGCATTGGAAATTCAGGGGATATTCATGAAGCTGTTGCATCTGCAATTGCCGAACATGGTGTGTAGCTTCTTCTAAGTGGGTGATTTACATTCTACTAGTAAGAAATCTCTAAATTGACCTGAGCATTGGTTTTCTGAATATTCCAGATGTGGTAGCTGCAGCTGTATTGTCTGGAAACAGGAATTTTGAGGGCCGAATTCATCCATTAACAAGGGCTAACTATCTTGCTTCTCCTCCTCTTGTTGTTGCCTATGCCCTTGCTGGCACAGTATGTGACTTGTAAATTGGATGCAAAGTGTGTGTTTTATACCTTGCTCTGTCTCTTATTTGGACATAATTTTGCAGGTAGGCATTGATTTTGAGACTGAACCCATTGGGTTGGGGAAGGACGGAAAGCAGATCTTTTTCAGGGATATTTGGCCATCCAATGAAGAAATAGCAGATGTGAGTGACACATTATGGTTAACCTATGATTTCCACACGAACAAACAGGTCACTTCCTGATTCGTCGTACTTGTCTAATTTCAGGTTGTACAATCAAGTGTGCTACCTGATATGTTTAAGGCTACATATGAAGCAATCACAAATGGAAATCTTATGTGGAATCAATTAGCTGTGCCTTCTAGCAGTCTTTATCAGTGGGACCCAGCATCAACTTATATTCACGAGCCACCATACTTCAAAGATATGACCATGTCTCCCCCGGGGCCACATGGAGTGAAGAGTGCTTACTGCTTACTCAACTTCGGAGATAGTATTACAACCGATCACATCTCCCCTGCTGGTAGCATCCACAAGGACAGTCCTGCAGCCAGATACCTTTTAGAACGTGGGGTTGATAGACGAGACTTCAACTCTTATGGAAGTCGCCGTGGTAACGATGAGATCATGGCACGGGGCACATTTGCCAATATTCGCCTTGTCAACAAATTCTTAAATGGACAAGTTGGACCCAAAACTACTCATATTGCTTCTGGAGAGGTGCTATCCGTCTTTGATGCTGCATTGGTAATTCCTCTCAACTTTCTAACATCTGATTGTGTCCATCTTTGCTGTTGCAATGGTCATTACTGCACTTCTTTTTAACACCTGTTAATTGGCAGAGGTACAAGAGTGAGGGGGATGATTTGATTGTTTTGGCTGGATCTGAGTATGGAAGTGGAAGCTCTCGTGATTGGGCTGCCAAGGGACCAATGTTACTGGTATAGCCTGAATATCGTTATACTTGGACCAATTTCTGTGTGTAAATTTGGCTGCTTATGGCTTGAGTATGATGTTTCGAATTCATTATTTTTCGTACTTGATAGGGTGTGAAAGCTGTCATAGCAAAATCCTTTGAAAGGATTCACCGAAGCAATTTGGTGGGAATGGGTATAATTCCCCTTTGTTTTAAGCCTGGGGAGGATACCGAGACTCTTGGGTTGACTGGCCATGAACGTTACACCATTAATCTTCCTAGCAATGTGAATGAAATACGACCTGGTCAAGATGTTACAGTGGTTACAGATAATGGGAAATCCTTCACTTGTGTTCTGAGATTTGATACAGAGGTAATATGAAACCTTTGTTTCTGGTGTTCTGTCTGATGTATTTGTCTCCTGTTTGGTGTTGCTGTCTTCTTATTGATGTTTTTTATTACTTTATTGCAGGTTGAACTTGCTTACTTCAACCATGGAGGCATTCTACAATATGCCATCAGAAGCTTGATCAATGCTAAACATTGAATCAGGTAAAACCCAATTTGCTGGCTGAATTACTGCGAACTACTCTCCCTGATTTTTAACATTGTCCAAATAATCAAATAAACCAAGGAACTTGATCGCTACAATCAAGGGTTGTAAAGACTATTGTTAGAAATGTAATTTGTCACTTTTAATGATCTCAGTTGTCTAATAGGATGACAAAAAATCTTCGTTTGTGGATTTTAGTGTTCGGCAAATATTTACCTCGAGTTAGGGATAAAACAGTCTCAATCACGAATTATTCACAACGGAGCATAGAACCTTGGAATTTCTCTGTTGAACCTGAAGCTAAAACCTCAAACTTTCTCGTACCTCACTTTACTTAAACCAATATATTCTTTATTTTTTCACAACCGAGCTTAATTTAGGTCCAATTAATTGTACCAGTGAGCGTGCACAATCGATTAAGATCTTTGCTCAAGTAATTCTGGGCGGAGACTGCCCTGTCCCATCTTTTTCTGGAGGCTTTGCTCGAGCCATTATCTTCGTTTTATTTGCTCTAGGCGTAATTTTGTTGTTATTAGAAAGATTCCAAAAAATTAATAACCCAATGTCATTCAAAACCCATTGATCTTTCTCGTGAAGGGCAAACGTGATAGGAGCTTATATTCAACAAAACTTACCAGTACGTGCAAATGAAATTTTTGGGGCAAAATATGGTATACTCGTTAAATTAGTTGGTTTCTTACAATTTTTTTTTTTTTCTAACTCTTGAATTCACAAATATATCTATCTTTTATTATCTTAGTGATTTAATGTAAATTAAAAAGGCCAGGGAAAATTTTTTGCCGAGGAGACAGTACAACATCCAAAATCACAGAATGCCGCATCAGGTTGTAAAGAATATTTGCTTCAAGACTCGGAGCATCGTAACATGGAGTTCTTTAAATGGTACAACATCGGCACAAAGAACTCGTAAAAACCTGAGAAATAAGATAATGAGATAGGCAGACAGACGTAAGTAACATTAAAGCAACAACAACCGTCAATCAAGCTTAAGAAATTACCTGTAGTAACGTTATTCAAATTTTGTACTCATTCACACGCATCCATTTAGTACATGACCACTTATTACCCTTAATCACCGGACAACCACCTGAAGATTAGAAAGAAAAACAGTTGAACTGGTCATTAATCTCCGTAATGAATGAACACAAGTGGACACTTCTAGCAGCTCGACGATTAAAAGAAATTTACCATGCAAACTCGATGGATCTAGAGTTGCATCAGGCCTCATGCTCCAGAAAAGCAAAGCATCACCCATCTTTGGCTTGACTGAAAGTCCTCTTTTTCCACAATCAGAGAGCTCATTCCACCATGGTACAGTTCTGAAATTCCCCTTGGCGGCCGGGAACACTGTTTCACCACCTTCTTCAACATCTGAACTGTATCATTAAAATATAGAACAATTTTTACAGATTGAACACCAGTTGAGCCTCAAATGCAAGAATAAATGAAGGTAAGAACAACCAAGAGGAGGGCATTTTCATGTCACTTACAGGTACATCAGTACTGTTGCTATACGCTGACCCCCGTTCTGAGTGTTAAATTCGTCTTGAAAGTAATCATAGTGAGGCTCATATTTTTGACCAGCTTCATAGTGGAGAACTTGAAGTCCTTCACCGTGCTCTGTATATTGTCATTCATAACATATGTAATGTCTAAAGTAAATGATGAAACATAATATACTATCCAAGAATCAGATACCATAGAGCGAGAAGGAGAAAGGCCACAGGATAACATTTTTAACCACTTAAATTTTTTTCAATCACAAGCTGGATCTCCAATGCAGATGATATGGTACACACACACACACACAAAAAAAAAAGAGTAAATAGAATTGTTAACTTGACAAAACAAATATAACTTAAGGAAAGGTGTCCCATAAAATCTCCCACCATCAAGGAATTTCATCAACATAAATGGAAATCAGAAAGATGAGGCATAAGACTCAAGGTACTTACCTACAGGTATAAAAGAAAAATCAGCAATTCTTTTCTCGATATCCCTCACAATCTTATCACGTCCTCTGGCCAGAAAAGTTCCAGAGCTTGTACGTACTCTGAATATAAACCAATTTGTACAGTTAAGGTTTGCCAACGATGAACGGATAACGGAAGTCTAACTAATGCAAAAGATAATTCATTTTCAATAATCAACTCAAAGGACACATTGACAGAGAAAGATTGGAAAAAAAATCTAACCTGCTATCTTTACTTTTTCCGGTTTCACTATCCACAACTGTTGACTTGTGCATATTAGGCTTGGCTATACTGATTAGATATTCACATTCTTCTTTGGTCTGCACATAATAATTAGCTGCATTTTAGTATTTGGAAAATTAAAAATCTAGACTAAATCATGTTAAAAGCTCCAGTAGAGCATTAACTTTAAACTCCCCTATTATCTGGTTAAAGAAAACACAGTTTATGTTATATATCCAAGCCATTTTCTTTTTCAGTAATAGTTATATGATATCCTTACTTCAAAAAACATCATTTGTATACTCCAGTCAAGCATCATTTAGAGAAAGCAACTAATCACAAGAATGACAAGGACCAAAAGAAGGCTTGATTTTAGCATTAATATCAAGTTTCAATGCTAAAATATTTAATTAGCCCCAGTATCTGTTCTCTTCACCCTCAACACCCAAGCTACACTCAATCATATGTAAACAATACAGTGATATTACTAGTTCGTTTTTCTAAAGCTTCAGGCATGTTATGAGGGAAGCAGTATCAAGGATGGATTTTCTTCCATCATCCTTCACTCACTTTCTTCTTCCTTGTGAATCATATGATGATAATTCATACAGAGTGCATCCCGTTTGAATTAGTCTTATAAAATCCGAAGTTAGAACCGGAACTAATTTATTTGGATACACTATATAAAACTGAATTTCAAGTGCCACAATCAGGAGTTTTTCTGTTTTATTCACTCTCTAACACTCCATCGATCTCCCGAAGTAAATATAAAATGGCAAGCTATAGCAGCCAATTCACTAAAAATGAAATGCTATTTAGAATTACAGCGATGAAAAAGAAAAACACTCACCAGAAAATTATGATAAATAAAAGCTCTAGGCTCCCATGATATTAATTCAACCCACTTTTCTTCACTCCTTTCCTCATCCAGTCTTCTGCTAAACAGAGATCACACTATAATGACAATAAAATTCAACCAAATTTAAGACTGAATAAATTAAATCAGAACAGAAATTCAATTCAAAGTACCTATCCACGGTTTGGCGAACAATGGTGCTAAGATCATTGGCCTTGGGCAAATCATCGGAGGAAGTGCTAGGAATGGAGAGGACTCCGAGAGCAAGAAGAATGAGGATGACGAAAGTGAACATGACGAGCAACGTGAGGATGAGCGTGGACGAAGATGATTTCCGAGGAGGTACACGAGAGTACCTAGGTTTCACCATTTTTGGAGCTTCAAGGATCAAATCTTAAAAACCGATCTCAGAGTAAGATCTGAATCTATATGACTCTACTCCTTCTATAATACAGGCTTTTTCTCTTGAAAACCTGTGTCCTCCTGCCCCCGTTTTTGTGTGGAATTTCTTCTACGGACACTGTAGACGTTTGAAAAATAAATGAATGCTTCCCTGGAACTGGGGCTTTCCTGCCCAACCACAATTTGAGTTTTTTATAATTTTAATGGAAACAAAATAAAAATAAAAGCTCACTTAATTTCTTTTTTTTTAATTAAAAAAACTCTCTGTGACTATTCTAGTGTTATTTAAAAAAAAAAAAATCTGTTTAAATAAAAAAATACAATTATTCATATATGAAAGTTGAATAAATGTGAATTTATTTGTCTTGTTCTAACTTTGCAATAAATAATTATGGCAGTTGAATAGTTGAGGCCGTGAAGTCTTCATAATTAAATGGAAGTTTTTGGATTGTGGTTAATGGAAGTATAGAGTTCGTGGAACATAGCATAGGATCATAGATCATTTAGCTGGCATATGTAAATTTATTTGATAAAACCTAACATTATGGACCTTGTCAAAGTTCAAACCATTAACGTTAAAAATGTACCTTCATTGCAAATTCTGTATAATAAAATTGGATAGCTAGTATAGTAGCTAAAAAGACCTTTTCTAAAGGTGACTCATTAGAGTTTTAGGCACACTTATGTTTTCATCATTTGATTGTGGGACAACCACATATAGTTACACATCAAAGCGATTGTTTACATTAACATTAATTTGGTAGCATAGCATGTAAGGGAACATCATAAATTAATTGTCACGGACTAGCTTACCTATTCTGTAAATTACGTCTTTCTTCTTAATAGAATTTATTCTTGAGGAATGAAATGTTTTCTTGTGCCAGAAAAAAAAAAAAAAAAAAAAGAAGAAAATTGTTTCTAATTCAATCTTTACTATAATTATGTGACAGGACAGGAGCTTTATTGTTGAATAATATTACAAGGAAACTGATGATAGAATAGGACAGGCATAATGTCCATAAGCCGAACCGGACCCAGAAAAAACAATCCACTGCTCTGGTTTATTCCCAGAGAACATGAATGAGTACATTACACTTCACCCAGAATGAGATGCAAATGGAAACGATTTGACAAACAACATTAAAATACCTCAGATGGTTTAAAAGACACCAATGGAGGTAGGATAGAAAGGCTTAGGCTTGTAAGACAGACAATTGGGAACGAAAGTTGAGGTTCGTTTTTTAGAAGGATCCATGGATTCTAGTGCTGGTTGGTTCAAATATGCGTACTTGCTCTTTGTCCACCTGCACGTGTCAATAACATATCATATGCTGTCAAAGTTGTACCTTGAATAACTACAATCAGATACTCAAGCTTTCATCTTTCTATGGAAAGAGGGAGAAATGAGATGTAATTTCTTTTTTCTCTCTCTGTTGAAACTCAAACTCGAGAGGTAGATCAGTTTGAGTCTTCTTGAGAATTTCACGATCGATATCAATACTCAATAATAAAGGTGAAGGAATTTACTAACCAGTCCTTTATCCCCACTCGCACTTCCTTGCAATCATTTGTGACAGTAAACTTCTTTTCCTTTGTATTATCTTCATCTTCATCATTCTGATCGGCCCTCAAGGACTCTTCAAAACTCAGGTAGTCTTGCTCCTGAACATCATCGTCATCAACCTCTGACGAGTTAATAAATCACATGTGTATGTATATATATATAGAACAGACATATAGGAAAAGGGGAGACAGAAGAGAATCGTGTTATAGCGATCATAATTTAGTTGAACATCATGAGGATTATATCAGATGGGTCGTAGGAAGTTGGCAAGTTTAATCCCACAAGTGCAGACCAACAAAGATTAAGTTAAAGAAAAGGGTCTCTGTTTCTCTAAATGGAAACTACCAAGGCCTATAGATTTTGGAAGAATAAGCAAAAGACGATCAGCAAGGCTTTTTCTTTTTCTTTTTTTACCGTGAGATTTCGTGCCCTGAGTCTCGCTGCTGCCTTGATAGCAGCAAGGAGGTGATCCTCTTCCTCAATCCGCTTCTGCCTCCAAAATCTGGCAATTTCTCTCTTTGTCACACTCTCTTCTCCCGCTGCCCTTGACACAAGGCGAAATTTTGGAAGTGGAGGTGGCGGTGGCGGTGGCGGTGATGGCTGGGAAACCAACCTTTTTGTGTTTGCTTCAAGATCCTCACTTTCTTCCCTTCTGTGCTTCATTCTGGCAAATTAATCACTTTGACTACTTCCGTCTGAAGCTGTTATACCAAATAAAAGATGAAAGACAAACATATATAGTTACATCAAAAGCAATTCCCCAACCAAATTCAAGAGCTACCCCATCCAACCTACCTTTCCCAGAAGACACAGACAGACTTCAGTTGGAATTCTGAGTCAACTCTTTAGCGTGTGCGCAGCGAACGACAATAAAGAAAATTGACGGGTTGTTGGTAGGAACTTTTGCAGCTTGTTCCAACTAGCGTTACCAATGGATAAACAAGAGCTCCACTCTGATCAACTTTTCAGCCGAAATAATTATTTTTCTGCCCAATGGATAATGATCCATAAGCAACTAGTGATTTAAAAATACTTCATGGCACTTGGGAGGTGATGTATCCAATTACCAATTTTTATGTAACTCTGCTTTGTGCTTGTGTCCCAAGCTCTGTTTTTTATTCATTGAATAATTACTTGAACGTTGACAAAAGCCTATTGTCGGTTCTTTCCTTCCATCAACTAGACGCTATTGCTCTCCCTTCCCTCAAAGCAAGCAAAAGATACAGCAATTGCATCTCTTAGAGAACATCTCTATGTTATTATTAATAAATTAAACGAATGTTAGTTATATGTTATATACTGTGTCAAAATATCTACGAGTGACATTTTAGCACCTAACGTCATGGAATCTTTCTCATGGAGAGGGTGGGACCGGCAATTAACACTTCATGGTAAGTTTGGATGTGATGTGATATATCCAATTACCAATTGTATTAATGTGTGGCCAACCTCTAGTTTATTCATTGAATTTATATATAAAGCCGGCAGTCGGTTGATTCGTTCCAACGACTAGGACATTTTTCATATTTCAAAGGTCATGGAATCTTTCTTAATGTTCTCTGGGACCCCCAAATTATGAATTATTGATACGTACGAAGTTGAATTAGTCATCTACAAGATAAGCTCAATTATTTTAACTTAATTTACCTTGTTAAGAAAGTGGCCACACCGTCACAAATCATTTGTGGCTCAATTGTAATTGTAAATGGGCCATTGGATGTATCCGACCCATTCCGGTATCAACCCAACATAGATTCTGTCTTTCAACAAAGATAATCCATAATTTTTTTTTTTTTTTTGTAATAGGACAATACAGTAAATGAATCAATAACATGAACATATTAACTAAAAATTCTTGGATTGCATTTGGCAATCGCGGATAATTATACAAGTGACCTCATCAAGATCTATGTTTTGAAAGAAAAAAAAAAAATTTCGCATTTTGAGTAATGTCTCTGTCTCAGATAATAAAGAAGAGCTTGCTATGTCATGTACGAGGGAGTACAGCGATCAATAATAAACAAAGAACATCACTAGTTATACTTGTCACAATTTCAAGGGCAACATCATCTCGTGGTTTTTTCATAGCAAAGACAGAGAAGCATCCTTTTTCACTCAAAGCTAGAATTATACTGATACAAGATACAGAACCATTTTTTGCTCGAGTGGATTTTCTTCTTTGGACATAATCATTCATAATTGATCACTAACAATAACATGGATTCCTCTACACTAATAGGTAAAAGCAAACAAGGTTGACAGAGTGCATGAATCTTACTTCTCAGTTCTCACGCGTTAGTATGGCAGAAAGATCTAAACATGACTAGAGACAAACACAGGATATGGCTTAAATAGTCAATTTCATATAAAGTAATAAACGATTGAATCATGAAATACAATGTTGGGGAACTTGATATCAAGTATGAATTCTAGAAGTCAACATTATTCATAAGTAATTTGGAAGGGAAGACAAACAGAACACAAAAAGGAATAAAGCATAAGTAATCTAAAAAGACCTTACCTTTCGTGCAACACAGCAACAACAAAATCTCAAATAAGGAATATGAACTCTTGGGCCAAAAACTAGAAACTATTTGACAGCAGAAATGAAAACAATCCATTATGGTGATCAAAATCTTATAACGCAGGATAAGAAGCACACGGCATTTCAATTGGTAGGAATTCAAAATCAAAACCTATCTTCTAATAACACCATGAGTCCACAAGAATTTAAGGGTTGAATCTCCAGACAGAAAGTTTCTCTTAAAATCATAAATCAAGCGTCTGTATTTTTCTGCTGCTTTTCAAACAAAACAGTTAAACTCACTAAGACTTTATATTAACTCTTCCTACGACCACCAAAGGTAAAGGAATAACTGTCTCGTCCAACCTGCCTTTTGTTTCCCATATTTGACCCGACATAAACCGGTTTGCTAATTATAGGATGTCGAACAAAAATTCTAATTCAGTAAAAGTGTCACTAACAGGAATCCTGTAAACCTCGAATCCATCAATAAGCAACGCAATTGTTCATTTCAATCAAAAATCTAGAATGAAAATTGTGAAGGGCAAAAAGCCATGATAAGATAAGCAGCTCTGCTGCTGTTCTTATAATCTCAAAGCACATATAAACAACGATTGATTTTCTCTACCAATCAACTAGTTTACCTAATTGGTTCTAAGATACCACGTGAAGACAAAATATTAGCAAAGGGGTGTGTCCTCCACAATTGGGACCTTACACAAACAGATTCCACAATGAATTCCATAACTCATCATAAATAGCAAGTTAATTGAAGAGTGTGAATCGTGAACACTAGACAACTAAATAAGAAAGGACTCCAAACAAAGATTGACTGTTAGTGATAATAAGCTTTTTTACAGGGAAGGCCCTCATCATTATTAGTGACAATACAAGCTTCAACTTTATGAACATACTTTACAGTGAACAGATAAGAAAATATGTATTCTATATCTAAGACAAATAAAAGAACCACTCTATTATACAAAGAAACGCAAGCGTCCTGTAAAATCTATTGGCTCAAGTAGAAAGCCGAAACCACAATAAGACACAATCCAAGTATAAATGACCAAAATCAGGAAATCACTATACCCAGTATGAAATTCTTCAACTTTGAGATGTAATTCGAAGAGCTTTATTTTTGAATCTGTATCTGGGGGCTCTAGGAATCACCTGGCTTGGACCAAAGTGGAATTGACCAGGACTATCAGTAAGAGGAGGACCATCATCATACACATACCCAACCAAACGACCACAGCTATTGCACTTGATCTTAGTTCTCTTCCTCTGGATTCCCCAATAGTTCACGGTCTCGAAGAAGGGTCTGATTTTGTCCTCTTTCTCGAACCTGAATTTAGTGTTATCAACCATGGAGAAAGAAATCGTGCCCTTGTTGCCAGCCTCGAAGTAGAAGTCCGGTGGAAAAACATGGGCAGAGTTTAGATTCAGATTGATTCCACATTCCGTACAGCAATAGATAGAAGCCATTGTCGAGCTCTCTCTCAGCAAGAACAGAGAGAGGATTTATGTACAAGAGGAGGAGGAGATTTGTCAAAACCGCGTGGCTTTGCCTTGGACTCGACTTCTCGTTGCGCCCGCCATGGGCAAAATAACAAGGCCGGCCCGTGTCTGGAATAGTACTCTAGAGGGGGGGGGGGGTGGAAAATCGTTATTACTGTTTTTATTTGCTAATTTATGTATGATAGATTTATCTTTCCTAAGACCTCGGTTTTTTTTTTTTGGATAATCCCTGAGACCTAGTTTTAGCTTAAGAGGAATGTTTTTAGAGAAAAATCTTCTTTTATATTTTTTTATACTTTAATTTTATTAATTTATTTTTAATATTTTAAAATTATGATAAATTAATTTTTAATATTTTAATTTTGTTATGATTTTAAATTGTATTAATACTAATAAATTGAAAAAATTTTAAAGTGTTAATGCTTAAATTTTAAAATATTAAAAATTAAATTAATAAAATTAAAATGTAAGAGAATGATTTATTATAATTTTAAAATGTTAAAAATTAAATTGACAAAATTAAAATGTAAAAAATTAATTTTAAAGTGTTAAAATTAAATTAACAAATAAATTAATTTATGTGTTAAAGACAAACAAAAAAAGAAGAGAGATTTTTCTCAACTTTTTACCAAAAGAAAATTTTGAGAGAAAATATAATTACAACCGCTAACAAACTCCATGACATGTTTGAATAAGTATAGTTTAGTGATGTGCCAAAAGAATTCACCCTTAGCAAAATGAGAGCCCATAAGAACAAAATAACAAGACCAAACCGATCAAAGTAAAGGCCCAGCCCAATTATGTTTTATTATTTGAGCAAAAGAAAATAGGGTTGTGAGAGGGAAAAAAAAAAGAAAAGAAATGAGAATAGTATGTTTGAGGATTAATGATATTTGGTCCTTCAAACTGACTTGGGAACTTGGTAGTTCATAATTTAATTTTCTGGGTAATTAATTCTCGTAATTTTATTATTTTCAGAAAAATTACCCCTAATGTTAACTAGTACTAGTACTAGTATTATTTTTCAATATATATATACACATATTTCTTTGATAGTTTATTATAACATTCTTTAGTGACTGTAAAAAAAACATTTTTTAGTGGAAGATAATAGAATATATTATATATTATCAGGTAATGATATATGGATCGGGTTAGACAAGACCTCCAACCGACATGATCCCTCACAATTTTTTAGACCATTTGTAAATTTGCGCATTCGGCGTACGATATCCGAATTTGTGCAAGGTGCCAGCTTGCCAGGGATCTCCGTCTATAAATAGGGGCTTAGGGCTTTAATCGGATGATTTTCTCTCTCGCGAAGAGAGTTCCTGTGGGAAGAGGTCTCGTGGCCGATCGCTCGAACTCCATAACACCGAAACTGATACTAAGCCTCAGATTAGGAGACAAAAATTACAAAACAAATTAATCGGAAAATTTGAAAACAAACGAACTCTTTCAATTTTATTTCACTCTTTCCCTCTCAAAACCCTAGACATCAGCTTACTTCTTCATCAAAATCACCATGGATATTCGATTCCCTTACTCGCCGGCGGAGGTTGCCAAAGTTCGCATGGTTCAGTTTGGCATACTCTCTCCCGACGAAATCGTAAATTTCGCTGCCCTTCTACTTCTCTCCCCGTGTTTGTCTTTCAAGAAAATTATGGAATTTTCTTCTGTTCCAAATTTTGATTCTACGCTTGTAAATGTAGTTTCTAAATCCGTTCTTTTTTTTGGTTTGCAGAGGCAAATGTCTGTTGTGCTGATTGAGCACGGTGAGACGACGGAGAGAGGCAAGCCGAAGATTGGAGGACTGAGTGATCCTCGGCTTGGTACTATTGATAGAAAAATGAAGTGTGAAACTTGCACAGCAAACATGGCCGAGTGCCCAGGTCACTTTGGGCACTTGGAGCTAGCGAAACCCATGTTTCATATTGGGTTTATTAAGACTGTGCTTACCATCATGCGTTGTGTTTGCTTCAACTGCTCCAAAATTCTTGCTGACGAGGTATATAACTGTTTTTGCAAGGGAAAGCAACTGTACTTTTCATGATGGGAAGCTAAGTTCCTTATGGCTTACTGTAATTTCTTATAATTTACTTGAACCCCGAACTGCGAACCTAGTGTCAGTTAGATTGCACTTAACGAAGAGGGAAGTTAGTTATATCCTTCTTTTCTGAGAAGGAGCTTGGGTATTTTGGAAACTATAACATGTTGCAATTTTAATAGTTTGTTTCTTGTACAGGAAGATCATAAGTTTAAGCAAGCTATGAGGATCAGGAATCCCAAAATTAAGCTGAAGAAGATTTTAGATGCCTGCAAAAACAAGTCCAAATGTGAAGGTGGTGATGAGATTGACGTTAGTGGTCAAGACACAGAAGAGCCTGTTAAAAAGAGACGTGGTGGCTGTGGTGCTCAGCAACCGAAGCTTACTATTGAGGGTATGAAAATGATTGCGGAGTACAAAGCTCAAAGGAAGAAAAGTGATGACCAAGAACAGCTTCCTGAACTAGCAGAAAGGAAACAGACTCTTACTGCTGAAAGGGTAACTGATTTGTATTTATATTATGGATAGATGCTTTTCTGTCCATTCTTCCAATAACTTTTGCTGTTGTGTCTTGTTGAAATCGTTGAAGGTTCTCAGTGTTCTGAAAAGGATAAGTGACGAAGACTGCCAATTATTAGGCTTAAATCCAAAGTATGCCCGTCCTGACTGGATGATTTTGCAAGTTCTTCCGATTCCTCCCCCACCTGTTAGACCTTCTGTGATGATGGACACATCCTCCAGGAGTGAGGCAAGTTTTCTGTTAAAACTGTTATATGTATTCTTGCTAGTTTCTAGCAGTGTTTATTAGTGGTTTTGAATTTTTTCCTCTAATAGCAACGAAGTATGCAGGGAAATGATGAACTTATGTTACGTCAATACTGACTCCTGGTTTGTACTGTGCGCAGGATGATTTAACTCATCAGCTCGCAATGATCATCAGGCACAATGAGAATCTGAAGAGACAGGAGAGGAATGGATCGCCTGCACATATTATTTCAGAGTTTGCTCAGTTGTTGCAGTTCCACATAGCCACATATTTTGATAACGAGTTGCCTGGGCTGCCAAGGGTATGGTTGCTTACAGAGAGGAACTTAATTGGTTTATGTGTGAAATATATTATGCGCTCTTTAACCGACATTGATTTTGATAGTGCATGGGAGTAATTTTTTGCCCCTAATTTTACAGGCTACACAAAGATCAGGCAGGCCTATCAAATCAATATGTAGCAGGCTTAAGGCAAAAGAAGGACGAATCAGAGGTAATTTGATGGGCAAAAGAGTAGATTTTTCAGCACGAACAGTTATTACTCCAGATCCAACCATCAACATTGATCAATTGGGAGTCCCATGGAGTATAGCTTTGAATCTCACATACCCTGAGACTGTGACTCCATATAACATTGAAAGGTTAACATTTTTGTGTGTTTTTGCTGCCTTTTTTGGGGCATGTTGTTGATATATCCTCTGCAATTTTGACTTAATCTTCCCGCCTGCGCCCGCCCCCCCCCAAAAATAAAAATAAAAATATAGGTTGAAGGAACTTGTTGAGTATGGGCCCCATCCTCCACCTGGAAAAACTGGTGCCAAGTATATCATTCGAGATGATGGTCAAAGGCTTGATCTCCGATATTTAAAGAAAAGTAGTGATCACCATTTGGAGCTTGGATACAAGGCATTGCTTTTACATCATGACAGTTTTTTTTTTTTTTTCTTTTTTTTAATGGGTTGTTCTTACTTCCTATTAAAACTTCTATCATGCGGTTTTAGGTGGAGCGTCATTTGAATGATGGAGATTTTGTCCTCTTCAATCGTCAGCCCAGTCTGCATAAAATGTCTATCATGGGACACAGAATCAAAATCATTCCTTATTCTACTTTCCGGCTGAATTTGTCAGTTACTTCACCATATAATGCTGATTTTGATGGGGATGAAATGAATATGCATGTTCCTCAAACATTTGAAACCAGAGCAGAGGTGTTGGAGCTGATGATGGTGCCTAAATGCATTGTATCACCTCAGTCTAATAGGCCGGTGATGGGTATTGTCCAAGACACCCTTTTAGGATGCCGAAAAATCACCAAGAGGGATACCTTCATCACAAAGGTTATATTCATTTAATTTTCCTTTATTTTTGCAGTTTACTTCAATGTCATAGTTCTTGTATAAGTTTTGATTAAAGCTACTTCTTTGCAGGATGTTCTTATGAACATTTTAATGTGGTGGGAAGATTTTGATGGGAATGTTCCTGCTCCTACAATATTGAAGCCAGAGCCACTGTGGACTGGAAAACAAGTGTTCAATCTCATCATACCAAAACAGATAAATCTGATTAGAAATTCTAGTTGGCATGATGATAAGGAAAATCCTATAATAACTCCAGGGGATACCGTTGTCAGAATAGAAAAAGGGGAACTGCTTACTGGAACTATTTGTAAAAAAACACTTGGAACATCTACTGGGAGTCTTGTTCATGTCATTTGGTAAGTAATTCTGATATGTAATTAACATGCCTACTTTTTTCTTGAAGTTACTCGCTGAATTAGATGATTATGGTAAAATTAGCTATACAATCTCTTTTCGAAGAAGAGGAGAAATATTTTTGTGGACTTCACAAGTCTAACTTCTTCCATTTTAAGGAGATATGGGTAATACTTCAAGTTAAAGTTGCTCCTTGCTTGGGGAATTGTTATTTATGTCTTACAGTATGTTTTCTGGCAACAGAGTTGTGAATAGTTCTGTGAAACTGTTTTATTGAGTTCTTTCCTTCTCATTGAGATGTCTGCTTGGATACAGGGAAGAAGTTGGCCCTGATGCAGCTCGAAAATTCCTTGGTCATACTCAGTGGCTTGTCAACTACTGGCTTCTACAGAATGCTTTTAGCATTGGAATTGGAGATACCATTGCTGATGCAGCCACTATGGAAGTAATTAATAATACTATTGCAAATGCTAAAAATGTAGTGAAAGACCTTATCAGGCAAGCACAAGAAAAGAAGTTAGAAGCTGAACCAGGACGAACAATGATGGAATCGTTTGAAAATAAAGTGAACCAGGTGCGTACACTAGATTGTTTTTTCCATGATTCTTTATAGTTATTGGTTTTGCTTCTTTTTTTGAGGCTTATCTGATGTATAATTTTGTTTGATATTTTCTAGACACTGAATAGAGCTCGTGATGATGCTGGAAATCATGCACAAAAAAGTTTATCTGAGAGTAATAATTTAAAAGCTATGGTTACGGCTGGTTCCAAAGGAAGTTTCATCAACATATCTCAGATGACTGCATGTGTGGGCCAGCAGAATGTCGAAGGTAAGCGGATTCCATATGGGTTCATAGATCGGACATTACCCCACTTCACAAAGGATGATTATGGGCCTGAAAGTCGTGGCTTTGTGGAGAACTCGTATCTCCGTGGGCTGACCCCTCAGGAGTTCTTTTTCCATGCTATGGGTGGAAGGGAAGGTCTTATAGATACTGCTGTCAAGACCTCTGAAACAGGGTACATCCAGAGGCGACTTGTGAAGGCTATGGAGGATATTATGGTTAAATATGATGGGACAGTTAGAAACTCATTGGGTGATGTCATTCAATTTCTTTATGGTGAAGACGGAATGGATGCTGTTTGGATAGAAACACAGAAACTGGATTCCTTGAAAATAAAGAAAAAAGAATTCGATAGGGTTTTCAGGTATGAGTTTGATGATGAGAACTGGAAGCCCAGTTACATGCTTGAAGAACCTGTGGAAGACTTGAAAACCATCAGAGAGTTCCGCAATGTATTTGAGGCCGAAGTTCAAAAGCTTGAGGCAGATAGATACCAACTTGCAACAGAGATAGCCCCTAATGGAGACAGTAATATTCCACTACCTGTCAATCTGAAGAGACTTATCTGGAATGCTCAGAAGATATTTAAGGTTGACTTCCGGAGGCCTTCTGATATGCATCCAATGGAGATTGTGGAAGCTATTGATAAACTCCAGGAGCGACTGAAAGTTGTTCCTGGTGAAGATTTGTTGAGTCAAGAAGCTCAAAAGAATGCTACACTTTTGTTCAATATTCTGTTGCGTAGTACATTTGCGAGTAAAAGGGTCCTGGAGGAATACAGGCTTTCTCGTGAGGCATTTGAATGGGTTGTAGGAGAAATAGAGTCTCGGTTCCTACAGTCGCTTGTAGCCCCTGGAGAAATGATTGGTTGTGTTGCAGCTCAATCCATCGGTGAGCCTGCCACTCAGATGACTCTCAATACCTTCCACTATGCTGGCGTCAGTGCCAAGAATGTTACCCTTGGTGTTCCTAGGTTAAAGGAAATCATTAATGTGGCCAAGAGAATAAAAACTCCTTCCCTCTCGGTCTACCTGAAACCTGAAGTTGGTAAGTCAAAAGAGAGGGCCAAGAATGTGCAATGTGCTCTGGAATATACCACTCTTAGGAGTGTAACCCAAGCTACAGAAGTATGGTATGATCCAGACCCGATGAGCACAATAATTGAAGAGGATGTCGAGTTTGTCAAGTCGTATTATGAAATGCCAGACGAAGAAATCTCCCCAGAAAAGATTTCACCTTGGTTGCTCCGCATAGAGTTGAATCGTGAAATGATGGTGGATAAGAAGCTCAGCATGGCTGACATAGCTGAGAAGATCAACCTTGAGTTTGATGATGATTTGACTTGTATATTCAATGATGACAATGCTGAAAAACTTATTCTTCGTATTCGCATCATGAATGATGAAGCTCCCAAGGGAGATATTCAGGATGAGTCTGCTGAAGATGATGTCTTTTTAAAGAAAATAGAAAGCAACATGCTGACAGAAATGGCTTTACGGGGCATCCCAGACATAAACAAAGTTTTTATTAAAAATGCTAAAGTTCAGAAGTTTGATGAAAATGAAGGTTTTAAGCCTCACGATGAATGGATGCTTGATACTGAAGGTGTGAATCTTTTAGCTGTAATGTGTCATGAAGATGTTGATGCATCCAGGACCACTAGCAATCACTTGATTGAAGTTATTGAAGTTCTTGGTATTGAGGCAGTTCGCCGGTCCCTGCTGGATGAATTGCGTGTTGTTATTTCGTTTGATGGCTCTTATGTCAATTACAGGCATCTTGCCATTCTTTGCGATACAATGACTTATCGGGGCCATTTGATGTCAATTACTCGTCATGGCATCAACCGAAATGATACTGGGCCAATGATGAGATGCTCATTTGAAGAGACAGTTGACATTCTCCTTGACGCTGCTGTATATGCTGAGAGTGATTATTTGAAGGGTGTCACTGAAAATATTATGTTAGGTCAGCTTGCCCCCATTGGCACTGGGGATTGTGGTCTGTTGCTCAATGATGAGATGCTGAAGAATGCCATTGAGCTTCAGCTCCCTAGTTACATGGATGGTCTTGATTTTGGCATGACACCTGCTCGTTCCCCAGTTTCAGGAACTCCGTATCATGAAGGGATGATGTCTCCACTGCTGAGCCCAAATCTCCGGCTGTCACCAACAACAGATGCCCAATTTTCTCCATATGTGGGGGGAATGGCATTTTCTCCAACGTCATCTCCAGGCTACAGTCCTTCATCCCCGGGATATAGTCCATCGTCACCTGGATACAGTCCCACGTCACCTGGTTATAGCCCCACGTCACCTGGATACAGCCCCACGTCACCCGGGTACAGTCCTACCTCTCCAACCTACAGTCCCAGTTCGCCAGGGTATAGTCCAACAAGTCCTGCCTATTCGCCTACAAGTCCATCTTACTCGCCCACGTCACCCAGCTACAGCCCAACATCTCCAAGTTATAGCCCCACATCCCCAAGCTACAGCCCCACATCCCCAAGTTACAGCCCCAGTTCGCCAAGCTACAGCCCTACATCGCCTGCTTACAGCCCTACTTCACCAGCCTACAGCCCTACTTCGCCTGCTTACAGTCCCACCTCTCCCTCTTATAGCCCAACTTCACCTTCATACAGTCCCACATCACCCTCTTACAGCCCGACATCACCATCATATAGCCCTACTTCACCCGCATATAGTCCCACATCTCCTGGTTACAGTCCTACATCACCTAGTTACAGTCCAACTTCACCAAGTTATAGCCCTACTTCCCCGAGTTACAATCCGCAGTCAGCAAAGTACAGTCCATCCCTGGCATACTCCCCCAGCAGTCCGAGGTTGTCTCCATCAAGTCCATACAGTCCCACATCGCCTAATTACAGGTGAGTTATATTTTGGAATTTTCTGTTTAATATATTATAATCTAACAAGTTGAAACTGTGATGATAATGCAAGGACCTTACTGCGCTAGGACTAAGAAATACTAGCCAATATTTCCTTATTGTTTGATTTGTTTCTCAACTGCTCGTTCATTCTGTTATAGATCTTTCCTGCTAGTAGTATGTCTGACTTCTAATTATCTTCCAGCCCAACTTCGCCATCATATTCACCAACATCTCCATCTTATTCTCCATCAAGCCCAACTTACAGTCCCAGTAGGTAAGTTGATTTATTTAAGTTTATGGTGCATGGAATTTGCTATTTATCCTGGCATCTTTTGAACAATTTAATCTCTGTTACCTTCTCCATGTAAAGAACCATTTGTCTGGACAGAGGTTTATCTGTGTCGTGTCCCCGTTCACCCCTTTTCCTCTTTTGTTTAAAGAGGCAAGTGCTTCAAAAATTTGTTGTTTGACTTTCTATGTTGGTATTTTATTTTAGCCCACACAATTCTGGTGTAAGCCCGGACTACAGCCTTAGTTCCCCACAATTCAGGTATGCACATGTGCCCATCGTTCTTTAACTACTTTAGTTGCTTCGAAGATATAGATCTGAGCATGGTCTGCTTATTTTGTTTTATTATTTTATTATTCTCAGTCCGAGTACTGGGTATTCGCCAAGTCAACCTGGTTATTCACCGTCATCGACCAGCCAGTACACTCCACAGACAAGTGACAAGGATGATAAAAGCACTCGCTGAGGTATGTCACAGTAATAACTTAAGATATGACTTTATCTACTCTTGAATGCCCTTTGAATCAAAGCTTTCTATAACAATCCATATTCAAGATCTGCGTTTCAACCACCTAATTATTGCTTTTTACTTTTCAGATTGCGGCTTAGTTGTAAATATCATCAAGACTGCTATAGTCGTAATGTTCTGGGGCAGCCCTGGGAGGTTTAGCTCTGCTGTACTTTTTGACATGGAGATGTGTTTGTTTGTTTACTCTGTTCACGAGTTTCACAATGTACAACACCACGTCTGGATGACAGATCAAATGTTCATATTCTATAACAGAACAACTATAGAACTCAAACAATTAATACTTGTCTAATTATATGCAATACATTCGGACAGTAAGTTGATATCCGTTTAGAAATCTTGAACTCTTCTGATATTAAGGAGGGTTACGTCTAACAAAAGAGAATAGTCTTTTTTCACTTGTAAAGTGATAAATCTTGGTGTGAATTTTCATCAAGAGTGGTGTTTATATTTAGTGTCTAATTAATGTTTGAAGTAGGTTTGTCTGTAAGGATAGGAAAAAAAATTGTGATTCTGTAACTTCTTTGTCCCAGTATTGTGTAATCTACCTTCTCAGTTCAGCCAGTAAGTTAATGCCTGCAAAGCTGTTGTGTTTTGTTTTCTCAATGTGTCTAAACATTGAAAGATAAAATAAGATTTGAATTTTCAAGGAATGAAAACGCGTCTAGAGTGAGAAATTAAAAATTAGTGAATATTCTATAAATATAAAAAGAATAATAGTAAGTGAAGTGTGCCGAAATGGATACGATGCGAAGATCCATTAGTTAATAGTTAATGTCTCTCCAATGGAAAATTAATTAATTTCAATTCAAATTAGAATGATTAAGTAAATCTTTTAATTATTCAACGGTTGCACGTTTTGAATCTTTTCAGTTTGAGTCCCAAATTTATATGTTGAACTCGTATATATCATCTAATCATTATTAATTAACTAATCATATCGGCAGCATCAACTTTCATCCGATTGATATGTAGCAATATCAGAAAATAAGTATACAAACTTGAATAAAATAATTTATGATGTTGCGTGACAAAATTTGTACATAAAAATATATAATTGTATATTAATTTTTTACATTTTATATGTTGCGGGCGGCAAGTTGTGCATCATGTAGACAATTTCCTCCAGTATTACCACTCTACTAGTCTATACTCTATACTAGCACGCCACTTCTCTAACAACAATGTCAACTATATTCATACTTTAATTGTTTGTCTTCTCTCTATGCCAACCATCATGTTCACTCTTTCTTGAAAGGCTTTTATATGTGTGCCTGTCTTATCAATTTGTTGTGTAGCAATAGCATGGCCATTCTTAGACTTTAAGGTTGTCAAGAGGCATTACATTAGTGCACCAGAATTCTAGTATTATACGATGGAGAAACTGTCTAAATTGAAAGGCAAGTTCTTCAAGTTTTTGCTGCATCAACCCGTCGCTTCAGTGACTTTTCATCAAAATCCAAGTGTGAGTCCTAGCAGAAGCGTTGCCGGCACACCCACAAGAACATGTCGATCTCCTATTCGCAAAGTTCCCATTTTTCCCAAGGAAGCTCGAAGGAAGTTCAAAAAGGGAGGCTTTGGTGTCAGAGAACCCTCTTCTCCCAAAGTCTCTTGCATGGGTCAAGTCCAATGCAAGAATAGAAAGCATAAAAGGGTTCAGGCTGAAACAGAACAGAGGGACTCTGCTTCCGTTTCTGGGCATGAAAAGATTAAGAAGGAGAAGCTGCAGCTGCTTTGGATTTTCAAAGGAAGTGGCCAGGGACAGAAGCAGTGTGAGAAAGCTTTTGCATCACAAGAGAAGGGAATAATATCTGCCACTGTCAGTGCCACAGAGACAACTCCATCGTTTGGTAACATGAAGAAATTTGCAAGTTGCAGAGGATCATTGTCTGATTTTGATGCCAAACTTGCACCGCAGTGAATATTTCTTAACTTCGTTGCTACATATAATAATGTAGTTATGGCTTAGCTTGAGTCTCTCTTGTAAAGTCTATGAAAGCAAGCAATTGTCTAGTGTTCTTTTTCTTCTTTTCTTTCCCTTGTCATTTTGTACGTGAATTTTCTAAACTTTAAAAGAGACAATTTCTGATTTGCATAAAGAATTATTTTCTAGCTGTTGATGATGTTTGATATGTATGGCAATATATGGGTGACTTTTTCACTTTGATTCTGTGGATGGAAAAAAGAAAAAGTGATTTCAGATTACCTTCTATTTTGAGTTGTGATTTGTTGGCGTGAGAATCTGATATCCCAACCTGCTGTATCTCCCTCTTGGGTTTCTTTCCGGATAAATATAGACCCAAAACACCAACTCCCTATTTTCGTACAGTTAAAGGATGGTATATACTCTGAATTCTTATACAACATGAAGAAAGAACATGTACTTGGAAGATTCTTTTTCCTCATAATATTCATAATTCAATCTTTCGTGTCTGTCAAAGCTGCAATAATACCACTAAATATACTTGTGTTGATAATTATTATTAAGCCGAAGAAAAATGTGGCGGCGTGGAACACGATGTCTAGGGTCTTTTCACAGCCTCATACGAGTAGGACGCACCACCACGTGTGGCCCATCCTTCTAAGTTGAGCCAACTACCATGTCTGGCCCATCTTTTCACCCAACCAAAGTTAATCATCTGTAACGGCCCACGTTAGTGACTTGGCCCTTTCATTTCCCTCCACCTGTCCCTCTTCACCCCACTCTCCCCTCTCCCCTCTCCCTCTGTCGATTCAAAATTTTCTTTTTTTTTTTTGAAAAAAGGAATAGCGTAGCACCATTGCCAAAACCTCTCAAGGCGCCAGCGAGGTGTAACTCTCTGCAACAAGGCACAATTAAAAAAAAAAAAAAAAAAAACTCTGCAGCAAGAAACCGAAGGAGCCAAAAACCTCTTGGTACTACTGTTGACATCCCATGTGAGTTTCACAAATTCCAAGCAAAAGTCTATGCTTTCCTAACATCACTTTCTTTTTCCTCCGAGAGAAAGTTCCTTTTCCCCTAATCTTTCCCTTCCCATACTCGCTCTGTGATCGTTCCGGAGACTAAAATAAATTGAAGTTACACTTGATACGGGAAACTGCTTCTGAGTTGCCATGGCGGATAATGGCTCTTCTGAGGGGGTTACCTACCTTCATGGCGACTTGGACTTGAAAATTATTGCGGCTCGGAGATTGCCCAACATGGATATTGTCTCCGAGCGTTTCCGCCGTTGTATAACCGCGTGTGACACTATCAAGTTCTCTTCCTCTGGCTCCGCCGCCGAAGCTGACGGTGGCGCCGACCTTAAAGTCCACCACCGTGGGCGGATTATTACAACCGATCCATACGTCACCGTTACGGTGCCACAAGCTACTGTTGCTCGCACACGTGTCATAAAGAACTCACAAAACCCTGAATGGAAGGATCAGTTCATTATCCCCCTGGCTCATCCGGTGGTTGATTTGGAATTCAATGTCAAAGATGATGATATCTTTGGTTCTGAATTGGTGGGAACTGCTAAAATTCCTGCCCAAAGGATTGCGTCCGAGAAGGTCATAAGCGGTTGGTTCCCACTTATTGGATCTACTGGCAAGCCACCCAAGCGCGGCGCAGAAATTCGGCTTGAAATGACGTACACACCAGTTCAAGAGAACCCGCTTTATTTGCACGGCATTGCCGGAGATCCTGAAAGTAAGGGTGTGAGGCACACGTATTTTCCAGTTCGAAATGGAAGCTCCGTGAAATTGTACCAAGATGCCCATGCTCTGAGTTCACCTGAGATTCCACTAGAGGGTACAAAGGTTTATAAGCCTGGAACATGTTGGGAAGATATTTGTCATGCTATATGTGAGGCTCATCATATGATTTATATTGTGGGCTGGTCAGTCTACCACAAGGTGAAGCTTATTAGGGAGCGTACCAGGGCATTGCCACGATGTGGAGATTTGACACTCGGAGAATTGCTCAAGTACAAGTCTGAAGAAGGGGTGCGAGTGCTGTTACTGGTTTGGGATGACAAGACGTCACACGATAAGCTCTTTCTCAAGTCGGTGAGACTCTTAGCAATTGCCTTTCTGTATTAGAATTGTAGCATCTTCTTTTAATCATACTTCCCGGTTGTTTCTTTCATATACCGTATTAGAATAGTTGAACATGCGTACTTTTGAGTCACTGAGCTGACTGAGCATTTTGTACAGGCCGGAATGATGCAGACACATGATGAAGAAACCAAGAAGTTTTTCAAACATTCTTCTGTTACGTGTGTTCTGTCCCCTCGGTATGCTAGCAGCAAGTTGAGCTATATTAAGCAAAAGGCACGTGTTTAATTCTTATTTTAGTCATTTAATCTTCTTATAGTGGTTGTTCTGTAAGTCGATGATGTCCGCATGCTTGTTTTGGGGAAAGAGAGAAAGGAGGGGGAGGGGTTAGCTTTTTATGATTAGATTATTCATGGGCCAATTTTTTGTGGACATTGTTGCCCCGAGCTCTAAACTTGTGATATATATATCCGTGTAGATACAAAATGGAGTGTGAGAAATATATTTTTCTACTTCTGTTAACTCTTTCTGCTGAAAAATAAATTTCCATTTATTCTAATTTGCCTATTCATCTCTATGCTTTCTAATGATATTTACTTGTTCTCTGATACCCTGTTGTCCTTGAGGCAAACAACTTAATGGAATTGTATGATGTGTCTACATAGGTTGTGGGAACCGTCTTCACACACCATCAAAAATGTGTTATTGTGGACACACAAGCACCTGGTAATAACCGGAAGATAACTGCATTTTTAGGAGGTATCGATCTATGTGATGGTCGCTATGACACGCCTGAGCATCGTCTTTGTCGTGACCTTGATACTGTATTTTCAGGCGATTTTCACCAGCCAACATTTGCTGTAAGTTGTCTACCCATTTTGGTATATTAATTGGTTAATCGTTACGTCTCTTTTCCACTTAGATTTTATGTTAAATAAACTGCTGTATAGATTCTCTCTCTATGTTTTGGTCACCTAGTATAGAGAAACTCCTTGGTAGAATATACATGTGTAGTGATGTGGTGGCATCTTTTAGAAATGGATTTGGTTCCAAATGATTCATATTCATAAGCGGTCTGAGATATCAAATGTATTGGCCTTAATCTGATTTTGGAATGTCAGGAAATGGGTTTGATGTACTTTAACGTTCGAAGCTCTAGTTATCTAATACCATCTTTTTGGGTCCCTTGTTGACTTGTGAGGATAGATACAAGTCAAGTGTATTTTTATTGTCTTACAATCATCATAAGCTTGGATGATGTATTTTATTGTACATTGCAAGTCTAAAGATTAGAAAACAACTTATATTTACAGTTATCTTTTAGCCAACTTTGTCTATTTTTTTATTTAAAAAATAATATTGATATGTCATCTGATTCATTCTGACTGTTCTTGACTATTGTTTGTGATAGGCTGGAAAAAGGGCTCCTCGACAACCATGGCATGATTTGCACTGCAGAATAGATGGACCTGCTGCTTATGATGTTCTTATTAATTTTGAGCAGCGTTGGAGAAAAGCAACAAAGTGGAAAGAGTTTGGATTATTCTTAAAAGGGGCTTCTCATTGGAATGATGATTCTTTACTGAAAATAGCACGCATCTCCTGGATAATAAGTCCTTCCCTTCCTCCCTCAAAGCATCCCTCAAAGCATCTCTCAAAGGATGATGCCAAAGTCACAACTGTTCCTGAGGATGACCCTCTGGTATGGGTTTCCAGCGAAGATGATCCTGAAAACTGGCATGTTCAGGTCGTAAAGTGGAAGTTTGATGTTGTGTAAATATTACTTGCCTGACCATCACATGTTATATTCTTCTGTATCTTGTTTTCTAACTTCGATTGGCCTATATATGACTGCAGATTTTCCGCTCCATTGACTCGGGATCTCTGAAGGGCTTTCCCAAAATTGTCGATGTTGCTAAGTCCCAGGTTTATTTACTTGCACTTGTCTTTCAGTTCATCATATTTTATTTGTACAAAAAACACAAGATATGTCAACTCAAGTTTATACCATCTGTTATCAAGACCTATTAATTAAGTTTAAAACTGGAGTACATTAAATCATATTTTGCCGTTTCTAATGACATTGTTTGGATGCAGAACCTTACCTGTGCAAAAGATTTGGTAATAGATAAAAGCATTCAAACAGCCTACATCCAGGCGATTAGATCAGCTCAACATTTTATTTATATTGAAAACCAATATTTTATTGGATCCTCTTATGGGTGGCCATCATATAAAAATGCAGGTGAGGCTTTTAGTTTTCTTTCTATACTTTGGTGGGTTGGTTTATAGTTTCGTTGAAGAGGTCATGATATAAGTAAAAACACATTTAACTCCTCAAGATTTTAGCATCATACCTGCAACCTGGCCTTTGCATTCATGATGCTGGATAATGGACTAGACCCTGGTTCAGCTTGGAAAAGTTTGTTGGGTTGCATTTGAGTAACGTACTGACTCGTTGCTACCTAAGTTCTTATTATTTATCACTTTCAAGTGCCTTGATTTGTATAAATCTTTCCATGATAATCTAAAGATAATGATATTCTATTGAGTATTTTCGTTGTTATTTGATCTTGGTCACTGCAAAGTCATATGTTCTCATAAATGGTCAGGAGCTGACAATCTTATTCCGATGGAGTTGGCATTGAAAATTGCTGATAAGATCAAAGCTGGGGAGAGATTTGCTGTGTATATTGTAATACCAATGTGGCCCGAGGGTGATCCCAATTCTGCAGCTATGCAAGAAATTCTCTTTTGGCAGGTACGATGATCATCTAATGCCTAAAGCTAACAAAATTGGCAAATGATGTAAAATTTCCTTCTGTATATCTGAAGTCTAGTGTTTTAAATATAAGCAAAAAATCAGCGGACACAATTTTTATCCTTAGTTTGTCGTTTGCTGTGTATAGGGCCAGACAATGCAAATGATGTATAAAGTTGTTGCTCAGCAGTTAAAGTCAATGCAACTTCTTCACTTGCATCCTCAAGATTACCTCAACTTTTACTGCCTTGGTAATCGAGAAGAAATTCAAGAAGAAACCTCGAGTACAAATGGCTCTCTGGTAATTGTTTATGCCCTTAATTTTCCTTTTCTGGATTCAGTATCCAGATGAAAGACCTAGTTTAAAACTTGACCAAGTGTTGCTAAGGAGCTTGGCTCGTTTATCTTTTATTTTGGCCTTCATACATTGCTTGGGATATATATGGAAAAAAAAAAAAAAAAGATATGTCTTCAGTTAATGTGGTTTTCTCTCTCCGAGTACAACTTCCTGAATCTGCATAGATGTACAGGCTACTGGCTTTTACTTTCGCTATCTTATGCGGCAGTACTGCATTAGCATGTGCATATACCAGATCTTCAATGGGGTTGGCTTCAACATTTTTATACTGCAGCGAAGTAGTCAAAGAACTTTGTTTGATGAAATCCATTATTTCTAAATCGTAGATTGCTTAAAGTTATGTGAAGGAAGACAGATTTAGTTTAGAGACATGTGAAAGGTTATATTACCAATTCATTATCTACAAAGTCATATTTGTTAAATGTGTATTGTTAAGAACATGCTTGGCACTCATCAAGAATTGGCCATAACTGAGTTTATTTTAATCAGATCTCAGATTCATATAAGCATGGCCGCTTTATGATATACGTGCATGCTAAGGGGATGATAGTTGATGATGAATATGTTATAGTGGGTTCTGCTAATATTAATCAAAGGTCTATGGCTGGCACAAAAGACACCGAGATTGCTATGGGCGCATATCAACCACATTATTCTTGGTCAGCAGAGAAAAGACATCCACGTGGTCAGGTCTGTTGCAATCATCATTTATTGTCAGTATTTCCTTTCTGTCAGGTGCAATTTCCTCTTAAAATACATGTCACATGACACAGCAGATAATTGGGATGAAAATCATGAGACATCATCTGTTGTCTCACTGATACAAACCGCTATGTGTAGCACCTCCGCTGATGATGTTGGTGCCTGCAGGTTTATGGTTACAGAATGTCGTTATGGAGAGAGCATCTGGGGGAGTTAGATGATACCTTTGAGGAAGCTGAGAGTTTGGAATGTGTGCGTAAAGTGAATGAAATCGCTAAAGAGAATTGGAGAAGATATGCTTCTGCGGACTTCAATCCGCTGCAGGGACATATTCTGAAGTATCCTGTACAGGTGGATGTTGACGGGAATGTGAACCCTCTACCTGGGCAAGAGAATTTCCTGGACGTTGGTGGGAAAGTGATGGGGGCTCATTCCCAAGCAATTCCAGATATTCTAACAACATAGTTTCTTCTCAATTTCATGTTCATATACAAGAGATTGGTAAAGATGGTAACATGTTGCCATGCTTCATACTGAAACATAGAAAGAAGTTGAAGAATTCATTTTTCTGAACAGAAATTCATTAGACGAAATTACATGTAAATTTTTAATTCATAGAATGGCTGAGTTTGTCAGCATTCTCGTTTGTATTATTTGCATTTTAAACGTGTTCAGTGGGCTTTATGTTGTAATGGAATCCCATTACTGTTTTTCTTTTTGATCCTCTTACTTGGTGCCATCTTAATTGACGTTGCAGCTAGTGTCGTCTGCCTACATGCCCATGTAGTCTGGAAAGCACCTTCCTTATGTATTTTTAGGAAAATACGTCCTTTTTTTGGGATTTAAAAAGAAACGCGTCTTTAGGTACCTTTTACATCCAAATATTTTCTCACATCAATTAATCTCATAAAAAAAACTGAAATTAAATTTTTTGGTATACATATATATATATATATATATATATATATATATATATATATATATATATTGAATTTAAATTTTAAAAATATTAAAATTTAAAATAAAAAGTTCTATCATTATTTTAAATATGTTCGATTTAAACTAACTAATTTATTAAGGTGCTATATATACACATAGTTTGAAAAAAATTATGTACGTATCATCTTAATATGTGATATACCCATTTTATATCGTAAAATCCTTTCTTATAATTTTTTTTATCGTATGCCCGCATAATTCTGTCGTCAAAAAAATGAATTACTCAAATACTAAAAAAAATTACTCGAGATAATGATAATACATTACAAAAAAACTGTACCAAACAAGAGAGAGAGAGAGAGAGAGACTAACAAGCCTCCTTATAAAACGACACGAAGCTGAACATTGAACGTTCGGTCGACTACTGAGTTCATTCCTCCAAAACCCTAACCTTGGTCGTCGTCTCGTTGCGCTCTAGGGTTCAAGCTCGCTGCCCGTGGAAATGGTAAGTTTTCTACCTGAGTGCAGTCCTTTTGGTTAATCATTGTTATGAGCGTCTCGACCAACATGATCTATTGCATTAATGTTTATACGTGTTGCTTTCCGGTTAATTTGCAGGCGGATTCTCCACTCAGAAGGTAAGCCCGTTGAACTTTTGGAATATAATTTCTGTTGAGCATGACAAACTCCTTCCCGTGTCAAATGTTGTTGGAGTACAATGATCTAATCTCATTTTGTCGCTTTTACAACACCGCGCCCCCCCCCCCCCCCCCAAAAAAAAAAAAAAAGGAAATCCTTCTAAACCTAAGTGACTTAAATTTCGTTTGGGAATATCTAGATTATGGAATTCCCCTGCCCCTGTTAGTTGTCTCGAATTGAAAACTTGAATGAAGTATTTGTAGATTTGTGTCATTGATATATGTGTTTATCTTAAAATTTGAAGTGAGAACTGACTGTCATGTTGAAATTTTGTATGAGAATTTACTCTAACATTTAGGAAACAGGTGAGAAGATTGTTTTATGCATGTATGTATACTTTGAGATTCTAGGATTATTATGCTACCCTTTTTCTATTAAGCTCTTGTTACTTATTTTGTCATAATGGAATTCGTCAGGAGTTCAAGGTCCCCTTCACCTTGGAGAGCTCAGTCAAGATCGAGATCAAGGTCGAGGTCTTGGTCTAAGCCAAGGTCCAGGTCAAGGTCCTGGTCAAGACAGAGACCTAGGTCTCATTCAAGGAGTAGGGGCAGGTTAGTTGTCATCTTGATTTGCTTTCAAGAGTAGAATGTTGGTGACTGCAACACTATGTTCTTTTTGTTATATTCCTCCCACAGTATCTGACTGTTCTTCCTTTGTGACCCTCGCACAATTTTTGTGGATGATTGGTCTTTTCTGTATCAGATCAAGGTCCAGAAGTCATGGCCGGTCGGTATTTTTTATTCATTCATAGAATTTTCTTGCTAGATCTCCTATTTTTTGTTGTTTTAAAAAGCTTCTTAATCTTCTAATTAATGTTGCAGTGCTGATGCTGGAAATCCTGGAAATACTCTTTATGTGACTGGCCTATCGTCGAGGGTTACTGAGAGTGACCTAGCAGAGCACTTTTCTAAGGAGGGGAAGGTCAGATAGATATTATCATCTTTGATTTTTTTATTTTTTTATTTTCCCATAGAAGTTATAGTGAGAAGAAAGAATCCTCAATTTTCATACTCAAATGGGGCTCCAATCATGCAATTATAACGCAGGCTTCTTTTGTTTTCAGGTTGCTTCATGCTTTCTTGTAGTGGAGCCTCGTACCAATATATCTCGTGGGTTTGCTTTTGTTACGATGGATGCCGTTGAGGGTGCCAACCGCTGCATCAAGTATCTCAATCAATCAGTTTTACAAGGCCGTTATATCACTGTTGAGAGGGTAATGTGAATTTCATTTAACTAGAAGTCGATTAAACATTTGTGTTTTTCTTTTTCCTTACTTGAAGGTTTTCTGGTTATATTCAGAATTCATTGCCTCAGCTATGTTGGCAGCAACCAAAGAGTTCATCCATGACAACTGTAGTGAAACAGCTTGATCATGGCAAGCTTAAACTGCTAATCAAATGCGTCTGATCCACTAAACATAGCAACTATATTGCCCAACAACTTTACAATCTCAGCACTCACTTTCAACTCTCAACTAATCAACGGACATTATCAACAACTTTCTAATCAGGCCTTTATGGTATCTCACACCTGGCATTAATCATGTGTGTCTGGACTTTTTTCCCCTTTGTAAGCTAGGCTTCTTTCCTTTTTTCCCCCGTGCTCTCCACTCTTAAGCTCACTTTTAAACTTTGAAAACATTTTCATAATCTTAAGTGTTACTTGGGAAGAAGTTATTAACGTAAAAGATTGTCACAAGGTTGAAGCATTTGTGCTATCAGTGGTACCGGGATGATTTATGAGGATTGTCTTTTTACCATGGGAACCCTAAGGATTGAGCTAATGTGTTTTGTTTCAGTCTCGAAGAAAAAGGGCAAGAACTCCGACGCCAGGGCATTATCTTGGGTTGAAAAGTACTAGAGACTATGGTAAATTTGCTATTCTTATTTTTTTTGTTACCTGTTTTATGAACACTTAGATTTGTTTTTCAGAATGTTAAATTTTACTGAATCCCTTATTGAATTTGTTAAAAGGTTATCGTGGTGACCGTGGAAGGTATCGTGGTGGGTCTGGTCGTGATGATTATCAGCATCGTAGGTCTCCAAGGCGTTCACCATATCGTGGTGGTCGGGATTATTCACCCCGACATTCACCTTATGGAGGAAGATCTAGGAGGGAGAGGTCCAGGTCACTTCCTTATTCTCCTTATGGTAGCCCAGACAGGAGATATGCTCGCGGATCTAGATGAAGCCTTTCTGTTAGCGTATTTTTATCTTTGAGGAGGCAAATCGAAGTTGGTGCTATAACTACCTGTTTGCAGTTACATCACATATGCAGATGTGTTTTTTTTATTATTATTTGAAGTGTGCAGTTATTTGTCTTATTAGAAGTGTGTTGATTTTGAACTATGGATCTCGATGTGTGCATATGGCCATCAAGACTTCCAATTTCTCTGTCCTTTATCAAGTTGTCTTTATAGAACGTCTTTTATATTTCAATAGAATTAGAATTTACCCCATGCTTTCATATTCAAATTCAAAGCCCTCCAAACAAGACAGTGATTTTAAACCATGGATCTCGCAGGAACAAATAAGAAAGAAAATGAGCTTTAGAAAAGCAATTAACTCCGAATTTATGTTAAGCCAATCGTATCAAAGCCTTGAGGAGCATGTAATTCATTAGAGATTGAGAAAAGTTGTACACTTAAAATTTTGTGGATCCCCTCAAATCTATGAAAATGTAAAATCTAGTTCGGATTCTTCTTCAATGAACGGCGGCGGCATTGTTCCCCATTTTTATATATTTATCAAAATTGAAATTAATCTCATTTTTACTCTTTCTTTCAATTCAATGGGCCAGTTTGACCTATCCTTTTAATTAGATACCCCGAGAAACAGATAATCCTTGCCCAATTGAAAACATTGGCTCCGTTCCAACATATTCGCTGCGAAGGCCGAAGAAGCCATGTTGCATTCCTCGGCTTTTCTGAATCCTCAAGCTCACAGAATTTTCTCTCCACTCCCCAATTTCCCTTCTTCTGTTACACAAAGTAAGGTCCAGTTTTCTCGACCTGTAAAATTTCCTTGCAATTTTTACCAGTCTTCGCAATCTGTGCAGTCCTCCAACCACATACCTGAATACGACTTGGAAGAACATGTTGTAGTAGGAGATTGTCTTGTGTTTGAAGAAGGCATCTTCGAAGATCCAATTGTCCTGGACGACCAAAATGTCGAAGATTCAAATTCAGAAAAGCCTAGAATCAAACCCAATTCCAAGAAAAATGTTGTAGAAATTGTGTCTGAGAATTTGGTTCCAGACAAGTGGAGAGAAGCTCAGGCGGAGATCAACATCACCAAGGAGGAGCGGCGAAAAATTGCTCAAGAATTGGAGTTCAATAGCAAGGTTGAGAAGAAGAAAAAAGGATTAGTTCCACTGAGGAGTGTGAACCTGGAAGAGTATAAAGCATTTAAGGAGGCTAAGTTAGCCAAGCTGAAGCCACTAGTTCTCGATAACCCTTCGAATTTTCCGGTTAAAGAGGAGGTGCCCGTGGGTAAAGAAGGCGAAAGGGGCAACGAGTCTACCAATGAGCGTGTAGAGCCAAAGAACCCAAGGTGGGCAGTATATGGAAGGGGATTGGATGATGTTACAGAGTTTTTTAATAGTGGAAACTACGACCCTAGTGACAAGAGTACTGAAGGTACCTGTCTCATTTTATCGCGCTTTTGAGTTTTGTTTTGGACTCTGTTTCTTGCGATATTTTCGAGTTGTGTGCGTGTTTATGTTAGATATTCATTTTAATCAAGGTAGAATTGTTGAACGATAATAGTTGAAATTTCAACGTGGACTAATCGAAAGAAATTCAACTATTTGATGTACGAGCTTTTGAAAACTAAATGGTTAGTTCACCTACGTTGAATCATAGTTGATGCCAACATAAACAGATAAATGAAATTCTCGTCCTATCTATTTCCTTGAAAAGCTTTAATCCGTTAATGCGAGCTCATAATGGCCTCGTAAGCTGCTAGTTGTATTTATTGCTCTTAAATATTGGATATCATCTGCCCAATACTTTCGTGCTTGAATGAATAGGTCGTCGTAAGTTGTTTACGAAGGAGGAGAAGGTTCTGTTGAATAAGCGGATACCAGATCTGGCAGGTGCTACCTCTGTAAGTCTTCCTTGTCTGATGAACGTTTGCTGTTACTTCTTCATCGTCTCGTGGAAGAAAAGAATTCCTCCAGAGTTGCCTCTAGTAATGTTGTGTGAGTTATCTGAGTATTTCCTGATGTCGCCAAGTCTTTCTGGACTGGATTCACTGGGAGGAATAATCCCAGTTGCAATTTTAAAATTCAAAACTTCATGGAGGTGTAGGGAAAAGGGTGCTGCTTCTTATTTCTAGTCCTTTTGGTGAATGATCTAGATGCTTTGAGTCTTTTATGCTGATTCTGAAATCATTTTCAGGACAAATGGCTTCCATTACACACACTTGCTGCATCAGGAGAATTTTACCTTCTAGATTCTTTGTTGAAGCATAATGTTGATATCAATGCTGTGGATAAGGTATATAAATTGAAAATTTACCTGGTAGGATACTGGATACTTACTACTTTTTTTTTTTTTGCCATTTTAGTAATTGGGATTTACTTCCTTTCCAGGATGGTTTGACTGCTCTTCACAAGGCGATCATTGGAAAAAAGCAGGCCATAACCAACTATCTTCTAAGAAATTCAGCTAATCCATTTGTACGTGATAAAGTAAGTAAAAGTACGAGTACTGACTCTTCTTGAACTTACATTCATCGTATGTGAACGCGATACCACATGCATAGTCTGCTTTGTGCTATTTGAATAAAAACGTAATTCAGTAATCCTAATTATTCAAACAGTACATGGAAAAGGACAAGTAGCTTGTAGCTACTTCTTTCTTAGGTTGTATTGTTCTAGTTGCATAATTACCTATACTTATTGAAATATTTTCTTGTGAATAATTTCAAGTTCTCTTAATTTTATAACCTTTTAATGATGATGGTATTGGATAAATTCTAGTTACTTGAATAGGGAGATATATTTAATCCCATTTTCAGCCTTAGTTTCCTATCGCTGACTCTTTTTTTTCTTTTTTAAAATTAATCTACATTCTTGCCTCTCTACTGGAAACAGGATGGCGCCACCTTGATGCATTATGCTGTACAAACAACTTCCAGTCAAGCTATCAAAATTCTCTTATTATATAACGTTGACATAAATCTTCCGGACAATGTATGATTTAATGTTCTATAATGAATGACTGAAGGTCTCATTTGTTGCAACCTGTTTGAGAACGTAATTGACTTTTGCTATCTCAGGATGGGTGGACACCATTACATCTTGCCGTTCAAGCCCGGCGAACAGATCTGGTGAGGCTTCTGCTCATTAAAGGAGCTAATAAGACGTTGAAAAACAAGGTAAATGTCTATTGATTTCCTTATTAATCTATTGGCAAAAATTCCCTTGTTCTCTAGTTTGGATTTTAGCCTGAACTTGCATGCTCAAAATGTTTGCTCTCTAAGTACTGGTTAACATGATAGATGATGTAAATGGGACAATATTATGATAGCCCGTTTTATAGTTTTGAGATACATTTAAACCAGGGGACTCTTTCTGAGAGTTGATACAAAAGGAACAGTTTTCATACTTAGCTGATCAATTCTGGGGAATAATTTTACTTAATTGTGTCTCTAGAGTTTCTGCACTCTATTCTTAAGAAGCTTGGTAGCAGTTGTTGCTTCTTCAAAAATTTTGATTGTTGATCTATTATACAAAGGAAGTTTTTCATGAGTCGCTGAAGCTCTTGAATTTTCAATCTTTAACCTTAAATAGCCTTCATCTATCTGCTCCCTCTTTTTTGTTGATTATGAACCGCAAGTTTTCTATTGCTTGTCCTTGTCCCAGGATAATTTATCTCCGCTTGATCTTTGCCTTTATTCTGGTCAAAACATCAGAACATACGAGCTAGTCAAGTTGTTGAAACAGCATCCAAGGCGTTAGACTTAAATGAGTAATTTTCAAGCTTTGAACGACTGTCAGACTCGAAGGATTTAAGCATATATCTTATATTACCTGCCAATGGAGAGTTTAATTTGGCCCCACCAAAATGAAATCACATATTTTTGTGATTCTGTAATTGTTGATTTGAACTGCATAATAGAGTTTGGTACTTTCTAGATATAAATGTCCATTATTATTCTTGAAACAAGGACCACTGCAAGTGATAGATATTTCACGAAAAAATATCTATCACTGGCTTTATTTGGCATATTTTCCATGCCAATCAAAATAACAATTTAATGAGCTCATTGGAATACAAGTAAACAGGTGATAATTTATATATTTCGTACTAGTAAGTAGTAACTTTGGTAACGTAAAAAATCGATTACGAGATTTTGTGCTAGAAGCTGATTATGTTCTCAAATAAGGATATATGTAAAGCAGAGGTTTTCTCAATGAAAATTTCGGTGAAGAATAATGCTTTCTTCTTTTCGAAAACGAGTGAATGTTGTAAAATACACGTTTATTGATATTATTGAGTATTACTTAACTAGTTTAAAAAAATGGCACGTTAGCATCACCATATAAAAAAACAACACAACATAACATTGTTTTAAACAAAAGAATAGGATCATTTCCTTATCATTTCCTTTTGTCAGCAGGCAAGAAGGATATTTCTCTGATCGAATCAAAACTTTTTATGCTCTCTTACTCGTGTATCTGTCAGCTCTGTTGAATAAATTATATTAAGTTCAATTAATGACTCCCTGTCCTTCCAGAACGCGTTCCTTCCTTTCCTATTCAACTAACAATCCCTGTTCGCTCTTTCGGGTTTAGCACTCTCTTCTGCCTTTGCTTCTCCCTCCATTTCGCCGTTTGCCTTCGCCACCATCTTCATTTTAGCTTCAGATAATGCTTGGCTCTCGATTCTGCTGTGCCCGCACGGTTTCGGGTTTTGGGTCTGGGACCGATCCCACAAATGCCACCCGTTCCTTCCCTCATTCACTTGCAATCGAGTCTACCTCGCTTCAATTACCGGTTATTCGATTAGGACTTGGAATTGGAAGAACTAAGCGTTTTCGATGTTCCAAGCCTATCCTTATTTCTTGTAATTCCTCTCGTGGAAGCTTCTATAGCAGATCCAGCTTTGGCGATCATCGTGAGCATGAGTTCCTTGAAGCTTCCCTCCTCCTATCAGGTACCACCCTTATTTGTTTCTGGATATTTATTTTGTGGGGCTCATGTTTCTAGAAGATTGAAATTTGGTTGAGTGCTTCGTACATCGCTTCATCGGCTTTCGAAGTATTTGTCTTTGATGCTTTGAAATGATCTGTTGTAGTATGAATATATCTTTGGTCATTTGAGGCGATGACTCTTTTGCCCGCTTTTCGGCTTCACATTGGTTTCTAAGTTGTTGTAATTAAGATAGTCCAATGCTTACCTGTTCGAAGTATTTTTATTGATAAAATTTCCACAAGAAAGGGACTGGTTTTGTATCAGTTATCACCGCATAGCCTTTCTAATTAGAGTGGCTGGACTCATTTGACTTTACGATGAAGAAAGGGTTCTTTCACTTCTCTGTCTTTATCTTCAACTATACCAATAAAAATGCACACTTCTCTGTCTTTATATTTAACTTACTAAGATTTTCCTAGGTTTTACAATACTTCGAAATTGGGCGTATTTATTATCTTTCCTTTGGTGCACGTCAGTACACTAGGGCTATTTTTCAACATTTTTTGGAAGGAAGTGAAGGCAGAAATTTTTAAGGTGTCCCGTTTTAAATGCGTATTAAAATGAGAGTCCCATCCTTTTAATATGTTGCTACCTGCCTTAGTGCTTTTCTGAATGTTTCTTTCTCCAATATGCTAATTCCAGCTGATCGCTGTTGTTATTATCTCTTTTTCATTCATTTATTCGTTCTTGTTCTTTCTCCAGTCAAGTTTGCGTCATCTAATGTAGCTTAGTATGGTAACTCTGGTGCTTTCGGTTATTTAGGTCTATCCATTTGTATGCATCCCTGAAAATTTTCATTACTTAAACTACCGCAGAAACGATTTCACACTATCATATGTGGAAGCATGGATTTCAAGAAGAATTATGGTGGAAGTCCTCTCTACCATCGATTCCCTTATCTCCCCAAGCAAAGAGCCCAAAAAGAACTGATATTAATTTAATAAGACACGGCTTTCTACAGCGTTTCCAGAACCCTACGATTTTTCTCAAGATTTCGTGTGATGGAGACTATATTCTGCCTATAGTTGTAGGTATGCACCTAATAAACAACTGTTATAACGAGGTTTGGGTTTTTGCTTCTTTCATCTGTCATTTCTAGAAAATTCAAGTCCTGTGAATTTGAACTGTGTTACTGCAGGAAAGATTGCTATTGAGAAACTTATAGATGCTGAAGTTGAACATGAAAATGGGGTAATTTTTTGCACCTTTATCACTTTAGTTGTGCTTTTCGGTTCCATGACCAATCCTTAGGAAATGTTAATATTGCAGGATTGCCCAGATCAGTTCCAGTTTGTCAAAAATCTTGTTGAACAGCTAGACCATGAAGTATGAAGCTAAGCATTTCTTGTGCTATGTTAATGCGATGGCTCATAGTATCATTGGACTTTTATCGTTGTTAATTTGTCTTGTTCTTTCGAATATATGTTCATCAGATCAGATCTACTTAGTAATATACTGACAATTAGTTTTAGTAACACCATCTACTTTTCTCCTTCTAGCACCAGAATCTTTTACATACATATTCTCGATATGAAAAGCTTCATCTCTCTCTTTTGCATATTCCAGTTACATGTCCACATTCGGCTTCCAAGCTTGTGCCTGAATCAATTTTTGTCCATCTTACAAGTCATAAAATACCAAAAGAAGATATCATAAGCTTGCCAATAAAATTTCATTTTGATTTACCTTCTCTTTCTACAAGGCGAGATCATGCTGTGTTTGTTCGTAAAATAACAAACTAAAAAAAGAGATAATTTTCATGCAGTTAGTCAACATACACAATTGTCTTCCCCCAAATGTGGTGACACGAACAATCTCTTAACCAAGTTACAAATACGTTTCCTGGTGAAGGGCACAGAATTCTAGTTAAAAAGCTAAAAGGGAAAGATCGGAAGTCGTTAGTTTGCCTAGAAATTTAAAAGCAATGGCACTGTAATTCTTTCCTGGACAGTCATTTGTTTCAAATAGAAATTAGGTGTGTAATAATTTTACCTTTTTTTTACTATTTCAGGTGATAATGGTCAGAATTACAGAGAGAGTGGTTAATACATACATCGCCAGATTGTATCTTAGCAAGGTTTTCTAAATTCTTCAATTATTAATGATCTTGCCTTCTCTGTCCTGAAAGTTCTTATTAGTGTTAATATTTTCTCCAGCCAGGGAATAGTGACATTGTTAGTGTAGATGCACGACCCTCGGATGCCATAAATGTTGCAAAAAGATGCAAGGTATAAACTTCTGTGACAGCTCTCCCAATATCTACTAAGAAACTTAAGTTGTGAATGAAAATATGGAAGACAGCGAATAGTGTATAAATGCATTGATTGAAGCATGAATGATGGAAATGTCCTCTTGTTTGATTTGTGCAGGCACCGATATATGTGAGCAAACAAATTGTTTTGACAGATGCTATCAGACTTGGTTATGGAATGGGCAGAGTGCGTGATAAAAGGCCTACCTATGATGTATTGCTTGATAGGTATTGCGTAATTCTTGATACATTTTTGCCATGATCAGTTCTATTTACTTGCTGCCATCATGCTATTTTCTTTCTTCCTTTCTTTCCCTATTTTGGGCATTCCATATCATCTGTGTCTGTATGCATGATGAATATCTTCTACAGTCCTGTAGATGGTCCAGATTTGCTAGCTCAGGAATTAAGCATGGTGAGAAATTTGCATATAGCTGTTAAAGAAGAAAGATTTACAGATGCAGGTATTATTAAGACATATCTAATGTCAAAAGCTTTATTGAGTATTCAAATCACTAGTTTTGTTATTCTGATGGCGTGCCTGTGCAGCTATATGGAGAGACAAACTTGCGGATCTTCGAAAATCGGCACATGAGCGTTAACTAGTTTTTAAGGTATGTCCAAAATTAATAGTGGGCACTTCATTTGTAGTGTGACATGTAATTTATGCTGTATGAACTTCTAAAACCATATTGGAATTTATTATTATTTCTTCTGGCGATGACAGGTTAAATTCTGAAGATGAATCCTTCATATCTCATCCGGATGGTTTTTCAACTGGGATATTGAAGGAAGATCTTGAGTTACAAGTGATGGATAATACCAAAATAATCTGTATAGATTCGCATTAGAGTCATTGACCCCAATTAGTGTATATAAAATGAAGATAGACCATTTTACATGAATTATTGTGTACTCGATGAAGTATAATGAAAATCTAGTTTGTATGTATGTAATCCTTGACGTGATCAAGGAGAAGGAAGCATATGTTTCCCAATATAATTTAATGTAAAATGTGAAAAGACTGATAGTTTGTTTACTATGGGTACAAATACCCTCCAAATATGAAAACAATAATAACTTCAACCAAGTGTGGCACAGAGTGCCATAATTTATAAAAACAACCCACCGTAACTGTGTATGAATTTTCTTTTGGGGAGTGGGTGATGGTGAAGAGACAACGAAAAATGGACAATAAAACCAAGTATCTCCATTGTGTTGTTTCGTAGTCCTTTTGTTACAAATGCACAATTTTTCACACACAACACAAGCATATTGCAGTTGCATACATGCCCTGTAATACCAAATCACCAACAGAGTTGGGGAAAACAGAAAAGGCTGGTTATTTGTTGTAACAAGTCTAGGGTCGCATTTCTTGTTTTGCCATTGGAATTGTAAGTCTCCGACGACAGAAGGAAGGAAGTGATGGATTTATGTGCAGGCGAGGGATTCGTGTCCTCTCTCCATCGCCCCATAATGCATAGGCTTCTTCTCCGTGAGCAGCATCGTCACCAATCTCAAGATCCTCTTCGTTCATCCGAAGATCAACGATGCGTCCTATTAGGATACAAATGAGGCTTGTAACAATGACATTCCACACAGTAATAAAAGCTGCTCCGATTATCTGGAAACCCATTTGCTTGAAGCCTCGACCCATTTTTCCTTCAATGAAGCCGTATAATAAGCCTGTACCGAAATCCATGTCCGTTCCATACATCATTTCCAAAAGTTTTGGTTTGGCAAATAAACCAGAAAGAACACCCCCAAGAAAACCAGCCACAGCATGGGTGTGGAAGACCCCTAACGTGTCATCCACGCTTTGAAAGAATGCTGATCTCCTGTGCAACACCATCATGGTGTACCATGGAATTGAACCAGACATAGCTCCCATAATTACTGCTGCCCATGGATCCACCAACCCTTTCATTTAGAATAAACATAAAAAGATTAAAACTTGGAAACATTTCCTAAGCTTGGAAAACGTTTGCAAACTGTTTGACATGGTGCTTATGTGAATTTACCTGCACCTGGTGTGATGCAGACTAGGCCACACATCATTCCCTGGACGGCACCAATAACTGAGCTTTTCCTATATACAACTAGGTCCAAGGAAAGCCAGACCAGGAGACTGGTGGCGGTGCATAGATGGGTGTTGAAGATGGCCAAGGATGCGATGTTGCCCGCCTCAAATGGAGCTCCACCATTGAAACCTGTCCACCCCAACCACAGAAACCCTGCACCTCCAAGCATGTGAATTATGTTGTTAGGTGGAAAATTTTGCCTGTCCTCTGAAGTTCTTGGCCCAACCTGACATTCACCACAAACCAACGTACATTTAGTAAAGAACCAAGGATAAGAAATAGACCATAAGATGTTTGATGATTTTACTGTGAAAGTTTTGGCATTTCCCATTAGTTTTAAGCCAAAAAGAAGGAACGAGGGTGGTGTTGATTGAGGACTGCAATTTCAATTACCCAATAAGCGGCTGTGAAGCCAGCAACCCCAGAAGAAAGATGAATCACAAAGCCGCCAGCATAATCAATTATTCTCGATGTGAGGAACCCAGCATGAGTCCAAATAGTGAAGGCACCTATGGTGTAAGACAGTGTAAGCCACATAGGAACAAACATCATCCATGCATAGAAATTCATTCTCCCCAGCAAAGACCCAGCAAGCAATATAACGGTAATTGCAGCAAAAACGAATTGATAGTAAACAAAATCAACTCTTGGAATGTAGCTCTGTCCATACTGAGCAAGTAGAAATTTCCCAGTCAGTGAAGCCTTGGGCTTCCCCAACAATGGTACCAGATAGGTCCCAAATGCCATATTATGGGCCCAGAAAACCCAACAAATGAGTACCGCAGCAAAAGCATATAGGGCCATAAATGCAGAGTTCACAGCCCATTTTCGTTTGACCATGCTTCCATATAGAATTACAAGCCCAGGAACACTCTGCAAGCCCACCAGAGTGGCTGCCATGAGCAGCCATGCATTGTCTGCTTTGTTGCTCCACGAGGGAAATGCTTCTTCGTCTGGGACAAGATTAGGTGGTAGAGAGTCAAAAACCTGAAGAGAACCGTCATAACTCATGGCGAGCAGAAAACCAAACAAGGTCACGGAAAAATTTTCTGGTTGAAGGGGTGCAATTCAGATTATAAAGGAGATTCTTAGTTTTGGACTTTTCACATGCAACTTTGTATTTCTCACCAAGTTTTTTTGTTTTGGTGATTCTCGACATTCTTTGCTGTCTCTCCTCGCCCCCTCACCCCTTTTCTTTATTAAGATGATATGGAAAGGATATTTAATATTATTACCCATTTGAATAAGACAAAAAATAATCATTTTTAAAATGAAACTCTTGCTTTGTTCTATTCGCCTCTTTGTATATACATAAAATTATTGCCTAGGAGCTCAAATTTTAACGAGAGATATAAATGATCCAATGGGAATTATTATTCAAAACAAGCCAAGAGGTGTCTGGAATCTTTGGCTTACGACCAAAGCTCTAATAGATAAACAGGTTTTCGCGTCCATTTCGAGTATTAATTAGCCAGCTGGAGCTAACAAGAGCAATGACTCATTCATATATATATATATATTTAAGTGTTGCTAGCGTGGCTTCTTAATGCTAGCTACGTTATTGTTTCATCTCGCATACACGTTTTCCAGCTAGCTATAGCCAGCCATTGAATGCTTCTAATTTTTTCTCTCATTCCTCTACACCAACAACATACAGCATGCATCGAACGCAAACCAACAGGTCCAGCAGCCCATTTGTTTGCATGCATGCACGATATAGGAATTACCGCCCACGTGTCAACTCAACTCAGGCCCTTAAACTTATTCATATTCAAGCAACGCATAAATAAGTATTTTTAAGTTTCCAACTTAATTTCTTTCTACCCCATTAAAAATAAAACCATTAAGAGTTATTTCAAGATATAATTAATACAATATCAGTTATCGACCCAGCATCGTATTGATCGAACTAGTATTTTAGTTTTAATATTCTTCTTCTATGTAATCTACAGAAAAGAATAAGAATTGAAGAACAAAAAATATTGAAAAGGAGGAAGACATCATAACGTCCATTCATGACTCAGAAGGGAAATGTGAGCATGTCACGGCTTTGATTGTCATCGATGGATCACGCACCAACTTTCTAATCATAGGATATATATTTATATACAATTAAGTTGAATCTGTTGCTGATAGAATAGAAAGTATTGTGGTGATCGTAGAAAGAAACAAGAAATTGAAAATCTATACATCTTAATTTCATCAGTATTTGCCATATTTGTGCCAACAAATTAACATGACTATGCATTTCCTAGCAATATAGAACCTGGACTTGTGCTCCTTTATTATGGCAAAGCACCCACGACCACCTCTGATGCCGTTATAGGCAGCAGCACCACACCCTCCTCTTTGATTTGCTCCGCGAGATGTGCATTGACCCATTAATAATCTGTCGGACAACCCTTTTCTTGTGCTGTGAAGATGAATTGATTAGTCAGCTAGCTAATGTTATATATCCAGAGCCAGAGGCGTCTTCCTCATGACCTTCGCGTCCCACCCTTAATATCCTCTGATCGACAAAGCCGTTTTCTTACTCGTCAAGGCTTCTGCACTTCTGCTGCGCCCGACTCTACCGCGCGTACACGGGCCTTTATACTCCATCTGTCTTCCTTTGATTGGTTATTTTGGTTGTTCAATCCTTTTCTCTTCTCTTCTTGGTATTGGCCTTTAATATTATTTCTTTTTTTTCGTGGGCGTGGGTTTCTATTTTCTTAATTATAGCATAGCATTGATTAATTAAAAACCTGTGATGATAATAGATAGCTGGAATCAATAATTTGCTCACTTGTTCTCTGATTTTTTTCTCTCTTAAATATGGGATTAGTGTGAGTTGGAAGAAATTGATTGGTATATACGTGAATTAAATATTTCCTAGTTTCCCATCGTTAATTACAATTTTGCAAAAAGAAAATTTTATATTTTATATTTTTAGGACTATATTTTGGAGAAACATTCCAAGCAAGTTTGAAAACTATGTGCTGTTAAAAAAGACTAAACTCTGCTAATTAGAATTGGTTGAATTGATAATAATTAAATTAAATTACTTCATTTAAAAAGTTCAAGTTCCAAGCTCATCACTATGTGTAATCTTGAATTGGAACCTCCATTCTCCTTAAATCAAAGAGGATAGATTACTCCAAACATAGCTTCTTTGCCACAAAACAACTTACCCCACTCAATGAATTTACAGCAATTGAAATTATGACGACAAGATAGCTAGGTAACTTATCCTTGGCAAAGATATATTTAGGCTTAAATTGTGTCACCTTTTTAGAGTTGAGGATTATTATGTACTTTATGTAATTAACTTAGTTAACATCTAGAGGAATTAATTAAAGACAAAAGTGGGGTCTTCGCCCAACCATTTCAATGGTGCGTCACAGCTTATATCCAGTCATATTTGGTAGTTCTAACTAATTAGACCAAGCCAAAGTTGTTTGACATTCCCATAATTGAGTTTTAATGGATAGGGACTTCAAAAGATTCCTCTCTAATCGTACACGTCAGAAAATCCCAATCAGCTTTCGACTTAACTTTATTTACTTGAAACAAACGAGAACGGTGTTTCAATTCTCATGAAGGGAAGGCACTTTACTTCAAACCTCCTCACAATGATCCAATAAGGACCTTCTCAGTAAAGTTAGCTCCCACGGTTGTAACTTCTCGTTTTTTTCACACCCAAATATCCCCGTGGCATCATTCCGGGTGTCTGCAGTCGGCCCCTGTAGTCGGCATCCAACAGCTGCTGTCGCGCCTTAGCCTGCCCCTCTCCATCCCAGCCGTCCATTTGTCCCGCATGTTTAATGAGCCTTGTCCCTTAGTCTTGGCATAGACAGCTGGGATGGAGAGGGACAGGCTGAAACGCGACGACAGCCGTTAGATACCGACTACAGGGGCTGACTGCAAACGCCCGACTGCAGAACATCTGAATTCCATCATTCCCTATTTTGGCTAAAAAGAGAAATCGACGTATCTCTCTCAACAAAGAGATATCTCTAAGACTTTAAACCTTTAAAACTCAATCTATTACCGCGAAATTAATATCTTGTTGGTTCTTCGTTCTAACTTTTGGTTAAGGATATGGATAGCTAATAAACTTGGTGGCAAAGACGAGAGCATCTAGGCAATGGGTGGTTGTTGAGCCAATTATGGGTGCTACGGTAGAGTTGGGTGTGTTTTTTTGTGAGATAATAGATTCTACTAAAGATGTCTAAATGGCCCAAATAGCTAGGTTTAGCCAGTTAGCTACCATGATTAAGTGATAGGAGAATTCCCTTGGCCGTGAAACGGGCTTTAATTATATATGATTTTGTCAGTTCGTGGCAATTAGAGTGGACAGCGACCTGTATTTGGACTTTGGAATTAATTCCATACATAGTCTCATTAGTAAAAATCTGGCTTATAATCTGATATAGAAGTATCCCTGCTCCTTGACTTTGAAATGGAAAAACGATGCGCAAGTCATCGGCTATAGGGTCAGATTCCATTCAACCAAACTTCCCTATTAATGAATTCTCTCAACAACTTAGTTGCGTTTCTGTTCTCCTTTTCAGTTACATGCCATTATTGCTCTTACACTAATTGGCAACAAAACAACTAAAGACCCTCACACTCTCTCTCTTGTCACTTCCATGTTCTCGAAATTAGAAAAAAAAAAAATGAAGGTAAAAGTACGAGTAATAGATAGCAACATGATGCTGTAATTTTATCCTACCTTAATAGTTACAAAAACAGAAGAAAAGCCAAGCTGCTTAGCTGCATGCATGTTCCAACACTTGATTTTGTAGGTTTTTTTTTTTTTTTTAATTTGAGTTTGGCTTCCAATTTTACATATCACGAACAGAGACAAGCCAATGCCAAAACGTTTTCTTCGTCATAAATTTCACTGCAAATTGAGACGTTGGGATGTGCCTGCAATCAGATTCCATCAGAAAATGGGGTGTGGAGGGTTATTAATGGTTACCATAAATACCATATCAACCAAACTAGAAAACACTGTTGAAGCATGACATATATAAAACAAAGAGTTACAAATGTAACAGAGATACTGCTTTGCCAATTTGAGCAAACATCAAAAACTTTCGAGCCTTGAAATTGCTTTACCTCCACTGCAAGTCAAACCTATTCTCCCAACTCAAAAAAAAAAAATAGGGGGGGAGCCAAATGGGTTTTGACAGTTCTAAGCCACAGTCTCACGGGTACCTTGCCTATTAATGTTGCGGCCTGTCCATTCCAGAGGGAGATTCCCTCATTTAATGTGGTTCTCTTTCTGGTTCTCTAAGACAGCGAGTATCACGATCAGGGCATCCCCTCTCCTTCTCTTGCCTCTGCCTCTCTCGTTTTAATTTGAGGTGCCCATATCAGTTTTCAAGACACTTGTGCCCCTCGTACAGTTGATTGTTAAGAAGACGAGGGAGGGTTAAATTTGACATTGTCGCTTGCTTTTAAGGTTGGCATTTTATCAAACAGGCGGTGCATTAAAATTTGTGGGCAATAGGGTATGGCATTATGGGAGAACAAGGGAGAAAAAAAAGGGGAAATGGGATGGAGGGAGATTAAGGGGTTTAAATGCCCTGGCCCAGCTTTATGCTTTGGTAGTCGGGGTTTTAAATGCTCTATACAGTCTCTCCTGCGTTCTTAAATCCCACCCAAGACATTCTCACACTCACATCCTTCAAAGAAAAACAGCCCCCACTGCCTAGCAGCCTCAGCCACCTCTCTCAACACTTTGCTTCTTGCTACTTTTCTTGGCTTCGCTTTCTCTCTTCTCCGCGTATATATATTCTCGCCTCGGTGCTCGGAGAAACAAACACAGAACAAAGTGGAAATAGAGAAGAAACTGGGGTTTTTACCCTTTGGATATACATATGCATATTCATATGAAGTAGTTATTGTGATATTGGCCTGGTTCACTCAGACAAAACTTGCAGTTGCATCCTGCTTTTTTGGTTTTGTGGGTTTTGGGTTTGATTGAGCCGTGCCAATATCTCAGTGTTACTTCATGTCGCCAAAGATTACGTGCACGAGTGCAAATTAAACGCAAAGGTTTGTTTGTCGTCTTTCCTATATATGTGAGTTGAATTAACATATATATATATAGTTGCGTGTAGTTTTGAAATTTCCATACATGTTTTTTGAGAGTGGCTGCTATATATATACACATTCTTCTTATCAAACTTCTTGTCGTTTGGGTAAGGATCAACCAATTTTAGATTATAGCCGAAAGAACGAATATATAGTCGTTTAGCATAGAAACTGAACTTGTGAGAATATATTTGCAGTTCTCTTCTTCACCATTAAAAGGGATGAATACAAGGCAGAACTTTTGAGGTCGATGCGTTGACTGTAATAAAAGCAAATATTATACTAGTAAAATTTGCAGATGTAAGTACATCAATATTTTGTTATGGTTACCAAATGATGCCGGTCATCGATGGATGTTAGGCATGCTCAACTACTCAACCAACATCCATCATACTGTTTCTGATTCAGTACTATTAATTATCGGATAAAATTAATGACCATCTTATTTTATTTATCCCATGTTATATTATATAATATAATCTTTAATAATTTCATTTTGGTTAGTGTAAACGTCTTATTAAAGCAAAGAGAAATGGCAATATGATTACCGGTTATCAGTGGTTGGTTTATACGTCAGGTCATGTGTCCTTTCTCTGCATATATATATATATATATATATATATATATATATATATATATATATATATGTATATCTGTCTAACTACTCTATTAATTATGGAAAATAAATTACGGTGTACTAGATTGCAAGTCGTTTGATTTATTTATTATTATAGTTAATTGTATTTACTGTGCAATAATAAATAGATCGAACGACCTGCAATCAACTGTTCGATGCAGTCAACTACGGATAATTCGAATCCATTAATTTTCCCACGAGTGTGAAATGCATAACCACAGTTATTTCTTCCTTTTGTTTATCTTAACTGCTGATGGAATACTTCGTCTCTTCCTTTCATTTTTATTCTTGTTCTTCTCTATAGGACACATTGACCCAAGCGACCATAGATCTTGATTTTTTTTTTTTTTTTTACTGACGAAAATTCTTAGTCGTGGGTTTTTTCACCGAGTAGATTAGGCTGGAGCAGTGTCGTCTCAAAACGTAAACTTTTTTTAGTCAAAAACGCTTTCCTTTAATGACGGACTCTTCCTTTCTAAAGTGGGCCTAACAAATAAACACTGATGGTCCAACTAGAGATGAAACAAAATAAATGGTCCAACGAGGGACGGATTCTTTTTGTAAAAAAATAATTAAAAAATAAATAAAATCAGTATTCAAGTTTATTTGTTTATGTAAGGCAAGATAAATCCTTCTTTTGAAGAGGAAAAAAAAAAGTTATCCACATTTCTCGATTTTGGCTCAACATGTCTTTCGAAGTATCTTTGTTTGCTCTATTGTCATTGACAAATTGTAATCATTTGATCTAGTATTTGATGCTATATTTTCTTTCTTTCTTTTTTCAGAAAAAATGGTTTTTAATTTTTTTTTTCCCACTTCACTTGTCTAGTTGACTCATAGATTAATTGGTCATAAGATTTTATCGTGTCATCTAAGACATTAACACCTTAACAGTGATGCAACCCAGTAACGATAGAATATTTTATTATGAATGTTAAATGATTAAAGGATTAAGTTGTAGTTATTGCTCTTTCTCATGATTGTTTTATGAAACAAGAAAGAAAGTCAATTTGACAGAGTCATAGTATCTTAGAAAATTAGATTGGGTAATCTCTGAATGACCAATTGGCCTATTATTTCTCGTCTTTTTTTATCTTGTTGAAACGCATATTGATTCCAATTCGCTGGAAATCTTCTTACGTCATAGGTTTGCTTTTTTAGCTTTACACTCTTATATCATTATACTTTAAATACAAGATTATGTTTAAAATAAACATAAAAATATATTTTTTTAGTCGTTTAAAAACTTAAACTTATACTTTGAAGGCTCAGCTTATGGTGTATTTTTCACTAAAACCTATGCTTTGTTGGTCAAATCAAAATGTGGTTTATAGCATCGTTAATATGCCCAAAATGAGTTATCCCATTATGAGACCAAAACAATTGGTCAGAAAAACATTAATAATTTTGGATTAGTAACATCATTAATGGCAAATTTGCTGATTCTAAGTTCTGAGTCTCCGAGATAACCCACTATAACTTGGTGATGGCCAAACCAGCAAAGCATTACAAAAAGTATGCTGCAAGGCTACCCCACTTTTGTATCAACTAGCCATAATGTGTTGAAGAATATGCTTAGTAACCGGCTATGCCAAAAGAGACTTTTAAATTGTAAGGGTTAATTTGGGATTGTATACTGGCTTTCATTTCAATCAGACAAGGCAATTGTGCCCTATCCTTATGTCTGACTTAGCAGTTTGGGTAAGAGAATCATCTCAACATTTTTTTTTTTTAATTATCTACAAATATCTCATTCTATAATAAAAATAAATTATTTTTATTCACAAAATAAAACAAATATAATTATTTTTCTTATAAACATAAGTTACTTATGCATTTAAATCTCCTAAAATTATAATAAAAAAATTAATCACTAAATTCAAATTTCTTATTAACAAAATCACACCTTTATAGCTTTGATTTTAATTGTGATAAAACATGCATAATAACAATAATAGTAACAAGAAAGTTATTGTGTGAGTAAAAATGAGATGAGCCCCCTCCTTTTGGAAGCTTCATGTTATTTTTTATATGGAGATAATTGAGGTATGAATCCATAGGCTCGCTTGTTCAAGCCCACTACGTTAAAAATATTTTTAATATGTCAATCCTATAAATCATGAGGTTTTATGTGACCTTGACACAGTTAATCTTTTGTCATCTTCTAAAACTATTGTTAGAACTCATAAATAGTAAGAGCATATAATTATAGAATATATTTAGATAAAATCTTCTAACAAAAATATTTAGATAAAATTATATAAGAATTTGTTAGTTTTAAAATAAAATATGATGTCCTTTTGGATCGACGTTAATAAAATTTGAAAGGGAAGACATAGGAATATTGATTCAATTGTCAATTCAATTTATGTATTTATCAACAGACTATGCTTTTCTTTATATATTTATTAGGTGAAGCTCTTTACAAAACCTGAGTTCCCTGTGCAAGGGAATAGAAACTTCTCAGAGATGGTAGGCCCAATGATTGCTGATGGAAGATAAGGATTAGTAGTGACAGGCCCATATTGACGTATAAACCTTAAATAAAGTTCTGTGGGCCCCAAATGCTATCCCCTTTATTAAAAATTTTTTTGACCATAATTTCCTTTTATGCATCACTCTTTCATCTTTATTACATCTCGTACCAAAAGAAAAGAATCTTTATTTATGCAACAAAAAATGTTTTATTGTTTCTTTATTTATTCAATCCAATCAACAATTTATCATTTTTACCTTTGTGCCCATTTATCCTACAAGGTGGACCCCATGCTGACGTGGATTGCTCGAAACAGACACACACCACCGGAACGCTTATTAGTAACAGGAAAGAGGAGGAAAACCAGAAAAGTGACAAATGAATCTGCCCTTCCTCCTGCTTTGGCTTTTCTTCAATTTCCGATTTTCCATGATCTCTTCAAATCCATCTGCGAATTTTCATGAAATATCTTCTTCAATCCATTGAACATGTTGGCTTCTGCATGAAGCTTTGTGTGTGAACAAATTCAAAGAGTTGTGGATTTTGGTCCTTCTGCTTTTGCTCTAATGGTGATCGAGGACGACATTGAGAGCTGTGGAAGTAGAGCTGTTCAGTCACCGAAACCTCATCCCCGTCAACTCAAGCAGAAATTGGAGGCGTATAATGAAGTTCTTCGTCGAGTTCAGGAGTCGAATTGCGGGGAAGCGAGTGTTCCTGGTTTTGATGATCAGCTATGGCTTCATTTCAATCGTCTTCCAGCTAGGTATTGCAGTTTGGTCCTTCCTGTTTTATTTATAAATCAGTAGAAAATTTTTGCTCCTCTATGATAATTTCATACGTGATGACATATTCTTCCCCTGCTGAAAGTACCATGGGCAAAGTGTTGCAACCGATAAATAGAAATTTGCGAATAGAAATTGTATTTACCTTTTCCACTTGATTTCTACCATGCAGGTATGCGTTGGATGTGAATGTGGAGAGGGCTGAGGATGTCCTTGCTCATAAGAGACTACTGAAGTTAGCAGAAGACCCTGATAATCGACCCGTATTTGAAGTTCGCTTAGTACAGGTGTAAACGTATAAACTTGCTTGCCTTTTGCCTTCTGGATGTTACACTGTAGCAGTAATAGATCTGTGTCTTAGCCACCATACTAAGAATTAAGTTTTTCAAAGACTGAAATAGGCATTTCTCTCGTTGAATACATCGTCACGCCTTAAACATATATCGGAAGAAAACCTTACGTCTTACTTTTTCTTCTTGCTACCTGTTACCAGCATACAGTTTGCAACTTAGAGTCAAAGCATCTTTATAGGCACTTAGAATTAATCTAGACGAGTGCTATTATCCTTACTGCAGGCTTGTGTCACTATCTGCAGGTTTATCCTTTTGGTACCGCAAATTATGGTGACCCTATGCATTTAGATTCTTCTGTGAAAGAAGATGCAGAGAGTTCTTTTAATTATTATTATAGGCACGGGTATGGCTCTTACGTGTTATATTAATTATAATCTTCCTTGCCTCTGTGCAATAACCAAATGGCATACATTCTTTATTCTTTTTCAAGTTCTTGTTACTATGCTTATCTTGGTGTTATTTGTGCTTTTCATTGATTTTGAATCATCTCTCTCTTGGGAAAAAAGAGTTCATCCTCCACCTACTTTTGGTTCTTCCTCCAATCTTGAAGCTCTTGCACTTCAAGCAGGTAAAAATGATATTGAAGATGGGGACAATGCTATGGCTGTGACACCGTATTATTACCGGTAAGAATTTCATGCATTTTGGACTGTTATTCTTCTGTTAAAGATATTGCATAAGGGTTTGCTTCCTTCCTTTTGTTCCTATTAAGGTACTGGCCAGAAAACGTCTTTTGTTTATCGAGTAAAAGCATGCACATTATGATGTGGTTGATATTATATTAAAACCTAAACCTCATGCAATTTACTCAATATATTTGCAAGTGCAAGTCCCTTTTTCCTGCAATATATGTCCGAGTGTTTGTATGACAGAGAATGGGGCAGGGAATAAGCAGAGGGCGGAGAATGATTTGTTCTTAGAAATTTCCATATTTTCATAAACACGTAATCATTATTGGCTTACAAGCTGTGTGGTGAGATTCTTAAGAATCCTTGAAAGAGAAGACTGCATTTAAGAGATTTGTTCATTGAGTATTGGGTTTTATGATCTCTTTGACTTGTTTCTGTGGTAAATACTTCTGATAATATAAGTCCTTTCTTTCTCTTGGACAAAATTTCAGTTCATTGTAATTGAGGCACCATAATGTCAATTGAAAGTGAAACCTGAGTTATTTTCCCATCCCTAATTTATTGCCATTGGCTTGTAGCATTTAATTGATATATTTTCTTTACCGCTTAAATTACTAAGTAGTGCTAATCCTGTCATTTTTAACTTTTAGGCCTATGCACGAGATTACCTTTTCGACAGTTGACAAACCTAAAGTCCTTAGTCAGGTGGTTAATTATTATTATTTTCTTCTTTTTCTTTATAGTGTGGCTTTTACAAATTATTGGATGAAATCATTGCATATAATGCTAAATCTATGTTTTCTTATACATCCTATTTTTCAGCAACGAACTTGTTAAAATAAATTTTCTTTTCTAGACAGCTAGTTCGGTTAACGCTCTTCTATTGTGATGTGATGCAATAAATAAGTCTAGCATGTTTTTGCTCATTGTCTTAGCTAGGGACATATTTCACAACCTTTGCTACAGATGTTATCAAATATGGACATTGTCAAACTAGTTGTTTGAAATTTTCTCTGAAATATGTTAATTTCAATTGGTTTATTTCCTTAATATTCGTATTCCACATAAATAGACCATATAGGATAATATAAAGACATACGAGAATTATTAAATGTTGAAAACCATAGTGCTGTTATCCATTAAATCAGTAACTATTTGGCATGTAATATCTTTCCGGAGACTTCCATAATTTTGATCAGTGAAAGGTTTATGCCTTGTTAATATCACAAACTCTGGTTAACTCGATTGAGTATTAATTGTATGAACTTCAAAGTGTATGGAGTTATAGTGTTATGAAAGAGAATGGTTATATTTGCATTACTTGCTTTTTCTAACTATTTCTCTCTTCTTAGTTATAATGCTGTTATTGTATGACATTCCAGTTAACATCGTTACTTGGTGAGATTGGACTGAATATTCAAGAAGCTCATGCATTTTCCACCATTGATGGGTTTTCTCTGGATGTCTTTGTTGTTGTGGGTTGGCCTAATGAGGTAGGATGAAAATCGCTTAGCAAATCTGACCTGATTCAGACAGTTGAGTATCTGTGGAACAGAAAGCGTTCGCTAATGCGTATCATCAACATCTTGCTATGGATGCAGTTTAGAAGAATGACCTTATTTTTAAATTTTTATCATCTATTCAGAGCTTGCTTTCCTGTCCTATCTGTAGGTTATATATGCTTGCTTACTCTGTCTCCATAGCTTTCCTGCCCTCTTTCTGAATCATCAAGATGATCCACATTTGCTTTTGTTGATGTACTTTGTGTTCTTTACAGTAATAACTTTTTTCCAAGGATTTTCCTTTGTCCCTATGGATTGCATCATTTATAAATTAACACGTCTCTTCTATGTCACAATATCTGTGAGATCTTCACTTCTGTATTTGGTTGATATTTGTTGGAAAGAACTAAAGGAAATTGCTTGATATGATTGTAATAATGTAAACTGAGTTTGAGATTTCCAGCTTCGCTTTCACGTTTAAATTTAATTTCCTTGCAGAAGTAGCTTCTGGATTTTCTGTGCGAACTTTGTTAATGGGCATGATTAGTTAGTAGGTGTCAACAAAAAATAGAACAGTTATGGGAGTTAATATTAGACGACAACATTTGGAATAAGCAACTTCTGCCAGACATAAATGTAAAATAAGAGCTGTAAGAAGTTTCTTCATGTCTGTTAATTCTGTCAAACTTCCTTTCTTCTTCCTTTTTTCTGTTTGCTGATTTATGAGTTTCTAGCTAGGAGATCGGGTTGTCATGTGAATTAATTTGAATTTCAAATATTTTCTGTTACCTCTGCGATTGGTTGCTTTGTGTTCCCTTGTAGTTATTGAAATAATTCTTGTAATATATTTGCTTGTGTTCTTTGAGTACTATTTGGCTTTTGTATGCTTTTCTGTTTCATTTATTTATGGTGAAAGTAGTTCATACCACATAGCATCTTGCATTTATCTTCTCATTGTTAATGTCGATATTGTCATTTTTCTCTTTATTGCTCTTGTTTTGATTGACACTTTTGATTGTGTAACGATAGGAAACTGAGGAGCTTAGAGGTGTGTTGGAAACGGAAATTTTGAAATTTAAGGTAAATTTATCTACATTAATCATTTAAAGATTTCAAGTTTCATAATTTCTGAATGACATCGTAAATTGTAAATATTTTCTATGACCTTTTCAGGAATAATTGGAAGATGAGATTACTATAATTTGACTCATTATAGAGTACTAATATTAATTTGGGTAGCTTTTGACAGAATAAAGCATTTGCTAAAAGTTAGTTCTTCCTTGCACTGATGCTGGGGTCCATTAACATTCTTATTGTCTTTTGATCCTATTACTCCTAATACTAGTCGGATGGAAGTGTTGCTATAGTTCTAAAGCAATTGTCTTATTATGCCTGGTTAAACTTGTCAGAAGCTTATATTAATGGAATTATTTTTCTCTAGGTCGTTGGCAATAACAAGTCATTTATTCAACAGTTTGTGCACATTATGGGAAATGAAATATCTCTTGCAAAATTTGAGTCAAGTTCAAGATCCAATTTGAGTGATATATAATGAAAGAATTACTGAAAATGAAGGCTTGTCAGGTTTTAGGACTCTTAAGGAACATTAACTACTTCTTGAACTGAATGACAGCAATGTTTTGAACTCATCAACTACTTGTTTCCTTTAAAGTTCTAAAAAATTTGTAAGCGGTTCATGCAGATATTCTCTATAAATCAAATTCTTTATTTATGCATAGCCTGAACATGTTGTAAATAGGATTTTATATTATAAATATTATTTTTCTAAAACGATCCTAGCTTATACGATACGAGTGTCTAATTCCTCTTGAGGTTTATTGTTCTACTATACATGTTTCTGCATATTAGTCCTTTTCTATTTCAAACTGCCGCAGAACCTCATTTGTTTGTTTTCTTGTACCATAGAATACGTCTCTTACATTGCAAAGGTTACAGTTCTCTCTCTCTGAATTTCAATTTTTCTTGGATTAAAAATTACTAATATATGGCAAGCCTTATCTGCCCAGCAGGAGCAATATGTCTCAAAACAGTGCATACTTCCTGCTGCCAATGAACAAATTCAACCAAAGATGGAACCTTTCCCTCATTGCATAGTGATACCATCTGATGGAACTGATGTCTGGGAAATTGATACCAACCAGCTGAAATTTGATAACAAAGTTGGCTCAGGATCATTTGGTGATCTGTGAGTTATTTCTGCTTGAAATTTATTTAAACCATACATCACTTCATAGCTGATCTCTCTGTTTTCTTTTATTTGAATTTCACAGGTATAGAGGTACATATTGTAGTCAGGATGTGGCTATCAAAGTCCTCAAGCCTGAGCGTGTAAGTACGGAAATGTTGAGAGAGTTTGCTCAGGAAGTTTATATCATGAGGTTTGTTGACATACCTAAATATGATTGATACAACTCTAATTCCCCGTTACTAATATTTTATTTTCCCTTGTTCCCTCCCATTTGTGCCTTTTTGTCTCCCATTCTTCATTTCCATTAAGCAATGGGAAAAGGAATGCTTTTCTTTTTCTATCATAATTGTTCAGTCTATATTGTATCAAGAGATAATATATGCCTGGCTTGGATGCCCAAGATTCAACTGATAGTCCGTCCACCAGGGAAAAAGATGATAATGATGCTGATGGATAAACAGTCTTATTATTTAATGCTAATAGTGTCCTATTGTTTATAAAAGCGATTCACTTCTCTCTTCCTAGTTCTGGCGGCAAAATTAATAATGCTCAGAGTCATGTTCGCTAAACTGTTTTTTGATTGTGTAAAGCGAAACATAATTTGGCGGCAATCTTACCATTTACTCAGATGACTAAGTTCTAAAAAAATTCCAAATTCCGGATATGATTGAAAATTTTGGTGGACCAATTCCCTAGACTTGACAGTCTAGCAATTGACTTGAAATTTCCAGCTCAAATATTCTCGATCTGCTTAATTTCAATTAAGGCATGGATATGACACTTTTAGTATCAAATTATCTGACTTGTTGCTGTGATCATTCAGGGAAAAATTCAATTTCCCTAAATAATTTTCTTTTGAGGAGGAAGGGAGGAGGGAATCTCTACTTAATGGATGTTTCTAATCATTCTCTAAAATTATCCGTTAATGTTTACGTTCTGACAATTTCACTAGTTTATATACCATATTTTTTGAGTACTAGTTAGTCTGCTTTAGTGAAATGGCATTCTTGCAAATCTGACTGACAGTTCTTCCTTTACCTATAAGAGCTTATCTTGGATTGCAGGAAGATTCGACACAAGAATGTTGTACAATTCATTGGTGCATGTACACAGCCACCAAATCTGTGCATAGTTACTGGTAAATAAGAGAGAACCCTGAACTTGTGATGCCATATATTCCTGTTAGTTGTTTATTGTGAAAATTATGATAGAAATATAGCTCGATGTTCTTACCTGACCATGTACCAGTTAGAATTTGCATAATAATATCATCTACTTTTGACATATTATGTAGTTTTATTTCTAAGATGATTTGACTGCCTTATTCAATCTACTGATAATTCAACATTTATGCTTATATATTCATGTTTATGCCTTATCAGAGTTTATGAGTAGAGGAAGCGTATATGACTTTCTGCACAAACAAAGGGGTGTATTTAAGCTTCCATCTTTACTAAAAGTAGCGATTGATGTTTCCAAGGGAATGAACTATTTGCACCAAAATAATATAATTCACAGAGATCTCAAGACTGCCAATCTTCTGATGGATGAAAATGAAGTAAGAGGATTCCGTGAATGTTCACATTGATATTGCCTAATTATTTTTTTTCCAGTTTATACCCGTCCTTGCTCTGTAATATGTGGTTTGATAATAACTGCATTCACATTTATCTGATTTTGCCAAATGCCAGTTGCAATCGTATCTTATATGCAAAACTTTTTTTTTGGTCTGCTCATATATTTACCGCATTCTTCTATCCCAAGCTACCACCCTTACCTCTTGATCTGTCATGTGCTCTTCCCTAAATCAACGAATTATATGCTGGACCTGAAGGGTTACTAGAGTAGTCTTGCGCCCATCTCTTACTATTTTCTCGTTCATAGAGTGGTTGCATCTTATTCTGTATTCGTTAACAAGCAAAAACTGTATGGCGTTGTGAATCACAAGAGTCACTGTGTTTTGTAATTTGGGTAGACAAACACATCTAAGATTAGCATAGAAGACTGAAATCTCGCTGTCAGGATGAAGTAAAAGATGAAATTTGGTACAAAGTCAGAGAACAAGAGTTGTTTATCTTTAGATAGCTTTGTAGAAGAATTAAAATTATTTCCTACACCACCAATCCCTAGTTATTAAAATCTCGTATCCTTCTCCAACAGGTGGTAAAGGTCGCTGATTTTGGGGTTGCCAGAGTGCAGACTCAATCTGGAGTGATGACAGCTGAAACTGGAACATACCGTTGGATGGCTCCTGAGGTATGGATGTCTTCAACGTTATGTTACTGTCCTCGTCGCTCTTTTCATGACTCCATTATGTAATAATACTACACTTTTAATGGTTTTCTTAGTAGGAAAATAATTGGAAGGGAGTAAAAATTGAGAACAACTAATATGTTAATGTCAATTATCCATAGGTGTATGGTAGGGTAGGTGGAAAATTGGGGGATTAAGAATAGTATGTTATTCCTAATGTGTTTTAATACATGAAGGTCATTGAACACAAACCATACGACCAGAGGGCAGATGTTTTCAGTTTTGGAATCGTTCTTTGGGAGCTTCTGACGGGAGAAGTAAGTCTTTTCATGCGCAGTTGGTTTCTCACCTGTTCAAATTTTATTGGGTTTTCTTGTTTCCGATGATGTTTTAGAGTTTACTACTCTCATCTGATCATATATACTATCTTTTCTTGCGACCAGCTGCCTTACTCTTTCTTGACCCCATTACAAGCAGCAGTAGGCGTTGTACAGAAGGTTTTTGTTCTTTCCTTATAGATAATCTTGCATATGCATATTTCATATTTAATACTTGTGCATGATAATTTAACATTGCTATCAGGATCTACGACCTACAATTCCCAAGAATGCACACCCGAGACTTTCTGAACTGCTCCAGCGTTGCTGGCAAAAAACTCCACTGGAGAGGCCAAATTTCTCTGAAATATTACAAGTTCTTCGGCTAATAGCTAACGAGGTAAAATACGGTCAAATTTAGAAAGGAACAAAAATTTGGACCTAATAAGTAATCACAAGTCCTATGTTTCGAACAGGTTAGTGATGAAAGCGCAGATCGACAAAAAGATAAATCATCCCATGACTTCCCCCCATCACTTAAGAGGACCCATTACTGATATTGAGGTCTTGAGACACTACGCCCCAGATCACGGTCATATAACATGGTAGTCTTTTTTGTCCTGTACAGTAGTCTGACCAAAAACCAATTCACTTGCTTATTTTTGCTCTTCAAAGCTTCACGTTATGTTTTATTCTTCGATCGCCTTTACACTTACAATCGGCGTCTCACTCTCTAGCCCCCTTCGTCTAGATCCTGCACCCAACTGTTCTTGTTTGCCTCTGAAAACAGTGGATGCATGAGGGACTGCTTCACAAAGTGGTCCAGCACAAAAATTGGTGCCTTATGTAACGATTAATTCCAGTTACCTCTTCTCCATGCTTTTTTCTTTTTCCTCTTTGAGTTGTAATTGTGTATCAGATATCACGTTTACCCCTTTTCTTTTGGGAGGAGGGGTAGATGGTGATTAACATGGGATCTTCTTCTTTCCTTAAATGAGTTAAATATTACTTAAAATACAAACCTCGAAAACATAATTTGTAATTTTTGATTGTATCAGACGTAAGGGAATTAGGAAAGCTTCTACTTGTTGACTTGAGCTATTGATTAAACTAATCATATATTAATTCTTCATCCTTTTGAACACTCACAATTTGATGATACTGGCGTCAGACTAAAAAATTCATTATGATTCGAGCTATATGAACAATCACTCGTACGAGGAAGAATGATTTCTCATGATCTCTATTGGAGGAACGTCCTACAAACAAATTTTAACCACTATACCCATGTTAATGTTTGATTGTCGGGTCCCTTTGTTTAAAATGGGTCGCATCTGAATGATTAAATATGAGCCTCCGCGTAAAGAGGAGAGTTTTAGGAAACATGTTTTATTCTGCCTCTCATGGAGAAAACAGTTTTTTTCTTTTTCAACATAAATAAAACCCAAAAGGGGATGAATTTCGTTGCGACCTTGATAAAGAAACTTCTCTTATCTCGGAACATTTACATGATCAATTTTTTTTTTTTTTTCTGGCACCTATACATGTGCTTTTTCAGAAATAATTTTGGCACTATCTCATTTGCTACTGCCTCGGTTAAATGTCTTCGGCACTTTCCACACATGGGACTCCACCAATAGTTTATTATATGTACAGCTGCAGTTCCCACCAGGAGACTTCACTGTTCTGTTGGAAGTCCATTTTGGGTCCAAGCAGCATAACCACCAGCTATGTCTGTAATTCCAGTGAATCCCTACACAAAAATAAACCAATTTTAATCACTCTAAATAACCATTAAGAAGGATAAACGTCAATTAAGTCACTTTCGCATTGGTGATTTTCTTATGGTTAGTATTTCTCTTCTGAATTGTATAATTTGTATTCAACTCTGAAAGATGCCTCGCTGTAGAGGAACAAGACTTAGTTCTGACATTCAACCAAACGGGGTTGCTTATTTTCAACTCCTAAAAACAATAACAAATGGGGTTGATGAAGGTATGCTTACGGCGGCTAATAAATCAGTGGCAGCCATCATAGACCTTTTACCAAGCTGACACCCCTGTCCAACCAGAAGATCAACATCCGAATTGAGCCCAATATACAAAAACAATAATTTTATATAAAATAAATAAAAGGCATTTAAGGTGGATATGCACTTACGACAATAATTTCATCATCTTTCCTAAAATGTGATGAAACTTCTGCTACAAAGTTGATGTTCTTTGACATCCCTATATCAATAAAAGGAGAATTCATACCAAGATATGTAAATAGAAAATGTAGACAGATTCTTAAGAGAGGAAGATTCTCTGGAGAGGGAGGGACCACATTAATGCCAAGGTTAGAATTAAGATCATACATATTGGAACTTATCCCATAAAAAAAAAAAAAAAATTCTAAAGGTTAAAAAAAAAAAAAAAAGTCATCCCATCATCCCATGCAAGTTTGCAACTACCGTCTCAGTTTTTTAATACGAGGTTTTCAATAAATGCTTGCATGTGTCAAAATTGGCATACTGGCGGTCGAAATGAAGTTTTGCGTAGGTGAGGGCGCAAAGGGCAATAAAAGCTGAGTGCGAATGTTGAGTTGTTGACATTGGGGATCAAAACAGAGTATTAGTTCAGCAATTTATATACTCTAATTTTGGGTCTATGATATAATTATAGAGAGGAAAAGAGAAAGAAAGAGAAAGGAAACCTGATCCGACTGTGTACATGTAAGGTATGTTAATGGCGCCCGGAGCATGTCCAGCATTGAACTCTTCGGGTGTCCTACACAGCAGGAGATGAGAAGAGGTCAAGTTTGGATTTTTCTTAGATAAAGTCCAAAACGAAAAACGAAAAATGAAAGAATTGAAAGCGTCACACAAACAGAGCTTACCTCACATCCAAATACCGGTGGCCAGCCAGAAGAAGTTCATGTGCTACCCGTACAGGCACCGAAGTCGGAACTCCAAGAGTCTCCAAACTTGCCTTCACACCAGCTTTCGTGCTACAACAACACAACAATCGCAATTCAAATCAATATCAAAGAAAAGATCCAAAATTTTCAGTTTCTTTGTTTTACACGCACCTCAAGCTTGGAAGCTTCCGGTTGATGCGTCCCTTGCAATTCACCAATTTTAGAAACGAAGACCTGCATGCAAATTCGTTTCAGATATTGGATGCAGAAACAAAAAGACGAATTAATGGTTTAAAGGGACCTGCTCTGGTGCAGAGTCCGAGAGCAGAGCGGCGGAGGAAGCAAAGGAGAGGCGGAGACATCAAACGACGTCGCAATCATTGCTTTTTTTGTGGTGTTGAGAAAGACTATGGATTGGGTTTTACAAGCTAGGATCATCAACATGTTTAGATGCTTGTGAATACCACATTTTAAATAGAAGCGGGTTGAGATGTGAGACTCCACCGTTAGCTTAAACTGTGACTATGTGTGCAATTAGCTTCGTCATTCATCATTTGATGGCTTGCCACGTCATCAGTTTCTGTTCTCCCTAATCCTAATTTGGTGTCAGATAAACACGTGATATTTTTGCATGGATAAGTTTCTGCAAATTCCAACAACACAAGAAAATGGCGGGCCCACCACCCATTCTCGTGGATAAGTCTTCACCTCTAGAACCCACCTCGCCTCCATTATTTACACTGGCAAGTCTACACCATCTCCAATCAAATTTATGGATTCGGTTTATTGGGCTCAGATATTTTTCAGTGGTCTTTTCTGTTAAATAATAACGGGCTAAGTTTCTTAATCGATTAACATTGGGCTGTCATTTTAGCCCATTAGGCCCAAGTTCGCCGAGATTCTTCTCGGGGATTAATTTTTGTACCACCCTTGCACTGTATTTCCGGAAGTCAATGATGTGGTGAGGATATTAACATAGATGGTGCAAAAATCAACTCCCTTCTCCCACCCTCGAACCAGTTCTCGTCAGAAATTTCTCCAATTTTCAGTCTTTTTCCCCTTTTACAATGGCGAGCTTCGTGAACTTATCACTGTCATTGTCTCCATTCTTGAAACGGTGCTAGTGGCCTCCGATTCAATGTCAATGCAGAGTCGATCTCTTCAACAGGAGTTGGCATCGGAGGCTGGTCGGGCTTCCTTTGAAGTTCTCATTTTCTGATTCGGGTTCACCTCAATATTCAGAAGCAGGGTTGGAAATGACATCTCTTTCCCTTTGTCTGCTGAGATTTCGATCAAAAGTTAATCGAAGGAATTGGAGGGAAGAGGATTTCTTGAAACTGTGTATTTGACTTTCCTCAAGCTTACCAATTCCGAAGCATTATGCCCCATTGGAGGTGGCAACTGTAGCGCATACTCAACAGTAATTATGCCCTTGTTTTCGGTAATATTCATCGCCATCTCTGCAAAAGCAATTGTTTGTTGCTTAGACATTTGTAGGAGACTGAGCATGGAGCTGCTCCAGCTCTACAACCATTATACATTTTCTGTAAAATCTATCTTTTTAACTCTAAAAATTTAAAAATCTTATTTTTGGTTATTTTTATTCTGTACTCCCTCATATTGTTTGAAATTTGGAAACTTTTAGAATGCGTATTGACTTGAAGCTTGCATACGAATTGCATTGCAGGTAATATGTTTGAAAGGTCTCAATGATAGTAAGTTTGCATGTGCCAGGTGTCCCTCTTCCTTTGATTGGAATGGTTGCAACACTAGGTCTACAGTTGGCTGGAAAAAAACGTGCCTTTTGGAATTAGTAAATCCAATGCTCAAATAGTCTTATTGGGAAGTTCTACCTCCATGGCAGCTGCCAGTGCGTGTTTCGTGTAAATCCTAAGCACAAAATTCTCGGGATCATCTTGCTCATACGAACTTTCAGCACTCTTGTCCTTCAGCTGGCTTATTATGACTGTAAAGGTCTGTTATGACGTTCTCTTTAGCTTTGAGTGTTTTTCCCCTCCCTCCGCTACTTTAAATTACAAGAATTTCCGTTTGTAATTCCTGTTATAGGATATTGGATGGCAAAAGGTGCAGAAAGAAGTTGGTCTGCAGTTACTTATAGCCAGCTTAGTAATTATCACACTGAATGCCACGTATAGCAATTCTAAATCTGTCTCCTCAAGTATTCGATTTTCTAGATACTTGCTTACCCTTTCGTCGCTCCAATTACCGTGTTTCATTTTAAAACTTTATATAAAGGTTGTGCATTTCATCATTGGATATATAATGTAGCTGTGCTATCAGCCAATCGCTTATCATTCTTGAAAAAACTAAGCAGAGTACTAGTTTTTAATTGCCATCTTGCATTGTCCTTCATGCCATCGTACATGTAAAAATGTGTGCTTTCTTTTATGTTTAAGTTTACATTGGGTTTACCATTTCTGATTATCGTTTTACCCATATCCAATTTAACACCTCCGTTGACCTGCCCTATTAGGCGACTGAGATTACAACTCCATCAAGTCCATCTGCTTTATCTTTAATAAGGCATTTGAACTCCATAGGAGCTAAACTGCATGTAGCCTTTCTGGTGTTCACATTGTCTTGAACAGAAAGAGGTATGCCATCCCTTATGTTATAATTCCTTTTGAAGTTTCAACCATGCTACATGCAACGTAAGTTGTCTTGATATGTTCTCGGGAATTCTGATGAATGTTGAATAACTTATGTGTAGAATTCACATTAGTTGTTAGAACTTAAACTGCAGGTAGAGTAAGTTTCTGTAAAGATAGACAAACTTTTGGCTACATGAAATGTCTTAAACCTTGGTTAAGGAATAAGAACAGAGTGTCAATGGAATCATGGATACCGCGATTTATTCCTTCATGTGAATTTTCTCTGCTTCTTGCTGTCATCAAAACCCGCTCCTATTGCAGCATACTTATTCATCAACCGGGTTTTCCATGCTCGAGATTGTCAATTGTATAGAGCTCACAAGCCATTCATGCCTCCAGTTCTTTTGTCTGACGTGCCCTTGATTGATACAGATGTTTGGGCGTGAGGCTGCAGAGCATTTGGATTGCGTGGAATGTTTTCCTGACGGTTTTATCACAGGAACTAAAATGGACAAGGCATGCTCTGATGTGAAAATAGAAGGGTTCCTACACGGGTGACAAATGGTCAAGTGAGGAAATCGGTTGGCTCATGGCTGTGTCCTCTACAATATTTTTTTTCGTTCTGGTCTCTGATCGCATGTGGCGTTTCATGCAGGTGCTTAGTGGGCAGATAGAACTCTCAGAACTTGTTCAAGTATCGGGTCTTAATGAGTCAATTCAATGAAACAGGGTTTAGATGGATTATATAATTGTTAAAATACCATTGTAGAGCATGTACAACTTATATAGATCATTTATTTGCTGGTTTGAAAACATTTTGTTCTTTCCCTGAATGAATTCTCGGGGTCACACTCTGTTTTGAGTATAATTTAATCTGTTCATTCCCATCGTCATTGTGATAAATAAAGCCTCTGGGGATATTGATCCAGTACTCACCCAAGCAGAAACACATTTTGTCGGCATAACTTGCAACAGAAGTGAAGAAAACGTAGAATAGTACACGAAAGATTTGATGTTCCTTGGGGTCAGGTTTCCAATGAAACAAACTTACCGCACAACGATGGAATAGTCCTTCGCCAACAAATTTTAATATTAACCATAATGAAATTAAACGATGGTTAGAGACACTAAATTGCGAGAACGCTCCTTTAAAAATAAGCCTGAGCTTATGAATAAAATAATGCGCTTATTAAAAGAATAATAAGAAATCTTAAACTACATTTGTAGGGCTTTACCCCGAGAGGAGCCCTTCCAGAAATTCTCAAAAGCCTAGGCCAAACCTAGGCCTATGAGGGGGTTTGGAAATAGTTTTCAACCAGCAATAGACGCGCCTCGGTTAGAACCTCACTAGCTGCGTCATTGCCCCAAGCGCAAAGATGCTTTAGAAATTATCTTCCTTATGTTTTTATAGTAAACAGAACTCGTACGGTTTCTTTCGTTGCCGATGTGGGACTTCAGACAGATCATTGGCAAGTACAAGAGACCCTAACTCTGTTACTCTGCCACACAAACAAAGCATGCTTGAACCAATTCTCCCCTCTCAGGCATTCATGGTTCTGAATTTATGAATCTTTGAACAAATTCTTAAAATCATCGAAAACAAAAAAAAAAAAAGCTAAAGCAAAGACCAATAATTGCAGTGGATAATATATTAAGAAGAGAGGCTCAAGAGATTGAACCAACAAACCAAGGGATTATATAGTGTCTGCATATGGTAAACCAATCGTGAGTACCCAGCATAATTAAAGCATCAACCAACGTATGGAAAAAAATTTACATTAGCGTACTAATTAACATTCTTTATATATATGTTGATTAGAGAAAAAAAAAAAACTCGAACGAAACAATATATGCAGCAAAGAAAAACGGAATATAACCTTATTGATCCCATAATTATAAGATGAATAACTTAGTGGCCTTTTCACGGGTGGATGATTATGTTTCATTTTTGGCTATGGTGTTTGATCATTTGATTAAGAGGACAACCTAAGATTAGTGATGATTTTTTTTTTTTTTTTAAAAAAAAAGTAACATATTTTAGAATTCTTTAGTCTTCACACTAACTTGCATAGAAATCAATGTTGGTGGAGTTGAAAAAAATGAAATTGCTTCCTTTATAAAACTTGGATTTAGGTGCAAATGGTCACCTATTAAGTAGCGAATTTGTATGCACAATTGCAAGTCTTTTACGAGGCCTATGAAATGTCTGACTTTGAAATGAATAGCCTCGTGTTGTCATGAAATATCTTATACAAAAGAAAAAATAAATCCAAAGACCATAGAAAAAGTATAACATAAAAAAAATAGTAATAAATAATATTTAGACGGGCAATAAGATGAAAGTTGAGGATATACAGTGGAAGAAAGCATAGGAAATGAGAGAGACAGGGAATGGAAACCCCCACAAAAAAAAAGGTCAACAAAGTTATGGTACAAATATTATGCTTTTTTTTTTTGTTTTGTTTTTTAAATCTAAAAAATAAGACAAAGAAGAAGAAAAAAGGAATATAAAGAGACTTCTTTTACAGGAAAATAAAGGAAACATTTGATGTTGCTAGTTGATGTAAATTATATATTTTCATGTTAGAAAGAATTATATATTGACAATTACTTTTGAAGAGGTGGTGGAGTTCTCTCCCTATCAACCCGCAATGTGAAAGAGAGGCCCAAGTTATGGCCGAAATCGGTGGTCTCGTGATTTTTTTTTTAAAGATAAACCCAAAATCTGTGGTCTCCCTATTGCATCTGAGTCACATCTTATTTTCTTTTTTATCACCCTTATTAATATTTTTAAATTTTGATATCATAGACTATGTAATATTTATATATTACTCTTTTTTAACTAAAACAATTTTTAGAAAGTTTTGGTGATTCTTATAAGTTATTTTATAATTTTTATAAAGTATTTATCTTTATTATTTATTATTTATTTTTAATAAATATTTTGATTATTTTTAATTATTTATTGATAAAAAAGGAGGATAAAATTGAAATATTAAAATAATTTTTTAAAAAATATAAAAAGAAATTATATTTATTGATTTATGTACTTCCATTAAATATGTCTGTAACAACAGCAAGTATCTTTTATGAGTATAATAATAATCACAATTAAAGGTAAAGAGATAAGCTTATTTATTTTTTTAATGATTGGGCCATTAATAATTTTTTAATAATTGGGCCACTAAAAATCAAACCCGTCCACATAATTGCAATAGGACAGACAAAGAGACATATTTTGAGACAACGATGGCAATTTCAATAAAGATTACCCGCAAATCCACTTTTCTGTTTCGTTTGGGGAAAGGGGCCGAGGCAGTCTGCATTCCTATCATCGGACGACCGACGGTCATGATCGCTTCTGATTCTGAATAGGGATGACTGACTTCAGGTGGGTCCCATCCCATCACTGAATCACGCCGTTTCTATTCCGTTTGAAATGGAAGATGCTTTCGAATATACCTAGTGACCGCGCAATTCTTGACGACACGATTGGCCTCTGTTTCTATCCCTTCCTTCCTATTTCCTCAACGATTCCATTCATTGTTTTTTCTCGATTTGTCTTGGACCAATTAATTACGTTTTCTTTCTCATAATTCTATCTGAATCTACCGCTGCTTCTCCATATCTAGTCTCCTTTCTCACACATTCTCCCGCGGATCGTGTTGCAATTCCTAATCCTGTTTGGTGAATTGGATAATCCTCGTCACAAAGCTTACCAGATCGACGTCATCTTCCAGAAGAAGTGAGAAAATGAGTGGTGCAATCTCAGAAGTTGAGCAAGAAGAGTTACTTGAGAAATTGGAGGTCTTCAAGATCAAAGGCAGGGACAAGCATGGCCGAAAAATCCTTCGCATTATCGGAAAATTCTTTCCTGGTAATTCACTAACCTTTTTTATTCTTTTTTTTTTCAAAATAAATTGGTATCACCATAAATGTTTGTGAATATCATCATAGATTTGATTTGGTGAATGAATCTGAATTTGATTAGCCCGGCTTGTGAGCGTTGATGTTCTGAAGAAATACTTGGAGGAGCGGATCTTTCCCAAGATGGGGAGGAAACCGTTCTCGGTGTTGTACGTGCACACCGGCGTTCATAGGAGCGAAAATTTTCCGGGAATCGCAGCTCTGCGATCTATCTATGAAGCTATTCCCGTCAACGTGACGGAGAATCTTCAGGCTGTGTATTTTATTCATCCTGGTCTTCAGGCTCGCCTTTTCCTCGCCACGTTTGGCCGCTTTCTCTTTAGTGCAGGGTAAGCTTTCACATTTTCAAATCATTTGACGCGATTTACTCATTCACGTCTAACCAACGCTATCTTTAATCTTTGAAAAAGGAATAAGAAAATAAATAGGAGGAGGAAATGGAAAAGGAATATAAAGGAATTTTGTGTCTTAAATGTGGTTTGGTATAACATGGAAACACTATGAAAGAATAGGAGAATAAATTCAGACAATTATTAATATTCCCTCAAAATTAAAATATGAAAATATTAGAAACAAATTTGAGAAGGCAACCTCAACCCCCTTCCACCATTGCAATAGAAGCAGCCACCTTCAACCCAAAACAGAGAAGACCAAATCGGGACTGACCAACACCGCCCTGAGAACGACAACGACCAAATCTGAGATAACTTAGTCGTCCTTATCACAAATGAAGGTTTATCCACATTGAAGAGAGGAAGAAATGGTGGATGGAACGACGCCGAGGAGATGGACGAATCGACGCCAGCGAAGCTCACCGGAGAAAAGCGGGATGGCGAACACTCAGGCGAGCATCACAGCTGAATGAAGAAGATGAAGGCTTGGAATTTTGTTGATTGATTTAGGGCATTTTTGTCCCAAAAGTTTCAATTCCATGAAATAGAGAGAATTCCATAGCTAGTGTAAGGAATCCAAAACTAGATTTTTACGAGAGATAGGATTGCGAAGCAATTTAAATTGCAATACTATTATCCCAACCAAACAACCTTTCTGAAGGATTAGTTGTCCTTTTTCCATTTCCCTAGGCCCCAAAACCCTTGTACCAAACGGCCTGTAAGCCTTTAAGTGCTACGGAGTCTGGACAATGGTAATCATTCCTTTTTTTTCTAGTTTTCCCACTCAAACAAGTGAATGATTATTGAGTATTGACTAATGACTTGGGATTATTTTTGGGTTTGGCAGACTGTACGGGAAGCTAAGGTACGTGAGCAGGCTTGATTATCTTTGGGAGCACGTGAAGAGGAATGAGGTGGACATCCCAGATTTTGTGTCAGATCACGATGAAGATCTGGAGTACCGTCCGATGATGGATTATGGATTGGAGAGCGATCATGCGAGGGTCTACGGCGCACCTTCACCTGTGTCTACGTACTCAATGAGGTGCATCTCATAGATTCCTCAATCAGCAGTAGTGGGCCTTCTTGGGAATTGTGACCGGGCTTGGTGATGTTTATTGGGCCGTCTCGTTGAAATATGGGCTGTCTGATTTACTTTGCTGACCCATGCTTTAGTTTATAAGTTGGTTGTGTAGGGGAAAAAAAAAACAAGAGAAAAAAATTATGAAAAAAGAAAAGAAGAGAGAGAGAGAGAGTGAGAAAAAAACAAAAAAAAGTTGCGGATTCTGTTTATACTAATAGCATGTCATGGTAATGTATATGGACCAACCTTCTTTTTTTGGGGGTTGAATGCAATTGTATAAGGTTATATAAATCCTAGTCTCAACGTGTTCGACATCCAACCTAAACGAAGTTGTACAAAAAAAATAATAATAAAAATAAAGTTCTTAAAGACATTATTATTATTATTATTCTATTTTTCAAATCATATTTTAAAGACATTAAAATGGAATTAAGAAATACTTAGATTAATTGAACATCCACTTGACAAACCAATGAGCAACTTGATTTATAAGTAAAGATATCTGCCTGGTGCAATGCAAGGCATTGTTATTCCAATTGCTAAGTTACGTCTACGCGTCTGAGACATGTCTATCATCATGGCGAGCGAGCTAATTGACTGAAATTTATTGGAGTCATAAACTGTGAGCCTCCCTGAAACAGTGTGAGTGCTGCTAATTCTGAAGCCTTCTCAGATGGATGGAACCAGTCCCAAAATAAGTGGTCTGTACGATTCTTACAAAGATCAGTGTGGTTTAGCTGAGAGCATGGACCCTCTCCATTAAATTTTCCAAGCCCACAACATGCTGACTCTGTGTCTTTTATGCCTGCACCGAGGATTCAATCACACGCTTTGTGATCATAGAAAAAAGAAAAATAATGTTAACTAGGATATAAACATGTCTTTGTAGTGTAGTTACCATATAGCTGTGGGGTTTGTAAGACGGGAAAGGTCATTGCAATGGTGTTGCTATGAGAGTACTTGATGTCTTTCAACTCAGAGCTCAACCTGTTCAAGAGAGATTGGGTTGCTAAGTAGAAAGCATGAGCAAAGTCGTTCAATTCAGTCACACAACCACCTCCATTGGCATAGTTTTGGGCACGCATGGCTGGACAGCACCCTATCGCTGCAATGCCTACAATGCCAAATTTTCTAGCCCCTAACTCGTATAGTTTCTGCATGTCACAAGTATATATGTATATATATATATATGTTAATCCAAGTTAATTAATATACATAATTAGCAATAGTGGGTCTTCGATAACTTCATTGTATACCTTTATTTGAACGTAAAAGTTCTGCTGGAGTGCTGTCAAATATTCTTGCTTGCCTAAACGAATGCTGCCACTTTGATTGCGTGAATAATCGAATAGGTCGTTGGCTCCTATGCTTATTAGAAAGAGAGCCTTTGAAAGATAATATGCAGTTCGTTTGGGTCCCAATGTCTCAGTGATATTTCCTTGAACCAATGCAAATTGTTGCACCTGCTTTTCAAGGAATACCACCTCACCCTACCAAGCAAGCACCAACATATCGTCAATGAAAAACCAAAATGTCAACGTTCCAAATAATATGTTACCTTTAATGCAATTGATATAAAAATTAAATCTTTAATTCCCTCTTTAATTAAAGGGAAAAAGAACAAAAGGAAGACTAACCCATTGTCTGAGTCCTGTCTCTCTGAGAATACCAGAACCCGCTGATCCAAAGTTTACCCCTTTGAGTATATTCTTCTTGAAACTGTAAGGGTGTTTTTCCAAAGCCAAAAATGGTGGAGGGCTGCACTTATAGCCGAATAGTCTTGCTTATAAAGCAAGAAAAATTCAAAACAAATGTGTCAACAAACAATAAACAAAATGTCTGCTAGTTCGAGAAGCACATAACATTGGAACACCTTAGAAAAATGAAAAAATTATCATTATATCTCTCACTTTGACATGTGTACATGTATATATAGTATACCAATTTGGTCTGCGGTGTTGAAGCCATTGCTGAACCTTCCAGTGGGAGTTGAGTGAGGAAAATCAATGCCATAGTATGGGAAGTTGGCCTTTGCCCTTGTGTTCAGAAAATTGTTTGTTCCAACATCCACAGTGGAGTCGCCAAATATGAACAACACCGGCGACTGCTCACCGGTACCCTCAGCTACGTGAATAGCAACCGTGGCCAGAGAGAACACAAAAGAGAACAGAATTGATGAGCTTGAAAACGTTGCCATTTTCTGTGCCCTGACTTTCCGGCCTTACTATTCAAGGTGAATCGGCAGGCTCAGGTGCTGAACTAAGAAAGCTATGTCTATTTATAGTAAAAATGTCGAGAAGACCAACAATTTGGGGTTGAAATTATGGACATTTTCACGTAAAAAAATAGTTTATAAAAACAAAACCGCGGAGACATGGCCGACTACAGACTGCACCGGTCCTTGTAAACTCAAGCATACTCTCTCTCTCTCTCTCTCTCTCTATATATATATATATATGTTTGGTTACTGGAACAATATATTAATTCATAAAACATCAATGGTATTTCGACGTTTTCATGTTGCCATTGGAAATTAATCATAGTTTTTGATTTGGCGAACGTTAGTTATGCGGATACGCAGGTCAAATGCTAATATTTGATACAACTGTTTTAATATTAATCAGGAAATACCTGTCTGTCTGGTGGCGTTATCTATTATGATAATATATACGATATATTATCAAGTGTGTTTATAACGTCGAGAATAGTTCGCTATTTCTTTTCTGGCATCAGAACTTACCCAAAAAAGAAAAAAGGGTTCGGCTTCAAAAGAATTCCTCTCCAACAAATAACAAAGTTTTAAATTTCTTAGGCCTATCTTGGACTCAAAAGAAACCTTATCTGGCCCATCATGCCATCTTGGGCGAATATATTTATTAACTATATAGTTAATACTTCCATATAGCAAGAAGGGATCGGCTTTCTTGCATATCATAATGCATAGTATCTACGATATCCATGGCATAGCACATTATCTTTGAAAAGTACGAATTTTTATATCATTTCTATAAATTAAATCTAACAATGACATTGACCATCAGTAATGGACAATTCAAAGGCACCGAAAGGCTAATACAAATGAAACCTCTTGCAATCTTTCTGCCTACAAGGTGCATTTATTTTCTTGCTGTTATTCTCTGATAAAAAGAAGTAACCGAGGTAGAATGTTGCTTAGGATATCATGAAGGTTAAATCAGCCGAGCAAAATTTATGGGTGCTACAATATCTTCGCCTCCAATGAAAAGAGATTCAGCAGCTAGCTCAGAGACACGTTGTGTGGGATGCATCTGATCCCAAAACATGAATGCGTTTCGGTTTTGGCATACTTCAGAATCTGGGGTACATGCGGAGGTCAAATTTCCACAGCAAGGTGAACTTAAATTCTCAAGACCTGTAGAAACAACAGAAAGAGCGTCCCAGAAGTTGATCCCTAGGTGTTTGTAACATTGCCTGAATGAGAACGGCAAAGAAAAAATCGACTGCTTGTATTGATGGCAGAAGCTTACCCAATATTTGAGCATTGTTTATCATAGTCTTGCTCATGTTATATGAATTTGCAAGCGAGTACTTCATATCTGGGAACTGTGAGCTCAGATTTTGCAGCAAACCCTTCAATAATGTGTAGAACTCTTGAGAAATCGCATTCAAGTCTTCATTGCAGTCACGATTTTTGTTTGGAAGACGCATCATTGGGACGCAACCTAGAGGTGGAACACTTAAAATGCCAAACTTTCTGGCTCCAAGGTTCCTTAAGTTCTGCAATGGAGATTGAAGAAGGAAGATGTAGATAGTAGAAAGCTATAGCTTACCTTGTTAATTCCCCTTAATAAGAGAAAAAGGAAATTGACAAACCTCGAGATGAATTTTGTACGTTCCCGTCACATTGGCGAGAAAGTCTTGCTTCATTTTCTCGGTGACATTATTGTTGTTTAAGTAATAAAGATCGAAAATGTCGTTGCTTCCCACACTAAAAAGAAAGAGAGACTCATTAATCATAGCCTCTGCATCTCTAGCGCTGTTCAAATGTTGTAAGATATTGATGTGGACTATTACAAACTGTTGGATCTGTTCTCTCATGGAAATAACACTGGTCTGTCGTATAAAAAAAAAAATAATAAAGAAATTACTTGTCAGCAAAGATGTCAATATAGTATAAGAATCCTACTGTTAAAATAATCTCAAAATATGTATAAGATCCTAGTTTTAATTTCTAAGTATATTCCTCGGACCACAGAGCATAAATGTTACTTACAAAGTGTTTTTTTCCTGTTTCGTACAGAATCCCTGATCCTCCTGAAGCAAAATTGACACCTTTCAAGATTTGACTTCTGAAATGTTGTGTGTTATTTTGGAAAAGCAACAGAAATGGCGGTGGGCTCATTTCGAACCCCAGATGCATGGCTGTAATGTCGAGAACAACAATTTTGTAGTAAGTAACAGTATGAACAATCCCTGTGATCATAGTATCTTCCTAGAAACTAAGAAAACTGCCAGTTGATATATGCTACATTACCAATTTTATCAGCAGTGTTATAGCCATTGCTAAACCTGCCAGTTGGCTGAGATTTAGGAAAATCGATGCCATAACGCTTCTTATCAGCCTGGGCTTTAGAATCGGACAAGAAATGATTGGTGCCCACATCAAAAGTCGAGTCCCCAAATATGTATACAGCAGGCACTGCTGGTTTAGTGTTCATATTGAAACTGGAGCACACCATTCCCATAAATACAACTAAAACGACAGAAAACAATCTCTTGTTGCCCATGTTAATGTTATGTCGATAGGCAGTGCTGGCTGGTAATTCAATACTTAAAACAGTATCTTATCTTAATGCATGGAATGCTTCAAATATATGGAGGAGCTGCTAGCCGAGGAGATCCGACCAAGTGAGGGATTTTAGTTGAGTGACTGATATTCTGCTGCTAGCTGTTTACAGGAAGTACTATAATTATTTTAAGGTACAAACCAACAGAATGATTTGGTGACCTGACGGGGAATCCTAGTGACTCTATTTGGCGAATCAGAAGAGTTAGGCTTAACATTTTTGAGTTAATTATTGCATTTGCAGCCAGGCACCTAACCTTGTTACATACGCTGCCCAATGAGAGCATAGCACGTGGTCATTGTCCTAGGTTGTTATGCTTTGGTTCGTCTCAAGGAGCATGAGGAAATGAGATGCTAGTTAATTCGATCGACCTTATCGATGAAAAATGTACTAAAGTTGAAACAAAAATTATAATTATGTTCGAACTTCATGCATGTATAATATAATATATTGGAATCGCCTATATTAACATCTTTTAACACTTTCAACAAAGTAATAAATAAAAAAAGAAGTTGTCACTTAATTGCTCAATAATTTTGATGCGACTTTTAGAAATTATCTAAGCAATCTTGGAGTTTCTACCATTTACCTCACTCGCCTTTTCAAAGTGTCCCAAAACCAGTTGGCAGTTGGATTAACCGATCAACGAACGTATGGGAGTTTCTCGTTCTCTTGTTAATACGGCGCTGAGCTGAAAAACCAAAAACAAAAAAACGCCACTCTAGTCATTTAACCAACCAACATTGCTTCCCAATTCTGGACCGCCATTAATCCATACCCATCCACAAAGTTACCATGATTCAGTATGGGAATTGTTTTCACACCCCATGATTTTTAACTACACACCCTAAACCCTTCAGTGCTTGGTCCTGTCCATTAATCTAACAGCTCCTTTTTGGATTTAGTGTTGTTTTGGGCTTTTCTTTTCAACCGCGCAAACTCGGAACAATGTAAACTTTGGCGTGGAATGTTAGTTAAGACGTCGCCGTTAAGTGATAATAACACGAATAGTTGGTAAACCCAATCAATGACTTGTTCTTGTGCATCCAAAATTGCCTCTTCCTCTATGAATCCACGAAATAATCAAGATTCTTTGAGGGCCAAAGTCCTCAAAATAGAGCTTGCGTTTAATTTTGAATACTAATATATCATTTTTTTTTCTTACCTTTAATGCATTACAGGAATTTTGAATGTGCAGTATATTTTGATAAACATCACTATTTTTAGCAATCTTTATATATATATATATATATATATATATATATATATATATATATATATTTTCAAAGAAATTAAAGCTTGCAAAATTATCAGGAAGGATTTCCAAAATTTGGATGAGAATGGTTAGATGTTATAGATCAAGCTTCTCTTTCTTCTTTCTAAAGATAAAATAAAGTAAAATAAAAACTCAAAACATACATTATATTGAATATCTCGTACTAATTAGATATCTATAGGATTTTCCGTGTGTGCAGTGATTTTATATAGTACTTACGTAAAAGTTACAAATTACGTAAAAATAGAATTTCTATTTGTGATGGGCATATTAAATTATGAAAAATCTAGGAAATTGGCTTAACGAAAATCGGCTAAGTCTGGAAGGTTTGTTTAGGATTAGTTTCATACTAGAATTGTTAAAATAACTTAATGAGTAAAAATGGAATTCATATCCCATTGGGTAATCTGTAAAATGGAGAGTTTTTTTAAAAATAAAATAAAATAAAATGATATTAGTGCTTCCTCCTTCCGGCTTAGGTTAGTCACATGCTTGGTACTTGGGCAAAAGGGGTATTAAATTGCGCAGGGTATGCGCAGGGTGCACTTGTATTACTCAGCTGCTTTTCTTTTGCCTTTTGCACAGATGGACGTGGAACTCTGGATTATTAATTAGCACTACCATATCTTCCGCTCTCTTATGACCTTCTGATTTTCCGGTTCCATCACTTGCTGGAGAAAGATTAATCCTCCAGTGAAATTAGTTTCTTAAAAAAAAAAAAAAAAAAAAAAACAGCAGCTAATTATCTGATGAGACTCTTTTCTTCCAAGTTTAAATTTTGATGACGATCGTCGATATATGCCACTCCCTCCGAGCTACTCGGGATCCAGCTATGTGCCGTTGCTTCCAAATGTTTCCCTGCCTCGCTGACCCTGGTGTGTATCAGAATCTCCTTGTTCTTCATTCTTGAGTACTTTAGTTTGGCTGCCGTGAAAGCGGAAATACTAGATAATTCAGTAGCTGTATGTGTTTTATTTTTTATTTTTTTTCCCGCTTTTCATGTGAAATGCTACTTTCCAGGCATCGTCCATGTAATCTAACTGTGAAAATCGTTTGTTCTGAATTTTCATTGATTGATCTTTACGCTGATTTCATTTTTCTGAATTCCAGCTCGAAGGTCATCATTGTTTTTGAAGCTGGCCTTAGTGGCGACCCATCTAACTTATGCTGGTATTCTCTTCTTATTTGATGAAGATTTGATAGAAAATACTAAGAAGGAACCATGGTATGTGTATTCCTTCTTCATCGTGCTTTTCACTTGATTTTTAACAAAAGCGAAGTTGCATTTTGTTTCAATTCAGTTGCATTTGGGGAGCAGTATAGTCGGTTTAGTTTAACTTGCTAACAAGTTCGAAAAACCAACTAAGTGGCATGTAATCGGTTCTTAATTATGACAGGATTATTTTTTTTTCCACATTGTGAGACTGCGGACTGACCTGACTGACATATTGTCAAACAAAAGAGACAAAATATGAAATTGCGTTGCTGAATTGAATCGGAAATTTGTTAGTGCTATTGAAATATTCAAGAGTGTAGAAGTGAAGATGCATTACAAGTTGATCGATCTTATTCAGAAGTGAATACTTAATGGCAACCATAGAAACTTACTTAGTAACGGTATATTTAGTTGATCTTAAGTTTGTAAACAACAGAACAGTTCAGGAAGGCTACTCTGTGATCATTATTATCTTAAACGAGAAATTTTATTTGAGCTTTGCATTGAGTTTTAACTATACTAAATGCTTTTTTCATGGATTTCAGAAATAAAGCGCTCTAGTTTAATTTCGAGTAGCATGTATATTAGTGTAATTCTGCTTCTCCTAAATAGTTATTAGCGATAGTTGTCATTTTTCTAACCTCCTATGGCTTTTCCCCCTTATCAGGTACACCACTATGTACTTGCTGCTTATTGTTGTTACATTAATACAATATTTTGTAACCTCAATTTCCTCTCCTGGGTAAACATCCTAGCAAAGTGACTTCCTTACATGATATTCATATTTATATCTTCTTGATGCAATTTCTTCCTTTATTGCTTTCCCTGTACAGCTATGTACTTGATGCGATGAGGACTGTTAATGAGACAAATATTGTATACAGAAAAACATCAACAACCTCAAAGTAAGCAATCATCCTTTCTTCTACATTTTTGAAAGTTCATTGTTTTATAACGAAGTATCTCATGTCATGCGAAGTGATGTTCTTTTTATCTCATCTCACTATCAATTTCCATTTTAAATGCTTAAGCAAAGTCAACCCGCTTCAAGCAAAAATGGAAGCCTCATTGTTACTGTAGATAGAAGTCAGACGGGAAGAAATTTTTCAGGAAGTAATTCAGTATCTTGGTTGAAACTGGTGACAGATTTGTATCCTCCTGGAACGCCAATCAGGTAGGTGACCATCTGTAGTTTCTTCAATTTTATACTCTCTTGGAAACATTTTCCTAAACTATTTATACACTGATATACCTGTTTAAATCTAAACATCACTGTATAGACTATCTTGTGTCAAAAGGGTATGGCTTATATTGAAATTTTACTCAGAACTTAATCAATATAAAAACAACTGGTTTTGTCTCAAAAAGGGGGGAAAGCCATGATTTTGGAAAAGCTCAAATAGGCTCTATTAAGTTTATTTATTTTAGGTTGTTTTTAAGTCGAGGTTTAGATCTCTGAACTTAATGTTTTGTGTGGGACATTAGTCCAAGTCCTCAAGTCAAGACCTTTAATGACTCATCTTTTAACACGAGAGATGAAAGAATCCAAATTTTGTCAGTCGGTCCATATTAAATTCACTTTTCCATATCATTTGCTAGAACAAGTTGAAGTTAAATTTATGTTTTTCTATTAGATTTCAACAATTAGATTTCTGTGACTTGCTATAATCGTAGTGATGTATATATTGGTTGACTTGTTGTTTTGCTAGTAGTGTATGTGATAGAAATATATCAGTGAAAGAAAAATTTGAGTTAGCATATTTGACTGTTATGGCTCACTCCTTGCAGAACATGGACGTGCTCCCACTGCAACGTTGAGCAGGTATTGCTGCCTTATATTACATCATGTTATTGTTTAATTCATTTTATGTTTTATCATTTCCATGGTGTATCTTTGGATAATGGTGTTGCATTCATTTGGTGGTTTTCTGGTTGATATTTCATTTTGGAAAGGATTATTAGAGTGCAATACTATGATTAAGTGTAAGGAATTAATCAACTATCATTCTCTGTCTTTTGAATGGTTGGTTACAGTCATCGAACCGTAAATATATTATAAAACACACATAGAATGCCGCATTATACCTCTTATCTGTAAAACATAAAATTTGGTTTTGGATTTTCTTTTCTCCAGCTGACCTTGTGGCTTGTGATAGCAATTAGCAAGAAGGTAGTGTGGCATACTTCCAGAAAGTAGTATTAAGAAACCAATAACTGGTACCTGGTTCTGTGTTCTTACTTTCCAATCAATAGTAATAAATATATCTTCAATACAATTTCTAGCACAAATCTCGTTATCTTGGATAGGATGCTTGTAATAGAAGCAAGAGAAAGCAATTATTTAGTTCACTTATGAAAAGCTTGATTGTCTTTCTCCATTTGAATTGCGCTACCACTATAAAAGCTGATTTTTCGTTGTCATCTATATATAAGCTTTTAGCATGATACAAGTTACTTTAAAAAACTCTGTTTTGGTTGCTTCCCGTTGGGTTCCATTTACTTGACCCCTTGTTTTTGATGGTCAGTAATTTAGCTGTTGGCTTATGTGCAGCCTCCCAGAGCAAAGCATTGTCATGATTGTGACAAGTGTGTTCTCCAGTTTGATCATCACTGTGTTTGGCTTGGAAATTGCATAGGCCTGGGTAATCATTGTCGATTTTGGTAAGTTTTATACACATAAATATATATGGGGAATTCCTCGTATGTGCTTTATTGTCAAGTTTATTCTGATATAGAATTATTGTAACTTAGTGTTGAGATTCTTGAAAATCTAGTTTTTGATAGAACTTAATGGCATTCTGTGATCCATGTAGCTGACCTTACTTAATGGGATATAATACCGATGTTGTTCTATCAAGTGTTGAGATTAGAAATTTTTCAAAGAGTAAAATTTTACCTTTACAATATTATTGATCAGTAATATCTGCATGGAATAGAACTCATAAACATACGTAAGAACAGAATTGCGCTGTCTTTACATTGGTTGACTTGACGTGTGTTCTGTTGCAATCTTCCTATGATAAAGTTATCAAACTGATTACCATATTTGGATTGAATAATTACAGATCATTTTAAAACCAGTAAATCTAATTTAGAACGGACATCGTTGTCTGTAATACTATTAGCTTCCAAAGTTGATGTTATGTTCCAACGAAGTCTAGTGTGACAAAATTGTACAAAAAGCTGTTTATTATATTAGTTATAGAACTTTTAGTAAAAGAATACTTAATCTGAATTTCCAATTTCTTCTTCCTAAATCATTAGGTGGTACCTTTGTGAAGAAACAGCACTGTGCATCTGGACTGGCATCTTGTATATTTCATACCTGAAGGCTTACATTACAAGGCTTTGGTACGTCTATCTTTTCAATCATTTAAGAGAAAACTTGAAATTCATAGCATCCCATTGAGGTGAAACTGATGAAAAGCTTGATTACTCAAATTCCTCCTTATCAAGAGGATAGAAAATGAGAGATACAAGTCAATCTTAATAATTTACTTTTTATGGTGAATTTTCTTTTCCTAATCATATTCATTTTTAGCCATCCTTAGGTCTTCAAACAAAAAATTGAAATAAAAATGAAGCAAGCACAATGCTCTTACAGTTTGTATGTATCTGAATATTAAATTAGAACTAATCTTATGCTGCTTTCAGGTGGAAGGATGCAATTGTAATACTACTATTGATCATTTTGTCAATTTCGCTTATTTTTCTGCTTCTCCTACTGCTATTTCATAGGTAACAGTTGTAATTCATCTAATACATATATATTTAATATCTTGCATTAGTTTGCATTAAGACTGCCACATTCCCATTATCTAGTCTTAGAAAATGTTCGACATATTTCATATAATATGAAACCTACTGTCCATATGGTTTACTTCACATACTATATGTTGCTATAAATTTAGAGTTATAAATTTCTCTCCATTCCTTTCTAGCAAAAAAAATTTCTTTCCATTCCTTACCAGAAAGCCTTGATCGATCAATCATGACCAGAAAGCATTTTCCCAATGTTCTAGTTTATAGTGGTTGAACTTACACGATTAACCATAAGATGTTCCAATTGTTTTGAAAAAAAAAAAGGGGAAATCTTCCAAATTTGAATGCAAATTGGAAGATTTGTCTTGGATGGTGAACGTGTTTCGTAACATTTTCTCTGTTAATGTTCTTGCTGTGCATTAATTTAAATCAAATGAGTTATGTGCTGCGAATATGGCCATATTCAACGTAGATTACCACATATCTGTATAGTTAAGTATCCTGGTGCAAGAGTGTGACTAATGTTTTGTCTTCTCTGCAGTTATCTTATTTTGACAAATCAGACTACTTATGAACTCGTGAGACGAAGACGGATTCCTTATCTAAGGTTAGATGGTTCCGGTAAACGCTTCCCTATTGTTTCGTATTTATCACTTTAATCATTTAACAATTACATGTTGATGAAACCCATGTTTTCCAGCTTCTGTTCAAGTTGTATTTAGAAAGTAAATGGTACGAATATCCATATTTATTGTAATATAAACGCGCTATAAATCTGCAGGGGTATTCCAGAAAGAGTGTATCCCTTTAGTAAAGGAGCTTGCAGGAATGTGTACAACTTCTGCTGTGTGAGGAGCAGTGTACACAGTCTGGAACGACTGCCTACACGTCAAGAAATAGAGGAAAAGTCAAGGCCATATACATGCTTAGATGTTATAACCTGTCGCTGTTGCTAACGTTATTTCTATTAATACAAGACTTATTCCCCAAATGTTCTATCCTAAACTCGAATGGAGAAGTAAGTCAATGCACCTGTTCGCTTGGAGGGGTAGAATTCTACTACTTTAGGACCATTATTTTTTGGAGATTGGTGTTTTAGGTTTGATGTATAACCTTAGAGCTAATATGGATTTTTTGGTTGATGATTTCATGATTGTTTAGTTTTGTAAACCTTGTTATTATGTGTTCTCATCAAACTTGATTCCTATAGAAGAAACGAAAGTGGCATGCATTCTTCTCATCCATGCCGATCTTCTAGGTGTGATAAGTGGTGGCATGTAGTCTTGAACGCCCGTGCAGGAAAGCTGGTAGATATGTCTTCTAAAAAAGTCAAATGAGACGAGGAATTAAGTCAAAGGTTTAGTTCCATTTGGATTTATATTTTAGTACTATATAGGTTTTATGTTGTATCATATCATCAATATAATTTATTTTTGATGAATTGATGTTTCAGTTATATTAAAAAAATGAATCAAATCGAGAACTACCCAACAGCTTAAGCACATCAACTCAGCATGAGTTTTTATGCCATCAAATTTACACAGCTTTACTTATCTATAAATTATCCTTTGAAAAATTCACCATACAACCAAAAATTACATTTCTTAAAGCAAAAGCCAAAGATACCTTCCAATCAGCTTTTTATTTACTTAGGATTAAAAAAGCTGACATTGACGCCGGTATCAATGATAACATAGATACTAGCAGCAACTAACAAGACACTCAAACACATTCCCAATACCCCCAAGAACCAGTTAAGGCACCACATGAAACTATTCTTCTTTGGCTTCTTAGCCTTGAGCCACATGAAACACGGGTACGCAAGTGTCACCGGTAAAGCTATTCCTCCTACCAAACCTGCTAACTGTGACAGGAATGGAATTGCCGTCGAGATAAAGAAGCATGTAAACCCGAAAAACACCCGGAAAATTCCCCGGAGCCACCACGGGCATGGCTTCTTCATTCTTCTTGTGTACTGTGATTCCATGTCATCGAAAATTGGCATGCCATAGATTTGAAATGAGCACACACCATTTATTACCACGAATAAGCTTGTTATCCCAAGAATGAATCTTGACACATCTTGGGAATGGAATTGGTATAAGGCTGTCAGCATTCCTCCATCGGATGGAATCTGCAGATTTTTGCATCAAATAAATTAGCATAGTACTAAGACAAGTGATTCCAGTTGATAAAGGATTTTGGTTGGTGGGATAAGACACGTACCGAATGGCCATAAGCCCAGTAGCCTCCAATGGCTAAGGGAAATAAGCATGCTGCAATGATTGAATAAGAAACCTTGACTCCTTTCCACATGGGCACGTGAGAGGGATGCTTCTCACTTGAAGGCATGGTGGCCTGTATTTCAAGGATGAGATTGTGGCCCCTAAAAGCAAAGGCAATGATGCCAAGGGCATTTAGCACTGTAAAAGAACTTTCAACGTCACTGCCAAGCCTTATAGGGCTATAAGAAACCCCCGGTAGCCTTCCCTCTGCCACAGACACGACCCAAATGAAGGTACAATACCCTACAGCGGTGATGGCACCAATTAGTGACACTCCTGCAATGGAATTCAAGTTTGGCAGCTGCGAGAGTACCACTGCCGCACAGGTAAACACCAGGTACCATTCCACGGTGGTCATAGGTTTGGCAGTGCATGTGGCCCCGCATATGACCTGATAGAATGTCCTAGCCGTTGATCCACCAATGATGATAAAGATTGAACACGTGCCAGCCGAGAGATACATGATTGGAAATAAGCCTAGCAATTTCCCTAATTTTTCACCTGCAAGTTGAAAGCACAAGATTATACCACCAATATTTGTAAATAAATCGTTAAAAATAGTATAAGCAAAGTAAGTTTAAACGAAAAAAGAAGAAACTAGACAGGTGCAGAAATTGTACCAAAGGTGGCAAAGCAGAGTTGAAGATATCGGCTGTAGCGAATCCCTTGTTCCACCGATTCGTGAAGATGAACCAGTAACCATAGCGTGTAAAGTTGCCATACGAACACTACGGTTAAACTTATTACTCCCCATGCCCTGCAGCCAATCATAATTCACAAATTCGTTAGCTACGAAGAAACTCAATACGGTAAGTTTTGACATTTTTTTTTTTTTTTGGAAGTCAAAATGGATTGATTATTATTAAAATAGGCTTTTTTCTAGAAATCAAGAGGGGCAGCTAGAATGAAGCTCTTAACAACTAAGGAAGCTTTCAGTCTGAAACGACAAAAAGCGATTATTATATATGAGAAGCAAAGATGGGTAATAAATACATACATGTAAGTTTCATTTTGTCATAAGAAGAAAGAGCTTAATTAAAAAGCGATAGATTAATAAATGGTGACTTACCAACCAAGAACAGTGAAAGCCACGGGAAGAACAAGAGCCTGAATTCCAATCCCAGAACAGAGAGTATGAAAAGCAGCATAAAATTTATTTCCATTCCTTGATTCAGTGATGGGGAGCCAAGCATCTTGAGGATCAAGCTTTGTAAACCTCAAAGCCTTTCTCATAGGACTCCCCAAAGGCGTAATAAACCTAGGTGTCAATGAGATTCTTGGGGTTCTAATGGGGGTTCTAGGAGTTTTAGGGGTCTTGCTTGGCCTTATTCCATCTTCATTCTCTGAATGAAGAAGTGGTGACCTTGTCAAAGATGGCGAGTGAAGCTGAGAAGGAGGACAAGAAACTGGCGGTGATGCCACGGCAGGTGTTCCCATAGCCGAAGCTCTTCCCGGCGTTATCGGTGCCGAGTTGATTTCTTTTGCTTCAGCCATTTTTTTTTTTTTCCCTGCAGTTGCCCTCTCAGCAAATTATGTGACTGTATATATAGATGGGCTTGGGACGTAAGTGAATTAGAGGGCGATGACTATTAAACAAGGATTATTCTAAAATAAATAAATAAGATTGTGATTGAAATGAAGGTGTAAACAATGTATAAATTAAAGGTTTCAGGTGACTTTGTCTGACTAAATAGGTTGGTGGTGGTTGTGATTTATAATTTATTTAAGCAATGACTTTGACGGCCAACAATGGCTGCTAGTATCCCACCAAGAATGTAGAAGCAGTAACATGCTTTTAGTTATGGTAAGGGTTGAATTAATTTAGTTTAGTTTAATTAATTAATCATGAAAATGATTTCTTTACATATCCATCTAAGATTTTAGCTAATAATAACTACTTTTTCCCACAAAGAATTCCATGCATGCATCATTAGTCAATAAATAAGCGCCTCGTGGCATATTATGCATGTTGAATCTGACATGGCATGACATAACATAATAATATTCCCAACGAACATTATGCCACCTCCTCACCCAAAAAAACTCAACTACCACTTTTTCTACAAACCCGGGACCATGCTGATGTGTTAACAAGGAACACAGACAAAACGAAATAATGCACAAAACGAAGAAAAAAAGTCAAAATCCTAACATAGATTGAGGGAAAATCTCTATAACAAGTGTATAAAACCATGAAATAAGATCAGATATGTTCGGCGGCTCATTTTTAATATCGGAATTGAGATCGGGTTACGTGGAGTTCCAAAAGTCTTGGAAATAAAAAAAATTTTAGAGCTTAAATTGATACTAATTTAAATTAAATAAAATTTTATAAGTCTGAATAACAATAAATATTTACTTAGTTATAATGTCACCTTCTATATATTTAAGAGAGTCTTTTAATAAATTTCTTAGATTGGTTGGGTTTGGATGTGAGAATTGGTCCACAAATCCTAATGTATATCAAGATGAAATATGGGGACCACATGGAATTTCTTTGAAGTATGAACAGGGGCTGCTGTACCAACTCAGCTATTTATGCCTTCAAATTCAGAAATATATCTACGTGTTCAAACATGTTATCTGGACTATACACAAACACATGTCGGTGTTCTATCCAAACCTAGCTATTATTGTCAGCAGATGTACTATAAATTCCTCTGTTTTAATAATTCTTAACTCAGCATGGCCAAAAAAATTTAAAAACGCCCTCAATCTTTTCCAATAAATGGTTGAACCGATAAGTTAAAAGCCATTAGAGAAAAATCTAATAATAATTTTATATTATATCGATAAGTGAAAGTACTCTCTTAATCAATTAATTTTCCTTTTTTAAAGATAATCAAAAACTTAAAAAAATTTAACTTGAAAGAAAAAAGAGATTCAAACTCAGTGTCAAAACAATAAATATTAAAATGTTGCCTCTCTTGACTAGTTTAAAATTTATAAACATCTAAGTTCAAATGGTTGAATATCGCCCATGAAATAATCAAAGGGTTTGGTAGTTGAAAGCGATGGCAGTGAAAAGGCATAAAACTGTGGTCCTGTTGTAGATGACGCTTTTTGACTTTAAATATAAGTAGAATGAATTATGGGTGTTACGCTTCACAGAAGTGGCCCGACGCCGTAGGGCTGACATTTTGTTCGGATTACGTAAGATAGAAGAAATTCAAAGATCAAATCATTGTTTTATTTTTCAAAGTTTGTAAAACCTGTTGAGGAAATACATTGTGACATTATTCCATAAGCTAGAAATTCGAGCATCGAAATAATTTTCTTTATATTGCACTTTTCAAGGTTTCTATTATCTTTTGACAAATTACATAATTGTACTATTTTGAATAAAATGATACATGGACTCGTATTCAAAAAACGAAAAAATACCTGGGGCATAGGGAGGGCAGCAAGACCGTACACAGATAAAGTATTTAGTAACAGAACATTATCGTTGTAAGCACATTTGACAGAATTGTGAAGAGTGATCGGGTAAATTGATGCCAGAGCTAATTCATGATTGTGACCTCTTCAACTTCAGAGACTGAAATCTAGCAGCAAGTTCATCATAATCTGGTAATTTGGGATGAACACGAATGTCGCTATACTGTTTAACCTGAGGAGGCAAAACATCAGAAGGTTCTTCCATTTCAATTTCTTCATCACAATCTGATTCATCAAAGTGAATATTTGAATGTGCAGAAGTTGGATTATAACTGTGTCTCCTGTAAACACTTCCACCATTCCCGGGGGCAGGCATTGTATCCTCCTCATTGTTGATATAATTAGACCTTGGTAAGCTATGTGATTTGTACAATTTCTCCGGGGCTTTAAACTGATCTTCCATGTTAACAGATGGTTCAATGGCTTGATCATATTCTTTCTTAGCCAAATAAGCAGCAACTTCTGCAGCGGCGATTGCTTTCTTAGCTGATTCAGCGGCTGCCTCAGCGGCAGATGCAGAGTCTTCAAAATGCATGCTACCACTTTTTCCTCCACCAGATGACCTGATAACAATCAGAAGAGACTATTAGATGATACACAAATAATAGTAATATAATGTAAGTATGTCTGCTACAATGTGATTACAGGCACGGATTTGTGTTTCCCCTGTTAGGTAACTCGTTTGTTTCCATGGACTGAATTGTTGAAGGGTTCACCGGCATGCTGCTTGCACTGACAAAAGTGCGTGGTCCTCCCTGATGTAAAGGAGAAGAACCAATTTTTCAATGAAGAATTTAGATAAAACAAGAGAAAGCAATAGAGAGAGAAAGAAAGAAAATATACTATTAGCTCTTCTGGAGGCTTGAGAAGTTCTTTCTCAGATTCTGTTGTATCCCATTCAATCTGATATTCCTTTGCTATTTCCTTCATTGCTTTCAACTTAACTTCACCAGGGGGTGTTCGTACTGAGAGCTTGTCAATCAACTACATATTGCAATCGGCAGTATTTTCAGGAAATAAAAATTCACAAAAGCAAGCAAGTAGAACCATAAAGAAAATTGCAAGCATTTTATCTACAAGCAAAATTTTGTCAGGAAAATAAGGCTTACCAAGCGGTTTACGCCAGAGTTAGGTCGAAGACCAGTAGCAGCCGAGACAAAATCTTTGCCATATTTCTTCTCAAATATATTCTTGAGAACCACTAGCTCTGGAATTTCTGAGCACCAAGCGGCTGCAAATATTATGCTAGCAATTCCTTCTTTCAGATCTGCTGGGCATTCCCTGAAAATAAATTAGATTGGCATAAGAAATTCATGCATGTTAGCTTCAGAGTGGAATAAAAAGGGTGCATATTTTCACCTTTCTTTTGCAATGATTGAAAGTCTGGCCACAACTAATTCGCAGAAGAGCTCGATGAACTCATTCGCAGCCAAAACATTTTGCTCTCTCGTCACATGCTCTACCTGCAAATCCACAAGGATTTTAGGTGAAACAAAAGAAAAGGGAGGGGAACTAATTCTATAATTAAAGAAAGAAAGATGATTTAAGCATATATATTACATGGAACTTCCTCTTGATGCCGGAAATAATTACATGTATCTAGGTTGTAGTATTTTTCACATAAGAATCTACATACTGTAACTAATGCTAAACACATGACGTTTATTTTTGGCAGAATCAGCATCTATACCTTTAAGATTTTATGACATGGCCAGCTTTCATGTAAGCTGCAACTTCTCATGAAAGAAAGCTTTTGTTTAATTATTATGAACTATATGCACAGCATGCTAAGCAGTTAGCATCCTACTGTTTAAATTGATGCCATATCACTCAAGAAAACCATATTAACCAGAAAAAGAGAACTAATGAATATAATCATAATCTCTTATGGATGATCTTTCCTTACTCTACATGGTATTTTATATCACCTTATCTCAATTTAGATAACCAATAACCAGCAATACACACTAATTCAACACCTGAATGCTGAATATATTTGAACGAAATTCCAAAGGAAAAATGCTCAGCCCTGAAGGCCAAAATTTCTATCTCTATGTTATGACCCAAACAGGAACCCAAAAAAGCATAAATTTCAGAAATAATCTATCAGTTTTGGCTAGTGTGCAAAATAAATTACCCTGATATGAGCAGTGGCATCCTGACCAGACTTGAGAAGCAATGCAATGTCTCGCCTCATCTGCCGCACCACCACCTCCCTCTTGTTCCTCAGTAGCTTTATCCTTGCCACCGCCATCTTCGCAGCCATTTTGCTGTTTTCACCATTTCGTTTTGTTTCAAGTGATTCCAAAATAAAAATTAGACGCGAAGTGGAAAATGCAAGGATAAACATTGAAATTCAGCAACATAAAAGCATCGCCCTAAGACACCAAAAATTATCGCTGAAAATAAAGTAATGTACCATTTGGAGGAGTTGAAGCCAAGGCGAAGAACTGAGAGAGTAAGCTTCACAAGCTTCTTGGTGCGAGCAGTGGCTTGGCTAGCGACTGTCATGGCAGATTGAGCATCAGAGAGAGACAGAGCTATGGAGTGTTGGTCTTGGGGAAGAGTAACGGTTTGCTCGAGAGGAAAGTTCTAAAAAGGTCATGGATCTGTTTCTTTTTGGTCGGACGTTCCATTGGGTCCCACTTTCGCGCTCTGCAGTAGTGTATCTGTGGAAGCCAATATCTAACCGTTAGCGGACTTAACACATGGAAAATCAACAACATCGACGAGTGGGAGAATCCTATACAACAGTGCCACAAAGATATTACCACATATTAACCACTACCTGGTAGCCACGTGTACAATAGACTTGAGAATCGTGAGACTTAGTAAGGAAGACATCGGAAGTCACTAGCCACTCTTCTCTTCTCTTTGTTTTTTTTTGGGTAAAAAGGAGTTGCGCAAATTAATGTGGCTTTTTTTTATATAAAAAAACATTCTCCCATCATCTAAATTGATTTGACATAATGGCCCAAGTTGACAAGCTAATATCGTGGGCCACCAGAGGACTGATGAATTGATGAACAAAGTGGGCCTGACCCAAATTGTGTTCATAATAAAACGCCGTAGCCTTTATAGGAAAGGAGGAAAGAAGTCCACATCCTTTAATGCATTTATTTCCCTGCTTACCTGGAAATTTTTTTATTCGCGCAGTTCTCATCAGGCGTCAGTTAGTGTTGAGAGGTAGTTGAACAAACCCTTTATCCATCAATATGCATTGTCTTACTTTTTATCATAATCCGAATCTGATGAGTTTCTGGTTTTCCAAAAACCATGATAATGTTAACAGAATTGTTCCCATGTCCCATTATTTAACATACTAGTACCTGTAGTTGCTCTTAGCTTGAATTGATGGATGCTATGCCCTATTAATTAAAGAAAGTGATGGAAGCAAAATGGGATAGGGTATATATGGTAGATTGCCCATGAGTTAGGTAGCAGTAGCACATCCGAATAATACTAATCTGAAAGTGACTTGAAATTAAGTTTTGTGGGTGTTTTTCTCTTTCTGGTTTTGTGGGAGGGGATGGCATTGGCACTGGCACTGGCAGGGATTCGTTTTTAATGCGCAATTATTAGAAGGAGCTGGCAGGCTGCTTATTAGCACATGATACATAAATCTCGAGTTTACGAGTTATGGGAGGCAAAGTTCTATTCTAACTAATATAGGTCGATTAATCAAGTGATCGACTTCTAAAATGAGTCGAAAGAAGTAATGCCTGACGCTAGAATTCTCAGTTATTATGAGAAAAAAAAAAACAATAAGATGATGAATGGGCTAGGAAAAAGAGAAGAATTTTAGATGACTTAAAAGATTCAAGTGTGACAAGAAGGATGTACAATTACATATCTCTCTATACATTGAAGGGGGAAAAAACTCTTTAAGGATTATACAGATAGATCCTCTAATATGCCGATGGCCAAGCATGCTGAGGAAAATCATATTGACCCTAAGGAGAAATTATGTTGAGGAAAGACACTCTGATATTAATAAGGTGCCTAAACAAGCATTCCAACCCATTGTCAATTCCTTCAATGCCCACAACCAAGCCCTGCAGCCTTCGTTTTGCAGATTCAATCTTGTCTGCCTCAACAACTTTGCCTGAATCGTTCGTAACTAAGGCATTTAGTGCAAAATCTACTTTTTCCAATTCATTTACGCCTTCCTGCTGATTGTTGCAAACCAGTACCCCTTTCTGCGCCAGCCTTGACACAAATGCCCACTTACTCGGCTTTGATTTCAACAGTTGCGAAGAAAGAAACAGCAAGAGTGACTGAAAGATGGAGCTGGTGATCAAGCTAGCTTCTCTCAGCACTCTCACCACTGCAGAAACGTGGTTCTTGAGATCCAAGGGTGGAGAAGCGTCAGAAGACGCATCCATTTGCTTCAATATAACCAGTGACTTTGTACATACCTTCCTCACGTTCCTCCTCAGACTAAAATATGCAGAGACATGAGTTTCGATGCCCAAGTCGCCAACTTTTCGCCTTCTAACTGCAGATTGAAGCTCGCCCACACTTCCTTTCAGCAACAAAATGGCATCCCTAGTATTACCTAATACGTCCAAGAATTTCACTGGGCAATCTAACAACTCATCGACCCACTTCTCGTTCTGGTGCTGTGCTAATGCTTGCTGGGTCAATGGCAATTTTAGAAGATCCTCTATGCATTTGTACAACACTACGAGGCCAGATAAACCAGAGCAAATCGTTTTCACCTTTGATGCAGATGATGCTTCCCAAGATCGAAGCTTGTTGAGCTCTTCTTCAATTCGAGCAGTGCTTGGGTGTGATCTTGCAGGCAAGCTGATTGATCGAATGCCATAACGACTAGAGTTCTTTGAAGAGAAGGTAGCTATGATTTCTCTTTTCATATTCTATCTGAAATGGGTTCAATTGTGTTACAATGTTCATTCTCTGCTATTTATACCTCTCTGATTTGGAGGATGAGAAGGTAGGAGACCGGAAGAATCTATAATAGGTCCTGATGCCAATTAGATAATAAACATGTGAAGGCAGCGTGGGCTTTTCTATGTTGTGGGTTATGTTGTCACGTCTGGACCTGCAATACAAGTAACCAACCATTTTTTTAAATGAATCATGTCACTGCTACATTGGTGAGGTGTACCTCTCTTGTGATATGTCTTCTACTTACTATAGATTCAAACGCCATTCCTTCTGTCCATATCTCCATTTTCAATGAACCAAAGGCACCGTCACCTCATGGCAACTGTGGTAAATTCATGATTGTCGGTTATCCCATTAAAGCTTTGTCTTTCAAAGTTATCTGGTTTCGGATTGTCAAGATAAGGACAGATCAGAGAATCAGTTCAATTAATTGAATAAGATGATGAAATTTGAAAAAGATATATAATTTTCCATTACACGAGTGTCTTGTGGCTGTTATGTTTCTTTTAAGGATTACAACCTGCCGGTGAATCATGCATGACCAGGTTTAATAGTTTAATATGCCACAAAGAGGTACTAATGTTCTGTTTTTCATACTCTGCCGGCCCAAAAAAGATATTGTTTCTGTATTTGATCTTTGAAGTTTGAATCCTTCAACTGAATTGTCAATCAGATCTTGCAAACACACAGACATACGAAGTGTAAGAGATAGAATGACCACAATCTATAGGGCAAATCTTCAAAGGGACTGAAGAAAATATTGTGTATGTTGGTCTTGGATTCTTCTATCTTAGTTTTGATATGTATTTGGTCCCTCTAAGATTTACTTCTACTTTTTTATAATCTTGGTTTGTCTTAATCCTAAGGGCTCGAGCCAAGCAAATTTTTTTTTTTTAAAAAAAAAAAATCTTTTCTTATTATGAATTAAGTCAATTCTTGAAGGACCCAAATCACTTTTTAAGATCTGTTAGCAAATTCATGTTTCCAAATGCTCGACTTGTTGAAAGTATAAAGAGAGCTTTCATGTGGTTGCGAGAATTACTTTCGCTAATGTTTAAGCTATTCTTTTAAGGTCATGTTTGCTAAATCAAAAGTTTTCTTCAAGATAAATATATGCTTTTAATTTCTAAGAAAATTCTGGAACGACCCTTAATTCTAGAGGTTGGACAAAGGAAAGACTATATATATTCTTAACCAACCCTTTTGGCGTTGAGCTGCTAGTTGACCAAACAACAATGTACCAAAAAAAAAAAAAAAAGATGTCATTTTAATTGCAATGAGAGAATTAAGATTTTGGCAAAAGGGGCTTGAAACCTTTAGAACGAGACAAATTCATGTTATCATAAGCTGATGAGGAAGTTGTAGTTGTCTTGTTGATGCTATCAAAGTGCCTTTGCTTGGAAAGAAAGAATGTTTATCAAAGTCAAAACTTGAAAGTATAATGCACATGAAATAATCACTTTAATCAAGGAATCTTTTTCTTCTAAAATAATTATTAGTAAAAAAAAAACACTTATTTGATTTTTTTTTCTTTTCATTTTCTTGTATTATTTTAAGAACTTGCTACACCACACAATTTACTCGCGACAAAACACGCCTGGCTCTTCAGTGTTTTGTTTCATATCTTTTTTTTGCCGGCCAGCCTACAAGGACAAAACAATAGAATTGTCACTTCCATAAATAATTGAATTAAAAGAAATTGAGTGCAACTCCAGAAAATAAATAGATTCTTCATATTTAGAGGATGTGACATTTACATTTTGAGCTAACATCACTTTCAATTTTATTATTTATTTGACAAGATTCCTCTCTGTATGACATTTGCCAGTGCAAAAAACAAATCCATATAATTCATTGTTTTTCACACAGTATAATTAAATTCGTTAATTCATAGTCTCTTGTTTGATTCATTACAGTCATTTATATCCTATTTAAAGCGGAAAAAAGTCCGATTTTGTCAAGGAAAATAGTAATATTAATCTTTGAAAGATACGCAGAAGAATCTGTATCAAACAAGTTTCTATCTTTTAAAAAAAATGGCAGTCCTAATATTTTGATACTTTTGCAGTCTTTCTATTTTCTTACTTACGCATAATACTTCTGTAATGGGCTTTCGTTTGCGGTTCACATTTTTTGGCACTGAATCAAAATTTTGAAATAAACCCAACTTGTTTAATGGCCCAATCTAACCTTGCATGGAAAAAAAGAAAAATAAAACGGAACAGCGAAATGTTTCAAGAACACACCCACCAATTACCGCCACTATTCCATTCTTCTTAGAAGAGTGAACTATTTTTACCAGAACCAGTAGTATTAGTTTTCTGACTTGATACCAAAATCAATAATCCATTGTTGAGGCAGAGCATATGCTAACTGTAAAAGTAGCGTAGTCGCAGAAAAATAAAACAAGACAACAAAATATGGGATATATTATAAACTTCTCTTCCTATTTCTCATTGTATATGACTATGGTATTGGATTGTATACATGTACAACTCTACGAGATTTAGAAAAATTGAATCTTTAGGAGATCCCAAATATTTGGACTCTTTGAAGGATTCAGAGAGAGAATAGTCTATTGGGAGATTATGTTCAAAAGAGAGGATCTTGTTTTAATCAAGCGCCTAAACACTCTCTCCAAACTGTTCTCAAGGCTTTCTATGACAATCTCCAAAGCCTCCAATCTCTGATGTGCAGCTTGCATCTTCTGAGCATCAATGCCTTCACTTAAAAGCGTGCTCAATGCTACATCCACACTCTGCAACTCATTAACGTTCTCTTCACAAGCAATTCCCCCACTGTGCATCAACCTCGCCACCAGCAACCACTTGGTTGCCTTTGCCTTTGACACTGGCACGGCCAAGAATGACAGAAGGGATTGGAATACTGAAATGTTCATTGCAATCACTTCCCTAAGTACTCTAACCACGGAGGCTAGGTGAGGATCCGCGCTCAGAAGTGGGGATACCCCAAATTTGCTTTCCATCTTCTTTAAATCTATGATCAACTTCTTGGAATCTTTCTTCATCTTCCTTGTAAAGATAGCATATTCAGCTTTACTTTTTTCAATAGTTGAATCCCCTTTTCTCCTTCTAAGAGAAGAATGAAGGGCCTGAACATTTTCCTTAATCTGCAACATTGTGTCCCGTGTAATTCCACAGATATCCAAAATCCTCACAGACCCATCCAACAATTCTTCCACAAATTCCTCACCTTGACGGCGAGAAATGACTTGCTGGGTGGAACCCATGTTTAGAAATTCATCCAAGCAAATGTACAATTCTTCAAGCAAGGAGAGGCCATTGAAGACCGACCCTGAAGTGGATTTGGATTCTGCTTCCCAATTCTTGAGCTTATTGAGCTCCTCTTCAACTCTAAGGACGCTGGGATGAGACCTAGAAGGGAGACTAATTGAACGAACAGTGCACTTGCTTGCCATGGTTGCTCTATTCTTCTCTCTGTAAGGTCAAGTTTTGGCTTGCTCCTAACAAGTCCTTGACCCTCTCTATATATAGGGGGCAATTTCAAGATTCAAAAATGGACAGCCAACTTAAGGTAAATAATGTGGAAGAGCATGTGATGGATACTGGGTGGCCCCTTGAAGTTCGGTTAGCTCTGTCACGTCTCTGCCCAACATGGCTGTGTGATATTTTATTAGCCCACGTTGGTTCTGAAATGGGTTTGAGCTGATTGATTAGCTCTCGTCTCCTGTCTTTCGCAAAGCAGAAAACCTTATTAGTCATCACCTAGTTTGCCTCCTACGTTGCCACATTACCCCCTATTGAATAAAATATAAAATCGTTCCACTCTTTGGATAATTTAAATTTAAAGTCTTTGAATAATTTTTTTACTAGTTAAATTATACATTTAGTAATTAATTTTATTAATTTATTATAATGTATAAATTTTAAAAAATTATGATATATTGATTTAATTTTTAAGATATAATTAAATGACTAAAAATTTATTTTCATAAAAGAAAAGATATTCAATATATATATATATATATATATATATTACTTACTTACTTCGGCAGTAAATTCTCAAGAAAATGTAAAAAAAAGATGCATGTAGAAGTGGCCCCTCCATGCATGAAAATAACATTTCAGTGACGCTAACTAGTTTGGCGCCTCTAAAAAAAAAATTGTAAGGACACCAGCCGCGTTAGAGTAATTGTACTAATACAAAAATTATAATATATTAAAAAATAATTTTAAATTAATGGTATTATGATAAATAATTTTTATTTTGGAAAAATTTAACCCTCTTTGCGTTGTGTCGACACAGCAGAGCCTCAAGATTAAAGAAATGGATTTTGGGAGATTGAGATCCAGATTTGTTGTGAAGTTGGGATAGAAAAAGAAACTCCAACAACAAAATCATGGGTCAAGTATCAGTGTTTACGTGTAGTTTATTGTGTGCACGAGTGGCTTGTACTCTTGATGTCTCCTTTTTAAGTTTTCTTTATTTTGGTATGAAGATTCTTCTGATGTTCATTTCTTGATTTTCTCAATAAATCTTGTCTTGAACTTGAGGTACGCAAAAGAGGACGCGTGCGTGTGCAAATAACTGTTACATAGATATCTTGCCATGTCCTTTCCTTCCTAATTTGGAGATAGCTGATGCTTAAGCTTAACCATGGACGACCTAATTGTCCTGACATGGCTCGTCTTCTTTTCTTATGTTAAAAAGATAATCACCATTCCTGTTTTCTTAGTATTTCACAAGTAACTTTTCTAAAATATTAATAATAATTTTTTTGAAAAAATATATTTTATATATATATATAATGATAAAACTGTTTATAAATCACATATTAAACGTGATTCAGTAAGCAATCAATGGAGAAACATGTACTGGGCTCACTACTGGAAAAAAGAATGTAGGCCCAATGAATCCATCGCACCTACTTGTTTGATTATGGATATATATTTGTCCGGTGATTTCTTTTAATACCATCTTCTTCTTCTTTTCACACCCTCATCCTTTTGTAAGAAAAAATGAGAGAGAAGTGCTAAAAGTGCAATATGGGTGGGAAAAGAAATGGCCATCTAAGTTATAGGCCTAATGACTTCTAAAGGCCCGTTCACTTCAGCCTCATTATCTGAAAATCAAAGGGTAGAGATTTACGAGCAATAAAAATGGACTTCTTCGAGTTTTAACTTCTAACTGACCAAATGGATCTCAATTAATGAAATGTGTTTTTTTTTACTGATATACGATTTATGGCACAACAGATTTTTCTTTTTCGGAAAGAAATTATGAAACAATAGATGATGATGTTGAGTATCTTCCCTTATCAATTTCCAATATAAATTGTAATGTAGCATATTATCTATTCAAGGCCGAAAAGAAAAAACAACTAAAATCTGGAAAATTTGAGAAATTGTATTAGAAATCTGAATCATCATGTTGCGGCTCCCGTACAATGTTGATATTTTGAGAGCAAATCCTTAAAAATGCGGACCACATGATCATTCTCACATTTACAGGGGGAGTATTGCCGTAGCCACAGGACTAATGAGTCATCATATTCAGAAAAGTCACTCTATTTTTTACCAAACTCCTAAATATGCTATCTAATCCACCTTCAAGACCATCAAAGCTAGCATTCAGAGTCTCTAACCCCCTTTGTGCTCCTTCAATTTCGACTCTTCCGTCGTTGTTTCTTATTAATTTTCCAAGGAGGGAGCACATAAGTGCAACCTCTCCGCTAATCTTCTGTTCTTTCTCTGAAGAGATTAGTCTGGTGGGGATCAACTTTGTTATCAAGGAAGACCCTTTTGTTTTAAGCCCTGGCATGGACAGGAATAACAGCAGAGAACGGAGAATACTGATGGTGATTGTGCTTGCTTCTCTTAGAACTCTGTCCACAAATAATAGATTCTGATCTTGACCCAAAAGAGAAAAGGAATTAACTTTGCTCTCCATTCGCTTCAATGCCCCAAGTTGTTTGGCAATTTCCTTCTTTGCTTTCATCCTGAAGCTAACGTAAGCAGAAATGCTACTTTCAATGCTCGAATCTCCACGTCTTCTGCGCAATGCTGACATGAGTGTTTGTGTATGTTCCTTGAGAACCAACAATAGATCCCTTGCAGACCCACATGCGTCTAGCAGTGTGACTGACCCACATAATGCATCTTCTACTAGTTTCCCATTTTGGTAGTGCAGAAGAGCTTGTTGGGTTTGTGAGGATTGCAAGAGTTCCTCCATGCAGTTATTCAGTTCTGCAAGCACGAGCAGATCATTTTGAATTGCCTCAGCTGCGAAATAATGGGTAATTGAGACAGATTGGGCACCGTGGTGTTTAAGGTGCTTCAACAGCGCTTCAACCCTCTGAGAAGAGGGGTGTACTCTTGTGGGCAAGCTAATGGACCTAACTGGCTGGTGAGCATTGGGCAATGTGGGATGGATTTCCATCTTTTCTTTTGCTATTGCTAGGATGTTCTTGCAAACGCAATGATGCTTTGTTGACGGTCATCCTTCAAGCTATTTATAGGAACATGGTAAGCAGAACATGAACTTGGAACTATTATTTTGTGCCTGCCAACTATTTGAGTATATGTGCATGTGATGGTGATGTGGGTCTCCCTCTGTTTGTTATGAATTTGCAACATCTTAGGCCAACATTTTGCTAACTCTAGTGCTTTTATTATTCCCATGGCCACAAGATGGGCAACGTAGAGCTCGAGAAAATTGTGGTAAACGAACACACACAACGTAAACAACGGATGCAGGGAATTGCTGGTAAATGCTTCCTTGCTTCTCTGTTACCCATCAATAATGCCATCTTCTCAACCATAATTCAATAGTATAACATATCTCTTAACAATCATGTGCATAATTGAATTAGTATTCTAACTCCTAAAGTTTTCAATTCATGTCATAATTCAAAGGATAAGAGAAGGATGGAATTAAATAATCCTGGCTAGCTCGACATCTTAATGGTTGTAGCCTAAAGTTTGCATCATAGCCATGAAATCTAGGCTAGCTTAAGAAGTTATCGAGGAGACATAAGGACAATGTTATGCTCCAATTGCTATTCTTTATCTTCAAGTGGTTATGAATTATGGAAATGATAAGGGGTTGTTATGCCAGAACATTTACCGTTCTTGGGAGACAAGACGGCAATCAGATATTTAACAGTGATGTTTATCCTACCTTGGAAATTGATATTTCAGCATATTGAAAACATTATAGCATACAAGTTCTGTGGGTTTGGTTGGCTTGTTTTAAGAGTAGTGCAAAAAAATGGTAGTGACAAAAGAGGGAAGGGGCATGTATAGGAATCACGTGTATATTGTATATGCGATAAGTTGATTCCCTTTGTCTGCACTCTGCTGTGTTTTCCTGCATGCATCTGCATCTTAAAACAACATTTATTTTCAAGAGCAATGTATCTAATTAAGAAAGAATCAATCTCCTCAGAGATCATGGCTTGCTCTCATATCATTGTATTGCCGTACTTAACCTACTGTTTTAATTAAGGATTCACGTTATGCTTGGCTTCTTATTCTTATACGTACCATTTTCATTATTAAATTTGCTAATTGCTAGTACTGATGCACTCCTGCAGCTAATCAATACAAAGAGTGGTATTCTGAACTTCACGAGCCATGAACATGAGAGTTTTAATGCAAAACTACAAACTGAAGACACAGTTTATACATGTCAATCTAGAGTTGCCACCCATCTCATCTTCATATGCAGCATAACGAATATCACATGGGCTCTACAATGAATGCTGGGACAAACTCTGTGGTAGTGAAATGGGCTAGTTGGCCTTGTGAATGAAAATTTGCATCCATTAAAAGGTAATATATTGCAATGCATGTGTCCGTTGATTGGATCTTCTGAAAGATATTTTCAATTCTAATAGGTCACTAACTTGAAGTCTTGTTGCAATTTTGTTTAATTTGGCTTTAATGGACTGTAAATCGTGAATTTAAGGTAATGTTGGGAATATTTTTCAGCCTGATTCCAAAAGGGTCGGCTGGTTGGATTTAATTAAAGGGTGTAGGCTGGCTCAGACATCAGCTGTCTCATGAGATAATGTTTAGTATAATGCTATTATATTACTCTAGCAATTATTTATTCATTCTTGGTTGCATGACTGCTGCAGATTATTATATTATTCATTCAAGCAAACCAAGATAGAAGGGCAAAGCTTAACCTCATCAAAATTGTCACGACTTTTTCAGCTTTTTATATCTCTATTATTTTGGCAAAGTTGTTATATTATGACTCATGGATGACCTTAAACAGAATTGAATTTATTGGATCCCCATACAAGTGGAATGGAGCCTCGTTTAGCGCTGGCCATGCATATTTTAATCACACAATCATGCAGCCCAAATGGAAAATTATAATTCATAGATTCTTCACCGACTTATTTTATCATCTTAATTTCATGAATGCTAAACCTGTAGGCTGTAGCATAGAGTATATTTGTTAAATATATTATGTGAGATTGTTGGAATCGAGATGATTATTTTCGTTGTGTAAGACAAATTAATATTGCTAATGTAAAACAATCAAAAGTGACTTTATTTTACTTTAATTCCTTTAAATCCCACTCCAATGAAGAAGTAAGGACATCTGAATAGGTTAAAAATAAAATAAAGCAAAATATTATGTATGTTCGTGTGCCATGTGTTAGAGAATTAAGAAACATGAGGACGAATATGACTAGTGCTTGACTAAAGTGTTGATCAGTGGTCACTTTCTCTACTGTTTTATTGTCTTAATTGTTTTCTTCTCTCCTTTTTGCCATCACATGATCCACATCTATTCTCTCTATCTATAGAACAGCAAACCATGTGAACGTTGAGTTTCAGTTGCTTCCGTTTTCCATTGTTCCACTTCAAGTCCATTTTCTGTGCTAATTATTGTTTCATTAATCATAATTGCTTCTTTTATTATAGTTCATTAAATATAAATTCAATCTTTTTATTGGACAACATGTGACACCAAGAGTTAAATAAACTTCCATCCATGACTTGCCTAATTACGAGCATGTGATTGACGTGAATATGGTCTAATTATAATTTCACAGTTTTCACGTTATATCATTTTCAAATTCATGAATGCGCTGAATTTCTGTGGTCGTTTGTGTGATTATTGATCCACTTTGGTCACAATAAATTTAACAAAATCTATTAAAATTATAACAATCCATGAAATATTGTACACAAGCCTCGGTTACGAGGTTCGTTACAAGTGCCTAGCTGCATGTGCAACTTTAATGTTTCTCTTTATATAACTTGGGGACTGGGCACAGACTACGTGAGGGAACATAGTCAAATAAATATATCATCTGTGGAAGTGTCAGTCAATCAACTTGGCCTGAATCAGTACTTGCCAGACAACTCGGAAACTTGAAAGGAAGAGTGGTCAAAGGCTCGTTATCTGATAATCCTTGACATGCTAAACCGAAAGTGTAACCCAATGCCAGAGCCACCGGCACAGCCACTGCATTTCCGACTTGTATATATCTGGATAAACCATTTTTTGAGAGGGGAGGGGCAGTCAATAGGTCATAAAACAGACAAGAAAATAGAACATCAACAAATCAAATTTAGTTGATCGTAAACTACAAGGGTTCTAGTAGCTTCTGTGGAAACAATAATGGTTCTGAATCATACATACCTTTCCTTAACAGGACCAACGAGTTGATAGCAATCAGGAAAGCCTTGGAGTCTTGCGTTCTCCCGAATTGTAAGGACTCGATCTTGTTCAGGGTGGAGAAGTGTCTAATATCATAACAAAATCTGTGAAACTGCCTAAATAATATTGTGCACGTACCAAATAAAACAATCTTTGAGGATAAAAACCTGATTGTGAGGCTCAGCCCTAGTCACAACTGTTGCCACAATTTCATCCCACCATAAACGTCCAAATGGCCTATTTTTAAATTATATATTAGAAACTTGGTAGACAAGGAAACCAAGATAAGGAATATCACATAAATTGCATATAGCATAGCACTTACTTAGTTGAGGTTCCCCGAACGAATGTGATTGCATAATCAGGAACCTACGCATAGCAATAACAAAAATCAGAGGAAAAGCTTACTGGGATTCAACAAGAAACCAAAGTCAAGTCTCTTTAATATGATGATAAACAAAATTAGTACCAGAGGCTTCCCTGATTCAAGCATCACTCTTTCAACTGATGGATCCAATTCAACTTTATTATCTGAGTTAACAAGTACACCGGGCAGATCCCTAAAGTTCGCACCCTACAAGTAAACAGAAACCAATTGAAAATACTAGGATAAAAATATTTCAAGTAGTTCAAATCAGAAAGCTATGTTATAGAACCTTCTTCGTTGGAATGCGACAAACTCTCTCAAAATCGTCTTTATTTAACTGAAGAGGACGATGATCGTATAACATTTGTGGTGTTTTTTGAAGAGAAGCCATACCCACCATATCTTCAAAGCAGAGAACATATGATAAGAAAACATGCTTAGGAAGACAAAAGATTTTACAACACAAGTATACAAACCAGAAAGTGACGCAACATGAATTATATGAATTACGATGAATGGCACCAAAAAGGAAATAGAGCAGCCAAAGCTACATGCATAAACCAAGTACATTGAAACGAAATGATATGCAACATAAATAGAAAGTGTCCGTTCAAGTCAATAAGGTCTCAATTATTATCATTTATGTGTATAATAATATAAAGCGAAATGAATTTATGTCAGCGTGCTACAAAAGTAAACACAACACACCACTTCTCCTCAATCTGATGTATCTCTGGAACTCTGTACGAGCAGTTGTCCCATACTTCCTCTCATCCTGGCTCTCATCATTCGTGACCTAATTGACATGAAACAGAGAACGGAGGAAAAACCGGAGTCAACATAACATATCAATTCAATCACATACTATTTCCACAACTGTACACAACAATCCAGTGGCTAAATTTGATTTCCGGTCGAAATAGTCTTTAAGAGGCATGTGAATAAGAGTTATGCAGCTAGCATCACTTGAAAGCAAACATACCGGTGGGAGATCAGCTATAGCATCGCCAAGAAAAACAGCATCTGCCAGCTGACAAGACTGTTTGTCGTCGTAAGCAACCGTAATTTCCTGTATGTGACAATTATCATAACTTAGTTATTAAAATCAAATAGCTTTCCTCCGAGAAAAAGAAAATAAGTCTGATGTAAACAATGTGCTCACTTGAAACTCACTGGGCACAAAACCTCTTGCTACAACCTCATGAGTTGGCAACGGGTATTGAGGCAATTTCTACAATAAAAGAAAACAATTAAATTACGGACCATTCCATTTAATCTCAACCTACGACTAAAACTTCATCAAAGAGAGAGACGGGGGACGGGGTAGTCATACTAACTAAAGTAGCCTTACTTGTGTGGGGCGAGCACCCCAGAGAAAAACACGCATACGAAATTGAGGAAGGCCATAAGATCCTGCAGCCATCATACCCATTCTTGCTTGGTAGTCCATGGATACAAGACGTCCTATGGCATAACGTCCCAAAAACCCACCAGCAAACTTTAATATATCAACAACATTTTCCATGAGAACGTACTTTGGCTTCAGGTATTCAATGATATCCATGAAAACAACCAACTGACGATTTTTAATATCCTCTAATGGAGCTTGACGGTTCCTAAAGCGATTGAAACCACTCACTCCTTGACAGGGGGGTCCTCCGCATATAAAATCAACATCACCCTACATAGCACAGGAAAATGTTAAGAAAATCGTACAAGCTTCACTCTTCAGCAAAGACGATGAAAGCTCATTTAGGAAAGAGAAATGGAACTCACTGGAAGGGGCAAAATTTTCGATTTATATCCTCTTGTCACAAATTCCTTCAATTTTTCCGGGCAATTACTGATACAAACATAATAAAAATGACAGTTATTCACTTAAAAGATTTATTGGTGAGTCCATGTCGTTAATCATTAATCATTCACCTAAAAGAAAATCATAAAGCAAAGATAAGCAGAGAATAACTGACAAGATGTGCACCTTAAGCCATCGAGGGGCTCCCACGTGTCATCACTAGGCCCGTACCCCTTCCACCGAACCTGGATGGTTAGAGAAACAAAGAAGCTAAGTAGCTCAATTTACTTTTTGAATTATAATAAAGTAGGAAACGAGTTGAAATGCCATTAATATTTCAGCCAAGCAAAAGAAATAAGAGATATAGTGTTGACTGTTGAGGAGATTATCTGTGCAACTTGATTAATATGCTGTACTTTTTTAAGATCTCTTTCACATCACTCCAAATATTGAAAAACTAAAACGGCATAGAGTCAGATATTCATACTATAAATAATCTAAATTTATACTGCACACTTGATGTTAACACACCTTAAAATACAATCCGGGCTTCTTGACTTCATTTGGATCACCATAACAGATGGCAATTAACTTTTGCACCTCAAAGTCCTCAGAGTCAGATGGAGTTGTAGGGGCCTTGTCGTTGGAAGTATCATTATTTTCATCTTTATCTTCATCTTCATCAGTATTGTCTTCATAGTTCGACCCTAAACCATCTGATCCTAAAATATCCTTGCAAAGATCTGCCCAAGCTTTAAGTAGACATAAAAAATCTTCTGTCGCCTCATTTCTCACCTGATTGTCATTTTGTGGAGCAACATGAGTATTGGAAGGAAGATAAAATGCTCAATGTAGAATATAACATGTCAACTATGTATTACCTGAGTTTCAGGGTGATTCAGCTTCAAACTTTTACAGGCATATGAATTTATGTCAACAGCCCACCTCTTTAAAATCAAATAGAACAAAAAGAATATAATTTACTGAAAAAGCTTGCGAATAGTGTATAAAAGATCAAAGCAAATAAATCAAATTGCTTGGAGAAAATTATTCCACTTACTGTGACAAGTTTGACACCAGATATAGAAGCACCCAAGCATAGTCCTGTGGACATGGCTCCACAACCAGAATACAAATCTAACAATGTCCATTCGGATACATCAGATGTGTGATTTTGACAAGTTACTCCATTAACGTTGTTATCATCACCGGTAGACCCAGACTCGGTTGAAATTGTTGAAGAAGTATCACTATCCGTTTTTGATATTTCTTGATCAGCAAAGTAAACCACATTGATGGGCAAAAATTAGTAAGTTTTAACAATAAAAACAATAATCATTACAGAGGAATTAGACAACCTGTGTCTAGATTTGAGAAGGTTAAGTACGGCACCGTGTACTTCATATCATAATAGAGATCACAAGGAGGGATTGTTTTCTCCTTTTTAGCCAAGTCCACCTGTAGCATGCAAATTAAGAACATAAAAGGCCTTTACTAGAAAATTACAGATTAGCTGAAATCTACACAAAGTCCACACATACATTTGGAGAGATACGAGCAATTTTGACTCTGGATACAATGCAATCAAGTGGATTGTCGTCTTTCACATCAGATATAAACACCCGTGCTTCATCAACAAGAGCCGCGTGGTCTTTGATGACCTGCACACATTCAAAATCCAAAACTCCTGAAAATTTAGGTGGAAAATTGGGGCCCAAAATAGTTGATTGAAGGATGAAATTGAGCTGTCGAAACTGTTATCTCACCGTGTCCGCAGCTCTGTAAAACCACTGGGCTGTAAAATATAGTTCGTTATCAACTGTGTCAAACAACTCAATGATTCTTGCAATGTAGTTAGGCTTTCCATCTTCAGCCTGCAAAAAGCCAAATCAACATATGATTATTCAACAATTAGAATGTGGACAATTAACTGCTAAACAAAAATAGGCTATGATATAGTATTTGTCCTATATAAGAATAGACATGCTTCTTAAAAACTCACGGATAAACCTCTAAAACACTGATAAGAGTGATATGTTACATACGAATTTTGAGGTTGGTTGAAAGGTTATTACGTATCCAAGTTTGTGCAAGTAAACACGACTCAGAAGATATATGCGATTTGAGTATAGATAATGATAAAGCATCGTAGGTTGACGATTATTCCATAAAAGAGGGTCAAAATTCTTATTCTTCTGCTCTTCTGTGCTCTTTATTAACTTAACAGAGGGTGGCAACATATTATCAGAAGATACCTAGCATAAACAGTTGCTAAATTGTGTTTGATTCTTAATAATTAATGCAAGTAAACATTATTGTCTTGGATGTAACATGATCATGGGTGCCACCATGCCGACAATAAATATCTGCCTAATTGCAATCCGATAACCAGTAATAAATTTAGGGTAGCTTCATAATTCATTACTGCTTGGCGATACTCACCTCACATGGACAGATGAATATAAATAAACATAGGGAAGTATTTGAGTAAGCAAACACATAGAAATTGAAGGACTTTAAAAATCGACTAATATTAAAAGGTAAATGGTCTGACGGGAAACAGACCTTGACATAGGCATCGTCGTTTAAATTGTACAGCGTGCCATCCACCATAGCTTGCCTATAGTGACACTTTGCTTGCAAAACCTCATCTTCTTCACCTGGAACCCTGCACCAACCCGCACATCATATGCTCAGTACTAAAATTGCAGGTGAGATTTTAAAAAATAAAGACACGAAAACATTAATATATTCAATCGGAAAATTAGAAACTCACCCATTAACGCTCCGAGGAGAGTTCTTTTTCTCCGCCTTATTCTACAGACAAGAGGAAAGAATGCATGAAAAGCTAGTCAGATTTTGCAAGAGCTTCCAGATAAAGATAAAGTTCAGACCTTGGATTGGTATCGCAGCGGCCATTTCTCCCGTGCCTCGTTTGCCGGAATAGGTTTTCCGACGAAGAAACATGTGTCAGAGGAAACGTCAGAGCGCTTGGCTTTCTTGCGCTCCGACGGAACCAATGATACCGTCGTCTCCCCTGCTTGCTCCGTGGCATCTGCTTTGGCTCTGCGTTTTCCCATCGCGAGGAGCAAGCAAGAGGTAGCAGAGAGTTAGAAAATTTGAGCGAGAGAAAGAGACGTTGGTTCACGCGAAAACTCAAACGGTGGCGCAAAGAGGAGATACAGATAAAAAAAGGGAATGAAAAAGCGGGGAGAGAGTTTAGGGTAGGATTTGAAGTACAAAGCGGGCGGGAAATTGATTTTCATAACAAAAAAAATTTAAAAAATAAAAATATATCTATATTTCCTTTTCTTTTCTTTTGCCCAATAATTTCGCTGTAATTTTCTGGATTCGGATTTCTCATTTTGGCGCCACCGCTAATCAACAGTCTTAATCAATATAATATTTCTGTTGATTTCTTTTTTCATCAACAATCAATATTATCAATTACTTATTTTGGAGTACCTTAAAATTGAAATGACTTCGTTTACACCCTAATTTTTTGTAGGAAGAAAATATTTTTTCTTTGCTCTTCATCAGGCAGAGGTATCCATCGGACCAATTTTCTATTTTTTTAATTGAGATGAATTATTCAATTTACAAAAACATAAGCGTTTTGGAATTTTTTTTTTTTTATCAAACATTCAGAATCGCAAAAATATCATGCAAGAATTACAAATCACAATATTAAACACTTGATAAAAAAAAAAAATGTGCCTAATCGCTTCATTGTCGTCTTCAAATCTTCAAATAGAAGAGACATGTTTGAAGTTTAAACTAACATCAGACAAATGTATTTCTGGAAGTCAAGGGTGGTGCAAAAATTAATCCCTCCGTGGGGGCCAGTTTCAGCATATAATACGTTAATTAAGTTTAATCCACTAAACTAACCTCGAAATAGAACTCTGACATGAAGTATACGAGAATAATAACAATAAACTTCATCCTTGAGTAAGATTAACTACATAAAACGGGTTATATAAGAAATCAAATACAAAGGGGTGTATGTTTCAAACTTCTTCGGGACAGAATTGTATTTTTTATCCCGTATGTTGTTTTAATTTTTTGTATTTTTTTTTTTAAAAAATAAAAACTTTATGCCAATGATTAAACAAGATTCATCCAATTATTTTCTTTTTCCATATTAGGAGAAATTACATTACAGCATATTGCTTTGCCTTTGAATGTCCTAGACAAATACATAATTCTTCGCATCATTTAATTGAATAATTTGCATTTTGATGTACAGTTGTACAAAGATGAGATTAAAGGACTGTATGTTGTACTAGGCACCTGCCCTGAAGATGAAAACTCTTCACTGCTTCCATCTTGTTCATCTAATCTAATCTCCTCTTTACTATTCGTGTATGTCTCCCAAACATTAGTACTAGGATTTTGTTTTCAGGATTCAGTCACAGAAGTTGAATTCCATCAAAAGGCAGGATCTATAATGAATTATATGCCTAGAATCTAACACAGAAAAATCAGAGCTGCTTCTCACAAGTCTAATTTCAGCAGCAATTAAAACACAAGTATAATAAATATCCTGTACATTCCAGTATTAGCATATAAATCTTTCTTTTCTTTTTCATTTTTGGCATTGGCTACGGAGTATGTTGCACATTTGTGAAATAAATAAACGAGCTGCTAAAGCTGAGGTAAAGCGCGAGAAAACAAACTAAGAAGAATCATTAACAGATCCTGGAAGTGGTGACTTATGACCAAAGTTCTTGTGGAGTGGATGAAATAGCCCATGATCCATGAAATATGTGATGGCCAGAGCTTCTTCGTATTTTAAATGATTAAGAGTTCAATAATTTCCAATAGTTTAGTTTGCACTCAGTTTGCCGCTTCTCGAGTGTAGCAACTATCATTCTGTAAACCAGTGCAGGGCTAGAGATTACGTCTGATAGATAATGGCGGCGGCTTAAAACCCAGGACATTGAAGGCCTAACAACTCCTCACAACTTGTTGGCAAGTATTCAAATGGTAGGTGAAGAACAACTCAGTACGCTCATGCGGTCTCCACGTTTATTTAAGAAATGCTTGCTGTAAAAGGCTCCAATGAGGAACACTATCTAGCAACCTCCACTTCATGGAACTGGCAGCCCAAACAATTGTAACTTTAGCTTAGGAAAAGATTTTTGTAAAAGAATATCATTCAACGGCTGCATAGCACAATTAAAAGAAAAACCTAAATGACTCTTGAACAGGGTTAATTTTCATAAACAAGTAACAGAACATGAGAAAAATAATTGCAACCCAACAAACGATAACATATTAAAAGGGGATTTTATGGTCTATTACGGAAGCTAACCCAAGAATATGCTTGAGCCAAATCACGGGACAAGACATGTGTGTACCCAAAATGACCAAAGACCAGTAATCGTGTATAGACAGTCCAAAAAGCTTTATTTTAGATTCAGTTAGTTGTAAATTACACATTTCATAAGTAGAACAAATCATGGGTGCGCCTTCAATCATTCCATTGTTTTGCATGTTTTCCTTAGGCTAATTCACCAATTTATGGATATATTATATATTTCAGGGTTCCTCGGAGCATTGAATTATCAATAATACAACAAAAATTCAGCACAATGAATTAACAAGATTATTTAGTAAACTAAACAAGTGAACATACCAGCTAAATTGAGTGGCCTTGTTCTCGGGCTTTCTTCACCCATTTAAGTGTACTCTCTAATGTCGAGTAAGCAGCAACGTCAGTCAAACTCTTGCTCTCAATTGCATAATCAAACACTTCATAAGCCTCTGCGATTCTACCTTCCCTGCATAGCGTCCTGACTAATGTTGCATAAGAAGCTGTATCAAGCTTCATACCACTTAATTTCATTACTCCATACAACTCAATGGCCTTCTCCAACAACTTCGACTTACACAATCCATGTAACAGCGTGTTATAAGTGCATGAATTTGGACTGCATCCCTTCTCTTCCATGTGCTTAAACAATGCCAATGCGCCCAAGGCATCCCCCTCCCTGCACATTCCATTCATCAGTGATGTATATGTGACTTCATCAGGAAAATGACCCTTTTCTGCCATAACACCCAAATACTTCTTGGCCTCGTTAACGCGTCCAGATTTAGATAACCCAAAAATCAAAGTGTTGTAAGTGACGAGATCAGGTTCTACTCCTTCTTCCTTCATTTTCTTATAAACCTCTATTGCCTCGCTTCCCCTACTTAGCATGCAGTAACCCTTCATAATTGTATTGTAAAGAAAGCAATCAGGTTTGAACCCCTCCTCACTGAGAACACCCAACAATCGCGTGGCCTCACGTAAGTTTTTGGTATTACAGGTATTATCAATCAGTATTGTGTAAGTAACAAGATCCGGCTTTATGCCAAAAGAACTCCGCATTTCGTCAATAAAACTATAGGCAGAACTCAACCCACGGAACTTACAGAGATGTTTAACGAGAAGATTGAAAGTGTATGTGTCAGGGGGTGACTGTTTTGAAGATAATTCTTTGATCAATTCGACAGCGTGCTCCAAGCGCTCTGCTTTACAGAGTGACCGAACGGCTATGTCTGTGGTAACCTTGTTAGGTTGTATACCGTTATTGACCATAAAATTCAATGCTTGATGAACAGGGGCAAGGCTGGGGTCATGTGCTTTGCAGGACTGGGTGAGTAAGATGTGGTAGGTTGACTTGTCAGGTGAGAATGAAGGATGGATTTTCATCATGTGACGGAGAAAAGCAATAGAATCATCCGTGGCAGCGATTGAAGCATAAGATTGGAGGAGAGAGTTATGGAAGCTAAGGTCGACAGAGGATTTTGAACGCTTGAGGATAGAGTCTAAAGCATTCTTGGCGTCTGAGAGGCTTGGAGACTTGAAGAGAGCTAGCGCTTTAGAAGCTTGAGACGATTCAGAATCCTGGGTTTCTTTCAATTTTACAGAAGCTTGGAATGGCGTTTTCTTAGTGGCTTTCTTAGGAAAATAATTGGGTTTCGCAGATGGGGACTGAGTAGTTTCAGCAGGAACCAGAGATGGAGGCTTTCTCAAGAACGGGTTTTCAATGGCTGAACGGAACGCAGGTGGGATTTTCCCCATTTTCTGCTACCTACCAAGGATTTTCCCTCTACCTAATCTGTTTATTCCGCTTCTATGGTACTCGAGGTTTAGGGTTTTGCAGTTCTTCGCTCCAGATCGACTACCGAGTCAGAGATGCACCGATGCGGCAGCAGCTCACTGGATTAGAAACAGGGTTTTCTTTTTTTTTGTTCTTGGACCAGAAACAATTACGGACCCAATTTAAATTTTGGCCCATCTTGCTTGATCCAAGTTCAAGTTCGGCTACATTACAAAGTTTTTTTTTTTTTTTTGGATATTATATTACATAGATATAATCGTTAAACTTATAAAAAGTATAAGATTATCTATGTTAATCGTGCTCTTTCAATTTGAATTTATTTTATAAAGTTTATTTAAATATTTTTTATTCAATTTTAAATATCTCATGTATTTTAAACAAAAATCCCCTAAACCCATGGTACAGTATATCATTAAAAATAATAATAATAATAATAATTTAATTTCCTAAAGATTATAAGAATTTTCAGTTTAAACTCAATTTCGTCCTCTTGTCAGCACGTGTAACATAAATTGACAAAATGTTAGTTTAGTCCACCTTAGAAGAAAGGTACATTACTCGTTTAATATTAGTGGAACTAGGGGTGGGCACGGGACGGGACGTCCCGTGTCCCGTCCCGACCCGAAGCCTTCGGAACACATTCGAGACGGGCCAAAAAGGGACTCGGGACGGGATCGGGACAAGTTTTTATTGTCCCGGTGAATTTCGGGATGGGACCGGACAAGCATGATTCCGGACCGAGTCCCGTCCCGTCCCGGCCCGATACCACTCTCTTATAATGCAAATCCCGACCCGACCCGTGGTGACCCATACATGTCCCGATCCTTGTCCCGTTGCTTGCCATACCATTGCTGCATCGGTGCATCTTTTTCTCCAGATTTAGTCATTATCTTCTCCCATGGTGAAACCCTATCTTGACACCTCTGCCTCCTATCACCACATCGCCGCTTGCTGCCATTGCAGGTTTTTCCACCCCTGATCCATCTAGCCACCGCGAGCCTCTCCTCCCCGACATAGCCATCGTCGGCAAACCTTTGCAGTTCCAGCTTGCAGCATCGCACTCACCGCCACTATCACGACTCACTCTTGCTGTCAGGGGCATCTTTCTCACCTCCCCTTTACTCTCGCCCACTCTACATAGGTAAATCTCTTGCTCTATTTTTTCAAAAAACTTTCTCTGCTTGGTGATGATTTTATGGTATAAATGTTTAGGGCTTTGCTAAAAACATTTGCTGGATTTTTATTAATTCTTTGAACTAAAGTCTGATTTCCCTGCTGAAATGCTGATCTAATTTGTGGATGTTTCTATTTCTGTACTACTTTTTCCGCATTTAATCTTTCTGGTCGATGAATGTGGATGGTTAATTTGTTTTGATTCTCAATATTGGGTTGTTTAGCGAAATTCCTAGTTTCTCTCAACAATCGACCATAACCAAACCTATTAAGGGGACTAATAGAATGTGCAAAGTGTACATTAGCAAAGTATGTGTAATTGAGGGTGTTCGTTAGAGAAATGAATTGTCTAACTGAGACATGGATTTTTGCTGGTTCAATGAACTTGGGGATGAATTAGTTCTTTTGTGTGTGTTTATATATGCAGAGGATTTAATGTGTATGATTTTTTTTATGGTGTTTTGTTTTGCTTTGTCAACTATGCCAATTTGAAATTTCTTTTGTTTGAGCTCTAGTGCAGATTCTGATACCCTTCACTCATTGTGGCATTGAGTGACTCCCTCAAAGGCAAGGCAAATCACAACCGAGAGCAGCTCTGAAATCGTTTGCTGTATATGTTGCGTGAAAGTGTTGAGGATTCCATATTGTCCTGGTAGAATTCTTAGTCAAATATTCTCTATATATATATATATATATATGTCTACATTCACAAACATGCACAAACTGCAAATTAAGCCTCCATCTTAACGATTTTATGCTTGTATCTTCTTTTCTGTAAAGAGAAAATTCTGGGTGCTTCCTCGACAAACCTTCCCTTGTACATTCTCTCTTGTTGGGTATCTTTTAATTTCTTTGTTTGGAGCTGGCAGGTCCACAACATGCATTTAGGTGATTTAGTCATTATCAAAGCTGAAAAATGAAGGATGAAAATAACATAATTTTGATACTTTTTTTATTGGCCATTTCCTCCATGTGGGGTTGAATATGATGCTAGAACAATGGGTATTAAGATTCATGTGTTAATGCTTTTATTTTTAAGATTCATGTATCAATAATTTTTTGTTGTCTTGTTACTCTCATATAGTGTTGCTGCAGCTGCTAATGTGTGATTTTTTTTTTTATTTTGTTTTGTTATGGTTTAGAAAATTAAGAAGATATAAAATGGCAGAGCAGATCCAAACAGGAGCACCTGGAGCAAGCCTAAATGAGCAAGTCCAACAAGTGCAGCAATATGTGTCAGGCATTTCTGGTTCATCTACTACTGCTGCAACTGCTCAAACCACAGCAGGTTCTAAAACTTCTAATCCTAAAGCTAAGTCAATAGTTTGGGACCATTTTATAAAGTTACCACTAGAACAAAGTAATGGAGAGGAAAAAGCTAAGTGTCATCATTGTAAAAGGGAATTTCTTTGTAACTCAATGAGACATGGGACAAATGGAATGCTAAAACACTTGAAAAGTCAGCATAAGTGGATTTTTGCTGACAAGAATCAATCACTTATTGGGGTTATAAAGGGTGAGGATGGACTAGGTGGGAGAAAGACAGCAGTATCTATTACTTATAATGTGGAGGAAATTAGGAAAGCACTTGTTGTTTTTGTTATAGAAGATGAAATGCCATTTAGTGTTGTTGAAGGGCGTGGGTTTCGTTATTTTGTGAATAGGTTAGAACCTAAGTTTCCTGTGCCATCTAGGAGGACTATTACAAGGGATTGTTACCAACTTTTTCTAGATGAAAAGGGTAAGTTAAAGGAGTGTTTTAAGAAGTCATGTGTGAGGGCTTGCTTGACTACAGATTGTTGGACATCAATTCAAAATGTTTCCTATATGTGTCTCACAATTCACTTTATCGATGAACATTGGAGACTTCAAAAGAGAATTTTAAATTTCTCTCAAATTGACAACCATAAGGGTGAGACTATAGGAAAAGAAATTGATAGATGTTTGAGGGAATGGGGAATTGAACATGTATTTACAATAACTGTAGATAATGCTTCCTCTAATGATGTGGCAATTTCTTACTTGAAAAAGAAATTGAAGAATTGGAATGGTTTAGTATGTGAAGGAGCGTTTATGCATATGAGATGTGCTGCTCACATTTTGAATTTAATTGTGAATGATGGGCTGAAAGACTTGAGTCCATCCATTGTTGCTATTCGGAATGCCATCCGGTATGTTAGATCTTCTCCCCAACGCCTCCAAAAATTCAAACAAGCTGCACATGCAGAAAAGATTATTAGTGGAGCCTCTCTTTGCTTTGATGTTCCAACTAGGTGGAATTCCACCTACATTATGTTGGAACATGCTATACCATTTCAAAAAGCATTTGACAGACTTGAGGATGAAGATGAGGGTTATGTCGCATGGTTTAAAGAAGATAGATAACCATCTATTTTTGATTGGGATAATGCTAGAGCATTTGTTCAATTTTTGAAGTTGTTTTATGAGGTAACCTTAGCACTTTCTGGTTCTTTGCATGTCACCTCCAATTGTGTTTTTGATGAAATTCAAACGATTAATGAATTATTAATAAAGTGGAGTGAGAATGAAGCAGATTCTATTGTGGGGACTATGGCATGTAACATGAGAAACAAGTTTGAAAAGTATTGGGGGAAGGTAGAAAATATTAATCCATTGATTTATATTGGCATTGTGTTGGATCCACGGTACAAACTTGAGTATGTGAATTATATATGTGATGCAAATTATGAGATTGAGGTAGCTACTCTTTTGAAAAAAAAGATAGCAAACACATTGTGGCAGCTATATCATTTCTATGCACAAGAGTCACATGAGGTATCTCAAACTCAAACCTCTGATGATAATGCAAGCCATGAAGGGTTATCTATTACCAATGAAGGTTCAGTAAACATGGGATGGGTAACGAGCACATAAAAAGGAAAGAAAAAACCAATGGAAAAGATTAAAATTGGCTCAAGAATGTCCAGACAAGAAAAATGATCTTGAGAAGTATTTCGCACATGATGTAGTAGATGATGGTGTAGATAATTTTGATATCTTGTCTTGGTGGAAGGAGAATTCTGCAAAGTATAGTGTGCTTTCACTTCTAGCACGTGACGTATTGGCCATTCCAGTTTCTACCGTTGCTTCTGAGTCTTGCTTTAGCACTGGAGGACGAGTCCTTGATGTTTTCCGGAGTTCTTTGTCACCAAAAATGGTTGAAGCACTTATATGCACTCAAAATTGGTTAAATCCTAATGAGTACAAGATTCAAGAAGTCTTTGATGAGTTTCAATCAAATGATAATGTTATTAATGGTAAGATTTTTTTATTCTAATCAATTAACTTTTTCATTGTATGTATTTTTTTCTCTTTATTTAATATTTACTATTTCTTCATATGTGACTTTGACAATTTTATAGAAATTAGTGGTGCCATATCCTCAGTGAGCAACCAGGCAATTCAAGAGGGAAATAGAATGATAAGTCTTATATATATATATATATATATAATATATATATATATATATATATATATATATATATATATATATATATAATATATATATATATATAATATATATATTATATATATATATATATATATATATATATACATGCTTATATAAATTTGGATACAAATAACTTAAAAATTTGGGTACAAGTCTTACATCAATTCATTTTTTTCCATATTTGGCAGCTAGCGATTAGCAACACCTACACTACACTCTTGAAGTCTATTTTGCTGGAAGGAAGATTGTTTAATGATCTAAATCATTTTATCATGTTTGTGTTTATTAGTTTGTCTAAGTTTATTTGTTGGACATCCAATTATGTTTCATGTATCATGTTAAAGACACTATAGATTGTCAAAGATTATGTTTTTCTTTATTCTATGTATACCATCCTTCTTACTTGTTTCAGAGATTGATATCCTTCTTTTTTCTCTAGTTCCATGATTTTCATAAAGGAATAGAGAATGTGTTCCTTTTATTTTTAATAGTTCATTATTTCTTAGCAAAAGCATGTATATCTATAATAATGGCACTGGTGTTGAGTGCCAGTGATGCAGGTCGAATTGGTCACCTAGTTCTCCCAAAAGCATGTGCAGAAGTAAGTCTAGAACTCTACTTAGTTTGCTTCTCTTTGTCTCTGTTTATGGATGGATGTATGTAATTGGATGCTGATTGCAGGCTTATTTCCCCCTATTTCTCAATCAGAAAGGCAGAAACAAGGCTGCAACAAAGCACCGGCCAAACCAATTAATTTTTAGAGCAATCTTCGGAGCAGAAATAGTGTAGGATTGTTGTTCCCATCTGATGCAATTGCAAGAGCTAAACATTATATCTCTTATACCACTGGTGGTCTAGGTACTGTTTTCTAGTATATTTTTATTGCATATAACTAACCAGAGGTACAAGATAAAAACATGGTACTAGAGTTGACAAATTTTAATTATTTTTAGAGGTATTGCATTGTATCCCTTCCTTCTAAATGTGTTGTCTGTGACTCTGTTGTGTGTCATTAACATGGTTCATGGTTCTATTGAAGTTGCATTATGTCATAAATTTATCTAATTTTCTTAGTTATCTACTATAGTAGCCTTCCCCTCTCCTGTCAAGGGATCTTTGCTTAAGCATTTCTTTTGAGTTCTAATAGCATCTGTTCTACCTTGTGATCTTTTTTGCTATTATCACTTTACCATCATTAATTTATGTTGTTTGAGCATATCATTGTTTTGCCAGTTCCCTATAATGGATTTAGAAGTTTGGACTTTTCTTTTGATCTGAGAAGGCACCACTAATGCACTACAGAATTAATACTCTTGTAGGTGCTTACAGTGATTCTCAAGGTCTTCCAAGAATAAGGAAGGAAGTAGCCGAGTCATACAAAGGCGTGATGGTTATCCAAGGTTACATACTGTTTCTTCTTTCTTATTCTTGTTTTATAATATGATTTTTCTTGAGCTTAGTTTCTAAGTTGTTAGGTGAAATGGTTAATTGCTTCTTACCTAATTGACAGTGAAATGGAACCCGGGTCGGCAGCGGGACATATTTGTGTGTGTTATTTATTTACTTTGTGGGCAGCTAAGGAAGGCTCATGTAAGTCCTGTTGAGGTGTTTTGCATTGCTTTTTGATGCTTTCATCTCATAGGCTCTGTTTGTTTTGATTGAAATGGTTTCCAAAAGTCTAAAGTGGATTTTGGTTGTCAAGATAATGCTTTAAATATGTTTACAGTTTACTGCCATTTTAAATGTTTAATCAATGGAAGAAGATTTTGTCCATTTGTGCAATACTTCCACCAACCTAAATTTTCGATTGTGTGTGAAAGAAACATGAAACCTTACTTTGGAAAGCCAAATCTTTCCAACCACCGTTTCTGTTTCTTTTCTTTATTAGTTTTGACTTTCTAACTTTTGACCTTAACTCAGTCCCCATTTAGGTGTTGGATGAATTGGCAGATTTTCAATTATCAATTCATTCATGATTCTTATTAACTCACATAAAGAGGGGATATGAGGGCTTGATCTTGTGTGAATGAGATATTTGTCTTGTATTGTTTTCAATTATTTTCGTTTTATTTATGCGATTATGCTCAAAATTTTGTTAGAGGGCTTTGCACCATCCTTTCACTGCCCCAAACCCTGAAGACATGAATGATCTCTTGGCTTATGACATGGTTCACAGTGGGGTAGAGGTAAGTAATATTCTTTTCAATTAATTTCCTTTCTCTAAAACCTATTAGCCAGAAGATTTTACTACTGTTGTCTATATCATGCTAACTTGTGATATTTACTTAATTTTAATATTCTACTAGATTGGTGGAGGAAGTTTAAGAATTTATAAACGTGACATACAACAAAAGGTTTTGGAGATTGTTGGCATTTCAATGGAGCAGGTTAGTGGATAAATAATGCAGTAAATAAAATGACTGAGTTTCTTTACTCTACTTGTGTACATTACCATTTGTTCTAATGCGGATAACAAGTATCTCTGTGCTAAAATTGCATATTTCACCATTTTTTCTGTTTGACAATCAAGGACTAGGTTTGTCACAATTCGGGCCGGGACACATTCGGGACATGACCCGGGACAAGTTGGGACGGGACTCGGGACATAACCGGGACGGAACCGGGACAAGCATGTTGACTCCCGGACAGGACGGGCCGGGACAGCTAGATGAATCGGGACGGGACCGGGACAGGAATTCTTGTCCCGGGCATTTTCGGGACGGGACCGGACGGCCCAAATCCCGGCCCATCCCGGCCCGTGCCCACCCCTAAGTGGAACGATACTTAATTAACCAGCATGAACTTCATTTTATAGAGGAAGAAAGTTCACGTGTTGCATTATGATGCATGATCATTTTCCCTTTCTCACCATCTGCTAAAACTATATATGTGATCAATATCTTAGTAGCAGACAGGGCCAGGGCCGGCAATGACCAGCAGGAACAGGAACTAGCTTGCTTATGCTACTAATAGAAACTAACTTATTATTTGAGAAAAATATAATTTTAGAAATATACCTCTCTTGTCATCACGTGTAACATAAACTGACAAAATGAGAGTTTAGTCCTCCTTACAAGAAAAGTACATTTAGTTCAAACAAGAAAAGAGAAAATATTTGTTAGAGGGACATAATATAAATCAATGTAACTTATACTAGTGATAGAGAATTGAGTCAAAAATAATCTTTGGAGGCAACTCATTCTTTATTTTTCTTAAACCACTTTGACAAGATACAAGAAAGACCATGAAAAGAAATTCACATAAAAAAACTGAAAGCTCATGAAATTACATATATAGGAACATGATTGCAGATATTCCCTTGTTTATTCTGGTCTACTGCTATTACATTTTAATCCCAAATAAAAGGCCTTTGAAAGAAGCAATTCAAGTTGTCGCCATAGCTGACGCCTAAAATGTCACAGTACGTCGTATAATATCCAGCCCTATCAGCATCATCGTTATCTGCACCATGCCCACATTCATCGCTGATGATGTTAGTGATGACACCATAACCTGGGAGTCGACCAGCTGCCTTGTCAGCGGAAGAAGGTGTCCATTTGTTAGTGATGACGGCGTGGCATGACGGCTTCTTAGTCTGCGGAGTCATCCACAACCATATTGCTGTCTTGAATGATATCACTGCATCTTCTGCTACCAGATCAGGGTTGTTTATCAAGTCCACTTCTATGGCCTTTCCAGCTTTTGCATAGTTGTAGTTGCTACCAACCAAATCAAACTCAGCTACATTAATTAATATTCAAATCAAATGATTGAAAATTAGGAATTCAAAGATATGCTTACTAGGTGAGTTGGATTGGTCCACGACCATAATATAATTTTTCAGGAGGACAGGGGAACTTGGGATCACAATAAGCATTGCTTGTGTTTTCCTTAACAATGCAATATCCTCTATCAAATGGCCCTTGTGGGACAGCAAACCATCGTCCTATATACATGAAAATGAGCAAGAACAGAATCAATGAGCAATGGAAACTAGCTTAGCTAGTTGCATATTAATTAATGTAATATTTGGTACTCACCATTGGTTTGGTGGGAGGTTTGGCCTAAGAAAGCAGCAATTTCCCTCTTGCGAGTAGAAATATCACCGGTGGTGCCAAACCCACGAAACGACCTTGCTGCCGTGATGAAAGCCTCGTAAGTATAAAAACCTTTACTCTCGCAGTCCTTATCCTTTCGGTGATTCAGCATTTTGTTGAACTGAGAAGCGCTTATGATACTGCCAACACCGTCGGAGGTGGCATGTTTTTCACAATGTTCTGACGACGCTTTCAGCAGAACCAATGCTAAGATAAGAACTAATAACCTCATGTTTCCTTTTCTTTTACCAATTGAAAGAAAGAATCTGAATGAATGAGAACACTGAGGAGAGGGGTATATATAGTGGTCTCTTTTTGCCCTTTTGGAGCGTATGTTCAAAATGGGTTGGCTGGTTCTGGCAAGTGGCAATCATAAAGTAGCAACATGCCTTAATCTCAGGTGGGATCCTATTTAATATTTAATACAGCAGGGTTGGGCAAAGCGAGATATGATTCCAATTAATTAACTTGATCTTATCAGTATTTGTATGCCACTGGCGAAAAGAGGAGAATTAATTGATGAGGCAAGTGAGGACTCATGAAACCAAAAAAGGAAATGGTATTAATGGTTATCCACACAAGATGGAATGATAACATAACATGAATCACGATCCTTATTTATTTTAATATATCAGAAGCTTCCTCTTTACAAAGGGAGAAAGTTCATGGTTCATTTATCACTGTCTGCTAAAAACACGTGGCCAATTTCTTAGTCGCAGGCAGGAACTACAGATGATGTGTTTCTGACGGATGGATGACTTTTTTTTTTGGGACCAGAAACAGTTAATGGACCCAATACAAAATTTTACTCACCTAGCTTGGCCCAAGTTGAAGCTGGGCTAGGATGTATTGTGACCATGGACAGAACTGTTTATTAAAAATATTAATTTAATTTCCAAAAGAGTAAGATCATATGACTTTTCAGTTCTAACTCGAGTTCGTCCTCTTGTTAGCATATGTAACATAAACTGACAAAATGTAAGTTTATCTTTCCATAAACTTATTTTTATACATTTCTTCTATTTTTATATCTAACTTATTTTTTATTTATAATTTTATTCATATAAACAATTACAAAAAACACAATTTCATATGCCCATAATATTTTCCTTTTTCTTTTTCAATTAATATCAACTCTCATTTTGAAGGAGATCAGATCACATTCATCCTAGTGTCCTAGTCAGTATCCATGCTTACACATTGTAGCCAGCAGTAGTTCTCACGTTCATTTGTTGTGCCATATCTTCAAATTTTAAAATGAAGAGACCAAATTAATCTCACTTTATAATGGAGGTTTTTCGCTCTATGGAGAATTATTTTGACTGAATCCTAATTTCAAAGAGACCAAAACAATACTATAACTTGAGCCAAATAGAATCAAAAAGAAAATTTATCATGTATTTAGAGGCAACACAGATTTTATTTTTAAACAAGATCCAAGAAGACAATAAAATTACATAGGAAGAAGATTGAAGACATTCCCATTTTTATTATGGATAAGAGAAGATGTTAATAAATAAGATATACGTAACTATTTCATTTTCGCAGCAACATTGGTATCGAGAGCGGTCATGGATTATAAAAATAGAGAACGGAGGAAAAAGAAGAATAATTGATGAGGCAAAAGTTAGGACTCGTTTGTTTCGTTTTTTGAGATGAAGATTATTTTTTAATTAAAAAATTTCACCCATACAAATAAGCCTATATTTATAAGAGAATTTTATTAACACGAAATCTATTTCGAATTTATCACATGGATCAAGCACGTTAGCCTACCACAAATTAACATGAAACGTTTATTTTTTTGATGCTTGGATCAAGTAAATACTAAATGATCCTTCTTTATTTCAAGATATCAGAAGCTTTCTCCTTGTAAAGGGAGAAAGTTCGTGTTACATGATGCAGGCTCATTGTCCCTTCATTACTATCTGCTATATCTTGGTAGCAGGCAGGGACAACACTAGTTTAAGCAAATGGCCTCTGGTCATTGCAATCCAAGTTGTCTCCGGGCTGACTCCCAGTATCTCACAGTACCTCTTATGAAACCCGATCCGATCCTCAACCCGTGGATCCTGACCGTGCCCGAATTCAGCCCTCCGTTGATTATGTTGGTGATCACACCGTACCCTGGGACCCTGCCTGCTGACCTGTCAGCAGCAGAAGGCGTCCATTTGCCTATGTTAACATATGGCTTGTTTGCTTGCGGGGTCATCCAGAACCATAGAGCAGTCTTCAATGAAACGGTCGGGTTCGTAGAAACCAGATCCGGATTGTTTATCAAGTCCTCTCCAATTGCTTCACCAGCTTGCCCATAATTGTAGTTGGTCGCAAAGTCAAAAAGTCAACGACCATCAGTACACTATTCTAAAATGACTGATTATTTTATTTTATAAATCCATCTATGAATATTTAACGTGACTTACTGTGTGAGTTGGAATGGTCCACGGCCATAGTATTGTTTACCAGGAGGGCATGGCCAGTCTTGGGACGTACAATAAGCTCCTGGGTTGTTGCATTCTTCGACGATCTGTGTGAGTTCAATTGGTGGACGGCCATAGTATTGTTTACCAGGAGGGCATGGCGAGTCTGGGTTCATGAGAAGTCTGAGCCAGGAAAGCAGCAAGCTCCCTCTTGCGGTGGTATCATCTCCGGTTGTACCAAAGCCAGGGAAAGAGCGGAGTGCAGCAATGAAAGCATCTTTGTTGTAGAATAGGTGGCCGACGCATCGTGCAGCGTTACGGTGCTCATGCATTAGATCCAACGCAGCGGGGAGTAAGTCGTATGGACCTCCTCCGCTTGGGGTTGGGGTTGAGGGTGTGGAATTTGAACCACCGCACTGGCTCTGGCAGTTTTTCTTTTTTACAGTAGGGATCAGTGCTGCCGCACCACCCAAACTCGCTACAACATAGCCCATTTGGGCACACAGCACCGCCGGTTTGTCTTCCACATTGTTCTGCTGAAACCCCAACCAAGAAAGCTAAGCAGAGTAGCAAAGAACACAGCTTCATGTTCACTATTTTAATAAAGAAACCCAACTATGGTTATATGGTTCATGAATGAACAAGATATATATAAGGTTGCATGACTCAATTCAATCTTCAGAATGGGGCTGCTTCACGTCAAGAACTTTTGTGTGCCTTTGTGGTAGTCTAGTAGACTGGTCTGTTGCCAGTTGGCTCGTGCGGAAGAGTCAAGAGTAAACCTAAAGTGGTAATGGGACAAACATAAATAATTAAATGGCACGGGGCCGATTTTTCTTGCCCTGTTTTGCGGGTATAAACGTAGAAACTAGCTAACTTGCCTGCTAGGACCTATTTGATAAATCCAGCCCAACAAAAATATCAAACACAAACACAAACACAGATGGTATTACTATTGTCTTTCTGCTTCATTAAGTTGGCAACTTGCAATTGCTGTAACAAAAGATAAAAATGGGTAATCATAAGAGCATTGGAAAAGACTGAATCATGGAATGGAAAGTGCTAGCTAGAGAAGAAAAATTAGACCACTCTCTACTTAATGCTTAATCACAGAATTTGCTATCCTAGTGCGTTTGTGAAAAGCAGGTGTCAATGAGAAAGTAGTTTTTTTTTTTCAAAGAAAACCTAATACTGGCTTTTCAAGTCAAACCATTTTATCTCTGGAGTCTTATCCCTTATTGGCCTACACGAAATTTTTGTCAGAGAGTTCCATTCTATGACAGGGTCAAAATAAACGAAATTTTTTACTTCATTTTATTTTATTTTATTTTACATGTCAAATCTTATTTTATAAAATTATTATTTATATTTACGTGTAAAATCTTATTCTATAGAATTATTATTAGTTAAATATATAATTTATGACATTTTATAATAATATTTTAATTGACGAAACAAAATTTAATACATCAAATAACATACACTTTTGTCCTGTTGGAAAGGAATTAAATGCGGCGGCTCATAGTTGACTATATATAACCTTCATAATCACTATAAAGAAATCTTTATATATAGAAAGCTGGCGGCTAAGCCATTAGCTAGGCAAGAATTTAAAAATCCAGGGAAGTCGAGATAGATAAATGAACTCGACCCTGCTTGCAGGAAAATGATCAGTGTGTGTGCAAGAACTGGGAATGGTTTATCTGCAGACTAACAACGAAGTACTTTTAATTGATGTTTACAAGTTGACCTGTGTTAAAGCAATGTTTAAAGTTAATCGCGGAAAAAGCACATGCCGGTATATATATATATATATATTAGTACATACTTTTGGTAAATTAATCAATTAACTGTACTTGTCTTTCATTATTGGTTCGATGATGTTCTTTTAATTTTCTAGTTTCATTTAAATCCTAAGATATACTATATATGTATTTATATATATATATAACAAGGCTCGATTAATATATAGCTCATTATATTAGATTTTCGGATAGCTAACATGGCACTTTTCTCCATCATTAATTGCTATATATACATGCACGAGACCATATAGAAAAAAAAAAAAAATATAGGGAACAAAATATACTTCTTTTATAACTAATAGAAAAAAATAAATAAGATATATTTATATGCTTCCAACACCCAATTACACGTTGAAGTTTCCTTCGAGGCAATCTCATGAAAGGTCAATGTCACATATTGGAAAAAGCATTTAGTGTGACCATTTCCATGTTCATTGTCCCTATTTATGTTTGTGGAAAGAAAGATGATTGATCAGTGTGAATTGATGCGGTTAGTCAAATACTTTGCTAGCTGTTATTTCAGTGGGCGGATAAAATCCTACTTCATCAAAACTAGAATGTATTTTTTTTTTTATGCAAAACGGCGCCGTCACTACTAAAATGGCAACTAATTAAATTGACTTAGTGAAATAAATAATAAAAAGAATCTAGCTCAGCCTCATAGGATCGATCATCAAACTTAGATTGAACTGAGATTTATGATTAATTTGTCTAAAACTGTTTGATTAATTACTACGTATTATGCAGAATCGTGGTTACTGCATGGTCCGTATAAGGTACGTACATATAGAGAAGAGAAAGAAAGAATTAGAAAACCATTAATCAGAAGTAAAGCAAATTAAGCATGAATCACGGCCGGAAGTTCATAGGTTGCGCATGCAATTAATCACCAATTAGTACTGCTGACATATATAAACCCAAATAAGCAGTTAGCAAATGCTGATGAATGACTCCATTATCATCACACTGGCGTCCTTATCTTGAAATCTCACACCTTCGACACGTTAAGACTAAGTAAGAGTAAATATGGTCTTCTTTTCTTTTTTTTTTAATTTATTTCGTGAGAAAATGGATCTGACTAGGAAATCAACCAGACAATTTTATTATATGTAGACGACTCTCCAGCCGATCCAAGCCAGTAAAATACTACTTCTTCGCACTGCAGATTTGTTTGTGTAAAATTCAGAGATAGGGATAGAGATGACGTCGACGAGGGAATTAGGTCCGGTTCCGTGTTCTGCAAATTACGTGGCCTTGTCACCGATCAGTTTCCTAGAACGAGCGTCTCGTGTCTACGGTGATAGGCCGGCCGTCGTCTATGGTGATCTTGTGAGGTTTTCTTGGAAACAAATCCATCAACAATGTGTCAAGCTCGCTTCTGCTCTGGTCAACCTTGGAATTTCCCACTCTGATTTTGTAAGTATGCATCCATTCATCTTTCGATCATTCATTCATTCATTCATTAATATATTCGGGGTTAGTATGATTATCTTTCGTCTTTCCATAAATTTCACTAATTAGTTTTTATCAGATATTTAGAAAGAGATAGCTTTTAATGCCTTGTCCATGAAAATATATGATTATGTTGCCAAAAAGAATTACTGTTCCATAGATTTCGTGTTTGATTATGGTTTCGCTCGCTAGCACGAATTACTTATATAGAACTTGTATATGCATGTTTCTGCAATGTGGATTCAAATCCCAATAGACCATAGCATAGATGTTTTTGTGGAATTAATATTAATTGTTGTCAATCATTTTCTGGAAAATTTAAGGAATGTTCATAGGGTCTGTTTGATTTGCTAAAAAATAAAGGACTGAACAACACAAAATTTTTTTTCCCTCGTTTAGTTTCTTAAAATATCACAGTATTAAGCAAAAGTTTATCTATAGTATTAGACAAATTCTTAAATTCTTGTTACTCACCAAACTATAGGATAAGGATTTATTTAGAGTATTGGACAAAAAATTTTAACCTTATTATTTTTCAAACTATTTTACAATCATCTATACCATGGCTTATTAAATCAATGCCGGTAAGTCCTAACAACGGTTATCAACCGGCGAGGTATTGACAACAGTCGGTGACTAGCAAGGTACCGACAATAGTTAGCGACCGACGATGCTTCTTTAATTTTATATTTTTATAAATTATTTTGATTGTTATAAAATATTAAAATATTTTTTTTTAAATAATAATACAAAGTATTACTGTAAATTAAATACAAATGGTATAAAAATTTTTGTCCAATGCATTAAAAAATAAACAGTGAACAGTACAAAAAATTATACTGTACCTCAACTTCTTGTGCTATATTATTTTATTTATACTGTTCAATATTAATATTAAACGCACCCAAGATTTTGCCGTAGAGAGACATCTGAAAAGCGCGTATGGGCATGAAAAATGTTGGAACAGCACATTGTGTTGTGTTACATGTTTACATTACTGAATTTTCTAGTAAGTTTCTTCAGCTGTCACCCTTCATTGACTGTATTTTTTTCTTCCATACCAAAATATACGCCAATCAATCACACCCGAACCCTAATAATCCGGAGTCAATAGTCTACTGTTTATTTTACTTCTTTGGTGGAGTTCATTTCACTTATTTTTAAAGAATAATATTAAACTTCCTAATAATACCTCTTACATCTTCTAAATTAATTTTTTTTTTTGAAGGGTAGTCTGAATTAAATTTAGCTTTACTGTTTCAAAATATAATTATATTATACACATAATATAACTTTTTGCATTATATATTTTAAATATATAAATTATAATCCAAATAGCTGAATTAATTAATAATAATATTTTATTAATTATAACTGGGACAATTATAAATATCTAGACAGCCTATATATTCAAAAAAATTTAAAAATTTTGATTCAAGGTATAGTACTTTTCAATTTATAGGTTAATTTGCATTAGTTTTTAAAATTTTTAATGTATATACAAAAAACTTTCTAAAGTAATGATAAACTTTTTTTTTGTCACTAAATGGGTAAACTTAAAATTTCTAACTTGGGATAGGAAATAATAAATCAAATTTGGTCCTTAACCTTATGAGAATTCTATTACATGTATAGTGTAAACATAATATATATGAAAGTTTAGTTAATAGTATTTTAATTATATCATGAAGTTTTTAATGCTCAATATACCTAGCTATATATATATTCAATAAGTTTATTATATTAATTTCTTGCTGTATATACTAGTCAAATTTTTGAGAGCTAAGGTTTATATAAAGGTATATGCGATCAGTTCAATTAAAAAAGGCAATATACTAGTTATTGAAAATATAATATGTATTTGCTATTAAAGAACACAAATGATATATTGCATTTTTCTTTCTGTCTAATCCTAATTAAGAATAGAGTCATACAAAGTACAAACTTGGCACATGTCACCAGACACGCTGAGGCTGTCGAGAAGACTTTAGGGTTCTTAGATCCAAAACAAATAAAATATAAACCCACTTCACCGAGTCAATAGGAAAAGAATTATAGAGTCATTCTTTTTATGTATATATTATTTAAGACTCATATAGTAACATGATGATTTGCCCTTTCTATATATGTTGCTAACTTCTTTATTAGACTCTGCTTGATATAAGATACTAAGATTGCATCCAAATCCCAATAGAAAGGAGGGCCGACCTAAACATCTTTAATTAAACGATGAGTTTGTCTTTGTGAATGAATATACTTGATTCTTTCTTAGATGTTTTTTTTTTTTTTTACATTGTTAATCGGGACAGTATTACTGTATTACTAAGTTTGTTTTATGCTAATACTGCTACCTCTCCACTTGTAGTCGACCATCTTATTATATGTATATCACGATTTGACTATCATGCAAGGTTTTTGTTGTCGTTTTACTATGGCCTCGTCGATCATGAGTTCATCATCATAATTAACACCTCCTATGCCCTGCTATTATATTTCAGGTCACCACCGCCTTTGTTAGTGTAAACCAATAATAATTAAATCACATTTTTTTTAATAGATAGAGAGATTTATACATGAATTTTAATTTATATTAAAAAAATGAATATATATGATATTAAACTTATAACGGACCAACCCATTTAACCCCTTGGTTCAAGATAATTCCAACTAGACTTGACCAACCCAAAATTGCCCTTAGCCTAATTCCGGTCATCTTTGCCAGATTGATAACTTTGTGGATTATCCATAATCGACTGCACCGTGTAGTTGATTGCGGACTGTCTAATCTATCTATTATTGTAGTTAACTGTGTAATAGTAGGTAGATAGACGGTCCGCAATTAACTGCACAATGCAGTCGACTACAGGTAATCCGGATTGATATTAAACTTATAATGGATCAACCCATTCAACCCGTTGGTCGAAGATAATTCCATCTAGACTTAACCAACTCAAAATTGCCCTTAGCCCAATTCCGGTCGTCTTTGCCAAATTGATACCCTTGTGTGTGTGTATATATATATATATTATTGTCAACAATCTGGAAAAATAAACTGTTTTTGTATTTTAAGCTCTTAATTTGTCTCTCCAATTCTAACTTTGGTGTTGTTTAACAATATCTTCACAATTTGTCCTTTTATTCTATTCTGTAGGGCAACTTCACAAATTCAAAATCAAAGTTTTTTAATTAGAAGCAACGCATTACTTTTATTATAAAATTTAATTTTATTCATTGACAAGGTTTGGAATTTTTGAGCTGCTATAGTAATATACTAGAAATACTCTATTCGGATTTTGGATTTGCTCTCTCAAGGTCGAAAGTATGTTATGGTCAGAAGGACCTCATTTTTCTTTCATAAGCAGGTTGCAGCACTGGCACCAAATATTCCACCGCTCTACGAGCTGCATTTTGGGGTTCCTATGGCTGGGGCTGTTCTTTCTGCCATCAATTTCAATTTGGATGCAACAACATTGGCATTGGTATTAGAACAATTAGAGGCCAAAATTATTTTCGTGGACTATCAGTTTGTTGAGGATGTTCTCCAAGCGTTTGACATAATGTCCCAAAGAAAATGCAAGTCACCCCTCTTGGTTCTGATGTCAGATTATGACCAAAAATCATCACCATCTTTTAAGGGTCTCCCTCCAGGTACCCTGAACTATAATGATCTCATTTCCAATGGAAAACTAGATTTTGAGATTATAAAGCCAAGTAATGAATGCTGCCCTATAACAGTGAATTATACATCAGGCTCTACAGGGATTTGTAAAGGAGCAGTTTACAGTCATAGAGCGGCCTATCTAAATTCATTGGCTGCAATTTCTCGTTTTGATTTGAAATCAACGCCAGTGTTTCTATGGACAGTGGACATGTTTCGCTGTAATGGGTGGTGCTTCCCTTGGACAATGGCTGCTGTTGGCGGAATCAATATTTGCCTCAGAAATGTTTCAGCAAAAGCCATATTTGATGCAATCCACCTTCACAAGGTAACTCATCTGTGTGGACCACCCACACTTTTGAACATAATTGCTGATGCACCAGCCAGTGACCAGAGGCCCCTGCCCTTCAGTGTGAATGTCACAGTTGCTGGTGTGCTACCACCATTCCAAATTCTCAAGAAGGTAACAGAACTTGGATTTGTTGTATGCGTTGGATATGGTATGACAGAGGCTCTGGGTCCTGTAATGGTAAGACCTTGGAAAGCCAGTTCAGATAGTGAACCTATAAATTATGGTGATCAAGAGCTTCCCTATTATATGATGGAAGGAGTTGATGTGAAAGATCCAAAGACCATGAAGAGTACTCCTTCTGATGGGAAAACCATTGGTGAAATTATGTTCAAAAGCAATACTTTGATGTCGGGGTACCTCAAAAATCCCAAGGCAACTGAAGAAGCTTTTAGGAGTGGATGGTACAGGACTGGGGACCTCGCCATTAGGCAACCAGATGGCGCTATAATATTGAAGGACAGGGCAAAGGATATTATCTATTCAAAGGAAGAGGCTATAAGCTCACTTGAGATAGAGGCTGTGCTCGTAAGTCATCCAAAGGTTCTGAAAGCTGCTGTTGTGGGGAAATACGATGACTTGTTGGAGGTTTCTCCTTGTGCATTTGTCACGTTGAATGATGGGTGTGATGCAACTGTCCAAGATATCATTGACTTCTGCGAAGATCGCTTGGCCACTCATATGGTTCCTAAGAGTGTTATTTTCGGGGATATCCCTGTGAATTCAACTGGGAAGGTGCAGAAATTTCTTCTCAGAGAAAGGGTGAAGGCAACGAATGGTGTCTCTCATCAATGAAATTACGTACTATCGATTACTATCTGTATGCTAATAACAAGTGGATGATTGGATTGATGTTTAGTACCAGTCACTTCTTTTGTGCTTTCCAGATTATTGCCAAAAACTGGTCCATGGTGGTTACTACAACATGACATCCACAAATGTGAGGATGGTTAATGGTTTATGGTTTATAGGACATCGATTCCTCTATGCATACTTTTGAGTTTTCACTGATTTGCCATTACATGCCGTAACTTTGTTTTTTTTTTTATTCTGTGTGATCGAGCATGCAATTTTAGTCCTGCATATGATTTCAGAAAGTGCATGAGCTAGAAAAGTCTAAATAGAGCTTTATAGAGTTGAAAAGCCAAAGACAGAGCACCAAATGTCCGAGTCAAGGCATGGTGACTCAGCTTCTCATAGGATCCCGGGTTGCTGGATATATAGGGACAGTTGGTGGGACCCAAGGAGGATTTGGTTTGGCTGGTAATCGTGAGGTTTATGGCTGCTGATCCTTACAAGGTAATTTTTTTTTACATGTGTTGATGGGGAAGTACGTGGGCGACCACAAGAACGGAGGAGTTGGAGTTTAAGCTGTGTATTTGGAGGAAAATCCAACTGCATTGCTCACTACTTTGTTTTGTTGGTTGAAGCTTTCCCTTTATGATGTGAACCAAACAAGCAAATGCTGTATAATCAATGCGCCAGCAACTTTTCACACAAGAGATATGATATACCTATCACCGTGTCTACAAATAAAATAATTTAAAATAAGATAAGACGTATGGTTAGAACGTACACAAAATCAGTGTGCATGGAGCATTATTCTGTAGGCAATGTGTACCAACACAACCCTACCATTGGCTAAAACAAAACAAATGGTCCCTAGTGGGTCTAATCTTCTTAAGATCTCAACTACCCTAGATTCTTCAATGCCTTCTTTGCATTCTGTAATTGTTATAAGCCAATGGATAAACGTACCTCCAATATCATATGTCTACGTCTCTCTTGCCATCATCTTCTCGTACATACTCTCACAAATTAACAAGACAATGACTTCATGGTATTTGGTTTCGGTGTTCGTTCCGGTCATCGTGGCTACTATTATCTACAGGCTCGAACCTTTTGAACCGGTACACTTTCCCTCCGACCAGTTAAGCCGGACCACCTCGACTGTGCCGACGCGTAATGAACACATGCGGAGAGGCTCAGAGGTGGTGGGGGATGGGAAATTGGCAGGACCTGAGGATTTGCTTTATGACACTGATTCAGGCGTCATTTATACGGGTTGTGGGGACGGATGGATTAAGCGAGTCACGGTGAACGAATCGGTGGCCGAGAACTGGGTCAATACCGGGGGAAGACCCCTCGGACTTGCTTTGGGGTCAAATGGTGAAGTTATAGTCGCCGACGCAGAAAAGGTAATTAAATTCTTCCAAATCTAGCCAAAAGAGTGAGAAAGAATTTTTTTTTTTTTTTTCTTGAATACAAAATTTGCTAATGATAAATTATTTTATAGAGCTACAGCCAATTTTATTTTATTGGTAAAATATAAAAAGCAGTTATAGCACTATCTGTATTCTGTAACTAGCTCAGCATGAGCCAACTTGGAAGGTTGGGAAGCTTTGCCAGAATGATCCCTTCCTTTGTCGCATATTTCACAAGCTTATCGGTAAATTTTTTACAGTTAGCTAACTTAATATTAATTAAAACTCTTAATTTTCATAAATTTTAATGGAATTTTATTGTCATATTTGTATTATCATAGAAATTAATTTTAATGTATTTAAGTCTTGTACAATACTTTTCCTGCAATAATTTGATTATGTCCATTGAAAAAAAAAAATTGAGAATGCATGGTTGGAAACGCCACAACTCACTATCACTTTTATTGGCCTCACCATAATTGCATATCAAGGAAGCCTTCAGCCTTGTGACGTTTTGCATGTAAGTCCAACCCTACCTACATGATACAGGGACTCTTGAGGGTGACAAAGGAAAAGGAAATTGAGGTGTTGGCATATGAGGTTGAGGGCTTGAAGTTCAAATTAACAGATGGAGTGGATATAGCAAAGGATGGTACTATTTATTTCACAGACGCCTCATACCTATACTCTCTGAAGGATTACGTTTTTGACATTTTAGAAGGAAATCCTCATGGGAGATTGATGAGCTATAATCCAACAACAAACAAGACAACCTTGTTGGCCGGCAACCTTTATTTTGCCAATGGAGTTGTAGTCTCACCAGATCAAACCTTCGTTGTCGTATGCGAGACTGTCTTGTAAGTTACTTAATTGCATGAAGCAACCAATCTACTTGATTGGATATTTCCATTTTCTTTTTCTTTTTAAAAACATAAGGATAAGCAAGAATCTCTGCTTTGATGCTATATATGTAACATTCTGCAGGAGTCGGTGTAGAAAATATTTCATCCATGGCCCTAAAAAAGGAAGCATAGAAAAATTTATCGAGGATCTGCCTGGCATGCCTGATAATATCCATTACGATGGAGAAGGGCACTATTATATTGGAATGACAATGGTAATATATTTAGCATAGACCTCAACTTTGTCATTTACCTTAACATTGACAAGATGATTGGTATGAAAAAAAATATGATCTTTATATTCATGAAAGTTGTTGTGCATTACTTTCAGGCTCTCACCCGTTCTTGGGACTTATTGCTTAGATACCCTTTCATTCGGAAGGCTGCGGCAATCCTGGTTAAATTAATAGGGAACCCACATTTGGAGAACAATGCAGGAATCTTTATTGTAGATTTGGAAGGAAAACCAGTTGCATACTACCATGATCCTGATTTGAAATTGATTGCAAGTGGCATTAAGATTGGAAATCATATATATTGTGGTTCTATTCTTTATTCTTATATATTACGTCTTGATGTGAAGCAATATCCAGCCCTGCCTGTCTCATGAAGCATAAAGATAATTCATTTTATAAGGTTATATTGTCATGAACTGCAATTCATGAGCAAAATGCATTTATATGTATCAGAAATAAATTTTCCTTGAAGAATATTTTCAAGGTTGATCAATACAAATTTGGATTCTCTCATTACTTTGAAAGGTAGATTTGGTGCTGTATATGGTTAAGATAAGCTGCCCATGGCCTTGGCTTTCTCCCTTAGAATATACTTTTGTATCTTTCCTGTTGAAGTTTTGGGTAAGTCCTCAAAGACGATTGTTTTAGGGGCCATGTAATGTGGCAAATGGTCGCGGCAGAAGTTGATTATTTCTTGAGCATCTGCATCAAACCCCTCTTTCAACTTCACAAATGCACATGGTGTTTGGCCCCAATGATTATCTGGCCTCGCAACAACTGCAGCCTCAAGAATTGCTGGATGGCTGTACAGAACTGTTTCTATCTCAACTGAGCTAACATTCTCTCCCCCAGTGATTATAATATCCTTAAATCTGTCCTTGACTTGTATATAACCATCAGGATGTTTTACAGCTAAATCTCCACTGTGAAACCACCCTCCTTTGAAAGCTTCTTCTGTTGCTTCCAAATCTCTAAGATAACCACTCATCACCGTGTTCCCTCTAAACATTACCTCCCCCACTGTTTTCCCATCAGATGGAACACTTTGCATTGTTGCAGGATCTTTCACATCAACTTCATCCATAGCTACATGAGGCACGCCTTGCCGGGCTTTGATTTGGGATCTTTCTCGAGGAGGCAGAGAATCCCACTCTGGCCACCATGCACAAGAAGTGGCAGGCCCATATGTTTCTGTGAGGCCATACAATTGAGAAACATCAAAACCAATCTCCTCCATCTTCGAAAGGATCTGTGGTGGCGGCGGCGAGCCGCCAGCGATTACTACTACCTTGTGAGCAATTGGCTTTCTATCAGTCACCGGAGAGTTCACAATCATGTTCAGCACTGTGGGAGCCGCTCCAAAGTGTGTCACTTTATGCTCTGTCACACTGTCAAATATGCCTTTTGGAGACACTTTCCTGAGGCATATATTGATCCCACACTGTGCTGCAATTCCCCAGGGAGACACCATCCATTGGAATGGAACATTGGCACAGTCCAAAGATAAACAGGCTTGAAGCCCATTTCAAAAAGAAGAACTGTGGCTAGAGAATTCAAATAAGCACCTCTGTGACTGAAAACAACTCCCTTGGGCCTAGATGTGGTGCCAGAGGTGTAGTTTATACTTATAGGATCCAATTCACTATTTGTTCGCAATATTTTAAACTCATCATGCCCCAAAGCCAGGAGCTTCTCATATTCATAGCTAACTGATGTGGTGTCAATGGTGGATGGGCAAACAGAGTCAGTAACCAAGACTAAAATGGGCAACTGGATTGTTGCTTTGGCTAGCATATCCAATGCGCCTTGAGCAATGCAAAGAAACTGATAGTCTACAGAAAGGACCTTTGCTTGTGAATGTTCCAGTAGAATAGAAACCATGCGCTCATCAAGGCGTGAATTGAGCGTGCAAAGAACCGCTCCAGCCATTGGAACTGCAAAATGCAGCTCATACATTGCAGGGACATTAGGTAAAAGCGTTGCGACCTGTTTAAATAATAGAGAATTCAATTGCATAAGTGATCTTTCTAAAATAGAGACTTCGCGTCAAATTCATCAAACGGTCAAATTAGCGTCTATCCAAGCTATGAGAAAAAATAAACAAATACTATGCAGAGCATTAACAATAAAACCCAGAATTATAGTTCAAGGTACTGAAAATTTGCTTTCAGAGCACAGGAAGTGCCTTGACAGAATTCTGTAATAACCAACCAGAATCATTAGGAAGAAGCAGAACATTCAAAGAAAAAAAAAAATAGTAATCTCACCCTATATATCTATATATGTATGTATGCATGACCAGTTAGATAGAAGTTGTTAAATAAGTTGCTTTTTCTTTAAGAAAATTCAGAAACATGGGAATGACTACAAAATGGTTTGGCTGATATAGTGTTAGAAAGTTTACAGGAGAAAAGACAGATGGGCACGAACGAACTTACCACGTCACCCCGGGAAATTCCCAACAGGGTCAATGCAGAAGCTAGTTTTAAACACCGTTGATAGGTTTCGCCCCAATTATATTTCAGAGAACCATATACAACTGAGTTTCTGTGCCTGCAAATCTTTGCTGCTCTTTCCAAAAAGCTTATAGGAGACAAGGGAACGAAATTTGCAGAGCAGGGAAGCATACCCTCCATTGATTCCAATGATCCCAGCTCGGAATTCTGAGAGAAGTTACAATATTTACGTGAAATCTTACTCTATATTTGACAGTTAGAACAAAGTTGTTAATTACAAGTTGCTTTCTTTAGGGAAACTCAGAAACATGGGAATGAATCTGTAATGTCGTCGCTGTCGCTGTATTCAAAAGTTTATTAGAGATGATGAGAAACGAACTTACCACGTCACCACGGGAAATTCTCAACTGGGTCAAAGCTTGATGGATTTTGCTCCATTTATGTTTTAGAGAACCATATATGACTGAGGTTCTGTCCCTGCAAATTTTTGGTGGTTTTTCCAAAAGGCTTGTAGTAGACAAGGGAACGAAATTGGCAGAGCGGAGAAATATACCTTCCATTGAAGCTATGGTGGTTAATTACACAGAACAAGATTGTGCACAGAAACACAACAGAGACTAAAGATCAAGAGCTTCTGGTATGAAAACTCACCACGGAAGCTCCTTGCTACAAGAAAGGAAGATTGCACCAATATATCAATTATAACAACTGTCCCCATTTATTTATTATATGTAGAAATTGCATGTGACAGTCACGTTGCAATTCCGTACCACGCTATACATAATAAAAGTTTAAAATTAAATTAATTATTATACTAAAAAACTAAATTAAGTAAACCATAAATAAACAAATACTAAAATCCAATCACGTAGTAGATTTTAAATTGTCTCGACTCTAATTATTTTGTTGACATTGTTGATTTAAAACAATCTTTAATATTGTTTGGTGAGTATCTATGAGACTATGACTTGAGTTATTTATGTTATATTATTTTAAATATAATTTTTTATAGCATTTAAGTATTGCATCCCTTCTGCGATAATTTTCTTATTGATCATTTAATTATACTGATTAAAAGAAAACGGGAAACAAATTAATCGAAAAAAGAATAACACGTGTGTTGTAATAGTAACCTTTAGATGAAAGGTTCTTTCTCACTTTTTCAAATTTAAACTTAGTCTCTTTCCTCGTATGTTTAGAACTACTATTAAAAATCCCATAATCTCAACTATTAAAAAAAAAAAAAATACGAAGAGAGATAAAGAAAAAGTTGAGAATGCACTGCGAACGAAAAGATAAAAAATTGGCAACTCGCCAAGTCGCTATCGCATTTATATTCAATGCTGATGCTTACTTTTCCAGTTATGGGCCACGCAATGATAATGTATCAAGGTTGTGGACCTTGGGGCTTTGCGGATGTGCTGCCAAAACCTAACTATCTTTTTATGGACAAAATTTATTTGATATACCAAACTTTGTTTCGTGTAGATTTAAGATTGTGATAAAAATAAATTATAGGTGACTTTGAAAACAATTATAAATTTATAAAACAAAGTTTTGGACAAATAGTTTTTATCTCTTATATGACCTACGTATATAATTGTTTATATATATTTATCAGAAATATGAGCATTTTTTTTTTAAAATGAGTCTTAATTCATAACTTTTGATTATGACATATTTTTATATATATATTTATTAGTTGACACAAGTTCACTTGTTAAAATACGTATATTAATTTATAAAATAACATATCAATAAAATACCTACATATAAATAGCATAAGTTTAAAATTCTAGAGTACATATTTATTTGTGTGTATTCAATTTTTTTTAAAAATTTTTTCTATATCTCTTATTTTTTAATTCAACTTGATTGATAATGAGAATGAATAAAAGTTGTGTGATTCATGAGAATACACATGTATATATATAAGAGGTGGCACACTAATGATCACACGTGTACCATCTAACAAATATAACTAATTTGACTATCATTTTACAAGTAACTGATTAACAGTGCTAATCTCCACTTAACATGTATACCTAGCATTTTCCATATGATGACATTTCATGCATGGTTTGGTTTATTTCGTATCACATTAATACCATTAATCAAATTTTAATTTTAATTTATAATCTAGTTGTAAAAAAAAAGGACTGAATTTAAAGAAAAAATATTATATTAGTCCAGATAAAAATTAGTTATTATTATCATAATAGTATTAATCAATTAAACAGTACTTATTTTACAGTATTTGGACGGCTGTACAGAACCTTTCTAGTTAACTGAGCTAAGATTCTCTCCTCCGGTGACGGATTATAATGTCCTTCAATCTGTCCTTCACTTGTATACAACCATCAATGTGTTTCTTTCGCAGGTAAATCCCCATTACGAAACCACCCAACTTTGAAAGCTTCTTTGAAATTTCTAAGATAACCACTCATCACTGTGTTGGCGGCGGCAGCGGCGAGCCACCTGTCATGTTCACAATCATGTTCAGCACTGTGGGTGTTCCTCCCAAGGGCGACACTTTGTGCTCTGTCACATTGTCAAATATGTCTTTTATGGGTAGATCAATACAAAATTGGATTCTCAATAGAGATATTACCATGCGAGGTAGATCTGGTTGCTGTATATGGTTAAGATAAGCTGCCCATGGCCTTGGCTTTCTCCCTTAGAATATACTTTTGTATTTTTCCTGTGGAAGTTTTGGGAATGTCCTCAAAGACGATTGTTTTAGGGGCCATGTAATGAGGCAAATGGTCACGGCAGAAGCTGATTATTTCTGGAGCATCTGCATCAAACCCCTCTTTCAACTTCACAAATGCACAAGGTGTTTGGCCCCAATGATTATCTGGCCTCGCAACAACTGCAGCCTCAAGAATTGCTGGATGGCTGTACAGAACTGTCTCTACCTCAACTGAGCTAACATTCTCTCCCCCAGTGATTATAATATCCTTCAATCTGTCCTTGACTTGTATATAACCATCAGGATGTTTCACAGCTAAATCTCCACTGTGAAACCACCCTCCTTTGAAAGCTTCTTCTGTTGCTTTCAAATCTCTAAGATAACCACTCATCACCGTGTTCCCTCTAAACATGACCTCCCCCATTGTTTTCCCATCAGATGAAACGCTTTGCATTGTTGCAGGATCTTTCACATCAACTTCATCCATAGCTACATGAGGCACGCCTTGCCGGGCTTTGATTTGGGATCTTTCTCGAGGAGGCAGAGAATCCCACTCTGGCCACCATGCACAAGAAGTGGCAGGACCAAATGTTTCTGTGAGGCCGTACAATTGAGAAACATCAAAACCAATCTCCTCCATCTTGGAAAGGATCTGTGGTGGCGGCGGCGAGCCACCTGTCATTACTAGTACCTTGTGAGTAATTGGCTTTCTATCAGTCACCGGAGAGTTCACAATCATGTTCAGCACTGTTGGAGCTCCTCCCAAGTGTGTCACTTTGTGCTCTGTCACACTGTCAAAAATGTCTTTTGGAGACACTTTCCTAAGGCATATATTGACCCCACACTGTGCTGCCATACCCCAAGGGAGACACCATCCATTGCAATGGAACATTGGCACAGTCCAAAGATAAACAGGCATGAACCTCATACCGAAAAGGAGAACTGTAGCTAGAGAATTCAAATAGGCACCTCTGTGACTATAAACAACTCCCTTGGGCCTAGATGTGGTGCCAGAGGTGTAGTTAATGCTTATAGGATCCAGTTCACTTTTTGGTTGTAATATTTCAAACCCATTATTCCCAAAAGCTAGGAGCTTCTCATATTCGTAGCTAATTAAAGTGGTGTCTATGGTGGATGGGCAATCAGAGTCAGAAACCAAGACTAAAATAGGTAACTGGGCTGTTGATTTGGCTAGCAGGTTCAATGCTTCTTGAGCAATTCCAAGTAATTGGTAGTCTACAAAAAGGACCTTTGCTTGTGAGTGTTCCAGTAGAATAGAAACTATGCGCTCATCAAGGCGTGAATTAAGCGTGCAAAGAATTGCTCCAGCCATAGGGACTGCAAAATGCAGCTCATACATTGCAGGGACATTAGGTAAAAGCGTAGCGACCTGTTTAAACAATAGAGAACTATATAAATGATTCTAACAAAATAGAGACTTAGCATGAAATTCACCAAAAGGGGAAATTAGCATTCATCCCAGCTCTGAGAAAAAATAAACATTGCAATGAAGCAGAGCATTAAGAAGAAAACCCAGAATTATAGTTTAAGGTACTGAAAAGTTACTTTCAGAGCACATTAAGTGTCTTTCACAGAATTCACTCATAACCAACCAGATTCATTAGGATGAAGCAGAACATTCAAATCTTTCTATATATATGACCTGTTAGATCGAAGTTGTTATTTGAAATTTGAAAGTTGACTTCTTTAGGAAAAATCAGAAACATGGGAATCAATCCGAATTGGTTTGACTGTCGCAATATCAGAAAGTTTCTAAGAGAAAAGACGAATGTCGATGAACGAACTTACCACATCGCCACGGGAAATTCCCAACTGGGTCAAAGCAGAAGCTAGTTTTAAACACCGTTCATGAGTTTCGCCCCAATTATATTTCAGAGAACCATAAACAACTGAGGTTCTGTCCCTGCAAATCTTTGCTGCTCTTTCCAAAAATCCTATTGGAGACAAGGGAACGAAATTCGCCGAGCAGCAAAGCATGCCCTCCATGGATTCCCACGATCCATGCTCAGAATTCTGAGAGAAGTTACAATATTTACGTGAAATCTGAGACGAACAAACTTGAGTTGCTCTGAAATGTCTCAGGAAACGAGTCCACGGCAAGTTCTTGAAGCAGCGATTCATGGTAGCAGATAACAAAAACTAGAGATTGAGCTGAGAGTGAAAGATGAGTTTTGAAATTTGTGTCGTGACTTAACTTGTTAAATACGATGTTTGTAAAAATCAAGTGGTGTTCAAACTGAAGGAACCCGACACAATTGCTAAGATGATGAATGATTCCTCGAATAGAGATGAAGCTGCTACTTGCTGATTTGTGCTGTGAGGATATTTGTGCTTGGTCTGGTCAACTTTATTAAATATTTCGCTTTCAATCGCCATCAAAATGGTTGATCTCATCTCTGACGGAACTTCTCTCCATCTTGGATGTGTATCATATATTCCATAAACTATATATTAAACTCTTTTAATTTTTCCTAAATGATAAGGAGATCCCGCGCCATGGAATGGCACAATTTAAAGAGAATTTGAACTTGAGTGAAAAAAATTTAAAAATTCTACTTTTCATAAACCAACAATTGATTGATTATCTCGTGTAATGTGTTGAGCATCAACTGTCACTTTCACTTTTATATTTCATTTGCATTTAATGCTTAATAGTTACTTAAATATATAAACTAACATTAAAAATATATAATGTTAATGGGAATCTATGATAATATATTTTTCCTAAACCTAATACGATTGACAAATAGTTAACTAGTAATATTATATTCTCATGTTATTTTTATTCTCTTAATATTATATAAAATAAATATTAAATGAAAAGTAAATGCATCTATTATTTTAAAATATGAAATACATGTGTCGTGAAGACAAAAAATAAAATAAAATAAATTGCCGCTTACTCCCATCAAACAATGTATGGAAAGTATTTAATTCGCCATTTCCCATCATAGATGACACTACTCATTAGCTACGATCTTATCCTATCACACGTATGCTATGCCATTATTAGAACATACGCAGGCCATATGGAAAAGCAAAAGGACTAGCATGCAAAATTGAAAGGGCACGTGAACAGTGTTACGTGTCCGAAACGACGTCGTTCCTTACATCAATGCAGCACCGTACCAGATGAGATGATCGGACGGTTCACCTTTGCACATCATAAATCCCATGCATTGCACGCTAATTGCCATATCCGACGGTGGAGATCCATCATTAATGAGACCGTACGGTCACCCCATAAAGGGAAGCCAGAATCATCGCTCCACACGCTGCAGATATGGATGGGTGTCTGTTCGATTTCAATCCAATGCTTAACGGTGTCACGAGAAACCGTACGGACTCTGATTCATGCATGACCCACCTTCTTAACTTTTCTGGGTGCTACACTGCTGCTACTGCTTCGTACGAGTCAATTTTCTTCTATATAGTAATATCAATTCATTCATATTTTTGGTCTAGCAAAAGAAAATCGCAGCTATTTTTTTCTGGGCTTTGAGGAATATTTTTGATGAAGGGAGAAGCAGAATTTTTGATGAACGTTTGGCACTTTCCTGTGTGAAAATGACACTTGCCTCTGCTTTCTCTGTCTCGTAGTTAGATTTTTCGCTTTCAGCAGTCTCTATCCATAAGAGGGAATTTCTTCCAACTTCCAAAGTTGGAATAACTTCACCGGAAAATTCCTCTTCCCGAGTCCCTCTATAATTAAGGAACCCATTTTTGATTTCCATCCAAAAAACCAGCTTCACGATGTTGCCAAGGTTGAAAAGATCATCCTTTGAAGAAAGAGAGGATGCAGGAAAAGAAGAGGAGGAGCAGGAAGAACTCAGTGAAACCGATAGTGAAGACGATGATGAGGGTGTGATTGAGCAAGCGGCGAATGAGCAGAGAAAGAAGAAGATAATAATAAGGGTGGTATACGGTAAAGGATCGACGGCGCAGTCAACTAGTAGCAGCTCTTCGACATTTTTGTGTTGTCAAGCTGATGAATGTGGCGTGGATTTACAAACGGCCAAGAAGTATCACCAACGCCACAAGGTCTGTGAGCGACATTCCAAAGCTGCTGTGGTCTTAGTCAGTGGCATTCGCCAGAGGTTCTGCCAGCAGTGTAGTAAGTATGTATTATTCTTTCTATTCTAATTTTTAATTTTTTTCCTTCTTCTTTTCTATGAGATTATAATTTTTCTCGGATGAATTAAACTGGGTTCTGTTGAACATGCCCATCAAGTGTTTGATTGTGTTTACTTGGCAAGTTTACGGCCAAGCGAAGCTTCCAATTTTGGTTTCAAGTGTGCTCTTTTGCTTTGCCTGTGTGCTGTATATGGTTTAATTTGAAATTTAGAATGTTTTGGTTTGAATGTCAAGCAGATTTCACGAAATTTCAGAGTTCGATGACACCAAAAGAAGTTGTAGGGATAGATTAGCTGGTCATAATGAACGTAGAAGAAAGACACATGCAACGCTTACTCAGAGTGAGCAGTAAAGATTACCTGGAACCAAGAAAGATGTCATGATTTTAGATAATAGAAGCTGCTCCATTTGCTGTAATCAATGTTTCAATCTTTCCCAATTGTGCATTCATCCTGTCAACGGTCGGAGGGATAATATTTGATGTAGTTTTAGAATTCTGTTTCAGCTGTACTATTTGATCATCTGACTTGGGTTTGGATCATGGCCACTAATATCTTGACGCTTCCACATCACTTTATTTAATTTTTACATGAAAAAGGGTGAGAATTAGAATCTTTTTATCGCAGTAAATTGTATGAGAATCCTATAAATAAAACTCAAGTAAAAGAAAAAAAAAAGTTATAAAAAAATGGAGAAAAATTTGAGCAAGAATTACCATCACTTCGTTATATTCTTAACTTGAAAAGAATCAAATGGATTTCTGTATTGCTTTAACATTATTGAGGACCAAAACTGATAATTTCCACCGTTAAAGATGGAAAATAATGTTGATAAAATTAAGTGGTAAAGAATATATGAGCTTGAGGCAACTATCGCATGCTCAAAAATTAAGTTGGGAAATGGGAAAATATATGAATTATTTTAAAGCATCTATGATTACATCAACAACTTCTTGGGTGGTGCTCTGCCCTCCAAGGTCCTTTGTCCGGTGGTTCCCCTCTCGTATGACTTTTTTCACCGCAGTTTCCAATCGATCAGCAAATGATGGAAATTGGAGATGTCTAAGCATCATGGCTGATGAGAGGAGCAAAGCCACTGGATTTGCTTTCTTTTGTTCGACTATTTTATCATTACCAACATTTCCTGCTGAAGCACCTTGCTCAAACACAGCATAATCAGCACCCACATTACCTGCGACCATGATGCGCATGGTTTGTGATTATCAATTAATAAATTTAAAAATCAATTCTCTCCTTCTGCTTTCAAAATCATTAAGAACACCATAACATCATAATTACCACCATTCCTGTTTGTCTATTGTAAAATCAAGCAGTCTAATTTAATCAAACAGCTATTGTGGCTTTAGTTTCCATACATCCATGAAAATCTGCCCTATAAGAACCATTTCCATGCAACAACTACTTAGAGTGACAATTTCAAGAGCCATAAACAATACTTGTAAGTGCGTAACATTTAAAAAAGCATGTATACGGTCTTTTATGTCAATAACACATACCTCCTGGCATGACTCCCGTGCCTCCAGCAATACCTGCTGCTGTATTTGCAACTAGATTTCCATATAGATTCGGTGTTACCTGCAAAGTGCAAACAGTATGCATTAAGAACAAAAGGAAAATTTATTTATCCTCACCATTTCATATTGCACATCTCCCTTCTACAAAAAGGTCAAAAGCCTGCCACACCATTCATTACTACAATCCCTACCCCAACCGCTTCTCCACATGAAAAAGGGATAAGAAAATGTACATTTCTAAATGAATATCACTTCTCTACAATCAGCAAAAAATTGATAATCTGTTCGTCCATTTTTTGAAATTAGACAGGGATTCATGTCCTTGTAGAACTGACTCAATCTCAACAACCTTAATCAAATCAATTAGTATAATCTTTCGGAGTAACAATTTTAACATGCTGCTATTACTGTTATCAAAACACTGAATGATAAAACAATTCCTAATTTCATAAAAGTATGCTGCTGATGACTCTAGAAGATCTACCTATCAAAAAGAGCCATTACAAGCCTATGGATAGAAAAAGTATGGAAAGACAGAATGAAAATACCAATGCCATCGTCATATAATGACCAAGTTCATTGTCCACAGATACTCAGAGACAACTGCAGATCCCCAATCTATTACTCCATAGATAGATTGGCGATAAAATGAAAGTAGATAACTATGAAAAGGAAAAAGAAAACAGATATAACTTGAGTTTAATTGTGTCACATACCATGACATCAAACTGTTCAGGCTTTGAAACAAGTTGCATGCAGCAGTTATCGACAATAATTTCATTATACATGATTCCGGGATATTTTTTGGCAACCTCTCGGCAAGATTCCAAGAACAAACCATCTGCAAGCTTCATAATGTTTGCTTTGTGCACAGCAGTCACTTTCTTTCTGTTATTTAGGTATGCATACTCGAAAGCATACTTAGCAATGCGCTCTGAACAGAACTTCGTTATAACCTAGCAAAAAATAAAGCATGAGACGCAAAAATAAACCCATATCCCATGATACAACTATCAAGGTGCTAATTTTTTAAAAAGTACCGAGAGATTTTAAGGGAAAAGGAACTCGATCAGTGAAAGAGTTTTCCACAAAAGTCCAAAAATGTTTGCTTTGAATCCATTAGATATAGATAAAATCCTAGACATAGCATAAACATTACAGCAGCCAGTACACAATTTATACAGAAGAAAAAACAAAATATAGAAAAATATCAGCACAAGACAAATGTTTTCGTGGTCTATATTTTTTCGATAAAGTCTACTGTAGTCATGTTAGTTAAAAGTTAAGCACTCTGTTCCTACATCCGATAATATCCTGTATCATTGCTTTCTGCAGTCCACATCAATCAACTTACAATTTTAGCTCTTGCCATTTATCTTTAGTTCTAGAAACTGTACATGTAAATAAAAATTAAAATAATTTAAATGAAAATTTTCCGTTGGTTTATGATATCTAAATAAAACTAGAAGAATCAGAAAATTAGAAATGCGACCATTCTAGTATTAACTAGTCGCTACACAATGCAGAACTAAAGGAGCAAGCCAGCAAGGGAAGGCAGAATTCCCATTTTAGCAACAAAAACTCACCTGAGCCACCAAATTAACTCGCTCGAAAGTGAAAGTTTGCTATAACTCACTAAAAAAAAAAAAAAAAAAACAAAACAAAGTATTATGCAAAAATATGCCACCCTTACTGCTGAAAGTTAGAAATTATTTGCCAAATTTAAAAAAAAAAAAAAAAAAAGCAACCAGAGCTCGGCGGAGTGCATAGATTAAGCTGATCGTCGATTAACTATCAAAGACAGAGCAAGAACACTAATTTTATCAAATAATTAACAAAATAAATAAATAAATATATATATTGATATACCTTAAGGCTTTCGACAACGCCTGGAACTACCTCATGTTCGAGGCCGGCGTATTCACCCTCCGTGTTCTCCCTAATCACAACAATATTAACACTATCATGTCTCGTGGGCAAGCCGGGAAGGTTACAACAATTCACAAGCGAAGCATATAGATCAAGCTCCTTCCTAAGCTGCAGGTTCAAGGAGCTCACACCACCGCCCATGGGTGTAGCCAAGCCACCCTTCAAGCACACTTTGTTCTTCCTTATGGAATCGATCACCTCCTGCGGTATTTTCTTCATATCCCCTCTGACATCAAACTTTTCGAAGTAAACTGGCGCGTGCATCGCGTCCATGACTTGTTCGACGGCGCCAGTGACCAGAGGTCCAATCCCATCTCCGGGTATAAGGGTCACAGCCCGTGGAGCTCCGTCACCGGGTCGGGGCATGTAGGTCACGAATCGGCTGGGGTTGAATCTGGAGCATGGGCTGTTGATGATGCTGGGATTTTCGGGGGATTGTGATCTTGTGTAGAGTTGTTTTAGGGCTGTTATGGATCTTCTCGCCATTGGATTCGAGTCGTTGCCGGGTGGCGCCTAGGGTTTTAGCTTTCGGTTTGAACTTTCAGATATGCTCCTAAGCGATCCGAGAGGGAGAAGCCATGAAAAAGGTGGCGCGGAAAAACAGAGAAATAAAGGAGCGAAATTGTAGTAAGAATTTATTCTCTTATTTTATTTTAAAAACTTTAATAGAATATTTGTAAACTTTTAAATGCAGAATAATTCAGATGCCGAGAAAATAAAGATGATACGAGTCGTATAACTCGCAGACTATTGCTGAATTTTCAATTTCTTCTTCACGGAAGAACGCTGAATTTACAGTAATGATGGCCAGTGGTCACGGTATTTCCCGCGCGGCCTAACTCGACGCAAAGTAGGGGTGTGCGCCAGAAAATTTTGAGGCCTAAGAGAAACACCCACACCCTTATAGTGGCCAAGGTGTATGGGCCATGACATAGATGATGTGGATAGGATTATTGCGGGCCAGATCTGGGCCGTTATACATTTCGGGTTGGGCTGAAAATGTAGCACAGTATTACTTTATTATTTTCATTTCAAATATAAATTTTTTTGTATTGATTGCAGACCGTTCAATTTGTTAAAGTTGTACAATCAGCACAAATTAAATAATTTATAGTTAATTGCAAAAAATCTAAATTTGTGTCAACGAACCTGAAGAAATAAGTAAATAATGGTCCTTCTGGAATCCTTGATCAGAGCTAGGGAGCATTAGTATTGGAACATGTGGATTCTCAAAATGCATTCCTACAGCTTCGCTTCGCGATCCAAGGTGCATGCGCATGCAGCACACTTCATAAATCAGAGGAGAATAAAGATTCCATTATTCTGATTAGTCTTTTTAAATTAATTTATGGTCGGTTCTGATGTTACTCTTTGGTATATTGAGGCCATGTTGATCTCTGCTGCAATGCAAACGAGCTTTGGCTTTAACAGGGGAATGTCTCTAGCCTTTTCCTGACCACATACATTCTGATCTGATACTTTCCCAGTCGCTCTGCAAAGGACAAAACCACCCAATATCAAAAACCAAACATAAAGCATAAATTTTTTATTTTTTTTTTAAATAATATTGATAAGGGTGAATTATAATGGAAAAGTTGTAGAGCTGATAGTTGGTATCTAGAGTTGCGGCCGCTAAACAATGTCTTCATAGTGGCTAAATCACAAATCTATTTTTTAATCAAAGCGGAGCCTAAAGATATTCAACATTGAAGATTAACTAAAACAAGAAAATCACTAATATTTCACCCGATGGAAAATTACGTCGTGGCATTTGCTTATCTTTCAAAGTACAAAACCTTGTTTATATCATATTAATTAAAAAAAAAAAAAGTATGACAAAGTACAAAACTATCGGATGATGAAAAGAAAGAAGATTTAGTAGTTACCCAACTTTCCTACATGAGTTGAATTGCCCACAATCATGTCTTTGATACATCTCAATGATTTCAACCAAATTTTTAATCATTAATCAAACTAGATTTTTAGTGAACTTTTTAAATAATATCATCAGCATAAAACATAAAAAGTAATACATAAGTTGAAAATAAGGGCATTTTATTTTATTTTATGCATAATTTTTAAATTTTTTTAAACACAATAACCCTTCGCGTCACTCTAATTCTTACTTGCTTTTTGGATTTTGATGATTCAATGAGATAAAGAAAAACTATGATATAATTGAAATATTATTGAATAATTTTTCATGCATCAACATTAAATATTTTAAAATATTTAAATAAACCTTTTACATCAGTTTAATACATTTAAAAGAAAATAAATATTATCTGCTGCTGAAATATAATATGTAATATATAATAATTAACTAAAGTGAGAAAGCTACTATATTTGATCCTAATTGAATTGAAAAATAAATAAAGCTAGCTAGTTTGAAAGGAGCAATTAACAGGGTCAGGGCAGATGGTGGAGCGAAATCCTGAACCATTGATAATGTGACTTTCGGTTGCCTTTTTGAATACAGATGGACATTCTCGTTTCTCGCTCTCTCAAACCGTTTATTTTCTTTCTACCACCACCGCCATTTTTTCACAATCTCATCCCCTACCTTCCATTTTACATGTGACACCTTCTTATTTGAACCCTAGCTCTCTCTGCTTCTATGGCTTGTTTGAGCGATGAGAGCAGGGTTCCTCTTCCCCAAGTCAAAATGATACCAGCAAGCTTGCCTCTTCCTGCTCAACTGCCAGATGAGCAAGATGAACACAAGCCTTTCAATTTCGACTCCTTCTCTATTGCCCATCGCTTGGAGAAGGTTTTCCCCGTTTATGCTATGGGAACTCCCAACCCTGATTCCGACTCTGTTTTGCCATCTTACTTTGGCAATTCCAACTGTGCTGACCCAATTTGGGATGCTGTCAGGGAAGAAGCTAAGTTGGAGGTACTCAAAAAAGAAACGGGCTTTCCTCTTTGTTTCTTTCTCCTGTTTGTTTGCGTCTCCTTGGAGTCCTCTGTTGACAATATCTAAGGATTTACGTGCGGTTAGACTTGGTTTCTTCAATATGTTCACTGGGGTTGAAGATTTAATCTAATCTTTGAATGAAGTGCATTTATTTTAATGTTAAGTAAAGGTCCTGATGGCTGCGTATCTTCCAATCAATCAAGTGGAGAGTAATTAGTTTCTGTATAAGTTCTTTGAAATATCTTCGTACATGCTCATTATTTATCATATTCATTTGTCTAAGTGCTTTGGAAAATCATACTTTCATTTTTATTTTTTTAAGAACGGTTGTTGATCCTTCTTAGGTTGTGTAGTTTAAGTAATTGAAAAGCTTAAAAATTGTTTCTTTGTGTTATGTTGATTTACTATGGGATACTTGAATAGTTTATTTTGCATATTTACATCTCTTACGCATCCTGAATAACTGGTACTCTTGCTTTGCAGGCAGAGAGGGAGCCAATTTTAAGTAGTTTCTTGTATGCGAGTATCTTATCACATGATTGCTTGGAGCAAGCATTGGCGTTTGTTCTTGCTAATCGTCTTCAAAATCCTACTCTTTTGGCAACTCAGCTCACAGATATATTTTGTGATGTAATGCTGCATGACAAGGGCATTCAGCGATCTATTCGCCTAGATGTTCAGGTAAATTTTGTTGCTGTTTCTAGTGTTTGTATCACTGTATGACACGAGTATATTAGTCTGGACTATATCACAATATTATTTGGTTCAAATGTGGTCCCATTCTTTCAACAGGCATTTAAAGACAGAGATCCTGCTTGTTTGTCATATTGCTCGGCACTTTTGTATATGAAGGTATATCTCCCATGTTTAACGAAGCTTTTAGCGCTACAGTTCTGTTGTAACTTCGTTGGTTCTAGTGCATTACTTTAATGCCTAAATATCATTATGAGTCTTCAATCTTCTAGAGAAAGACAAGGTCAGAAATGAAAAACTTAGCATTTTGAAAATTATGTCATTTTCCAAATATCGGTTTATTTTAGAGGTATGTCACCTTTTCTATAAGTTAACTAAATTACAAGGATGAGCGTTGCTGACAACTATTGCTTGACTCTCATAGATGGCAGGGAAGTGTCCATCTCATCGATGCATTTGATAGGATATCTTGGTGTTTCCATCGAATATTCAATATAATTCTTACAATATCTTTTGATCAAATCCCAATATTTTTCTTTTGTTCTTAGGACTCATTTTTGACGTTAAGTGCTGTGCTTTGATAGGGTTACCATTCTCTGCAAGTGCATCGAGTAGCCCATGCATTGTGGGGCCAGGGACGCAAAGTCTTGGCTTCCGCTCTACAAAGTCGGGTTAGCGAGGTAGTTTTCTACTTGTTTGATGGTTGATATTCTTCTATTATGATATTTCATATTTCTCCGTCTCATTAAAGCCTTCAATTTTCTGCTGTAGGTTTTTGGTGTTGACATACATCCTGGTATGCTGGTTTCCGTTTTGCGTGCAAATATAAATAACTTAAAGCATTGGAATGGATCATGGGAAACAGTTAAATACTGCCACTGTCACCTAATTTATATGAACAAATGAAAAAGAATTTAGTAAAGGGACAATGTTTCCTTGAATCTTTAATTTTTGGAAGTATAAAAAAAATTGATCTTTTACCATTTCCTTTTTTGTCAGGCACCTTATTAGTTGTATTTTGTCTCAAAGGATGACTCTCTTGGTAATCGATATTGAAAGAACTTTGGTTAACGTTGTCATTAAACTTGTATTTTTCTTGTGTTATATAGCGGCGAAAATTGGGGAGGGAATTCTTTTAGATCATGGGACGGGCGTGGTTATTGGAGAAACGGCTATTGTAGGAAACAGAGTTTCATTGATGCATGTGAGTGTGTTTCTTTCGTCATTTATTTTATCATTATTTGGCCGAATAATGATTTTAGATGGTTCTTTAATCTCGAGTAAAACAGCATTTCTATAATTTCCTGAATTATGCCAAATTTCTCTGAGTTGACTAATCTGCGAAGAGTAACAAAGTTATGAGTTTGTTTGGCACTAGAAAGCTATTTGTTACTAGTCATATTCAATTGTTTATATCTCTACGTAAGAGACTGACGATAAATATAATTGCTTCCATTTTCTCTTCTCTTTAATAAGAATAAAATCTTATAGGGAATTGGTATATCAGAGATACTTATTGTTCATTCGCAATGGATCTACTTATTTAACTAATAATATATTAACGCCGAATACATTTCTTATGCTAATTACAAGATATATTTGATTTAACAGGGTGTAACTTTGGAGGCACAGGAAAAGAAATAGGTGATCGCCATCCCAAAGTAGGTGAAGGTGCATTGATAGGAGCTAGTGCAACCATACTTGGGAATATAAGAATTGGTGAAGGTGCGATGATAGCTGCTGGCTCCCTTGTGTTAAAAGAGGTCCCTCCCCACAGGTGAAAACTAGTTATCTCTTAACAAGGATTAGTACTTGTTGCTTCCACCCTTTTTTTCTTAAAAAAAATTATAATAATAAAAAAGTGATGTATCTTTATTCTTTTATTTGTTTTGTTTTAAAGCATGGTGGCAGGAACACCAGCAACCGTTATTGGTTATCTACATGAGCATGACCCATCTTTAACCATGAAGCATGGTAAGAAACCTGTTTGATTGAGGCTTTCTTTTGAGAATCTAATCCTCTTCACTTAAAATTCTTTTCTTCTATATATCTCCCTCATTCACTGGGCCAGTATACTAGGATAGTGACTGTTAAGAAGTGGTGAAGAGTTAATAATAGTTAGGACAAAGTGAAGTACTCTCACATTCTTATAATATAAATTATGCCATTTATGTACAATACAGGCTAGCTGCTTAATATAACAGGTTCTTTATATGGTAGCAGTAGGGTTCTCTTTAGCCAATCATTGCAATAGTATAGTTATTTTATATACACTGCTAATAAAAGAACCTCTGAAACATATAAAACATAGATGGGTTTATAATTTTGATGAATGTCTTGATCTCAAATTTTATCTTCTGTGCTCAAGGTAACCAATGTGAAGAGACTTGTTGGGCAATACATTTTTAGCATACATCGTTTCTTATATCCTGCATCATTTTCTGTTCTTTGATTGTGCAGATGCTACAAAAGATTTTTTCAAAAATATAGCAGCTATTTAGAGATGGAAAATCTAATGGTTAGTATTCTTCACTGTTCTAAGGACTGGAAAAATTTCACTGTTTCTAATGATTGTTACCAAATTATTTTGGTGCTTGTTTCCCACCATTTAAGTTCTTAACTGCTAACTTCCTTTTTTTTTTCTCATCACTATCAAATCCATTGGAGTTTCAGGAGTGCAGGATCTAGATAGAAATGACGCAAGAGCTTGAGAGATTCGGTGTCAGAAGAATGCTAAGACAGTTCATTATCTTCGGAGGGAGGATGGTGTAGTTGCATTTGGCATGTTATATACCAGATCAGTAGAAAAACTCTAGCGTAGTGTGTAGATTTCAAATGTCAAAAGCAATTTAAAGTCTCACCAATGTAATTTATGTTGCTGAGAAATTGAGGTTCCTGCACTTTGTATTTACTTAAAGTAAACGGCGTTTTTTGTGAAATGGGAAATGGGAGGGGTAAGAGATTTACCTGAGGGAGAAAATTTTGTTATGTAATTCAGTAATATGCTCTCTTAATAAAATTACGAGTTGAATACATTTTTGGTTTAATTTTCTTGGCTCAATACTGTTCTTCTCTTAATGGCAGGGTTTGGCTGAAACTGGGAAGTTAATTGTTGTTTCGTATTTCAAAATTATTTCGGGAGCTATTATTTGTATGTGTCTTAGTATGTTAATTTGATATTTTATTTAATGTCTAAATATCATATAAATTGAAGTAACTTTAGTTATTATAAAAAAAAAAAGTAGTTAATTTTTTTAAAAAATTTGTTGATGATGAACTTAAACAAGCAAAAGAATATACCCTTCCAACGTAAAAAATAAAAAAATAGAAAATAAAAAAGTGTCACTATTCAACAGGTTTGGGTTCAAGTTGGATCTAATTTTCTCGGTGGACACAACGCCGGCCTATCTCTGTCGGTTTTGGACACCACGATTACTGAAATACCCTTGCCAAATTACAGTATTACAACTTCCTTGCCGGATCCAAACCAAGTTCGTTGGGAATGTGGTGCAGACGGTGGACCATTCGTAAACGGCAGCGTTTTCTCCTCTCCTTCTCCGTGCATGGTAGAGTGAGATCCATTCCACCACCGGCGATCTCACCTCCACCGCTTCCAGACGCTTCACATCTCATAGAGATAGCACTTGGCACAATTAAATCGAATAATTAGCCTTTAATTGGTAAATCCTCGTCGTTGTTGTACAGCTCTCAGCTTCCCCACACATTGGCAATACGAGGTACAGCCAATTATGATCTGTGAAGCCTCTAATCTTCATTGTTTCTTCTGATTCTTAACGTTATCAAGGTACTGTACAGGTTAACGGCTATCAATTTTCAGATTGTGCGTGTAAACCAATGGAAACTAGCAGCACAATGGCAACAAGTGAAGGTGATGATGGTGAAGTGACAAAAAGTCATGTCGAAGACTCTTCTAAATCTGACGAGCAGTTCTCTGATTTGCATCATAGTAAAAATGAAAGCAAGGAATATATTGTCTTAGGAAATGGCTTATCTGATAGCAATCAGTTCCCAGATGACCCGCATGATCAGCTTATCCAAATGGTTGCTGAACTGGGATTTCAGAATGAATTTCTGAAATCACAGTTTGAGGGCTTTAGCAGTCTGTACAGTGTTCAAAGTGAGCCTAGTCCACAAAAAATAGTTGGTGGCCCGGAAGATGGGGATTCTGACATTGTGAAAGAACTGCAAGGGAAGATAGAATCACTAAACAGAGAACTTCTGGAAGAAAAACAGACAAGAGCTGCAGCTGAAGAGGCTCTGAAGCATCTTCAAACAGCATATTCAGAGGCTGATGCAAAAGCCCAAGAACTTTCTGAGAAACTTTTAGAAGGTCTGAGTCTGTTTACGTGCATGCGTGAATATCATGCAGCATTCGTATTTCGTATATGAGCAAACTTAAATAATATCTATATTGCTGTGTGTGTTTGAAAATCAGTTTCGCAAGACGGAATCACAATGTGTTAACAGAATTAATATCACTCTAGAATTCTTCACCTTTATTAGTATGACTATAATATATTGTTCCTTGGTGTAGCTGAAAAAAAATTGGATGAAGAAATAAAAGAGCGTGATGAGAAGTATGCTGAACTCGACTCAAAGTTCAACAGGCTTCACAAAAGAGCAAAACAACGTATTCAAGAGGTTCAAAAGGTGAATTGTTGTGATATTCTTTTTTAGTTTGTGAATGTTTCCACTGTTTATTTTTCCTTGCTCTCTTTAATGATTGAAATATTCTGATGCAAATGCATTCTCTTTGAATGATGAATTCTGGTCCCCCAATAATATTGGCATGGTTAATATTTGTTATTATTTTAATATTCAGCGCAAAATTAGTCAAGAAATTCCAATTTGATATTTCATTCTTGTTTATTTAGAAACTGTGTCATTATTGTCTAGGAAATATCATTTTCAGGAAAAAGATGATCTTGAGGCCCGTTTCAATGAGGTGAAGGAAACAGCTGAGCGAGCATCATCTGAGAAGTCAGCTTTGCAGCAAGATCTAGAGCGCACAAGGCAGCAAGCTAATGAGGCATTAAAAGCAATGGATGCGGATAGGCAACAACTTCGAAGTGCAAACAACAAGTAAAATCACCATATCACTTTTTATAATGATGATTAATGTGTGCATTAGTTAGATGTCTGCGGTTGGAGAAACTATGATGCGTGTACTAATCAATGTCCTTACGGAATCATTTGAATTATTTGTGCTATTAGATTCATTTATGGATGTCCACATGACTGATTGGACTTTCTTTTGTTTTAATTCTGGAATAAAATAATTTTCTTCATTATATGTAATATATATTTCCGTTAAAAAAAAATTCTATTTGTACTCATTTGGAGCAGGAGTTGAAATTTTCCACCAAAAAAAAAAAAAAGTATGCTATCCTCTGATCAGAAAAGAGTGCCCCTGTTGGAATCATTAGACAGCGTTGGATTTCCTAAAATCACAGTTTGTAAATTTGTCTATAGTCTGATAGAATATTTTTAATATGTCTATAGTTAAATTGTAGAAGTACAGTACGATTTATAGTCTTGTTTTGTAATGTTAAAAATCTGTGTCATCCAGACTTAGAGATACCACTGAGGATTTACGGCGCTCATTGCAACCTAAAGAGAGTGCTATTGAGACATTGCAAGAGTCACTTGCAGAAAAGGAACAGGTACAAACAGTCAGTGTATTCTTAATTGGGCTTATCTATGCGGCCTATATTCATGGTGTTGATTCATACTGATAAGTTGGCGCTACCTTTGTCTCTTGTGGATTTTTCATGGCTAACTTGATGCGTTAAACATGGCTGTAAATTCATACAAATCTGTCTGGCTATCTCACCTTTTGTTTTGGTGAATTTTTGTAGACTCCTATCTCTGTCTCAGCTTAATTCAAACTGTTTATATGTCTTATTCCAATCTTCCAGCTGATTTTTGAAAATATTGAGAAATTTAATTATGCAGTCCTTTCATTTTATTTTATTTTATTGTAAATACAGTATTTAATGTGGTTATATCACTTTTCTTTGACCATGAAAAAATTGTCAACTCAGATGTTGGAAGAAATGCGAGGATTACTTCAGGCTGCTGATGAAAAAAGGCAAGCTTCAATGGCTGAGCTCTCAGCTAAACATCAAAAGGTACATGTGCATTTGATTCTTTAAATGTTTTTCCTTTGTTATAGTATTGCTAAGCTTTCATGTGATATTCAGTACTGTTTATTTGAACCTGGTTATTCTCTCGCGTGAATTCTGTGTCTATTTTCCACAGAATATAGAGAGTTTGGAGGCTCAAATTAACGAGGCATTATCTGATAGAAGTAAGGCAACTGAAACCATTTCTTCATTGCAGGTGAGTTTTTTTATAACAAAATTTTTCCAAACTTGACATGGTTCATGGTTCAGAGGGAAAATAAATAAGTAAAGATGCTGCCATGTAAACAATTCAATGAAATATCTTATTTTCCTATAAACAACTCATGATATGGTAGAAGTTTCTTACATATGATCTTGACTATCATTAAAACACTAATATTCCCAGGTACTAGTTGCAGAGAGAGAATCTAAAATTGCAGAGATGGAGGCAGCATCAACTGGGGAAGCAGCACGACTTAGAGCAGCAGTGGAAAGTGTGAAGGGAGAGCTTTCTCATCTGAAACAGGAGCATGTATGACCCTTACTTTCAGATAGAATAATATCATGTTTTGTTACATTTGTCTTCTCTCCTTTACCCCTTCAAAGGCGTGTTCTTGGTGATAATTTGAAATTATTACCTTTGTAGACTTAGATAGTCTTGAGTTATTGTGTCCTGGGTATCATTTTCATGAATATAGATTGCTATTAACCTGTTTTGTGCCTTCTGCCTGAGTAGGCTTTTGTATAGGTGATGAAGAAGAACATAGAAAGACAAGTTTGAACATTTAGTATAGAACTCTACAGATCTTATGTTACTCCAACTATTGCTGTGCATTTAATTATTTGGCTACCTCAATCTTGATATATGATGTGTCCTTTAGGAGAAAGAAAAGGAAAGCTGGGAGACTGCATCTCGGGCATTGAAAACAAAACTCGAAATTGCAGAGAGTAATTGCATACGTGCTGAAGTTGAAGTAGCAAAAATGAGAAGTACATATCCTTGCTTCTTTGGGCTTTCTTTCGTGTTTTTATTTTATTTGTTGGTGTGTGTATGTGAATATTTATGCTTTGTTGATGACCAGGTCAACTGGAATCGGAGGTCTCTGCACAAACCAGGATTCTCAATATGAGGGACTCTGAATTGTTGGCCTTCAAGGAAGAGGTTCTAATTTATCTTTGCTTACTGACTAGATTGTAGAAAATTAAACAGAGAAAGATGAAGTTGGGTCGATTTATAGCTTGTGACTATGCCTAAGAAGTGCTAAACAATGTTTTTATATTTGGGGTTGTGTTAAATTATTTAATTAATTGCCAAAAGAATATATTGAATAAGAAACCTTCAATTCCAATTACACGTTTTCTTGTTGGCCATCAGATCAGAGTATTTGCTAAAAATTTGGATAAATGCCATCTGGATTTATTGAAGTCGTCTGATATTCTGGTTATGGGAATGGTAGAGAACCCTGTATTAGATTTCTGTTCTGTCATCCTTTATCTAGTATTCTTATGTAATATTTTGATCTGATTTAAAGTTTTCATTGATGTTGTATTTTGTGAGACATAGCTTAGACACTAATAGATCAGCCGGATAATTGTTGATGTTTGAATCTAGGAGTCACATTTTTGCTTCTTGTAAAGGTTGAACTTCCAAAGCCTTTTATTGAAAGCTATTCTTGAAAATATGGCTTAGAATCCTTCCTTATTCTTGTGTGGTTGTTGAGTTGTCTGCTGCACACATTACATATGCAGTACTCGCATAAAATGATGCAGAGCTACTCTTTAATGTGACATGTCGCTCTCTGTAGATGTTCTGATATATCTCTTGATATCTAATGCTTTTCTCCCTTAATATTTTCAGATCAGCCGCCTTGAAAGTGAATTTTCTTCCTACAAGGTTCGTGCACATACACTTCTCCAGAAGAAGGATGCAGAACTTGCTGCAGCTAAAGACTCTGAGCAACTCAAAGTTCTTGAAGAGGCTCTGAAAGTACATACCTGTGATTGTCCTTATGAAGAAAAAATTGTTCTAATGCAGATACATTTTTAGTTATTTATCAATACATTCATAATTTTCCATAGGAAGCTGAAAGTCAAATATCATCAGTTACAACAGAAAGGGATAGAGTTCTTCAAAATCTCCAATCTGCTATTGCAAATCACGAGAGAGAACTCACAGAAAGGTAACATTGTTGAGAAATCATAATGGGTTGTTTATTTTATACCTTTCTTTGAATACAACATGAATTGCCAAATTGTGGAAATAATTGCTATATCTAAATGATTTGCACCATGGTTTTTTGGGGGGGAAGCATTGCATATAATAAAGTGGCTCCTTTATTGTTAAGTGCAAAGCAGGCATGACTGCTTATTCCATATATTTCAGAGACACGGCCCTTGAAAAGGCCAAGCAGCAGAGAAAGAGCTTAGAAATGAAGCTTGATTCAGTTAATGCTCAGCACCAAAAAGAGAAAGAAGCATGGGAACTAAGCCTCCAAAATGTAGAAGAAACATGGCGAAGTAATGACGTGTGCTTGGTTAAATAGTTGCTTCTGCCTTACATTTCTTCATTTTATGAGATTGGCTTCAGAAAGTTGACGTGATTGAACTTTGCAGTTAGATGTGAGGCAATGAAGGCAGAAAATGAAGCAACGTCTACACTTGATATAAAAAAAGAACTGGAAGACCTTAAACTGCGTTACAAAAAGTTAAAGGTAGTCCGCAATTTCATGAACCTATGCATGAAAATTATTCCTCAACTAGTTTTGTTTCTTTCTTCTTCTTCTTTTTTTTTTTTTTTTTTCTCTGTGCTGATTGAATCTATAACTTGTAGGAAGAGCATGATTCATTCCGTGATCTTGCTGATAGAATGATTGGGGAGAAAGACAATGAAATATCTAGACTTCTAGATGATAACAAGAAACTTCGTCAGTCTCTGCAATCAACGCCACAACTGGTATGCTTTTATTTTTCCTTTTTGTGATCTAAAGAAATAGATGGTACTTATATTTTCACAATTTTATGTATTCTAATTCTTGCTGATGGCAAATTATCTCAGGTGGATCAAAATGATAACTATCACACAGGTATTTATTCATTTATAAATTGTTCCTCTGAATTCAAAATGTTATCACAAATTAATCAGTTAGAGGTGATTGTTGACATTTCTTTCTACAACTGTTATGTCCAGCCTTTCATAAACAGGATCCACAGAGTTTTAGTCCCTCAGCTGAAGAACAGCAAATTCTGGTATAATGTTCTTCTTTTTCAATTTCCTGTCTAATTCCATTTAGTTTGTAATATATTGTAGAAAGATTTTTAATAGGATCTGTTTTGACAGTCCTGTACATAGAAATTCAAATTATTCAATCTAGTATGAGAGAGAAGGGTTTGAAATGGCTTAATTGCCCCACTATGAGAACCTTGAAAAATAATTTTTTGCCTTGTTGGGAGGATAAAGCTAGTAGGAGGGGCACTGGCCTTTCCTATTTCCGAGGGTGATGATGGGGGGAAGAGAAATCTTGTTTATTCAGATATCTGTATTGCAACCATTTAAACATTGATGACCATTCTTGCATTAATGTTTTGATGTGTGACTTTAATTTCAGCTTTTGGCAAGACAACAAGCCCAAAGAGAGGAAGAACTGGCACGATCACAGCGGCATATTTTAGCTCTTCAAGTACGCTTTGGCCGATTTAAAATATTTATCTCTCCCCCTCACCCCCATCTCTCCCCTCGATACTCTCTAATATTGCTATTACTTCAGGAAGAAATTGAGGAGCTTGAACGAGAGAATCGTCTCCATAGCCAACAGGTTTGCAATTATGCACTGTTTCCATTAGTGATATAATCCTTTTAGATTTTATTTTATGTTTCAACATCTAGCAATCTATGAGATGGTTGCTAGTGCTACCTTTACTTTTGCTTTGCACCGTAGTCAATACTATATGGCGGATGTGCTGAGAAAAGAGGCACAAATGAAGACAGATGTAGAGATTAAATGTCTTCCCTTCACCCCCCCTCTTCTTTTCTCTCTGCTTATGAACTTCCAAATATCATGATTGTAGGAGGCAATGCTAAAAGCTGAGTTTCGTGACATGGAAAGATCAAAAAAACGGGAAGGTGTGGATATGACGTATTTGAAAAATGTTATTTTAAAGCTTCTTGAGACAGGTATAAATATCAAGGAAGGGAAGGGCTCCCTTTCTTGGTCTCTTCACTTTTTTTAATGAAGTACGAGTATTTAGAAGCCAGTTTAATTCAGATGATAAATTTGCATAAACAGGTGAAGTGGAGGCATTACTACCAGTTATTGGAATGCTGCTTCAGTTCAGTCCAGAAGAGGTAATATTGTCATCTCAAACTTTATTACCATCGGCTAAGGATTTCTTTTTTTCCCTAGATGCAGGACATGAAAAACTAAATAAAAATAAAAATAAAGATGTCTTTAGACGATGACAATGTTACACTGTACATTATACGTTTTATTCCTTTTATCTCTCTCAACTCCCAAATAAAAGTGAGACCAAACTACTGCAACCATTTTTTTTTAATACGCTGAATTACACCAGACATGTCAAAATATTCCAAGAATATTCACTGATGTTACGTAATCAGAAATTATCTTCTCTAAGAATATTCTAGAGTTATTCCTATGCACTGCAGCAATCAAACTAAGATATTCAAAAAGTTCCTTTTTACGATTAATGTAGCTATAAGTTCAATTGACAATGATGAAAGAAAAGAAAACAACACTCTGCAATTCAATTACCATTGCAGGTGCAGAAATGTCAACAGGCATATCGCAATGCAACAGATGTTCCGCCAAGTCCTGCAAGTGATTCAGGATCTGGCTTATCTCTCTTCTCAAGATTCTCATTTTCGTAGTGGCAGAAATTGAAATGCCAGAGAATTTTTTGTTTCTGTAAGAATGTCTGCTAACCTGCTAGCCAACTGCACGAATATTAATTTGTGTAGTCGTCGATCCAAAGAAGGCAGGTCTCTGTAAATTGACATTCTTTTGTTACAGCCGCAATTGTTCCATAGGAGTCTTCTGGAAGCTATAAAGAGAAGTTGAAGATAATATACATCAAATATCACCACAGGGAGGAACTCAAGGGGATGTTCGGTCCGTTCATGCCAAGCATCCAACAATACAATTTTTTACTTTTATCACTGAATGTATTGGGTTGAAAAGGTTTTATATTTCCTGATGAGTTACAAGAACTCTAGTGAGTTCATATAATGCATGCTTCACCAGTGCCCTGCATACAAATGGGAAAGGCCGATTTTTTTTTCTTTTCTTTTTCTCATTTTTAATGAGTTGTCTTGGGGATACACTTTTTTATGTTAACAATTTTTTTATTTTGTTGCAATATGACTATAATTTATCACGAATATAAGCTCGCTTTTCCACGGCGAGGTCATCAAGCCATCCCCGTAAAACGAAAAGGATTCTGGCCTCCCGTGTCTAAGGTTATGTTCCTCTCTCGTAATCTTTAAATTTTTGAAGTTTCAAAATCTGGCATATTGATGATCACAATAGCACTTGTTATGCCACCCTGTCATCAACGATGAAAGAAAGTCAAATGAGATTTTATTTTTGTCACATTAAACAAAGCTTATACATGCTCTCATTCAGAGTCATATTTCAAGCAATAGAAATTAAGTCACACTATAAAATGGCAAGTTAAGTTGACTGTTCCTAGGAGGAAAAATTAAATTTCATATTAATATTGTACTGCTAGTGTATGACACAGTTCTTCTTCAGCACATCATACTCCAGTGGAAAAATGTTATTTGTATATTTGAATAGATGTAAACAAGGACGCCATTCGAGTGTAGCCTACCCATTCCAATAGTCAATTAGCTTCTTCATTGTCGGCACGCAGAAAAGCCCGCCAGCCACTGCCATTGGTTTTGCACACCGTGGGTGGAGGAACGCATCTATAGTCTACCGTTCATGCATCACTACGCAATTCCGAACCAATTACCGACACTTGCAGAAAGCAGCAAAGCGGGGAATTTCGGTTCTCATTTAAAGCAATAGGATTGTTTGCACCCAGTTTATGACAATAGTCAACAGATCAATATGTTACATCCTCTTTTCATTTATTCAATATATTTCTCCTTACATCAATAATATCAGAGGGGATTCATCCCATAAAACCTTGGAGCAGAGGATATATTCAATGAATGGAACCTAAACTACTAAACTTCCCTTTGCACAATTTATTATTTTTTTTGTTTGGTGCGACCATTCGCACAATATGAAGTACCCAGTACCAACCCATTGAACAGCAAACATAAGCTCTAAGAAAAGACGAAAAAAGAGGCAAAAGACAACATAAACTGCCAAGGACTTCCTGAATTACTCTAGGCATGCCTGGCCTGGAAATCCTTCATGAAAGCCACCAACTTCTCAACACCAGCCAAAGGCATGGCATTGTATATGGAAGCTCGCATACCGCCAACTGATCTGTGCCCCTTAAGCTGAACCATTTTTTCCTTAGCAGCTTCCTTGATGAACTCAGCCTCTAGTTCTGATTTCTCTAATGTAAAAGGAACATTCATCAACGATCTCACTGACTTCTCAACTGGGCATCTATAAAAACCATTGCTTTCATCAATGGCAGCGTAGAGAATTCCAGCCTTCTTCTCGTTCTTCTTCTCAATCTCTTTCAAACCCCCCTGCTGCAAAAGGTCTTCAAACACCAAACCACACATGTAAATAGTGTAACAAGGGGGAGTGTTGTACAGTGAATTGTTCTCGGATTGTATCTTGTAATCAAGCATCACAGGAGTCACCTCCTGAGCATTGCCAATTAGATCCTTCCTGATTATAACGATGGTGACACCCGCTGGCCCCACGTTCTTCTGGGCTCCGGCATAGATCACCCCAAATTTGGACACATCCACAGGCTTCGAGCAGAAATTTGAAGACATATCCGCAATCAAGATACCATTTGGATTTTTGGGAGTTGGATAGTCCTTGAACTCAACCCCATGAATGGTCTCGTTGGAGCATATATGCAAATATTTGGCATCGGGACTCTGCTCCAATGCATCAAAAGATGGAATTTTTGTGTACTTCTCAGACTTACCAGACCAAATCACCTTGGCTTTGGAGTACTTCTGGGCCTCCTTGAACGCCTTGTCACCCCATGAACCAGTGACCAAATAATCAACCGTGTCATCTGGTTTGACGAGGTTCAAAGGGAGCGCAGCAAATTGGGTGGTGGCGCCGCCTTGCAAAAATAAAACAGCGTATTCCTCTGGAATATCCATAAGGGTACGCAGATCCGCTTCAGCCTTCTGGATTATGGAAAGAAAATCCTTGCCCCTGTGGCTCATTTCCATTACGCTCATGCCGGATCCGCCCCAAGTATAGAGCTCCGCCTGAGCCTTCCTGAGCACGCACTCGGGCAAGGTTGCAGGTCCAGCAGCAAAGTTAAAGACCCGATCTTGGGATGGGGCCGGAGCCGAAGGAAGATCCTGGGTGGGTGTGGCTGTTGGTGCGACGCATTTTATCGAAATGGGTCTGGTAGAGGTTTTGCTAAAGGTGCGCACGGAGGTAACAGGGAAAGCATTGTTATGGGTGGTGGGATTCTTGAGGAGATGATTAGGGTTTTGGAGAAGATGAGTGTGTGGCGAAGTAGCCATTGACATGGTGCCGAAGGTTTCGGAAAACAGAGAGATAGAATGAGATACAGAGAGGGTAGAGTGAGCAGGGGAGAAAGATCCCAAAGAGCTCCTTTATAACAATTGGTAAAGATCTGAATCTAGCAAGGGCTACATATTCAAGGAAGTGCAATTGGATATTTTTGGAAGAGAAAAAAATGTGACAGTATTCCATTTGACCATTTTCTTTTCTAGCCTATTTTAGCAAAACGGAGGGTTGGTGGAGGGCAGGGAAAGTTGTCGTGGTCCGGGTCGAAACGATGTCGTTGTAGAGTGGTAATGAGCGAGTAACCTTATTTCTAGGAGAGGTACTTGGTTTATGTTTGTCTTCATGTTTTGGACTTTAATTCTGCCCGCCATAGGCGGCGCACACAAGTCTCACGAAAAAGAAAAGCGAAACACTAATACCACTCCAAAACGACATCGTTTTAGAGTTATCAAGTAGTAAATAATTATATTTATTTTTACTTTGTTATGATTCTTTTTTGGTGAGCACTTTGTTATGATTTTAAATTTTAAATTTAAATATAAATTCTACAAGTCCTAATACCATAAGTTTTAAAAATATATTTAATATTATTTGATTAATGGATGATTAGATCTACTTCAACTGTATATAAATCTTAATAAATAGTATTAAATTTTATAGATTGAATTTAACTTGGGCAATGTGATAGTGTGCAACTAATTTTACTCGTATTGGTGGTGGATTAGGCACAAGAGTTTCTGATTGCTCCACTTTGGTAGTTTATGGATGATACAGTTGCGTAGAAATTAATTTAGTTGGGCATATGTTTTACAATTAAGTATTAGGGATTTAATTCAAGAAACAAAATGAGAGAAAAAAAAAAAAGTAACAGTTTTTCTTAGGAGAAGAAAAATATATTATATTCATTGTTATCGTAATAAATAATGAAAATTAATAGCCAAAAATAATAAAAATTAAAAATTTTCTATTTTTCTTCTCAATTTTATTTTTAGTGTCATTCAACTTTCTTTATTATTTCCTCTTGATACTGTTTACGCATTTACACTGCTCTGGTTCATGAATGAAAACACTAGTCAAATTGTACAGGTTTGTCTGTCAAAAAAAGGAACCCAAAAAAACTGGGGGTAGGTATTAGATTTAATTTGGGTTGATAAACCTGGTAATGGGTGGTTTCCCTTGGCCCACAAGGATGATGTGAATAAGACGCACAATTATAAAAACAAAGTATTTATTTGGGGTGATTTTTTTAATTAGAGTTATTTTAATAATTTTATAAGAATGAGGGTGATTTAATTAAAGATGGGATGGATATAATTAATTCCTCATTTATTTCAGGAAAAATATTTTAAAAAATAAAATCCAACGGACCAAACTTGGCTTCAAGCACGGCACCGAGTGTCTGACCGTTTGTGACAAGACGCCTCAGTTTAACAAAAAATGAATGAATAAAAGTACAGAAAACGTATAAAAATAATAATTTTATCAGTTAAGGACAAAAAGACCCAGCGATAGTCCCATCTCTGACAAAATTTATGGTTGGATTAATGATTTTTTTTTTTTGAAAAAGTGTGAGAATTCATGCAGCCTATTCCTAAATTTCTGGTGGCACATATGGCCCCTGGTAAGAGGAACTTTCAAAAAGACAAGTCCACGTGGTTGCCTGACTACAGTTTACGAGTCAAGTAAAAAAGTTTTTATAATTTTGGCGGTATGCAGATTCTGAAACGGTCACTGACCTTCCCTCTATTCAACTGACAGAACTTGCAGATTCGGCATATAGCAAGAGATTGAGGCAATAAAAAGTTTTTAAGGAAAAAAAGGTCATTTCAAATGAGACATCCAAGCATGTAAAATAAGAAGGATATTTCTCTAATAAATGCTACAGTTCTACATCATTATTTCCATTATTTGTTCCATGAGAACAACATTAAACAAAAAAAAAAAAAAGATGATAAATGTACGTTTAATTAGCACATAAAAAATGGAACTTGAAGAAAAAGCGTAATGCAAAAGGCAAAGTAAAATCAACCTCAGAGTTCTCTCGCACTCATTTTTAGAAATAATTTTCCAATTTCCCACTGCAACAAGAGTTGCTGTTATGTGCATTGCCCACCCAATCAAGCCCGGTTATGAAAAGTCATGTGATGTTGTTGTTAGTAGCTAGCTGTACATGGGCTGCTACCGTTGGCTCTCCAGAAGAAAACGTGCTGCTTCACATTTTGCAGTATAGCAAAATTTAGAGCTGCAGTACTTCCTATATACTCCCGTAAGCTTTCCTGTTCCAGCCTTCTGGTGCAAATCAACCATCAAACTTGAGCATTCTCTGCAAGTCAGATTAAGGTGAGTATTCTCTCTATCAAATTATGGGCAAAACGAACAAGTGAATATGCTCTTACAATAGCTGATCTTCCGAGTAGTTTGTATGCCATTCACAAGTCTTGCTCCACTGTCTCAAACCATAGATGGTACAGTAAGCTGTATAAACAGCAACTGCAGCTAGCAAAGATGGTGGGAACTTGAGCATCTCATATTCCACAAGAGAGAGTTCTATCAAGAAGAAAGCTAGTAGCTCAAGCTGTGCCATGGTCCGTAATCCAGTGAATTTACAAGTCAGTAACGATGTCATTGCGGGTTATGAATGATATGTTCAGACTTGATGACATAAAATGAGTATTCACCTTTTTGTCAGCTTGAGCTGCCTTTACGAACCTTCTCATAAAAACATATGGTGTTGGCACCGACATGTTAAACTGCAGTGTGTTGAGCATCAACTTCTCCTACAGTGTTCAGAAGGAAAATCTCAGCTACTTGTCATATTGAGCTGTTCCACAAACGTAAAAGTTGAAGGTGGCAATATTTTAGTTACCATTTCCAGAACTTCCTTCCTTGTGTATGCTTTGTCTGATATAAGGATTAGATCTCCAACCACAGGTACGGAAACTTCTTCGTATTTACATGCTAAAAGCATGGCAACCAAGCCAACCAACTGAAGCTTCTTTCTCACCACTTTCTGCTTCTCCAAAAATCTATCTATCAGATTAACAGTAAGGAACAAAGTCTCGTGCATGAGGTCAAATTTGTCGTGCACCTGAAGGGAAATACAGAAGCATATTAGTATTTCGGTGTTGAAATTGGTTGAAAACAAAACTAATGATGACTATGTTTGGTCCAGTAGGGATTTAGTATACCTCAATAAGCCAGTCTATCAATATAGCCCTCATCCTTTCATTAATATCAAATTGTTGATCCATATAAGCCGGTGAGACACAGCTAAAACTCTGCATGTAGCTATTAGTGTTAGTTATCAGAAATAGGAAGTAACACATTCATTTTTAGGAACTATTCTGCAATTAGTGGGAAATTTTCAGAAATTAGAAATGGATCCTGCTCTACCTACGCAGTATCAAGTTTTTGCTAATTCGGTACGGTGAATCTGACATTAACTTGTTACAAGTTTCAGTTCTAGCAAACTATAAGTTTTACACCTTGTATTAAATCCTTGCAATTCATACCCTAAACTTCAGAATTTAGTAATAAGATAAAGATTTAGAGCTATCCATTTCAATATACCTCCATTTTTCTGTAGTAGGCATAAAGATCTTCAACATAATCAACAACTGCAAGAGGGTTATTTGCATCGCAGCTATCAATGTCCACAATAGGTTCTTCAACTATATCCTCCATCTCAATTTCCTCCTAACATATTAAAGGACAAGAATTAGTGCTCCATCACAAAATCAAAATTTGAACTAGAGTAGAGGAACATAACATAGTAAACCAAAAAAAGAAATACCATCTGATCAGGTTCACTATTTACTGCTTCTGATTTCTCTAGAGACATGGGCACTGGTTGGTCTGCCAGTAACTTGTGCTCATCATCAATGAATATACATTCTCCAAAATCATTTGAATTTGAAATTGACGGCTTTGACTTCTTGATTTCCTATTGAAATTGAACCAACATTAAAAAATTCAGCTTAAAAGAAAGATCTGTGCAGCAATTTTACCAAGAAAGGAAAGAGAGAGAGGGGCGTCACCTCGGCTTGAGATTGCTGCAAGCCAGCAATCTGTGCAGCAAACCTCCTAAATGGCAGTGAATCAAGATAAATCCCTCGGGTCGAAATTCATATGGAAATAACACAAAAAGTTTCACGAATGGGCATAACCTAACCTCGTGATTGGTCGATGCCCTGGATCCGCCTGCTTCTTTTCATAAATTTCATGCTTTCTGGGCGGGCAAAATGAAAACAAGAAATTTAAAATTTCATGTAAGGAAATGGAGAAAAAGGGTTTGTGATTAAACATTAAAAAAGATCAATGCTTTGGGAAATTTACTCCGACAATCCTCTCTTGTGAACAACGCAAGGATACGGTCGACCTTCAACCAGATTCTGATTAATCGCACCTAACGCTCTCCTGTTGTGTCCAATCTCCAGCCCAAACTTTCTGTTATCCATTTCTATCCCTCCTATCACTCGAAAAAGAAAAATTAAAATCCATATTAGAAATTTCAAGCTCCGATTCAACATCAATTGCAATTTTCTTCATCTGAAAAATCTCAAATTTCCCGTATCCCAAAATGATCTACCTTCGAAATTCGCGGGTTTGATCAAGTTCGAATTGTTCTCATCAGAAATAACCATTTTCGTTGATGATCTGAACAATCGCACCCAAAAACCCAAATTAATCCTAGAGCATCTAAAGCCTAAGCTCACCCACCCCAAATCTATGAAGACAGGTGGAAATGAAGAGAGAGATGCCACTCGGCTACTCTCTGGAGACTCACAGTATTTGTCTGGGGAGACCGCCCAAGCCCTCTTTTTAAAAATCTTAACGGCTAGTAATCGGGGACCGTTAGATCATCGGATTGAAAAAACTTTCTACGCTTGTCCTAACAACGGTAATATAGTTGCCATGTGGAGACAGCCGCATCTGATTTCAAATTAAGGTTTTAACTTTTATTTGCTTTTCATCTCTAAATCCGATGATTGGTCCCTTTCTGGCATTCCTTCGGTTTCTACGGTAAGTCCAGTGCGCTCCTGTGCGCTCTACCGCACCGGGCCTTTTCTTTGTAGTTTGTTGGGATCTATAATGGCCTATAGCGTATCGAACTCGAAATCAATTAGATTAGATTCTGGTGGCTTCTCAAAATTTAAGAAAAGTTGTATGGTAATTGACAACCAATGGTTTAGTCATACACTTGTTTCGATTTTTTTTTTTTTCACGTGGCCAATTATAATTTGGAGAAATATTAATTTCAGCTTTCTTTTTCTTTACCAAAATTAATGTTAATTAGATAATAAGCGATAGTATATGTGGTCGATTAAAAAGAACTGTTCGTACCTCCATTAAAAAATTTATCTCTATAGGAAATCAAATTTCAATGCAATTGTTCAATGCCCAGTATTATTCAATTCAAGTAAAATACTGAATATTGACTATTACACTTTTATAAATTATAAGATATATATTAGATAATATATACTTTTAATCCCACCTTCCGAGGGAATAATATAATATCATCTTTGCATATGATAGAGTAGACCATTAAATCCTCCTTAGAGTCAAACAGCCCTTTTCTTGAGTCCAAGTTTCAAAACAGCATATACTGTACAAAATTTTCAGCTCAGAAAAATAAAATAAAATAATGGACACCACCCAAAAGTGCATCCAGCCTACTCCGGACTATCACGAAATTATTTTTAATATTTTCGAATTTATAATTAATTTTCTACTTTTATTATAAATAATAGAAAAAAGTACTAAAAAATATGAAACTTTCATGACCAAGGGAGCTTTGAACTAACATTTGGGCTAGCCCAAGTCAGGCCTTTATGGACCTGAGATCTTTGTTGTGCGCCCATAACTTAGCAGGACTGTGAACATGTCAGATTTTCGCCATTTCCCATTTCTCTAGCCACACACCCCAATTATAACACGCACGCCCACCCCGAAAATTTCCATCCATCAATTTCGTAATATGTAAACTTGAAAACTTAAGAGAGGGAAAAAAAAATAAAAGAATATTGGTGCGACAGTGTCAAAAAAAGAAAATTGATATTGTTCAAAATTTCTAGAGTGTGCATCAGTGGTTAAGGACTTGACGGATGGGTTGTGCGTTAGTGATGGAGCTCCATCAACTTGGAGCCCGTGAGAGTGGGGGGAGGGTAATTTTTTTTTTTTTAAGTTACTAAGGATAATTTAGACTTTTAACATGGTATGGAATGTGCAACTAAAAGAAAATTGGGTGTGCCAAAAAAAAAAACTGGACCAATTTGTTAGCTTTGGACTGGGTTCTTACGTGACAAAAAAAATTTCCAACATAACTCACCTTCCAAAGTCTCCCACAGCTTTCGTCAAACTCGTGCTTCTGACATGAATATACACAGATCCGGGAATTACCTTCCCCTCCCTCACTTTAACATTCACCACTCCCTTTCATTTACTAATTTTTTAAAATTTTAATAATGCCCCTCAAGACCTATTACTCGGCTCCACCAACCCTCTTAATTTGCTTTGTGAAACCACTGTTTATAGTCGTTTCATGAAGAAAAATGACCATGAAGAGCCGTTTGTTTCTTGAAACGGCCATGAATAATCATTTTGGCCATTTTGACTATGTAGGGCTGAAAACGACTATGAATGGCCGTGGATAGCCATTTACCTCCAAACGATTATAGAAAGTCATTTTCACCTCCAAATAGCTATAAAGAGTCATTTTTATATTCAAATGGCTGCAGAGAGAGAGGAGGGGAAGGGGGGCTTGCATTTTCAGTCCGTAAGAACAATTTCATCGGGGTGGTGAATGTTAAAGTGAGGAAAGGAAAAAGGTAATTCCCCATGTATCCTCATGCTTCTGTTATCAAGTCTCTCTTACTTTCCTTCTGCTATTTATTCATGTAGATAAAACAAAAAATATGCTTTGTATTAATTTATATAGGATTTTTTTTATCAGGATTATTTTAATTGTTTTAATATTTATAGTGTGCATCAATCGATAAAGAAAATATAGAAAAGTATAAGAATTTTTCTCAAACTTTGTATTCGGTGTGATATATATTTTACTTGCAAAACTTTTTAAATTTATATTTAATCTTTTAAGTTTTCAATAAAATGCACACGATTCCTTTTAAGCATTTAATAATAAAAGTTATTAGCATCTCAAAAGTTTAACAAATTTCTTATGCAAACAACTTCTCGTGAAATTTATGATAAAAATTATTATTCAGGTCATAAAATTTGAAAAAAAATAAATAGAGAGCTCACTTTTATCCATTCGTTTTCATTATTTTTGTTTTAGAATATAATTTATATTATAAACTTAAATTTAAATTATAAAAAAGTTTAAAAATATACTGAGATAAATAACATGCGTGCTGCAAGGCTGTGCAACCTGTCTCCCACCCTCCGACGTCAACGTGGTCTCTTGCGCGAGGGGAAGAGTTATAAATGCACCTTCTTGTCGTCGATGTGTTCACCCGAGAGTGACACACGCGCCAGCTGATCGAGTGGATCTAAGTTTCCTTGAAAAGACCAACATCTATACTTTTCCGACTTTAAACCAAAAAAATAAAAATAAAAATAAAAATACTTTCCCGAGTTTGGTGGGTTGAGTGACCTTCGACTCTGTTTTCTATTTATGACCTCTCCATTTATTTATAAATGATTTTCATATATCCATAATTTTTCTTATTTTTCTGATTTCTCTCTCCCTATTTCTGCAGCTTGTCACTCTCGATCATTCTAGGGTTAGGGTTCTGATTTCATCCTATTCGATCTGTACAATCTCAGTTTGTCTTTTTCATCGACTTTTGGACCTGTAATTGAATAGTGTGAGGCTTGAGAAACCTCCCGTGTTTGGTGCGGGAGACCATGGGTGGAGACAGCGCCGTTGATGATGCCACCGAATCGAAGAGTGGTGAAGGAGTAACGATCAACATTCGTTGCTCGAATGGGTCGAAATTCTCCGTTCAGACTACCCTCGAATCAATTGTTGGATCGTTCAAGGAAGTTGTGGCTCGGAACTGCGACATCCCTGCCGATCAGCAGCGATTGATTTACAAGGGGCGGATCCTTAAGGACGATCAAACCCTGCAAAGCTACGGTATACCCGATCTTTACACAGAATATATCTTCTGACATTTCATTTGCATTAAATTAAATTTGCTTTTCGTGAGTCGATGTTCTTTACGGTCGGTCCTATCGTTGTTAGTGAATTCTGCATTCTTATGCGAGAGGGATGAGTTTGTGTTCATTCATAATTGTCGGTTGATCATGGTTATTTGAATCCTATTTGATGAACAGGACAGTAAGAGATATGATGAAGAAGCTGCCACATAACATGCTATTTAAGCTCACTCTTTTATGTGTTGAATGTGAAAAAATGAGATAGATTATGAGTGAATAAACCATTATTGGATATATAGTTACCTTCTTTTTATTTTTGTCATGTGTATGCCTTAATAGTATTGTTGGTTTAAGCCATTGATATAGCCGTCTAATTCTCTACAAGCACAACTTGTATCGTGCAGGAAAGAAAGTTTTCATATAATGTTCCTTTTTGGCAATATAGCTAGATTTTCCCCAGATGATCGATTGTGACTAAGCTTTCCATTCATGGTTTGTAGGTTTGGAGGCAGATCACACTATCCATTTGGTTCGTGGTTTTACCCCAGCTGCATCAGGCAATCCAACTGGTGGAACCACTACTGGTAGTACAAATACTACAACAAACAATGCAAGAAGTGCTAGCTCTAATGAAGGTGGGGGTTTAGGAGGGTCTGGTTTTGGAGCTTCATTGTTTCCTGGACTTGGCATTAATGGGCTGGGTGGCAGTGGCATGAATGGCTTGTTTGGAGCTGGGCTTCAAGATATTGATCAAATGCAGCAACCGCATTTTCCAAACCCCAATCTAGTCAGAGAGATAATGAACTCACCTGCTATTCAGAATATAATAAATAATCCTGAGATAATGAGGAATTTTCTAATGAATAACCCACAGATGCGCGAGCTAATGGATCGAAACCCTGAGCTAGCACACATACTCAATGATCCCAGCACTCTCCGCCAGACACTTGAAGCTACAAGAAACCCGGAACTCATGCGTGAAATGATGCGAAATACAGACAGAGCAATGAGCAATATTGAATCTTCTCCTGAGGGATTTAACATGCTGAGGCGCATGTATGAAAATGTTCAAGAACCATTTTTAAATGCCACTACAATGGCTGGTAATACAGGAAATGAGAACTCTAACCCATTTGCTGCACTTCTGGGGACACAAGGTGGCCAAGCCAGAGACCAATCAACTAACCCATCTACTACTAGTTCAGAAACAACTGGTGGTTCTCCCTCCCCCAACACTAACCCACTTCCCAATCCTTGGGGCTCTGCTGGTGGTAAGCAGTACCCTTTTTCCCTCTCAGAATCTTAAACAAAGCACCTCATTTCTTTTTTCAAGAAATATTCCTCTGTTCTGATATTTTTGTCTGTTTGAAATCTGGTTGCTAGAAATTTTCAGTTCTTTGTGACTAATGTGTTTGCTAATTGCCGATGCAGCAGCTGGAGGTGCTGAAAATAACACAAGCTCGACTACAGGTGGGAATGCTAGGCAGCAGGCACCCACTGGCTTAGGAGGACTTGGTCTCCCAGATCTTGAAGGCATGTTGGGTGCTATGCCTGATACCACTTTACTGACCCAATTAATGCAAAATCCAGCTATTTCTCAAATGATGCAAAGTATTCTCTCAAATCCTCAAGCCATGAATCAGGTATGTATATACTATGCCCAGTACGAGCTTTGCATGATGTGCTGATCTGATATCTAACATCCAATTTACTATCAGATTCTTGGTGTCAATCCTGATCAGCGTGGCATGCCTGATTTAAATTCTCATGTCAGAGAAATGATGCAAAACCCAGAGTTCCTTCGCCTCTTTTCTTCACCTGAGACAATGCAGGTAGACAGATTTCACCTGGTGTTTTATGAATATCACTGAATAAATTCTCTATCAATCATATATTAGGTTACATTTACTTGCATTAATATGCTTGTGGTCCAATGCCCAAACTTGTGGTAATATGCACGCACATATATATGCAGAATAGTATTTTAATTGTTTGCTTGATCTAATCACTCATAGTTGCTTTATTGTATGTTATTTCCATTTTTGACTAATTCTTTTAGTTTTTCTGAATTAAGAATTATATCCGGTTGCACTAGAGCTTAGGTCATATGTTTGTGTAAGGGCCCTCCAGCTTAGCTTATCTGGTTGAAATTGATATTAACATTGTTTTGTGATAACTTGTAAGGACAAGTTGCTGGTAATTGTACTTGACATAGGCTATTATATGCCAATTATAAGAGGAATGCTTACCAAAAGATGAAAAAGATTAAGGGAATGGCTCTATCTACTATCTAATATATATATATATATATATATTTTTTTTTTTTTTTTGGTTGTGGGGGGGGGGGGGGGGGTGGGTTTGTTCATTAACCTACTCACCACTTTCTTTTTGTTGTGCACTGGCAGCAACTGTTGTCTTTTCAGCAAGCTCTTCTGTCTCAGCTTGGTCGGCAACAATCAACACAGTAAGTAATGGCACAATCTATTTTCACATTGCATTAGTTTTTTCCTTGCTAAAAAGAAAGAACTTAGTACTATTAATTCGATGAGTAATGTGATGTGTCAATGTCTTAAACGTATTGCTGGGTAATGTGTGCTTTAATTTTAATAACCGCTGGTTGTTTTCCTGAAATGGATTCATTTATTATAGCTTACTTCTGCTGGTATTATGCTCGAAGGATATTTTGTATTTTTCAAAGATAAATCCTTAAAAAAGAAGATTTTGGATTCATAATATTTAAAACAAATTCAGATATGCTCAATTATTTTTTTACTTGATTAAGAGGGGGAAAACGAAATTGATTAACTTGTTTCAAAACTGGAATATGAAATAAGTGTTGTCTCTTTGTGATTCATCATGTTAGAAGTTGAAACATTCTAAATGTTTAAGCTTTCTAATTTTGATATTTCAAATTATGCAAAAGTTTTAAGCAACTTTATGAATTATTACTTCACACCAATCAAGGAAAGATAGGAATAGAACTCAAAGCCTCTTGACAGCGAATATTTCCTGGCAACTAAAAAGTTCTCCAGGTTTCAATCTTGATTGATCTGGTTTAGTTTATATCTTGGATGCTTGATATTAATGCTAGACTAGATTAGTTTGGTGGTGATTTGCTTGTTGACTCGCCGTATGTTTTGTAATTTGGTATCAATTCCTGGTCGTATTTTTGTTCTTAGTTACCGTTTCTTGCTGTCTTTATTTTCTTATAATTTAATATGCTCTTCCAGGGGGTCAGCTCAAACTGGCGGAGGCACTGGTAAGCAATACACTACATTCTCTTGGTTTCTGTAGATAGAAACTATGTCTGTATGGTATATTTTGCTATTATGACTTTGCAGTGGCAATTTAATTGCATGCCCATTTGTTAATGTCGCCAATCCATTCTTGAAATAGTATGATTCTTAATTTTATCGAATCTGTTCTGTTGAACATCTTAGAACATGATGAAGTTTCCTCTTCTAGTTTTAGTTCTCTGCTTGATTATGTCTCATAGACAATCCATTTGTTGTCTATGATTTGTACATGGTTGGCTATTGATTGCCCCAGGTGTGGGTGATAGATCTAACTAGGTATAATATCTTGAAAGGCATGTCCCCTATTTCAAATTGAATCTCGTGACTCGTTTATTCATGCTACCTTAAGCATGGTTGTTTCTCTGCCAATTAAAGTGGAAGTCTTGAGTTGTTCTCTGTCTATTAAGCATTTGTTCTTAGTTATTTTTGGATATTCTTATTGGCAGGATCAACGAACAACATGGGGTTGGAAATGTTGATGAACATGTTTGGTGGGCTCGGAGCTGGCAGCCTAGCCGTTCCTAACAGATCAGATGGTTAGCATTGTTGCCTTCTACTTTTTCTGAATGGATTATATATTGGTCTGCGCTAACATCATTGTCTTCTCAGAGCCACCGGAGCAATTGTATGCGACCCAGCTGTCGCAGCTTCAAGAGATGGGTTTCTTTGATACGCAAGAGAATATACGGGCTCTTATTGCTACCTCTGGGAATGTTCATGCCGCGGTTGAACGGCTTTTGGGGAACTCTGGTCAGTAGCAGATAACGGTGGACCAGTTTCCTCTTGTCGAAGGTCCTTCATGTGGACTGTTGAGAATTGCTTACTTTGAACTCAGTTGTATTCAGGCGCCTTGTTGGGTATAAATAAATCGGAAATCTTTCCAAATTATAATGGTCAAATGTTGGTTTAGGTTTATATATTTGGACTGAGATCTCTCTCTCTTTCTACCCCTTCCGAGTTCTGATGGTCCTAGTTTCTTCTTCGTGTACATACTTTATATTAAGACCTGTCCCCTGAATTGTTTGTCAAATTTGATTTGATTATAGAAGAGATTCTCTTTAATTTGCATCGCTTTTCAATAATGTTTGAAAACTGGCACCAGGCGGGTAAATATTCTATGCAACTTCTAAAGTGTTTTAATTTGATTTGATTCACTGTTTTGAAAAATTCTCTTTTACAATAAATTGTGAAATTATTAAGATATTGTACTTGCTGTAAAAGTGAGGGTATAATAATGTTATGAATAAATTTTACTTTTCTTCATAGTCTCAAAATAAATTCATTTCATTTCATATGCTTTTATTATTTTTATTTTTATTTTTAATTGAGGCCTTTAGACTTTCTAAGGTGGGATCAATTTCATCTATTTAAATATAATTCTAATTCGCCATTTCTATAATTGTTTTTGATGGACACTAATTGTATAATTTTGAGGAGGGAGATTTATTTGGGGTTTGATATAGTTCTTTTTTTTTTTTTCTTTTTTCTTTTTTTTTGGTGTTTTTGGGGTGGGGGGAGGGGTTTACAGTAGATATAATTCTTTTGGGTGATGTGGTCAAAGAGAAATCAGGGGAGCATTTATCTATTTTAACTCTATTTTGATTAATTTGAATTTGCTATAAGAAAAAAATTCTAAATAACCAGCCTCATATCCTAAACTTTCTATATATTATTTAAATCTCTTATTATTAATTACACTTAGTGACTTTGTAATTCAAATGATATAATATATAAGGGACTTGCAAACTCCTTTAACAATAATGGATTTCAAAATTGTACTGTCATAACTGAAAGAAAACATATATGGTCTTTTTCAATTCAATTTGATAGGAGAATTAATTGACAGTAAATTAAATATATAGAGAAGCTTAAGACGTGCATCATTTTATTGGAAGAGCAACATTAAATATATAATATAACAATAAAAAATTATACCAAATGATGTATAGATTTAAAAATACAATTGTATTAAAAATTTTGTAAAAATATTTATGGCTTTTACGACGTTAACCAGTTTGAATACACGTATTGGTTATTATTAAATGTGATATTAGATGCTACAAGATTTTTACCAAAAAATTTTAATATTCAAGTCACTAATCATATCTATAATTGTTTTAGAAAAAAGTAAAAACAGAAAGAAACAAAGCAGTCAACACATCTACCTATATTATCTTTAAAAGATTTTATTTCCTCTCCCAACGGTAATTGTAATTTGTTATAATTTTAACCTTTTCACCAAATCCTTCATGATATCTAATGCCCTCTTCTGTTTATTAGAAGCCGGAAATGAAATAGCAAAATCTATAAAAAAAAGGCACATAATTTTTCGGCTATATTAATGAAGAATCTATGGTGCAAAAGTAACGATGTTTCTTGCATTGTCGTTACTTCTTATCAGGCTGCATCAATCTCCACCTTTACATTTTTTAATATATTTTTTGTTTATAATTTTACTCTATAAAATAACTAAAATAAAATAATATATTTTTAGTTGTGTAAAAATAAGTATGTATTTCCATTGACATTTTCTTTTGAATTGATTAAAACATTAGCAACACAAGAAAGACTAGTTTAATTATATTTGACCGCCTGGTTACAGCCATTTACCAATTAAATCCACCACTGATCCATGTTTTAAATCTAGCATTTATTCCATTTGTTTATGTGGTGAAGCGTGAGCCCTGACCACCCGACCGCAAAGGTGAGACCGTGAGTTCAGCCCCCAGAAGGAATTGTCCTCAGAGGTGAGCGGCATTGGCCTTGAACCCAGGACCTTGAGGTTTTGTTTCACATTTAGTGATAGGAGACATTCACTTAATGTGGAATAAAATCCCAAGGTCTTGGGTTCAAGGCCAACGCCACCCATCTCTAGGGATAATTCCTTATGTGGACCTTTCGGGGCCTGAACCTACGATCCCACCTCTGCGGTCGGAGCCCCCGGTTCACCACAGTTTAAAAACAAAAGAAGTAATTAAAAATAATCTAACCTGGAAAGGTTAAAAAAAAAAAAAATGGTCGAAATAGGAATGAAAATGGAGCTGATATCTTTATAGTTACTAGAAAAATGGGCCGTCAGAGGAGTCAATCCAAATTTGGCGAGACAACACCAAAATGGGCCTCAGGCTCGATTTTTCGCACGTGAAAAGAACAAACACGGGAATCGTCGTATCTTAGAGCTAGAAGCGTGGAAGAATTATTTCCAGCGCGCCTCCTACTCGAGAAGGAAACAGCCTCCCGATGCAACCTCTCGTAAGAAGGTAGAGAGAGAGAGAGAGAGGACAGTCAATCTGGACAGTGGACACAGCCGTTACTTAGGAACCTTCTATAAAAACATCCTAATCCCGATGCAAAGCATCATCATAACACTCATTTCAGCTGCTCTGCCCCTCTAGTCAACGCTAATTGTGTTTGATATCTTCACCATGCAAGACCCAAACCCTGCAGCAGAGGATCACTCCACCACCAACCCCACCGAAGACTTCACCATCTTTGCTCCTTCCCCTCTCCACCAATACAGACGTGCTCCTACCACTGCTGTGGTTAATCCGAATCCGATAACCGTATGCACCGATAAGGCCGGAGGCGGAGTGGTGGATTTCACCGGTAAATGTTGGTCCTCTGCGGTGGCCGTCCGGAGTGGCTCTTCAGTGGCCAAAAAGGGTCGGGTTGGCAGCGGTAGGCCCCTTTCTGTGGGTGACAAGGAGGATCCACTTAAGGGATCTTCCAGTGTTGGTGCACGGCGAAAGAGAGTATGGAAGAAGACCAAGTGTCCATGTCCAGTATGCGAACCATCGAAGAAACATGCCGATAGCACCCATCGAGGTTTATACCCGCCATCAAGTGTCTAGTTCCATACTGTTCTTACATGGCTTCAACTCATTTAGATTAATGTGTGTGTTTTGTTTTGTCTGTATTTTTCAGATGATGTCAAAGCTGGTGTCGTAACTGATCTCAACAAAGTTAAGGAACCTGTTGCAGAAAAAACGCCGATGGAGGGTGTAGATGCTGCTGAAAAGAAGAAGAGTGAAGAGAAGAAGCGTTCTGGTGCAGCAGCGAACGGAAGTGCTATAAAGGGAGTGGAGAACTCCGAGGCTGAAGCGAAAACTGAGCCTTCCGAGAAGGAGAAGCGAATGAAGGGAGTGGAAGAAGGGAAAGATGATCGAAAGGAGGAGGGAGAGGGGTCTTCTGCTGCAAAACACAAGAAAGCCTTTGCGTTTGATCTGAATCAGCTTCCTTCTGAGGAGTAAGGAAGAAGACAACATGCCATAATAATTCAGAATAATATTAATATAAGATTTTGTATTGCTGGCTAGTTTTTATGTTTAAAGACAATTAAAATTGATCATTTTCAATGTGATGAACTATCTCTTTGGTCACATATTATTAGAATGATATGGTTTTGTGAGCTGTTTTGATTTTGATTAAATTTGAGATTCGCTGTTCATTCTGAAAGAATTCATTTTTCATTCTTTGGATTTCTGGGTTCTTTATATATACCTGCATTCTTATATCCATAGCCAGATTAACGGATACAAGGATTTTGTGGAGTTGATTAATGGAGCAAGTTTAATTTTACACATGCATGCTCTTTGGCAAAGCGATGGAGTAATTCAAATTTACGAGGCGAAATGAAATACTCTTAAGGTTTGAGTTGTTGCATGTCATTTATTCTCCATGTTTTCTTCATTAACTGCGATTTTCTTCGAGTTTTATCTCTGGATTTTTCTGGTCGGATGGAAATCTTTATCTTCTTCCCTGAGTTTTATATGGGGAGTTAATCTTCTCAAGACCAATAAAGAGAATTATATTGCATTGATTTTTACTTTAATAATTAATAATTGAAAGGCAATCTTCGTCTACTAATACTTTAGAGTTGCCATTTGGTATCAAAATGTATATTGAAAACCATACGTTGATGTTGAGCATGAATATATCGTAAAATGCATTGATACATTAATTGGATATACGAATTAGTCGCAGCTTGAATAAATGATACCATAGGACCGTTTGTAACAGAAGAACCCAAGTGTTGACTAACAGTAATCAAGACTTCCTTTGATATTCAAGTCAATAGGAGCAAGTCAAGACAAATTAAGAAAAGAGTAATATTTAAGAAGGCCCAAGAAACTAAATAATATGAAAAATATAAAATTAAAATCTTTTTTTTTTTTTTTATAAGTAAAACCTCTTTTAATCATTTGAAGCTTGTATTATGTCCTCAACTCAATTATTTAAGGGAGGAGGAAACGAAGTATTAAATATTGGTAGAAATTATGGCTGCGAGTCTCTGGGCCGTTCAATATTACCATTGGTAGTTAGATCCGATGGTGTGAATCATCACACAAGTTCTCGTATATTGACCACGTCATAGGGGTTCTCCACAGTAGTAGGTCACGGACCTCTAATCACCCTCCACGTGTGTCAATACTCGGGTTCTTTTGGCTACGTGAAGCCAGCATAGTCGTCCGGCATGGTTTAAGCGGGACGGATCGAAGTTTCCGCCTGAAGTAGCAATCGTGTTTGGATAATTACCAATGCTAATTTGAAGTTTGGCGTTGTCTATTATTATCGCGGGATCACTGCGTACATTTGCTTTGAGGTTCCAAATATGCCCCTAGCTTCAATAGAAATTTATTACATTGTCAGAGGGCCAGAGGCTAAAAGCTCATAGACAACTTTGCTTACACCTTTTTGCGTTCGGATCTTATTCTTTCTGGCATAAATCTCGACTGAGATCTTTATCAGGTAATTTTCTCTCCTTCTCTTGTGCATTTTCTCGGATTTCTTGTAAGAAATTAATGGTGGCTTGGAAGTGTGGGAAGTTTTGAGTTATGCTTACCTGGTTTTAGCGGGAACTTGGTTCTTCAATTAACACTGGCTCATATTCAAGAATTTTGAGTAACCGGAGGTTGGTTTTGCTTCAGTTGATCTGCGAATTCTGACAAACTCAAACAATAAGAATTGGATGTGGTTTTATTTGGATTTCTTCAAATTTTGTAGTCTTCCAACTTGAACCAGACTTGGATTTTAGATTTATCCTTCGATCATTTATTGTAAATGCACTTCCTTACATAATTGAATGACGGGTGCTGTTGTTTTCAGTGAGCTGGAATTCCAATAATGATGGAGAGGGCAGATTCTGGGCAGAAGCTGTACACACGTATGCGGCTTTGGGAATTCCCGGATCAGTATGTCATTGAGCCCACGGATGGCTCCTCTGGTTCTTCGTTGGTAGTCAGCCGAGTGGATGGATCAATGAAGCTCATAGGTTAGCTGTTCTATATTTCATGGTTTCAGTGCTTTACTTGTCATAGTTTGTGCTTCTTCTAACACATCCTTGTTCTATTTCTTTTGCTCCCAATTGACTCTTCGCCAGATGAGATTCCGCAAAGCAGCTCCCTTCGAGTTCCCAAGATTTGGACAATTTTCGGCGTGGTTGGGATGTTAAGGCTTTTGGCTGGTAAGCAGTCCTTGGAGCATTTAAAACCATATTTTGCTGATGTCGTAGATCAAATTGATGATTTCTTTTTTTTTTTTTTGAGGATGTATTATGTTATGCCTTGAATTTTTTAATGCAGTTGTAGGCAGAGTTTTAGGGAATTGTGAATTCTTCTTTTCCTTTTTAATACAAATCCAGTGGAATTAAGATCAAGTTAGTTTACATTTATATGGATTGCTTGCATCTCGTTTATCCCCTCCTGGTAGTTCACTTGGTCTGTAAGTTTTCTCGTGCTTGTAGTTGTCATCTTGATCATGATAGCCACCAATATGACTTTTTTGACCTACTTTACATTCTCGAACTTCATCTTCACATGTCCTCTAGTTCTACACTTTGGCCAATCATTTTGATTTTATTTTGCTGTGCCATGTTTTTAGGATCATATCTACTGGTTATAACCGAGCGTGAATGTGTGGGATCGTACTTGGGGCATCCAATTTACAAAATTGCATCCATGAAGGTTTTTCCATGTGATCATTCTCTAAATAGTACCTCTGCTGAACAGGTAAATCTTCTACAAATTCACTTCTTTTTATTGTTTAATTTTTTGTACCCTAGCTGTTCCTACTCATATTGTAATACCACCTGTGGCAGAAGAAGACAGAGGTGGAGTTTTCTGGGCTGCTAAATATTGCAGAGAAGACTGATGGTCTGTACTTCTCATATGACGCCAATTTAACCCTGAGGTGAGTTTCTTTGTGCATTTGTGGCGGTCATTAAAATCTAACCGTGACTGGAACACAATATGATCGGGTTTTCCATATTCGTTGCTTTATAAATGTAAAAAATATACACAAAAGAAGGAAGTAAACATACATTGTTGTGTTGATAATTCAGTGGGTCCAACCAGCAAATATTTTAGGGAATGCAAGGTTTTGACTTCTATTTATTTAAAATTGCTTGACTTTTAACATGACACTTAGGATAATGTTGTATCAGTGTTGACTTAAAAATTTTAGATGGCTTTAACATGCATTACTCTTCACATGTTGGAGCGCTTGAGCAGCACATAAGGAGGTGTCAGATACTTTAATTACAGCAGATTATAGATATTTACTTTTTAGAGAAAGCAAGCTAATTCTAATTTCTAGCTTTGGATAGATGCAAATATGCAGAACATCAATTTTAAGGATAGAAACTTATTTTAACTTCATTATTTAAGGAGGCGAATTTTATTTTTCACTTTCGGAAACTATGTTGGATGTAAACCTGGTCATTATGATCTTGTTGGAAAATAAAATATTATTTAAATGGTAAGAACCATCAGTTTATTTGAGTAAGAAAAGTTTTCCAGTAATTTTAATCATTAATTGGCAAGTTGATTCTGAGTTCTGATAGGAAAAGAAAATATAAGGACAATTTTCATCAATATTGGTGTTACTTCCACAGGCGTTGTCATCAACTCCTGTCATCTACTTGAAGTTTTCATGAGACACTGAAAATAATGATTTCTTGACTGCTCTATCAAGTTTGGCAGTCTGGGAGTGCTGAATTTTTAGGTCGATATTGGGTAACAAAACTTTTCCTGGAAAACATGCCATTAATAAAATAGATTTGCAAATAAATTTGGTGGTTTAACTCATTCGGGTGTTATACAAGTAATCCATGATGATGCCCTACCAGCCCTAGACAAAACAAAATTATCTTCTGGAAGTTTTATAATGTATTACTGATATGATATTTATATTATATTTGGCAGTGCCCAGCGATTGAATGACCTGGGCGATGAATCAAGACTGCTTCCTCTTTGGAGACAGGTAATTCATTTACCTCGAGTCATTGCCTTTTGTTTTACTGCTAGTCTTCTGTTGAAGAGATTTTTACCAAGTGTTAAGTCCCTGGTAGAAAAATAGTCTCTTTCATAGCGTGTGCGTAATAGTATCCACAAGTTATAGTTCTTGATGTCTATATAAACAGTGTCCAGTCTGGACTGATTCTTTCTGCAATGTTTATTGCCCTTACGATTTTCTTTATGCCACCAAATGTTTTATCACAGGCAGAGCCGCGTTTTCTATGGAACAATTATATTTTGGAAGTGCTCATAGATAACAAGGTGGGTTCCTGCTAACAGTGCTGCTATTTGTTCGTTTCCTTCAATACTATTGCATCTTTATACTTCTAACTGATCACTATGAGTCATCCTGTGTATGCAGCTTGATCCATACTTACTCCCCGTAATCCAAGGCAGTATCCTTATCTGGTTATTATATTCATCAATTTTACATTTTCTGTGTAAAAGACATATTTTATTATTTTCTTTGTCTTGACTGTTATGCCTTGGACTGTGATCACTTAAAGTTTTTTCTTCCAAGTTTCTCCTTAAACAATCACCAGGTTTTAATCACTTTCAATCAGCCATTGGGAAGGACATTATTGACATCACTTTGATTGCTAGGAGATGCACAAGAAGAAATGGTATTTTAAACCTTTTAGATTTCTGTTTATTTTCAACTTGCTGTGCTTTTATGAATATCCTACTATATATGTGCTTTTCGCCATTTACCACATCACTATGTTTTAGGCCATCAAATTAATGTATTGATTAACTTAAGTGGTGGTAACAAAAATAGTTTTGGAATATAACTGATTTGGTTTTTTGGCATTTTGACTGACAGCTCTTCATTTCTATCTATGAATATGAATTAAGTTATATCAAAGTGGCAAAGTTATCTCATCTAATTTGGAGACACTTAGCTGTAGTGCTGAGGACATATGCAGGTCTAAATTGTACCCAAAGATTTGACACTACTCTTTAGGAGAAGGTGGAAGTTATATGTTGAAGTTATTAATGGTGTTAGGTTTAGTGCTTGTGGGTAAAAGATGTCCACGAGAATGACACCAATAACCATAGAGGTAGATATGATGGAAAATGCCATTGCATTGCCAGAGCAGATTTAGTTGAGGTGTAAAGTAAAGTTTGGTTGGTACAAGATAGTTAGAATTAACGTGGAGTAAATAACGTGTCTTAACTAGTTAGGCTTCAACGTTGGTGTAGCAAGTTTCACGCTGAGAATGAACGAGTTTGTTTTTACCAGAATCGAGGAAGGAAAAATATATATATATATATATATATATATATATATATATATATATGACTCCAGTACTAATATCCGATGCAAAGAATAGGACAAACTTAATTTACATCACTGGAATTATGCCTATTTATAAAGAATATGACTTGGCTCGAGAAAGCACTTGTAAAACAATAAAGATGAGTATTTTTTTTTGGGCGTGTGGGTAGGGTTTGGTGCTTTTCTTTCTTCCATCTTTGTACCTTGATTTATCTTCTGAGATTAAAAATTGTACCTACAATTTTGGTAATTTTTGCATGAGAAAACTCAAAACTTGTGATTACCTTCTAGGATGCTTAACAAAAGCAGTGAATGAGAGGTGATTGGACTAACCATAAAAAAGGAATATTCTTGTGTGGCTGGCCAATTGCGTAAAATTTTCAGCTGTATGCGTTGAAATAACATTACCTTTTTACTTTGTTTGGTTGGCTAATGGGTACAAACATTTCTATTTCCTGAAAGGAACTCGGATGTGGAGAAGAGGAGCTGATCCTGATGGCTATGTCGCTAATTTTGTGGAAAGTGAGCAAATTTTGCAGTTGAATGGCTATACAGCGTCATTTGTTCAGGTAATTCTTTCTATTGCTGTGCATGCAAAATGATGGCTTGCTATGCAAGATCGGATGCTTGGATGATCTTTTGATTTCATTATGCCTAGTAGGCATTAGGGCATCGTCTTAGCACAAGAAGAAGTTCTGTTAAAATTTACTCAGACGGAAGCTTTTGTCTTTGAACATAGTACTCTTGATAGTTGAATGTAAAATAATTTTAGCTGGTTCTCTTTTGGCATCATTCCCCTGACTTAGATCAAAGTGAAAAAGGGTAATTCATGCCATTAGATTGACCTAGAAGTACATGAAAGTTCGGATAAAGCAAAAGGTGGAGTTAGGATGTTTGCTGTCAATTTGTGGAATGAATGTTTACTATGCTCATACCATCTATATGTCATTTATATGTGTCTAAATTCATATTAGATAGGAGCTCCTTTAAATGATGTTTTGCAGGTTCGTGGTTCGATCCCTTTGCTCTGGGACCAAATTGTCGACTTGACATATAAACCCAAGTATGAATTATTGAAGCTTGAGGAAGCTGTAAGTGATTATCCATTGTTGCATTGTTGGGTTCACATATAATATATGTATTTGACTGCTGTCACCCTGCTTATCAAGCAGCCTCGAGTCATGGAGCGCCATTTCCTAGACCTAAGAAAAAAATATGGGGCTGTTTTAGCTATTGATCTTATCAACACGGTAAGTATTCCTTCACTGCAAAATGATTTTTGGAAACACCTATCTAATAGGTTCATTTTTACCCATTACTGGTTGCGCTTCTCTAGTCAATCCTCTTGCAAATATGTGCATGGACCAGTTTTATCTCAGATGTATCTATTTGATGGCCTTTTCTTTTCTCCTTCATATCTTATCAGCATGGAGGTGAGGGCCGGTTGTGTGACAAATTTGGAGAAACCATGCAGCATGTTAGTAGTGATGATGTAAGGTAAAAGTTTCTGTCAGATAACTTTTAGATTGATATATTTAGATTCTTTTTATTTCATTTTATTTGGAACTCATGTATACTGTTTCTTTGTAGATATCTGCACTTTGATTTCCATCATATCTGTGGGCACGTTCATTTTGACCGCCTCTCTATTCTTTACGAGCAAATTTCTGATTTCCTTGACAGAAATGGGTAAGCATTGCTTTATATGCTTAAAGCTTTCTAATAAAATTTTGCTTGAGAGTTTAGGTATCAACTTAATTTCACTTAAACTGCTTGATTTCTTTTAGCTGAGAGTTTTTATGACCTTCTACTCTCTCCATAAACTCCAATAAACTACGATACTGTCTTTGTAACACTGCATAATTTGGATCTATCTGCTATGAGATTTTGGATGATTACCATGTATGATGTCAAACAAATGTGTCGCATCCTGTTTAACAGATATTTCATCATTTCTTTTCCTGGAAAACAATCTTAACCATTATATTTTGTTTTACTTTCATGAGACATGCTTGTTATAGTTTGATAGTATGGAATTCTGGATCAGACCTGTCAGAGTCCAGTTTCATTCTCTCCTCTAACCGAAATCAAGTTGAACTCTTCTTGGAAATGTAGATATCTTCTGTTGAATGAAAAAGGTGAAAAAATGAAAGAGCAGCTTGGAGTTGCCCGGACCAATTGTATTGATTGCCTAGATCGTACAAATGTAACTCAGGTTGGTTATTTTCTGTCATTAATGATGTTTCGTGCAACAAATATTTCTACTTGTCTCTCCCTGTCAATAAGCACATGGTGCTTGGGTATTATCTGTTCTGTAATTACTGCTTAGCAAAGCATACAAGAACACCGGTGGAGTAAATAGAGTTTATAATGTGTTCTGATTCAGCTTTATTTTCCATTTAACAAATATGATGAGAAAATTCTTTTGATTCTTCAACTTGGTCAAGCAGCTGGTTACTTGATTTTATTATGTGTATGTTTACACTTGTGCACTACCCAAGCTATAATCGTAATCATTATTTCAAATTACCTACATGTGTATCCTCGAATGTGTTTGTGACATTATGTTCCTCTTTTGATAAAGTTAAAATGTTAAAATATGATTGCAGAGCATGATTGGCAGAAACATGTTGGAAAACCAGCTTAGAAGGCTTGGTATCTTTGGTGCTGAAGAAACCATTAGTTCACATCCAAATCTTGATGACAAATATAAGATTCGTAAGTGTGTTATCAACTTTTCAAATTTTGTTCTTTTGGACTATATATCTATCATTTTATTTCATTTAATGCTTAGGTTAATAGAACATATTCTTTTCCTATCTGATTCTCTATGAGCAGTGTGGGCTAATCATGGAGATGATGTAAGCATTCAATATTCTGGCACTCCTGCTTTAAAAGGAGACTTTGTGAGGTAGTTCCCATGAATCTCCAAAGATTTCCATGTTGAAATTATCATGAATTCCAAAGATATCCTCTGTTGAAATTATATTATCATGAATTCATCTAAATTATTGCAAAATCATATATATCATGTCGAATTGTACTTCCTGAAGCAGTAGTTTATTGCACTTGTTAGTAACATTAATATTAGGTTCTATTATTTGTAGGAATTGAATTTTTCGGTTTCTTATTTTTCACTTACCCATTTGGGGAATTACCATGCATTATATTCTTCTATATTAGTCTATTGCTTTAATCATATTACTTATTATATCCATATAGTATCACAAAATATTGCAATTACGTACAATATTACTGTAATTTTGTAATTCTTCTGCACTTTTGTTTGAATAACTTCCTTGCATGATTTTCAGATAAAGATTTATATGCCTAGGTTCTGGAAATTTAGCAATTCATCGAAAAATTTGATTATGTTGTTCTCACAATCAAGGATGTAACTTTCACACCTTCCCCTTATTAATTTGTTTTATCGGGTTGGATTCAGATTTGGGCACCGCACAATTCAAGGGATACTAGCCGATTTTTGGAATGCCCTCATGCGGTATTATTTGAATAATTTTTGCGATGGAACAAAGCAGGTTTGTAAACTTTATTTCTTATTATAGATACGGGTACTCACATTGTAGTGTCTGGGTTTTCTGGGTGACTTCCAAGTGGCCCTACTCATTGTTGTCTAGGTTGGATCCTTGTATATTTGATTTCTCTCTTCTACATGGAAGTTATCTTGAGTTTTTGTAGTTATCATGCTGTATGAAAATACGTCCTTTTCTTTTGCATTACTTATTGTGGGTCATAATTCATAACAAAATTGAGTTCAGTTTATCTTCTAAGCTTTTCTGGTTCGAATATCTTACGCTCATTAATGTATAGAATTAATTAATTTATTTTGCGCTTTTAATACTCAGTGTCTGACTTTTTATTTATGTGAAGGATGCAATTGATCTTCTGCAAGGACATTACATAGTTTCTGTCACTCGGGATATGGCTCCCTCTTCACAGAAAGGGGGCATTGAATCTATAGCTGTGAGTACATTTTAGATGGAAACTTTGTTTTTGAACAGTTATTAGAAAGCTCATGATTTATGAATATCCAACTTTTCTAATGCAGGGTTAAGTTCATTGTCGTTATGCATAATTAGTTGAACGTCTAGTCTTTGTGGATATTACCAACTCCCTTCAGTGGAAAAAAAAATTCAAACATATACGAATCTTTATTATTTGTAATTATTTGACAGTTCGGGATATATTTTGCTTCCGAGGTTTACATAGATGTCCCCAACCCTACAGAAAACTGGGGTATTTAAAATACCTAGTTATTGGTTCATGTGTACTTTTCATGCTTATTCGCTTTGAATTAAGAATTAAAACTGCTTTTTATTTAAAATACCTAGTTATTTAGTTAAAGAAAAGCTTTAAGTTATTATGCTTCTTACCTATGGATCAAGACTAGCCTCCTTTGTTGAGTGTGTCTAATACTATTTTGTTTCGTTTCCATGTTCTTTTGACATGTGCGATTTGTTGATAAGAATGCTTCAAGTGATTCAAGTTCATCCTAAGTAGGTTTATATTATAATTTTACTCTTACTTTAACCCAAATATTTTCTTGTTTATATTGCAGTCCTTTCCTCTGGCTCTGTCTCTGGTTCTGATCGGATTCTTTTTTGCAACCATGTCATTGAGGCAAGGTGAGTTGAAATATTATATTTTTAGTTGAAAAGATGCAAGCATGAACAAAGTCAAATTAAGAATTAATTGGTGGTTGCACGTACACATTTGTGTATAGACATATACATCTCAATGGCCTGTGATTCAAGCCATAGGCGAAAGTTTAAAGGGGTAAGAGTAGAGAAAGGAGGGGAGGACGACAAGAGAGCGAGAATAGGGACAGGCGCTAATAATATAAATTCATAAAAAAAAAAACATTCATTTAGATATATTTTTATGCAGAAGAGTCACTTTATTTGCACAGATGCCTCCCTACCCCTTCACGATAACATCAAAATTTATGTTAAATCTATGGCTCGAATTGATAATGTCGTGTTCATTGTTCTGACAGTTCGATATGATTTTCGGCACTTCTTCTTTTCGCTGATGTGGGCAAGCATTAGCGTGGGTATAGCAGCATTTGTGAAGGCCAATGGCAGGGTTTTCTGCAACAGGCCTCGCTTACACAAGCCACGCTGTTGACTTATATATACAAACCACTTCCATATATCAAGATTATCCTGTGAAGTTTCCAGCTTCTGCAACTGGCTTCAATTCTACATTCAGATGGCTTTAACCAACCAGTATTTACATAAAGTTCCCAACTTGCAGCTTGTTATATTCATTATTATTCTTTCATTCTAATTTTGTAGTCATTATTAGTTCCCATTTTAAACTTTATTCATATCAAAGTCCAACGGTATCCCATTTGACTTCTTGTTTCGATGCTATTTCTTTTTGTGCTTTCTTCCCGTCACATTTGATTAGCATTAAATATTTTGGGAATATTTAATAGTGCATGTTTAGGTTAAACAGAAGTTTCCTGAATATCTTTTTTTTTTTTTTTTTTTTCGCAAAAATGCCTCATATAAAATATAAAATATCTTCGTGATTTTGTGAAATATCAAATATCAGGTTTATCCTTATTTAACTCTACCTTTGCCACCACCTACTACATTGTAGTTTTATGAGATGTCTAAAATTTTTTTTTTAAGAAAAATACTCAAGATAATGGACCCTCATGAATCTGCACTTCGAAGCGATTTGAGTTGATCATGGTGATGACGGTGGTGGTGGGAGCTACAGGTGGCCTTAAAGGGGATTAAGGCCAAGAGCATAATGCAGAGAGCTAAAGGTGGCCATACCCTCGCTAGGGAGGCAATATATGTCAATTCATATAAATGATTTGGTTCACAATATTGACTCGGAGTACAGCTTTTAATCATTTTTAGTAGAGGGTACAAGTCTGCAGCTGGTGCCTTGTGGCGTCAATGAAAATAATAGCTAGTCGTCCAAGTAATTTGAATGTGATGTATTTTTCTTCATCCACCATAGACTGTGACAAGTCCATACCCTCCAAAAAAGAAAACCGTACGAAGACTTGGAAATACAAGTGTGTACCTCTATAAAGGGATGTAGAAAGAATCAATGGTCATATTTAAATTTAATTTCATCCAAGGACAACTCAGTGATTCGATCTTCTTGATAATTATTAGCTTGACAAATGATTTTACGCTTCATGGTTTTTACTTTATAAAGTGAATTGTGGTAAGAGGTAGTTTTCAAAAAGGAATAATCATCACACAAGTTTATTCACTGGTGCATTGGAGAAAGATTACCAAGTCAAAGTAGCCCTACTCTTTGAATTGCTTAATTCAACTTGTTTGACTAGAACGAGAGTAAATTTCAAAGTTTATATACTAGGCGTTTGTGTTTCAGAATCTTGGTTCCAAGATCAAATGGTTGAGACTTGTATTTCCACAGTATACGTAGAAAAATGTAGGCAATTTGACCCTCTTTGGTTCAGTGTTCGAGAGGGTATAAAACAAAAACGGAAAATAGAATAAAAAGGAAGAAGAAAAAAATCTGCCGCACTTGATGTACGTTGTGACAGATAATGTTGCAGTTAGAAGTGTTTCTTTTTCTTTTCCAAGTAATGGTGGTGTCTCTGGAAGTTCAATACTATCCAGACCAAGTGCCATAAACCTATATCTGGCCAAAGAGCAGTTGGAGAATACAAAGGACAGGTAGAAGTCTGCCAAAGAAGGAAATTGCTGAGTCGGGTCTCACCAGAAGTTCGGATCAAAATGTCCGGGTCAGGTGCCACTGCCATGTACATGTGCTTCTCAATGTCAACCAATTTTATAGCAGGAAGTTCCCCAAGCTCATACTTGCTCTCTTCAATTCTATCAATCATCACACTGCACTTATCACAGTGTTTATGAACGCAAGACACAAAGCCACCGTCCTTCTCTTCATCTCCTTCCACTCCTTGAATTACACCAGTGCAAGCTTCTTTAGTTGCACCTAACATGTCTTTGCACAAATCTTCAGCATTCACATCAATACCATTTCTTATCAAACCATCATCAATTCCTGCAATCACACCATTGGAAACTTTGGCTTCCTTTGATGATTCAACTTCAAGCAATTTATCCTTGCAGGATTCTTGAACAGCATTCACAATCTCATCGCGTGAAGTATAGGCTACACAAATTAAAAGTGCTCTCTGGTTGTTGCAGGAAGTAACTCTCATTGCCTTCTCCGCTGCAGCTCTAACAGGCTCAGGCAATAGTTTCAAGTTGCCAACGAAATATAATCTAACGCCATATTCGGTCAAAATGCTTTCCTGCTGAAGTAACTCCTCAATCTTTTCTCGCATTAAGTTCATCAAGGAATTGACCTCTGTGGGATCCCTCTTGAAGTTATCTATGCTGAAAGCATACACAGTTACATACTTTACACCCAATTCGTAACAGTACCTAAGGATGCTGAGGAGAGCCGAAAATCCAGCCTTGTGGCCATTACCTTCTGCCAAGTTTCTCTTCTTTGCATGCCTTCGATTTCCATCCATGATGAAAGCAATATGATTTGGCACAGGACCCACAGCTAAAATGCCAAATATGCATCTTCTCAGAAAAGCGCAAAATTTTCCAAACAGGCAGTTAGTAATACCTTGAGTAACCTTCTCCATAGAAATGACTCACAGCGAAATCTAGAGAATCCAAAATGAACCTATTGGAGAAGAAAAAATGATTGTATTTGTGTGTTAGCATTATGAATGGTTGAAGGAACCAAAGTTAAGTAATCATATATCCTCTAAAAGAAACTGGTGAATCATTAATCCAGAAGGAAAAAATGAAATATAAACTTATCGGTGAAGACTAGAATGCGACAAAATTTGTCTGACCTAATCATAGAAGGTGAAAACTGAAAAGCTAAAACTTTGGTTATGACCAAACTTATACAAAAACACATGATAAACCCAAGAAATTGCATTGTTCAGACACAATAAAAAGGCGCCTAGCTAATAGATATACTCAACAAATAAAAGGGCTTCTTTTCTTTCACCAAATCATTCAAAGGGCTGAAGCATGATTTAGTACCATAATCGTTTAAGAAAGAAGTAGATTGCACCAGAACAGTAGCCTTTCCATCCATTTATTTCTCCCTCAGTTTGAACTGGTGAAGCTAGGGAAAAATCATTGGGGTGAGGGGAGTTATCGACCGATTACGATCAATAAAAATTAATGATGGAGCATGAGTTCATTCATTTGATAGAAGCGGAAAAAAATGAAATTTTCCTAGAATGGATTGAGTATCAAATTTACATGGCAGACTTACATCTGTAGTAGTTCAGTGAATTACCTGAGAATCCAGAAGGCGATCATGGATCAAGTCCAACCAGATGACTTTTGAATATAATGGCTAGGAACCGAAACGAGAATCGATGGCCCCCTTGAAATCTACCAGAGATCGAAGATAAGAGTCAAAAACAAGGAAAGCGAAACTGGTGAGACGAAATTAACAACCAACGAAAAGTTTTCACGTTTCGGCCGCCACTGGCTCTTGGCAGTTTGTGTCTGTCTGTACTCTGGTCATACTACGACGCAGAGGCGGGAAATTGATCCCCTTAATGGGCCTAAGCTGCCTACATTTTGGGCCATGTAAGTTTCGGACTAGGCGAGAAATTGGGCCAGATCAGACAAGCCCAGCTTCATAGAAGGGCTCACGAACAGGCCCAAACAAGTAGAATACAGCATCGATTCAGAAAAATCCACGCGCGGGGAGATAATACAGATACAAGAATTACTTCCGCAGGTTAAATGGATTGTTCATACTGTGCAGGGCATACGTTAGATGCTAGCGTTTTTAAATTGCAGAATTACATTTCAAAAATCAAAACTATGAACTCAATGATCACAGTGAACATTTCCCCCCCCCCCCTGTACAAAGGCTGACTCGTACAAACAAATTGTCAATTGCGCAAAGCTGTGTCAAAAAAGGCTCGTTAAAATTTCCCATTCCACACAAGAAAAATAAAAAAGAATCATAGTATTAAGACTGATTCAGCCTAAATTTTCGCAGAGCACTTGGGTTTGCTTGATACTCTACTCAGGCACCTTGCTCCCTAGCATGAAGTGAAGATTGTTGATAAACGGGTTGGTGGTGATGGCGCGGAGTTGCAGACTTAGTGGCTTGCGGCTTCTTTTGATTTATCCTGTATAGCTTGAATTCTTTCCAATTCTTCAAGTACATCTTTCATAGAAGGACGGTTTTTAGGGTCAGGTTCAAGGCATTTTAGAGTAAGCTGCGCTGCTTGTGATGCTGCCTTGGGAGAATATTGGCCCTCAATCTTCTTATCCATAATGCTTTTCAACTTTCTCCTATAAGGAAGAATTGGCTTAAGCCAATCAACCAGGTTATGCTGCCCACTTGGCCGCTTTGGATCAAGTGCTCGTTCGCCTGTCAGCATTTCAAGCAGCACTACACCAAACCCGTACACATCACTCTTCACATACAAATGTCCTGTTGAATTAATGGTAAAATGAGCAAGCCACGTTAGTAGGTGTAGTTACAAACTTAGAAAGGAGCAGATTAGAATGAGGTCTGAGTCATGAATAGGGTCAAAGTACATAGTTGCTTGGACAGCCATAATATATGCATAGAGATATTGTTACCTGTTGCCATGTATTCTGGAGCAGCATAGCCATATGTGCCCATGATCCTTGTAGTCACATGTGACTCTCCTCCAGCAGGTCCTAATTTTGCCAATCCAAAATCTGAAATTTTTGCATTGTAATTCTACAGAAAACAAAACATATTAAGTTTATCAATGTCATCTTTCCTCTTTGCAAACTAGCTAAAACCAATAAATTGTTATTCAAAAGACATCTATCCCCAGAATCAATAAACATTCTTCAAATAGTCAACGAGGAATGAAAATCACATTCAACTTCCCAAGTGTGTTCCCAAAGCACACGCCATACCAAGTCTCCATATTGTTTCAGAATAAAGTAGACTAAGACCAGCTTAAAAAGGGATCAAGCAGCAAAAAATAACTAAGTACTAACCCCATCAAGTAGTATATTTGATGCTTTGAAATCTCTGTATATAACTTGCTTCTCTGAAGCGTGAAGAAAGGCCGTACCCCGAGCAGCACCAATAGCTATTTTGAGCCGCATGTTCCAAGAAAGTGGTTCTATGTGCTTTCCTGATTAGAAACGATAAAAAGGGGTGAAACTCAAATCAAAGACCATGCAATCTCTAATTCACATTTCTGTCATTAGTCCATACTACTGAAGAGATGATTCTCCAGGCTTCCTCTTGGCATGAACTCGTACACAAGAAGAAGCTCCTCTTCGTCCCAACAGTAACCCAATAACTTGACCAGGTTGCGGTGAGAAAGCCTTCCTAGGAAGTTGATTTCTGACTGCATTATCAAATCAACAGAGCAACAAATTACAACATCTCAAAGCTGGGATGAATTTGTAACAAAAGAGTACGGTCAATTAGATGGTTGTACACTAATTATGTCAGTAGCTAGCTAGACTAGTATATTGAATGAAATGACAACTACAATCATTAGATGATACAGATTCGGTTTATTGAAAAAGAATAAATTTTACACTATACATATTATCAGTTTTTCTGTCAAATTTGGGGTGAAAAACAAAATGGTGAGAAGATGAGATTCCGAATGCACTGAACAAATTGATATGACACTGATAAACTAGACACGGTCCTGAAGGACCATCAAATCAACATTTTATGGATTAACATTATTTGGCACAAAAGAGACATGCTTGGCTCGAAGTCCTAATGAGATTAGTGCTGGTAATGACAATACCAAACATTTTTATTTACTTATGTAATAAGAAATTGGATCAAGCTCTATGAACTAACGCAAACTGACACAAAAGATAGCTTTTTCAAAAGGAAAAGTTGTCGTGATAGGCGTGTAAAGACACTGAAAGTCGAAACCATCTCCATAGACATCAAAAGCAAACGCGTATTCAGAATTATTGATTCAAGCATTTAATAGTGTGAAAGTTAGAAGAGTCGCGGATAAGCAATGAATGGCAAAATGACAGGTGGTTTAAGTGGGACCCGGATGAATTCCCTCAGCATCTTTTACGGTCATTTTCTTTAGTTTATTCATGGGATTATCTTTTTTTTTTTGTATAGTTTGCGCATGCAACAAGGAATCAAACCATAACAATCGTGGCTCCAAATTGCATGATCGTGATCAAAACCATCTTTAATACTTCCATTTCTAAAGTCTAATTATAGTCTGCGAAGACTAAAGAAGAAAGAATAAACAATTACTAATAGTTCGAACATGTTTATGAAGGCATATATTAACAGCAGCATAGTTGAAATTCCACGCACCTGCCACTCTTGAAAGCCTTGCAAACTTTCTGGATTCAATTTTTTAATGGCCACCACCATTCCAGACCCCGACTTAGCCGGTGTAAGTGTCTTTTCATCTAACCAACCTTTGTAAACTTTACCGAAACCACCTTCACCCAGCAATGTATCCGCCCTGAAATTCCTAGTGGCCGTCTTCAAGTCCCCAAAGCTGAAGACTTTCAAGTTCGGCGTTTCCAAAATTTGCCCATTTGGTGAAGGATGGGACTCGTCACCAAGGCTTCCACTTGCTATTTCCGAAAATTGACTCTTTCCAGCACTGCTGCTTGTGGCAGATAATGCTACGGTCTTGCTTTCAGTGCTCGCACTTCCTACAAGCATGATGATCAAAGAATTAATAGGAATTCGGATAAAATCGACCCAGAAGTAAGAAAAGACTAAAATAAGATTAAGGAATTCAAGCTTGCTCTGTAGGAAATTTCCACAGACAGAAGGAACCATGACGAATTTTGCACTTGACTTTCTTACCCATGATGGAAACTGCAAGACCATGGGATTTCTAAAGCCATTTACCTGAATATGGAGGTCTGTTGACGCTATAACCAGGTCCAGGACGGCCGAGAGACCCAAAGCAGAGACCCATATCAAGCTGTGTTGTATTCTGCCGGCAGTTGACCTACAACCCAACAAATTAGCATAAATTGGGGTGACGCTAGAATCTATTTCAAAGGCAGAGATATAAATAATGGAAATTTGAAGGAGTAGAAAGGAAACGGCTGTTAGAGAGAGAGAGAGACAGACAGAGAAGGAGTATAATTTTCTATTCCGTAAAAATTTTTGTTTGCCTTTGTTTATGGACGAGGATTTTCTGTTGTTTATATTTAATTCCCCGTGCTACAGCTACTGCTGACCCATCAAATTTACTCGGCTATTTCACATTTAAGCGAGCAAAGCTGTTTCCACCATAAAAGATTTGAGTTTTAGCTTTTTTCTACACATTAGGGCATAGTACCTTTCGTCACTGTTAATCAGTCGCTATTGTAAGAAGTAAGAACGACGAAATTTCAATAGAACAAGTCAACGAACGCGTAACAATGCTTGGTCCAACCTTCTCATATAACTTACCGCCATGCTTCCGCTTGGAGAACATATTCTAATTGACTAATCCTTTGTATAACGATTTTGGCTTCTTTGATTGTAACCTCATCTTTATCCAATCTATGAAAATTGCATGGGTTAGGCTTTTTTGGTCTGCATCTTAAGTTACTGCATTGCGGGGTGCAGAGTGCCATGAAAAGCCACTAAACTACTATTGGAGATAGTTGAGATGGTTAGAGGAGCTTGGTTGAGATGGGCAATAAGCCAATAACCAAGTGCAAAGCCAGGAAGGTGGCGTATGATGTGAAAGCAATAGAGAATACAGTCCTTCACATGCAGAATCTCTGTCTATCAACATCAGTTTCATCAGAGCAGACTCGTTTTCTACGACTTTGAATAAATCCCTCCTAGCCATTTGTTTTTGTTAATGAAAAGAGAGGATTTTCGAGCCTATTCCTTAAAGTTTAAAAAAATAAAATAACCAATGTCACGAATCTTTACGTTTAAACTCAATTTATCGGATGTAACTTTTTAAAATGTTGATTTGACGAAGAACTATATAGACGTATATGGTTAACTCTTGGCGTGTAAGTAAAATTATACAACCAAAATGTATGGTGCAGCCTTTTGTATGCATTAATGGGAAAAAAAAAAAGAAAATCACCTATATGTGGTGGATATTTATGTTTAGACTCTATGAGAGTCAATAATTTTGAAATCGGATGACCAATTAGAGAATGCCCCACATGGAAGAAATTCTTTGAATTTCTTAATTCCTTCAAACCAATAAGAAATTAAGTCAGGAATTTCAATTACACCATGAGCTTCTGATTGATTTCTCCCTTCTGCCCTTCCCTTGGCTTAAACTATTCAAACTGCATTTACTCTTTAGCAATTGTTGAGTAGGGTATTTTTTTATTTTTTATTTTTAAAAAAAGCACAACTTCGGTTCCCCTTCTCAAAGGCAAAATTGAAATAACTTCTCACAAAGTCATCCATCCACGAAGACCACAACTCGCCCAAGCAGGCTTCTCTCTAAGTAATACGATAACGACTAAATAGAGCTACATTGCCATACTACGGAGCCTGATAATTGTTTACTGAAAAGGAAAGTGGCGAAACAGAACCTGTTTTGTCTTTTCTCCATTTTTTTTTTTTTTTAATAATTGAAGAATTACAATCCAATGCTGAGAAAATCAGAGCTATACTTAAACCAAAATTTGAGCAATTTAATTTGTCAATGCCAAGTGGAATAGGAGATCTCTTATGCAGCAACTGCAGTTCGTAATTCTCAACTTAAAAATCAATTAAAGTGATGACCCTTTTTGACTACAATGGGAAAGCCGAAAAAGGGAGATAAACGCCACAATGCCTAATAGTCTATAATGGGGTCACCGCACCAAAATTGTTTATTGTTTAAGAACAAGTAGATCTATTTTTCCATGTTAGAGAAGATTGAATGGAATGAGAAATTTCAAAAGTTTTTGTACATCACCTAACACATTGAAAGGGAAGAAAGTCTTCAACGAAATACTTGCACAGAGCTTACCCCATTTGGTTGCTGTCTTATAAAGGTAACCTGAATTAAAAAATTAAAACTGTACCACGTTGGTGGAACTTCTGACTATCTCCAGGTCAAATACAAAGGAGTTCCAAGTCAGAAAGCATTTTAATAGAGCGAATCAATGAATTGAAAGAAAAAGAAAAAGGAGAAGACGAGAAAAGATTGAGCTCCAATGACTATAGATTGCCTTGAGTATGTAGTGCAATCCACATTCACACTTCAAAATTTTCATGAACTCAAAATCCATAATAACGGTTAGAATCAGAACTTAATTGATTTTCGGGTTGATCTAAGACTGGCAAACATTAATTTTGTTGCTCTTTTGACTCTTTAAGTTACTGACTACTGGAGACTCCAGAACTCTGTTTAGCTCTAGCTTTATGCCTTCTCTTGAAGACATCCTGCCTGAATTTCCTGGTCTCACTTTGTATGTCCATGAAGGGTTTCTTTTCTATATTTTCCTTTTCACTTTCCAGCATCCGTTGTCTCGTTATTACTGCCACAGCTGCAGCCTCACTCTCTGGTTCTTTTTGTTTTGCCTCTTCCTGTAATACATATTCAGGTGCTTCAGGATATGTTAACAATAAGTTTGTAAGTGAGGGATCCAATTTAAATATAGAAGGCAGTACCTAGGTTGTCAAAAGAAAGATTTTACTTATAAACAGCCAAGGCCAGTCAGAGCTAAGCATACATTTAAGGAAGTCTTTGCTATGATTGAAGGGGAAAAATTCATAGAATAATATTTTAAGAAGTAACAAGTTATACTGTTTTGACTTTACCCTCTTTATTCCTGTACCAAACGTACTTAAAACAAAGTAAGTTAACTCCTTAAACTTTATAGCTTTTACCCTCTGAACCACACACATTCTAAAGCATTCAGCATATAGACCAAATACAATATACAGCCTTCACAAATTACACATATGCACGTATAGAAAGACTTCAGAAATAAACATTCCAATTTAACATTAAGCGTCAAAGTCAAAGATCACTCACTCAAGGAAACTTAAATACAGAATAAATCATGTTTAAATTTCAACCCAACATTAGAAGTTTCCGCAAGAACTCAAGATATTGAACATATCTGATATGACAACATACTTGAAAAAACCAAATATATTTGCAAAGAGTCAAATATATCATAACTAGCATTTTTGATTCCACCTCTTCCTCATCTTCTTCTAGTTCTTAATAACTAATTCATCATAAGAGAAAAGGGGAAATAAGAAAGGACCTGAAGATCATGGATAAGATTGTCAAGTGATTTAATCTTCCTATGAGGCCAGCGGGGAATACCAAATTCTCTACACTTCCTCTTGAGTACAGTAAGCCCAACATTTAGATTTCTTGATGCTTCTACAATTGGCATACCAAAGTACTTGACTAACTCTGGTAAATCAATTTTCTTTATGTGTGCAGTAGCTGCCCTCCTTTTCTTCTCTGTATTACCTGCAACCGGTTACTTTATCTGTAAGATTTGAAAATTATATAACAAAATTAACTTAACATTCGGATGTTTGATGCAGAGGAATGGGGATTGATTCAGCTTTAATCTGTGCAACCGTGTTCATGCTGAGCTAGGGGACATTATTTGCAATATATTTCCTGCCCTAGAACCCTATGTTAGTACCCATAATTCCATTTTTATAAATGAATTGTATGCAGCAAAAACTGAGCTGATGGAAGAAAGTTTTGCTGATTTGAAATTGAAAAATTGTAATATATAAATTTTGATTTAATGATTTGAATCCTTTGAAAGAAGGAAACAAAAAATTTTGCACTAAAAAAGAAGTTCGATATATAGTCAGTCATTTTAAAAGGAGACCGCATTTGATTTGACTATGTATCCAGAAGTTCAGATTTAGAAGCACATACATGAGTTGCAACAACAAATAGCACCTAGATCTCAATTGTTACTATGACTTTTTTTCTTGGGGGGAAGAGGGGAGGGGCTATATGAAATTCAAGTTTTAACGCTCAGAAAGAGAAAGTTCATCTATAGCAAGTTTAAGATTGACTTTTTCCACATGATAACAACACTTCAGGATAAACTACATCAAATCATTATGTTCTAGATAGTTTGTGTTTGTATTATTGAGATGGCTGGCACTGAACCTGTTAAGCTTTCATCAACTAGCCCATTGTCTGGTAACTCAGACATGTCAACTGAATAAGGAAGAGAATTGAGATCCTGATCAAGTACAGGCAAGATTTTTCTAGAAGGATGATCACCGTTGCCATTTGCCTGGAATCTTTCCTCAGGCATGATTTGTTGAATAACTTTCCCTTCTGACAGGCAGTCCAGCTTGTTTATCAGATAGAGGTCATTAAACAAAGTTGGGATCGTCCGAAGCTTGGGATTTCTGAAATTTAAAAGTAAAAACAAAAAGGGACAGCAAGAGAGTTAGGCATGTCATAAGTTACTCTGCACAAAGACAGGGAAATATAATGCAGAAGCTCAGAAAATTTAGAACTACTATAAGTGGATGCTTGGCTGGAGTTGGCAGGCAAGCAAATGCTACAGACATACTTTAGATATTAGGAGGTTTAGAGCGGATAGGACAGGGAGGGAAAAAAAGGGGGAAGGTGTGCGTTTTCCTTGGTTGGATGTTTAATAAGGAATAAGTATGAATCTACCTTCCTGTCCTCATTCAGGAGGTAAAATGAAGTGGAAATGAAAGAAAGAATGTTTCATTTCTAGTATTCACTTGGTAGAGAGGACCAGGAGAGGGAAAGCTAGAAAGATGCCGCCAGGTCCATTCCCCTCCTGTTACTTTCTCAGTGTTAATATACACTTGCAGTATTACATATTCCTTGATGCCTTCAGTAAACCAGTTACATGAACAGAAATGAGATTATCACTGGAAATTAAGTATGCTAAACCACCAAATCGTTGGGTGATGACATTAAATTGGTTCTGCACAATAAAATAAACAGCATGGTATTAACAGAAAGCAGAACCAGGGACACTATATGAGGGTGGGTGCTACTTTGTATCTCCAATGGCTTTAAGATATAAACTACTGCACTCTGACATAAAGAATCAATAGACAAAACAACTCCTGGCAGACAGGAGGTAACCATTAAAAGTTTCCTATGCAAGCACCTGCCAACTTTTGGACATTTGGATGTGGAAGAATCAAGGATTTTCAGATTTCAACTTGAGACACATCTAATACATTCTTGTTCCATGCATCTTCTAGAAACAGAGTTCAAAAAGCAAAAAGTAGCACTTGAACCAGATGTGATGTACTCTCGGAAACCTTTGCTTATTCCCCAGGCCAAACAGCAAATCCATAAACATTTGCAGGTTCTCAAACCTGAGCTTTCTTGATAGGACTATATAATAGGGACTGAAAACAATGAAGAAGCGATGTCTACGCTTAAATTCACATTGCATTGCGGGTCCACTTCTCTTGTTACGTATTATAACCCCAAAAACTAGCTTTTGGCATAATGTATAATTCTGAGAATTCCAATTTTACATTCACTACAATGTTTTGCTGCTTCACATGTTCAATACATTAGTCTGATATGGTCAGAAAATTTTTAAAGGCAAAATGTTGGTGGGACCTAATAAAAAAGACAATTAGGGATAGATAGATGGGTACCTCGTGACTGACAACAGTGAAGGAATGCTGGAAAATGGAGGCCTGTGATCGGTGTGAAACGCAAAGATACAGAGCCAAACACCATTCTGGTATCCTTCAAGAATTTTAGAAGCATGAAATTCCTGCAACCTAAGAATTGGGCTTGCCCGCATTTCTACATATGAGCCATTCTCCGGAAAATAAAACTCTCTCTCAACTTCGCTTTGCTTTCCATCCTGTAACCGGTAGACATGCACGCTTCTGATCAACTCTGCAACCCAAACAAAAATTCTGAAATTAATCAATACTCTTTTCACCAAAAAGTACAGAAAAAAGAGGGCTTTCGCAACTAGAAACAAACAACATAAATTGAAATGGTACAATCTGGGAATCAAATGCATGGGGGCGTTTAGTTTTTGGGTTACCTTCTCTAACAGTGTTCATGAAAACTACGAGAGCTGTGAGAGTGGGTCGAGAATATTCCATGGAGTTGAAGATACCATGACGGGAAGAAGCAGAGCGAGTTATGGTGGACTAATGAGAAGTAACGAATGTGGCAAAAACCAGCTTTTAGAGCAAGTTTGCATGATCTTCCACCTTTTCTTTTGTTGGTTTCTATTAAATTCCGAGCCTTGTCAAGAAAAAACCATTTTTGGGCCTTTTTCTTCCCCTTTTTTGGCATCAGAAAAATATTGCATGTTATATATGAAAATCTTTTTATATACTTTTACATCTCATGGAAGATAAATAAATGAAATAAATAAAGATCTCCAATATCATATTCTATAATAATATTAAATGTTATAAATTTTAAAGTTTATACACTTGTATGAAATTAAAGATTATTATAAATGAATTACTAATAATCTGCTATATATTAGATTATTATTTTATATTAGATTTTTAAGCGTCTTGTATTTCAGTCATGACTGTATTAGAAGGTTATCTAATGCTAGATTTTCTGACCCATGCTATGTACGGGCAGATAAAATTTCACGTGCATTTGATAATGCATCCTGCAGACTGGAAAGGGGTATTGCAAAGAAGTTAGTAGAGTGGATTATGTTAATTTTGCATTATTTATTAGGTTGTGAACAACCATAATTAAATTCACATCGCCAAAATAAAAAAGTTTTCATGATTTATGAACTTATCATGCATGTTGAGAGCATACAATTGTTCAAAGCTAAGTCCAGAAGACATATTCTAAAATTAGTGAATATACCATAATTAAATGAATAAATGAGTTACTATAATATATATTATTAATTATAAGATGAAGGAATATTTTCTATGAGTTATTGCATCAAATTAAAATATTTCATGCTTATTATAATTAGTATATTGAATTAATGAAATTAATGAATATTTTGTATGTAACTAATCTAATAATTTTGTTTCCATTAACTTGTTGAATCAGTTTTAAATGAAAGCAGGGATTACTGTAATAAATATTATATTTATTATTTTCAAGATCCCTGTCTGTATTATTGATGGCGTGTCATGGTGCCCGTCATAGTGATAAGACAAGAATACCATATTACTAATATAATTTGTAAAATTTACTAAATAAAATGTCACTTCTTAAAAGATATAGGTTTAAAATAAAGAAAGTCTCCTTAAAGTTGACACAAAAATTATTAAGTAGTGACAATTAATTTCTATAGTAGTAGAGCTCATGAGTATCAATTTTAGATTAAAAGATATAAGTCTAAAATAAAGAAGGTCTATGAATATATAAACGAAAAAGTTTTACAGTGCATCAACTCCTCTGATATAATTTATAGATTGAAAGTTATAATGGTCTAAAATAGAGAACACAATATATCTTTTAGAGTAACATTTATCAAAGACAGTGCATAAACAAAACAATATTGTAACTTAAATATAAATAAATGCCTTCAATTAGAGAAGCATATATTTTTAGATGCATGCATCTAAGTAAGCATCATTAGTCATTAATGTTAGCAAGGTTGCTTAAAGAGAACGTGAAGTTAAAAATTTGCCAATATATACATACATCCAAGACACAAAAAAGTAGTTAAAATGACACTCAGCTTTAGATATGATGGCATTTCTCAAGGCCCAAAATTGTAAGTAATAAAATATGATGCAGTCGACAGCAAGTAATTCATTTTTGAACTATCATCCTAAACCTAATTGATTACAGAGTATTGTGTCTCATAAAAATAAACTCTGGAATTTTGCTATCAATGGGCAAGAATATCTCGAGTAATAATATATTCCTTGATTTTTTAAATGCAGAATTTTGCTATGAAATAAAAAAAAAGTGACAAAACTAGCCATGTCAGAAGTGAGTTGCCGGTAAAACATAAGACAACAGAAAGACAAATGCAACAAAACTTCTAATTGTTTAAGTTTATAAACTTTCACCTCAAGTTTACTGCAATTAGAAATAGGTCCCAAAAGAAACCTCATCAAATTTATAAAGACATACATACTAAACAGGAAATTGGCAAGGAAAAAGTAAAAAAACAGCAATCCCACCTTTAAGAAAATTTCAATTCGTTGTCAGGGAAAAAGCATAAATTTAGTATGAAATTATTTGCCAAATGTCATACAAAAAGGATATAGTATTACCAATTGTCAAATTTTTAAGAGGGTATGTACTGTGCACATATCAGACTTTAAAATAAATCAGCCTTTAGAAATTACAGACCTTGCTAAGAAATTTCAATCTAGTCATTATGAATTTGAGCTAAGAGGAAATAAACCAACCTTTTCTTCACCATCATTTCAGCTTCTTCATCAGGTTCATGTCCCTAAGGAAGAGTTCAATAAATTAAAAGAAGAAAAAATTATATAGAGTGACTGAAATGATTATGATTATATGAACTAAAGCCGTAAAACAATGCAAGTAGCTCACACCATGATCAAATTCAATACATTAGCAACGTCTAGCTCCTCTTCATACTTATCATCTTTCTCTTTCTACAAAGGGCGTAAATTTCAATGGCTATAAAATAAAAAGCCATATAAAAACTTGAAAGTATTCAAAGTGATGAATTATGCTACTACTGCAAAGTTTTTATGTTATAATTAAATGGCCAATCCGTTCCTATTGCAGAAATATAATTAGATCTTATGATCCTTCATTTAAGCAGAAGCTATATTCATCACTACCAGATGAGTTAGATCAATAGAAAGGAATAATAAAGAAGGATTGTTACTTTCTCATGTCTCGAGTTTGATAAGGAAGTGAGAGACAATTGAAGGGCAGGTACTAATTATAACAGAGGTAGTCCCAAATGGGAAATTACTAATCATTTAGCTCAAGCACCTACAGAAACAGTTGAGAACAAAAGCTAGGATTATGGCGAGTCAATATTTTCATTACCCACTTGGTGAGGGTTGATTGATTCTATTCGTCCCCAGTAGCTTCAAGACATACCTTCCAAGAGGAAGAAGAAGAACAACAAAACATGAAATAAAAAAAAAAAAAAAAAAATTCCACCTGAAGCTGAATGACAGGCTATAAGATGACAAATCCATTATTAGAGTGGATGACAAACACCTAGCTTTTGATTATGTAGTCTAGTTTCCTCTTGGCTTTTGTTCTGTTTTTGATGAAATATCCTTCTATGCCCTTCCCCCTCACACACACATAATTTATTTTGCAGGTAAATCTCTAATTTAATCATATTATATGAACAAAACTCTATGTAAAACAATTTTTTTTTTTTTTTTCAGCCTTTCCCCATCACAACTGAAACAATTATATTTTTCTTACACCGCAGAAGGCAGAGTTTTCAACGGCAATAAGTACTTGGAAGGTTTGGTGCTAGAGGTATTAAATAGAGTTGTTGAAAGGGTATCAATGTCAAACATAGGACGAGTTGCTCACCAAAGCCGTACCAACTGCCCTGCGCGCATGCTTGATAAGTGGCATTGGCAAGCAACTGCAGGTACGCACCTGCGCGGGAAATGAAATGACGTCGTATTGACTGACCATGCTTGCAGTCGAAATGTCGAATTAACCCAGGAAACGACGCCGTTGAATCTGGATTCTTCATTCTAGATGTAGCTCAGACAAATTTCAGGGGAAAAAAAAAATAGAAATACAAGCTTTCAGTTACAGGAAACGCCAAAAGAAATTTTGATCTATAATTAATAAACTTGGACTGGAATGCTCCTCCGGCGAAGGTTCACATTCTTTTCCCGTTCTGATCAGCAGGCGGTGGCGCGCTATTCCTCTGCTCTGCCTGAACAAGTTCGCTCTTACTGGCTACTGGGAAATAATTAAAATCCCAGAACGGTCAGAGAGCAAACAAATCCATGCAAAATCTGCAGTGTAACAATGCCCTTCCGAAACTCACTTGACGAACACCCTGATTTATTTGTACTGCAAATATGTTGAGTTCGATCACGCTTACGTACCGTTCGACCAAATGCCTTGAAAGAATGTTGTCGCATGGACAATCTTGATTTCCGCGAAAATCCGAACTTGGTCTTTCGGAAAAGCTATCGAGGTGTTCATAGAATGTTTGTAACAGGGGAGAGGCCAAATCGGTATATATTTCTCTGCTTTACTGAGGGGATGCGCCAATCCTGCTTGCTTTATAGTTCATTTTGGGCTTGAGAGTTGAGAGTGATGTATTTGCTGGGAGCTGCCTTTTTCATATGTACTTTAACATTAAAAATCATCCTGAGGATGTACGTCTTATTTTCAATGAGCCGTTGGAGAAAGATCGTGTTACATGGAATGTCATGAGTTTTGGGTTTGCTCAAGTCAGTGATTCTACTGCGGTTCTAGGATTGTTTTCTGAAATGCAGGAGATTAAGGCCAGAAACCCGACAAGTTCACATCGATTAACTTGGGTTTAAGTGCTGTGCTGTTCTTCATTGGAAGAGGTAAAGCAAATTCACAGGCTAAATTAGGCTTGCCTTGAAGTTTGGAGCTGAAGTTGGTGATGTTATGGGCGGTGCTCTGGTAGATTTATGCGGGGACACAACATAGATAATCTTCTCTGACAAGAAGCAGAGATTATCACTAGAATTTAATCTTGGGCAAAGTGACTCAACAAGTATTAAATATTTGTGTCACATGAATCCAATTCTATTCTAGGATGTACAGTAACCTTTTCCTAAAAATAAATGTGATCTACAATGAAACCGGCTCGTGTCAGCCAATGTTAATTTATAGCAACGTAGATAATACCAATACAATTGTCAATAAATTACAAAGTCAGTCAGAAGGAAATTAAGGTCGATAGTTTTAGCATAATTGCTTTGAAACTTCCCTGCTCACGGAAGTGATAACTTAGTCCAAAATACATGGATCAAAAACAGGGTTGCAGTTTCAGAAATCATGAGTACCTTAGCTTAAATTTTCCCAAAGCGACTGATCTTTTCTTGTCTTCCCCCGCCTTCCCCTCCTCTCTCCCCCTTTCACATTGGTCCTATCTGTCCCCAAAACTCAGAACTGCATCTATCCACCTTCACTTAACATCCATTTCCTCCGAAGTCTTCAGGCCACGCGCAGATCTTTTCAGTTTCAGAACTTTCCTTCTCCCAAATCTTCGTGTACTTACTTTGTTGACATGAGGCAGCTCAGCCAGTCTGCCACTGATTAGCTCTCTGGACTAACGCCATTATCATCTATAGGATGTTCGGGTGAATTTGTCTCTGGAAAGAATTCTTCATAGGGGTACATTTGATGAAACAGCTGTGAGAGCACAATCCCCAAACTAGTAAGCACAAATAAAGAAATACGATGTATCAAACTCCCTCCCACATCACCATAACCCTCCCTTTTGTCTCCCAACTCTCTTTGTTTTGGTTTCGATTTCAATCCTAATCATTTTTCATAAGCAAAGTGCTTATACATGAACCTTCCCCCAAGTTATATTACCTTTCTTTTCATTTCCATTGCAAGTAACTTTTCCAAAAGCAATTGAGCAAGATATAATGATACAAAAAGTTTTAGAAGCTGGAAACGAATATACTGGTTGAGTCTGAATAAAAAGGGGAAAAGACGTACCTTCTCAGTCGTTTCTAAAAGATCATTATAATTAAGTTTTCCATCTGGCGTGGGAGTGGAACTGATGGATTCAAATCTAATCTGAAATCAAAAAAGATTGTAGTAGATCAGAAAGTCATGTAAATGATGTCAGATATCAATATTGCATGTGTTGGAATCACACATCAACCTAGATCTGTCAAGACAAAATTCTTATTACACAGCCAAGATCAACAAATATTGTGCTCTATTAATAAAATATATATGTGATCCTTGTGGTTCCCATTACTTTCTTACCCTCAAATAACTAATTAAAACGAAAAAGGTAAACAAAACTTCCAGCAACGAAAATAATACCTAGACGAGCTAACTAACCTATGACAAATGCAGCAAACGAAACCATGTGGAAGCAGCAGCACATACGCACATGCAAGTGGTAGGTAGAGAATAAACATCAGGATAGAAAGAAAGAAACCCATCAACAAGTCAAGATGAGAAGCACACTGTAGTTACTTCCTGAATATAAAATGCTCTCCATAGCACAATGGGTTTTGTGTCTCCACTCTCAGTTTGAACAGTGGGAATACGTTCAGGGTTTCCAGAATCAGGCAGCAAAAGAAGAGCATCCATGGCTGCTTGCAGTAACCTCTTTCCTTCATTAGCGTCTTCACACAAAGTAGAAAAGTATAATACAAAGCTGACCATAAAAAGTAAACAATTGTCAATTCAAGTCCAGTAGTTTAACTAAAAAGGGAAGTATATGTTTTATCAAAGTCACGTTTGGCAACTTGGATGCAAATGTGCAACGTAAACCGAAGCTGGAGCTTGATTGAATTATAACAATTTTGTTACACTAGTATAATCAGTTATAATCTCTCACATTGAATAACTCCACCAAGTGCTAGTTTCCTACTTTCCTTTTTCTTTGTTTATTTAAATGTTATTTCATTCTATCCAAAGAGAATCATCGTCATCTATGATAAAGCTGAGCACACGGTCGTAGGGTGAAGGAAACTATTTAACTACAAGAGCACCTACATCAATAGAGATATTTGTTTATAAATGGCCATGCATTCTTGCTCTTGTCTCTTAAAAAATTCAGGATATATCCAGTTACACATCCAGTTACACCCAAGTTAAGCCTAAATGATAAAATAAATATAATTTATAGTAGAGAAAAGGTTATTAAAAGAAGCGAGAAAACAATTAAAAGGAAAAACAGAAACAAAATAGAGCACTGCAACAATTAAAAAGGAAAAACAGAAACTTACGTCCCCGAAGGACAAACGTCAAGATTGGATCCTATCTGCAGAGTTCTGATTGATGTAACTTGCTCAGGATACAAAGCTAGAGGGAAAAGGAGAAAGGTCAATTTCTTTCTCTTTTGGAATATGTCTTTGCTTTCCTTCTTTCAACAAAATGCATAAGTTCAGTCTCTTACATCTGGGAGGAAATACAACCAAGCAATTCGGAACATCTGGCCTTATGGAACTCTTCGTGATACATATTCCCCTAGCCACCGTCCCTTTAACGTCTCTCTGACTTGGCATTTGAAGCCTTTCGAAGGGAAAATCTGTCAGAGATGAAGGCAATGGAGTTCGAATCGTGAAGTATGGATCCAGGATTAGCTGACAGCTATATAAATCTTGACCCGAAGCTAATCTAACCCCTTTATAATGGCCGGTACCCTGCAATATGGGTTTAAAAATTGACAAAGGTGAATGAAACTACTTGTGCCTTGAAAATAGTCTGCCTCTTTTCTTCTCATCAATAAGTTTCTCAAAAACACAGACAAAAAGATATACTTCAGCACCTTATCCATAAGCAGAGAGACAACCGGCATCCTGAGAACCTGTATCAATTTTTACATCTATGTAAGAGAGGATATACTTAAGAATATCATTCAGCTATGTAAGGTATAGTCAATTAATAAAACGGGATTAAATGCCACTGCAACTCATATTCACACATTTTACAGGGAGACCCGGAGGGTAGGATTGAAAAACTTCAACCACTATTTTTCCAAAAAGCATAATCAAACCATTGGAACTTACATAAATGCAACTTTTAACAGCTGCACGTCGACAATAGGCTTGTGGTAGCTCTCCTTCACCATAAATAGGATAAATCAAAGCACTGGGTGCATTGGGAAACCTGATTTTACCAATATTAGTATCTCCACAGAAAACTGATCTGACTCTCTTAAAGCAAGCCAAAACAAATGCCACACATCAAACAATGAAAACAAGAATTTACCTCCCTACGGATGAATTGTACAGAGCTAAACGATCTATTCCATGTCTTGTCTTCAGTAAATCCTTACAAATATCATTATTTTCTTGATCATAATCTGCCATGGCTATGGCGTACATAAGAATCCTGTAGTGGGATAAAAGGCAACACCTTAGTATACTCATGTTCACAGAACATGCAAGCTCTAAAAACTATCGCTTGACTCCAGAAAAAGCCAATGCAAGATGAAAGAAGATAGTTCCGACTCATTTTGCAAGAAGGTAATCAACTTTACCTTTGCAAAGAAAAATTATACTTAATGCCTTACCAGACTGATAAGTTTACCAACCGGACAACCTGAGTTGCCACCAATCATTTCAATATCTTAACTTCGTTTGTCCAGTCATCATGTTGGTTTTACTTATATAGATCACAAAAAGCACAAAGTTCAGAGAAAGTAATGAAAGTGATAAGTCAACACTAGTCAAACAGAAATTCACCAATTAACAAGGTCCAAAAAAAAAACCCGTTATGTATGGACGACGGTCAATTAGATTCTCATTCCTATAAATCAACAATGCGAGTGATTGATATGTTTGAATATCTTTTAATTTTTTTCTTTTTAAATGCATTGCCGTTTCCTTTCAAAGGTGTCAAATAGGATTAAACATATTCCAAAATAGAAAAAAACTGAGTGCTAAAAGGAAATTTGGGTAGATAAAGTAATTCTCACTAACAGATAGAAAAGAGCGATTGGATCTGTACGATTTTATTTTAGATGGCAACCGCATTTTCTCCAAGAAATTAACAAATGGACTCTCCAGATCTTCCTCCGAAAATTTGCAACTTTCGCCCCTCTCATTCGCATTACTGTGGTTGTAATTATCAGAAGAAGCAGCTAAGTGCTGCTGAACGAGCTTGAAGAACCTCATCAATTGGTTCTTCTCTGTCAGCCCAAGACTTTTGTCTTTAAAAATCGCTGCCCGAGAATCTGGAACATTCACCAATTTCCCATTTGCTTCGTACACAAGGTTCGCATCAATGCCTTTGAATTCTAAATACTGGCTAGCACCAGACTTCATTAAGATAATCAATGAACTTATCAGCGCAAAACAAAGCCCTGGGTCCTCCCAAATCCAGATGAAATTTTCTGGAATTTTCTAGTAGCGAGTTTCCATTTTCAGAAGCACGTGAAAAAATTTCCACATCAGAGTATACGGGTAGCTGGATAAGGTCTACGGCAACGAGATTGCTGTCATCGTTCTGGTCGTTCAATGTGGTGGAAGCGGTGGTTGTTGATAAGGACGCAGCGGGGTTGGGAAGGACAGAATGGGAATTGAGGAAAGATGTTAAGTCATCAAGGGAGAGAGAAGCAAAGTGGCTGCCATAGAAGGGGTTGGAATCAAGGTGGAGGACTGTCTTACCAGCCGCAGATGCGGCAGCGGCGATGACGGACTCCGACAGACCAGTGCCGACGATGATAAGCTCAAAGTTCACGGGGTCGATCGGAGGGTACGAAGAGGCTTCGGCTTCACTCATGGAGAAGACAACCACAAAATGTCAGCTCGCAACGAATTGGTCAGAGAAGAGCTTGGTCCGACCAAGGCAATACGTAAATCCAGCAGCACTCTGCGTGTCTACTGCGCATAGTGCTGATTTTGCTGAACCAGAGTTCGCTTGACCAAAGTGTGAAAGAGATTGTTTTAACGCATAATTAGAATTAGCAGCTAAGTTCCCTAATTTGTGGGCTTAAACCTATTAACCTAGTTCAAAGTTTCAAACTCCTGTAAAATTAATTAATTCTTCTAAAATTAATTATTAATTATATTGTATAAGATTGAATTGTTACGCGCTTGATTTGGAAAACAAAAGATGAAAGTCCGGAACTGAACGCATGAAACAAATTTTGTTTTTTGTGGTCTCGAGAGGATTTCTTTTTGTCCTGAAACCAAATTTCTTATTTCATATATATGTATAAAATCTTAATATAAACCAAGTATGAGTGTTCCTAAGCCAGACGATATAATTATTAATAAACAAATTTGGGGAGGATCAGATATAGGCATGCTTCCAAGGCGCTTTCATTAATAATCAACAAATGCATTCATCTCATACATTGAAATACATAACCATAAGTTGAACCAATATTCTAGTCATCTAGTCTAATCACGTAATCTATAATTTGAGAACATAATAGTAGCAAGATAAGGTGGTATACTGAGCTATGCTGACAACCCAAAAACCTAAAACGTCAGATCCATGTCAGATTTACTGCCTTGATCTTGACTCTGCCCGTCTAGCTTCATCAGGTGTTGAAGGAAACAACTCCACATACCTTGACCCAATCGTCATTTTATCTTTGCACATTGCTCTCTTAGCCTCCTCAGCAGAGATAAACTCCACATATGCTTCCCCCGTAGCTTTACCATCTGGGCGACATGCAATATGTATCCTATCTTCTATCAGCTTGAAATCTCCGAAGAATTCAATAATTTCAGATTTCGTCACAGCATATGGCAGTCCACGCATCTTCAATATCTCAGAGTATTCCATCTGCTCCTTATCACTGAACCTCTTGGACCGAGATGGAGGAGGGCTTCCATGGTAGTCATTATCATATATTCCTTCATAATTTACCTCAGTGGCAACAGCATTGTAATAATCTTGCCTCTTACATCTGAAGACTTCCACATATCTGCGCCCCATGTTCTGTCTGTCTCTCTGTAAAGCAAACTCAACCTGCATTGCTCCAGCAAAGACAACAAAGGCCTCTCCAGAAAAACGTCCACTCTTGTTGACCAGCAAGACATCCACAATGTCCAGCCCAGCAAAGAACTTGAAGATGTCAATATCGGTGCAGTTGAAGGGAAGCCCCCTGAGACGGACAACAGGAAAAGGAGGGGGCTGGAACCCACCAGTATATCCATAAGGTTGAAAGTTGCCTGCGCCACTGCTCACTGCGAAGTATGGATTGGATTCCATCATTCTTTGTCTCTTTGAGCCAACCTCGTACCCGTCCGAAACCCCCCCGCTTCCCAACATTGCCCTTCAATTGTTCATACCCAGAAAAAGAGAAAAATCCCCCACTCAACATGTTAATAAAGCCAAACCCAACCCACGTTTCCCTGACACCTAACTTAAAATCTTAATCTCACAGCATTTATGATATTCAAAATTATCCTCTAAATAAGCAAAACACGACAGAGCAAAGAGCCAGTAGAGAGTTCCTTGGATAAACCACGAACATATAGTTCGTATAGTAAAAAAATAATTCAACCATCAAACATACAAGAGTATTCCATTAAAAAACATAGAAAGGCTTCACATCAAAGGGGAGAAAATCAATAGCAGGAAAACAGCTCGAGCTTGATAGTCAAGCAATATACTTTAACACAAGTAACAAGAATTTAGATCATTAGTTAAATTGAAACACAAGTAGCACAGCAGCGTATGCTGTCACAAACATATAATCAAGTTGCACATAGGTTCTCTTAGGGTTGCAAGTGAAATTTTTTCCATATTCTCCCCTGGATTCATTGGGATTAAAATTATAATAACAATTCAACAGATGAATATCTAAAGCCTAGATTGAGTATGCCAACAGATTTTAAAGCGTTGATCCTTTACAACAGGCTTCAAAAGAAAGATCACGTTCAGATGTAATTTTCAAACTCCAAGTTAACGAAATCATCCAAGGCATGGGCAACCAATTCCAATTCAAGAATACCATACTTAATAGCAAGTTAGAACACGTCGTTTGAAAAAAGAAAATAAAAATAGCAATTAGGGAACAAAGCATACTGGAAAGAAAAGCAAATCTGATATACAGAACAGAAAAATCAGGGTTTCTGCAACTTACCCTCTAGATCCGTACATCGTACCGAGGCTGCCGAACGAAGGGACAAACGGTGTTTCGGTCGCTTGAGGGAAACGAAAAGAATCCAGTGTTCCGAACACAGAAACAGACAGAGATGAATCCTGAAACAGCCCGCTTCACCAGCGCAATTGAATGTGGAAGAAACCCTAACTAGGTTCGACTCGTGTAACCAGTTTCCTCGTTAAAGCAGTACGCCCCTCCTTGTTTGGTACTACTTTCCTTTGCCCGGCGTTTTCTTCCTGACTTCGTATTTATGATTTCTTTGTTCCTTCGCTAAAAAATGAATTCACCTAAAATGACAGAAACATCCTTGGTTATATTTGCGGTGTACGGTGAACTCGTTTACGTTGAAGGATAATGTAGGCAACTAACGTGTAGCCGACTTGCTGACGCAGCGCTATTGCCAATTGGGCCAGTCTCTCAAGAAAGTAACGTATAATCGGGCTATACATCGAAGACTAAGCCTGTTATGAAGGGGTAGTTTCTCTTCACACACCCTCCTCTTTCTTATTTTCTATAATACTCTTACCATTCCACCCCCCGATCCTCCCGTTAACGCGTTAACTTCCGAAAAATGCAACACCCACTTCACACCGTGGCTTCATCGTCTAAGTTGTTTTGTATCTAAATGGACTCGCATTATCCAACAATACAAACCGGTCCAACCCAAAATATCTGAAACTGATTTTACGAACCTAACCCTAAGGCATAAAATATCGCCTTGCGCATCTTCCGTGCCGCGATCTTCATGTTTTCGTGGTTGATTCGCAAAAGCATTCACAGTCGAAGGGTACCCTAGTCATTTAATTTGAAGTGTTAAACGTGTCAGTCACATTTAAAGCGAAAAACTATGCCCACGTGTCCACATTTTGTACTGTTGGAGCTTGGATGCCTCCGAATACACACACAGAGGAAACACAAGCAATATTGGAAGCGAACGTGAGAGCAAATAGTAGAACAACACACGGATCGCTGACATTGCAAAAGATTTTCAAAATCCCGCCTAAACCCGGGATTCAATTTTTTCGTGATTCAATTTTAATATTTTGGCTACCCCTGGCTCCCCCTTCTTATCCCCTCGCGCTTTCGCCAAAGCCCACACACGCACCACACCAACGAAGGCATAGCATATCTGCGATATACGCTGTCTCTCTTCTCCGCGTAAAAAACCCTACGTTCGAGGTGACTCGGGAACCCTCGCGGCTCTAACTCAGCCGAGTTTTACCCATTTTCGACCGATCCTTATCGATTTTCATCGTTTATTTGCAGGATCAACATGCCGAAAGCTAAAGCTGATGCGAAAGCGACCGATAATAGGTAAAATGCGTGATTTTCACTATTTTTTGGTATCAATCTCAGACCTCAAAATATGGGTCAACCGTGTATGTTTAGATCTGAATCATGCAGTTTCCAGTTCAGCTTGTCATATTAATCTGTTTAATTGTTGTTATTGATGACTTTTGTCCGTTGAATTTTGTAGATTGAAGCGCAAGGGCGCTGGAGCAGGGAGGAAGCAGACGAAGAAAGCTGCCAAGGATCCAAACAAGCCGAAGAGGCCTCCGACCGCCTTCTTTGTTTTCATGTAAGGATTCTCGTCGAAAATTGTTAAATCCGTTTCGTTATCAAATTGTGCTTTATTGTCTCGATTATTTTATAGTCGTTGTTATTAATATGCTTCTATATGGTTACAGGGCGGAGTTCAGAGAGACATACCAAAAGGAGCATCCGAACAATAAAGCCGTCTCTGTTGTGAGTGATCTGATCCACTACGAGATTCGTTTATTTATTTATTTATTTTTTTGGGTAATTTCTCAGCTATTCATATTTCTGATTCACATCTTGTTGTGAAAATGATTTAGGTTGGAAAAGCCGGTGGTGCAAAATGGAAGTCGTTGTCTGATGCTGTGAGTATTTATATCATCTAGTTTAGATTAGATAGAAGTTCTGTTCCACCACCAGTGATAAGTTGTCTCCTTTGGCAGTTCTGCCACGTGATTTAAACAATATTTGACTAAATCTGCTCGTTAAAACTTGTCAGGAGAAAGCTCCATTCATAGCGAAGGCAGACAAGAAGAAACAAGAGTATGAGAAGACCATGCAGGCATACAATAAGAAACTGGTAATTGGTTTCCCCTCTTGTCTTATTTGTATGGAGGTTTTTCTGTTCTTTTGTTATATTTGTTTTCAATTATAATCATAATTTTGCATTTAATCTTATAGGATGGAGGTAAAAATCCCTCAGAGGAAGAGGAGTCTGACAAATCTAAGTCTGAAGTCAATGATGAGGATGGAGATGATGAGAGTGGGGAGGTAGATTCCTCCTTCCATAGATTCCATCGTTGATTGTCAATTTAGTTTTTTTACTTTAATATTGCTTTACTATTTCTATTGAACTTACGAATTTTATTTTGCTTCGTTTGTCCTTACGTAGGAGGAAGAGGATGATGAGTGAAAGATGATGGCCCAGGAAGCTGGTTAGGTGGAATGTTATTTTGCATAGGTTCTTAGAATATGGATAACCTGAACTCTTAAACCCATAGGCGGTTTCTGATAAATAGTTTCTTTTGCTGCTCTTCCTTGATATTAGATTAGATTACAATCTAGTAGGTTCAGTATCTTTATCATGTACTTAAGCCAATCTCTCTTGATAATAAATACAAACTGAGTTCTCTAGTAGTTAATTATTTCTCATATGGGTAGCCTTCGTCTGTTAATATCTTTTTTTCCTGTTGAAATGCTGCTGCCTTCTTGACTTAGTTTGTTTTGCTTTAATTTTTGAACCCGTTATTGGTTTTTTTTTTTTTTTTTGTTATTCTTTGCCTTGAAAGATTAAAGTGGTTGAAATAGCGGTATTGTCATAATGTCCCAAAATATTGAAACTGGATGGTCAATGGCCATTCTGCGCATGTTGCTATACTCGAATAAATTACATTGTTCCTTAGGCCATGTGGATCATGTTGTATTTCATTACTGTGATGGGTCCATTATTCTTCTCTTTCTGGGTCATAGGCCATTAAAGATGATTAGAGGGAGGAGACGGAAATTGTGCTTCTTTCTCCTCCCTCTTTTTCTATCTCTCCCCTACTTCTCGGGATTTTAACGGCAAATGATGCTGGGACTGGAAAATATTATAGAGGTGTCTTCATTTCTCGCTTCAGAAAATTTATAGCCTAGACGTTGGTATTGGCAAAACATTCTCCGCTATCAACGCCCAGATTTTGAATTGCTGAACTATACATTTTAGTTAGTCTAAGTCTCCATAGACTATTCTGTAGTTTGCAATCGATTAAATTCATGAAGATGATTACATTGTTTACCATTTGCAGTTCTCGCCTTCTCCGTTGCATCCAAACCTACGAATATTTGAACTTTGATTGCTCGCTTTCCATTCTACTGTTTCTCTTGAAATTTTACATGGGCTCTCGTTTTGATTGGTTCTGGTTCATATTAATCATAAAGCTCTTATTCATCCAGCAAAAATTGTAAAAATGTTATAGAATGTTTTAGAGCAACTTGTGTGCTGAAAAAAGCAGTGAAATATAACTAAGGAAAAAGGATGTGATTCGATTGCAGTTAAAGGATATCTTAGTAAAGAGAAGCCAAGCTATCATACTACCATGGGGACTAGCGAGGGAAATTTGTAAAGAACGAGTATATAACCGATGTGCAGTATAAGTAAACAACTTCTGTAAGGTTGAACATTTATTTGGTACTTCTCGCTAAACAATAATATTCTTACATGAATATAACAAGACTTTCTCCCTAGAACCGTCCTAATTTGTTGACAAACAACTTATCCACAATTTGGTCCAGCAATGAGACTTCTCTCTCCTTATACCCCTGCCTTCCAAAATTTCCCTTGAATTATTCATAACCCAAATAAATAAATAAAAAATTAAAATATAAGCCAGTCAATGAATCAATTAGATCACCGATTGTCTTTAGGTTTGGGCCTCAGAGTGTGTTTATGTTCGGCCCATTACTGTAAATCGCCGAATTGGTATATGATTTAGTTTTGAGCGCCTTTACTTCCCGTTTCATTGGCGCGCGCGCGAGAGAATGGCAGGTACCGCCAAGTGCTCACGCGTCACTGGTGCGTCTGTTTTTCCTGTTTATTTTCTCGTCTGCCAAACAATATTTTCTGAATTGATTGTAGCAACTCTGCCAAGTCATGGATGCGTCTTTATATGCATTTATTCTGGTTGAATAATTTTCTGCTAAAAGCGCTCTTGTCATGAGAGCATTCGAGTGCCTCAAAGGCTCAAACCCTAACCTCGTATAAATTCTCATCACTCGTCTGTTTTCCCTGTTCCTTTTCTCGTCTCCCAAACAGAGTATTCTGAATTTACCGTAGCAACTCATCGATGATGCGTCTTTTTATACATTTATTTTGTTTAATTTTCTGGTAAAAGCACTCTTGTCATGAGAGTGTTCGAGAGCCTCAAACTATAACCTCAAGCTTCATGATTTCGACACTCGTACGAGCCTCTTCTTTCTATATGTCCCTGGCTCCGCATAACTTCGGATCCTTTTTATGCGTGAATTATGAATTTTTATGAATGTGTGTACCTTGAGGGAATGATTATGCTAATTTTGTAGGTGAAGTTAAAAGAGGAAGCGAGAGATTGGTTTTGAAGTGGTCGCCTTGAATGGCCGCAGAAGTCCGCTTGCCTCCTCCAACATTTCGTGGTACAATTGCTTCTTCTCCTTTCATTTTTGCGTCTTTTCATATGCTTATAGTGATTATTCTGGATCACTGAATTTTACTTAAGAGGCAACCTTTTACTTTGTTCTCCTCTAATTGCTTACAGTTAGGTTGATAAATATTGGGATATTATTTGTAATAAATGATAACAATCTGCAATTGCCGTTTTGGCTTGCATTAAAAGGAGAGTTTTTTATTTGTCAATGACGCTTTAGTCTTTCAAGCGCAAAGAAATAAGGTTTCAAAGTTATAACTTATACAGTAAAGGTGCAATGAATTAATTGACGAAGTCGTTTATAAATTGCTTTGCCAATTTATTTAAAGGATATCGTTTGCTATTGGCAGCACAGAGTCGCTTAGATGGCCTACTGTTGGGAAGTATAAAGTTGACAGAGCTTCTTGAATCTCTGACACTGCTTGAGTTCCAGGTGAGCTGGTATCCTCCAGATAATTGTTTCTTGCTTCTGAATCACGTTATATTCACGCAAATATTGATAGTCATATCTAATAAATAAATATATATATATAAAGCGTGTTTCTGTTCTTTTTAAGTGAAGAGGAGAAGTACTTAGTGAGAAGGTTGGGTCCTCCTTTTTACTATCGTTGTTGGAAGATTAATCTGTTTATCTGTCCGAACATGTCATCCACATCTGAGTCCATATCAATGCATATCTAAAATCAGGTCTGGTGCCCATTAACTCGTTCACAGCAACAATTGTTTTCGTTTTATTCTTTTCTCTTTTTTCAATGAAAAAAACTGTATTCAAAAGATGGGAGTTTAAATGGAGTGTAGATTTAACATTAAGGATGTAGAAGCATATTTCGTGCAATACGTTAGATCACACTTCATTGAAGTTGGTAAAGTGGAACTATACAGTTCGTCAGTCTTCCCTGTGGTTCTGAAAGTCTTGGAATCAAATATACCAATTTTGGCTTCCATACCAATCCATAAATATGGAAGAGATATCCCTGAAGGTAATTTCTTGAACTCTCACGTTATTTCACCCGCCTTATTTCTCTCCTAAGAATCATTGTTCATTCATTGTGTTATCTAGTTGCTACTAAGATTTTTAAATTCAACAATATTTTTGTAGCGACGCTGCTGATATGTGATCTTAATATAATTGAGACTCGCTCAAGTAGGATTTACATTGTCTTTTGACTTTTTAAATGTTTTTTAATGGTAGGCAACTGTATTATAATTGATCAGTTTATTTAATTACAAAATTCTAATTAGTTACTTGGTTGGATATTTAAATAAGGTGACCAATCATAATACAGTGACATAAGGTAAACAACATATGTTATCTTTTTTAATGACTGAGATAGGAAAAAATGTCTCACATGACCTCATAAATGATTAATAGAACTCGACCTCAAGTTTGAGATGTTGGAGTTCTCTCTTTTATGTCGGAACTTGTAAGCGACTTAATGTTTAGAGTTGCAAGGTTGAAGAATCGTCCCCAGGTAGCTCTTTTCACGTTAAGCGTTAATAACAGAGATGCCATTAGATAACAGATACTCATCCTGTTGGAAGACTCATTGAGAAAACATTAATTCTTACAAAGTTTGCTGCCTTAGATCATGCCACATTCCTATCTTTCTTGAAGTTGTAAGTGAGATTTGATTAGATAATCTTAAATAAAAAGGCAAAACAAAATCTTGTTGAGCTAATCCAACTTAGGTCTTGTTTAGAGATATGAAATACTTGGGCAAAATTTTAAGGCGTTAATATGTTCATCATACAAAATGGAATCTGGTTGCTGTATAATGTCTGTTCCAATATTCCAGGGAGCTTGATATAATATGTTTAGAGAAACTGTAAAAAGAATAGGGAGGAAATATTCTAAGGTTCAAATATGGACAATCTCATGATAAGGTAAAAAGAGTAAGGAAGAAATTGTAGTGAGGAAACTTCTCACGGTCTACTAACGTATGGGTGTGATCCGGTGGCTAATAAAGAGAACTCAAACTCAATGAATATCAATCCAAAACTAAAGCCTAGTAGGATTAAAAAAACAAAATCTAAAAACTAAAGCCATCAGACTTGCTATTAGTATAAAAGAATATAGAAGTATCAAATAATGGTAAAAGAGCTTACATCAGGTAAAAAAAAAAAAACTGCAAGTGAAAAAAAAAAGAAGTAAATAAATAAAACAATTGATAATCTGACTGTAATCAGGTAATTGATATGACTCATCAACTTTGTCTATCATGTTCAGCAGTTCGCAACACTTGTTTTGCCAATGATGAAAATGATCTTGCTGTATCTTGCATCTCTGTAGCTCGAAGGTTGATACCCTGCACGTATAAGGGGAAGATAACTGAACAAACAAACTTTGAAGGGCTCCCTTCTCTTTTTCCTTACATACAATGGCATAGGCTATCATAATAGTGATGTACTTAGTAAAATTTCGCTACTTTGTTTAATACCTGTAACTTCTTCACGTTCTCCTGCAGCTTGCTTTCTGCCAATTTAGCAGCGCTTGTTTCCTGCATCCCCAGAATCATGTTTATCCAGCAAAATTTCAGGTTAGTATATTGCATTGCTCATTTATGGTCGAATGTAGTACTTACGCTGGATGAAGAGAACCCATATCTCCTTTTAATTTGATCAACTGCACCCACTTTTTCGTCCTGTTGCTCTTTCTTACCCGATGTTTCCTGGGAGTTGCTTTTCCTCTCTTTCAACCTTCCTATAGATTGGATGTTCAAGTAAATCAATTAGCATTCAGGGTAAACTTTTTTTCCACATCTAGAGTGCAGCAAGGCTAACTCAAATAATAGGCTTCTAACATTCGTAGACTAAAAGTTTAGAGGTTCATGCTTCTTTTTGTTTTCAATTTGTTACTCTTTGAGATAATGCTCAACGCAGTTTCACTGGCTTTTTAATGCCAACGTAAAGCAGCCATAATGCTGTTGCATAGTCTCCTTTTAGTGCATTCATTCACAATTCAGGATTGAGCTGTTTCCTTGAAACACATTCTTGGGCGTGTTTTTTGGTGGGGGTGGTTTAGGGTTGTCTAGGCAACCTGTTCCACCCCGACTCGGGCGATGAGATTAGTTGGGCTGGGCTGGCCCTTTTAGATTTTGGACTTAAAAGTTAGGATACTTTTTTTTTTTACACATAATTTTTTTTTTTCTAATCTCATATTTTATCTATTTCGAAATTTTAATTTTTAGAATATAAATTACATTTTAAAAATTAAAGTTTTAAAATACATTAAATGTGCATTTAAAATTTTTGGAATGTGTCAAAAAGAATTGACCTAAAATTCACACAGCCTGGCCCAACTCTACTGAAGGCTATTATTAGGCCAGCCCAGTCTTAATGTTGTTTCTCTTTCCCCGGTTTATATATATGTTTGCTATTTTTACCATTAAAACTAATTAAAGAATTACAAATATATCCAAAATTCATAAAAATTAATTTGATTTTTTTTAAAAAAATAGGCTGGCCTAAATTGGACTTCTTTTTACACATCCCAAACATCTCATTTATTTCCGAACTTCAACTGGTCGAAAATGTTAAAGTAAATTACATTTCAAAAGTTGAAGATTTAGAATATATGAGATTAAACAAAAAAAAAAAAGAATGCCAGGAAAAGGTGGTTTCTTTTTATACTACCCGTTTTTCCCTCTTAAATTTACCAAAACACCCTTACGAAATGCAATATACTATCTAAACCCATTCGCTCGACTCCGCTGCCTGTTATCAAAGAGCAAGGCGTCGACAATGGCAGCCTCATAACCCTCGTCAGAGAGGTTGGTTTTAGTTGCCCAACCGTAGTACTCATCTCCAACCAAGATGGTTCACTCAAGCTCTCAACCTAGTTTTATTGGATGCTTTTTGGAGGCACAAACTGAAAATCTCATGACTCTTTTCTCTTCACGTGCAAAATAAGTAAAACATGCTGTTTAACATTGATTAAAAGATTTTAAGGTTTATTGTCAGAGGATAATTGAAGACAGTGAAGGAGGTTTCAGTTTTCACGTTTCAAAGGGGTTGTGTAGTTTATTGCTTAGGGATATTTTAGTAAATTCATTTCCAAAAAATGGTGGGGATTGGTAGGGGCAAAAAGGTCGTATGCACCCGGAAAAGAAATTCCCCAATTGTTTTGGTTCGATTTTTTGGGCCCAACTTGAGCTAAAGTAGGTTAGATAAGTAGGCCCATAGTACAATTGACACCTTTGGAGGTGAAAACAAACACTTCTGTTAAGAATGTGTTACTAAGAGCACCTTTAGCGGCGCATTTCACTAAAATTGTTTAATTTTATTATATTTTTATAAATCTTATTATGACTATTATTTTTTTATTTTTACATAATTTAAATAATTTTTTTAATAGTATAATTCTTAAGATTTTTACTAAATAAATTCGCAAAAACTTTACATCAAGTTTTCTATATCTTTTTTTTTTTTTTTTAGTTTGTTATTTTCTTCCTCTTCTTTTTTTAATGTGTGAGCCCATTTAAGAACATTGTTTATATAAATAATAGGTTTATATAAAAACTAAAGATGGCCTAATGATCCAGTTTACAAGACATGGACTCTAAATTCTTGATGCAAATCGACCCTTGCATTTTGACACAAATCCAACGCCAGAAAACGTGACGCGTTATTAAAGTGATTATTGTCAGCAAACATTGTCTACATTTTGACATAATTGGGATCCTTAACAAGCTACTGTCCTCTGTTTAAACTAATCTTCTTTTTATACCAGGAGTCACTGAAGTGCTTATCAGTATGTATATGAATGATCTTTTCATTTTGTTAGGAAAGCTGTAAGAATTCGCAAAAGGAAGTTGAATAATCGTCACTGACCTTTTAGAGCCTGAAATTTGCCAGCCAATTTCTTCTTATTTAGAGCTCCCAATATATTTTGTTCTTTGCGTTTTTCTCCAGGATCTTCTAGGTCAATGTCATCTACACAGAAGGGGAAAAAATGTTACTTGAATAAACTATATCAAGAATCTACTCATGTTTTATACACGAATGGATGCACATCTAAGATACAGAAAACCCGCGGAACTGCCTAGAAGAAGATTGACCAGGAATTTGGTCGTGGATTATATAACATTTGGGTTTTTAATCCAGAAAACAGGAATTTTTAAACAAGCGCGAATGATAATTTTACACTTCCCACTCTGAGGTTAAGCATAAAAGTAACAATATTCAGTAGCACATATATTAAACTGATGTACCTATGTTCAATTCCAGCTCATCTTCATCCACGGTCAGCTTATCTGTATTTTCAGCTTCACATGGGAAATTAGCATTTGAAAAGATAGCTGAGAGTTCTTGGATACTTTCATTAGAATCTTCTGTTTCCACGATGGGCACATGCTTTTCTTTATTGCCAGTAATATCTTTAATAACGGAGCTGAATATACCCTGACAACACCCCAAAAAACAAAAAGAACATGTATTAAATACATTTAGTTGCAGCGGTACTTCTAGCAATAATGGAATAGAGTAACTGAACCATAGTTTACCTTTTTCTTTTCCTTATGGATGACAGGGCCAAGTTCTTCTAGTGATTGCACCCTATCTTTCCTGTAGATGCAGCTGACACTGTCTAAAAGCCTACAATCAAGTAGAGCAAAGTATAAGAACGATGGGACTAGGAGTGCTTATTTACTGAAATGGAGCTTTCATCTTCCGCTCTGCTGAAAGTTAAAGTAGAAGTTCAGAGAGTTAATTTTTTTATAAAAAAAAACTATTCCTAGAGTCATGCACAAATATGGAATTTTTTTTTCCATTAATCTCTGCTATCTACCGATAAATACCTGAAAATGGTTCTTTGAGCCAATAATGAGACAACAAAAATTTCCTGGTCGCCGTTCGCCTGAAAATTGGAGTTATATGTAAGCTATGAATATCCACAGATGTCATAATGCATTGTTATTTTGTTCTGGTGATATATAATGTCGTACCAAAACGAGATCTCCTCCAGACGAACAGCATATTTGGGTATCAGAAAATGACTTCAATTTTGGAGGAGAATATGTGAAACCTCTGATTGAAGTCTCCTCTATCAGGGTTAATTCTGGCAAGGACCTAATATTTGGCGCACACCAAAAAAAAAAGGGTATTACACATCAGAAAGCACGTCAGCAATTAACTAATTCTGATTCATAAAGATTCTGGTTTTAAGCTCCTAACAAAGAAAATTAGTGCGTCTTAAAAAAGAAAAACATAATCACTACCTATTTGGTGGACTATGAAATAACCAACACTGCTAATTCCTTGTTTTCTAAGGCAAGCGAATATCAGCAAAGTTTCAAATAAACTTCGTTTCGACTTATTTACTATTTTACTCGATACGCAATGCCTTTTTAATGCTGGACTCACAAAGTAGATCCGAATTAGGCCAGCTTATTATGGAAGAAAAAAAGTGTGGCATGCAAGAACATATTTTTGTCTGCTCATTTTATTATTGCAATGGTAAACTTCAAGCATGCAGAAATTGATATCTATAACTTCACGCCAAATGCTGGAAAGTATTCTCTTATGTCAGACATCAATGTCATAGAATGAGAAAAACTATCACCTTAATTCTATTTTTCCAGTCGTAAAGAGGAGTATGAGCCCAAGACCAGAGGGGCTGTAAAATGATGCTGCCCAGCAACAGCAAGAGGACTGAAACTTCTTCTTGTGGAGAACCTTTTTAATTCCCTGAAACGTTGTGGAAGGGTATTAGTTAACATTCTACTTAGTTCATGAATGTAGACGGTAGAGCACATTTTACCTGAACAACATGCTCTAGAGAATAAATATACAAAGATTTCTCAGAACATAGCAAAATGGTTGATTCGCCTTGTCCATCTATAAAGCAAACCAAAGAGACTATTTTCAACAAGATTCTTCGTTGTTGTAAAAAATAGCATTAATGCTAATGAAATAAGCATTCAACTCGCGTCAGTAAGTTCTGTTTTTTATTATTACTATTATCATCGACTATTGTGTCAGCTATGAAACCCTTAATCAGCAGCACTTACCCAAAACCTGCATAAATAGAGCCTTTGAGGGTTTCTTAGGATGAACCGTGCCAGTGCTGTGTGTGTTGTCAGTTTCAAAATCAAGTGCCAAAACAGACGAGTCCTTTGTTCCAACTGCTAAAATGTTCTTCTCAAAACCTTGCACACTAGAGGTTTGGAACTGGAGAGAGATTATGCCAGTACAAATTTCACTTGCTATGTGTTTCTCATATAACACAGTGGGGCCTTCCATGTCAATCACAGAAACCTGTAAGAAGATTGGGTTCATAAGGTTTATTGTTTACATTACTTCTGAAAGACAACAAAATTAATCATAGATGCAAAGGAAACCAAATGTAGCGTGTGAGACACACAGTCAATTTTAGTTCTATTCTATAAAAGTTTATTTGCTAATTACTTGTAAAGAAAAAAAACCATAGAGATTGGTCCCTCCCTTCTTAAATGATCCGTGCTACTAGTTAAATTGTTAAATGAAGTTTTGCACCTTTAAATTATAGGGTTCACCTAATGAACCCTTAAATTATCAAGTCTATATCATGTAACACCCCAAAACTGATAATGTCTTTTTTGTAGAAATTTTCTTTTGAATCTTAAAATATGATATTGTTGTTAACGGTCTCTGGTAATTCAATTTGAAAGAACCACATAAATTTCATTCTTTGAATACGTGGGAATGTGAATGAACCCGAACTTCATTGCCAAATTAAGAAAAAGGAACAGAAAAGTAGCTCACATATCCTTGTTCAGAACCAACAGCAAGATATCTTGAGCTGTGATCTGTGTTCAATGAAAGTACAGCACCATTGGTTTTTACGAGTTTCACACTCTGGATTATATGATCGGTCCCTTTCTTTGTACCTCCTGCCAAAGAGGAATGAAACCGTAAGTTTCTTTCAGACTAAAATGTGAAGCATGTACGCTTTTTGATAATTAGGCAACAGCAAAGCCTCTAAAGTAAGTCATTTGCTAAGTAATACCAGTAAGAGACATGAAGCTGGTTGTAGCATATGGTTCAGGTTTGAATTTAAATATGCGAACCTGTAGATCATATTTTATCAGACACTATAAAATCACCTCTACAGACGATGGAGAGAGAGGAGAGAAGAAAGAAAAATGAAACAAATATGATATTTCTTTCGCAAAATACAAAATTCAAAGGAACCTCACCGTTCCATTCTGGTCTCCAGAAACAAGAAGCGGAAAGTTGATATCAAAACATAACGCTGTCAGGGCTATACCACTTAAAGAAAAGTCATTTTCACTCTGCATGGACATGAAGGAAAAGAAGTTAAAAAAATAGTGGAAAAAGCTACCTACAAAAATTATATGCTAGAAGAGGGAGGGGGTGCCTTAAATCCTCCCAGGGCTGCTTAAACTAAATTTTTCAAAAGAAACACAAAGTGATTAGCATTCTCTATAGATGTCCTTATTACTTTAACGGACATTGATTATTCCAATCCAATCAAGAATCTTTCATAAGTAGGAACATTAGTAATAATGAGGATAAAACAAGCCGCCACTCCCCCCATTTTATGGGAAACAAATTTAAATCTAATTTAATAAAACGCAGCTTTGAGAACAAATATTGCTTTCAGTTCAACCTGAGAAAACAAAAAGTGTCATTACCTGTTGCTTTATTTGCAAAATTGGAATGAAAAATGGACAGGATGCATCCCAGAAAGTGACAGCTCCATTTATATGTCCAGTTATGTACAAGTTTTTAACCTTTGAAAATCCAGTAAAGTTTGCAGAACTCAGGCTAATCGCATCTTTTTGTTTTGCCTCCATGGGAATAAGCTGTGGATAATTGTTGACCAGCTGAATGTAATCCTATGTGAGCAGAGAAACGGTAACACCAAATCAGATAAATGGAGGTGGTCAAATAAAAGCATAATTTTACAGCCATATTACCTCATCTGGAATCACCATGCAGGGATTATCTGAGATGAATTTAGCTGTGGTAATACTTGAATCTGCCAATGGCAACTTAACAATCACTTCCTTTGGTAGTGAGGGTGTGGACCTAGACTGGCACTGTACAAGATACCTTTCGATCAAACAGTCGTCAAACATATATATTTGTCCTGATTTCCCAAGCAAAAGGAAAGAATCTTGTTTATGCTTGTTTTGTTCGCTTGAAGTTGAAATAATCTCCATATCAACACAACACTCAGACAAATTAAGGCCCAACTTTATTGTGCGTGATTCAGTGTGCTCATTCAGTAATACCACCTGCTTCAAATATTCATTTATCGTAATCAAAATCCAAAAACAAATACAGGAATATATATGAATAGTTATAGCAGTAAACTATTCTGGCATTTCATTTATACTATATGAAACTGTTAAAATGAAATTTTGAACAAATGTGGAAATGATTGAACTTTCCCAATAGCTCAAATTCATTGATCCAAATCAAGATATGTCTATGATATTTTCTGAAAGGCATAAGCTTAAATAAGCAAGTATAGTTTAAAAGAAGAATAGTAATGAAACACTATTATTCATGACTGTCTCGTTATTATCAAGAAAAGGACATTTTGAAGCACAAAAGGTGCAGGTTTAAGATTGAAGCATATTAATGTGAACTCTACGCCAAAAACATAATACTTCAAGAATCATCTAACCAAATCCAGATACCTGCAACAAGTTTGAAGATACACTGTCCGAATCTCCCATGACATATAGTCGACATGCCTTGCCATCTGCATAAATCCATTTTACTGCCCCTATGGAAATTTTATCTGATTTATATCCCAGGTTAAGCTTGAACATAGGAGTGTTTTGACTGCTATAATCAGATGTCGAATCAGTTTTTGTGCTCGGAGAATGGATGCTCCAAATGAAAATTTCTCCATTGTTGTACCCTACAACCACTTTACTTCCAAATGGACACGCCCAACATGCAGCAGTAACTTTCTTTGCTTCATTAAAAATTGGTTGAGACATGTTTCCACCAGTTCTGAAAATAGATTTGCTTTCTCTAATATCCCATAATATAATTTGGCCATTTCTAAAGATTATGAGAACCCTGCATTGAACAAACAAGAGATGAGAAGATTTGAAATCAAACACAATTAAAGAAAAGCATTCATTGAATCTTCATATCAGTTTTATAGCAACGTTCCAAATGATGGCTAGGTTTGTGGAGATCACCTCTTGCTCTCAGCTGCTGGTTGAGGCAGTATGTGTGTTACAGCAGTATCATCAGACACTTCAGACGAACTCCCTATATGAAACGATTAAGCAGCTTAATATGACAGGAAAGTACTACTAAAATAGAAAAGGGAACATTAAAAAATATAAAAAAATAAGAAAAACTCTTACAGGACAAGGTTGATCCTGTGTAAGTATTAATTATGTCTAGGATTATCTTGCAAGGAGTTTTAGTTAAGTTCCCGAGGAAAAACCAAGATGCCAGAATTGTGAAGATATACAATATGAACCATATCATCCAAAAGTTCGCTGTTCATGATCTTTGCTGTTCATATTCAGCACCAAATGAAAAAATTTTGATTATCGCAGTAGAATCTTTTTCCACATCAAATACTGGTTTAAATAATCAAAAAATATGTCCACACAAGATTTACCCATGTTGGAATGGACGCTATTTGTCAAGTCAAAAAAATTGTCAAGTCAAAAAAACAAAGGGGTAAAATATGTATTCACCATGAGAAGCTGAGATAGGTATGGTGTATTTCATCTGTACTAAATGCCATGGTTCCCGTTCAAGCTTTAAAACTGAAACATTGCCACAAGAATGTCCAATATACCTGACAATACAGACATGTATCCATAACCTTTGGTGCTTCTTCAAAAAAAAGAAAAATTTCTTGAAAGATCCCAAAGAAATTACTTACATAAAGAGGCTATGTTTAATAACTGCAAAGTTTGTAATATCATCTTTAAAAATGTGCACATCAACTAACAGTTTCTTGTCTATGTCCCAAACCTGATTATGAAATCTCACCAAAATTAATATCTGAATACAGTGTATTCTTAAACATTATATACAAAACCATATAGAATTGGTGAATCTTAATAGAGGAGCAGTAATCAGTACCAACAAAATACATAGGCAACTTCAAGATTTATAAATGGGCAACAGTGCATAGTTAATACTTGCCTCAATATGGTTATTGTAAGTGATATTTACCAGGATGCCTTGGTTCTGTATGAACTGCATTCATGGTCACGTATTATGAATACAGGAAATTAAATGGATAAGTGAAAAATGGCAATGAAAAAGAAGGGAACATGTAACCTGTAAAAACTTGCTAGGCACTGGATCTCTAGATTCAAGTAGGGCTTGAATGTTATCTTTTCCATACAGCTTAATTCGGCCATCTCTGTTCCAAATTTCAACAAAGAAACAGTTTCAAGCATTTCTTAAGTTGGCAAACTAACATATAAACGATAATTAAATTAACTACACTGTAATAGCAAAAAAAGATTTACTGAACTAACTAAATAATTCAATAAACAATACAGTGAGAAAGACGTACCTAGTAGAAATAGCCAGAATCTTCTGAATATTGTCATAAGCGAACTTGGTAGCAGTTGATGGGACCCCACAATGAAATACTATACGTGGGTCCACTTCACTAGCTTTTAATCCATCTGATATTCCTCCAGGCTGCAGATTCACGTCTTCAAGTTAATCGAGACCTTTGAAAAATCGAACAGGGATTTCCATTTCTAGCTACCATAATCGCTTCTTGCTCAGACACAAGTTAAACGGTTCAGAGAGAACGAGGAAAATTCAAAGATTTTTTTGTGTGGCATTACTTTATGGAGAAACTACATTTTGTGCTTTCTAGTTCTGCGTACTCCGTTTGACGGGTACTCCAAATATTTCATTGAACTTCTCTGTAATAATTAACCGTAACTTCATATGAAATTAGTGCAGAAAGACAGAACACAGGGTAACGCCTTTCCCAGGTTTCCCTACCGCCCCTTCTGACTTTCCCTCCACCCTCGGAGTCAGGACTTTGGATTCTTGTGGACCTCTAACGACCACAACGGATTCTAACATGGGCCCATCCTAGTAAATCTCCTTTAGCATGTAATGGGCCCATAAAATGGCCTTGAAATTAAAATACCACCGACCGTCACGTGAACCTTTTTAAATTTGTTTTTTGTTTCGGGTTAATTAATAGGTAGTATTTTTCGTACTTTGAATTAACACTAAAATATAATTTCGTTTAAAAAGAAATAAATATTATTTTGACTCATCCGCATTTATGTCTTTTTGCTGAAACGTTAAAAAAAAACTTATTTCAAAGCAGATAAGGCATACTATTTTGTCGCTTTGGCAATAATTAAATTGTCAATACACACAGCAATGTATAACATCTCAATCTTTTAGGAGAAGAAAAATATCACCCTCGGAGACGGGCTTAAAAAGAAAAATATATTTCGTCTTTATTGGAAAAGACAAATCAAAAATTTCCTCTTCTCGCTCGTTATATTATATAACAGGTATAAAATTGAAGGCTGATTTCTCCGAACAGATACAGTAAAAATCATCAATCACAATGCCATCAATATATAGTAAGATCTGCGTAGCGCTGAGTAAGAGGGAGAAGCAAAATATATATCCCTGTAATCGTTACAGTTATTTTTCATTTTAGAAAAAAATTTCGGGAGTCGAAAGATTATTCCCATCATATTTTCCATTTCCATGTTTGAATTTTATTGAATGAAAAAAAAAAAAAATCGAGTAACGCTGCAGCATATTGCGAATTAACACAAAAAAAGAACAAAATAATTCTATACACGAATTAGCATAACAGTGATTGCTATACTATAGCTATGTGTGCCACAAATAAATATCAAAATCAGCCAAATCTTCACCATATCCATTATCGCCATTCTTGTTTATTCTTTACTTAAATAAACCACGAGTTTAAACTATCAAAAAAAAAAAAAAGGTAAAGACAGAGTACATTTTTAGCTCTAAAATTATTATAATCATTTATGAACTAAAATATACTATTCATACTTGGAACAGAGTAAGAAGTAGCACCAAGATCTAGAAAGGATAGAATATTTCTATTCTGCCGAGAATTATCGGATTCATTCAAATTATGATTCCAATACTGAAATCAAAGTGTTCCGAGGAACGAAAACTGAAACTAACTTCAGAATCAAGCAAAAAAAAAAATCGAGATGAGAAAATAATTTTGATCGCTGATGCTTCCAATAAACGCCAAGTTAAGTGATCAAATCGAAGCAGGGCCACTTATGGCTTTCACAACGAACAAAACTATGGAAGCAGAGGAAAATACAAAAGAAAAAAAGCAGATTAAAGGAAGAAAATGCATAAAATTGCTTACCTTCTTTATGGAAGCTTTCTCGACGAGCTTCTTGACGAACATTGTTCGAAGATCTGCGACTCTGTAATCAGAGATTCAATTCCTGAAGAAGAACGAGAGAAGAGAGCGCGATCGAGGTACTAGGGACAGAGAGAAGGTGCTGAATGCGCTTTGTGATAACCGGACCGAACAGAGAGAGAAAGAGAGTTGTTAGTAGTTTAGTAGCAAGAGAGCAGTTGATTGCTGTTTCTTGCTTTCGGTAATGGATTGGATATAAGCAAGAGACAGAAGAGTAGGCAGTTTTTATAACTCTTAATAAGACGACAGACAAAGGGTTACGACCAAATGGTAGGCACACGTGGACGGTGATTAGGTGATGCTGAAAAGAATATGTATGACCAGATGACTTCGAAATTTGGATTTCCTGCTGCAGTCGTGCAGTGGACTGCAAATTTACCGTTTTCCTCGGACAAGTCGGACTGCAACACCTGGCCAAGATCTGATGGCCGTGTAGGACCCCTCCTGATCCACTGGATATTATTGAGATGTACGTGGCAGCACCGAAAGGGGATTGATTACTTGTTTGTTTTGCATTCCTTTTTCTTTTTTCTCTTTTTCAATTATTTTTCGAAAGTTTATTTATTTAGAAACTTTATTATCCTTTACTTTTATGTTAATGAATTTATTAATAGCACCAATCAGAGAAAAATATATGTACATACACAAAGACGCATGCATACTCACAATTACCCATGGTAATAGCTGATATCTGTTCTAATCGAAAAAAGAAAAATAGCTGATATTTGTCTGAACTGACATCAATGATACCGATTCGTAGTTTAATCTTATAGCTGGATTTGCTGCGAAATTTACTTAGGATGCCTTTTACGAATTTGTAAAGGACATAGACCACTACATAATCTTACCAGGGTGTCATAATCCTATCAATTTGTGAAAAAGGTAAAGGTTGCAAATAGTAAACTAACTTTTAAAAATATAAAGTATATTACCTCGGTTTCTTTAAGATAAGTTATTTAACCCTGTAAAATTCATGGGTAAATTAGATTGACCCATAAAATGATAATAAGCCTTCTATTTATCCAATCCGCCTCCCATGGAGAATGAACATTCAGATAAAAGCTCTGATGTCTATTTTATTGGGCTGGAACTTACGCTCTTATGCCAAAGTTGTGGAATGCTAAGGAATGTGCAATTAGAAATTTTGGAATGTATAAAAAGAATTCCGCGCATGGCAATCGGGCATAAAGGGCAGGACTGGGCCTCACCAGTGGAACATTTAGGCCCAATTTGTACAGATATTGGGCCTCATTTTGGGCTTTCGGTACTGAAGTTTTGGTTCAAACAACCGGCAGCGGGAATCTTCATGGACCTACAGATGGTCCAGAGAAGTTATTCAAGCTCCCCAACAACAACGTAGCACTGTCCCAAAACGACAGCGACAACTTTTACCAACCCCCAGCCCCTGTAAACGAAAAGGTGACGGCGCGGTTATGGAGCCACGTGGTTGTGGTTAAAGTTAGCCAAAAGCATAGATAGATGTATGGTCCCCAGATGAAAGGCGATCGAATCACTCTATGGATGTGATAATTGAGTCGTCACTCACATAATGGGGACATGTTTTTAAAGAATTTCATGCACATGAGGAACGCTCTCGACATCATTAGTGAAAGAAAGAGACCCTTTACAACCTAAGACCCATCGCCACCATTATCCTCATGAGTTGTAAGAGATCGGGTTCCCTCCTCTTTTTCTTCTTTACGGGGAACCACACTCTCAGGAACAATTCCTCTTTTGGTCTCTCAAACTTTAATTTTAGATGTAAAGGAATAAATAATTGGGATAGCTATGGTGGCCCATGGAGCTCTTCTCTTGGAAAAGCATTTTATCTTTTTCCTTATTTTTGCAATCAAATTTGTTTTTTCATGGTTTCCACAATAGTAGCCCTTTTCTGTCCTGAAAACTTTAAATTACCAAAAAGTTAAAAAAAGCAAATGCATGGGTCTCGTCTCGTGCAATTGTGTATATCTTACTTTTCTTGTTTGCTCATATACTGGATACCTGAAATCTTTCTCCTTCCGTAGAAGAAAGTCCTACTTAACTACTTGACAGTCCGTATATTGTTAATTAATTATATGTTTTAACAAGTAATTAAAAAATGCTCCTAAGATTCGAAATCAGCAAATGTCCTAATTTAATACTCAGTTATCAAATTGTTATTGTGTGTAGAATATTTAGAGGCTCTTTCAGCTTAAACTTGAAAAGTTTAGAATGATAGGCAGTCCAAACATTATTGCGTCAAAGTTTCATTTATATGCTTTATGATAAAGTCAGTTAAAAAGGTTCACATGGATTGGATTAAAACAAAAAGAAAAAGAAAGAAACCTTGAAACTTCCAACAGAGAGCCGATTAATTTTTGGTTGCAAAAAAAGAAAAAGAAAATAAATAATTAAATCTTCGATTTTTTGAGGACTGAACAAGTCGTTTATACTTTATAGATAACCAAAGCAGAGCGCGGGAAAAGTCAAAGAAACAGTTACTCGTTATTTAATTTAATATTTTCCCCTACAGACGCACATTCTCTATATTGTGTCGCAAACTGACACGCGCCTCATGAAGACGTGGCTCCAGTTTCGATGAAACTTCGCCGTAATCTTGGGCCGACAAAACAAAATATAAATATTTACAAAATAGCGCGTGATAGTGACGAGGGGGTGTAGAAGAGAACAAATAAATAAAATCCAAAACGAGAGTATACGGGTATAGTCTGGCGCCAAATGGAGGTGTCGTGCGAATAACTGCAAAAGCGACTGCGTCAGATCGTTGAGATGAGCTGTTCGTTACGTGAATTATAAAAGTAATCAAATCAAAATCACATGACACCAATTAAATTATGTTGGAGAACGGCATTCCCTTGAACAGAACGGTTTTTAGTTGTGTATAGTCCCTATCATTGCTATTTACGTAATTTTAGTATTTTAAAGCTACCAATGCATTTTATATAAATTTTATTCGTACCTTAAACTATTCAGCTAATCGCAATAATCACTTTCCAGTTTAACATGGATTAGTGATGAAAGGAATCAATTGCCTATCAAACAATCTTCTTATAAATTATGTACAAGATTGAAATTTATTTATTACACCGTCCATTCAAAATTATAAAATAATATTACATATTTTTATATTATTTTTTATATATTTTATAATATTTTTTATTTAATATTTTATTTTAAATCAATTAAAAAATTATCAAAATAAACAAAATTTTAAATAAATATATATTTTTAAAATATTATTAATTATTTCCTAAAATTAAATAACAACTTTATATTTTTAAAAATACTAACTTTACAAATATCTTCTTATAATATTTAACTTTACACTATAAATAATCCGAAACATATTTCTTTGGGGTGTACGAAATGAACAAAGACTTTTCACCATGAAAGTAGCACGTCACATGAAAGTTTGGTAGCGGTTTACTTTATTGAATTTCATTTTATATTTTAATTTATAAAAACAAAAGAATCCAAATGTGTTAAAGACTAATTTTAACCCTTGGTCACAAAAATTTTCATTTGAAAAAATTACAATGGATTTATTCAGCTTGCTTGATTGAGTTGTTTTGTTTATGATTTTTTTTTTATGTTACGTAACATAAAAAAAAAAAAATCAACTCCTCTTGACTTCTTATCACTAAACTACAAGTCATTAAATATGCTTTGGTCTTAAAATTTAATTTCTCCTCACTTTAAAAGTTTTCTTTTTCAGATTTTTGAGATTAGAGAGAAAATGTAATTGACAAGATATTCATTTCATTTTTCAAAGTGGTAACAAAATTCAAAAAAACACAAAAAAAAAAAATTCTCATAGCAACCTTTTCAAAGAAAAGGAAAAAAAAAGCCCAATCAAATAAAATAAAAAAAGAAAAAGAAAAAAGGATATCCTCCGGATTTACATGACCCTTTTCAATATCCTTTTCGAGTTTAACATTGAAAACAAAAGAATTTTTATGATTCTCTTTTTTAATGATTTTAATTTATTACTCTTTTTTTAATTAATAAGACATGCCTATACCTTGTAGTGTACCAGCTATACTTCTTAGTCCCGTCACCAGCAAAAACACCGCTGGCTGCAAATTTATCCGGAAAAAGGGAATGATTATCGAATAAAGAAAAAAAGAATATAGCACATATCGAACCTTCGCTTTCCTTCGCTTAATTCCAGCAATGGACTCGCAGCACTTCCCTCCACACTAATATCGTAGCTCTTTTCCCTGTCACCATCATCATTATCATTTCTTAATTATTTTCACCTTTGAGTTTCTCCATTATCATACATAATCGTAGTTTTGAATTTCTACCTTCTCTCCCGTCTGGGATTCGTGAGCTTCGACCCTGTTCAATTTTCAACTCTTTTTCGAGCTCTGCTGCTTTTCAACGATACCCGTCTTCTTCTTTTGTAAATTGTTGATTTTTCAGAGCTGAAGGTTCATCTGTTGATACTTGAACAGTGTTCTGGGTTCTTCTCAGAGGTGTGTTGATTTCTTTTCTGTTTTCTAACTGTGCATTGACGTGTTTGGTTGCCCAGAAAAGAACAAAGCATTTGAATCGGTGAATTTTGTTCCGTCCAATGTTCACGGTTTTAGAGTTACTTCAAGAAAAATATTCGCTTGCGGTTCGAGGTTCACAGTTTTAGTACCTTCTGGTTTCCTGCATTCTCTCAGAAACCGGTTGTTTGGTTTTCCTGCTTGGCCTTTTATGAATGGAATCTGGAGATGGAACTGATTTGAGTTTTGAAGCTGCTCAGACAACTTGAACATCTCTTTCTCTTTTGGGTTAACATAAAAGTCAAAGTTACGGGATTTTGCTAAACTGGCATCCTGTTCATATGAATCTTTAAACTCTTCGTCTTTTTATCCCGAATTAGGAACCTTTGAGGGTCTTCATGCTTTATCCGTTCTCAAATGATAAGATATTGGGATTTTTATGCTGTGTTGCTTGCTGCTTTTTTAACTGATATTGGACTATATTGCATTGTAGGATAAAAAGGGAGGGGATTCTTATTAAAATAAAGATAACATCATCTTAAATTTTAATGGGGTGAGAAATGGAAGCTGAAATTAAGGACACGAGAGTCTTTTGATAGACCCGGCCTGTATGGGAGGCTTATTTCACATTTTTGAGTTCAACCGGGGGAGTATGGCCAAGAAAGTTCATAGCCACAAGAGACATCATGGTGGTAAGTGTTACTTATAAAATAATATTGAATAGAAACTAAAATCTTGGTAATCTTTTTTTAACTGCAAGACGCAGCAGATAAACTTTTTGTAGACTAAATTATGCACTAGTTTCATATTATTCCTGTATGAAATTGAAAAGCTGCTACTGCTAGTGGCTAATTTGCTCCTCTATTTTTATACTCTGCCTCTGCTAGACTGATAGTGGTAGGATGATCGATTGATCCTGATCTTGTCATATATTGTGTAAACTGCAGGCCTGGAAGCTCCTCGAAATAGCCTGGAGCTACAAGTTGAAGCATCTCAAGCATGCTGTCCAGAAGGAGAATTACCGGTGAGTTTTTCTGCTCATTCCGTAAGTCAAGGACTCGGAACATGACCATCTCTTGTTTGTTTTTCCCCGTGCTCTTGATGACTGGATTTTGCAATTTTATCAAAAAAAATTTCCCCTTTTTAGAATGATCCCTCAGGGTTTTTAGGGAGATTAGATGTTTAGGGCTCGGTCAAGGCGTGGTTCTTGAGTCTGACTAAAACTGCATTAAAAAAAGTTGGGTACTTTTCCAAGCCTTTTGTACTATCTCTTCAATTAAGTGCAAATATGTTTCTGTCCTATAACGATGGGTTTCTCTTTCATTTTTCAATTGCATTAGTTGTAGTTCTTGTTGTTATACCACTCTTATCATATTTTGATTTGATATTTTACTAAGAAGTGGTAAATTCATGAATGATGAGATTTCATTTCCTACCTACAGCAGTGAATTTACGTACTGCACATCTCATGATCACATGTTTCTCTTTCTCCGTCTCCATTTTTGGATTGAAATGTAGTTTAATATGAACTTTCAGCACTATTATCGAGTAGAAGACGACTGGTCAGAGAATAATCGTTATTCAAATGTGGCTTCAATGAAGAAACTGATCAATGAGGAGTTATCTAGACGACCAAGCACCAGACAGAACGCACCAAGCGTTGTGGCAAGGTTGATGGGGATAGATATGTTGCCATTAGACACTAAATCTGTTATTCTGTCCGATGAAAGAAAAAGTGGAAATGTGGGGATGAGGTTTTTGAAGAAGGAAATGGATGGAAGGGATTCAGTTGGTCCGGGGGGCTTTTCCAACTCAAATTCTTCTAACCAGATGGAATTTGACTCAATTTATCAAGAAATAGATGATGATGGATGGGACCAGAGTTTTGGAAAACCAAGACCACGGGAACATCCTCAGGAAGAGGAACTACAAAAATTTAAAAAAGAATTTGAAGCATTTCAAGCAGCAAGATTTATGGAGTGTTCAAAGATAGTTGATCTTGGCAGTGTTTCTAGACAATTGCTTGCTCAAGAGAACCTGAACAAAGAAAAAATGGAACATTGTCCAAATAACCAGAGAGTGGCAACAGAGAAACCTGCAGAGCTTAACAACCACTCATTTAACACACAGATGTACAATGGCGGTTATGCAGAATATCATGGTGATCTGATGGAATTAATCCCAGCTAAGCAAGGGAGACCCTTTTCTTCAAGAAGCAGAACCCTGAGTAGAGACTTCGAGGAGTCTTTAATGATGAAATCTAAAAGCAGATTAGATAAATCATCTCCTAATAGGATAGTAATCTTGAAGCCAGGTCCTGATAGAATTTTCAACCACGGAGAGAATTTGAACAGTTCATCAGGCACTTTACAAGAGAGAAATAGTATAGAGGATTTTCTTGAGGAGGTGAGAGAGCGGCTGAAATGTGAACTGCAAGGGAAAACTCACAAAAAGGGTTCTGTGGTTAGAGGAAGTGGGATTGAAACACCTTACAATGAAAAACCATCAGATCCTAAACAGATAGCACGTCATATAGCAAAACAGGTCAGAGAAAGTGTGACTAGAGATGTTGGAACTAATTTGCTGCGCTCAGAATCAACTAGATCCTACAGAAGTGAAATTCAGTTCAATGGACCAAGTTCCCCAGAATTTGTGAGCAGAGATACCCGGAGATTCTTGTCAGAGAAGCTAAGAAATGTTCTAAAAAGTGAATCACATCTTGACATTGCTGAAGTGGCTTGTGGGAACTCAAAGTCGTATGTGTTAGATAATCACAAGGTTAGCCTAAAACAATCAGGGGATATCTTGAAGAGTGGAAATGACACGAGCCAATGGGAAATTTCAAAAGAAGGAAAGGAAATGCAAACAGGATCTTTTAGGCATGAACCAGATGACAATATCTTTCTCCACAGGGAGCCGTCCCCTAGGAACCTGGTTAGATCCTTGTCTGCCCCTGTATCAGGAACATCATTTGGGAAGCTTCTTCTAGAGGACCGCCACATTTTAACTGGTGCCCATATTCGGAGGAAGCTTGAAGCCATTGAAACCGTGTCTGTTGATGTCAGAAAACGGAAAAAAGAAAGATTTAATATCAAAGAAAAAGTTTCCAATTTTAAATATAGTCTAGTTCTAAGAGGGAAGCTTTTTGGAAAAAGGATTCAATCAATGGTTGAGCCACATGGCAACGAGTATGATCCCATGGTAAGAGATGTCACTAGTGGACCAACAGTTCTCTTGAGCTGTGGTGAGAGGCTTGTAAGTTTTCTACATACCTTTGCACCATTGTTTACCATAGTCTGTTATATTTCATATATGGTCGTTATCTAATCAATATATATTCCATCATATGCTCTTAGGAGAACTCCACTGAGGTGCCCCCTAGTCCTGTATCTATATGCAGCAGTGCTCAAGAAGAACTCTGGAGGCGAGCTGAATGCTTAAGTCCAATGTCAACTCCAGATGTATCTTCTAGAGATGACAACGTTGTGCCACAAGTTTTCAGAGATATCAGCTCTAACTTGAATGGTAGGGAGACTATAGTTGCAGGTTTGATTTTTTGTGCCATAAAATCATGTACTTAAGACAGGAAAAAGAAGCTAATTTTCTCTTTTAAGGCTGTACAACATGCCGGCTTTTCGTGAAATGGATAGTGACCTAGCTTGCAAGATCAAAAGTTGAATTTCATGTTTAATTCACTTAAGATTTCATCTTTAGATGACTTGCTTTAGAGGTTGCAAGATTTTTGTCATAGCAACCATGTCCTGAAAACTTGGGTTTATTGTTTTTTGTGCATAAACGTTTTAGCCATCGATCTTTATTTTTCTTTCTATTGTGCTTTCTCAATGCATCATGCTAATGGAGATGTCAAATTATTGCTGATAGAGTTTTTTTTTTTATTTCTCTATTGATCTGACAGCGCTGAGGAGGCAACTGAATCAACTTGAGTCTGATGCCTCTGATGACTTCACAATCAAACAGGATACTGTTGAGTCTGAACTAGTTCAATTAGAGGACCCAGCTGAATCCTACATAAGAGATCTTCTTGTTGCTTCTGGTCTATACTTTGGTTCATGGGATAAATCTTTATTAAGAGGGGACACATTTGCCAAGCCTATTGGCAACTCAGTTTTTGAAGAAGTAGAAGAATCTCATAGGAAATCAGCCAAGGAGAATGAAAGTTCTATAAAGGAGCAGAAGTTAGAGCACAAGATATTACTTGATTTGTTAAATGAGGCACTTGCCATTGTTCTTGGACCACCACAGGCGATGTCTAGATTCAGAAGGAAATTAAGCAGTTCCTCCCTGCCACCACCACCAATTGGAAAGGAACTGCTGAAGTTAGTATGGGACATTATCCGCGTTTCTTTGTATCCTCCATTTGACATATCTTCTAATTCTGTTGATAATTTGGTGGCTCGAGATCTGGGATCTATTCCCTGGTCTGCATTGACAAATGACGAGATTACTGTTCTGGAAAGAGAGTTTGAATGGCTAATTACTAAAGATTTGATTGAAGAAATCACAAAGGATATGCTGTTAGGTGTAGCTTGAACTACCAAGTATTATTTTACAAGGCCATTGTTAGGTTAAAGCATTCTGCATATTGCAGCAAAGCTTTTATACGGGTAACCTTACTTGAGGAATAACCATCTCTAGATGTTGCATATATATGTATATATTTTGGTGCGAGAGTTTGTGATAAAGGATAAGTGAGTTGTGATGATACATATTGTACATGAGTGGAGTGTATGATTATGTCTTTTTATTAAAGCAGAAAACCGATTGGTTATATAGCGAATTAAATTATTCATTATGTGTTATGCTTATTACTTTTGTAAATGGTCTGAAAATCCACTGTCTTCAACCAGATTGGTTAATTTATCAAAGCAAGTGAAAGCTGTCGAATCACTTCGATTGCAACCTTCCACCATAGTAGAGCACTATTTTTTGGCACCTTATGGGAGAGTAATGCTAGATTAACGAATGATAGCATTAGCCATCCAAGGTTGGTTAGTACAGATTAAAATTGTATCTTATATAAGAATATATTTAAATTTTGCTGTTAATATAATAATCTCATTAGAGAGTGATTCATAAATATTTTTAAAATAATATATAATCTCAACGAGATTTTTCTCTATAAAACTATGATAGCAAGCAGTGATATTTTATATGGAAACTAAAATAATTGGGTATTCCGTAATCGAAGAGGATAGGTGAATAGCTTGATGATTGGGTAATCTCATAGAAGAATAAAAATGAGATGCACGTACAACATCAGAGAGACTTTGACGAAATAATGGAAGTCTTTAGATCAAATGTGAATTTGAATGCTCTCAGCTGCAACTTTTGACATGTGCGAGAGTGAAGGTGCACATGCAGATGTCTATATTTCTTTGTGTGTTAACTGATTGGTACTGTGATTACGCTTGTTTTAAGCTAAAAAATGGATTCCGTGTAGTTAGGTGCGTTTCAAGTCAAATGGAAGATGAAGCAAATGAATGCAATTGCGAATCACATGCGTACTGGAAAAGTTTCATGAGGAATCTTCTTGAAATACGACGACAAAACACTATGAAAAAGATTCTAGTTTGATTTTAAGAAAATGGACACATCTTAGTTAAGAAAGCTGCTCCTTCTTGTCTTGGAACCTTGAAGTCATGAAAGCTTGCAACTTATGTCGTTTACATATAAACTATTCATACTCACATTAATGCTTGTCATGTCATTTTTATGAAAATTCCTTTTTTATGAGTTTATAAAAATTCTTTTAAAACTTTATATTTATTTAGTTATTATGTTTTTATTTATTATTATTATGTACAATAGATATTAGCCAAAAAGTTGAGAAAGAAATATCTAACTTTTTCAAATAAATCTACATTGTCCCCACCCGTAAGACTATTTGATCAAAATTTATATACAGATGAATTTTGCATATCACAAATATAATTTTGATGAAATGTTTTATTTTCTCATTGCTACTTATAATGCAAAATATACTATTAATACTTCAATTTTTTATCTGACTATTCATACTTCAATTAAAAAATATAAAAAGGTGTCTGATGAAAAAAAAAAATGAAAAGGTTTTAGTTTTTAAATTTTTAAAACTTATAAAATAATTTTTATATTTTTCAAAAAAATAAATTTTTATCTCTTCCATCAACCTTTGTTAAAACTTCCGTTTTCTTCAAATTTGATAAAACATTAAATTATTCTTTTTGTCCTCATAATATTTAAAAGTTATATTTTAATCTCTATACTTTTTAAAACTTATAAAATAATGTTAAAAAAAATTAGTGTTTCATTCTTATCATTATTGTTTGATGTAAGTCTACTTTTTATGCAGATGGAGCCTTTTATGTACAAATAAATACTTGAATTATAATATTGAATACTAAAAAGGAGGTTGAAGAGTCTTTTTTTAAAATTATTCTTTTGTACAGTATAATTATTAAAATTTTATGCTTTGTCCAAGATAATAAAAAAGCTTATTTTTAACATTTAATATTATAGCTCATATGTTTGTTTGTACACAAAAAGCCAGATTTGCTAAAAAATAAGACTTGTATTGAACAATGATATCAAGGATGAAACATTATTTTTTAAAAAAAATTATAAAAATTATTTTATAAGTTTTAGAAAATATAAGGATTAAACTTAATTTTTAAAAATTATAAGGATTAAAAGAATAATTTATTTTTTTGTTAAATTTAAAAAAAATTAAGAAAATTAATGATAAGAATGAAAAATTAATATTTTGAAAATTGTTAAAATTATTTTATAGATTTTAAAAGTATAAAGGGTAAGACTTAAGTTATTGAAAATAATTGCTTGTACAATTTATCAAAACGCTACGTTTAAGTGGTTTGCTTTCACGTTGTATCGCTGCGGTGCAGCGTGCTTCGGTTTGGTTATGGGGAGCGAACGAAATAACAGACTAACAGAGTTGACGGCGACAGCTCGGCAGACATGATTAATGATTAACGAGATATCTGCCAGTTGTTCTTTCCTGGTAGGTCTCATCATCATGATATCTCTTTCTTCCTAAATCACGAACAGGTAATTATTCCTTTCTCACATTGAATTGTGACGTAAATTTGCTGCAGAGTTTTCTTTAGCGAGTTTAATCAACTGGATCGCGATTCTGTGTTACGTTCCGCACTTGCTCAGCATGAGTCCGATTTAGCTCGTTTTAATGTATTTGACACTTCAAATTTTATATGTCAGCTAGCAAGCACGAAGAAGAAAAGGTGAGCCCTCTTTCACTATGCTGTGTGAGCAAAGCTCTTGGACCAAAGCTATATTGGTGCTCATTTCTGTTAATTATACGGATAATAAATACTTGACCGAAAAGGCTTGGTGAAACAAATGTAGTTTCTTTCAGTTGAAAAAATGGAATGTGGTTATCTGCTAACATGTCCCAGTTCAGGAGATTTTGCGTAATTTAGCTAAAAGTCTGTCTTTTAACTATCAACTTGTCAGTCTATTTCTAGTGTTGGACAAACTATCACTGACATTTCTTTCTGGGTTCCTTAAGAAACATTGCAGTTAAGGAAGGGACAATCTGGGGTCGTCATGGGAGCATAGCGGAAAATATTATGTATTGTGTTATGTGTTTCATTTTTGCGTGATAATTTAGATTTGACTACTAACCAGGCGCTAAAAGAGTGCCATAGGCTGATTTTGGATGGTTAACTTGAGTTAGGTATGATGGCTTTCATTGGTGGGATTGGGACAACACTAATGATGGTGCATTCTTGACGAATGAACTTAGATAATAAGCATGAACCATGTTATTTAACTTTCGGAGCCTTTTGCATTATTGCTATTGTCAACAAGGTGTAATCCTAAATCATGGAAGAGATTAAGTTAGGAAGCCTAGAAATTGCCTTATTATATATGCTAGCGTTGTGGGCATGGGCGTGAAATTGCAATTTAATGAATTAGAGTATGCTGTGTTTGATTGTTTTGAGTTTTCAGTTACAAGGAACTCAATTCAGTACCATATTAGCTTTATCTGTTTTATTATATGTTATCTAGAATGACAAGCAAGTCCAATAAAATTTTATCTTGATGATGGATAAAATTTTAGCATGTGGTGTAAGCTATATGCCTTACGACATGTTTGGAGTATCTAAAAATTAAAAGAATAAATTATAATTGTTATAAATCGAACTTTGTGAAATCTTCTTCGTGAATGCAGGTACAAGAAAGAATTGTTGGATTTCTCTTTTTGAGGATGGTCAAATTTTCAATAAGTAATGCCAGATATACTTACATAGATGATGGAAAATATCCCTCTGAAGCCGTTGACGTACACCAAATTGTTGTGAGGAAGAGTGGTGCAAAACATATCTTTGTATATATCACGGCACTTCTTGTACTAGCATCTGCCTTCTATCTACATGTGCTCAAGGCATGCATTCCAAATTTTTGTTTCTTGAAAGATTTTATGTGCAGATGTGCATTTTCAAACTCAATTTCTAGGATTTTGTTCTCTTCTGGGTATCTGGTAATTTCATATTTTTTGCTGATTAAATAAGTCTGCATGCATTAGTACCTTAGCTTCTAACAGCCTAGCCTTTGAGAGAGAGAGAACTTCGTGTTTTTTTTTTTTTTTCCAGAAGATGGAATCTAATGCACACAAACAAATCTTTCAATTCCAGTCATTAGATGGATATCTTAATCCTTACACTGAGTTTGAGATTCTGATCTGATTTTATGTTCAATAAGTACTTTTAGCTTCTCCTCTCTCCCTTTTACCTGATATTATTTAACATCCAACCCTACTATGAACAGGAGAAATCAATTACCGTTGTATATTACAGCCTGCTTTTTGACATATTTCTTGTCAAGTTGTTACTTCGGAAGCCTGTTGAGAGAGGTGAGGACTAACTCATAGGGCCTATGGTGCTCTAGACGGTTAATTATTTCTTTTGGTAGCCAGGTGCAAATCGTTTAACATCTCATTTCACTTTTGCAAAAAAAAATTTACAGAGTCTGTTGTGATTATGCCAGCTTTTGGAGTACAGCTTGAGACTCATTATACGAGGTAATGCTTTTATTAATTGTTTTTCCAGTGAAGACTTAACTTCTTGTAAAGTGCATACGTATGGCCTAATGTAGAAAGCATATAATTAGTGTACTCGATCATTATTGTAGTTCCCTAATGTGCATCAGGCATGGGTTTTCTAATCGCATGATTGGTTTAGATAATCTAGCAAGTTTCTTGATGTACGCTTATTGACTTTATTATTATTATTATTATTTTTACAATCTTTTTGTTTTGTTATAGTGGAAAAGTCAACCGCTGCTTTGTTCCTATTGACAAGATTTTGGAACCTGTTTTACTGGAATGTGTGACACCAGTGACTTGTTACTGGACCCTATCCTTGATTATTCGTGGGGAATCAGAACTTCTGTTAGTTTTTAAGGTAAAATCAGCATTTGTCGCATTATTTTTTAAATTTCTAAGTAGCTTTCATACCACCTGGTATGGGAAGATATTGAATATGGAAGCAACATATCTCGTGTTTCGAAGGCTAAACAAGTTAAACTGGGTTAATAATCAACCAATGGCAGTTATTAAGAAAATTATTGTGCGTTTAGGTTATTTGAGTTCCTATATAGTTTCTGAAGAAATTCTGATTGTGTTTTCCAGAACTTGCGTCCGCCAGTGAAAATGTTGGTCCAAGTCTGGAAGGCCCTGCGTGCTGCAACTGGTATAGTAAAGAAGGCTTGGATCCATGCACCGTTGATAATTGATAGTACTGGTTATACTGGTTCAGGAGCTTTGATATATCTCAATAGTTTGGGACGTATATACATTGATTAAACGCATTGCAAAGCCGTTAATTAGAGATAAGGGTGTTTAAATCTAAACCAAATGAAAAAAATCGATGAAATATAATCGGATTATACCCTAATTAGAAGTGCATCGATTATTTCACATTTTTGTTCTGCAAATCAGTTAGGCAGAGAAATTAAGGAATTGTATCATCACATAGGATTGTCAGAGCATTACTTTTTTTTTTTTTTTTTTTTTTTTCCCGGTTCTAAAAATAGTGGCTTTGTGATGTAGGATATTGCTCAGTTCAAACTTACCGCCTATTTGTTGATGGCACAGGTCTGGATGGTTTATGGTATGACTACACGTTTGTGACAGATCTTTCATGCAGGTTATGTTTTGTAAGAGCGTGTCTGTATAGCATTTTTAAATTTCATTATTATCACGTTGAGATGTGTGAAAGGCAGGACAGTCAGGATGAGGTGATCTGTTACTTTTGAAGATTTTCTTTACAATTTCTTATTTTCCAAATTTAAAGCACTAGCAGAATGAATATATGATGTAATGCATTCAAGTAATCAATTGTTAAATCAACGAGTCCACACTTAATTCCAGCATATAATCATGTGGAGAACTGGTTTGCCAGTCCCCCACATTCATAATTTAACCAACAAGCTTATACAGGGATCTGAAGTTCTCCTTTGCAAACCCTTTACATAAATCTTCATTCTTCCATTCCCACGTCACAAGACTAGCGGGTAACGGGTTGAACAAAATGAATGCAGGGATGTAAATGCGAACCCTGATGTTTTAACATATTTACAATTGAAATAGAACCAGGAAGTCATTTGCTAAGCACTACACATTATTACGCCTTTAAACTTTGCTGTACAGTCATATTACAAAAATTGACTCCTCACTCCTCAGTTAAGTATAAAATCTATCAAACTAAGGCCGTCGAAAGAATTAGTGAACAATCTCAGTTTCTTCTCAACATTCTGCTTCAGCAGAAGCAGAGTATAAACGTTGTGCTGCACGTTCAACGCAGACTTTATGCCTCCGTAACCCGTGCCACTCATCGTTTGAGCAATCATTCGTTAGTCCGAACTTGGCTATCTGACTATACAGCGCCTCCAAGTTGACTAAAGGAGCGGTTGTTGGCCGTCCATGAGCACACTGCACATCAAATTCATTATTACCAAGGTTCCCTTTCTTCTCAAAACATGGAAACATACAAATAAGATCTTACTTGGAAACAAAGCGATGTATGCTTTAGCTCTTCAACAAGAAGGGAACATTCTGATGGCAGCAGAGAGTCCCCAAACATAATTGCACCTTCACGATCAAGTAAAGATAATGTTAATATTAAATAATATCACACATGACTGGACTCGAGAACATAACTGAACCTCACCCCTCCCTCCCCACAAAAAAAAAATTATATATATATATCTCCCTAGGATTGAGGAAACTCAAGTATAAAGACGTTCCCAGGGCCCAAGCAGATAAAATTTTTTGCACGTTATTAAGGGGAGATATTTGTGGATGTTCTAAGAGTAGGGAGATATTTATGTTAATAATGCAAATCTTTGAGGGGGTATGTATTGCCAATTTTTTAATATGATGTATTGTCAATTTTGAAGCTAGCTCATTCAAAATTAAAGGTTTAATCTGTACAAAACTATATTAAAAAAAAAAAAAATCTGTACAAAACTGTACCATGACTTGAATTTTGATATCCGTTTAAAATTGGAAACTTTTTTGGGGCTAACATTTTCCACGCTAAATTTTAATATATTTTTTTCATTGATTTTTTCCTTTTTATTTTTAGTTATTTTCTATTTTTAAAATTAATATTTAATGCAAAAATAATGAAATATTACTGATTTTTATATATAAGGCCACTCATAAACCTAAAAAATTAGAGCCGAGCCAATTTAATTGGGGTTAATTTTGGCCGGCCAATTGACGATGCCATAAATAAGCCATTCTCTCTTTTTACGGAAAGTGTACGCATTGTCTCTTCACGGAAAAGATCCTTCTACATGCGACTAGAGTGACTCTAAGCACATACCTCTGCACGCCTTCATATTTAGGACTCGTATTACAGAAGGTGGCATTGTTGATGATCCCTCCGTGTCAGCAAGCTAAAGGTAAAGACAAATAGAAAATTGAAACATGTATCTGACATGCTGTAGACAACCAAAAAGACCCACAAGGATTCCGATAAGGAGGAGTTATTTATATCACCTGCTGAAGAAATTCCATAAGATCAACATCACTTAATTTGACACCTAAAATGCAGGGTACCTGCAAGTATTTATAAAGCAATCAACATCAATGATATAAAAAGCACACAAGACATATAACATTGGTTGCAGTCGACAATAAAGTTGACTATAATAATCTAGAGACATTCATATTCTCATTTTTCAGCAAGTAAACGAAGTTAAATAGAAAAATGAAATTAAAAATTTAGAGGGGATAGTGTTTCACCGCAATAAGCATGACAACCATCGGCTGCCTGTTGAGAATATCCAAATTCCTGCCACGATAGTCAAGATTAAGAAGTTGGAGAACCGGGATAACGAATTGAATGGCAAACAGATAACTCTACCATATAATTTGAGTGCAAACCATAATTTTGTAATTAAGAATCCCTCACAATTCAGATGAACAAAAAACGATGTTAGACATTGTTTAGTTGGTTCATTTCCACGATAATAAACAGCATATACTGTATAAGAATTGGACTATTAAATATTATCAGACATCATTTATAAAGCATTAGAGTTCCGCTAGGTAAGCATACCTTTTAAAAGACTTTGAATCTTGAGTGTGAATGTTACATATCCAGCCCCAATCTTTAACCTGTTCGGCATAATTATGCAGTAGCTGATAGCCTATCTCCGGCAACACCTACATCATGCATCATTTTAACATAAAAATCTTGCAACTCAACATTGCATAATTGACAGTCTCAGGGCAGATCCTCTCATGAGATAGGAAGCATACCAATTCTTTTTCAGCATCTAGATAGGTTATTGTCTTCGCTTCTCCAGACAATACCTAAAGAATTCAGCTGATTCTTTAAGCCACTGTGGAGGAATACTTCTTACATATTCAAAATGAACAAGCTCACCTTTTGACGCAGTTCTTCCAGTCTGATTCTTTCATCGGCAGCATGCTGTAGAAAAGAACTAACATTAATGTATTTCACAAAACTTCCCTAAAAGGAGATCCTCTCTCTCTGTGAAAGCGCCTACTCATGTCTTTGTTAGTGGGTAAGGGGGTTCGTTAAAAAACGTGCACATAACCAGGAAATCTGTTTGCATAAAAGATATAAAGGCAAGTATCTCTGCAATAAAAGTCTTTCTGAGTGGAAGTATACACAAGCATGTATTTAGATTAATTGTGTGATATCTAATAGAATTCAAGGTCAATTGTATTTTCTTACTATCATACTCAGTTTCTGCATAGTCCTATCAAGATCACAATTCGTGTTGCCTATAATACAAATTCAACCATAATGCATCGAGGTGCAACAGACAGACCTGATCTATAATAGCAAGGGTTCTGCCAGCCACAATTGGAATGAATTTCTTATCCACTTGATGGAGAACTTTGGCATCCTCAAGGGAGTTCTTACAGATACTTTCAGGTATCAATGAATCACCAGCAAGATGCAAGAACCCAGAAGAGATGTCAAGTATATTACTTTGAGTTTGTGTATCAGGCATGTTATCATTCTCCTGCACAAATATAACAGTTGCTAGTTAGGTAGCGTTGAATTGCAAGCTAACAACTGTCCCATTTGCAAGAAAATAGGTTCCTGATGATTGGTAACTTAACTGGAAGTTTAGCAGAGCAGTTTCTCCATTTGGCACTGTAATCAATGGAATCTGGCACATTGTTTAGGGTCAAGTACGAAATATGAGATATGATGGTTTTAACAGCACATTAACAATTCCAAAATAACAAACACAATTTAGCAAGTCCTTAATTCTTGATTAAAAGAAATTTTAATGAACTGAATTGAAGTGCCAAAAAACTCTTCCAGTTTGGAGGATAATAGAAATTGAAAAATCCTCCACAATACCTGCGCTTTGGTTTTGGTGGAAATAACTAAAAATCAATAGAAGCTTCCATTCTAGCTAATTCTTTACAGAACACTCAGTTCGTTCTCAATAAACTTCCTCATTTTGATGTTGAAAATTTTACTCAAGATAAACTAAAGCAACCCACTCAGTTCTAGGTATCTTTTGGTTCACTTCAAATTCAATGTTGGGCCATATTGAACATGATTTTGAGTCAAAACTTAAGTCTCAAATGAGTTGATCAGAAAACTACAGTTCAACTAACATATTGGCTTCACCTTCAAATGGTGTACTACTTTGGATGTTGAAATTTTGAAAATTGTCAAACTCTCTAATTGTATTAACCTCTGTATCTGCAACAATTTCTGGTCTCTTTTTCACATTAGGTCTACAATAAAGACAAGAACACATAAGGCTCAGCAAGAATTTATTCCTAACATAGCACCTATTAGAGTAAAAGGGCATAAAAGAATATCCTACATGATTTTTGGCAATAACTGCTCCTCGGTGCTTAGCTGAAGTGCACCAGAAGATTGTTTGGGATGCTTAAAATCATAAGCTTCTGCAGATTCAAAAGAATCAGTGTAACTTTTTTTTTTTTTTTTTAAATTGAAAAATGTTGTTAAATTGGATGAAGGGGCAAAGGGGAAAGAAGGAAGAAAATAGAAACCTTCACAATTTAGGACATGGTTGTACGTTTGACCAGCAGGTGTTCTAGCTATAAACTCTGAAGGTTGATTAGAAGAAACAAACCGTCTTTTCCTTCTAGAAAACGGAGGAGCTGAAAAGCTTCTTCTAGCACTTTTCTTTTCAAAAGCTGAATGTCCAAAATGATCCCTTCTGCCTCTGTTCTTGCCAAGTCTCTGGAACTTTTCTCTATCTGACTCTAGACACAACCAATCTGACTCGTTAGTCAAAATATCTGACCATTTGGTAAAATATATATCACTGCAATCAGGCTGGTCATCAAATCCATAGGATATTTTACTAGGATCAGCAGGACAGCCAAAATCAAATCCAACGTTAGCAAAACTTGAGGAGCAGTGGTATTGGCTGGAGATTCTTGATCTCTTGTAACTGAACTTGCATTCATTTTCTTCATCATCAAGAAGGTTCATATAGGAATCCATTTTATGGTATCTAGGCATTCTTTTAATATCATTGTTATCAGAGATATGATCAACAGCCCATGGAGTGGCTAGGGATAAGGGTTCAGGGTAAACAGAGTACCATTCTGAATCCAATAATTGATGACCAGATCCAGAGCCTCCCGTTTTTGAATAGCATGAATCTGAAAGGAAAAGATTTTCTGCAACAAATGCTCTTGAGATAATATCAGAATCTCTAGACATGTTAAATTTTTTGATGACTTCGGGATGAGTATGGGAAAGTAAATCCTCAGCACTGCCACAATCCACCCCCAAATTTTGCTTGCTCATAAAGCTATCACTGAGGACATCATTTTCATCATTTACAAACAAGACCTTCTCATGCAGGACACTTCCTTGTCTAGAGCAGCTCTTCAGAAAAGGCATTTGAATATTCCCGTTGATCTTTAAATTATTACAGAGCTCATGACTGTAACAAAGTGACCCACCTTCAGATGACTTATTGATCACATCAGTACCATGTTTAATGAACTTATTTCCACGTGAAGAACTCAGTGCATCAAATGCTGCATTGTCCTTCAAACTTTCTTCACCAGCAAATTTACCATCCAAGATATAATCTTCTCCAGATAAACCATTGTTATCATGCATCCACCTTTCATCGTGCTTTTTATTCACAGTGGACATGCATTTGGCATATGAACCATTCAATGAATTACTAGAGTAATTAGTTCGACAAATAAAGTCTCTCTTAACTTGCTCTTCGAACTTCTCAGTCCCCTTATTCAAGTAACCAACAGAGGATGTAAGATCTTCATGGTCAGATAGTTGATGGTTGTCTCGGTTAGTTTGTCTGACATAGCAGAGAAAAGGTCAAGGCAGTCTGTGCCATTTTGGTTTCTACAATTTGACATGTCTGCACCAAAAAAATCTGATAAGTGATAACCAACAATTTCAAATGTAGAAAACCAAACACACTTGACATTATCCATTGTAGCTAAAGGTGTGTTATTTCCCCTAAGATCGTTCTTGGTTAAGGTGTGTTAATTTTAACTTAAATATAGAAGAAAAAATAAGCATTAAAAAAATGACAAAACTGATCAGACTTGATTGATATGGAAGAAAGCTGTTTGACCAACAAAATTTAAAAGTTTACCTGCTTCTGACGAAATCATATCACCTTCCTTCCAAAGCTGATCTGCTTGTATCATGTAATTGGCATGATTGGAGGACTCTCCTACAAGCATCTTAGAGGTTAATTCAAGCATACAAACTAGCAAGTCATTGCATCAAATAACAATAAAATGCCAGTGTCAGGGACTCAGGGCATACCACGAGGTAAACATTCCTCCCAGAATTGTTTGATGGCCTTCTCAACGAAATCCAGTATAGGAGTCCAATCCTGAAAAATTGATCAAAAGGTAGAATATTATTAACAAAGAAAATCCATTTTCAAGTAGTGTACCTACTATATTGGGATAAAATGATACAGAAAAAAGATATTATTAACTCTCCCTTATTGGAGTCAGCTTACAATATCCAGGGTAAATGAACAATTAAAAACCCTGGATCTCAATTGAAGACAGCCTACAGAACATGGATTTTGGAAATTGAGCAAAGGAGTTAACTTGGCGCTATAAATTATTGGTATGCAAGGACAACTCATTATTAACTGAGGGGTTAAGATAGATTAAGATTCATAATAAGGGGAGTAGAAGACACCACCTTGAATTGAACATAAGTCTTTGATGGCTCAAATGTCACATCATAGAGAGACCGGGGGCAAGTTAAATTCAAGATATAAGCTGGACATGGTTGACATCTAGTTCTTTTCTTGTTTTGGAACCCATTATCAGCATTCCACGCATTGAGGTGCTCAAACCTAATAGCCAATTGACTCAGAAGCTTATGAATTGGGCCTTTGCAAACAAACTGTGAGTTAATATCTGAGCATGTTAAGGTCAACAGTGCAAATGCACGGAGCATTGATTCTTGCCAAACCTCAATACATCCACTCTAAACTCCTATCATACTATCTGAAATTGTAAACTTGGATGGATACAGACATATTGCAAGGCCTGTAAAGAAAAAACAAACACATCAAGAGTATTGAGGGGAGGGAATAAAGAAAGGTATTAGAAAAGTATTATATATATGGTAAGATAACATAAAGAGTTAAATTTTATATCATCAACATGAATTACCTTCAAGGAAAAACTATTGCAGGGACCGGATATGTATCCACATAGCTTTATCATATCATCCTGAACTTGTAGTTCACGAAGAGAGCTTGAGACCTCAACCCCAAAGCCACTGGATAGAAGTGACAGGGGAGAAGAGGAAGAATGTGTGCAAAGAAGTTCATCTTCACTGCAAGTAGAGTATATAAAAATATTATTAAACAAGGAAAAGAAAATTAGATTATAAGTTTGCATGGGAAATACCTTTCAATATCAACAACTTTATACAATATATTTGGACGCACAAGAGCAAGCCGCAGCACACATTTCTTGACTGATTGCAGAACCTTCTTTAGGCTTCCAATCAGCAAAGTAAACCATCAGTCATTCCATTTTTTCATAAGGAGAATATATGACGTAACTAAAAATTTCACACAAACATCATAATATGGTGGGACGAGAAGAAAAGCAACCTGGATTGCATATGCTTCCTCCGAACTGGCTGGTTGTAAAATAAATCACGGACAATAACTGAAAGATATAAGGAAGGAATGAATTTATTGTGCAAAAGTAATTAGAGTGAATGATATAACAACATTCGTCATGTAAAAAGAAACTTTTAGTCAAAAAAACACAATGAATTATAAAATGAGTATTGCCCAATTTGGAAGAGAAATAAGAGGAGGAAACAGTTTAATTACAAAAAAAAAAAAAAAAATCTCAAGTGGGTAGCAGAGAATAATTAAGTTTAATCAACTCATCAATCAGGTGAAAATTTTTCTCACTCACACCAATGGCAATCAATGGTTATAATTCCCATTACATCAATAAAATTTTCCGACCAAGCAACTATACCCAGTGCCCACTGACTCCTGTCCAACACTGAATTAATAGTGAGGAATACCAATGCATTCCAGTCACTATATTTGAAGTTAACACCAAAATGTGCAATCCTGGAGCATTAGTTGAGTTGTACAGCAAACTAGATATTAAATTATGCCAGAACAGGCAATTGATTAACAAAATCTACAATACTTTGGTCAGGTTGTGCTTTCAGGATATACTGTGTCTGCAAAGCCTGCTTAATACATGACATAAAATTCCTTCTTCTGAAACCTATTATTCAGTCACTAGATTGTCTATTGCATTAGCCAATATAAAATAGTTAACTAAAAATAATGATTTATATATTTGTGCCGGAAATCATACAAAAAAGAATGAGAAAGAAATGACAATACAATAATCCTGAGATCCTGATTAGCACAATTCATTGCCCCAAAGACCAAAAAGAGGGGAAAATGTCAGAAAAGTATTTCCCACGTTTCTCTATAACCAATAATTCCAAGTAAGAAGCATATCATTCTAGGAAGGTTGAATAGCATCTGAGCATTGTGTATTTTTATGTGTCAGGCCTGATATAAACAGAAATATAGAAACCATCAACCCTCAGATGCACTGAAATTATTAGTACCTGAGGTGCCTACTTCCTTTCTTTCATCATCTATACCAAGATACAAGCACTTGCAACCCTGCATTAAATGTATGAAAATTAACATGAAAAAGCAGCTTTGTTATGCACCTGGACGAAACAGTATGGATGAACAAATAGGAGGAAATTATCCACACCTTCAGTACTTTGCGATATCCATTTGGAATTCCATAAGTTCTTGTCACTATTTCCAACAAAGAGACTTCAGAAATGGAAGCTAAAGCTTCTCCCCGGAAACCAAAGCTTCCACTAGTGGCATCCAGATCAGCCAAATTAAGGAATTTTGATGTTGCTGCTCGGCCGGTATATAATCACATAATCACAGGCAACAGGAGAACTCAAATTCAGAAAAGATAAACAAGGTTTCTTTTGCATCAGTGTTTATCAAATGAACACGAGCAATTCACATTCACCTAATGTATTCTATGATACATGATAACCTGAAATAATCTAACCTTCAACTTTTACTTATCATACTTCTCATTTAATATAATCAATTATGGCCCAGAGCCTAAGACCAATTCATTTATAAAAGGACGACCAAAAAAGAAATTCAGAAGGCACGTGCATCAATTCAGCAACAAGTATGACTGGTAGGACAAAAGATGAAAAATGAAAATAATGGCCAAATATGTACCATATCTTTCTCCCACCAATACCAGTCCATCTCGAGTGATACCAGCTCCTACAAATACAGTTATTTGTAAGCATAAAGACGGATGAATTAATGATGGCCAAATGGACCATATAGTTTCAACTTTCAAGCCCGAAAAGATCAAATCGACACTTCTTAGGAAAAAATTATTACCATCGTCTACTACTTTTACATAACAGCTTTCAACACCAACAAATACTGTTACCTGCAACAAATATAGCAGAAAATTCAAAGATTTCGATTAGTTTAAACGGAATATATAATAAAGAGTTCAGAAATGGATAAAACCTTGGAAACCGCTAGTCAAGTTAGATATTACCTTTCTAGCGCCAGCATCAAGACTATTGAAAACAAGTTCTTCCACGACCCGTGTCAAGTTGAATAAGAAAATGCCAGAGCGCACTGAACTACGAACAGACTCTGACAAATGCCTTATGCTCGCCATCAAACTGGGTAATAGGCGAAACAATTTCCACCGCTGCAATTAATTGGAGCACGATGATTGAAAAAAAAAAAAAAAACTCCACCAATCTGTTCTAGTGAAAGACAATTCAATTTGTCAAAAAAAGAAAGAACACAAAGAACACCAATAGAAAAATAACTACATTGATCACTGACCTGGTCGTGCAATTTCAGTAAGGAACGTAGGGTTTTCAGTCGAACGTCGACGTTTGAACTGGAAAATACGGAACTTCCCGTCACCACCACTGTTGGTTTCAGAGCTCCGAGAAAAAAAAAGGCGGTTTATCCAAACGCGCGCCTGAAACGAAGTTAGTCAAGTGACCACGGGTGCTATTTGAAAAATGCAAAGGGCAACAATAACGTCACAGCTTGAGAATTACTGGAATCACGGACAGCTTGACACGTGTGGCAAGTGTTTCATCTATTGACGACTGTAAAAATCGGTTCGTGCGCCGCAAAAGATGATGAACCTCGTTCGGTCGTTCCTGTTTATAAAAGGTTTTGTTTTACGATTAGTTTAATTACATTATAGTTAAAAATTTATTTCAATAAATGAGAGAAAATGAAAGAATAATTAAAAAAACAACTCACTGTTACATTTTTACGGAAAATAAAGGGACATATAGTGACATAAATAACCACTTATTCTACTTTTGATCAAAAGATTGTCACGTCAATTTCACAATAGTGGATTAAAAAAATCTCACCAGAATAAATCAAACACTTTTTTATGTAATCCTAAGAAAGTTTAAACCCCTAAATCTATATCAACTAAACCGATAATTCACATATATTAGACAGCATTTTTTGAGTTTGCAATATGATAAAGCAACATACTTTGAAAAATGACAGTGGTAAAAATGGAGGCATTGACGTACTTTGACAAAAAATTGGAGGGTTACTTAAAATGAACAGCAGTGATTGGTGTTCTGTTGGATTTGCGACTTGGAGGCTCTTACCGTTCTAGAACCAGAACCAATCGAAATTCTTTCTTACATATAAAAATATACAAGAGAAAGATCTTCGTTTTCCCTCACGCCCTGGGATTTTCTTCTTCACCCCCATCTCCTCTTCTCTCTGAAAACCCTAATCATACGTCGCCGTTTATCTCCCTCTTTCAGATTAGTGAAGAAGATCAGGTACTTATGGACCTCCTTCCTTGTAAATGGTCCAGCTTTAGCTCCCTTTTGATCCTTCTGGGTGCTCTGAATTTCACAAAACGACGTTTGAAATCTCATTGATTTGTGCAATTCTGTTGAATCGAGATTTAAGCAGTGTGGGCTGATATTAATTTTGATTCATTGCTATGTAATTGATTGAAAACTTTTCGGGAATTTTTGTTCAAACTCTGCTATGCATGAGTTTGGTGTCCTAGTATCTAAATTGAACTCGCGTTTTTTTTTTTTTTCTATCGATCTCTGATTCTATTGCTTAATTATGCATCCACGGTCCTCATGCAGAGGATGCTGGGGTTAGATGAAGAAAGACAATTGGCCTTTTCTACTTCTGTTTTATGGTCGTAGTTAATCTAACGAAAATACACTAATTCAGATAAATGATTTGTGATAGATTTGTTGACTTTTATTTTCTTTCTGATTAGGAACAAAGCGATGGAAGAATATCATAAGCCCAATATTTTCTTCTCATGGAGGGTTATTGACAACCAACAAAGAACCACCTTGGCTGGTGCTCCAATTGGTCTTAATTTTGTGTAGGGTTTGTAAAGGATCTTGTTCGTTTTTCAAAATCTTCATCTCATTACAGATGTGGAATTGGGTTTGTGAATTAGATCGTAAAAGGTGTGATCACTCATCATTGTGGTGATAGTATGAAATTCCATGAAGTGGTAATTTAATACATGTGAAGATTTATTCATTGTTTTTGAGTGATAGAAATTATTAGAGCATTATGGAGAATCCATGTAATGTCAACCAACTGGATGCTGATGTTCTTTTACCTCCTCGGAAGCGTCTTCTTGCTGGATTGAAAAAACAGAGTTCAGATGGTGACGTTGCTGCCTCTCCATCCTTGTTTGCTGCTTCCAGTGTCACAGCTTCTGAGGTTGCTTCGTCTTCGTCCTCTTCCTTTTCATGTGAATTTGATACCCGCCTAAAGCGTATAGTGAGTTCTCATTCAAATAACCCTAACCTTACCCTGAGGAGATTGTTGAGGCCTCAAAAATTGCGGCGATTGCTGCAGCTAAGGTTGCGGAGGCTGCAAGAGCTGCAGCTGAAGAAAAAGCCGCGAAAGCAGCAAAGGCAATTGCTGCTGCCAAGAATGCTTTGGAATTGGTCGCATCTTTTCCTGAAGAAGCAACAAGCAAGGACAAATATCTGAAAAGGAACAAGCTACCAAAGCATCTTCCAGTTCAGCTGTTGTACAAAAAATACCAGCCAGTTGAAAATTGTAGGACAGATGAAGAATTAGCCCGTAAGTTACATCGAGCCATGAACAGCTCTCCTAGAATCTCAAAGGATTCTCCAGAATCAAAAGGCAACAAACACAAGAGGCCTAAAAGCTGTTCAAGTTTTGAAATTACCGAAGGTTCTGATACTCAGGTGGCATTGGGACAAGACTGCTTATCTTTGTGCAATGGACATGTAGCAGCAGGAAAGATTGATTGTGAAGGCTCAATACAAGAGGTATGCTCAAACAAAGAAGATAAGAAAGGAGGGAGATTTGATAAATCTAGCCAGATGGAGATACGTAATGGGGAAGCCGAGTCAAGCCAATCAAAGGAGAAAAACTGCGAAGATTCCTCTCCCACAGGTAAGAAAAGAGGAAGGGTGAAGCTAAAAAAGCTTCCTTTAAGCATTTGCACATCCAAAGATAAGGCACAACCAAAGGAAGAGCTAAAAGCTAGAAGTCCTCCCTCGACAGAAATGAACACGGGCAACCATCCTGCCAGTAATCTTCCTTTGTTTCCAGTGGAGCCACCAGTGGCTGACAGAGTGATGCCTATTGAGGCCACATCAATGTGGAAATGCCAGGAGTTGAAACCACCAGCGTGTATGAAACAAAATAAAGTTGTGCAGTCATAGTAATCTAATTACATTGTGATGACTGGATGCTGCTGTGATATAAGATGATAGCTGAGGTAGGAACATGATGCCTTTTTCACATAAATGTCCTTTTTTTATCTTTTCGTTAATCTTTGGTTTTGTAATGGATTTGCACTGACTAAATGTAAATTTAGATAGTTGCTTGCATTACTCCTTTTAGTTAAAAGTTGTGTGCTATTTTACTTGACAGCGAAGCTAGGAGGATGCATTGAATCATACAGCGCTTTGCAATATATTGCTTATCCCATCCCTCATTTTTAATGAAAATAAAAGATTGAAACTGTTGGTCTCCATATAGACTCTACGCAAAGCTGCTCAGCTTATTTTCCCTTTTATACTCAAAATGCATTACCATCACCTAAAGGGAGGATATGGAACTATGATTTATTTTCTAGATGAGTTATGCTATGTGTTGCATCCTAATCTTAAAATGAAATTCCTTCTTGTGGAGTTTGAAGCAGGGAACTTTACTTAAAATTAATTTAAATTATCTCAGTAAAGTATATGTATTTTATTAAAGTAAAAATTCTCTTCAATAAAATACACTTACTTGTTTTGAGGACATTGATATAGACCGATAAAATTTGACTATAGATGCAAATTCAATGGCTAAAAAGTTTAGTTAATGGAGAGGATCCAGGTCCCTTGTTGATCTTATATCTTATTTTGATTAATGCTCATTTTTTCCCCCATGAGCCAAAATGGCACCCAGTTTGTGGAGTATATGTCTTCTATTCATGAAGGTGAGCAAACAGGATTGTTTTTCATCTGTGGCATGCACGTTGTTCAAATATCAAGCTCTCAAGTTTTTTGACATTCATTCCACTAAAAAAGAAAAAAGATTTTGGAATATTTGAGAGGAATTTATTTTAGGTTGGAGAGTGCTTAATTCACTCCGGGATCTTATTAAGCAATATCCTTTTAGGTTTATCCGTATCTGAAACTTCCTAAATACACATTTAAAAAAAAATAAAGAAATTATGCTTATTCAGCTACCAAAAAATCTACGCAGTAGAAGACAGAAGCCTTGAATTCATCCGTTGAGCAACACGTAAGCTACTCATTTTTGCAAAAACATATATATTATATTATCAATATATATAATTTTTTTTAAATATCATATTAATATAATATGATATCTTAATAATATCGTATCATCGTAATATGATATTTAACTCATAAATATTATAGTATGGTAAATGTGATATTACTAATATCGCATTATCATATTATGATATTAATATCACATTATTTTATTATAATATTAATATCACAAATTAATCAAATTATTTATTTTTAATTTTTTTACAAATAAAACATAAAAAATAATTTTTTAAACACATATATAATATCTCAAAAATTATCACTAATATATACCACTTTTATAAATTATCATCAGATTTTTTATTTTCAACATCTATCATTTTATAATTTTTTAAAAACTAAAGTAAAATAAAACACACTAAAAGACTAAAATTTTTATCTTTACGTCTTTCAACATGTTCACAAGATCAATATGTGAAAGAAAATAAAAAAGATGATGAACAACCTCATTCATCAATGTAACAACTTGAACAATCATTCCAACTATCAGAAGGTCATTATCGAAGAAGAGGACTCACAAGTGCAATTGTGAGGTTAATTAGCTTACGTCTTACTATTAAAAGCCTCATTGTGGTATAAATAAACACAAGTCTTGTATAGAGAAGAAATAAAAATAATTAAAAATTTTAATTTAATCATATATTTTTTTAGTTACAATACTTTATTTATTAATGAAATTACATTATATTTTAATTATGTATTTTAATTATTTAATAATTTTAATTTATTATTTATTTTTAAATTTTATTATATAATAATTAATAAAATTAAATAATTTAAATTTTTTATTTATTAATAAAATTACATTAATATTTAATTATATATTTTATTTATTTTAATTAATTACTTATTTAATTAAATTACAAAGTATATTAAATTTAAATTAAATAAAATAAATTTATAAGAGAGTGATATAATTTTATTAAAAGTAGTATATATTAATAAATATTTATAAAAATTATATGTATTGGTAATATTTTTTAAATATTATATATGTGTTTAAAAAATTATATAAATATTCTTTTTATGTTTTATTTGTAAAAAAAAAAAAAATCTTATTTATTCACTTTTTTTTATTTACGATATTATTAATATTATAATATAATAATACGATATTAATATAATATTATAATAATTAAATTTTTAGTTAAATATTATATTATGGTAATACGATATTTTTCAAATATCACATTATGATAATATGATATTTGAAAAAATTATATATATTAATATATATTTTTAAAAATAATATATATTAATAATAATTTACAGTATAAATTTTTTGCTTTTGCACTTAGATATCCTTAGAGTTTTTTAAGAAAAATAAAAATGAAACCGCAAATAAATCCTTCAATATTTCACTTTCATTTCTGATTTTTCAAAGGTTGAATACTTTTGCTGTAAATTCATTAGACAAACTTAAAAAATTAACGAGGTAACATGATAAAAAAAAAAGAAAAAAGAAAGTGTTATTTTTATGGCATGAAACGTTGACATGTATGTAGAGATGTTAGCTCACGTGGCCAGAACGTCATCCACGATAGCTATGCTGTTCAGCGCTGCGTATCAGAACAGCAATCAGCAATATCCACGCGGACTTGCTTGCATAGTCTGTTGAGTTGCGAACTTGCTTATATGGCAAGCCCATTTTTTAAGATTTCCTCAACACGTTTGAGTTACGGGTCAGTAAGCTCTCTCATACTGTGGATACCAGATTTCGCTTCATTTGATGTTTGAACGAGATCTACTGTTCCTTTTTTTTTAAGGTAACAGAAATTTACTAGTTACAACTTATTTTGAGACAACATTCAAAAAATTTTAATTATAATAAATTAATACACTTTTATATTATTTTATATTTTTTCTATTAATCACCATAGTACAAAAGATGGACTGCAAGAGATAATTTTATTCCACTTCATGAATCAACATGAGGAGCGATTAGCGTAGCAATTTATGGCCTTAAAAAGCTTGAAGAATGAACCAAGGTAATGAATCTATTGGAGCTTTTAGAATTCAAGCAGTTCAACCCAGAAAGATCAAATTTCAAAAATTTGGTTTCTAAAAATTCATCAGAATAGAAGGCTACATGAAAAGACAGTGGTGTCAATAAAATTAACTCCGTAGGCACACTTGTCTTTCATATTATGGCAAGGTTTACTAAAATGAATGAATGTCAATATCATCACTTAAACCATGTGGAGAATATACACGCAAATTCCTCGATAATGTCATTTCCTTCACAAAATTCGTTACTACTTTACATCTTTGTAGTTGATCAAAAAAAAAAAAAAATGATGAAAAATCTTATTAAAAAACAAGCCAAAAAAATAAATCACAATCAATAGTCATTCAGGTGGAAGGAGGGAGCGGAAAATGGCGTGTGACCGTGTCAAACACATTTCTCCCCTTCACTTTCCCACCTTGATTTTGAGGTTACTCATCCCAACGTCCACCTTCTCCAAGCTGGGTTCATTTATCTGTTTGTCCTGAGATGAATTCTTGTGTTGGAGCCATGGGTGTTGCAGGCACTGCTGTGCCGTTGGTCGCTTCTCTGGTGAAAAATCAAGAATTGGTACAAGAAATTCTGCAAACTCACGAGCATCAGTCTCTGAAAACTTGTATCTCTCAATCAACAATTTGTCGACTGGCCAGAATTTGAGCCTTCGAATCCTCTTGAGATCCCCGTGCCTGTCAAAGAAATCCTTGGATCGAGCTCCAGTGACAGCACCCTGCCACCCAAGTATTAGCATTAGATAGGCAAAAATAGTTGTTCGAGGACTAAGCAAAAGAGCTGCAAGAATGCTCTCACCTTCCGGGGCATCTTTCCAAGTAGTTCCATCATCAGGGCAAGGTGATCCTGAAACCAACACAAGGCACAATTTCAATATGCTTATCTATTCTCCAAAGAGGTTTGGGTAGACTGGTACTTTAGATGTTTCCTCAATAGAGTTACAAAAATTTCCTTCTTTTAATCCAGAAACTCATAATGCAAACATTCATATCTATGACAGTTAAAAATGAAAACCACACTTGATGAGCTTGCTTATGTACGACTGACCATCTTATGACAGTTATAAAACTTTTATCTACAGTATTGATCTTGAGATGTCATTCTAAAGAATAGAAATTCATTCCCAAAAAAGAAATCCAGCCAGAAGTTGTGCAAAATACAATATTCGTTAATTTTTTAAAACAGGGTTGCTATAGGATCACAAATAGGGAGATGAATGTTTATAAAAATTCCGCTCTAACATATGACTATCTTCACATCCAGGTACCACTTAAGCTATTAGTTAAGTCATCAGGAGCACAGGACCAGCAACAAAAGGAAAACTATAAAGACCAGGTGCAGGATACAGACTACTATACTATACAGTCACACGATGTTTTCAAGTCAAATGCATACTTTACTGATGCAGAACATGCAAAATGCTTGTCAAACTTAGCATCAAATACATGATGATAATACTCTTAGCTTCAATGGATTCTGTTTTTCAGATATCTTCAGTAATACATTCTACAATATAAGTAATAGGTATCAATGCTTTAATATAATTACTTGCAAATATTAAAGATAAAACATTGATATAACTCCTAAAAAGAAACTAGTAAAATGTAAACATATATCTTCTGTATATATGATTCTTCCAGTTTTGAGCCAGTATGCAATTGTTTTAAGGTCATTCGTAAGTTTTTCCCTATGTATATATGATTCTCAACAATTTGTGGTATTATTAAATTATATAGTAAATTTAGTTTTATCTTCTGGTAATTTCATGGAAATCTAAGGTACTCCTTATATGCTCAAACAATTACTATAATTCCAACCATGCACAAGGTAAGGAGCAACATGATTAAATTGTAATAGTTTAGGCGAGAAATCATCATACCTCATCCTCACTAAATCCTTGTCCAGACTGAGGAGTAAACATCATATCACCAGTGGCAAGCTCAAAAGCAGTGCATGCAAAAGACCACATGTCAACAGAGAAGGAATACCCAGCCTGCAGTATAACTTCAGGAGCTCTATATTGCCTTGTCTGGATTTCTTCTGCAAACTGCTTATCAGCCCAACATGCACTTCCGAAATCTACTATCTTACATCTAACATCAATCCCACCAATGTTTCTATCAGACTTGGGAGGTTCTCCTATTACTCCCATAGAAATTCTTCTTTCAGATATCTTAGCAACTGCCCTCCTCGCCCTCCTTTTCATCTTTTTCTCAATAAGACTTGTAACTCCTCCACCGTTTAGACCTCCCTCGGGCCTCTCTAGGATTGGAGCAAGTTCAGATCTAACAGGATCTTTGGCAGGATCAATGGTGTTAAAGAGAAGAATATTTTCAGGTTTTAAGTCAGTGTGAATTATACCAAGTTCTCTATGCAAGTAATCCAGACCAATCAAAATGCATTTACAAATTTCCCTCACTTTATTCATCGGAAGGCCTTTATAACGGTTATATTTGATCAGCCGAAGCAAGCTATCCCCAAGAAATTCAAGGACCATGCATGGGTGCTGCCCATTTGGGCCTGTGTGCTTAAAGTTGTCAATCAGTTGGACAACACACTTTGAATTCGATGGATCGCGATCAGCAATGGCTAAAAGGACTTCTATCTCGTGAAGGGCAGCCTGAGCAAACTGGGGTGCACTTTTCTGTATCTTAAGAGCAACATACGTCTGAGAACCAGAAACATAAAATTAGAGATGATTTGCGAAGAAAATACGCTGCTCCTCAAATTAATTGATCAAAATATCAATGATTAAGGCAGAAAAGATGAGAATATATGCATAAATATCTTGCCACTTAGAAGTTTGCAGCTAAAGCGTGATGTAAAGGATAATGCCTGGACATGAAACTAACCCACCTAGATCAATTGACAGTATATCCAATACGAATTTAAATAATTTTTTGGCCATTTCTCGTTTTCCAAATTTTAAGGATTAAATAATAATAAACCTAAAATAGATAAAGTGACTTGTGGTTGCAGAGGTTATGAATATATAACAATGAAGATAGTAATTGCACATGCCAGACACTTAACACTCATCTTTCTGTTGAATCAGAATGTCATTGTTCCCATATACATATAATTGGCTGCCTTCCAAGAAAACTTGGTAGTATACACAAGTTTTATCATCAGAAAAGAGTATAATACTAAGCACGAGTTCCAAAGTAAGCCAAGTGTAACCAAACGAACACGGACGCAGACACATTTATTACTCCTCTGCATACAGACAGCTCCATATAAATCAGGTGATCACATTAATCATTATCATTATAATTATCTATTATATTTGTGCATTTGTGATATACTGACAAATATAATTACAAATATAGATACTTGTAAAGAACAGACTAAAAGTGGCAAGGGAAGATAACAAGATTGTTCAGCTTAGATGTACAGAAATATGCATAAGCCAAACAATCCCATTTCGATTCATTCGATGAAAAGATATTGACAGTATAGAAAAAAAGACAACAGAAACATAAGATCCAATAAGACCAATAAGCCATTATATAACGAAATAAAAAGCGGAATATGGGCAGAGACGGGGAAAATAAATAAAAAAAAAAAAAATCAAGTATGTGTCTGTTGAAGGAATGAAGAAAAAAGATCTAGGAACCACCATTTAAAGCAGAAAAACCAATTTGTACAAATAAATACCAGAAAAAGTTCCCAACTTCGCTACTCTTAAAGATTTGAATCCGATTGCATTAACCAAAATAACCAAAAAACAAAAATAAATGAAGTTGAATAACTTTTCACATCTAGGATACAAATCACAAGCCAAATCAATCCAAGAGAATACGGAAGCAACTCAAATCAATTGCTTTTGATGGAACTGTAAGTAGAAATAAATAGGAGAATGAGGATCAAACACATACTTTGGTTTGAGTATCATAAGCAAGCCACACGGTGGAGAACTGACCCCAACCCAGTTTCCTCTGCGCTATGTATCTGCCGCCGGCGAACTGATCGCCGACCCTGACGGCGTGGTAACCACCTTTTCTATAGGAGTCGAAGTCCTCATCTTCTTCTTCAGACCCGGATGAAGATGAGCACGACATCTTCTCTTATTCTTCCTCAAGCTTCTGATCTAATCGGATAAAGAAAGAATTTGTTTTTGGCTTCAAATTGCTATGATATGTTTGTTGCTTTTCTCAAACAAAGCTTGAGTTTTTTTTCTTTTCAACTGAAATTGCTTGGACGAGTGATTATAGGAGATGACCAAAGTTTGAAGCCTTTGTTTAGGATATGGGAAAGAATAATGATTGGGAAGAGTGTCAATATTTGTGGTGTGTGTTGCCTTTACAACACAAGACTCTCTTAAATTCTCCACTTTTTTCTCGTTGGTGTTCTTTCTCTCTTTACTGTCCTTCTTTCTTTCTTTGCTCCCCGTAATGCTTCCTCTGAACGTGGGTCTTCCAATTTTCTCACGCGAATCTATTTTTCGTAGCCCACATTGTTGTTTTACAGTTATACCCTTCGCCCTCCCACTTTGGCCTTCTGCTGACGTTGGCCATTTTGGGAATTGGATAATTGGTATTTGGATTTATATTAGGTGAGGTGGAATGATCAGATTATTCACAGGGTTTGGGAAGTTGCTGCCCTTTCCTGCGTCAGCCACCTGCCATTAATACTTTTTCGTTTTGCTTTTCTTTTTTCTTTTTTCCTCCCACTTTCTCTATTGGGCCAAGGCTCCTCAATAGCTTAGCTTCTTTCTGTATGCCCATTTTGACTTTTGAACCCAAATCATGTTTACAGTTTAGTTAGCCCTCTGATTAGGGATGAGAATAGATTATTTCTCATCTTCGGTGTAAGTACATTGTTGGACAATAGAAGAGTCTACATGAACGAATCACAGTGAGCTTCACATTTTTGGTATCTTGCAATGTACATGCATAGAGGGTATCTAAGAATTTTTTCTGCTCGAGTGTAATTAACAATGCCCAAATTAGCCACGTCCTGATTTACTAAGTTTAATCTCATTAGAATCAAACTAATGTTTGTCTGTTGTTTTTCGTTTTTTTTTTATCTGTGTTGGGAGAGAGGGTGAATATAAGATACTCATGTTTGAAAATGGTCAATTACTGCAACTAGTAAATGTCAATGTTCTCTTTCATGGGTAATATTTCAAGCATTCAGCTGCTGGTCCTTCCAAGCTGACTATGGACCATTTCAATTCAAGCTCTCTGTTCTTTTATTCATCTTTGTTCTAAATTTGCGATCTGTCTAACTACCAATTCATTTATTCACGTGACGTATTATATAACTTTGCTTGTTTGGTAAACATTTAACGGTTTATTATTCTATTTATGGATCTTTCCCTTCAGTTTCGTGGTCACATGCTTGTGTCATGGAATGACTATGGACAACGGTGTTCTCGCAGAAACCGTGTTTGCTTGAGGGTGGAAAAGGCATGGCAATAGAGCAAAAGGTAATGTATACGGCAAGGAAACAAGTATATGGCTTCCCGGGTCTCAATGATTCTCCTATCTGCTAACCAGCAAACGTATTGGAACGCACATACAGTGATAGAATGTAAGATAGAGGAAAATGAATTTTAAGCAAAGAGAGCACTAACGGAAAATTCAGGTAGTTCTGCTACCATTAACAAGTTCTTATTTTTCACTGCTGAGATAGCAGAGCTGCAATGTATCTTACAAAAAGGGCAACATGGTACAACAATAAAGAATATGCGGGCTTATTGTAGATCGTTTTGTAGCTAATTCAGTAGACACGACAATGGAACGGTATCAAATATATAGCTGAAAAGGTAATTAGGCCTTAGAAGCAACAATCTCCGATTCTCCATTAGGGAAGAACAGGTTCTGGTGACTGCAGCAATTAACACAAAAAACAGAATTGCTCTATCAGAAACCTCAGTTTGAGCTCACACGACATTGTGGAGCAGTATCAAACCTGATTGATAAGTATAAATAATTTTTCTGCTCAATCAAGCATTGGAGGCAAAAATCTCGGCTAAGGAAGACCAGGTTCCGGTGAATGCAACAATGACCCCAAAAACCACAATTGCCCCATCAGAAATAATGCAGCTCCAACCCAACTCTTCCTTGAACACTAGATAGTGAAACATAGCAGGGAATACGAAGCTTAGAACAACACAAACGCTGCTACCCACCAAGGACAAGAAATCTGCAAAGTTAGGCACCAAAAGTGCCGTCAAACTCACTAGCAATACTATCAACCACCTCAGCCACAAGCAGTACCTGTAATGACAGAACCTTCTCTCGACTATTTCATAAACTGGGTTCATCATCATTGGAAAAGTGAAGAACAAATTGATACAGAGACCTAGCTGCACCAGAGTGCTCACTAGTCCTTGTCCCAGATTGGTTGTGATAATATCTTTGGTTTCTTCACCAAAAGCAAAGTATCCCAGAGCTCCAAATGCTCCAAACAACAAACAGATGACTATCATGCCCCAGCCCAAGACTTTACCAAATTTATCTTTGTCTTTAGCCTCTGATTCCAATGGCAAAACCATTCCAATTCCCTCAAAGGCATAAACAGCAACACCTATACCATAAAACAATACAGATAAACCTCCAAAAGCCTCCAGATGAGGCCTATTTTTAGCAAAAATAAAAACATCCTCCACCATCACAACACTCTTAGCTGCGATATCAACCGCATCGGCGAATATACTCAAAGGGGCCAAATGAGTCAAAGTTCGAATCGAATTTAATCCCAATTGAAATGGAAAACAACTCCAAAGAAATAAGACTTTCGGGGTTAAACCCAAAATTGGTGCTGTGGTTGTGTTACTTATTAAATATGCTAAAGTACTAGATATGAAAATGAGGTAGCTCACACAGAACCCAGCTTGAGAAAGAATGATCATGATGTCAACGGAGAATCTACCAATCGGCCCACAGATGGCGAAGCCTAGATCACCAAAAGAATTGATTTTGGTTAAACCCATAATGGATTCAAGCTTGCGGCGGGTGTAGACCAGAAGCATCATGCAGTGATAGGTGAGAAAAGCCACCGAGAAGAGCATGATTAAGCCCATGACCCAACCGGTTCTCTTGAAACTGTAAGGGAGACCCAGAACACCAGCCCCAACAATGGAGATGAAGATGTTGGCAAAGGTCTTCAATTTGGAGGAGAGTGGAGGTGCTTTGGCGAGAAGAGGGGTGTCTTCTCGAGGATAAGTTGGTAAGTAATAGGAAGATGAACTCGCTTCCTTCTCAAACCCCATTGGATCGCCCTTTCCGGAAGAAGTTCCGGTCCTCCGAATGGTTATTAATCAGTGCGTTCTTCTGTGAAATTCTCAGTATGGAGTGAAAAAAGACTATATTGAATCTGCTACGGCAGCAACACGCAGACAGAAGAAGATAGGAGGAGACGAAGGGGAAATTGAGATGGCCTACAATAATGGGTGGTTGACTCTGATGCTCGCTAGAAATTGGGGAAGGAAGAAAAAAAAAATATAGGAACTTTTATTCAACTTGCAGTATTTGAGAGGAAAAAAAAAAGAAAAAAGACTGATTTGCAACTTGCAGGGACGCCAAAGATGCCAAACGGGACTCGCCAACGTCCTTGTCCTCCGTATCAGATTAAAAAATCTTGAAGTGACCCCCATAAAAATAGTGGGCAATATCCTTTGAATTTTGAGGAAGTTACGGAGTGAAAGTGATTGTTCTCAATCTGCAGTCTGCATATTTTCTTTTTGTTCTTAGAAGTTACTAGTAATAAGTTTTTTCTTTTTTTATCTGCTTAGAAGTTACTAAGTAGAACTTAGTATCATTAGGACAAAAAAGAAAAAACAAAAACTAAGTGATTATTAGAGACAGAATAATTACGGATCATATGCACTTATAAATACTTACTAATCATGAAAATTAATTATATACTATAAGTATTCTTTTAAAATATGTATAACTTTTTTTTTAGTTCAAATTCTTTCATAATTATTTCTTAACTTTTTTATTAAACATCCCTGTAGATTAATATGTGGAAATAACTCAACCCCTGAACTCCGTATTCTCCATTAATTATCATCATTTGCCTTTTGGATATACTTTAAATGTAGGAAAAAAAGGCATGAAAACAATATGTGGTCAAGTTAATTTACATTTAAAATATTCGCGCAGAATTATCATGATAACGGACGTCGGATGTGGCAGAAAATGTCCAAAGTTTCCGATCTATTCACTCCTTTTCATCGTGTAAAAGCAAAGATAAAATATCTACTCAAAAATCAAGAGCATGCAAAAAGCAGCCAAGCATCCCTGCGGTGGCGTAGATGGTGATGGTGACAGGCCACCAACCAAGTGTCGGTTTGGCCATTGACAAGCTCCATTTCAACCTTTTCCAGTTAATTATTTCATAAGGAGAAGTGTGTCCTCTGCATAGAGAACATCTATTAAGAAACAGGTTTTAAGAAGAGATCTCACGCTGATTTCCCACTAACAAAAGGAACAAGAAGGAGCCTATAATCTGGAACCAGAGGAATGTATGATTCACTTGGAAATGGTGTCTTCTCTCAACTTGCCAAGAGAGTAGATATGAAGATAAAGACACCCCCTTCAATATTTCAACTGGAGGATCCTGCGTCATGGAGACCCATAATCAATGAGATACGGTTGATTTTTGTGACATTGACAGAATAGGATAAGTATCAAGAGGACAGATAGAGACGATAAGAGCTAGTGCGTATGTGATCAGGATAGTAAACAATTTCTGTAGTGAATTCGACAAGAACATGAGTACAAACCATGGTACGACGACAATCCCCCTAATATATCTGCTGTCAATACTTGCCCTTACTTCAAATTCAGCTTCATTTGGTCCTCTAGGTTCCTTGAGTTTCAGTTGAAATTACAGTCAATAATAGCCCTGCTACTTTTATATGATCCATCTCAGAAAAAAAAAAAAAAATGTATAATGATTTCACGTAACCCAACAATCTCCGCTTTATACTATAACATCATCAAATGCCACAACAACCAAATCTGTAGTTGCTCAAATGCAATCCCCCTCAGAGTCAAATTTTAAGTCTCCATGATTTGGCAGAGTTGGTTATTTGCATAGAACATGTTCTTACATTCGAAATATGAATTCTCTTGACTTAGACCGAGTAGCAGTGAGTTCCAAAGAAAAGGATCCGGAAGGATGCCCTTCTCTATCATTTCCATAAGCAGGAGCAGGGCCTTTTGAAGGTCCCCCTTCCTACAAAGGGCGTCAATCAAAGGGCTGTAACTTTCTGTGTTAGGTACACCACCTCTTGTGACAATGTCTTCCTTGAACTTCAAGGCACTATCAACTTTTCCTTGCCCGCAAAACCCACTGATGATGGCATTGAATATAGATGCAGTAGGAAAACAATTATTAACAACCATAACATTCATCAGTTCAATTGCTTCCCTTACACAACCTTCTCCAGAAAATCTACAAACAAGGCCATCATAAACAAGAATACTAGGAACCCCACCTTCGTTAAGCATCTGATAATAAATCCTCTTTGCATCCTCAATAGCCCCCTCATTGCAGTGCCTTAGAATTGTTAGACTTCTGTCAACCGCTTTAGGAAACAATTTTCCCATCTTTTTTAGAAACTCAACTGCCTCATCCAAGCGATTTTGCTTGAATAGGCCATATACTATGCTATTATAAGGACTGATGCGTCCCCTAGATCCTTCCTTGCTGTCCTCCATTAATTCCAAAATCGTAAAACCATCTTTAATTCTTCCTACTGAAGACAGACCTCTAATTATTGTGTCATATGTGATGAAATTTGGTTTTATTCCATCTGTTCTCATATCATGAAAAAGATTGAGAGCCAAATCTAACATCCCCGACTCAGAAAAACCAGATATCAGTATATTATAGGTGTCTACATTGGGGAGACAGCCTTTAATTTCCATCTCCTTCAGAAAATGAAGCCCAACTTTCACTTTTCCCAATCTACAAAATCCCTTTATCAGGGTGTTATAAGCCACAGCATCAACTGAACGTCCCATTCTCTCTACTCTCTCTAAAACCTCCACTGCCTCCGTTACGCGGCCACCATTGCATAAAATTTCCACCACCTTTGTTATTGTAACAATATCGGGCACAAACCCCATGCTAAAGCTCTTCTCTAGCAGCACAAGAGCTTGAACTAAATTCTCTTCCTTACAATACCCAGTTATCAATATATTAAATGTCACATCATTTGGTTCTTTCATTTCATTCATCAAGCTTCTTGCTCTCCCAACTTTTCGATTTCTGCAAAGAGCATGAAGCAATGTGTTATAAATCACAGTATTTGGTCTGATCCCCCGAGACTTCATCAACTGCAGCAACTTAAAACCTTCACCTATTCTGTTTGTCAAGCAGAGCCCTTTCATTAGAATCCCAAAAGTATAATCATCACCATCAATACCACTTGCCATCATCTCCTTCCTATAAAACTCCCTCGCTATGTCGATATCCTCCTTCACAAGAACATCCAAAATTGAATTGAAAACCCTCAATGATGGTTTGCTTTCAAACTCATAAACTAAATCAACAACTTTGATAACTTGCCGTATCATCCTTGCTCGGCCGAGGCCTCTAATAATAGTGATGAATATATCATCACCTGGAGGTGACCCAATTGACTTAGGCATTTCATCGAGCAGTTGCTTGACGTTATCAAACCGTCGGAAAGTGCAGAGCTTGTGGACCAAGGCACGGTATGTTGCTCGAGAGTGAACAAAGTTGGGGAGTTTAGAGGCCCATCTGAATGTTTGCAATGCTTGAGATGCAGATTTCTGCTCCAGTATTAGATGACAAACGTGCTCGTGGGTTGGGACAGGTGAAGAAGAAGAAGATGATGAAATGCACTTCAATTGGGAGCTGAAAAAACACCTTGGATAAGAGAAACGGGTTGAGGATAAAATAGCATATGCCAACGCCTCGCAGGATTTAGGCATCGGTTCATTGCATACACTGGCGCTGCTTTTCCCAATTCAATCAGCGTACACAGTTTTTCCCAACTATTAAGCGGAGTAATTGGGGTTCATCTAACGACATCGTCTCCTTATGCATTGGATCATTGCCGGGGGTTCAAAGGTCGTGAGACCAAAAATTATAATACTACTGCGAAAATGAAAACAACCATAGGAAAAGCTCTCAACTTTAGAGCTTATATTTTTAACTTAGGATATAATTCTTAAGTCATTTCCAGAAACAACATAATTGTAACTGTACAGGTTACATGAGTAGCAATACTTAACAAAGGAAATAAAAAAGTGAAACTTTATTATTTTAAATAGACCCATACAATTATCAATTTATCTAGTAAATACAAAAATTATATTCATAAAAAAAAAAAAAAAAAAACTATAGCATACTAGCAGTACTGTTCTCCGAGATTTTAATTTAAAGCGACGTTGTACAGATTCTCCCACGGGAAAAAACCAAAAACAAAGTGATGGTTCTTTACAAATTTACAATTGCTCAAATAAAATATATAAAAAAGACAAATTTAATAAAAAAGCTCCAAAAATATAAATAAAAGCTTCGTATTTCTTCTTGCGTTTACTGGAAGTCACCGCCGAGTTGTTTTGTGCCACTTTCTCGCAGTAATCAATGGGGAGAACAGCTGAAGGAGACTTGCTTATAAGAGCCATTTCTTGAAAGCTTGAGTTGAACTGGATGCTCAAGGCCAAAACCATTTCCAAAGCAGGCCACTGACAATGCACACTTGATAATTGGTGTAATATATAATCTGAAAAACACAAGTGAAGAAGGCTCTGACAGATAGATAGATGCTTCAAAACTCAAAAACTGTTACAAACAGTCACACGTTACAATTGATCTTGAGCAATCAGCAATGAGCAAATCTTGAATGGCGGTAGGGAATAGCAGTCGCTCGGAAAAATCCCCCACCTATTGTTGTATAAACTCTAATTCAGTCTGTACAAGTCACTGACAGGCCTTGTTCATCTACCATTGTTCAAGACACCCTTGAGAAGATCCAGGCCTTCAGCTGATATGCTCCTCCTCCTATGAGATCTAGGAATTTCAATTTTCGGAGGTGGGTCTTTTGAGAAACAGACAACCACAACAGTGAGATTATCACATGAGTTGCGTTGGAGTGCCTCTTTCACAAGTGCCTTTGAGCACCTCTCTGGATCATTATGCTGCATCAGCTCCTTCCTCACCATTGTGACAGCACACTGGCTGCTCATCACATCCCATAACCCGTCACAGCCCAGTATCAGAAACTCGTCTTCTTCTGTCAGAAGAATCTCCTCCAATTCAGGCTCTGAGCTTAAAGGACTTTTTGAACCTTTAGAACCCTTGATGTGCCAGTCTCCAAGGGCTCGTGCCACTGATAGTTGGCCATTGAGGTACCCATCATAGATGACACCACCCAGTTTCTCAATTCTTAATCTTTCAGACGTGCAATTTGGTTTATGGTCTTTAGAAAGTTCAATGGCTCTTCCTCGTTTTCCCAATACAGCACGGGAATCCCCAGCATTAGCAATTAGAGTCGTCCTACAAAATATAAAATGATTTTAGAGACAAACAGGAATTATTCTTATTACTTTACAGCAGCTCCCGTGATTTATCATCAGTTTCTTTGTTTGCATTTAGCAACAGTAGGAAGGTTTAAACTAATAATACGGTGGCTGTTACCTTCCCAACATTAGGGCTGTCAAAGCAGTGGTGCCTGAGGAACTATCAAGGGATTTAGCATCTGCAAATGCATGATCAGCCTTCGCAAATGCACTCTTAACAGCCTTCTTTATGCCAGATGGGAAATGGGCATCTTCAACGATTAACTTAAGGATGTTCGTTTTGGTAAATGATGCTGCATCAACACCACCATGTCCATCGAATACCTGCAGAGGAAAATACACAACCTGAGTATCTACAAGGCATCCAAACCGCTATCTCATGTCAGAATATTAATCAATGCATATAGTCAAGCAAATATTTACTATATATTGGAGTTGAGATATAATCAATGTAAGTCCTTGGGGATCCAGCTGTTATTCAGTGTTCAAAGAATTCAGTAATATTTTATCGCCTGTAATAATTTACATTGAAATTGCTCGGATAACGAAGAAAACCAACATGTTCCATCTGGCATATAATAGAATTCATATAATTCAAAAAGAAGTTAAATACCCCATAAAATGCCCCTGGGGAAGGGATATTAGCTCCTGGACCAAGATTTTCACTGAGGTCATCAACACATATATACTCATCCTCCATGTACTGCTTTGGTCCTTTCTCAGAACAGCTTCCAGATCGAAATACAGGTTGAAACTCTGATTTTTGTTCTGGGGCTGATTTGAGGCCAATAATCCCAATGTCTGAGTCCTAGACAGAAGAGAATAGGATTGATTATAAGTTAAGATTTGTATAAAAAGATATTAATTAAAGAAGTATAGCCACAAATCGACGCATTGGAAAAAATAAAGGCAAATTATGTTCTTATACCCAATGATGCATGTCTCAACTTGAAACAAACTGATGAAAGTAACGATGATATGAACCAATGACGCAGACAGTTGCTGAGAAGTTTAATTATAGAATATCGTGGTACTAACTTCTGCTAGAAGGTTTTATAATCATCCATGCAGGACAATCCTCAACAAGAATCCCTTTGAATAGTTTTGGCATTTTTCAATAAATGCAGACTCGGAGTAGGGTCCCGGCCTCTTTCATAACAGAACAATTAGTAATCCCAGAGGATCCAGAATACATTGCTTATTACTTCATAATTGGAAAAAACAACGAAAGATAATGTGCTAAACTCTCCTAAATTCAAGGTTTCTACTACAAAGACCGATGCTGTCATTTAACAGGATAAGAAAAAGAATTTCTAGTTTCCTATTGCTGCGTTAACAGAATATATCATGTATCATAATATCTAAAAGCCATTAACACAGGAGCTTCTACCTTCATTTTTTACTTAGACACGTGCTTACTATTTTTACAACCTATCCCTTAAGTTTTTAAGCTACCGCCAGACATTTTTCGGGCAAAAAGCCCAGGAGAGGGCTGCAAATGGTCAGCTTCATTTTGATGTTGGTGTTACGATGCATAAAATCAGAGCTCATTGCGAAAATTCCACCATTTCATGCAAACAAACAGGAGAAGATAATGCCTTAATTATTGTTGCAATGCAAAATCCATCAGCATATTCTTTCTAATAAAATCCTAATCGAAGTATCAACAACTAACCGCTTCAGCAAGCCATGAAGAGCTGCCCCAATGGCGTGCTGCAGAAAGATCTCTTGGAGGTTTCCCAATATTCTGATTCAAATTTCCCACGGTGTCATCAATCTGATCCTCCATAGTAGATACACTATTATTGCCCTTGATGCACTCACAAGTTAATGTAGTTGTCTGAGGCGAGCAATCACTCCCTGGAGCCATCCCTTTCCTTTAAACATAAAACAAGCCAAAATACCCAGAACGGAAATAATTGTCCTTAGCTGGATTCCAGAAATTTCCCAAAAGCAATGTTCTTCAATCAACCGCCGTAGCCCACAGACAACCCATTTTTAGAAAACCCCAAAGGATCATACAGCACAATACAGCTGTACAAAATGTGGTTTGCACTTGATCCAAGAATCAAAACTCAGGCCAACCCCAGAACCTGGAAGATATACAGATCACAAGAACCGGTTCTTTTGCTGATGAGAGAAAAACCGTAGCCTTTCTTAGCTTGGATTTTCTCGGGAATCAAACACATGGTCGTGCCAAGCTCCGAGCTTTCTAGCATTACTGAACAAACCCAGCCGAGAAATGAAGACCCAATTGCGGAGAAATGCGAACGAGGAAAAAGGTGGTAAAACCAGAGCTGAGTAGTAGGGAACGGTGGTGGTGGTGATTCGTTAAGAGGCAAGAGAAAGTAGGACACATGCACATATATGAAAAGATGATTGGCAATTGCAGGTTTTCCGGTCGACATTGAAGCGGCTGTAAGGGAGATTGTTGTGGTGACACGTGGCCACGTGGGTCGCTTATGGTGCGATTTGCATTACTAGTTGACCGGATAATAGCCTTTGAATCTGTATCTCTGACTCTGCGGTAGGGGCGGACGAAGAAGAAGCCTTTGCCTTTTGTCACCGTTCGCGTTTAGATTCACTTCTAAACTGCCATGTACACTCTCCAATCGTTATTAGAATTGGAAATTGATGTTAAAAAATAATGATAGTAATAATAATATATAAACATGCATTATTCTCCTTGGTCGTGCCTTTTGTCCTCCTTGGTAAATGTGGAAAAAATTAAGACAATTTAACTATGTTCGTGTAATAACAAATTTTTTTTTTTCAAATTACAAATTATACATTAATTTACATTTTTAGAAATGCCATGAATGCTGAAATTTATACGGTATCCTTCATAAAGAATTTTTTTTATCATCCACCACAAGTTTCACAAAATATTCATCTATTAGATTGTCCCTTTAACCTTATTAAAATCTAGTTACAATGTCAACTCAAGCCTCGAAATTGTTCAAAAGGATAAGAATTCATGCCGTGAATTTTTGTAAAATCATATTCCTTAGCTCATTTATCAATATGCAAATCTCAAGTGCACCAGTTCAAAAGCGTAAGAACTTTCGAAGCCTCTTTCACTTTTGTGGGCTGACTGGCATGCTTTCATGCTCTTCTCTAGTTTATTTTATTCAAACAGTGTACCGATTCTTCAAGCATTATTCAGAGGAGTCTGATCAATCATCTGGTTTGAGCTCACGAACTGAACTTCATCATTGATTTATGATCGAAAACAACAGAAAGGCTTTCAATGAGAATTAAGCTTGACAGTTGGCTTCCTGCAGAATCATTTTCGTGACCATCAAATTGCAAATCTGTCTTATTTTTAGCTTAGAATTTTAGGAGAAAAGCGAACTAGGGAAAAGAAAAAACAAAGAAATCTTTTGACACGAGCCAATAAATGTTACCCATCTGAAAGAAGAACTAAATTATAATCAACGTGTCTAGTGGACAGTCAAGTATGCAGTGACCAATTAATAGTGTATGAGACAAGGTCCATTTAGAAGCTAAGTGAAGACTAAAGTGCAATTATAACCATGATTAATTTTAAGTCTATCATGGACATTATCGTTGAGATGGTTAATTAGCCATTGACTTCCAAACTATCATCTTACTTGGACTAAGATTAACGAGTCCAATAACTATATGGCCCGAACATGGATAATAGTGAACGATGATGCATCAAGCACAAAGGTAATTGAGATCTAGGTCCGTGCCCCTCTCAATCATTGATTAGTTGACCCTTATAACCTCGTGCTTTATTATTTTGTTTTTTTCTTTTTTGTGTTAGCCAATTAGGAAGCAATTGCTGATTGAAAGTAGAATATTTATGTTGGAGAATTTCTAAGATCTTGAAAAGTTTGTTAGAGACTCCAACACGCCTTTTATTTATTTTATTTTTTTTATACTAAAACGAAAGCAGAGCACGTATTTTAGCCACATTGGATGGATGGTAGACAGACAACGCGATGTGATTAGTTAACATAAAAGAATAATCGGCTGCAATTTTAATTCATCAAACAACCAACGGCGTGCTAAATGGTAAAGAATAATAAAATAAATTACTAACAACCAATCAGAAATCGCTAAGAAATATCTCTTTTCTTTTTTTGTTGTCAAAAATATCATAATTGATTAATTGATTTTTTTAATTAATTTAAATTGTATTTTCCAGAAAAATTCGTGCAGATAGGACCAATACAGAGTTCCGGTGTGGTGGCTCCTCCACTACGGACCAATACAGAGTTCAAAGACCAAGTTTACTCCCTGAACTCAGTCTTTCCAACTTACAACCAAGTGACGGAGGCAGAAACGTGAAACACGAATTTGACTTCTGTGCAGCTTACTCATATCGCATATTAACTTTGTTAGATTAATTATACATTTGAATAATTAAAATTTTAATTTATAAATTAGTCTTTAAAATATATTTATTAATAATCTTTTAATCCAAATTTCAAGATTTTTTTTAAATTAACTTTTGTAAAACACTTATAATAACTATCGCTCCCATCATTATATTTAGACTAATTTATGATATATTTTGATGTTTAAAAGACTACTATATTTTTATAGTTATATTTTTTGAGACTGATTTATTAGCGAGAATTAGTATCATTTTGTACAATAATGTTTTTTTTTTTTTTTCCTAAGATGTCTCTCGCATATTAGTGAGATTTAATGCATCTAGGTGGTAAGTTAATTCAGTTTTTTCTTTTAAATGCAAACCATCAAAGATTCGTATCTTGGTAAAGCGTATTGTATAATTTTATTTATATCCAATCACTACAATTATTTTTATCGTCATTATAAAGCAAATCTTTGGAAGTTTACACACGGTAAAAGGGCACTCTCTATTTATGGAGAAATTTGAACTCAAAAGTCAAAAAGTATTATTCTGTCGTATTAATTAATACTAGTGCCCATAATCCTATGTCTCCACCATTCCTCCATATGATTTATTGATGTCATTGCGGCTATCCAGATGAAATTATAAATATGGTTTTCTAACATTATTTTAAAACGAGATACTAATATAATATAATCATAGTGCATTGGAAAAAAACAAATTGAAATGGATAATATTGCTTCACAACATGGATAAACGTCTGTCCCATAGACACAAATAATATAATTTATAGATATAACATGTGCTCCCCACGACATGACTTGGAAATATGAATGGGTGGATAAAATAGTTGAATGGAAAATCACAATGTTATCAGATATAAGAATCAAAATACTTTAGAATTATGTTTGAATTCTAATACAAGTATCTTTATTTAATAAGTGATTTGTAAAATTTGAGTGGTGTCTTTTCACCATAAACTTTTTATCATAAAAAATAGGATCATTTCGTCAAGTTGATATATCGTTATCCTTGTTTGAGGTATGTTTTTAGGGAAAATTTGACAGGTATGCCCAATAAATTAGCCTTTTTAAAAATTTTTGTGGTTAGGAAACAATATTTTTTTGTTTTACTCAAAAAATTAAATTTTAATAATCATTATAGTATTATTTTATAATTTTTTAGTGAATTAAAAAGAATTGAAATAAAAAAATTGAGATAAGAAGTGAAAAAAAAATAATATTAGTTCTTTCTACACCCTTAAGTTACAAAAAAAAAGAAAAAATTCTCTCTAAATTGCGAAGGGCGACTTGTATAAACTTGTCGTACGCAAGATTTGTTTGGTTGGTACTTTGGCATTTAGGAATTTCTTAAAAATTGACCGTTTTGTTTTAAATTAGTAATAGGGACAGTGTACGGAGTACCCCATATTTGTATCGAAGTCAATATGTGCCATTATGAATGCCACTCTTCCTTTGCTGGCGACAATGCCCACTTATGTAGTGCCAATAGAACTATACGCATTCTATTTACTGTCAATGGGTGATGGCAATTCACGATTGCACAGTCCCATTTCACACTTAATTACGCGTGCATACCACGTTCTTTCTTTTATTTTTCCTTTGATCATGTTATCCGTAAAATTTTTAAGTGCCAATTTATTGTTAATATTAAATATTAAACTCGAAAGTGTAGGTGACTAGGTGGCATAAATAGATCTGTCGTTAGAGACCTATTACTCTCTCTTTTTTTTTTCTTTTGTACTTTTCACAAAGGGGCCTGCTTTATTTCTCTTCTCCTATATATGCCACAGTGCATGAATATTGTTTCTATGCATGTCCTTTTTTTTCTTTTTTTCCTTTTTAAAAAATGAATTCGGGTCCAAACCAGCAAAAAGATTACTTTAAAAATTATAATGATTTATTAACAAACGTCGTGGTTCTGATCTGGGCAGCGCGCTTCCTATAAAAGGTCTCCTTGGTTTCTTCATTTAGGCATAATCTCAAACAGATAGAAGCATACATACACAAACCAGTTTTATTGCAAAAGTCAGGGGAGACCCAGTGTACTCTTCAATCCCATACGTTTTAAACTCCTCCCTTTTGAAGAAAAAAAAAATGTGAGGAGACTCATCAGTACTCTTCAATCCCATATTTTCAAATAAATGAAACATGAACGTTTCCCCCTTATTTGTTCTATTATATTCTTTTGTGTTATCATGACATGTAAGTTGTTTTTGCACTTTGCAGTTGTATTCAGCATGAGCAAAGTTTGGCTTGTCATGTTCGTGATCTTCTACTATGGTTTCCTTTCACATGGAGTCACTGATGTTTCTAATAGACCCAGTGTCGTTAACATTGGGGCACTTCTATCTTTCAATTCAACCGTAGGCAAAGTGGCAAAAGTTGCCATAGACGCTGCAGTCAAAGATATAAATTCCAATCCGACGATTCTCAATGGAACTCGGCTTAATATTTCAATGCAGGATACAAAGTTGTCAAGTGGGTTCCTAGGAATCATTGATTGTACGTCCTTATCAACATCTATTTTTATTTTCTACCACTTGCAGTCTTGCTTCTTCTTTTTTTGTCTTGTGGAAGATTCTATACTCACTAATAGACCATGCATGTTTTTGGCTATTTACAGCATTACTATTGATGGAGAAAGACACCGTGGCCATAATAGGTCCCGAATTCTCAGTCATGGCTCATGTGATTTCACATATAGCAAATGAGCTGCAAGTACCTTTACTTTCATTTGCTGCCACTGACCCTACCTTGTCTCACCTTCAGTTCCCATACTTTGTTAGGACAACAGAGAGTGATCTGTTTCAGATGGCTGCTATTGCAGACATCGTTAGTTATTACGAGTGGAGAGATGTAGTAGCAGTCTATATTGATGATGATCATGGAAGAAATGGGATAGCTGTATTAGGGGATAAGCTAGCTGAAAAACGTTGTAAAATCTCATATAAAGCAACCCTTAAACCTAATGTCACAATATCCAAGAATGAAGTATATGACGTGTTAGTGAAGGTAGCTTTAATGGAGTCTCGGGTTATAGTACTCCACACATACCCTGATTTTGGTCTAGAAGTGCTTCATGTGGCTAATGAACTTGGCATGGTGAATGGGTATGCGTGGATAACCACTGATTGGCTTCTTACTTTACTAGATACAGACCCGTCCAAGGCTGCTCCATACTTGAATGACATCCAAGGTGTTATCACCTTGCGCATGTACACCCCAGATAATCCAGGTAAAAGGGATTTTGTTTCTAGGTGGGGCAATCTAACTAGAGAAAAAGCTACTGATCAGGGTAGTCTTCGGTTGAACAACTATGGTCTATATGCCTATGACACTGTCAGGGTTCTTGCTTATGCACTTGATGCATTTTTCAAAAATGGGGGAACTTTGTCATTTTCAAATGATTCAAGTTTAAACAATTTAAGGGGAGACAACTTGCATTTGGATACAATATGGGTCTTTTCTAGTGGAAGTCTTCTGCTTCAGAACATTTTAGAGGTCAATACAACAGGTTTAACAGGCCAATTGAAGTTTGATTCAGATGGGAACCTTGTGGATCCTGCATATGAACTCATTAATGTGATTGGCACTGGCGTTAGAAGAATCGGTTATTGGTCAAACACTTCTGGTTTATCAGTCACTGAACCAGGTAAAAGTAAAACCCCCATGACTCCAAAACTCTATGGTGTCATCTGGCCTGGCCAAACAACTCAAACACCTCGAGGTTGGGTATTCTCCAGCGGTAATGGAAGGCATTTGAGAATTGGTGTCCCTCTGCGAATTAGTTACCGCGAATTTGTATCAGAAGTTGCGGATACTGATACATTTGGTGGTTATTGTATAGATGTGTTTACTGCTGCACATGACTTGTTGCCATATCCTGTCCCATATAAGTTCATTCCTTTTGGTGATGGTCGAACCAACCCATTGAACTCACAACTTCTGCACATGATTACAACTGGCGTGAGTATAAATCTAAAAGCTACATAATCTGCCTTTATTTGTTGTATGATATTGCACTGGGTCTGATTTTGTGGGTTAAAACTCTTTCTTTTATGTGCAGAAATTTGATGCTGTGGTGGGCGACATTACCATTACCACAAACAGAACAAAAATAGTGGACTTCACACAGCCATACATTGAATCAGGACTAGTTGTTGTTGCCCCTATCAGGAAGTTGAATTCTAGTGCTTGGGCTTTCCTGAGACCATTTACTCCAATGATGTGGTTTGTGACTGGAATGTTCTTCTTAGTTGTGGGAGCTGTTGTTTGGGTTTTGGAACGCAGGATAAATGATGACTTTAGAGGCCCAGCTAGAAGGCAGTTTGTCACCATTATATGGTGAGTGCAAGAGAATTGTCTCCTATCCTACCATTGGTTTATAAATGTTTTTCCTTTAATAACATCTGAATTTTTTCTCTGCAGGTTTAGCTTTTCAACTTTGTTCTTTTCTCACAGTAAGTGAAAGTGAAAGGAGAAAAAGACTGCTTTGTTCACCCAGATTATGCAAACTCAATCTCACTATTCCTCACAATCGCTTTTATGTTTCATGCAGGAGAGAAAACTGTGAGCACCCTTGGTCGCTTAGTACTAATTATATGGCTGTTTGTGGTTCTGATACTCAACTCAAGCTATATTGCAAGTTTGACCTCTATTCTTACGGTGGAACAGCTCTCTTCCTCAGTGAAGGGAATCGAAAGCTTGGTAACCAGCAATGATCGCATTGGTTTCCTGCGTGGTTCATTTGCTGAAAATTATCTAACTGAGGAGCTTAACATACACAAATCCAGGCTTGTTGCTCTGAACTCTCCTTCAGAGTATGAGAAAGCCTTAAAGGATGGGCCTGGTAATGGTGGTGTTGCAGCAATAATAGATGAACGTGCATACATGGAGCTCTTCCTAGCAACCAGATGTGAATTTGGTATTGTGGTCAAGAGTTCACCAAAATGGGATGGGGCTTTGTAAGTGTCTCAATCTATTTCTATTCTATTTGTTACAATAACAGATATGGTCAACAAAAACAGGAAACCCGCATCATAATCTATTTGTTATTTTGTTAGAAGAATTCCAGTGCTTAATTTCAGCTTCTGCTGAAAGCAGCTTTTGTTCACCGTGCTTTTTATATTACAGGCTTTCCCAAGGGACTCTCCCCTAGCCATTGACATGTCAACTGCCATACTCAAATTATCAGAGAATGGGGGTCTGCAGAGAATCCATGACAAATGGCTTACGAGAAGTGCTTGCAGTGCAGAAGGTGAAAAGCAAGGCGTAGACAGACTCGAGATTAAGAGCTTCTGGGGTCTGTTTCTTCTGAGTGGCATAGCATGCGTTGTTGCTCTCCTTTGTTATTTTATTCGATGGCCTACCGTTTCAGCAGGCGCTCCAATGGTGACCTTGATAGCTCTTCACGCTCAGCTCGGCTTCGCTCATTTCTTTCCTTTGTCAATGAAAAAGAAGAGGAAGACAAGAACAGAGCAAAGAAAATGAGAAAGGAAAGGGGCAGCAGCAGAAGAGTGGTGCATGAAGATGGGTCAAATGCTAGTGTCCACATTGAAATGGCCATGGCTAACTAGCTAGCTCTTCCTTCTTTCACTTTAATGGAATAAGATTTAAATTATCGAAGGCACAAAATGTAATGATACTAATGTATACAGCCGTGTAATATTTAACGTAACACTCAGTATAGTTGATTGTGAAGTTTTCTGCTACAAGGCTTGAAGGAACCCATAGCGATAGAGATAGTGCCAGGTCAGAGGCAAGAATATCAACCTACGAACTGAAAGCGAATATGGTCGTACAAGGAGAATCTGAATAGTACGATATATTTAGAAATATTTGCATACAACTCCTTCAAGTTATGATATTTTATAAGTAGACCCCTTAGTTTTAAATTTCTCTTCAACAATTAACCTCTCCTCAAAAATTTGTTCAATATTATCCGCACACCACGATTCAGGCATTTGCGTGCATGTATATATTCTTTTTTTATTAAAAACATCAAAACTTATCTTTTGTTTTTAAAGCGTGGGTTATGAGTAAGAATAAAATCTTTTAATGTGGTATCCATTTTGTCGTGAAAATCAAACACATATATGCTGTTTAGCACTTTGTCTGTATCAGTGGATTCCATACTAGTGGCAGTCAAATTCTCTATCTTCGTTGGTTGATCATAGTGGATACGATAGTCTTTTTGGACAAACTCAGCTTACTGGTACTTAGAATCCTAACGAAGACATTGAAGAGTAACGATTTCAAGCCAACAAGAAAATGGTGGCTACTCGTTTTCTAAAGGTAGATTTGGACATCCTTAAGGTATGCAAGAACCTCTGGCGTAAAAGGAAAGTAAAAAAAAAATTGTTGGAAGAATCTATCAGAAAAGAAAAAGGCATTATTTATTCTTTTTAACCGTAATTATTAAGCTAATATTTAAAGAGTAATGTTATTGTTATTAAGTTGTATTGGGATTTATATTTTAAAATTAGTAGAATTTGAAAATATAAAAAATTAAGTTATATGGTCAGTCAACATTCAAAACAGTTGATAGAATTTAAAATATATTGTCGAAAAATATTATTCATAATTATTATTTTGATAATATTTTTACATTACTTTATTAATTCATTTTATAAAAAATTATTAAAATATTAAATTTTTCGGTGAAAAAAAAATTAACTATTTTAACTCATATTGTGTGATTATTTTTTAAATTCTTGCAAATGACACCTTTTTTTTTTGTTTTATATATATATATATATATATATATATATATAAAGAGTATCGTAGCGTTTTCTTATTTTAGAATAAAAGATCATTAAGTACCTTTATTGACAAAACAATTTCGTTCGCCCACTGAAATTACAGACTTTTTTAAATTCTAAAATTATGTAAATTTTCTTATTTTGAATTTTTAAAATAAAATAGAGTACTTCTCATAAGCTGCAAAATGTGGAGGACAAGTGGGCTACAATGTTTCTTTTCCATCATCATTTTCTATAAACAAGTGGGCATTTCTATACGAAAGCAGTCAGATAATTTCATCCAAGCTTTTGTTCTTGATTCTTATCCTCTGATATTTCACATTGATTACAGGGAGAACAGGACTAGTGCTTAGCCACTGAGCCACTGTTTTACTGGAGCTACCCCTGGATTTTGTCTGCTGATCTTCATTGATGTGGGTCCATTTGCTTTTCATCACGAGGGAAAATGTGTCAAATACGTCATTCCCATTTTCCCTCTCATTTTCTTCGGGGTTCCAAGGAATTATGCTCCCTTGGGTGAAACTGAATACAGCTACTTATCTCTCTTGGCCAAAAGAGAGAGAATACAGCCAATCTCTTACCGACCAATGGTTTCTCTACTATTATTTTACCTTTCTAGTGCATACTGACAAATTTCTTAAATTGAATGAAGATATTCTCACCCATGTGGCTGCTTTACAATCCCTCTGCTTTGGGTGCCAAGTTGGACTTTTGGCCATATAAAAGAAAATACGAAAGATTATCTGAAGGTGGGTAGCATTTATGCAGAACATCCAGAAATTAAAAGTCTCTGCTTTTAAGATTCTTTGTGGTCCTCTTCAAGTTTCTTTCTTTTTCTTCAGTGCCCAGGTTTCCCGTAATGCTTACGGTCTTTCTCTGCTACTGCTTTGGTTCTATCTTGCACAGGGATTAACGCTGGCTTGCCCTAGTTGATCTTTCAATTCTCCAATTGAACTTAACTACAGGATTCCGTCCCATTTTGCTGCTATAGATTCTAGCTGCTCTTTTGTATTTTTGCATGCATGTCCTTTTTAACTGCTACTGCATTAGTCTTTGAATAAAGCTGTGTTCTTCACATGTTTTCATTTTCCCTTGAGTTAATACCTTGTGAAATTTGCTACTTTCTGCTTTAATAGCTGATGCTTTAGTGCCTTATTCTTTCCCATCTTAGGTGTCTGATATGTTCTTTGCGTCTGTTTTTGTGTATTTGTTTCATTTTCATTATTAAGTTTACACCCTTGGTTTGGGTCAACGTCAGGACCTTTATTGCTTGTCTTTTGGTTTTCAAGGCATGTAATTTACTTTTGCATCTCGAAACATAATGAAAGCTACGGCTAAGGGGGGAAGTGGAAACTTGATCTTGCTGTTGTGTTCCAACGAAGTTCAAGATTGGGAGCTTCAGTTTATGTTACAACAATTCACCGTTTCTGCGATACAAGTGTTTAATTTTTTTTTGACTGTCTGAATTAATTCTTTTAATAATCAGGATATTGCTTTACTTCTAAGCTGAGAAGGGTAATAATTACTGTATTTTCTTCAGGCAACTTCGACCATGATTAAATTTTGGCTTGTGGTCTTGATGGTTCTGTCCAGTGGGTTCTATTCAACTGGGGCTGTCATGAATGATTCCACTGTACCTGATTCTGTAAACATTGGAATTCTCTACTCTTTCAATACTAGTATTGGTAGAATTTTAAAAATCGCCATGGAAGCTGCAGTTGAAGATGTAAATTCTGATCCATCTATTCTTGGTAAAACCCAACTGAAAGTCATAATGCAAGAGGATTCCAAGTACAAAGGTTTCTTGAGCATTGCTGAAAGTACGTCCATCTTTCAGTTAAAAGTTTATGCTTTTAAGTTATAGATAAAGATACTTTCACTCTTTGTCAGATTGTAATTGGTTGACCTTTAAACTAATTACCGATGTATGACAGCCTTGCAGCTCATGGCAAAACATACTGTTGCCATAATTGGTCCCCAATCCTCTATTACGGCTCATGTCATATCTCATGTAGCAAATGAGCTCCAAGTGCCACTGCTATCATTCTCAGCAACAGACCCAACCCTTTCTTCACTTCAGTTCCCATTCTTCATCAGAACTGCTCAAAATGATCTTTTTCAGATGACTGCAATAGCAGAACTTGTTGTATTCTTTGGGTGGAGACAGGTTATTGCAATCTATGTTGATGACGACCACGGGAGAAATGGAATCACTGCATTAGGGGATAAGCTTGCTGAGAAACGTTGTAAGATCTCATTTAAAGCACCGATGAGCACTGAAGCAACTAAGGAGGAGATTACTGATGTGCTTGTTCAGGTTGCTCTTGCAGAATCTCGGATTATAGTTCTTCACACTAACACTATCTGGGGGCCTAAGGTTTTCAGTGTGGCACAGAATCTTGGGATGATGGGAACTGGGTATGTCTGGATAGCCACTAGTTTCCTTTCTACTCTGCTGGATACTGCTAGTCCCCTCCCTTCAGATGAAATGCAAGACATTCAAGGAGTTGTTACATTACGCATGTACACACCAGAGACAGAGCTGAAAAGGAGATTTGTTTCTAGGTGGAAAAACTTGACAAGAGGAAACACTGCTAGTGGCCCCATGGGACTGACTACTTATTGTCTCTATGCATATGATACAGTTTGGTTACTTGCTCGTGCAATCGACACATTTTTCAAAAAAGGGGATCGAATTACATTTTCAAATGATTCAAAGTTATCTCAACTACATGGAGACAGCCTACATCTTGATGCTTTGAACATTTTTAATGAAGGGAATAAGTTGCGTAGTAGTATTTTAGGAGTTAACATGACTGGTGTAACAGGTCAAGTCAAGTATACATCTGATGGGAACCTTGTTAATCCAGCGTTTGAAGTCCTTAATGTGATAGGGACAGGAGTTCGGAAGATTGGTTATTGGTCTAATCATTCTGGATTATCAGTTGTTCCTCCTGAATCACTTTATTCAAAACCAGCCAATCGTTCTGTTGCTAACCAAAAGCTACATGATGTGATTTGGCCTGGAGATACAGTCCACAAGCCTCGCGGTTGGGTTTTTCCCAACAGTGGAAAGCGTTTAAAAATTGGAATACCAAAAAGGGTAAGTTACCGTGAGTTTGTGTCTCAAGCACAAGGCGCAGACTTGTTCAAGGGTTTCTGCATTGATGTATTTCTTGCTGCAGTGAACTTGTTGCCATATGGTGTCCCATATAATTTTGTCCCGTTTGGAGATGGTAACAGCAACCCTAGTAACACTGAGCTTGTCCGTCTGATCACAGCGGGAGTGAGTGTCTTATGAATGACAATCTGTTGAATTTGAATCTTTTCTGATAATCTATTGAGACTTATGGCTTTCTTCTTCCCATACAGGTCTTTGATGCTGCAGTAGGTGACATTACAATTACTACGGAGAGAACAAGGATGGTTGATTTTACTCAACCATTCATTGAGTCTGGTCTAGTAGTAGTGACACCTGTAAAGAAGTTGGAAACCAGTGCTTGGGCCTTTCTTAGGCCATTTACTCCAATGATGTGGGCTGTCACAGGTATCTTCTTCCTGTTTGTGGGAGCTGCTGTTTGGATTTTGGAACATCGGCTGAATGATGATTTCCGGGGACCTCCCAAGAGGCAATTTGTTACAATTTTGTGGTGAGGAGATCTGTTCTCTTGTTCCCCCACCCCCAAAAGAAAAAAGAACAATACCTGTGGTCAATTTTCCTGAATCACTTCAGAATCCAATCTATGTTACTGATGTTTTCACTGTTATAACTATTGAGGTTATAGCTTTCCTACTAGTTTTTACTAGGATGTCTTTATAAATAACTTCTCTCTTTCTGTTGGGCAGGTTCAGTTTTTCAACCATGTTCTTTGCCCACAGTAAGTGCCAGTTCTGTCTTTGCAAAATCTACGGTCTAAGTGGTGACTTTTATATTTAAACTAATTGGTTCTCTCTTTTCTATTCTGTTTAGGGGAAAAAACAGTGAGCACTCTTGGTCGTTTCGTGCTGCTTATATGGTTATTTGTAGTTCTGATAATTAACTCAAGTTACACAGCAAGCTTGACCTCAATCCTCACGGTGCAACAGCTTGTTTCCCCTATTGAAGGCATTGAAAGTTTGATTAATATCAAAGATCGAATTGGCTACCTGCAAGGTTCTTTTACCAGAGATTATTTGATTGAGGAAGTTGGTATAGATGAATCCAGACTTGTTCCCTTAAAGACACCAGAAGAGACTGCTAAAGCACTGAAAGATGGTTCCCATAATGGTGGTGTTACTGCTTATATTGATGAGCGTGCATACACAGAGCTCTTCCTTTCAAGTCGCTGTGATTTTACTATTGTAGGTCAAGAGTTCACGAGAAACGGTTGGGGATTTGTAAGTCTCTTTACTAGAGATCCTATCCTTCTCTACTTGCTCTTGCAACTTTGCATATTTTTCCTTTTCCTTCGCTTAAACAAAATGTAGATGCTTTTTATTTCTCAAGTTAAATAATTATTTTCTATGAAAACTACTAATATTCAGCATCACATTGACTAATCTAGATTCTAAGAGGGGTCAAACCACAAGAGCAGTAAAACTCTCCTTATAAACCTTTAAAGCAGTTGTATTCTAAGACTCAAACTTGAAATTTCTAATTAAGCCAGAACAGCCCATATCAACTGGTTTACTTGTTGATCAAGTCAAATAATTCTCATCTTGTGTTTTATGAGATACATGCTGCATAGCCAACAAGTCATATTCAAGTAATATCCTTTTAGCAGTTTCCAACTATCTATGAATTTTCTTCAGGCTTTTCCAAGAGACTCACCATTGGCGATTGACATGTCGACTGCTATTCTGGAATTGGCCGAGAATGGAGATCTGCAAAGGATCCATGACAAATGGCTTTTGAGCAGTGCTTGCCTATCTCAAGGTTCAAAGCTTGAAGTGGACAGACTTAATCTTAAAAGCTTTTGGGGTCTCTATCTAGTTGCTGGGCTTGCTTGTTTCCTTGCTCTCCTCATATATCTTATACAGATAATGAGGCAGTACAAGAAGGACCACTCAGAAGAAGTTGAATCTTCTAATCATAGTCAAGGATCTTCGCGTGTCCGGACATTCCTTTCATTTGTTGACGAAAAAGCCGAAGACGTTAAGAGCCGCTCCAAGAGAAGGCAAATGGAGAGGATCTCATACAGGAGCAGTGATGGTGGATCAAGCTCAGCCATGGCCTCCAGCAAAGAATATTCTCAACCAGCAGCTTCAAACAGAAGCACAGATTGTGGTAATGAAGCATGACCAACTGTAGCCTATTCCTTCCACATAATTTTGCAGTCTCTTCTGGAGGCCACTGCACCTCTCTTCATTTGTCCCTGATGCAACTACTGGCTTCCTTTCCTACCACATTTTTTTTCTTTTCTAATACATAGTAGAAATCCCAGGAGAGAGTTCTAAACTTTTTTTTCTCCCTCAAATATATACTATACTTGAAAGGGATTCTCTCTGCCACTGCAGTTACGGGAGAGGATCAATGCCAATGCTAGTCTTATTAGTTTAGTGGCGAGAGGTTTGTACAGTATGGATTGACGCCGATAGTGCCAAGTGGAAGATTCGTCGCTAATGAATAGAAGTTACTCTAGGATAACGGGCTGATCTCCTCTAAGAGATCACATCAACGGACAGATGTAGCACTTCCATGTCAGCTCTTCACCACTTGAGGCTATAATATGTTTCAAGGGTTGGGTTGTTCGCCCGTTATATATGAGCTGAGATCAGAACGTCGTGAGACAGTTCGGTCCATGTATGGTGTGGGCGTTAGAGCATTGAGAGGAGCTTTCCCTAGTACGACAGGACTTCTGATGTGCCCGTTCTGTCTTATTTTGTTATAAAGCATGCCAATCTTTTGTTTCGTTTTGCCCCTTTTATTTATTTTTTTTTTTTTTCACATTTGTCATGTGTGGTTTTAACTTTTACCATAGTGGAGAACATCTGATCTAAGGATTGATCTGTTTTTCCTTATTACCTATACTCCATCTCTTTAAAATTATAACTCTTTAAAGAAAATAATTAAGTAGTTAAAAATATATTTTTATAGTTTTTTATTTAATATTTTACTTTTAAATTAATTGTATAAAAATTATCAAAATAAAATTTTAAGAATATTTTTTTAAAAAATGTCATTAATAATTTTTTAAAATTTAAAAATGATTTTATATTTTTAAATATAAAATTTTATAAATATTTTTTTTATAATTTTGAATAAACGGAGTGTAGAGTTGGATTTTATGATTGTTTGGATTCTTTCCAGCTAGTTAAATGTTAATGCATACTTTTTCCCCCATTTTCCTCTAAAGAATTCTATTAATTTTGATGGCATAATTAAAAGGAAACATGTGTTCTTGGCCAAGAAAATTTTCCGATAATAGGCTCCGGCGTTGACTCGGGAGATGACTTTGCATGCACTATCCGATGGTTCCGACAAGAGTTGAATCCCATTTCGACTTGAAATGAAAAAAAAATGCAGTTTTTTTATTATAATAATTACAATATGGTAATATATAATATATAATTAATGTAATAGCATCTTTAGAATTGTTCTGCACCTATTATAAATTCACGACCGCGTTGGATGCCCCCCAGGATTGCATGTTGTAGATATAATAATTAGAATTATTATCTTGTCCATATAAGCTAACTATTAAAATAATTTACCCGTACATTTACTTTCATATATATATATATATATATATATATATATATGTTTTTATATTTTATTTTTATAATTTTATCTTCAGTAAATAATTATAATAAACAGCATGTATAAATAGAAACATTTTTTCAGGCTGCTCCTGCATCATTTTCAACGTGGGCCTATTGGCTAAAAATCATGACGGAAAATGTGGCACATTGACGCACTGACGCACCCACTTCCATTTTTTTTTTATCTTTTATTCTGGAGTCGTTGGAGTGCAATTGTGTTCCTTCTGGTGCAGGCGGGCACCCATTTCTTTTACATGGTCTCAAAAAAAACACTAAGGCTCGTTTGGTATGAGAAAAGTAAAGGGGGAGAAAGGAATCCGTTTTATTTTTTTCTCGTTTCGTATTATTTAATTTTAAAATAAAAAAAAAATATTTTTTTAAAATATGACGTTTTTAATTGAGAGTTTATAACTTTTTTTTTTAAATTAAAAAGAAAGTAAAAAAAATAAAAAAAAAATTTATTTAAAAAAATATTTAAATTATAAAATAAAAATTACATTATATAAATTTATATATTGATAAGTTTAATTTTTTATATTATAAAATTAAAATTAAATTTATATATAAATTATAAAAATTATATATATAAAATTAAAAAATTATATTATATAATATTTTATATATTAATTAAATTAAATTTATATAAAAATTATAAAATTATATTATACGATTAAAATTATATTCAAATTTATGTATAAGATTATAAAATTAAAATTATATTATAAAAATTTAAATTTATTTTTTTTTATTATCAATCATAATAATTAAATTAAAAAATATATTATATGTATATTATATATATATTATAATATATATATATATATATAATATATATATATATATATATATATATATATTTTAAAAAATAAATTTATATTTACATAAAAATATATATTTTATTTTTTTTATACAAACTAAATATTATAGAGTAAATTTTTTTTTTTTTTTTTATTATATACTGATTCAAAAATTATCATTTTTTTTTAAATTCTTTTGACTTATTTTTTTTTTCTACTCTTTCTTTTACCAAACGAGCCTAATTCTCCACCAGGTCCGTGACACAGCCATCTCTTCTTAACCAATGGTGTCTCCCCCTGTTGTTATCTGTTCTGTACCAGGAGACTAGAGGTTCACAGTTTCGGGTGAATGGTGACAAAACACCTTCAATTTGGTGTTTATGTTTTCCCATACAAGGCTGCTTTAGAACCCTACTTCTTTAGATGCCAACAGGTAACTTCTGGTCATACAAAAAGAAAAGGAGTCAGGTGAGTAGCATCTATGGATAACATCATAACATTAGAAAAAAATTTGCTCTTTAAGATTTCTTCTTGCTTCTCCTCAAGTTTCTTTCTTTTTCTTCAGTGCCCAGGTTTCCCATTATGCTTATGTTCTTTCTCTGCTTCTGCTTTTGATTCTCTAGTCCACATGGCGGCTAGATCACGTTGATCTTTGACGCTTTAACTAAATCAAACTTCAGATTATCTGCCCCATTTTGCTGCTATAGGTTGCAGCTGCTATTTTGTGATTTCTGAAGATATGTCATTTTTTAACTGCTAGTGATTTAGTGTTTTGTTCTTTTGTTTCCCTTGAGCTAACAGCTCAAGCAGTCTGCATATTTTTGCTTTGATAGCAAGTGCTTCGGTGCTTTATTCTTTCTCGTCTTGTGTGTCTGAGATGTTCCTTGCGTCTGTTTTTGCGTTGTTTGTTTGCTTTTTATTACTAGTTCAAAACCTCTGGTTTGGGCTATGTCAGTACCTATATGCTAGTGATTTCTGGTTTTCTGTTGCATCTGTGAGTGATATACCCACGAAGATGGATTTTCTTTGGCAGTTTCAACCATGATGGGGGTTTGGTTTGTGGTATTCATGGTTCTCTCCAATGGGTTCTCTCCAACTTGGGCTGACATGAATAATTCCACTGTACCTGATTCTGTAAATATTGGGGTTCTCTACTCTTTCAATGCTACTATTGGTAAAATTTTAAAAATCGCTATAGAAGCTGCAGTTGAAGATGTAAATTCTGATTCATCAGTTCTTGGTAAAACTCAGCTGAAAGTCTTAATGCAAGAGGATTCCAAGTACAAAGGTTTTCTGAGCATTGTTGAAAGTATGTCCTTTTTTCAATTGAAAAATTTATGCTTTTAAGTCATAGAGAGAGTTATTTTATCTCCGTGAGATTATAATTGTTTATCCTTTAAATAAATTACCAATGTATAACAGCCTTGCAGCTTATGGCCAAACAAACAGTCGCTGTAATTGGCCCTCAATCCTCTATAACAGCTCATGTCATATCTCATGTAGCAAATGAGCTTCAAGTTCCGCTGCTATCATTCTCGGCAACAGACCCAACCCTTTCTCCACTTCAGTTCCCATTCTTCGTCAGAACTGCTATGAATGATCTTTTTCAGATGACTGCAATAGCAGAATTTGTTGAATTCTATGGGTGGAGAGAGGTTATTGCAGTTTATGTTGATGACGACTACGGGAGAAATGGCATCTCTGCGTTAGGGGATAAGCTTGCTGAGAGACGTTGTAAGATCTCATTTAAAGCACCAATGCCCGCTGAAGCAACTAAGGAGGACATTACTGATGTGCTTGTTCAGGTTGCTCTTGCAGAATCTCGGATTATAGTTCTTCACACTGATCCTGCTTTGGGGGCTAAGGTTTTCAGTGTGGCAAAGAATCTTGAGATGATAAGAACTGGGTATGTCTGGATAGCCACTACTTTCCTTTCTACTCTGCTGGATACTGCCAGGTCCCTCCCTTCAGATGAAAAGCAGGACATTCAAGGAGTTGTTACACTACGCATGTACACACCAGAGACAGAGCTGAAAAGGAGATTTGTTTCTAGGTGGAAAAACTTGACTAGAGGAAACACTGCTAATGGCCCCATGGGACTGACTACTTATTGTCTCTATGCATACGATACTGTTTGGTTACTTGCTCGTGCAATTGACACATTTTTCAAAGAAGGGAATCGAATTACCTTTTCAAATGATTCAAATTTATCTGATCTACGTGGAGGCAGCTTACATCTTGATGCTTTGACCATTTTCAATGAAGGGAATAAATTGCGTAGTAGTATTTTAGGTGTTAACATGACTGGTGTAACAGGTCAAGTCAAGTATACATCTGATGGGAACCTTGTTAATCCAGCATATGAAGTCCTCAATGTGATAGGGACAGGAACTCGGAGGATTGGTTATTGGTCTAATTACTCTGGATTATCAGTTGTTCCTCCTGAATCACTTTATTCAAAACCAGCCAATCATTCTTTTGCTAATCCAAAGCTTCTTGAAGTGATTTGGCCGGGAGATACAACCCAGAAGCCTCGTGGTTGGGTTTTTCCCAACAATGGAAGGCATTTAAGAATTGGTGTACCAAAAAGGGATAGTTACCTTGAATTTGTCTCTCAAGTACCTGGCACAGATCAATTCAAGGGGTTCTGCATTGACGTATTTGTTTCTGCAGTGAACTTGTTGCCCTATGCTGTCCCATATAAGTTTGTCCTATCTGGGGATGGTGACAACATCCCTGGTGAGCTTGTCAGTCAGGTCACAGCAGGAGTAAGTGTCATACCAGTTATGATCTCTTCAATTTGGGTGTTTTATGGTTTACTTTTGCCACTTATGGTATTCTTCTTCCCGTACAGGTCTTTGATGCTGTAGTGGGTGACATTACAATTACTACAGAGAGAACAAAGATGGTGGATTTTACTCAACCATATGTCGAGTCTGGTCTAGTAGTAGTAGCGCCCATCATGAAGATGGAATCTAGTGCTTGGTCGTTTCTGAGGCCATTTACTCCATTGATGTGGGCTGTCACAGCTATCTTCTTCCTAGTAGTGGGAGCTGTTATTTGGATTTTGGAACATAGGCTGAACGATGATTTTCGAGGACCTCCCAAAAGACAAGCAATTACAATTTTATGGTGAGCCACCCCCTACTCCTTTCTTTGTTATGGTAAAATTCCTTCAGTCATTTCTGAATCCAACCTATGATACTAATGTAATTGTATGCAGATGCGATCTTTCTAACCTTTGAGGTTATACTTTTCCTAATAGTTATATATCTCTATACCTCCATAACTTAAGTCTTTCTTTTTTGCAGGTTTAGTTTTTCAACTATGTTCTTTGCCCAGAGTAAGTGCCAGTTCTTTTTCTTTCGTGGCATCTACGATCTAAATGGTAGCTATCATTTAAATTGATCAATCCTCTCCTTTCTGTTCTATGTAGGGGAAAATACAGTGAGCACTCTTGGTCGCTCTGTGCTGATTATATGGTTATTTGTAGTTCTTATAATTAACTCAAGTTACACTGCAAGCCTGACTTCGATCCTCACAGTGCAACGGCTTGCTTCCCCTATTAAAGGCATCGAAAGTCTAATCAATAGCAAAGATCCAATTGGGTACCAGATAGGTTCTTTCGCTAGAAATTATTTGATTGAGGAAGTTGGTATTGATAAATCTAGACTTGTTCCCCTAAAGACACCAGAAGAGACTGCTAAAGCATTGAAAGATGGTCCCAATAATGGTGGTGTTGCTGCATATGTCGATGAACGTGCATACATGGAGCTCTTTCTTTCAAGTCGGTGTGATTTTACCATTGTAGGCCAGGAATTCACTAGAAATGGATGGGGATTTGTAAGTCTCTCTTCAACTAGGATCCTGTTTTTCTCTACTTGGTCTTTACAATTTACTTCTGAATTTTGCGTGCTTTTCTCTAATGTATTGTGCTTCAATTTTCTTCAGGCCTTTCCAAGAGACTCGCCTTTAGCAGTGGACATGTCGACTGCCATTCTGGAATTGGCTGAGAATGGAGATCTACAAAGGATCCGTGACAAATGGCTTTTGAGCAGCGCTTGCTTATCTCAGAATGCAAAGTTTGAAGTGGACAGACTTAATCTCAAAAGCTTTTGGGGTCTCTATCTAGTCGCTGGATTGGTTTGTCTTCTTGCTTTAATCATATATATTATAACGATAACGAGGCAGTACTGCAAGCACCAGTCAGGGGAACTTGAGTCTCATAGCCAACAAAGCCAAGGATCTTCGTCTGTTCGGACTTTCCTTGCATTTGTAGACAAAAAAGAAGAGGAGGTTAAGAGTCAGTCCAAGAGAAGGCAAATGGAGAGGATCTCCTACAGAAACAGTGATGGTGGATCAAGCTCGGTCTTCACATCCAATAAAGGGGATGCTCAATCTCCAGCTTCAAACAGAAGCATTGATGGTGCTAATACATAGATACCGACCCCCCAACACACCCAAAAAAAAAAAGCGTACGGCTGCTTTTCCAATTTTGTTCCTTTTGATTCTCTGTAGAATATATAACATAAAGTGCAATTACAGAAAGCAAACCAGTTGTTTTGCCTCTTCCCCTAGCTTGTAGCCAACCTTGTATGGTCTTACCATAGGCGATATTAACCGGCATGAGGATTGATCTCTCCTGCTGGCATAAAAATGTAAAAGTACAAAGAATTAACTTTATCTGGGCTCTAATCTTACTAATTTGATGTTATAATTTAAAAGAAAAAATGTCTTCTTGGCCAAGAATATTTCCCAACAATAGGTGACCGGCATGATTTGGGAGTGATATTTCAGTTTCCAATCACTAACTACATCTTCTGTGCATTTACGATTGAATGATGCTGTGGAAGGATCGCATAGAGTCTATCAGGAAAAACAAATGAAGAAGACCAAAAGGACGAGTTGCCAGGAAAGGTCAGAACATGATCAATACATTCTTTGCGGGGAGATTGCAGAAATGATTGATAATCATACAGATGCCGTATAGAAGTATTACAATGATTGAAGATTACATATATACATTATAAGGTTAAAGTTACAGTATTCGGAAGCCTGCTGATTGTGGTAATGGAAGATAATGTTATCAACATAATTTGTCCCATGCTGCAATGGTGCAACCATTCTTCCCCTTAGCGTATTCTCGAGTTATCAAAACAAGGCCAAAACACTAGTCAACGTCATTAAAATATCTTTGAAAACATTCCTCCTTCTTGCAATATTTGCATATAATTTTGAAAACTTCCATCAAAAGTCTGGGGAATCGACTAGAAAAGTAGTCATTGAATCCTTCCGGTACAGGCCCTACAAGCTCCTGAAAAGCCAGCAAGATAGAAAATATAAGCCATAATTGCAAGAAGAACGCTCGTACCTCCTGAAGATTTGCAGCTTATCCTCTCAAGCCCCGCCCCCAACCAGATGACAAAAAAGAAGAGAATCAATTCATGACACGAATGTTAGTCTGAGGAAGAACCTGAATTTCTTGAGGCAATTCTCTATAATGATTCAGTTTGTTTCTCATGACTCGCAACAAGTCTCGGACACTGTCAAACTTGTATCTTCTGTAACGGCCAATGTTAGTAATGAAGGCTTCTTCCAGCTTTTCATCCCATTTTGTACCTAAAGCTACTGGGGCAATATTTTCTAGTGCCTCCAGAATATCAGAAGTTGCCTCCCTATCTTCTAGTTCCACCCTGTCACTGGCATCGCGAAGGAATGAAAGTCTCTTCTCAGAACTCCAGAAGAAAGGATGTTGCAATACTTCAGATGCCTTCGGCCTGAAAATAAATTAGAATACTTCTTCAATGAACGTGAAAGCATATAACATCGCCAGACAAGCACGAATGAAAAGATAGTTCTAGTCCCTTTAGGGATCATACATAAAAGGCACGATGGTTAAATTTTGGGGCTTCAAAGTTCAAATGCCTGGAGAGAAACGTACTGAAGATCTACATTGGACATAAACCTACTAAGGTACAAAAATATATTTCAATTTTTCAGTAATTCACATTGAATTATAGTAATATACCTTAAGTCAGGGTCAGGATCTAATAAACGAGAAATAAGATCCTCAGCTTCAGGAAGGAAATCCACTAAGAAAAGGTCCATTTGATTTTTCACAATGTTGACATCACGTTCTAGACGTTCTCCAAATGGATGTCTTCCCCCCGTCATGCAGAAAAAGAGGACACAACCTAAACTAAACAAATCAACAGACCGTGTTTGGCGTCCAAGAGTAAGTTGTTCTGGCGCTTGCCAACCTGAACTACCACAGCCTGCAATTGAGTGATTAAATCCTAGAGTAAGATGAAAAACTGGTTGATAAACTGGTATCTTGTATTAGAGTAAAGAACAATGCCCTTATGATGAAAAAATCGAGATGGTCAAAAAACCACTATAGATTAACAAAATGATCAACCATATTCAGATAAACTCATCTTATGCTACATATCAGGCCCTTCACATAGGAAATGCTAAAGATCACAAACATTTTCTTCTCAGGAGCACTTACCAGTGGCATTATGATCCAAAGAGGACATATCTCCAAGAAGGCGTTTGCTGATGCCCATATCAGAAAGCTTCGCACATAAAGATCTCTCCTTGATTATTAAAACATTTTGGGGTTTCAAATCCCGATGTATTATTCCCAATTCATGCAAGTGAACAAGCCCAGAAACCACATCCCTTTGTTTCAATACATAAAGAGAAAGTCAAGAAGAGGCCAAATGAAATGCAGACATTATATCTACTAATATTACATTGCATTAACAAAGCCGTATACTAACCTCATCAGCTTCAATAATAGAGGTGACGGATTGCCATTTGCTTTCCAAAGATTTTGCATATTATCTGTCCCCATCTCCATCTGTACCTTTAACATACAACTTGAAGTTTGGTCCTTGCTAAACACTGAGTTTTCAGATATATCAGAGTAAAACTGGATCAAATCATCTAAGCTGCAAGTACAACGCTCCAGTGCCAGGTAGACAAAATCTTGATCATATTCTACCCCATACCACCGGACAATGTTTGGATGACGGTCAGATGCAATGAGATTTTGAATTTCTTTGTAGGCTACATCATGATGAGTCTGTACAAGACGTTTGACAGCAACATTTCGGCTTTCATAGATTCCCTCCAGGACAATCGTGCCATTGCTTCCCTTAGCAATTTCTTTATTTGATACTAACAGTTTACCAATCCTACGTCCATCAGCACCTTCATCAACTTTATTAAATTGCAACCGTGCTTCCCAATCAGTTTCACCATGTGTCAGTACATCCTCATCTTCAGATGGCAGATGTTTTTCCTTATTATCAACAGTGCCACTGTTCTTTGCAGACTTACGTGTTCTCTTTTTCTTAGGAGATCCACTTTTTAAATCAAATTGACTCTTTTGGCCCTTGAATATAATTCTCTCTTTAACCACCAGAGAATAATAAGATATTGACAAACCCAGGAGAAAGGCCATAAACAATGTAAGAGGTAATGCTGTCGACCATTCTATCACCCTATTTACATCAACTTCCCCTGATACACTTATCTCCCCTGAAGGCAGAGGGAGCGCAGCTGCATTATCATTATTGTCATAGAATCTCATATTTGCTTGCAGCGGAGGCAAAGAGTTTGGCACAGGGACAGCCACAGGCCAAGGAAGCATCATATTTTCATCATGGCCATTTAAAAACCTAACAGTATTGGGCTGTAAAGGAAGCATTGGATTTGAAGGAGGCATTGGGAGTATTTCCTTTCCATGATAAGCCCCAGATAATATTTCAGGGATAGAAGATTCTAATAGGAAATTCTTATGCAGACGAAAGACTTCTTTTTTCTCTAAACATGGATATGGCATAGCAAAATCCAAGCCAATATCAGCAGCATGCTTATCCTCTGAATTGAAAGAAGGACCAGACAGATCATTCTGCTGGCAATAAAATATAGCCTCAAATTCAGCTACTGTCATGCTCCATAGAACCTTTTCTGATGTTGGACCAACAGATTGCAGAGAATAATCCGTCCTAAATATTTTCAGCAGCAACTCTGGCGTATTTAGCACCACAGCATCAGCCTTCACCAGCTCCTGCTTCTTTGTACTAGGAATATCCATAACATTCTGCTTTTCACCATTCCACCACGCAGAAGAATTATCAAAATCTGATATAGCAAAGCTTCGAATGATCCTTCCAGTCTTAGCATCAATGTCAAATACAGTGATCCTTTTGGATCCAAGTGTGACTGCTCCATCATCTGATATGGTAGGTGTCGCTTGTACAAAATCTGCAACTGATGTTGAGAGTCTCTGCAGAAACAGTAAACCAATAGCAGGAACATCAAGTAAAGTATTCATCAAAAAATAACAGCACTTGCACCACCATTAATAAAATGGTTACATAATTGGTTGCAAAATCTGAATAATACCAAAAACAAAGGTCTTAAACCACCCAATAAAAACAACTTGATAACATAATTGATCATTATACGTAAGTAAAACCTGGTGCAACAGCAGAAGCACATAATGCAATGCAAATTCTATGGATAGCAACAGAAAGGCCAAAGTGAGTAAAGCAGAGAAGTCAAGAAATAGAGTCATGTGTTATTATCAAGTATAGTAGTTCGTTTATCCAACAGAATAATGGTAGCTTGTCAAGAATCCTATATAAATATAATTATCAACCCCAGAAAAATTTGTCTTAAACCAAAATCAAAATGCCAAGACTGTAGAAAAGCATAGATCGAACAATTACATTGTATTGATATATCCACCCATACCATTTTACCAAAGTGCTTGGTTTGAACATATAATCCCCAGTCATCTCCACATTCCAAAAACTCAGAACTTCTTTCAGAAACATTTTCTTTATCATTATCCTTGTTGAGAGGAGCTTGATATGAACTGTAAATGGGTGATCCTGTTTCAAATGACCATATTACTCTCATGGAACTACTCTCCACCAAATATATTGTCCCATCTCCAGCAGCAATGAGTGCGGTCTCACGCTTACTGTCCAATGGAAGAAACAAGTGAAGTACTATGGTTAGATTGCAACTTACAAAAGAAGAAGGTAACATGGCAAGATAGTCACCATACCAACACCATGATGTTCAAACAGAGTTACAAATAGGACTTCTGGCAACAAACTAGTATAATGCACATATTTCAGTTGCATAAACTATGTTCCTTTGGACATATTACTTATCTAGCTAAAACTGCAGCACAGGGAGGAAAAAGGGTCAACCCCATTTTATAAAGTTCAAGCCCACATAAGATTCAGCACCCATGATAATATACCAAACCACCATTCAGAAAGTATCATCTCACATTGATTAATAATCAATTATGAGTCTATTCAAACATTCAAATATTACAGGTAAAGTTCATAATAAGAGACGAATAAAAAGGAACTAAAACTTAAATTTCGAACAATATAAATATCCAAATGAAATCGGAACTCACGATGGCAGAGGCAGAGGCAGAGGATTTCGGCTTGAAGGAGGCAGAGATAAGCCCTTGTAGTCATTCCCATGAGAATCCAGAATCGGACGCGAGACTTGGGAGTTCCCTGACTTGGATACATCACCATTTAAGCTCGAAAAAAGCGCGATTAGCAATATCAAAGCGCTTGAAACCCTAAGAAACCGGTATTTCATGTGGGGGTTTTTCAGCAATGTGCTCCCAAATAAATCGACACGAAAGGATTCTTTTTTGTGTCAGGCAAGAAGAGTTTGTGCAACCTGTAACAGATTGCAAAAAGGGTTAAGTGGAAGGGAGAGGAGGAGGTGAACAAATCAGAAAAGAACAGCGACAGGCACTCACACAACATTAAAGATCTGAAGCTTATTATGGTCCCGTAATCAGAAAACAATCCAAACATTGCACATGCCATTAGAAACGCCACTAAGAAATGTTCACCATGGTGCATGAATCCAATCAGAATTGTTTTTTAATTTTTTTTTTCTGATAATCGATATCAAAACTGAATAATTTTTGGAAAAAAAATATATATTGGAAATTTTTTCGATAAAAAACTAAATTTTTTATCCAAAAATGATAATTTTAGAAGATACTGAATACTGATTATACCATTTTCTTTATATATATATATATACACTTCACATATCATTACATAGTATCAAGTTAATTAATGTTGATCTAGTGGGTAAATATAGGATCTATATCTGATAAAACATAGATTTAAGTTTCCTTGGTAATGCATCAACAAATAGGTAATGCTTAGGTTATTACATTTTAATCAAGTTATATTTTTCAATTATTTAGAGATAATAATTTTAAGTGAGAAGAATAATTATTAATAAGTCATTAAGGTTTGTTCTATGTATGTACAGTAATTTGCCATTATAAATTATGTATTCATATATTTTATTTTCCTATTTTATCCTTCTAAAGCTTAACTCAATTGTTCATATATATATGAAAAGGAAAAAAAAAAATACTCAACTGTTCTCTTATTATTTTTTAATTTAAGGTTTGAGTTTTAGTTTCAATACTTACACCTAAGTTTTAGTAGTTATAGTTTATAGATTCTGGCATAGACCTATTAAAAAAGGTTTATGGTATAAGATTTATATTTTAGAGTCTAAGTTTAAAATTAGTTCAACAAGTTTAAAGTCTAAGTTATAAGATTTAGAAAATAATATGATCTTGTGGGTAAATGGCATCACATACCAAGTAATATGTGGCATTTTGTCTCCATTTTAAATGGTTGTTTGGATTTTTTTTTTTTTTTTTGTTAGAAACAGTCTTGACGGTGCAAAGGTGCAACGTTCCTCGGTGCAATTAGCAATCTCCATTGCACGTGCCCCACGGTGGTCCCCCGTGGAAAAATACCAAAAGTGAAAGGGAGTTCATCCTCCACTGTCCTCTCGAAAGCTCAAAAGTAAAGGAGTGAAAGCACGACGGTGGGCTGGTGGGGAAGTTCTGATAACTGCCGCCTTAAAACCCTTCCAAATCACCCTCCACAGCCACTGAAGACTTCAAGTTCAAACTCAGCTTTCCGTTGCTTGTTGAAGTAATATTCAAGATGCTTCACAACAAGTCATTCGTCAAGAAAACTAAGGGAGGCAAAGTAATGAAGGTGTGTGCTTCTCTTTGGGAAGCCCTAACGATAGCTCTATCTTTTAGGTCATCATTGTCATTATCCTTGTTTTTGTGACTCGTTTTGATTCTATGCTTCGAGCAGCAAGTCAGGGAGCACTATCTGAGAGATGATATATACTGTGGAGCTTCAATTTGCAAAGTATGTGACACTTCGGGCGCTCGCTTGAATGGTTTTGCTTCCACAATTGTCGTTGTGGACACCAACGTCGTTCTCAGCCAGGTGATGATCACTTCGTTTTACTTTTACGTTGTGTAATGCTTTTGTTCGAATTATTGTGTGTTTGAGGAAGTGCTTGAGATATTTGATTGTTCTTTACTAAATTTCCACTTCAACAGATTGATTTGCTGGAGAATCCGGCCATTGATAATGTTGTTCTGTTATCCGTTGTGCTGGAAGAAGTCAAGAACAAAAATGCGGCGGTTTACAAGCGAATAAGAGATCTCACTAGCAGTCCATTGAGGAAGTTCTTCGTGTTTTCTAATGAACACCATAAGTACGTTTTTATTTTCCCCTCCCTAATCGACTACTGTTATAACACACTTGAGTAGGTTGTACTGTCCGTTACTTATTTCCCGCCAACTGGAGATTTCGTGACATAACATAAAACATAAAACAGATGCTACAGAAACACGGATTGTGGACCACATCCAAACTTCCTGACATATTTAGTTAAATAGTCTGTAGTCCAGTATCACTTTTGTTTTTGATATTGCTACGGTGCTACCTTTTATTCTTGTTGACACGGCATGTTGATTTATATTTGATAACTTTATCATTTTTACTCGCTTGGCAGGGATACATATATTAAGCAAATGGATGGCGAAACTAAAAATGATAGGAATGATAGAGGTTTGATTTTCATAGGACCTCAGTATTTTGTCTTCAAACATACACTTTCTTTTTTACTCGATGGTTTCATACATGAATTGTTAATAAAAATTTGTTGTTTTCATAGTTCTAACTTTAAAAATTCGAAATGCAGCTATCCGAGTAGCTACTCAGTGGTATCAGACTCATCTTGGCAGTGCAGCAAGTGTTTTGCTTATAACTAATGATAGAGAGAACAAGAGGAAGGCTACTGAAGAGGGAATTTGTGCAGAGACAGGTACTTGTTTTAGTAAGTCAGCTGAATCATAAATAGCTAGGGGACCAATTACCTGATGTATGCCCAAGAAACATATCAAGGCCATAGCACAATAGTTGAATGAAGAAATCCAAAAAATCTTTCTGATCAATAGTTTTCTTCCTTTCAGTTGAGTCATATGTGAAATCTTTGGGCCAACAAGATTTGCTTGACTTGCTTGTGCTGCCTGCATCTGAAGATGTGGACATGGAAGAGGTTGAAGATTTGAGACCTTCTAAGAGGAAAGTCATCTATACAGAGGTGTGCAGATGACTTCATTCCCTTTTAATAATTTGTGCTGTAAGTTTTAAGTTTGGTTTGATGCAATTGACTTCTTTGCTCCCTGTTATATTTCCAGCATAAGCCTATATCAGAAATCACTTCTGGTTTGCATCGTGGAATATATCATCAAGGAAAACTTCGGGTAAACCGTTACAACCCATTTGAAGCATATGTTGGGAGTGAGAGCATTGGTGATGAAATAATTATCTATGGGCGTGTAAATATGAATCGGGCTTTTGATGGTGACATAGTGGCAGTTGAACTTCTGCCTCAAGACCAGTGGCATGAAGAGAAGTCTCTATCTATAGCCGGTGAAGGTATCTTAATGATCAGATTTTTGCGCTTCTCTGAAAGACAAACTTGCAACTTGTCAGGATGTATTATTCCTAAAATTTGTTTGGTTGCATGGACAAAGGAGTTCTAATAGTTGAATTTCCACACCAAATCATGGGCTTTTACTTTTCATTCATAAAACTGTACAAAGGTTTTATTCTTAGGCTCTAGAAAGCATGTCTTAGGAGTAAGTTTCTTCCAAAACTAGACCAATTGGTATTGGACTATGTATAAAAGTTAAAATTTGGGAGGGAAGAGAGTAAATTAAATGTGAGGCTAATAATTATTTTTTATATTTTTAGTGACCGTAAAAATGGAATGGAATTAGCAGGATAATAGTCCCTAAACCAAAAGTGGGGCATTGGTCAGATTTGGTGGGAGAATTATACCGCTTCAAACTGCTAAAAATTCTATATTGGCAGTGTTTCTTTCTGATTCACATATTGTGTGTGTTAAGATAATTTTTCAAACATATTATTTGAGCCATTTTAATCATGTTGGCTTAGCTACAACCACGAGACAGTAATATTCATATACTTGGATTAAAGAGATACATACAACTATAAGTTTAGTATTGAAGTTGCGTTAGGCATGGAAACAAGTTGCATATTTTTTGTCTGTTCCATCTATTACATTTTTCAGAAGCATGTATGAGCTTATGCTTAAATTAGTTATGTCCTCTTTGTGCATGCACATGTTAGCAAACATGTTTTTCTTGTTACACAGCTTGGTCAGGTAACTTTATTTGCTTGCAGAGGAGGAGGAGGAGGAGGGGGAGGAAGAAGTTCATCTAGTTCCAAGCAGTGCTGATGATGCACCAAGAACTGTTCCTCAACAAGGTTCTGCGGAAGCAAATCCTGTATCTGCTCGTCCTTCTGGTCGTGTTGTTGGAATTATAAAGCGGAACTGGCATTCGTAAGTAGATTTGATTGTTTCTTGGAGCTTTTCTGTGTTTCTTTGTAAACTAGCATTCAATTGGCCATTTATATAACTTCTATTCTCCACTGGGCCAGTGTATTCCAGTTCTTCTATCTGAGTTTTCTGTAGTATATTTACCTTGTCTTTGCAGTTATTGTGGATCTTTGGAGCCAATGGCGATGCCTGCAGGGAGTGGCAGTGGTGTTCATGCCTTATTTATATCCAAGGATCGCAGAATTCCCAAGATTCGAATTTATACCTACCAACTTGGAAACCTTCTAGACAAGAGGATTATTGTGGCAGTTGATTCTTGGGAAAGTCATTCTCGATATCCATCAGGACATTATGTGGCTGTCATAGGAGAAATAGGTGATAGAGATACAGAAAGTGAGGTATGTTGTATTGAATTTACATGCTTCTACGTTTCTTGGCACCAAGATTGGAGAGAGAATGACCTATTGACACTCAATGTATAAGTATTATTATAATTTTGAAAATATAAAGTTTTTATAATTTTTTTCTCCTCTTTCTTAATCTCACTATCTTTTGACCTGGTAAAATTCCAGACCTAAGATCTGTTGAAATTCACCCCATCCTCTGTCACTTGAGCAAAATTGAAAATCCTTGTAAATATGTTCATATGAAAACATATATCATATTTATTTATGCAAGGTATTTTCATTTGTATATTTTACTTTATGAACTAAACCATATTGTACATGTAATTTCTTTACTTTTACAATGTAGGTTGTTTTGATAGAAAATGATATAAATTCAAAGCCATTTTCTTCACAAGTGCTAGCATGCTTGCCTCCATTACCATGGTCAATTTCTTCTGAAGATTTGTCAAATCCAATTAGGCAGGATTTGCGAAATTTGTGTGTCTTCAGTGTGGACCCTCCAGGTGTGGGCTTCATTTATCATGTTTATGTTTTTGTTAACCATGTATAGGATTAAATGATACAGGACCTGTTATTGAAAAATATAATATTTAGATATTATTAAATTTTCAAAAGGAAATATCTGTTCTTGCAAATCAAGATGTTGGAAAAACCCCACAAAGATACAAGGAAAAAAAAAAAAAAAAGTCACGTATTGTGAAATAAACAAAATTAATAACCTCTAGAGTGGTGCCTTTTTTGCGTAGAATTATGGAGAAGTTGTCATTCGTAGTCAAAATGGAAGTTTTTATATATTGAAATAGTCTTTCCTGCTGCTTTGTTCTAATAGTTAGTATTTTTTTTTTTTATATAACTTTGGTTTTTCTGTTATTCTAACATATACATTTTTTAAAGCATTTTTTTGTTAGTATGTGATTTTGGTTTTCTTCTATATTTGCTTTTTTTGAAACTTTATTTTGTATTTGATCTATAATATCTTGCACCCTTGGTAGTTTGATATAATTTGATTAAAAAAAATCAGAAATTGGTAAATTGACTTAGTTTAACAGACTCCATGGAATAAGTCGGTTTGGCTTCAGCTTTTATGTAAATAAATATGTACGACTTTGTTTGCATAATTGACTTAGATGTCTAATAACACTCATATCTTTTTGCTGCTTGATGTATGTAGGATGCAAGGATATTGACGATGCACTCCATTGTACTGCTCTTCCAAATGGAAACTTTGAAGTTGGAGTTCGTATCCTTTACCTGATGGCATTTATTTTACTGACAAATAGAAATTTTATGCTTCTACCTATAAGTTCCTTGAAAGGGTTGTCCTTAATGAGTTTAAATCAGATATTGCTGATGTTACAAATTTTGTGCATCCTGGCACTCCACTTGATAATGAGGCTTCACAAAGGGGCACATCTGTCTACCTTGTTGAACGACGAATAGACATGCTTCCAAAACCTCTGACTGAGGGTAATTTAATTGGACTCTTATTTTTAAAAAAATTTAAATTAAAAGTTATTTTTCTTTAAAAAAAGTCATCCTTATTTTGATAAAACATTTATCTGGCAGACATATGTTCTCTTAGAGCTGATGTGGAAAGACTAGCCTTCTCTGTTATATGGGTATGTACAACAACATATATTGTGCATGACTGAACGTATGGCAATTTATATTTTTGTTTACATGCATGTGCACTAGCTCCTGTCCTTTAAGAGGACTCATCTTACCCAAAGTGTGGATGCTTGTCCACTCGGCCAACTGTTTATTTGTTAAAGTCCATCGTATCTGTCCTACTGTCTGTCTTTAAAAATATGATTAAGTTGAGGGCTTGTTTACAACTTATTTATGCTTTACATATTTGCTAAGACTTTCTTTATTTTTTATTTTTTGGTAAAAACATATTTGCTGAAACTATTTGCATGTGTTCAGGAAATGACACCTGAAGCAGAGATTATTTCCACCAGATATACAAAAAGTGTTATAAAATCTTCTGCAGCATTGTCTTATATTGAAGCACAGGCTAGGATGGATGATAGGTATGCTTATATCCTCCATATATCTTGCCCAGTTAGAAACTGATATGTCTTTATAGCACTGAAGAAAAGTTACTTGACATATGTTTTACCCTAGGAAGTACATTTATTATGTTGCTTTGTCATTTTCTTATCCACAATGCCTGCAACAATTGCTTGTAGAATAGCCTTATTGACTTTAGAAGACATTGACAGTATGATACCATAAACGGGAGGATGTGTTGTAGGGGAGTATCTTCTGGTGTTTATCCAACAAAAGATGATGATACATCTGGAGTTGTGTGTGTACAGAATGACCAGTCTCATGCTATTATGATAAGAAGTCTGAATATTGATTGTACTTTATGAAGCATACACATGAACTTGGGACTGGTTGCAACACGACAAGACATGGACTCACAGATTCAATCCTGAGAGAATATGGAGATAGTGTAAAATATTTATTTATTTTCAATAGGACATAGTAGGGTACCTGGATAATGCCATAGATCTGCGTAAAAATGGTCCTTATCTGGCCTCAACTTAAAATCATCTAGATATAACTCTTCATGAAGTTGTTTGGTCTGTTTCCTATGGAGTAAATGACAGAGTGAGTACAAAATTAATGCAGAAAGATATTTCAAAAAAATATAGGTAGAACTGATTGCAATTCAAACCTTCATTTGATGTTTATTCTGGACGGCTGATCTTTTCTTTTTTCTCCCTAGTCTGTTAAGTTTGTTCTGCAATTTCACTTTTATAAAGCAATGTGTAATCTGTCTTCTTTTTTTTTTCTTCCCTGTTCCTGCAGTCGACTGATGGATTCACTAACTACAGATTTGAGAAATATGAATAGTTTAGCAAAGGTATGGATGATGCTGGTTTATTGTTTTAGTCACATGATTATGAGTATGAATGTATTTGCGGAATTCTCTAATATGTATGATTTATATCAGAAAATGAGGTTGAGGCGTATTGAGAGAGGGGCTCTAACGCTTGCATCTGCTGAAGTCAAATTTCAAATTGACACAGAGACTCATGACCCCCTCGATGTTGGTATGGTCTTCTGATTTTTTATTTTATTTTATTTTATCATTTTTGCCTTTTTTTTTTTTGGGGGGGGGGGGGGGGGGAGGGAGAGTTGAAAGTCAAAGGAGGGAAATTTTTTATATTAATCAGATTAGTGGGAGTTCCAACAGTGCCAAACTTAGTTATTTTAATGGAACCATCATGGATTGATTCTCGATTAGTTGTTCTAGATGCATGAACTGAGTGCACCCTCTGTCTCCACCAGCTGGCATATCAGACAGACTAAAGCCAATATGGAAGTATTTTCCAGCTAATATCTGGTTTTTGTTCTCATTCTCCTCTTAGCTTCTCCCTCATGAAAGGAGAAAGGGAAAAAGACAGCATGGCCGAGCTGCACTTTTCTTTTTTATTTTGGTTGCTTTTATTCAGTGATTCATTTAACTTGCAGGTATGTACCAGATTCGGGAAGCAAACCAAATGGTAGAGGAATTTATGCTTGCTGCAAACGTTTCTGTTGCACAACAAATTCTTGAGAGTTTTCCTTTCTGCTCATTGTTAAGGTTGGTTATTGATCAGCCTTCTCCATAATGTAGCTCTGCATGTTTTTAGTACGTTTGAAAATGGAATGTTATTTTTACCATGCATAGCGTAATTATGTGTATAATCTTCTCAATTATTTCCAGAGTATTTGTGACCTTTGATTAGAAATTTAGAAGCATTACACGTCTCTGCATACTGTAATCAAAAGTACAAATTGTCTATGCTACTTGTGTAGGCGTCATCCAACTCCAACAAGAGAGATGCTTGAACCTTTGCTGCGAACTGCTGCTGCTGTTGGTCTCCACTTGGATGTCTCATCATCAAAAGCATTGGCTGACTCTCTTGACCGTGCTGTGGTAAATCTCTTATTTTCTATGTTTTTTCGTACTACTACTTTTTTCTTCCAATAAAGATATCAAGATATATGGTCTAAGCATAGTCTTCCATTTACACGTTTGATGGCAATTGCATCTTGAATAGTATTCACTATTAGCAAAGCATTCACTTCTGGTGCATCTTATTTGGTCTGAATGATTGCTGGCATTTGCATCTATAATAGTATTCATATTGTTAGCAAAGCTTTTACCTGCGGTGCATCTCATTTGGTTTAAGATGCTCTCTCACAGAAAATAAAATTTTCAGGGTGATGATCCATACTTCAATAAGTTAATCCGCATTCTGGCGACTAGATGCATGGCTCAGGTGAGTTGAATTTGAATAAGTGAATCCATATGTAAAATTTCAAGAAAGAAGTGAAATCTGTTTTTTTTGGTAGGCGGTCTATTTTTGTAGCGGGGATCTGAGCCTTTCAGAATTTCATCATTATGGGCTTGCAGCACCTCTATATACTCATTTCACGTCACCTATTAGAAGATATGCAGGTTGGCATTGGTTTTAATTATCTGATATTTGTTTGGTCAATAATGTGCCTCAATGAGTTGGAATTTCTCCCCTGGCAGATGTCACTGTGCACAGGCTTCTTGCTGCGTCTTTAGGGATCTCCAAGCTACCATCAGTTTTCCAAGACAGGCCCCAGCTCACTAGCATTGCAGATAGTAAGAATATCTTCTATTTAATTATGTCATGCAATATTAAGCCCAAATATTGTATCATCAGTACTGCAAAAAGATACATACTTGTGTGCAATGGACTATTTTGTTCACTTGCTTCGCAAGTTGTATTCTTTTTTTATATGATTAGATTCGAATTATCATTCATTTTCTATCTCTAATCTAGAGAGTAGTCTTTATCGCCAAAAGGAAAACTTGTCAAGAGAAGTTTTCTCTAGGATGGACTTTTTTTTGTTATGGACCTAATAATGATTTGTCTTCATCCACTTTCTCTTGGTGTGCCTGTCACCACCAAGAGCATTTTCTTGTTCATTCAATGTCCCCACTACATCTATATTAATTTTTATTTTTTTTTGTGTTGTGTAATTTAGATTTAAATTATCGGCATAGGAATGCCCAGATGGCAGGCAGGGCCTCTGTAGAGCTCCATACTCTAATTTATTTCCGAAATAGGTATGCATTATAGCTTCCCCTCTCTATCATTGCTCCTGTACTCTATTGGCAGCTCATTTTGGAATTTGGACTTTGTCCATCTTTGCATGAACAGGCCAACAGATACCGAGGCAAGAATAGTGAAAATAAGATCCAATGGATTTATTGTGTTTGTTCCGAAGTAAGTCTCTTGCTCTCCCTTTTTTTCCTTTATTCTTTTGTTCTGCCACATACAGGGATAATCTCAAGCACCAAAGCAACTATTAAAGTGATAATAAGGAAGACGAGAAATGAGAGGATTTGACTTAATCCGATATCATGATGGTCATTTTAGTAATTTTAAGCAGATGATAAAGTGAATCATGAGTTATATAACTTTAGGAGCTCATTTATAGCTTGGGTATGACAACCTCTTGCCCCCCTCAGATATGGCATAGAAGGACCTGTATATTTGACAACAAGAGCTGAAAAGGAAAGTGGGGAATGGTATGTAGATGAACAACAACAGAAGATCAAAAAGATGGATGGTAGTGTTACATATAGTGTTCTGCAGTCAGTTACGATTCACATGGAGGTTGTAGAGCCGCAGCCAAACCCGCCAAAACTTCAGCTCTCTCTTATCTAGACAACATATGGTCACGTATTTGTACCTAGAAGCAAATCTATTTGCAGCGATGCTGTTTATATCGAAGTCGAGCCATATGGTTCTAGATCAACACTGGCTGAGCCATTGTAAGATAGTTTCATCCAGCTTGGATTATATCATTTGCATCTCATCAGTTGTCTGATTTGGCCTGCGTGGGGGATAATATTGCTGGAAGGCAAATGCACTTACAAGAGGTGTGTTGCCTGACGAAAATTTTTGATACAAGGAACAGAACAGAGGTTAGTATTAGTGTCTCCTTTTTTTTTTTTTTTTCCCCTTATTTGAGTTTTTGTGCACGTGTCGTTCTTATAAGCTAGTTTTAGATAAATTATTAAAAACGACGTGTTAGTGTTTTAGTGGCAGCTTCTGTGTATTTGAATGCATGTGAAAATTTCAAAGCTATTTCTTTCTTAGGAAAAAAAAAATGTCATTGTTCAAGAAGAAATACAAGAATTTCATTACTTAGATAGAATTATCCATTTTTTATATATGTATTTGTTTCTTAGTTCTGGCTGAAAAATGAGCTTGGAATCGGATGGCTGCTTTCTTTTTGGTCACTGCGTCTTATTTCATTCTCTCTCGTGGACCATTTGGGTTGCGTCAATTGTCAGTACTTTATCATAATTCGCCTGAAACGATGAGAGAAGAAAAAACAATTTTGCCTCATTCGTTGGAATCTTGGATAAACCCAAACTTTTCGTAGCCCCTTTCAAAAGCATATCAAGTATTCTGGTGTTTGACGTTGACTATTTCAACAAAAAAAAATAAAATCATCAAAGGGAGCAAATATATTTTATTTTATTTGTTGTGATAATTTAAATTAATGAGACGCAATATTATTTTTATAAGTAATTTGTGAAATATTATTTTATAATTTTTTTATAAATCACATTAAATAAAATAAGAAATGAAATATTAAAATATAACTAACAAATTTCAACTGAATGCCCTTGTCGAGGATCAGGTTGCCTCCGCTGTATCTATCCAATGGCCCTCAAACTCGATCAAACCCTCTTTCCAACCTCATAGCCGCTTCTTCTGGCTAGATGATATGGAGCAAGCAATGCCAGATATTTTCAATTTTACAGTACAGGATCTTGGTATAATCTTCTACGGGGGTGTCTTTTCTTTACTACCGCTTGGAATGGATTTAAATATGAATGCCAAAGCAAAATAAAAATAAAAATAAAAATTCTAGAGCTGAGCTGCCTAAGGCTCCTCAAGATAATAACCACATTAAGAATGTTGACCAACCAGTGAGTGCTATGACAGCGGCGGCGTATGTCCACAAGAGGATAACCGAACACTCTTCTTGGCCTACGTCAAACAGCTGAGCCATGGTACCTTCAAAATACCAAGTCGTGAATAACAAGGTAACTAATAGCTTGGGAAAGAATGTAAGGATTTGAATTTTCCTCCTCTAGAGACAAGCATAGGAGGAGTCACTTACTAATATTCATTGCAGGTGGCATGGCATACTGCATCACCAGCACGTACTGAAACAAGGGATCCACGGGGAGGAAGCCCAATTCTTTAGCCGCTTTAACAACCAACAATCCGATAAAAGGTAGTACAATAAACCGAGCTACGATGGTACTAACTATCTCTGATTTTTTGACACTTGATGAACGCAAGCCTGCAATTTTATGATAAAGTTAACAAAAAATCATTTACTTCGAAATGGTTAAAATACGTGGTAAGAAATGGAAATTACAGTATTACCTTGAGTGAGGTTTCCACCGAGCAAAAGGGTGATGCAAGGAATTGTCCCTTCGCTGCAAAAGAACTAGTTAGCTCTATAAAGATTATTGAATATATACTGATAGGATATATAGATTGCTTAAAACCAGTACATACCCTAGTAATTTAATACAGTCTTGGATTACTCTCAGTGGAGCATTTTGACCAACTATTAGGTTCTTCAGCCATGCAATTCCTCCAAAGATGAAACCCATAAACTGATCATGGAATATAAAGAAAAGGGGAAAAGGGAAGGTGAATTTGTCATTATTTACATGCAAGTGAAATATCAAATGAAAGAAAAGGGAAGAAAGCAACTTACTGTTGCTATTGTTGGAGGTGCCATTAATTCTTCCAAAAGTTGACGAGAAATACTTATCATTCTACCCCAAAAATTCTCCTTCAATACGTTAGACGAACCTTGCTCTACCATCTGCAAATTCAGATTCAATTTATAATGTTGCAAATGGTTCATGTTGTTTGGTCTAGTGTACTACATGGAGTCTTACAACTTGATTTTCAGTGTCTTCAACATTTGCAGCTCTCACTTCTATAGCAGTACTTTCTCTGCGTTTTTCCTCAAGAAGGTGAGTTTCTGCATCTGCACCAAGATCTTTGTTGGGAACCTTCAAGATTTCAGCAGCCTCAAGTGCCTTAAATTTCATTGATCTGCTATGTATCAGCTGGTAAGTATAGGTCCATATAAAGATGCCACCAAGCTACAATGTTCAAAACAAAGTGAGATTAATTATAAGGCTATACATACATACTAGCCTGATACTCATTGATGTTGTCAACTCATTACACAGTTGAGGTGTAAAATATATGGATGCATTACCGACATAGAGAAAGATGCGTATGATAATGCAGTTTTGCGGCAAGCATCATGTTCACCAAATGGCCCTCCTTTCTCATCACAGATAGCAGGGATAATCACAATAGGAAGGTTGCCCAGATTTCCTGAAATTAGAGGTATTTATCTATGAAGGGTCTTGAATATCAAATATGTGCTTGATAGAATTGAAGGTAAAAAGAAGAAAGATTAGTGAATTATCACCAAAGAGATAGATACCTGATGAACATGCACCAATAATAAGTCCTTCAACTTTCAAGTTTGGCTTTAATAGTTTGACAATTATCCATCCAAGAATCCCTCCAAATAAGAAGGTAAATCCAACATTGACGGGCATAAACCACCTGCAGAGATGAGTAAGAAATATAAGATTAAACAAGGACAACAAATTAATACCCTTTATCTATTTCTTCCCTTTTATTACACATATTCATAGATGGCTATTGTAGCTAGTTTGTGGTATTACTTAATGAATTTCCTGTGCTAATGTCCAATAACCATGCATTTTCCAATTTTGATAAACTTCATCTTGGCCAAGTTTTTACTTTTTATGCTGATGTAACTTTGTTCTGAAAAGAGTCAGAATCATATGAACTATGCAGTTACTTGTGTTTCTCCAAAGAAAATGATCCATATGAGAGTATCTTTCCTTTCAGGTAATCCGAAAGCAGAAAAAAATATGTATCAGAAGTCCTTCACACCTTTAGATGCCTAAACAGAGCCAAATCTTGCTCAAATTATCATTCATTCTAGCACAAGGGTGAAAATTTCATGCCTACCATGATATCATGTCATCAAGTGTAACAGTCTCAGCAAAACTCGAAAATACAAGTGATGGGGTGAATACAATGAAGACAATCTGCGAGAGGAACAAACGATCATGTTTAGAACAATGTTCTTAACTGAAATTGTTTGTAGTATTCAGATATTGGTATATTGTTGGATCTATATATACCTTGTTCAAGGATTTTCGAGTGTCTGCTGATAGAAGATTATTAAAATACTCAGTTGCCATGAAAGCTCCCAAGGCACTGATAATCAAGACTTGAAGAATTGGCGGAGAGGCCACCGCCAAGAGATCCCAAAAACCCATCTTTCCTTCCCCTAACAGTCTTCAAAGAAACAAACAGACAGAGGATGCCTTTGCTTCTCTTGTGCTAATAATCTCCTTCCTTTGCTTGCTGCTTAATATATGAATCACAGTTGGACTTGTATCCTGAGATGAAGAGAGGAAATTAATCATTATAAAGACAGAAACATAAGAAGGTAAGGGTCCAGAAAATCAATGCCAAACGTCGGAGAGTGAACATACATGTGAGTCCAGATTTATAGACACATGGCTAGATTCTCAGCAGGAAGTAACCATGAGGGTACCATCACTTGTCTGGAATTGGAGGAGGTAATACGTAGAGCACCTGCAAAAATTTTGGCAACTTGATTGATGATGCACTCTATCAAATTTAGAGTACACATTTTATTTATTTGCACAGAAATCTTGAAAACTGAGCCAAAATGCTATGTTACCGACGAGATCAGCTCCCCATGCTATTCTGTCTAGAGGATCTCAGAACACAGAGACCGACCTTTCTAAACAGTCTGCACTTAAGCTATTCCTTTCTTAGGTAACCTTCAGACCAAACCCCCAAAGAAACAGCTATGGCAACCTATTAATTACTTCCCTTAATGGGCATTCATTCATGAACTAAGTTGCTCAAATGATTGTATGGTACAGCTTATTCTTTTGTCATTTAGGGTACAGCATGGGACCCTGAAAGTAAAAGGGGATAGCCGGAAGACATAATTATGATCCAAAGTTCAAAAGCCTGAAGCCAAAGAATATTTCTTTCTTCACTTTTTGCTTTTCTCATGTGAAGGAAATAGAAAATTTATTTTTGCATACAGCCAAAGAATTGGTACAAGAAAACAGCCAGAAAGATGTGGGTTTGGCAGCAGTCCGTGTACTTTCTATCTTCGGAATCAATAATTGTGAAATCTGATGATTGTCGTATATGTATCTACATGTGACATGTATTTATTTATTTTCTATTGATGAGTACTATAGTAACGATATGCTTCTTGCCACGTCTCAGTACCATCTTTATCTGTCAGCAACTACAAAGCCATGATGAGTCCACATCTTATCTTAGATATATTGGTAGAAACCAAAATAACCAAAACTCTAATTTCTTTCCAAAAACACCAGAAACTATGTACATATATGTAAATAAACGTATAGTCCATTCAATTATGCACCACCATAGAAAATTAATGTTAAAATGAGCAAGCCAGGGGATAGGTTGAATAAAAAGAGCAGCTAATCTTCATTTTTTTTGTTTTTTGGTTTTTGGCCAAGTGTTCTTCAATATGAAGTTTGATAGGCTAATCAATTTCTGCCTTATTATATACAGTATATATACTTTCTGGGCCAAATTCTTTCTTGACTTAGATTGGCCAGAACTATTGAGAAAGAAGAATAAAGCAAAAGCATGCACGCGTGCGTATTCTATCGGGAATTTATATCTGCAGGGAACACAACCAACCCAGAAAAAAATCAAAGTTCATATCAGCCAGCAATGTTAAAATGGGTATTGGAAAACAAAAAGAATCAATCAGAACTTCAATTGTAAACAATGTACGAGGAAAAAGAATTAATGAACAAATTATAATCTAAGGAAGAGAGAAAGAGAGCATATGTGTGTGTGTGTATATATATATATATATCCATGCATGTTTAAGAAAAGTAACGTACCTAGTTCAATTCAATTCATGGTGGGAAAATGAGAGTAGGGTGAGTTCCAGAAATATACGTATGATGTTTGATTGAAAGAAAAGATCGATGAAGATGAAGCGATAAGTTTGGGAAAGAGACAGAGATGAGGAAGAATCCAATATAAATAATTAATCTGACTTCACATGAGTAGATGTATTGATCGCTATTTGCGCGTTGCCTCTTGGATTGAGTGTTTACGCCATCCTCCTTCTCATACATAAATAGTTGCTATAATATATATAGCTACAAAGATCATGTGTGTCTGCCGTGTAATTCATGCATGCATCTTCTCTTTTAAATTTCTATTATTATTATTATTCTTTGACCAAAACCAAACTTAGCTAATCAGATGATGAGGATAAACAATACAAGTTGATTTTCATATATAGAAACATACACGTTTACGTACCTTAATTTTTGGTCCATGCATGTTTATCTTTTGGACTTATATATATTAATTTGTTTGGAATAATAGAGTTCAATTTGAATTTGGAATCAAACCTCTTTCTTGGAAATTAGAATTTTATATATATCATTAAAAGAATTTTTTTTATTTTTTCACAATATTATAAATTTTAAAAAAAATATTTTAAAGTAAATAAAATAATTTTTTATATTTTAAATTAAAAATAAAAATAATTTTTTTATATAAATAAAAAAATATCTCAATAAAATTTATTTTTATTTTTACTTAAAATACGGACATTTATTTTATGAACTGTATATTATTCAGGATATTAATTATTATGTTTCTCGTGTGCCACTGATTAAAAATTACTTAGGCGGGTACCCTTTTGATAGATAGATACATCCAACACACACACACACACACACACACACACACTAGGAGTGTTCAATTTGAATTCGGAATCAAAGCTCTTTCTGGGGAAGGGCTATATATATACTGTACCATCAAGACAAATTGACTCACCAAAAAAATTTAATATGCGTTAAGGATATGATTTTTTTAAAAAAAATCATTGATATGTCACATCAATTGATTTAATTCGAGTTTGACAAAAACCACGACAAAGTAAATCTCCCCGTTAAGTTATGAGGCTGCTACATTTTCATCCTTACTAATTAACTAAAGTCAAGAGCTATATGATGTTGTGAATGGATGATTTGAGAATATATCACATCACAAAAGATTAAATAGACGATTCCAGAATAAACTTGATTTAAATTTATCATTTAGAACGATCACATTTAAAATGGCCACAAAAAATTATGGTCCATGCCGCAGACCTATATATTGACATTAAAATTAGCCTAGGTCCCAAATTCCAAAGAAGTTGGACCTCCGGCATAATGGTTAAGTCCATAATTACATTATACAGATATTATAAATGATTTTAAATCATTTAACGATCATTTATTTTTCTTTTCTTTTTTTTTTTCTTTGGTAACATTTTTATTTTTGCATTCTGCAGTAATATTTTGGAAAGGGAATATTTTGTGATGAATTTGATTGAAAGATTTTGTTCTTTTGAGTAAAATAACATTATTATTATTTTAAATAAATAACAAAGTAAACTCTTAATTTAATTTTAATACTTATAAGATGAAAGTGAAGTATTTAAAAATATCAAATTTAGATATTTATATCCTGTCCAATCATAGTATATATGTTTAGAATATTCCTTTTTGAAAGAGTTGACTATCTTAAAGGTTTTATCAATTTGTCATTTCGACAAAGACTCTATTTATATCAAAGAAGTCGACTTGATGATATATTTATTAAAAATATCTTATTTAATTTTTAAAATCAATTTCATAAATATTTAAGTATTAAATTAAATATTTACATAATGACTAAATAAGAGAAGACTTGAAATCTGCAGTCGGAGAAATTAATTATTGAATGAAAATAATTGCAAGAACTACAAGAAATAATAATCACTAAATGGCATCCCACTTTTCAACTCAACTATTCATCCTGGGTGCATCACATTTTGATAGACAAGCCCACCACACCCAAGCTTGAAGGATTCCAAAATGATCTTTTTCTTGTCTTCCTCAATCATACAAGTCCATTATTTAGGCTTCACTAAAACCTAGGTTCATAATTGACAATCAAGACAAAAGATTTGAACATCTCCGTCGAATGAAACATTTAATAGATTCAATTTTTAGCCCACATTTTTTTGTCAAAATAGAAAAGCATGCCCTTTTCCTCCTTTTCTTTTTCTTTTTTTGTGTTGTTGATGTTCACTTATCCTCCTCCTTAATACTTGCGGTCATGTCTCAAATTTCAATTGATAAAACATAGCAGGCCCTGTTGTCTGCAAGTATATGAGCACTTTCAAGACAATATCCCATTCACTACTCTTGCCTTCCGGGAGAGAGGGTGGTGAGGGTATTAATTTGTAGTGGTGCGAAGAGCAATTATAATGCACTTGCATTCAAGCTCCATTTCATCCTATAAACAAAAAGTAAAGCCGGCATGAAAGGTCGGCCAGTGCTAAACAAAATAGGCCAAGAAAGTTTTCCCAAGACTGTAAAAGAAAGAGCATCCAAAACGTTTAGTCATTATAAGAAACAGTTAATTCTGATATGCAACATTCACTACTAAAACTCTGAATCCAGTAATGATAGATCCACTTTCTTTATTGCTTGCTATTAGCATGATGACTTCAACTAAACTTCACCAAATGATTCCTCATAAGAAGCTTCAATTTCATCTGAGCTCGCTTCATATCCATTTGGGTCTTCGTTTGCCCGCAACTGGGAAGAAACATTATCTATAGCAGAATTCAACTGTGCTATCTTCTCAGTCAGTATCTTGCGAGTTTTCTGTTGTTATCAGAGCAAACTAGAACTTTAAACCAAAGTTTTTAAAATTCTTTTTAAAAACAAAAAGTATGACAAAATTTAAGCAAATGATAACTGAAGGATTAATTACTAACCTCCAGTTGTTTTTCTTCATCATAAATAAATTTTGGAAGCTTCCTCATTAGTTCTTTTCTGTCCGTTCCAGCTAGTGCCTCGCTTATCTGGAAAGACAAGACCATCAGACAAAGGTGATTCATTTTCTGCCATTTAAACTCACTAAACATGCTTTATATGAAACATCATAAAAATGGGCTATTTCTTGGAAAAGATAAATATCCACTAACCATTAAGAAAATCGTTTGTTAAGATAAACCCATCACATTTCCAATGAAAACAAAAGTTGAAGCAAAAGTTTAAGGTGTAAATAGATGACGACAAGATATATGATACTACATTTTTGGAGAGGGAAGGAGCAAATGGCCTAAAGCTAATGCGGTAGGAGCAATGTCAATGATACCAAAGGGGATCCCACCTAAACTAAATCCGAGCCAAGTTCAGTTCTCTGATAATGATGTAACATAGGACCTTTGTCCCAATAATTCAACTTCTCTGAACCGTGATGTTAAAATCCATGCATATTTTATGTTCTGTGTTTTCATATTTTTTATTTTTTTTTTTGTGGGTAATTTACTCCTGACAGTTAATATTTCTTGGATGTTTTCTATTCAAATATGTGCTAAAAGTGAAGAAATTACATCGAAAATGATGCTTGTATCATTATTGCCAAACGAAGAGAAAGTATGTTTGAATTTTAGTGGATAAGGTAATGGAGGCAAATATGGACAATCAAATGGTGAACGATGTGTTATGTTTCGATTTGAATTATGAGCAAGTACACTAAAAATTGGCAAAACTACAGGGACATAGTGTATTTTTCCACTCACTATAATATGCACAAAATTCAGCCTACGTTATGAAAATGAATACCTTCAAACAATAAAAAGGTCAAACGTGTTCAAGATAAAAAAGAAACTTCTCCTTCCCGTCCCAAAAGCGTTCCCCAAAACATGAAAAGAATAAACAAGGATAAATGCAGCTTAGCAGACATACCTGAGGTGCATATACACAACCCAGTGCCGCCACAACCAATCCTCCCAATACAAAGCCACCAGCAAAGATACTTGCATCATTGAGTCCTTCACCATCACCGCTGTATTAGCATAGACAGAAAGGTCAAAAGGTTAACTTTGATCACAGAACTAATATTAAATAAAATGTAAAATAGATACTATCAATGGGTAATCAAAAGCTTAAACGAGAAAAAATACATACACATATACATATATATATATATATATATATATATATATATATATATATATATATATATATATATATATATATATATGTATGTATGTATACATACTGAATTAAAATATATCATGGTAGCAAGGAGATGTTTATAATGTAGACAACCAAATGAGCAGAGCTTCACATATGATCAATAATCAGAACATAGAAAATATCTCTGGATTAATAATATTATTTGTTATTGCCACACATTCTTCAGGCTTATAGTACAAAGTTAAGCACACAAATGATTCCACCAGATAGTTGTGTCATACCCAGCTCGAACTATAAGTGGCATTTTACGTCTTGTCAGTCTTGCTTTACTCCTAAAAGAGGAACCAGGAGATACATCATTGGAGCTGATTTTCAAGAAGCATTTATCCGTTGGCTTCAATGAAGAACCTAACAATAAATATTTTGAATATCAGATTTCACGAGAAGTCACCAGAAATAATGGAAATACACGGCAAATACATATGCAGAGTAACAAGGATCGTTTGAATCATGCATAAGACTATGAGAACATAATTGACTTTCCGTGTTTTAGCCAATAGTTATTCTCAAAGAGTTAAGGTTCACTAATATACTCAATACATATGTCAAAACAATTAGAAGAAGTAAGTACAGGACTTCAATCTTCCAAGATCCTCATGCAAGAGCATATGCTAACCTTGAGATTATGTGCCTCGAAATCACGTTAATTGATGAGAGGCAATGTCACTAACCACTATAACTTCAATGTATGCCTGCGATCTTCTTTCTTATATGAATTAGAAAAGAAAGAAGGGGGGATACAGCACGTGCGTGGTGTGTCTGAAAAACCTTCTCAAAATGAGATAAAAGATATTGAGCAGTACGATAATGGACCACCCAAGCATAGCTATGTCGGCGTGAATATTCAGGGTACTTACGCATGTATCAAAACAAACGGATATTATTCACACTAACGGCATAGGATAAAATTCCAATGATTGAAGCACAACTTGGTCGCCCGATTCTAGTTCGTTGAATTTTTTGTACTGTTTCGGCTGAAGCAGAATCTCAAGGCGACTTAGCAAAAGGGTCTGATTAAATTCTCTCATCAACACCAAACAAAATATCATGCTAAGCTAATTTCTAAATAGACTGCAAACAGAATCCACTTTGAGAAGTAATATTGATTTAAAATAGATAGATATCTACAGAAAAAAGAAAAAAAAAAAAAAAAAAGTGTTGACTAAATTTACACTTATTATATTCTTCATTCTCTCACTGACAGTGACAAGAGTTTATAAGAAGCAACGCGCACACACACACAAAGCTGCACAAGCGAAAATCATGAATAAGCAGACACACAATCACAGAAAATCCCTGAAAATTGACATATAACAACACCTCAGAAAAATCTGAACACAGAGAGAACAGTCTATAAAGGATAACCAAGTACGCGATTGGAATTTTTCCCAGAAGGAGGGTCGTGCGAATGAAGGAAAAGTAACAGTTTTCAGTAATCGCGATGGTGATCCCATGTATATGATGGGGCAGAAATGGGTGGAAACTCAAAGTACCTGACAAAAGCTGAGTATGAGGATTCTTCACCAAAGTGATCGAGCTCGATAAAGCGGCCATTTCTTAGAAACTTGAGGCAGCAGATTCAGAGAAAATGAAACGAGGAAAACAGAAAACAGATTTATTTTCTAACTCGGCTTTTCTTCGATAATATCGAGCTCTCGGTTGGTGTCCTTTGTTTTGTTTTTTTGTTTATTTTCATTTGCTATTATATCTCCGTTGATTTTTATGATCAAAATTACGGGCCGGAGAAAATGGGTGTATGGGTCTGATGGTTAGCCTTGGCCCAATATAACATTTTGGGTTTCTTTGTTCAAAGCCCAAATCGTCAACTTCTAAGAAACAAATATATAAGAAATTAACTCTTACAACTACTATAAGGGCCAGATTATCCTATCCCTTTAGATGTGACTTCAATTATACTTGAATAATATTTTCCTAAATTATTTTGATTCTATACTGTATTATTGCTATGTTTGGAAGCCTGAATAGGAATCGTGATGTCACGTAACATACTAATTTCAACGAATCTAAACTATGGAATGGAATGTCGAGAAACGACGAAATACTCAGAGTTACGTCGTGTCGTATTGTGTGGGTCCTCTCTCTTCTCCTAGTTGTAGTCATGCCTTTTCCGTCATTTCATTTATTATGTTGCCCGCCGTAACCAAACCACTTGCTTTCATCGTAAGCTCAGTTTGAACGTTCGCCGCTTCGTTGGTGTCCAAAAATTATTTTTTTTAGTCAAAACAAATTATGTCCCAGACTCGTTCTAGATGGTTGTTTTTTAAAACAAAATTTGGAGAAGCAAAACAAAGTCCAATTAATTAAAACAATATTAGAAAAAGTATATCGTGTCCAAGACAAGACATGTAATCTAATCTCGGTAGCGTTGATTTCTGCGGCTCATCCCATGTGCCTAGGCGTAAGGACTTGCGTTTTCGCATTAATTGGTCTCACTGAGTAAACCGACGACAGCCACATTAAAATTCACACCCAACAACAAGAAGCAATAACCATTCACGACGTTAGTTTAGTTTCCTTAATTGATACTTGTTGTGATGCAATTTTGAAATGTGGCAGATAGGTTGACTTGCCACGATACTATTTATAATCTATTCGTAGTTGGGCTAAAATACACACGAACGTATATGGTAAATCAATCGAGTAGTCTTCCGCGTTGAATGAACTTTGGTACAAGAGCATAAAAAAATGATCGAGTTGTTCACGTTTTCACATTATTTTGACACATTTCTCATATCTTCTAGAAATTATAGGTTTAACTATTTAAGAATTATTAAAAGATGCACTCTGATTAAGTAAAAAAATAAATTGACTCTCAGATCTTAGAATAGTTTTATATGTTAGACTTAAAATATTGAACTCAGTCTTATTAAAGTTAATTTATTATGTTATTAATCTTAAATTAGAATTATTTTATATTTAATAAACGGTCAACATACTTAAATATTATTTTATATTATTTTTTTTTATATGATTTAATATATAAAATATTATATTATATATATATATATATTAATTTAAAATTAAATTATATTAGAGACCAGAGACTCATAAGATTGACATGAGAATATAGAGAGGACTATATTTTTACGAACAAACTCTAAGCATATATGAAATGTATGTATACAATATGTTTTGAAATAGAAAAAAAAATTTTATCTTAGTTATTAATGCAAGTATATTACAACTTAAATTTTTTTTTTTTGTTAAGTTAAAATATATGGACAGATTTTTGCATAACACATCTAATTAATTTTCACTTTTAAAACGAGAACTTTGATTTATGAAATAAAGATTTAAACATCAATTATGTTTTTAAGTTTTTAAAGGATCCTTGAAAATTGATCAAGATAAAAATTATTTTTTATAAATTTAAATTATTTAGTAATTAATTATATTTTACAATTAATTACGAATTATTTAATCTATCTATTATTATAATTAATTATTAGATCAGACAACTCATCAATTAACTACAAACTACAATAAACTCTGCGGCAATCCATTTTAACTTTTCACACGAACCACTAGACAATAACACATACATATTATAATTATAATTCAGCATATATATTTTAGTTTATACGTTTTCTCATAATATGACGTTAACGCCAAGAAATTGTCAGCTTGTGCCACTAGCAACGTTATTATCAGTATTCTTTTTTTGGTTGTCTCTCGTGACAAGATAGAATGGAGTGCATATATTTATCTCAAAAAGAAAAAGAAAAAAGAATGCAGTATTCATTGCTTCTTTCTTGTCAGCAATCAAAGCCGGAAATAAATGCGTGACGACCTTTTGGTATCATTTCTTTCTCTTTTACGTGACCGATGATGAAGGGCCATTTTCCTTTAAGAATTAAATTTTAAAGATGATTAGATGATGATACATTATATATAATATATAATATAAAATTAAAATTAAAATATTAAAAATATAATATAAAAATTATTTAGGTTTTTATTGAATTAAATTACTTTTTCACGTAATAAAATTTTGTTTTGAGATTAAATATACATTTGGCGCCCCCGCCCCCGCCCCCGCCCCCGAGTTGGACGGGTTCTTTAATACAAAGACAGGACAAACGCGAAATGCATCAATACCCACCTAACACAGATTCACACTGCACTACACTTAGGAGCAATCCAGCGGTTCACCAATTAATGGTAGTTAATGAAAATGAGTTAACCTTAAACAAAATTAGAAGGAGTCTCTGACGCTAGTCTAGACAGAGCTTACTGGGGGAGTTAACATTACCACCCGCGAATATTCCTTGATTAATGCATTATTATTGGCAACTTTAGTCTACGCGGTTATACTTGTTTATCTCTTCGGGTTAATTAAGGCGTAGAAAACAAAACCGTGCGAATTGCGATTTCTTACATTGTATGCATCAACTAAAACCGTTCTTACAAAGCAAAAAAACAAACAGAGAGAACATCCGAATTCATTTGTTTAATCCTTCTGGAACCGTTCGAGCTACATTTCAGCCTGCGACTGCTTCAGCACCACCACCCAGGAGCTTTCCGAAGATACACTTACCTAACTGTTGCACGAGCTTGTGAACATTCCTTTGTCTTTGTCCAAAGGAAACTAGATGATGTGATTTAAAGGCTGATTTCTTCGTCTTTTTCAGCGGGGGCAGGGAGATTTTGAAGCTCGCATTTTTTCTCCTGAACCCATTTCCCAGTTTTGATCGACCTCCTCCTGGGTGGCCCTTTTTTTTAATGGCTATCTCAAAGTTCAAAATGCTGTTCCTTTATCTATTCTCTGGGGTTTGCTTTGGAGTTTTGGCTATGGCGGCAAGTGAAAGTGGCAGTTCTACTTCTAGAGAGCTTGATCAGACACCCACATGGGCTGTTGCGGCTGTTTGTACTGTTTTCATCTTAGTGTCTTCTGCCCTGGAAAAGGGTCTTCACAAACTGGGAACGGTACGTTGTGAATGGAACCATTGTTATGAGTACTAAGCTTTTTTCTTGTGCGTTTTTCTGTCAAGTTTAACTGTCCCTTTTACATGGTGGGTTTTCTTCTTCCATTCATCACTGTGGTGAAAGTAACGTAATCACTTGCCACTCCTAATTTGACCCAGAACAGAGTTTGTTTTTTTTCTCCCTCGGATGCTCTGGTTATTCCATTCTAATTCCTCCATTTAATTGTTCTCAAATTAATTTTCTTTTCTCCTTTTATTTTTATTGTTTAGTTCTATAAAGTAGCTATGATATTGCATACATTGTTTGATCAGGGTTCACTGTTCTTTTTATTTTTCCTCAAAAATTTCGGTTCAACAGATTTAATATACTTGCTGTGAATTGCACTCCATTTCCTATTACTGTGGATTTCTATTTTTAAAGCCAATTGCAGGTTTTCAGATTATTTGATATCTCGTTTGTCTATTTTCTATTTCTCTTTTTGTTCAAATTCTGGTACAGTAATTTAAACCTTCGACTTAGAAGCCCAAGGTTGAGCGTTTGGTCTACTTGGTTGAGAACTACAAGTCTTGATTAATTGCATGATGCTGGTTTATTGTGACTTTCTTGTTAATTCTGTCCCTTATCCAATGAAATTTTCTTCCAGTTTCTACATGATAGGCACAAGAGAGCTCTGCTCGAAGCACTGGAAAAGGTCAAAGCTGGTAAGAACTTTATCTAAGACTTCTGGTTACTGGAATTTTTAAGTTAATGTACAGGCCTTTGTCAAATTTTGAGCTTTCTATCTGTGGGGAAAAAAAATAAAATCTGACATATGTTTGACTATTGTTGAATTTTTTTGGCAGAGCTAATGATTTTAGGTTTCATTTCGCTGCTCCTGACTTTTGGGCAAAACTACATTCTCAGAATATGTATTTCTCAAAAGCTTGCAGACAACATGTTGCCATGTACAAACTCAAATAGTAAAACTGAACAGCGTAGAAAACTTCTGTTTTATGAGCGTAGAAGTTTAGCAGCAGAATCTGAGACTCACAAGTGCAAAGAGGTAAATAAAACAAGCGACCACCATCCTTTGGTGTAGCATGGCAAAACCAAAACAAGTGCTTGTCTGTTACTTTTAAGAGTACTTTAGAGCACGTGTTGTAGAAAGATAATATATTTTACAGGGCTCATTTAGTATTTTTTTTTTTTAGGTTGTTTGAAGTTCAAGTTATCCTTCTTCAAATGCTTATCCTGTCTTGTGTAATTGCCTTGTCTTACTTGTTTGCTATATTGGCCAATTGATATCCCCTATTAGTTCAGTAAACTATCGAAGGTTGCTTTCTTTACTGCACAACTTATAATTTATAACTTATATTGTTGGCAAATAGTTGCTTATCAAAATTGTTGTATGTAATAGGGACATGAGCCTCTCGTATCTGTCAATGGATTGCACCAGTTACACATCCTTATATTCTTCTTAGCAGTCCTTCATGTCTTATACAGTGCTGTCACCATGCTGCTTGGGAGGCTAAAGGTCCGCTTGTCCATTATTTTTGTTTATATTTCACTTGTTTTGCCAATTGAGTGATGTTACAGATGATTGTTTTGTACTCGCAATATACTTTCTATTGTTTTGATAGTCATCATGTCTGGATGGTTTGTTGGACATTATGTCAGGTTCAAATTTAAGGTTCTTTTGCTCATATTTGTGGGTTTTATTGCTGAAATAACATAACATGGAACTAGAACATAGTGTGCATGCGCTGTACAAGACAATATAATGAAAACCAAGCCAAGACCAGTTTGATGTACCATGTCCAATGAGAAATTAATATGCCTAAGATAACAGATTTTCCGGAGAAATGAATCCCAATTGTGAGGATTGGAGTATAGGGAATGTAACCAGATTATTGCTCCCATAATCCTAGAATGGGTCATTATCTGACTATAACTGGGTCTGTCCAAAAATTCTTTAGCTGCACCATTTCCTCTTCTGTTCTTTTGGAAAGCCACCTGTTAAATACCTATTCCAAGATAATCGATACTTGGTACTTATCACCATAATAAAGTGAGTTAAATTTACAGAACGATAATGTTGATAGGAAAGTTGCTTTCTGTAGATTCGTGGCTGGAAGACCTGGGAGGAGGAGACTTCATCTCATGGATACGAGTTTTCTACTGGTATGATGCCCAACATTGCACGTGACCATTTTTCTTTTTATGGAATGAAATCACTAGCTCCTTGTTTATACCAATAACCATACCAATTTTAATATGAGATGCTTCCACGTAAAAATTTAAGCCTGCGCTGAATTTGTGAGTGCAGATACTTCAAGATTCAGGCTTACTCATGAAACATCATTTGTGAGAGCTCATGCCAGTTTTTGGACTAAGATTCCAATCTTCTTCTATATTGTAAGACCCATTTCACTAAACTCTAATTCTTCATTTCATTTGCTTAACTGGGCTACAAGATTTAATTTTATTGCAATGAAATATGGTACTCGGTGACATCATTTGAAATAGGTTACATTAATTTAGTTTTGAAGTAGAATTGGAAAATGGAACAAATGCAGCAAGTTTTTGGATGCTATCGTCAGTCCTACTTATCATGTTCTATATACTTCAATGTTTCCTTGTCTTGTTAAACTTCAAATTGATCATGCATCATCTCTTTTAATTTCCAACTGTAGGGATGCTTCTTTCGCCAGTTTTATAGATCTGTGCGTAAGGCTGACTACCTGGCTTTGCGCAATGGATTCATCTCTGTGAGTGCTTTACTACAAAGCTTGTTTTAATGCTGGATTCATAATCCTTTTCTGATACCTTCTCTACGTATAGGGTCATCTTGCTCCAGGAAGTAAATTCAACTTCCAAAAGTATATAAAAAGATCGTTAGAAGATGACTTCAAAGTGGTTGTGGGAGTCAGGTAATAATCTTTTTTCCGCATAATGTATTGTTGTGTATATTTATTGTGTACTTCATGTTACAACATGTATGGGACATTTATTTATTCCTTATTTTGTTCCTTTTTTTTTTTGGCAGTCCTGTCATGTGGGCATCATTTATAATTTTCCTGCTCATAAATGTTAAGGGTGAGCAAGTGTTTTCTTAGAAAAGTTTTTTTAGAGTTCATTAATATAACTAAAGAATAACATTATTTTAATTTTTTAATATAATTTCCAGGATGGCATACAATGATTTGGGCCTCAGTAATCCCTGTCTTTGTAAGCAGTCTGTTTTCTCTATAAAACTTTGCAGACTGGTTGAGACTTGAGACTTAAAATTATAAATCATTCAATTGGTTGCAGATAATCCTTGCTGTTGGAACAAAACTACAAGCCATATTGGCAAAGATGGCTATTGAAGTCACAGATAGACATGCAGTTGTCCAAGGCATTCCACTTGTTCTAGGTTCAGACGGATACTTTTGGTTTGGTCGGCCACAGTTAGTTCTTCATCTTATCCATTTTGCATTGTTCCAGGTATTCAATGGCTTACCTTTTACCTGGTTTGAACAAATGTTTCTCATTCATAAAACATATTAACATATATAGATGATTGAAAACATTTTTGAGATTTGAAGTCCAAAGCAGCCTTATTTCCGGCAAATGAGCATTGCTAATGATCCGAACAGTACTAATGTGGCTTCTAGAATCCCAGCAGAAAACTTGAGTGATTTTTTTTTTTTGGTCACTTGTGTTTTGAAATTCTCCAATTATGATCTATGGGATTGAAGTTAAGATATCTTATATTTATAAAAATATTTGATTTCAAAGTTTCCCTTTAATCAAGTCAGTAACTGATCCATATTTTGTCCTTGTGCCTGCAGAATGCATTCCAAATAACATATTTCTTGTGGATATGGGTATTGAACCATCTTCATCACCTTAAACTTGAATTTACTATCAATTTCTTCTGTTGTCTATATACATAATGGTCAGTGCCCAAATAATGGAATGAGAATTTCTTTATTTGCAGTATTGTTTTGGGCTGAAAAATTGCTTCCACGCTGATTACAAGCTTGCTATACTGAAAGTTTTTTTAGGGTAAGCCAGCCTTTTGATATGCAATCCTCTATCTGCAATAAAGTCATCTAATCTAAATTCTAATATAATTGATTAATCTGATGATTTCTTTTTCTTATGGGATTTGCAGGCTTTTTGTGCTATGCCTCTGCAGCTACATCACCCTGCCATTATATGCTCTTGTAACTCAGATGGGTTCAACGATGAAGAAGTCAATTTTTGATGAACAAACATCCAAGGCTTTAATGAATTGGCGTAATGCCGTGAAAAAGAAGCTGGGAGGAAAATCAGGGGGAAAGTCCCATCTCCGGACCTCGGATGGGAGCACCATTGCTTCATCAGTGCGTTCCTCCTCTGGAAGAAAACTGCACCGTTTTAAAACCACCGGGCACTCAACACGACATTCAAACTACGACGACCACGACGAGGTTTCTGATCTCGAAGCTGAGCCTCTCGCTCCGGCATCATCAAACTTGGTTATAACAGTGGATCATGATGAGCAACAAACACAAGACAATCAACCCAACGTTGTGGAAGGACACAATGGAGGTGACTTTACATTTGTCAAGCCTGCTGAAAGACCATGATATAATAATATAGTAAGTGGCAGTAGATGGTTTTATACACATCATTACTTTTTTCTGGAGGGTTTTTTAAAAATTGGAAATCTTGAGCTTGAGATAGTGTCGATTTTGTAGATCAGGGTTCTTGTTCATCTACCAATTGCCCATAACGGAAACTCCAACTTTACGCGAACCTTGCTTTAGTCATTATCCCAATATATATATATATATATATATCCTTGTTCATCCATGTATAAGGAGAGACTTAGAAGGGACAGGTAGGGACAACAGAATCTTTGTATTAAAGTACATATTAAAAGCCAATGAAATGTGCTTTTTTGGGTGAAGATATTATCTTGCATGTATTGCGTATACGTTGGCCCATTTTGCCAGATCTCCTCAGAGAAGTGTATATGAAACTCATGAAATGGGGAATGTATGGGACAGGAAATATATTGCAGATCTAATGCCACTATGCCAGTTCAGCAAGTTGATATAAAGATCATCGATTTTGATTTTGATAGAAATAAGCACTTACACAATAATCTTATCTTATTCATTTTCTAAAGTCTACTCTTATCCATTCGACACTTCACTCTCAAAGTTTGGTTATGTAGTAGAGAAGTAAAGTGATATTATCATGAGTTGGCCGAGAGTTCACCTTGGTGGGTTAGGAAGAGTCCCTCTTGTTTGGAATGTTATACCTCTTAGAATTGCCATTAGGTTCTCTTCTCGCTTGAGGATATTATCAATCAATGTGTTGGACGATTTGTCTCTTGTGTCTGCTCTGACAAGGGTGGTTTTCCTTATGTTTCATCCATTCATAATGCAGAAAATGGAACAGAAAGTAAACAGACAGCTCTGGATTATTAATCAGATGTTGTTATTTTAAAACTTGGGGACACATGCTGTGCAGAGAGTGGCAAAAGAGACACCTTTTTGCAGTGTCACAGTCCAAGAGCTGGATGGAGAAAGAAGGGCAAGGGTGGGTGAGGTTAGCTTTAATCTCTATCAATCATTGAATTGGAGGTTGCAACATAGCCACTGTTGAAAGGGAATCGGGAAGGGGACCCTGTTGCGTCAGACACAAGCACATGTTCAATAACGCTCACTGGCTCACTCACCCTAGTGGGAAAAGCCTAAAAAAGCTTTCTAATTACGCGCTCCGCTTTGTGGGCACCTAGACAAATGTACTAACAAAAAAATTAAATAATTTGTATGAAAAAAATTTATTAGGAGAAATTGCGTCTATTTTAATAATTTTTTATTTTAAAAAGATTAATTTTCAACCTCAACCAAAATACCCTTAGTGCGCATATATGTACACAAAATAAAAAGACAATAGTAGTTTTCACTCCATTTCTCCATTTTCTCTCTTGTCACTGTATAGGAGTTTCGGTATTTTTGAGGACCATGAAATGAAGGACCCTTTTGGGACAATATCACAAGATATGAATCTAACCATCACTAAAGTTATTTCCAACTGAGAAAAAAAGGGCTTTAATGGGAGACTGAATTCAGCTAAAGAAAAGGGCTGAATTCGTCTTAAGATGGGACAGCTTGTGGTTCGCAGAAGTTGCTCCTCAAATTATTTTCTTTGAATCAATGCTGACTAAATGTATGACTTAAAGTTGAAGGTGCCTTTAGGTATCTCTCAATTGATTCAAAGATACCTACCTAAGATTTACGACTTTCATGGTCATCGGTGGAACTCGTTGCTTGAAAACATACAGTCAAAAAGTAGTTATTTTACAAATCCAGATTGCCTTTAGGAGATTTTATAACAGGTACTGATTTAGTCACTTTTGAACCATTAAATAAATTGATCGATATATTTGAAACGATCATATTAGTTGATTATAAACAATTTGTATTTCTTATGATTTTATCGTCCATATTTTACCAACTTATTAGAGTGAATAAAATGGAAGTTTAGTGATCTATGTGATGTGATCAGCAAAATGGGGCCAATAATTGATGTAAATCATCTAAGGATATGCATAGTACTGTATAATGTTGGGGAGAAAAAAAGAAAGGGTTCGGATATAAGAGTAGCGAGTTGCTTTTGTTTACATGCCAAAAACAGGAACTGAAAATAAAAAGGGCCACTTGGTTGGTGGTTTAAATAAACTGTGAACAAAAACCTGCCTGTGGGTTTAATCTTTAAATGCCTGTGCTGTCAGTTGATAACACAATCAGGTTGGTAAGATGCCGCAGCAGACAGGAAACTATTAAACTCAAGTGTTAGTGGGACAATTGGCTTTAAATTTGATTTCTTTTCGCAGGCACTCTTTATTTATTCACTTAGAATCTAAAATGGCTCCACTCGAGAATCACCTTTTCCATTTGATGGGTTTCAACTTTCAAACCCAATTCTTGGTTTGGAATAATGACTTCCAAGACTCTAGTCTTTTCTCAATTTTGCTCTTTTTTTATTTGAGATATTCTCAAATTTACTTTTTAAATTCCAAATTTAGACAGATAATAAATCTATGCAGAGTATATGATAATTTTATAATATAAAAGTTTAACTATTCACTCGATAAAACTACATAATTTTCAAGGGAGCATTCGAGAATTAAAAGACCCAAGATACCACCATAAGGGGCAGCATATTTAAATTTTCATCAAATGAATGAATTTCCTCAGTTGTATTAAAAACAATTCTCTTTATCTCAGTCTTAATCTCCTGTTTAGAATAGAAAGGAGACAATCATATGCCCCAAAAGTCTATTTTTCTAGCATTTTCTAGTTCTAGTATAGGTAATTTATCTTTTAAATATTATTTATGAAAGTTTGGAAAATTAGGTTTGAAAGTTTATCAGTGTCCTTGTATTCTTGCTGATTTTAACTTGTATTTATAAAGTGGTTCAAACTTGTATCTCATAATTTATTATCTTTAAAAAATATCTATTTTTCTTCTTCATCTAATATTAATAGGGACTTGTAATTATGTCTACCACTCAAAAATCAAAACAATTTAGATAGATAAAAGAAAAAAAATAATAGAAAAGGGAAAACCTTTCAAAATATCAAAGAAGAAAATCATAAAAAATATTTTTTATTCAAAAAACAAAGAAGTAATTAAAGGGCGTAAAGAAGATAAGGTTTAACTTGCAAGTGATGCAAGTAACTTATAAAGGAAGAACCAAAGGCAAGGGGACCTTAGTCTCTTGGCCAAGGCCCCACCCACTTTGCCTCTCTTTACCTACCGGCTGCTGAACCAAACAGCTTAGCTCGACCTCTTTCTCTCTCGCTCTCTTCAAACGAAGTCTTTTGGAGTCAAATCGTCCCCTCCTGAACCTTATCCTCTATTCCACTCGCTGTTCTTTATATGCCTCCCTATAAATCTCAGCTAACTGAAACCTCTTCTCTCAACTATAAGTACCCGCCTCCATGAATTAGCTCTCCAACGTCGCCCAAACGCACCAAAGATCTTTCCTTTCCTTCTTTCTCTGATTTCCCTTCAAAATTCTCCAACACTTTTCTATAGATAGATGACTCGCACACTCAGAATTCTTAAAACTGCAGACAACGCTGCGGTGGCAGCGCCGCCGCCGGAGTCCGTTGCCTTGGAATCGGACTTCGTGGTGATTCTGGCCGCTCTGCTCTGCGCTCTGATATGCGTGGTGGGTCTCATCGCCGTCGCACGCTGCGCGTGGCTCCGACGCGGTTCTGGTCCCGGTGCTTCCCCGAGGCAAGCGTTGGCCAACAAGGGATTGAAGAAGAAGGTTCTCCAATCGCTACCGAAGTTCACTTACATTGACAATAGCAATCCCAGCAAATGGGTGGCCACATCGGAGTGTGCGATTTGCTTGGCGGAGTTCGCCGAAGGAGACGAGATCCGGGTACTGCCGCAGTGTGGCCACGGGTTTCACTTGAATTGTATAGATACTTGGCTTGGGTCCCATTCTTCTTGCCCATCTTGTCGGCAGATTCTGGCGGTGACGAGGTGCCAGAAGTGCGGCCAGTATCCGGCGATTGGCGGCGGAGCTTCCAGAACCTCTGTTACTGAAACAGAACTGAAATCCGGCGAAGAGCGCAATGCTGCCACTGCTAGTAGTAACGATATTACCGCTAGCGTCGATAGTCACGCTCACGGTGTTAATAATGGTTTCTTGCCTTGACAGGCAGGCTTGCTTTTTTTTCTTTTTTTTTTTAACCTTTTTGTATGTACGTATTGGTAGGATTCTTTTGTTAATTATTTTCCTTCGAAGTTGCTTGGACAGAATCCAGTGAAATTTGGGCAATTTTTCACTTTCCTCTTTGTTTTTTTTTTTAATTTCTTTTTCTTTTCACGAGCAATTTGCTTAAAATTGTTAATCTATGTTTATAAAAAATATCGTAACTCTATTTCTAAAAGAAAGTAAAAATAATATGGAATTTGGAGCTTGTAAATCAATTTAAAAGCGACAAGGAACAGTAAAAATAAAGTGTGCTTATCATTGAGTCTGCTATTTTCTAATCGTTATTATCAATATATTTTAATTAAAGGGATAAATAAAGCGAACGAAATGTTTCAATTAAATATCTGGAATATTCAAATTGCATGGTTCTAGTTGACATGATCTTCATTTACGTGAATACATCTAATATTTTGTTGTTAATATGTCATGTCATACTTTAATTAATTACAAATATATTAACAGCTGGCCACGCAAAGAGATAAAATACATTAAGTTATTAATTGAAGATAAATATTATATGTATTATTAAGTTAATAAAAATAAATATTGCAACCAGCACTGATCCTATACTAAGATGTGAAACTGCAGACGTTGTCTTTATCAGTTCAGCCAATTATTCATCCAAACAAGCAGCGCAGCGGTTTTCTCCAATCTGTCTCTATTCATCTGTGTCTCTATTAGTTTTGGGGCAAATTCTAGGCCACCCACTTGCAATGTCCCGCCAATAATGGCCCTTAGCTTAGTAAGGTGGTTCTCCTTTTGGGTTTCTATGCAGCAAAAAGATCCCAATTTTACCTTTATAATCTTTGATGTGTACTAATATTACATAGTAAGTACTTGGTTATTTGTACCATAGCTGTCATTTGAATGAGAATCATATTAATCATTTAGTCAAAGAGAACCATGAATATGGCTTCTTATTCAAAGCCAAGTGCTAGCCATTAATAATCTCTTGATTCCCAAGCTTCATCTTCAAGCTTGATTTCCACTACAAATTGATCCATTTTAATATTTCAATGTTAAATGGTAACCATCTCTTTCAAAATTAAATCAAGCTTCATTTCAACCATCAAATCTTTTCAACATAAAGAAATACCCAAGACGATGGGACAAATTAAAAATTAAGAATTTAAAGGGAGAAGGAAGATAAGACAAAAGAGGCACATAAAGGTAGAGTGCATGTGTTCATTTTTTGAAGGAAAAATAAAGGAAGAGATGTCCCTCAGCTTTATGCTATGGTCCTCTTGGGCATCTATCCTACTGAGAATCTCTCATCATGAGTTCTAACACCATTGATGCCCCATCAAAAGCCGATGGTCTATGGCATCTTCTGCTTTTTGTTTTTGTAAGTTTATGTGAAAGGTGGGGTCCACCACCATTTATCTTCCTAGGTTATCTTATGCTCTACTCTCTCTCTTTCTCTCCATTGTCCATAGTGTGAACAACTCACTAGCAGCAAAGTAGAAATAGCCGAAATCTTTTCCCTGACATTGAGGACACATGATTAGAAGGCACCAAGATTGCCACATGGTAAATTCACTTGTGCTTTTTTAATTATAACTAGCTCCCGGCTCCAAGCCATCTATCCCTCTTTTAGAGTTTTCAACCAACTTGAGGATCCAATTACTTCTTGCTACTTTACCTACTTTTTCCTACTTTTCCCAACCCTTTTTCTTTGGTACCTGACTCATCAGATCATGACATCTACGGCGGCAACTTGTTCACTTACATCTTCTTTAATTCTCTTCTTCTTCTTTCCCCCCCCCCCCCAATAATAACATCTTCTCTATTGACACTCAAGAAGTGGCAGTCAAATTTCAGATTATGTAATCCTTTTAAAGCAGTACTATTCTATCACACAGCTACCACAGGTAAGATTTGCAAATTAAGAACCACATACAACACAAGGGCTTATATATAAGTTCATCCGATATTTAGACAACTTTCTTGTTAATAATTATCACTAAGAAGCTGCCGTATACGATTTTTTTTCCCCTTCTTGACAACTGGAAATACATTAGAGGAGAATATCACCTGGTTTATGATGTGACCGTGAGAAGTCCAGAGATGCCCTTTCATAACTTAAGTAAAACCACGAACATGGTCAAAGATTCAATTTTAAACAAAGGGAGATGAACTAGAAAATATGAGCTGCTTAACAGTGTTTGAGAGGAGTGATTAGTCATGAATCATGTTCTCCAGAGATCTAGAGGACCACGGAACTGAAACATGAAGCAGCACGAGATCAGTGCAAGACGTTGCTCATTCCCTTTCAAGTAGTGATGCATATTGAAGTCAGAAGAATGGTATTCGTGACAGTATTCTTAGAATTCTAACCGAAGCAGACACACCTTCCTTCTATTGACTAAATTTCCTCTTCTTCATTATCACTGTCTCCCCAAAATAAGGAAGCCATTTTCATGGCGAGCTTTGCAGCCATTTCCCTTCTCTGAAAGTCAGGCATCAATCTTAAGCTTGCACGCATATTCCCAATCTCAGACATCAATTGTTCTAGATCCTCCAAGTCAAGATGCATACCCTTATCTACTTCTGCATCTCCTGCAGAATCCACTACATTAGGTGCCACTTCCTCGTCAATCTCATCTTGCAATGCAGTACTTGACGTAGAGGGCTGCAACTCTTTATCATATTTGGTTCCATCCTTTTGTTCACATTCTGTGGCAGGATTGTCTTGAGGAACAGATCCTCCGGAATCTGAGGCAGTGGCAAAAACCCATATTTGTTCTGTTTCTTCCCATGGATCAGCTGAGCCTTCTGATAAGACTTCATACTCTAATTCATAATCAGATTCTTCGGAAGACAACTCTGAAGAAGGGAGAGGATAAATCATAATTAAAGCTTAGAATTTATTGTATGTGCAAGGATGCAGCATGCTCCACATAACAAGAGGAAAACAAGGGAAGAAAAATAAAAACCTTCTTTCTCGGGCAATGATGGTTCACTTATCCTATGACCAGATTTTAAGATCATTCCAGGCCACATATGAGCAGAAAGAGCACCCCAGAGCCGTTCAACTCCTTGTGAATCACCATCTACTGACAAGCCTGTTAACATCAGCTGTTTATCTCAGGGATGCAATGTTATAGACAATTTACAACTTGGATATAGCTTTGCTTCATCCATCATTCTAGCATGATTTCAGTCAGAAGAAAGTTTGACCAAGAGAGTATTCCTACGATAATATATTAGGTGGCATCTTTCAAAACAGTTAATTGTCATATAAAAATCTCTCTTGTCAATGTATTATGATCATGAGATTCATGACTCATCCATATATAAATCAGAAGCATAATTAACCCAATCTTATGCTGCCAAACTGCAAAATAGAGAAGAAAATAAAAAATAAAAAATCATATAAACTCAGTCATTGCAACTGAAGGACTAGGAAGGTATACATTTGTCAAAATCAGCATTGGAAGCGCAAGCCTGAATGAACTCAATGTTATGCTCCAGGCACCATTGCATGCATGACCTTCTGATCTCCCATGATGGATCTTCATCCCCCAATAAACTGGTTCCTTCAGACTCAGATATTCAATACTCTGTGATCTTTGAATAAGGATCAACAGCAGATTTTTCATCTTTCTGCAACCGTCTTCTGTATTCAGCATGGACTGGATGACCAGGAACCAGGTCCACTTTGTTCCCAATACATATTAATATCTCAAATTTCTGAATATCAGTTCGAGATACCCAATCTTGAATTGCCGTCAAGGAAGATAGCTGCTCATCGGGAAATAATTAAAAAAATCATGTTAAGATCAACACATCACTGCTAACTTCTAAATACACATGTGAAAAGAAGAGTGTGAGGTTCATGCAAAATTTAGCGCATTACAGATAGAACATTAACAGTTGATGTAGTGACTCATGGTTTAAATCATCAACTAATAAACAAATTAAGCAAGTATTAAGTGAAAGATGCTAACATCATTCATGTCAAAAACCATCACCAGAGCATCCGACTGGTGAAACATGGGCAGGTCATCAACGGAAAGATCATCATGAAGATGAGCCATCCATACAGAAACGTCAGCAGTATAATACTTGGTGTCGATGGTCCAGCTGTTCATTCCATCAATTACACATTGAGAAAGAATTTAGATTAAGTGTTAGAATGAGATGGAGTACATGATTCATTATCTCCACAGGGAAAAAAAAATTATGATTAACATACCCATGGACAACCTCATCATATACTGAATCAGAATCATCTCCAAAGTCGATAGAGAGAAACCCTGGAGTCAACAGAGTATATCAAACCACATTTAGAATTAGCGTGAGCATCACTGCACTAAAACAATATCTTGGTGTATATCCAAATCATGAGGACCATAAATTTATCTAAGCAATCAAAATAAACAATGATATCTAAACATCAACTATGATGGAATTCTAGATTTAAAACAAATGTGTCAAATATCAGCAGTCCAAGCTAAAGAGTTGAATATACGTTAACTTCATAAATCGGATGATAAGCGCAGTTCTATCACTTTCACAAGCACAATTTAAGCTTGACATAAGAGCAATCAAGCAAAAGCTTCCAAAACATTCAATAGAAGTAACAGAATTTTCTTATTTAGACACCAATTTGAATGTAGAAGATTTTAAAAAAGCAATTTAATCAGGGGATATAAAGAACTTACGGGATAGAAGTGTTCGTTTGCCAACGTTGGAGGATCCGATCATAAAGATGCTGGGTCGATTCTCCACTGGAGTTGGTTCCTTTTGCGATTCATTGCCATTCATTTTCGATTTCGGGTTTCAATATGACTATTTAAGGATTAAGTTTTCAATTTTCTAAACCCTAGGAATGAGTCCGTGTCTTCTTCCTTCCCCAATCCTCTCACTTGTATGAATCTGCTTCGTACACCACCAAAGTATAAAACTATCAGATACCAGTTCTGTGCTGCTCACTCAATCAGCTTCTGCCGACGACTTCTATGCTTCCTTTTCATTGCGTCCTTCACCATGGTCCTGGTCCTTTCATCCTCCACGTTCAATTTCTCTGCAATTGAGTCAGCGTCAAGCCGAAATTTTTTTTAAAAAAAAGTTGTAGAATTTGGCGTGGATGATTAAATTTGTACATTCGCCATTAAATTTAAAAATTAATTAATGTGTAATTTAGTGGCAATTTTTTTTTAATAATTATTAGTTTGCATGAAATCAAAAGTTCAAATCTATCTACTTGTCTCCCAATCCCCCCAAAAAAAATAATCTATCTACTTGTTATTTAAAAAAACAAATTTATCCTCTTAAATATTGTTTTATTAATTATTCTTTAAAATTCATATCTATACAAATATTTTTAAAATGTTAATCCCATTTTTCAAGAGTGAAATGTAAGTAGGGTGTAAAATAATATGTTTCCACTTTTTATAAATAGTTTTAACTTTAATAATTAAATTTTAAATTTGTAAAAAAAAAAATCATGTTGTTTTATTAAAAAAAAATTAAAGTTTATAACTAATCCAATTTAAATGAAGAGTTTTAATTTTTTTTTATACATATAAATTTAAACTAAAATTAATATATTTAAATGACTCTAGTTTTTTATAATTAGAATCAACACATTTTTTATATTATATATTCTTTTATCAAAACTTGTTACAATGTTAAGATTTATCTTATTAAAAAAAAATCCTTTGAATTTAAATAGTGGTTTTTCATATAGTAATAGTTTAACCTAATTAACTAAAATCTTTAATCCACTAGATCAATGTAGTTAAGGATTCACACTTTCTGGTCATCATATAATTAAAAAAAAAAAATCTAAAAATTGACTAAATTCTTCAACACATTGTATAAATAATAACAGTCCCTTCATAACTCAAATGTCAATATACATATCACGATGACTTGTGATGGACAGAAATATCCACCATAACTCATTAAGACTAATTACAAGCTAGATTATTAATAACTAGAGAAAAGACGGAAAAACTTGGAGACTTATATCTCTAACTGCAAAAGATTTCAATCTTCTATCAACGACTTTAGAAGCTTCAAAATTTATAAATGATCAATCTATGTTCTTTTCCTTCTCAGAATGATGATAACACTATCAGATCAGCTTTGCATTCAGAATGAAGCAGGATCAGCACCAGGCTTTGCACCAATAGCAAAAAATTCGATGATGACTTCCAAAGGCATTCCCTTGGTTTCAGGAACTTTCATGAAAACAAATATCCAGGAAAGAATGTTTCCAGCAACAAATAATCCAAAGATACCAGTAAGTCCAATGGAACTAAGCATTAAAGGCATTGCAGAAGTGACGATCAAGGTACAAACCCAATACGTAAGAGAACACACAGAAATGCAGATTCCGCGAACACTTGTAGGGAAGATTTCTGCACATATGATGTTTGGAATTACACCAAATCCCATGCAGAAGACGCTTTCATAGACAATGACACAAATAGCAGTGATTGCTGCATTGAGGACAGAACTGATGTTAAACAATTCTCTCAGAACCAGGACAAGGAGAGACACTATCAGAATGGGGATTGTGTACAGCATTATTGACCTGCCATAAGATAATATTCAATGTCAATTGTCAAAGATTATATCATGTTATTTCGGATTATTGTTTTATGAGATAGACAGAGATACAAACAAATGAAACAAATTTGAAGAAACAAGGAGTTAGCTAAAAAATTATTGGCTAAGAGGATACTTTCTAGAGAAGTATGACAATGAATAAAAAAGATGAAACAACCTAGTACAAGTTATAATCTTCTACTATGGACAAGGATTCCCATACATGAGATGAGACAGAGACAAGACTAAGATGAAATTCAAGTTGTGACATAGTTAGACTTACCTCCTGCCAGCAATGTCCATGAGCTTCATGGAAAGAGATATGCAAGGAAGCATACAAAATGTTGTGACGACACTGACTAGCAAAGAAGCAGACATTGAACTGAAACCCAGATTTGACAAAAGGGCCCCTACTCCTGCTTGCTCAAGGATCTGGGGAGCATAGTAAAGAAAACCATTTATGCCAGCAGCCTGCAAAATAAATCCTGACTCAGAATCACAGGGGAAGAAGATAGTGTATAGTAGAATAAAGCCATAAAAAATATGCGAGTTTTCCTCGTAATGTATACTTGTTGCTTAAGCTAACATTCTATTGTAAGGTAAACAAAACTACGAAACAACATAATAGCATATTATCTAAGAATTTTGTCAAAAGCTGGCAGCTGGCTGATGTCAAAATTTTCCCCGAGTCCCAGACAAGTTTTTCATTTAAATTTATGAACGTATGCTACATTACTAGAAAGATAGGATAGTGAAAAAGAAAGGAGGAAATGGAATAAACAGTCGTTAAGATTTTTGAAGCGTTGTTGAATAGAATAACCATGAAAGGAAGAGCCAGATGTGATTATGTATATTAAAAATATGATCCCATCCCTCCAAAGGCCCCCTCCAAATAAAACCAATACTCTTAGTCCTGTTAAGCAAATGTATGGTGAACACAATGATTAAATCCGCAACTTAATGTACAGGTTGATAAAATAGTGTATGATAAAACAAAACAGAGGGATAAATGACCACTTGGTCTAGAGATTTATGGGCTGCAAAATAAAAATTATGAACACCCGAGTAGACATCAAATTTCAAGATGTATGCAATGAATATGAATTATAGGAGGAAAGAAAATAGTCAAGTGATGAAACAATAGAATATCAAGGTTCAACTAAATTTACCTGCTGAAGCAATTGGAGTCCTATGCCAACAACTAATGCACGCTTGACTCCTGGTTCAAGCAGACCTTTCCAATCTGGACCTTTAGAAGCAGCAACTTCTGGTTTATTCAGAATGTCCTTAGTACCAAGAACTGACCGGCTAACTAGTGCAGCAGCCGGAAATGCTTCACCTTCTACAGGTATTTCATAACCAGAAGTTGAAATAAATGAACTGCGGATAGACGCTGCTGCTGATGCATGAGCATCTGCGTGCAAATAAACCCTTTGGAGTTCTCCGTCCTTTCTCCCACTCCCAGCCCCCTCAGATGATTTATAAACCAATTGCCAACCTCCTCCAATATTTGTCTTACTAGCCATTTCGCCGACATTTCCGGGAACCATACTGCTATTGCTTGTCGTGCCTAACATGCCTGAGATGCCATCTTTGGATGCATAAGCCCTGTCCTTAGTACCTTGGCGTGAAAGTAAGGGAGAACGCAGGTTATCACTAGTACCATGGGGGTTGGACTCTTCGTCCCCATCATGGTAAGCATGATCAACAAAACTAGAGACACTGCTTCCTTTGGAAATCAGCATACCACGTGAACCTCCAGCATCAGGAAGATTCTCATGGAAACTCCCAAACAGAGTGACAACAGGATCCTTAAGTACAGGATTCTGGGCTGTAAAGCTTCCATGGTGAGACAGCATGCTGCGCGATACCATGCTTAGACTACCCTGTCCAGTAATTGGTTGGGCAACCATTGTTACACCCTCAGTGGGTCCATACAGCTTTATACTGTTTTTCGCTGATTCCTGGTTAGCAGTGAGATCACTGGCTGGGGCAACTATGTACTCTTCTATGGAGGTGGTTTCACCCCCAGGGCACATACCCTCAGCCAGCAAAGCCAACTCACCTGTAGATTAAAATGAACTCCGATAGGTTAAAGAAGTTATTGAAAAGAAGGAAAAAAAGAAACTAAACTAGTAATGACAACATGTAAATCATAAACATAAATGGCAGTTGACTTGGTGTCACCTGTAACATCATCAGTGCCGCGTATTCTTTGCAAGACCTTCCTAGCCTCAAGGACTCGACCTTTGCTCACAAGCCACCGTGGAGATTCAGGCAGGTAAAACATTGCAAGCAAAAAATAAACAACAGCAGGAATAGAAACAACACTAAGCATCACCCTCCAACTTGGTGAATCCGCGAAGGACATTAAGAACACCATTATGTAAGCCAGAAACATTCCACCAGAACAAGAAAACTGTGGGAAAGTATTCAATTGTCCTCTAATATCAGCTGGTGCTATCTCAGATATGTAGAGAGGAGTAAGAGTCATAGCAAGAGCATTGGCAACCCCAACAACTATCCTCGCTACCATAACGAGATAAACATTATGCGCGGACAAAATCACCAAGCCACTGAGGAAATACATTACTGATGCTATCAACAACATCGAACGCCGTCCAAGCCAATCACAGACTGTTCCGGAGAATATTGTCACAATAGTGCCAGTGAGAAACGACATGGATACAATTAGCCCTTCAAGTGTGGGATCAGCTTCCAAGTTGAATTCCTGCTTGATATAAGTCATACCCGCTGCAGAAGATAAGTAACACTTTTTTCAGTTACGAAATATGATATCCATCTTCGTACAGGTTTCTTCCTTTCTAAATTCCTGGAATCTAAAAACCAGTGGAAAGGAGGCAACAATTGCCATAATGGATCACTGTTTCTGATTGGCCTTGACAATTATAATGTGTTTGGGGATACAAACCAATCCTACTTCTGAAGACATATGGGAAAATAAATTAAAACCCCAAAATTTAAGGATATTACACGCAAGATTAGATAACAGAAGAAGAGAATGATGAAGATCTAAAACTCACTTGCAATAGTTGAACTATCCCATCCTACCAGTACACTCCCAAGAGTGGAAGCAGCTGCAACAACCACAATTTCCCTCATCTTCTCTCCAAATAATTGATAAGAAACCGAACCCAGAACACAATTTCGATCGCTTGCACTGAAAAGCTTGGCCCTTTTTCAGATCAACAGCTGAAAAGTGCAGACAAAGAGATTGATTGATTATATTCCCAGATGACGTTCAAATAACCAAGGCAAATTAAAAATAAGGATTTAAAGGGAACTGGTTCTAATCAAATTCGAAAAACCCACAAAATGCTTTTTATTAAGGTGTGTTAATTCCAGATGTGTACGGCTTCCATTAAAGTATCCGAGACATCCAACGTATTTCCTTGTCATCATCATCGAACAAAATCATTCTATTTGGGCAACATCCTTGTGCAGTCACTCTTGACATTAGCTGTCAGAGGACTTTTCTCAAATAATTAAAAGTCAAAGTGATGAGTGTCCCAGCAAGCTTCTCGGAGAGATAATGCTTGCAGGTCGTGCCATGTTACTCAGCGTACGAGTCTAAAACAAAAACTCTCTGTGAAAGCAGCGCCAATCACGTTTTATAACTTAAAAAAAAAAAACTGGTTATTAGATTAGCGCTTAAATAAATAGGAGCAAAATACGGTGGACCACATCATTGATAAGCGCCCCTGCATCCCGGATCTTGTATTTTTCTTTATTTTAATATTTAATTTACTTATTATTATTATGGCTAAAAAAGTTGTTCAACCTAAAAATGCAACCGACTATGTAGCACGTTTTTTTCCCAAAAAATTAAATAATAAGAAAGTATACTAGTACCAGACAATCGTATTGATACGAAAAGGACGACTCTTCATTCTGAGGTGGCAACCTTATCTCCCACGTATGTGTTATTAAATGAAGCCATAATTTAACAACATAATATCATACGTGTTACTAAATCCAACGGAAACATCAATATGCCTATATTACGTGACGATGTAACAATTTGAATTTGAATGCTCTATATATATATATATATATTTATATATATATATATATATATATATATATATATATATATTATATATATCTTTTTTGTAAATTATTTAAATTTTTATTTTTATAAATGTTTAAACTCTTTATTATTATATCAAATTTAATTTTTGGTGGACTAAGCTTAAACTTTTTGTTGGGTTATATTAAATTGAAGAGAGAGAAGATGAATTTGAATTTGGCTTATATTTAAAATTTTAGACTCGAGAGAAAGTTATAGAGAATATGCATGAAATATTTACCATGTAAAATGGAATGACGTGAGGGACAAAATGTATGAAATATTTGAAATTGAATAAAATAATTAAAATAAAATAAAATCATGTACAGATTATCAATGACGTTAACAGTGTCACCCTTAAAGAAAGTTGTTATCAACGAAAAAGAAAGTTGTTACGATGATATACATAGTATGTTATGTTATGACACGTCATTTATAAAATTATTAAGGTATATTCTTATTATTTTAATATTTAAATAAACATAAACAAAAATGGTTAGAAATAAATAATAGAAAATAAAATAAATATAATGATATTAGATATTAAGTAAATTATCAATTATTATTATTATAAAATAAAATATGCAGCAGACCAGAGCGTGGTTGAGCCTACTAGATCTGATATTTATAACGACTATGACTATGACGTTCGTTCAATTTAATCATAGAAATAGTAACATAAAAAAAAATCATATATAGATGGAAGTATATGATTGGGGGAAATTAAAATATCAAGAATATCCACGTTTTTTCTTCAATCGTTTACACAAAAATAAACAATTTTAGTCAACCTGGACACATCATATGCCAACTGTCTTATTCTGTTGGATTCCAAGATCCTTTCCTTGCCGCCCCCATTGAAGATTAATCAACACTTTTCTTTTTTCTTGCGTATCTATTAAAATTCTTAATATTATTTTACTCTCATTTCTCTATTTATTTAATTATTCAATGATATTTATAAGGTCAATAGCCTTCTCCTGCCATATATCACATTGTCGGTGGTTGGTTGGTGTGATGAGATTTTTTAAAATATTAGTGATGTAAATCAGGTGTTCAAATTCTTTAAATGAGCCACACGAGCTCATCAACTCAAATTAATATTCATCATTTATATCTCAATTCAGACTCCCTAATTGGGCCTCGTTAGGCCACACATAAACAAAACTACCCTCGAGAGGATATAAATAGGAAATGCTTCCCCACTTTGAGGTAGGTTAGAAAAAATCAATATTGATTAACTAAAAAATAGTATTTTGCTTGGCCCGATTCACCATGTTAATTATAAAAATTAGTTTAACGCTTAGTTAACTTTCACAAGCCATCGTTATAAAATGAAGAATAAATTTTGAAATGATTGAATAAAATGGACTAGATATCAAGGTTAATAATATTTATATCAATGTTAGGAGTGAAATAATCAAATATTAACAAAATTAGTATCAAGTAATACATGTTTGATTTTTTATGAAAAGCAAACAATAACTAAATAAAATTTTCCTAATTAAATAACATTTATATTAGAGATATACGACTTACTTATTATTAGAAAATTAGATTATATATTTTTAAATATATTTTATTTATTTATTTTTTTGTGTGATAACATGATATTGGAGTCCTTCTCTTTGGGCTGTCTCATTTGGATTTCTCTTGGGCTATACTATCATTCTTCCTTTTTGTTCGATCTTGGGCCATGTTTCTATCATCGCACCAAAAAAAAAAAATTATAATGTACTTATTGGGCTGCTTGTGTCATTCGGTCCAAGAGGCATTGGCCCAACTTGCACATATCAGAGAACATTAACGGGGCTGAAATTTTGGGCTCCTTTATCATTCTGGCCCAAATTTCTCAACAGAAGGGTCCGAGAATAAAGTTGCCACCTTGATCATCCTTTTCACTCGTTCACAAAGGAATAATTAAAGTTGGGTTGATCACTTCTACTTTTGGGGCAAACAACCGGAACCCGAATAGTCTTTCCAGAAAGTCCAAAGAACTTCCCGCAATATGGGGTGTAGGCTTTTTCATATCGTAGAGATTCCAATACCTCAGGAGGCTGTATGCACTTCATTTTCTCCTCACCAAAATGCGAGAAAGATGAAAAGGCTCTCTTTTTACCTACATGAGAGTAGAATGGAGGGTGGGATTTTTGGAGTTTTTCAGTGAAGGAACAAGCTGAAGTTAGCTGTTTGATAATGGGCTCCGTTGAGGGAAGAATTTGTGAGGAATTAACGCCTAGGTACTACGGGCTTTGCGCCATTGGAGGGATGCTCAGTGCTGGCACTACCCATGTTGCGATCACTCCCCTCGATGTCTTAAAAGTCAATATGCAGGTTCCTGCTTTTCTGGCTTCGTTTTTCTTTTAAAGTTAATTTCTTTCTTTCTTTTTGCTTTCGCTGGTTGTATTTTACTCGTCTTATTAGAATAAATAACAGTGCGGTGGGTTCTACAATGAAATATGTCTCACAGTTGGCTGCAGCTCAATTGCATTTCAATGCACTACTGAGCCATAGTGGGTTCGTGGGTAATGATATGCAGGATTTATTGCTTAGTTTTGAATTTGAATTGTGGAAATTTTATAGCGAACTTAATTGATTTTTTTGGTTGGACTAATCAGGGAGTTTGGTTTACTTTGTTTCCTTCTGATTACTATTTTGATAATTTCTCGATGGTTAAGTGATCTTAAATCAAATGTAGGTGTTCCCAATAAAGTACAACACCATCTCATCCTGTTTTACTACCTTATTGAGAGAACAAGGACCTTCTGCCTTGTGGAGAGGTTGGGCAGGCAAGTTCTTTGGATATGGTGCTCAAGGAGGGTGCAGATTTGGTCTCTATGAATATTTTAAGGGTCTATATTCCCAAACATTGGCGGATCAGAACAGGAGTTTGATTTTCTTCATGAGTAGTGCTTCTGCTGAAGTATTTGCGAATATAGCTCTCTGCCCGTTTGAAGCTATTAAAGTGAGGGTCCAAGCACAACCCCAATTTGCTAAGGGTTTATTTGATGGCGTTCCAAAGTTGTATGCATCAGAAGGCATGCAAGGGTAAAGAACTAAATAAATATTCCCCCCTCCCCAGCCCCCCTCTCCCCCAAAAGCAAAAAAAAAAAAAAAAACTTTTTGTTTTTGCTAGATATTTTCAGGAGAGGATTGTTTAATATGTACTGCTTGCAGATTCTACCGTGGGCTTATTCCACTTTGGGGTCGAAACCTTCCATGTAAGTTCACAATTTCAAGTATTTGTTTAGGTCTTCGGCACTCGTCTCTATTTGATTAACAGTGGTAACATTTTTGGGCTATTATATCTTTATAATAATAATACTTGTTCTTTTTGAGCTAGAATGATAATGGAACGAATAGTCAAGTGATAGTGAGTTACAACATCACTGGCTGTAAATCAGTGAATCGTTATTAACTATTCTGCTATTTTTTGGGCAGTTTCCATGGTAATGTTCTCAACGTTTGAGCATTCTGTTAGTTTCCTGTATTGTAATGTTGTTAAAAGAAGAAAGGAGGATTGCTCGAAAGCTCAACAACTTGGTGTGACATGTTTAGCTGGATATGCAGCTGGATCTGTTGGTAGCTTCATTTCTAATCCTGCTGACAATATCGTGGCTTCTCTTTATAACAGAAAGGCTGATAATCTCATGATGGTACTTATTTCTTTAGATTTAACCTTTGTGGTGCTCCCTTGAAAGATTGTAGAGTTTGTAATAAATGTGATCCACTCTTCATGTGATCAGGCTATTAGAAAAATTGGGCTAGTCAATCTATTTACGAGGAGCCTTCCAATTAGAATAATGCTGGTTGGCCCTTCTATAACTTTGCAATGGTTATTCTACGACACCATTAAAGTTTTAGCTGGACTGTAAGTGCATTTCTCCCTACCTACTTTTCAAAAACTATGTTTTATTACTTTTTTTCTTTTTCAAATAGATTCTTTTATCTCTGTTTGTAAACACTTTTTTTTTCCTTCTTTTTGGCGTAGTTGTCTTTCAAATTATATATGATACAGCCCTTTGGAATTTGGTAACGGATAAAAGAACTATAGGGGTGTAGCAAATTGGAATTGTTAGCTTTGCTTGGTTTATAAATTTGTTGATGAGATGTTCACAAAGCTGCATACTGCCATGCCTTGATACCGTCAGAACATTGGTTGATAGGATAGAGGAATCCAGGGTTTATTATGCATTTCATGCTTTATACCGACTGCTTTTTAATATAGTTCTATGAGCTTGAAAGTATCCCTGCCATGCCATGAAATAAAACTGTTCCCATTTGATTCCTTAAATGACCCTTGAAAAGGGAAAAATAAATTACTGCTTTTTAATATATTAATTATTCTCTCTAACATCGTTTTGTAACGAAACCTTGCAGGCCAACTAGTGGTGAAGTTGCGACTGACTTGGGAGAAGGCAAGGGCAGCTAGGTCCAGGAAAATGCAGTCCCGCAGTCACCCTTTTCTGTTGGCCGTATGTGATGGTCCTTTTTCGTTTTTGTTCAATCAATCTGATTCTCGCCCTTTTGGGGGTGGGGTGTTATCTTCCATGATATTTTCACCGAAGCTCTTAGAAATTAGAAGGAATTAGTTTATGAAGCAAAAGTTTTGAGATGATTTATATCACAAGAAGCATAACAAGGTGGCGTGGCAGGGCAGGTTGAGAGGCATAGTATCGCATGAACTTGCAGCGAAACATATTGTTTTTTACAGATAGCAGAATGTTTTGGTTATTCCTGTGGTTATGGTTATGATTTCTTACGCTGTAAGAAACACTTGTCTACTTCGTAATAAGACACTTTTCTACATCAGTTACATACTCGTATGGTTACCAAATGTACATTAAAATCCAGCATGTTATGGTTTATTCTATATCATTCTTTCTTGTAGTGTAGTCCTTTTTGGGTGCGTAAACAGTTTCACAATCACAGGTGTACTCTTGAACGTACTCATCTGGCATTGGCGAGCAAATAGTCTTTCAAGACACAGCGGGGGGTCCACCTGATGAATACACAAGCAATTAATTAATGCTCAATTAAATAAAATACAAGCTTAGCTTTTCACATTTGAATATATATTTATTTTATTTGAAATTAATTCAAAGTGCTTTGGTTTCGATTATGATGGCTGACACCCGGTCATGATTTATTATTATTATTAATATTAATATAATGACAGTTACCTAACAAAGGAATCTAATCTAATCTATTACCCAAACTCAAATTTGATTTGATTCAGGATCTCTGTTCGACCCTTATCTTCTTTAATAAACAAAAGATAACCACTGTTTCTCAATAATAATAACAATAATCTGATTCGCCAATTAACCAATGCGTCATTGTTGGCCCGGTCAGATTTTGTCACCCCCAATTTGCACAGTAAAAAAAATGTGCAAGTCATAATGTTGCATCACTTTGTATGAAAATCTTTTTTTCTTTTCTTTTTTTGGGTTTTCTAGAACTTTCAATTAGGTTTTTGTCAATTCACATCTTAATTAATTATTGGTGATAATAACAGAAATAAAAATAATAAAAAAGTAGCCACCTTTGCCTTTGTATCTCTCAATTTGAGATTAGAATACATGTAATTTACCATTATATTTTGTACTTGTAAATATTTGTAAGGTCAATGTGATAATTATAAGGGGAATTAAAAAAACTGTAATCCTCACACCTTTATATTTATTTATTTTCCTAATGTCAACGAGTAATTTTTGTTTTTAAACATTTTTTAATTTCAATTAAAAGCACCCTCGAACTAATGATCAAACAAAACCTTTGACTTAGATTCTGTTATACGCCATGATTAGTTCTAGAACCTAAAATGTAGACATGAAATCTGTTTGGACTGTTGAGAAGAGAATCTGTTCTATTATTCCTTGTCCTATCCTCGAATTGTGAATCTGATGTAGCCACGCCGTCTCTTAAAGTTTGACAAACACCCAACAACTAGGAACTGAATCTAATTATCTTAGGTGCAAGGCGTGTCAAAATTTGTTCTATCACAACATGTCTATTTTTGGTTAAAAAATTATTTATAATAATTTATTTATTAAGATAAAAAATGAGACATATCAGATTTTGTTTCCCAAGGTGTACCCCACTCTGGGGTTTGAATGAAAGGGAGTGGTAGCCATCACAGCAGCAGCTACGGTTGGAAAAAGCTGTCTTGAATCTTGAATATACATCAAACGCTTGCCATTAGCTGTAAATTTCTTTGATTATGAAAGCCTCTTGATCCTGTGGACCCCTTCTAGATCCATAGAGGCAGACCACACTTGAGAGCAATTTCAAGAACTCGTGCTCTTTGTTATACAAGTCCATTTTGATGTTTGCCTTGTCATGTGAGATACTCGTTTGCCAAACAAAAACCATTATCCATAGTGCCAAATAGCCCTTTTCTCATAATTGTTTACAAGAGATATTTCAAGCTATCCACTGAAAGCGTACTTATATTACATTAGAGAACAGAAAGGATAACACCAAACTACCACAAATAGAAAAAGCTCACCTTGCGTTTTAACTATGATCCATGACTTTGTTCTCGTTAACCGTTGTCGTTTAAAAAAGGCTATTAATATGAACCAAACATATAGACCCCCTTTTGTCTCAAGAGTCGAGAATAATGCAGCTGCCCACGTGAATAATGAAGATGATGGATGATGGTTATACCGTGAGTTTAGCAGACCTCCATGCCTTTTTAGTCAGCAAATTGACATTTTCATGGTTAACCTTTCTCCACGAATCACGAGCAGACAACAACGTTGATTTTTGAGATAGCTTTAAGTTTTTATAACACAAGTCTTAGCAAAGTACGTAGATTCCATGTTTGACTACATTGGCGGCAGTGAAAAGAGAGAAGACGAATACATTTATTCTATCCCGTGGAAGTGACTTAGAGGGTAAAGGTAACTGTAATTCATTTATAAAATGGAGAAGAATCGAACTGAACATTAGCAGTACGTGATCAATATCATCTCCGGTTCTTCCCTACAAGCCATTTCTATTTTGCTTTTGGATTGTACACTTCTTTCCACTTTCAGGACAACAGAAAAACAAGTGAAATAAAATACAAAAATCAAATTTTACAAAAAAAAAAAAAAAATTCCGAAAAAGGAAAAAATAACAGGAAATCTACAAGTTGTGCCGGCAAGGATCAAAGCAAATTATCGTAGCTCACGAAGATCAACTCCATTATGTTACGGTCACTTTTTATCGTGACAACCCTGTCAAATGAGAAAACATAGGAACATTAGAGTCCAACATAACATGGCAGCTCAATCCATTCACTGAACTACAGTAACTGTAAATGTTCACTTAAAGCATGCATTTACTCTTAGCCATCCCCTCTAAACCAAACCAAGCATGTCACAAGTGGTAATATAGATATCGTTCTGCTTTACAGGGACAAATCCTTGACAATGGACAATGATTACTGTTGTTCAACTTACTCATGGAATCTGTTGTATTCAAATGCTATAATGGAATCACCCTTTCACATAATCAACGCCATTGCGCTTTCTTTTGTTAGACTTGGAAAAGAAGCACATCTGAGCCCAACTCTTCTTCTGCTTTAGGGGTTGTGATTTAACGTTGTCTTTTCCTTCTACAAGCTTAGTCATGTATTGGACAACAGCCTGAGATGCATAAAGATATGAAATTGAGATTCAAACAAAAACTGCAGGTCCTCGTTTGTATAAAAAGACAAGATGAAGGGCAAGTAGGTTACCTGTGCTCCCATTTCAGCTACACTTCTCGGTGGTACTTCAAGAGGATTCTCTTCCACTCTCAGGACACGGAGTCGAGTAAGCATCCTAAATGAGTCAGGAAGAACACGTATCTGATTATTACTGATATCCAATTCTTCAAGCATCTCAAGGTTCCCAATGGATCTTGGTAAGGATCTCAAGTCAGCAAAATTGTTTCCTATGTTCATCTTGACAAGAGAGGTCGCGAAACATAAGCTCTCAGGCACTGACTCGAGCTCATTAAAACTTACATTAAGTTCCCTCAGGTTTGTTAGAGATGACATCGTAGTAGGCAACTGTTTGATGTTATTATACCGCACAGACAAAACCTCCAGGCTCTGAATCTTTCCTACAGCTTCTGGTAGGGCTTTAAGCCTATTATAATCAGCATGAAGCTCTCTAAGGGAAGAACAGTGACCAATAGAATGTGGAAGTTCTTCTAGATCATTTGTCTCCACATTTAATTTCTTTAGGTTAACAAGTGATCCTATAGAGTCAGGGAGCACAGAGAGCTGATTTGAGCTCAAATCAAGCTCTTCAAGTCGCACCAATCTGCCCAAAGAAGCAGGCAACAAGGATAATTGGTTTCCCCCAAGATCTAGATAGACCAGACTCAGAATTTCTCCCAGGGAATCTGGGAGTTCACTGATCCTGTTTGAATGCAAATCCAATCTGGTCAGGGATGAAAGGCCTCCTATGGTAGAAGGCAGGGCCATAATCCTATTCTCAGATAAATCAAGGGTGACTAAGCTTGATAACTTCCCTATGGAATCAGGGAGCCAATCAACTTGGTCCATCAATTTGCTCTTGAGGTTGAGTTCACGAGTACCTTTCTTTGCAGAAACTTCAATTAAACTAGCAAGTTTTATCAGACTCAACTTATCACCATCTTGACCTACAAAAGACATTCCAATTGCATTAGAACAAAAATATTGTCTGCAATTCAAGTTTGAACCAGGATAACTACGCCAATAAAATATTCCAAATTTGACCGTCGGGAAGGACATCAATTTTGGAAATTACAGTCCACTGTCTGCCACCAGCAGGTGGAAAAAGCAATAAACGTACAAGGTTATAGCTAACACACTCCCTACGCTTAAAAAGGAATGGAATTGAGTGTTGAGTAGCATTTATGCTTACCTGAAGTGGTCGTGGGTTTTAGTGAGGAATCCACTATCTGGGGTTTGGACGAGATACCGGGTCCAATTCCAAACCCATCGCCATGGAATGTTGACTTGGCTTTCTTCACATAACTGTCATCTCTTGTGACCAATTGGGAAGTATTTACAGGTTCTTTCTCGATGCGGTACACGCTTGAAGAAGCAGAAGTAGGAGGTGGTGACTTATTGAAGCCCCGAGAAACTGCATCAGATTCAGAATTCTTTGAGAAACTAGTTGAAACCGTGGAAGTTGAACCGTTGGAGTAACTGGCTTTGCGAGAATTTTTGTTCGAGGAAGAGGAAACGCAATTAGAAGCTCTCTGAATTAATTCATCGAATAGAGAGTGGACATTCTCGAGATCAAGCAATTTCAGAGCCTCCTTTTTCTGCTCTTTACTCTGAAAATAAACCAAGTTCTTCTGCATCTCTTGAAGAACCATGAAGAGCTCTTCGGGCACATCTGGGCTCTTCGTCTGTCTGGCTATGGCTTCAAGTCTCGCCTGGTCTTCTTTCTCAACATTTATGATCAAAACCTTCGCCGCTTCAACTTCATCGATTCCTGGTCTGGTGGGTAAAGATCTGTGAATTCTCATTATCTCTTGCACCACTTCATCTACGGATTGCGCAGACGAAGACTCCATTTTCCTTTAAATCTTATAATTCCTACAAACACCCAGATTTTGATATCAGCCAAAAATTGAAAATTCAAAAATATATAGCACAGCCATTAGCAGTTTGTAATTGAAATCAAAATTTTCGACTTAAGCATCAGCAATTAAGAACACTCAAATCAAAAAGTATTAGAGGATTAAAAGTGGAAACTTAACTTTCTTCTCCAACTTTCTACAGAGATCAGAAAAGTAAAACCATAAATAGCATAGCAATTACGCCAGCCAACAAACATCAATGGAACAGATAACTTGAAGCGATATAATTAGAAAGCTCCCTTGAATTACACATAAAACCCAGAAGAACGAACCCCACTGTTTCACAAATGTGTTCAAGTATCCAACTAATTGAAACCGGCAAGTACCCGTCCAATTCTAAAAATAGAAACTTGTTTATCCCAACAAAGATATTAATTCACACAAGCAGATAATCCTGCTATGAAGCAATTAATTCCACTTAACCAAGTTGAAATGGGCAAGACCAAAGCAGAAGCCAGAATAGCAACAATTCAAAACTCAACCTTTATTCAGTGAGAGGAGAAACCTATGAAGAAGTGAGAGGTGGCAGCTACGTGACTTGAATAAGAAAAATCGGCGACTAGGTGGAAGGCTTTCCCCGAACTCGAGACTCTGTTGCGCGGTCTTTTCTCAGAGACATCAACAGCTATTTCCATGGCTTTCTCTTTCTCTCTCTAAAGAAATCCTTTGTTTCTCTTTTTCGGAATTATTATGCTAATATTTTAAGCAAATCACCGATTATATTTATAATAGCCTTCGAGTTCGCGAATAATTTCTGACAATAATTCAGATAGAAAAATTCAAATAAATACCGTGAAATCGATAATGATTGATCATTTATCGTATTACCTCTAAGATCTACTCGTCTAGTTTCCTCTTCCCTCGCCTCTTCTTCTGTGTTTTGTCTCATGCGCCACTTTCTCATTGCCAATTATACCCCTTCCGCCACCGCGAAATCACAAAACCGACCTTTCCGCCCGCGGTATTATTAAATATTAATCGTTTAATGCCGTTGGTTAGAGACGAGCGCATTCATGATTGAGAAATGAGTGTGCGTTTTTCATATAATTCCCTTTTTTGGTTTTTCCTCAACAAAGTTCGAGTTAGATATTGATCAAACGGTCCAGAAAGTTCTTATCCAATTACCTTGGTCCCCACTAAGGATTAGCTGGCTATGAAAATAGCAAAGGGATCAGGGTTATAATCGTCATGTAAAGTTGAAATAAATGACACAAAACGTGAATAGAAAGGTCTCAGAGCAAAGCTAAAAACAAAACGAGTAACGTCGTTAAAATACAAAGATCTACTCCATGGTTTAATAACTTTTAATCATATGAAAAGCATAATTTTTTGATATGATATGGATTGATAATTATAACACAATGCTCGTAAAAAAAAAAATTATTGATATAGTGTAAGATTAGTTAGTGAGATATCATAGGAGCATGAATTATTAGGGGGAAAAAACAAAGGGCAGAGGGAGAGAAAGATAGAATGGGGTGTGGGGTTACGTGCTTACGGTGGGGGTGTGAGGAAGAGTGAAAGGAGGGGAGTAAATGAAGAGGGGACAGGTGTAAGTGTTGGGGAAGGGTACACGTGGTGGTTCACGTCCAAGGAAGGAGGCCAACCGTATCCAGCTGGCAATGCAGCTCACGCCATAACCGTTTTTTGCCCAACAGGCAAGACCTACTTTTCGGTAATTTTCTCTTTCTTTCTTGAGAAGATGGTAGTGTTGTGAGTTATCAGTTGGGCTGGGCTGGCTCACGTGCTGTAGCAATAGCTGTCCCCTCAGGTTCAGGCGAAGCTCATGTACATGTTGCCCCTGCTCCCACATTTGCTATACACGTACCCTCCTATTCCTATCTCTCTCTCTCTAATCAGATATATGGAAAATTACAGAAACCCAATTTATCATCGTGTCTCGTATCATATCTCTCCACTCGTGACTTTATCTGCTATATATCATCAATTTCAGTTTTCCGTTTGTTGTCTCTTTGATTATTAACATCACCATTTCATTTTCAATATCATGCCAAACTCTTTCAATTATTATCTACTAATATTCATTATTTAAAGCGAGCAGGTATTGTAAGATCAACATTTAATCCTGAGATATAATAAAAGCACTTAAAAAATGCATTTTTGGGATTTTTTTTTCCGGTGAAATTTAAGTATGACTTTTATGAATACTACTAGTAAGCTCTAAAACAGATAATTAGCTACATTCTAGCCATTTTAAAAAGCTTAATTTATTTTTCAAATAATTTCATTTTTTAAGTCACAATCAGTTTAAAAAAAATAATAAAATAAAATTAGAAATAATGAGAAAAAATTGAAAATGAAAATACGGTCCATAATCGAAGAGAACTAGGAACTAACTAACCCATCCGGGCCAGTATTTTTTGAGCTCAGAACTTGGGCCTTGCAAAATGGAGAGCGGTTACGACCAGACCTAACAGAAAAATTAACCATCTACAGCTGAATGGGTAGGCTGTTTGGCCCAATTAGGCCCGCGAGAGAACACCGACGCGTTTATAAGGAGAGCCCGCTCTTCTGTTTTTGACGGGGATAAAAGATATATATATATATATATATCTATAAAAAAAAAAAAAACAGTGAAGGAAGGGAGGAATATGATAGTGATGCGTAGCTATAAAACCGTTCGGGTTTGGTCAAAACCCTCGTTAGCTTTTCCCACTCTAGCCGTCACTCCCCTCGCATAGAGGTGGCTATAGTAGGAGCAGCAGCCGCTCATCATCACCGTCACTGCCTGGCTCGTCGGAGCTGCTATGCCATCTCGGAACACGTATTTGCCTTAGAATCAGCGTTTGCCCATCCTTCCTCTGCGCGCAACGAGACTGAAGCAAGTTGCATCCTTTGTAAGTTTTCTCAGTTTGACATAGCTTTACTTTTAACGATGATGCTTGTTTTCAGCTTTTAAATCAACTGCTTTTAGTTTTTTTAATCTTACTATGAATAGCTTTGTGAAGAATTAAATGTAATTAGTTGATTGCCCTGTTTTGTGGTCATGCCCTTTAGTGGGGTATTCATGTCAGTTTTGTAATGTAAAGTGTACGGTATGGAATAGCTGCCTATGTTCATGCGTCTGGTGTGTTGGAATTTTTGTAGGTGTAACTCTCGTAGCCTGGACCTTACTGGTAAAGAGTTGAGTATTTTTTTGGGGCAAGAGACCATGGGAAGGGAGCTGGCAAGTGACAAGACAGAATTTTATGAAATGGAGAATGATGATTTTACTGATTCGGAGATAGTTTATCATGTTAGAGAGGCCCTCAAATTAGCGGAACAGGTATATATTTGAGAACACGTTTGTTGTATATTCCATGGTTTTGTCTACGCTATCAGTGCAAGGTGGGGTTCCATGATGCAACTCTAATTGTCAAAATCATGAGATTTAGCCTTGGAATGACTGTCTTCAAAGCACCGTTGAAGAATCTTTTTCCCCAATCTCTGTTTTGGTTGACTTGTTCTCATTTTTCAGAACCTTTTTTTTTTTTTCTTTGGACTAACGACGGATGTTCTGTTGTTTCAGGGTAATAGAGACAATTATGATGAGCTTGTTGGTCTTTTGCACCATAAAGAACGTCTTAGTCCTGATGAGGTGGCTCTCCTCGTGGTAAGTCCATATGTGAAGGCAATTGCAATTTTATTTGGTTAATTAATTCAGTGTGCCAATCTTTTTTTTATTTTATATGTTTCCAGACAAGTTTGAAGGCACTCTCTGGAGCGGTATCGAATATGGATTCTGCTCACCACGGGGCACTCCTCTCTGCTGTAAGATTTATTTATTTATTTTGCTTTGCTATCCACTTTGCATTCAAACTTATTCATGCATGATGGACTAATTTGCATATGATTAATCATCATAAATATTGTCCAGATTTTTGGAATGAGCTTGTGGAACTATGGAACTGATGTAATGGATGCGCTACTTGAACTCATCATATCCCTGGTACTTGATAGTTGATAATATGCATCAGTCAATGGAATCTTTGCATCTGTGGAATCATTTTGTAGACTTCTATATATTTTTTCCATGCATCTTATTGCAGGCTGCTTCTAATGGAAAATATGTTGATGAATGTTTGGAAATGCTTGTGATGAATTTTGTGCCACCATATTACTTCCTAGAATTATTAAAACAGCCACGTGGTCTTGCTAGAAAGGATCAAGTTCTGTCTCGGGTGCATGCAGCTTTGAAGAATATAGCTGATTTGGTGCCCCTTGCCCCCATGCTACTATCTCCAAAAGTTATACAGAGAATGCCACAGCCCTGGAGCAAGGAATCTGTGAGTACAATTAGCACTTTGTAGATGATTTCAATTTTGAAGCAATTGTTGTCTCTCTATTAGATATCATTGTAAAATTTGTGGGGGTTCAAGTGTTGGCTTGTCAAATTAGTCATTTATATTCAACTTTGTTTGCTCACTTGTTGAATTTTGGTATTTTTATTTGTATTATTTCTGTCTCTTTTCTAAATGACTAATTTCATCAGAAAATAAGAGGCACCAATGTTTGCCAGAAATAGCATTCTGAAGCTCTGGTGAAGTGTAACAATGAAGCATAAATTTTAGAAAAGGAGCCATGCCCAGGAGATCACTTGTTAAGTTTGGTTCAAAATACCGTTTGCTTCCTCGTACAGGGGAATCTTTTCTTTAATAATTTCTAGTAGTCATTCATTTTATCTTGTAGTGTCCATTTTAATTTGAGATGGAATGATGAAACCTACAAAAGTCTGTATGAGTTTTCAATTTTTGCATACTTCCATCAGCTTATTGGCTTAAGAGAATATATTTTAAAGCTTCATCCTTTCACTGAATTTACTTGCTTTTCATGTTCCTTAAACATTAACATCCATCCATGACATTTTTATGGCTCAACAATTCGTTATATAACATTTAAAAGTAATTCTATATACACTTGCTTTCATCCAGGAGATTCTCATATACGTGGAGAATATGTTAAGATTGGAGAGTGGTTCAATTAGAGAAATTGTTGGGAGTACTATGCTGATTGCTGTGGTGGATAGGATGATGGATTTGGATGTAAGTTGATTGATCTTCATTTGTTTTATTGGTCAAAGAATAGTGGATGGATATTTGATAATCTATCTGATACTGTTTGACCTACAGGTGCAGATTGGTTGGGATGAGATCTTACAAGATGATGCTAAAGGCATATTTGAGATGGAATTAGAAGATGTTTCTGAACTTGCAGATGAAGATGAGAAAGATGATAGAATGGTATGTTCCTTATAATTTATGGAAAATTCATGTTAGCCTTGTAATGGAATTGATTGATGAAAATTTTGAAGATTAATAATAATTGTATTCCATTCTAAATTTTTTTCCTTGGACCATCTCACCAGATCAGCCAATTCGTCAATCAGTTGTCTTTTTTTTTTTTTTTTATAAATTTTGAGGCTGGGGAATTACTAATCCTGTTCTCAGCATAGCTTTGCGTTGTCTCATATACATGCTCTCATTGCATTGCTAATCAAATTTACCTCGTTCATAATTCAGCCTCAAAAATGGAATATATTTCAAATTTTCTTTTGAGAATGAATAAGAAGAAATTTCACCAAAGGTGGTAGAGATAGGGAGAGGTCAAGAGGGCCCCAAGAAAGTGTTAACTGAGTTCTTTTTTTATTTTTTTTTGTGGAAATTAAGCTGCGGTTTACTCACATCCAAATCGAACTCCTACAGTCCTATTCACCAATTCCTGAAGATGACGTGAGCATAATTTGTGCTTAAAATTCTGACTTCCATGTTCTGAAACATTGAGTACCAATTATAACTTGATATCTAAAGAGTTTGTTTCGTTACGGTAACAGCACCAACTTCGTTCTTGTATGCAATTCTGTTGATCTACGATCCAACTATTGGATTGAGATGATTTGGTCAAGTAGATACCATTTCATGCCACAATAGCTTGCCAGAGAAGCCTAATGGTAGATAAGGAGTAGATAATTCTGACCATGTCTAACCTCATCATTCTATGTGATTTTTTGTTATCCATCATACCCTTCAAATCCTATTAGTTTTTCGTCTTGATAATGTTTTGATGCAACTACTGAACTTGTGATCTACTTGTGAATTTAATATGCACATGGACATTTGGAGTTTCAGTTGATTTGATCATTGCACTATTATATGATCTGTGACACACTTCCCTTTGCTTCATCATTGTGAGTGTCGGCATTTTCTAAGCAAATTAGGGAAAGATGATTGGTAGGGAATGTTGGCAGATGAGTTTTGTTCAGGGGCAAGACTTGGTCAAACATAAGTTGGCAATTTCATATAGTAGCTTTGTCAGAGAATATGGTATTATTACAAAGCTGTGAAAGCAGCCATTTGCACTATAAAAATACTGAGGGCCTTATTCAGGTGCTTACCTGTTTCAGGCTAGCAAGGCAAGCTTGAGTACCACTCAAGCTTGGCTTGATGGGGTGGTCGAGATTGAGCAACTTTCTGAAATGTTCAAAATTTGGTATGTTGAATTCAGGTACTTACCCATCTTTACATGACATGCTTATTAAACAAGGTTGGAGTTATGCATATTTGTACCTGGACCAGAGTTGGATGGGGTTGTGTGTGGGAGGATGGCTTTTCAATATGATTATTTTTGTGACTATTTCAGTTATGTACTTTGTGTCTTGAGGTGATAGGACTAACATTTCAATATTGAAGATTTACAGTCATTTTTAATTAGCGTGATTTCTGGGGGAGTTGTTTTTTAAGAAGCTGTTGTTAGTATTGTCAATAGGTGGTATTTGACAGTCAGCGCTGTGTACTTTCCATTTGTTGACTATCCTTGTTACTATTAACATTTTCTCCTTCCTGATAGACTTTCATGTGTTCTTAAAGTTTATATTCTAATAGCAAAATTTCATCTAAGAAGCCCATGCTGACTAGCCTATTGTCTAATTCGGTAGACGATCATGCCACTATCTGGTCTTATAATTGAAATAAGAGATATGACTACTTGGCTAAACTCCAGCTCATTTCAATATGTAGACTCTCAGTCATTTTTCTTTTCTCCCCCATTTCCACTTTGCCAAACAAAGACCTGTTCTGATAATTCAACTTTGCAATTGTTAGTCCCATCTTTTAGGACTTTTTTGACATGCTGTTTCATGGGTACTGGGTTCCATTTTACAGCTTCTGGGAGAGCCCTTAAGGAGGAAAGGTTTACAAGGAAACTTGATTGCTGAAAAATTAGATAACCTGATGGTGCTGACTCTTGAGCATCTTGACTCCTGCCAAAGCAATGGTCGTTTGGATGAGGTATTCCCTAATATATACATACATATATATATCTATGTTTACTTGAATATGTACAACTAAGTGTCACATAATTATTTGTGTTGCTTTGTTTGTTTTTCTTTAGGTATTCGATGTTCTACTTCAATCGTTTCAGTGTACTGTATTGAAAGCTTACAAGTCAAAGTTTACCCAGGTACTACATGCATCCTTTTTCATCCTGTTTCTAATTTTCTTGTACCATGGCTTTTGTGCTAGGTGCCATTTTTAAATGATGCATTGCCTCCTATCTTTATTTATTTGCAGTTTGTGATGTTCTATGCCTGTGGACTGGATCCTGAAGGATGTGGTCTGAAATTTGCCATGGTCCTTGCTGATTTGTTTTTTTGTGATTTTAATCCCCCTGATACTAGGTAAGATCGATTTGCATTTCATGTTCCAAAGTTGTTAACAGAACTGTAGTTTACTGGATGCTTTTACATATGGCATTGGTAATTTTATTCCCCGTTTTCTGCAGGATGAGTGCTGTTGCTTATCTTGCTAGTTACTTGTCTCGTGCAAAATTCCTACCAGTTGCATTTGTTGCCAACATGCTAAAAAGGTTGGAAAATTAATTACAATGATGTGTCTTTGTCATAATAAAATATGGAAATAGATATAAATGATGCCGTCATTGTTTGTCTATCCAGGTTGGTAGATTGGTGTTTCAAGTATTGTGAGCTGCATGATGTGTATATGAACCCAAAAGCACATCAAGTTTTCTATTCTGGTTGCCAGGTAGGTCCGTTACTGGCATGAGGGTGTCACTACTAGTGAACTTCCGGTTTGTGGGTAAAAAGTTTACTTATATTATGCTTAGTCTCTTTCCTAGCTGTACATGGTTTATTTATGCTATTTTTCTTGTCTACAGGCCTTCATGTATGTTCTGTGTTTTTGCATGAGAAAATTGTTGGATGTTCCACGGCTCAAATATCAACTTCTCAATATGCCTATAGAGCCAATACTGAAACATAAATTGAGCCCATTAAAGGTAAACTCTTCACAAAAGCAGTCACGATTGCCTTTAGATTTTTTATCACCTGCATCCCTGTGCAGCCCGACTAAGGAGCCTGATTGAAAATCTTTTTGGCAGGTGTGTTTGCCTACCGTGATAGAGGAATTTCTAAGACAGGCAAAGGCTGCTCGACTTTTCACCATATCAGAGTCATTGGTTTTCAGTGATTTGCTCGAGTCTGATCTCTCCAGAGCTTTTGGTGGGATGGATAGACTCGACATGTATTTCCCCTTTGATCCATGTTTCCTCAAGAGAAGTGAAAGGTTTGCATTCTTGGACTTACCATTGATAATCAACTTTGGTTCAATCTTTTTTTAATAAATCTTTGAGCATTTTCCCTTGGATGTTTGCTGATAGTCCTTTTGCCCCAACTGTCTGTGTTACAGTTACATCCGAGAGTATTTTGTCTACTGGTCAAGGGTAAAAACTCTGTGTGATAGTGATGATGAAGAGGACAGTAGCAGTGAGGATGAAGCTGATGATATTTTTGACAGAAACGAGGAGGACGCGATTGCTGATGGTATTATGGAGAGCTTTGACGAACAAGGTCTTGATCTTGACTGTGTGTTGAACAGAATGTCCATCACGCCAAAGAATTCTTTAAAATATTATGGGTATGAGAGGGAAGCACAAGACTTTCGGCGAATGCCTTCAAGAATCAGACCGTCTACTAGTCCAGAATCTTTGTAATCTCCACGAGTTTCATGATGGGAAAGCTCAAAATTTTTCAGTCATAGCTTGTCCTTGTATGGTTTTTTTCTTTTTTCCTTGGTCGGGGTGGGGTGCAATTGTGGTATATGTAGCATTGTTTTCATGGTCGCATTGTACTTTTATTACTAAAGAAAGTGAGTGGTAGCAACCAACCGTATAGAACAAGTTTAGATTGGTTGGTTGGTTGGTCCTTACTAGGTTCACGTGTATAGGGAATACTACTCTTATTATTGATTTCACCCTGGCCATTTGTTTCTCTCTTTTCTTCATTTCATGATAATACGGTAAATTGGAATTGAATTGGAAAATTTCTTAAAGATGATACGTAAATTGATTGAGAACAGCATAATGATTTTTTTTTTTTTGTATCGAAGTAAAATATAAATTGGAAACAAATAAAATAGATTTAATTTGAGTAAATTTATCAAATAATGCATAGTTTCAAATTCGAAACACTACCTGTCCGGTTTACCAATTCATTTTTAAAGCTTCTGTGGGTGGACAAGAGATGTTACTGCCAGTGAGGATTAGAAGGGGAAAATACCATTAGGAGAGCCGCGATTGATTCCCTAGCGGCGCCGGCAACCACTTAAAAATTCTCTATTTTCGTAAAGGAGCGTGCTACCAATTTCTTATTATGTGTAAATTGTGTGTAAATTTTTAAAATGAAGGAAACATAAATTTAGGTATTTACAGTGAAAGTTGGGATAATTTGATAGGTTTTAGAGCAATGTTGAAAACCAAACACTTAGTTCTTTACCAACGAGACAATACATGTAAACTCTTAAACACTAGTTCCTATTTTGAACAATTTAAACCTTCATTGATGCTGCAATAGTGTTATTTCTTGGTGTCCTTTGCTGTCCTTGTACAGTTAAGTGGTATGCCACTCTTTGCATTTCTTTGAATTTAAAACAAAACAAAGGTGGCTAGCTAGCTACTTCCTAACATTAACGCATGATTTACAACAGAAAAAGAAACAGGGAAATGGTCACCAGTCAATGGCTAGCCCTGGACTTCTCTCACATTAGAGAAACAACCCAACGTCCAAGGTTTTCACCATGACACAGATTCACAGCCAAGCCAATACATTCCCTATCTCAGAATTCAAACTGTACCATACTTTCTTGAACAATTTAAATCCTCCAATAATAATTTAAGTGCATCCGATTTAAAGTTTCTGGTGAGTCCAGTTAAACCATGTGCAGCTCTAGTGAAGCTCTAAAGCTATGGTATGGATAACAGATGAATTTAAATAAGATGGTAGGCTAAAATTTTTTCCTTTTTGATTACATGTTAATATGCAAATATTCCAAAAATATACATTTAATAATATTCACACATTACTTAGCTAAAAGAAAAGAGGGGGGGTGGTTATCCACAGACCAACATCCGTGGTTACATTAAAAAGATTGGAAGACATACCAGGACCTCGGAACAATGCGTTAGAACTTCAACGCTTTCAGAAGACACAAACCATCCTAAAAGAGAATATGGCGAGCTTGAATCAAGAAGGCTTCGAATGTCAGCTGCCTCAACCTTAGCCCCCATCAAGGTTTGGATTTGGGCGGCCCCTTTTTCAACCTTTTTAAGGTTGGAGTTGGAGATGGCAAATCCTCAGAATTGACTTTATTGTCTACATGGCCAGCAGAGCAAGAATCAGCAGTGAAAATGACCCATTACAGATTTTTTTTTTTTTTTTTCCTTTACTTCGTAAGAAATGAGTTCGCTATTATCTTCAAACAACCTTTGTTAGTCATGAAGGTCTAAGCAGAAGATGTTCTGTTGATCATCTCCTACACAGGAATCTTGAAAAGAGATTTTAAGAGATGAGAGAAAAAGAACCTACTACAATTGTGGATCCCTTATCAAGAACTTATGGCCTCCAAACATATTAAAAGTGCTTTGACTATACACAAACTGCTGGCCCGACAAGAACATCAACAAGCAGAGTATTACAAATTATCAATATCACAACCATAAATACATTTCCATTTCCATGCTGACCTAAAAACTTCCATAAGATACTTTATCTAACTGACGTCTTGAATGAAATACCTATCATTTCTCCATCCACTTTCCTGTTTTCTATAATCTCAAATTATCTCTCTCTCTTTTTAATATTTTTAATTGTTTTCTTGCATAAATGATCAGTGTGTTCAAAACTATTTTTTCTAGGAAAATATAATCACCTGCCTCAAAATATCATGCACATTCTAAGTCTAACCTGGTAGATTAGAGGCATTCACATTTTCCATCGTGTCTTTACAAGGAGGATGTTTCTGGACATTGCAATCATATCCAGACCGCTTTGCCGACACAGTGACTACACCGGGCTTCATTTTCTCTTCAGGAAGCGAGCAATTTCCTTTGAATGGCTCCATATAACAGAACCTAGCGTAACAAGAAGTTGCAGTCAAGAATAACACAAAGTATAGTCTTGTGGTAAAGCACAATATATCTTCATTTTAGAAGAATCCAAACATCAAATTTGGGACATTTTAGATCCATCTGAATACATGGTTGCAATGCATCAAGATCCAGCATATTTCATTACAGTTTCATGTCATTTGAAGCAGGTTTAGCCAGTTTCAGTCACACACATGAAGAGAGGAGTATAACCAAGCATCCTATATGCGTATATTTTTCCTGTATGTCAGGAAGTAAAACGTCATCCCCATTCTTCATCAACATAAATGGCACCAAATATCTTATACTATACCATAATTCAGGTAAGCTCTTGATGTTAAACCCAGAAGGCACCATCCTCCACTTTCTGCACTTGTCACATTGTACCCATTCATGATGTGGTCTGTAGACACAATTTTCTTTATCCTGGAGAAAGAATAAACGTGAAAACACAATTGAGTGCAATCCTCCAAGAAGGGGAGGCATACATGTGCAAGCTATACAGTCTCATTTGGTAATATGAGAATGGGAAAGAGCAAGGCCTTCTAGTTAGTTATTCATCCAATTAGGACTTATTTTCCATGTTTGATCACATAAAGTGTTGAAATGCATATCTTATGCAGAAAACCAAAATGCTAAATTGTAAACCCTTGAACATATGTTCTATGAAATGTGGACATTTATCACCACCTACGATTCAATTTTGAGCAACTGCTACTTGACTCAACAATGTAAGACAGACCTCCTGTGACAATATAGAAAACTGAGAACAGTTCCAAGTATGCTACTTAAAACCATCTTTTGCATCGTGATGGAACTTAAGAAAGGTGCATTACCAAATTAAGCACATCGACAACATTATCAAAGTACTCATCTACTTTTCTACCAAGCCACTGCTCAAGATGCGCATATGATTCACAGTCTTGGAATCCCTGTTTGTTATTATGCACCCAGAAACAGTCATTACCTTCATTCTGTGCCAGAAAAAATGCAAGGATAAAATGAGTTCAGATGTTGGAAATCCATGCCAAACGATATATGATTTGAGGAGAATGATATAGGGAAAGTAGATACCATTAAATCAGTCACATCTATGACACCAATCACACCACGGAACCCATCAGTATTATGAATCATCCCACCAACTCTCTTGTAAGACTGTAAAAAGTAGACAAAAAGGACGTTTAGTCTGAATGGAGAATATATAAGATGAGCAGACAGGGACAACTTCCTCATGAAGCAAGAAAGCTCCATTACAGATCTTTTTCGTGCTCAAACCATATGGCTTCCACTTCTTTGATTTTGCACAAATGAAGCGTGGAGACTTGCTTCACAGGTGAGGAAATCTATTTTAACATCGCAAAGACATACTAAGGCACTCTCCAGGAGCTCAAAATAAGGGGAGAGTGCTGAGAAAATTTCTCTAGAAATACATAATGAACCATTTAACCACCACCACTAAAATCCAATAGGATTCTTAAGCAGTAACAAATATCTAAACCCATAATGATATAAAATATGCCTCAGCTTTATCCCTACCAGACAGGCGGACAACCTATCACAAGCAGCTTATAACCACATTCAACACAAGGCATGCAGTGGCACCCATGCAAGAATTATTTCAGCTTTTGGGGGAATATCAAAGGAATAAAATTTGGGGGAATTGGGGGGGAACGTTTAAGAGCAGCTTTTGTTTGTAAATATCAGCTCTAGTATTTTTCTAAAGCCAGCTGGAAAATGTCCATTGGAGAAGGAATACTCAATATTAAGAACCCATAAAATTGTGTCCTCCTAGCTCAAATTAAAAGGTAGGCAACAGCAAACTTGAACAGTAAATTGCCACTCATCAACGCACCTTATACATCTGTGTACCCAACAATTCCTTACAAAGCTTTGTAAACGGGCAACCACCTATTTTTTTGGTCTAAAGCAATTAAAAACACAAAAGACAACTAAACTCAAATTACTATGCAGCCCAATAATTTCAATATTTCATTCAACCATTTCAAACTGCATATGTCAGACATTATAAGATCTACTGTTAGGACCCTGTATGAAAAAGGAAATGGTCAGAACAAGGGCTCAAGCCCAATTGGAGCACGGGAGAGAGAGTAACATGCAATGTGAGAATAAAAGCAGAGAGGGGATAGTGGTTGGGGGCATGTGAGTGGTTTTCTTGTAAGGAGATTTTCTGCCAGGCACAGAGTCATTAGTGTATTTGTTTGAAGGAGCCCTAGGCTTTGGGCTGGTTACATGGTTCCTCTACCAGAACATTTTGATGGGGTATTCTTTCTTGAATTAATAGAAACTCCCTCTATTGCCTAGCATAATTCTCAGTGCTCTAACATCTACTCACTTTCTTATATTCTTGTAACATTTTTGTATCACATAAATAATTGAGAGTTATAATAATTGAGAGTTATAAATTGTCATCTGAAACAAATAGCTCATGCCAAAGGCCAAATTAACTTGAGGAATTTTAAGAACAAGCATTGCTAAGATGACAAATTATTCAATATCACAATAAAATTGATGATCATTATATTTATTCCATAAATGGTTAAACCTGAAATATGGACCAACTAATCACCTCAATTAAGCGGCCATAACAATACAAAAATATTCCAGAGTTTGCCTGCTCCCACTCTAATTGATTGAATCCCAGAGTCAATTCGACATGCTTTCCCAAGACAACACCAATTTCAGTAACAGTTTTAGTCAGAGAATTTGCCAGTGGTTGATTTCTAACCTGTGCACAGTGCAACCCAGCAGTTAGAGAGAAGTTCAGCTTGCTGATATTTTTGTTTCAATATTTTTATTTTTCTTTCCTGGGACAGGATTTATATCATCTAGTCTCAAACCAAAAAGGAAAACTCCAACTACCAGTGAATGTTGAACGCTTATCTTCATTCTTGGACTTAAGAAGATAACTTCTAAATAAGATCGCAATGAATAATCCAATGGCACCTGAAAGGTAAACGAAAAATGAAATGAGTAGCATATTTTCAACTGAAAATTCCATACAAGCAAAACAGGTATGAAACCTTTTGGCTGATTTGACCAGGACGAGAACGAATCCTTTTAGAGCGGATGCAAATGTCACCTTGGTGGAAAGAGCTCCCCCCAACCAATCCATCATACCACTGAAGACAACAATCCAATCCCCATTTATCTAAGTTCCATATGTAAATTTGTGTTCCAGTGCCACCACCAAAGGAGGCAGCTTTTTCACCAATAAGATACTTATTAAATGGTGAAAATTCCTGAATAGCTTTCAAATTGTATTTTGCCAAAGCTTCAGACTGAACACTTGTATCCACTTCCATACACTGTCCTTGATGGATATAACTAACTATTGGGATCTCAATATTCTGCAATAATGAATATCAACAGAAAGAATTAATTGAAATAGCAAGAAGAACTAAATACAAGACAATAACCCACCATATTATATCTCTGCAAAAATTACAAGAAAATGAAAAGAGGTTAGAAAATCATGTCATGGTGAAACATACATCTTTTCCTTCATTAAAAGACTGTGACAGGAAAGCAATAGATCTGGATGTCAAAGTCTGAGTAAGAACAAGAACATCTCGGCCAAGCCTCATTGCCCCAGTCTGGAAAAACAAAACAAAACCACAAGAATGACAATTTGAAAATTCATTAGAGCAAGCAATCTGGAAATAAAGATACAGTTGAAATTAAACAGACATTAGATTAAGTTTGCTTCCAACCTAAAAGGGAGTGGAGCAGGGAGACAATACCAGTCAATAGGAAAAGAAGTACACGAAAGAGTCATTTAGTGTTAATCATCAGGGCTATGTTCATTTCTGACCTTTAAACTATTGGTTACAAAAAATATCTCATGAATTATCAAATATGAAGTTTATATAATTGGCATATGCAAAGTCCTAGATAACTATAAGGAGAGCTTATTAATAGATGAGCAGAGCACCCACATATATATGGTATATTAGGAAAGGCACCTAATAAATATGTTTTCAATCAAAGTAATTCCACATACACCAAAAATATATAAGAATAATTGCAGCTAATCCCCTCGCCTCCACTTTTTTCTGAGTAATTGCAGCAAATCAACAAGACCAACATGAAACTGAACAAGGTTATAACTTGAGATCTACTTTTGATGCAGTCCTTGTAAAATGAATAACATAAGATAGAAAGAAGTAATTGATTTAAAAAAATTGTTGACAAGTAGTTAGCAAAAAGCCAAGTGAAACTCTCAAGAAAAAATGCTAAGCAAATAAGACTATAAAGTAAACATAAAAACTAAATGCAAGAGAAAGAATGAATTAAACCTCTCCAATTCCATTCAATATAAATCAAAGACACCACCCTGAAATTGTGTTGGTATGGTAAAATACCATAAATAAGCCAAGCAGAAAACCCTGAACCATAAGGCCATAATTTACATGCAAGCTCACACTTTGCCACACCCTAAAAAAATGAATAAAAAAGAATTGACTGAAGAAGCAGAGAAAAGCTACCTTAAAGCCAATACCAAATCTGCCAATCCGATCTGGCTCATGTCCATCAGGTGGCTTGTGCCCAAAACAAACCATTTTCACAATCTCCTCATGGTTCATCCCTTTACCATCATCAATAACTGACAGAATAGGAATTGTCTCGCCTGTTTTCATAAACTTAATCATCTCTATAAAAATGTCCACCCTGTTACATTGCATCAATATTTTAATAAGAAATCATTCTGATGAGAATTTAAGTCTTTGTTTTATCCTAAGATTAAATAAAAAATAAAATAAGAATTCTTATTTTCTTTTTTGGATAAAACCTACTTATTTGCTTTTGCATCACTTGAATTATCAATGAGCTCAGCTATTCCACCAAAAATCCATCCAGAATGAACTTGACCCAGAGTTTTCAGGTAACTTGGGTCTACCCGTATGTTATTTTTTGCAAAATGTCTATTCTGCATCACACCGCGAGACTGGGGTCTGCTACAAGCTTCAGCCATAGAATGACAAGCACCGTTTGCCGAATCTCTCCCCATTATAGTATTGGATCTACCAAGTCCCTCGTCCAACTGAGAACCTGCTATGGAACATTTAGTAGACATGACTTTTACATGTGCTTGCAGAAAATAAGCTTATATGTAGAATTATATTTGCTGGTTTTCAATGCATCAATACAATAGGATCGTTCATTCTAAATAGATAAAGTCAAAAGCCCCAAGAACAAACAAGCAACAATAACTTAGATCTGTGCATGATTGTGTGACTTACAACATCGGTACAAAAAATTCTTATGTTATTATTAGACATCTATTAGTTATGACACATCAATCAATGGATGGGAATAAGAACCATTAAGTAAAAGCCACACCTGATTCACAAACCCTCGGACTAATATGTAGGGTGGATGACTTGTCCATCCAGTATGCAACTTTGACTGCACTAGATGTTGAGGCTTCATCAGGAGGCAATAAAAAAAACTTATACTGCTTGAACGCTGCAATAGCAACCTGCAAAAGTAGAGTTTTGGTGATTCACATCTAAATGCTTATAGGAACAAATCAAAATGACAAGAGAAAACATATAGCCATTGGCCAAATCTTTTCACTAATGCACTTTTTGAGTTACTTGATCTTACAATCAATTTGTGAAAAAACAAGATGGAGTTAGACAGTAGGGAAATGTTTTTGCTTTATAACATTTAGGCAGTTTCAAATTTTGAGGTCATCATAGCTTCCCTTGAATCCAAAAGGAGCGTGCACATCATATAATCAGATGCCAAGCCAACAAACACAAAAAGTAGAATGTAAAGAAACCCCTTGGTGTTCATCTCCTCATCCATTTCAATGACAAACTTACGTGTACATCCCCACTATATTTGGTTTGGTAAAATACAGCCTATACATTACCATCCAAGAAAAAATGCCAAAAGTTGGGATCCACCACCCAACTTCCAATTTATGAAACTTACTGCTATAAAAGCTGTAACTGGACTACTGTCTGCCATAAAAAGTTATAACTTCGTTCTTATATGTTCGTGTGTACCTGTGTATATATATATAATTACAAAATGGTTTGATATTGAAGTTTTTATTTTTACAATGGTTAGAATCTTAGCAACCAATCTAACTAAATAAAGGTATCACAAGTGTATATCAAACAGATATAAAAGCAAGTACATAGAAAGAAAAAGGAAAAGGAGGAAAACAAAAAAGATTCAGGAAAAAAATTATCAAATACCATGTCATGTTTGTGCAGGAACGTCAAAAATCTCTCCCACTCATTCTGGTCATGTACACACTCTGGGGTAGGATGCAATGTAAACTGAGGCAATCCAGAAAGACGACGGATCTTCTTCTGTGGCACAATATTCTCTAAGTTCCAATTTTCAGGCCTATAAATAATTTCCAGTTAACAAATTCACCGGTCAGAAGAACATACTGTGAATGCAAGTTGTTCCATCAAAACAGAAGACAGGCCATAATTTGTTCTCAAAAGCTATACAGGAAAAATGAAATAAAATTAACAGGGTAAAACTTCAGCATTGAAAGACATTAAGCAAAGCAGCATTTTGAAAAATTTGAATAAATCAAAATAAACTCATTTTCTTTTTCTTCTTCTTTTTTTTTTAAAAAAAAATTTCTCGATTAAAAACTCAACTCCGTAATAAATTCTCTAAAAACTATTGCTTGTCCACTATATTCTGGGTCTGATCTGAAATACGGGAATTATGCTGAAATTACCTTTTTTATTATTGAAGATAATTTACTTTATTATTGGTTACAAGAGAGCACAATGCGCTGAGAAAAGAGAAAGGGAGTACATGGCAGGAATAGAACCAAAGGAAGTGCCACTGGACCCACATGTCAATGGGGAAGAAAATCTACTTTAGCAATAATTAACTTCAAACATTCATTTGCATCAAATGTTGTGAAACATAAACTATGCTCACATACTACACCAAAACTATGGACTGAACCTACCATAAGAAAATGTCTCCTTTAAAATTTCTTCTTCAAATTAACACCTCGTTGTTTAAAATCACACGAGTTCATGCATGCATGCACAAAGATGTACACCAACATAGGAAAACCTATAAAATCTGCCACATAGCTTCAGCTCCCATTACTCATTGCCATAAATGAAATTAAAATTTTTAGTTCTTTTTAAGCAAAAAAAGATAAAATCCATCTTGAGAACCATGAAATATGGCAAAAAAATATATAAATAATCTTACAATTTAGCTGGTGGTTCAGGACACATTGTGCGGCATATTTTTTTCCGATCTTTCCTCAGTAAAATGGTGCACATCTACGTCGATATAAAATAAAATAAAATAAAATACAAAAATTGCAAACTATGGAAGTCACCTTATTCGAAAGAAAATGCACATCTAAAATATAAACTTTACCTCGCATCCAGATTACCTTCAATGTGAATCTCTTATTGCCAATGAACCTGCAAAAGGACGTTAAAAATCAAGGTACAACTAGGTACCCAGCCAGCCAACTAAAATAGAGTGCGATACGTAATAGACCAACGAACTTAGCACATAGTCAGGAAAGGTATAAAGAACCAAACATAATCGTGAATCACTAAACCTTCAGACAGAAGAAACCCAACAACGCTATGTGATATAGCTAACAAATACACAACCAAACTATCAAAAAGGGCAAACAAAGTCATCAAATCGAAAGCTTTTGTGACTATTCATCAAGCATTACTCAGGCATGCAACCGCTAATATTCCCCCATTAAGCGTCTATAACTACAACAAAAACGGTTACTGTAGTTTTTATCTAAAGTAGAAAAAAGGTTAAAGCGTCTACCTTTAGCTCATAGCTATATCCAAAAAGAAGAAAGTAAACAGAGAGCCCTAGAAATCCACAGACCCGTACAATGGGAAGCTAATGTAAGAGTAAACAGTAAGGGATGGCAGCAGCTGCAGAAAGCTCACGTTGCTAGAATAATCAACGTGAATATAGTTCATGGGAATATTTGGAACAATACTTACAATTACATAGAGATGGAGGCTCGGAGCAGAGGGAGCACCGTGGTAGTCACACATACACAGGCAGTCTGCACACAAAGTTAGCAGAACCGGCAATTGACAGCAGAGACGCAGCAGCTCGCATGGCGCGGGGTATCCCTAAATAATTATTACTTAACATTACATAAGAGTCGGTCGTGAAGCGTCGCTATCCTGAATTTACTTAAATACCCCCGACACAAATCTTGCTGGAAACTATGTATTTGAATTTGATTACAAAAATCGTTATATCCCTATCGTATCATCGTGTATATAATATAACGCCCACAAGTTTAGGAACCCAACAGAAAATGGTCAACTGATTTTATTTTTCATTAAATTTAATATAGGATAATGGGGCAGTTTATTTCACCGGTTATGTTATGAATGAATATAATAAAAGTAAAGATTATAAAATAAGGATTTTTTTTTTTAATTATTGTGTCAAAACATTAAAGGTGACTAAAAAATAAAAAATATATTATTATTTTGTTATTTATCTCTTTAATCTTTTGGGTTCACACATTGATTAGGAGTAATATAGTCTCTTTTGATGTATAATTGATTAAGAACTTTAAAAGTTCTTTTTAATTTTTGCTTGATGATGAAGAAAAAAAAAAAATCCACTCATGCTTAACACATGATTAATAGCTAGTAGGAATATAAATGCAAAAATTACAGTTAGTGGAAATTTGTGCGACCATTCACTGAGAGTCAGAGTATTCTTGCTTGTCTACTATCACTATCTTTTTATTTTTATTTTTATTTTTACTTCTTATACTTTATTATCTATTATTCAATATTGATTTTATCAAAATCATTAAGTATAACGTAAGGCTGAGTGATTTAAGTAATATTTAAGACTTAAACTATATTATCTTGTAAAAAAAAAAAAAACACTATTTATTTTATCTTTTTATTATTATATTCATCTAATTTTTGTTTTTTCTCAGTATCTCCATCTCATACAAGAATTTCCATCTCATCTTAAAGATAAAATTAATATGGTTTATGATTATTTTTTCATGTACTTTTGTTTTATTTTTAATATAATTTATTATTTTTAAGACCCAATTTATCTTTGGAATTATTCCTTTGTGTTTATTAAAAGTAATCCCTTTTTCTTAATTTATTATTGATCTAGAACATTAAATTTTTTTGTTAATTTTCATGGAAAATAAATATCCATATGTGGTTAACACGGATTGATAACTACTAGAAATATAATTTCTTTTAATATATGATTGATTTATAACATTAAAAGTTTCTATTAATTTTTGTTTTATGATAAAATATGAAAAATCCATCCGTGCTTAACACGGCCCAACTACGTGGTAAGTAGTCCAATGTTTCCGTGGCCCGTTGCATCCGATAGTCCGACCAATCAATCCGTTGAGCGAAATTCCCATCCAAGCCCCGAACAAAAAAACCCTTTACGCAGACGCCAGTTCCTTAAACCTCTGGTGGCATGCTGAGCTGAAGGCTGAAGTAGCCAACCTCTGGCTCGACCAACAGAGAAAAGGATTGGGATTAGCCGATTAGGGTTTTAGCAGTTTTAGTGTTGTCATATTTGTTATATTATTCTCTCAGAAGAACACAAGAAGCCAGAACTAAAAAGGAATGGAGATAAATTTAGAGAAGCTCGCTTTTGACATTGATTTTCATCCTTCTGATCAGCTTGTTGCTGTGGCACTGATAGATGGTGACCTTCAATTGTAAGTTGGTTTGCTCTTCTCTGTTTATTCTCACCTGGTTAACCGCTTTTTGTTTCTAATTTATTTGCCTTTGCTTTTATAATTCTATTCAAATTCTATGTCTTTTACAGATACCGCTATCATGCTGATAGCCAGCCGACGAGGTATAAATTTTAAGCCTTGTTTGCTTATATAAATTTTGGTTACATTTCATATAATCCACATGCTTGTGAATTTCTAATTATGTTTCTAAATGTTATTACTACTTGCTTACATCTGCTGTTGTTTATAATTCTATATTATATAATGTTCTCTCTTAGGCTGTTAGAAGTTCATGCCCACGCTGAGTCTTGCAGAGCTGCTCGATTCATCAATGGTGGACGTGGTAATGTATTACAGTTGTTATATTGTTACTTAATATCTTTAACGTCAACTTAGCTCACGGGGTTGGTTTATTTTATTGATGTTTTCTAGCGTATGTTTTCATCCCTATGACGCTTCTTGTGCTTGTCTTTTAGCAATTTTGACTGGTTCTCCGGATTGCTCAATATTGGCCACGGATTTGGAAACTGGATCTGCGATTGCTCGCCTTGACAATGCCCATGAGTGGGTGGATTTGCTTCAATCTCCTTTGTTTTTGGTTTGTCTTTCATGATTCGAATATGTTCATTGACTCAAAATTGCATGAACTGTTGTGTGCAATGCAGGGCTGCAATCAATAGATTAATAAACTTGACTGAATCCACAGTTGCCTCAGGAGATGATGAAGGATGCATTAAGGTAAATTGTTTAATTTCCCTTCTTCTTTTTTGTATCACTGAAATAGTGCTAAAAGAAGATTTACTGACTAATTATTCATATCCTTTGGACCAGTTATTGCAATTCAGTCATTTTTAGCCATATATACTCACTTGAATAGCGTATATTCATTGCAAGAGAATTCAGTGACCTACCATGATCATCAATTCCTCTTTGCCATGGGAATATCTAGATAAACATACATAAATAGCTTAATTATCTATTAATTTATGTTATGTGTTTGCCTATCTCACCCCTGCAGTCCTTTCCTTTTCTGTATTCACTCCTCCCTCCCATTTGTTTCCTTAAAGCATATTTTAAAAATGTGACAATGGACTGATTTCATGTATATTATACTTATTGTTTGCAATCAGTAGTTTTTCATCATTCCTAATTAGAATACCTTGCAAATTCATCATTTGCCCCTTCCTTTTTGTGGGCAACCTTTCTTTCTCCGCTAGGGAACATATAACTATGTTAGAAAGGTTGACTGATTGTGGGATCTTGCTTTTCTGCATCGCAGGTATGGGATACGAGACAACGTTCATGTTGCAATTCATTTGATGCTCATGAAGATTACATCTCAGACATGACTTTTCAATCTGATGCAATGAAGCTATTGGCAACAAGGTAGTGAATGCAATAACTTTTTCAACTACCCTTGAATATTTTTAGTTTGGGAGGATTGCCTAGTATAACATTGATGATCATTTATATTTTGAATTGCCTCACAGATTTATAATTGCATTTAAGGAAGCTTAAATGCAAGATAAAGCTTGCATTTTTTAGAGTGATTTTCTCCCGTGCAAATTATATTTATTTCTGTGAGGGCTAAATTTATTTATGTACTTATTTATTTGAATTTCTTGGTGTTGTGAAGTGGAGATGGGACTCTATCTGTTTGCAATCTTCGAAGAAATAAAGTAAGTTGTATATCTAGCTTCTTCTTCATTGTAGATTATCAAGAAGAAATATTGTTATATTATTCAATTTATCCTGCATTATTTTGACTGGTCACTTTTGTCTTCCTTCCCTTTTTTACATATAGGTCCAAGCTCAGTCTGAATTTTCTGAGGATGAGCTATTGTCTGTTGTTATAATGAAGGTACTATATTCTTAGTGAATCTCACTTCTGTTTTATTTTGTTGCTGTGTGTCTGTTTCTACCTAAGGTCTTCTCTCATTGGCTATGAGCGTGAGTTGGTCAGACTGTGTTACCATGTTCTTGTAATTTTGTGGTACATCATGTCAACACATATGTGAGCTTAAAATAAAAGTCTAGCTTGTGTTACAGTTGAATATATCTAGTTGCTTTTTAGTGGTCCTTCTTCCATACAAATGGCCCTTATCATGTGATATATTTCATTATGTTTAAATGTGCTTTTGTCTTATCATAGTCGTATATTTGATATTTTTTTAACCTTCTGATGATCAGAATGGTAGAAAAGTCGTCTGTGGATCACAAAGTGGAACCCTGTTGTTATATTCATGGGGATGTTTCAAGGATTGCAGGTACACCATATAAAACATGTCAACAATGGCTTGCATTATAAGCTCAATTAATGATGGAAATTTTATTTACAGAGTAGCAGGCTCTAAGACTGCTTATTCTGCCTCTTCTTCCACTTATGTGCCTTCTTAATCACTTTATTTTCCAGTGATCGCTTCGTTGATCTCTCACCAAACTCTGTAGATGCTCTGTTGAAGGTAAGTGGATAAAATGATTCTCGCAGCATCTGTAGGCTTTTGTACTCTTCTGGCTCCATATAATAAAGTTGACTTTTTATGGATCCTAGCTTGATGAAGACAGGGTTATTACTGGATCAGAGAATGGGCTGATTAAGTGAGTGTTTCTGAAGTACACGGGAAATTTCCGTTTCTATTGGATCATAAGTCAATATAATATTTTCCCCTTCCATTTAAATGCATAACTTTTATGTAATTTTTTTGTTCAGCCTGGTTGGGATATTACCGAACAGAGTGATCCAGCCAATTGCAGAGCACTCAGAATATCCTGTTGAACGTCTTGGTAATATATTGTCTCTTGCTGTTATCTGAAATTTAACCTGGTTGTTTCCGCAGAGAAAAGAATCTATTGTCTTTTGCCTCAAGTTATTTAAGTTTTTTTTTTTTTTTTTTCGTATGGGGATCTTCTAGCCTTTTCTCATGATAGGAAGTTCCTTGGAAGTATTGCGCACGACCAGTTGTTGAAGGTACTTTACTTTCTTAGGTATCTCCAAAACTTAAGTTACATACCAAGCTCCATTTATTTTGCCATGTTTACATTAACTTCATGGTTAAAAGTGCATGTGGGAAGCATGTTAGTTGGAGATGGGCATTTTTGTTTTGGTCCTCAAGTACAATAGCGTTTAACTATGGAGAAAGGTGATATAGAGTGGTCGGGATTTTGAAAGGTCATTAAGTTCAGATTTTGGAAGTTAGATTTTAATATATTGGCTTTCCAAGTAGTGACATTTTAATTCGGATATTCCAAATGAAAAGGGGATAAATGATGGGCCGGAGGGACTAAAGTCAGCTCAAGATTCATGGTTAGTAAGTTATGTATGCTATACATATAATGATAGGGAAATGCTATAAATCAAACGTTGTGTTAGTAAGATAGGTATGCTGATATCAAGATTCATGATCCCTAAAAAGAAATAGTGGATCCTGGGTACAAAAGCCATATGATTTGTTCCTGTATGTGTGTTTTATAAAGATCCAAGGAACAAACTTAGTTTGAACTTACTAAGAACTTACTAAGAACATGCATCTCTTATGCAGCTGTGGGATTTGGATCATATACTGCATGGTTCGGGAAGCACCCAAAGGAATGAAGCTGGTGTGATGGACAGTGACAGTGATGAGATGGATCTAGATTCTAATCCTTCTAAGCCTAGCAAAGGTAAGATTTCTATTTACATCTCTTAGTGCAGTTAAGCAGAGACTATGTCAATTCTGTCTTGCAAGGATTAATATCTCTTATAAAATATCACGCCCCATGTTTTTAACTTGAATCCGACTATTGCATTTTTTGAGCATTCAACACAGGAATCTCGAACTTTTTCTTACTTGATGTCATTAAACCCCAGATAGTTAACGTAGTTCCTTTGTAAGAATAACTATGTTTATTGATGTGATTGATTAGACTGTTTGTGGCTAAATGTCTGACATGGTCTAACTATTGGAAGCAATCTTTTATCTTGTTCTTCATTTTATGTTGCTAACTTTGCAGGGACGAAGAGAAACAATGCAAATGGCAATGCTTTTGGCAGTTCAAACAATTTTTTTGCGGATTTGTAGGGATTGTGGACAGTACTTTAGTCAACTGTAAAATTAGAACTTGCAAATGGAATGCCCTTATCCGAAACACGTCCCAGGGATAGCACTTCTGGAATGCAATACAAAGATGGTTGGATTTTTAAGTCCGAGTTTTTGGTGTTAATGTCTGTTATCTATGTCAAGTTTTTACACAAGTATTTTTGGCTCTCCTTTCCTCCTTTGTATCCTTAATGCGGATGCAAACTCCGTGAGGATTTCATGACATCTATGTTAATGGTTCCATTGTCAAATTTATGTCCTTTTATAGGTTTTATTACGTGACTGGCCTACTACCTATAATCGCCTCGTCTTTTGTTTTATGGAAGCGACAAATATATTCATCTTTTGGTTTTATTATGTTTGATTTGAACAACGAACATTGGGGAAAGACACTAATAGCTGAAGTTACTTTATTAGCTTTGTTAGTTTTTACCTCGTGATTGTTGTATATTTAGCATTCAGCAATAATGATAAATGACGCTAGGACATCTTTATCCTTCAGTCATAATAATTATTTCAAAGCATTTTCCGAGCGATGATCGAGAGTTCTACTCTTATCACGTCTAATTCTCATAATTAGTCAACATAATTGTACGTGAGTAAATTTTTTCATTGGAATAGGGATTTAATTCAACGCCAAACTCAAATAAAAAATATTGAAATAGGCACAAAAAAAAAAAAAAGGAAACAAGATACCGTTTAGAAGAGAAGCCCAAATATAATTGCAGCCCAATACTTTTGTTGTTGAGTCCAATTTGTTAGAAAAACCTGTTCTTGTTGTCAAAGGAAGGGAAAAACAAACACGCACACAGCTAGAACCTTAGAAGTCTCGGCTCAGAACTGTTCTTCTGAATTCTCTTAGCTGTACTGAAAGGCTTCAACTGTTGGCAGCTACTTATCTGATCCGATTCCGATCTGCAGCTTTCGGTTTCTTATCGTGAAAGCCAGAAGGAGAAGAATTAGAGAAGAAAATGGAAGAATACCCTGAAGAGTTGCGCACTCCACCTGTGACATTGGTATCAATGGTGGGGTGCCCAGAGCTTCACGGCCTGATTTCACCGTATCTCCTCTCTGCGCATCCACCCATCAACACCCTTGCCTTACCAGATTTATCAAAAATCTCTCTTTTCTCTAAGAAGAAGGATTCTGACTCCAACACCACCCCACCCTCATCCAACATTGGTGGCATGTTGAAGAAAGATTGGTTGCTGAAGCACCGTACTAAAATACCCGCTGTGATCGCAGCTCTATTTCCTGCACAACATGTTTCTGGGGATCCTGCTCAGTGGCTTCAGGTCTGCTCCGATCTCGATTCCATCAAGTACGAATTCCCTTCGTCTGTTCTCCTTCCTCGACTATTCCTCACCCCTATTTGTTTTTGCACATTCTTTCTCTTGAAATGAAGTAACTTTGTCTATAGCATTGCTTATGAATGCGTCTATGATTGCCCATTTGTTTAATCATGTTGCTTATCTACATGTGCTTTTGCTTTTGGGCAGAGCTGTGATTCGTGAGAGGAACATCAAATTGTTTATTATAGTTGTCCACACAAATGCCGAGGGTTAGTTTTCTCATGTCTATTTTCTCAGAGACTGGATGTAGTAAAAAGAATGGCTCTAACATACAACACTATCAAGCGAGCAATTGAGCACATTGTTGTCTTTCATTACATTACAGCATGTCTAGTAATGTGCTTAAGGTGTTTGATGCAGATGAGATCAATGAAGATAGAATGTTTGCTTTACGTAAGCGTGCTGAATTAGATTCCAAATATGTTGTTATATTTAACCCAAATGATCCTTCAGAACTCAACCAATCCCTCAGCAGGCATGTAAAGTTCCTTCTGTTTCAGGGGCTTGAATCTTTGATTGTTTCCCTTTTTCCCTACAAACATTATCTTAATGCTCTATTCTTTTGGGATTTGCATGTAGGCTGGCAAGTACATTTGCTGAATTAGCAAGTACATATTACAAAGATGAAGGAAAAAGGATTAAATTGCGAATAGAAAAGAAGAGTGTTAGCTCTGTCGAGTTGATTGTTCGCTACTGCTTCAAAGTAAGAATCCGTTCTATAAAATTACTAACTATCAGTTGCACACTAATATGACATGAAACTAAATTGTTCCGTATATTGTTCTCTTCTAATAATATATTTTGATCATCAAATCAGAAGCACGTTGAATTGAAATGGATTTTAATACTTTTAGTCGTTGATTCAAGATCGTGCTCTTACTTATTATCAGTTGATATAGTCTATACTGGAAAATCTTATTCACTTGTACCTTTAATGTTTATCTGTGGTGTATGTCATTATATTTAAGTAGTAGACTCTAGAAATTCAATCATCATTCTCTTTGACGTCAGATGAAAATCTTATGTTATTAGGTCACTTTATTATACATGAACTTGTTGAAAGTGTTCGTTATTTATCTAGATGTTTTGAATTGCTAGGTTGCTGTATATGCAGAGTTCCGGAGTGACTGGGTTGAAGCATTGAAATTTTATGAGGAGGCCTATCATACACTTCGAGAGGTGTGTTTAAATGTTCTTCATGTTTTTTATCCTTTCTGTGATATGTTCCCTTCCCTCCTATGGAGGAGTCAAGTTATAAAAGGAAAAACCTATAATATTTTCCTTGATACTTATATTTTTCATGCAAAGTGAGTAACGCTTTTTAATGCTTAATTCCTTAAAGGACAAGTCATTGAGAGGTGAGGAAGCTGTCTCATTATTCCTTGAGGTTAAATATTTTAGTGAGCTTGATAAAATGAGTCATGATTGAGACTCCACATACTTGTTCACTACGAAACCTGTGTATTTTTTTTTTTTTTTAATTAAAACTTTACTATCTATTTCATGAATAAGGGGACTTTTATAACTTAGCATAATTGAGCTGATTTTGTAACTAGTATGCATAAATCAATATGTAATTAATTCTTCCTTTGTGCCTTACTAAGTGTTTCCAGACACAAAGGCTCTTCTTGAAGTAATTCACTCAGAAATTAACCAATACGCCTCATACTTTCCTCTCAGAGGTCAGAACCTCATAAGGAACTTTATTTCTCATTCTCCATGAAGAATAACGTTTGCTAGAGCCGGCAATTGTGGCCCAGTATGCCTTAATCATCCAGGAACCTTGAAAGTTTATATGGTCTCCTTACATTTCTTAGAAACAATTGAAAATAAATAGAAAAGGTTGCATCTATTCAAAATTGGGTTCTCTGCATGGTTGGTTTTTTCTGTCCGTTTTCATAAAGCGGGTGGTTGTCATGTGATTTTTTCTCTTTTTATTTTAAAATGGTACACAGATTGTTGGGGTGTCAAATAGGTTGCCAGCAGTACAACGCTTAGTTGAGATCAAAACTATTGCCGAACAATTGCATTTCAAGATATCAACATTGTTATTACATAGTGGGAAGTTTCTAGAAGCAGTCACATGGTTCCGCCAACACAAGACTGCATACACAAAGCTTGTTGGAGTTCTGGAAGCAATATTTCTTCACTGGGAATGGATGAGTAGGCAGTTTTTGGTCTTTGGTGAGTTGTTGGAGACAAGTTCGAAAATCACTCAAAGCAATATTTCACCTGTTCTTCTGGGCTCTTCAGCCAAACCTCTATCCGAGTGGGAATCTTATCCAGCTTATTACTATCAGGTATGCTGCCTTCTTTGACCTTCTAACTTATATCATACTGCGTAAGTTGAGAGAAGCAAATGATGCTTTTGTCCAACATATAAGCTCTTGAAGGTATTGGTTTCATAACATAGCATATAGGTCTAGAGCTTTCATTTCTAGCAGGAACTATCCTGGTATAATATGTTTACATATGAAGTCATGCATATTGGAAGCATATGATGATGGTGGTGGTGATGGTGATGGTGATGGTGGTGGTGATGGTGAAGAATAATAATAACAACAACAACGACAAATACACAAAGGAGTAGTACTTTCTTGGCAACAAGTATCAACAGGGAGGGAAACTCCCTTCAGTTATATGAATTTGAACATTTATTTAGTATGATGTATATTTTTTTCCTATTTCATTTACTGGTTAATCACAACTCATCTTTGTGAAACAGTTAGCAGCCCACTATTTAAGTGAGAAGAGGTCAGCTCTGGAACTTGTGCTCTCAATGTCTGATGAGATTGATAGCAATGCTGAATCAGTGGTGCCTTCAGCATATGTGGGTCAGTTTGCTCGGTTACTTGAACAAGGGGATACTATGCTACCGTAAGTCTTTATTAAGTAGTAAACAAGTGTTTATCTTGATTTTTAATCTTTTAAACCTCTTTTTCTTTTTGAATTTTCAGTCTTACTGATGAAGAGTACATCCGCTATGCTGTTTCTGAAGGAAAAAGGTTTCGAGATTCATATGAAATTATTGCTCTCCTCAAAAAAGCTTATGAATCTTATTGTAGTCTAAAAGCTCAGAGGATGAGCTCATTTTGTGCGTTCCAGATGGGGAAAGAATATTTTGCTGAAGGTGATATTAGTAACGCAAAGCAGAATTTTGATAGTATTGCAAGCCTGTACAGAAAAGAGAGATGGTTAACTTTGCTATGGGATGTCTTGGGTTACTTGCGAGAATGCTCAAGGAAAACTGGTACTGTTAAAGATTTTGTGGAGTTCTCTCTTGAAATGGCTGCACTGTCAGTGCCATCTGTTACTGGCCTCCAGAGAGACTCTGGTCCAGCTGGTCCTGCAAGTCTCCAGCAAAGAGAAATTATACACAAGGAGGTTTTTCAGCTTGTCAATGAAGCTTCAGGATTGACCTCTCAGCACCTTATTGATCTCAAGATAACTGGAGATAAGCCACTTCACCTTGAGGTTGATCCTGTTAGTCCTCTTAGGTTGGTGCTGCTTGCTTCAGTTGCTTTCCATGAACAGACAATCAAGCCTGGGGCATCGACCCTGATTACGATATCACTTATTTCCCAGTTACCCCTTACTGTTGAGATTGATCAGTTAGAAATCCAATTCAACCAATCTGATTGTAACTTTACCATTTCGAATGCTCAAAAATCTCAACCAGTTGAAGTTACTGGTGTTCAACAACACCGGGTGGAGACAGTACCTACTCTCACGCTTGCATCAAACAAGTGGCTAAGATTGACATATGACATAAGATCTGGTAATAATAGTCTTTCTGCCATTTAAAATTTTCCAATTATGGTTCATTGGGCTAGAAAAGCACTTCTGACAGATTTTACGAGTGTTTGAATAAGCTCTTCTAAAGTGAAAACTGATGCTGATGGATAAGCTATTGCTTCTGAAAAGCTACGTAAAGATAAATGCCATTAACATGATATGCACTTCCCAATCAATGAGTCCAAAGACAAAATGGCTTCTGACATCAAACTATATTGTGTTTCACCTTCTAATGTTCCAATAAGAAGTAACTTGTAAACCATTCATTTCAAATGTTCTATATGATCTGCTTCCAAATTCTCGTGAGCCTTAAGTTCTTTACTGCATAACATGCATTTCATTGTATGTGTGAAGATGGTCTTTTATTATTTATAGATTGTGCAAGTATTGCTGTAGTTTTTTCCTTTTTTTTCAGAAATTGGACTTGATTCTCTCTTTTAACCAGTTTTATCCGTTATTTCTATTCAAAAGTATGTTTTATGCCTTCCTTCCGTAGTCTTAGCCTTGCAGAACATGTTTCGATTATCATTAGAAGTATTGTTTACTCTGTAGCCTACCTTCTGTTGATATTGATTTGAGAAAACTGTATGGTCCTTGCAGATCAAACTGGGAAGCTTGAATGCTTGTCTGTTATTGCGAAAATTGGACCATACTTCAGAATATGCATCAGAGCCGAAAGCCCTGCTTCAATGGATAACTTACCTCTATTTGAGGACTGTTTAGAAACTATTCCAATAAAAGATCCTATTCTTGCATTATCTGGTCAAAAGTCTACACAGGTTGAAGAACCAGACCCACAGGTAGATCTATCTCTTGGTGCTTCTGGTCCTGCCTTAGTGGGAGAGATGTTCATAGTACCTGTAACTGTGGTCGCCAAGGGACATGATGTTTACTCAGGTGAGTTGAAGATCAATCTTGTGGACGTAAAGGGCGGCGGCTTGTTTAGTCCGAGAGAATCTGAACTCTCTAAGGATAGTCATCATGTGCAACTGCTTGGTATATCTGGACCCGAAGGGGAGGATGAATCTCAGTTAGACTTTGACAACATAAAGAAAGTACAGCAATCATTTGGATTAATTTCTGTTCCCTTTTTGAAAAATGGGGACTCCTGGTCATGCAAACTGGAGATCAAGTGGCACCGACCTAAACCTGTTATGCTTTATGTGTCATTGGGTTATGCTCCACACAGTAACGATGCAAATTCACAGAAGGTCCAAATCCACAAGAACTTGCAAATTGAAGGTAACATCGCTGTTGAATTTATCCATCGTTTTATGGTTCCATTCAGAAGGGAACCTTTGCTACTCTCAAGGAGAAACAAAGCCTCAGAGTCCGATCAATCAGAATCACTGCCCAACGAGAAATGTCTGCTCATTATTAGTGCCAAGAACTGCACAGAGGTACCATTACGGTTACAATCCATTTTTATAGAATCAGAAGATGATGCCATGGAAAAGACATGCTCTATTCAAGATGGAGGTGAGGAACTTTCCTACCTACCCCTTCTGGTGCCGGGGGAAGAGTTCAAGAAAGTCTTCTCTGTGATTCCCAACGTGAACATTTCAAAGCTCAGATTGGGAAGGGCGTGTTTGAAATGGAGGAGGGACTTGGGAGAAGATGAAAAGTCTGTTTCTACCAAGACAGTACCCTGGGTTGTTACCAAACAAAAGCTGCCAGATATGGATGTGGAGTTACCGCCATTGATTTTGAGCATGGAATGCCCACCATATGCCATCTTGGGAGATCCTTTCACATTCTACGTTAAAATCTTAAACCAGACGCAGCTTCTACAAGAAGTGAAATTCTCACTGGCAGATGGACAAAGCTTTGTACTTTCTGGCTCTCACAGTGACACTCTATATGTTCTTCCAAAATCTGAGCACATTCTCAGTTACAAGCTTGTGCCACTTGCCTCGGGTTTGCAGCAGTTGCCGAGACTCAGCGTGACTTCAGTGAGATATTCAGCCGCATTCGAACCTTCTAATTCTTCCGGCTCTGTTTTTGTGTTTCCATCCAACCCAAATTTCAACACTGCTGCCCCAACCAAGAATACACCAGAGTCAGTTGTCGGCGAGTAAATTCCTCTAGTGTACATCAAATCTGGAAATGGGGAAATATTTTTTTGTTTTTTTAAACTGCTAGTGTCTGGGATACAGAAAAAATTCTTCAAGGAAATTTTCTTCAATTATTGTCAAACAAGTTATTTCTAATTTATCAACTTTCTTACCCCAAAAAATCCTATTTTCTTTTCTCTCGGTTTTACGAACACAAACAGAATTACTATAGATCGATTACATATCATGAGCTGAGCTCAATCTATAAAAAGATACCCAAATATCTGCCTCATAGTCCAATAGCAAAATATTATATGATTAATACTATTTTTCATAATAAACTAAAAAAATACACGTCGGAGGATCTTTTCCTTTCATCGGTAAATCTTCTCTGAATTCACTTTCTTTAGATTGAGCAAACAAGAGATTAGAATCTATTCAAGAGTCTTTATTGCAAAAGTGTCAAGAATTGGATGAATTGAAATATGCATAAGTTAAACTCCACCGTTTGACTTGATATATAAACGACTCCACGTAGCAGTATAATTAATTTAAGGTAGTCAGTCTCCCAATTACCAACTCTTTCTTTTGGTTGTATTTTGTTTTAGTAATTAGCCAACAACAAATATTTGGATCGATCGGTTCGCGAGAGCTCTGTCGTCTTCGGTTCTAACGCTAGCTGTTACTATTTCTTTTCATTTTTTTTCCTGTCAAATTTTCTCGAACAAGAAAAGAAGACAATGATGTGATCGCTGGAGCTGGGGCATGAATATCCATATCTAAAAGTACAGGTCAAATAGTTTGGATAGGGTCAACAGAAAGCCATTAATGCATGCATGTAGTAATGAATATTAATATTAATATAAGCAAAAACGTTAAGAGCGTAACACTTGGCTATAATAAAGTGAATGAATACACAAGTGCAGTGCTGTGCCTATTCCATCTTCGTCAATATTCTTATCAACTAGCTAGCTAAACCTACGTACTCGATCACAACTCTCCAAATATAAACTCACCTAGCTTATTGCCATTATTATATTTATGGACCGCCGAACCAATGAATGAAAGGGAGAAATTGATTCTGATATATATATATATATATATACATAATACTGTACTGGAAACAGAGTCTGGTTCAGAATTGTTTTAAAGATTTCAAAGTCAAGGATCATTTAATCTGATTTCGACGTAACGTGTTGCATGCATCATGATCATATATACGAAGGCAGGCAGGCAACCAACATACCCAAACCATACTCATTTCGTGCTTTGAAATTGTTGCCATGTATGACTAATTGCTTTCCCGACCTATATATATATATATATATATGCTGATGCCATATGCGCTTACTCCGGCATGCCCTCGTGCTTCACAATGACAGAACAGAAAGCCTATAAACCCTTTAGCTATATATAACTCTATTATTAAACTACGTTATACAGATGGCTCGAGGACATTGCATATGGTATTACCATTAACACAAGCATTTGAAATAGAAATATGTATGCTCACACGAGTCGCGCATGCACTTACTTGTATTTGTCTACATATATATTTCAAAGTCAGCAAATTAAGATGATTTGCTAGGGACAAATCAACATCCTCCAATTATATCTCATTAATTTTGGATTCTTAAATAAATTTTCTAGTTTTTAATTTGATATGATATCGATTTCAATGTGTGGTTGGTAAG